>JARCFY010000006.1:54648333-57641666 GCA_029233225.1 Lepidodactylus listeri
TTTCAAAGGAATTTTACCCAGTGATTGTACATGTGCAGTATCATAGGACCTCACAGGTTTTGAGGCCATTAATGTGGAAGGATAGAGTACTCACTTTTCTAGAATCAATGCTACAATGAAAACAGATCATCAGTTGCAAGTTGGATCTTTAGTCAGATGAGTTAATCGATGTCACTTCAGAAGGACAGAGTTCTAGAACTCCTGTTGTTCGAGAACACTGAAGTTTAGCCCTTTTAAAATGCAGTGTTAGGATATTTTGTAATTATAAATCCCAAAAATTAGCTAGCTGGCCTTAGGGAAGCTACTTTACAGGGCTGTGGTGAGGATTAAAATCCTATAATTTACATGATTATGAAAATGCTATATAAATTCTAACTGTTGCTATTTGTATCAGTATATGGTGTCTGGACATTTGGTGTTTAAAACTGATCTAAATAAATATCTTCAGGTTTAAAATAGATGTCATGGTAGTTTGGTGAAGAAACTTTGTTTACTTTCTCTGAAACATTGGAGGTAAGTGAAAGGCAGGCTGGTGCACTAAAGATCAAGACTTATCTTGAATAGACTCCACAACTAAGTACACTTGGAAAGGATGTTAACCTAATAACGACTTTAGATCCCATGGAATACAACTTTCTCTTCTCTCTGTCCTGTTGCAGCCCCGAATGTCCCCCAAATGCTGCTCCTGGGGCCCCCATCTGCCAGGAATTTGGAGAGCATTTGGGTCTGCAGCAGGTATGGGAAATGAGAAAGTTGTATTCTGCAGATGGAACATTTTCCATCAGCAGAAATGGCGGCTGATTAGAAGTAAGAATGGGGAAGATACCTGAGCTGCTTATGTTCCTACCAATCATGCAACTTCCCGTGGGATAGATACAAGAATACAAATACATATAGTACCCGAAAGTGTGGGGAGGAACATTCAGTGTTTCCTGGTATGCCACAAAGCCACTTTCAGCTGCCTTTGCTGACAGCCTTTGTTTTACTAACTTATTTGATTGTCCTAACTTTCTCTATTGTTCAGCACATCTATATGACCTGTAATAACAATATGTGCTAATTTGTTATGACTGTTTGAATATGAAGAAACCAGAATTGGCACAGCATCTCAGGTGGGGTACATGTTGACCCCCTTCCCTGTAGATGGATAGTGGGGCACATTGTAGAATACTCCTGTGCTTGGTCCATCAGGAGCACTAAAATATTGGCTAAGAAGTGAGGGGGGGAGGGTTGGATTTATACCCTGTCCTTCACTCAGAGTCTCAGAGTGGCTCACAATCTCCTTCCCTTCCTCTCCCCCAACAGACACCCTGTAAGGTAGGTAGGGCTGAGAGAGCTCTGAGAGAACTGCTCTTGAGAGAACAGCTTTGAGAAAACTGTGACTGACCCAAGGTCACCCAGCTGGTTGCATGTGGAGGTTCTCCAGATTAGAGTCCACTGCTCTTATCCTTAGCTAGTGTGGTATAGTGGTTTGGTGTAGTGGTTAAGAGAGATAAGGATAAGAGAGATTCAGGGAAATTACATACAGCAAGGAAAGTGCTCATCGTTATGAAGGTGATGTATTAGGGAAAGCAGCAACAAATGCCTAGGTATCCTTAGGTTAGGGATTGGCAACCTTTCCAGTAGAGTGAGAGCTACTCTAGTGAGTAACACTCCCCACCCCCCACCCCCACAGACTAGACAGAGCACCGGAAATGAAATCATCAGCTAAGCAGCACAGAGAGAAAGCCTATATAATTAAACTTTTTAAAAAGCCTAGTACAGATGTTTTCATAAACTTTTCCTCGGTCTTCTAGGAGCAGTATGAGCTACTGTGTAGCGGCTGGTGAGCTACCAGTAGCTCATGAGCTTCTGGTTGCATGAGCGTAGTTTTATTCATTTACTTCAGTAGACACTCAAGATTATAAAATATAATGCAAAGAAATATATTGTGTGCATCGAACAGTGCAATAAAACTGGATTACACAAATTAAAGAACAATGAATTAGAAACCATGTACTACATCACATGAACTGAATTTCACAACTGGGGAATGTACAGACAGTATAATACATCTAGTAAACAATGGAGTATAAAGGGGGAAGAAAGAAGAAGAGGAGAAAGCTTTTCACACATTTCACAAGCAATTAAATTAAAGCCTTTTTGCCTAAATAGGAAGTGTCCTTCCTGCACAATTCCATCATAACTATACCTCTATTCCCAGGGAATGCCTAGGTACAGGGCACGGTTGTTTTTTTACTGTTTCCCAGGGTGGCACCTTACAGAGGCTTTGCTCAGGTGAGTGAAGCTATCTTAGTGGAACATATGGAGAAGGCATTCCTCTAGATATGTGAATCCTCAGCCATGAGAGGCTTTGCAGGTAATAATTACCATTTTGAACTGAAGTCAAGAACTGATCAACAATAGAGTGACTGCAGAATAATGTAATAGTGCACACTGTGCATGGCTCCCAATAGTAAATGAGCTGTGGTATTGTGAACAGCTGAAGTTCCCAAGTTGTATTCAAGGGGCAGACTAATCTAGAACATAGTACAGTTGTCTAGCCTCAAGGTTATTATGGTATGGCTCCATGTACTAGATGGGCCATGCTCTGGGCTTGGCTAAGTGAAGATGTAAGAAAGCACTTTTTGCAGCAGAATTAATTTACTTCCCTGGCAATAATTGTAGGTACAAAACAACACCCAGACTCTTAAACTGAGTAAGCAAGGGTCAGCTGAACCCTATCAAATGTGTGAAGTACAGTACCCTCCAAGACCTCGGCATTCCCAACCACCATCGCCTCTGTTTTGTCAGGATTCCATTTCATCTAGTTTGTCCTTAGCCATGTAACCACAGCAGCTAGGCTTTGGCTCATGATGGCAACACTCACATCAGGTAGTATAGACAGAGCCTTGGCTGGGAGGGCGGGTGGAGTAAAAATCTAATAAATCAAATCAGAAATGTAGAGCTGGGTGTATAGAGTGCACATTAGTAGCACCCAACTCCAAATCCACAAATGATCTGTCTTTTGCTGTCTAAGTAGACATTTTCATACAGATAAATGGTGTTTGAAAATATCTCACCTACTTTCTCTTTAAATGGATTCAAGTATCTGCCATTTATGCATGAGTCCTATTATATTTGGCAGCTGCTGAAAGCATATGGGTGAGACACGCGATCTATCACAAGGCGAGCCAGTTCAAGAGCCAGTTTGGTGTAGTGGTTTAGTGTGCAGACTCTAATCTGGGAGAACCAGGTTTGATTCCCCACTCCTCCACTTGCACCTGGCTGGATGACCTTGGGCAAGCCATAGCTCTGTACCAGCTGTTCTCTCAAGGACAATTGTCTCAGAGCTCTCACAGCCCCACCTACCTCACAGGGTGTCTGTTGTGGGGAGGGGAAGGGAAAGGATTTTGTAAGCCGCTCTGAGACTCCAAGTGAGTGAAGGGTGGGATATAAATCCAATTTTTTTCTTCTTCTTCTTCTTCAGTGTAGTGGTTTGAGTGTCAGACTAGGATCTGGGAGACCCAGGTTCAAATCCCCCACTCTGCCAAGAAAGCTTGCTAGGTTACCTTGAGCTAGTCACACACGCAGTAATTCAGGTTATCCATAAAAGCACAAAGCTTTACTAGATTGCTGCACATGTTGGGAGAAGAACGTGAGAGCCTGAGGATCAAGGCACATTCATATGGGGGAAACCATAGAATGAAAGTACATCACTGTAATAAGGGATCATGGGCTCAGTTTTGGGAAATCAAGAGTGTAAGGCTTTAATCAGATTTCACTTTAAACTGGGGCATTTTAGAGGTTGCTTAATATTATATAACAATTTGTTTTTAAAACTGAAAAGTCTGATTTACATTTTAAGAAATCATATTTTTTCCATTGTTCTCAGTAACTGATATTTACCCTGTGAGAGTGCTCCAGTTTAATCGTAATAATCTATCAAGGAATCACTTGGTGTATTAACCTGCAAGACTCATGCTAGTTTTCTTACAATTTCAAAGTAAGATGGTAACTGCTTAGTAGTGCTTAGTGGCAAATACCATAAGTAGCTGGATGGGAAATAACTGCATGATATCTGTATGATAGGGTGCAGCAATAATGCTTGCATGCAACACTGAACAGAACAACAATTGATTGGTCTTATGAAATGAGAAATGGCAGGAATAAATCTCTGTGATGTTTTATTTGTACTGGGTTCTATTTAAAAAAACAACAGAAATTATGCAGATGTATTCAAACGGAGAGTGAAATTTGCATTTTTGCCTGTTCTTTCAGGTCAGGCAAATTTAATTTTAGCTGCTAGGGAAGAAACTGTCAACTAACGGGTGTTTCATTTCCTTGAAACAAACAATACGTTTTAGCAATAACCACAAACAATCAACTCAAAAATGTAACTTGTTATAAATCCGTTCTGAAACAAAATGAGCTCAGCTTTGTAATCTGAAGAAATTGCAAAAGAATGCACACATGCCGTTGCACAGCTAGAACCAATCTATTATTTTTATTCCTCTCTCGATATTTACAGCTTTAGTATCCTAGGATGCCTGTTTCTCTGTTATGATCTTTATGTTTCCCTGGGATGCAAAATCTTTAATCCTTTTAAGCAACCTCTAGGTTTTCCCAGCAGAGATCAGAAGGACCTGCATTCTCTTGAAAACACAGCTTTAAAGGAATAATGAACATTTCATGAAAATGACATGGCAGCAGTTGTCACAAACAATTCTGCAGTTTGAAATTGTGCTTGTGCTGTATGTGCATGCTCTCAGATACAACTGCTCTGAGTTAACTTTGGAACACGAAGGTCAAAGGAGATCAGTTTTAAAGATGCAGACAGTGTTCCTTACCCGAAGCATGGGTGGTGAAAATCATGGTACAATGTCAGTGGAACTGATTTTGGCTCCCTTTGTAGTTTCAACTTCAGTTATGTTGGACAAGCACGAATCACACACATCCTTTCAGTCTCAAATTTTCTACTAACATCTTTGCCTTCTTTCAAGAAGTGAACCTTACTCCACATCCTTAGCTCTGAAAGACCTACCATGATGGCTCATGGGACTCAACTAGATGCTGGTTTGTAAGGAAAAAGTGGTGAGCCAGAGGTAGAAACAAAAGACTATTTCTCACTTTTACAATGGGAGGGTCTAAATTAGTATTTTTGCTTTAACAAATTTATCTTCTCTATCAAATGTTAAGCAGCTGTGTGTGTGTGCGCACGCGTGTGTGTGTCTGTATTTCTCCCCCAGAAGGCCTATGACTGGAATTGAATTCCTTCTGTATATTTATGACTATGTTGTCTGGTTGTTATAAATAGATCTATCACTAAAATTGTTCCTGATGGGAGTCAGAGCATTTCACAAAGTTAATTTTTTAACAGTTCAGGGGGAGGTAAATGTTAGTCTTCTGAGCTCTGGTCGAATATGATACCTATTTAAGTTTGGAGAAGTATCGTCCCTCCAGCTAATTGGAAGGCACAAGTGTTTGTTGTAGAGGAGGAGTGGCCAGTTATTGCAAAGTGAAGCGCCTTGAAGTTCAGTGACACTCCCTGATGCAGGGTAGGTGCCTCATAGGAAAGTGTCTATTGAGAGAAGTGGAAAGAAGCATGTTGGCCCCCTCTCATCACTGACCGTGTCTGCCTTACCCCTCCCACACACATTCACATGCCTGTGGGTGTAGCACCTGCACACATATAAGCTGAATAGGCACTGGCTCCATTTCCATGATTGGTAACATTTGTTCCTGCAAAATGAAATAGTGTCACCTTAAAGACAAACAAAATTTATTACAGCAAAACCTTTCGTGAGTCAGAGTTCACTTTATCAGAGGCATGAAGTACACATCTGTTAGTCAGAGAGAGGGTAGTCTAAAACAAGGACCAATCCAAAGAGTAACAAATCACTCAAAGTGTGCAAGGATAACTTCCAACATTTGATAGGTAAAATGGAATGAACATCACACCTCATCCAAGAAAGTACCAAATTAAAAATGATAAGCAGATCCAGTTGGAAAAGTTGCAGAGGCGGTATTGAGATAACCCTATAAAGAGCAGATACGTGGTGCAGGAAGGTTTCTGGTGCTTTATTTTCCCACAGATTCATTGTTCCATAAAATTAACAATGAATGGATGTCTCTGTTAATACAATTTTAGGCAATCCTGGTAATTTAAAAGTTGTAATTGATATTTTAAGGTTAATATCCTTAGGAGCTGAGCGAGAGCATACAGGCATGTTTTATTGATTTGTAAACTGGGATGGGAGGATAAAACCACAAGTACATATAATACAAATTTTAAAAATCAAGTGATAAATTCACTTGATTGGGTTTGCAGGTCAATTTAAAGCTAAACTTGTTATTCACATCTACTCTGACATGGTGAAAGGTATACTGTAACTAGGGATGGGCATGAATTGGGAAAATATGGCTCGTGATGGTTTGTGGTGTGCCCAGTTTGCGAATCACAAACCAGCAAACACTTTTAAGAGCTAAATGAACTGATTCAGAGCTAAATGAACTGATGAATGTGCCCCCCCCCCTGTATACTAGAGACACCAAACATTCAGAGAATCTTTTCTACCTGCCCTCTAAGTTTGGTGAGGATTGGATTTATGGGGTCAGAGTCACACACCCCCAAGAAGGTGTCCTTGTGTGAGACTTCTGCTCAAAGTAGTCAAGGATCAGATCTTTGTTGATGAAACACAGTTCTTTATTTCCAATCTCTACATTGGTACAGCTTCTCGGATTATTGTCAGAGATAACACATATGACAGAAGCAGGTCTATTATACCTTTCTAGGCAGTTTGAATTACCTATAGGTAGCCAATCACTACAAGGGGAAAAACGGCGGGCAAAAGGGGCTCTGGCCGTTTGCTTCCCACAGGAAAGAAAGTGAGGTGTCAAGTTGTAAATTTCCCTTCCCAAACCAGACACTTCAGATGTTACCATTTCACATAACAATCAATGGCCTCGAGGCTTTCGCACGTTGATAAGAGATGAGACTCGTCCTCCCTTGGAGTCCCAGCCGGGACGAATGGAATGCGGAGGCAGGAGTGTGAGAGGCCCATTGTTCCCATACTTTGAAGTTGTCATCCTCCCGCTCTGACAGTTACACACACCAGGCCTGGTCAGGGCCATAAACCTGGGGTCACATATTCTAAATACATGCTGGCCAAAGTGAGGGGGTTCGCCTACAGGAGGGGTAGTTACATGGCAGGTGTTATGGAAGCAGCTAGCATACATGCATGGCAATAGGAATATAGAAAGGCATACAGACATGAAAGGGAGAACCATGGCAATAAAACAGAAGACATAGCTGTAAGCAATAGAAAGACTTTGTCTGAATCAGCAGATTCTGACACACTGGCACCCCGAAAATAAACCTACCCGGGCTTGTCCGGGAATCTTCTATGAAAAGCTTTAACTAATTTAGGAGCATGCACATGTTCAGAACGAACCCACTCGTTTTGCTCAGGGCCAAAATCAAGCCATCTAACTAAATAATATAAGTGACCCCTCCGCAGCTTAGAATCAAGGATTTCAGATATTTCAAAATGGGGTGCTTCCCCCTTCATCAGTGGAGGAGGTGTCGGAGGAACTGGATGCCATGCATTTGGCCTAGGATTCTTCTTCAGTAAGCTGAAATGAAAAACAGGATGCACAGAACTCAGTGACTTAGGCAATTCTAACTCAAAAGACACCTCAGAGATTTTGCGCAACACTTTGTAAGGGCCTACATATTTCCACCCCAGTTTCCTGCTGGGTTGCAAGCCGTGTATATTTTTTGTGGGTAGGTAAACAGAGTCCCCAGGCTGAAGGTCCCAACCCTCAGCTCGACCACGATCTGCATATTTCTTGTAGTCCTCTTTAGCGTGGTCTAAAGTTTTTGCTATCAGAGGCCATGACTCCTGCAGGGTCGCCCACCATCGTTTAAAGTCTGGGGGGGGGGCATCCGAGGCGTTTTCAATCGTGGGCAGAGGTTTTCCCTCAAAACCTCCTACTGCCATAAATGGGGAAACGCCAGTAGAAGAATGCACTGCATTGTTGTAGCTATATTCAGCGAACGGCAGCAACTCCACCCAGTTGTCCGGGTGATAGTTAGTATAACACCGTAAAAATTGTTCCAAAATTTGATTAGTTCATTCGGACTGTCCATCAGTCTCTGGGTGGTAACCCGAGCTCAGGGCGGGCTCTATGTCCATAAATCTCAGGAGCTCCCGCCAGAAGTTGGCAACGAACTGACTGCCCCTGTCGGATACCACACGTTTGGGAAAAGCGTGTAATTTGATCACGTGGTTAAAGAAAGCCTTGGCCATCCCCTTTGCCGTTGGTAACTGTTTGAAAGGAGTGAAGTGGGCTTGCTTAGAAAACATGTCAACCACCACCCAAATTACAGTTTTTCCTTTAGAGGGTGGCAAGTTCGTAATAAAGTCCATGGCTATCGCCTCCCAAGGGCGAGAGGGAGTGGGTAGGGGGTGTAGGAGCCCCGGGACTTCCCCCCCCCTTCTTTTGCACATCAAGCAGGTCTGGCAAGCAGAAACGAAGTCCGAGACGTCCCGGCGCATGCGTGGCCACCAGAACTGCCTCTGAATTAAATTGAGCGTCTTTAGAAATCCAAAATGTCCTGCTAGTTTAGAGGAGTGACAAGCCAATAATATGTCTTTCCTCTTGCTTCGGGGCACCACCAATTTATCGCCATGATACCAGCATTTATTTTCCTTGAGGGAGCAGTCTGCCAACGCCTCTAACTCCTCGATTTCTTCGGGTGAATAATCCCCCCCCCCAGTCGCACGTCTCCACTGTTGTTCGCTCACTTTGACTCCTGGTGGTTACTGCACGTCCCAATTGCTGGGGGGAGAACATGGAGTCAAACACCTCCTCCTTTAAACTCTCGTGCTGGGGCAATCGGGAGAGCGCGTCTGCTAACGAATTGGCTTTCCCAGGGAGATGTTTGAGCACAAAATTAAACTTTGAGAAGAAATCTGCCCAACGGAGCTGCTTCGCATTCAGAGACCTCTGGGTGCGCAGCGCTTCTAGATTCTTGTGGTCTGTCCATATTTCAAAAGGGGTTTGTGCCCCCTCTAGCCAGTGCCGCCACGTAGTGAGGGCTAGCCGGATAGCCGCGGCCTCTTTATCCCAAACTGACCAGTTCCTTTCCGTCTCATTAAATTTTTTCGAGATGTAAGCAAGGGGGTGCAGCTTTCCGTCTGACCCTTGCTGTAGAATGGCCCCCCCATGGCCACATCGGATGCATCTACATGGATCACAAACTCCTTAGTTTCATCCGGGTGGGCCAGAATGGGCTCTGAGGTGAAAAGAGTCTTAAGAGTCTCGAACGCCTCCTGGCATTCCCCACTCCAGGCAATTTTCTCCCCGGGCCTCCCCGCTTCTGGGCCCCTCCCTTTGGTTTTTAACAACTCAGTCAAGGGGAGGGTGACCGTGGCAAAGTCTTTTATGAAGGTGCGGTAGAAGTTACAAAATCCTAATAGGCTTTGGAGTTGCTTCCTTGTTCTGGGGGCTTCCCACTGGACCACCGCCTCTACCTTGGCTGGGTCCATCTCCAGTCCCTTCTGCGAAATGCGGTACCCCAGGAAGTCTACGGAATCTCGATGGAACTCGCATTTAGACAGTTTTGCATACAACTGATTTTTTAACAGGGTGGAGAGGACCTCCCGGACCAATTTCACGTGTTCTTTCTTATCAGCAGAGTAGATCAAGATATCATCTAAGTAACATAACACCCCCTTGAATAAATGCTTGTGCAACACTTCATTTATTAAACTCATAAAGACCCCTGGCGCGCCACTCAAACCGAACGGCATCACCAGGTACTCAAACTGTCCCAACGGTGTATTAAAGGCAGTCTTGAATTCGTCCCCCTCCCTTATGCGCACCCGGAAATAAGCGTCTCGGAGATCCAATTTAGTGAACACTTTTCCTTTGGCCGCCTCCGTTAGCAAGTCTTTAATAAGGGGGAGGGGGTAAGCGTTGGAGGCAGACACCGCATTTAATCCTCTGTAGTCCGTGCACAACCGCAACCCCCCATCTTTCTTTTTCCGGAACAAGACGGGGGATTTAGCGGGGCGGATGAACCCACGCTCCAAGTTCTTGTCTAGGAACTTCCTTAGCTCCTCCCGCTCCGGAGGGCTCATGGAGTAAAGCTTTCCCTTTGGGAGTTTCTCACCCGGGATCAGTTCTATGGCACAATCCGACAGTCTGTGGGGGGGTAGCTCGTCCGCCTCGGTCTCACTGAACACTCCCATTTGATATAGGGATCGTGGGAGCTTAGCCAGGGGCTCCCCAACACCATGGGGAATTGGGTATTCAGGGTGATGACGAAGGCTCTCTTCTCCCAATGCTCCCCCGTTCCCACAATTAGCCCCTCGGTCTCTGCCACGCACGCTTCCTTCATTTCTGAACCGTCCATTTGCGTGAACTTGAGTGGCTCCCCCAACGGGGTGACCTTGGGTCCCAGCCCTTCTACCACTAATGGGCTAATTAAGTCCCGAGCACACCCAGAGTCAATTAAGGCACGGACTCGGACATGGGTCCCAGTTCCAGGGGTCATTACAGTCACTACCATATACAACAAGGGGCCAGGGATGCTCACCGGAGATGGCGCGTCGTGGCTGGGGACCTGCAGTTCTGCACCGCTCACTGCAGGTCGTTGGAGTTTCCCGACATCTGCGCTTCCGTCAGCTCCAGCTCTCCCTGCTCACTCGCGGCCCCTTCCAGCTGTAGAGCCCGGGGTTTGAACGAGGTCTTTCCTCTGCTGGGGGTGCTCTCGGCCACCGGGGTGGAGGACTTCGGAACTTTTCCCCCTCCTCTCGGACACGCCGAGGCGAAGTGGCCACTCTCCCCGCATCTCATGCAGAGCCCCTGTTTAAAACGGGCATCCCGAATTTCTTGCACATTGGGCTTGGGTTTCGCCTTCTGCGTTGCTTTGCTTGGGGCCGTTGATGAAGCTCCCATCTTGATGAGGGTGAAGCGTTCTTCCACGTCCGCGGCTGCCCTCATCCAAGCGGCCAACGGTCCTGGTCTTCCCGACCGCAATATTGCCTCGTACACCTCATGATTTAAGCCCTCTCGATACTTCTCCATGAACAGGTCTTGCGTCCAGCCGCGAATCTTGGCTGAGATGCACCGGAACTTATCGGTGTAGTCCCTCACCGAGAACCGCCCTTGGGTCAATCTCCGCAGTTGGTTCCGGGCTTTTTCTTCTCCCAAGGGGTCCTCATAGTGGTGTCGGAGGGCCCACATGAAGTTGTTCAGTGAACGTAGCTCAGGCCCGGGGGCGTTGTGCAGGCTCACATACCAATCGCTGGCGGTGTCCCTCAGCTTGGACCCGATGTAGCCAATCCGGTCCCTCTCGGTGGGGTAGAGGTGTCCCCAAGTGTCTAGGAACCGCTCGATCTCCAGCAGGAATAAGCGCAACTTCTCGGGGTCCCCATCGAAAGTAGCCGTCAACGGATCGGCGGGGGCCAGGCGAACCACCGGCCCTGCCGGCGCAGGTATGGGTGCCGGCGCAGGTATGGGTGCGGGCACTTGGCAGGGAAGGACCGGGGGAACCTGCTGCGGCACTTGCGGCTGCACTGGCGGCGGCACCGGGGCGGGGATTCCCCCTGGAGGCACCGCCGGCTGCTGGACTCCGATCGCGGGAGGTCCTCCCATGGCGGGTGTTGGCTGAGCCGCCTGCAAGGCCGTGATGGCGTCTCGGAACTGATACTGGAGATCGAGGGCCAGTTCTCGCAACTCGGTAGTAAGCTGGAACCGCAAATCTCCCATCATCTGGTCGAGGGCTTGCGTCTGGTCTTCTCGGTAGGGATCGGGCCCATACAATCCCGGTCTCTCTCCTTCCAGGGACTGGAGACGCGAATCTCCTACGTAGGTCGTCTCGCGATCGTCTCCCAGGAAGCTCGGCTTCCCGCAGTCGAGGTGATCTCCCTGGAACGAAACTCGTGCCCCTTTCCGATCGTGCACCCAGGAGTCCATGGTCCCGCGACCGAAATTGCTCCATGAGTACCTCGGGGTCACGCTCTGAAGAGGAGGTGGGCGCGGGATGTAGTGAGCCCCTTGAATCGTAGTCACTGGCACTTCGGGCTCCCCTCCGCCGCCTCCACCACCGGCCCCCTGATCCCCAGGGGTGGTCGGTGTGTCTTCGGGAGTAGTAGGGATGGGAAGAGTACCGTCGTCCGACATGGTCAGGAACGGCCAAGTCCCAGTCACAGATCTCTGACAATCTGTGAGACTTCTGCTCAAAGTAGTCAAGGATCAGATCTTTGTTGATGAAACACAGTTCTTTATTTCCAATCTCTACATTGGTACAGCTTCTCGGATTATTGTCAGAGATAACACATATGACAGAAGCAGGTCTATTATACCTTTCTAGGCAGTTTGAATTACCCATAGGTAGCCAATCACTACAAGGGGAAAAACGGCGGGCAAAAGGGGCTCTGGCCGTTTGCTTCCCACAGGAAAGAAAGTGAGGTGTCAAGTTGTAAATTTCCCTTCCCAAACCAGACCCTTCAGATGTTACCATTTCACATAACAATCAATGGCCTCGAGGCTTTCGCACGTTGATAAGAGATGAGACTCGTCCTCCCTTGGAGTCCCAGCCGGGACGAATGGAATGCGGAGGCAGGAGTGTGAGAGGCCCATTGTTCCCATACTTTGAAGTTGTCATCCTCCCACTCTGACAGTTACACACACCAGGCCTGGTCAGGGCCATAAACCTGGGGTCACATATTCTAAATACATGCTGGCCAAAGTGAGGGGGTTCGCCTACAGGAGGGGTAGTTACATGGCAGGTGTTATGGAAGCAGCTAGCATACATGCATGGCAATAGGAATATAGAAAGGCATACAGACATGAAAGGGAGAACCATGGCAATAAAACAGAAGACATAGCTGTAAGCAATAGAAAGACTGTCTGAATCAGCAGATTCTGACACCTTGTCCTCCACTGTTTCCAATAAAGAGGGGGAAAAGCAAAAAAAAAAAATGAAAAAGCAAGGGTAATAGAAGCCCAGCAGAACTGGGAAAATATGGCTCATTATGGTTCGTGGTGTGCTCAGTTTGCAAATCACAAACCAGCTAACACTTTTAAGAACTAAATGAACAGATTCAGTTTGTGAGGTTCACGATGTGGTAGAATACGCTCCCCCCCCGTATGCTAGAGACACCAAACATTCAGAGAATCTTTTCTACCTGCCCTCCAAGTTTGGTAAGGATTGGATTTATGGGGTCAGAGTCACCCTCCTCCCAAGAAGGTGTCCCTGTCCTCCATTGTTTCCAATAAAGAGGAAAAACAGCAAAAAAAAAAAAAAAAGCAAGGGCAATAGAAACCCAGCAGAACAGAATCAATGTCCCAGAGAATATCTGCAGTAGAAACTGAAGGTAGGGGGGCATTTTTTGCAGGCTCAGCAGAACCAGTGCCACTGTGACAGTGCAAACTAAGGTCAAGCCAAAGCAGTAGAAACTGAAGGTGGGGGTGGGACATTTTTTTGCAAGCTCAGCAAAACCACTGTAATATACAGAGTGCCCAGAAAAACCAGTGCAATGTGCTAGTGCCCAGTGCCATTGTGCCAATGCCATCTCAACAGGATGGATGTGAAGTACAGATTCATGATCCAAGCAAGGGGGGGTTGCAAGCCCAGCACAACCAGTTCAATGTATAGAATGCCCAGCAGAACCCAGTGCCACTGTAGCAATATGAGTAAAACAGGACTAATGTCAAACCAGAAAATTTGTGCAGTACAAACTGAAGGGGGGACATTTTTCCAAGCCCAGCACAACCAGTTACAATGTGCAGAATGCCCAGCAGAACCTAGTGCCACTGGCATTGCAAGCTTGAAAGGAGCGTGGGATTTTGTAAGCTCTGTGCAAGAAAATGGGAAGTGAACCCAAAGGAACACTGGCAAAGGGGGAGAACCCTCTTGAAACTGACATGACTAGTTTGAAACTGCTGACAGGGTTTCCAAGATTGGAGAATTCCACCTCCCCTTGTTACGTTAAAGTTTCGTAAACAATTTGAGTGGAGTGATCTGGAAATGTATCCATTCATGAACTGGCATAAAACTCCACAAACTGCTTGAAAGTTCATGAAAAATTTGTGCCAGTTGACCTGCCACGAACTCCAGTTAATGAACAATAAACCAGCCAAAATTTGTCACAAAGTTTAGTTCATGAGCCAGTTCATGACCATCCCTGACTGTAACCATCAATCTGAACTGGAACTTACATGTAGTGCAAACAATACTATGGAGATTGACACTGAAACATGTGACTGAGTGACTCCCGGGGAAGAGAGTTAAATTCTGTTGAAACAGATGAGTAGACAAGTACATTTATGGTTTATCATGCAGAGATCTTTGGACATGCTAAAATTAGAAGTCAGTTGTTTTCAATGCCTTTTCTGTTATATTCAACAATATAAGGGAAGGACATATTCCATTGCCTTTAAATTTTTACAAGTATTATACCAATAAAACATAAAGCTCTATTTTTAAATGTTCTGTGTCCAATTCAAGGTTTTTTGTTTTTTTAAAAATATCTGTTTATTAAATTTTTATAAAACAACAACCATTTCAACCTATAACGTAGCAACAAAATCAATATAAGTCATGAAGAATAATTAAAAACTTTTGTGAGAAAAATCACTAGGCTTAGCAGCTCAAAATTCAAAAGATTACATACATTCTGTGGAATGTGTGTGTATATTCCTGATGGATCCTGATCAGTGGTTTGGAGCCAGCACACATAGGGCTTCTGTGTGGATTTAGTACTGAGCCATATTTGGGCAGATGCAGAGTGGGCCAGTATGCTTATTCTCATCTATAACAACAAAACCACACAGGTAATTGTGACCAAATTACTAATATAAATTGCAAACGTTCACTAATCTTCATATACATAATTCTTATATACACAAATTGTATCAATAAAGTCATAAGACAAATTCATAAGGCACCATATAAATTATCATATAAGTCCCATTTCAAAAACATATTGATGCAAAATGGAGATTCTCAAATAATATCAAATCCTTCCCAAACTATAAAAAGTGATGTTTTTAAAAAAGTTCTCAAACAATATTTTAAACATCCATAATTCATATAGTAGGAACATAAATTTTCCTGCTGATGAGCAGTCAACTTGGAATGCCTGTTTTATTTATTTATTTATTTATTTATTTATTATTGAATTTATATCCCACCTAGCCAGCGTTAGCCAGCTCAAGGCAGCTCACAACGGTTTAAAAGCAACCACAGTATAATTTATCATAATATTCTAACTTAAAATGCACAAAGAACAGCACAAAACCACAAAAGTTGGTGGTCAGCATTGCTTCCAACACTGAACACAGCAATTTACCAGACCCAAGGCCAGGAGGTTGCACCAGTATCTTACCCGGCCAAGACTTAGCTCGGCACTCCCAGAGGCCCTTCCCCCAGTGGCGGCTCCTAGTTAAAAGCCTGGTGGAAGAGCTCCACTTTGCAAGCCCTGCAAAACTGCAAAAGGTTCCGCAGGGCCCTGATGTCATCCGGGAGCTCATTCCACCAGTAAGGAGCCACCACTGAGAAGGCCCTGGTCCTGGTGGTCATCAGCCTGGCCTCTCTAGGGCCAGGGATGATCAGGTAGTGTTGGGTGCCTGAGTGCAGTGATCTCTGGGGTATATACGGGGTGGCATACAACAGTGGTAAAATTACAAATCTTACAAAGGTTTCAGAATTTAAATATATAAACATTCAATAACTTTTACAGTACAATTTCAGCAGCCTGAGCCAATCTGATGGCAGTATTCCTGGAATGTCATTGTCTTGTAGAGGAGGTAGGTGAAGAAAAGAGAGGAAGAGGAGTACCAAACTAGATGGAGAACAGTCGCTCTCCCCAACCAAACATCTGGTGGAACATCTCTGCCTTACATGCCCTGCAGAACAGTAATAAGTCCTGCAGGGCATAGATGTTATTTGGCAGAGAGTTCCACCAGGTGGGAGCCTGGTTGAAGACAGCTAGATGTCTCTCAGGCTGGGGACAATGAAGAAGTTTTTGTCTCTGGAGCTTAGAGCTCTTCTGGGGATATACCAGGAGAGGCAGTCCCAAAGATATGTGGGTCCCAGGTCATTAAGGGCTTTAAAGGGTAACACCAGAACCTTGAACCTGATCCGGTATTCCACTGGAAGCCAATGCAGCTCATGCACCACAGGCTAGATATTTACCATAAAGGGTCCCAGTAAGGACCTGCGCAGCCACAT
This sequence comes from Lepidodactylus listeri, assembly GCA_029233225.1. Classification (NCBI taxonomy): domain Eukaryota; kingdom Metazoa; phylum Chordata; class Lepidosauria; order Squamata; family Gekkonidae; genus Lepidodactylus; species Lepidodactylus listeri. The sequence goes on from JARCFY010000006.1 coordinate 54,664,562, forward strand.
TCTGGATCAGCTGGAGTTTTCAGGTCAGCCTCAAGGGCAGCCCTACATAGAGCAAGTTACAGTAGTGTATCCTGAAGGTGACCGTTGTGTGGATTACCATAGCTAGGTCAGGGCGAGACGGGGGGGGGGGGGGGGCAGTTGCCTGACGATGCAGCTGGGAAAATGCCAGTCTGACAACATTTATGCTGGGCCTCCACTGACAAGGAGACATCCAGAATCACACCAAGGCTCTTGACAGTTGGTGCCAGTGATAAGGGCACACCACCAAGAGCTGGGAGCTGGCTTCCTAAACTCATATCCCCCCTTCCCCCCAGCCACAGAACCTCTGTCTGATCAGGATTCAGACTCAACCGACTCTGCTTTAAACATTTCATCACGGCCTCCAAACTCTCAGCATTTGCAGGAATGGTATCTGGCCAGCCACTCATCAATAGGTATAGCTGAGTGTCATCAGCATACTGGTGACATCCCAGCCCGAAATTCTGCACCATTTAGGCGTTGGGGCACATATAGATGTTAAATAACATCAGGAAGAGGATTGTCCTCTGAGGAACCCCACATATCAGTGGGCACCTAGTTGACACCCTCTCACCCAATGCCTCCCTCTGTCCCTGACCATGGATTAATGAGGTAAGCCATTGTAAGACTCCCCCACAACCTCCTACATTGGCAAAGTGGTGGTAAAAAGATTGTGATCAACCATGTTGAATGCTGCTGTAAGATCAAGCAAGATCAGGCTGCTGCAAGATCAATAATAGCAGCGCTGACACACCTTGATCCAACTGCCTGCAGAGATCGTCTGTGAGGGTGACTAAAGCCCTCTCTGTCCCATGGCTGGGGTGGAAACTGGACTGAAATGGATCCAATGCTGATGTGTCATCCAGGAGTTTCTGGAGCTCTTCTGCCTTGCCCAGAAATGAAAGATTCGAGATTGGGTGGTAGTTGGAATGATCTGTGGGATTTAAGGTTGGTTTTTTCAAGAGCGGCATAACCACAGCCTCTTTCAATCCTTCTGGATAGACCCCTGAACCCAGGGACAGATGAATAATGAACCATGGGGGCCCATATCCCTCCCAGTCCTTCCCTGGGGTTCCTGGACTGATCAAATAACCAAAATATTATACTGTGACAGGGTGGGACAGCCAGAAAAGAAGAAAACACATTACTCGTCAGACAGGGAAAGGAAAATGGAGGGAAAATCTTGCCCCGGAGGGAGGGAAGTTGGACAGGGGCATCATAGCATGTAGTAATGCTTCTAAAAACATGGCACCTTTGGTTGATTTTTTCCCAACTTATTTTTACTATCAGTCTTACTAGTACTGGCATAACTGCCATTGTTTTATACCTGTACCTTTTAAGTGTTGCTCAGCTCATTTGCTCAAAAATAAGGTTATGAATAAAGAAGGAAGGAGGAGAAATATGATATTACTATGCATGTAAAGCAGATTATGAGACTTTAAATCAAAACAAACATGCTGACTTAATGCTCTTCCTTGTCTTTCAGGTATACAAAAAGAAAACTGAAGCTGCCAAGAAGGAATATCTGAAGCAGCTAGCCGCTTACAGGGCAAGCCTTGTATCCAAGGTAACCTATGATATATATTTTGTGACAGACTATAGCTGTTCTGGCTATTTTTTATTGTTCAGCTTTGTAATATGAAGGTAATTGCTGTTGACTCAAAATTCTGAGGTTAATTCTGTGAATTGCTTCACTATTCATACAGCTGTTCTTTAATCTCTAGACACTTAGTCTATCCCCTTCACCTTGTAATCTTTCCGCAGATTAGAAATATAAACAGTTCTACAAGTGAAAGATAAAACAGTCACAGTTGACAAATCCATGTCTGCCAATGGACAGTGCAACCAATGCTCAGTAGCTGGTTCTTAGTATTCTGTTTTCACCAGTGCTTCATGCTCATCACCATGACATGTTGATTTACCTTTTTTACATGTGACAAATTGAGTATTGGGACAAAATGCAACCTATATAGTTTAGTGAACAGCCAATTCAAGATATTGACTTATTGAGGGATTTGGTGGCCTTACATTATCAGATGCATGAATTAACAATGGTGTGCTCTTTGCATAACTGAACAAAGCAGGATGGCCATATATTCAATAGTATTTTTATTTAATCTATACTTTGTTCAGTAGATCTTTACTTATATGGAACTGAACCCAGTCATTTTTATTGCAGATATCCTTGCAACATTTTAGGGTGCTTTTGCAATGATGACATTGTTGGTGCAGCACTTATGAGTACTGATGTGCTGGCATATCAAGTGTTTGAAAATCTACTTTTGTTTTTTAGCTCTAATGGTCTAGAATGAGAAATAATCTCATGCTAAACAAGTCTTAAATATTCTAGCTCAGTGTAATAGAGTTTAATTTTTGGTTGGGATAACCACTAACCAGTAGGGTGACCAGTGTTTGCCTGGGACTGAGCATACAAATACACATTAGACACTGTTAAATCTACTGATGCAGAGTTTTTGTTAAAGCCTTTCTCTTTTCTCCAGTCTTAGAACTCCTGAAATTAATTTGGCCACAGTCAGGTTCATTTGATGTATGCGGAAATAAATATATGAAATAAAAATTGCATTACAAAGCATTTTATATAATGCTATTCAGATTATGATATTATATGTAACACTCTAAGCTTTTTGCATTGCCCTTAGTTGGAACTTTTATTACTTTTGCAACTAGTCTGTATAGCAAATTTTAGAGCATTATTTAAAATGCTGCGAATTGCAATTTTATTTTTGAAAAAACCAGCACTTTTATAGCTTACTGTGGCAAATTTTTGTTGTTGTTGTTCTGGCTGACAATAGGATTTGTTACTTTACCTGTTGTTTAGATATTTATTTAGTGCAGGCAACACTGCCAGCTAGGTTTATGAAAACAATCTAGAGCTATTTCAAAAATAAGTTTTCATGTTTAGTCCAAACTGTGCCTTTATCAACACACAGTAAAAGGTAATTTCAGAAATATAATCAATTAACAATTTAGACATCACTTTTAATCCTTTCAAAACAGCTATATTTTTAGAAGGGCTACTTTAGCAATGGATATGGGTCCCAATATGTCTGTCCCACGTCCCCCCCCCCCCCCCAACAATCCGCTATCAGGTCTTTTTGCCAGAGATGCTAGTTTGTACATATAGACTTACTGCTTTTCAAACACTCTACTCTTGTATACTTTTTTTACTAGGATTTGGTAATTGCAGGAACCAACCTTCAAGATGCCAACTGGGGCCCAACAGCTGCTTTTGTTTATCAAGTCCTAAATCTGCTATTATTCCTCATGTGTTAGTTGGGAGGATCTTGTTCATAAGCACAGAGTGAATATTTTTCTTCAGTATATAACACTGAATGGATCCTCGGAATCCAGTGAACAATGCCAAACCCTTCTTTTCTTTGGGAAGTGTAAAACCCCTCTTGCTCTTGGAGTAAGGGAAAAATTGGAATCCCATCAATACATTCAATTTTTTGTTCCTATCAGTGTTATATAAAAGAGCAATGTTTTATATCTCTTGCCTTATTACCTTTTCAAGGGTTTTTGTTTTTCTGTGTGTGGGTGCATGCTCTAGTATGCGACTCTGAGTGCAAATATAAGGCATAGTATTACCTATGTATAGAGAATTGAACTCCCTTTTATCATTTCCATTTAATTTTGCTCAGTTTACTGGAGAAAATATATTTTTGTTGCCATCATTACTACAGCTTGACTTGAGCAAATGAAGTTATCATCTTTTTCATTGTATATCATTGCACATAATGAACCAATTTCTGTAATGTGCATGTTGGCTGATTGGTGGTGATGGTGCATACATCAAAAGGAATACAAATGGTTCTTCACAGGCTTCAGTGACCTCAGAGTGCCTGGAGTAACATTAAACTTATTTTGACTTGTAAACGGAGCAAATGTGACATGAGGGTTATAGAATAAGGGCATATATGTATCTTCCAACCCCTTGTTTTGACATAGTGCCGTCTCCTTTCAGAGGAACATTTTACCATTTTTTTCTCTGACATGTTTCACCTTTCACTAGTTATTCATTCAACTTTTCCCTAAGAGATGGATTATTATTCAGGTACATATCTCCTGGCAAGCCTCTGAGAGTTCATCTCGTACTCTTTGCTGCATTTATGTGAGCATTTCTAATTTACCAGTCAGTTAGGAGGAGATCTGTGGAGGGAACTGAGCAAACATATGCAAATAAATGACAAAAATGTTATGGGAAAATCATTTGTGGAAATTTTTTAAATCAAAAACTATTCAAAAGATAAAATCTTTCTGGTTAGCTCAGTGTCTTTTCTAATCTTGTACAACTATTGGGATAATTTCTTAGACTATGTGAGACTTTGGCCTTCTGTGAGTGGAGGTAGCATTGAAGATCCAGGGTAGAAGTCAAGTTCATAAAATCCTGAGCAACTGCACACACTCCACTCCAGGGTCAGAGACAGGTCAGTCACCATCATTTGGGAACTTAGTTCTGGCCCAGCCTCTTATCTAACCTGGGCTGCAGCTGTAAGAAATGCAGAAAGGGTAACCCAATGATCAGGGTTAGTTTTTTCTTCATAAATTAGTTTTTTCTTCATAAATTAAGGTTACTGAGAAGGGTTATCAAGACAGGGGATACAGAGGTGGTTCCTCCCTCTTTCATAATCCTAAATGGAATCGCCCAATGAAATTGATTGGCAGTAGGTTCAGCCTAAACAAAAAAAGTATTTTTTCATTCAACATATAAGTAATATATGACAGAGCCCCAGGTTTTTAGCCCCGGAGTGTCCTGTTGGTGGGCTGGGCTGACCTGGATGGTGATATCTGACCTCATCTGCTGACCTGGATTGTGACATCTGAGGAGCTGGTTCGTCTGTACCTGCCACGAAACCTGGCTCCCATTGGACGGGAGGACAGACCCGCCCTTGGAGATCTAGATCAGCCTGCGTGTCGGCCGGTGCTGGACCAAAGACACAGCTGTGGCAGGCGGGACTAGCTCCAAAAGCGAATGGGGCTGGCTGTGCAACATTGAAGAGCTCTGGACCATCTGCAGAGAACTGGGGGGAGCGTTGGGGGGGGGACCAGCTAGTCAGGATAATGGGACTAAGGGCCAGGAATTTGTTAAATAGGGTAGTTTCAGTTAGTTAGGTAAGCGTTAGTTGTCCTTGTTTCCCCCACCCTTAATTAGATAGAGATAGTATTGTTAGGTCTGCAGGGACTACAGACAAAGAGGTTGGGTTGGGGAATTAGTTAGCTAGGTATTTTAGTTAGGTAGGGTAGGGAACTCTGACCTAAATTAGATCTTAGGACACTAACAGAGGCAGGGAGAGCCGACATCGGCCTATTCGGATCTGAGACCAACAGGTAAAAGATCCTGGCATGGCCGGGTCGCAAATTCCGGTGCTCCTGGGGAGGAGAAAGAGCGGTGGGTCCAGGCTTTTGAAAGAGGGAAGGATGTGGAGAAACAGGAAAGCTCGACGCCCTTCCAGCCTGCGACCCATCCCGACGGTTGTTGGCAGTGGGGCTAGGAATAACCCCTCTCCGTCATTGGTGTTGTGCAATGCCAGGTCAATTAACAACAAGACTGCGGTCCTCCAGGATTTCCTGGAGGACCAACAGGCTGACCTGGCTTGCGTGACCGAGACCTGGGTCCGGGAGGGAGAGAACGTAGCGCTCTCCCAAATGGCCCCGCCAGGTTTTGCAGTCCTTCACCAATCACAGACTATGGGGCGGGGGGTGGGGTCGCGATTTTCATTCGGGAGGCTTACTCCTTCAGGGCGCTCCCACCGGTGGAGATCACGGGCATTGAATGTGTTGGCCTGGTGTGGGAGGCTGAAGAGAGTTTGGCTGTGTGGCTGGTGTACCGACCGCCTAATGCACCAGCCAGCAGCCTGCCATCCCTGCTGGAGGCCGTATCGGGCTGGGCATTGGAGTACCCTAACCTTTTGGTTCTGGGTGACTTCAACGTCCATGCTGATGGTGCGGCCTCTGGTCAGGGGGTGGACCTGGTGTCATCCATGGCGGCACTAGGACTCTCTCAGTACATCTCGGCCCCTACACACCGGGCAGGACACATGCTTGATCTGATCTTTGCTGTGGGGGTTGCAGTGGACCGAATTACCACTTCGGTAGTGCCTTGGTCAGACCACTTTGCCTTGGGGGCCCGTCTGAACTTCCTGCCCCAGCCCCGAGGCGGTGAGCTGATTTTGGCTCACCTGCGGAGCCAAATGGACCCGGAGCGGTTCCAGATGGCCCTGCGGGAACCGAAGCCCCCTGGCGGCTCGTTGGATGAGCTGGTTGAAGATTGGCACAACCGGCTTGCTACAGCTATCGACGAGATCACTCCCAGGTGCCCTCTTCGCCCCCGCAACAGATTGGCCCCTTGGTATACCCAGGAGTTGCGCCAGGCGAAGCGAGAGCTGAGACGGCTAGAGAGACGGTGGCGTCGCACTCGTGACGAAGCAACAAGAGCATCTTATGGGACGCTTATGAAAGCCTATGAGATGGCAACTAAAGCAGCAAAGAAAGAATTCTTTGCTGCCGAGATTGCATCCGCTAGCTCACGCCCAGCCCAATTATTTAGGACAATTCGGTCGTTAACAGTACTGCCACATGGCAGAGTAAATGCTAGGGAATTGGAAATTGGCTGTGAGGCATTTGCGAGCTATTTTGCGGAGAAAGTCTTGTCGCTCCGCCGAGACCTCCCCGCCACAATTGATACAGTGAGTGAACTCGAGGCCCCTTGCATGTCTTCGTTTCCGGGCTTAGATGGGTTCGACCAGCTGGATCTTGAGGAAGTTGACAGACTGCTCTTGACTGTTCGCCCAACCACATGCAGCCTTGATCCGTGCCCATCCTGGCTTATAAGATCCGGCCACGAGGGGTTGCGAGGTACCGCCCGGGAAATAATTAACACCTCCCTTGCTGAAGGGAAATTCCCGGGGGCTCTCAAGGAAGCGATGGTCCGCCCACTCCTAAAAAAGTCACATTTGGACCCGGCAGAATTGGCTAATTATAGGCCGCTGTCCAATTTGCCCTATTTGGGCAAATTAATAGAGAGGGCGGTGGCGTTACAGTTACAGAGGTATCTGGATGACGCTTCGGTTTTTGACCCCTTTCAGTCCGGCTTCCGCCCGGGCTATGGGACGGAGACCGCTCTGGTCGCTCTAACGGACGACCTCCGACGACATCTGGATCAAGGCGGTGGGGCGGTATTGCTGTTGCTCAACTTGTCGGCAGCGTTCGACACAGTCGATCATCGGCTGCTGTCCCGCCGCCTTGCCGACGTGGGAATCAGGGATCGGGCCTTGCAATGGCTCGTCTCATTTCTCCACGGTCGGAGACAAAGGGTGGTGCTAGGGGAGCAGCAGTCCTTGAGGCACCCGCTTGAATGCGGTGTGCCGCAAGAGGCGGTGCTCTCCCCGATGCTCTTCAATATCTATATGCGCCCCCTTGCCCAGATTGTCCGGAAATTGTCCGCATCAGTATGCGGATGACACTCAGCTCTATCTGATGTTGGGCGGCCGGTCGGACTCCGGCCCAGACGATCTTGACCAGGCATTGCACGCTGTGGCTGATTGGCTCAGATCTAGCAGGTTGAAATTGAACCCGGCGAAGACGGAGGTCCTGTGCCTGGGTCATTGCGGTCCGGAGTGGGGGGTCCCGCTCCCGAGCTTCGACGGGGCACCGTTGGTGCCTGCGCTGAGGGCGAGGAGTTTGGGAGTGCTCCTGGAGCCTTCTTTGTCAATGGAGGCTCAGGTAGCAGCCACTGCCAAGTCAGCCTTTTATCACCTACGGCTGGTGAGGCAGTTGGTTCCCTACCTGGACCGGGATGGCCTCGCCACAGTGATCCACGCAACGGTCACCTCGAGGTTAGACTACTGTAACGCTCTCTACATGGGGCTGCCTTTGGTGCAAATCCGGAAGCTGCAGCTGGTGCAGAATGCCGCGGCCAGGCTATTGATGGGACTCGCAAGGCGGGATCACATCGGGCCTGTGCTAGCGGCGCTGCACTGGCTGCCTATAGCATACCGAGTTCACTTCAAAGTGCTGGTTCTTACCTATAAAGCCCTATATGGCCAGGGTCCAACATACCTTAGGGACCGCCTTTCTCCATATCAACCCCAGAGAGCACTACGGTCGGGGTCTGAACATAGGCTACGTGTTCCTGGCCCCAGAGACTCTAGGCTGGCCAGAACAAGGACCAGGGCCTTCTCGGTGGTGGCTCCTGTCTGGTGGAACGAGCTCCCGGAGGAGATCAGGGCCCTGCGGGACCTGATGCAGTTCTGCAGGGCCTGCAAGACGGAGCTCTTCCGCCAGGCTTTTGAATAGGAGCCGCCACCGATGATACTAGGATACCATCTGACATCGTAACCATCTGATGTGCCCTGGTCCAACACAGTCTCGGCGATGGCCGAGGGTGGGGGGGCAGACCTGCCACTTGGTTGCCATCGAACGCTGTTTTAAGGAAGCTTTTATGATTATTTATGTGGTTAATGTTATTTATGGTAATGTTTTTAAATGATTTTATAGGTCAATGTATCGACCAGGCCTGAGGCCCATGTAAGCCGCCCTGAGCCCGCTTGCGGGGAGGGCGGGATATAAATGCGAAAAAATAAATAAATAAATAAATAAATAAATAAATAAATAATATGATATCACTCTTATGAGACAGCCACTAGCTTCAAAAGGACACATTCATGATTATCGGTATGTCTTAGCCATAAAAGCTAATTAGATTTTCCAGCTTTACCAACAGTGGTATCTCTCAATGGTAGATCCTATAGGAACATATAGGCTTCACTCCCTTCCTGAACACAGCTGCAAAAAGGCTTCTGAACAGATCTGATACTGGAGAGTGTTAACAGTGTAAAGGATTTCTGGGTAGCTTTTTAAAAATCAAAATATGTCTTCTTGAGTATTGATCTATTTTCATTTTAGTTGGGGGCTTGTTTGGCCAGATAATATTTTTTTAAAAATGTTAAATATAGATTTAATGAGTAGGGATGTTTTGGATTTAGGGAACTTTCGTGACTCTACTGGACCCCAGGGAAGATGTATGATCTCTTGGAGCAGTACAGTTTTTCCATGTGCAGCTTCCTTGTGTGAGAGATGGAATTGGTAGAAAATGGGGGAAATAAGTCCTTATGAGTGGGTGGAGAAGAGGCAAAAAGGCATAGGAGGCAAAAGGGTTTTTTTAATGCACTGTGTGTTTGTTTAAATTTCTGTAATTTGGCCTGAAGCCTTGAGTTTCAAATGGAACAACAGTAAAAATAGCAGGCTTTTTGTTAGACTGAGTGAATGTTTTGTTTACTAATATTTTATTTCTGATTTTATTAATGTTTGTGCATTATATATTTCTTGTGTTGTTTTTCTGACAAGTGGTTGAGCCTGGTAAAGGGAAAAGAAATACTTTAATTCAATAGTGTCATGAGTTTTTAAGAAAGTGGTTAACTATGGAGATCCTTTTGAATTTCCATGATTTGTTATAGGTTAATAGCTGCACACCAAAGATTAATTCTTTAAACATTTTTGGATTCTCCAAAAATAGCTTCTGTATGGCAGTGTTCCATGTACTTCATGCAGCATTAGAAAGTCCCCTAACCATGGGTTGTTGCTTTAATCACAAGCTGTGTTTCCGTGCCAGCATCAGCCAACACCAGAGTTGTGGCGCTCTGGTTTGAATATGCTGCTTACAGCTGGACTTACACATATGGCATAGAACCTGGCTCACTGCACAGGCTGTCAGGATGCGCACTGTCCTTTTTGGTGGCTTCCATATGAAGACTGTGCCATTTCAATCAGCCCAAGTCTGTGAAATAGAGTTTCTGTGGCTGTAGAGATAATCATGATTTGGGGGGGGGGGAATCTATTCCAGGTGTTCAGTTTTGTGTGAAATAACAGTGTTAAAATCCACCCAATCCACACAAAAGTTATGATACCGCCTTGGGTGCCCACATGTTCTACCTGTTCACCTTATATATTTACTTTTACTTTAATGATACTGCTCTTACTGCCAAATCAGGTCTGAACAGTATCACCCTAAGATTCATATATTTGTAAACAGATATTCCGAAACAAAACCACCCACCCACAGAGAATCATTACACTGTCCTGAAAAGAAGTCACAGAATATTTAAGAATTAGGACCAGACTTCTAGTATTCAGAAGAAGTGAGACAACTAAAATAGCAAATGCTTTTGTTTATTGACCATAAAATATAATCTGCAAATTCTTTATTTTTGTGATTGATGACCAAATGTCAGCGATTTGAGCCTTGTAAAAATACCTTGAAGAAGATGTTTGCCCAAGTATTGCTGGTTCCTTCTCCCCCAACCACTCAGCATTTTTCTAGGAACCGCTTCCCTTTAAAGCCTGGAATGAAAGAGAAACCAGAGGCAAAGCTGTGCTCTGTTTCTTTGACTAGGAACCAGCAGAAGTTTGTAGCATGTGGAGAGAGGCAGAGGAGGCAGCAGAAGCAAGAAAGCAGGACATTTTGACTCCTCGCCCAGGGCAATCACTCTATGGCCCATGAAGATAAATAACAGTGCAGTCCTAAATAGAGTCACAATCTCCCAAATCTTTGAAGTTGATCAGATTAGAAGGGCGTGGCTCTGTTTAGGATTGATCCGTAAGTAACAACTTACATGGCTGCACATTTTTATAGTAGGCAAATATCTGATTCCCATATCTGTGTGTTTCAGGGTCATGTACATCTTCCTGTTAGGGCCATCATCCAAGGATAGGGAAATTGTTTTCTAGCCTTTATTTTCAGTTACTGATAGGTAAGTTTTACTTACAAAGTTTCATAATCATGTCTTAGTAACTGTGTGCTAGGTTCCTTTGTACACCACTTGATGTGTTAGATAAAAACAAAATAAAAATCCAAAAACAATAACAGTTGCCAAAAATGTATACATGGAAAAAGAGAAGCAAGGACCCTGTGTGGTGTAGTGCTTACAGCATTTGATTAGGAGACTTGGGTTCAGATTCCCACACTGCCATGAAGCTCACTGTCTCTCATCCTAACCTACTGCATAGCGTGTTCTGAGGACAAAATTGAGAAGCGAAGGGAACATGCAGGCTGCCCTGACTTCCCTGGAAGAAGGGCAGGATAAAAATGGGATTGAAGTGAAAAATATTTATAAAATAGACTTTGTTCTTCAATGATAGCAGGGGTTTTTTTCATTACAGTGTCTTTCAAATAAGTCAGATCATTCCTAAATGTATTACTGGTCAGCTGGGCAAACACATGATTTCAGCTGACATGATTCTTGGGAAAAGTCTGAGTCCATTGGCACTTTTAAGACCAACAAAGTTTTATTCTGGGTATACACTTTTCAAATGATTCCTGGGGTGAAAGCACAAAATCAGCCTTTATTCCAGCCTGTTGTTTCCTTCTTCAAACAGAGCTACAATGAACCTGTGGACGTTAAAGTATCCCAACAGCCTCAGATGATTAATGCAAAGCAGTCAGTGTTCCATGGATCTGCACAGCCTCACTCGGCACTGTATCTGAGTTCCCATTACCACCAGCAAGCGGGAATGAATCCTCACATAACAGCCATACATCCCAATATTCCTAGGAATATAGCACCTAAGCCGAACAACCAAATGCCTGTGACTGTTTCCATAGCAAACATGGCGGTCTCCCCACCCCCATCCCTTCAGATGAGCCCTCCTCTTCACCCACATCTCAGCATACAGCAACACCAGCCGCTTACAATGCAGCAGTCCCTTGGGAGCCAGCTACCGATGCAGGTCCAGTCTGCTTTACATTCGCCTACCATGCAGCAAGTAAGTCCTACTAAAATTTGGAAACCTGTCTCAGAAGTGTGTGTGTGTCACTTAATCATTTGCATCTTCCTTTTTTCATTCTCAGCTTACAAGCAGTTTTGGTGCCTCAGATGTAAATTATAGCCCCCGAGTGTAGCTTCTTCCTGTGGCGAGAGACCAAGGGCTAACCTAGTCCAACACCACATCAAAGATTCTAGTATATGCACACCCTTTGGATCAGGGAGGCTAAATGGCAGAAATGCTTAAGCAACTGTTACGTATTGAACGACTGCCTTTTCCATCATGTTTCCATGCAGAAGCTTCATTCTTTGCAGCAGCTTCTATTGTCAATGGCCCTTTTTTCTACGACATTTTCGGCAACAATCTGGGCCCATGCTTTTTCAGTGGATGCCCTGTACCGCTGAAACAGCCTTAGGGGGTGCAGCCCTCTTGGTTTTCCAATAAGGCTACAAGACAGTTGTTCAAAGGACTTTTGGGGGCAACCTGAGCCTGACTAAAAGGAAACTACCCTGATGGTGGGGACATAAGGTGTTTTTAAGTTGGTTGTTAATGTATTTTTATATCTGTTGTTCTAAGGTTTATTGTTTTATTAAATTGTTTTTCTCTTGTTACTTTGGGTCTTGAGATGCTCAAAATAAAAATGGGCATATAAATATCTTAAATGAATTAATGAATATATTTCTGCCATAACCCCAGATTTTGGCAGTTTTATAGCTATGTTGGCAATGTTAAAAGCAATAAAGGATACAGCGCAAAGCTGCATTTACTGCATTTGTGATAGCTAGAAGAGGTAGTTCATGTATCACAATGGATTGGGGAAGTTCAGTGAGCTCCTTCCCCTCCCTACTCCGTATGTGGCTAGTATTAGACACTGCACAAACAAGGGAGAGAAAAATTCATGGTAATGTGAATCATGGTTAGTAGCATTAATTGCTATGAAATGTGGCTCTTTATTCATTCTTTTGGCCATCAGTGACACATAAGAGACCTCAAATGACCATCACTCTACCAAATGCAGGGGTCCGTTGGAGCGGGAGTGCACAGGAGCGCAGCTCCGGGAGTGAGGAGCCCAGGGGGCGGGCACATGACCAAGCCCCGTCCCCTCCTCAGCTTCCCCGAGCAGTGCAGATGCGCAGCGCCCCGGGGAAAGCCCTGCTAGGGTCTTTATTGTTTTTAATGTTTTGTTTTAATATTGATAATTTTATCATTGTTCTTTTTATGACTGTGTGCTGCTTTTCCAGAGACTTGCTCAAGGTGGCATATAAATTTTCTAAGTATACCATTTTTTATCGGGGCACATGGCACATAAGTACTGGAGAAATTTCACCAACCCTTCAGCAGCTTCCACCCCATCAGTTTGGTGTAGAGGTCAGGAGTTGTACTCTGATCTGGGAGAACCGGGTTTGATTCCCCGCTTCTCCACATGCAGCTGCTGGTGTGACCTTGGGCCAGTCACAAGTTCTCTCAGAGCTGTTCTCTCATGAGCAGTTCTCAAAAGACCTCTCTCAGCCCCACCTACCTCACAGGGTGTCTTGTTGTGGGGAGGGGAAGGGAAAGGGATGGGTGGTGCACATGTCCTGGGTATCTCAAGTCTACTTGAAACCTGGTGGTTTCAAGGGAGCAGGAAGAGAATGAGGGTGTGTTCTTTACGCTTATTTTTATTGCACAAAGTATTGGATGGGGAAGGGAATGGAGGAAGAGCAGGTCAGTTTCACTCACCTGTGGAGGGGAGCCTGAGGGGTGGGTGTTGCCTTCTGACACACTTCCGGTATGTTAGGGGGTGTGGCATATGCAAATGAGTTATGCTAATGAGTTATGCTCATGAGCTCCTGCACCTCTTTTTCTACGAAATGACCCCTGACCAAATGTTATTTTAAATAAGCACATAAAAGTGCTTGCTTGTTCCTCAGTCCTAAAAGGAAGCTATCCTCTTTTCACTGTGTCTCAAGCAGCCTAATCTAACATCCCTTCTTTTCTGTCATGCATTTTTATGTAGCTAGCATGCCATCAATTTATATCTCAACATGGAAATATCTTTTCTTCTCCGTATTCTGAGATATTATTGTTGGCTTTTATGACCCTCAGCACTTTTGTGACCTCCCTCCCCAGTACTATTCAGGTGTTTTCATTTAGCTGTAGACTGAAGTGACCAGAGATTTTTCATAAGTGGTGACAGTTAATTTAACATTTCAGTATTTGTGAGTTTCCCCAATTATATTTTCAGTAAGCTTTAACTTGTGTATGTTATAATGAATCCATCATGTTGCTCATTCACCTAGACTTTCAGCCTCTCTCTGAAGGCTTTCGTAGGTTGAGTGTCAGATGTTACCTTTTAAATCATGAACTTCATTAGAAATAGGCAACTGAGGGGAAAAGTCTGAATTAGTCCAAGTTCTTTAATGATCATTAAGCTAAGAATAAGCTTTGCAGGAACTTGGCAGTAACCAAACACAAAATATTCTATATAGTATTGATAGGGAAACTAAGAGGTTATCAAAACACAAGTATTTTTTCCAGGAGTTCTGCTATGATTCTTCATAAGGTAAATTCTTCTAATAGTAGGAAAAGTCACCAGTGTTGTTACTGAAACAATACAAAAAATTGTGTGTAGGAAATTCAAAGCCATCCTTCGTCTCTCTCTCACACAGGCACACATCTGGAGTTTTGCATGTTACCTCATCATGAAGATGACAAGCGTGTGTTTGACAGTTTTGTGAATACTTTAGGCATAACTTTCAGATGGAACTCTGAATTCCTTCTTCGGGTGTTGAAGTATGCATAATCTGACTATAAGCCAAAGCCACATTACTCTTTTCCAACAATATAAACTCCTTGTCTTTTCAAAGATATTATTTGTGGCAGTTCTCTAAATCATAACATACACAGTAGCTATCACCTATACGTACCTAAATCTACATAGCCTTAGTATGTCCATCACTCTTCTATCCCACTAAATCATTCATGAAATAACAATCAAAGCTTTTGCTCTTGTGTGTTGTAACTTCTGAGTCTCTAATGTTGCAAATGAGAATAGGCCTGTGTACTGCTGCCCCAGTGGAGAGTTGCTTCTTCCCAAGGGCAATAATGTATATAGAATATATGGAAACCATACATATTTTTAAAGTACATTTATTACTGATAATTCAAAATACCATTGATTTGGTTTATTTTTATTTAGCAGTATGCCTCCATAAATGGTCCTTTACTAAATCGCAGCTTTCTTTTATCCAGTTTGGCTTTTATTCAGTAAACTCTTGGGCATGCTGGATTTTGTCAGTGTTTCTTCTCTGCCATCATTTTTTCTCCACACCATGTTTTTGAATGTGGTTAAGAGGCAGAAAAATCATTAATATCTGTCAACTGTCCTTATAACCTTAAGAGAAAATCTTTGTATGATATCACACAGACAGATTTTCAATTTCCTTGTGTAATAAACAGATGCTTTAAGATTTGGATGTAATTTAAAGGTTTAAAAACATCACATTGAGATTGATGAATAAATCAGTCATAAAGACAAAAACATTGATGCCTGTTGAAAATACCTCTCCAGACAGGCAGGAAATGAAATTAGTTCCCAGTAAAGTGTAGAGATGAAGATCACAGTTTAGGTTGTGCTGCAGGCTTTTTAGTACTTGCTGCAGTTGCACACAAAACCTCCAGCTAGGGATACAGAAATCTAATTAAAGAGCAAATGTCCCGTCTGACATCAAATTAATCTTTATCAAGTTCTCTATTTTTTATTTCAATCTGGCACAAGAAAATGAAACTTAAAATTCGAGGCATGTCACAGAAACAGTTGGTGATTTTATCTTGAACATTACAATGCAAAAACATTTGGCATTGTCTCATTAGCCCATGGAATATCCATTTCCTGAATTATTTTTATTGCTGCTCTGTTTGCAAAGTCCTTACATAAAATAATATTTTAATATTTCTTTGTCACAGTGGCACACATATCCATTGCTTTTCAAGATCTGCTGGAGCTTTTTTGCCAAAATTTGGTCTTGTTTGCCTTTTGTCAGCTTTACATGTCTAGAATCCTTCAATTATGTTTTACTAGCTTTGGCAAATAAGTTTCCAGCATGTGTTATTACAACAATATGATTTCCAAAAGGCTTAGAGGGACATTAAAACATTTGGATAGTCAAATCGGGGGGGGGGGGGGAGCGGGACTATAAATATGTATTGCACTGGCTTGTGGCTATAGTGGGCAAGGGGATCTGTCATCTGGATAATTTGAAACACTGAAAACTAACATTCACGTAACTATTTCTTGTGGTATGATAATTGTGTTTAATGCTTTCAGTCAGGATCAATAGCTGTGATTGCCTTTGTAACAGATCAATGAAAAACAATGAGCAAACATACTAGAAAAGCCTCGCATTAGATCTGCCCCAATATCAAATTAGAAAGTCCCAGTATGGACATCAAACCACCCATTTAATGGATGGAGGAATAGTATTATGTTAAATGCAGGCTCTGTTTCCACTGTCTGCTACAGCACTTTCTACAGTTCATTGAAATGACTTCCTTTTGTCTGAAGAATGTGATTTATAGATTGAGGTACAGTAGTTGTATTCACAGTTCTCAAACAAACTCTGATTTGTCTGTGATTAGAACATGTCTGGTTTATCTGTAGGATCACACATTTCCTTCCCCTCTCTCCCACCCTTTCCCTTTGTGTGTGGAGATGAGATTGAAAACTTCCTTGTATGAAAATAAACTCTGGTATTGAATAATGGTTTAGAACCCCAGTTTGTAGAAAAGGGAAGAAATTTGTTAAAGCATCCCAATTTGGACAGTACAGCCAACTGATTTCTCTCAAACCAACCAGCCTTCAGTCTCACTTTGCATGAGAGACATGGGGCAAGAACCATACAAATTCTGTGATAAATGGCAGTCTATTTAAATCATGATTGATGCAGCAAGCTCTGGTTAGTCTACCAGATACAGGGAATAAATCTCAGATTGTGTTTAAATCCCAGTTTGTCTGCTTCTTACCTCCCAGTAGGGAGAATATCCTCCTTATATTGTATGTCTGGGCTCAGAGACATGCAGTGTATGAATCAATATATCACAACAAATTACAGTTATTACAAATTGTGATTAACAAACAAGTTACTAACCGAGTATGAAATCCTGGTTTGGCACCTAAGAACTCACCCTCATTTTTTGGACCATCTACCTTTCAATGTCAAAGCTAACAAAGTTTTGATCAAAACACGATTTCTAACAGTATTTTTATGGTATCTGAATGCTCCCAGAGATCAATTAGTCAGTGCTATGGAATCATAATATGCTGACTTTGGCTACAATCCTGTGTATATGTCCCAGAAAATAGACCCATTATATTTACAGGAATTTGTTTCCAAGTAAAAATGAATAGAATATTGCTGTTTAGACCCTTTGACATAATGTTTAACTTTATACAGAGCTAATTCATAAACTATTTAAGCTAGAGGAACTGCAATTGGTGCTTAGTCTCATTGACTTCAGTGGGTCAAGCAGTTCAGTAGGTTTCAGTCAGCTGAAACCCAACTCCTGAAGCTTAAGTGACCTATATTGACCTGCTCATTTTTTCCATTATGATTGGAGCCTGTGTTTGAGCTATGAATATGAAAAAGTTTCCTTAACTTCTTGCAAGTATCTGTTAGTCTGTATAAAAAGTGAAAAATAACCTTGAGAAAGTGTTATACCTGGCTAGATTTTCTTCAGGATTATATTCAGGTACTTGATGCTTTAAGAGAAGTATCTACTATTGCCCAAAATATGTTATTTTCTTAAGTGTATTTATTGCAAAAATATGTATAACTAAAACTTTCTATACAAATAATTTCTGGATTCAAGATGTGTGCCTTAGACTGATTTTCTTTGGTAATTAAAAAAGGGCCAGAGTCAACATAATCGTATTTATATTACAACTGAGCCAAAATTTCATGTCAAAATTTGCCTGTTTGATGGAGAGTTTGTTGACCAGCTAAGCAAATCTCATGAAGCTCAGAAGTGTTTCTCTACTTTTTTTTACCAAGTCCTAGACTGGCAGGTGGGTTAATGTGAGTAACATGAGCTACAGTAGGTTTATAAATAACATATAGAGGGATGCTGCCTGAGCTTTAACACCATTTGGGGCAGGAAGTCCCCTTACATTTGGTCAAATAAGCTCAAAGTGGAACAGCTCTTGTGCTTTCATTTGCTGTGCCTTGAGCACTAGGTCAGGAACTTCAGAGATCCGTGGAGACTTAAAAAGCAGCCTTTTGTGTACTTTTGTACACTTGTGTTTAGTATCTAAGACTGGGATAAAAAGTAAAATTTCAGTGGCATTTCAAATCCTGTCATTTCAAATTTCTGTTATATGTTCCACCACAAAGGACAATATCAATGCAAGCTTGTACACTGCATGAGTACTACTTTGGGTTACAGAATGCTCAGATAATTGAGGATGGTAAAAGGACCAGTAACTAGATGGTAACTGCTTTAAAACATATCACATTGTGACAGAAACTTCAGAAAAAAGCTTTCTGTTCAACCCAGTGAAATTTTTGCTTTAGCAAGTTCACCTTCTTCTGATGTCTTTGGAAAGTTCATCTCTTTAGACCCATCTAGCTTGTATTCTTCAAGCAGGCATTAGCCCGTTTATTGCTGTGCTTGTACACTATAAAGTACTCCTAACCTTTCAGCAGCCCTCTTTGTTTATTTAAGCTAAATACTGTATGGAAAAATCAATGGTTACTGTTCTTGCAAATCTGACCGGCTCTGCTGCTTTTGGCAAACAATGTTTAAGCATGGCTCACTCTTGGCTGAAAACAACAGTAAGCCCCCCCCCCCCCCTTTCCCTCTGCTTTTGCTACATTAGTCCAACAACTGTTAAAAAGCTTTGGTTGGATTTTTGTGTAGTCGAGAAAGAAGTGCAAATAAAAGAAGCAGCAGATGGTCCTTTTGTGACTGCACCAAATAAAAGGGGTTTGAGAACAATAATTGTGAATAGGTGTAGTCTAATAAAACACTCAGCCACCTGCTGCCTGCATCCTTCAAAAAGATTCTGTTGCATATTCTTGGAATTAACTAATAGTGTATCCTTGGGTTGAATCGAAATACGAGCTGTAAGAAACACACAGACCTTTCTTTTATTTCCCTGTGCTGAATGAGTTGTTTTTCATGGCTTTTAAAATGTCTCTATTCTTTGTCTTGGAGTTCTATACTATTGCAGTGTGTTATCTTGCATCGCTTCTCAACCAATTAAAATTATTTCTGAAAAGACACAAGCATCTTATTCCCCCTTCCTTTTTGCTTCAAGTTGGAGAACTTAGAAACAGAGCTTGAGATATTGTCAAGACTTTCAGTTAAGATGTTAACTGGGCTAATCGAACCTTGCTTTGATTTTTTAAAAATTTGTTTTGCTTTGTTTCTTTTCTTGTTTAGGGCTTTACTCTTCAGCCTGACTACCAGAATATTATTAACCCTACATCTACAGCTGCACAGGTTGTTACTCAAGCAATGGAGTATGTTCGTTCAGGGTGCAGAAATCCTCCAGCACAGAGCGTGGACTGGAATAATGATTACTGCAGTAATGGGTGAGCAGCCAGTGGATGCCCTTTTGCGTTGACGAGTATTTATGACATGTGTTGAGCAATTGTTGTGGTATCTTTTTTTGTTGTTGTTGCCTAAATAAGATAACAAAGAGTTTGGGTACATTTGTTTACCTAGAGGCCTGTTGTGGGAAAAAAAAGCAGTGTAAAAAGTAGTGGTGTTCTGCTTTGTATCAATTACATTTCACTTTGTCTAGGAGAGCCAAAGGTGGCAAACCTTCATATATTTAATTGCAAAGAAGTATCATATTTCACTGAAATCAATGAGACATGGAACATTGTGTCTAAATGCTATAGTCAGAGGAGGCAGTGTTAACTTGGGGGCCACAATCAAATGAGCTCTTTTACCCCATGTGATGTAGTTGCTTAGTGTTGTTGTGACAATAAAATAGAGGGAAGGGCTTCCCTGAGCTCCTTGGTGATAAAAATGTACTAAATTAATAAACAATACCTGTGAAAGAAGGGTAGGGGTTATCAGAAGGAACTTTTCTCCCTTTTTCTCCCAGGAGCAATCTCCTGGCCTCGGCCTTGTACCTCATCTCCTCTCATCTGCTAGTTGTAGAGTTGCCAGCCTCCAGGTAGGGCTGGGAATCTCCCGCTTTTACAACTGATCTCCAGCTGATAGAGATCAGCTCCCCTGAAGAAAATGGCTGCTTTGAAGAGTACGCTCTATGGCATTGTACTATGCTGAGGCCCCTCCCTTCCCCAAAACCCACCCTCTCCTGGATCCACCCCAAATCCTCCAGGTATTTTCCAACCCAGACCTGGCAGCCCTAGCTAGATGGTATGAAGGTTCCCTACTGTAAAAGAAACAATGCCCCCTGCAATAACAAAACTGATATTCATTTCCTAATCAGCACCAGAGGAAAGTTCCATTGTCAGTAGATCCAAGCCACAGTGTTCTTTGTATCATGACTAGATAAGAAAACCTTTGATCATGCAGCTACTGGATGGGGGAGGATCAAAACTGAATCTATTTATCTAGCTTCACTAAGATAGAACAATCTGTGTATCCTTAGTAGAATAATTTAAAAATGGCCATCAGGCTGATGGCATGCCATTAGTTCCAGAGAGAAAACCCAGAAGTGACATCAGTCCTTTCTAGGTATCACTAAAAATTCTGTGGTTTTACCATAGAGTTTCTGGCAATTCCTAGAGATACATGACCTCACTTTCAGGTTTTCCCTGGAAGTGATGTCACACTATCAGTAATGGCTACCCTGGATCTCCCACTGGTTCGTAGGCCTGGCAACCTTACCCTGGAAAGTAAGTTATAGATATACTTCAATGTACTTCAGTGTACTTCAATGTACTTCAATGTACTTCAATATAGATATACTTCAATGTACTTCAATAAACTATCCTTATTTTTAATTCAAAGCTTCTTCTGCAGCCCCCAGATAGTACAATCTTACAGAGCCATGAACTCAGTCCTTCTGTATAACTGTCTTGACTGCCCGGGACCAAAACGAACTGTTTCCCAAAGTCACATCTGACAAGCCTCTGGCCTGTGGGCTGTCACTTTCAAAAGTTTAGCACATGGCTACATGGGATAGGGCCTTCTCGGTGACAGTTAGGGTTGTCAGGTCTTAGAAGACACAAGTCTGGCAATGGGGCCCATTCATCTTGTATTTGCTGAAAGGGGGGAAGGAACAGGAAAGGCAACAGAGAAACGAAGACTGCCTTTCCTCTTCATTTTTATAATAATCAGAATGACCTGAATCACTCTCTGATCTCACCCGAATTCTTCTGAGTCTTTCTGATGATAAGGGAAACAATAAATAACGAATAAGAAAGATAATTAAAAATTGCCCATTATCTCCATTCTAAGAAAACACATTCATCTGACATCTAGCTAGGAGGGGGAAATCCAGTTGTGCCAGTGGAAAACTGGTCATCCTGGCTTAGGAGAGTGTTTTAATTTGCTTAATTAGATCTGATTGTCTCCTTACCCTGCTGCTATTTGCAGTTATATTGTTTTATCTGGCTGTTTTTGCTGAATATTATTCTGTTGAGGCAATGTGTTGTGGAATAGTAAATGCTTCACATATTGTTGGTTTTATTTTGGTCTTTCAAGTATATCATGATTCTGTAAGCTGCTTTGGAGGACCCATTGTGATAAAAAATGGGATATGGATATTTTAATAATAATGCATTTCATTCTGGAGATGGGAGCAGACTGATTTTAAGAGTTAGATGCCCACCCCCACTGATAACTGATTTTGATGGCCAATGCTAATTTTTGTTCTTTTTTTTCTTTTTGTTCACCATTGTCTACAGGGCCATGCAGAGAGACAAAGCCTTGTACCTCACCTGAATATGTTTGGGGAAAGCACCTCTCCTTTCCACTGAGGAATGCAGGGAAGTCTTCTCATCGTGACTGCTTTGTGCAGTCAAGGCAGTTCCACATTTATTTAGAGAATATAAGTTGCTAAGCACTTAGGACTATTTGAGCTGGTGGGTCATTCACTCTGGGAAAAAAATAGTCTTGCTCCTTCTTCCGCCCCCTTCCTTCTTTTTCTTTCTCCTCCAACATCCTTTAATGGACATTGCTTTTCTTCTTTTCTTTAAGGAAGGAGGCTTGGACCATTCAAATTTTATGTTGGTTTTTATTTTTGCTGTGAAGTGCTGCGCTAGTAACTGCCTTAGCAACTGTAGATGTCTTGGATAAAAGTCCTGGATTTTCCATTGGTTTTCATAATGGGTGTTTATATGAAACTACTAAAGACTTTTTAAATGGCTTGATGTAGCAATCATAGCAAGTTTGTAAATAGCATCTATGTTACACTCTCCTAGAGTATAAAATGTGAATGTTTTTGTAGCTAACTGTAATTTGAAACTGGCTCATTCCAGTTTATTGATTTCACAAAGGGGGTTAAATTGGCAAACATTCATATTTTTACTTCATTTTTAAGCAACTGACTAATAGTCTATATTTTCAAACTCTTTGAAAGAAAAAAGGAAAAAAATATTCCCAAATGAGTTTAATTAAGCAAAAATTGGCTTTGTGTCATTAATTATACAAAAAAAATTTAGTGTTGAGAAAAGAGGAAACACATTTATTTTGTACTGCCTAAAACTGCTTTTTTATCACTTTATGTGTAACGGTTAGTAAACGTCATTTACGTCCTCTTATGTATAAAACTGCCAAATGCTTTCTTGATATTTTATTAGATGCAGAAACAGATTGGAAACAGCTAAATTATAACCTTTACATATGGCTATGTATTATTGTTTCTTCATACTGTGTCTGTATTTAATCTTTTTTTATGGAAGCTGTTGCGCCTATTTATGAAATAATAAATATAGGTGTTTGTAAGTAAATTTGTTAGCATCTTAAAGAGGATTTTTTTAAAAAAACTAATTTTGTTGGCATCAATGTATTTGCTGCTGGTGTGAATACTTTTAGTTTTTACCGTGATATGAACAAAGTCAAACCAGCTTTTTTTTCCTCCTGGAGGAAAAAAAACATTCTGCAGTTCATATGTTGATCTGAGACCAAAAGAAAAAAAGATACTTCCTTGTTTCTCTAGTCATGTAAGAGGAAGCTGTTCAAGTAAAACATTATTTAGTCCCCATTAGAGGTGACTGAACAAGGAGACTCAGATTGCAATCCAAAGTCTGATGTGTACAGGGACATTCCCATACTTTTCTGTGAAGGAAAGCTTTCTGTACATGCACAGAGGCTGTGTTACATGCACAGGTCATTCCCCTGCTTGTAGAGGACACCAGAAAAACTGGCTGCACAAGTACAGTTCCAGATAATGTTTTGGGTGCTAGAGCACGGCCACCGTTTGTAAATGGATGCCTTTGGTGGTCAAAGAACTTCTCCCCAAAAAGCAAAGGGGAATTAAAATAGAAAAAGAAAACCAAAATTTGAAGTTACCAAAAATGCTTCAGTTATGAAGGCAAAGGAGCTATGTGGTGATCCTTTTTTTTAGTAGGAATTAGTAGAAACAAGGCAATTTCAGTGCCTCCTAAATAACTACAAACTGAAGAATAGAATAGTGATTAAGAGAGACCAAAACTAAATATTAGATCACAGATAATTAAGTATAACCCATTCTAGTCTCAGGGTTCTTGGAATGTATCTCCCTACAAAAGAAGGAACAATCGTCATCTGAGTCCCAGTAATCTCAAATTCTTCCATCTGTTTCCTGAACAGGCCTGGGATGGGATTAATCTATGAATGTCCCAATGAATGTTGATTAACAGCACTCTAGTTTGGGGTGGGGGTTTCTCTCATTTTCCTTAGTCATCCCTCTCCCCAAGCCAAATGAGCATCAGACCATATCTTAGGCAACTTCATTTCCATTTCCTTCAGCCTGCTTGCCCCAGGCAACAAGTTTCGTCAGGCAAACCATCTTTCTGTGTTTGGGGGAAGATTATAACAGTAGTTTTCTTTTCTTAACTTTGCTTGCTGTGGCAAAGCCTCAGAACCCCTGTACTAATCTAATTGATAATCAGTTAGCCTCTATTTCACATGAGAAATAGAGACATTGTGTTTATCCAATCCCAAAACAATGTAACATGCCTAAAAATACAGTATGTTTGCTTTGCAATGAAATTAGGCAATGTACTACCTTGAATCACTTGAGCATGTAATAACTAATAAATAACGCAGATCAGATGTAATTACTCAAATGGCTGTAGCTGCATTCTAATTTTCTTGTCTTGAATCCATATAGGCAATCATGATTACATTCATAATGTATTGTCTTTCTGTTCCATAATTTATAAACATACCAGCACTAGCAATTAGATGTTTTCTATTTGTTTTGTTAAGGTAAAACTTCATTTCCCACTCAAATTAACTCTATAAAAAGATAAGTCAATGAGTGGTTATGAGAATCGTTTTCGACAGAGCTTGGTGCAAGAGCGTTGAACCGTCAGCATTGTTTCTAGAGAGGGTATGCTGACATGCTATACGATTTATTAATTTCAGTAGCCAGCCCAGGTTCAAACTAGAAGCAAATATTAATGTCAATAAAATGCATCATAAACAAACTACTTGTGTGTGGAGATGTTGCTATTTGAGTATCTACCAATATTTAAAGATTTGCCTCTTCACTATCATTGGAGGTACTTGAAACCTCTTCCCACAGAGCAAAATTAAACAGCAGCCAAGTAGCACTTTGTTAAAAACTAACAAAATTTATTCCATCCAAAGGTTTCAAGAAAGTGAGCTCTGACTTAAGAAATTTTGTGGTGGAATAAACTTTGTTAAACTTTAAAGGCTCCTGGTTATTTTTTCTGCAACAGATTAACACATCTATCCCTCTGAAATTATTCCCAGGGAACAAGTAGACATCATGTGAGTTCTGTGGAAATTCTGGCTTGGATCCAGTGATCAGCAAGTGAAAATGTACACCAACTTAGCACAGTTCTGCTTAAGCAAGGTGTGTTGCACGGTACCTAGCACTTTCCTCCCTATTTCTCACAGTCTCCAGAAATGACTTAAACAACATCTTGCACAAGTACAGTTTGGGATATTCTATGTTTAACATAACACAAAGGTCTAGTGTGAGGGAGTTTGGTTATATTTCCACATCTGTGTGGACCCTAGCTCATGTGGAACTCTTCCAGTGAATCCAAGCCTCTGTGTCCAACAGAATGGTAGAATTTGCTGTTGTACAATAGAATTGTGGAAGAAAATGTTTAGCCTTGTGTAGCTGAACTGCTCTGACCTTCAGGCCCTATTCCACTGTAGCTTCCAAGGCATCTGGGCTCCCAGTGGCGGCCTGAGGTTTCTATCTGGCACATCCCACCCACCTGGCCAACACCTGGAAGGGCTTTTCTCTCTCTCTCTCTCTCTCTCTCTCTCTCTCTCTCAATCTCTCTCTCTCTCTGTCTGTCTGTCTGTGTGTTCAACTGCTGCCACCACCTGGCCTTTGCAGGAATTGCTCACTGAGAGGGCCAGAACTTCCTAGCTTCCCTTCCCAGTTCTGAGGCCTCGCCTCTGTGTCTCCTGTTATCCAGTGTCTCCTGTGTCTCCTGTGTATCCTCTGTGTATCCCCAGTTCTGAGGCCTCACCTCTGTGTCTCCTGTGTATCCAGTGTCTCCTGTTATCCAGTGGACAGCTTACTGCTTTGTGTGCCACTGGGAGAGTAGCCATTTGCCAACTGACTGCCCATCCTCTTTCTGGTGCTCCTTTTTAAAATAGCATGCCCAGAATGATGCGAGATCTAATGGGGTGCAGAAAATTGCTACCAGCATCAAAGCTATAAAGCAGTTATTGCAAAGAAAATAATAAAATGTCCACATGCATACTGTTAGCATACCACCAGATAGAGCAAGGGATTCAATAGGAAAGGATAAAATGCAGTTCCTCTGTTCCTTCCTCTGTACATGCCCTAAAGGTAAAGGTAAAGGTTTCCCTTGCTCGAAAGCCAGTCGGATCCGACTCTAAGGGGTAGTGCTCATCTCTGTTTCCAGGCCGAAGAGCCAGCACTGTCCGGAGACTTTTTCCATGGTCATGTGGCTGGCATGACTAAATGCCAAGGTGCACAGAACACTGTTATCTTCCCACCAAAGCGGTACTTATTTATCTACTTGCAGTTTCTTGCTTTCGAACTGCTAGTTTGGTAGGAGCTGGGGCCAGAGACAGGAGCTCACTCCATCACATGGCACTCAGGTCTCGAATTGCCAAACTACTGGCCTTTTGGTCTGCAACTCAGCATTTTAACTTCTGAGTCACTGCAGCCCCTGTACATGCACTAGCAGATGTCAAACTAAGGCAGGGTCTTTAGCTTAAAAGTTTATAGTTTTTCTAACAGGTTCCCATTACCTCGAAGCTTTTGGTCATTGCAGGCTAGCATATGACAATGCCCTCCATACAGGCTTCAGGTAAGACTTCTGTCTGCCTTGATAGAATCAGCACAAAAGAGACTATACTCTCACTCCTAGGAGTTTTATCAGCTCTCTTTCTCCTCTCACTGACTAGGTCAGGCCAGGTCAAATAAGCTTTTCCTAAAGTCTCCAGGAAATTTTTCCTGAAGTCTTTCTAGCACCTCAAGTCCTCCAGATCTCTGTTGCCTGCTAGATATCACCTTTCTAGCTGAAAGGGAGATGAAGCTTTCTCTAGATCTATTAGCATTTCTAAAAGGGTGGCTGTGGTAGGGTTGCCAGGTCCTTATCTGCTGCCAGCAGGGGGATTTGGGGGGCATTCTGGAGGTGGACAGAGACGTTGACATGATGGAAGTGATGTCATAGCATCAGTGACATCAGGGCAATGCTCTGCTTTTTCGGGAAAACTTTATGGTAAAAATAGCTACAAACCAAAGAGTTTTGCCCAAAAAACCAAAGTGTTGCTGCCAATGCGATGACATCACTTCCGGAAGTGATGTCATCATCTTGATGTCACTGTGGGAGGTCTTTTGGGGGGTGGGGTTTCCTGGCGGCCAGCTGAGCCCACAAAAGCAGGGGATTCCCCCGCTCCCACTTGCGGGCTGGCAGGCATGAGGTAAGGTTGGAAATCAATGGCATTGACTTTCCCCCTCCTGCCTGCTCTCTGTGTAGAGAAAGAACTTTTAAGAACTCAAGATGAAACTTATAATCAGTTCAAACCTCCAAAGAAAAATGCATTTTTCTACATTGAGATCTAAATAGCAGCTTAGAGAGGGTTGAAATGGCTGTCCACTTCTCCTGTGATAGAACAACTACTTCTATCAGTTGCTGCATACTCAGAAAAGACTAAGAACACCTTCAAACGGCATCCACAATGAAGCAATACTATTAAGCATGTTACCAAAACTGACTGGAAACTGATATCTATTACGTTAAAAATACATTTTAAATATAAATATACAGACAGATAGGTTTGGTTCCCAGAACTGTCATAGGAATTATACTCATGGAATGGATCTTTACCACCTCCTCCTTCTTGTTACAGCCTGCCACAGCCTTGAAAAGCCACTATGAGAGTTGTGGGAAGAGGATTTAGAAACAGCATGGGTATGGTACAGGGATACAAGTGGGAAAGGAGTATTCCCCACCTTACGTGAACACAAATGAATGGGATTGAGTGTTCAGTCCACAATGTATTAAATGAGAGCCAGTTTGGTGTAGTGGTTAAGAGTGGCAGACTCTAATCTGGAGAACCGGGTTTGATTCCCTGCTTCTCCACATGCAGCCAGCTGGGTGACCTTGGGTCAGTCACAGTTCTCTCAGAGCTCTGGCAGCCCCCCCTACCTCACAGGGTGTCTGTTGTGGGAAGAGGAAAGGAAGAAGATTGTAAGCTGCTCTGAGACTCCAAGTGAAGGGTGGGGTATAAATCCAACTCCTCCTCCTCCTCCTCCTCTTCTTCTAATATACTATGGAAAGAAATCATTGATGATGAATATATCACACAAATGTCTAGCAAATATTTAGAACGTTACCTTTTAAAGCACATTTTCATACTGGGTGACCAATATTCTTGTAGTTCTGTGTGCACACACACAGTCTCAGACTGAACACACTACTTTAAATAATATGTAACCAAAGTAATACAGAGAAGTGATCCTTTTACTGCTAATTGAATTCCAGGGATAAGTTTAAGAAATAGAACTTTAATTCTATTTAACTTTAATTACAAAAGGTTTATACCATCTCAAAAACGAAAGGTTTGTGTTCAACCACAGTATGATCCACATTGCGAATCTAATCTAACATTGCGCAACTAAGAAGTAATCTAACCTTCCAACTGATGAGCTAGACTAGGGAATTGTGTGCATTATTTCTTCGTGACACACTCAAATAAGCAAATCTTCCATTCCTCCAAAGCTACATGCCTGTCATGAGAGTCTTCAGATTTATCTCAAAAGAACTGTGAAAAAATATGTGACATTCAGAACTAAGACACCAAACTTGTATCCCCAGCCTACACAACCTTCTGTCATGTCGGAGACCCAGTTCTAGCTAAGAGGAAAGACATGCTGGTGGTGTAGTTAGCACTGCCATTTCCATGCAAATAAATAATCTTTCTTTGAAGGACATGCCAATGTAGTGCTAGGCTTGAATTTGCATGGTCCTTCCAAATTAATGACATTAAAAAGAAGCATTTGTAAAGCAGCTTTCCAAATATGTGTCATTAACAATGTTGAGATTTTGAGGGTGTCCATACACCATCCTGCCAGATGTGAACTAGCTCATGTGGATAGTTCACCAATAGACGAAATTGGGCAGGAATATTCAGGAGCCAGCAAAATACTACAATTCTGGCAAAGCTTTTCACCCAGCTTCATCAATAATTTATTCTGACAGGAATTCTGGCAGAAAATATAATCCTCTTTTATCGCACTCAATTGTTCAAGCATACATATCCAAAGCAGAGTTATCCTCTTTCAAGTCCATTGACATCAGTGGACTTAGGTATAACTCTCCTTAGGAATGCTTTGCGATTCATGTAACATCTCATCCTATAGATAGAGAAACATTCCCAGAACAGTTGCCAGTGACATTTGGATTCTGTCAAAGTTGCTGCCTAATGGAAGAACCTCATTACCTTTTATACATCATTATGAATTTTATAAATGGCATTCATGTTTTTGCTAAGGGCTTCATACTGAATGGCAATTCATCTCTGATGCACTACATTTTTTTAAAAAAGGACTGGAAAAGGCAAGTTGAAAAAGCAAAGAAATCTGGTAAAGGCTGCCACGCAATAAGCTACAATGTGTTGTGGAGCTGGGAATCATCACTTGACATGTGCTTACCTTAAGCCCAAACATAATTGCCCTGATGGGCTGTCAAGGAAAAGATTAATTGGCAAAGATCAGCATTGACTTGCTGGTAAAACTCTGAAACAGCTGTACCTGGGAACATTCCTGTTCTAACAGAAGATCCGGCTCATACCCGGTGCTTGCCAGCTGTTACTCAGCCCCCTTTGCTCCAGGCAAAACAGCAAAGTACTGCCAAGTTAAGAGTATTTCTCACTCTGGTGTTGTCAATGTATTTATTTTAAAAATTGTACATTTGAATTCAAGGCTGAGCCAATAACCACTACTGGGTGATAGAAAGCAATTGCAAAGGTGCTTCAAAAGACAGGATTATTAAGCACATGGAAGAGCAAAGTCTGCATGGCTTCTGCAAGGAGAAGTCCTGCCTCACCAATCTTTTAGAATTTTTCAGAAGGTTAACAAGCATGTGGATGATCCAGTGGACATTATATACTTGAACTTCCAAAAGGCTTTTGGCAAGGCCTTTCACCAAAGATAAGCTTAGCAGTCATGGGATAAGAGGATGGGTCATTAATGGATTAAAAATTGGTTAAATGACAGGAAGCAGACAGTAGGAATAATTGGATAGTTTTCACAGTGGAGGAAAGTGAGCACTAATTTGGAATTGAGAGAGCAGATAAATGGCCAAATTTGCAGATCATTTCAAATGATTCAGAACAGTGTGAAGTGGTACAGGAGGATATCTCTAAAGTGTGAGCAACAATGCGGCAAATCAAGTTACATGTAGGTTATTATGAGGTAATACACACTGGAACAAAAAGTAAATTTTATCATAGGTGGATAGGGACTAACTTGCTGAGGCTGAAAGAGAAACACTATCTCGTGGTTTTAGTTGGTAGCTTGATGAAAAGGGGTATTGAGAAGATTAGGAGAAAAGTGGGCATATAATTATTTAAATAAATAATGTTGACTCAGTGTGTGCCACTAGTGAAAAGGGTAAACAGAACTACATATAGATCTATGATGTGGTCTTACGTGCAGTTCTGATTGCTATGTCTCAGAAAAGGTGGTGCAACACTGGAACAACTGCAAACCAAGATTATTAAGAGGTTGGAAGGAATGCTCCCTCTAAGCTGTGGAGTCATGTGAGCAAAAATTCTACTTTGTGAGCTGCTGGCATTAAAGTTGTGAGTCAGCGATTTGGCTGCTGCATCAATTAGCTGGCTCTGGAGCCCTCCTTCCTGAGTGAAGATGAAAATGTGTGAGCCAGAAGCTAAAAAACTGTGAGCTAGCTCACACTAACTCAGCTTAGAGAGAACACTGGTTGGAAGCACCTTTGCTGTAAAGATAGGCTAAAGAGGCTGGGAATTTTCAGTTTAGGAAAATAACAGGGGGGAGACATAGAGGTACATCAAATTACACACGGGGTGGACAAATGGATCTGGCGTACCTTTTCTCCCTCTCCCATAATACTAGAACTCAGGGACACCTCATTAAGTTGTTGAACAATAGGTTCTGGACAGACAAAAAGGAAATACTACTTTACCTAACAAGTAATTCAATTGTGGAATTCACTGCTAGTGGATTTAGCGAAGCTCATGAGCATGGATAGCTTTAAAAGGAGGTCAGACATAGTCATAGAGGGTAGGACCACTAATGCCTGGTATCCATGTTGCTTGTCAGAGAGCCAGCAAACTCCTGAAGCTCAATGCTAGAAGATAACATCAGGACAGGGCCTTGGCCTCCATGTCTTGATGCCGGCCCTACAAGGCTACTGGTTGGCCATGGTGTGACCCAAGCAGCAGGACTTCTTGTCTTGTCCAGAAGGACTCTTCTTGTTTTCCTATTCTTGAAATTCATATTACCAAAGTTGAAAGTTTCCTATGAACTTTCCCATCTGCTATGTACTCCACTGGGTAAAGATGGCATAGCTGGTTAAAGTGCTGGCCCACCATGGATAAAAGCCAGTGGCATGTCCTAGGTTAGTACAACTATCATTAAGATATACACTGTCTAAGTTATGTGAGATAATTACATTTCAGCATCAAGCAGTAGCAACTGAGATTTCAGAATCAAACATTAGCATTGAAAAGAATAATGCTCCACTGTGGCTAAATGTCAATATAAATAGCAATGTGCTACAATTAAAGTTGATTTGGCCTTTCCAATAGAACTCTGCTTTTCTGGGATTAATCTCGACCTTTTCAAGTTGCATCAGGCTGAAATAAGTTGTCAGAACAGATGTGAATTTTATTTGCAAAGAACAGTTGTCATGTTGTAACCCTTGGAGGACCAGTGTTCTCCAGATTGCCTGGAAGACGAATGTCTAGGATATGGACAATAGATAATGTGGCCACTGAGTGAAGTCTTTCAAGTTCAGATTAAAATGGCTATATTACTTTCATTTAATAAAAGCATGTACAAGTTGTGATCAAACGTTGTAGCTTCAGATCTTCATAATGCAGCTATATGGGCTTCTAGCCTCTCACCCTGTGAAACAATTGCCCTTCAGGGCCCTTCTCCCTCTATTGCCCAGAAATATTGTCTTCATTCTACCTACTCAGACTGCATTTACCCAATACTAGCTTTTTAAAAAAGATTTTAATTGAAAATTTAACATCAGATACTGTGAATAAACTGTCCCTGTTCCAGCTCTTTAGAACTGGGGGTGAGGAAGATTTCAGGAGGAGGCGATTGCAGACCTCGCAGCAGCGCATAATATAGAAACCAAACCTTTCATAACTTGGGAGATTTTGGGATCATCCCACAAGTTTAGCAACATTGACTCAGGGTGTAATGGAATGGAGAGGCCTGTGATGATAGAAATTTGGTCTTGCACAGATGACCAAACATTTTGGATGAGAAGTTAGGACCACCAACAGTGGAGAAAGGAACCAGGAGAGCCACACCTTTTTCCAATACATGGGTGAGTAGGATGAGTTCATATGGTGAATCTGCAGTGGAGTATAGTGCCAGTGAGCCATAACTTTAAAAAACTGGATCTTAACGTTAATGACCTTGGAATGATTAATAGAGGAATTCCAGATAGAGGATCATTGGCTATTGGAGATAAAAGAAAGGCTTTCCTTATGCCAAGCCTTGACATACCCAATACTTTTACCCACAGCCCCTTCTCTGCCAGGAAGCATGCTTTCCAGAGTTCCCTAAGATCCCAGGGCCCTATGCAGCCAGAGGTGCAGAGAGTGGATCAGATCCATGTGCAGTCAAGGCTCACCTTCTGATGAGGCAACCAGTTTCCAGTGGGAAAACTATCACACACCATAATCAAGGCTGTGTTCTTTAACTTATGGGATCCCCACACACCCAGGCCAAGAAGAGCAGCAAGTGTTTGCAAGGCAATAAACTTATATCCCACTTTACTTAGGAGAGTCCCCCACCATGCAATACATTATTCAGGCCATTCTTCATGGAACTAGCCTCATCACCTGCACCACTGGGATTTCCCAGGGGATACACTGAGTTCTAGTTTCTTGCGGCTGACAAAGAAACAACATTAAGCTCTGGTACTGAAGCAGCTACTCTGAGCTGGCAGTTTAGGCTTGGTCTGTCTCCCCCCTCCCCTGGATTGTCCCTCCACCACTGAAACAGCAAGAAGCGAAACAGACTTTAGTGTTCATGCTCACTTCACACCTCCCCACAGCTATCCCTCTACTACTGCAAAACTGCTTAGATTATTCCCCTGCCCCTCAGGAATTGAGGCCACATAAATATTACAGGATCAGGCAACTCATGAAGCTTCTGTCATTCCTCCGCTAACTCTCTCACTCTCCATCTTAGCAGCCTTTCACCATTCTCTTCAGCCTTCCTCAACCAAATGACTTCCTTTATTTTATGGCTCAGCTGCACCCCTTTGTCCCAGCCCTGGACAGAGGAACCTCAAGCTTCCTGACACTCAACATCTCTTATCTCCTTCTTTCTCTTCACTCACCCTCTCATGTGGACACCATGCATACATACACAAAATAGTTTTGGACAAGCCATAACTGAATATAGGAATTGTTTAAATTGCTGGTTGATTACTTATCCCTCAATTTGTGTGATTGGCGTGTGTGATTAATTAGTTCTAGTATATTTCCCAGTCCTGGTGTACTTTGTTACATTCCCTTTGCATTTATTCCCTTTTCTAGCATTTTGGTTTTGTCTATATATGTTTAATAAAGATCTAACCTAGTTCAATTCATCTCTGTCTCTTCCCTTCACAACTCCACCTGAAATGTCAACTCCACTCCCCCTCCCCCTACCCCAAGATTTGCACCCTTGTGGACACAGTCTACAATCCCTGGAGCCATGGTGTGGGACCTGCATGTGAAGGGACATTTACATGTGTATGCCCTGACACAACTGTCTAGTGGCCATTAACACCCAGATATGTACTCTTGCCAAGTGTGCAATTTGTGCTACATCCTCTCCCTGGGCACCTCAGTCCACTGCGCAGCTGGGAAAGATGACATGGGAAGGAGTCTCTTATACCCTCTAACATACTCTAGTTCCACTTGTGCTACGGTTGTTCTAGATAGGAACTGTAAGTCATACATCTATTTAGGCCACCCCTGTTGTTGACAGCTATGTGTACAAGGCCATTGCTTGTCCCACCTAGCATGTACACAGAGGAAAGTGATGCCATAAAAGTTCAGTGCACTGGGAAATGACCACAGATAAGTTTTAGAATGCTTTTCAACAAGATATTTGATGGTTTGTTCCAATTTGTGACTGAAGACATTTCAAACTCAGATGGAAACCCCGTTTCCTAAGCTACACGAGCAGAAAGGCCTGTCATATCCTGAAAGTCAGACATTTAAAAGGGGATGATGAATGCTCACTTTGCCTAAGGGAATGAGACAATGGCTGACTCATCTCCAGAAACAAACTGCAGGTTGTTGTGTCATACAATGGAATCTGCAGTTCTGTGCACTCCTACTTGGAAATCAGTCATGTTGAATTCACTGGAACTTATTCCCAAGTAAACATGCATAAGAGCAGGTTGCACCACGATAAGCATGCATATTTCAGAAGTAAAATCCTACAGAAATCAATACAACTTCCACAAGACACAGAATTGTGTTCTGTAACAGTTCTTTATGCACTGACAGTGATAGGCAACACTGAATGAAGCTGCCCTTGCTTCTTAGTAAACATATATATTGGTGAAACCCAAGGCAATATAGAATTGCTTCTACAATGTATAATTGCTCAGTGTAGAGTTGTCCCATCCTGTAACTCACTGAAAGGTAAGGATATTTTTTCTTAATTTCTGCTATAGTTGACTTCTCAGAGTAAAAAGTGAAGACCTGTATACTCTGTAAGAAGAGAAGGGTTGCCATGCTACTGGGGAGGAAAAACTCACCACTATGCCCATGTGTGCATTTTCTGCAAGGGGAAATTCAAATGAAAACGGTGACTGGTTTCTTGTCTGCAGTTTGCCAAGGAAGATCCCTTTGGTGAAGAGCCTTGACTCCAGTTGCATGTTGGGAAGGTTAGAGCAGGAAATATGTTGGGCCTTTTATTGCCACTAGAATGTGGATGCTTTCTCCTGTCTTATTTAAATTTGGGATGACATATCTCTTGGGAGCAGGGACGATCATTGTGAATTTCATCCCGGATGGGCAGAGGGTTAGAGGTGGAAATGTGCTTCATATTAAGAGTGACATCCAAATTCAATACTGAAACAAAACAAGTTCCTTTTTGATACTGAAAAAAAAATCCAAAGTAAATGATTAATTACTAACACAAACTAATCCAACCCTAAATAAAATGTCTGTGGACATCCCTGAAAGATGTGCCCAAAGAACTGTGGTTGTTCATTTCTCCTGAAAATCCAAATCAACTCTTTGTGTATGGATGATATAACGATAGAAAGGCACTCCAGTAAATAGTCTATAAAACTTAGCAAGTCTAAAATCACAGCACAAAGTCCAGCAGTCTGTGAAGCTCAGTTTGTTGTCTATTAGTAGGTGAGTCCTCTCTGCTGAGAGGAGCATGTTCAACTTTCCTTCCAGCCATCACTCGGCCTACTCAAGGAATGCCCTCATTATAACGTTTATTGGCCTCTCAGAGGTATATACAGGTAGAAGCTTAGTGTCACTCAAGGCTGCACCCCCTTTTCATGCTTCCTTTGCCTCTTACATCTCCTCATGTTCTTCCTCCAGTATCACTCCAGCTCACTCTCTTTAACAATTTCCTCCTGATGCTGGCTTCATCTCCTTCCTTCCCCCCCTCCCCACCGCTCTCTCCTTTGGTACCCTCCTTCTGTTTCACTTTCCTTCATATCCTTACTTATGGTCTTCATTTGCTACCTTCTTCCCTGTTCTCCAACACTTTTCCTCTTCAAGGTGGGCTCCCTGGGCTCCCTTCTTCTGAGTGACTGGCCCACCTGCATCCAGCCTTGTGTCAGAATCTACCTCTTTGCCAAGTCACAGGTTGATTTCCATCTGCTAGCTGGTCACCAGGGCTATCAGCACAATTGGTTCCTATGCCACTTTTCTCTTCTTGGACAGCAGCAAGCCTGGTCCAACTGCTCAGCCAGATCCTTAGTGAGTGGGTGTGGGCCTGGAGCAGAATCCCTGACTGATTGGGCTGCTTCACATTGTGGGGGACGGGGATTCTTACATGTAATGTGGCCTCTGGCCAATCACAATTCATTGTAAAAAACCAACTGACTTTTAATACATCTGCAAAAAGAGTAAGAGATTTGGAACCTTGTATCAATAGTGACTTAAATATATTCATAAATATATTAGAATGCAGTCAATCCACACAGAGAACCAGGAAGCTGAATCTATGTCTGAATTAAAGAGAAGACATGTTAGGGTATTTGGGGGGCCGTAAGAATAGCCCAATAGATTCTGCTTCAAATTGGCACGGTCCTTTTAAATGTAAATAAGTTGCTTCTACTCTGAAATTATATTTGTGAATATATTGAGGCACAAAGCTGTCAATCATGCTTAAAAACCTTGTGCTTCACAGTCTCTCCATATTTAGAATTCTCCATTTGGGTTTCATTTTAAAAAAACAGAAAAAACACTATTTTTAGTGTAATTTGCTTAGAAGGTTTACATAAAAGGAAATAACTTCTCTCAAACATGGCCTCCTAACTGATCACACAACTCTTTTTCTTGAAATGAGTTTGTTTATCATTTGTCGTTCTGGGACCATGATCTCCACGCACACAGTGCCCTGAAACTAGAGTGGCTTTGTTGGCAAAGGCAAGGTAATTGGCCTGAATTGGTTCTCTAGTGAGCCTGACCTCCGAAAGACGAGAGGAAAGCTAGAGCATTCTCTCTTTTTATGTATAACAGTCAGAAGATGTCTCTAAGGGTTCTCATACGTGACTTCACATTTTAATGCTTCTGCACCAACAGATGGTTTAGATAAAAATCTATTAGTTTCATTTGTGCAAATGGTTTCACGCAAAAAAGTCTGCTTCGAACATTTTTGCCTAGAAGCTCTGATTTAACATTTTCATAGAGGTAGAGAAATTTTTGCAAGTGCCTAGTGCGTTAATCATCCTACCTGTCATCAAATAGGCTTCTGTAACAGATTGGGGCTCTAAAAGGGAATTTATGTTTTTTAAAAGTGCATTAAAATGACTCTGTAGATTTTGATTTATGTGTCTTTTTACCCAACAAAAATATCTTTGCATGTTTGCAATATTTCAAGAGCTTTATTATAATCATTTCTACTTGAGAATAAGTTAGTATCTGCCCTGTCGAATATAACGAGGCAAGTCCTTCTAAGCCCATTAACATCAATGGACTTCAAAGGATGTAACTCTGTTTGGGATCACACTGTTAATGAAAGTTTTTGTACTTCCTTCATTGCCTGAATCAGATCTTTTCTCTCCAGGGCTGAGTATTTTGAATTATTTCTAGGATCTTTTCTGCAGTTAGTTGTGAGTGTTTCCAATATACCCTTTGCCTTATGGCCATTGCTTACTTTACTTGTCTGTGTCTGTAACTACCTACCTGCTTATCTATCAGTCACATTTTTATTCCATCCTTCCTCCAGTGAGCTCACTTGCTGCTTTTGTTCTGGGGTGCCAAATACCTTCCTCTGTGCAATCCTGCCCATCATCCTTGAAGTGCTTCATGCAGCCCACTGCCCACTGGATGAAAAAGGTCTGCGTTCTTGGGGTGCCAAATACTTTTCTATGTCTGCAGCATAAATCTGCCTGTCTCCTGGAGGTGGCAGACTTCTCCTTCTTTCTGCTGTGCAATTCTGCATAACTTCGTAGGGCAGCCAAATGCCTCCTTGTACCTGTTCTGTTACACTGCCTGCCCTTTGCCCAATCAACATGTAAACATTAATTGCATAGGAAACTTGGCCTCTTTATCTTATGGTCCCTCTGGTGAGGAGTTCAACCACAGACAGCCTCATCTAAACTGGCAAAGATGCTACAGCCATAAAACCAATGAAAAATGAATAAGTAGTAATTTTTTTTAAAAGGGGGGGGGAGAAAAAAGTGTACCCCACTGACTAATACCCATCTTGCCAATAGGGCTACGGTAATTGTAGATGTCCACAAACAATGCAGCAGCAAAAACGATGTATTTATTTATTTGTTTATTTTAGTGATTTTTACCCCACCCATTCCGGCCTAGGCTGGCTCTGGGCAGCTCACAACAAGATAAAAATTTCAATACATAAAAATATACATCAAATTTAAAACAATGTTAAAACAACAATATTAAAGTGCTAGCAGCTCAGTATTCACACTATATCCGCTTCAGTTATGAGGGGGAAAGGGGGGGACTAGGCCAGCAGTAGTCACAGGGACGTATGGGCCAGGGCTACCATCCTAGATGTCAGTAGATGTAGATACAAAATGCCTGCCATGTGATTGACAGGACAGTCAAATATCACATTTAGCAATTTCTCAGGATGGTTGCAATCATAATTTGTATTTGTGATAAAGCTGGTTGTCAGCTTTGGGAAATACATAAGTTTTATTCACTTCAAGGACTTACAGTGCAGTCCGATGCAGAATTTCTCCAGTCTAAGTCTACTGAAATCAATGGGCTTAG
Source organism: Lepidodactylus listeri (assembly GCA_029233225.1). Taxonomy (NCBI): domain Eukaryota; kingdom Metazoa; phylum Chordata; class Lepidosauria; order Squamata; family Gekkonidae; genus Lepidodactylus; species Lepidodactylus listeri. The sequence goes on from JARCFY010000006.1 coordinate 54,702,647, forward strand.
GCTAGAATAAGTCAGTATAGGATTTTATTACAAAGTTTAATAGTTTGAACTGTAGATTTTTAAATATGGTATAAACGGTCATGTTGTCTTCAAAACAGTGAACAGATACTGGGTCATAATCAAAACAAAAGAGGAAATTAGTTCACATAGGGATAATAATTAAATTGGACATCAACACTGACCTTTAATGTTGTGAAATCCTTGTAATTTTACATGCATCCTATTCATGTGCTGCAGACTTTGGTTTCCCTTATGACTGCCTCAGTGTCCCAGAGTTTACTCAAGGAAAAGTTTCTGCAAAAAGCCTTAAATCCTGCTTTCTGTAGAGATTCCTGGAGTCCCAAGACCTTACTTGAAAAGCCTCTTTGGAAGAAAAATGAGCACAGGAATGGATTTGATGCCAAGCTAAGCTAAAATGCTTTATTCCATGCAATATCACCTTTACCTTTTTTGTTGAAACAAAAACAAGTGGGCTTTCGTTTCAACTAAACAAGCAAAAACACAGAAACTGTCCAGTTGCTTGTAACTCTTGACTTATCCTGGTGTATAGTTTGTTCAAAGAAGCTGATGCTAGGCAATTGGTAAAAAACCCAGTTGGAATAAACTAGAGCATCTGGTGTAAAAATATAATAGCTATGCACCAAGGCTATGCATCTGACAGTTTCCCGCTGCTGTACATTATTATTACTATCAATATCACTTATGTTCAACCATGTGGATTGTCATCCTATTAGTTCTGCTTCATTTTGTACTATGAAAAAGGATATATTTGAAAACTGATCAGCATAAATTATGCAGCTCCTAAGTAATATCTAATTTGCACTGCGATTCATATGGTTACTTACTGATCTAGTGATATCTTGATTTCAATATCCTAAGACTGTATTAGATTTAAAACTGGAGTGCAGCTTCTTCACGAAGAGTAAATTTATTAAGCCAGACAACTACAGGGATTCCACAGTGCCACTGATCTGGCGCTGAGTGTGGAAACCATCTCTGGAAACAATACTGAGTAGAGGGAGTTCACTGAAGAGTCATAATCCTGTCAAGACCGATGGATTCTAGTGCAAATGTTTAGTTTCATAGAGAAACCCACAAATTTAATTACAGAATGCAAGCAGGGCAAGGAGACAGTGCAAAACAGGATGACAAGCCAGTGAAGCATGGAGTTCAGTGAGTCAGCCCTGGCAAGTTTACCTTATAGGCCTCACGCTAGATGGCTCTGTCTTGAATTCTGCCTCATGCTAGATGGCTCTGTCAATAGTTAGATCTTGAACATTCAGGATCTGTTTTTGTAACTGCCAGCACACAGTTCTAAAACTCATGTCTGTTTCAGTAGAGCTTCAAGCTGAAAATAGAAATCCTCTGCCTGTTACTTAAACCCTACTTTCGTCTATCAGCCTACGCCCCAGAATCCCTGTATCTCCATTCCTGTGCATTCAGTTTGCTTTAGCCCAGCTATAGAAATGGATGCTTGATATGTGCCATCAGGTACTCCATACAAAGGAATGCATATCTACTTCTACACAGTGGCTCATATAATTACACTTGATGGGCATTTTGTCCCAAAGAGGAATATGGAAGATTCTGGAGCCCTTTCTCCTACAATTCTATTCCAAACAACATAAATTGGCATAGTGAACTGAAGCAGTCAGTATCTGAAGAAGTGAGCAGTGACCAGACCTGTAACTACAATGGGGCATTTTGGGGCTCTACCCCCTCAAATGTGAGGCTCCCCCTCAAATGTGAGGCTCCACAACAGCTGCTGCCTCCCTCCCCTCCTGTGACAAGGGCCCTCCAGCTGATTGGTGGGAGCACATGGCCCACTGATCAGCTGGAGGGCTTTTTAAATCTTGCAGCTGCCCCTCTCCCTCCCCTCCTCCAAGATTTAAAGGACTCTCCAACTGATCAGAAGCCCTTTAAATCTTACAGGAGGCAAGGGAGAGGGGTGGCTGCCAGCTGCATGCCTTCCCTGGACTCCAAGTGGCAAATTTGCTGCTTGTTGAGGCATGGACAGCCCCCCACTTGAAAAACACTATTTAAAGGGACCCTTTAAATGCTGTTTTTCAAGGGGGGGCTGCCCACACCTGAACTCCAATTGGCGAAATTGCTGCTTGGGGTTCAGGGAAAGTGTGCAGCTGTCTCTCTCCCCTCCCCCGCCGCCCCACAAAATTTTCCCATGCCCCATTGACTCAAAATTTCTGGCTATGGGGCTGGCAGTGACTCACAAAGGTCATACCCTGCCACAAATTGTATTAGTCTTTAAGGTGCTACTGGACTCTTGCTCTTTTCTGCTGCTACAGACAAACACCTTGAAGCAGACCATGATAGAGACAGAGACGTCTTGACTGTGGCACCAAGTCTTTGAATTGTCCTTCCCAGGAAGGCTGTATTGTCTTTCATTGTTCTAGTTCAAACTTTCTTTAAAAAGCTCAGGACAGAGTACAGGTTTCTTACCTCACCCATTTTATTGCTACCGTGTGCAGTAGGCTAGACTAGAGGGTATGACTGGCCAAGATCATCCTCATTGAACCAAGATCTCCACGGTCTTAGTCCGACACTCTCACTGCTACACTACATAGACTGTCACAGGTTCATTATCACAGGCATTTAGACATCAAATAAAGACTTATTTAGTTTGCTGCAATTTTGGCTGACTTAGTTTGTACAGTGTTTTCTTTTTGTATGGTGATAAGTGGTAGCAATTTCAAACAAAGCTACATTCAAAAATAACTTGTAGCAACTCATTGCAGGTAAGAACCTCTAATGTGGGGGAAAGTGGCAACTACTTTGAAACAAAACTAACTTTGTCTGGTATAAGTGCTACAAGGGAGTAAAGTGCTTACAAAGAGTACTGTTATACAACGAGCAAAACAATAGCAAGAAGAGCTCTGTTTAATCTAGTGGGTGTGATCTAGCAGACTTCTTATGTTTCCCATGCTGTTTTAATGTGCCTAGTCAGTTGCTTCTGGGAAGCCTACAAGCATAGGATGACAATAACATGTGCTTTCCATCAGCTTGTTTCACATCAAGGTGTAGCACTTTTGTCCCTTTAAGAGTTCTGCAACATCTACCACCAAAGTCCCACCGTGTCAAGCAATTTTTTGGAACAACTGACTCCTGAAAAAGTACTTTCTGCTGGCCTTCAGCCTCCATTCCTCTGTCATTCAAGAAAGTGGGTTTCATTTCAAAGCAGGGATGGGAAATTTTCTAAATTATTTTCATCACGTAAGAAAATGTCTGAGGGCAGCAGTAATCTCTTCGTAGTATTACAGTAACAATAAAAACTCCATCTTGTGAATATTTTCCCTGTTTCAGAGCTCTAAAAGATCAGAAACTTTTTCTGTTTTGAATTGTGGTCACCTTTGACTTGTGTAGTCTCCAGAATCCACTTCAGTAAAATGAAAATGGTGTGATAGATAGTGCTCTGGATTACTGCCATTAAATTACCATCATAGTTCATAGTACATGTTTATCAAATACACAAGGCATGAAATTGTTCGGCGATTAGCCTGATGTGCCATTGATCCAGGAGTAGTTCTGGCCTCACAACAGCATGCAATGAAGGATCCTTCTGAGTAGTAGAGGAATATTTTCTGTCTGACACTACATCATTCCTTGGATATTTGTTGTGAGACCTGGAAGAAGCCACATGTCAATTTTGCTATATGTTTTCCCAGATTGGGGGGGGGGGGGGGGGGAATCAGTCACACAGAAAAAGCTAGCAGCTCACAAAAGGTAGAAGCCAAGAAGAGAAGATAACCAGATGGGATGCTGTCAAGGTATGTTGCACTTTTCTCTCAATTTAATAGTAAACTCTCAGTATTGAGAAAATCTTCAAGCTAGCCTATGTTGGGTATGAAAAATCATTTGTGTGAGCAAAGCATCTGTTCATTATCATTCATGGATTTAATTGTAAGTTTCTTATAACCTAGAGGTGTTTATATACTAACAACATGAATTCCCTTATGTCCAACATCAGAGAGTTGGTTTCCATAGAGCTTTTGGGTTATTTATCTCATTTTAAAGGAAGATGAAAAGACAACATTCAAGGAATGGAGGCTTTCGAGAGTCAAATATTGTTCAGAGAATTATAGAGTCTAAAATCTATGAGAGGAAGAAGACTTATGTCAAATTAGATTTGTGTTGCGAAAGCTGGAGTGTGATTCACCACTCCTAGCAACTAGATGCTGTTGTTTGTATGCCAGATTGGCTGGCAACTTGGCCTGCTGCCCTGCCTGCCTGCCTGCCTATCAGAAAGGGAGGGTATCCCTACTGTTGCCAAGGAGGAAAGAAACACTGAACAAGGATCAGTGTGTGGACAAGGACTGAGGAAGAACCATAGGATCACAAGGCTTTTCTGCACACTTGACTTACTCCAGGTTGATCCACAAGCATCAAAACCAGTGGCTCAAAACCAGGAAGAGTGGCTCTTCCTCACATCTGGCCTCCTTCTGCATTTCCCCAGTTCTGGAGTCAGTTCATTTTCTTCCGCACATGCCTTCAGTTATGAGGATTTTCAAGGGAGGGCGCTGTCATCATTGGTGGTGTCATAGGTAGTGTGACAGCTCCTCTCTTATTTAAAAGAAATGGCACTATGATATTGGTATATTGCTAATGCGTTGTAACAATAAGTTTGGCAGGTTCTCTGAATTCCCAGCTTTTATTTTTTAAAAGCAAGCCTTTAGGGCCTTCCCTTGTGGAGGAAAAAGGCATATCTCTGTGTAGGAAGAGGCTAGAGACTTTTTAAAAAAGGAAAGCAGGAATTCACCTATTATTATTGCTAACCCTATTGTTATAATTCTCTATCAATATTTAATGCTGTTTAAAAGAAAGAGTAGCTACTCATCTTCGGGGGGGGGGGGAGCAAGTGCTTTTATCACCACAGTCCAATAATTAAAAAGTGGGCTGGAGGTGGGTGGGAATGGGTGGGACAAAGAAAACCAACAGAAACATTATGTACCAGGAAAAAGGCGCCAAAACCAGCTTCCAGAAAAAGATTGGGGTACAAGTGGTCTGAAAAGAAACAGAAAAAACTTGGGGGAAACAACAACAAAAGAAGAAGTGAAAACTGAAAGCACAAAATGCATGCAGAAATCAGGGGATAAACTGAAGCAGTATGGGGCAGAACCAACCAAAAACAAAATGCAGAAAAGCCCACAGTGACTGAATACTCCAAGGTCCTGTATTGCTCCTCAGTATGGTTGTGGTGGGGAGATAGTCTCTGAAACAGGAAGTACCTATTTAAAGATGGCATTCCTGTTTTAGGAGTTTGCTCTAACAATGATATAATATAACTGTTGAGTGGCCATCTGTATGTATACCCACTTCTTTATCATGTATGAATGCGTACCAGCTAGTCCTTACCTGAATAATAAGAATCAAAAGTGATGGGTGAATATGCATGAACATGCATTGGTTCAACTACTATCAATATCAGAAAAGTAGGCCAAACGAAATTCAGAGGACTTCAATATTCTCCTATATGCAGGTAAATATTCTAATGGTAAGAATCTCAACTACAACTGCTGATCGGTGTTTAAATAAAGTACCACAAATGATGTTAGCAGCAACATGTGAACATAAATGCAGGGTGGATCAGGGAAAAGAAACGGAGGAGTTATAGTACATAAATCCCTGAAAGCCCTCAGCCTAATTAGTGAAAAAGATAAACTGGTTGACAGATTGCACAGCTAGAAAAACATAAAGCAAAGGAGGTTATTTTATTTATTATTGCTGTATAAAGACAATGATTAGAGCCCCCAACCAACATATAGATCTAATCACTAGTCTTCACAAAGGATAACGGCTTGCTCTGTCTGCATGGTTTGATAAATTAATCCAGATCTAGTCCAAATGAAGGGATTTGCATTCTTTAGAGATAAACAAATTTCTTGCCAGTAGGATAGCAGCAGCACCAAATGTGCTAATAGCACCACTAACTAGAGAAAATTTAGAACTGCAACATTTCATATCTCATGGCAATTTTCTCCATTATAATTTTATTTCTCAAAATACAGATATATTAAGTTGTGGAAGCATAGGGTCCCACAGGAAATGCACACACAGTCTTCCATGCAACATATGTGTATACCTTTGGATATTTTTGGTCTGAGTATATATCTGAAAAAAATACCTAACTGGTATTTTCCAGATGTATTCAGGTATTTAGAACAATATTTGAGTTTTCCAGAATTCCAGTAACTGGGTCTAAAAAATAAATAAATCCAGAAATACTTGTGAATATTAAATACTGGCATTTTAAGGCTCCTAGGCCTGTTTTTCTTTAATTTTACAGGATTACCAGGCATATGGAGGGAGGGGGGAGAGAGAGGGAGCTTTCCCAGACAATGGGATCAGATATCAGAGGGATCACTAGAACTGTCTACCCAGTCATGAAAATTCTCTCACAGCTCTCTGTGGCTCTCTGAGCATGACCAAAGAGGATAAAGGGAGGCCTTTCGCTTGACCCCACTTGAGAGTTAGATTATTTGGAGTACTGCTCTGCTCTGCTCTCTGCCTTAAATTTTAACTACCCACTGCAGTCTACCCAGGAAAATCTACTTGTTCTGTGCCAGCTGGACATCTTCAGGATGGAAATTTTTAAAAGAATTCCATACTTGCATCACAGGTTGTACTTACAAAAAATTTAGTCAGCTTCTAGTCTAGAAAAAACTTAAAGTCAGGGTGAAGCAATTAAAACAAAATTCATCTGAAGCTAACCTAGAGGTAGTTTCAGAGAAAAAAATTAGGTTGCATGGGTTTTTTTTTTTAAAAAAGGCAACTGATGATTAGTGCTTAGGAGGACTGGTAGACAGACAAAGTCAAAGACAGAGATTAAGGAGTCAGATTCAAGAACAGGTGGGTTAGTGCTCAGACACAGAGTGCAGGGTAGCCTAGTATAGCAACTAGCTTACTTTGGTCAGGTAGTCCATGGAGACAGAAAGAGGTAGAGAGTGCAGCAAAACCCTGGGGGAAAGGCTAGGCAGAAGAGTAGTCGGGGGGGGGGGCTGCAGCTCCCCCCATCTAAGTGGAGGCTTGCCCTACAGAAATCATCCTCCTCCCCTTCCTTTGGTTGGGATGGTGCAATGAAGAGACCTTAAAAGCTTCTCATCATTGAAGCTGTGACTGCAAACTGGTGGCAACTTAAGGATGTTCTGGGTAAGATGGAGCCACCGGCACTAGGCAGGGTGAGAAGGCTTGCTGGGCCAACTATTACCATGTCTTGATATATGATGATATATTGGATGAGGCAGGTATGGCAGCAGTTAGTGGCATAGACAGACAGGGATCTCTTCATGGGCTATGTGATGGCTGATGGTGGCACAAATGTTTGGGCACATCCAGAAGGTCCTCCTGCAAGCCAATGACAATATAGGCTAAAGACTGTAGAGAAAGGAATTTGAGCATCCGAAATCCTTCATCTTGCTTTCTGAGGCCTTTCTTTAGGAAGTGATGGCTGTGTCTGTATGTGCCTGTGTCTTTATCAGTGTTGCCATTGGTACTGGCTTGCCAGGTTGGTTTGGCTTGGATTATCTGGTTTGACATTGATTCTGCTTGGCTTGCCGCACTGGCTGTCAGTTCTGCTTGGCTTCTGTGATTTGATATTCTTTTAGTTCTGTTGGGCTTGCAACAGTGTCCTTTGCTTCAGTTGGTTTGGCTTGGATTCTCTGGTTTGACATTGGTTGTAGTGGGCATGCTACTTTGACCTGTCATTCTGCTGGGATTCTTTGGTTTGACATTGATTTCTGTTGGGCTTATTGGTTCTGTTTACATTTCAAGGTTTTTGACTTCTCTTGTTATTGACTTTTTTGCCCTGTAACTACCCCTTCCCTCGAAATACGGAAACGAGATGGCTGGAGGCAACATTGTTTGGAGCCCGTACAGTACAATTTCCTTGAAATGGGGAGGGGGTGTGTGTCCTTCAGTGGATAGCCGCTACTAAGTTCCTAAGAAAGAGTGTGGGGGCAAAGTGGAAATTCTGTAATGGGAGGAGGAAATCAGTAAAAATTGTTCTCTTTTCTCCAGATCAAAGTACCTTGCATCAGTGAAATGTGACCTTTGGATGAAATCCAATAACAAATATATGAATGTTTCTAAAAAGCTATTTCTCTTAGTTGTAATCCATGGAAAGCAGTAATATTTCATGTTAACACTCTCAGTTGCCTGTATACCAAAATAGCTTTGCAATTTTGTATTTGTATTTTAAATGGTTTGTTTGATTTTAATTTGTTAAATTATTATATTGGTTTATTGTCTTATTGTTTATAACGCCTATGGCCTTGTTAGCCGCCCTGAGCCTGCCCTGGTGGAGAGGGCAGGATATAAATCAAATAAATAAATCTGAGCAGGGCTTGTGGGTGACACCCTCCAAATGGGCACAGTCAACAACTGCCTGCACACATGCATTCTCTGCTGTGGCCACCATCCTGTGGAAGAACCTGCATGCTATTCCATGAACTATGTAAAACAGCCCTTTGAGGGAGGGCAGAATAATAATAAATACTACTACTACTACTACTAATAATAATAATAATAATAGAAGAATTATTGTTATTGTTCATGAAGGTATTTTATAATGGGAACAGGGTTCAGGAGATAGTTCAGGAGGAAAACCATTATAAAAAGAGCAGGACTGTGAACTACATCATTGTGTTTAGTATGTATACCTGATTGTATAAGTTAATCCCACTCTCATTGCATTGTAGTTATAGAATGCCATTTTGCATTGATTTATGCTATGTAATCCACCTTGAGTCTCAGTGATAAAAGGGGACTATAAATAAAGTAAATAAATAAATACAACCTTACTGGCCATTCCTATTCCAAGATGCAGAGTTTGTGTGCGTACCAATACTATAGATTTCTCAAAGAAGTGTGATACTGACACAGGATGCTTCATGTATTTGGGCACACAAGTATGTTAAGTTCTTAGATATTATCTCATGTTCATGAAGCACTACTATAAGAAAGAGCTTTCCACTGGCATTTATATGTGTGTTTTGTGGGTAATCTTTGAAACAGCCCTTAGAAAAAATTATGTTCTAAGAATTAGCATGGTAAATAGATTAAGCAACATAAACTGTATCTTGTCGTTCAGTAACATTTTGAAATGATGTATGCTGACTTTTAGCTGTTTCTGTAAGTTTATCTCTCTTTAGTTCAGTATTGTTTATAAAGTATTACTGTTTGTGTTAATTACTGTTACAATTTGTTACTTATTTATTTGTTCTTGAATTTTCCTGTTTATGTATTTGGATATTTACTTCAATAAAGTTTAAGCTTAAAAAAAAAAGAAATGATGAGAAACGGCATTGATTTCATGCTATCATTCAGAACTCTGCAATAACACAAATTATATATATAGCTGAGACTTTTTAACCACACCATGTTCTAACTAGCAATTTTATTAGCTACTATAAATTAACTATCTATTTGCCTAAGGCATTTTTTTAATCTACCATGAATCCTTTAAGGAGAAAATCACGTTGCAAATACCTGAAATAAATAGGTAATACACAGTTGCTGATACAATGCTGTGGCACACAGTGTTTTAGGACCAGAGAAGAAGGATGATTTCAGAGAGAAGTGTTCAATAACCAGTTGAATTCACTGCCATTCTGGAACAGATCCCGAAGAGGAAACCACCCACAGTGAATAGGTACTTTTTCTTTTATGGGATCATCAGTTATGTGATCTGCCAGAACTGGTGAAGCTGTCAAGGTTGAGAATTCTGGAGGCGGAGAATATCCCCAGAGGGCCCAAAGGGTGCCAGAGATCAAAACTCATGAATTTGTTGTTGCCCCTGCTTGCAGCATGCTTCAACATATTGCTATTTAACTGAAAGATGCTCCAGGCTCCACTGTATGTAGATCATCTGAAGACTGACAAAACATATTTCTACCCAAACCATTGCCATTAATAAATACTACAGGTGGGGCCTGGCAACTGCTTGAAATAGCTGGGAGGTTCTTTGGTGTGGACCTCACCTCCGTTTCACTGATTGAGCCTACATTTGAAGATGCCTTGCTCAATAGCAGCAAATAAATAAATAAATTGCCTGCTTATTATAACCTTCTAAATTGGTCTTTAAATGTTGGAAAATTCATGGGGCCTGCATAGGGTATCATTGTATGCCTCTGTTAGCCGAATTGCTTTGATTTACGTTCAGCAACTGGTGTAATAACAGGTTCTTGCCAACTATACCAAGGTCCCGCCCCTTCCAGGAGTTCTTAGTAAATAGGCGTGGAGGCAGAGTGGTTTCCTTAAAATGATGTTTACTGAAAGATGTTGTTCAAGCATACAAGGAATAATAATAAAACCACATACACACAAGTAGCTAGGGAAATTAGACAGAAAATAACACTTTTGCATGAGCAGGAGTATCATTGAGGGGGAGTTACGTTACCTGTCTTGATGGTGGGTGAATCACTTCCATGAGAAGAATGAGGGAGGGATGAATGAGAAAAATGGGGGGAATGAGATCTGAACCTGCAGATACACGCTCCAGTCCTGGCTGCGCAAATCAGGGATTAAAGATAGAGGCAAGGTGCTGGGTATAGCAAGCTGGACGTGAGAGGTTGGTAAGAAGATAGGGCTCGAAGGTGGCTAAGCTAGGCTAGGCGTTCTGTTGTACAAGATCTTTTATCAGGTGGCATTGGGGCGGGCTGCGCTGACCACATATCCCATTATCACACCCACTAGGTTGTCCGTCCTTACTAGTCTTTCTATTGGCCAGTGTCATAGTGAGGAGGGGGCAGGAAGGAGTGGACAATATTGCAAATCTAGGTGCTAATCAGGATCTAACACCTGGGCCTTCTGGTCGGTCTTCTTGGTGCCAGTCTCTGGTCTCATGATGGCTTCGGCCAGGTCACTTGATGGTCGACGATTAGTTGCTGGGCAACCTAATCTCTTACTGGAACTTTGGGGGCAGGTGTGAAGGGGCCAGCGCAAAGGAGAAAAGGACTCTTTGAAATGGAGTCTTGGTCTTCCTGTTGTTGAGAACATGTGAAGTAGATGTGAGAGCTCTTTGATATGGAATTCTGGTCTCCATGCAAGTGTGAACTCTGAAGGAAGTCTCCAGCTGTGGGCTGGAACCTCTCATAGCAATAGAGAGTGCCTTTGCCTTAGGCAGAAAGTCAACCCAAAGGTCAAACTTATGATTTTAAAGTTCATAAGAGCATATAATATGCCTTGCTGGCTTACACCTCCTGTGGGCTTTGTTCTTTCTTCTCAATGGGTGAGAAGAACCACATAAGCTGCCTTTGGTATCCTGTAGGAAAGGTGGGATAAAAATGACAGACAAAAATAGACATAGTTAGAAGAGGAGGAAGAGGAGGAGGAGGATTTATACCCCACCCTTCACTTGGAGTCTCAGAGCAGTTTACAATCTCCTTCCCTTCCTCTCCCCACAACAGACCTCCTGTAAAGTAGGTGTGGCTGAGAGAGCTCTGAGAGAACTGCTCTTGAGAAAACAGCTCTGAGAGAACTGTGACCGACCCAAGGTCACCCAGCTGGCTGCATATGGAGAAGTACGGAATCAAACCCAGTTCTCCAGATTAAAGTTTGCCACTCTTAACCACTATACCAAACTGGGTCTCAGAAGTTGCTCAGAAAGGAGGTGAGGTGATGCCACTCATCTTGACCTCACCAACTATTTTCAGCAGAAGTGGCAACTTTACCTCAGCATTGTTAATTAGGAGAAGCCTGGTGCCATTTATACTACCCGGTATACTAATTTCTGAAGAATCCTTGCTACTCTTCATGGTGGCTGATTAAATCAAATCAGTTTATGAAATTATGAAAGTTTTCCTCTCTGTATATGGCAGAACCTCTTAAGATTTTTTAGATTGAGACATGACAGGGCTCTTTTAGTTTTCAGAGTTGCTTAGAAAGGACATGTACTTACCAAGAGTGCACCTTTATAATAATGCAAGCGGCTAAACTCAGTGGAATTTCACCTCTATGCAACTCTTGAAGTCACAAAAGACTTCTGTGTGTTTACAAAGGCCCACTTGTCCTGAACTGTCTGGAAATTTGCCTCAAAGTCTACATACTTTTGATTCTTCCTTTCTTTAAGTATTTCGGGACTATACCTAGTCTAGAATGCAGGAGTTCGGGTTTTAATTGGTGATTGCCAGAAATAGCATAATTGGTGATTGCCAGAAATAGCATTGTTCATTGTCACTGGCTAGTTTCTGGACTTTAAGCCTAAAAGGGCTTTGATCCTCTGGATATCAGCAGGACCACTTTGCCTTATCACTAATGCTGTCTGCAGAGGCTGTGCTCCATGGACCCCCATCATCAAGGAATCAGGCTGCAAGACTTATGATGATTATCCCGGGTGTCAGTTCCACTTCCTTCAGAGGAAACTTGGCTAGAATTGCTCTGGTAGCCCTTTCCATCAGTAGCACCCAAGTCTGGGTATTGTCTCCTTAAGGAAATTCTATCTGGCTTCACCTTTAATTCAAGACTATTCTTTTCCATTGGATTTCTAAGGGGACTGATTGCTGTTTTTTGTTTTCCCCCAGCTTCCAGAAACCTCTTCTCTGCTATACAGTGATAAAATTTTCAGGTCAGGGGCTTTTGATTAATTTATAGAATCACCTTTTTTGTATACTAGGGAGACTCCTATCTTATCTGGAGGTGGCCCATTTTGCAGCTTCCATTATCCTTACAAGAAACAGTCAATTTACTATTAGATATAAGAATTGTATGAACCACCTTGGAGATCTTTTTGATAGAAATGTGATACATAAATATTTTAAACAGATAAATACTTGGAAGTTGCTCTTTGAAACACAGAGGAATTTCCTTGTCTGCTATAATGAGAATAAATACATAAATTTTGCTTTTGATTTATGTATTTTGGCCAATATCAGACTGCTTCCTTTAGAACACGAATATTATAAATGGACTGCACTGTACTAGATATTTAATGCTGTTATTAAATACATTTATATAGCGTTTCTGCCACTAAATGGTGCTTTAGGTACTATACCTAAAAGACAATCAAACTGCATTAGAACCACCAAAGACTATCTTTTGAGAAGATATCTTCTATACATCTACTTTTTTTGCTTTGAAACAGGTGTTCTGAAACACCTCCTGAAAAATGAATCTATAGATTCAAATAATTCAAATTCAAATAAGTAATTTTTTGTGATAATCTGTTTTAAATGGTTCTGTAAAATGTCCTGTTGTTACCCACCCTGTCCCTGAGTGGGATATAAATTAAAAAAAATTAAAATCACCTTAATAACTACTACCAAGTGGTCAACACTTCATTCTTAGCCAAAGTGCTTGAGCAGGTGGTAGCTATGCAGCTTCAGGAGGTGTCGAAGGAAACAGATTATCCAAAGCCACCTCAGTCTGGATTCAGAATTAGGTTTGGTATGGAAACATCCTCGGCCATCCTGATGGTCTTTAATGGGAGAGTGACAGGGCAGTGCATCCCTCTTGATTCCCCTTGGACCTCTTACCAGTTTTTAATTATATCAACCACAGTGTCCTTCTGCAGAGACTGGATAAGTTCAGACTGAGAGGAACACTGTGCTATGGTAGCTCCCCTCTTACTTGCCTGACATATTTCAGAAGGTGGTGTTAGGGTACTCCTGTTCAGTATGTGCATTTATGCTATGGAGTCCTGAAGGGGTCCATATTGTATCTCATACTGATAAACCAAATGGTTTAACTAGGCGGTTTATCCATGAACCACTAGGAGACTCCATCTGGGGATTTGGAGTGTGGTGACATCAATATGTGGATGAAACCTAGCTCCATTTCTCCAATCAAATGAGTCAGCTGGAAGTTCGGAACAGTGCTTGAAGAAAGTAATGGGATGGGCAAGAGCCAAAGAATTTAAGTTCAATCTAGACAAGACTGAGGTTCAGTTGGTCCACGACAGAGCTGCCCAAGGACTGAGAAGTCAACCTGTCTTGGAGGGGCTGCACTTCTTCTGAAGGAGCAGGTTTGTAGCCTTGGAGAGCTGCTGGATCCTGGCCTACAGCTGGAGAACCTTTTACAAGCTTCTGCTGATATTGCAATTATGCCCTTCCTTAAAAAGTGTGGTTTGGACACTGTGATCCATGCTCTCATCATATCCAGTTTATATTACTGTAATGTGTTTTATATGGAACTACCTTTGAAATCTATTTTTGAAAAAAAAGAATGAAATGAAATGAAGGAACAAACATTTTATAGCCAAGCTGTCCAGAAATGGACACCGGCTTTTCTCAGCCGTTTCTTCTGGCCTCTGCTTCCCAAAGTAACAGGAACATCAACTCATCAGTGTGTTGCTGCAAGCTTATCCCTTGTGAAGTTTATTTTTATTTATTTAAAATATTTATGTGCTGCTTTTTGACCCAACTCAGGGTCCCCAACACAGCAAATATTAAAGCAGTCAACATTCTCTCCCCAATCAACATTCTGACCACATCATTCTGTACCAACTGAGGCTTCTAGACAGTCTTCAAGGACAGCATCACAAACAGTACAATACATTAATATAATCTAGATGTTACCAGGACATGCACCACAGTGGGGAGGTCACAGCTGGTTGATTAGCTGAATGTAGCGAAAGGTGCTGCCGCCACTTTTTTATTCCAACAGGGAACACAGATCCAGCAGCACACCCAAGCATTTAGTGTGTTTCTGTAGGAGTGCAACTCCATCCAGAACAGGGGACATCCCAGTTCCTGGGTCAGACCTTTCCCCCTCTGGAAGCACCTTTGTTTTGTCAGAATTAAGTTTCAGTTTCTTTATCCTCCAAAATTGTCCCCAGAAGCCTGTTCATGGTTACCGCAGCCTCCAAAATATGGCAACCATGTTACCAGTGGGGACTGGATACAGGGATCGTATCACCCCCGTGCTGAACGATCGGCACTGGCAGCCTGTTTCTATGCACAGCTCAAAGGTTCTGGCTCTTTCCATTAAAGCACTAAATGGCTTGGGGCCAGTGTACCTTAAGGACTACCTCCACCAGTATTGTCTGGCCTATGCACTGAGATCCTCTCCCGAGTCCTGCTCTCTACGCCCCTGCCTTCAGAGGAAGCAAGGTGATGAGCAGAGACAGGGCTTCTTCCTGCAGTGACCTTTGGGATGCCAATGTTACTTACTTTTAAGCGCTAAGCTAGAACATTCCCTTTAAAACAGGCTTTTAACAAAGGAGGTTATATTTTTAATGTTTTAGGCTGCGCAGTGTGTATGTTATGCCGTTTTTACATCCTGACGTTTGAATTATATCATTTAGTGACTACTTGTGATTTAAATTTTGTTTTTTCTCTTAATTGTAAGATACCTCAAGCAGGTTTTTGGACAGAGTGTATATAAATTTTCTAGATAAGCAGAATCAGCTGTGAGCAATGGAAGAGGTCAGCTTCTGGATTCTAGCCGTTTTGGTTCTGGAAATCTGCAAGGAAAATGTTTAGGCTATAATACAGTGTCATCAGTATACTACTGTAAAGAATGATATAAAGTGAAAAAGGTGATATGAAAGTACCATTTCACACATCTCAGATACTGATATTGAGAACTTAGTATGTCTTTGAAGGTGTCGACACTTTACAGGAGCCCAAAGCTAAAGAGATCTATGTTAGGAACCTATTTGCTACCGCAGAGTCAACATAAATCCCAGTGCTTGAAGCAAACAGACAAGTGACCAGTTCTGAAATGAGTTTGATGATGATGTGGCCAGTATGATAATGTGCAGTGACACCACATCCAAATAAAGAGAAACCAATTCCTTCCTTCATGGTGTATGATGATTCTCTTCCAATATGTTTGGAAGATCTTTGTTTGGTTCTGTTTTGTTTTACAAAGACAGCATAATGTAATTGGCTCAGTGCTGTATGGCTTGGCTCTTTGTAATTCATCCCCCCCCCCCCTTTCCCAGAAGCAATCAAGAATTTGTCATTGCTGAGAGCAGAATACCAGTGTGGATGGACGAATGAGATGTGTTGCTATACTGACTGCAGCATGAAATTTCAATAATTATAACTGATTTTAAATTATAATGTTCTACCATGCACAGCTTATTTATGAAACATGCATTTCAATATTGATAGAATATTGTGTACTTTCAAAATTGTTATGATGGGAATCATTCCTGGAATTATGCCTATGGTTTAATCCGCAATCTCACCTTCTGGTCTCTTAAAAAAACACAACAACACCAAAAACCCATCTGTTTTACTGACAAACAGCCTGACCCTGTAAACCAGATGTAATTCTTCCCCCAAGTATGTTGCTGAACTAATAGAAGATGTAAGGTTAGAGGAAATGAAATAAATCTGTATGAAATATAACACAGAATTTTAAAAGAATTTAGTTGCTATTAATCACACAATTTAATTTAGCTTTCCCTTCAACATTTCTAAGCTCTGTTACATCAATTTCATAGTTTTGATTTTTCTAAAAAAAAATATAGCTACTAGCATATAATCAATAAAACTTTTTGTTTAACAATAAAAACTCCCATACCTTACAGATTACAGTGTATGGCATTTATGGACTGTATAGTACAGCCATAGATTTGGCTGGTATATGTCAGTCAATTTAAGAAAGCTCTCTCCAGCTGTATTCTACCCCTTTGGACTGTCCAGCTCAATTATTTTCTGCCTCCCAAATTCCCCTGATGTTTAACACTGATCTCCTCTTGTCCCTTTTGTGTGAGATTGTTTTAACTGCATTTTCCCACTAGCTGCCTTCTCAGTATATATGTTCTCTTGTTCAGGCCCTATGTTCTCTATTAAGTATAAGCAGGCGGGGGGAAATTGATCATTACCAAAATTAGGGAGCTGCTTATTAGGGATGTCTTGACCTTCATGGCAAGCTTGTTAGGCAGCAAGCAGGTCTGGAGCTAGCCAGGAGCTGTTGGGGTGATGCTCCCTCCTGATTTTGCCCTGCCACCTTCCCTCCTCTTCCAGTCCCCTCTCTCCTCCCTTGGTCGCCTGGGGCAACAAGTGACTACTGTGAGCCTGCACACCTCGTGGTTGGCCTCATGGTTGGCCAGGCAGGTGGTTGGCAGGAAGGAGGAAGAGGAGGGCAGCTAGGTAGGGAAGCGGGTGGCAGGGCAGGGAAGTGCTGTCCAGGATCGATTGGCTGCTCTCCCCAAAGCCCCAGTCCTCAACCCTGCTCCCCAAGGACTATGGGACAGAGGAAGGGCAAGTGAAGGGGGTGACGTCCCCACCCACCCCACCTGCATCCTCCTCGCCTGAGTGGTGTTTTGCTTTGGGGGGAGAGGAGTACTTGGCTGGGAGGGGCAGGGAAGGAAACAGGCCATGAGCCATTTTTGGAAAGGAAAAGGCTGATCTGATCAAGATTAGGGAACCCACTCTGTCTGCCAGATATTCCTTGAGAGCCAGTTTGGTGTAGTGATTAAGTGCACGGACTCTAATCTGGGAGAACTGGGTTTGATTCCCCACTCCTCCACTTGGACCTGCTGGATGACCTTGGGCAAGCCATAGCTCTGTACCAGCTGTTCTCTCAAGGACAGCTTGGGAAAGAGCTCTCTCAGCCCCACCTACCTCACAGGGTGTCTGTTGTGGGGAGGGGAAGGGAAAGGAGTTTGTAAGCCACTCTGAGACTACAAGTGAGTGAAGGGTGGGATATAAATCCAATCTCTTCTTCTTCTTCTTCTACTTCTATGTTGAGCATGTCCACTGGCTTTTATTAACTTGCAGCTGCTTTTGTACCTGTGCAATAGGTGAAACTGATTCTTTTCCAAAATGACGGATGGTTAGATTGGGTAATTAAATGACATGGCAAAGGGGTGAACTACGACTTTCATAAGAAGGTGCAAAAAATGCACATGTGCAAAGCAAACACCAAATGGCCAGATATGACTGACCCCTTTCACTCTCCCCACACTGGTGTGAACTTTCCCTCCAAAATTCTTTGGTTCCCTGCTGTGACTGAGCAGCCCTTGGTCGCATGTAAATAATAGAATTTCAGTCTTACCCTGTTGCATAGAATATAATTCAACTTTTAGCCCAACCCAAAGAACTTGTTGGACAGAGGAGAGAGGAAGATGGGAGCATCTTTCACATGTACACAAAGCCTGCACTCTTGGCTTGTTGTATCCCCTCCCCTGATAGATACAGTAGAATCGGAGAATTGGGCAGGGGGATGCAGCCATCCCCACAAACTGTGTCTGCGGTGCAGCATCCGTTCAGGCTACAAGAGGTCCCTGGTGCAGCCCCAGCATCTTCAGTTAAAAGGACCATGTAACTGGCGTCTCAAAAAGTAGCCGTGTTGGTCTGCAGAACAGCTAGATTCGAATCCAGTAACACCCTAGAGACCAACAAGATTTGTGGGGTATAAAGCTTCCAAATGTCAAAACTCCCTTCATGAGATACCAGGTAATTGTTGATGTGAATAGTCTGCCAGTCAGAGGTTAACATGTAATGCTAAATTTAATGGACCAATGGTCTGACTCAGTTTAAGGCAGTTTCTTGTTACTAGTGCCTGTAGCAGCAAGTGCTGTCTTGACCTGCTTGGAGTGCTTAGGAAAGTGTGCTCACTTCTAGGCTGTAAGCCACTGTACAAGCACAGCATCTCTTCAGATCAATTCTTTCCACAAAACAATCTATGTGTATTGTGGCAGCTGGATCACAGGACTTGGGCATGTATCCCATTCCTTCCTTTCTTGAAACACTTGGAAACAGAAGCAGGACTTCCTTTGAATATGTCACTAGAGCTCATACTTAGAACTTCTGCCAGATTCCAGGGGTTAAATTTGGGATTAAATTATCTTATTATTATGTACCTTTGTGCCTATGCAGATGGAATGCTTCTGTTACACCGCTGGGAAATCAGTCTATTTCTACACATTTAGGATCTAGAAACAGCGCTTGCAAGACTTAATCTCTGAAAATCCTTTCTTTGAAAATTAAGAAACCTGAACCAGGCAGCTAGCAGAAGTTCATCATTTGCCCTAGATACTGAAAGCAATGTCAGGGAAATGTCTTAAGGGCCGTTAAAGATGTGGTTCTTTCCTCCCCCCTCCATTTTGCACCTCCTTTTGCAAGTAGAGAAGGATTGGGTGGCTTTGCTTTACTTGTGAAGTATTAAATAGGGTTTTAGCTGAAGAAGCACAGTCTGTTCCTTTGCAACAAAATTTACTTTGTAGGTTTAAAGGTGACAATTGCCATTTCTGGAGACACACCAAAGAAGAACAGACTGTTGTTTTCAAATGTTTTGATTATGAAGAGCAATCCACATTTGTCTTCCTTTTTCCCTAAAGCTTCCTTGTGGCCTGTGCTGGCTTTGCAGTGTCTCAGCGATTCATGTACTGTGACGGAAAAGCCCTTCCTGCATTCATTTTTGATACCATAAGTCATCTATAAATCTAATTTGCATCCCTGGAGCCATAAGGGGCAGGCTAACAGATCATATACACAGTGTCTTGGTTGTGTAAGCATGCCCTGCTCAATGATGAGCCTTGGAAATGTGGATTTCAAAGCGATTACCAACCCTTTCGTTTGGTCTGGATATCACTTGTTTGAAGAATCTTTTAAATATAAATGAAATTCTCTCACCTCTCAGGAATTACCCTCTTTCCAAAACCTCATTTTTTTCCTTTATCTTAATGACCTCTCCCGCAGGCTATCATAGAAAGAATCTAAACTGAAGGCTCATTTGTACTCAGTACTAGTATTCATTCCAGAGAGGTAGCCAAGTTGAGTCTGGAGCAGCCAACTTAACAGAGTCTTATGCCACCTTAAAGACTTCCGTCTTGGCTTCACGTGCTTCTTTCTGGCCTCTGCAGAGGCAGTCCTCTGTCATGGAGCTCAACTCCTGTTGCACATGGGATCCCAGTATTTTTTTGCCTTAGGGCACCTTTGGAATTTTGACACAGGATGGTGGGCACAACTACAAAATGGCTTCTGGGGGAGGCAGAGTCAACCATCAAACAGCAGAAAGTGAGTTCATGTAGAATGCCAACTCTTCAAGATTTCAGGCTGAAGCTCTGCTTAAAAGGAAGCCTTTTAAAATGAACAGATTGTTTAAAAATATTTTCTTGCATACACACAACTTACCTCCATTCATGCAATGAAGTTCCGTGTGCTGTGGTGGGAGCTGCTGGTGAAGCAGCTTTTTAAAAATGTGCACAGCCAATCAGAAGCCCTGCTGGTCAAAAACCCCACCTGGCTCTGCCCACTATCCAAAAAATACTTGGGAGGCACCAGGAAATCTGTTGCCATGTGTCAGGGTGCCTGCGGACCCTTTTCTCGTGCTATACGCTTTCATGCTCAATGGAAAATACTGGAATTGTCCAAGTAGAAATGCCTAGCATGAGCAAGATTTGCAGCACACCACCAGAGAGAAGCATGCATGGAGCAAAAGTAGAGGATCCAAGCCCAAAGCATTTGTGAACTTTATGGCTGCTACATTATCATTCCTTTGTGAAGCTAATAGCCCACAACAGTCAGCTGCTGTTTTATCTGTGAGAGTGAAGAGACTGAATCCAAATTGTAGCTCTCAAAGTATAGCTGTGTTAGTCAGTTGTAGCAAAAATAAACGTGAGCTGTGGCACCTTAAAGACTAACAAAATTTTATTCCAGCATAAGCTATTGAGGACCAGAGCCCACTTCGTTAAATGCAGTGAGTGGACTCTTGCTTTGCTGACATTTATGTAAGAATTATGAAAAACTGAGCAAAGCCTGAGCAAAGTCAAGGGGCCATGAACTACAAAAAATGCATGGTGAATGTAATTCGGTAAAATTCAAATCTAATCAATTAAAATACAGAGATCTTTCTCTAGTTATGCTAAACCAGTTGTCATGTTAATGCATGTGAATCATGTTATGCTAAGATAGCATAATTATAGTAGGAAAGAAATCCCAGGTCCCTGGGGTGGGGGATGAGAATATGAAACCTATTAATGCATTCCAATTCAGCAGTTCCAATGCACACTCTCTCCTTTCTCATCATGTTTTTTCCCAATTCAGGCCACAATTTTGCCCAGAAATTAACAGTAGATTGGCCTTTGTTTCATATTGCACAGACTTGCTCAGCACTCAGTGACAGGGCTTCTTTTGATCATTAAGGTAAAATGTGAGTCTTGTTCCTTTTTTACTACCTTGTAATAGCAATGAGCCTGCTTTGTGCGGAGGGCGGGATACAAATCCAATAAATAAATAAATAAATAATTCAAATCACTATTCTGCTATTATGATTTATTACTTCAGTTGGTTTGATGAGTTAAGACATTCTCAACACACTGTTGGCTAGACGCTGCCTCGATTATACTTAACAATTGAGTTCCCTTGTTTTGTTACTTTCTTGTGGACAACCCCTGGTTGTGCAAGATAAGAACCTCACCCACACTGTCTTTTTAATGCTAGGAACCTTTCTTTCAACCTTCATTTCCAGACAGACTATTTTTTTTTACTGTGCTCTAATTCTCTGGTGCTTTTTTAATTTTCTTTTGTCATTAGTAGGCTTTCTTAAGAACATTAAAATTGTCATAGCTATACAGATCTCAATGTTACAGAAGCATTTATTTGTTAGTTTACAAATTTATATACTAGAGCATGGGATCAGAACAGATCACAGTGCATTACTATAAAAAAAGGAAAACTTCAAAAGTCCCCCCAAATATCTAAATCCTGGCTATCCAAAGTGCTCCTCAACAGGAAGGACTTGCAGTGCATCTAGACCAAGCTCCACAGTTGTGCTGGCACACATTCTAAAAGGGTAGCCTTGTTCAGTCTCTTGCATTAGAAAAGTATTAGTATTCATTGAAGATTATTACTAGGAAATATGTATTGGCAGCAACCAAAGGAAGAGGGGAACTCCAAACACCAAAAAAGAAGGAAAAGCCAGTTACAAGGTTAACTGAAAATTCTCTTGAAGATTTTTTTTTTGCTATCAAGTCACAGCTGCCTTATGGTGACCCTATGGGGTTTTCAAGACAATAGACATTCAGGGGTGGTTTGCCATTGCCTGCCTCTGTGTCAAGACCGTGGACTTCCTTGGTGGTCTCCCATCCAAATATAACCAGGGTCAACCTTGCTTAGCTTCTGAGATCAAGCTAACCTGATGAGAGTGGGTGAAAAATTTCCAGGGCAATGCAAGTCTCTTCCTCAGGGGGATTTTTTTTTTTAATGGACAAAGAACGTCTACTGATGAAACAGAGGTGCTTTTATCTCCTTCAGATCTTTGCCTTTTTCTGTTGAGTTTTCATAGGCAAGGAAGACCTATCATCACAGTCATGAGTATTTTTTTAAGGCCACAATCTTCCCTTTTCACTCAGGAAGTTACCATATGGATAGAATGGTGGGCAAGCCTGCTTAGGGCCTAACATTTACGTAAACACAGATAAAAGAGCACTGGAGTTTTATTGTATTTTGTGTGTATGCACACATGTGTGGGTGCATGTGCGTGCTTGTGCAAAGAGAAGATAAAGGAGGCAATTTGGAAGCAAGAAGTGGAGACCAGCAGTAGATTCTGAATTTACTAAAGCCTTGTCCAATGCTTTGCGTTATTCTCTTGGCAGCTTTCACTTCCATCATCTTCCTCATGCTCAGAAACATATTTGGAATGCTGCAGTATTGAAAGGTCAACTGGGGTAGCATGAAGTGGGAAAGGAGTGGTTAGAAAAAGTATCCATTCCCACAGCAACTTCTCCATTCAAATCCAGTCCTTCTGTGGTATCTATCTGTCTAAAAATTACAAATTTGACACCTGCTTGAAATGTTTCCTCAGGCCTTCAGTTTTTGGACTATGGCTATAACCACATGCATATGTACCTGGGACTAGGATCCCATGAAGATCCTAGTAAACATACATAGGATAAGGGTATATGAATGTGACCTTTAACCATAATTCCCCAAAATATATCACTTCATCTGTAAACTGAGTAGGTGGCTTAACATGGTTATCTCAATCTCATCCCTTTATCTGCAAAAATAAGTGTTGTCAACCAATTTATGGTGATGCCAGCAAGGTGTTTTCAAGTGGTTTGCCACTGCCTTCCTCTGCAGAGTCTTCCTGGTGAACTCCCATCCAAGTATGAGGGGACAGTAATGATTGATTAATCATGTGGACTTATTGTAAGGACTAGACATCATAAATTGCACATATGCTACAGAAATAACATTTCAAAAGGCCAACAATGCACCCACCCAAAACTCTTACTGATATTGCACAATTCTTGCAGGAAAGGAATTCATTTTCTTTCATGTTAGCTGGAATACACTGTTTAGCTATCTAGTCTGGTTTCATCTTCATCCAAATACTCGGCTTCCCCAAGCAGTGCAGAGGCGCAGCGCCCCGGGGAAAGCCCTGCTAGGGTCTTTATTGTTTTTAATGTTTTGTTTTAATATTGATAATTTTATCATTGTTCCTTTTATGACTGTGTGCTGCTTGTCCAGAGACTTGCTCAAGGTGGCATATAAATGTTCTAAGTATACCATTTTTTATCTGGGCACATGGCACATAAGTACTGGAGAAATTTCACCAACCCTTCAGCAGCTTCCACCCCATCAGTTTGGTGTAGTGGTCAGGAGTTGGACTCTAATCTGGGAGAACCTGGTTTGATTCCCCACTCCTCCACATGCAGCTGCTGGTGTGACCTTGGGCCAGTCACAAGTTCTCTCAGAGCTGTTCTCTCATGAGCAGTTCTCAAAAGACCTCTCTCAGCCCCACCTACCTCACAGGGTGTCTTGTTCTGGGGAGGGGAAGGGAAAGGGATGGGTGGTGCACATGTCCTGGGTATCTCAAGTCTACTTGAAACCTGGTGGTTTCAAGGGAGCAGGAAGAGAATGAGGGTGTGTTCTTTACGCTTCTTTTTATTGCACAAAGTATTGGATGGGGAAGGGAATGGAGGAAGAGCAGGTCAGTTTCACTCACCTGTGGAGTGGAGCCTGAGGGGTGGGTGTTGCCTTCTGACACACGTCCAGTATGTTAGGGGTGTGGCATATGCAAATGAGTTATGCTAATGAGCTCCTGCACCTCTTTTTCTACGAAATGACCCCTGGTCAAAATACAGCTCTGAGGTTCAGCTACAGGTTAGGCAGCACTCACAGTATCAAGTCCAAAGGGGGAATCCAAGAGCAAGGTTTCTATGATACAGGCCAAGGTCAGAGACAAAGAACTCTATCCATACTACAGCCAACAAGATCAGTAGTTCACAAACAAGTTGCTTCCACACATCTACTCCTTCTTCTGTTGCTTTTAAGGCCCACACTGCTAACTACCTGCGTTGCATCATGCACCTGCCGGCTGCCTCCGTCCTTGTCCTGCAAACACTCATCCTCATTGTTGCAGATGGGCCAGTGCTGTGCTGCCAGATGGGCACTGTGCCTTCTGGCTTGAAGGTCTCTCCTAATCTTCTTCTGACAGCCTTCATGAGGCTCTGGTGATGAGGGGGGTGAACTGATTGGCAACTGGCTCCCTGTTGCTGGCCCAGGGTTGGGAGGCTGAGGGGCCAATGTCCTGGTTCCTGGCTGAGAGTCTGTATCTGGCCCCTCAGAGACTGCCTCCTCCTGCAGTACCTCTGCCACTGGCTGTGGGCTCCTCTTCCTTAGAGGAGTCCTCATTGTCCCTTTGCTCTGCTGAGCTTGGATGACCCACAACACTCTGTTCTGCATCTGCAGCATTTGTTACAAGCATGCATGATGGGCATATCCCATTCCTCTGTCTGCAACACATATCACAATTTACATCTTGAACTCAATAGGATTTTCACATAGGATGAAAGTGTGCATTGGATGGACTGTGAAATTGTTTCCATGGCTCTCCTGGAACTTTGGATCAGACCTAATCTTGGAATGGTTGAATGCAATAGTGGTTCTGTTATATTAAAAAGGCGATCACACTAACCCTGCCAATTATAGGCCAATTAGCCTACTATCCATTATAGTTAAATTATATACTTAACATCTATTGGTCAAGCTTAATATTTGGATGACAAAGGAAAAAATTCTTGGCCCTGAACAGCTAGGTTTTTGCAAAGGAAAGACCACTTTAGATCATTGCATTACCTTATCTCATTTAGTTGATAAGTACATTGTGCAGAATAACCAGAAATTATACGTGGCTTTCCTGGATTTTAAAGGTGCGTTCGATTCAGTTGACAGGGACCTTCTTTGGATTAAGTTAGATTGGCTGAATATGGACAAGTGACTTCTTCTGCTCATTAAGAATTTTTACACTTTTAATATTTGTCATATCAAATGCTCACTATCAGGCAACCTGACGCTGAAGATTGCTGCAAACAAGGATATTAAACAGGGCTGCATCTTAGTTCCCTTTTTATTTAACATCTTTCTTAGTTACCTTGCTGCCCAGTTGTCTGGTGCTGACTGTCACAGTCCAAAACTTGGTACAACACATGTACCTCTGCTTCTTTATGCCAATGGTACAGTGCTGCTGCCTTGCTCCATAGTTGGTTTAAGTTGTCTGTTGACCCGCTGTATTGCTTTTTTCACCAATAATAAGCTCCAGCTGAACTATGACAAGTCAAAAAACCTAGTGTTCTCTAAAAAAAAGAGATCATATAAATGGGCTATCAATGGCAAAGAGATAGAACAAGTTAAATTTTTCAAATATCTTGGTATTTACTTTCAGTACAATGTAACCTGGTCTATCCACTGCAAACACACAGTGAAGGCAGCTAATATTAGTGCATTGGCTATAGCACGTTTCTTTTATTACAGAGGCAACCAATTCATCCTGCCTGCAATAAAAAAAAATCCAAAGTGACCTCACAATTACTGTATGGTATTCTGATTTGGATTAGGTCTTTAGACTGTGCCACTGAGCATGTCCAATCTAAATTCCTGCAGAAAATTCTGGGCTTGCCAAAATGTGTTTCAAATGCAGTTATATATCTAGAAACAGGCTTGTCTTTAATGGAAACTTGTGCATGGCTTATGACATTCAAATACTGGCTACGCCTACTCCATAACTTCGAATCTTGGAGCCTCGTGTATCACATGCTCTCTGTGCTCAATGTGTCAAATTGGTCAGCCTACACTGAGGGGGGGGGATCAACATATTGGGTTTATCTATAGAATCATTATCTATGCTGCCCTCTGTTGCTGCATTTCAACAGATGAAAAAAAAGATGCTACACATTGAGTGCCAGAGGTTATACAGTTTAGCCAATAAAACCTGCTCCCCTTTGAATTTTGAAATACCTCTTACCACAGGGAAGATGGCCTCATATTTATCTTCCCTGCAGGTTCCACAACAATGAAGAATGTTTACTCTGGCCAGATGTACTGCTATGCCTTCAGCCATCTTACATGGCAGATTTAACAAGATATCTCATTCAGCCAGATATTGCCCCTGCAAACAAAAATGTGTTGAGTCAATTACTTGTCTCCTTTTGCACTGTCGCCTGTATGTGGATCTAAGGTATATATATTTGCATTCTACGTTAAGCAGTATGATGGACTGCTCTGATGCACTCAAGGTGCACAGACTTCTGAATGGTTTCTCCTCTGATGTCACTGAGGTGGCAGCCAAGTTTTTCTACTGTGCTCTAAAGCTGTGCCAAAGGATCCTAGAGACATAATTCTTTCATAGATGTACCTATGGGTCACATTCTGCTCTTAAACTGTATAATTTGTATCAACAATTTATGCCAATAAAGGCTTACTTGAACTTGAACTTAGTTATTTTTACAAGGTTAGTGTAACGGATGCTCACTTGGTCAGAGATCATACCAAATTTCCTTCACAGACATCACTTACTCAAGTTCCACCTACAAAAGTCCAAACTTTAAAGCACCAGAGTATATCTTTACCTCCTTCCTGTCACCATGGTACAGAGCTAAGAAGATATTGCTATGGAAGAAAATGTAGTAGTGATACCGGACACTATTTATTTGAAATGAGCAACTTTGAGACATGTGTATGATTGTGGCTAAAAATTAAAATGAAATCAAGTGTAAAATATTGTTTTAAAATTGTACTGCCTGAATACTGTCATTGAGCTTTAAAATACCATTAAGGGGGGTTTAAAGCACACATTCTCCCATACTGTTCAGCCCATAAGTTAAGATCCCCTTCCCAAGCCTTGTTCTCTGTGCTCCTGCCTGCAGAGATGACATGGGTGAAGGCCAGAGCCAGGGGCTTTTTCAGCAGGGGCACCTCACCAATGGTACCCTCTGCCCCTTGAGGTTCAGTCACACCTGCCTTATTGTTCTTTAAGTTTCCACCCAAAACATTTTATCTAAGCTTTTACCAAGGAAGTCCAACTTTTTAAACTGCTTTTATGATCTGGTTGTAGTCTGAGAATTGTAGTGTCATTCTAGATTACTTACCGTGGTTGGGGATAAAAGTCCTGTTCTCAAGTGGTTCTGTAAGGTCAGTTCCTTAAAGTGATTCTGGTGGACGGTTGTTCTCCATCTTACCACTTGTACCACTGAATTCTGCAGCTCTGTTCTGTCGTTTAACATTTTCATCAAACCTAATAGAGAGGTTTAGGGTAATCTGTACTCAGCATGTGGCATTTGATGGTATACTGAAACTAATCAAAAAGCCGACCATAAGGATCAGGGATGCTGTGAACTTAGCAAAAATGCAATCAACATTAAAACTCACCTTTTTGCTGATTCCTATCAAGTCAGGCACCTCATGCACCCACAAAAACACATGGCAGTGCCTTATACTGTATCAGACCACTGTCTGTCAAGGTTCGTATTATCCACTCTGACTGGCAGCTCTTCAGGCAGAGATCTTTATTTATTAGCCACCTTTCTCCCTTGCATAATGCACAGTGGCTTACAATAAAACAACAGTTACAAAACCCATAGAAGTCACAGTTTAAAAACTCTAGTTAGGACAACCAATAATGGGCGTGATCATACGCACCCATTTGCGACACAAGAAGGACGATTCCCCGCCAGCTCAAAGTGGCGTGATCACACAAGCACATCTGGGAAGCATCCTGCAACTGGTGTCAAAGTGTCGCAAACCACTTTGAGCCGGTGGGGAATCGACTTATTTAGCTACCAGTGAAAGGGCAGTCTCAAATGGTTTGCGACGGCCCAGAACTGACCTTTCCTGGTGTGATCACACCAGAGCAAACAAGTGGCATTGGGGAGCGGGCTTTTTGGGGGTTTTTCCCCCTCCCATCCCAGTATGCACATCATTGGATGATCCCAAGGGTGGACAGGCAAGTCATCGATCCCTTGTAGAAGCAGATAAGCGCACTGAAAACAGCCGGGAAAAAAAACCCAACTCGCCCACGGCTGCGTGTGATCACGCAGCGACAGTTCGCCCTCACAGGTCCATGGACCTGTGTGATCCTGCAAAAGCGGCACAAATTGCACCAGCTCAAATTTGAGTCACTTCCCGTCTGGCTTATCTTGCTCGTGTGGACGGGGCCAATAATAGCTAAATCAATCAAAATGCAGTCCTACATAAAACTGTTTCCAACTGCCTCCTGAAGACTGACAATGCGGGGGCCAGGCACATTTCCTTGGGGAGGTTGTTCCATAATTGCAGCACTGCTATGGAAAAAGCCTTTCTCATGTACCCACCAAACAAGTGTCTTCAATTGGTGGGACAGTCAGGAGGGCATCTTCCCACCATCTTAATTCCCAGGCAGGAATGCATGGGAGAAGATGGTCCTTCAGATAGACTGGTCCTAAGCCATGTAGAGTTTTAAAGGACAAAACCAACACCTTGAATTGGGTTCCAGAGTGGTAGCCAGTGTAATTGCTGTAATACTGGGGACATATGCTCCCAGTAGCTGGCCCTGACCAGGAGTCTACCTGCAGCTTCCAAACACTCTTCAAGGGTAGTGGCAATTAGAGTGTATTGCAATAGTCTAGTCTAGATGTAACTAAGCCATGGATCACTGTGGCTAGATCTGACTGACCCAGGAACAGATGCATTTAATGCACCAGCCAGAGCTGGACAAACAAACTCCTGGCCATAGTAGCCCCTAGTTTTCTAAGGTGACTTCTGTGTAAGACACCCAAACTGTGAACCTGACTTTTCAAGGGGAATATAACCCCATCCAAGACAGGAGAGATACAAAGTCCCAAGTCTGCCTTTCTACTAACCCGAGAACTTCTGACTTGTCAGGATTAACTTTCAGTCAGTTCACCATCATCAAGCCCATTACTGATTCCAAGCACCAGTTCAGAACATCCTTTGAATTAGATGGAAAAGAAAGGTAGAGCAGGGCATCATCTGCATATTGGTGACATCACAGCCTTTACTTCCTGACGACCTCTCTCAGTGGGTTCATATACACATTAAATAGCATGGGGAATAAGATGGAACCCTGCAGCCCCCCATAGGTCAATGGCCACCCAACACTATCTTCTGAGACCTTTCCCCAGCAGATGAGACTCAAACCACTGTGATACAGTGCCCTTTATTCCCATTGCTGAGAGGCAGCTCAGTAGAATACTATGGCCAATAGTATCAAAAGCTATTGAGACACCCAGCAGAACTAGCACTGTCACACCCCTCCACCTTCAGAGGGGGCCTATACAGAAGTGAATAGCCAAACTGTGTATCCTGAGATGACCAGTCCTAAGAAGGAAGAGTCAACAGATCCTGAGATCATTCTGCTTGATGCAGCAACCTCCAAAGCTCCACAAAACATGCCTGACCAAAAGAGAGAGACCAGAGAGACAACAGATGGTGAAGTGAGGTGATCAACACACTCAAAGATGTTCCAGTCAAGCAACTGTCCTTCCTTGCAAGAACAGCAGAAGTACCAGAACCTACATCATGCGAAGAAGTATCCCAGCTACCACCACAAGAAGTACAGAAGTGGAAGCACGCTGCACAAGAGGAGCTTGAAGCTCTACACAAGAACAACACTTACAGAGCTACCTCAGGGGTGGAAAGCTATAGGATGTAAGTTTTCAAACTGAAACTACAAAGCAAGACTAGTAGGTAAAGGATACTCACAGAAATATGGTGAAGACTATGTTGAAACTTTTGCACCAGTGGTTAAGCATGCAACAGTAAGAACACTCCCGAGTGTGGCTGCAAGCAAAAGAATGCAAGTTGAGCACCTAGACATAAATATAGCATTCTTGCACGGAGAACTAGAAGAAGATATTTACATGTAACAACCACCAGGTTTCATAGAAAAAGGCAAAAAAGGACTTGCTTGCAAAATTCAGAAGAGCATCTATGGGCTCAAGCAAGAAGCTAGAGTACGGAATGTGAAACTGAGTGAGATGCTACTTCAAGGGAATTTTGAGACAAGTAAGTTTGATCCTTGCCTGTGCACTAAACACAAAGATGGAAGATGGACTTAATATTACTGCTGACACTTACTCATAAGAACATAAGAGAAGTAAATGTTAGATCAGGCCAGTGGCCCATCCAGTCAAACACTCTGTCACACAGTGGCCAAAAACACCAGGTGCCATCAGAAGGTCCAGCAGTGGGGGCAGGACACTAGAAGCGCCCCCCCCCCCCCGGTCAAGCACCAAGAATACAGAGCATCACTTGGCCCAGACTGAGAGTTCCTATCTATACTTTGTGGCTAATAGCCACTGATGGACCTATGTTTATCTAATTCCCTCTTGATGCTGTCCATGCTTGTAGCCACCGCCTGTAGCAGTGAATTCCACGTATTAATCACTCTTTGGGTGAAGAAGTACTTCCTTTTATCTGTTCTAACCTGACTGCTCAGCAATTTCATGGAGTGCCCACGAGTTCTTGAATTGTGAGAAAGGGAGAAAAGTACTTCTTTCTCTGCCTGCTCTATCCCATGCATAATCTTATAAACTTCGATCATGTCACCCCTCAACCATCATTTCCCCAAGCTGAAGAGCCCCAAGTGCCTCAACCTTTCTTTATAGGAAAAGTGTTCCAACCCTTTTATCATGCTAGTTGCCCTTTTCTGCACTTTCTCCAATGCTAATATCTTTTTTGAGATGTGGCGACCAGAACTGTACACAGCACTCCAAATGAGGTTGCACTATCGATTTATACAGGGGCATTATGATACTGGCTGATTTGTTTTCAATTCCCTTTTTAATAACCCTCAGCATAGCGTTGGCCTTTTTCATTGCAGCCGCACACTGTCTCGACATTTTCAATGAGTTATCTACTACGACTCCAAGATCTCTCTCTTGGTCAGTCTCAGCCAGTTCGGACCCCATCAACGTGTATTTATAGTTAGGATTTTTGGCTTCAATGTGCATCACTTTGCACTTGGCCACATTAAACCCCATTTGCCACGTTCATGCCCACTCGCCTATCCTCGAAAGATCCCTTTGGAGTGCCTCAGAATCCTACCTAGTTCTCACCACCCAGAACAACTTTGTGTCATCTGCAAATTTAGCCACTTCACTGCTTACTCCCAACTCCAAATCATTAATAAACAAGTTACAAAGCATTGGACCGAGTACTGATCCCTGAGGTACCCCACTGCTTACTTCCCTCCACTGAGAAAATTGTCCATTAATACTCACTCTCTGCTTCTTTTTAATTAGGCAGTTTTTGATCCACAAAAGGACTTGCCCTTTTATCCCATGACTATTGAACTTACTTAGGAGCCTTTGATGAGGAACTTTATCAAAAACTTTCTGGAAGTCAAGGAATCTGTTGTGTCTCCCTTGTCCACATGTTTGTTTACTCCCTCAAAGAACACTAACAGGTTAGTGAGACAAGATCTTCCCTTACAGAACCCATGCTGAGTCTTCCTCAAGAGATTTTGTTCATCAATGGGCCTGCTAATTTTTTCCTTAATAACAGTTTCCACCAACTTACCCGGTATCGATGTCAGACTGACTGGCCTGAAATTTCCCAGATCTCCTCTAGAACCCTTTTTAAAGATGGGAGTGACATTCGCTATCATCCAGTCCTCAGGAATGGAGGCAGATTTTAAGGAAAGATTACATATTTTTGTCAGGAGAGCCACAAGTTCACATTTGAGTTCTTTCAGAACTCTCAGATGTATGCCATCCCGGCCTGGTGATTTATTTGTTTTTAAGTTGTCTATCAGTTGTAGGACCTCCTCTCTCGTCACCTCAATCTGACTCAGGTCGTTCAACACCCCTTCCGAAATCAGTGGTTCTGGAGCGGGCAAGCACTTCTCATCTTCCACAGTGAAGACAGAGGCAAAAAATGCATTCAGCTTCTCAGTCATTTCCCTATCATCCTTCAGTACACCTTTTACCCCTTGGTCATCCAAGGGCCCCACTGCTTCCCTGGCTGGTTTTCTACTTCTAATGTATTTGAAGAAAGTTTTATTATTGGTCTTTATGTTTTTTGCGATATCCTCCTCATATTTACTAATGACTGGCTTATTTGGCTGCAAAGTCATCTGACAGGCATACCATGCATCAGTTAATATCAACTGTGTTAAGAGCACTGGTGCTGCTTTTACATCTGTTTGAAGGTACCTACTTGCTATTTGCAAATAAACTCTGATCTAGGCAGGTGGATGACCAATCCAGCTTTGGTTAGCTAATGAGACAGAAAGAATCTTGTGTCTTTTTTATTACAAATTCACTATAATCAGTTTGTTGTAACATGGATGTTACATTGCATAGATGTAGGATTTCACATAATGCACAGACATGACACTCTATATTCCTGAATTTATATCTTTTTCTTCTCAGCTTTTTTCTTTCATGCAAGCATATCAGTCCTTTTTTATGAGCCAACAATAACACCTCTGCATTCCAATGGATCTAAACTAAGGACTGCAAAGCCTAGTGGATATACTGTCTGTTTTCTATTTCAAATGTATAATAGTTTGGTTTGGTAGATACTAGGTTTTTTTGGGGGGGGGGGGGGTTAATGCTCTGAGGCGGAATATGCCTAGTGTAAAACTGCACGTTTCTTTTGCTTCATCCAGGGTTGAGTTGGAAACATCTGGTTTCTTTCAAAATCCTTGTTATTTATACACTAATTTATTAGATAAACATTTGATTATCTGAATATAGACTTTTAATTTATTGCAAAGGATAGGCTGAGAGAACATGATAAAATAACAAAATGAATCCATTGCTGAAGAAAACTGAGATGGACTACAAACACAGACTAACAATGGATTTGGCTAAACTGGTGGCCTTTGCAGAAAGCAATGAGATAGAATTCAAAAAAGGCAAATTATACAAGAAAGCACAACCACGTGCAAAGAAAGCATTAAGCAAAGAAAACATGCTTGATAACAGTATGTCCAGAGAAGATTCCAAAAAGCTGAACATGAATCAAACCAACAGTCTACTGCTCTGTAGCATAAAAATCTAATACAACTGTAGATGACAGTAGTCAGATCATCACTTACAAGCACCTATTCTGCCCAGATAAGACCTCACACACAGTAATGCATTTAAGTCCACACCACAAATTAGGAAGGATATTGAGAAAATGATTCAAAGGATGATAAGGATGATTAAACAGACCAAATATAAGGGGGGATCCTGAAGAAATCAGGGTGCTATCCACCCAAAATTAAAGACATCTAAGTCATGTTAAATGTCAGTGGGTGCACATCTTTCCTATGGAACTCTTCTAAACTTAGGCTAGATCAGGCTTTGGTTATGTGAAGCTGGCCCTGACACAGATAGCTCAGGCTAGTCCAGTCTCATCAGAACTGAGAAGCTAAGCAGGGTCAGCCTTGGTTAGTACTTGGATGGGAGACCATCAAGGAAATCAAAGGTTGTTATTCAGAGGCAGGCAATGACAAACCACCTCTCAACACCTCTTGCCTTGAAAACTGTATGGGGGTCAACATAAGTTGGCAGCAACTTGATGGCAAAAAAAGGAAATCTGGCAGGAAAGATTAGTTTGGGGGTATTTCTTGGTAGTTTTCAAATATATGAAAAGATGGAGGGAATTACTTATTTAGTGTGGATACAATAGATTAACTGTAAAAGAGGGCTGAATGAACAAATAAGTTTAGTAAAAGGATCAAAATCAAGAAGTGGTATATATTTTAGAATTTGTTTGCTTTTTTGGTTGGGCTAAGACTTGGCAGCTGTGTTTTGATAGGCTCTTCAAAAAAAAATTTATTGCCAAAATCAATTTTTGAAGAACAAGAAACACAAACATTATGAGTTTATATTATGGCATAATACCTTTCATTGTGTTGGATTAATGTGCATACTGTGTTAGTTTAGTGCCATCTAGTGATAAAAAAGTAGATGTGACATTGAATGTTTCTACAATGAAAATGGCATTTCACAACTGTGGTTTTAACAAAACAAATTGCAAATAATTAATTTAAGAATATTAGAGCATTACTATAAATCTTCCAGTATGTGGGCTTTCTAGAGGTAGTTGGTTGGCCATTGCGTCAACAGAATACTGGACTAGATGGGCAAATCCGCCATGGCTCTTCTTATCCTCTTATGTTCTATGTCATGTACTGAATAGGCTCAGAGTACTAAAGAAACTGGCAAATTGCCTAGATTCTTTTTCAAAAAATCTCCTTGGTTTCTCTTAGGTCTGCTTCATTGTGATTTTAATATGTACATATTTCAGACTTGCATTGAATATCAAGTAAAAACAAATTTTGAAGCATGTATTTTTATCCACAGAAAAATTACAAAATATGCAAAGGATTATATATACAAAATGTGTGTGCATGTTTATCAAGTGTCATTAAGTTGTAGCTGACTTACCATTATCCTTAGGGTTTTCAAGGCAAAAGACAAACAGAGGTGGTTTTCCATCGCCTTCCACTGCATAGTGACCCTGAGTTTCCTTGGTTGTCTTCCATCCAAATACTAACCAATGCTTTCAGTTTTCTTTAGCTGGGTAGTCCCTTTTCTTCTTTATTTTTCTGTCTGTCTCACCCAGTTGTTTAAATGTACATAGACATATCCTGACTCAGCCTAGGAAACTGAGGAACTGGGGGAAGAAACCCCAAAATACTCTTCTTTGATAAATGTCAGATTAAGGTACACAAGAGGCTGATATTAATTCAAAACAAACTGCTTTATCTCACTTCTTTGGGGAAGTGGTCAGGTAGGTATCAGCTTTGGAATTCAGCAGGTGAACAGGAAACAGGAGTGAAGTAACTTTGTATAATTATAAACAATAAATAGTTCGTCACAATAACATAGCTGTTTGGTTCTGCAGACAGGTTTTCAAAACTACAGAGAGAGATCTCTTGGCAATCACTGTTTAAATGAACAAGCATATGCTTCTTTGTAGCAAAATTACTTAAATTTGTGAAGGCAGAAACATACACACAAGTTCCCATTTTCCTTCTTAAACACTTGATAGGGATCACCCCCTTCTACTAGGAGATATTTCCCTCAGGGGAGGACTTAGCCTGAAGACAGACTGAAAGTCTGCCGTGCCTCCGCAGTGCGGCAGACTAAGGCGGGGGGAATTTCCCCTGCGGCGCGGCGTTCGCACGCCGCCTGAAGGAAGCCGCCCGCAGCATTCAGACTGCGGGCAGTTTCCTACGGCGGCGTGCGGACACCGCACAGCTCCCCCTCCCGGGGCGCGTTTACACCCACTCCGGCGGGTGGAATGTGCGCCGCAGCAGCCGGAGCACCACTTTGAAGTGGTTCTCGGCTGCTGCGGGAGGAGCGCGGCGCCGGACGCGATGCGTCCGGGCTGCCTCCTCGGGGCAGATGCGGCCGTCTGAATGGCCGCTCTGCCTCCGCTTTTGAAGCGGAGGCAGAGCGGCCGAGACTGCCAGTCTGTCCTCAGCCTAATTGTCCCACTTCCCTATTTCAGGATCCTTCTCAATCCTTCACTCTGCTTAACTGCCACTCTCAACTGTAGAATTCCATTTGAACCCCCGCCAATCAAGGTTTGCAGACCTGGCCAATGCTTTAATCATTTGCTATCCATCACATTATCCATAATGAAGCAACTGGATTAAAGCCAAAAGGACATTCAGTTGTTGGTATGCATGGATGCAAAAGGAAAGCCCAAAGCTGTTTGACACATGTAACAGGAACATGGAACATCAAAATAATAATAGAAATGAACACTTGAACATTGCAGTCCTGGGAAGAAGTGAACTAAAGGGGACTGGATTAGAACATTTTCAGTCAGAAAATTATAAAGTGTTTTACTTGGGAAATGACAAACACAGAAGCAATGGAAGTGCTCTAATTGTGAGGCAAGATGTAGCACAAGCACAAAGTCTGACTGAATAATATCAACATAATAATATCAACATAACTATCATCATTCAGATTTACACCCAAACTACTGAAGAGGAAAAAAATGAAAGCTTTTCTGCAGTATCCAGAAAGAAACTGATCACACACCTAAACAAGAAGTGCTGTTGATAATTGGTGACTGGAATGCAAAAGTGGTAAACAAAGTAGAATCAAATATTGCCTGAAAATTGGGTACAACATGAAGCAAGGGAGTGATTCACAGAATTCTGTGAAGACAATTAGTTGTTCATTGCAAACACATTTCAGGCAACCAAACAGAAGATTCTATACATGGACATCACCAGATGGCCAATACCGAAATCAAATAAATTACATAGGCAGAAGCAGAAGATGGAGAAGCTCTATTGTCGCAAGTAAGACAAGACCAGGACTTAATTTTGGTCCAGACCACAAATTGTTAAGATCAAAAATTAGAATAAAGCTAAAGAAAAACCACCAACATAGTGCCAAAATATAATTGAAACAACATTCCTGAATAGTTTAAAGACTATGTAAAGAACAGATTTGCATTAATAAGTTCAAATGAATGTGAATTGGAAGAACTCTGGGTTGAAACCAAGCTATCATCAAGGAAGACTAAACAAAACTATTACTTAGCCAAAAGAAACGAAAAACCTCAATAGATGACTGATGAAACTCCTAAAATTACTCAACATAGACAAGAAGCAAAAGTAAAAAGTGACAGAAATAGAATCAAAAGTTCAAATGCAGTACTCTAGCAATCGATACACAGAGACAGAGAGAACTATTATAATAACCAGTGCAAAGAAATAGAAGAGAACAACAACAAAAAAGAAAAAATTAAATAAATCAAGAGGAAATTTAAAGCAAGGTTGGGCATGCTGAAAGATCAACATGGAAACACATTAACTGAACAGGACAAATAGAAGAAAAGATGGGAACAATACAATGAAGACATATACAGAAGAGATAAAAGGATAACAGATTCCTTCAAAGAAAAATCTTTTAAAGAAGAACCTGCAATTTTAGAAAGTGATGTGAAAGTTGCACTCAAAGCAGTTGGGAGAAACAAGCCACCAGGTGTACATATCAGTAGAGCTATTCCAAACCACAGACACAAGAGTCTATCAAAATTTTAACAAGGTTGTGCCAATAAATTTGGGGGGGGGGAATGGCCCACAGACTGGAAATTCTCAATTTATATTCCAGTTCCAAAAAAGGAGATGTCAAAGACTGGAGCAACTATCAAACAATTGCATTAATTTCTCACACAATCAAAGTGATGCTCAAAATCTTACAACAAAGACTGTTACCATATATTGAATGAAAAATGCCAGATGTTCAAACTGGATTCAGAAAAAGAAGAGGTTCTAGGGATCGTATTGCAAATTTACAGTGGTTACTGGAGCATATGAGAAAATTTCAGACGAAAATCAGCTTGTGTTTCATTGATTACAGCAAAGTTTTTGACTGTGTGGATCAGGAAAAGTTATGTTTGGTTCTAAAAGAAATGGATGTGCCACAGAATCTGACTGTACTCTAGACAAGAGGCTACTGTTAGGACAGAATATAGAGAAACAGAATGATGTATTTTATTCCCTATCTCTTCAATCCATATGCGGAACGTATCATAAGGAAAACTGGATTAGAACTAGATGGAGGTGGGGTGAAAATTGGTGGAAGGAACATTAATGATTTGAAATATGCAGATGACAGCACATTACTGGCAGAAAACAATGAAGACTTGAAGCGACTACTGATGAAGGTTAAAGAAGAAAGTGCAAAGCAGGATTACAGCTGAACATCGACAGAAGAATACTGAAGAATTACACAACTTCAAGGTTGACAATGAAAAAAATTGAAATTGCTCAAGATTTTCTATTCCTTGGCTCCATCACCAATTAAAAGGGAGACTGCAACCAAAGAATCAGAAGGAGATTGAGACAGGGAAGGACAACCATGAAGGAGTAAGAAAGGATTCTCAAGTGTAGGGATGTGTTGCTGGTGAACAAGATCAAGTTAATTCATGTCACAGTAGTCCCCATTACTATGTATGGATTTGAAATTTGGACAGTGAAGAAAACTAACAGGAAGGAAGTTGGTTCCTTTGAAACATGGTATTTGAGGAGAGTTTTACAGTTATAGGGGACCACAAAAAAGACAAATAAGTGGGTTCTGAGTCAAATCAAGCCTGAACTCTCCCTAGAATCTAAAATGACTAAACCAAGGCTATCATTCTTTGGTCACCTTATGAGAAGACAAGACTCACTGGAAAAGACAATAATGCTAGGAAAAAAATTAAGGCAGCAGGAAAAGAGGAAGACCCAACATGAGATGGATTGACTCAGTCAAGGAAAGCACAGCAAGTGCAAGACTTGAGCGAGGACATTTTGGAGGTCATTAATTCATAGGGTTACCATAAGTCAGAAGTTACTTGATGGCACTTAACATACACACACACAAAGAAGTAAACTTTGCTGCGAACTTTGACATGAACTTGGCCACCAGGCAAACTTGCCCTGTTAGACTCCGACAACCAAAATATGAAGCAGGCCTCTTATTGAATCTTGTTGGAAGTTTGTGTCAAGAAGCTTAAACCTGGCACAGTACCCACTTACTCTGCAGGGCCAGGCTGTAACACATTCTGTTCTTGCAGTTCCAGTTGTTAATGTATGTAATCATGGCATCTGCTCTGCTCTTTTTTAGATACCAGGCCAAAACATTTTTTTTTTGCCCAGGCTTTTAACGAGGCTTGAACTTTTAAACTGTTTTTATAATCCAGTGTTAGAAACAGTGTAATGGTAGAATTCCATTAATTTAATTTATTTCACAGCAAGTGGTTCAAATGAAGGGTGCAAACCAGCATTACTCTTTTCAAAAAGACTAAGAAAGCGGTGAAAGCAAATCCATCTACATTTATTCAGCTACATCTCAGTAGCTCACCAAATGGCTGGCTCTCTGCTCACAACTGGTCAACAGGATGTGTGCTGAAACCGGTGGTTACTTGAGCACCTCTAGTAAAGAGCTTCTCTGACATCCTCCAGTCCTGTCTTCAACACAAAATGAACTGAGGAAGACGGTGACTCCCGCATTGGCAGGATTGTCAGTTACAGACAGGACTTGTGTTCTGACTGGGTGAGAAGAATCACCCGTGCCAAGAGGCCCTCCCCCCTCAGAGTAAGAAGGGTATACCTGCACAGTAATTTCAAGATCTTGAAACATCTCTATCCAGGGTGAGAAAACTAAGGATAATGTTTACGAGTTTATGAAGTCTTTGGGCAACTAACTTGAGCAGAATATGTGAACACCATTGCTCTGTGCTAAAGGGTCAGACACAAATCAACCAAAACCCCTAGGACATAACGACATTCCTCCCTACCAAGATTTTTTTGTAACCTTAGCTGAACTAAGGTTTTGCCTCTGTTTTCACTGTGGAAGATGAGAAGTGCTTGCCCACTCCAAAACCACTGATTTCGGGAGGGGTGCTGAAAGACCTGAGTCAGATTGAGGTGACAAGAGAGGAGGTTCCACAACTGATAGACAACTTAAAAACAAATAAATCACCAGGCCCGGATGGCATATATCCGAGAGTTCTGAAAGAACTTAAATGTGAACTTGTGGATCTCCTGACAAAAATATGTAATCTTTCCTTAAAATCTGCCTCCTTTCCCCAAGGACTGGAAGATAGTGAATGTCACTCCCATCTTTACAAAGGGTTCTAGAGGAGATCTGGGAAATTATAGGCCAGTCAGTCTGACATCGATACCGGGTAAGTTGGTGGAAACTGTTATTAAGGAAAAAATTAGCAGGCCCATTGATGAACAAAATCTCTTGAGGAAGACTCAGCATGGGTTCTGTAAGGGAAGATCTTGTCTCACTAACCTGTTAGTGTTCTTTGAGGGAGTAAACAAACATGTAGACAAGGGGGACCCAATAGATGTTGTTTACCTTAACTTCCAAAAAGTTCTTCATCAAAGTTCCTCCTAAGTAAACTCAGCAGTCATGGGATAAGAGGACAAGTCCTTTTGTAGATTAAAAACT
This sequence comes from Lepidodactylus listeri, assembly GCA_029233225.1. Classification (NCBI taxonomy): domain Eukaryota; kingdom Metazoa; phylum Chordata; class Lepidosauria; order Squamata; family Gekkonidae; genus Lepidodactylus; species Lepidodactylus listeri. The sequence continues at coordinate 54,742,743 of JARCFY010000006.1, forward strand.
GGTCAATTAACAGGAAACAGAGAGTGATTATAAATGGGCAGTTTTCACAATGGAAGGTGGTGAGCAGTGGGGTACCACAGGGCTCGGTACTCAGTCCGATGCTTTTTAATTTGTTTATTAATGGAGTTGGGAGTAAGCAGTGAAGTGGCTAAATTTGCAGATGACACGAAGTTGTTCAAGGTGGTGAGAACCAGGTAGGATTGTGAGGCACTCCAAAGGGATCTGTCGGGGATGGGCGACTGGGCATCAACGTGGCAAATGGGGTTTAATGTGGCCAAGTGCAAAGTGATGCACACTGGAGTCAAAAATCCTAACTATAAATACATGTTGATGGGGTCCGAACTGGCAGAGACTGACCGAGAGAGAGATCTTGGAGTCATAGTAGATAACTCAATGAAAATGTCAAGACAGTGTGCAGCTGCAATGAAAAAGGCCAACGCTATGCTGGGGGTTATTAAAAAGGGAACTGAAAACAAATCAGCCAGTATCATAATGCCCCTGTATAAATCGATGGTGCGACCTCATTTGGAGTACTGTGTACAGTTCTGGTCACCACACCTCAAAAAAGATATTATAGCATTGGAGAAAGTGCAGAAAAGGGCAACTAGCATGATAAAAGGGTTCGAACATTTTCCCTGTGAAGAAGGGCTGAAGTGCTTGGTGCTCTTTAGCTTGGAGAAATGATGGCTGAGGGGTGACAAGATTCTGCATGGGATAGAGCAGGTAGAGAAAGAAGTTCTTATCTCCCTTTCTCACAATACAAGAACTCGTGGGCACTCCATGAAATTGCTGAGCAGTCGGGTTAGAACAGATAAAAGGAAGTGCTTCTTCACCCAAAGAGTGATTAACACGTGGAATTCACTACCACAGGAGGTGGCGGCGGCTACAAGCATGGATGGCTTCAAGAGGGAATTAGATAAACATATGGAGCAGAAGTCTATCAGTGGCTATTAGCCACAAAGTATAGATAGGAACTCTCATTCTAGGGCAAGTGATGCTCTGTATTCTTGGTGCTTGACGGGGGTGGGGTGGGGGCAAAAGTGGGAGGGCTTCTAGTGTCCTGCTCCCACTGCTGGACCTCCTGAGGGCACCTGGCCTGATCCAACACTGGCTTCTCTTATGTTCTTAACTAACAGAAAATAACATTAGTACAGGCACTAATTCTACCTATAAAATCAGTTACTGGTCTATTCTGGTAGAAGAAGAAGAAGAAGAAGAGATTGGATTTATATCCCTCCCTTCACTCACTTGGAGTCTCAGAGCGGCTTACAAACTCCTTTCCCTTCCCCTCCCCACAACAGACACCCTGTGAGGTAGGTGGGGCTGAGAGAACTCTTTCCCAAGCTGTCCTTGAGGGAACAGCTGGTACAGAGCTATGGCTTGCCCAAGGTCATCCAGCCAGGTGCAAGTGGAGGAGTGGGGAATCAAACCCAGTTCTCCCAGATTAGAGTCCGCGCACTTAACCACTACACCAAACTGGTATAAATACAGTAAAAACCTTATTAAAGGGAGTCCAGTAAAGGGCTTCTTTTGATGAACTTTTTGGTTTTCAGGGGTGCCATGCCAATCTCACACACAAGAGTTGCTGAGCTGTATTAAAAATTGGCATTCATCTTTTTGCTGGAGCTGCAGAAACCTGCTCAGGGACCTAGTCCTTGAAAGACTGCTAGATATCTAATTCCAACTGCTCTTTTGAAAGGGATCCTAAAGTTATACTGGATATAGCACTACGAGCCATTGCAAGTAATTCTTACATAGTTATGGTCCATGACTGAAATAGAAAAAGGTAATTTCTGCCTGCAAGAAGACATTTGTCTTCAGTTAGCCACTGAAACAACCAATTTAAATGGCTTAGGATAACTCATTTCTGTAGCAGTCGATTCCTAATTTTATATAATGGACACTCTAACTAACTTTAAAATGAAGTACCTGCTGAATGTTAATTTTTTAAGACTGTGCCAGGTTGTAAAGTGATCTGACCACAAGGAGGAGCTCTATATCCAAATGTTTTGAGTATATAGCCACAGCAAACACACCTGCTAAAAAAATAGCAGGAAACTTATAAAATATACTTGAAGGATAAAAGGCAACTGCTAGACAAACTTGGGTGCTACACAAACCAACATCTGCATTATCAATCTAGCACAGTTTAATGTGCTTTTGATACACTACCATGTTCTCATTATAGAGAAGAAAATCAACATATTTTCTTTGCAAATGAGAGCAAGCAGGTGGCTCAAAAGTACAGACGATAGTTAAAAAAACAAATTTAGAGTCCAGTGGCATCTTTAAGACTAACAAAAATTTATTGAAGGTATGAGCTTTCGTGTGCAAGACCCACTTTTTCAAATATACTGGAATGGAAGTTAGAGTTCAAACTTATAGACAAGCTGAACAGCAAATTTACATGTAACATGCATTGCGATCACACGCATAATTTGCCCCGACATAGGAGCGAATGCCGGGCAGATTAAAGGAGCATGATCAAACGACAACATCTGGGAAGCCGTCAACAACCCGTTTTGCTCCGCTGCAGAAACGGAGTTAAAAAACACCTCAGAAAGTCCAGTAGCAAACAGGTTGCTATGGGCCATAGACGGACTTTCCTGCATCTGATCACCCCAGCGCACCCCCATGGCCTCAGGATAGTTTGATCAAGCTATCCTGACTCCGTGCCGTTTTTTCCCCTTCTTCACTGTATGCGCATTAGCGCACACCCCCACACATTCCATCGGAGTAAGTGCATTGGAAATAAACAGCACCCCCCCTCCCCCATGGTTGTGTCTAGTCACACAGTGGTGGGCTGTGCCCACATCTACAAAAGTCTGTGTGATTGCGCAACTGCAGGTCAACTTTCATCGGAGGAAAGAGCCTCTCTTCCCCTCCACTTTATCTCACACATGTGACCGCAACCATGATGTTTTAAGTTATGCAAAAACAAAACTAAGTAACAAGCTAAGGTTATAAGGTCAAGAGTTGTTTTGATTCAATTAAAGGGGGGGAAGGACACCAAAGCAATAACATGTCAAAATAGGGAATAAGTATATAAAGGCATCTTTTCTCATTGTTGGAAATAAATTGAGACTCACCATTCATCTCCTCTCATGCACGGAGATAACTTAACAACATTGTTTTAAAAAACTGGGTTTAGTGGTTATGTCAGCAAAACATCCCAATATTCCTTGCATTACATTCAGTATTCTAATATACTATTCTGAAAAAGAAATACACTAAAACACAGGATGTATAGTCCTTCTTGCTGAGAAGACATCTGTGAGGAATGAATGAGTTAGCATATGCAATGAGATAAGAAACCAATATTCCTGTTGAGTCCTGGGGAGGTTTTTGTTCCAAGTGTTGTAATAATTTGTAATGCAGCAATTACCCTTTCCATTCTGCTCCTGAAGTTCCTTTGTAATGAAACAGCTACTTTGAGGTCATTCATTGAATGTCCTGGAAAGCTGAAGTGTTCTCCTACAGTCATGTGATTCCTGATATCGAGATTTGTGTCTATTTATCCTCTGGCATAGAGTTTGTCCTATGTAGAGACACATGAAAGCACATGAAAGCTCATACCTTGAATAAACCTTTGTTGGTCTTAAAGGTGCCACTGGACTCTAAATTTGTTCTACTGCTTCAGACCAACACAGCTGACCACCTAAATAATAGTTAAATTAATGCTGAACTCCTAGAAGTAAGTTTCAGATAAATCTGTAAAACTTAATTCTGCATAAACAATATAGCTAGCATAAAGTAGTGGTTAAAGTGTCGGACTAGGATCTGGGAGACCCAATTTTGAATCCTCACTCCCCTATGGCCCCTTGCTGGGTGACATCTCAGCCTAACCTATCTCTCAAGGTTATTGTGAAGCTAAAACAGAGGAGAGGAAAATATTGTATGCCACTTTGGGGCCTCACTGTGTGTGTGTGTGGGGGGGGGGGGGATGGGATATAAATGTAGTAACAGAAATCATAACAAAAAAAACTATCCTGTTCATATGTAAGTATTATTTGTAGACAAGTCACAGTAAATGAGGCCTATTCCCAAGCAGAAGCACATAATACTGTTGCAGCTGCACAGCCCTGATCAGGATCACATTGGATTTGCAAGTACTCTACACTACAGAATGCAAAAACTCCAAGTGTGTGCCTGCTTTCAGGATTCACACAATTCTGAAAGCAAGCTGAAGTGCATTTTACTGTCTTGCTTTATTTATAGTCTGCCTTTCTCACTGAGACTCAAGGTAGATCAAACAATTAAAAACAATTCAGTAAAAATAGTATTATGCATACAGCTAACAATACAGTAAAACTGGATTGCAAAATTATAGAACAGTGCACTAAAAACCAGACAATAAAGCCATATTACAAGATTGAAAAACAATGCCATGATAACATTATATTACATACAATACATAGTATAATAAAGCTGGATTAGCATATCAGAGGACAATGCAATAAAACAGTCAAATATATACAATGAACAGTGCAATGAAAACTGCCTAGAATTTCAGAGACATAAATTGCACCAGGAATTCCACTTTAAGGAAATGTGGACTGAATTGGAATGCCTTGTGAGGCAACCTAAGTGATTCTTAAAAGCAACAACAAAAACAGCAACTCCAAACTGGATGAACAATTTCAATTTGGCTCATGTCAAGCTTACGACTTCTCACACGAAAGAGATGCAGATTCAGAAGGGAAGAACAACTATGTAAATGAAAGGATGTAAAAGAGACCTGAGAGGCAAAATTGGTACAAGTCCCAGGAGGAAGACTGTAGAGAAGGTAAAGGAAACAATATAGGCATCAGCTGACGGACAGAGAGGCGCAGAAAAGGCCCTGGTCCAAAAGTGGAGCCCGTGTGTGTAAAACCATGAACTTTTAACTGCTAGGTAGTGTCTTGACCTAATGCTAGGTGTCACAAGTGGCACCAGAGAACTTTTCTTTTAAAAAATAAATTACAAGAGAAAGCTTAACATATCACAGTTTGAATCCCCTCTCTGCCATGAAAGCTTGTTGGGCCAGTCAAACACTCCCGGCCTAACTGACCTCACAGGGGTTTTGTGAGGCTCAAATGGTGAAAAGGAGAAGGATATAAGCCACTTTGGGTCCCCACCAGGCATACAGGTGGGGTATAAACTAAGTAAATACATAGTTGTATAATAAATTATTCCATGTGGTTTTTTGAACAGTGGGTTTTGTGATCCTAAGGAACAGTGATGCCCTTGGAAGATGTGTTCAAATTCACTGCAGGTACACCATCTCATGGTTCATTCCCCCCACGGTCTCCTGGCCTGGTCCCCCCTTCCCACTGCCATGCACAGCTAAGAGCAGATGCCACCGGGAAGGGGGGGGGGCATCAGGGAAACTGAGATCTGGGTGACACTTTACAGAAAATATCACTTCCTTGCTGAAAGCACCTGATTCTGTACTTTGTCAATACAATTAGCAGTCAAGCACAGTTGCTTTAAAGTAAAAATAGCATTTCAGAGCATGTCTGCAGTGATTGGATAGGTAAAGCTTTTCTTTGCTATTTTCACAAAGCAAACCACCACTACCACTCCAAATTGCATTTAGGATTTCCAAGTGCCTAGAGAAAAAGCGCCCTGTCCCTTTAATAGAAAATAAGATGTTAATTACCAGTGACATGTTTGTTTATCTATCTATCTATCTATCTATCTATCTATCTATCTATCTATCTATCTATCTATCTATCTATCTATCTATCTATCATATAGCAGAGTTACACACAGGAAGTATATAATAATATAAAATATGTAACCAAGTTGATACAACAGGCACGCAGACTGATTGGGCAATCCTCCTAAATCAGAACATCTAGATTTTCAGTCCACTCAGTCACAGCTGGGAAGAGTTCGAAGAGCTCTGTCACATCTCCCTGGAAAGCACAATGCTCACATTCCCGTGACAGATGGAAAACAGTTTGGCAGGCTGCAACACAATTGCATTTGGGTCCTGGTACTCTGCCCCATTTAAACTACAGGTCTGCACAACTGCCAAAGCCTGTTCGTAGTCTATTAGTTGTCTTCCAGGCTTTATGTGGCATGTCAAATCCTGGGGGCCTCTTGTTGGTGTTAATCAGCTTATGGATCTCAGGTAGAACTGATTGCATCTATGTTCATAACTATTCATTCCCTAGAACAAAATTTTTTGATTGCAGGATTTGTGCAGATCTTAATGCCAGGTGTTGGGATCTTAGTCTGGATAGGCCCACGTCAGGCACATCTTTGTGGATGGGCAACTCTTTGTTTTCGATGAGTTTTCTATATTCACAAAGAAGAGCATCTTGCCTTTGGAGATGTGGGGGAGCGATGTGGCACAACGTGGATAGCCAACAGGTCAGAATGGATTTAATACATCCACTGATAGTCCTCATTGTTGTGTTGAGTTGGACATCAAGTTTGTGGATATGAGGGCTGCTGAACCACACTGAGGCAACATATTTCACAGAACTATACACCAACTCCAAAGCCGAGCATCTAAGTGTTGTAGCAGATGCACCCCAAGTTGTACCACATAACTGGAGAATGATGTTTCGCGCACGTATTTTTGCTGCTACACTAAAGAGGAGGAGATTGGATTTATACCCCACCATTCACTACCCAAAGGAGTCTCAGAGCAGCTTACAATCCCTTTCCCTTCCCCTCCCCACAACAGACACCTTGTGAGATAGGTGGGGCTGAGAGAGCTCTCTCAAGAACTGCCCTTGAGAGAACCCAAGGTTACACCAGCAGCTGCATGTGGAGGAATGGTGAATTGGAAATACGGCATTTATAGCTCAAGATTTTGTCCAGGGTAATGCCAAGGTACTTAGGTGTATGGCTGTGTGTAAGTCAGGTGCCATTAAGGTAGACATTCAGTTCACTGTTGGCTAGATTGTTATTGAGATGGAAACCGGAGCATTCTGTTTTCCTGGACTTGGGAAAGGCCTTCAGTTATGGTCATAGTTAACCAAAATTTCATGACCAATTGGTCATGAAAATATTCAAAGCATAAAACTGATCTAAATGGAATTATGTTTCAGAACATATACCGTCTTGTTCAAAAGACCTTACCTACTTCTTCATATGATGGGCCTTTCTTTCATGTGTCTGATCGATAGTACAAGTGCCTCCAGATTCCCCACTGAACAACTGGGCCCAGCCCAGCTCCATATCTCTTCAGCTTCCTTTTTTTCTTCCCACTCACCAACCAACCTTTATCTGTTCAGATAGTAGCCGTGTTGGTCTGAAGCAGCAGAACAAAGTTTGAGTCCAGTGGCACCTTTAAGACCAACAAAATTTTATTCAAGGTATAAGCTTTCGTGTGAAGAAGTATGCTTGCACACAAAAGCTTTTACCTTGCTTGCACATGAAGCTTATACCTTGAATAAAATTGTGTTGGTCTTAAAAGGTGCCACTGGACTCAAACTTTTTTTTTTATCTGCTCCCTGCCATCTTCAGCTCCATTTGTTATTGGTTCACTTCATTTATACCCCATACATCATTCTCCTCTCCTCTATTTTATCATCACAACAATCCTGTGAACAATGCTCCCTCTAAGCTGTGGAGTCTTGTGAGCAAAAAGTCAACTTTGTGAGTTACTGGCATTAAAGTTGTGAGCAAGCAATTTAGCTACTGCATAAACTAGTTTGCTCTGGAGCCATCCTTCCTGAGCTAAGACAAAAATGTGTGAGCCGGAGGCTAAAAAACTAGCTCAGCTTAGCGGGAACACTGCCTGTGAAGTAATTCAGCTGAGAGAGACTGGTTCAAGTCTTCTAGTGAGCTTCCATGACCAAGAAAGGATTCAAACCAGGGTATCTCAGATTCTGGTCTGATATTCTAACCACTATTCTACACTGGACTCCAGATTTTTCTCCTTCCTCCTACCTGCAAAGAGTCTGGCCAGCTTGCAAAAGTCATGCTGCAGCAAGTCACTCAGGTGAGTTGTGTGGTAGTCACTGCTGGGCCCAGCCAAATTGTGTAAATTGTGTGGACGCTTCTTCTGGGCCCTGGAGAGTTATGTGGTATCATGTCATAGCCACTGCCACTCCTGGTTGAGCTCCACAAACTGCATGGTACCAAATTGCCCTATGGTTACAACTGAGCTTGGCCCCAGTGTTTACTGGGAGACCAAAATAAGCCTGGAAATGGCTCTGACCCCTTCCCCCTGCCTTTTACTGACAGAAACCAAGGTTTTCACAATAATTTTATGGTTACTTACCACCTCCCACAATAGTCACCGAGAATCCATTCCCTAAAGGTAAAGGTACAGACACAGCATCAATTATTTAGAGGGCAGTTAACCCCCAGTTGTTTTTCAAAAGATCTCTGATTTTTTTGCAGACACATCTGTTGCCCAGTTGTGCGTCCCCTAAAGGCCCAAACAGCCCTTGCCTCCTCTCCACCATCTCCTGACAAAAACCAAGGCTTGACAATATTGTTATTGTTGCCTAGCATCAGCTACTGAGGACATACATTTTTTAAAGCTACAGGTACTCCTTCATAAACCCTCATCTTATTTTTAGGTTTCAGATTTTTCTGCAGAACTGGGGCTTTTTTCAGGTTTGCAGAAACATCTGTCTTGTCTGTCTGCAGCCCCAGTCATTGGATTTAAGTATCCACAGACATGGCCATGTTGAGAATTAGATATAGTGAATGATGATGACAGTTGTTCTAAGGGACAGTTTTCATGTACATCTGAGTGAAACCTCCCCCATGTTAGACTAACAGCTGGTCTAAGAAATATATTTTTCATCTGTCAGTCTGTGGTTATTGTTTTTAATGTTTATTATTGTATTTTAAATTTTAATTGTATTTATTGTATTACTAATATGATGTAACCCACTTTGAGCCCGCTTGCAGGATGGGTGGGCTATAAATACAAATAATAAATAAAAATAATAACAAATGACTAAATTCTGTTTTTGCCCCACTACTGTAAAGATCTGAATAGCAATGTTTGCTGTGATGCGCTAAAAGCTGAATCAGACAAATGCATACGTCCATCTCATCACATGCTGGAGCTCAAGTTCTGAACAAGAATTTTCCAAAGCTGCCTTGTAGATGGATGCTTGCAGGGCTTGAATCTATACATATATTTATGCTGGTATGAGAACAAGCAGTGAATATTGTCTGCTGGGTTTCTGCGTAGGAGGGAAGTGGAATGGAGCTGTAGGTGCTCAGGAGATTCTAGCTTCTGAGGAGAGACAGGGAAGCTAACTGAGACAATTCCAGGCTCTATGCCAACTCAGTGCTAGGTTTCATTCTAGGCCTGCAAGGCAACAAACTCCTAAACTAGATTGTCCTAATAATTCCGGAAGCTATATCAACAAGCACACTGTAAACTACAAAACAGAAACTTGTTTCATGTAAATATATATAATTAAAACTATTTACTGTTGATGTGATCGCAGACTTTCAATTGCTTTTAATTTTTTTTGATACAAGTCCCTGGGAGTAGAATTCCCATATTCAAATTTCCCCAAACTAGTTCCTAATTTGCATATTATGCAAATTGCTAATTATGCAAATCAAGTGCATTGATTATTGTGTTCCCTTCTAGTTGTTTTGCATGTCCTGTTGTTAACTACCATATAAAAGTTGGGCAAGACTCACAGAAAGAACTATCTTTGCTTGACCCTTTGCTAAAGCCATGATTTGCTCAGGCTCCCTTCCAGCTTGTTTGGGACAAAGAATGGAGGAGCATGGCCTTGTGCCGTCTGTCTTTGATTCTTAGGGATGTCAACTTCCAGGTGAGCCCTGGAGTTCTCTTAGAATTACAACTAATGTCCAGACTAGAGATCAGTTCCCCTGGATGAAAGCTTCAGAGGATGGACTCTACGGCATTATACCCTTTTGAGCTCCCTTCCAAAACACCAGCCCCTCCAGTAGGGATGCCAGTCTCCAGGTGGGACCTGGGGATTCCCCAGGATAACAGTTTATCTCCAGATTACAGAGATCAGTTCCACTGGAGAAAATGGATGCTTTGGATGGCAGGCTCTGTGGCACTGTAGCTTACTGAGGTCCCCATCCTCCCCAGGCTCCACCCCCAGATCTCCAGAAGTTTCCCTGCCAGGATCTGACAACCTTACCCCCCATCCTCTGCTGGTGGCCAGGGGGGACCTGAATCTCCAGAAATTTCCCAACCCGGATTAGTATCCCTATTTGCATCTGTTCAGTTACTGTACAAGTAGAAGTTCCTGCGTAGGAGGCTCTTGAAAGTTAAATACCAAACATATCTTAGCATACAGCATTTAGCCTTGGCAGAAGTGGAAAAATCTATTAACACTGCATCGAGAGTAAGTTGCATGAAAACCAGTGAAACTCCACTAAAGCCGAGAGGAGGAGGTGTGCACAGAACAGCAGCCCAACTCTTATTTTTGGGGCTAGCAGGACACCTATTGTTTTGGCCTGACAACCGAGTTCTTCCGTCGCCCTCCAACGCCTTTGCTTCCAGTGCCACGTGAGCCCTAAACGAATGACGACACACTAATAACGAAAAGAAAACCGGAGCATGTGCAGAGTTACTTTCCGGCACCCTCCACGAACTATAAAACAGCGCCTCCTCCCGCGTTCCAGAGCAGAGCACTTCCAGGCGGGCTCGCAGGCATTAGGCTGCGAACAGGGACTAGGGGGTGGGGAGGAAACCAGGAAGACCGGCGAGCTGCAAATGCCTGGCTGCAGCGCAGCCGGCGCGCGGAGCAGGGCAGCCCCTGCGGTCTAAATGGCCCGGCGGCGGCGGAGAGTCCTCTGAGGGCGAGCCTGTGGCGGTGACGGAGGCCTCTGCCTGCTTGCCGGTTCTTTCCGGCTGCAAAGCAGAAGCGCCCCGGAGACGCGGCCGGGCGGGTTCATGGCCTTCATTCGGAAGAGGCGGCAGGAACAGCAGCTCTACTCCAAGGAGAGGTGGGTGGAGGGCCTCACAGGCCCCAGGCAGGGCTCTCTCTCCCCCCTCCCCCCCCCCCGGCTGCTTCGGCCGCCTTTCATGTGCTTCCCCTTCCTGGGCGAGGGGACGGGGGAGGCGGCTGCAGGAGCAGCAGCAGCTCCACCGCTGTTCGGATGCCTTCTCCAGTTGGGGGGGTGGGGGGTGGATTAAAGTGCCCCCACCTCGAGGGAGAAGGGTGGGGGTCCCCTTCGAAAACAGCCACTTTCGATGCCGAGCAGGCCAAATGAGCGGTCGCTGGGAAAAGGACGGGGGTGGGAGGGCGGTCTCGCCTCGGGATGTGCGGCGGGGCAGCCAGTCCGGCTGGAGTTCATTGCGGCTCCCGTTCTTTTGTGTTTGTTTGGCAGCGTGACGAATGCATGCGAGCCGCACGGAAGTCGCGTGGTTCTTTCCTTGGGGCACTGCGGTATATTCGCCACCTTCTGGATTCGCCTTTAGAATCCGCTCGAGCTATCTAACGCGCGTCAGGGTGCAATTCCCAGTGCCTTCGGCTCGGCAAACCAAACCCAGAACCAAATGTTGGTACATCTGCAACTCACTGAGGGCTGGCTACGAAGCGAAGCTCGCCAGGCAGATGATCCCAACCCTGTAACTTTGTACCTGCTTAGTAGCTTCTTCATGGTCTGGTTTACACGAGCAGGGGAAGGCACATGGAGGAGTAGTGTAGCAGGGAGAAAGCACAGACACCCACACTTCCGAGTTGTGCCGTTTTTCTATTTGTAGGGAGCTTTTAATACACTTGGAACGTTTCAGAATGTGAGCTTGGATCCACCTGGTCTGTAGTGGTGGAATGTATTGTGTGTAAATTGGTCCTAAAGTGGGCTCTTTCCTGTGTGAAGTTTCTGATTTGTTGGAGTCACAACCAATCTTTAATGAAACACTGGGCATCTACCAAAAGTCAGACCAGCAAATTCCTGTGCCTTGTCTGCTGTTGTGTTTACATTGTGCCTGATATGTTCCTTTGTGTTTATTGTTTGAATTTATTTCAGCAAATAAAAAAGTCAAAAGATGTTTGGAGGTATGTAATGTCCCAGTGTTTGTGACATTCTTTTGGTTATGTGAGTTTAATTTGTCCCTGGCTCAGGTTTTCAACCTGTTTTTGATACCAGGGACTGGCAAAAATACATTTAAGCATGTATATAGTGCATTTCCCTGATTTCAGTTTCGAGGTTTAAGATCAGGAGGCCAGGGTAAAAATTTTAGCTCTGGGGTAGCTTTGTGCTATGTTCCCCCACCCCCAATCACTGTAATTACACGTATGCCTCTCCATAGAGAGTGTCTTTGTGGAAAGACCACCTTGATCTTCCAGTTTGAATGTGTCTGAGAAACTGCCCTAATTCTGTTTATCTGAGTAATTGTAATGAGAGTAGCCTTTTAAACAGTATGATGCAAAGGTCACATGTCCATTGTACAGAAGCAGTTTCTGATGCAAGAAGAAAACCTCTCCATATCGGACATGTCAAGCACTTGACTGCAAGGGTCACATGGGGATGAGGCTCTGCAGATGGTTGAGGAAGCAGCTATAGATGAGGCCAGCTAGGATGAAAAATGAATTGCTTGTCTTTGGGATGGGTGTTATGGAAGGGATGGCTCTACAGATTTCAAACAGTAAAGTGTGTCTTGTGTGTGATCTTGTTAATTCACACAATATCCTTGTAAACCAGGTTTGTATTACTGCAGAGTTTTGGGCTGAATTCAGATTTCATGATAAACTGTAATCAGACTCCAGGGGAACATGTTTCCACACACCTCTTGTGCTCCCCTCTTCCTCCAGGGTGTGGTGCTTATTGGGATCCTTCCTGGCTTAAGTTCCAGTTCACCATTACGTCCAAATGCAGGTGGGCTCAGCAAACAAGTATTATTGCACACAAATTAGGATTCTAAACTTGGATTAAATTAGTATAAAAGTGCCAGATTATGTGGAATAAACAGACAAATGTCCACCAAAGTCATCATATTGAGGCATCATGGTAAATTGCAGCTGTTCAACTAGGAAGCAGGCTAAAGGAAGTCAGAGAAGCAAGAGACTCCCAGTACAACCACAAATTGTATTTGTCACAAGCAGAATTGAAAGCAGTTTGTCATGAAGCTATAGAGAGAGTGGCCTGCATGAAGAAGTTCCGGGTTCAAATTAAATTGGCTTTCAATGAGAGCTCTTGTTGAGCTCTGGTCTCAATTGCCTTGTTACATTGGGGTTTTTTTATGTAGGACTTCATTGACTCTGCTTAACCTTTTTATTTATTTTGTAGAAGAATGTGACATCTGTGAGATAACTCTGTAGATCTTCCAAAAAGCTGCAGTGATTTGCGTGCTTGACCCTTCTCTTTCATGCTGATACTAGGTTGATTTACAAAGTCTGGTGTGGGGCAAGTCCCAGTTGAGCTAGTTCTACTTCCCCAACCATAGTGTCATGAAATGGTCAGATTTTCTGTATTCAAGGTACAGGTTTTCCGCTGCCAGGCAAACTTTGTTGACATACTTTGCTGACATGCTTATGAACACACAACTACCCTTCAGATCCAGTGTAGATTTTCTCGAACTTGGGCCTAGATGTGAACCTGGATGCCAAGTTTGTTTTGGGCTTCTCCTCTTAAATACTGCCTGTATTTGCTTTTCAGAACTTAAGGCTTAACTGTGTATTTGCTGTCAGAGAAGTGATGTCATTGTTGCCATAAGGGCCAGCCAATCAGTGTTCTTCACAACTGGCTTTCCCTGGAAGTGGAAGGACTGGTTATTCCTGGCCCTGTTCATGTTGGAAGATTCAGGAGTGATTTTGGGAGAACCAGCTTTGACTTCCTACTCCTCCACTTGCAGGTGCTGGATGACCTTGGGCAAGCTATAGTTCTGTCAGAGCAGTTCTTGAAAGAGCTCTCTCAGGGTGTCTGTTGTAGGGAGGGGGAGGAAAAGGAGATTATAAGCTGCTCTGAGACTCCGAGTGAAGGGCGAGAGATAAATCCATCTCCTCCTCCTCCTGTCTTCACCATAATTATAGAGCACTTGAAAGGGTAGGAGCCAATGCAGTCAAACAAGTGCTCCTATAATATAATTTTCATTCATTTCAGTGAGAACCGTACTTGCCCTTGGAAGTAATAGAAAAAAAACAGTCCTTTTTTTTTTTTTTTGTAAAGAAATTTTTATTTTTCAAAAAAAAAAACATCGAAAATAATACATTTAACCTTATACAAATCCCTTTTTCCATATTAAATAACATTTTGTTCTATTTGTACATTCTATTTTTATCTTGTTTTGGTGGTTTCCCACCACATCTGAAGCATAACACATTTTCCATTTTATTCAAAATAGTAATACTTATATCTATGTTTCGTTTCTGGTAACGGTTATATAGCTTTAAAATACTTATACTTATACACCAATTCTTATTTTCTATACTCTTATGTATTTCTAAATAAAAACAGTTTCATTGTCTAATTTTAACTAAAACATTCATATAATATATTTCTATTCCTTTATGCTATTATAACCATGTATAGATATAGTTTTTCATATCCCAATACTTTTCAACATATTCTTTCAAATCTTTCCAGTCTTCCAGAAAGGTCTCTGAGTAAAGATTATTCAATTTTCTAGTCCAGAAGAAGTGGAGAAAAAAAACAGTCCTGATACATTGTCCTTTAATTGTCACTTGGCAGTCTGTAAACTGAGAAGCTGCCTGCTGTGTTAAAAAACAATTTGAACTTGCGATAATTCACAGACCCATCAACGTCTAGTATTCTGACTAGTGCTCCCTCTAATCTATGGAGTCTTGTGAGCAAAAATTCTACTTTGTGAACTACTCGCATTAAAGTTGTGAGTGAATGATTTGGTTGCTGCATAGATTACTTTGCTCTGGAGCCATCTTTTTTGAGCTAAGACAAAAATGTGTGAGCTGGAGGCTAAAAAACTGTGAGCTAGCTCACACTAACACAGCTTAGAGGGAGCACTGGTTCTGACCCCAGCAAACTCCCATCCTGCCCCACACACTTTCTTGTAAACTACTTTTTTGACCTTATTGGAAGTACAACTTAACCTGCATCTGATAAATAAATGTAGATGATCAAATACTTAGCTGTTGAAATATAATGAAACATTGAACAAGATGAAGTGAAGAAATGAAACTGGAAAGCAGGCCTTTCCTCCTCTGTTTGGACAAGTTGTCCTTAAGGAATAACGGCCCTATTAGAAGCATACAGGATGGCCTGATCAGTTGCTGATAGATATACTGAGAGGAAATCAAACAGTTCTAAATAAAAACATTAAAAGGAAATATAGCAACATAATTTCCAATTAGGACAGAGACAACATGGCCAGTAACACTTACTGGGCACCATATAATAGTTTCTTCTCATTATGTTGTCACAAAGGTAGATTATTTCTGCTACTTTATTTTCTTTTGTGACAGAGTGATTCTGATTGTTCAGGTTCTTAATGCTGATACTAGCCACTGTTGTACAATAAAATGCTTTAAGTGTCTGCACATCGATTTTAGGGAGAGGCACGCTGACTGCTATTTTAATACAACATCACAAGTATTTAGAACTGAGGATATAAATTTATTAACCCTGTGTTGACTGCTTCTGAAAGTTGTCCTCCTTTGCATGTATTTATTTCTGGTTGCTTTCTCTTAATATGATTAATGATTGACTAATACTTCTTGAAGGACTGTATTTTGAAACTAGAAAACTTTTAAATGAGCTGGAAATGCTAAATATAGATGGGTTAAATGTATATAATGAAATCTTTTGGGAAAAAATTTCTAGGAGATATAATTTTAAACCTTCCTACAAAATACTCGGTTTTGCATAATTAGATGTAACAGGGAAAATGTTGGGGGAATTGTAAATATACTGAAGGGTATCACTGGTGTTAAGTAATGGGTCTTATGGTTTGAATTGTTGGTTGTATTAAAACTCCCATGAAGTGAAGCTAGCTGACTGAGATTGCATTAAAAAGTCTGCCTTGGTTCTTGCAGCAATAAATGCTGCTTTGATTCTTGTTCAGAAACTTGTATTCATTTTGGTAGATAGTGGCAGCTAGGGTTTGGTCCTTAAAACAGATGATGCCTTGTGTGGTATGAATATGCACTCCCATAGTTGCTATAGCATCTGTGTAATACCATGAATGAAAGTGTAATTCGCAGAGCACCCATATAGACTTCACTGTAGAAACACACATAGTAGTAGATACAATAAATATTTTACCTAGGCTGTCACTGCAGGGTTAGATCCAAAGAATTGTAAGCAGATGAAGCTAGCTGTGAGGAGTGTTCCTGAAACCTTTGTGCTAGAACTTTTCATAGTGGTATAATAGGTTCTTTGGCTTGTGCCTTTCAAAGATTATGTTTGGATTTAGTTTCTCTTTTGTTCTGCATATTGTAATATGATGTGTAAAACAGCTGTTCCCTTAGCAGAAGTCTCCTTCCATGTGTGGAATGATGCCTTTGGCTCCAGCCTATAATCTCTCGTGTTTGCCCGTTTTACTAGACCTCTAAACCTGAGGTCCAAGGGCTAGTTCTGATGCTATGGGTTTTTTTGCATTTTTCAGAGTGTCTAAGCTGAGCTCAAGTCTCTCGCTTTGCACAGAAATATTGCACAGAAATACAGTCAGATGTGGTCACTATATGCATACATACTCACTAGCAGGCATGCAGCCCAACACTGGACATTTTGAGCAAATGTGAAAAGAGGAAGTGCTTGTCATATCATCTGCCCCAGTTGTTGACCTCAAATGTTTTTCCTCTTCTAATAAAAGGCAAGTGGAGGACAAGAAATAACTAATAATAAATTAATAATGATTAGGTAATAAAGAATGGCATACAGTAGAGGCAGATAATTACTAGATCTTTCTGTGCAATAGAATTCTTACCCTCCTTCGAATGCCCTGAGAGAAAAGTACCCTATCAAATAACTGACGAAATTATTCAGCACCATGTATCTGAAGCTCTGAAGGACCAGTTCATTTAGTCAGTTGAATAGTTATCCACAGATGACAAGTGATTATGATTTTTGCTTCTTTTAACAAGTACAATATTCATGCGCAGGGAAAGTGATTCACAATAACTTGCCTGGCATTTATTTTATTTATTTATTTTATTTGTTTAATTTGTAACCCGTCCTCCCCACCAAGGCATTGCCTCTCTGTACAACAGAACTCTCAGGAGACTAGCAGTGAGCAAGTGATAAACCAGATTAATATAATCACTATAGTAATTTATTATTACTATTATTTATTAAATTTCTAGTTATTTATTATTACTATTATTTATTAAATTACTATTATTTATTAAATTTCTGAATTGCCCAATCCTCTGAGGCTCTAAGTAACTTACAACAGGTTGAAAACATACAAAAATAACATTAAAATCAGCAGAGCAGTTATTCTTAATTTAATAGTCTCCAGATGGCGTCCATAATTTAATCTAAAACCTACTCTGGACTGTTGTTCTATTTCGTGGGCAGGTTTAAGGAGGAGGCCAGAGCGGGCAGAATGGAAGAAAGGATGTTCTAGCTATAATGGAAAACCATTGTTGTACTCAACCAAAAGCCTGGTAGAACATCTCTGCCTTACAGGCCCTACAGAATTGCATTAAATCCGGCAGGGCCCTGATGGAAGTTGGCAGAGAGTTACGCCAGGGCCAAGAAAGCCCTGGCTCTGTTCGAGGACAGTTGGATATCTTTGGGGCCAGGGATCACCAACTAGCAGGAGAAGGGGAGGCTATCTTTGTTACCACATGATGTCACTTCTGGCACAACCCAGAAGCAGTGGCATTACCCCAGTGCAATGTAGGCACTTCCAGATGTTGGAAGTAATGTCATCAAAGAGCAGCAAAGATTGCCCCCCCCCCCCCCAGTTTGCCAGCTTTCTCCTGCCTGACAACCAGATGAGCATCAGTGGGCATCAGAAAGAATTACTAGGAATATGCCTGCCATTAGTGGACACCTGGTAAACCTAATAATCAGTCTCTAATCTTGAAAAGTGAAGGTACAAAAGTCCAGGAAGCAAGCAGATGTTTGCCAAGTCCAAACTGGCAGCAGACTTCTCTTAATTTGCCACTCAATACACTGATAGTTTGGATCTTCTAAACAGTCAAACTAATGTGGAACCAAATCACTTGGGCAGTAGGAAAAAACCCCACATTTCAATGGGATCCAATTCCAGTTAAATGTGCTTAGAGCCACTGCTTTAACTTAATTTTAATCCAAGTGATGAAACTCTGTTGAGGTTTGGTCTGTGGCCCATATACTGATCCCTGGATGTATAACAGAGCTGCAGAAAGAAGCCTAATATGAATCAGGTCTGCATCACTGGCTGAAGGTGAGTAGTGAACCCTTTCCCCCTTTGTTGTTTCCCTCATTGGAAATACACCCTTGCTGCTTTAAGGCCCTGGGGTTTAAAGTGGAAGGAAGAGTTAACCCTCCCATGATGTGGCCCTGATCTTTGTTATCCCCTCTCCCATTTTGTCCTTACTTTGAGAAATGGCCAATACAGATGTTACTGCTATTTAGCAAAGATGTGATAGGCACTGTTTGTCCAAATTAAGCTGTCAAAGTTGTGACACAGTTCAGCGCTCCACAATAATCTGATGCGATAAATTTCCTTTTTTGAATCTTGCATGCATACAATGAAGATTTTCGTCTCCAGTAACACTGTATTTTCATCAACAGTTTCCAGATTTTCTTCACTGTTCTTGATTGTAACATCCTTTTATGAATATCACATATTTTGCTGTTTATTACCTATAGATGAAACAGACTGTGTTGAGTATCTTAATTAAACCGCTGAAAGGTAGCGGTAGAGATTATTGTTTGTTTAAGATTTTAGGTGCTGATTTTGCCTACCCTATTAGTTGTGAGATGGCAGTTAGTATTAATCAGTTTTCTTAGAACTGTTGGATAGAACTGGACACATACTGCAACTTGATATTTGCTTGTTTAAAACAACTCTGTGCTACCTGTCCACTCAATTTGGAGTCCCCAAGACAGCAAACATTAAAAAGCATTTCTAGAATTATTTATTTACTCCATTTACACCCTGGCCTTCTCCTCAACAGAGATCCAACCCCTTACATTGTCATGTTCATTCATTTTATACTCTGTGAGGTGGGGAAGGCTAACAGGGTGTGACTGGCCCAAGGTTGAGTGGAGGTGTTAACCCAGGTCTCCCAGCTCCTAGTCCAGTTTGGTGTAGTGGTTAAGAGCAGCGGACTTGGATCTGGAGAACTAGGTTTGATTCCCCACTCCTCCACATGTAGCCAGCTGGGTGACTTTAGGTCAGTGACAGTTCTCTCAGAGCTCTGTCAGCTCTGCCTACCTCACAGGGTGTCTGTTGCAGGGAGAGGAAGGAAAGGAGATTGTAAGCCGCTCTGAGACTCCGAGTGAAGGGTGGGGTATAAATCCAATCTGTTCCTCTTCTTCTAACCACTGCACGACATTAGCTGTATAGCCTTTAAAATGGATTTCATTACAAATATTTAAAAAATTAAAAAACAAATAAGCACATACATGGGGAGTAGGGCTAATAACAGTTAGTGAGGTAACACCAGACTAGAGATTTAGGAAATCCCTAGAGTATTGCTACAGTGCTGTGACATCAGTTCTTGGTACATAACCAGAAGTGACCAAAGCAGTGTTGTGTGCTGCAGTGTTACCTTGCCCATAGGCGTAGACTACCGGGGGGGGGGGGGCTCGAGCCTTCCCCGAAATTTCCTGGGGGGGACTGAGCCTCCCCGGGAAAACGTAGTGCCTGCCACTGCACCTCCTGGGGCCCTTCTGAGGCCGGCAGCTGCTGCTGCCAATGCCTCTCCCCCCCCCCCCACCTGGCCACTCTTCCATCCTTCCCTCTCCCTCCCTCTTTTCCTGGCGAAGGGAGAAGGAAGGAGTGGGGGGGGAGGCCCCGGAAGCAGCGGCTGGCGGGCCTCGGAAGGGCCCGGGGAGGCGCGGAGGTTTCCTGGCGGGGGGAACATCGCCCCAGCAAACGCTTGCGCAAAGCGCACACACCAAAGAATCCCCCCCCCCCCGGGAGTTTACAAAACTCTTCGCCCCTGACCTTGCCCCCCCCCAAAGCTTCTGGGGTTGCTGGCAGACGGCTAGTTAGGGCATACAAAATCACAGCTTTTGAAAGAGTTAAATGACAGAACAACTGCACTTCATTAACTTTATTTTTGCATAGTATATTCAATGAAGATCAGGTAATGTCTGCACTGTTACCATCTAGAAAAGGCATGCAAGAAAGGAAACAGTTTTATATTAAAATTGGGAAGGTGATATGATTTTGGCATATTTTGCACAGAAGGGAAAATAGGGGCTGTATGTACACTTAACAGGAAATAGAGTGCAATGGAACACTGGTAGAAATGGATACCTGGACACAGAGACCTATCGGATGGAAGGACTGTTCCTTCTGTAGTTCAGAGGGGGGGAAATGGCCATATATATGTGCACTCTAATTTTATAAGTTTTGACAACCTATTGTTGATAAATGGTGGGAATTGATGGTAGGCTGTCATAAAGCCTGCATATAACAGTAAACTTCTAAAAAGTGTTATCTTTTGATGCCCTTAAAGAAGCTTTGAATTCCTGTTGTGCAGGATCCAACTGGTTCCTGCTGTTTGTATTTGGTTGGCCTTTCTTCTCCCTTCCCTGATAAAATGGTGGTGTTCTCTGAACTTAACAGACAGTGGGGTTGTTTATAGACTCTTGCTACTCAGGTTGTTGGGGTTACCAGTGTGGATTTAGAGAACACGATGCTGATATTAGGCAGCCTCATGCTCTTTTGGATTGGACTATTTGTGGCACTGGAGCATGGTGTTTTCAAGGGCAGACCTTCATATGTGGGAACTCTGTTCAAAAATGCTGACCAGTCATGGCTGCTAATTTAGAGGTACCGGAAGGTATCTATTCTGTCATTGAAGGCTGACTTTTTCTGTTCTTTTTCTTTTGCAGTGTTAACCTAATATGTTTTATAAAATGAATTGTTAGAGGCCTACAGCAGGGGTGGCCAACCTGTGGCTCGGGAGCCACATGCGGCTCTTTCACACATATTGTGCGGCTCCTGGCAGGGCGGCTGGGGAAGCAAAGGGGAGGCATGCTTTTTCTCTCTTTCTCCCTTCCTTCCTTCCTTCCCTCCTCCCTCCCATCTATTTGCTTTCCTAGTTTCTCTCTCTCTCTTTCTTATAACTGGTTTTCCTCGTTTGTTTTTATTTTTGGCAGTCCCATTTAACGTTAATAAAAAGCAAATTTGCATATTTTTAAAAATAAAAATGTGTGTGTGATATTTGTTCCTGTCTTGCGGCTCTCAGACATCTCTATGTGGCTCTTACGTTTATTCTATGTGGCTCTTACGTTAAGCAAGGTTGGCCACCCCTGGCCTACAGAGTTCAAGTTGAATGTGAAAATGATAACTTCATAGGACAGCTACCAACTAAAGATTCTGAATGGATTGGGTGGAGATAGTTAGGCCCAATTTTTATTTCTAATTTAGCTCTTTGTGAATAATGCATCTGTTCTTCAAAGTTAAACTTGCTACTTATTCCTATGTATGTTTACTCGGAAGCAAGTCTGAATTAATGGAATTCGCTTCCAAGAACATGTTGCTGCCTCAGATCCCCAAATACTAACAGTCACTGATGGGCACTAGATTAATAAAAGAAGGTACTCCACACAATACAACTGCTTATTTTAGCTTGTCTGAATTTGTAGTGATATGAGTGTAAGTCAGTTTGAACAGGCTATTTTTAGAAAGTTAGTTGAAATATTTTAACACATAATGACAAAAAAGTCACGTATATGGCAGGTGTGATGTGTAAGAATTGTGGCAGACTTTAACAAATGATGGTCTACGCGTCTCACCTTTTCCTTTCTCCTTTTTCATTTTGTATCACTTTAAATGGTTATATTTAAAAAAAGAGTTGTGGCAGATTTCTGTTTTTGTGGTGTTTAATTCTCCATACAGTGTTCTGCAAGGCTGAAAGGCACTTGATGATTTCTCATGTGTAGTCAGACTTGGTACTTGCATCTGTAGCTACTGAAATCTTTACTTTCTCATAACAATATCAGTGGAATGCCCTTATCCAGTACGGAATATACTAGTATGTGAATTTGTTTGATGACCTATGAGGGGGAAAAATGGCCTAAAATGAGTGGAGGATCTGGTTAAGCATTTTCAAAGGGTTTGGTAAAATATAAAGTAGTTCTGTGAAAGGGGGTTATATATAGTAGTAGTTACATGACAGAATTCAATCTTTTTCCCTTTTAAAAATACTTTAATTGTTTTAGGTTTTCCTTGCTGCTCCTTAATCTTGAAGAATACTACTTTGAACAGCATACTGCTAATCACATTCTGAAGAAAAATGGCACAGATAGAAGGTATACCACCACATCTTTAAAACTGAGATCACTCTGGAGATATGATTGTGCCTCAATTTAAAATTCTGCAATCCTCTTTTTGTTTCCTTGAAATCTAAGGAAAGTCAGGGGATCATTGAAAATCTGCTCAAAATCTGTGATATTTGAACCTGATGAAATAAGCCGGCCCATTATTAAGGTAAGTAACTTAGTGACAACTACCAGAATACAATAGCCTGTTTGTTTTAGTGGGCAAAAAGAAAGCATTTCTTATTTCTGTAAATTCATACAGATCCCTCTGAGAGACTGTATTAAAATAGAAGCACCCGAAGACAATGAGAGAAACCTGTTTACAGGGTATGTGATCTTGACGCTGTCTAAGTGCTTTGTCTTTGTTTTTATTTTTATTAATGCAGTAACTGGTTTTCAAATTTGTCTTTTAGGGTAACCCCTGGAACAATTTCTATTATATCAAATCAGGTAAGAGATGCATATTCCAGCTTCTCAGCTTAAAAATAATGCTAATACTTTTATATGGTAGGAACAATGTCTTGGATCTTACCAGCTTTTCCACTGGTGCAAGAGTAGAGATGTAAGATTTCCGGAAATTTTGAAGCTCAGAAACCCCCCCAGGTTTTTTCTGTTTTCTTTTTCCAGAAAAAAATGGATTTTTTTTTGGAAAAATTGGAAAAAATGCAACAATCTCCTGAACTGTTTATTAGTTTATGTGGAACAGACAAAAAAATCTCCACAAAACAATTTTTAAAAATCCAGAAGTAACAATTATTCATATTTCCTCTCCACAGTATTAAATAAAAATAAAAAACTATTCTCATAAAAAGAATTGAAGGGGGGGGGGAGTGTATAGAAGGGAGTGTGGGACTAAGTTTCAATGAATGGGCATGAAATTTAATCAGAATCATTTTTTGAGCTGTAATTATCAGTATCAGTTTCACTCTCTGCTTCTGCAACTACTCTGTTGTGTCTGTCATTATCACAGTTATTATGAACCTCTAAAAACTATACTTTCGGGTCCTTTTTGTTGCTCTATTTTCATCCAATGCTTTGAGGCCTAGTGAAGCCTGAGTGCCAGTATAGCCACCCCCATGCAAAAACAAAACTAAAACCTTTTTCTTTTCTTGTGACAGTAGCATCTCCTAAATGAAGAAATGCATCTTGTTCTTGCATTGGAGAGTTCAGTTTGTAACCTAGGACTTGCGTGTCCTCAGTGCACAGAAATCAGATGAATCTGATACCATACATGTTTTTTAGAAATGATTTGGAAAATATTTGAACACCTTGTCTTAAAATATTTTATTCATGATCTTAAAATGTTCCATAATCAGGTTTTTTTTTTTAAATTTTTCCAATTTTTTGGGAAAAAACAAAAAAGGCCTCAGGAAAAAAATGGGAAAAACCTGGTTTTTTTCACATTTTTCCAGTTTTTTTTATGGGCCTTCACATCTCTATGCAAGAGAGAGCAAAAAAACAAACTACTCTGTGTGTGGCAAAATTTCTAGAAGCTGTTGTCAAATCACACAACAATGTTTGCAGTAGCAACCTTTAAATTCTTCCATGTTTTTCTGTGGAACAAGGTTTATTGTGGCATGAGGGTTTGTTGATTATGGCTCTGGTTGCAAAAACAGTAAAGACAGTAAATAAGAGAGAGCAGAGGTGATCTTGCCCAGTTCTTCCCCTCACTTCAACCACTGTCCTGCATAGTTTCTTGTACGCACAAATCCCACAATTGCCAGCATAGCCTTAACCAACTGAAGTCTTTTTCTGTTGATGAATTTTAATCCTAAAGGAATATCTCTGGTTAGAGATTTCTTTTGATAGTGTTGAGGTGAGTTCTGGAAGCATATACCATTGAAGTAAATTTGCAAGTTTATAATTTGTCAACTAGAAGCCTTTTAGTACTATGGTAGTATTAGAAACAAAGACAGTAAAAGAGAGATCTAGTATGACATGAATTGTTCAATTTTAATAGTTCAACTTTAATAAGGTGGAATAACACTGTACATCATTATCTCCTAAAATGGCACAATGAATGTGCCATTCTTGCTCAGTTATGGGTTTTTCTTCTACTTGGTTATTTAATTTGCATCATTAAGCTTTTTAAAATTATGTTGTGTGTTTGAGGTTTTTTAAAAAAAATACAGAAAGGTTAAAGGAGGAAGAGAAAAGGAAACATGACTTTCAGGGTCACTCTTTTTGGGTAATGAGAGGCAGCAAAGAGCAGCATTCTGCTGAACCCTAGCTACTGTACAACACAGGAGGGTATTACTGGGGTTCTGCACAATTTTATGCAGAAAAATAAATAAATTTAGTGCCAAAAAATATTGTTTCTCCTACTCTGGTTTTCTTTAATAATAGTTAAATAATCTAATGCTGAGGAAGCATCTGTGTTCTCACCATTTTTTTAAAAAAGGTATTTTGTCCAGGGGGTTAAAAACAGAGGTAGCAAAGAAAAACAGATGGGAGAAATAAAAAGTCCGTGCAGGAATATAAAATGAAATTGAGTGTGGGAGAACTAGCAGGGAGCACTCTAGACATATTTTTAAAATAAAGCTTAAGCAGCAGTGTCCTGAACAGAAAATTTACAGTATGTTGTGATGGCCAGTCTATAGAAGACAAGAACCTGGACCAATGTTTGAGTGACCAATGGGGTAACCAGGCTTGATTAGATCCAGACAGGGGAAAGCAATGGGAATCCTTTAGTAGAAGATTTTTCCCCCTAATTCTTTTAATCCCAAAATTAAGTATCAACATTTAGAGGTTGCTGATATGCAGTAGTGCAAATGTCAGTACATTTGTTGATTGCATTTGGCCCTGCAGCCCTTGATTGCAGTGCGCTTAGAAAAGAAAAATGAATTGAATTGAAGAATTAATGGGAACCTTGCATACCTTGAGTAACCTTCTAGTTGATTCAGTTGCTATTTCAGTATGCTGTCAGGATGGAAATTAACACAATACAATTGTTTTATTTTGGTACTTAGTCGTGAACATTTAGTTTTACCTTGAAAGTGGCAACTTGTTTCTGATAACGATGTGTGTTGCACTGTTAATCAGTTCAAAGAGGGATTTGCTGGGCTTAAGTAATAGTATGGTTTTGTACTCTCCTGTGATGGAACAATGATTTATCTTAATTGACTTCATAAACACTGCTTAGGAACATTTCCCAATATAGTGTTTTCTTTAGGATGAAGCTAATATTGCAGGTTGCCTAACTTGCTTAAGTTCTGATTAGGGAATGGCACAAACTGAACTGTGAAGCAAAATTCATCACAAATTTGGCCCTGTTCATGGTCCGCAGACAGAAGGGCATGATAGGTCTACCATCCCAAACTTCCATGAACTTTTAAAGCAGTTTGTGATGATTCGGGATAGAGCAGAAAGCAGGACTTTAAGGGACTCCATTTTCTGTTCCCTGTGAAAGCTGCAAAAATAGCTGAGCAGCAGGGGGTACTCCCTGCCACTCAGCTGTTTCAGGCTGTCCTGTGCAGTCCCTTTAAACTATTTTTCAAGCTGTCTTCTGCATTCTCTTCCAACAGGGTTTGTGGGACCACAAACTGGTTTGGTTTGTGAACAAACTTCCTGATTTGGTTTGTGGTTCATTTTCCCAGTTCATGCACATGCTTAGTTCTGATACACTTTCCTTTTTTTGTTTAAGGGTGTTGTATAAATTATCTGGTCCATTGATAATCGGGCCTAACCTACTGAGAAAGCTTCTCCTTCATTCCCACTAGTGGTTTTGCCCCTGTTCTTTCCCCTTTATAGAGATTAAGCAGGTAAACATCTGGAGTTCTGTGTTCATTTACTATAGTCCAGAATTTATTCCAGAGACATTTTATCCATTTTGTTGAATTAATCTGGACTACTAATATACTAATCCTGGTAGAGAATCAGAGCAATAGTTTATAAAAACACACATAAGTTATTTGAAAATGGGTAGCATGTTGTGTTCTGCAGGGGCAACTGTGGTTGTGTTTGGCTTGTTGACAAAATTTTCCTCTGCTCAACTATTAAAAGAATGCAACAAGCTAGATTTTTTGGTTTTTTCAATAGTAATGTGCAGGGTTCAGAATGGACACAGAGTTGAACAGAGGCACAACAAAAATGTGCTTAAATGCTTCCCATCATTTAATATGATTTTTAAGTAGTTTACTCGATTATCTACTACAGGGGCGTAGACTTTTGTAAAATCGGGGGGGGGGGCTCTTTAGCGCATGCGCGAAGCGTGCACGCTCACTGGGGTGATGCCCCCCCGGGAAACCTCCGTTCTTCCATGGGCCCTTCCAAGGCCCACCAGCCGCTGCTGCCAGGGCCTCTCTCTGTCCCCCCCCCCACTCCTTCCCTCTCCCTTCGCCAGGAAAAGAGGGAGGGAGAAGGAAGGATGGAAGGGGGGGAGAGGCACCGGCAGCAACAGCTGCTGGCCTCGGAAGGGCCCCGGGAGGCGTGGCAGCAGGCGCTATGTTTTCGGGGGAGGCTCGAGCCCCCCCGTAGTCTACACCTATGATCTACTAGTGAAGGGTCATAGATGAGACGTCCTGTGAGTATACAAGTTTTCAAGGTAACTGAGAAGATGTGAGTTCAAATCCCTGTTGCTAACAAGTTATGCCCATGTTGCTTGAGTTTGGTTACTGTTTTTCATACTAATCTTCTTGCAGAGTTGTGGTGAGAAGCAAAATGGGATTATCCTATATATGCTGTCCTGAGCTCAAAAATTGAAGGACAGGATACATGTGATTTTTAAAAATTGAATTTTGTGCTTGGATTAGTTCTCTGGCACTGTGGCTGTTACTTGAGGAGTCTGGAATAGGCTGAGGAGTCTGGAATAGGCTGTATCACATTTTAAAAGGTAAAGGTTTCCCTTGCTTGAAAGCCAGTCGAATCCAACTCTAGGGGGCGGTGCTCATCTCCATTTCCAAGCCGAAGAGCCAGCGCCGTCTGAAGACGTTTCCATGGTCATGTGGCCAGCATGACTAGATGCCAAGGCACATGGAACACTGTTACCCTCCCACTGAAGTGGTACCTATTTATCTACTTGCAATTTCTTGCTTTCGAACTGCTAGGTTGGCAGGAGCTGGGGCCAGAGACAGGAGCTCACTCCATCTCGTGGCACTTGGGTATCGAACTGCCAAACTACTGACCTTCCAGCCTGCATTTCAGTATCTTAACCACTGAGCCACCATGGCCCCTGTATCACATTTACTGAACTTGTTTTCCCCATGGAGCCCATGATACTATACACTCTCTTTCAAGATATGTGTATAGTTCTCTCATACTCTGTATCATCCTCTCAGCAACTCTCTGAGGTAGGCTAGTTTGAGAGTGACTGGCTCGCAGTCACCTGGTGAGCTTAATGGTGGGAATTTGAATCCAGGTCTTCGTAGTCCAGCATGCCTAACTGTTAACCTGCCTTGGCTTGATATGTTTGGGGAGAATTAGATGTGCACACAGAGCCCCTGCAGTACTAGGGAACCTACTTATTGTGGGAGTTCTGTCAACACTTGAGGTTTGTTTGGAGTAATATATGTGTCTCTTGTCCAACTTCAGAATACTGGTATTCTGTAGATGGGCAAAGTATGCATATATTTACTCCAGACAAACCTCAAATGGTCATAGGAACCTAACTTTTAGGGTTGTTCTGGAGCATGCATGGTAGACTTAAAAGCTCTTTCTTGCACATCTACAGTGCTATGGGTACGTAATGCATAGTTCCCCCCCCCCTTTGTTCATTCTTGTTTCTATATTTGCTTTCCCCCAATAATGTATCTCTAGGTGCCCAACAAAACCAAAATGCAAAAACCTATTACCAAAACATATTCTGAATAATGGTTCTTTCCTTCATAGGCTTTTCTCACTAAAGAGCAAAACATTATTGCGCCCTTTAAAACAGAAAGAGTAAGTATTTACTCCTTGCCCTGAGCATCTAAATTTCATGAAGTCTCATTTCTCATTCCTGAAATAATATTTATTGGTGAATTACTCAGGGAACAGAATGAAAAGAAACTAAGACTATTTTGATTGATAGAGGAGGCTAACAAACATCATTGAATAGAATTTACCTTGATGCAGACTTTAATATCTTCATTAAGCAAATTGTGTGATGCCTATCAAAAAACCTGTGAGAGCTCCATATGGAAGACCTTTGTAAAAAGACTTCAGAGCTTTGTAAAAGTGGTCAAGGAAGATATTTGTATGGTTTGCCACATACCACAACTGTAGCAATATATATATATATATTTGCTGAACCAAAACTGCGCTCAGATTTTAATAGCTTGACTCCCTGATGAAAAATGAAGGCATTGGGGGGGGGGGGGGATGGTTACAGCTCCCATAAACCTGTCACTGTGTTCCCATCCCCGCAAATCCTTCTTTTGGAAGATCACTGGAACCTAACCACTGAGTAAGAACTGTTGACTGGTGGTCAAAGGTTTCAAAAATGTATTGTTTCTAAAAATGGGGGATGTCTTGTAACTCCTGGATTCCAGTCTAATTTAAAATGGTTTTTCTCCCTCTTTCTCTTAGGGTAAAAGTGAATATGTGTTTGAACTGGATGTTCCTGGAAAGGTTGAAGATGTTATACATGCCCTTCACCAGGTGTGAATATGCTTTGGACACTATTACCAGTAACTGTTGCAGATAATTTGTCATCTATTGTGAGGAGATTAAAACCTCTTCATAGTCAAATATTTAAGCAAATAACTGGAGCAGCTTTCTGTTCAGAATATCCCTCTGCAGTTAGCAGACATCTTTTTTCTTGCAGAAAAGTTTTTTGTAAAATGGGCACTAATCAAATGCATCATAGCCCTTTCATCTAAGGGCTTTCATCCATTGTAAGCCCTATCAAAACAGAAGCAAAAACTGCTCTACTGATTGTAAGAAGTCCTGCCTAGGAGACGAAGATGGCATATATGGTATGTCTTCTCCGATTTTTTAATAAGAAGTTTTGATATGAAAAGCTTTCTGCATTTGCCTGCCACTCCGGATTTTCTCAGTGTTTGAGTCAAGGCAATTTAAGTCCATGGCAAGACAGCATCCAAATAACCCAGGGCAACAGCAGGCTGAAACCAGGTTCACCACTGAAGGGAGGTAATGTAATGCAAAATGGGAAAAAACCCAGATTAAAAAGGTCGCTTTTAGTGCAGAATGGCGGGAAAAAACCTGGATTAAAAAGAAGGGCAGATGTTAAATGGGAAATCCCAGCTAACAGTTCCAGCTGAGCAGTCCCATGCAGTTACTATGGGTTAAGCCTGTTGATTTGGGGGGGTGGGGAGGGTTAGGCTGGAGCAAATCCATGCTGGATTTCACAGCAAATTTTGCAAGGGTCAGCCTAGTGACTTGGGGGGAGGACAAGGGCATGTTCCTTAGATACAGACTACTGTGGACTACCAGACCATTTTTATAGGATCTTCCAAACTTAGGCTGCCTGTTTTTGTTTTTAAACAGTTGTATAGAGCGTCTCACCTTGACAAGCTGGGAGACCAGGCTGCTATGGTAAATATAGTAAAACAATATCAATGATTAATTTCTTGTGATGGTTGAACTATATTAAATATATCACACACAGCACTGTTTTTCAAATTTAGATAACTGCTATATTGCAGTCACGTTTGGCCAGGGCATCATTTGACAAGAACAGGTATGTTTCTTACCATAACAATTCATTTTAGAAAAAATTCATCCCGCTATTAAAGAAAATAAAATGTAAGACAGTGCTTAAGGAGGTAGGCAAAAAAGTGTATTCAGAATCAGAGTCCCTCTACTCCCTTCCTTCTGAAACCCCTGAGACTGCATGCCATGCTGTTCAGGAAGCACCACAGACCATAGGGAGCCACTTCATGGGGGATACAGAGGTCTGTGGCAGGAAGAGAGCCATAGAAAGATCTATGCCTTGAATGGAGCACCATTGGATCCAACCATAGTCTGCTCTCTGTAGTGCTTCCCTAGTCCATTGCATCCAAATATTTTGTTTTCTCCTGTCCTTGTTTTTTCCTGTGTTCTTGAAAAATAAAATGATGTGTGGGCTGAGTTTGGGAGTTGCCTTTCGCTTACTGAATGTAGACACAATGTCTAAGATGCCTAAAAGTGAGATTTTTGGGGCATCTTAAATGACAGTTCATTCTTCAGGAATGACAAGCTTGCTGCCTTGCCTGGTTCCTTAATATTTTATGGAGTTGCTCAGGTGGTTCTGATTTGAGTCTTGTTTTGCAAAGGTGCCATTTATGAATTGAAATCTGCATTGGTATGCCCTAAGCAGCTGAGAATTCACACACATGCCAGTTGTTGTGGAATAAATTTCATTTAGTGGCAGCAGAAAATACAAGGTTAAGAAAAACTCAAACATATATTTAAAGGTGCGCCAGAAGTTCCTGTTACTTGCACTTGAGACAGGGATGAACAAGGTCGCTTACCGTATTTTTTGCTCCATAAGACTCACTTTTTCTCCCAAAAAAAGTGGGGGGGAAAGTGTGTGCGTCTTAAACCCCCCTCACCTTTCCCAAGCCATGGCACCGAGCAGAGCTAGGTGCGTCTTATGGTCAAGTGCATCTTATGGAGCGAAAAATACAGTACTTTTTACACAGAATCACGTACCATGTAAAGCAACTCACTTATTTGTGTTACTTTTTGTAGATTTCAGAATGTTTCTGAAACATTGCACATGGAATGTAAAGCTGAAATGGTTACGCCACTGGTGACTAACCCAGGTCATGTATGCATCACTGACACAAACTTGTATTTCCAGCCTCTTAATGGCTACCCTGTAAGTAACCTTCTGTTCTGATTTTCTACTCTACTGGTCTTTGGGATGGTTTGGACAGTAATTTGCTTCCGGTTCAAAGGCCTTTTGTGAACTTCTTTTAAACCACGTAAAAATGGATAAAGGGCAGGCTTAGTAGCTCTCTAGCTTATCTTCTGTGGAAGCTGGTGAACTTTTCATTCTGCTTTTTAGTAGGAAGAATGTTACGTATTGCAATTCAGATTTGCATGTTGTAAAATGACTTTCAGGAACAATCATCAAAGATTTTTATTTTGGAATGGTGGAATGGAAGGGACCTTGAATGTTTTTGCCCAAAATTTGAATGGTACTGGTGTTTATAGCGCTATAATGGTTTGTATTTTACGGGGGTTGTATTATTGCCACCTCATGTCTATGAGACAGCGAGGTGATGTTTAAATTTAATATCTAGCACAATCAGGGCTAGTAAATTAGTGTAACAAAATCTAGTTTTCTTGTCTGCTATGAAAGCACTGTAACACTTGCGTTGTTGAAATGGATGTCGTTTTATATATAAAAGTTAAGAAACTGCTAAAATATTGTAGTATACATGGTTCATATTAGAGCATTTTTTCATTTACCCACTTTCAACCTGTTAGTCTGCACAAACAAGCAGCTTCTTAAGGTTATTAAATTGTATTCATTATTAAATTATATAACATTAAATTATATAAACTATATTCTTTCATTCTTGTTGAGAGTTCTAATATGCAAGATAGAGGCTTTCAAGAATTTAGGGAGAAATTAAAGATTCAAATATCTTATCTCTCCTTATAGGATTCCTTAAGCCTTCAGGGGGTTTGAACAGCCTAGCTTCCACTCCCATTTTTTCTCTTTAATTACTCTCAACTGCTTTCAGCAGCATGACTTTATCACGCTGTTTTGGAGAGTTGGTAATTAGCTAATGCTAATCCTGTAGAGCTAGTATAGTGTAATCTTAGAAACTTGAGAATTCTTTTTTTTTTTTTTACATGTAAACATCAGTAGAAACCTAGGGGAAAAGTAAAGCTTTTGCTTATACTTCATGTGGGGAAGTGATAGTATTGCATGGTGTGAATTATATCATTATTGATGAAAAAAATTATAGGGCTGGCTCAAGGATTTCTGGCACTTTAGGTGGTGATAACCCCCCCCCCCCCCCCCCACACACACACACTTACTCCCCTCCCCCACAGCAAGGCCCTGTGAGGAAGCCACTGCCCAGCTTACAACGTAAAAGATAAAATCATAAAACCGTTAAAATTCAATCAACTAATAAAACCCAGAGGCATAAAATTTCACAAAACCCCAAATGAATGAAACTTCTCTTTTGGTCTCTTACAATTTTTCTGTATGTTGTGTGTCTCTTCTTGTCATACAGAAGCCTGTAGTTCAAGTGACGCTGCATAGTGTTAGACGCATCTATAAAAGAAGACATGGTCTTTTGCCATTGGTAAGTTCCTAATGTTTGTGTATGTGCATTCTGTGCGTAAGATTGCCAGATGAAATTACTCAGGGGCTGGATCCAAAGTACTATAAAGGAAGGTACAGCCTCTTCCCCTACCCCGAGTCCACTGAACTCCCCGAAGCTGAGATTATGGAATCCTCATAAACACTCTGAAGTTAAGGTCTGCTGTGAGAAGGGGAAGGTGCAAAATTGCCCCTCTCCCTGAACAGAAGTTCTATTATATTTGTGATTATACCTTTGGAAATAACCCAGTATCCCTTTCTGCTTTCTAAAGTCAATTGTCAAACTGTTACAAATGTTTCAGATTGCTTTGTCAGCAGAGGGCAGGCTTCTCTCCCTCAGCCACCATGCTCCTTCATATAGCAGCTTTGCTTTATGCAGACGATATGGTTCTGCTGTCTAGGATTCCCATAGGCCTTAAAAGGGCTTTAAAGTAGTTCGGCCTTTACTGTGATTTGAATCAGCTGAAGATTAACTACCAAAAAACTAAAGTTATGTCATTCGGTATGAAGCCCTAAGTAAGGTCCTGGAGTATAAAGGGCCATAGATTGGAGCAGGTGTTAACTTTTAAGTATTTAGGTGTTGTAATTCAATCTTCCGGGGCAAGGAAGGCCCACCATGAATATGTTGCAAATGTTGGATGAAATTCTGCTCAAGGTATTAATAAATTCATTTCTACCAAAGGGGGGTACTTCATACCAGCGGCCCTTAAATTATATCTGTCCAAAATGATACTGCAACTCACGTATGGGGGTACCATTGGGCCTACCTTCTTCAAGCTTTGCCCTACTAGAGAGAACTCAATCTAAATTTTTAAGAGCTTTATTCCAATTTCCTAATAGTGCTTCTAATGTAAATTTACACCTGGAAACAGGACTGATTAGAGGCTAGGGTAACCCTTGCCTCTATTAATATCTGGCTTAAGATGTCATAGTCACTCTGATATTACTTCATTAATTCTCAGGGATGGTTTTTGTTCAATTTGGCTTAAAGTAGTTTATTAGAAGGTACATCTGCTTGGTTTTTCTTTTGAGTCCCCTTCAGAAAATGGCCCTAGACCAAGCAAGGGCCGTAGTCAAGCAAAGGATACTTGATATAGAAAGGCAGAGTGATATTATTAAGGTCCCAACCTTCTTAGCCCTTCAGAAAATGAGATATGTGGCTACTCCAGTACCTTATTTATCACTTCTAGAAATTCAATCTTATTGTAGGGCTTTTTCTATGGCCAGATGGTATTTTTCCATCTGTGGTAGCAGAAAGTCAGTATAAAAAGGTGCCAATGATAGAGTAGGTTTGCCCTTGTGGCACTGGTAAAGTGGAGATGATCGAGCATACTTTGTTACACTGTGGGTTTTACCAAAAATTCGAGTGAAGTTTATTCAACCCTTATTAAGGGAGATTCCTTGGTTGTCGAGACCCAGAGATAAGTAAGAAGTTTCTACCTGATTCTAACCCCCAGCTCACACTAACTTGTGCTGGATTTTTGGCTGCAGCTTATAGAATTTGTAAGGAACAAGTAAAGAAGTAAAGCAGAGGAAAGTAGAAGTAAATTAGATGTGTCCTGTGTTTTATGTATTTTTTATCACGGGGTATTTTAGATCTATGGTGATTCTTATTTGTGTAATATTTTTATATATGTTTTAAATTTCAGTGATTGTGCTCTTAAAATGGTTTTAACTGAGGTGTGCTGGTTATGTGCCGAATTAAATAGACTAAACTCCTGCATCTTTGGATATACTTGTACTGCACTCATGCCACTTTAGCCATAGCTAGACTTCTTACAGCCAGTGCTGTCTGATGACACTGCCCTCTGGTGCCTCCTTTCTCTCACTGCTGTCCTCAAACTGTCAGGTCCAGCTCTGCTGAAGGCTTCATGCGCAGCTAGCCTGCTTGCCTGCCTTCTGCATAGGACAGCTCTTATGGCTCGGGGGGAGGGGAAGTTGCCATGAGAGGCTGTTGCCATGGTGTTACAAATGGGATGGGGTTTGGTCACTCTCTGGATAGGGGGCAGGGCAGAACAATAAGTTTGAGTATTTGGTACGTATCAGGCAACTACCATTCCATAGGAGTATTGGTTGAATGAAGTTACCAAACCAGTTGTGAGGGTTGCAGAGTGCACTGGATATCTGTGCCCAAAGAACATTGTATTACTACTCTGGCACTGCGCTTTATTGCCATCTGTTTGTTCTTCTTAAATTTCCAAGGGTCTGGAAGTATTTTGTACAGAGAATGATCTTTGTTCAGATATCTATTTGAAGTTCTACGACACGCAAGATCGAGATGATGTCTATTTCTACGTGGCAACATATTTAGGTATAAGTAACTGATTTTTTTAAAAAAAATAACTGATGTGTATGACAGGTAAGTTGTTTCTTGCTTTTTTTATCAATATAGAGTTGAATAGAAAGAAATTCTTTTGGAACTACGGTTAAGTTGCATTGAAATAGACCTTTGCAATGGGGCATAACTACTTAAGAACACACAGGAGTTGTTTTTGTTGTGGGGAGACTTTCTGCAGAAAGTTCTCTGAACCTTCATGCAGCTACAGTATCTCAGATCATTGGGAGAATGCAACTCAAGGACTAGAAATGGATAAGTCTGCAGGCCCAGCCTGATGTGTAGTGAGAGTTTTGTGTTCTGACTCTTGCTGTACTTTACTAGAGTCAGAGTTCTCTTGCTATTTCCTTCTCTGTCTGGCAGTATGTATGTTCATAGCCTCCTTGCCTTCGCCAGGCCTCTCTCTAGGATGGAGGGTCTTCTGATGATCTCCATGCCTTCCATGTTGGTTTCAGCAGTGACAGGTAGAGGGAGTCTACTGAAGATTTTTCCCCTTAACTGATTCGCCTCCAAAATGGCAGGGCCTGCCCTTGTCTTCTTTTTAAAACCTGTCACATAGGCAAGAAGAGAAGAGATTGGATTTATACTCCGCCCTTCACTTGGAGGTCTCAGAGCAGCTTGCAAACTCCTCTACCTTCCCCTCCCCACAACAGACACCCTGTGTGGTAGATGGGGCTGAGAGAGCTCTTTCAAGGACTGCCCTTTCAAGGACACCCCTTGACAGAACTATGGCTTGCCCAAGCAGGTGCAAGTGGAGGAGTGGGGAATCAAACCCGGTTCTCCCAGATTAGAGTCCACGCACTTAACCACTACACTACTGAGCCCGTTCGCGGGGAGGGCGGGATATAAATCGCAAAAATAAATAAATAAATAAACTGGCAAAGTGCCTTGGATCTCACAGGAGTTCAAGTGGCAACACCACTTCCCCAGCAACACCAGCATTGCTTTCCCCATTCTGTGCTGTGCCATGGCTCTCTTGCTGCTGCTATCCCATCTCACGTGAACAGGACAGGCTGTCTCAGTCCCCAGTGGCACTGCCAAACTGGGTGAGTTAGCAGGTCAGACATCCATGTAGCTGGATTGTTTATGTAGAGAGCTGGGCTGTCTATGTAAAAAGTTTATGTGCCACTGCTCTTCTGCAGACCGTTAAGCAGCAAGCAACAATATAAAATACACAAATCATAAAATCTATAAATTCTTGGTGATAAAATATCTGATGGCACATGAAAAGAAAAAGCACTCAAAGAGCCAATGTGGTGTAGTGGTTAAGAGCGGCAGACTCTAATCTGGAGAACCGGCTTTGATTCCCCACTCCTCCACATGAAGCCAGCTGGGTGGCCTTGGGCTGGTCATAGTTCTCACAGAATGCTCTCAGCTCTACCTGCCTCACAAGGCGCCTACAGTGGGGAGAGGAAGGAAAGATGACTGTAAGCTACTTTGAGTCTCCTTAAAATAGAGAAAGGCGGGAGATAAAAACCTACTCTTCTAAAACCAGTAAAATAGAGCTTAAAAATATGCTACCAGAAAAGACGGTAGAGCTAGAAAAAAACAAATAAATGCTTGGTTAAGTGTGTTTGCTTTCTGTTTGAAGGTTAGTAGATCATGCAGAAAGTTAAGGGACATAGACAGGATTCCATAAGCAGGGAAATACTAGGAAAAGACCATGTCTCCCTCACCCAGAGGGCCCCCCCCCCTGTGTGCTTCTGATGTCCAGGAAACACTTGGGCCTAAGATGCCCTAAGTTCTTGGGCAGCCAGTACCACGTACCCTGATCCCCAACTGTTCAGGGCTTTGAAATTCCCATGTATAGTCCAATCTAGACATGATGAGAGCTTGAATAATTGCAGCCATATCCTGTCATTCAAGACACGGCTGTAGGAAATCCCTTCTTACCTCCAAAGAATTGCCATTTTCTGGCACTGCTGTTGAAGCCTGCTACTTGCCTCAGTTGTAAAATAAACGTGGTCTTTCCCCCCCACTGTCATGGTTTCCTTTTCTCTCAGAGAGGAGCCACCAGGTGGCAGGATGATCCTCTCTTTTTCCCCCCATCTCTGATCACGAGTGCGATACAAACTGTGGCTCTTAATGGGGTCAGACTTGTTCAGATTCTTGTGTCTGATGGAAAGAGGGTTTGTCAGATCAAGTTGCTATGCTAAATTGGTTGCCAGTTGTCTATCTTGTCTATTGTGTGAAGAACAAGAATAGATTTACGCAGCAGTAATATTGCGGTGTGTCAGTCTAGGCTATTACGTAGGGTAATTTTTAAACAACTGCTGTCGTTTTCTCTCTCAGGTCTAAACTTCATATTTTGGGGCTTCCCCCTGTGTTTTTATCATCTATTGATTCTCAAGCCATCTCTAGATAGAGCATTGTAGGCCTTCAGTCATCACTTGGCCTTTGCTATGGCTCAGAGTGTCATGGTTTTTGGTATTGGGCCTCCTTCTACACTTGCAACTTATTTTTATTGATTGATCATTCTTTAGTAAGAGGGCTTTTCTTTTCGCTAGGTTAAATGGTTTCCCTCTGCTGTTTGCTGTGTAGATTCCAAGAAGTATCTTATTTATGTGGACTGTATCCTTATGGATCCGGTGCAATTGAAACATCGGCTGATAACCCGCTTTGATGTCCTGGTGGCCCCCTTGGGAGACTTCTGGGTTCAGCCAGTGATTGATTCTGGTGCTTCTTCCACTTCCTTGGGTTTTTTTGGTGGCTTACACTGATTTTGGCATCACGCTGGCTGTAGCAAAGTTTTCAGTGGCTTCAACATAAGGGTAGAATTAGAGGGCGTTATTAGTGTGCTTCTGTTGTCCATGCCCATTGGGTCATCAGCTTATTTGAAATAAAGAAAAGGAAAAATATTTCTCTCTGTTTCCTTTTGCACTTCTCTACCCCCAGAGAATCACGTTGCAGAGCAAGCAGCAGAGAGTTACATGTTGCAGTGGCAACGAGGGCATATTTCCAACTATCAGTATCTTCTCCACCTCAACAATCTGGCTGACCGGAGCTGCAATGACCTCTCTCAGTATCCTGTATTTCCTTGGATCATAGCAGATTACTCTAGTTCAGAACTGGGTAAGAACCTTTGTAGAGAAATATGGCAGTGGTGGACTGGCTGGATCCCTGTTTCTTAATTCAAAATGAATGCAGTAGGGTGGCATAGACCTGGCTGAATTGTCTGTTCCTAACCTTGTGCTGCCAGAGGCTGCCTGTTACCAAAGAACAATTAGTTGCCTCCGACTCATATGCCTGAATGGAACCAGTGCATAACTGCTTCATGAGCTCCTCAATACTTCAGCATCGTTTATATAAAGAACTCCATGCAGGTCTACAGATAACCACTAATTGTTCTGCTAAATAGAAAAAAGCATGTATTTACTATGTTCTGGCGTAGTTTAATGATGTGTTTAAAAAAATGTTTTAAAAAAATAATTATTGGGCTAGATGATGTTAAAAGATGGCATACAGATTACCTGAACAAAGAGGGCTGTCAAAAGAGTGTTTCCACCAGGCATCAGTTAGAAAATTCCTGTTCATTTGAGCTTTTTAATCATAATGCATTGAACAGTGACTCCATGCATGGGTTTGGGGTTGTTTGTTCCACAGAACAAAGGTATAGTGTGTGCTGATATGTAACAAGACTGAGGCAAAGGGGGAGGGAAAGTCATCATCCTCAAATTGCCACGGTGCTGCCTCCAGTCTCTTCTTGAAGGGAAGGTGCAGCATCTTGGTCCTTTTTCCATCTCAACTTGTTTGATCACAGGGAAAGTGAGATGTAAATGTTGCCAACTAAATTAAGCATTTTTGGATGGTTAAGCATCTGTCTTCTAGCTTATTATACACATTTATTTAATCATTTAAGAATTTATAACTTAAATAACATCAGAAAGTGGATTCCCTCATTCTCAGCTTTATTTAGCTTAATAGTTTTAAAGTTTTGGGGGTTTTGTTTAGTTCGGCATACTCTCAATCAAGGTATCCCTGGCTCGTTGTTTATGTGTTGTTTTGAATTAATAATTTTAAATCGTTCATATGTGTTAATGTTTTTAGGTGTGTCATCTTCAGGACTTTGATAGGGTGGAAAGGTGGCAAAAATGTTTTAATAAGATATGTTAATTAGTATATAAAATCGTATTTGCAAGTGCTGGTTAAAGATCTAAGGGTCAATGGAAAAAGAATAAGAGCTGTCTCAGATCTGTCATAATATTTCTTGCCCAAACATGCTGGAAAATGGGAATATTCTGTGTAATATTGTTACATTGTAGGTACTATTATAATGTACAAAAAGACTTTTTATTTAAAAAAAACCCCTTCTTTTCTGTAGATTTGACGAAGCCTGAAACTTTTAGAGACCTTAGTAAGCCAATAGGTGCACTAAATAAAGAGCGACTAGAACGATTATTGGTATGTAGAAAAAGGAACTTTGTACTTTTATATAATGCAGTTTTCAAGAACTAAGACATTTTGGGTGGTTGGGTGCATGGATATAACATTTTGTTTGTTTGAATTGGGTGACAAACGTAGTCCATCATTTTTATTAAAAGAGGTTGAACAGTTCCTTTTGCCTGCTGTGCAAGTGCCATGCCAATATATTATAGCGATATAGCAACTTTTGGAACTATCCCCTATAATGATCCACGGTTCACATTCTAAAACGTCACTGAGTTGGAGGAGTAATTACGAAATTATGGCACTGCTGACTGTTCCACTACATCTCGAGTATGGGAAAAAATTAGTGCTGAGTTTTCTTTCTCTCTTCTTTTTATATGGCAGGAGCGCTATCGGGAAATGCCAGAGCCAAAGTTTATGTATGGCAGCCACTACTCTTCCCCCGGTTATGTTCTGTTTTATCTTGTCAGAGTTGGTAAGACCCCCTCAGAGGTTCTCTTTAGCATGCAGTAATGAAGCTTGATTAATTGTATGTGACATCTGACCTCTCTTGTTTCTGCAGCACCAGAATACATGCTTTGCTTACAAAATGGGAAGTTTGATCATCCTGACAGAATGTTCAACAGGTTTGCTTTGATTATTGCTACTTGTTCCACTGTATTTTGCTGCATATTGCAGAATGTCACTGAAAACTTAGAATAGTGCCTCTTTGCTTGTTTGTTCTTCAGCATTGCAGAAACCTGGAAGAACTGCTTGGATGGGGCAACGGACTTCAAAGAGGTAACAGCATGCTTTCACTTCAGCCCACACCTATTGGCTGCATTTATTTTGTTTGTCTTCTGAGGTACTAATACTAAAGAAGCACAGAAGAACTTGGCAGTGGTCCCAAATGACCTGTAAATTTCACTGACATGGTCCATCTCTTGCGCTAGTACTCTGCAGTTACAAAAAGCCTTCTGCATGTTTGGAATCTGCTGGATTTCAGTAGGTTCATTACTAGGTCCAAGTATATAAAAATCTAAAATGGATTCCAGAATGCACTTCTGGAAGTGTACTGGGATACAGGTGATAGGTAGTTATCCTGAAATATTTTGTGAGAGCATTTAAGCAGTGTTCACCATCCCTTGTGCCCTGTGAGCATAATTTCACATTACTAGTGTTACAAGATGCTTTCAAAAATGACTTGTCTGTCTTGAGTTTTCTACTGTAACACATGGCAATACTTACTTGTGTATTTACATACTGTAACTTTCCACTGTAATCTATATTGTATGGCTGTCCATTCCTGCCCTTCCAAATAGTTAAGAAGAGCGAGGAACTGAAACAATAATATGTCATTTTTGTAAACTGTTGGATTCTTAATGAATATTTAAACTTGGTTTAGTCCTATCTAGTATGTTTGTTGCTCATAGAATCCACTTTCCTGCCTCTCCTTATTCTGCTGCAGCCTTTTGTACCACTGAAGATTAGTTGACCTCCAGGAACAGTGTGTGTGGGGAGGTCTTCAGTGTATGTGTGTGTGGGGGGGGGGGATGGTAAAATTCTACCTTCACTCCTTATTTCTGGGCAGAAGTGCCCTGCCTGCAAAAATCATGGTTAGATCTGAACCTATGGATTTTCTTGCAGTTGATTTGAACTTCAAATATACCTTGGCACCAATTTGTTGACTTGGAAGTCCATTCATTTGAAATAAATAACGTTTACTTCCAGGACTGTGTACTCTCGGCTAAAACTGAAATGTTGTTCTCTACTGTACAACTGCTCTAACTTTTCTAGTTGTGTTAGACAGTATTCACAATTTGAGATACGTAACCATTCAGTGTATTTAATCATGTGCAGCAGTTAATCCTTGTTAATATTTTTCCTAGGGTGATTTAGAAATATTGATAAATGTTCATACATTTTGTTACTGTGGCAGTCTATAAAACTGGACTGTACTTAGTTTCATTAGTTTCACAGTTCCCCCCCGTGTCAGTATCTCCAGGAAACTATTGGCACTTGAGAGCCAAGAAGGGCCCTCTGCTGGCCTTTGAACCCCTGTAGCATCACTACTTGCATGACAGAAGAAGCATCAGTGTGATTTGACTCCATGAAGGGAGCATATCCTCTTTCCCTAGCCACAGCAACTGATTTTTTTTTCTTCTGCGAGGGAGGCAGTATACAGTTGTTGTACTGTGGCAGGAATGGTGTGATTGGTAGCACTGAATGGCATATTTTGTCTGTCCCGCTTCCCCTGCCCACACTTTTTAAATTATTTCCTCCAGCTAATTCCTGAATTCTATGAAAATGACTCAAGTTTCCTAGTGAATAATCTGAACCTGGACCTTGGCAGAACCCAAGGAGGAAAGATGGTTGAAAATGTAGAACTTCCCCCATGGGCATCAGGTAAATGGAGTTCTAGTTGAATAAATAGCCTGGGTTCTGTAGTGGAAGTTGGCCTTTATTCTTTAAGAGGCTTCTGTGTTTACCCTGTGGAATCCTCCATCTCAGATGCTGATGACTTCCTTCAGAAGAGCCGAGATGCTTTAGAAAGCCAATACGTGTCAGAACATTTGCACGAATGGATTGACTTAGTGTTTGGCTACAAACAGAAGGGAAATGAAGCTGTCGCAGCCCAGAATGGTAAACTCAAATTTTTTAAAGCATTGGCTACAAAAGCAGTATTTATATTCTGTGTCAATTCCATCAGCTTTCTGTTATATAGGCAAATCTTTCTCTTTTTTAGTAGAGAGTGTTTTCTGTAATAGTGGTTGCTCTTCTGTATCTAAGTTATGGGCATGATCATACTTTAAAGTCTCACTGAAGTCAGAGAGAAGTAAACACATGATTAAATGTCTTCCAGTGAAATTAGTTGGACTTCCAATGCTTAAATTTGATGGAGCATAACTAAAAAAAAAAGCAAATTGTTTGTGGTAGTTCACCTTCAAAAGGGCAATGAAAAAAATGGATTGTGAACACCAGCACAAAGCAGAAACATTTTGTCCCCAGTCTAGTTCTTCCTTTACTATTGGGTGGTGGGGAAGAGGTAGGAACCAGATCTTCTCATCTGGTTTTCACACTCTGTAACCCCTGTATCATACTGGTGCTCCATAAACAAAATAGTTGTTCTGTTAAGGGGGAAATTCACATGAGGGGGAGCTGTTAATAAGGATTTTCTTATATATATATATTTTATATATACTGGCTAAAAACCTCATCATTGTAAAGATGGTATGTCACTCGTACTGAAATGAGTCAGATTTACAGAAGCATTGATGTTGGCGATGTGCAGGATGTAGAGGCAATGTGTGATGACTCAGGAAACAAAGATGCAGACATTATTATGGAAATATTAAAATGTCTTACCTCCATTTCCACTAAAAATCTGGGTATATGAAAAGTCTGGTATAGAAGGAACATAAATTATTTCAAATTTGAAATTGCAAGAAAAGGAACTGTAAATGTTATATATTTATGAATTTAAAATACTTCTGTGCTATCTCTGCAGAGCCCCGGTAGAGGTGGCTTACAATTGAAAATCATGGTGTATAAAATACAAGCCACTTTAAAAAAAAAAAAAAAAAAGCTATTATGTATACACAGTATAAAAACTATTTGTAAACAGAAGCAGACCATTAAAAAAAAAGATGAAATCCCAAATTAAAAGTCTGGGTACAAAGATGTTTGTTAGCCTGTTTCTAAAATAAAGTAAAGTCAGTTGTTGCCATGGGAGCTGGATTGTATGGGAGGAGATGGTTCTTCAGGTACCCAGGTACCAAGCTGTTTAGGGACTTAAAGGTAAGAACCAGCCCTTTGAATTGTGTGTGCAAACAGATGGATAGCGAGTGCAAAACTTTTAGTACAGGAGTGATACGTTTCCTGTAACCAACCCCTGACA
This sequence comes from Lepidodactylus listeri, assembly GCA_029233225.1. NCBI lineage: Eukaryota > Metazoa > Chordata > Lepidosauria > Squamata > Gekkonidae > Lepidodactylus > Lepidodactylus listeri. The sequence continues at coordinate 54,785,856 of JARCFY010000006.1, forward strand.
GTATAGCCTGGCTACCACATTTTGAACCAGTTGAAGATTCTGAACGATTTTCAAAGGCAGCACCACACAGAACCATCTAATTAGAACATTGATTAAAGACAACATAGAATACCTTGCAAATGGGAAGGTTTCATGAAGGAAGGAAGAGGTCTAATAATTTAACATTTGAAATTGACATCTCAATCAGGGGTGTAGAGTTTTTTAAATTCCGGGGGGGCGCTCTTTAGCGCGCGCTCACTGGGGCGATGTTCTCCCCCCCCCCCGGAAAACCGCCATGCCTCCCCGGGCCCTTCCGAGGCTTGCCGGCCGCTGCTGCCGGTGCCTCTCTCCCCCCCCCCCCCGCCCTGGCCACTCCTTCCCTCGCCCTCTCTCTTTTCCGGGCGAAATGTCCAGCGTGGTGACGTCACCTGGAAGTGACACCATCACGCTGGGCACGTTGCCTGGGCGACGCTCTGGCAATCGGCCTGAAACTCTATGATGCCATAGAGTTTCAGAGCGATTGCTAGAGCTTCACCTAGCAATGTGCCCGGTGTGATGGCGTCACTTCTGGGTGACGCCACCACGCTGGGCATTTTGCCCGGAAAAGGGGGAGGGAGAGGGAAGGACGGAGGAGTGGCCGGGGAGGTGGGGAGAGAGACACCAGCAGCAAAGGCTGCCGGGCCTCAGAAGGGCCTGGGGAGGTGCGGCGGCGGACGCTACGTTTTCCCGGGAAATTTCGGGGGCAGCTCGAGCCCCCCCATAGTCTACACCTATGATCACAATCAAAATATGCTTTAGGCATTTTGACTCAAGCATTGTCATAAATTTTATGTCCTGTGAAATAAAATTATATTTGGTAAGAGCCAGATCCTGCTCTTCAGGAGAAAATTCCAAGAAGCATTTATTGTGGAATGGAAGCCATAGTTGATAAGATCTTTGCTGTATGTTGCTGGTTTCCTTCAGTCAGCTTTCTTGTGGGATATAAACTGTCTGTATATAGTGGCTGCAATATGTACAGCGAATTGTTAAGCAAATCAACCCATTGTGCGCAGAGCATGTATGTTCTCAGCTCATAGTTGCTATCCCTGCAGCTGTGAAAGCTGTGTATCACGTCAGCCGCAGCTGCTTATAACATGTATCAGCCTGGAGAAGTTTTTGAAAAACCTTCAAATACATAACTGATTGCCCAAAGACAAATAAGCTGTTGTTGTCTGTCACAGACATAACATGCCAAGGAACAATAGGCTTCAGTTGTCAGAATTATTTTTCTTGATGGTTGGCAGAACTTGAGAGGAGCAAGAAGAGGTCTTGCCAAGAAATTCTTATATCCAAATGACTGAGTGAGTTTAGGTGGATTAGATTTCTGATGAGGGAATGCATTGTCCTTTTACCAGGATAGTTTGGGTAAGATTTCTGCTTCTGAAAAAAGGCTGGATGTTTTGACCTGTAAGATCTCTTCCTACTCTGTTTCTGTAGCATTGTATTGAATTAGAATTGTTTTGATTATAGTCTAATGTGCATTAACAAAGGGCTGTGAGTTTACATACCTGTTTGTAAATTAAACAAAAACTAAGTTGCAGAAATTGACATTATCTATGGCCACTTACTTGGTCAGGCTAGATATGACTCAAAATAATGTCACTGTGAAAATTGCACTGTGTTTTAGTATTAACAGCAGAACTCTGTAATAATATATAACATTCTTATATCTTTTTTTAGTATTTCATCCATTAACATATGAAGGAGGAGTTGATTTGAACAGGTAATAAATTCCACTAAAAGGGGAAGAAGGTAATTTATCTAGGAAGATACTGAACTGAAGCTGGAGGGAGGCAGTACAATGGTGTTGCTTTGCTTCTGATACCGTTTATCCATGAGCCCAGAGAGAATGGGGATCGTGCAGTTCAGAGTATCAGAAGGAGTTCCACAGAGTTCCCAGACACTTGATGGGATGCCCTGTTATCATAGCACTGGGGCATCTCATGCTCCTTGGAGAAATAAGAGGCGGGGCTGGAAATCTGGGGTAACAAGAAGTGAAACACTAGCCCTGTTTCCTCTCTCTTCCTAAGGCCTTCATACTCAAGAACTTATGCTGGACGAGCTTCATTCAATTCTCTGAACTGCACTACTGTTCCCATAAATTATTAACAGAATCCTGATATAAATTGTAAACAGGAAGATGATGATTGGCGGGGGGGGGGGGGAGTGCACACATGAAAACATAATTAGAGAGTTCAAATAAAAATTGATCTGTGCAAGTGTGTAAGGTAGGAAACAAGCAGCTCTGTTGAATCCGTATATGCAGTGGCAGTGTTGTCTAAACTAGCAGAGAAAATATATGTCTTAATTGGTCTAAAAATTGCTTGATGATTCAGTTCAAGGATCCCTGGCAGCAGGGCTGAAAACCTGTGTATGAAGACCTTGAAGAGCTGCTGTCAGTCAGAATATACAGAGCTAATGGCTCCCACTTGGTATAAAACAGCTTTATATCTTTTTTTTTTAATTGCGTCTTTCCCTTTTTGAAGAATTATGGACCCAAATGAAAGAGTAGCACTGCTGACACAAATCTTAGAGTTTGGACAGACTCCGAAACAGCTGTTTATAACCCCTCACCCTCAGAGGATAGTTCCCAAATTCAAAAGTTTGTCTTGTGGATCCAGTCGCAGCATCTTTATGACAGAGTCACCAGGTAAATTTGGTAGTCCTGCATATTACTAGTAGTTTCAAGTAGTTGATCTTTCAAATGATTTAACTTTATTGTTTTGTCCCATCAAGAAATCCTCAATGGCCAAGGACACAATGATAAATTAAAGCCTTGTGTTTCCTTTGCTAGAAAAGTATAGCGGCACTTTGTACATGGTGGTGGTAAGAAGAAGAGTACTGGCATTGGACCTCTTTATGTTGGAATCTTTTGGCATAGAAAGACCTAGGAAGAATCATGGAGGCTATTAGCTCTTTACAGGAAAATTGTATGCACCAGCTTTTTCTCTGCTTTTCATCTGCTTCGACTTCCTGATCTTAGTCATCCATATTTCAGCACATCTGTCAGTTATTCATGACTCGTGGCTCTTGATTGGTTGTCATAAAATGGTACATGCTATGTAGTTATAAAAGGCTCAAGGGGGGAAAAGTCTCATAAGCACAAAGGTGATGTGAATAAGGTCAAATGCATCAGAGGGCTGTGTTTCCCATCTGTCTTCAGCTTATTTATTTATTTAGTTCAATTTGTATCCCGCCCTTCCTGACAAGGCAGGCTTAGGGCGGTTTCCATTAAAAGTTAAAATGCGTTAAAAACAAATTCATTACACACAGTATACATCATAAAACTCATAAACATACAGATAACTAGTAACAGTAAGTGCAGTTAGTGCTAGTGGCAGTAGCGATATATCCTGATCTCTATAGGCCATGATGTAGCCGATGTGACAAAAGACGTATGGCCAGAGGCTGTTGCTGTTAACTTCACAGGCTGTTAGGCTAAATTGTATGGATTGTAACTCCACGACCCTTTCTACGACATGTTTTTCCTATTTGCTTTAGTCTCCCCTGGTGAAGAGTCTTTTGAAGATCTGACAGAAGAAAGCATAACTCTTGCCTGGAACAACATTACCAAATTAAAGCTAGAGGAGCAACACAAGATTCACAAAGGGTAAGCAAGCTGAGTAACAGGTGGAAGGGAAGCTGGCGTGCCAGCCTCTGTAGCTGGTAGCACTTGTACAAACCTTCATGTACAAAGGAAAACTATAATCCTTCAGCTGGTTTGGGACTGGTGTGTGGGTGGGTGGGGGGAGTGGATCAACTTTACAGAATCAGGGTATATAACCCGGTCTCAACTAGAAAGCTCTGGTGACTACTACAGTTTTTGGAAGAGATACCACCATTGGCACATGGAGGGTATCTTGAGGGATAGGATAACCCTAAACCTTCTGGTATTAAATTAAATTTGGACCTCTAGGGTCCTTTCCGCACTAGGATCTCATCCCTGGTTTTATCAGAGTTCAATTCGTAACACAATACCTTGCATTTATCCCTGGTTATAACATATGTTTATCCCGGGACAAGTGCGGGGCGAAACTGGGGTGACCTCAGTGTAACATGGAAACAAAAAATACCCTGAGATAATTACAGGGGTGAACTCGAGTATAGTGTAGAATGTAAGTTTGGGAACAGGGTTGAATCAGGATTTAAGGTCTAGTGCGGAATCACACTAGATGTTAACCAAACGTTCTACACACAATACTGTTGTCTCAACAGGGCAGTTACTGGAATCGCAGTCTCTTCCAACAAGTCTTCCATTTTTTCTACATCCCAAGGTAGGCTAATGTTATCTTCAGAAGTATGTGAAGTGTTCAGAGGTACTGACTACCATCTCTGTATAGATTGCTTTTAAATTGCCTTAGAATTACTCTGCATAGGCCCATGAATATGTATAAGCAGGAATATAACCTGTTCCTGAATACATCGAAATATTTTGTTGCTTTAGTTTTCAGCTGTGTTCTCAGGAAACCTGAGGCCCCTCTGTGTCTGCTGCAGTTTTCTGGCAGGGTAGGAAAGGTGCAGAATAGGCACAGAATACACCTTTCTCTCTCGTTCAGAAGGCTTCTAGACCTCACAACTATGGCAATATACTCGGGAAGCCTATTGGGGATGCCTGTTGCCATCTTAGACTAGAAAACAGCACTTTCAGCAATAGTGATGGAACTTCAGTTCCCTGAATAGTTTATATCCTTCCCCCATGACCAGCCAAATAGATAAAATAAAACAGAATGTCTTAGTGTTATGCAAACTGAACAAATTTATGTAATTTATATCATTGTTGATTTTAATGTTGTTTTATACTGTTATATTATTTATTGAACATGGTGGAAGTTTTACGTATTATGAAAGTTTTACCTTGTTGTGAGCCGCCCTGAGCCAGCCTAGGCTGGAATGGGCGGGATTGAAACCAATAAAATAAAACAAATAAAAATACATTTCTCTGTTGCAGTTTGGATTGTGAAATATCAGCTTGTCCACAGTGCTCAGTTTTCTCTGGAATAGTCAGCTGCAGCGCATGTGGCTGTGGCACATATCCTAGGGCACTCTGTGCAAACTGAGAGTGTGCCCTAGAATGCATCCAGAATCTTCTCTAATCCTTTGGGATTCCCCAGAAATGTTCGCGTACATCAGCAGACAGATCGATGTACCTGACTGCCCAGAGTTTGAAGTTCACAGCCAGTGAACTTCCTGTCCCCAGTGTCTTCCTATCCTGCAGCATATTTGGATAACCTGAATATTCAGTAGCTACAGTAGTTCATTATGGCTAGTGTGTAACTCTTTATTGATGTCAGCTAGGATCAAGAAGTCTTTCATGAATGCCACTTGCAGAAGAGCTTTTTTCTTTGCATGAACAAACTGCAGTCAAACATTGTGGGAAGAAAATGAAGCCTAATTCAGAAATCCTCTACATGTGCTGAATATTCCACAGACAGTAATCTCCATGTGCAAATGGTTGAACCCCCCCCCCCCCCATCTCATGTGCAGATCATTTCTTGTACTAGCAGCTGAATGTCTGCATAGAGAACTGCACAAGCCAGGGCTTTTTTTCTGGTGGAATGCGCCAGAATGAAGTTCCGGAACATCTTCGACAAAATTCTTTTTTAAGTGTTTAAAAGTACATGAGTTTTCAGTATACAGATTGAAAACTTCATTTCCCTCTCGAGAGTTTGGCATCTCTTTTTTTTCTTTAAAAAAAAAAAAAAAAAAGCCCTGGCACAAGCTGCAATGTTTCCTTTGCTGGTCAGTATGTTTGTTTGTTTTTTTAATCCCAGTGGGTTTGGAAAGTCGAATCTAGCAACCACTGATTACACTGATTTATTTTTCATTATTCTTCTCTCAAAATTTGTGTTAGATTCAACCTTGAAGATGTTTTCTGCAGAATCAAAAATGCTCCAGAGGAGTGTATCCTTCTCAAACATGGTCAGTCTTCCAGACCTGTATTATCCTTAGTTAGAGTTTGACCTGCTGTGATGCAAAAAACCTTAATACAACACAGTGTATCACTTATACAGAGAGCCATTGAGCTGTAGTAGTTGACCTGTTTACTGCTATGTAGTCAATATAAATGGCGCAGATGGCTCTTGGGCAAAAGGACTGGTCCCTTTTTGCCAAGAAAGTTGTTCTTTAAGCTACTGTGCAGTCGTACAGAACAGTAAGAATGAAAAGGCCTTCATCCTCCTTCCTGGCCTCTTGTCAAACAACAAAAACAGTTTGTTTAAGGCTTTAGGCTGCCCTGCAGAGCCCCTGGTGCTTTCAGCTGGCTAACTACAAAGCCAGTATTAATCTGAATTTAGTTAAAGAACATATTACCTAGGCTGATTTAGCTTTCTCTTTGTTTTGTGCACATAAGAACGTATGAAAGCACAGAGTATATTTTCTTTGGAGCAACGGAAAGTCTTTCTGCTCTGCACAGGCAGCCTTCATCCTCTGCTGCTGTGTTGTCCACCGCGTACTTCAAGGCAACAAGATGTCTCCTGTCTAGGTGGAAGACTTGTTGTCATAGCATGAGCTTATAGGATACAAAGTGCTTGCAATACAGTTTGCTTTCTTTAGAACCTATTCTTGTATACTTGTCATCATACTGAACGTGATCTTGTCTGCCTTTTGTCACAGGCTTTGTCATCCTGTCTAATTCTTCCATGGGATACCACTGTCATATGTTCTTCATGGGACAACAATATGTATGTAATGTAACAGCTTTTAAATTTAGCAATATTAAGAGTTTCCTTTCTGTATATGGTAAAAGCTTTGTTATCCGGCACTCATGGGGAATGGGGGTTGCCAAGTTAATCACGTGCCAAATATTCTAGCTTATTTTTCTACCCCATCATCCACCCAGAAGAATACACAGTGACCAAACCTACCCCATTGGGACCTTTCCCTTGTGCAATAGAGCCTTCCTACACAGCAAGCTGGCTGCCTGGGAGCCTTCCAGCAGGCTGAGGGATAAGGAGGCACTCAAAGATGGTGTCATCTGGCAGTTTCAGCTTTCAGGAGCCCAGCAACAGCCAGAGGCATCAGGCTGGCCAGCTGGAGAGGTGGGAGTGAGGCTTGCACATGCACAAAGATGCAGGGTCATAGTGGCTGAGAGGGAGGAGCTTGTTCTCTGGGCAGCGCTGGTTAAGTGAGTGATCTGGATAAATAAGTGCTGGACAACAAAGCTTTTACTTTATTAGAACTACTATTTGAAAATTAGAGGTTCAAATGAATTTAAGCTTATAAAATTAGCTGTCTGAAACAAGTATGCAAAATATTTTCATCTCTTTGTAATATTTTTTTCTGCTATACTTTTTGCTGTTAGCTATTTCTACTCAATTGCCTTCGGAAGACGACAGGACACCTTAATAGGCCACGATGATGCTGTCAGCAAGATCTGCTGGCACAATGATTGCTTATATTCTGCATCTTGGGATTCGACTGTTAAAGTATGTACATTTTCTCATGTGATACGAGTTTGTAATAGTGAAAGCAATAGCATAAATCTACAGAGTCTGTGTAGCATTGTATCTTCTGAGCAAGGACTGCTGATTATCCTATACCTTCTGGAAAGTACATGGTCTGTGACTTTACACAAAGGAAGCCCTTTCTCATCAGATGCAGCTACATAATCAGTCTTTTATTTGTATATATGAAAATTATTCAAGCAGGCAGATCCATGGTGGTTGCTTCCTGCAGTGTTTGTAATGTATTGGTCAGTTAGACACATGAATTGTCTCCAAGCTGTGTGTGTAGAGGTTCCCATATAACACCATGGCTAGGCATTTGCCTCATGGTAAGTAGCAGTACAGCTGTCCATACAATGGGAAAGCATTCACATGGCAAGCCATTCCTCACATTGTAGGAGAAGCTTTTCAGGCAGACTCCATATAAGGTATAGGCCTACCAGTGTATGCATTTCATACTTGTGCATTGGCAGTAGTATCTATATACTGTTAGGTACCCATGGCTGCAGATAGCTAAATTTGTGGATTAGGACCACATGGGAGCTAAACAGTTCTACACACTTGGGGGACTCCACAGGTGTGCAGAAAAAACTGTAATCTTTAAAAAACGCAGGGGGGGGGGGTTAAATCCCTCTCCCAAATAAAAAGCATTGTCTGAGCATGCACAGACAATGCAGCTTACTTTTCAGGGCCTGGCTGCAGCAGTGGGGAATGCTGGAGGTGCTCTGGGCCCAGCCATGGCAACAGGGAACACTAGAAATAGGCTTCAGGCCTTGCTGCCACTGTGAGCTGCTCTAGGCTTGGAGTAGCTCCCAGGCGCCACCGCCACTGCCAGTTAAAAGGTAGGGGGGGGAAGGGGGAAGAAAGAGAAAGAAGGGGGGACTGGCTTGGGAGGGAGAAATGGAAAGATGGAGGTATTAGTTTGGAGAGGGAGAAAGAAGGGATTGGCTTGGGAAAAGAGAAAGGTGAAGATGGGGGGTAGTGTAGTGCCAAGGTTAGGTGGGAAGAGAGCGAGGGTGAAGGGTGAGTGAATGCCAAGGGTGGGGACATAGAGAGATCAGCAAGGGCGGGGTGCCAAGGATGGTGGAAGGTAGGTGGGGAGAATTGCAAAGGTGGAGGTGAATGAAGTGCCAGGGGTGGATGGTAGGGAGGGAGAGCATCAGTGACTGGGTAGACTGATGGAGAAAAGGTGGGGGAGGGCAAAGGAGATGAGGAGTTGATTGACAGATAAGGGAAAATGAGAGAAGGGGGGAATAGGGGCAGGATAATAGAGGAGGGAAGGGGTAGATTGACAGAAGGAGTGGGGGCAAGAGAGATGGGGGTAGGTTGACAGAAAAGGGGAAGGAGGAAGATTGTTTCCTTACCTCTTTTTCTTTCTCTGATGAAGAGGGGAAAGGGATGCGTCCTCTCAGCAAGTTTCTTGTGGGTCCCCAGTCTTATCTATTAAAATGAAGGTGCTACAGCTCAGTGGTGGATGCTGGCGGCTTCACCAGACCGGCTTCAGTGGCAGAGAATGGCTGGGATTGATTGCATCCAGGCCACACAGGTGCCTGGCCACAATGGAGAAGGACACCCAGGAATTGCTGTGGCCCAGCTGTGGTGGAGGAGGACTCCTGGCAGCCCCTGCTGCCTGACCACTGTGGTGGAGGATGTCTGGCAGCTGTGCAGCCCAGCTGCAGCAGAAGAGGATGTTGATAGTTGTGCCAGGTTGAGCAGCAACGGGGGAAGATACCAGGCTCATTTCCCCACCACCAAGTCTCCCCCCCCCGTGCCCCCCACACTGTGTCATAAGGGGTATTGCCCCTGCAAGTATTGTGGGCCCCCACTTGTGTAATATCCTAAAACGAAATCTTACTGTGGTAGAAACATACACACAAGTTCTATGGGTAAGCAAAAAAAGTTACAGAAAGGACACAAGTCCTTCTGTAAGCAAAAAAAGTTAGGATCTAAGCTTGTTACTTTTTTCCCCCTCCTCCCCCTGTGAAAAACTAATTTAACTTCAACTTCAGGCATCATACAAGGTAACTAAAAAAAAAACAGATATGAATTAAAAGGAAACTTATGTCAGGCCCCTGTAGAACAACCCAAATATTTGTGTTCCAGGTGTGGCGCTGTGTTCCTGAAGAATTGTTGGGCACTAAGAAACATTTTGAATTGGTTGCTGAGTTGGAACATGATGTTAGTGTGAGTATAATAGTGTGTGGGTATGCACTGCTGTAGATTCAACCCAAAAATATTAGCTAAAGAGCAGGCAGTGGCCTATGTATTTACCTGAAACCTCTTACTGCAGCACAAACACATTCAATGAAATTGACAATGGTTGCTGTCATGTCAATCATAGAATGTTTTTTAAAGTAAAATATGAGAACTAACTGATTGCAGTATAGCAGTTCATTTTGCCTGTAATTAAGTGTATTGATAATTCAGACTCCGGGGTGGATCCACTGTTTCTGTTCCACTAACAATGGAGGCTTCCTTCAGTGCAAGAAACATCACAGTGACAGAATGCTTTTTGTATCAGAGAAAGGCTCCCCTTGTACAAGAATGGAAGTGCTGGATCCATGCCCCAGTTTCTTATTTTGTGTGCCTCTATTTTATATGTACATGTCAAAGAATGTAGTGTTTAGGGCAAGTCTTTAGAAATTAAAGCTTCTGCACAAATGAAAGGGGGAGAAAGTTGGTGTGAAAGTGTATTTTATACAACCACAAACTTCAGAGGTTGGAACTGCAAATAACAGTATGCAGATATTTTAGGTGACTCTTTAAAGTAGGAAAAACAGAAACAAGTATGCTTTTAGTGGTCAGTAGGTGTTATAAATGTGCTCATTTTTGTTTCATATGCTGAAGATAAACAGAAAAATAACAAAGAAAATAAAGAAAAAAATTAACAACCTAGTTATTATAAGTTTGTGCTATTCGTTTTTTTGCTCTAGAAATAAGTACGTGGTCAGATTACTAAAATATTGATGTGTAAGTAATGGAAAATCTTTGATGCTATACTCCTGCCACTGAGGACTACATGGAAGATTTGGCTTATCTGCTTCCAGTTAATGTTCAGTTGAAAGCATTTGGTAGGCCAGTCCCAAAGGAGTAAGTCCAGGGACAACTAGATTGTTTTATGAATTCTTTATAATGCAACGGAGTGGGTGGCTCCTGATATTCTTGGCACTATTGCCATTTCTGTAATTCTATCCTGCCCAGATACTATGTGAACAGAACAGATTTCACCTAGTGCCTAATAAATGATAACAGGGCAGAGTATGTTTGGAAAAATAGTTCATAACAACAATGATTTATGTAGTGAAACATTGGCATTCAAAAACATAGATGTCAGTAAATGCTGATTTTTAGGGGAAATGACCATTTACTAGATGCTTAGTTTTTTTTAAGAATGCTTGTCTGATGAGTAAAGATGAAATATGTAATATGTATTTAAATATCTAGGTAAATACAATCCACTTGAATGATGTACATACCCTGCTAGCATCAGGAACCAAAGAAGGCACCATTAGTATCTGGGATATTACTACTGCTACAATGTTGCATCAGCTTACCTGCCATGTAGGGACTGTCTTTGATGCTGCTTTTAGTCCTGGTATGTTTTATTAAAGCACTGTCTTCTAAAACAATTCAGTCTGTCTCCGCATAACTTGCAGTCCCTATCTTAATCCGGAATCAGAGAGGGAGTAACCAATCTGTGTGTGTCAAGAAGTAGCAGTCAAAAAGACTTCAGGTTCAATCCTGGCATCTTCAGTTAAGTGGCAGTTTGAGGGGGACATTTCCTTGCCTAAAACGCTGGAAAGTTGCTCACATTGAGCTACATGGGCCAAGGGTTTGACTTTATATGAATCAGCATTATCTGTTTTATAACCATACCTCTTAGCTTGAGTTCAGAGACCAGATCTTCCCATAAAAGAAGGCCCACTACAGTTTAAAGGGACTGTGCACCACAACAACTGAAAGCCAGACACAGGTTGATCCTTTTTCTCCCTTACTCCCTCCTTGTTCCTGTGCCACCCAAAAAATCCTTAAAAACCAGGAGATTAAATTAGCATTATTCTGGGAATTTGGGGAGTGTCTGGGGTCATTCCATACATCCTTGAGCCAACCCAGAACAGCTAATTTGGGGGTTAACTGCAGTTTGGCTATACCTAAATGTATCCCTAGTACATGTGTCCCCAGTCTTTTTCAGGCTGTAGGCACATATGAAACACTGACAGGGTGGTCAGTGCAGCCACAAAATGGCTGCCGCAGTAGGCAGAGCCAACCACCAAATGTCAGGGAGTGAGGTTGAAGTTAACATACTGCTTAAAATATTTTCTTGCATACACACAAAATAAGTACACGCTGGCCCCGTCCACACGAGCAAGATAAGCCGGACGGGAAGTGGCACAAATTTATGCCTGCGTAATTTGCGCCGCTTTTGTGGGATCACACAGGTCCATGGACCTGTGAGGGCGAACCGCCGCTGCGGGATCACACGCAGCCGCGGGCCAGTTGGTTTTTTTTTTCCCGGCCATTTTCAGTGCGCTTATCTGCTTCTACAAGGGATCAATGACTTGCCTCTCCACCCTCGGGATCATTCGATGATGCGCATACCGGGATGGGAGGGGGGGAAAAACAAAAAGCCCACTCCCCAACGCCACTTGTTTGCACTGGCGCGATCACACCAGGAAAGGTCAGTTCTGGGCCGTTGCAAACCATTTGAGACTGCCTTTTCACTGGTAGCTAAATAAGCCGATTCCCCACCGGCTCAAAGTGGTTTGCGACACTTTGACACCGGCTGCAGGACGCTTCCCAGATGTGCTTGTGTGATCACACCACTTTGAGCCGGCGGAGAATCGTCCTCCTTGTGTCGCAAATGGGTGCGTATGATCGCGCCCATTGTGAGTTAGGTAAGAAACCTTCATTGGCAGTATCTGTCTTCATTTTGCAAGCATCTAACACACCTATGCAAAAGGGGGGAAATGTTTCTCCTGACTTCTTTTGTGTAACAATAATAGTTGGGGCTGAAGGGTTGGCAAGAACATGGGATATGTATAATAAAGAGATTCTGGCCAGATTTTGATAGGAACATAAATGATGTTATGATCAATTTCCCATCTGAATTATAAAGATATATTCAAATTAGAAAGATATAATGACTTCAGTAGAAGTTCTGCTTAGATACATTAAGTTTCTTAACCATGTTGACCTATCATGTTTAATCAGAAGAAAATCCCATATTGTTTTTAAAAAAATATTTATTTCATTAAATTTATTAATCACCCACCCTGCAAGCAGGCTCTGAGCGATTTACAGCCTTATAAAACATTTAAAATACAATCAGTATATATATAAAGTTTGCCAACAGTAAATCAATATTTAAAACTGATCCAAGATAGTGAGATAATAATCCCCCTTTAATGTCCCTAACCGCTGTCCATATCACTCTACTATAGGGTTGCCAACCTCCAGGTGGGGCTTGGGGATCCCCTGCTTTTACAACTGATCTCCAGCTGACAGAGATCAGTTCCCCTGGAGAAAATGGCTGCTTTAAAGGGTGGCCTCTATGGCATTGTACCATGCAGAGGCCCCTCCCCTCCCCGAACCCCGCCTTCTCCCGGCTCCACCCCCAATGTCCCCAGGTATTTTCCAACCTGGACTTGGCAACCCTACTCTACTATTTGCACAGGTAAAGTACATAAAGTAACTGTCATCATCATACCATAAACATCAGAAACTCAAAAGCCCCACATATCCCCACCCACTTTCAAAAAACATTTGGTGGGCACCAAGAAAGGTGTTGGTGGGGCCATGGTGTCCATAAGCCCCCTGTTGGGGAACTCTGCCAAGGGGGATACCTTCCTTTCAGACCTGATTTGTTTCCTTGACAATCATGTTCAGATACGTAAGGGAAATTTCTTCCTTCTTTTAAAATTAGTGTGCTTCACATGTTAACGTTTATGCCCTATGGCCTTTGTACCATTTTTCTGTTCCTATTGTATGCCTGAATTCAATATATGAATTCATATCATATGCCTGAATTCAATATATTTTTGCATGAATTAAATATATAGCATAATTGTCTTGTTTATAGATAGCCGGCACCTTCTAAGCACAGGAGAAGACGGCTATTTCAAGGTGACAGATGTGCAAACTGGAATGACTATCTCTTCCATGGCCTCAGAACAGCCACAAAGGTAATGCTGTGATACCAGATGTTTTGGAAGGAATTTCTGGATAGAATTATATGTTGGCATAACAATGGTGGGATATCTCCTTAAGGGAAAATGTTGAAAAATTGTAAGAGTGGTGTGTGCAAACATAATATACTTGGAACGTTTGCCAGGCTTAAAAGTGTGTAATGTGTGGAGGGAGAAGATGAGTTGTAGCATCTCTTTATTCCCATGTGCTTTCCAAAACTGGTTTTACAGGTGTTTCAAGTGGGATGGCAATACTATCTTATCAGGAAGTCAGTCTGGAGAATTATTGGTTTGGGACATAGTTGGAGGGAAAATAGTAGAACGAATCAAAGGACATACAGGTATGTTCTCATTTATTGTTTTTAGTGAAAACTTCTGTAATACTGAATGACTAATGACTTAAATCTAATGCTTAGTGTACAATGAATAAGTGGGTAGAAGTTGTACACTTGAATCAGCTCATTTTGCTTTAAAGCAGGGGTGGGCAATTGTTTTGGCTTGGGGGCCACTTTGTGAGGACGGAGGTTAGTGGAGGGCCGCACCTTTTAAAATGATTGCATTCATTAGTTAACTTTGCATTTCAGAAAAAGTATAAATTGTATCATAAAAATCAATAAATATAAATTAAATAAAATAGTGGTAGTTTTATTCAATTTATTTATTGTGCTAATTTCATATCTATAGCTGCAAGCACATTTAAATTTAGAATCAGTTTAATGAGACAAATGTACCCTATCACACTTTTCTACAACTTTTTTGAAATCAGGAGTGAGATTGCTTGTTGAGATTCTCATCACAACCTGCAAGTTAATGTCTGTCAAAGAGCATCTATATTTACTCTTGTTGATCTTCATGCAAGAAACACTTTGCTCACAAATATATGTAGACCCAAATATAGAGAACATTTTCCCAGCAAATTTCTTCATACATGGAATTTTTTCAGCAGACAAAGATTTGTAAAAGGCAACTAATGTCACAGCATTAAACATTTCTTTCACAGTATGATCTGACTGCATGTCAGTAAGTTCAAGCTGCAGCTCCTCAGGTGCTGTATCAATATCAGCAGTGATGAGATAAGAGAGCAAATTGAATTTAGGCTCAATTTTCTTGAAGTCCTGAAATCTTGGCGGGCCGCAAAAAACTCTGTGGCGGGCCGCATGTGGCCCCCGGGCCACAATTTGCCCACCCCTGCTTTAAAGGGTACTTATGGTCAGGGGCCTACTAACTTTGTCTTCTAATGGGATCCATTGAAGGTTGTGCATTGTTTGGAGGATGACTTTTGATCATTTTCAACAGTTGCTGGTTTATGAAAAGAAAGAGATTCTGCAGCTAAAACCTATAATTTATTTAGCTGCTCCTAAACTTCTGTGGACAGACCCTGCATATAAAATGTATTTTAGTGGAATGTAGTTTGCAATGTTAGCACTAAATCAAATATATTCAAGACAATTTAAAAAAATAACTCATTTGTTGGCTAAATCTCTCTCATCTTTAGGTCCAGTGACATCTATGTGGATGAATGAGCAATGTAACAATATTATCACTGGAGGGGAGGACAAACAAATCATGTTCTGGAAACAGCAGTACTAAGTGCCTTTCCTCAAACTGTACATGGGCTTCCAATATATTTTAAACCAGAGTTTTAAATGGATCTTATCCATATGTAATCAAACCTGTAGAGGTTCAGACCATGAGTTTCTGGTGCCTCTAGCTTTCGTTCTCTAAATTATTCAATGTCAGCCTATAATATGCTCATGTATTTCTGTATATCATTGCTGCTTGAAATGCTTTTCCAAATAATTCAGATGAAAATAAAGACTTATTTTTGGTAAAGGTGTCAATTTGCAGTCATGGTTTGTTTTTTAATATTTTTTAGTTATTTAACACTACAAACACTAAACCACTAAACTAAAACATAAACTACACAAGGATCACACAATCTGGTTACTGTTTTGCTTAAGCAAAGATTTCTTCTCAGAATAATGGAAGAAAATTTGTTTCTCAAGATTACTAGTTACAGACTAGAATTTAAAGATTTAAGTAGATACAAATTTAAAATTCTCAAACTTTCATTATTTCTTTTTCTTCCTTTTATATTGCTGTTTCTCAAAGTCCCATTTGACTTTCAAAAGTTTTGGAGCAACTGCCCCTTTTTCTGAGTCAAAGTCCTCTTCTGGAGTACTGCTCTCTGAATTTTCAGGACTTTCTGGACCACGTGTGCTGTTTTCCTCTGCTGCTCTTGTCATTTCTCAAAAAACTGCTTTGCTTTTACAACAGAGTCAATCTTTTCTTTCTTCTCTTTATAGTTGAAAACAAGTCCCTCGGGTAGTATCCATCTGTAGGGGTTGAGTCCCTCGGGTAGTATCCATCTGTAGGGGTTGGAGTTTTTCTGTAAATAGTTAGTTAAGCCTTTGTATTGCTTTCTCTTTTTCCTATCTCAAATGGAATGTCTTTTAAGACTCTGATTTCTTTGTCCTTGATTCTTAAGGTTGTCCCATTAGTGGCCTTGAGCACCACATCTATTGTAGATCTTTTAGAGAATCTCACCATTATCTCCCAGGCAGGTTTTTTTTCTTAATGAATTCTGGATATGTTTGATAAACCATATTCATTTCGGCATGTATCCGCTTTTACACCTGTCATTGGGGCTAATTGTTCACTCAAAATTTCCTTCAGATTCTCTTCTTTTTGCTCAGAGACACCCTGGAATCTCAGAACATAGGCTGATTTTTCCATTTGAAGTCTTAAAAGCTGATCTTTATCAGAGAGTCTCTCCTTTCACCACCACCTCAAGTCTCTGGCCAATTGCTTTTGTCTTGGTTTCAACCTTTTTCACAATTTGAGCTGTCTCCTCGGGGGGTTTTAGTCTCTTTAAGTTGTTTTTGAAGTGTTTCAAAGTTGTTGAGGTTAGTCATCTGATCCAGCAGAAGGTGCAGTGCTGTAGCCAACATGTGAGGAAAGTCAATGGTCACTTCTGGTTTGGGTGCTGGAAGTACTGGTTTGGTAGTTCCTGGAGAGGACTTCATTCTCGTTGCCATTTTTTCTGCCCAATTAGTCATTGTTTACAGTTTAGGGAAAGTTTTATAAAGCCAGAGAAAGTTTATATAAGTTGCCGCTTTACATGGATCCATACTCTTACTCGATTAAATCAAAAAGCATCAATGTTCCTAGCCCCGCATCTCCGTTTTGAAGTTTGCTTTAAATTGATGGGGGGAGGATTTTAAATTTGCTCCCCCTCCCTCGTTGCAAGTCGGGGCTTCAGATGGCTGCTTAACTACATATTCAGTCAAAAGGAGTTTTCACTCATGTTTTACTCCATGAGTTATCAAGGTAAGAAAAACTTCGCAGTCTCGCTAGACCAGTTGTTCACTCCACCGGTGTGCACCTCTTAGTGCCATGATCGTGCAAAGGTGGCAAGATCTATTGGGGCAAAGGGGAGCCTCAATCCCTTGGCCGCAGCCACGAGAGAGGCACCCTTCGCGCCCCAGGCTGAGATCCCCCTGCAAGGGCTCTGAGGGCCCCCAGAATTGTCCAGGACCCCTCCCATCTGCTGTGCTACGGGCCGCTCTTATCAGAGCACTGAAGGACCACACCCACCATTGAAGTCGCCGAAACTGGAAGTCAGTTTGCCATAATGGTGACATGTTTAACATCTGTATTTATCCACATCTTAGTGGAGGTAAGCAGCCTCAGCGCTCTGTGCTTTTAAATGTTCTGTTAAACCCATGAACATTTTCACTTTCACTGCATGTAGGCTACATTTGAAGGCATCCCTGTGGCTATGAGGAGGATGCCACTGCAATTTGAAAATATTAAAATGTTGTGAGGGCAGGTTGGGCATGCAGTATGGTAGGATGAGGTGATCTTGGGCTTGGTTCTGAGCAGTGCCCAAGACCTGATGAGGGATGTAAAGGTTTTTGTACCAATTGGGAACAGTGATCAAGATGCTATTAAGTTCAGTGTTCATAAGTCCAAAACTTTGATTTCAAAATAGGGAACTATACAAAAATGAGGGGAATAGTTAAAAGGTGTTTGAAAGGGAAACACAAGACAGTCAAATCCCTAGAGGACGCTTGGAAGCTATTTAAAACCAGTCTAATATAAGCCCAGCTAGAATCCATTCCCCAAGTTAGGAAAGGCACTGTGAAGTCTAAAAGAATGCCTGCATGGTTAACAACACAAGTCAAGGAAACTATAAAGTGGTCTGCCCCAATGAATGGAACAGAAGGGACCACAGTCTCTGACAAAAGAAATTAAAGTCAATAATTAAGCATCCAAAAAAGGGAATTTGAGGAGCTGGTTTCTAAAAGCATAAAGACAAACATTTCTTTAAATGTACCTGGAGCAGGAAACCAGCCAAAGAAGCAGCAGATGAATAAAGGGGTTGTTAAAGGAAAATGGCAACAAATTTTTTGCTTCCATGTTCACTATGTACCCATGCCCCAGCCCCTATTTTTAGGGAGTCTGAAGAACTGGGTCAAATTGAGGTGACAAGAGATGGAGTTCAAGATCACTGAGGAAATTAAAAACCATTAAGTCTCCAGGTCCTGATGGCATGTGCCTGTGAGTTCTTACGGAACTCAGATGGGAGATTGTTGATCTACTAATCCATATATGTAACCTATCACTAAATTTGGCTATGGTTAACAATGCAAGTCAAGGAAGGTATTTAAAGACTTCTCTTAAAAAATGGAAGGTCTACCCCAGTGAGTCAAACAGAAGGGACCACTGGCTCAAGAAAGAAAACCAGACAGTAGGAAATGATTTGTCCAGAGGGGAACCAGGAAATTCAGGTCAAGTTAGCCTAGCGTTTGTCCCAGGCAAGTTTGTAGAAAAGGTAATCAAAATATAGAATTACTAGGTACATAGAGGAACAAAACCTGCAGAGGTAAAATAAGTATGGCTTCTGCAAAGGGAAGTCCTGACTCCTGCTTCACCAGCCTTTTGGAGTTCGAGAAAGTGAACAAGGATGTAGACAACGGTGACCCAGTAGACATCATGTATTTGAACTTTCAAAAGGCTTTTGACAAGGTTCCTCACCAGACTCCTGAGTAAACTCAGCAGTCATGGCATGAGAGGATGGGTTCACTTATGAATTAAAAATCGGTTAAATGACAGGAAACAAAGACTAGGAATGGGCAGCTTTCACTGACCTGGAACTAGGGGTGAATAGTGCAGTGGCCAAGTTTGCAGATGACACAGAATTATTCAGGATGGTGAAAACCAAAGATGACTGAAGAACTTCAGGAGAATCTCCACAAATTAGGTGAGTGGGCAACAATGTGGCAAACAAAGTTCAATGTTTGGAATACTCTGTGAAGTTCTGGTCACTATGTCTGAAAAAGGACATCGCAGAGCTTGAAAAGTACAAAAGAGGGCAACCAAGATGATTAGGGGGTTGAAATTTATTTGTTTCCATTTATATCCCACCTTTCCCTATGAGAAAAGGCTGAAATCTGGGACTTCCGTTTAGAAAAGTTGATTAAAGGTGGACATGGTAGAGGTTTACAAAATTATGCATGGTGTAGAGAAAGCTGACAAAACTTTTCTTCCTCTCCCAAAATACTAGAACGCAAGGGCAGCAGATTCAGGACAGACTGTGGAAAATACTTGACACAGGAAATTATTAAAATGTAGAAATCGCTGCCAGAGGATGTAGTGATAGCCACAGGCACAGAAAGCTTTAAGAGGACGTTAGATTAACTAAGGACAGGTCTGTCAGTGGCTATTAGCCACAGTAACCAAAGGAGCCTCCATGTTCAGAGGCAGGAGTCAACATCAGGGGAAGAGCTTGGTTGCTGTGCCCTGTTGCTGACCTTCCAGAGGAACTGGTTGACCAGTGTGTAAGACAGGATGCTGGATTAGATGAACCACTGGTTTGATGCAGCAAGCATCTTCATGTTTAAGTAGTAAAACAGCCATATTCCCCCAATATTCTGTTGATGGCACTACAGTGTTAGATACACCCCTTTATTATCTGGACTGTTTGACAGAGGCATTCACCCCACCCCAGTACATGGCGGAAAAAGTATTTAATCATGACCTCATAGTGCCAGTTTAATTAGAAAACAAGAAGTTTAGCAACAATTTATTTGAATTAACAGTGAAAGTAAGGTCAAACATAAACATAACTGGATAGCAATAAAAAGATTGAAATCTAGATGCTCAGCTATGCTCCTAATTTAAATTAGAAAGCATATGGAATGATAGCAGTGCCGTGCTCAGTTTTAACAAGCATGCTTCTGTAAACAAAATTACTAGCACTAGAAGTCATCACTGAAAATATATTTGCAAGCAGAAAGTAGTGTAAAAAACTAATTTATCAGAAAAGAGTACAAAGAGCAGCAACAGGCTTGAATCACAAATAGTAAATACTAACACAGCATACATTAGGTTTCTTCCACTGCTATGGCTTATAGGAAGAGGGGAAATATACAGAATAGCCATATGAAAAAAGCATTACATAGTTCTATGTTTTTTGAAGCTACTATAAGGCTACAAAGTTCACAGCTGGTAAACAAAGGTAACATGTTGGATTGTGATGTCTCCAGCCCTATCATCATAATGCAATGCAGCAGCTCTCCTCTTCAGCTTTGAAGGCTCATGTGCAGAACATAAATTCTGAATGAAGAGTTTAGCAGAGTTCTCATAATAGTTTTCATAGACGCATCCACAACAAACAAAAAATCAGCTCAAATTTTAAACTTCAGGAATGGTGTGATCCATCTTGCTTTTTATAATGCTTGAGGCCATCCTAGAAATAAGAATAAATATTTTAACACTGACACTATTACAGACATGTAGTAGGGGGGAAGTGAAACACTGAATTCATTTGGTGCAAAATTGCACTTGTTTCATATGTAACTGTGAAGCAAGGTCCATTTCCATATCTCCATGATACAAAAATGCTTACTGTCATAACTTGTATACACATACTTCCCCAATGGTAATATACTGAAGGCATTTTCCCCCTTCCCCAGAGGTTAATGCCTCTTCCTAGCATATATCTTCTATGAAACAAACACCAAGATAATCAAAAGAAGTAAAGGTGCTTCAATCCAGAAGAATAAAATATAACCCAGAGATCAAAGCCAGTGTTTCACAGTAGTTAGCAAGAAACTAGGATCTGGGCAACCTGCGTTCAAATCCCCTCCCTGCTATGGAGGCTTGCTGGGTGGCCGTGGGCTTGTGTCTGCTTAATGTACCCCACACAAAGTATTCTGAGAGGATAAGATGAGAGAAAAGTGTGAGCTGTTTTGGGTCCTCAGTGAAAAGCAGGATATAAAAATAATAAAATCAGTGCCTAATTATACCTCCAAAACGAGGGGAAAGGAGTACAGAATTTGAAACCTCAGTCTTTCTTGCTATTGTCTTTTTGGAGAAATTGGAGAAATTTTAATTTATGAAACCTACTTTGTTAATTTAATGTAAAATGCATAATTTATAACTTAGTTATCATATATAGTTAAGCAATTTGGAAGCACAAATGGCCAGTTTTCTAAAAGCAAAAATGTACCAAAGTGAGAGAGCTGCAAGCTGCTGCAACCTGTTATGTTAGCACATTTCACTCATTTGGAGAAAAATTAAGTTACCTTTAGTGCTCTCCAAAACTTTCCAATCAGAAAAAAAATGGAAAGAGTCCTTGCCAGGAACATGTTTTCATTTTTTCCTCCAAGCCCTCATACTGAAGATATGTTTAGAGCACATCGCTGCTATGCAAATTGTTCCAGGATCTCTCCCAGCTGGGGTCTAATCTATTGCCTTTCCCTAAATATTGATCTTTTAAGCCAGTCTAACCTGACTCCGAAGGAACACCATCAGCTATTAAAACAGTGGGAGAGGGTGCATGAACGAATGTGCATCGGCCTTCTCTATACAGAGAGTGGCATAAACACATGCATCCCCCGGCAAGTAAACTCCAAGCTGCGTCTCCCCCCCTCCCCCAATCCCTTCAGCTCCAAGTGAGGCTATCCTTTCCTATTAAATTGGGAGAAGGGGAGAATGAGAACACAGACTGCAGAGTACATTACTGAAAGCCTCTCCCTTCCCTCCCCAAGGACCCTTTTGCCAAGATACTTATCCACTAATTATTTGCAGGTCATGACTTGCTTGCTGTCTTATTACTAACAAGAAGATTAAACTTCAAAAACATTTGGTTTGCATCAATTGATCTGACTGTGTATGAACGTACCCAGCTTAGCTATAAGTATCCCACAAAATATATCCCAGCATAAAGAATATCTGCCAAAAATACTATTGAAATACTACTGGCCAGCTTTAATCTTCAGTAATATTAGATGCATTATTGCTTAAAGAATAAAGTTGTTGGCCCTCAGATGTACTCCCACCATGTATAATTTTTACATGTTTATCAAGCACTTACTCCAAAACCACATTAATTCAGTCATGATAAAACAGAGTTCCCTGTAATCTCAAAAGGGCAGGTTAAGGTAGTAACAGTACAATGTTTTAAACATACCTCTTTATTATGTGTTCAAAAATCTGGGAAGGCATGATGGTGATGGTCACGACATTTGCAGCTGTTGTCAAGATATCTGCAATTTGGGAATCCTGTGAAACAGTGTTAGAGACGCCATAAGTACTGAAGGTCTTAAGGATTGCTTTGCATTGAGAATAACTGCCCTACTAGAGTCCAGAAACCTCTTAAAAAGCAGCATGGAAGAAGAGAAAGAAATCATCTGCTCACTGTGAAAGATCAGCTATTATCTCTGGGTGACAAGAAACTCTTTCTCAGCTGTTGTCATGATTTGCCCTCCTTTTGCACACTTACTGGCTTTACAAGGCTGGCTGAGAAACAGCCATGGAAAGAACTGCATTCATGTTTTATTTAAGGTATTTAGTAGCCACCTTTCTACTTTACAGGGACTCAAGGCAGCTTACAATATGAACAGCAATAAAACAATAAAATACATCATACAAAAAAACACTAATTTAAAAATAGTAATTTAAAACTGATGGCGGGCAGAGCTGATTTTAATTGAACATTGTTATAAATAAAACAGTCTTCAGTTACCTCCTAAAGACTGAGCATGAGGGGGCCAAGTGCGCCTCTCATGGGGCCGTAACTGAAAAGGCCCTCTCTTGTGTACCCACCAGACAGGCTTCTTTGGTTAATGGAACACTCAAGAAGGCTTCTCCCTCTGATCTTAGTACCCGGAGAAAATACAGTCCTCATTCGGAAACCAAGGATGTTGTTCTTTCCGTTTTAAAAGAAAACCTCTTGTTTTCTTGGGGGGGGGGGGGGGCAGGGTGTGTCCTGTTCTTATCCCCCAGCCAGAGTTCTCTCTGCAAGACGACCCAGCCGTATTCTTGGCAGCTAAACATGTAGCCTGCTCCAAGGGAGGCAGCATGTCTTTCCCCATCACTGCCTGTAGACGAACAGTGGCAACTACTACTGGTCCACTTTAGAGGTGCACACAACAGTTTAACAGCACATAAAACAAAGTCATGAAGACTGCATTACTAGGCATCTGAGGCAATATAGATTTCCTCATCTGACATGTTCTATGCATAAAATAGTCTGGAATCACAGCCACAAAGACATCATAAAAACAAGCTTAAAGGCACACAAGTATTAGGGTGATTTCTTTTTTCTTCAGCAAGCGCGTTACTCACTTTCAGGCCAATTACATTCTGTCCATTGATTTCACAGATGTTATGTTCTGTCAGGAGTCCATTTCTAGCGGCAGAACTGTCTTTTACTATAGAAGTTATCTTTCCGTTTTTAAATATGAAGCCAACATGTCCAGTGCTGTCTTTGTGCATGGTAATAGTTCGCTCAAAAGGCCTATCAGGGAAAAAATTACGATTTTCATAGTATAATTTTCTATCCAGTAAGCAGCATGATACAGTGGTAAAGTGTCAGACTAGAATCTCCATGGAAACTTCCTAGGTAACCTTGGTCCAGTCACATATTCGCAGCCTATCCTACCTCATGGACTGCTTTGAGGATAAAGGGGAGAAGAGAATTATGTAAACTGCTTTTGGGGAGAAAGGTAGAATATAAATGAAGTCAATAATAAGCTATCCATCTCTCATCTACATACAAATTAATTAGTCCCACTAGTAGGCCATGATCTGAACAAATTGAACACAATTTAAAGACATTCCTTATCAACTTTTCTGTTGATAAAAGCAGCCAAAGCTTAGCCTTAACATACAACTGTAACTGTTCTAGAAGTTTTTACCTGTCACGAAGAATCATTGAAATTCTGTCTCCAGGTATCTGCTTCAGAACTTTATGAGCCTTGTCAGAATTCCATCCTGCACAGTTTTCACCGTTGATTTGCAGAACTTGATCCCCGAACCTCAGCCCAGCCAGCGAGGCCGGAGAGTTTGCCTGAACCAGCTGGACAAATATACCCTAAACACAAAGACAATGCTATGTGTCAAGCAAGGATCTACCAAATGCGTTTTTAAAAGATATGTACAGGATGAAGTTAGCAAGCAGCATAAGACATTTTTTTTTAAATCTAGCAACAGTTTAGTAAAACTTAATTTGCTTTTGTTTTACAAAGTTCCCTACTTTAAAAAATCAATAATGACCTCTTATTAGTGGAAAGAACAGTATATTCAACTTTTCAGTATCCGGGAAAGAATTCCACTAAAGAAAGGTAACATATATTTCATTTATCTCCCAAACCATAATTACTTTTGCTTGTATCCAGACCAGCGTTCCCATCCTTGCACCCATAAAAATGCTAGCCTGGACCTAAGCCTTTAAAAATATTATACTTGTCTCAAAATTTCTTTAAATTATTTGTGTTTAAAATTCATTCTTAAGTTGTATACAAGGTGATATACTAAAGTTTCATACATACATTGTCTACTGATTTAAGACGAAGCCCAATTTTTCCATCCTGATCTTTACACAAGATTATTTCACGGATCCCTTGCTTAATTTCTGCTCGACGAATTCCAACATCATTTCCAGTTACTGGAGCCACCATATAATTCACCGCAGAAGGCCTTGCAACAAGCTGAGGATTAGAAAATTTATGTAAACCATCGGAGCATCATGTCTCATTCACAGGCCTTTGATTAAAATGGAACATAATTTCAGTTGGTACAGCAGTTTTTTATGCTTTGGCGAAAGATTCTGGCATCAAGACTAAAGCTGCAACAGCTAAAAGGTATCACAGCACTGTGGTCAGTGCGTTAACAGAGTACTTTGAGGAGGAAACATCTGCATCCACATTTTGTGGAGCAGTATTTATGTACTTGCATTTCCAGTACTTTCGTATAAAGAAGCTAGGACAAAATCCCCAGAAGTTAACTTCAGGAAATCAGAATAAGCTCAAAAGAGGAGATCGCTCCCTGGACTGACACTTACCCCCTGAGAATCAGCAGCAGGAACCACTGCCAAGTTTCTGTGTATCTCCTCTTCACTCAGGCTCAGGCCCATATACTGGGAAAGTTCAGGATACAGTCTTGGATATAAACCTATAGAAATTAAAGCAATTCCAAATAGTGATATAAAATATTTAGGATCTATTGGGATTATAGTTCCCACACCTCTCCTCTAGGCATGGTGAAAGAGAAAGCAAGTAACAGGATTCAGTGAACCTATTCCTACTTCACAGCATATAGAAAGTTGCCACTGTGCTGGAAGATACTGCCATTTTATTTAATTGGTTGACTAGTATATGTTTTATATATATTCCCAAAGACAATTTGTTTAATGCTGGCTCATGCTGGGAAGCTGTAACTGTTACCAGGGCATGTAATCGATACCCATACCACACATTCTGCTTCAAAACCCTAATGCAATTGTATAAATAAAACACACAGTTCAGTTCACAGAAAACAAGCATGTTAAGGAATGCATAATATTTCCAAAAAAAGGGGCCCAGAAAAATTATTACAATTTTGCTTACAAATTACCTACTACCAGGTCTTTTACGAAAAAACAAAAAGTTTTTGCTATGTATGCAGAAAAGTTAGCTCAGTGAAAGGTGATATACTTTAAGACTTACAGAGCTGCCTTTTTAAAATAATGAAAACAGAATTATGTTTTTCAATCTTCCTCTTCTGCAACCTCTCCAATTCACGGATCGTAGGGGAACAGGTGTCAAGTTAAAAGGAGTAACGATACAAGCAAAGGCAAGGAACCACGAAAACAGCCACAGTTGTTTAGAACATTAAGAATCTTGAAAAAACCAATAAAAATACGCATCTTAACCATTTAAGTCACAATTTATTTTGCTAAACCTTGTCCTTTTTTTCTGAATTGTACCTTTAGTCTTGTTAATGCAATAAGGACTGTATGTTTCTATATGATAAAAGTTTTCCCCCTTACAATTTTCTATACTACAGTAACTTACTTCCATCTTGAAAAGAGGGTGCTGAGGCTTCTGATAAAATTGCTGGGCTGGCAGGATTTGAAGAGAATGCTGTCTGTGCCTACATAACAAGAAACACACTCCATGAAGTTTAGAATAGACATTAACAGTAAGATCTAATTTAATTTTAAAAAATTTTTTTAGAGAGCTTCACCTTATTTGGGACAAATGGTTTGGGACAAACTATATTGTTTACATAGTAATTCACATGAATTTCACTTTTCTAAATACCAGGCAAGCCCCTGGAAGAATATATGCACTTAGCCTGCTGTACTTTCAGTTCTGCTGACTGCAGCTGCGTCATCTCCCAGGTCCAGCACACTAGATAAGGTTTCCCAGCCATAACATTAGCCAAAATGAGGGAAGTGGGTGAGACTTGCTGGCATAAACTGGTGACTTCCCCACAACCCACCCCCACCCATGCCAGCTGTAACACAATGTCCTGCTAAAAAGAGGGAGCTCAACTTCAGCTTATATCCATTGATGTAATACAGCCACGTGTTCTCTACTACTAATGATACTTTCGACAGAACCTTGATTCTTCACCATATAAAATTTACTTTCAACAAATCCATGTATCCGTAACATACCTGAATTACCTTGTCCACCTTCAGATCTTCCAAGGAAGGATACAGTGACATTTTCACACAATTTCACTAGAGAAAGAAAAAGAATTGTTCATTCTGATATATATAATAGATTATTTTGGGTGCAACACTGGGAGAGTGGAGCATGAGCATATTGTTCCATGGAGTTGCCTGATCCAGATGAGTTTGAGACAAAGTCTTTTATTTTTTAAATATTCTAGGCTAATTTTCAGATAGCTCTTTTACAACTCACATCATATCCCTGAATATTTATTATCCATCACTGAGAGTAAGTAGATCAGACAATGTAAATTAGTACAATCAATAGGATGACATATCTAACAAGCAATGTAAAATCTAGGAACTGTAAAAATGTGAAACAGAGCTGTCGTCTAAACAAAGCATAACAAGACATGTTAAATAATTCAGAATATGGTGGTATGTCAGTTGACTGTCTTCCATAAAAATGTTCATGATACACATTTTAAATGAATAAAACCTTGTCAAGCTAACTTAATCTCATCAGATCTTGGAAGCTAAGCAGGGTCAACCAAGGAAGTGCCTTTAAAGCCTTATGCGGGGGGGGGGGGGGTCATTAAGTCGGCTGCAACTTGACAGCAATTTTTTAAAAAAAAACATTTTACTGATTGCAAAGGAGAAAATATTTCATTTTATACATAAAATGCTATTTCAGAGCATTTGATCCTACATGAACACAGTTGCTGTCTTTCTCAAAGATCAACCTAAACCCGGGATGTTAAATGTGCGGCCCATAGGCTGCATCCAGCCTATGCAGGGCTCAGAACCAGCCCCCCCCCCCCCCCAGCAACTTCCTTCTCCTGGTTCCTTTCCAAGGCTGCTACTGAAGCCACACCCTAGTTTATTTTCCCCCCAGCTCCCTCAGTGACACTTTGCTTCCTGTTTCCTGCCTCTTCCCTCCTCCCACCCACACACACACAGATAGAGAGAGCTTCCTGTAGGAGAGATACAAAGACAAGCCCCTCTCCCTATTGCTCTGTCCCTCTCTTTCTCACCCACCCACCCACCCAGCTTCTGCTTTCTTCTCTGGGGCTGCTCTTCCTCTTTGAGTCCCATGGCAATTTTAAGACCAACAATGTTTTATTCCAGGTATAAGCTTCTTGGGAGGGAGGGAAGATTATTCTGATAAGCACAATATACATTAAGGAAATTACTTTGGCTTATTCTGAAAAGTTTTTTTTTAAAAAAATGGATTTCTTTGTTCCTATTTTCTTTTACAAAGACCCTGATTAGGAATTAGAACACTTGGATTGGTCCTTATACCTTGCAGAGTAGAGTGATTTCAGATGCCAAATGATAATAGCACACATTAGTAATGAGACAGGAAAACTAGGTCTCAAATCAGTCCAGGAGGATGCATTGTCTTTAGTTTCATTATCAATTGCAATTCAGCAGTCTCTCTAATCTCCCTTTGAAATTCCTTTGTAAGAGCACTGCTACTCAGGTCAGCGACTGAATGCTGTGGTTTCTAATGTTAGACTTATGTCCATTTATTCTTTGCATCCTCCTGGACTGAATCCTCCTGAATGGAGTTGAGACTTAGGTTTCCTGTCTCATTACCAACGCTGGTATCTCCATGCTTACTACCCCCCTACATATCACGCCTAATCCAATCAAGCCTGCTATTGTCATTCACCTGCTACTGCCATTCAACATCTGAAATCACCTTTATAAAGTTTATATCTCTGGTACCTTGTGCTACATTTTATAGCATGCATGGTCCAACGCAACAAAGTGAAATTTATGTCAGATCTGGCCCTCGTAACAAATGAGTTCGACACCTCTGACCTAAACCTTCCTCAATCTAACTTTATAACATGGTAAGTGCTCAGTAGTGTCTTGCATTCTGCTTAAAGAAAACCATTTACCTGAACACTTAATACAAACTGCAAACAGAACATTCAGAGAATATAGATAAGTACTCAAAACACTACAGCTTTATTTTTTAAGTAGCACAATCTCATTAACAACATTTTTGATGGGAGAGAAAAGCCATTCAGTTCTCATTAGAAACTGAGTCAACCAGTTCTCGTTAAAAACTGAGTCAACCATGATCTTTGGAATTGGCCAGAGCTAATTCAGCGAAAAGTGAAACTGGGTGGCAGGTTAAAATGGTTATATAGCAATGTCAACGTCCTGAATCATTTGCAGTGTTCCAGTCACCATCCACTGCACTACACAAGGACAAGGAAACAGACCAGTTTCAGCTTACATTAAAGTTCCAACAGGGGCATCTGGAAAAACCATTCAAATCATGAGAAAGAACACCCAAAAAAAAATCAGAGCTAGAAATGTCATAGCCATTTCCACTGCCATCCTGAAATCTCAGAAATTTCTTTTACAGACAAGTGGCCAACTGCAACAGTAATCTCAAACCAAAACACATTGTATCTTCATCATACTTTTATCCCAAACCAAAACACACATCGTTATCGTACTTTTATCCCACTTTTCCTCCAATCCCATTTTATCCCCACAGCAATAACCCGAACAACCATTAATTTAAACTTTACAGTTATTTGCTAAATCCATATACTTCATGAAGCTGTTAGTCTGAAGAATTATTCTCAGATCAGAGAGTAGCCAGACTGAGTCAAAATGCCAACAACCTCCAGTTAGGTAAAATTTAAAGAATAAAATTAAGAACATGAATTATTAAAAATCAAGTTCTCTACAAAATTTGCAACAAAAATCCCAACAAAAGACTAACATTTCTGCATCAGGACTTAAAAAATACTAAATACTAAAAAGAAAAAATGGTGTAGCATTCAATTCTCCCATGATCTAATTCTGAGGGAAAGAAGTCAGCCACCATATAAATTGTGCCGCCATGTTATTTGAGATGACATTGAGAATTCATATGCATGGGAGCTGTGGCACAGTGGCAGAGCATTTGCTTGGCATACAGAAAGTGTCATGGTCAATCCCCAGCATCTCCAGTTAAAGGGACCAGACAGTAGGCGATGTAAATGACCTCTGTCTGAGAGCCTGGAGTAGACAACAGTGATTTTGATGGACTAATGCTGTTATTTAGTGTAAGGCAACTTCACATGTATATCTTCTGAGAACCAGCACGGTGTAGTGGTGAAAGTGTCATTCTAAGATTGAGAAGATCCAGGTTCAAATCCCCATCTGCCATGGAAGCTCACTGGATGACCTCGGGCCTGCCGCCTGCCACACTCACAGCCTAACCTATCTCACAGGGTTGTTGTGCAGATAAACCAGTGACAGGGAGAACAATGTAAGCTGCTTTGAATTCCCACTGGAGATAAAGGCAGGGGTGTAAATGAAGTACATAAAGAAGTAACTGCACCCCCATGTATCAAGGGGAGAACACATCCTGAGCAACAAGCTGGAAGCAGCCAAGACAACTGCCACCACGCCACGTTGGGTCCGTCTGACTTTGCTTGCTTTAGGGACCACCCCACTTATCCCAGGCTGAAATCAGTACCCACAGGAGAGGAAAGGAGGCCGCGCCACCTACGTAAATAGGCGCACTTCCTTCTTCCCCTTTTAAGTAAATACTTTACGTCATGCAGCCGAGTGAACGGAGTCTTTCTCGCTCCCCAGAAGCCTGCCTAGGTCCTTTCTCCCCTTTATTTGTCCCCCGGTTTCTGCCCCTGACTGAGGGGGAAGCAAGCTGGCACGCAGCCCTCCCCCGCAGAGCCTCTCAAGAGACTGGGAGCCCAGCCAGGGAAGCCTCTCCTCCCTCGCCAGACTCAAAGGAGAGCCCGACAGCCCCTTCCGCGTCGGGGGGGGGGGGGGGGAGAGAAACGGGGGGGGGGAGAGAAAGAGACAGCCACACACACACCGGGGCGGGGTCCTTCCCCTCTCAAGGCGCTCTCGAGACAGCGGGGGGGGGGGGGGGTGGTAGTGCGCGTCCCTCGTCACCGACAGGAGCAAGAAGCCCACCCCTCCCTCTCTGCCCTTCGGGAAGGCCAAAGGGCGGCAGGCCCGGACTTCAGCCCCGGACAGAAGCGGTGGCTACTGCTGCTGCTGCCGCCCCCCACCCCCCAACCACCCCGGGCCCCAGAAGAAGGGGCCCGGCCCTACCTCGGACTGCCCCAGTGTCTCCCACACTGACGCACGCACCGACCGAAGTCCGACGACTGCCGAGAGCCGAGCTACTCACCGAGCGAGACGGCAGCGACGCAGACCGTTAGCTCAAGGAGGACTCTCTGGGCGGAGGCGCTTCTGAAGAGGAGGCGGAGGACGAAACCAAAAGTCTTGCGCATGCGCTGCCGTCAAGACACTCGTGACGCTAGAGAGGGCGCGGAGCCGCGGACTGAGTCAGGCGGGGGGGGGGGGGGGGAGCGGAAGGTGGGTCTATTTACCAGTAGGAGGTGGGGTTACTTGGGAGCCTTCTTGAAAGCCCGGTCCACGCCTGCGCGTTTTTACTCTGTACCTTGCAAAAGAAAAAAAAGGAAAGAAAAAGAAAGGGGGGGGGGGAGCGATTTTACAGCTGACTGACTCGCTTTCCCATCCCTCTCGCGCCCGGTGGGACTCCAATGAACAGCCGGCGTTTGGGTTGCCAGCCTCCAGGTTGGGCGTGAAGATCGCCTGGAATTACAACTGCGCTCTCCAGACATCGGCGCCCTCGGAGAAAATGGCTGATTTGGAGAATGGACTCTATGGCATTATCCCTCAGCCCCACACACACACTGACGGTCCTCCCCAAGCTATACCCAGAAGGTCCCTCCAGGAATTTCCCAATCTGGGGAAATTGGCACCCCTGTTTTTTAAGGAACAACGAATATCTTACTAAGTAGTCGAGTTCCTCAAAGCTCCTTATTAGGCTATGTAAAAACAAAAAAGGCACGGAAAAGTGACAGTGTTGGTCACTTGTTTCATTAATGTTCAGTGCAAACTGCACCAGAGTTACACCTGTCTGAATCCACTGAAGTCCAAGGAAATCTGAACTGAAATCTACAGGACTGCATTGTAATGTATGAAATGGGATGAAGCAGAAAATTGCAAAATGCATTTTTAGTCACAAAAATGCCCAGTGTTGTTAGCACTTTCCCAGTTCTAAACTTAGCTCTCCATGTACATCAGAGAATAATACATAAGGTACTCACTTTAGTGAGTGGTCCATTCACAGAGCAGTCGGGTGGGGGGATTGGAATAGGAACCTAACTGACCCCATCCTAGCTTAAGGGAAGTTTATACTGGTGCAAGGCACTAGGGATGCTGCTCTGGTGAGTCCTACTGGAGCAGGAGTGTTGCAGCTGTACACTGGTGGAGCAACAGCACAAATCCCCACCCCTGGCATAGATGTGGGCATTCCAGGGGGCATGGCAGCAGTTAGCTTCCAAAGTTTTCAGTGTGGGGAACATCCCCCCGCCCAAGGAAGAAGTGCAAAATTGTGCTGGCAAACTGGCATCGTAGCCTATTGTCAGCCATGGGAACTTCAAATTCACTCCCCCCAGCTGTGGTCACACCTACAGGACCCCAAGTGCTCATCCAATCAGTACACTCCCCTGATCTGGCCACACCCCTCCTCAGGACCCAATCACACCCCCGCCTACAAATGTTTCCAGGATGTCGCCCTAGAATTCCAGAGGTAGGGCGTTTACAGGAAGTTTACACTGGCACAAAGCACTAGGGATGCTGCCCTGGTGAGTCTCACCAACAGGGCACCTAGCACCACTGGGTGAGCACCTGGGGGAAATACACCAGGGGGGGAACAAAGACCTCTACCAGATTTCGGCCCACACAGGTACATGCCCTCAGCCAGGATCCCAAGTGGCAGTCGTGTGTAAACACGTCATCAAGGCTCATACAGTCCCCTACCTACATACCTCCCTTGCACCTACCACAATGGCACTGAGCCACACTGGACATGGCTTCTCCCCCTCCTGGACCTCACAGCCATGGGGGGGGGGGAGGCAGTAGACACACATGGATGCTGCACATCAGGTGGTTAGGTGTGTCAAGGTCCACCCGAGGCAGCTGCTGGGGGAGGGGAGCCACTGTAACAGCTGTGGACTAGGCTGCTTGCCTAGCCAGGTGGCAAAAAAAATAATAATAACCTGGCCAAAACTCTGCAGCAGCCGACAATCACCACTAACCTATGGGCTAGCAGATTATGCATGATGACCACATCCTTCCCTGTCCAGGAGAAGTATGCCCTGAAGAGTTAGGCCCAATTTACACCTCCCCTCTGAAGTAGTTTGACTGCTGTCTTTTCCCAAGCTCATTTCACGCTGGTTTCAAATTTCACTCCAAGGGGTCTGAAGAGTACTAAGCAACGGCATTTGTTTAAAGCAGTACAATGCTAGCTTGACCACAGGAGGGCAATTAACGAATGTAAACAATAATTTATAAACTAGAACAAGTATGGTTTGAAACTAGAAACAGGTATAGACAGTATTTTTTGAAACTAGAATGATTCTAGCGGGAAAGTAAATTTGACCTAACACTGTTCCTCTTCCATTACAGGGAGGTGATGACAGGATGCCGACTCAGGTGAGGAAGGTGCAGAAACCCTGTTAGCCACATGGAAGCCCCTGCGGGACTGCTGATGGCCTTTTGTTCTGCCAAAACAGAACATTGCCAGCTGTTCCTGTATCTGTTTTGGCCCATATGAAGGTGCTGATCCAACAGAGAGTGGCAACACCCCGCCACACAACTATAATAATACTATGGCATTGTGCATAGAATAGCCAGGAGATCCTGAGATTGTCTGGCAGCCGCTCTTAGTGTTGTGCTAGTGGTGAGCTAGACTTCTTTGTAGGGGCTGAGGGAGTTCTGTAAGAACTGTGGCTGGTCCAAGGTCACCCAGCTGACTTCAAATGGAGGAGTGGGGAATCGAACCTGGTTTTCCAGGTTACAGTCCACTGTTCTTAACCACTACACCAAACTGGCTCTCACCATGCAACTGAAACACTGTCAAGCACTCACACCACAGCAGAAGCTGCCTCTTGTAAGCACCCAGACACATCCAGCATCCCGGTCAATCCCTCCCCACTGCCATTGAGGAGATACCCCTAGCAGCAAAGAACCAAGCAGCCTACAGGTCACAGGGGTTGCAATCCCATGAAAACCACTCCTTTTCCCCTGAATCCCTTTAATAGAGTTGAATCACTGTGCCTGTC
This sequence comes from Lepidodactylus listeri, assembly GCA_029233225.1. Taxonomy (NCBI): domain Eukaryota; kingdom Metazoa; phylum Chordata; class Lepidosauria; order Squamata; family Gekkonidae; genus Lepidodactylus; species Lepidodactylus listeri. Next base: position 54,819,586 of record JARCFY010000006.1, read on the forward strand.
TGAGGTGTTGGTGTCTGCTGGGAACCCGTGGAGGTGGGAGTGGCAGGAGGGTATTGAGGAAGCAACAAGGACCCAGTGGACACAAAAGGAGCAGGGACCTCATCCTAGCAAGACTGCAACCACAGAAATGGACACAGATGGGCTGGAGGGTAAGGCAAGGGAACAGGCTGCCGCTCCCACAGACACACAGCACACAGTCATGACTGGCTGGTCGGTGAACTCACCTTGTGGAAGAAGGGGGTAAAGCATCCTGAAACAGCTGGGTTCCATGGGGGCAATGCCATAGGTAGTTGCTTCCAGAGTGGCCCTAGGGGACTGGTGTGGCCAACAAGGAGTGCTGGACCCATTGTTTGAACAAAGCTGTTGGCATAAAGACCAGCCACCACAGTGAGGTTCAACTGAGAGCTGAAAGTGCTGCAGAATGGATATGGTCAGTTTCAGCAGGGGTGGGACGAGTGTTGGCACAGGGATGCTCTCGCGCATGGACGCCTTACTAGACCCTGTGGCCAGCAGTGAGGGGGGAAGCAACTTCACATCCATGGTCTTGTCTGTCTTCTCCCTCTGGGGCTCTGTGCACTCTGTGTGTGGAGCACCACTGTAGAGTGCCCATGGGGCTGATGGGTAATACCCCCTCCACACTGACAGGAGGCCAAGACATGTAATGGGAGCTGGTCTCTTTATTGGGGGGGTGCGGCAGAGAAACGGTGTTGCTCCTTTGACCCACCCCTCTCCACCCCCACCATTGATGGACACATGGCTTGGCCTCCTCGACTCGTGACTTCCCATGGTCCTGTCTATCATACCACCCCTGCCTGGCTACAATGCTGGGAGGGAACTCTTTGATAGGATTGCCATGGAAGCCACTGAAGCAGCACCCAGCAACAGTGTTGGGGCACCTTTTCCCCCATTCAGCTGCCACAAAACTGTCATCTTAGGGAGGTGACTAGTGGCAGCGCAGCTGTATCACAGCTCACCATCGCAGCACAGGCACAACACAGGATTGCTCTGTCCACAATCAGCATAATATCAGGGGTCAGCCACATCAAGATATTACTGCGCTGTGGGACCGATGTAACATTTAAAGTGGGAACATACACACCAGAAACTCCACTGTTAGAAAAATAGCAAGAGAAGTCACTGATGCAGTCTTCCATGTGCCCTTGCTTAAACTAGTATTTTGCACACAAATGAGATATTTTTGAAATTGCATCTGTACCAGCTCTGAAGTACAGGAAAGACTGCAGTGATGCATTGTTATAGTCAATGGAGGTAGCTGCTGTGGTCTGCTGTTTGAATCTACTTCCAGTGTCCATTTCTACATAGAAAACAAACAGAAAATCTTTTAAATAAACTTTCTGAGGAATGGGACCTCCAGCAAAGTAAATAGTCACATTCATGTTCACCTGACTGTAGAACACATGATTTCGGTGCATGATTGCACTATTAATGTATTGCTCCTTTGAAAAGCATAGCGGAGAATGGTAAGAAAAATTATGTCCTTTGCAATAATTAAATGGCAAGCATGCATGTGTAAACTAGTGCTGAGAAGGAGAACTTCTCAGATTGTACAGGCAGCAGGCTTACATGGATATAGGGGAAGTCTTCTTATAACGTGGTTCCTTGTTAGCCATCATGTCTTATAAACCCTTAGAACTTCTCTCTAACCAAGTTGCTCAATTAAAAAAAAAACCCTCAGCATGATGCTGCTCCTACTTTGTACTGCAAACCGGTCTCATGACAAACAACTATGTTCCTCATACTGTTTTTATATGAATCGTGCAAGCAATAAAGAGAATGTTTAACTCCAGGTTTTGTTTCTAACGTTTTAAGCAGCTGGTTTCTGAATGAAACCACTGCTGAATTCATGTCCACAGCTCAGCTCTGTTTAAGATAATTCCACATGTCTCTGCTCTTTCTTGGAAAGAAGGAAAACTGACTTCACAGGTATAAATACTATATCCCTTAATTGTCTTGTTATAAATAATTTTGGAAGCTCACTATTATGTTACAAAAGGTATCTTGTATATGAAATCTAGGAAAATGTGATAGTGTTAGTTTAGTTTAGTTTAGTTTAGTTTATTCAACTTATATCCCACCCTCGCTGCCAAAGCAGACTTGTTACATATCCTTTATGGATTAGGTTGACAGTATTGGGTTGATTCGACTACTCAGATTACTCAGGTTTTTTTCAAAAACGGAATTATCCCAGGTAACTTCAAAATACTTTCCCAAACCTAATGTAACTGACAAACTGGGTGTGTCCCTTGTCCCGTGGGAACTGCTGGCTTACTGGTCTTAACTGGATTTGCATTTCTAAATTTCTAGTGCATCCTTAAGGAAACTTTGATTCTGGTACTTCTTTGGCACCCTACAATCTGGCTCATCTGGCCTTTCTTCTCCATCATTATGACCAACCTCTGGATGAATGTACTGGGTACAGGGGGTTGGACAATTATGTGCTTTCTAGTTGTGCTGCTCAATAATCCTTTATTTGTACAATTTAATTTTAAACCTTTCCCCCCTCCATCTTCTCTTTCTCCAGATTCATTTATTTTAATTTTTTTTCTTCCTCTCTGATGCTAAAACTAGTTTCCTTTGGTGACAATATCTTCTAATGTTTCTGTTTCCATTCTGCATCCTTTAATAATGTATTCTCTTAAATATTTTACATTCTCATCTGCTTTTCAACTCTTGAGCAAACCGTAGCCACATTATTTAGCTTTCGTGGCTTGTATATTTCAGAAGTGCTCTTTAAATACACAAAAACTAATCACGGCAGTGCCTTGGTGGTTTGCACCCAAATAATGTATTTTCAGTGATCCCATAATCTGACTGCTGCTTATGTAAATATTTTTGACTGGATAATTTTAGCTACACACATAATATGCATTGGAGTATATGTAATTTTATAGGCATGGTGTATTTATAAATGCTTGGGGAAAATGAATGCCTTTTATGTGTCCTGAAAAATATGTCATCTCCAAACCTTGATTTCTGCTGGTGGATTACAAACAGATAATGTCCAATGATTCCCACTCTGACTGCAGGCTCCCACATCACGCCTAGTGTGATGGTAGGTTCCCCTAGCTCCTGACACTGCAAGAGAGGCAAGCACAGTGTGCTGCAGCAGAAGGGAGAAGTGGGAAAGCTCCACTCTATAGTCAGAGATTGTGGTACTTTGGAGCCAACCCAATAATAATAGATTTAATTTCCAAGAGAACATTTTTTCTTTAAAAAAACTCCTTTAGAGAGCAGAAGATTGCAACATGACCCTGTGTTTACTTAGAAGTAACTCTCAATGTAATGCTGGTTAGTAAGACTGAGATACTGAAGGACATTGTGCTTCCCAATTTTTATGCAGTTCAGCACACATGTTGACTCAGGCTGTGGTCACATGGTCATTTTGATCGGGTTTCACCACTGTTCCCTCTTGCATTTAAAATTGCTGATCAGACGGCCGCATCCACCTCCTGCACCGAAGCGGGCTCACTCACACAATCCTCCCAGTTCCCTAGCGAGTTTTCCGACATCAGAAAAATCAAGTACTTTCCAGGTATTTGCAGTTTAAATCCGCAATTTTGTCGATCTGGACAGCCATCTCTCATAATGGTTGAGATTAGGTCATCTGACTGTCCTTTGCATGATGAGGGTCCCCCCTAGCTTCTGCCTTTGTGTGCGTGAGCAATCCTGCACTGAATAAATTCAATGTTTAAATGTTCAAGCGCACATTTAGACTCCAGTGCTTGGTAGTATGTCGCCAGTTCATTTTGTTCACTGTTTGGGGGGGGGGGGGACACACCTGTAAAAGCCTGTAAAAACAAGGGAGTACCGTGAGTCCAGGTGGGGGCGGTGATTCAGCTGTGTGCACGTGAGCATGCACAAAGCAATTTTTAAAAAAACCTCACGCTGCACTGCCTAAGTGGGGGTGCAGCTATCTAGACGGTGCCCAGAGGCTTGTCACACAGTGCTTGCATGTGTGTGATCATCCCAACCTGGAAAAAAAATATTCCTGATCAAATCTATATCGAGAACAAATCGCAAAAACCTTGCCGTCTGACCACAGCCTCAGTTAAGAACCTAAGGGTAATACTGGATTCAGCATTTTTTCTGAAGAAGCAAGATAATGCTGCTGCTACTGCTGCACATCTGCCCTCCCTCTGCTTTTTCACAGTTGTGGAGTCAGTTTATTTTCTTCCACACATGCCTTAAATAATCTGGATTTTAAAGGGAGGGTGCTGTCATCAGTGGTGTTGACATTAGGGGTGTCGCAGCACACATGCCCTTTTATTTTTTGTGCATACTTATATCAATATAATGGCTACATTTAAAAAGCAGCAAAATATTGATACATCAAGTAGGTTCTTAGAATTTCCAGTTTTTATTTTGTTTTACATGTAAGTCCCTAGCCCTTTCCCTCCCAGAAATATTCCTGTTTCCTGCGTGATGGTCAGGAAAAGTCTAATTTACCATTCTTGTATTTCTGCAGTGGCACCTATACAATATTACGTTTTAATTCACCTTTATTTGGTTTTAAAACCACCATCAGACCATAGGACATTTTTTAAAAAATGAGGCCCAAATAAGGACAATAATTTATTTGTTTGTTTATAGCCTACATTCTTATCGAGGCTCAAAGTAGATGTCAGCAGCAATGATGAAAGCACCTTTTTTGAATATCCAGATTATTTAAGGCAAATGTGGAAGAAAATAAACTCAGGTGCATGCATTCCATATGAAGAGCAAGGAGCAGGTTTAGGATGAGATATTTCCGCATACTCAGGGGGTGGTTGAAAGTCTGTAGGATGATAGTCCATGGTGGGAGAGCAGGGCAGAGCCCTGATCCCCCCCCCCCCCCATTGTGGTGGCCAGCAGTGCACAGAGTGTCTGGCAACTCAAGGGAGGTTGAAAGTCCAGAGGATGATAGTCCATGGTGGGAGAGGGGGGCAGAGCCTGGGTCTCCTCATTGTGGTGGCCAGTGGTGCATGGTGTGTCCGGCTTCTTGATCTTCATATGAAATGCATGCACCTGCATTTTTTGAAGCTTGCCTGTGTTTACTCTACTCATGACATCAGTGACTGTAATGTAAACATTCTCTAAATAAGTCAATCTGCTCTTCCTGCATTGTTTTACACTGCATTATCTACTTTGAGCCTGAATGAGAATGTAGGCTATAAACAAATAAATTGTTGGCCTTATTTGGGCCTTGTTCTTTTTAAAAAATGTACTGTGGTCTCAGGGTGGTTTTAAAACCAAATAAAGGTGAATTAAAACATAATTTTATAAGTGCCACTGCAGAGATACAGGATGGTAAATTAGACTTTTCCTAGTTTTTTAATTTAAATGTGCTTTCAAAATATGCTCTAAATGTCTGCAAGAATTGAAATTCTCTTGTAATATATTTAACCATTTCTTCTTGAGCTTCTGGCAGTTGGGAAATATTTTCCATTAACTCAAAAAATGGTTTCAGTGGTTTGAATCTTTTGGGGTTTTATTAGAATTCTAAAAATCTAAGTTTTAATTTATTTTTTAAAAAATAACTTTTTAAACTTTGTGACCACATCAGTTTAAATCTTTGATAGCTAATATTTTACTATAGATTTTAGTCATGTTTAGTTCTGATTATCTCTTCTCTAATTTTAAAATATTGTAAGCTGTTTTCAATTAGTTTCTGCTTCCCATTAGTCATTGGAACTGTTATTGTGGTGATTGGACAAGGGTACAAGAAAAAAGTAAAAGGGCAGCAAAAAGCCAAATACAGCAGGAGGAAGAAGTGGCATTGCAGCAGTCACAAGTCACATAGGCTGCAGAACTATTTGCACAGCAACAGGTAACTTAGCAACCAGAGAAATGCAAATAAGATGACAGATAAGGAACAAGCCTGTTAGATATTGTCCCACAGAGGATCCCCAGGCCACCACCTCAGTCTCTAAAGCTTAAAAGACTACAGTCACTTGTGTTATGACGTACTTGATACAACTCTTTCAGAATCCTGAACAGGACATCTGAATGTTGTGATGTCTATGGATCATGAGTCCTCGTTGCCTAGGAGAATTGGACTGTTCTGTTTCATAACATATTCTCAGAATGTACCAAAAAAAATCAATCTGTGTTGACATTAACATTCTAAAATAATTGAAAATATGTCCTATTTCTTTTATTTCTTTTATTTTCTAATTTATATCCCGCCCTACCCCGCCAAAGCAGGCTCAGTGTGGCTTACACAGGATAAAATACATATTATGCATCTCAGTGCTGAACATTGTAAATCCATAGTAAATTAAACGTAGGAGAACATTCAGACCATTTTTAATTCATAAGGCTGCCAACTCTGGGTTGGGAAATTCCTGGAGATTTGGGGGTAGCGCCTGGGAAAAGTGGGTTAGGGGAGGGGAAGGACCTCAGTGGGCTATAATGTCATTTGGAGTCCCTCCTCCAAAGCAGCCATTTTCTCCAGTTTGGTGTAGTGGTTAAGTGAGCAAACTCTAATCTGGGAGAACTGGGTTTGATTCCCCACTCCTCCACTTGCAGCTGCTGGATGACCTTGGGCAAGCCATAGTTCTGGCACAGCTGTTCTCTCGAAGACAGCTCTGGAAAGAGCTCTCTCAGCCCCACCTACCTCACAGGGTGTCTGTTGTGGGGAGGGGAAGGGAAAGGAGTTTGTAAACCGCTCTGAAACTCCCAAGTGAAGGGTGGGGTATAAATCCAATCTCTTCTTTTTCCTTGGTAACTGACTTCTGAAGCCTGGAGATCAGCTGTAATTCCAGGATATTTCTAAGCTCCACCTGGTGGTTGGCACCCAATGAATTCAGACCATCTTTACTTTAATTCTGAACAATTTTAAATAATATTTTTGAACAGATATTGTTCATGCATATTTTTGTATTCTCTTGCACAGAATTTTTGTTCGAGGTGACAAATTCTTGTTGCGATGTGTTATGACTCAGGCTTAGATTTGATGCATCCAGAGATACATTTTTCTTCACCTTTGCTTCCAAACTGCAAGGGTTTTTTTTTTGGTCAATCACACAATTCTGTCCTCTATTTATGAACTTTCAAGGCTTTCCTCATCCTCAGTATATTCTTCATCAAACCTGGTTTTATATGATTTTTCCAGAAAGAATGCAGCACGGTATCTGGATATGAAGGTGTGCATTTACAAAAGTCCTGTTGACATCCACACAATTTTCCCTCTGTGAGCTCCTCAAAGCCATTATTTGCACCACTAAAAAGCTTTTTGAGGGTGTTTGTTAAAATAATAATAATAATAATGATGATGATGATGATGATGGTGGGATTCACATGCGGTAACCTTTCTACCACTTTTTCCCCTACACATAACCTACATTTGTTGGAAAGTACTGGAGTCTGAGACCAGTAGCAGTGAAATCAGCAAGCATGGTTTATTTCAGGTCAGATGAGGCATGACAAACAGAGGCCGGGGGGGGGGGGGGGGGCTGCTTATATTCACAGGTAAGCCGCACCCCCGACCTCGCCCAAATGGTACAATAGGCTTAGCCTATTAGAGATTGATGGACAGGAAGATATATCTAATTGTGGAATGCTGAGAGTAATTAACTGAGACCCTGCCATTACGCTCCATCTGTCTCCTTTCAAGCATGAAGGCACCTATATATATATATATATATATATGTGCTTATCCAGATCTTTTGGTATTGTGGTAAGGGTCATAAACAACTACTTGTCTGAGCCTGCAGGTGAGAGGCATTATGATTTGCCCAGCAGTAACAGTGCTTAAAGTAAGACTCCCCAACATGGTGCCCATGGGCACAGTGGCACCTGAGGAAGCCCTTCCTGGCACCTGCCGAGTGTTTTTAGAAAGTGAGTGGGGCCAGGTGGAGCTTTTGCCCAGCAGGGCTTCTGATTGGCTGTTGGGGATCTGATCAGCTGTGCAGATTCTTAAGAAGTTGCTTCCGCAGCAGTTGCCACTACAGCACAAGGATCTCCACTGTTACTGTATGACTGAAAATAAGCTGCATGTATGCAGGAAAATATTTTTCTTCCCTGTCTGCATTTTGAATGGCTGAAGACAGACTGGCAATCTGAAGCGGAGGCAAAGCGGAGGGAACTGGAGCGGGGGAAAAAACTCACGGAGCTGGCCGTTCACACTGGCCAGAGCAATGCGGATCAGCGGCGATACGGAGCATTCAGACTGCCACGGAGAGTTCAGACTGCCGCATAGCCAGCGCGCGGGGCTCGCGCGTGCCGCTGCACTTTTTTTGTTTTCCTTTGATGTTTTTCGCATATGCGCATATGCGCATATTTGCATATGCGCATATGCGCATATGCGCAAAACTTTTTGCCGGTGCGTTCACACTTCCTCCGGATGCCTCCCGCTTCTTCCAGTTCACACTGTTTGGAAGCGGGAGGCATGCGGAGGAAGGCCCCTGAACACCGGTTTTACCCGGTGTCCGGGTAAAGCGGAAGGAAAGCGGCTGGGAGACGGGTAAGTACGCAACGGAGCCGATGGGCAGATGCGCATGTCTGAACGGGCTCCTTTCCTCCGTTTGCGAAGCGTGCCTGCCCCGCTTCAGATTGCCAGTCTGTCCTCGGCCAATGTTTATTGCATAGGCATAGGGGGCACAGCTTGGAGCAAACTCCACCTCTCTTACTGCATTGCCTCAGTTAGAACAGTGAAGGCTTCCCTGTTGTTTGTATCCTGAGCTGGAGCACCTGTGAGTGGTCTGAACAGAACATTAAACTGGATGTTTATTCAGCTCTATGTTGTTGGTTGAAAGTGTCTCACATCTACTCTAGGGTGAACTGATTTCTCTTTTGATTGGATGTTTACACCAGCCCCTTTGCAACTCCCCTCTCCCACTGAATATTTAACCAAGCCTACAGATACACACTTCTATGAATCTGAGAGAGTAAGTTCTGACTCATGAAAGCTCATGCTGAAATCCATTTTGTTAGTTTTCAAGGTGCTGCCTGACTCCTGTGTGAGCAGAGCACTGTTGTACATATGCTACCACAGTGTTTGTTCTTTATCTTAGCTGTTGTTGCACCATGCTTCCTTGGTACGTAAAGTTCTCCTTTCCTAGTGTTCCCGTCATCCAAGACTTCCCATGTGTGTTCTAAATGTACACTACATAAGCCCAAAACACAAAGATGTGGCTCTATGGTATACCCTGGTCATCAGATGATAAACATATTAAGTATGCAGATTCCATCTGGGGTCCTCAATATTCCCTCTAAGCTGTGGAGTCTTGTAAGCAAAAATTCTACTTTGTGAGCTACCGGCATTAAAGTTGTGAGTGAGCCATTCGGCTCCTGCATAAATCAGTTTGCTCTGGAGTCACCCTTCCTGAGCGCAGGCAAAAATGTGTAACCCAGAGGCTAAAAAATTGTGAGCTAGCTCACACTAACTCAGCTTAGAGGGAACATTGGTCCTCATTTTATGTAAAGAGTCAGACATGAGTTGTGGGTTCTTTTTGGATTCCATAGGCACATTGCTCAGTTTGAACTAGAACTGTGTTATGCATGGAGAAAGGGCTGCAGCCTCTCCAGTACCGTTTTTCTGACCTGAAACAGTCCAGAAGAGTGCTATTTGCCTCAGTGGGGGAACTCATGCGTTCCCTGGAATACACATTTCCTCAGAATACAAGGGTGGGGAGCCCAGACTCAACTTGTGCTCTTTGGAATGTCTGAGAGCTATCAGAGTCCTGGCTGAGGTTTATATAATGCTTTTGGAAACTACAATTGGCTGCATCTTAAGCTGAACCAGGGCTGTGGGGTGGGGGAGATGAGATGTGTATTTCCACTCTCCATGTGTTGTACGATACAGCAGGAGTATCATCAATGTAATGTGCTGGTGCCAGGGATGAGACACAGTTCAGGACGGCTTAGGCTGCTGAGTACGCCCTACTTAGAGTCCAGCACAACCCTGACACTGCCCATTTCTACACTAGTGCTGGCGTTACACTTGTTTTGCACCAGTTCCACTTTGCACTACTAGTGTATCCCAAGATGCACGAGCATATTTACCACTTACATAAGTGTAGAGCTTAGTGGCCATCCTAAATCATTCAGAGGACTGAGTGGGGATTTAAATTGAACTCTCATTTGTCCTAGCCTAACACTACAACAACAAACTAGACTTTTTAACAAGTTGGGCCAGGCTTTCCCCAGCCTGACTTGGTTCAGTCAGATGAAAGCCATTTGGAACTAATTTACCAAGTGCTTAAGGAGTCAGTTTTGGATTAGGACTGCAGCTGGTGGGGTCAGGCATTCAGGCTCCCCCCTGTACCATTCTCCTAATCCAAAATGGTCCCTGGGAGTGTTATTTGCCATATTGGGTGTCCGCGTGTACATGTAATGTGTCATTTGGCTGTTTACCACTACAGCAGCCAGGCATTCACCCGTACCAACTTTAACATCAATGCTTGTACATGATGACCAAGACACCATGCGCTGTGCCACTGCCCTTTCACACACTGTAGCAGCCATGATACAGTTGATTTTGGTAGGCAACAAATGGCGTTTTATTTTGCATAGACCTTTAACCAAATGAATATGTTCACCTTCTTTGTTTTTAAATATGCAAAGACAGCCTATTGAAAAATAAATAAATATAGCATACAGAAAACAGAGCAATCAGTAATATGTAAATATTGGTGGGGAGATCTTGGGTGGTGATCTTCAGCATGAGAACTGGAAAGTATCATGTTGTCCCAGTTTGCACTGTATAATGGAGGACATAATATGTCAGCAGCAGTCTTTCAGGTACCCAAGCATCCAAAAAGACGCTTTAAACTTCACTCAGAAATTAATTGAGATCCATGAGCAAATATTTCAATATGAAGTAATTGAATACAAGTCCAAATGAACCTTGGAATCCATCCAGGAAAGGGGGATTAACACATTTTATCCTGGAAGGAATGCTGTATGATGTTAAATAGTCAAATAATGTTTCATGAAGTATTGCCCATTTTCAGCATTCAGCATAGGGAGCTATCTTACCTTTAAAAAATCCTCTATAGTGGTCAGAATTTCCTTTATACTCATAAGGAAAAGGACATTAGCATTTAATACACTTCTGTTGTCAAGTGTTCTGAGTGTTTAGATTGTGTTAAAAATCTACCAAAATAAAACTTCTCATCCTCGTCCATATTTCACTCTAGGGCTGCAATAAAGAATGTTTCAAAAGGTTAAAAACAATATTTCAAAAAGTGATCGAAACTTACTTTAGTTTTATTGAAGAATACAAGAAGAATAAGGCATTCTAATCTGCAGTAGTGGCAAAAACATAAAGCTGATTGTGAAACTTTCCTAAATACAATCTTGTGCAGAATTACTTCAGCCAAAGCCAACTGAAATCAATGGGTTTCGAGTAGAGAAGCTCCTCATGGGACTGCAATGTAAAAGCAGGCTCTAATTAGCCTGTGAAACTAATCAAGAGGATATACTTTCTGAAAAACACTCCAGGCAGGGTTAAAGGCAGTCACTTTGCATCCATCAACAGAGATGTGGAAGTGAATGCAATTATGCGGGCAATGTACTTAAGTGCTATTGTTTCAGTGCTTGCTGCCATCTGCTAAGGATAGCATAGGGTGCGCAAATGACTAAGTCTTTATTATTTCATGTCTTGTTTTATCATTTTATTATGTTTTAACTAAATTGTTTGTCCTATTTCCACCATTTTATTCAATGTATTTGTTTTTAAAATCTTTTTCTTACTTCAGAGAGTTCCCATATTAACCCATCTCACAAATGATCCGTTTATCAGGGCAATAGAACAGAGGCTTCAAACATAGTTCCAGGGGTCCATTGGAGCAAGAGCGCACAGGAGTGCAGCTCCAGGACTGAGGAGCCCAGGGGGCAGACACATGACCAAGCCCCACCCCCTCCTCGGCTTCCCCGAGCAGTGCAGAGGCGCAGCGCCCCGGGAAAGCCCTGCTAGGGTCTTTATTGTTTTTAATGTTTTGTTTTAATATTGATAATTTTATCACTGTTCCTTTTATGACTGTGTGCTGCTTTTCCATAGACTTGCTCAAGGTGGCATATAAATTTTCTAAGTATACCATTTTTTATCTGGGCACATGGCACATAAGTACCGGAGAAATGTCACCAACCCTTCAGCAGCTTCCATCTTATCAGTTTGGTGTAGTGGTCAGGAGTTGGACTCTAATCTGGGAGAACTGGGTTTGATTCCCCACTCCTCTACATGCAGCTGCTGGTGTGACCTTGGGCCAGTCACAAGTTCTCTCAGAGCTGTTCTCTCATGAGCAGTTCTCAAAAGACCTCTCTCAGCCCCACCTACCTCACAGGGTGTCTTGTTGCGGGGAGGGGAAGGGGAAGGGATGGGTGGTGCACATGTCCTGGGTATCTCAAGTCTACTTGAAACCTGGTGGTTTCAAGGGAGCAGGAAGAGAATGAGGGTGTGTTCTTTATGCTTATTTTTATTGCACAAAGTATTGGATGGGGAAGGGAATGGAGGAAGAGCAGGTCAGTTTCACTCACCTGTGGAGGGGAGCCTGAGGGGTGGGGGTTGCCTTCTGACACACTTCCGGCATATTAGGGGGTGTGGCATATGCAAATGAAAGTTATGCAAATTAGTTATGCTAATGAGCTCCTGCACCTCTTTTTCTACGAAATGACACCTGCATAGTTCTATTCATTTCCTACAATAGGGTTGCCAGGTCTGGGTTGGAAAATACCTGGGGACTTTGGGGGTGGAGCCAGGAGAGGGCGGGGTTTGGTGAGGGGAGGGGCCTCAGCATGGTACAGTTCCATAGAGTCCACCCTTCAAAGCAGCCATTTTCTCCAGGGGAGCTGATCTCTGTCAGCTGAAGATCAGTTGTAAAAGCAGGAGATCCCCAGGCCCCACCTGGGGGCTGGCAACCCTATCCTACAAAGCCTAAAACTACCAGACATACAGCTGTCATAACTCTGTGCTAACACAGTTCCAAGTTCCAACACCATGGATACTTCATTCATGCAATGCAACTACTGAAAAGAGAGAGAGAACATTGTACATTGAGCAGGTGCTGCTGGTCACTTGGATGCCACACAAGTAGACATATAGAAAACTGCATGCCTGTTCTAATTAGGGTTGCCAAGTCTGGGTTGGAAAATACCTGGGGACTTTGGGGGTGGAGCGAGGAGAAGGTGGGGTATGGGGAGGGGATATTTCAAGCATAGTACATAGTACATAGGATATCTCAGCATAGTACAATGCCATAGACGGTACCCGTCAAAGCAGCCATTTTCTCCAGGGCAGCTGATCTCTGTCAGCTGGAGATCAGTTGTAAAAGCGGGATATCCCCAGGCCCCACCTGGAGGCTGGCAACCCTAGTTCTAATCAATAAAAGCCCTTATTTTGCTTGGTGACATTTGCTTACAATCTCTGGTTTGTTGAAATTCAGAAACTAAATTCACCATATTTTTGGATCCAGAAAATATTTTCTATGTATCAAGTACATTTTTATGCCACCCTTTCGTAAAGGAGCCCCTTCACAGCAACCCTGTGGAGCAGGTTATGCTGAGGCTATTTGGCCCAAGATCATCCAGCAAGCTTCACAGCAGAGTGGTGAGCTCTCCAAGACTGTATCCGGACACACTGACCATTTCACCACATTGTCAGATGAACTAGTGAAACTGGGTGATGGGGCGGCGGGGGGGGGGGGGGGTTAATTCTCCTTTAGTGTAAGGATGATCTTTCTTGCTCAAATAATATGTGATGGCTTGTTCTGCAGATGCCTCTCTAGGGTGGCTTGAGACACACTTTGGTCTTGTTTGCATCAGTATGGGTAGGATTGCTTGGGTTAACGATCCTTAATTATTAGTCTTTCCAATTTTGGTAGGGCAGCATAATTCCCCATGCACAAAAATAAAAAGTTGTATTCTAGCTTGCTGCATTACAGAGTAGGTACCTTTGGACTGCTAGCAGAATAAACAAAGCATGTTTTTAAAGGGTGGTTTCAGACTTCCTACTCCATCTGCTGGAGTCAACGCAATGTGGACTGTCACATGCTTTAATAAGAAGAGAGATAATCCCTGTAACTGGGAAGTTATGCAATTTAGGAGTTCCCCTTTCCTATTTACTTTGGAGTCCTTTTAGAATGTTTGAAATTCTTTTTTTAAAGCAACTTTATTAGTAACTAGCATAAAGTGTTTTATCTTCAGTTATTCTGTCCACTGAGACATACCATTCTACTACTAGTGGGCCAATTGAACCTGTCGCAGAAAAAACAACAGAATCTTCTGACATCAAGACCAGAAAAGTAAAAACAGTTCGCACCACAGTTTGTATTGGCACCATTTAATGGCCATCAATAAATAAATAAATTCTAGCCATGGTGGTCTGAAGCAGCAGAAAAAAGTTTGAGTCCAGAGGCACCTTTAAGAATGACAAAGTTTTATTCTGGGTATAAGCTTTCATGTGCATACGAAAGCTCTGTGTGCCTCTGGACTCAAACTTTCTTTAAAAAAAATGTTAACATAAGTATATCACTGACATAGGCTGTGGTCACACAGACTAAGCAATCCACTTTCAATCCACTTTCAGTGCACTTTCCAACTGGATTTTACTGTGTGAACTGGCAAAATCCAGTTGGATTACTTAGTGTGTGAGGCTGCAGCCAGAGTCCAATGAAATGGTCATTTCCAATGACAGTAATCTTGTCCCTCCATGGTCACAACTTCTGATTTCAGCAAGGGGGTAGAAAAAGTGATTTCTGACAGTCTGATGTAGTGTGGTTAGGCTAGCCAAGATCCACATTCAACCCTCTCCCCTGACATTAACTTCTCAGTGGCCACAACGAGATCATGTGGTTTTCCCAGGTACAACCGAGGGACACTGCAGCTATTTTACATCAGGGTCTCTGTTGCTTTAAGAATGCCACAGGGTCCTGATTCTACCGGGGACTATGAGGCTGTGGGATGGGGAGGGGTTCCTGTCCCCCCCCCACATTATTTTTCAAGAGCCCAAACCCTGGAGCATTTTGGGATCTTAAAAAAAACAGTTTGGTGGGAGAAAAGAGCCCCTCCTCCACACCACATTTCTGAACATGATCAAGCCCCTGCAGCATTTTTGAAGCAACAGAAATCCAGAGGTAAAATGGCTGTGGCACCCCTAGGTTGTCCCCAGGGTAGGGTTGCCAGGTTCCCCCTGGCCACTGGAGGAGAATGGGGAGTATGGTTGCCAGATCCAGACTGGGAAACTCCTTGAGATTTGGAGATGAAGCCTGGAGAGGACAGGGACCTCAATGGGGTACAATGCCATACACACACACACACACAATCCATTTTCTCCAGAGGAACTGACCTCTGTAGCCCGTAGATGAGCTGTAATTCTGGGGGATCCCCAGGTCCCACCTGGAGGCTGGCATCCCTACCCTGGGGATACCATATCAATTAACTGTGCCCTGAGTTCTCTGGAGCCAGTGTTTCTTCCTCAGTCTAAAACAGGATTGCCAGCTCTGGACTGAGAAATTCCTGAAGGATTGTGAGTGGAGCCTTGATAAAACTCAGTTTAGGAAGGGAGGGACCTTTAGCAGAGCATAATGCCATACAGTCCATCCTCCAAAGTAGCCATCCTCTCCTGGGGAGCTGAACTTTGTGAGCATCTGGGGTTCAGTTGTAATTCCAGGAGATCTCCAGGCCCCACCTGGAGGTAGGCAACCCTACTACCTTACAGGGTTGTTATTCACATAGATGGAGGCTGGAAGAGCCACATATACCTCCCAGAGCTCCTTGGAAGAAAGTGGATAAGATGTAGCCAAATGTGCTAGGTGGGGAAAGGTATAACGCAGGGGTGTCGAACACATTTGTAAAAATAAAATACGTATGCTTAAAACTCTTGCAATATTTTGTTTATTTAACAGCCTTTGGTACCTCCCTCCCCCAAAAGATGCCCGCCTAAAATGGAAAGATTGGGGAATAATGGGGTTTGGCAATGCAATTTTTAAAATAAAACATCAAGAAAAAGCACAAGGATCACAGCAGAGACTAAAAATATAAAATGCTCTGAGCCTAGGAACATAAAATGTCTGGGCATTGCAAACTTCTACTCTCCCCCCAGGTCTACTCAGAGTGGCAGTGGCTCTCCAGTGTAATATCCCCCGTTGGCTGTGGGTTCCCAGGTTAGAGAACTCACTCAGGCACCTATTCTCAGGTCCATTCAGCAGAGACAAGATGGCTCAAAACATCAACCCTGTATTTGCAAGGAGACAACTCCAGTAAGCAACAGCTTCAGCTATACAAACACTGGAAAGTGAAACTTCTTGAGCTCCACTCCACTGAAATACATTGCAGCACAGACAAAGTTGCACAGAAAATGCCGTGGGCCTGATTAACGCCATGGGCAGGCCACTTCTGGCCCGCAGGCCTTAAGTTTGACAGCCCCGGTATAAAGTTTTCTTTTGGATATCTTGTATATAAAATAGTGTCTTTAAAAGCATTTATTTAGGTTACTGTTTTATACCATCTAATAAAATGAAATACACACTTTATAAACAAGTAATAACTACCACAATGTTACCAAGGTAGAGTGATTACCCCTTGGTACCATACATATCTAGCACATTGATTCATTTGTCAGTCAGCAGTAAGAGGTATGCTTGAAACAGGGCTGGGGATTACTAGTACTGAAGCCCACTGTTCCCCAGAATCACAAAATGACACACACACTCACACCCCCCAGCATCTTTAGGTGATATTGCTGCCAACCTGTTTTTAATATTCTTAATGGATAGAGAGAAAAGAATTGCTTAAGAATTCCATATACATATGGACCATACTCCTTGAATGAACACCTGACTCAGTCATTTGCATCATCTTACAAAGTACCACAGAGAGAATTTCTTCTTCATTTGCTTCCCTTTTCCCCATCTTTCCTCTTAAGAGAGTTTTCTTGATTGCTGAAACACGCAAGAAATCGTGTCTATGGAAAGAAATCTTATGGCGCCCTCTACTGGAACTCCTAAAACTATTGTCTGGATGGCAAAAATTTTATTAGGGGATTGGATTCACAGCTGACTTTTTTTATATATATGCTTTGTGACTTCCTAAAGCTACCACTCTGGGCAAAATAGGCACTTTGCATAATATTCACATATTACTTGGTGGAAAGATGATATATCTGGAAATGGCCCAGTAGTTAAATGAAAATCTCAAACTGATGTCAGCTCTTTAACCTGCCTGTTGTCAAAGACGCTATACAGGGGAAAATGTAAAAATGGACTCAATTTGTAAATATTATTTTTATGTAGTTGTTTTCATTTAGTTAGATACCCAAACAAGGTTTCCCCTGCAGCACCTGTTTCTGAATTCTTTATTAGCCTTTATTATCTTTTCTCCCCTATTGAAAAGGTGAATACTCTTCCATTACAAAACTATGAATATCAATACAACTTAAAACCATGAGCAAATAATAATAATAATAATAGATTAGTGTTTACGAGATACCTCCTGTGTGTAAAGAAATTGAGCCATTTTGGGGCAAGTGAAGCAGCATTAGATCAAATCAAACTAGTAGTCTACCTTGGCTCAGTGGTCTCTTCTCTCTCTGACTAGGGTCTCATGCAGGTACAGGGTTTTCTCTTTGAAAGCTTTTGAAACTGGAGATGTTAGACACTGAACCAGGGAACAACTGCCCACAGCATGCCCAGTCACTGAGCCCTGGCCCCTTCCCAACATTTTGACAGTTAACCTGCACTGCTGCACACTCTTCTCTTTGTCCTTGTTTTCCTTCAAAGTACAGTTGTAGGGTTGCCAGGTCTGGGTTGGAAAATATCTGGAGACTTTGGGGGTGGACCCAGTAGAGGGTGGGTTTTGGAGAGGGGAGGGGCCTCAGCATGGTACAATGTCAAAGCAGCCATTTTCTCCAGGGGAGCTGATCTCTGTCAGCTGGAGATCAGTTGTAAAAGCAGGAGATCCCCAGGCTCCACCTGAAGGCTGGGAACCCTAGAGTCGGGTCTTCTTTGTGCTTGATCTTGAATACCCATTTGCATCCAACAGGCTTTCTGCCTTGAGGTAGTTTAGTAAGAGTCCATGCTTCTTTCTCATATATGGATAGTATTTCCTGTTCCATCGCTTCAAGCCATCTTTGTCTTTCACTCGCAGGTAAGTTGCGTATCTCTTTCCAGTTCTTAGGTTCTTTTGCAGATTGTACAGTTTCACAAAACTCGTATTTCTTTGCTGGTCACCCTTTAGTGTTCCTTTCTGATCATCTCACACTGGTTGTGGGTTCTGTCGTGGGTTCTGCTGCCTCCTCTGGTGCAGTTCCCACTTCCCCTTCTGTCCTGGTAGTTTCCTCAGAAGGTGGACCTGCCAATTCCCCGGTGGTCACCACAGGTAACCATGCAACCAACTCTTCAGGTGCAGTCCCAGACCTCTGTGGATCAGTTACAATGGAAACACTTAGCAAATCACTTTCATCAACAAATACAACATTGCGTTCCCCAACTGTGTGGTTCTGGGGGTTGTATATCCTATATCCTTTTCCACCAACAGGATACCCTACTACAAGTCCAATTTCAGCTCTGGGGTCAAGTTTTCCTCTTTTCTACCTTGTTATGTGAGCATACCCTTTGGAATCAAAAGCTTTGATGTGCTTTAGTCCAGGCCACTTTCCAAACCAGGCCACAAAAGAAGTGGTCCCAGTAATCTTTGAAGGTACTCTATTGTGTAGATACACTGCTGTGTTCACAGCTTCAGCCCATAAGGTATTTGGCAGCCCAGAATGCATCAGCATAGCCCTACACATTTCTTGGATTGTTCTATTCAGCCTCTCAGAAGATCCATTTTGTTGAGGCGAATGTGGGATAGACACCTTGTGTTCAATCCATGTTCCAGAAATCTTTTAAATTCTGCATTGCAATATTCTCCACCTCCATCAGTGCGTAAGCTTTGAGGTGCTTGGCCAAACTTGTTTTTAATTGTGGCCACATAACATTTGAATTTATTTAGCATCTCATCTTTGCTCTTCATCATATATATAAAAGTATATTTTGTTTTACTCTCAGTAAAAGTTACAAAGTATTTATTCCCACCACAGGATGGCGCTGGAGGACCAACAAGATCACTATACACAATTTTTAGAAACTTCTCATTATTAGCAGTGGACTTTCCAGTATATTTTGGTGCCATCCCTTTAGCTTTGAGACATGTGTCACACCTCTCCTTTGTCTTGTCACAACTCACAACAGGGATTCCACGTTCCTTCAATAACCTTTCAACACTCTGCATACTCCCATGCGCAAACTTCAAATGCCATTCATACAAACAACTCTGATGATTACAAGAGCCATTGCCAGTTTGATAAACTTATCTCTCATCAGTATCAACATCAGATTCTTCACCAATGTCCACAAGATAATTAAATCTATTCCTTTCCTGCACTTCAAATTCAAGTCCAGGAATCTCAGCAACAATTTTACTTCCTTCCCTTTTTCTAAGCAACCCAAGATGATCACTGTCCAGAAACCTTTTGGTTGAAATTAAATTATCAGCTGCTTCAGGAACTAGAGCCACATTCTTTAACTTAACATTCACCACTTCTTCACTTGTAGTGAGGAGTTTGATTGGTACCATCCCTACACCTTTTAAAGCAAGCAGTTCCTTGTTGGCTTGAAAAATCCTTGGTCTATTTTCAGTATCAAGCTCAGAAAACAAATCCTCATATTTGCAAATGTGCATGCAGGATCCAGAGTCAATTAAAAACACTTTCTTATTCTCATCATTATAATCATTACAAAGTCTAAAAGCATGGAAATTTGTGCGGTTGGGAGCATGGAAATTTCTATTTCCCTTTGTTTGTGGTCTAAAGCCTCTGCTATAGTTTCCTCTTCCACTGGGTGTCTCCCTTTTAGTTTGAGCATGCGCTCCAGTGCCAGTGGCCCTTTGTCCTTGTTCTCCTTTAAACTCATAATCTCTGGCATTTTTAGATTCTCAGAATTTGGCCATATGGGGCCCTTTACATATGAAACATTCAATTTCCCTTTTAAATCTGTGCCCATGTTTCAAACTCAAAACAGACATTTCATTAGACAGAGCATCCTGGTCACTTCTTAAGTCATATTCCTCCTTTAAAACCATCAATAAGTTTTCATGTTTTAAATCCTTCTGGTGCCTCAAAGACATAGCCAAAGATTTGTAGCTGGCTGGCAAACCCTTAAGTATTGCAGAAATAATGTCTATTTCATCAGGTGTTTTCCCCAATTCCTTTAGCTGACTGTAAATGCCCATTAGTTTGCTCAATTGCTTAGGCAAAGAGTCTCTTTCTTTCACTTTAAAATCAAAGATCTGACCCTTCAAGTAGTAAATCTTACTGGTAGCTTACCCTCCATATTTCTCTTTCAGGTATTTAATCATTAACTTGGTGGTCTTGACAGTATATAGATCAGGCACTTCATGGCAATTCACAGACCCCAGTATTAAAGCTTTGGCATAACCATCTTGTTTCTTAAAAATAGTTCTCTCTGGCTCATTGGCTGGGAATTCTTGTGTTAGGATGCGTTCAACATCGTGGGCTTCTAGTCTCATCTTGAGATAGCCTTCCCACCAGTTAAAGTTGTGTGGGGTTAATTTTAAAGAAACCAGTTCCCCCAAGGGAGCTTGGAACGTACTCACAGTATTTTCAGCTGAACTCATTTCGGCTGGCTGTAGCAGGCAGGAACTTGCAGGGTTAAATTCCTTCCTCTGAGCTGGGAGCGGGAGACTTTAATATAAAATTTCTCCATGTAAAGGGTTGTTCTAACTGAGGACTTTGTACATTCTGTTTCTATGGTAATAAATTACTGAGTCGCATAACAAAATAATATTACTGTAAGCTACTGCCATGTCAACTCTTTCCACTGTGCTATACAATATATGTTCATTAACACTACAGGGGTTTTTTGTTTGTTTGTTTCCCAGATAACATTTTTAAATGAGTAGTTTGATATATATGTCACTCATTTGGCATCCTTCCTAGGTTATGTGGGTTTTCTGAATAAACCAATACCATTTTATGCATTGCTCTTCTTAGGTGGATCCTACAAGTACCGGATAGTGCTGTTAGGCAGAACTGTGAAGAACTACTTAGGAATCGGTTAGAACTGTAGGGAACCATCCCTTCCTCTGCTTGCCACCAGAACCCCCACCCACAACTTGTCTCCCACCCACCAACATTCATGCACAAAGGAAAAAGAAAATGAGAAAGAAGAGGAAAGGGCTTGGTGACTTAGCAAATGTACAAGCAGCCAAGTGCTTTGTCATAATGTTTGACAATGGATTCCAGATCCCGCTCCCAGATGTTTGCAGAACTTCTCTTTACTAAACTGATTGCTTCTTATTAATGACATTTATAATTTCTGCTTCTCAGTTTTGTATTTTTAGGAATCCTTATTTTCCAAGATTTTTGTACCAAGAAGTACACCATGCCAGAACCAATGTGCTGAGAGCCAGTCTATAATAATAAATACAATATTGCTATCCAAACTTAACATAAAATTATTGTCTAAATCACTTCTGCCCAAACATTTCCTAGGATCCTACAGGACTAAAAGATCACTTTCACCACATGTCAATTTGTACCAGTACTATATAAGTATTCAGAGGTTGGTTGGGGCTGGAGGAGGAAGAAGCTGGCAGGTAAGTTGTCTGCAATGGCACTTCCCCCCCCCCCCCCGCCTTTAGGGCACTCCACACACTGCACATCAAGAATTGGCTGAATTCACACAACGTCATCACCCCGCCACCAGGTAATGAACGTGCTCTGGGATGCCCCCAATAAGATTAAGGTCCCTGTCCTCATCGAGGGCTCCCCCTGCCTTATGGAACTAGACACAGGGTAATCATACTTGATCATTTCAGAGGCCACATTCCAGAAACTGTGTCCAGAGGGGGGGCCCCATTTACGGAAGCTCTGGCTCCGGGACTTCCAGAAAAATCCCATAGTGATCAAGGGGCTGGGCAAGTTCACGGTCCAGTTCAAGGACTTTAAGGGAAAACTGGACCTCCTGGTGGTGGCGGACAACCTCACAAGCCTCTTGGGACTATCCTGGTTTAGGACCCTGGGACTGGGTGTGATGGGGGTGAACAGTATCTGCACCCCGGACTTTCAAGATATCTGTGCAGAATTCCCCACAATCCGCAATTTGCAGAATTCCCCACAATTCGACAGAGCACTAGGCTCCTACACCGGTCCCCCAGTATCTTTGGACCTTGACCCAACGGTCCAGCCCATCCACATTTTGGCCTGCCAGCCTCCACTCGCTGTTTGGCCTAAAATTGAACAGGAGCTGGACAAATTAGTTGAGCAAGGGGGTTTGGAATCGGTATCACACGTGCATTGGGAAACTCCCATTGTAACTCTGCTTAAGCCCAATGGAGACATCCGCATCTGTGCGGATTACAAGTGCACATTAAACATGGCACTCCAGGCACATGCTTACCTGGTGCCCATAATCAGCCACATTTTGGCTACACTGGCTGGCGCCAAGGTCTTTGGAAAGCTGGACCTGGCAGAGGCCTATCAGCAGCTGCCTGTGGACAATGCTACTGCTGAAGCCCAGATCATCGTGACCCATAAGGGGGCCTTTAAGGTAAAGCAGCTCCAATTTGGGGTCAGTGTAGCCCCAGGGTTATGCTAAGCTCATGCCAGGAAGGGGTGGAGAATCATTCAGCCTGAGCGGTGGGTGTTGCCTTCTGACACACTTCCAGTGACGTCAGGATGTGTGGCATATGCAAATAAGTTATGCTAATGAGCTCCTGCACCTCTTTTTCTACTAAATGACCCCTGTAAGTATTGAAGAAAGGGATGTATACAAAATGGCATTTTTGCTGTGTCACACTTAGGAGATTTCTCCCAATCCTCACCCACTACTGTTTTTGGTCCTATGCATCAAATTCAGTCCTATAACTCTCTAGATTCAAAATTGGCTCCACTCAGTTTTGTCCCTAGCCCAGCCTCTGTCTCTTAAACGTCAAGCTGGCTTTTTTTCCTTTCCTGGCACCATACCTGCATTCTTGAAATTAAAAGTTGGCATTCCCAGCAGAAGTTATGTCACAGTATGTCAAAGGACTACCTCATTTAAAGATATGATTGAACTATAAAATGAAATTGTTCAATCTGCACATTAGATCAAAATATGTCTGAGAGACCTTTACGTTATCAGCTATTACAACTCTTTAATTACTTTCAACTCTTACTGATAAGTGTTAATCAGTTCAAGGCCACTGCTTCAAGTATCTAATACAACTTTGTCCTGGTCTTTGCAGAGATTTTGGTCTGGAGGTATAGAAGTTTTGTCCAGAAATGGTTAATTAATAGCTTACCTAGGTTATTTCAGTTCAATGAATGGACACTCTTACTGAATATAAAAAGTGGCACTTTCACATCTTCTGAATCATTTTCAGACTTTGGTATAAATGCTTGTAAATTTACTACAGTTGCTTGAAATGCCTGTAATATCAGCATTGCTTTTCATATGGGAAATAGTGGTGATTTTGTGCTGTAATTTGTTATTGGTTCTTGGAATAAGGAGGAGGTAAGGATGATTTTGATGAAGTCTGAACCTTTCCCCATTTGTATCATTTTATGTGTATAATTTTTAAAAATTGTTATACTTAATAAAAATAGCCACTGGTAAAAGTAATACTTAACTGTAATGACTCATTTTCCAGGTAGATATGCATTAAGAATTACTAGACAGACCCTTTTAAACCTTGCCACAAATTTCAAGAGATAAATTGCACATTGGAAAAAAAGTTCTGTGTGTTCAATTAAATTATGTTACTTGGAATTCCTGGATTTTCAGAAATGGTGAGCATTGCAGTTCAGGTGAAAACAGCCCCAATGACATGGTTTGTTAAATATATTTAGAAATCTTCAGATATATAAATTAATGTCTTGTCATTTTTTGCCTCCTTTTCTATATTGCAAATATTTTCAAATTAGATCTGTAATTACTTTGCATAGGTTAGTCATTTGATTTACTAAAAATTAAAATAAAACTAATAAAAAAGGTTTTAGTTCTATTGTATGCAAATGTTTTATATTTATCTCTATGGCTTTTATCGTGTTCATCTTTCAATGTCTTGCTTTTGCAACACAGGATATAAAAAGTGATGAAAGTCATCTATGTGTACCGTCTGTTAAGTGATAAGGGAATGCTGCACTACACAATAATATGTTACAAATGTTCAAAGAAAGCAGCGCATGCAAAGATATAGCAATTTAGTATATTTGCTGAGCATGTATTTGCTTTTTTGTGCTCACAGCATACAGGAAAACCTAACTTGCTTCAAGAACAAAGCCCAAAGTCTGAAAGCTGTTAATCACTTTGTTTATAATGAGTTCAAATTATTCAATGTGATCGGGAAATATACAAGGCAGTAAATTATTTGATCTCTACCCATGAATTTCAATAGCATACCATAGTATTATCTTTCTTCCTGGTATTCCTTAATATTACATATCTGCTTTTCCTCCTATTTTGCATAGGTTCACTATGCTTTCAAAGGTTCCTTGATGTAGCTATTTTATTTTAGGATTTATAGAACAATGCTTTCAGTCATGCTTCTACACATCTATTTATATGTAATACTGAGCATTGCATTGTTATTATAATATTGTTAAAGACATTCCATAAATGATCCTTCTTAACATGGATTTTCAATTGTCCAGTGGCTGCATCAGACAAAGCACAATTTACACGAACCACTATAAATGTGGGTCTTGAAGCAGCTATACAAGTGAGCTCTGGTTGGAGACTTGGAGCTACATGTCTGTGTTAATATAAGAATGTAACCCGTTAGTTCAATGAGATTTGAAGTGACACCCTGAGCAGAGTTTCAGCCTT
This sequence comes from Lepidodactylus listeri, assembly GCA_029233225.1. NCBI lineage: Eukaryota > Metazoa > Chordata > Lepidosauria > Squamata > Gekkonidae > Lepidodactylus > Lepidodactylus listeri. The sequence continues at coordinate 54,844,392 of JARCFY010000006.1, forward strand.
CTAATCCTGGTCACTTTAATGGATATAGAATCATAGAGCTGGAAGGGACCTCCAGGGTTATCTAGTCCACCTCCCTGCACAATGCAGGAAATTCACAAATACCTCCCCCCTCCACACCCCCAGTGGCCACTGTTCCATGTCCAGAAGGGTGTAACTCTGTTTAGGATTGCATAGTTGGGAGAACAGTTCAGTGTGGTTGGGTTATAAATGCATGTATGCACATTGACCTTAGCAACATACGTGAAAGGGTGGTCTCTTTAGTGGTCTATTAAGGCAGTTATTCGTCTGTGGATTATTTGAGCAGGCAGACTTGATTTCTTAGAAGGAAAAAGCACATATCAGCAATGCTAGCAGGCATATTGTTCAAACAAAAGTTAAACCAAACAGATTTTCTGTTCATTTCACCAGACAGCAAACCCTGGGGAGATTGCCAGGGTTCACCCAAATGCAGCTTATTTGACTAAAAAATATATATATTCTTTAACACCCCCCCCAAAAAAAACCCGAACCCCTGCCTGTGTATCCCCTCTCCAATTCTGTTCTCCAGTATTCATTAGATAATAAAATGTATCTTGGCAAACATATTTTGCCATAAACTTCTATTTATGTTAAAAATGATTAGTGATAACCAGAGTGAATGAGGTAGTAGTGATATGTTTAGAACAGAAGATAAATTTCATTGGATTTGATTTACTGTATCTGGTGCATTTTCATTACTGAGGCAATAACAAGCTTCTGTATTGTGCTCAAGTTGTTATTTGCTAGTTATCTACTGCCTCCTTAGTGGATTTATTACTCAGATGAGGGCAATTCCTTCTAGCAACAATGGGAATTGTGTGTTGTAAATTGAAGCTTCCATGGCAGACTTGAAGGTCAAATCTGAATTTATGGTCCTAATCTATGCCACCTCCCTATTGCCTTTTGCAGACGTCTGAATGAGCCACCCTTGGAGAATGGGATGCTGCCGTATCTTGGATGTGCTTTGCAGTTTGGCTCCAATCCTCTCAAATTCCTCAGAGCAAGGCAAAAGAAACATGGGTCCATTTTCACTTGCAGACTGGCAGGAAAATATGTTCATTTCCTCACAGACCCTTTTTCCTATCACTCAGTGTTGCAACAAGGAAGACATCTGGACTGGAAAAAGTTCCACTTCACAGCCTCAGCAAAGGTAGCACATTCAAAAAAAATGAGAGTATTTTCAGAAATAATAAAATATATTTTAAGTATTTTTTTTTTAAAGGAACAATGGAAATCCTAAAAACATACCAACAAATAACTAGCTATAGCTGGCATTACCAGTTAATGTCATATTGACAATAATGTTGCACCTGGTACTGTAGAAATAGAAGGCTATCAGGTTCAGTGGAATCAGTGTTAATTTCCCCATAATGTCTACCTCTCTACAAATCAATCTGTCTTCAAAAACTTAGTTACATAAACACAGATTTTGCTTACAGATCAAGATATTTTCATTTAAGACTAGTAAGTCACAGGTTAGTAGAGCAAATACTGATATATTGTGTAGTTCTCTTGAATTATAATGTTCAGATTACTTTTAAAGGCATTTTGGAACAAATTTATCAGAAACTGTTGTGATGAATTTCCTTAGGACAGCCAAGCATGCTCCAGGTTGTCATTTAGATGTCCATGCCTACCCATTTTCTTCTATGAGATTGATTGCTACTGTGAAAACTGGTATCTTCTATATATCAACATGGGATGTCTGGCTCCATACACATGACATGACAGTTTCAGTTCATATCAGGACCAGAACACAGGCAGAGAGGGTTTAAGTCTTTTCATTGTACCTTTTCCCCAGTCTGTAATGGGAGCATGGAAGAAAATGGTTTCAGATCAGGAAAATGGTGGGGGTGGAAACGGTAAACCAATTTTCTGTATCCTGGATGTTTAACAAACAAACAAACACTGATCAATATGTTGTTGAAGGCTTTCACGGCCAGAGTTTACTAGTTATAGATTTTCTGGACTGTATGGCTGTGGTCTTGGCACTGTAGTACCTGATGTTTCGCCAGCAGCTGTGACTGGCATCCTCAGAGGAATAATACAGAAAGCTGGACACAGAGAGTACTCCAGCTTTCTGTGTTATACCTCTGAGGATGCCAGTCACAGCTGCTGGTGAAACGTCAGGTACTACAGTGCCAAGATTACGGTCATATAGCCCGGAAAATCTACAACAACTAAACACTGATCACTCATTCCATGAACTCCCAGCATCACATATGGTTGCAATTTCTACAATCAGTTTCAATTCTGAACTAGAAAACTTATGTTTCACAGTTTCAAACCCAACCTTTTCCAACCAAACACATGGTAGATCTTGTAAACAGAAGAAAAGCCTTAGGATGACAGTCATATTCAGTACTTAATATCATTCCCATCTACTCTGGAAAAATCAGAGCTACTCACTACTCTCTCAGGAGACAATGAAAAGTTCTCTTCAGGTGAAATGGTAGTCTAATTAGAGTTCTAAGTAGCCATACTTTATCATTATCCATAAGTAGGCTATGAATTTAATAATTTCTCAGTCCCGTGCCCTTCTTCTATACATCTGTTTTAAATCATGAATAAAATAATTTGCTTGTGATTTTTCCTTGTACATTCTTCTGAGTTGTGGATCGTGTTCTGCTGCTGTACAGGGCTCCCCGTCTTCGTACTGTTCAAAATCCTCCTAGCGTAAGTGGCCCTCTGGCCATGAGATTCAAAGAGCTTCCCAGGGTGCATGTGTGTGGAAAGAAAGGTGAAAAGGTTGGATCCCAGATATAGGTTGTGATCAGCATTTCTTAACATTTGCCATATTTGATGACAGGCTTTTGGACATAGAAGTATTGACCCAAACGATGGGAACACCACTGAAAATATGCATCAGACCTTCATGAAAACCCTGCAGGGAAAAGCACTGAACTTTCTCAGTGAAGCTATGATGGAAAACCTTTCCTATGTCATGCTGGAATCAACTGCCTCAAAAATGAACTCCAGTGATTGGGTAACAGATAAGCTTTATGAATTCTGTTGCCGTGTGATGTTTGAATCTGGGTTTTTAACACTTTTTGGTACAGAGATCGACACAAACAACAAGAAGATCCATTCTAACCAAGAAGACCAAAAAACACTTATTTTAAACTCTCTAGAGAATTTTAAAGAATTTGACCAAATTTTTCCAGCTCTTGTGGCAGGCCTACCTATCTACATATTCAAAGGTGCCCACAGGGCACGCGAGAAGCTGGCTGAATCTCTACTCCATGCGAATCTTCAAAAAAGAGAGAACATTTCTGAACTCATTTCTCTCCGCATGTTCTTGAATGACACACTCTCCACTTTTGATGATAAGGAGAAAGCAAAGACCCATCTTGCAGTTTTGTGGGCTTCACAAGCAAACACAATTCCTGCTACATTTTGGAGCTCATTCTACCTTATTAAGTAAGTAGCTACCCAAGGCGTACTATAAGATATAGGACCTCTCTATACATGTATTGTTTCTTATGGTAGTTAGACAAATTCTGCTCTTGGTTGATTGTGCACCATGTAGTAGCTTACCACAGTATGCATATTACTATTTGGCAAACTGGTTTTCTATGTTATCATGCTAAAAGATAAAAAGAATTGAACCACATCTCAGATTTTTTATCCAATTTATGGAAGAAATTCCTGAACTTCCTGAGACCATAATATGCAGGAATAATCCCATACAGCCTCTTTATATATATGCTTTTAAAATGTATTTAGATAGGTATGTCCTGCTTTTGTCCCCAGTGAGGACTCAAACAATTTATAGTATCATTCTCCCCTTTACCTTTTGACAATGAGGACTCTCAACAATACACTAGTTGGGCTTCTCAGATTTGGTCTAACCAATAAATATTAACATCCTTCTAGAACAGAAAGCAACAATCCCTACATCTGAATTAATGTTTATGAGGCTTTCAAAAATGGTAGTTAGTCATCTCGGTGAAAGCTGACTGCACCTTTTAGATTATCTGCATTGCATACACTAGGTTTCACATAACAAAATATGTTTTATTATTATTACTATTATTTCAAGTGGGTCGGTATGTTGGTCTGAAACAATAGAACAAAGTTTGGATCCAGTGGCACCTTTAAGACCAACAAAGTTTTATTCTGGGTATAAGCTTTTTTGTGCACGCTCACTTCATCAGATATACTTCATCTTTATTGGTCTTAAAGGTGCCACTGGACTCAAACTTTGTTCCAATGCTAATAATAATATGTCTTCAAGTTTCAACCAACTCATAGCAACCCCTCATGGGGTTTTCAATGCAAGAAGAGATGTAGTTTGCAATTGCATTCACCTGCATAGCAACACCCATCTTTCTTGGCGGTCTCCCATCCAAATACTAACCATGGCCAACCCTGTTTAGCTTCCAAGATCAGATGAGAATGGGCTAATCTGGATTATTCAGGTTGTCGCCCCCGCCCCCCCCCCCCTGGCCCTCTGTAAATATGACTTTAGTAGCCGTGGTGGGTAGGGGGCATTTCATCCTGAGATGGAATAAAGGGTTGTTGCTTGATCAACAAGAGGCTTTGAATTCCATCGTTTCTTTCACAAAGTCTCCATGCTACTGCCCAATGATTAGACTACTGATAAAGACTGCTATTCTCATCCACCTAGCAGAGAATGTACCTATGGACTGTGACTAGCAGCTACATACCTTCTCTTTCTGGTGCCCATGTATAAGTACTGGCTCATAGCCACTCTTTGCATTGTGACCAGTATGTCAATTTCAGGAATCAAGAAGCAATGAAAGCAGCTGTGGAAGAGGTACAACGAGTGCTGGAAAATGCTGGTGAAAAAATGGGCTTGAATAGGAAGCGTGTTTCCTTGAATCAAAAGCAGCTGGATAACATGCCTGTATTAGGTACGCTTGCTTTTGTTCTGTTTTGTTTGCCGTCAAGTGACAATTGACTTATGGCAATGTCCCCATGGAATTTTCAAGTCAAAAGCTGTTCAGACGTGGTTTGCCATTGCCTGCTTCTGCGTCATGACCCTAGTATTCTTTGGGGGTATCCTTCCAAATACAGGGCTGACCCCACCTAACTTCTGAGATCTGACAAGATCAAACTAGCCTGGAATATCCAGGTCAGGGCTTGTTTAACATGTAATAAAGGACCTGGAACTTTCACCACTTTCCTGTACTACTCCACTAGTGATCAGTGAACAAACTGCTGATATTTGGGTTGTGTAAAGTGCCATCAAGTTGCAGCTGACTTCTGACAACCCCAACAAGGGCCTTTCAAGGGAAGTGAGAAGCAGAGGTGGTTTGCCAGTGCCTTCCTCTGCAGAATGTCCCTCAGAGGGCTCCCATCCAAGAACTAACCCAGTTTATCTTCCCAGATCTGTCGAGATTAGGCTATACCATACTGCCTTCCCTCCCTGCTGATATTTAGGAACCATTAAACATTAAGAAACATCAATTGTATAATATTCTTGTCCATGGTCATGCCACAACATGTGTACTGTACTATGTTTCTATACAGCTATAGTACATTTGGTGGTAAAGAATAACATCCAAGGAATTTTATTCTTGTTATCAATCATTTTCAAAATGTATACTGTGTCTATCCTTTTTTCACAGATAGTATTATCCTTTTTTCACAGATAGTATTATCAAAGAAGCAATAAGACTCTCCAGCGCATCCATGACAATCAGAGTGGCTAAGGAAGATTTCTCTTTGCAGCTAAGCACTGGCTCCTACAATATCCGCAAAGATGACATCATAGCCCTTTATCCTCAGCTGTTACATCTTGATCCAGAAATTTATTCTGATCCCTTGGTGAGTAATAGCAGCTTCAGATAATAACTGCACAAATTAAAGAAGATGGATTTTTTTCCTGCAGTAAAGCATTTGGTGTCAATACTGTTGTTTTTCTGTAAGTCACAAATTCTTTGCTTTTGGTAGTCAAACTGCAGACTGATGAGAGCTTTGTTGTGGTGTATTGGGGTGCAATGAAAAAGAAATATGTAGCAATCAGGTGCTAAGCAAGTTGTAACTTTAAAAAAAAGATTAAATAGTCTAAAAACATTTGTATTGAAATAGGTATCTCTGTACCTAAGATCAAATTCACATGGCCAATTTAAGTTCTTTTCAGCCCTTTTCCTGCTGATGGTATACAAGTGAGAAAAATCAGAAAAGCAATTTTAAATGTTTTTGTACATGTGTGAAACCTGGAAAATGTACTTGTAATCAGATTTCTGAATCAATTGGCAGCCACACAAGAATGTTGATTTACAACTGAATTTCAAGTTGAAATTTTCAGCCTTACCACACTTTACAGTTAGGGTTGCCAGGTCCCTCCTGGGAACCAACAGGGGATGGGGAGGACTAACTGGGAGCAGGAGGGAAGCCCAGCCTACATGCAGTGACATGCCTACATCACAGCCCATATGACTCAGAAGTGATGTCATCATGTCAGGGATGTTGGAGCAACTCTCTGGTATGTGGGCAAAAACTCTATCGTAATTTGGCTTCTATCACAGAGTTTTTGCCCAATGTCACCCCGATGTCCCCAACATGATGACATCACTTCCAGGTCACATGGGCAGTGATGTAGACACTTGGCTGCACATCTGGTGGGCTGTCCTCTTTTTTGAGTAAGTTTCCCCTGCTGGCCAGCTGACCAGTGGCAGAGTGGTGGGGTCTGGAAGCAGGGCAACCCTATTTACAATGTCTGGGAAATTTCAGACTTTGCTTTGTTTATATGATCTGTCAGGGCATATGAACCCTAGCAACAGCCCAAACATGAATCCTGTGGCTGATCCTGCTTGCAAAAATGGTATAGGAAGGATGGTTAAAGCCCCTCTGTTCTTGCTCCATGCTCTGGAGCACATCTCATGTAGTTAGGCCTTCAGACACTTCCTAATAGCAATGGAGCACATATGGGGCTTTCAAAAAATAACCCATCAGCAGAGGAAGCTTTTTAAAGCTCTCAGTGGAAAGTTTTATTTATCTATTAATTATTAAGAAGATTAGTTGCTGCAGATGAGCAGGCATCCTCATCCAATGATCCAATGCCTAAGTTTTTCCTAAACTCCAGTTTCAAAAGGAAAGGATATGCAAATTTCTCTTCCCATTCTAGAAGAAAAACAAAGAATGCACTGTTCTCTGTACTCATTTCTTCCATCAGCATCTGTGTGCCTCAAGTGCAAGGAGCCTTCCACTGATACCTGATGTCCTCTGTTAATGCAAGAACATCTTGCAGAGATCTTTGGGCCAGCAGAACACACTGGTGCCAACAAAGTGAAATTGCAGGATCCAACTTGTTAATTGGCAGGCAGCAAAAACACACTATGATTCCTGTAATAAATACCAAGCATGTTTCTGTCCAATATCAGAGGACAGAAAGTATCAATGGAACTCCCACTGAGGTCAACAGAAAGAGGTTGTTCTTGGGGTTTAGGAATAACAGAAGAGGAGAGATCTTTCAGTTTAGATGAAAACCAAATTTCAGTTCCTTTTTAGTAATAAAGATGTCAGCAGTGGTTTTGGATCCTTCACAGTGCAAAGGCAGGTGTGATCATGGAACAGAACTTTCCAATTGCTCTCTTCCCAATAGATCCTGTCTGTGGATCAAACATCCACATCTACTAAAGTCTTGTTAACATTTTTTTGCCAGAGGCTCCAGCTCTAACCCCCAATATTGATCAAACACCAAGTCCAGAGCAATATTTTTTATAATTCTGAAATTAATAATTTTGGTCAGAATAGAGGCATCACTGAGTGCAATCCTAAGAATGCTCTCCTGAAAGATGAATACAATGGAACTCACTTCTAAGTAGACCTGCTTAGGATTGTTCCCTTTGAGCTCTATGTTTGGAGCTCCCAATCATTTTTTTTAAAGAAAACTCAATATCATCCATGTGTGCTACGATTTGGATAGAGGCCATTGCATGGATAGAGACTATTGCATGTCTTTTGATCCAAAATGGTTCTGTAGTACTGCTACTGGTTATGTGGAGACAAACAGATTGACACTCACAACATCTTGTTTCATTAGGAGCTTGTTTCTATGTAGTTTAATAGTTCTGAAATTTTAAGGTTTTGTTTTATGTCTATTGAAATTGAGCAGTATGAATGATTACTAGAATATCTGGAAACTGGAAGCTGAAGATTTTCTCATAGAAAGATTTATATTCAAGTATTCAGGGAAAGGACTGAATATGCATGTCACATGTAAAAATGTGAAATCTTCTAATGCTGGCCTCAAACAACATTGCATTTATAATTACATTATTTTGGGCTTTGTTAACAGGCATTCAAGTATGACCGTTATCTCAGTGAAAATGGAGAAGAAAAGACCCTTTTTTATCGGAATGGTCAGAAGTTAAAATATTACTACATGCCATTTGGAACAGGACGTGCCAAGTGCCCTGGAAGATTATTTGCAGTTCATGAAATTAAACAATTTTTGACTTTGTTCCTTTCCTGCTTTGAGGTGGAGCTTGTGGACAAGAATGTGAAATGCCCTTCTTTAGACCAGTCACGTGCCGGACTTGGAATCTTACAACCAACAACTGATGTTGATTTCAAGTACAGATTAAAGCCTTTTTGAATGTGTGCAACAAAATATTCACTCAGATGGTTATGCAGTGCACTAAGAATAATGAGAGTTTGAAGCAACTACTAATATCACTTAAGGAAAGGCTCTCCTTTGGAAATCTAATCAAGACCACATTTTTACAGGCTCTCAGACAATAAGAGGTATAGTTCAATCCACTAAATATTCTAGTGCTACATCTACAGTAGAGCCCTTGAGCCCTGATGTGGGTAAAGTGGAGGGAAGTATTTATATCTGTGTACCTTGTGTACTGAAGAGGTTTGTGAGAGTATGGCTTGCAGTAGATCTCTGAGAGAGGATTAGTTCTTCCCTGTCAGGTAGAAATCCTTCCTATGCTGCTGCCCTTTATGCCCTTGCAAACAAATCTTACAGACAAACATGAGATCAGGGGTTGGAAGTCAGGACTGAGACAGTTGTTTGCATAACACTCATGCTGGTTAATCATCACAGCAATAGTATAAAATATTTTTTGCAATAAACCCAGACATGGCTGCTGCCGACTGAAGGCTTTTGGATACCAGCACTCTGCTTTGTTGTAGCTAAAAATGTCAGTAGCCTTTCGAAGAGGACTTTTCCCAGCTGGAGTTTATAGATCATATTGTTGCTAACTTTAGAGAATATTTATGTGTGTGCGCGCACAAGCAACTTTATTAAAATAAAAAAATCTTGATCTCTTTGTAAATACCATCCCATAAATATTGTCAATAAATAAATAATTTTATCTTATGAAAGGAACTTTTCCTCTCTCAAACAAATGTGATTTTTGTAAATAGTCAATTATGAGTCTTGGTCCCACAGAGTTATGTCAAAAGGGTGCTATTACTGTGCTTGGAGAATTTTACATAGGAACATTAAAAGGCTTCAGTCATAAGACTTTCAAATGCATTTAGGAATCTCTCAGCATAAATTGAGGACTACAAGCTTGCCTAAACTGTCTGTGGGAGACTTATCTAGAGCATAAATGGAAGATATGTTTACAAAGGTGTCCGTGTATGTGTGCATGTGCACGTGCGTGCGCACACACGCACACACACACACACACACACACACACACACACACACACACACACACACACACACAGAGAGTCCAATACATTACTAAAACTTCACAAAGCTACACATTAAAAAATTGTTGTATGGATACAGTGGCTGCAATTTAATGTTCAGGCATTATTGTGCCTGAATAATATTGAGGACTTACTGAAGAAATTTAGTTGATTAATCATAGGTGTTTTAATTGTTCATTGAATAAATCTGCATATATTTGCATATAAATAAACAATTATGAAAAAAATTGCACACTCTATATTTAGACTAATGAGCTGCATCAGATGCCTTTCTCTTCCATAACAGGGATAGAAAAATATCTCTTCTCAATGGTACCTGCCATCTTTGGTTTCTGTAAAAAAATTTTTTTTAAAGAAATTGTATGTGCTTTTCCCTTGTTTCCTGGAGTGCTCAAGCAGTGGATTGCTAGATGGGGCATTTTTCTAATAATAGTAATAGTCATAAATGAATCACTGGTTGTCTTTTTTTCTTCTCTGAGCTAATACCAGCTGAGTGGGAGGTGAGATTATATGCTGTAATGCTTTTAGATGACAGCAAAGAGACATCAAGACTAAGATCTGAATACCTGGATCCTCATTGATGCCTGGGGAATGAGGTTGAACTCAGATCATAAGAACATAAGCCATGCTGGATCAGGCAATGGCCCATCTAGTACAACACTGTGTATCAAACAGTGACCAAAACTCAGGTGCCATCAAAAGGTCCACCAGTGGGGCCAGAACTCTTACTGTTGCCCACAAGTGCCAAAATACAGAGCATCACTGATCCATAGTGTTCCATCTGTACTGTGTACCTAATAATCGCTGATGGACCTCTGCTCCATATATTAATCCAGTCCTTTCTTGAAGCTGTCTATGCTTGTAGCCGCCACAACTTCCTGTGGCACTGAATTCCACATGTTAATTACTTTTTGGGGTGAAGAAGAACTTATGTGTTCAAACCTACTGCTCATTAATTTCATTGAGTTCCCACAAGTTCTATGAGTTCTTGTACTGTGAGAAATGGACAAAAGTACTTCTTTTTCTACTTTCTCTATCCCATGCATAATTTTGTAAACCTCTATCATGTCACCCTTCAGTTGTTGTTTCTCCAAGCTAAAGAGCCATAAACTCTTTAACCTTTCTTGATAGGGAAAGTGTTCCATCCCCTTAATAATTTTAGTTGCCCTTTTCTGTACCTTTCCCAGTGCTATAATATCTTTTTTGAGGTGTGGTGACTAGAACTATACATAGTATTCCAAATGAGGCCGCACCATGGATTTATACAGAGGCATTAAGATACTGGCTGATTTGTTTTCAATCCCCTTTCTAATAATCCCCCACATAGCATTTTTCTTTTTTATTGCAGTTGCACACTGAGTCAACATGTTCAGTGAGTTATTTATCATGATTCCAAGGTTGCTCTCCTGGTCAGTTACTGCCAGTTTGGATCCCATCAACCTATATTTATAGTTAGGATTTTTGGCTCCAGTGCACATTACTTTGCACTTGCTTATGTTGAACCTCGTTGTCATGTTGACAGATCCCTCTGGAGCTCCTCGCAGTCCTTCCTGGTTCTCATAGCTCTGAACAACTTAGTATCATCCACAAACTTAGCCACTTCACTGCTTACTCCCAACTCCAAATCATTAGTGAACAAGTTAAAAAGCATCAGACCTAGTACCAAGCCCTGTAGTACCCCACTGCTTACCAATTTCCACTCTGAAAACTGCCCATTTATAATCACTCTCTGTTAATTGACCAGTTTTTAAACCACAAGAGGACTTGTCTTATTCCATGACTGCTGAGTTTTCTTAGGAGAAACTTTGATGAAGTACTTTATCAAAAGCTTTCTGGAAGTTTAGGTAAATAACACCTGCTGGGTCACACTGCTCCACATGTTTTTTCACCACCTCAAAGAATTCTAAAAGGTTAGTGAGACAAGATTTTCCCTTACAGAATCCATGCTGATTCTTCCTCAATAGCTTTTGTTCATCAGTGTGCCTACTCATTCTACCTTTAATAACAGTTTCCACCAACTTACCTGGTATTGGCATTAGACTGACTGGCCTGTAACTTCCTGGATCTCCTCTGGAACCTTTAAAAAAAGAAGATGGGAGAATGGAGGCAGATTTTAATATTTTTGTCAGTTCACATTTGAGTTCTTTTAGAACTCTTGGATGTATGCCATCTGGGCCTAGTGATGTCAGTTTTTAACTTGTCCATCAGTCATAGGACCTCTCTCATCACCTTCATCTGACTCAGGTCTTTTGATGCCCCTCCTGAAACTGGTTCTGGAGTGGGCAAGCATCTCCTATCTTCAGCAGTGAAGACAGAGGCATAAAATGCATTCAGTTTCTCTGCCATTTCCCTATCATTCTTTAGTAATCTTTTTACCCTTTGGTCATCCAAGGGCACCACTGCCTCCCTGGCTGATTTTCTGCTTCTAATGTATTTGAAGAAGTTTTTATTGTTGGTCTTTATGGGTTTTTTACAAGTCCAGGATCTCCTCCCCCCGGTATGTTCAGTGACCATCTGCTTCATGGCACAGTCATTGAGAGTGTCTAGAAACCCAGTCTCTTTCTCCTGATTTGAATACATATTGTCCCGATTAATAGGTGGGTAGTTAAAATCACCTATTATGAGATAGTTATTTTGTCTAGTCGCTTTCCTTAATTCTTGTTCTGTTTTTAAATTATCCTCTAACTTTTGATCTGATGGGCAATAACAAATTCCAAGAGTTAAGTTTCCTTTTGGGGCCCACTATTTCCACCCTAGCATTTCTGTAAGTGAAGTTATCTTAGATTCTCAATTTTACTGTATACCCTGTCTGACATACAGAGCCACTCTACATCTGACCCTTCCCTCCCTAACCTTCCAATATAATTTATATCCAGGAATCAGAGTCCCACTGATTATCCTCATCTCATCAAGTTTTTGAAACTACCACAATGTCTATGTTCTCCTCTGCCACTAAGCATTCCAGCTCCCCCATTTTACCTCAGACACTTCTAGGATTTCCATATGAACATCTATAATTTCCCAGACGTTAGGCTTGCAACCTTCCTCCTGTGGCCTCTAGACTTTGCCAGGCAGTCAATATCATATGTCACCCTCTCAGCGGCCAGTCCTAATCTACTTCCCTCTAGAACAGTAACAGCTACCCCTTCATCTCTTAGAGATGAGCCATTGGCTTCCCCCTAGTATTTAGTTTTAAAACTGCTTTGCCACAAAGTAACTTTAAAACAAAAAGGTTGATTTTATTGAATAGGCACAGTTGGATCAGGAATAGGGCAGAGGACAAGAAGTTAAGGTAATTGTGGTTGATTATACAAATTATAATATTTTGAACAGGCAACAGTATAATTGAAGCATATATTCTTAGAGACTCAGTTCTTGACTGTGAGAGGTTTGTTTGTCTTGGAGATTTATTTCAGCAACAAGGTGACTTAATAAAGCTTCAAAAACTATTTTAGTTTCCTGGAAGTTAGTACTTTTTTCCTGTTTTTGAATACTTCCCCGATGGGATTATATTTCCCCCTTTTTTTTACTTTTGAGGAGTCTAAGACTCTTTCCCTTTTCACACAAACCAGGGGTCTCTTCTGACTTGAACTGTCTGAATAACTGGGTAAGAAATATCCTCCTCTTTCTAGGAGTGATAATTTCTGTTTGGCTAGACTGGCAGTTTTCAACCTACTGTCCAGTCTCTTCTGTCACCTCAGTTCTGGAGACTGTGAATAAATGGAAATCAGCTAGGGCTGACAGACTTTTAAGTTCTGATTTCTGAACTTTTCCTCAAATGTGCTGGTACAGAGGAAAGACAAGGAGTTGTGTCCCTTCACTTCCCAAATTACTTGTTTCCCTCAGATGGACACACACACACTTCCTGACTGGCAATTGCCAAGCCAAAGTCCCAATGATTACTGACTCTCTCTGACAAGACTGACAAGACTTTTAAAAACTCTCCTCAGTTGGTGCTGACCAATCAGAGAGAAGGGGGTGCATGCAGGCAACAGCCTGTCAATCAAATTGTGCTTTACAGTGAGGCATTAACCCCTAACAGGGCTTTTTTTGTAGAAAAAGCCCAGCAGGAACTCATTAGCATAATAGGCCACGCCCAACAGAAAAATGTATTAGCATATTAGGCCACACCCCTGACAGCGCAGCTCCCTCCCAGGATCAGCTTCCCCAGGTGCTTCACAGCTTGCAGGGCGCATGGGGAACCTGAGGGAAGGAAGGCAGTTTCTGGATCAGCTTCCCCAGGCACCCCACAGCTGTGGGGTGCCTGGGGAACCCGAGGAGGGGAGGCAGTTTAAATTGCCTTCCCTCCCTGGATTGGCTTGGCTTCCCCAGGCACACCCTTGGCTTGCAAGGCACCTGGGGAACCCGAGGGAGGGGGAGGCGGTAGGCATGGCCAACTCGGAAGCCAGCCAGAACTCCGTTCCTGTGCGTTCCTGCCCAAAGATAGCCCTGACCCCTAATCTCCCAGCTCTCTGAATTTGGCGCACTAAGCATCCTGGTTTTGGAGGTCAGTTTGTCACAAGGGCAACTAAGATGATTGGGGGTTGGAGTACCTTCCCTATGAGGAAAGGCTGAAGAGTATGAGACTTTCCAGTTTAGAAAAGAGATTACTAAGGGGGGGACATGATCAAGGTTTATAAAATTATACACAGGGTAGAGACAGTTGACAAAGAGAAGTTTTTCTTCCTCTCCCAAAATACTAGAACTTGAGGGCATCCAATGAACCTGATGGACTGTAGATTCAGAATGGACAAAAGGAAATACTTCTTTACACAGACAGTGATTAAAATGTGGCATTTGCTACTAGAGGATGTAGTGACAGCCATCGGCATAGACCGCTTTAAAAGGGGATTAGACAGATTCATGACGGATAGCCATGGTGACTGAAGGGAACCTTCACATTCAGAGACAGTCCACCTCTGTATCCCAGTGCCAGGAGGCAACACTAGGGAATGGCCTTGGCTTCTATATTCTGTTCATTGGACTTCCAGAGGAACTGGATGGCCATTGTGTGAAACAGGATGCTAGACTAGATGGACCACTGGTCTAATCCAGCAGGCTATTCTTATGTTCTTATGTACACAGAGTCCTACTATTCTTGCTGGTATCCAAATGAGCTAAGTGTTCTGGTTGGACAACATCCCTGTCATACACATGTCTGCTAGGTCACACTTTCCCTCAATGTATTTCCAGTCATACACCTCCCAGGAAAATGAAACCAGACAGCAGATATAAAACTAGCATTCAGATCAGAAGATTTCCAACTGTTCCTAATAAATAATTGTTTGGATCAAAGTCTGATTAGTGAAGTTCCAATTGCACATCATTACTTGAGCTGAGCAAGGGACCAAAGTATGCCTGGAGCTGATGGAAATTGGAACTGGGACATAAAGCAGTGTTCCCTCTAAGCTGAGTTAGTGTGAGCTAGCTCACAGTGTTTTAGCCTCCAGCTCACACATTTTTGTCTTCGCTCAGGAAGAATGGCTCCAGAGCAAACTGATTTATGCAGTCGCCAAATCACTTGCTCACAACTTTAATGCCAGTAGCTCACAAAGTAGAATTTTTGCTCACAAGACCCCACAGCTTATTTATTTATTTATTTATTGCATTTCTATCCCGCCTTTCCAGCGAACTGGCTCAAGCTTAGAGGGAGCACTGGACATGAGTCTGATGGTTTCTTTACAATGGTAGCAAGACTGATTTAGTTTTAGTGGAAAGTTATTCCTTATTAAAAAAAACAACAACCCTGAGCAGCCATGTTTCAAAATACACTTGCTATAGCAAGACACTTTATTAGGAAAACTTGTTGACGTTTTATTTAGTGCACACATTTCCTCACTTTTAATACCAATAGACAATAGTAACCTCAAGCTGTTTGGCTCTCTTTCACTGAAGTCAGTAAAAACTAATCCAATTTACATCATTTGAGACACTCATTCTGCTTTTCTTATTTACATAACCTGTAATAACTTCAGTTACAAGGTTATTTTGCCCAAAACAGGCAAGAACAGATAAAGGATTTTCAGAGTGGCTCAGCAAAAGGCAATTCATCTTCCAGTTAATTCCAGAGGATAAAAGACTTTTACATTTCCAGAATACCAACATTAACATTATAATTGGTTTGTTGATTTGCTGCACATAGATACGCTCCTTTCTTCCACTGGATCAGCTTCCTCCCAAATCCAGTGGTTATTCAGGTGTGTGAAGAAGAAGAAGAATGTGCTGTTAAGTCACTATGGATCCATGGGCACTCCAGACACGAGACAAGCTGAGGAGGTTTGCTGCCATTGCCTTCCTCTGCATAGCAACTCATCTTCCTTTGTGGTCTCCCATAAATACTGATTGTGGCCAACCCTGCTTAACTCCCAAGCTCTGACAAGTTTGGGCTGAATTCTGACAAGCTTGGGCTCAAGTGTGTGAAGCTTCATGCATATCTGTGGTTTATCCTACTCTCAGTTTGGTGTAGTGGTTAGGAGCGCAAACTCTAATCTGATTCCCCACTCGTCCACAGGCAGCTGCTGGTGTGATCTTGGGTCAATTACAAGTTATTTCTCAGGAGCAGTTCTTGAAAGAGCTCTCTCAGCCCCACCTACCTCACAGGGTGTCTGTTGTGGGGAGGGGGAAGGAAAGGAGATTGAAAGCCCCTCTGAGACTTCTTTGGGCAGTGAAGGGTGGGGCATAAATCTCTTTTCTTCTTCTTCTATAGTCTCCACCTCAGTGATGGATGGGAAAAGAACAAGGAGAGCAGGCTTCCATTGCTACACACACCCTCCTTCAGGGATTGGTAGCCAACTCAGTAGTAGCACAGCACATGTGCCCCTTTGGCAGGTAGCTCACTGGCAGCCACAAGCTCTCACTCCTTTGTGGGGGCAACATGCCCCCTGCCCCCTTGGGAACTGGCTTGAGGGCCACCCCTTACTTTGGGCTGGGGTGGCCCTAAGGGATGGTGTTGGGGGTGGACTCTTTTAGCAGGTTCTTTGGAGATGCAGTATACACATTTTCTAAACAAATAAATTGCTCCATATCAAGCATAATTTTATAAACTTCTAGTAATTAAGAACATGTATAGGCTGCCTCTCCAGAACCTGCTCACGGTGGATAGTATTCTGATATTATTTCATTTATTATGATCCAAAATCAAGAAAAGGAAGAAGAGTTGGTTTTAATACCACACTTTTCTCTGCCTTAAGGAATCCTAAAGCAGCTTACAATCACCTTCCCTTCCTCTCCCCACTGCAGACGCCTTGTGAGATAGGCAGGGCTGAGGGAACTCTGAGATAACTGTGAGTGACCCAAGGTCACCCAGGAGGCTTCCTGTGGAGGAGTGGGGAATCAAACCCAGTTCTCCAGATTAGAGTCTGCCGCTCTTAGTCACTACACCATGCTGGCTAGTGTAGTGGTTAAGATCAGCCACCACCAACATAAGGGCACAAGCTAAATGCCATAAAACATATAAATTATTCTGTAATGTCATCCCTGCTGGTCTGGGGGTTTGGGTTAGGGTGTCACCAATATGCAGATGACACTCAACTCTCTCTGTTATTAGACAGCTGCCTGGACTCCACCCCAGAGACTCTGGCTGGGGCACTGGAGGCTGTGGCTGGTTGGTTTCAGCACAGCCGGTTGAAAATCAACCTGAGTCGGGTTGGGGGAGGGGGAATTAGGATGGAGATTGGGCTGCCCACCCTGGATGGTGCATCACTTGTGCTGGCCCAGAAGGTAAGGCACCTGGGAGTGATCCTGGATGCCTCACTTTCTATGGAGGCCCAGGTCACTGCAGTTGTCAGGTCTGCCTTTTTCTACCTCAGGCAGATCAGGCAATTGGCCCTCTACCTCTCCCCCCAGGACTTGGCTATGGTGACCCATGCAATAGCTTGATTATTGTTACTCACTTTATGCAGGCTTGACTCTGAGACTGATCTGGAAACTCCAAGTAGTCCAGAATGCAGTAGCACACCTGCTGATGGCATCGCCTGTTCAGGCATGCATTCAGTCGGTATTGTGCCACTTGCACTGGCTACCAATTGAGTACTGGATCAGTTTCAAGGTGTAGGTATGAACTTTGACATATCTGAAGGACCACCTCATCTCATATGTGCCCCAAAGAGCTTTGCGCTCACAGAATCAACATTTACTGGTTACCCCCAGCCCAAAGGACATCTGCTTAGCCTCGAACAGGGCCAGGGCTTTTTCTGCCCTGGCTGTGGCTTGGTGGAATCAGCTCCCAATGGAGATCAGGGCCCTGTGGGACTTTTTACTGTTCCTCAGGGCCTGCAAAATGGAGCTGTTCCACCAGGCCTTCAGATGAGGTGGCGGGTGTCCACCTCAGTTGGCCTCCCTGATTGAGTTCCCAACCCATGGAAAGGGCCCATTTGATTCCATCTTGCGGCCCCAACAGATTTATATGATACTTGCTACCTGTACAATTTTATTGTTTATTGTTTTAATGATTTTAATGTGATTTTATTATGACGAGTCTTGAACTTGGTTTTTTGTGGTTTGCCCTGAGCCTGCTTTGGGGAGGGTAAAATAAAAAACTCAAAATAAAAAAAAATTAAAAATTAAAATTAAAAATAATATTTGTTCTAAACCTAAAACCCTCAGACTCTTTTGCTTTACCCTGTAAGGAAGATGCTCCAGTTCTTTGAATTATTGGCTGCCTTTTTTAACATCTTTCCTGGTTCTGTACCTTTCAGGGGCCATATATGGGGTGGGATAGACAATTGCTTAGGGCTCCACTAGGGGTGGGGGTTGACAGCTGGGCAAGGGTACTAGAATACAGTGGTGGAAAATAAAGTCAAAATGTCAACTGCAGAGATCTTCTGAAGCCTGGAGCAAAGTACCATGATAATAAGATACAGCTCTTGTTCTCCTTTCCAGCTAAATGCAGATTGGATGATTAAGCATGCTTTTAACTTAATTTGTTGTTACCTAGCTGCTTGTTCTGCTACAATGTTTGTTTATCTTTGTAGTTCAGAAGGGTTTTTTAAAAAAAAATGTGTTTATTTCTAGCGATTCAGTGTATTTTAGCTAATTCTATATAATTCTTGGGAGATTCCCTAGGATTTAAAAGTGGAATACAAATATGATGATGGTAGTGTATGTGGATACCGAGTTTGAAACGATGGTCCTGCTAGGGCTCACTTTTGATAGCAGAGCTCAGCTGAAAAAGGGACATTAGGAGACTCAGTTCAGGAACACAAGCCAGGAAATGGGATTAGTACCCCACTTACTTGTTCCTTTTGCTGTTTAAACTATATTCCTTACTCTGGTTTCTTCCAACATCATGTGTAGTTTGAGCCCCAGACTACAGCAATCACCTTTACAGAAATGCATGTCTTTTACAGTACACCAGATAAGTCATATGATTATTTGCTGATATATATATATATCCTTGAAATTATAGCCTTGAACAGTGCTAGTCAAGGCCTTTCAAGACTACAGCTATCTTTAATCACCAATATAGTAAACTGCACCACCAATTATCCTTGAACCTTTGAACAACTGAAACGATTTCCATTAAATAATACCCAGAAATGTTATAGTGCAAAACACATTATGCTAACTCAGAGAAAAATATAAGCAACACCTTACAGACAAATGATGTTGATTATTTGACACCTTTTTAGTATGCTAGGTGCAAACCCATAAAAGTGGTATCGACCAAGACTGAGGCTTAAGGGTGCAAAGCTTGAGAATATATACTTTTTATGCCATAAATTTTTAAAAAATAATGAAGTAATATAATTACATGAAATGATTCTGAGGCTGAAATCAAATAAACTTACATGGATGAAATATTATCTATTGGATTTTATGACACCAACTCAATGATAAAGCATCGCCATGAGATATGTCATGCTAACAAACGATATAGATAAAATAGTCTGAGACATGGAGCTATAAAGCTAAAGGTTATTGCAGAAAATGTTTTATATTAAACAAATGAGGTTTATATTTGCAGTTTTACTGATCTAGGGATGTGGTTCTGTTAGTATTTTTCAGAGAGAGGTCGATATTAGCAATTGTAGCATTAGGCCAGCCCAGCCATTAGGCAAGATGAGGCAGCTGTCTGTTCTTGACAGCAATATTTCACATATTGTTTCATGCCCCTTAACTCATTTTGTGAGATGTTAGATGGTGACGGGCAGACATCGTCCCTCGGTTGTTCCACAGAATCAGCTTTATCTGTGCTTTTTAACACCCTTCTAGTAGTTTAACATATCCTATCTGGCTCTATTTTACCTAAATGGATCCAAACCACCAGATTTTGGACTCCATGACACTCTCCAATTACTGGTTGGATTGTTTAGCTTCTGGACAATGCAGCAGCTGTGCCTTTGAGAGCTGTATATCTCCCACTGCCTCTGAAGACACACAGAGCCAAAATGGGGAAGAAAAAGCGACCAAGAAGGCATTTAGATGCACACTCACCTCTGCAGTTGGCTGAACAGTTGCACACTGATAAACTTTTATTGAAAGACCTAGTCAGTGACATTTCTTCTTATTCCTCTCCAAATAAGTTTAACGCACTGAATTTAGAGGAGGAACCATTAATACTTCTATCACCAGATCACCATCCATCTAAAGGAGATAAATCTAAAGGAGATAAAAGGATGACCGCCTCTCAGCTGGCGCTCCCTCATAGTGAAGAACTTCTTTTTGAGTGTGGGGAGGCAGGTGTACTACTTCACAAAGATTCATAGATGATCATTGCCTATCAACAGGTGAAACAGTAATAGCTATTCTTCAAATGCTTAATTATATTTCCAAGAAGCTTGACACACTCAACAATGCTTTTAATGAGAAAATATGCAATCTTTCATAAGGAAGTGAAGCTCCAAATATCACTAAGATATTCACCCCAGATCTCCAATCTAAACTTACATTCAAAGAAACTTGCAACCTCAATTATCTTCCCAGGGGGAAGCAATACTCAGAAGGGAAAAAAAATCTGTCACCACACTCTGCCTACAAACAAATCAAGAAGTATTGTGCATCACTTCTGACCATTTACATTGGGGTCACTGGGCAAATAAAAGAGACATCCTTCATTCCCTGAACCAACTTTTACTCACAGAAAAACATCCCATAAAAAGCAAGAGACTCCCTAGTAACCTCTGCGGGACGAGATTACTTTAACCTTTGGCTACTCAACAATCCCTCTCCTCCTTTGAGATCCCTCTACTTCTTTGAAATTTCTGCCCATAGAATTTTCACAGATGAGATGGTTTACACACTTCTTCCAAGGAACATACCCGCAGTATTTGAGTCTTCTGGCCTTGAGTCAGCGGCTTCTGCAGGTGCAAATAACAAAGTGCCACCAGTTCACATGCTCCTCCACAACTCTAACTTCCTAAGAGAGACTATTTCTGGCAAGCATGCAAACATCACCTCCACTTTGGAAAATTTAAAAAGTTCTTTACCAAATCTCCGCTCCATGGCCAGGCCACTAAATTTATTCCTCCCAGTGACACAGACATCGAAGAGCAATCCAAGGCTCCAAGCCCAATGTGGCACCAAAACCAGTGCTGATCAGGAGAACAGCTCAGTTCTGCTCTGTGATTCTACCACGAGAAACTGCAATTCAGACTTAACTAAGGGTTCAATTCAACTCTTGTAAGCACTGATAATACATCTCCATGGACAAGCACACTACTCAGTGGTACATCTCTTATTATAAAGACTCTTGGGTCAAGTTATCCTGATGAGCCCACAGCTCCTGCAGATGAGCTAAGCCATTCTGATCCTTTTTACAGTAATGAGGCAGTGGATATAACTCTCCTCCCTACTACTTCATCAGATCTCAAGGCACCCATCCTACCTGGATTACAAAAGACATCACTGGAACATCTTAATCCATTTAACACAACTCCATGTTAAAGGACTTACTACATGATGTGGCTGAAGTTGTTCTGGGTTTGCCACCAAAGGAAGAAAACCTTATGAGCCACTCAGTTGCAGCTTCATGGTAACATCCAAATCCTCTCCTGGAACATTGCTGGCTGGCCATCCATCCAAGAGAGCTGATCCTTCCTTTCTGGAATACCTATCCTTGTTTGATATTGTTATTTTCCAAGAGACCTGGTCTCAAGTGCCTATGACACCAGATGGATTCTCCACATGCAAACTATATGCCTCTGCTGTGGAGAGAAAGGGCAGGCCCGGGGGAGGCCTGGCTATTCTAACCTTTATGAAACTTCAGGCCACAGTACTAAAATTAGGGCCAAATGCCCAACATGCACAGGTCATAGCTGTACAATTCAATAGATTTTACCTTTTAGTTATTGATGTATACATAGTCTCCCAAGATAATAAATTTAGACTACAGGAAATCTGAAGTAATCTTGAAAAGTATGTAACTAGTCTCCTACTGAAGTTAGCTGATGCTCTTGTTTTAGTAGCCGGTGATTTTAATGCTAGAGCTTTAAAAGGGGATTAGATTCTTGGAGGGTAGGTCTATCCTTGTCTACTAGCCATGGTAACTAAAGGGAACCACCACATTCAGCGGCAGTAAACTTCTGAATACCAATGCCAGGAGATTATGTCAGGGGAGGGTCTTGGCCTCTGTGCCCTGTTCCCTGGACCTCCAGAGGAACTGGTTGGCTACTGTGCTGGACTAGATGGACCACTGGTCTGATCCAGTAGGGCTCTTATGTTCTTACATACACAGTCCCATTATTGTCATTGCTAAAGTGTTCTGATTGGACAATATTCCTGTCATACACATTGCTAAAGTGTTCTGGTTGGACAACATTCCTGTCATACACATGTCTGCTAAGTCACACTTCCCCTCACTGCATCTCCAGTCATCCACCACCTGGTAAAATAACACCAGACA
Source organism: Lepidodactylus listeri (assembly GCA_029233225.1). NCBI lineage: Eukaryota > Metazoa > Chordata > Lepidosauria > Squamata > Gekkonidae > Lepidodactylus > Lepidodactylus listeri. Next base: position 54,866,893 of record JARCFY010000006.1, read on the forward strand.
GCAGAAATCAGTTGGAGGATGCTGGATTAGATGGACCACTGGTCTGACCCAGTGGGGCTCTTCTTATGGCTTTGATTGTTGCTACCATAACTCTAGATGAATAGCAAATCATATTGAGATAACATTTACCTGTAAATAACCTTTTAAAAAGGAATCCAAATTGCAATAATTAGTTCTCCTTTCCACATTGTTTTTCCAAAAATAGTTACTGCAAGGCTATAAGATCAAAAATCAAATTCTGTGTCCTGGAGACATTAAGTGCCTCAAGGGAGGGGTTTCTCAACCCTGCCTTGGAATATGTGGTAGTGGGTTGACTCTTAAAGAAACCTACCCAGGATCAAGGAGATCTTAATATTTATCATCTGGACTCAGATGTACCATTCTTGAAAAAGTTGACTGACCAAGTGGTGGCAGACTAGCTCCTGGATAAACAGATTATTTTGGATCCTTTCCAATTTGGTTTCAGGCCTGGTTATGGGACTACAACAGCCTTGGTCACCCTGCACCCAATAGATGGGGGAGTGCAACCCTAATGATCCGCCTGGACCTCTCAGTGGCTTTCTATACTATCAATCAATCATGGTATTTTTCTGGATCACTTCTTGGGGTTAGGTCTGGGAGGCCTGGTTCTCTGGTGGTTTTGGTCCTCCCTGGACAGTAGGTTTCAAATAGTGGTGCAGGACTGCAGCTTGGCCCATTGGCTCCTGGCCTTTGTTTCACTAAGTACCCCAAACTTATTAACATTTACATGAAACTTCTGGGAGAGGCCATCTGGATATTTGGGCCAGATTGTCACTACTAATCAGATGATACTCAGCTCTATCTCATGCTTTCAGTGGATCCCAGGGAAGCTATGAAAACTGTGAATCACTGTCTTGAGTGAGTTTTGGGATACATGAGGGCTAAGAGGCCAAAGCTTATTCCTGACAAAATGGAGGTGCTGGTGGGTGGAAAAATTAAGGTACCTCTTGTTCTGGATGGGGTTGCTCACCCCCATAAAGAATTGTTTCCATAGCTTGAGGGTGCTGCTGGATCCAAGACTTCTGTTAGATAAACAGGTGGCAGTGGTGGCCAGGAGTGGCATCCACCAGGTTCGGGAAAAAAGAGAGCTTGCTATTGTGGTACGTGCCCTGGTAACATCTAGATTAGTCTAGGGGTGTGCATTCGTCTTTCCAAAAAGCCGGAAAAAACCGAAAAAAAACCATTTCGGGTTTTTTCAGGTTTTCAGGATACTGGAAAGGCTCAGATGAGACTCCCCGGTATCCTGAAAATAAAAAACCCGAAAAATCTGGCTTTTTCCGGCTTTTCAGCAAACTGAAAACGGCAGCCATAGGGGGGGGGGGAGAGTTAACTGCAAAGGGAAGCCCATCACTTACTCTTTCGTTTTTCGGCATTGTGTACCCTCTTTCCCGCCTTTTGCTCATGGTCCCAGGAGGGGGCCGGGGGGGAGGGACCATGGATGGCCAATCACTGCAATGCATTTGCAAATGCATTGCATCAGGGCAGCTTGCCTTGCAAAGTTTCCAAGTGCTGTGGAACTCCTAGGCACTAGGCAGCTTGCACTGGCAGCCAATAGGATTTTGGTATCCGCTCTCTGGCCAATCACAGAAGGTTGTTTTTGTTTGAAAACCTCTTTGTATGCCCAGAGAGCATAAAAGCAGACCTGCACCCCTGACTCCCTGCTGTTCCTGAATGGTTGGTGCTGCTGCTGGACTGGTCAGAGTTGAGAGAGTTTGGCTTGGAGAGTGTGGCTGGCTGCTGCCCCTGCTCTCTCACCACTGTTAAATAGGCTTTAAGAAAAGGTTGTAGGTTTATTTTCCAATAATATCTTGAAATAAATCTCAGTATAGGGCTTTAGTTTTGGTTTGACCTGAGTGAGTCCTGTTGGGTCAAACTTTGGGCACTGACTGGCATGGTGGCCCTGTTTCTGGGGGGCAGATTGCACAGGTTCTGCTGCTGCTAGCCTGGCAAACATGCCCCTCTCACCACCTCACTTACTTTCTTGGAGAGATTTTTCAGGAGACACTGTCTGCTGCCTGCCTGCCTTTTTTCCCATAGGAAACAATGGAGAATGGGGCAACCTCTTTGGATGCCCCTAGAATTGGACCCCCTGGTCCAATCTTTTCAAAACTTTGGGGGTCCTTTGGGGAGAGGCTTGAGCAGCTACAGTCCAAATTTGGAGCCTCTACCTCAAACCCCCTCCCCCCCAGCCCCCTGGAAACTTTTCAGACTTTTTTTCCCACTGATTACAATGGCCTCATAGGGTATAATGGACCCGAATTTTTCAGGAATCCCGAAAATTTTCAGATATCTACCATATACCGGTATAGGTATTCGGGTTTTTTCGGGAATACCAAAAATTCAGGTTTAATATACCCGAATCCGGAAAAAAGGCGATTTTTTTTTTTTGCACACCCCTAGATTAGTCTACTACAATGCATTGTACATGGCACTGCCATATCACTCCAGTATCTTCCACCTACACTGGTTCCCAATCAGCCTCTGGGCTCAGCTCAAGGTGATCACATTGACCTGTAAAGCCTTATGTAGATTTGGACCAACATTTCAAGACTTACTCCCATATGAACCTTCCCAACCACTGCAGTCACCTTCAGAAGCCTTTCTTTGGGTGTCCTCACCATCTGAAATTAGATGGGTAGCAGCCCAAAAAAGGGCCTTCTCAGCCATGATACCAAAATTATGGAATCTCCTCCCTATTATGTTGCTCTGTTGCTCTCTATCATTGTCTTCCACTGGCAGTTGCACCTTATCTGTTTCACCTGGAGTTTCCTCCATGGCCCTCCTTCCTGTTTATGTCTTTTGTTTTAACTGATGTTTTTATGTATATATTTTTAAAAGTTTGTTTTAATTTGCTGCCTTGGAGCCCCTAAGAATGTGGAAATGTGGCATTAAAATGTTAGAAACATCATGAAAGATAAGTCAAAGTTCTGCAGTGGAAAGGGGGAAAATTGGTTAATATGCCTTATTTTCCATTAGCACTAGACCCAATCCATTCAGTGAAATCACAGACACAAAACTGTATCATCTCTCTCTTCCACTTATCACTTCAAAGCACTCTATACCAATTACAGAAATAATCCATAAACATGGGCGTGAATCCACAATGTCGAAACATACGCAAATGTTGGACAACAAAATATCCACTTGCAGTAGCCATTCTGTTAATCTGCATGACTTGTTCCATAATGATTGTGTGTTATCTCTTAAATATGCTCCATGGGCTAAAGGTTGAAACAACTTCCATGCTGGATGGTGCATTTTTATTTACTGTGCCAGCAATCTATAAACTAATTAAAGAAGATTACTTCAGTTAAAGCAATCATTCCCCCATAATTGCTTATGGGACCAATATTAGATACAATTCAGATCTCTGATTTAACTGATTTCAGAAATGGACAGTGACACATATAGTTCAAAAGAACTGATGAATCACACAAGAAAAACCCTGCTGGAGAAGACTAGTGGTCCATCCTGGCATCCTGCGTCACACAGAAGCAAGCTAACTTCCATGGAGAGCAACAGACAGACCATGAGCCAAGCCCTTCCCTTCTTGTTGCCTCCTAGCACAGGTATTCAGGGTTTACTGCCTCTGACTATGGAGGTTACTTTTAGTCTCTTTAGTCGCTCTGAGCCAATACAGTTTACACAAATTTGCATAGTCCTGCCTGGAGCGAGAGGAGGCATGACAGAACCAGTCTGGAGGACTTCTCCCACTGAAGGAGAACAAGTGAACAGCTGAAGCTCTAAACAACTCTAACTTTCGGGCACAGGCACCATTTTAGGCACTAGATACTTTTTAAAAAACAGCATTGTTTCAGTACCCATTAGCATTTCCTGCCCAAATCTGCTGGACTTAAATGTTTGGATCTATATGACCTGCTGTTTTCAAGAGACAAAGTTAGCTGGGCAAAAAAATATATTAACTGAAATGAAATTCATAAAGCATTCATGACTCAGCTTCAAATTTCTGCTTACAGACAAGCCACAAAGTTGGATTCAACCATTTTTTTCAGTTTTTTATTAAAAGCCAATACAAAGACAGGTATGGAATCACTATCAACAAAAGCAAGTTCTTTATTGATTAGCACACATGAAGAATTTGGGATTGGTTAAAACATGCAGACACTGGACTTACAACATATGTCTTTGATTTCAAAGAAAACTTTTCAAAGATGCCTTTAAAAGGTTTGTGTCTCCAAAAAGTATGGATACGTGTACCAACATTAATGGGAAAAATGCTGAAATAAATTACTGACCAAAACAAAAGCTATCCACATTGCAAAAATGTCAATTAAAATGCACAGAAAATACTGACACTGTTAAGTGACATGAACACAGCCCAGTTCTTCCACATCTTCCTTTGAAAATAAAGCTGTACTTTCAAGGTCATTTTCTTGTATTTTGAACCAACGTGGAACACAAGCTATACAGCATGTACAGACTCTTTCAATGGGTACCCTTCCCAGTACTTCCTCAAGATGTAAAACTAGCTAACTTTACACAATCTTAATGGAAACAACATTGGTTAATTTATCTCAGTGTTGCTCTGCAATAAAACACTGGACAATTTTAAGCACATGATGGTCTGACAATAAGGTACAATTCGTATACATGGCCACATAGTTCTAATTGTATACCCTCGTACAATCATCTAGTTCATAAACTAGGCAGGCCACCACAGCATTTCTGCAGATACAAGGATTTCTGCCCAAACAGTGTGATTTTTCATGATTTCCCCCCATTCTGCTGCAGCCCGAATGCTGCTCACTGGTTGGAACAGAAGACAAAGGTGCACTCCACAGGACAGAAATGCTTCAGTGGATCCAAGCCAACAGATTTCTGCATACAGTGGTTACTTGGGAACAATGTTATATAAGCAGTCTTAATTCTTACATATTTTTATTTGACAGTAGCCAGCTATTATTTGTGGTAGACACTAACTTCCTCCTGCCACTTCTTTCCTTCCTCAAAGCAAAGTAAGAAGTGACTGAAGATATTCCTCCTCTCCCACAATCTTCTTGCATATACCAAAAGACTCCAAGACCACTCTCCCTTTGTTCTGAGCTTTTGCAGAAGGTAGATGCGGTGTACAGTGTATGATCCTTTTCAAATCCCCCCCCCCCCCCCCAAGTTCATGGAGATCTCAGGGAGGTAACCTTTGCACTAGACTTCAGGGCAAGATGCAGATTTAGGGAGAGGGGAATCACTGCTGGTGTGCCGACAACTGAATGTGGGTGCTCCTACATGGGACCTTAAAGCAACTCTGAACTGCTATACAAAATCTCTCAGGGTGTGGCCCTCCCTTATTATTCAGATTCGAGGACAATCACTAGACAAGCCATGATCTCAGACCAATGAATACAGTCTTAATGTGAGCCAACCAGAGTTTCATTAAATCACAGCTTTGGAAAATGATTAATGTGACCTGATCACCACTGGAAACTGCAATCCAGAATGACAAAACAGCAGCTAGCCACATAGATATCTCACTCAAGAGGAGGTTTTTTTGCACAGGGGGGTGCTTTGCAATGGGACTTTTAAGTGCATTAAATCCTGCATATATTCAGGAGGAGGGAAACCATCCATGTCCTTAAAAACGATTGTGTAAACTGGGTCTTTTCACTGAAATGATTGGGTAAGTGTGCAATAGAACCTGTGCTCCATTAACAGTGGATTGATAGGGTAGTATAAATTAGCCCTCAATTACATGTGATTCATATGACCACAAATCTATCTTGAGACATTAACTGTTGACCCTGAGATTCTTATTTTTAAAATCTGTTATGCTACCACGGTTCTTTGTCTTGTTTCTTTTTACAAATGTTAGGGTTCATCCTTTGCAACATGAATGACTCATATAAAATGTTCTTACTCTAATCCTGCATCTATTCAGCAATCTGTTTATCAACTGAAATAATAATCCATGAGATTAAAGGTGAATGTTTGAATGAGCTAAATATTTTACCAGCACAACATTTTAGAATGAAGATCATGCTAAATAAGTGGAAAGAAGTCAACCTGTGAACAGACTATTTCCAAACTACATAATGGGACATAAATAAGGTTCGGGGTTTTTTTAATGGCTGTTAGCTAATGCAGCATGAAGTTCTTCTATAGTTCAAGTCTTACCAAGTCTGAAGAAAAAAAGCCCTCTTGCTTCAAAATTGCATTTACATCCTTAAAAAAAGTCTGAAAACAAAAAATGTTCTCTCCTCTACCCTCCCCCCCAAATAAATACTGAAATTCATACCACTTTATGCAAACCAGGTTTGGGAAGAATACAAAATAAATTAATATGCATCAAGAAAGCTCCCTGAAATTCAAGTCAGACGAGTTGTCACTGGAAGACAGAACAATATTAAAAGCCGACGGATCTCCTTGACTGAAAAACTGTTGGATTTCTTCTTGCTCTCCCCCCATCCCCCCACCTTACTGGAAGCATTGGCATAGAACAATATGGCACGTTATCCGTTTCCAGAAGCTATATTGCTCTCAACATTTACTTTAGTTGTTGAAGAATCACAGTGTTCAAGATATCAGCTTCCTCTAGCGTTAGGGTTTCATCTGTAAGTTCTTTATGGGGAAATGTAGTCAGAAGAACAAAGTCAGTGGTTGCAAATGAAGGACGCGACTGGATAATAAAGTTTCGAATATCTAAAATCCTGTTGGCAAGTATAGAAGAATTTACATTTTAGTCTTTGAATCCATTTAAATATTTGTTGCATTCAGTAATTAAATCCATTCTATACTTTTGCCTGGTGTATTTTGAAAAAGCGTAAACTCATTTTTATTGTAAACACCAATGATGTCCTTTACATGACAAGACTAGATAATAAAACAGAACTAAGATCTACTGGCACAGGAAAAAGTTAGCTTACCTGTGCGTTTGATTAAATCTGTGTATTAAACGGCTTCCATCTGCAAGCCTAATTTGAATTTTAGTTGTTGGCATGGAGTCATCAACCAAAACAACAGCATCAAGAAAGGATTTTTCTTCTTCTTCGGGTGAAGAAGGCGTGCTGACAATCTCAGGAGTAAGGCTAAAGCAATTGAAGCAAAAAGTTATTTAACCAAAAGACAATGTAAAACATGTATACAAATATGTTCTAGTGAAATAAACAGGAATAACCTGTAACAAAATATACTTAGAAGTTTGATGAAAGATTATTTCTAAACATGGCCTTACTTTACTATCATTGTGCATCCAGAGTAAATTTGCCTGCCCATATAAAATGCTGATGTACCAACCAATGTAAGTCACCCTGAGCCTGCTCACGAGGAGGACGGGGTACTAAATACAGGGCTCCGTTGGGGCCGGGGCGCGCCGGAGCGCCGCTCCAGGAGAGAGGAGGCGGGGGGGCGGGCACTTAACGAAGCCCCGCCCCCCGGCCTCCCCCCCACGTCAATGCTCCCAGGGCCAGCGGAGCGCCGTGAGCCCCGGGAAGCTCCTTTCTTCCCCCCCCGTCAAGAAGAGTCCTGGCCCTCCCCCCTCCCACTGCTCCCGGGGCCGCGGCACAGCGCCGCGGCCCGGGAAGCCCCTTTCCTCCCCCCCAATACTCCCTCCCTCCCTCCCTTCTCTTTCTCTCCCCCCACCTACCTACTTACCTTCCTCTTCCTTCCTTTCCCCCTTCCTTCCTTCCTTTCTTCTCTCTCTCTCTCCCCACCTACCTACCTACCTGTTCCTTCCCCTCCCCCTTCCTTCCTCCCTTCCTTCCTTCTCTCTCCCCCCCCACCTACCTTACTGTTCCTTCCTTTCCCCCTTCCTTCCCCTTTCCCTTCCTTCCTTCTCTCTCTCTCCCCACCTACCTACCTGTTCCTTCCCCTCTCCCTTCCTTCCTTCCTCCCTCTCTCCCCCCTTCCTTCCTTCCTTTTCTCTCTCCCCCCCACCTTCCTACCTACCTTACTGTTCCTTCCTTTCCCCCTTCCTTCCCCTTTCCCTCCCTTCTCTCTCTCTCCCCCCACCTACCTACCTACCTGTTCCTTCCCCTCTCCCTTCCTTCCTTCTCTCTCTCCCCCCCTTCCTACCTACCTTACTGTTCCTTCCTTTCCCCCTTCCTTCCCCTTCCCTTCCTTCCTTCCTTCTCTCTCTCTCCCCACCTACCTACCTGTTCCTTCCCCTCTCCCTTCCTTCCTTCCTCTCTCCCCCCTTCCTTCCTTCCTTCTCTCTCTCCCCCCCACCTTCCTACCTACCTTACTGTTCCTTCCTTTCCCCCTTCCTTCCCCTTTCCCTCCCTCCCTTCCTTCCTTCTCTCTCTCTCTCCCCACCTACTTACCTACCTTCCTGTTCCTTCCCCTCTCCCTTCCTTCCTTTCTTCTCTCTATCTCCCCCACCTACCTACCTACCTGTTCCTTCCTTTCCCCGTCCTTCCCCTCTCCCTTCCTTCCTTCCTCCCTCTCTCCCTTCCTTCCTTCCTTCTCTCTCCCCCCCACCTTCCTACCTACCTTACTGTTCCTTTCTTTCTTTCTTCCTTCCCCCCTTCTTTATTCCTCCCTCCCTCCTTCCTTCCTTTCTTTTTCTTTCTTCTCTCTCTCTCCCCCATCTACCTACCTTCCTTCCTGTTCCTTTCCTTCCTTCCCCCTCCCTCCCTTCTTGCCTTCTGACACACCTGACGTCAGGGATGTGTGACCTTATGACACTTCTGGTGACGTCAGGGGGTGTGGCATATGCAAATAAGTTATGCTAATGAGCTCCTGCACCTCTTTTTTTACGAAAGGACCCCTGACTAAATAAATAAACAAATAAATGATGGGGGATAGAAACTCTAAGGAAAAACATAGGGGGGCTGCAGTGGGAAGAGGAAATCGCAAATTTAGTCTGAACCAACCCATCATTTGTATTTTAATGGAACACAAATATCCACATTTTGTGCCTTGAACCAGGGATTATGGTTAAAGTCACTGGTTATATTCCCATGCCAACAAGCAAACCATCCATCTCTATTGCCCTGGAGGACAGCAGGAATTAGATGCCTGTGGTAGAATGATGGGAAAGATACAGGAATTCTGCGGAACAGTCAGCTCAGTGAAAAGAAGGAACAAGAGGCAGTAAGGTCAATAGGGTGTACCAGAGGAGGCAGAGGACTGAAAGGAGAGGATTGTGGGCCAGGCAAATATTTGAAGGATACAGAGGCAAATGAGGCAACATTTTGAGAAAAGAGGTTACATAGTGGAGAAACTTCTCACAACGTCTAGGACTGAAGAATTATATGCTGATGGAGGAAAAGGAAATGAAAGGAACTGCTAAAGACTGAGCCAAGAAGCTGAGCATTGTTCAAGCTAGCATGATGTCAAATAGTAATCAATAATCTAACTGCAAAGCCAGGGGGAAGGTGTCAGTCTAGAACTTTATTAGTATAGCTTTGGTGAAGGAAGTGAAATTGTCAGTGTGTCTGAAAGAAACTTTACATGGGATCCTGGGACAGTAGAAACTACCTACTGCTGATAAATAATACAGAAAGAAGTATTTTTGCTTCAACTGTTAACTGTAGGACGCACAAGAGTACTGATGTGGCACCTCTGTATAAATAATAAGGCAAATTTGTAACAGGCAAAGACATTTGTATGTTTAAATTCTCGGCCGTAACTGAATTCTTGATATGTTTATTTTAAGGGCAAACGTTGTTTAAATGAACTTCTGTCAAAGATGAAGCTTACAATTCCATCTGGCTTTGTTCTAGCATCTGTTCTAATAGAATAAATTTGATTCCATCACATAAGACAGATCTATTTGTAAGTTTTATTAAAGGAGGACAATCTCCCTATGTTGTAAAAAGGCTCCATACGAACCATTATTTAATATCTCTAAAACCAAGAAAAAAGTCTGCCTTAAGAAAGTCTCTGACTAAACAGGTGAAACGCTATTTACGCAGCCTGGACCAGTTAATCTAAACTTTAACAGTCACAGAGAGAGAATCTCCTTTCAGTCTCATTTTATGGACGGTAGCCTCCCCTAGGAGCCTTTGGTAATAAAAGAAGCCCAGAGCTGTGTAAATTAACTGATATAATAGACGTATTTTAGTAGAAACTGTGGACCACAGTTTAATACTACTAATAAAGGATAGTCAGCAAAGTTTTAAAGCAACATAAAGAAAGTGCGCTTCATCATCAACAGAATTAGAACTCCAGCTTTTGTTTTAACTAAAAATTACTAACCCCAAATCTTATTTCACAAGCTGGTGAGCTCTGCATGTGCAAAGGTGTAGTGCTCATCCAGATAGTTTATTGGACAGAATGGTTTATGGTGTGGTCTACTGACATCATCAATTGTAAACTGAAAGGTATGACACGCTTAAAAAAAAGACAATTAAAGATTAAAAAGAATAACCTTCCAAGCTTCTGGCCTTCTCCACTGAAAGCTTTGAATCTCAGTCTAGGCCTAACATATTCTTGCTCCTGATGATCTTCCATATCTAAATTTACTTGGCCTCCATGCACCAATCGCTGAAGTTCTAAAGGAATCTCTCTGGATGACAGAAGCAAAACCAGTAACAATCAGTGTTACACAGACTGTAGAATACAAATTGAAGAGTTTGGGCAAAGAGAATTACTGTAACTCAATTCTACTGCCAAGTATTCAGAGGAGTAAGTCCAAGTTTAAATTCTACACATTTTAAAATAGTTAGAACTACTTCCCACATTGTTTTAACAGTGAGATAGAGTGCTCAACTGTGGCCTTTATATACTATACTAATAATTCAATATAACATCAGATGTAACAATTTTTTCTAAATCTTCAAACATTTCCCACAATATAAAAGAAGCAGCTAGTTTTTAAAAAACATTATCAGTATGATGGAAATATAATGAGGGAAGAAAGGGAGAGGGGTAGGAGAAAGAGGAAGAACTATGCATGCTTTGCTCACAAGCCACATGTTGTCACTGAAATTAACTGCAGCTGTTGTTGATTAAGATGTGAAACTTGGCACAGGATTGTTACTGTTGGGAATATAATACTAACAGCTTTGATCTGCTGTACATGTAAGTATGGCATTTTGGTCTGGTATTTCTTCAGTTCTACATGTATTAACCAAAATTATGAAAATTCATTTTTGATGTTATGAGTAACAAAACTGGCACCATAAACTTACCCTCTTTTAACAGATTCAAGAAACTCAGCATTTACTGGATCTGAGTAAGATCTCAGCTCTCCGTCATCTAAACTGAAACCATTCCTCCACAGTTTTAGCAGTATTTGAACCTATCAATAAATCAGATGCATTTTGAAATTGTACATATAATATATCAAACATATATATCAACTTTTATATGTCCATTATATATAATTTATTTATTTTATAATTTGAATTTATAAACTGCCCTGCCCTGAGTACACAAGACTCAGGGCAGTAGACAACAAAGAGTAAAAACATTCATAAATAATAAGACAATTTAAATGATACATAAATAATAGATAAAACATTCTCAGATGGCACAACATTCCAATTGTGTGTCTGTCTCAAGGGGGGGTAGAGAAGCAGGGGAAATCAGAGGAAAGAGGGAGTGCCAGTGAGATGGTACCCATCACTGTCCTTGAACAAAAGCCTGGCAGAACATCTCTGCCTTGCAAGGCCTGCAGAACTGCATTAAGTGCTGCAGGGCGCAGATGTTATTCGGCAGAGAGGACCACCAGGTGCTCGCCAGGGCAGAAAAGGCTCTGACTCTGGTTGAGGACAGCTGGATGTCTTACAAATGTCTGTCAGAAGCATTTCTTAATAATTACGTTCTGATTCTGTAAAACTAGCTCTAAGACTCATATTCCTTATTCCTTTTCTCCAAATTGTTCCCTTACCATCTCCATTAAGATATTTTCCTTCACATTAAAAGGCATAAAGAAATTTACATTTCTTCCTGTTAAGAGTTCAGATACCTGCCACTGGGGTTACTATCAATGGTTGTATAAAATGATATTGTAAAATATACTCCATCTAATACTAAGTGCTACCCAAGAGAAGCCCACCTTGCACCCAGTTTCTGTAACTACCCTTCAGGCAGAGATGGTTTATGAAATAGAGGTTCTTTGGTGGAAGCATCTATGGTGTCTAGTTCGGAATTCTGTTCTCCAGAAGGCAACTTACATCTTGCCCATGCTGATTTTCTCCATATATGTATTCGGAACGCTTTAGACACGAATTGCCCAATCTGTATCCGCCACCAGAAAATGACTAATAAAATATTTAAAATATAAATCTGTATTAGAAAGCAACAATACTGACTTAGACATACTTAACAGTTAAATTTTACACTGAATGAACAGAATCATTGTCATTATTAACCACAGCATATATCCTTCTACTGTACAGTTAACAAAGACAAAGTTCTGGTTTTTACAATTCCTAATGAGTCAATTAAATAAATACTTTGTTTCAGTTCTACAACATGAATATTTTGCTAAGTATTTTTAGCAGCTGGAACAGAAGGATCTGGCAAAGAAATCAATAATGACAGACTAACTACAAACATGATTAAATAATGTAATTAAGTAAGCATAACGTAATATTTTCAGTCTTTCATTTGGCTACCCTCCCTCATAATGAGCACATTGGCTTGAACTCTGAGTCATTTAACATGGCAGCTAGATTAGACCAGGATTCCTGCAATAGACACAAATGTTTAATTTGAGACATCACATTGTATTGTGGTTTTGCAATGAAGTAGCAAACCAGAATGAGAAGCCAGTTTGAAAATGGGTTTGCAGCCTGTGGTTTGGCACAACTTCTGAACTAACATTACATTTCAGAGCGGGAAGTTACTAAGCTGAGTTCTAACTGTACAGAAAATAAAAGCAGAGAAAGCGATTTAAACCTAGGTTCACTTGTACAGTTAGACTCTGAAACTGTGGATTTGTGTTCAAAGCTATAGTTAGGACATGGCATTTATTGGTGCGATGTCTCAGCTGACCCAAATGTGACAGGCAGTGAGCTGCTAATTGGCCACAGGTCCCTGATGTACATTTTCTGTGCGCTTAGCAAAGCATAATTGACCTTCACAACCATTTTTTTACTGCAGGAAATAAAGCTATCATATAAACTATGTTTCATTCTCCCCCCACTCCCCCGGAAGGAGATGGCTGGTACAAGTAGTTTCCTAGGCCATAATTTACCTATTTTGATTCTCATGTATTGGAATGAAGTCTTGACTCCTCAACATGTATCCTAGGTCCAGTTTTGGGGGAGAATGGGATATAAATCTTTTAAGTCTTTTAAATAAACAAGCACCAGCACTCTTACACTAAGTATAATCCTAAACAGATACACCCTTCTAAGCTAATTGATTTTAATGGTCTCAGAAGGGTATAACTTTGCTTAGGACTGCACTGCAATTTTAGTTTTTAAAAAAGTGGAAATAACCAGGCATACCTGCTGCTATTTACCACTTGATAGGAAGAGTGCAACCTCCCCCTAATCTCCACCGCTACTAAAGATCAGGATGTTAACATCAAACCATAAACATTTAAAAGGAAGCATGCTTCCATCTGCAAATTATTATTAACAATGATTAAAAATAAGAAAATCAAGTAGCCCAGTTTTATAAATGACATTAGCATTTGCTAAGTAAAACACTGAATTAAAATGTCTGCTGCTCCCCAATGAAAATAAGCGCACATACGCACTTTAGCTTTATGACAATCCCCCGAAGCTCTCGATACTTCATCCAAAGGGACTGCCCCATGTTCTCTTGCTTCCTTGAAAAGTTCATCAACAATTTTGCTAGGAGTTACATTGGACGATCCAACTACCTGGAGCCCCCTATATTCTGAATCACCCGAATAGTATCTTTAAACATACACAGAGTGTTAATCAGTAAGTTTTTCAGTAACATTCAAATATACTGCTATCAAAACAAAGGCAAGCATTTTTCTGAACAGTCAGCAATTCTCCAAGTAAGTTTCCAAGTTCTCTAGACCTTTCTTTGTTTTGTTTTAAGAATTGTAATACTGTAATAAATTGTATTATTGTACTGATGAAGGTTAAGTAATCATACTACAGATTATCACTGTAGGACTGAAAAATAATCTGCTGCCAGAATTCAAACTGTAAGGCCAAATAAATCTCAAATTCAATTTACCAGTTAAATAAAAAGTTTAGCAAAGGGCTCAGTTTACTTTGATTGAACTTTTTGTGAAAACCCAAAATCAGAATAAACTGGAAATTGTTTAGAAAGTACATTCATTGTTAACCCACAAACTCAAGGCTTCATAATGGAAAATATAATTGAATTTACAGTAATTTTCAACTAAATGTCGTTTCATAGACAGTAGTTGCAGATGTGCCAGCATACACGTCAAATGCAACAGTTATGGCAATAATGTAAAATGTCATCCTCATCTTGCAGCTGCCTGTGTGCTTGATAAAGCCCTTGTTTTTTGTGGTTTTAAAATGCAGGGGCAGAAGTATTTGTCACTGAGCAGGTGACAGAATGCACATGACAAGAAAATAGACTCGGAGAAACTGTTCTAAATGGCAAAAAGTTGAACACATAAACACACAAAAGATGCTGAGAAAAATTATACCACATTATTCTGTATAGAACTAAGGCACAATACAATCAAATATCTAAAACTTGTGTCTTAAATTGGAAGCTTATCTATGCAACCCATCAAAAGCAACATAATATATGCTCCCATTTGCAGAGAAATTACTTTGATAACAACAAAACAAAGGAAAGGCACAGAGAAAAAAAAGAATGCAAAATATAAGTTAGTTATAAATTATTTATATCAATTAAAGTTTGTTCATTTACAATACCTTTGGTTATCCTTGTCATCACTCATACTTCTTTCTGGTTTTCTCAAACTTCTGAAGGAGTCAATTTTAAGACTGCCAAGAAATATTTATGTAACATTCCATTTATTTTATTACACCACCAGTCTCGTGTTAAATTATGTTGCCATAAGTTGCCCAGCCCTTAAGTAATTTTTATAACTTATAACAGGCACATACAAGCCTGACAAACCCAAAATAATAACAAAAATAAGTCTACCACAAATCAGCATCCCAATCACCAGTGGTGTATTCCAGTTTGTTCAGGATTTTTCAAGCTTATGTGGATGCTTCAATGTGGCCTCTTTGGTCTTTTAATGAAACACCACCATTCAGTAATCTACAAACATGCACCTCTACATTAAGAAACCTTATGCCCCATTTACAAGAATTGTTCCACCATGGTTAACACTAACTAGAATATAATAAATATGTCTTTTTTACCTTTGAACTGGTAATCTTGGATGACTGGTCACTCTAGCTGTTGGTTTATCAGAATGCGATGGTTGCCTTTTAATTTCATCTTCATATAATCCAGCCAATGCAAGCTATATGAAATGTTAGATATGTTAGGCAATGTTTATGAATATAAGAAATAAATTACTCAAGCTCAATAGTAATGTCACAGTTCTACCACACTGCTCAAACACAACTTTATTTGTATGAGAACTATTTTTGTATTCAAATTATGTTGAAAGAACAGCCATTTGCTAAGCAAACTGTTCAAGAGCCATAAAAGACTAATACACCAGCTAAATAACTCTTCTGCATAACAGCCAGCACTTACAAGACTAGAATCTATTTTGTCATTGGTATTAAATACAACAATAAAGGTGAATGTAGGATAACTGAACAATTAGAAACATTAACTTCTAAAGAAAAGACTGAATAGAAATGTTACAAGGTATGTCATATAGACTAAATGAACAATCTTTACAGATTTTAGGGTCAAAAGATGTCAACCTCACTGTTAGCAAGGCCCAAATGAGATACTGTGGGGGAGATCTATGTGTTCTTGTCTAAAGCAGAAGGGTAGGAAGAGGCTATTGTTTTTTTAACTGAACCACACTTACTTTCCTGCTCTGTCATGCTCTCTCTGGTAGTCCCTGGCCCTAGGGATGTCCGACTTGCCCTCCCTGGTGGAATGAGCTACCTTATGAGATCAGGGCCCTGCGGGATGTATTACAGTTCCGCAAAGCCCGCAAGACAGAGCTCTTCCACCAGGCATCCACTTTGATCTGGACTCCCCTCCAGTGACCGCAGATCCTAGAAGCCAGATTGGGACCACATTATTATCTGTCAAGGCGTGTTGTTGTTTTAATGCTGGTGATTTTACTGATTTTAATGGATTATTATGTTTTCATAGTAAATCTGCACTAATTGCAGACCTATATGTTGGTACCCATGCTGAGCCTACAATATGGGGAGAGCGGGATATAAGTCTAATAAAATAAATAATAAATAAAATGCTTTCAGCATCTTTGTTCCAGCTTGACACACTTCTAGTAGTATGCTATGCTAAGAAAAAAAGCTTTAAAGGCTAAGATGGTTCAGGTCCCTTTGTCTGTGTGCACTCACTTTTTGTCACCAACGCCCCCCCCCCCAACCCTCCCACACTTCAGGTATAAGAGGGTCTAAATACATCTGGCTTTCCCACATCTAGTTTGGTCTTTAAACATACACTTAAAAACATATTGCTGTGTTTTTGTACATGTACTATATCATTTTCTAAGTTGTCCACAACAGTATGAGTGGTCTAGATCAGGAATCTGGTAATGATATGGCAGAACTAAAGCTACGTCTGTGCAACTTCTACTGTAGCTACATGTACCCCAATTCCCCCCTTTTCTTGTAAGCTTTGTGCCAGGCAGCTGCTTTTCTTTTGTGCCACATCTGGTAGAGGGGCAGAACTCCATAATGCAAGAAAGGTGCACAGCATGAGCTATTACAACTGATGAGATAAAAAGAGTGTTGCTATGCGTTTTGTTTCTTCCTTCAAAAACCAAAAGGTATTAACAGCAGTATTTCCGAAGTGCTTAACACCCCAAAAAGAACATTGAAGAGCTGAGAAAAGTACAGAGGAGGGCAACTAAGATAATCAGTGAGTTGGAGCATTCCCTATGAGGAAGGGTTGAAGAGTCTGGGACTTTTCAATTTAGAAAAGAGACAACTATGGGGTGACGTGATAGAAGTTTATAAAATTATGTACAGAGTAGAGAGGGTTGACAAAGAGAATTTTTTCTTCATCTCCCAAAAATCTAGAACTCAAGGATATTAAATTAAGCTGATGGGCAGTAGGTTCAGGACAGACAAAAGGAAATATTACTTTACACAGAGAATAATAAAAATGTGAAGTTCGCTGCCAGAGGATGTACCGATGGTCACAGAAATAAACAGCTTTAAAAGGTGATTAGATAGATTCATGGAAGATAAGTCTATCAATTGCTACTAGCCAGAGTGACTGAAGGGAGCCTCCACATTCAGAGGCACTAATCCTCTGAATCCCAGAGCCAGGAGGCAATATCAAGGGAAGGCCTTGGCCTCTATGCCCTGCTGTTGGCCCTCCGGAGGAACTGGCTGGCCACTGTGTGAAACAGGACGCTGGGCTAGATGGACCACTGGTCTGACCCAGCAGGTCTCTTCTTATACTGATCTATAATTAAGGTTCCCAGCCTCCAGGTGGGGCCTGGGGATCTCCCGCTTTTACAACTGATCTCCAGCTGACAGAAATCAGCTTCCCTGGAGAAAATGGCTGCTTTGAAGGGTGGACTCTATGGCATTGTATCCTGTTGAGGCCCCTCCCCTCCCCAAACCCTGCCCTCTCCAGGCTCCACCCCCAAAGTCTCCAGGTATTTTCCAACCCAAAGCTGGCGACCCTATTTATAATTCTAGAATTACAGAAATCAGACAATCAAAATTACAATGAAGTCAGTCATTTCCATCAATAATTTTATAGAAATTGATAACTGATGAAACTTTGATTTTAGAATATAGCATCCTGACAAACTGTATGATATACAAATGCAGGATTACAGCAGGCCTATCCGATTTTATGACCGCTTTCACTATGGAGAGAAACCCTTCCTTGCATTTGGTAACCACTTTGTTAAGTAACGGTAACAACCAAATCAAATATTCAGAAGTTGAAAAACCAAAGCAATATATCAAACGTTGGTCAGAGAAGTTTCCAGGATCAGTTTGTATCCGTGATTTTATTTTGTTATGCACTTCGGTGAGAATGTGGTTTCCAACACTTTATATCCTGGAACAACCAACGCGGCTGGCAAAGACGAATATACATTACTCAAGGAAGAAAGTGCTTAGAATAAAACCACAACAACGACCAAAAGCCCTTTTAAAAACAAGACCGCGCTGCCTTCTCTCCTCTCACTCCCCGCAGGTAGGGTCTCTCCACCTTCCCCACTGAAACCACCCCAAGCGGGCATCTCCCCTTTTCTCCCGGGTGATCGGGCGCGTGAGGCGGAGCGACGATCAGGAAGAGGAGGCGACACCACCGAGGCGCTTTCCTTCCCGCTCCCGCCTCCAACCGCGTCTCCTTCCCGGCCTGCCCTCCGCACCTGTAAATCCCTGACGGTGGGGGGTCGGCCGCTCCCCCGGGGCCCTTTCTCGCGCCGTGGCTCGCTTGCTCCGACGGCGGCTTCCTCCTCTTGCTGCGCGGTGGCGGCTCCCTCGTCCGCCATCTTCAGCAGCAACAGCAAGCAGGGAAAGAGCCGCTCCCTGCGCTCGAGCGTTGCGCAGCTATGGAGGAGGAGAGGAGGAGGAGGGGCGGGATCAGCGAGGAGTTCTTCCGGCAGCGACGGCTGCCATGGCAACGGGATCCCAGCTGCAGGACCGCTTCGGACCGGTCCAAATCCCGGGGGGGGGGGGGGGGACGGACGGCCCAGGGAAAGGGCACCGACCTGGCACCCCCAGAGGCGAGGGGGAGCGCCTTCCCGGCCGGCCCAGAGCCGGAGATGCCTGCTGGCCAAGGCAGCTGGGCGGGTTCGCCTTTGGCCACGCCCGGCGAGGCCGGCAGCGCAGCCCCTGTTTGCTCTCCGCCGTGGTGAGTCTGCCGCGGCCATCCCGTTCCCGACCCTCGCGGAGTGGGGCGGAACTAGGGCGGCCGCCCCCTCCCTATCCCTCGCCAGAAGAGGTAAGACTGGCCAGGCCAGCCCCTCACCCGAAAAGGTCAGACTGGGCAGCGGGCACCCGGGCCTCGCCAGGTAAGGCCGGACGAAGTGAGACGTCGGGGCAGCAGCAGGGTCCTTCTCCCTTGCCTCAGGGCTCGCCCCTCTTTTTCGGCTGCCGTGGACTGGGTGCTCCAGGAGGCTATGGGCCCAGTCTGGGACTCTTCCTTAATGGCCAAAGTGCCAGTCTGATTGCCCCTTGTGCACTATGCCCCTGTTTCATATCACTTCATCTCTAGTCTTATTCCAGTGTTTCCCGATCTGGATTAGCTGCTCCACATTTATAACCAGCAACATTCATTAGATCTCCACATTTGTCAGTGTAGCCACAATTCTGAAAAGAGATATGGATCGAAACTGTTATGATGCTGTTGGCTCTCAATCAGAGCATGGCAATGGAAGCACTATTTAATATGACTCATCTTGCTATTGCCTGATCATCACCAGTGGTTACTGGTTGTAAGAAATATTAAACTAATATTGAATGGTTCCGGTATTCTTTTGGAGACCTTCAGTACATATTTGTGCTCTGCACAGTACTGTAACACACCTAACATTGTCTGTTACATGATTGTGGGCGGTAGGTCCATGACAGATTTGCTGAAATAAATTTTGTTTTAGATGCCACAAAATTCAGTTGTTGCTAGAGATGTTCATGGCTGTTACTCTAAGATATGTCTTTGTAGCAGCTCATGAATTTACTATTGTTTAGAAGCTAGAACACTGTAATTTTCTCCCAATAAATTTTTTGTGTGCTGCAAATAAAGTGTAACAGAAAAATTTAAAAGGTGTTCCGTTTAAGAATAAATTCTGTACAGAGATGATGTTTGCCACTAGATGATGCTCATGTAACAGAAGTCAATTGCTAGGCCTCCCTTATCCTCCCTATATCAGTTTTTATTGTTTAAAGTTAGTCAACATATGTGTCAGTTCAAATTTGTGATACACTTAGAGATTTTTTGATACTGATAGAGTTGTTTTGCATAGGTCAAGGTCTTTTTCTTTGGGGTCGCACTTTTTCCCAGAGATGGCATTTATTAATTGTTAGCACTTATTTGAAGTATTAGACAAAAGTTTTAAAATTAATTTGATTTCATCAACTTGTTTATGCTGAATTCCTAAGAAATTTTTTCTTGGTAATTAGCCCCATGAATAAAATGGGAATTGTTTATGAGTAGACCTCTTTAAAATTCTCAATAGATACAACTAGGAGTTGTATCTATTACTCAGAAATTACTCAGAAATTACTCAGCCTTACACCTCTGTTCAAAATAAAGTATTAGGCATGGAAATAGAGTGATAACCAGTGTAACTGCTAGATTCGAGTCCAGCAGCACCAGTATCTGGCTATTCTACTACAGACCAACCCTCATGCTGCTGCACAAAGGGCATCCCAGCTGCCTTGCATTCAGACGCCAGGGCCGATGACATTCTGGCAGAGGTTCTGCGGCACCAGGCAGTGCTACCTTCTGGGAACCTGTGGGCTGGTAGACTTTGTAGCATCAGAGGGGACGGGTGGAGCGCCCGGCTGCCTCCGCCCCTTTTGGGCGATGATTGGGCCCTGCACGGTGGCCTAGCAGGCTCCCTGGAGCCATGCTGTTTCCTTCTCTTAGCACAGCATAGACGTGTGTGGATGAGCACTCACGCAACACGGTTGCAGGGACCCCGCGTGGTGAGTGTGGGGCAAGGAAGGGAGCTTGGTGAGGTTACCGTCCAGCCAAGCCTTCCCTTGCCACCCGGTTTATGACCTGCTGCTCAGTCCCAGTGATGGGGGGGGGGGAGCCAGTACCAAGGTAAGTGCAGCTTTATGGGTGGGGCGGATCGGGCTCTTGAGTGGATCTAACCCTTGGCTGAGTAAAAACACCTCCTCTCTGCCTTCCCACTGCCCCACCCTGGGCCCTCTTGCTTTTGCAGGCCGGGAGCTGTGGGGAATACTCCCCCCCCCCGCGAGTATCACAGGTCTTCCTTTTTTTTTGAATTTTTTTATTGCATTTTTTACCCTACACCTACACTAAAAAAACTACATACTATCCTACCCTAAGGTATACAGAAAATGCGTTCGTAATGCTAATAATACTAACATCATTAGTTACTGAAAAGCTAAATTATTTCTTGGCATACACTGTTAATTCATTCTTGCTGTTTACAAACAAAAATTTAATGTTAGACCTTTGAACCACATACAGCAGAGGAAACAATCTAAATAATAAATTTTGAGATTACAAGGCTTGGGGTGTTATTACAGCAAACAAAAAACAGTTATAAAACTATTTCTCCTTTGATTCTCTTCCTTTCTTCTTGTCTTTCTTCTTTTTAGGGGCAGCCGCCCCTTTCTTAGAGTCCGAGTCTTCTCCATCTTCAATTTTTGAGCTTTCAAATCCATACATACTCTCCTGCTCTGCCAGTGAATCATCTGGTTCAGTCTCTGTTTTCTTCTTCTTGTGCTTTTCCAAAAACAATCTTGCTTGTTCAATGGAGTCAATTTTAAATTTCTTATCTTTGTAGCTGAACATCAGTCCCTCCGGGATGTCCCATCTGTAAGAAATAGTCTCTGACTGCAACCATAAAGCCAAACTCCTAAAAGCTTTCCTTCTCTTTCTTATTTCAAATGGAATGTCCTTTAAAACTTTGATTTCTTCTTCCTGTATCTTCATAACAGTTCCGTTCGTGGCTTTTAACACCACATCCCTGGTTGATCTTTTTGAGACTCTCACCACAATTTCACCTGGCAGTTTCTTCTTTTTAACATATTCTGGATATGTCCTGTAGGTCATATGCATATCGCTTTGAATTGTTGCTGCTTGCCATCCTGTCACAGGTGCCAATGCTTCACTTAATATTTTCTTAAGATTCTCTCCTTTTGACTCAGGAACATTCTGAAATCTCAAGAAGTAGTTTGATCGGTCCATTTGAAGCTTTAATACGTTGTCACTTTGAAGAGATTTTTCTTTTTCAATTTTCTGCAGTCTTGAATCATTTTTTTTAACCGCTGTTTTGACATCCAGGAGGTCCTGTTGGAGCCTTTCCTGTTTTCTATTTGACTCTCTCATTTCAGTTTGCATCATCTCCAGTTTTGTGTTGATTGAAGCCAGTTGGTCCACTAGGGGTCGCAGTGCCGCCATCAATGCCGCATTCAGCTCAGTTCCACCTTTTGAAGTAGGAAGCGAACTTCCGAGTCTTGGAGAAGCTCTCCCCGCCATTTCTTCCTGCAGTCGCCGATTGTTTACAGTTAGATAAGAGATCTCAAAGGGGACATTCTCGATTTGTCACACAGATGCCTTTCGCAAGCTCTTCCTCTGCTCCATGCGATCCAACACTCCAACGCATTTATAACGCCTCCAAAACAGCAGCAGGACCGTGGGAAAGTCTCCGAGTAAGTTACGAGGGGGGGGATCCGATCCTCCTAGTCCACCCCTTAATGCTTCATATCAAAAGATCAGGAGACTCACGATTCAGCCATTGCGTATCTGGTAGACCCTCACCTCTCCGCTCTACATTTTCTGCAGCTTCATGGCAGCACTTCCAGTAGCCCGAGGGCTTCCTCCGGCAGGCAAACTAGGGGTAAAAAGGAGCCTCAATCCCGCGATCGCCACCACAGGGAGAGGCTACCTTCAAGCACCCCAGGCAGGGACCCTTTCCTAGGCTCCCTGGGGGTCCGGCACCAGTCCGGAACCCCCTCAACCTGCCGACAGCGGGTCGCCTCTCCTGCAGTTGCAGAGAGAGGCGCCCACCATTAAAGCGCCTGAAACCGAAAGTCCACAGGTCTTTCTTCTTATACAGTAATATAATATAGAACTAACCAAAACAAGAATGACAGATAAACAGTGAAGGAAGCAAAGTTCAGACTGGCAGAGTTCAAAATGCAAACCAGAGTGAAAAACAGATTTGCCACAATAAAGTTCATAGTCTTTAAGTTCCCTACATCAGCAGATCAGAAAGCACCAGTCTATTGCTAGTTTGGCCAGATCCCTTTGTATTCAGGGATGGATTTGCTCCACTCACTGCTAGTTCCATGCCCCTTTGCAAGCTAAAAATCTTACCACTGAGAAGAGGGATGGGGGTCACTGTTCGTTAGGAAGGCTCAATAGAGACTTCATGTAGATTACAATAGGCCTTGTAGAATCTCTTCTGAATTGCATGTAATGTCACTTCCTGCCAAGAACAGATTTATCTCATTGCCCTCCCATTCATTTGGGAAGAATAGACAACCTGAAACAGCTCTTGGGGGCATTATTTACACCTTTGTGGGCTGTACACAGAGCCAGTGTGGGACAGTGGTTAACAGCAGCAGACATTAATCGTCTGGGTTTGATTCCCTACTTCTCCACATAAAGCCTATTGGGTGACCTTGGGCCAGTCACAACTCTCTCAGAACTCTCTCAGCCCCACCTGCCTCACAAGGTGTCTGTTGTGGTGAGAGGAAAGGAAGGAGACAGGAGGCCGCTTTGAGACTTCTTAAGGTAGAGAAAAGCAGAGTATAAAAACCAACTCCTCTTCTACATGCAAATATACTCTCAGGCTGTATTGGGTTGGGAAAATGATGCAGAAGTCCCTAGCCAATGTCCAAGCCACATTTGTTCTTTATAAATAAGTATTCATAAATACAATGAACTATATAAATAACTAACTGCAACACTGTCTTTGTTAAACTCTTTTACTCCCATCGAATTTATTTTTTTTCTGCTTTGCTCAAATATGCTCGATGAAGAATTCAGCCTTGACAGATACTGGTGTGAGGCAAAGAGCTGAGGATCCTCACCAACTTCGCATACTGCTGTGCTTTAGCAAACTGCAAAAACATCAGCTTTAGGTCAAGGTTGACTGTTCTGACAGCTTTCTACTTATTCTCTCTTTTCTTGTTTTCATCTCCAAAAACAAAGATGGCAGGGTCTTTGTTTGGTTAAATTTAATTTTTTGAAGCATAAAGAAGAAATGTTCCTTCATTACTACTATTGCTGCACCTCAGACAAGTACAGTAGTACAGCAGCATCTGAAGTGTGGCTTTCTTCTGCATTCCTTTCCCATGATTTTCCAGTAAAAGTTGTACTCCCATATTGCTGCATTGGTAAGCTGATATAGGGGTAGCTGATATAGAAACTAAGAGGACAGCTGTCAACAGCTGTTATCTTCCTTTCAGGAAGAAAAAGATTACATGAGTAAATCTTAACACAGTTGTTTGTTTCTCTTCACTGGAGGAGTCTGAGCATCTCTGGGAATACAGATGGGTGGAAGTTTACCAGATGAACTTGGAATGGTCACTTTCTTCTATCCTATACCACAATGTGTAGCCTGGGGGATAAAATGGAGAAGAGGAGATCTATGTACCCTTTCCTGAGCCTTTTGGAGGAAGGTGTGATTTAAAAAGATGATCGAGAGAGAAGAAGAAAGGAAGTATTTCTGTCTCAGTATATTTTCTCTCAGCCCCACCTACCTCACCGGGTGTCTGTTGTGGGGAGGGGAAGGGAAAGGAATTTGTAAGCTGCTCTGAGACTCTTAGTGAAGGGCAGGGTATAAATCCAATCTCCTCCTCCTCCTCCTCCTTGTACATTTCCCCTCCTGCCCTTCCTCTAAGAAACTCAAGGTGGAGTACATTGTTCTTCCATTCTCTGACCTCACAACAACTCTGTTAGGCTGAGAGAGAGAGTGACTGGCCCAAGATAACTTATAGTGCAATTCTAAGCAGAGGTGCATCTTTCCAAGTCTATGTATTTCAAATGGTATATTCCTGTTTAGATTACACTGCCATTGAGCCACATGGATGAATGGGAATTTGAACCTAGATGTCTTAGATTTCAGCCTGGCACTCTAACTAATACACAATACACATTCTCTTGTAGATAAAGATACTTACTATGTCAAGCATATTGGCATTTAAAGTTGTCTGGGACAATGAGCATATTACTTAGACTATGTTCAACTATCCACAAATAGAAGCTTTGGCCTTCAGAACCTATTACCTGTGCTGAAACCAGGGGTCATTTTGAGCAGGAACGCCTTTCCGGGAGTAACAAGCCCAGGAGTGGGCACATATGGTGATGTGCTGTGGAAAAAAGCAAAAACCTACTAACTTGATCTGTATTTTCATGCTTCTTGTAGGGTAGCTTCCCTGCAAGAGCAAAGGAAACCTAAAGTGTCTTTAGTCAAAGTGTAAAGCTGGCTCGCCAGCTCTGAGTTCGGAAATACCTGGAGGTTTTTGGGGTGGAGCCTGAGCGGTGGGTGTTGCCTTCTGACACACTTCCGGTGATGTCGGGGGTGGGGTGGCATATGCAAATAAGTTATGCTAATGGGTTATGATAAGGAGCTCCTGCACCTCTTTTTCTATGAAATGATCCCTGGCTGAAACTATATTGAAAGTAAGGGCTACAGCTGCCCCAGGGACATTTTCACAAGTTCTGTGCTATGGATATAAAATTTAAAAAGGTGAAATGTTGCAGTTGATTTCTGTTATAATATTAATAACCACATGGTACAAATAGTGAAAGAAAGCCTCATTCCCCTGTTACTGTCAATCCCAATGTCCACCTTTGTGCCATAATCCCCTTCTTTAAAAAAAAATCTCCTTAGTACCACCTACTGCAGCAGCCTGTCTTCGAAGCTGGTGATGGTAAACTAAAGCACCATGTGGTACAGTGGCTCATCATCATCATCTTTGATTATTGACCATTGTCTTCATTTTGCAGTGTCCTCTAGATTACATCTTTGTCGTCTATTTAGGAGCAGGAAAGTATCCAAGGATTAAGCCAGCAGTGTGTGGCAAATATATTTGGAAAATCATTTAATCATGTAAATTAGCTCTGTGCAAACCATCAACTAAGAATGCGGTCCACTTTCAATTCACTTTCCAACTGGATTTTGCCAGTTTACACAGTAAAATCTAGTTGAAAAGTGCACTGAAAGTGAATCGAAAGTGAATTATTTAGTGTATGTGACCGCAGCCTAGGACTTGAGGCACTAAAAGAGTAGCATTTTGATCAGCCTGTCCTCTCTGTTCCAAAGCCACCTTGGCAAAAGAGCCCTCAGATCAGCTGGGGATTAGCATTTGGGGTAAGGCTGCAACATTTGACTATAAGGAAGGACTGAAATATAAGAACAATAGTAACACCTCTTAGTGACAGTATATACCATAACTCGCAACTGTGCCTCCAGTAAAGCTAGAGTCACAGGGAAAGCAAATATATATTGGAAAAACCAAATCAAACCATGGTCAGTTATGATGACTGATACATTCATTGTGTCATGTATCCTGACTGGTTTTTCCAGGCTTTTGAAGAAGGAGCCTATTTTATTCATCCCACACCATCACCATGGACTCACAGCAGCTGGTGTAAAATATTCTGAGGTAACTTACACACACATTAGCATTCTTGGCAATAGTACAACATTGCTGTCCCAAATTCAGTTTGCAATGTTGTATACATTGCCGATTGTTTGCAACCCTGTGGCTTCTAAGTCAATTGTCTTTATTGATAAATGTATATTCTTCATTTGAGTAGAATGGAAATAAAATAGGAACCATACTTTTGTTGACAACATTTTGTCTTGTTGATTTCAGTGGTCCAAGTTTGTTCTCAATTATAATTCAGACATCCAAAGGACTGACATAAACCTTATATTTCTTGATGGGCCAAACTCAGGACATTTTAAAGCTTTTATGGCATTTTTAAAAGCTGAATTAAGGTTACTTGTGAAGAGAAAAATTTAAATGTTAAGCATTGAGATATTATTTTTCATGCAAAAAATATTCAGTTAAATTTCCAAGTAGAATAGAAATGAACACTACAGTCTAGAAAAGCCAAACTAAACTAATATTTTGTTAGAATATTTTATGTAAAGCAGTACTATAAAGCTGAATAAATGAAGCAGCTCAGACATTGTTATGTTTGTGTGACTGGGAGGCTTGAAGGGCAAAAGTGAAGCATTTAAGAATTATAATATAATTTAAACCATTTGGTATCCCTGTCATATTCCCTCTATGCAAGAAAAAAAATTAACCTTAATAGAAAAAGGGGGGACCCCAACAATGACGAACTTGTATATTGGTGAATGATTAAGTAAGACGTGTCAGTACAGCTCTGAATAGCGCTTGGGACATTCATCAGCTATTGTTCAGTGGGCTCCCTGACTTGCATTAGCATGTTCAATATTGAATAACCCTATCAAAGAACCCATTTTCTAAGACACAATATAACAAGGGATTTACTGTGATGGTTGGATTATAGAGTCCAACTACTTATCTAGTTTATTTGGACTTTGTACAATGCTTAAGTAACACCAAACGCCACTTTTTAAAAACAGTCTGTAGAAGTGCAGCTGCCATTTGAAAATGATTGATCTGAAAGGGTGGGCAGAATGTGGAGACAAAAGATTTACCTTTTATGTTAGTGATGCAAATAGTTTTGGGATGTTGTGGTAAATGTGATTTTCCACCCCAAAATATCACAATTAATTTATTCCTAAACATTAGTAAAGGCTTACTCTTTCTGCACAAATGAAATATATTACAGAGTCCCCCCACTAATGCCTGTGTAGGCACCACAGCATAGCTGACTCTTAATTTTATTTTGAATCCATTTATGTTCAATGCACAAATTTGGTGACGTCGCTACATGAGATGTGGTTGGATCCAACCAGATTTTCCACTAGTAAAAACGGGAGGAGGTGTCCTCTTGACCACCAGAAAGCTATGCTGGGGACTATGAAACCTGAGCATACAGAAACCTTGTGGAATGGGGGCTGTAGAAAAAAGAGGAGGTGAAACTGAGCATAAAAGCTGGCTGGATCCAACTCATGGACTGGTATAATTCCTGTTCCAGAGATGCAAAATGCATGACTGATGCCTGCTAACCACTAAGCAGAGTATTAGGCTGAGGACAGACTGGATATGTGGCCCGCTTTGCCTCCGCTTTAGAAGCGGAGGCAGAGAGGCCGTCCAGACTGCCACAGCTGCTGCCCGCCGCCAGCACGCACTCACCCATGCCTGAAGCGCAGTCCTTGTGCTTCAGGCAGAGACCCCGGGGAACCGGTCTCCAGCGGCTGTGTGCACACTGCTGCCGCTTCCTGCGGGTGTGGACTCACCAATGGCGCGTTGCACACGGTGCTGGAAGTATGAACGGCTGTTGCGGCTGTGCATAGCCGCAGCTTGGTGAGGCAGCCGGCAGCCGAGCACCTCCGCCCCACACAGCCAGTGCAAACAGGGCGCCCCGGGCTGCTTTTCCCGTGGGGCTTTTGGCCCCACGGCTGTTCTGGGTCACATATCCAGTCTGTCCTCAGCCAAAGATCTTATTTTTAGTCCTTGTTCACTACATTGCGTTGTAACCAGGGGTCTTTTCGTAGAAAAAGAGGTGCAGGAGCTCATTAGCATAATTCATTAGCATAATTCATTAGCATATGCCACATCCCCTGACATCACCAGAAGTGTGTCAGAAAGGGAATGTCAGTTTCAGCCCCATTATACCCTATGGGCCATTGAAATCAATGGCAAAAACTCATAGGGTATATGAGGGGCTGGAGGAAAGGGGGTTTGAGGGAGAGGCTCCAAACTTGCAGGGTAGCTGCTGGGGCCTCTCCTCGAAATACCCACCAAGTTTCAAGAAGATTGGACCAGGGGGTCCAATTCTATGGGCCCCCAAACAGGTTGTCCCATGCCCTCCATTGTTCTCTATGGTGGGAAAAAATGTTAACTTTTTTCCTACCATAGAGAACAATGGAGGGAATGAGGGCAACCTGTTTGGGGGCCTGTAGAATTGGACCCTCTGGTCCAATCTTCTTGAAACTTGGTGGGTATTTCAAGGAGAGGCCCCAGCAGCTACCCTGCAAGTTTGGAGCCTCTCCCTCAAACCCCCTCCCCTCCAGTGGCTTTTACAATTGCCACCGAATTTCGGCGGCAATTTGGCAGCGGGCTGAATCAGATTAGAGAATCTGATTCGGCCTGTGGCTGCCCTAGTGGCCACTCCTGAGCTGGCGGAGCTTTGCTCCATCTCGCTCCGGCCCCAACGGACCCCTGGTTGTAACGCACAAGCAGTCCTTCAACAGGAGCCATGTTTTTGGGTCACCTCCAATGATTTCTTGGGCACTTTCTGACAGTGCAGGAGACTCCATGTTTTTAAAAAATTAAAGATGAAAAATTAAGGTTATGCTGCAGGCAATCGGGTGTTAACTCATGAGGAAATAACCTACTTCTCATGGTGGCCTGGACACTTTCCTGTGAATAGTTCTGTTTTTTATGTTTTTTAGGGCTCATCCAGGCCACGATTAACAACTGAGGTTTGAAGAATAATAATCTACCTCCTAGGACCATCCAGGTATCTGCCTTATAGTGTAGCCTTTCCTGGATACCTGATCATGAGCAAAGCCAACACCATTAGCCATCTCCTGTGTGTTATGTCCTATCAAGTCACTTCTGATTTATGGTGATCCTATGACTTAATGACCTTCAAAATGTCCCATCATTCACAGCCTTGTTCAGGTCTTGCAAATGGAAGGCTGTGGCTTCCTTTATTGAGTCAATCTATTTTGAGAGCCAGTTTGGTATAGTAGTTAGGAGCGCAGACTCTAATCTGGGAGAACTGGGTTTGATTCCCCACTCTTCCACATGCATCTGCTGGTATGATCTTGGGTCAGTAACAAGTTATTTCAGAGCTGTTCTCTCAAGATCAGTTTTCAAAGAGCTCTCTCAGCCCCACCTACCTCATAGAGTGTCTTTTGTGGGGAGGGGAAGGGAAAGAAGATTGTAAGCTGGTCTGAGACTCCTTCAGATAGTGAAGGGTTGGGCATGAATCTAATCTCCTCCTGTTTTCCAGCCATCTCTTAACCCTGGTTAAATATGCTTGCCACTCAGAGATTCAATCATCCCACCTTTCTTTTTGTATTTCCTGGCACCCATCATAGCCAGTTTGATGTAGTGGTTAAGAGCAGCAGGACTGTAATCTGGAGAACCAGGTTTGATTCCCCACTCCTCCACATGAAGCCAGCTGGGTGGCCTTGGGTCAATCACGGCTCTCAGAGCTCTCTCACCCCACCTACCTCACAGGTGTCTGTTATGGGGAGAGGAAGGGAACGTGGTTGTAAGCCACTCTGAGACTCCTTTGGGTAGTGAATATTGATCCCCAAGGATTGCTCCTCCACCACTGAAATCACTGGACAGAGCCCATCCTTTAACCCGGAGCCCCACTTCTTCAACTGCATTAGGAATTCTGGACCAGGCAGAAGCATCTCTAAGCATCACACTCTTCCTTTTCCCCAAGACTCAGCCCTTCACTGATATGCTGCTCAGGGAGAACCTGCATCTTCTGACTTTCTGCCCTTCTACCCCTTCTTCTGTCTTTCTCTCTCGGGGCACAGTACACTTATAACAACAAGGACAATATGTTACAACTTTCTGGAGTAGCTTGAGGGAGGAATATCTAGTGTAACGAAGAGTTTCCATTAGGAATGTTTTGATTTGCTTACTGCTATTTTCATATATGCTGATGTGGTATGTCATCTAGTTATTGGCATTTTAGTAATTCTCCAACTTGTATGTTTTATATTGGTTTTTAAAAATCTACCTGCATTGCAATGCATACATTTCTGTTAATTTTACTTGTTCAATAAAGATTAAAACCTAAGAATTGTCTCGCTTATTGCCTGCATTTGTAGCCCCTCCCTAAAGAATTGCCCAAGTTTGTGCTCATTTCAAGCATGGACAAAAGATCTATCGACAGATAGGGTAACAAACTTTTACACAGGTACTCTGAACATTTCTGGTTCCAACTGGGACTGAAGATCATCTGATATGTACAAAAGCCCTAATGTGTTGGCACTTTCCAGCTCTCCCATAGGCTGTGCTGTGAGGTCCATCAGCCATTGGCCCATCAACTGCTACTCAGTTTGGTGAGCCAGTTTGGTGCAGTGGTTAAGCGCACGGACTCTAATCTGGGAGAACCGGGTTTGATTCCCCACTTCTCCTTGCACCTTCTGGATTACCTTGGGCAAGCCATAGTTCTGGCACAGCTGTTTTGAAAAAGAGCAGTTTCTGTCAGAGCTCTCTCAGCCCTACCTACCTCACAGGGTGTCTGCTGTGGGGAGGGGAAGGGAAAGGAGTTTGTAAGCCGCTCTGAGACTCCCTTGGGTAGTGAAGGGTGGGATATAAATCCAATCTCTTCTTCAAGAGTACTTGGATGTCATTGGCTGGGGGCTGGGTCCACTCCTCTATCCTGCCCACTGCCAGCCTGGACACTTCCCTGACAGAATAAACTGCCAAAATGGCTGTGTCTCCTGACAAAGATGCTTCTGCTTCTGTTTGAGTCCTTTGTGACAGGCTGGCTACTGAGCTGGGCCACCAGCTGTCAAACCATTCTGTTCTCCTCCTGCTGTGGGGCCAACTTTTCCCTCAGAGGCAACCAAGTTTGGTTCTGTCAGTAAAAAGAGAAAAGGCCCTTTCCAGACCTACTTTGGCCTTTCTGGGGAACTCATTAGGGCCAGTCCTGACTAGAGTTGCCAGCTCCAGGTTGGGAAATTCCTGGAGATTTTGTGGTGGAGTCTACAGAAGCCAGAGTTTGGGAGGGGAGAGGCCTCAGCTGAATAGAATGCCATAGACTCTACTCTCCAAATCAGCCATTTCCTCCTGGGGAACCATTGTTGCCAATCTCCAGGTGAGGGCTGGATATCACTCAGAATTAAAAATGCTTTCTAGATGGCAGAGATCAGTTCCCCTGGAGAAAACGGCTGCTTTGCAGGGTGGACTTTGTGTCATTATATCCTGCTGAGGTCGCTTCCCTCCTGCTTGGGTCCCCATTGCAGAGAAAGACTATACTTTTCCTATACAGAGGCTCCAGGTGGGGAGGGAGATGGAAAGCTGAAGTCAGAGGAGCAGATAAAGGTAGGTTGATGGCTGGGAAAGAGCTCGGGTTGCGAGCTCCAGGTTGGGAAATTCCCGGAGATTTGAGGGGTGGAGCCTGGAGAGGATGAGGTTTGAGAAGGGGTGGATCTTCAGACAGGTACAATGCCATAGGCTCTACTTTCCAAACCAGCCATTTCCTCCTGGGGAACCATTGTTGCCAATCTCCAGGGGAGGGCTGGAGAGCACTCAGAATTACAACTGCTCTTCAGATGGTAGAGATCAGTTCCCCTGGATAAAATGGTAAGCTCTGTGTCATTATACCCTGCTGAGGTCACCACAGCAAATTGACACTGAGTGTCCAAGACCGGGACACCCACCGAGAGCCTCTTTCTAGAGCCTGTTGTATTTATCTCCACAATGGGCCTTATTCCTAGTTTCACATATTTAATTTGTTTAAGATATTTTAAGCATGCACAATAAATGTAAAATGTAACAAATGTGTTTGCAAACACATGTATTATACTAGCATACTTATCAGGGTTCTGTTCTCCCATTATTTCCTTTAGTATATTTATTGATTTAGGCCACTTTTATACCACCTTTCCATGAAAACCATGTTCAAGCAGCCCACAAATGAGAAAAAGCACTATAATACAATCATAAAATCAGCCATTAGACAATAGGTCGCCCCAAGGCAAGTTGGCTGTGTAGCTCAGTAATATCAATAGTGAACAATATCAACTCTTGTCATTTTTAGTAAGGTTTTAGTCTTTGGTTTAATGAATGCCAGCTCTTCCTGAAACATGTTAGCTGTTTTTTTCTGATAAATTGCCACTAAGAAATATTGTGATAAAGATTGCAATAAAATAATAATTGCCACCCAGCCCCCTCATCAGAGGGGAAAAGGCCGATGCGGTTGCCATGGGCCCCATTACCTGAGTCCCAGACCCAAACAGAGGCAAGCTGGCACCCAGTGTTGACTTACCTGGACCAGCTTTGGTGATGTCAGGGAGGGGAATAGCAGTAAAGGCATCAATGCCAATTGCTCTAGTGCTTCAGGTGACCCCAGTGCAGGCCCAGCAGAGGCCACCCAATGTGGCATGGTGGGGCTTGGCCTCCACATGGGCTGAGGCACAGGTGGGTCTGGCAGCAGGCCCCATGGCCCATGACCCTGCAGAAGCAGCCACGGCCCAGAGCAGGAGCAGTCAGGTAGCAGTCACCTCTCCAAACCTGTGGCCAGCCCAGATGGGGTCGAGATGTGCATGCCCCATGCCAAGAAGTGACAGGTGTGGGAGTAAGACCCTGCAGTTGGCCAGAAAGAGCCCAGCAAGGGTCAGGTGGGGCAGCCCTGATGGGCAGGGCTGCAAGTCCTGGGGAAGAAAGGGCGCAGAAAAGGGAGATAAAAGGAGGCTTATGAGCAGAGGTCAGGGAGGAAGCTAACTGGATTCCAGGGCTGCTGCTAAGGGCATTCCAGCCGAGAGGAGGAGGACAGGGGTGACCCAACCCCCTCTCCTCTCTTTTTGAAATCTCCAAGGGACTCCAGGGGATGAAGGCATGGTGGCCGAAGGTGGCATGATCTGCGAGGGGCAGGTGGGATGTCACAATAATTACAAATATAAAATAAGTTCAAGGACAACCCAAAATTGTTAATTCGGTTTCACCTTTCTCATTTTTACCAAGGTTTATAAAGTGCCAGATATTATAATTGCAGCATTATTTGCTGGAATATAATCTCCAATATCCACTATGAGGCAAATCAGTTCATCTCCATCTGTTGTGATGCAAATCAATTCATTTGAGTAGATGTTGTATTGTATAGTCAGTTACCCCAACATAAGCTAAACTGTGGACTGATATCCCAAACATCTTATACCTGATATTTAAATATGATCCCCTTTACTTGTTACCGTAGAAGTATGGGTGCCATAGAAACCTGAATTGAATGGATACCTTTCCTGGTACAATGTCACAGCCACGATGAAGTGAGCATAACTTTTAAACAACAATAACACTGAGTAAACAATAGTTTTTCTTACATTGGAATTCTGAATGTATGATACCCAAAACAACAAAAAGAAATGTATGAATTTGGGGCAAAAAATCACTAAAGAAAATCAAAAGATTAGATAGATGGAGCTATTTAGGACTCCAAACAAGATTTTAAATCATAGGCAGCCAGACTGTATCTGTGCTCTTCTGATAGAAGCACCTAAAAGAAACAGAGAAGAAAAATATTTGCACAGTGTACAGATTGAGAAAGTAAGAAAATGAAATGAATTGAAACACAGCTGAGTGCATGACTGTCCCAAAAGTGATATATTTGATACGGAGACTGCTTCTGAACTAAGTAATGCAGTCAGTTACCAGGCAATCTATTGTGGCCTTGGTGTAAACCTTCTTGAGTTGTACTGGGAGTTAATTTGGAAGTGGAATTTTCTCCTGGCAAAAAGTAAAGTTTTCTAGACCAGTGGGCAGCGATATATAAATTAACTAGAATCACTTTGGATTCATGTCTCTGTTGTGGTTTACTAGAATCAAAGAGGTATAAATTTTATATGGATGGAAAAGAGCCATTAGCTGTTTCAATTAGGCAAAACTGCTAAA
The DNA here is from genome assembly GCA_029233225.1 of Lepidodactylus listeri. Taxonomy (NCBI): domain Eukaryota; kingdom Metazoa; phylum Chordata; class Lepidosauria; order Squamata; family Gekkonidae; genus Lepidodactylus; species Lepidodactylus listeri. The sequence continues at coordinate 54,901,284 of JARCFY010000006.1, forward strand.
TAAAAGACTTTCATTTGGACTTTTGTGAGGAAATTAACTTATTCATAAAAGAAACATTAATAGTTTTGCTTAAATTTCAGTACAAATGACTCATAGCTTGATGTAGCCAGTTAAATCATTCAGTATGTCTGAATGAGACAAAAGATTCTAGAGATAAAGACCTGTTTCAAAACACATACCAGTCAGCTGCACCATGTGCTCATAGCCTGCAAAAGTTTGGTGGAAGAGGAAAACTGACCTAATCCAGAAACTTAATGCCCTCTTGCAAAAGTCTGCATGGGAATTCATTCCCAAAGGTCATCACAAGATACAATATATCGGCATATAAACTCAGTATTGTACTCCAGCTCTTGTCTTTGAGATCACAATACATGTTTAATTCATAAAAATGTGTTATGTATATTTCATTGCTTTCAAACTTTTGGAAAATTAGGTGGCACTGGATTTCCCATAACAAGGGAAGGCATAGAAAGGCAGCAAAGAAGTGTTTTATTTTTATTTTTTAAAAATGTATTATAATTAACAAATCCTGTAAACCTTGTGAGTTGTGTTAGGATTGACTTTGGAAGTGGGGGTTTTCCCTGGCAGATAATACAAAGATCGGGGGGTGGGGTTGACTGACTTCAAAGGAACTTTAGCCTTAAACTTGGAAACCTACGGAGAATTTTACCTACAAGTAAGCTATTCCTATTTTGTTTCCTTTCCACAGTAGCTTTTTCTACCATGCACTACCAAGTTCTTTTCAGTTGCAGAAGTCAAAAAAGAATTAACTGAAATGTACAGAATCAAGTATCTTTTTAAAATGTTATGCATGATTACATATTTTTATCAAATTATTGTGTGTATACTTTATTTTAAATGCTTTCAATGCTGAAATGTTTTAATGTCTGATGTTCACCACCGTGGGGACTCTGGGTGGAAAGATGGCATAAAATGTTATAAATAAATAAATCTACTTCCAGTGCCTATGCAGTCTCATCTGAGTCAATTACAAATCTGTAAAACTTATACCCACTTTATCCCATGTCATACATGCCATATTATGAATCATGAAAGGGAAAAAAACACTATTTCTGAAATGAAATGAATAGATAATGCCACAGTAATGGACTTGCGTGCCATGATAGCACCCCTCTTGACTTCTATAAAGCTTACCCATTCTCTTCTGGCCCTCATGCTTGTGGTCCATCCATAGCACCCTTTGCAAAATGGAATAACATTTGTATATTGTTTTAAAATATAGAAAAATGGTGAAAGGTAACAGACCCGTAGCCATGGGGGGCCCTTGGGGTGATGGTCCCTCCTGAATTTGCCCTGCCCCCTCATCTCCCGGTCCCCCTCATCTCCTGGTCCCCCCACCCCTGTGAGGTGGATGGAGCCTGGGGCTGCTGGTCAGGAGGAAAGTGGCGAGAGCAGCTGGCTGGCGGGTTCATGCCCACCCAGTGGAGCTAGCAAACAAGTAAGAGTGGGTGGGGAAGGAGCGCAGGCCCAGCACTGGCATAGCTGGCCTCACCCCCATCCCAAATTGCCAACTGAGCAAGAGACATGAGCCAAATTGGAGGGTGAAGGGGGGCAGGAAACATGGTGCTTACCTGCCTGTAGTGTGTCTGGCTCCCCTTCCTCCCTCGCTTGCCAGCTGCCCTGTCATCATCTCCCTGCTGTTACCTCACCCAGCAGCACACTCGAGCCCCCCCACCTCACAGTCCGAGGCAGGGACCCTGCTCACTTGATCTCAGGATGCCACTTGACCCTCCTTGCTTGACCCAAGGTGCACAGCTCTACCCAAAACATGCCCTCCCACTAAAAATTTTCTGAAAGGCTTGATATTCACAACATGATACACATGTGGCTGAAAGGCATGATATTCACAACATGACACACATGTGGGCATTGTATTGGATAGTTAAAATATCAGGATCTGAAACTTGCAGGATGAAACATGATGTTCCTTTTCATTTATTTAGTACATTTGTATCCTTTCACTAAGAAATTTAGGGTGGCATACACCATTTTTTCTTCCTTTATTTTATCATCACAATAGACCTGTGAGGTAGGTTAAACTGAGAGAGAATGACTAGTCCAAGGTCACACAGAAGATTCATGGCAGATTAGGAATTTGAACCTGGGTCTCTCTGATCATAATCTGACACCCTAACTACTACACTATGATGGTTTTTAGTGAGTCAATTAACCATCTGGTATCTATTCATAGAATGTACTTGAGATAAGGCACAGCTGGAAGCAAGGCCACTATCAGCATATAACTTTACATACCCATGTTGCCACTGGAATCTCTTCAGAGAATGGAACCACAAATGATTCCGATCGTTATTATTGTTAAAGTAGAAAATGGAGAATGTGAAGACACAAGGAGGCATCTGTGACAGGGAAAAGGGGTTGTGCTCAAAGGGCACAAGCTGAATAAGAGGACAGTGGGAATTAGTTGTGATGTGGACACTTTGGGAAGTGAAGACAGGCCCTGTAGGAGATAGGAATGGTATCTATTTGTTCAAATCAAAATTTCACATGACAAATTATACAGTATACCACAGGGTTGCCATTTGCCAGGCAGTCATTCTCCTGCTTTTGGCTGCAGCCCTCCTCCTGCTTTCTTCCGGGCAGTGGGAGGAAAATGAGAGGGGCAGCATCATGTACGTTGTGTTGTCACATCCAGCAAAAACCAGAAATGCCATCACTGTTACCCTCGCTCTAGAAATTCATTTCAACTTTATGGTCTTGACCACAGAGATTTAGGGATTCTTACAGCATCATGGGTTGGTTGTGGCATCATTTCCAGGTTTCTACCATAAGCAACATTGTAATATACACAACACTTTTTCCTCAGGGGTTCTGCCCTCCCCAGAAAGCTCCCCCTCTGTTTGGATGAGCTGAGCTGGCAACTTAGTTCTCAATGAGTAGGAGCAGATTAAAACATCCTGAGGCCCCAAATTCTGTCAAATTTAAGATGCTCCACATCATTATCCTAAAAAGGTAACTTAGTGATTTTTAGTATGTTATGTCCACTGACCGCCACTGGGCACCAGCAGCATACAGTCAGAGCTAGACTTCTTGGAACAATATGAGCCAAAGATCCTAGACCACCATTAGTCCTCCAATAGGAACTCTGGTGGGAAATTCAAACCCGCCAAGAGGACTTTTGGCTGTCTCCTAGGAATTGTATATAGTTGGCCATCTCAGCTGGTTGTTGTTCATTGTTATGTACTCAATAAACCAATGCTGATCACTACATCGTAGTCTGGACTTTCCATGCATCAAAACCAGTACACAATATAGTGGGGGGGGGGGGGGTTTGGAAGGCCAATCCTAGTCTGATACCATAAATTGTTGTGCAATTAGCTTGTGAATAAATCCAGCTCTGCCCATAAGGTCCAGCAGCTCACTGAAATACTCTTAATCCATCTATATACTAATTCCCAAGGCGCCTCCTCCATTTGGATATCTAAATCCGCACATCAAAGGCACCTGGGGGCAAAAACATTTTCCTGCCCATTTGGGGCAATCCCCAGATGAGCAGAAAAATCTGAAATCTATAAAAAAAACTATAGGGGGGATTTAAGTAAAAGAGTGTTCCCTGCGCATGCGCAGAGAATGCTCTGAGAACTGCCTTGCTGCCGTTGTCGCTGCTGCTGGGGGGCATGAGAAGGCTTGGCAGGCCAGTGGCTGTGAGCCGCTCAGCCCTTGCCACCACCTCCGCTGGGGGAGGAGAAGTCTTGGTGGGCTGGCCAGACCTTGCTGCCACCACTGGGAGGGGAGGGGAGGGGGGAGGGGAAGTCTTGGTGGGCCAGCCAGGCCTTGCCACTGCTGCTGTGAGAGAGAAGTCTTGGTGGGCTGAGCTCAGGCCTTCCCACCACCACTGTGAGGGGAGGGGGAGAGAGAAGTCTTGGCGGGCCGAGCTCAGGCCTTGCCGCCAGTGCGGGGGGGGGGGGGAGGGAGAAGGCTTGGCATTGGTGCCAGGGGGTCAGGGGAGAAGGGGAGAAGGCTCACCTGCAGGATGCTTCCTCCTCCTCCACCTCCATGTGGAGCTCCTTCTCACCCCTCCCGCGAGAGGGTCCCGCCTCTTGTTCCTTCTATTTCACTGGTGCCTTATTTACATGTCTGCTATTTATCACCTGGAAGGAAGTCACACCAGTACCATGCAAATGCAGCACATGCATGGGATGACTCATGGATTAAGAGCCCTACAAACATGACCACCAGTTGTATGGAACCATGTATAGTTCAGTGCATTGTGTTCACCTCTTGGTTGTCTACAGCAGAGGAAGGACAAGATGCAAAGCAAGAGATAAGTAAATAAATTAAAAGCCAGACACCACTTGCAACACTTCCAATCAACTTGGCAAATTGAGTTTTGTAACTTGGTATCCCTTTCTTTCCTATAATTTTCAGTATTCAAATGTGTATTGATATTTTAGTCAAAAGCAAGAATCACTGGAATTCTGGCCAACCTTCTGTTTGATTCTCTACATTTAAATATTCACATCCTCATTCGCCAAAGGAAGAAAAGATCTACAGTAATCTATTCTGCTCCATTCCAAGAATATGTCAAGGAATTTTATATATTGAACAAGCTTATGTGCAATAGAGCAGACTCTGCAGAGATGACAGCAAAAAATGTTATCATTAGTTCTGTTGGGCAAACAGTATTAGCAGACAGAAAACACTTGGAGGAAGGCAGGATGATGAAATCACCACTTGCACATCGCAATCACACTGCAAATTTGATCCAAAAATATCAGTAATGTTGATGAAGACAGAGTAAAGTCACTGTGCTAGCCAAAATGCATGAAGCACACGAAATGAAATATAACAATGTTGCTACCATTGGCCTCATTCTGTGCAATTCGGTTTTTTTGAGGCTTTTTCTTGAGGCTGACAGATTCTTTTGGGATTCTAGTTGAGAACAGAGACAAATCCCACACACTAGTGATTAGATATATGAACTGAATTGATTTACTAAGCACAAAAGACAATGTCCAAGCAATACCAAATAAGTAAAGTGCACACAAAAACATTATATCAGCTAACCCACAGACATAAATGGTACCAGCTGAGAGATCCTAGATTCATTTCAGTGGCAGACAGCAAACTTATGTTGGGTCTAAGGGATAACAAAGAGGAAATGTCCTGGGGTTTGCACCTGGCCCTACCTTCCTACTGGATTGTAGAGAGATGAATTAGGTATGCAGCCTTCGTATCCCCTCCTCTTTCCCTGCTTCTTTTTTTTCTTCCCACCTACCAGCCAACTTATGTTTGATCTGCCTCCCATCTTCAGGTCTTTTTATTGTTTATTTATTTACTTTGTTTATTATATTTTTTCTGCAAACCTAGGTTTTTTCTTGTGTTTATAGAAAGATCTGTCTGGTCTGTTCATGTCCCTAATCTCTGGATTTAAGTATACACAGATGGGGCCATGTTGAGTATTACATGTACTGATAATCAGTGCAAATGTACATCTTAGTGTGCTACATTCTGTTCACTCAAGTCTATTATCATAGTGTTTTAAGTTCTGCACTGAAGAAAGGTTATCACAATCCTGATATTGCAGCCTTCCATTCAAGTGAAGCAAAAAGCCAACCATGTGGGTTGCAGAGCCCACAGGGAGGTACTTCAGGAAAGAGAGAAATGTTCTTGACTTCAGCCATATGAGTTGTTTTTCAAATTTTAGAAAGTGGGGTGGATCCAACCATTTTCTAAGGAGACCTCCTCCAACATATGCCACTCCTCATCCAATGGGACAGTCACTTAAGGTAGAGGAAGGCTCTTTAGACTGGAGGAAAAAGCCAAACATGAATCCAAGGAAAGGTGTTACATAAATATTTTCATGAAATAAACTTTTCTCAATGGAATGGTAGAATAGAGGTAGGATCTACCACTATGTCTCTGAAGCTTTTGCAAACCTGAAAACATTTTTTCCTTAGTTCTAAAAGCTTGCTGACCTTTCAGGGCAACTGGTTAGCTTCTGAGTGAAACAGGAAGCTGGATTAGAGAGACCACTGGCCTGACCCAGCAGGGCTCTTGTGCTCTGTTCTTCTGTGGATTTTACTATAATGGCTTAGTTCTGTGTATAGTTGTCAGTGGTAGCTGCAGGTATTTAAATGTATCTGAGACCAGCACTGAAGTAAAAATCAAATGACCCCCCCTCTCGCACACACACCAGAAAAGGAAAATGACTTTTGAGAGGTCATATTCAAACTATAAAATGTGCTTAATATAGTCGTTCAAGTGCACGTTGATGTCCCATTGCTTTTAATTTCCATAGACTGGAATAAATCTGCACACTGTCTTCCATTTAAAGCCTTCCCCAAGCCACTACTTTATGTTTGGTGAAGCCACCAACATTCTCTGGGTATAATTCAGATTCATTTCCTTACAACAAGGTTAATATGGCCAGAAAGACTATGAAAAAATAATTTAGTTTTAAAGAAAAAAGGAGAAAGAATGTCCTAGACCTAAGCCCAGCTTCAGAAACAGAGATGAAAATGCTGCCCAACAGGCATGTTCTAAGATGCTGTTTGCTGCTCAGTCATATGTATCACTTCTGCCTGTCAAGTAAAGTGTTCCTGACAAGTTCACTTCTCATGGTTCCTATAAGTTACAGGGTGTAGATATCTCAGAAATGTACTTTTCCTTCTTATCAACAGCTGCAACTGAATGAACAGCTATCTCAAAAATATGAACACTGGTCACATCTCAACAATGAAATACCCTTTATAACCTCAGATTTACTTTGCAGTGAAAGGTGTGTGGAAATTAACCAGAGTTCCTGGATCTGTCCTTTCACATATCTTGCAAATACATTAGTAATCTGGGAAGAAGTGGAGACAAAGTTAGGCAGAAAACAGGACAGCTGAGAAACTGTATTAACCACAACAATCTTACATCTTCAGAGTTAAACATTCTAGCAGTTTTGTTCAGTAGATTTTGTTCAGTAGATAGACCAGAGGTCCCCAACCTTTTTGAGCCTGCAGGAACATTTGGAATTCTGACACAGCATGGCGGGCTCAGTTACAAAATGGCTGCCACAAAATGGCTACTGCAGAAGGTAGAGCTAGCCACAGCTTACCTTCAGTCATACAGTGAAGATCCTTATGCTGTGGTGGCATCTGCTGCCAAAAGAATATTTTTAAAAGTCTGAACAGCCAATCAAATCTCCAATAGCCAACCAGAAGCTTTGCTGAGCAAAGGTCCTATCTGGCACTGTCCACTTTCTAAAAACACTTGGTGGGTGCCAGGAAAGATATCAGCAGGTGCCATAGTGCCCATGGGTACCATTTGGGGACCCCTGAGATAGGTCAATATAATTCAGATTATGGATGGGCATGAACCACATTTTTGTGGTACAATTTGGTTCATGGTTTGTGGCCAAACCACACACTGATACAAACTGGGAGGTGGGTTCACAGACCGAACTGGTTCATATCTATTCATGACCCATGCTTTTTGCTCCTTGCAGCTTTTCACAGGGAGTAGAAAGCAGGGGTTTTAATGGCTCTGAACCAAAAAAGAGGGGAGCAAAAATCAGGGGTTAAATGGCTCCAACCCATTTAACCCCCTGCTTTCTGCTTCCCATGAAAAGCTGTGGGGAGCAGAAAACGGGTTTCTCCATGAAAAATTGCCGGAAGCAGAAAGCAGGCTTGGAGCAATTCACACCCCTGCTTTCTGCTCCCCCCACTCATCTGTTATTTGTGAAGAGCAGAAAGGAGGGGCTTAAATGGCTTGGACACCTTAAACACCTGCTTTCTGCTCTTCACAAACTGCCATGAACTGCCACAGACTGCCTTAAAATTTGTGGAAGTTCTTGGCAGCACTTCAATTCATGAACATCACTGTGAACTACAAACTGGCCAAAATTCATCATGAAATTTCATTCATGAGCTGGCTCCTGCCCATCCCTAATTCAGATGCTTGACTTCTGGGCACAGAAAAAAACACACAATAACCTCGGGTCAATCATACCTGTATGCAAGCCTACTGTCTGCTCTCACTTTCTGTAGCTTTACAAAATCAACAGAGAGTACTAGACTATGCATATGGATATATCCAGAATATCGATATGGATATATAATGAAGTAGCAAGTGCCATGGTGGTTGAATATGGTTTTCAACTGGTGCCCTTACAATGAATGTCCCAGAAGTCGTCCTTAACTCACAGTCTGAGTATCTATACCTATAAAACAGGAATAATATCAGCTATCTTGTGTGTATTTACACGTGTGAGCATGCGTGCGTTTTTGTGTGCTTGCCTGGAAGTCATGGAGGCTTGGATGTTTTTCAGAGAGGTGGCTGGAGTAGCCTGCCTCTGCGTCCCGCCTCTGGTATTCCTAGGAGGTTGTCCTTCCAAGTCGGCCTTGCTTAGCTTCTGAGATCTGACAAGATCAGGCTTGCCTGTGGTATCCAGGTCAGGGCGAATATCAGCTATCTTGTACAACTTTTGTGAAGACAAAAGAAATTAACATTGGGCAACATTTTGGATATTAAATGCATTATAAAATGTTTTAAAGTGTTTTTCAAGAACTAGAGTTCTTGTTAATATGGTAAAACATATGACTGGCTAAGGTAGCAACAGCAAAAACATTCTTCATAGATTGAAAGCCAGATGGCCTTACCCTAAGGGCTTTCTTTACATGCCATGATGCAAATTGGAGGTTTATGGCATGAACCACTTAAGCCTAAGGAAAGTTCCTTAGAGGTGGAGGAAAGGTTTAAGTTTTGCTGAGCAGAGTGGCAGGATATAGGGCATGGACTTGATAGCAGATAATGGTTGTTATCATAAAGAAGCACAGAAACTGATCTGACGGGATAAAAGTTTGAATGCAGGAGAGAGGATGACCATCCTGCCACTATGCAGCTTTGGCTTAAGGATCCTGATAGTACTAAGCTGATTTTGAAATATTTTGTTTGGGAAGTAATTTGAATATAGTTGGGTAGGAAACATAGGAGATGATCCTAGTGCTCCAAATCCTTCCCTTGAGCTTTCTAAGTTTTTTACTTTTCTCTTAAGATCATTTTAAAGGGGCTGATTTGTTCGGTATACTACTTTGCCCAGGAATCTTTGGGGGCCTAGTGGTTTATGTGCTGAATTATTTTCAGTCTATTGTTCATAAAATGATTAAGGATATTGGTTCTGCATCAGAAATATACTTGTTAGGTGGAGAGGAGCAAAGTACCTGTTGTTTAGAAACACTGGTGTGCTTTCATTATATGATCAAGTATTCTGATTAGTGGTTCTTATCATATGTTTCCATATCTTACACAAAACCAAGAAATTAGCTGGAGGTTCAGGAAATTAAAAACAAAGTGTGAAGGGAATACTTTTTAAGCATCTCTCTTACATCAACAATAACAGTCATTTTCAGTGGAGGTAGGCACAGTCAGAAATACCTGCATATTCAGTGTGGATCAACAGATTATTTTTGCAAAGCATATTTTATATTTCAGTTGCTACAAAGGGGCTCTGGGATTCCTATATCTGTAGATAAAGTTTGTTGCTACAGGGCTATAATATTTAATAATCCCTGAAATAGGTTTGCATGTCTCTGATCCTATAAATGTCAGGTGTACTTCAAATCTGCAATTACTTAAGAACAGGGGTCATTTCGAGCAGGAGCTCGGGGGAGCGCAGCTCCGGGAGTTGGTGCCAGCCCCCCCTGCGCCCAGGGAAATGCCTGCTTGTGTCATGGCTGCAGCAAAATGACCCCATCCCCTGGAAAGGTCCTTGTTCCTCCGACCAGCCCTCTGAAGGCTTCAGCCACCACTGAAGCTAACCTCCCAGAATAGTGGTACTTCTGAGGCTTGGATTAGTAGCTGTCCCCTCTCTGCCAGCTTTCTTTCTTTCTCTCTCTCTCTCTCCTTTCTTTCTTGCCTTCTGACATACTTCCGGTGATGTCAGGTGGTGTAGCATATGCAAATAAGTTATGCTAATGAGTTATGCTAATAAGCTCCTGCACCTCTTTTTCTACGAAATGACCCCTGCTTAAGAACATAAGAACATAAGAGAAGCCAATGTTGGATCAGGCCAGTGGCCCATCCAGTCCAGCACTCTGCCACACAGTGGCCAAAAACACCAGGTGCCCTCAGAAGGTCCAGCAGTGGGGGCAGGACACTAGAAGCCCTCCCACTGTTGCCCCCTCCCCGCACCAAGAATATAGAGCATCACTTGCCCCAGACTGAGAGTTCCTATCTATACTTTGTGGCTAATAGCCACTGATGGACTTCTGAGTATTAGGGAATTGTGCCATTTCAGATTCATTAATTGTATTCTGTTAATTGATGATTCATTTACATATGTTTAATTATTTATTTAATTGGGCTTCTAGCCCCCTTTCCCCCACACAGCAGGTACAGAGTGGGTTACAACATTCTTAAACTGCTTTCTATTTTGGCTGGTTCTAATTGGTTACATCATTAATTTCTGGACCACAATGGGAAGATACACAAAAGTAACACCATTTACCACCTGTGTATATGCACCGGACAGAGGATTTAATCTTAAGAGGCCTCATAAACATTCCTGTCCTGTGTCTATTAATTTTGTTTTGGAACATTCCTTTTTTGGTCCAGTATCAACATATTCTTTGTTATTTCTTTGTAACTTATGTCTGTATGTACACTCAAACTCTTTACGACTGGTGCATGTGTTAATGGTGCCCCATCCACATTTGGGAGCTGGATCCCCGAATCCAATTGCCCCATGACCCAGGTAGATGACCTCTGTCTTTGTTGGATTCAGTTTCAGTCAGCTCAGCTCTACCAGCACAGGTATAGCATTCAAACCCTCGGTCAGAATGTCTGGAGCAGTTCATCATCAGATACAGCTGTGTGTCATCAGCATACTGGTGACAACCCAGACCAAAGCCTCAGACTCTCTGGGCAAGGCGGCACATATAGGTATATGGGGGGGGGGGGACACTGCTTACCAAAGGGTAACATGGTAATGTCTCCTCTGCAAGCACCACCCTTTGTTCCCAGCCGTGGAGAAATGAGATCAGCCGCTGTAAAGCTCTCCCACATATCTCCATGCCGGCGTCCCATGTATCCCCGTGTTCTGCACAGAACTATGACATAGTACAGCTATTTCTTGAATTGTTTTGGCTTCCCTTTGTAAAAGAAAACCTCCCCCCTTCTTCATTCTGAATTCAAGAGTATATACCCACCTCAGGCATTATACCCATTATATCCACCTGACCAAGTGTGCTCTCGTCCTTGAAAGAATACACCAAATTTTATTGTTAGTCTTTAGAGGGCCACAGGCAGGGGTCATTTAGGGCTGGAGTGAAGCAGACTCTAGAAAGTTCTGACCCTATCAGCGTGTACTAAAGTTGGGATTTTTTAAATGTCAAATGCGCATCATTTTACCCATACCTGTACTGAATGTCACTGTTGCTTAAATCTTGGAGATCCTCCTGGTGCTCTTCACAGTTGGCTTTAATTTTCACCATCCTTAATAATGTTGTGTCATCTGCAAACATGGCCAGTACACTGATCATCCCCAGTTCCAGATCATTTATGAACAATTTAAATAGCATCAGCCTCAATACTGATACTTGTGAGACCCCCACAGCTTACTCCTCTATGTTGAGAGAACTGCAAAAAAAGCTGCCTTGGTCTCAGGCAATGCAGTTCAGTAAATTTATTGTCAAAATTGTGATTGTCCTTGGAACTGTGCCAATGGTAGAACAGCAGAACAGTGTAGCACTTTCTAAAGCTTTGGCTACTTAAAACAAAAGTTACTGTATTGTGGGAAACAAAACATCACAATGATAGAATCCAGTAATTGCTTTTAAAGCATCATTTGACAATCCATGTCCCAGACCCCAATTTAACAGTAGCTAGTTTGGGTATTTATTGTTCCAACAATTGGAGAGCAAGGTAAATGCTTGTTTTCTTTACTTCAAATGTGTTATACAATTCTCAGATTCGAAGAACTTCAGTCTGATTTATAATAGCTATAAAACCAAATATTTTTATTAAAACCATAAAACAAACAAAACAATAAATTTTACACATATTGAAAGCACTAATAAGCTGTCCTAAAACTTATTGCACCAACAAATAAATGTTTGGCATTGTGTGTCCCAATCTGCCACAGTATATTTCAGTTACAATCATTTGGTATTGCAGTAGGGTTGCCAAGAACTGGGTTGGGAAATTCCTGGAGATTTAGAGGTGGAGCCTGGGGATGGGTGGGGTTTGGGGAGGAGATTGACTTCAGCATGATATAATGCCATAGAATCCAGCCTACAAAGTATCCATTTTCTCCAGTTGAGCTGTTCTCTGTAGTCTGGAGATAAGCTGTAAATCTGGGAGATGTCCAAACCCTTCCTGGCAGATAATAAGCCTACACTGCAGGCATAAAGGCCCCTTTAAAGGAGGGGGGGATGGGAGCGATTGCCCCAAATCTCACACATGGAGGGGACCACAGCAGCACTGAAAACACAGTACTAGGTGTCAGTGGCTGGAATGATCATATCCTTTTCATTCCAAGGCAACAGTGGTTACTGCAAAGTAGCTCCAAGATCAGAAGCAATTGTAGGGCTTTGGGTTTGTCCCAAGCTCCATTTGCTGAGCCAGTGAAAGAGTCTGCTCCTATTTTCCTGTTTTGCCTGCAGTTACAATCAACATGTAACCAATTAATTCTTTTGCTCCTCTCCTGACATGGTTAGTCTCCTGATACTAGACTGATAACCTGGTTGTAAAGTAGAGCAATAAAGCCATCACTCTAGCCTGATACTAGCAAATAATTCAGCTCATGTTCCTGATAGACACTGCGTTGCCACGGCTAACTAAGGCTGAGGACAAACTGGCAGTTTGCCGTGCCTCTGCGGCGCGGCAGACTAAGACAGGGGGAATTTCCCCCGCAGCGCGGCGTTCGCACGCTGCCGGAAGGAAGCCGCCCGCAGCATTCAGACTGCGGACGGCTTCCTATGGCGGCGGGCAGACGCCAATCTGTCCTTGGCCTAACTTGAAGTACAACGTCATTCCTCCTGTCCTGCCCCCCCCCCCGCCACTGTTGGTTGCCAGCCCAAGTAAAACACAAAAAGTTTCTCATAAACATCATGATATATATTACAAAGGAGATATTTATTTATTTATTTTTAAAATAGATAGTAAAAAAGGAGATTAAAAATTATGGAAAATCAGATTTTAAAGATAATACAAAGAAATATTTCATTTTTTTGATAATCAGACAAGGGATTTGCTACAAATACAAGGGTTTTGCATCTGTCACTAAAATTGTAAACTGATATTAGGTATTACCAAACAATGGCATTTAATATATTTTGCTTTGCAGAAAATTATTTAACTCTTTAACTAGTAAGCGCACTATTTAAAATGTTTATCAAAAGAAAGACTCCATATCATCACAACCCAAATGCACAATTGTCAGTTGTTCTTTTCCCCAGCCCAAAATAAGTGTTGCGTTATGATTAGATTCACCTGTCATCTATGGAATAGTGGACAAAAAACCCATTTCAGTTGCTATAACAACAGTGCTACTGTCTGTTGAGATAAATGGTACTTTCTTAAAGTAAAGCATTCATTATTTACGCCATACAAATGGTTGGGGCTTGTCAATCCAAGTTTGTGCCAATTGGTATGGCTCAAAGTTGGATAAAACTAAGCCAAAAGCCAGCTGACAAAGGAATTTCAAAGAAATACAGACAGAATACATTGGCTTGGGTGCTAAGCAGTGGTATCAGGCCTACCCCCATCCACTAGAGGACCCCCTTTCACTCCCCTCTGACTTTAGCCTTCTACTTCCCCCACTGAGCTTCTGTGGGTCAATGGACTGGATCCCCATGAACTAGGGTTACCAAGTCTGGGTTGGAAAATACCTGGGGGCAGAGCCAGGAGAGGGCGGGGTTTGGGGAGGAGAGAAGCCTCAGCATGGTACAATGCCATAGAGTCCACCCTTCAAAGCAGCCATTTTTTCCAGGGGAGCTGATCTCTCTCAGCTGGAGATAGCTGTAAAAGCGGGGAATTCCCAGGCCCCACCTGGAGGCTGGCAACCCTACCATGAACAGTGCTGGGAGCAAAGTATGGGACTACAGAGTGTGTGTATCTGTGGGAGGTAAATCAGCAGAAACTTCCTTCCAGTGCCAGTGGAAGTACTGCTCTCTTGGGGAGCTCCTGTTATAGAACACTTAGGAATGCTCTCCTAGGATCCTGTCCCTTGACTTTTTGTCCCATTAATTTTTAATATATTTGCATAGGTTTCCTCTGAATCACTGAATCATGTCTTATGAGTATGGGACATAAAGGCACAAGATGTTCATCTCTCTATATTTTACAACAACTAATACAAATTTATTTAAAACTCTAGTGTATGGGATGGATATTTCCCCTAACCTCTGTGCCAGAATCTGGATTAGCAGAGTTGTTTGCTTCTTCTTGGAGTCACATTTCAAACACAATAACCTAATTCAAGATTTCAAGGCCAGTTACACTTAAAGCAGGAACCATGAATTTGAACATATGCAGCATCTAGATAGGAAAAGAGAGATATAGTCCAATAACCACAAGACTATATTTACTAAACAGTGAATTGTATGACTTCATGGGAACATGTCTTCTTGCAACCCTTTGCAACCTCTGAAAAGAAGCTCCTGAGTGTCAGGGCACTGCCAGCCACAGAATGGCATGCAGCAGAAGACCAGCTTCAAGGGAAATCTGGAGAAAGCACCACCATACTCTCCTGCGCAAGCTCTTCCTTGCACAAGAAATCACACAAGATCCAGTAAAAAATTATTATGACTAGTGACAGGGCTGCTCTTGAAAAAGGAGACCAAATATGATATTTACATTTCAGCTCTCCTTCAGGGTTTGGGCTTGGCTTCATGGATTTATTTTGGTTCTGTCACCATTCCACCTCCTTTTTTCATGACTTAAACTTAACCAGTGGTGGCTGTGTCAAAGGCTCACAGAGAGGTCTGTTAGAGAAATTTAGTTCATTATTAAAATGCTGAGTAAGGATCCAATATGCTCACATAGTTTTGATTACTGAGCATGAGGTAGATTCAGGTGGGTAGCCGTGTATCTGAAGAAGTATGCTTGCAAGTGAAAGCTTATATGTTGAATAAAACTTCATTGGTCTTAAAGGTGCCACTGGACTCAAACTTCGTTTTGAGCATGGGACAGATAGAAAACTAATTAAAATGTAATCTATCTTTTTTGATGTTTCTGTCCTTTCTCTCACCCTTGCCCAAGATCTGCTAATTAACCCTTCTGAACTGTAGGCAGCCATTTCATGGTCTCAGTGTGGAGATTCCCTTATCTCTTCAAGTTGTAGAAGGATTGTTTTTCCTTTATGCCCTTCCCAGGAATTCAAAGTGTTCTGTAAACAGGGGGTGGAGTGAATTATGTCTGAGAAGGGATTTAGGCTGTACTTTGAGGTACTGAAGCCTGTCCTCCTTGTTTTGTATTTTCCTATAAAGAATGGGCTCTGTATCTGCTCAGGATGCCAGCCTATTGGTGAACGAGTGTATCAGAATGAATGCATTTTAAATTAAAACTGCCTACTTTGCTAGTGGAAAAGCCTTGAAGTGAGTTTTTCTCTCCCACATAGACCTGGGCGGGGAGGGGGGTTCAGAGGGAAAATCCCCGAACAAGGTCCCCATTAGGCCTTAGACAGTGCTGCAACATGAGCAGTAGGATTCTTGAAATATGTACATGGTACCTGTGTGTCGAGCTCCATCTTGTCCCCTATGACACCTCCATCCCGCAACTGCCTCTGGGCAGGGAAGGCTTGGTTCAAAGGGTGCAGCAGGGCCTCAGAATTGGCAGAGGATGGGGTTAACTTCACCCATAGTTGCCCACCTGCCTCCACTGGCAAGCTCCTCCATCACCTCGATCTCTCTTTCTCCTTCTCACTCTGTCTCTCTTGCCTCCTCTCACGCTCTGCCTTCGGCACTTCCTCCCCGGCCCTGCTTTTGCTGCTCCTTTTTATTAGTCCCCTTCCCGTCCCAGAACCACCCCAGGTGCAGATCGTCTCCCTTCCACCAGGCCCCACCCCCCTTAATATGGGAAGACACTTTCCCATTTCTCCAGAAGCATCCGTGCCTCTTTGCCCTGCTTCCTGGGGGCGCGGCCCTTTTCTCCCTTCTCCTTCCTCTATGCAGCTGGCCGCAGCATTGTTCCCCATCTCTGGTGCTGCGGTGGCTGCTGGAGTGGCGGCTTCCTGCAATGCTGGGAGACAGCATGGGGCCCAGGCACAGCTCCAGGCTCACGCCGGCCGATTTTCAGCCCCTGCCGGGACCACATCGTCATCTGTCTTTGCCCCCCCCCTTGGGCCCCTTCCCCCAGGGGAGAGGCCATGGCAGGCAAAGGTGTTTTCCCCAAGCTGGCTCCAGCCGGTGTCAGTAAGTAAGGGTTGGGCACGGGGGGGGGGGGGGACAGTCCCGGACGACCTGGGACGGGACGCTGTGCTCTTATAATATGTCTTTTTACCCTTCCTTTAGCTATCATTCCTGCTGCCAGGTGTGATTGGGAAAGAATATGAAGATGAAGCAAGAAGTTGGGGTGTGAAGGACTACAGGCCCACTCATATTCATGACGATATAAAGAGAGTGTCATGAGTGCCTCTGGGGATTGCCTTCTGTGGATCTAAGTGAGGTGGAGAATCAGCTCCCAGCTCCAGAGGAGCCTCCACCTGAGCCAGGTGAGGCTCAAGCAAGCATTTCCCAGGCTTTTGCCCCAGCACCAGCAGCAGCTGAGCCACAGCTAAGTTCAAGCCCACCTGACTCATTTCCTCGGGTGGAATGTCTAAGATCCCGATGCAGGCAAGACTTAGTTGTGAGAAGGAAAGAGGCACGCCTGCGTGGTCGCAGATCACTAAGCCCTGAGTTTTAGTAGGAGCTGGGACCTCACTGCCAGCTGCTAACTAGCACAGGAAGTGGCTGGGTATTTAGGCACAGCACAGGGACTACCAATTTGTGCTAGCAACAAGTCTTCTTGGCTAAGCTCTGCACCCATTCGGCTTGTGACTTGATCTGTTTCTGGAACCTCTGGCTTTTGACTCAGGACCTGCTTGACTTCAGCTTTGTTGACTCCTTGGACTGGTTTACTTGTGAGTTCTCCCGCTTTGACCCTGGCTTGGACTGCCTCTGCTTCTGGCTCAGTGTTTTGGACTTGGCAATTGGTTCCTGCTTTGGTTTGACCTCGGACTGTCCCGGACTTCTGCCTGACTCCTGGCCTGTTGGCACCCAGCCCGTGACACAGAGAGAATTCAATCCTAAACAGAGTTATAGTCTTCTAAGCCCATCTGGTTAGGACTGCATTGTTAAATTGTTTTGATAGGGTTGCCAGCTCTGAGTTGGGAAATACCTGGCGATTTGGGGGTAGAGTTTGAGGAGGGCAAGCTTTGGGGAGGGGAGAGACCTCTGCAGGGTACAATTCCATAGAGTCCACCCTCCAAAGGAGCCATTGTCTCTAGGAGAACTGCTCTCTGTAGCCTGAAGAATAGCTGTCATACCAGGAAACTTCCAGGCCCCACCTGGAGGATAGCAACCCTATTAACACTTTGAGTTAAGGTCATTCCAAATGGTCCAGAACTGGCTCACTGTTACCAAGACACTAATATATTGAACTCAAGAGTTATTATTGGAAATGCAACTTTATTCAGCAGAAAACAATAAAGTGAGTATACATTTAATCATGTCATGTTTATTTCCTGGTTTATTTATTCATTTGTCCTCTGCAAAGTAACATAATTAGAATGTATTAATATTGTTAAAACCAATCTAATTTACATTCCTGGTGCTTCGTTTCATGACATCCATGGAGCTTTTAAAACCCCTTGGGCATGTAATAACGTCCAGTCTTTTTACCTCCTAAGTCTTTTCAACCCCCTGAGACAAATATCTTTTAGTTTGTCAGTGTGACAGGGCAAAAGCTCACATCAAATGCTTCCAGGGGCAACTGCACTACATAATAGTAAGGGCTTTGATGGCTTTATCAGATGTGTATAAAAAAGTTCACTGTCACAATAGTAATGAATGATTTCTATTTAATGTTAATTTTTAGGAATTTGGATAATCAAATGGTAGATGTATATGCTATTATTTGTCCACTGTGGTAGGATGGTAATTCATAGCAAAAATCATTGAAATTGCAATTATTTAATTATTTCTTACAATAAGTGTAATCCCAATTTCAATAACCATAGTAAAAATAGTATGCTCCCACAGAGCTATTGGTCCACCTATCTCTCTTAGGATGAAACTTTGTCAGACAAGAGAGAAAAATATACAGGCTCTGAAGAACTTATTATTGCTATAGCCCTTCAGTGCAACCTCAAGAAGATGCTGAAAGTAGTATGGTCATTTGGAGTTGGTTTTGGAATCCATTTTTGACAAATAGTCTTCCATGGCATTAAGGGATCTTGTGGTACTGATTGTGATGCCCCTGTTAAAAAATTAAAAGCAAAACACTAATGGCATAATCCTTCCTAGTGGAAAAGTAGCCATGTGAGCAGACAAAAGGCTTCCCCATAAATCAGCTATACATCACCTACTAGGAGTGTTCCTGACTATCTGCAGAGTACCTTCCCCTAGTTGAGTAACCACAGCCAGCATAGCCCCATGTATCTGTGATAGGAGGAAGGAAGTCCTCACTTGTATCTTGCAAAGCAAGCCTGAGCACCAGCACTTCTCTTTTCTAAAATTAAGTACTTTACGAAAGTAAATTGACCATTCAGAAGTAGCAGAGAGACTCAGAGTTCTTCCCCTTGCTGTTTAGATTTAGTTGTCTCAATCCCCACCAGTCCATTCCATAGAAATAGAAGGCTTATCAGGAAGATAGAACTAGGAAGCTATGCAGAGTATGCATATTACACCTATTATGCAGTCTATATCTTGGTTACTGATTAGTTTTCAAGTACAATTCAAGGTGCTGGCTATCATTTACAAAGCCTTTTATAGTGTAGGACTTGCATATGTGCCGGATTGCCTCTCCATGAAGGCAGTTCCACTCATCAAAGCAAAGCCTTCTGAATGTGCCATCTGGCAGATGAGTAAGGCTAACAGCTGCCCATACCTGAGCATTCTCTACATTGGCTCATGGTGGAACGGCTTCCTTTACAAGTTAGGAAGGATCCCACACTTTTGTCAAGGTGCAGAATGTGTAAAACAGAACTATTTGGTAGGATATATGTAGTAATATGCTATTTTTATATATCCTCTACTTTTGTCACCCAGCCTTATTACTCCATTTGCTGTATGTAATATTATGTTTCACTGCATTGTTTCCAATCTTGCAAGCTTGCATTTTAGACCATTGCTCTCTGGTATTGTATGTATTATACTGGTTTTGTTGTGTGCATTATACTTGGTTAGTATTTAGTGGGTGTTTTGGTAAGTGGGTTATGTTATTGCATGATTTGTTGCAGCCTTTAAAGGCATTTTGGGGCATCCGGACAGAACCCAATTGTGGTAGGCTGAGCTGGCAGGCCTGACTCCCTTGGTCTGGAGACCCCCATAAAGGGTCTTGAAGATGGAGCTGTCTGTGTTTTACCCAGCATTATACCCAGCTTGGAGGCTGTTGCCTGACTCCAATCTTCAGGTGGGAAGGGAAATGCACAGTGGTGGAGGATGCCCATGTGGGACCTCTGGACTTGCCATTCTCCAGACTCCCCCAGCAGGAGGTCTGTGGTGAAGGGTTGTGTTATTGGACTACAGGATAAAACATACAGTAAACCAGGGCTCGATTTCAGCAGGAACGCACAGGAACGCCATTCCGGCTGGCGTCCGAGCCTGCCCCGCCCCCTCCCTGCCCAGCTTGAGCTGTTTACACTTAAAGGGAAAGTTCCTGCAGAGATCCGACAGGAAAAAGCTCCACCAGGTGCTTTCCCTTTAAGAGCAAACAGCCAGCAGGAGAAAGCCCCGCCCAGAGATTAAGCACAGGGGCTAGGCTTTCTGCATTTGGCTTGCCAACTTCGCGTGGCTTTCCCTGCTCCAGTAAGTTCCATCTCTTTTCTTTCTCTCTTCTCCCCCCACCTTTCTTTCTGTCTTTCTCTCTCTCTCTCTCCCCACCTTTCTTTCTTCCTTTCTCTTTCTCTCTCTCCCTCCCCCCTTCCTTTCTCTCTCTCTCTCCTCCACCTACCAACCTTCCTTCCTTCCTTCCTCTGTCTGTCTACCTTCCTTCCTTCTTCCTTCCTTCCTTCCTTTTCCTTCCTTCTTTCCTTTCTCTCCCCCCACCTACCTCTTTCTTTCTTTTCCTTCCTTCCTTCCTTCCTTCCTTCCTTCCTTCCTTCCTTCCTTCCTTCCTCTGTCTGTCTACCTTCCTTCCTTCTTCCTTCCTTTCTCTCTCTCTCCCCCCCATCTACCTCTTTCTTTCTTTCTTTCCTTCCTTTCTTCCTTCCTTCCTTCTGTTCTTTCTGTTTTTATAAAAAAAAATTATTGAAAAGGGGGGGATGTAAAAAAGCAGAGAGCCCAGGAAATGCTGGTTTTGACAATATCTTTAATTTTTGAGAATCTCTTTAGTTTTCTCATGGCATCTTCTGCTTAAGAAAAGTAAGTTTGAAGCCTGAGTTCATTGTTGTGTCTTGTTGGGAATGGCTTGCAAATATATGTGTGTCTAAAGTCTGTATTAAAGTGGTTTGGTGCTTACTGCCATGTAAGAGAAAAATCTGAAAAAGCAGCTTCATTGTTGTGTGTGTTGGCAGAACACTTAATTGTTGCATGGGGCACTTTGGGGGACATCTGCAGAGAAACAGAGTTGTAACTAAAAATGAGCATGGTCAGCTGCCCTTTGGAGATTGCCTGTTTTGTGAAATTTAAAAAAGTGGGCAGAGTTTCTGAAGATGATTGTCCCTCTTCTCCTGCCACTGGACTGACATCTGCCTTTAATGGGCCAGCAAAGTTGATGTTCTTAAATCTCCTAATAAGAGAGATTTCCGCTTCTGAGGAGTTCAAATGATTGGTGATCTTGTGATGGTAGTGATACTTTTATGTAGTAAAGACCACCTGTTCACAGGATAATTTTACCTGTGGGACAGACTCTGCATGGTAACCACTCCACTGGTACATAATTGCTTGTAAAAAGTATTATAGTGTAATAATTCAGGTGGGTAGCCGTGTTGGTCTGAAGCAGCAGAACAAAGTTGGAGTCCAAAGTTTCATCCAAGGTATAAGCTTTTGTGTGCATGCACACGTCTTCCATCTGAAGAAGTGTGGGTGGCACATGAAATCTTATACCTTGACTAAAATTTTGTACCTTGAATAAAATAGTCCACAAACTACTCCCATCCAGTGCATCCACAAACCTAGAAGAAGAAGAGATTGGATTTATACCCCGCCCTTCACTACCCAAGGGAGTCTCAGAGCGTCTTTCAAACTCCTTTCCCTTCCCCTCCCCACAACAGACACCCTGTGAGGTAGGTGGGGCTGAGAGAGCTCTGAGACAACAGCTGGTACAGAGCTATGGCTTGCCCAAGGTCATCCAGCAGGTGCAAGGGGGGAGTGGGGAATCAAACCCGGTTCTCCCAGATTAGAGTCTGCGCACTTAACCACTACACCAAACTGGCTCCTAGCGTCGTTCTGCCAGTGAACTAGGGTTGCCAACTCCAGGTTGAGGAAATCCCTGGAGATTTGGGAGTGGAGGGTGGGGTTTAGGGGAAGGAGGTACCTAAGTAAGGCATAATGCCATGGAATCCACTTTCCAAAGCAGCTATTGACCTGAGCTCAGTAGTTTGGAGCTCAGTTGTAATTCCAGGAGATCTCCAGACCCCACCTGTAGGTTGGCAACCCTAAAAAATCATATTCTGTGTACTAGTTCTGCAGGAAGGCAACCTGATTTCCATGGGAACCTAACCCTTAGGAATTGATTCCAATCCAGTGTGGGAATAATTGTTGGACATAAGATATTGGTTCAGGCAAGGTTTTATATAGATGGGACAGAAAATGTTTTTATTGGTTTTGTCAAAACTGTTTTGACAACAAGGTAAACAGAATAAGAAGCAAAAGGTGGATGTGGCTGGATGACCACACTTCTGGGAATATTGGGTGTGGCCTAATATGTTAATGAGCTGTGCTGTCAAGGGTGTGGCCTAATATGCTAATGAGTTCCTGCTGGACTTTTTCTACAAGAAGAGCCCTGCAGTAAACACTGAAGTAGACTACAAGCCTGCTCTGTTTATGAAGATGTATCTTCCTGAACCATTCCATCATACTACCACCTTATTCCTTTTATGAAAATGCCCTCCGAAAAAAATTGTGGAATAATAGGAGTGTGGGAGCCTATTTGGCCTCCTCAGGCACAAGGTAGGAGCCATGACAGAGAATGCACATACGCAGGCATCTGTTGCCTGTTTGCATGGTGGCACCTTCAGAAGGCCCTTCCAGCTTCTTTGGATGAGATCTGATAGTGTAGTGAAGGCAGAGGAATTCTGCATGTTGGAGGTCTGGGGCTGGAGGAATTCTAGTAACCTTCCCTTTCCTGCATCCAGTAAATTATTTCAGTCCCGAGCAAGACAGCAAATAAAGCAGACTAAGATGTGGAAGAAGTAAATCTTAAAGGACTTAACGATCTGGCACTGGAATCCCTATAGAGAGCAACAGCTTGGGTGGCTGTTCCAGTTTACTCTTAGTACTCATTGATGCTGAGGACAGGATTTAAGACTGAAACAGACATGACATGGACCATGAATAAAATATCAATGTAAACATTCCATGTAGCCCTGTTACATGTAAATGTATTTACACTTGCATTGGCTTATTCATAGCATTGGCACAGCAGCTCTGCACCCTCTTGGCCTGCCAATTACCGCATGTCAACATTACATGTGAAAAGCCTGATACACATTGTAAGTGCATTTAAGTACTTGTAGAGTACTTACATGACTAAGCACTTTGCCCATAGCTTTTGTGACATCTGTTTTTACTCTTACTTGACCCTCACAGCAGTCTTCTCTTGAGGTGATACTGCCTCAACAACTAAATCCTTCGATTAGAGGGTGAATCTTAAAATAACAAGGAGTAATTACTTGGTAATGGAATTCACAGTATTCAGGTATTCAACTCTCTTCTCCTTCAACATGGTACTTTATGTTGCTGCCCATGAAATGGTTAAAAAATTATCAGAAATCCTGCAGTCGCTTTTAAAACATGACGTGGTCAACTTAAAATATGCTTCCCAAGAAGCCATTTGGGTGTTTGGGTTGTGCTGCCTAGGCTCTCTTGAATTCTATTCTCAAGAGGCTGTATAGATGATCAAATGGATTTACTGATATTTCTTACAACACCTGAACCTATTATTTATACTTGTTACTTATTTCTGTGCACATCTTATATACATAGATGGCTAGATAAATGAAACATACCAGTTTTACATTTCCAACTGAGTATACTAGTCTAACTGTTAAGCTCACTGGTGGGCTTTCAACCTTGTTTCTTACTTTCAGTTACAAATATATGATAATTTAAACTAAGGAATAGTAGTTTGGAATCTTCCTTTCTATCTGGAGAGAAACTCATAGAGTTATCAACTGGATTATTTTATAGTTTTTGAAGCTACATCTTAGCATTCATTGCTGAGAATAAGCATCAAATTAAAGCTAATTAAAAAGGACATTCAATGCTAACACTGGCGGAAGTGGCTTTGCTTTCTTTTTCAATTCATTGAGGACAAGAAAAGCCATCATTTAGCATCTGGTATATGTCAGAACAGGAAAGTGAGATGAGATGTTCTGTCACATCACCTTATCCTTCCATTCAGCCATACTTATACTCTAACAGAGGAAATTGCTTCTGTAGCATCAGTGCTTATTAGGGATAGGCATAAACCAAACCTGTTCGTGCTTTGTGAAGCAAAGTTCATGATGGGTCTACCATCATGAAGTCCCATGAACCTTTAAAGCAGTTAGTGGCAGTTCATGGTGGTTTGTGGATAGAACAGAAAGTAGGTTTGTGGATAGAACAGAAAGTGCTTTCTGTTCCCGACAAAAACTGCAAAACAGCTGAGCGGGGGAGCAGCTTGCTCACCCATGCTCAACTGTTTCGGGCTGTCTTGTGCAGTCCCTTTAAACTTATGCAGTTCCTTTAAAGTTTAAAGGGAGCACACAAGAAAGCTAAAAAAAGCTGTGGCAGGGAGCACCTGTTTCTCACCACTGGACTGTTTTGGGCTGTCTTGTGCAGTCCCTTTAAAGGTTAAAGGGTGTGTACAAGAAAGCCCCCCAAAAGCTGAGCTCCCTGCCAATGCTCCCTCTAAGCTGTGGAGTCTTGTGAGCAAAAATTCTAGTTTGTGAGCTACTGGCATTAAAGTTGTGAGAGAGCGATTTGGCCACTGCATAAATTAATTTGCTCTGGAGCAAGCCTTCCTGAGCTAAGACAAAAGTGTGTGAGCCACAGGCTAAAAAACGGTGAGCTAGCTCACACTAACTCAGCTTAGAGGGAACACTGCTCCCTGCCTCTCAGGTGTTTTGGGTAGTCTTGTGCAATCTATTTAAATTTAAAGAAACTGCAAAAGACAGCCTGAAAAACAACTGAGCAGTGGGGAACTGCTCTGCTGTTTGGGGCTTTCTTGTGCAGTCCCTTTAAACTATACAAGACAGCCCATGAAAACTTGTTGAGTGGTGGCGAGCACCTGCTCCCCACTGCTGAGTTGCTTCAGGCTGTCTTGTGCAGTCCCTTTAAGTGCACAAGAAAGCCTGCTCCCCACCACTCAGCTGTTTAAACTTAAAGGGACTGCACAAAACAGCCCAAAACAGCTGAGTGATGGGGAGTAGGCTGTTTTCTGTCACTCAGCTATTTTTTGAACTTTCTACAAGCCCCTTTCAATGGGATTTGCATGGCCATGGACCGGTTTGGTTCACAAACAAACTTACCAGTTCAGTTTGTAGTTTGGCCACGGACCACGAACCAACACAAACCACATTTTCCCAGTCCGTGCCCATTCCTAGTGTTTATGTTCAAAGGTACACTGCTTGTTAACAAAATAACGCCTTGCTATTAAAGAGTAACCAGGATGCTGTAATTCAGATACAATTTTAATGATACTTTTGAAGGGGAAGCATATATTTTAGAAGATTAAACATTGCTCTGCAAAAAAGTACATAACCCCAGATTCCATTGAAGAAAGTGATCTCTGAAAATGCAAAACTACTTTGGAAAATAAAATACTTGCACTTTAAATTTAAAGGCTCATAAATAAAATAAAACCACAATAAATCTCTGGCATCGAGTAAAACATTCAGAGGGAAAAATATTCACGGGGAGGGAGAATTTTATCAGGGGAGGGGTTTGCAGGTAAGGCTGGAGTTACCTTTGACTGGTAAAATGTATAAAAAATCACAGCAGACCTTAAAAATGTAAAAATAATGTCAATTAAATCACGCTGGTCTTAAGATAATAACTATGGGATTGTTACAGCATTCTTGTTTCAAATTACAGCTATCAATTGAGGTGCACCTGTTTACATCCCTCCCCCTGTCCTAAAACCCACTTAGAAAGGAAGCAGTTTATGTTAGAAACTTAGGACTATAATAAAGTGCTGAACAGTTTATGAGACAAATTAACAACACTCCTAACTTCACCTATTTCATTCAAATAAATTGTGTTGCCATCTCCCTCATTACTGAGAGAAAGCTGTCACCTCAGCAACTTACTCATCAACATTGGACAGTACAAAACTCCCTTATACTGAAGCATTTACATCAGCACATTCCAGGCTTTCTTATTACATAATTTCAACTCCCTCAGAGTTTAGTTGTCAAGAACTGGGGATGAGAAGGAAACTAATTACGATAACAAAAAGGAGCCTTGCTTTTCCATGTTCCTACTGACTGTTATAACAGGCAGGCTTCTAATACATGCGTTTGAATGATTGAAATCTATAATGAGAGTTTCCTATGTAAAAACTCACATATCGCATATATTTTAGTGCTCAGAATAGGTAAAACTTCATACATTCGGTGAGTTTCCCTTCTGTTGAACCTCTTTGACACAGGCCTGTTAATAAAGCACATTTCTTCATTATTCTGTTCAACTGTACAAATGAAAATCTATCCTTTTATTCCACATCCTTCCAAGAAAAATGAATCAGACGTGAAGTTGATTTGATGCATTAACATTCATGAAACAGAATCATATTGAAACGTTCTACAGAATCATTTCTGAAAACACAGCATGTACATTTCATTCATGTTAAGTTTACTCTTCAGTCGTTAATTTCCACTAATTTATCTAGTATTCAGTTTTTCCATTTCCATTTATTCATTTCAAGTGCTGTGCTGAATATTCCCTAATTTCAATATTTGCCTCTAAGTTAGCACATTTGACACAGAATTTTAATAAGAAAGAACTTTAATGAACATCTTCACTGCACTTCTTCCTAGAATCACAAGAGTCTTAGAAAGGGGCTCTATAGTCTTCCTAGACCGATCCCTGTTCAGTGCAGGGAATCCAGACCTAGCATTCCTGAGAGATGATTTTCTAGTCTCTGATTGAGAATTTCTACTGAGAGGGGAGCTCATATTGCCTCTAGTTAGTTTATTTCATCCTTCAACTGCTCTTACCATGGGGAAGTTTTTCCCAATGATCAACAGAAATCTTTCCTCCATTAGTTCTCCTGACTTGTTTCTTTGCTATGCCATTCTCTGTTTAGAACCATTGTCTGTTGTGATCTATGTGCATTTTTCTGTGTAGGCATCCAGGACATCATGTCAGATGTAGAGTTATGACACCTTTAGCAAAATCATGTGGTTCACCATCACAGCCAATTGAGTTAAATATCTGTCAGGCTGAGGACTGTGCGGGGAAAATGGTGCAGAAAAGAACAGCATTCCAACAGTGTGAATACACAACATAAAATTTCCAAGGGTACACTAATGACTAATCTAATGTAATCTAAAATTCACCGTTTTCTGGCAACAGAACTTCCAAGGGAGATGCCAGAGGGAAACTGCTGAATTAGAGTTCATTAACAAGTCTGACACCTTCTTCTCAAGGACATAACAAGTATTTGGGATTCTTCATAAGAGATGTTAACCAGTTTATCGAAGCTAGAGAGGCTGCTTTGTCACTAGTTACTAATTACTGTTATTGTAAATGGTCTGTAATTTTTGTGATTGCATCCCACCTTCTGCTTCCTTTATTTTATGGTCCTTTGACTCTGTTATATAAACTTTTTTTCCATAATCTTATATATATGTATATATCTGTCTGCTGAGTACCCAATACATTCATCTGATAAAGTGGACTCAGGTGCCATAGGACTTCTGTTTATTTTTGTTTACAAGTGTCAAGCAAAAGAAATAAGCAAAAAGTTTCATGTTTCCTTAAAGACTTCATTGGGGTGATTTTTAAATATATATAATATACATGAAAATGAACATGAAATGAGGCAGGAAGTTTCAGGTTGATCCTATTCCTGACTTCTACATTTTATTTTCAGTTATGATGGTTGTCAGTTGTCAGGAGGTCTTTTCACCAAAAGATCATGCAGTCATTTCCATATCAAGTAACTGTCTAAATATCCCTTCCATATACAAACTCACTGTGAATAAGATAACATTATGCTACATGTGGTAGGGTGTATACATTCCTGCAGTTTAAAAGTCTTCTGCACATGAGCTGTGCATTTAAAATGACAATGAGACCTCCAGTGACATTGCAAGAGGCAGCAAAAACTATATACAAGGACTGAATAGCTTTGTTACTGGGTCAGAGGATTCTAAGGCCTAAGACCCAGCCATAGAATATAAATTCACCAGATACACACAGTGATAAACTAATACTAGGTTAGATCCTAAAGTGCTCCTGCATGAATTAAAGGCACTTTTGCTCACAATAGTAGACATTTTTCACAATTTTCTCCTGCAAGATCTTCCCAGGCTGTAGGCCACATTTTCATTAGGATCCAAATTAGGGTTGTCAACCCTGGCTTGGGAAATTCCTGGAGATTTGGAGGCAGTTCCTGGGAAGGATGGCGTTTGGGAGCAGGGGAGGGAGCTCAGTGAGGAATATGATGCTATAGATTCCCCCCTCTGAAGTGGCCATTTCCTCCAGGGAAACTGATCTCTATAGTCTGAAGATCAGTGGTAATTCTGGGAGAATTCCAGTCTCCACTTGAAAGTTGGTAGCCATAGTCCCAATGCTCAAGAACAGTTTTTGGGTGTGTGATGCAAGAACTGCATAAGATGTGAGAAAATGAAAAGGATCCTTGGATCCAAAGCTTTGTTCAGTAGCAGCATAAGCTGTCTCTTTTCTTCTAATGGTGGAAATGGTAACAAGTCAGTGGGGACTACATGGGCAATAGAGATCCATGAGCACTGTCATCCTAGAGGTCCACAACAACTCTTGTCAGGTCTGGCGTAACCAACAGTTCAGTCCCATATAAAACACTTGATCATTCTTCTAGACTGCACATCCCAGAGCTACCCAAAGAGTAGCATTTTAAGGAAATAAAAACAGGAAACAAAAGTACTCTTAAATCGTATGCATATCGGCACAAATAGATGTGTTAAACAGAAATACATTATTCTGCCGTGTTTCAGCAAAAAACCCTGCTGTTTTCTGTACAGAAGGCAAGTGCTGCTGTTATATTTTTGGGGCTTTGCTTTTCTTCATCCAAAAATAAATACCCACAAGAAACTGCAGTATAAGCATTAAATGCATCTTTATAAAATATGTTCTAACTAATAACTTGATTCTGGGGTAACCAAAAGAATGGGAGGAAAACATCTGTTCTAGTAAGGTGGTACAGCTGTCTTTTTTGTATCTGGCAAATAATATTTTATTTTCACCTATAAAAATTAACTGTAATGTTGTCTCCCTTTGTGCTTTCTCTATTGCCCTATTCAGTTCTTTTAAACGTAATTTTACTGGAAAGTTGGGCCTCGGTCATTTCTCGTCACAGCTACCTCAATTGTATTGCACGTGGGATAATCACATTTGCTTCAGTCTACTGTTGACAATGCTGGCCCAGGACAAGTAAAAAGCTGTTCTTCAAAGTATTAACACCCTCCCTTCCCTCTTAACTGAAGCTGAAATAGAAAACATTGCAAGTCATGCTCAGACAAGCCCAAGTCTGCTGTGTTAAAGGATGACATTTCTGACAATGGAGCTGTCCAGCCCTCCTAGAAATAATGGGCCTTAATCATAGCAGGAATTAGCACACACGACAGGTGATTATGTGCTGGGAATGTTCCAGGACCAGCTGTGTTGATTTACATTATTTGTAACCTCGGTAATTGCAGCTTTTCAAAAGCATTGTTACTCAGAATTGGGGGAACTAATAGAAGGGAGTGTAATGGTGTAGAGGATAGGATGGGGGGAACAGGAACAAATATTACAATTTGTAAGGGTGGAAATCTGTCAAAAGCTTGAACTTTGCTGGCCAGTTGAACAGTCTTTGGCTTAGACTCTCTTGTTCCATTAAAAAAAATAGCTCTAATGTAATCAGCGTCATGTCTTTTCATCCATTGATACAGGCCAATTATAGAGCTTGCTTGCAAATGAAAGGAGCAGCCATTATCTGCCAAAAGGTTTGGAGAAGAAATCCTTTCTGAAATATTAACACTCCTTAGTATGTTTCCAGGAAAAACTACTTTTTAAAATTTATTTCATAAACTACATTCTCTTAATAATAGGAATGTGATTAAAACAGAAATTGGCGATACAAGCTCTTCCTAAGGTGCTTATGTCATTATCTTCTCAGACACAGTCATTACACTTAATATAAATTCAGTTTCTAAAAGTAGTAGAGCAATTTTTTTGCACATGCTAAGATGATCCAGTCATATTGCTCCTTGTTTTTACCTCCCTAGCTTATATTTATGACAACAAAGTTTGTGGCACCTTTAAGACCAACAATGTTTACTTCAAGGTATAAGCTTTTGTGTGCAAGCACAGTGCACAGACTTTAATCTGGGATAACCGGATTTGATTCCTCACTCCTCCACTTGGACCTGCTGGATGACTTTGGGCAAGCCATAGTTCTGGCCACCTACCTCACAGGGTGTCTGTTGTGGGGAGGGGAAGGGCAAGGAGATTGTAAGCCGCTCTGAGACTCCTTTGGGTAGTGAAGGGTGGGGTATAAACCCAATCTCTTCTCTTCTTCTTCTTCAGATACAGTGGAAGAGAACCCCCATAACCATTACTTATAGGGGGTGGAGGGGTTGGTTGTCAGGAAGAACCAGTTAGAGTCAAGATGCATGGGTAATTATAGCTGAGATTGGATTAAGGCAAGATTAGTATACAAATACAACAAATGTTAACATGTAGATGTGAGAATGATGTTTGAGTCCAGTGGCACATTCAAGACAAACATAGGTCATTACTGGATATAAGCAAGAACTCCTCAGATTCGTTGAAACAAATATAACATATAGTTGGGGGAGAGGGTTAGTTGCCAGGAAAAGGTAATAGAGTCAAGATGCCTAAGTAACTGAGCAATAAATACAGCTAAGATTGGAATAACACATTAGGTAAGACAAGTAAATAGCAGCAAATTGGCATACAGATAATAAAGGGGTTTATAACAGTTGTGAGAACTAAATTAGTCTAGTGGCACCTTTAAGACCAATAAAGTCAATCAATCAGTCAATCAATCAATCAATCAAAGACTTTTATTGGCATATCATATCAAAACTAACAGACAAGGAAATACAGAAGTCATATGTCTCTAATGATACATTCCCTCCTCATGGAAGCCAAAAACAGAAATTTGGCCATCATTTCCACAGTTACTGAGGAGCGAGTAGAGAGTAAATAAGATGTCTTCCATTCATCAGATTGATTTGGTAGGTTTCTCAATAAAGGCTCAAGATATAATGATCAAACATCACAATAGAAGATACAGGGCAGAAGGATATGATCCAGACTCTCAATTTCATTAACACCACAAGGACATAGTCTATCCACATATGGAACCTTAGAGAACCTACCACCCACTACAGCTGAAGGTAGCACATTAAAATGGCCTAACATAAAAGCTCCTTGATAATGAGGAGTGGTTAAACAGAAAAAAATATTCTGCTATAAACCCTTGGGCAGGGAACACCACCTTCAAAGGGGAGCATCTACCTGAAGCCAGGCTAATCAGCTCTTGGTGTTCTATGCCGAGGAGTCTTTGTTTTATCAAGCCAAAGGCTGAACTTTCTGACAAAAGAAGAAGCTCTGCAAAACTAACTCCTACATGCACGATCTTACTCTCTATATGGAGAAACCATGCAGAGGACTTGGACTCGGTAAGCATCTGTGAAATAAGAGGACTGAAATTAGCTCTAAAGTGTAACCTGAGCCGAAATGTAAATGTCATAATCCAAGCTTTCATTTCCAAAAGTCTCTGATTAGTCTCCAGACAGATGGCTACACAGGACACACATGGGGGGAGGCCTAATATTTTCCATAAAAATTTGGATTGAACTTTTTCTATATCTTTATTAATAGCCGAAGTCCAGATTGGAACCCCATACATCAGTTTAGCACTGATCTTATAGTTGAAAACCCTCAGGGCCGTGGTCACATACTGATTGCCCTCAGTATAGTGAAAATGAGAAACAGCAAGCATGTTACTATTAACAGATTTGATTGTTTCCTTTTTATGTACAGCCCATCTAAGGCTATGGTGAAAGTGTACTCCCAGGTATTTAAAGCTTGGAACCTACTCAATCAGATTACCTCTTACCTTCCATTTGTTAGGCTTCCACATCTTCCCAAAGACAATGATTTTAGATTTCCCACAATTTAAAGTTAATTTATTAACGTCATAATATTCAAGAAAGTGGATTAAGAGTCCTTTCATTCCCACTGGTGTCAGGGAGAGAAGTACCACAACATCTGCGTAGAAAAGCAATGGGAGATGGATCACCCCTAATTTGGGACTATGGCCATCAGTGATTTTCAAATAACGATCTAGATCGTTCACAAATTAAATAATAGAGGGGCTAGAATGCAGCCTTGTTTTACTCCAACAGTTATGACCAGTAAAGTCAGATTTCTGGGTATAAATGAGAACGGAGTGACTTAGCATGTGTAATGAGATAAGAAGCTGATACCTCTGTTAAGTCCTGGGGGTTCCATTGTCCTGATTGTTGTAATAACTTGTAATTCAAACAAAAAAAAAATTGTGGCAGGGCACCAGAGAGTGGATAAGCCCATCTTTCTTGAGGAAAATTCTGGGGTTACCTTCATGCGTCTCCTACGCTGCCATTTGCTTGGAGCTTAACCAGAGAAGGTTGGAGACAAAGGCGGGAGTCCCAGTGAGAAAGGTGGACTATAAATAATGTAACTAATTTTTTTAAAGTTGTATTGGGAGGAGGTAAAAGAGCAAGGCAACATACACAGACTTCAAATATTTAGGGGTTTGTATAAATGACCGCTGAACTCGGGGTAGGCAGGTAATGTGAAAGTCCCCACAACAAAAACTGTTGCTGGCAAGATCGTTGCTCAGGTTGTCTGGATTGACATTGTTCTCTCAAGGGCAGTTCTCAAAACCTTTAGATTTTGGCTGCGTCTGCATTTCAGGTGCAATCACAATAGCCTTATTGCCTATATGTTGGAAGATTCTCACCCCTCTGCCTGGCTCTTGGCTATTGAAAAGAAAATTAATTCCATCGGTTTTAATCTGAATGACTTTGTCACCTTATCAGAGCCTGAGATTTTCACTCTGCTCAAGCAGAGACCTATTGACATAGAACTACAAGAGCTCAGAGCCCTTGCCTCTGGTAGGTGTTCCTCAGTAAGATGGGCTTATCCACTCTCTGGTGCCCTGCCACAATATTTTTTTTGTTTCACTTCACCGGAATTATACAGCGCTTATCTGCTGGCTCGGCTCAATGTTCTCCCATCTGCTATTCTTGAGGGGAGGTATAAGAAAATTCCGTATGCACTTAGGTGCTGCGGATGCAATAAGAAAGAATTAGAAACAGTTGAGCATGCACTCTTACATTGTAATTTGCTAAATGATATTCGAGCGAAATTTCTAGAAGTCCCCCTTGGTAAGGTAGCAGGCCAACTGGACGGAATCAAGCTACATTACCTCCTTACTTCTTGAGATCCGGAGATTATTGAACTGACTGCTAAGTTTCTTCATGGTCTTATAAAACGGAAGAATCTTCCTGATCATTTTAATTGAGTTTAATAAATACACCTCTGTAATAGTTTAGGGTTAACTATTTTCTACAAATTTTGGGACTGTTTTATCTTAATGGGAATTGCTTTTAATATTTTATGCCAATAAAAGGTATTTGTTGTTGTAACTTGTAATTCAGCAATCTCCTATTCCAGACTGGTTCTAAAGTTCTTTTGCAATAAAACAGCTATTCTGAGATCCCCCAATGAGTGTCCTGGGAGGTTGAAATGTCCTCCTACTGGTTTCTCAGTTTTGTGATTCTTAATATCAGATTTATGTCCATTTTTTCTTTGGTGTAGGGTTTCACCTCTTTGTCCTATGTAGAGAACTGAAGGACATTGTTGGCATACACAAGGTTAGAAGATGAGTCAGTTTGATTGTAGTGGTTAAGATTGCGGACTCTAATCTGGGAGAACTGGGTTTGATTCCCCACTCCTCCACATGCAGCTGCTGGTATGACCTTGGGTCAGTCATAAGTTCTTTCAGAGCTGTTCTCTCAAGGGCAGTTCTCAAGAGAGCTCTCAGCCCCACCTACCTCACAGGGTGTCTGCTCTGGGGAGGCAAAGGGAAAGGAATTTTAAGCCACTGAGTCTCCTTCAGGTACTGAAAAAAAAGCCAGTCGAATCTGACTCCAGGGGGCGGTGCTCATCTTTGTTTCCAAGCCAAAGAGCCAGCGCTGTCCAAAAGTGTTTCCATGGTCATGTGGCTAGCATGACTAAATGCCAAGATGCATGGAACGCTTTTACCTTCCCACTGAAGCAATACCTATTTATCTACTTGCAATTTCTTGTTTTCCAACTGCTAGATCAGCAGGATCTGGGGCCAGAGACAGGAGCTCACTCCATCACACTGCACTAGGGTCTCGAACTGCTGAGCTACCAACGTTCTGGTCCGCAGCTCAGCATCTTAACCTCTGAGCCACTGTGGCCCCTTCAGGGTGGGGTATAAATCCAAACTCTTCTTCTTCTTCAAGTGAACAAGCCTGAGATGGTGTAGTTGATGTTGTTAGGTCAAATGATTGTGTTGGCTGGGTGTACGTGGCTGCAAAATTAGCATCTGGGTTTGTTGCAAGCTCTGGTAGCAGTGTCTATGTTTAAATTAGATGTTGTATTATTGTAGGTGAATAGTTGTTTGAGATTTGGGGCTGTCTGTGTGGAAGAAAAGGTTTGCCCAGCCCCAGCTTGTGAAAGAGAGCTGTCATTATCCATAGAGGTTGTAAGTTGCTGATGATACGTTGAACTGTTTGAGTTGAGAGCTGTATGTGGCCACTAGTGGTGTTCTGTTATTGTCTCTTTGGGGCCTGTCTTGCAACAGGTTTTCTCTGGGTACCATCCTGGCTTTGTTAATCTGTTTCTTGACTTCATCAGGTGGATACTTTAGTTCCAAAAAGATTTGTTGTAGATCCCTCAAGTGAGAATCTTTGTCTTAGGACTGGAACGAATGCGGTTGTAGCATAGAGCCTGGCTGTATACAATGGATCATTTGGTATGTTTAGGATGGTGGCTGGAAGCATGCAGGTATGTTTGTTGGCTAGTAGGTTTCTAGTATAAGGTGGTTAATGAGATGACTGATGCACTGAGGGGTTTTTCTAAACCAGGATCACCATTGGATAGAAGTCTCACTGGATGAGACCGATGCTGGCTCCTTCATTTAGTTCAGCAACCTGTTTCACACAGTGGCTAACCAGACACCCCCAGAAGGCCCATATGAAGGGTTGAGAAATGTCCCCATCATTGTCCCTCAGAAATAGTATCTAGAAGGTTAATTCTTCTAAACATGGTCATTCTGATAATTACTGGAGGACTTACAGTGTGATTCATTGAAGTCAATGGGTGTAGAAGGGTGTAAGTCAGTTTAGGGTGACATAATTCACTATCTTACATGTGTATTTTTCATTGTGTGAAATCTAACTTCCCAAGTTATATGAGTTAAGTAAACAATATGTATTACCCACTGCCACTAATCACGGAACTGCTTTTGACTATTTTTTTTAACATTGTACTGGAGAAATAGGTGTTCTGTTTTGATCAACATAAGAATCTTTTGACCATGTTTGCCTTGACTGCAGACAATTAGGTCCATAGTGTAGACTTAAACTCCAACAATAAAGGTATTGTTTCATGTATGGAGGATGTAGAAAAGGAGCCCTGGATTCAGCTCCTCCTGCCACTTCATCCCAGCCTAATGATCTGCACTTTCATAGCTTACACCATTGGACGAACAGAATTTGGTAGAGGTATATGTGCAGTAGAGTCCAGAAAGTTCAGGGCTGTTCATATTACCTGAAAATGTACAAAAGGGAAGAGGGATATAGTAAGACCTTCTGAGCTTTCACAGCTCCAGTCGCTAAAGCGAACCTCTTTACCTGGCAATCAGTGGGCTGGGTCCAGCCATTCTGCTGGTGCCAGTGTGCTCCTTTGGGATGTTAGGCTTTTGTAATCCATAAGGCTCTTCCATCGATAGAAGAGGATCTTTCAGTGCTGAAATGTTTTTATGCTGGTGGAATACACCAGCAGAGCAGACTGTTACAATCCAACCAACCATGTTCAGCATACCCATGTGATAGTATTGACAGTTTCTATGTAGATTTGTAATTTAAAAGAAAATAATACAGGAGCTATTTAGCAGTATAGATTTCCATAGAAAATAATTCTAGACAGTATTGATTCAAGGTTTATAGCCCAATTTTCAGAAGTTGGACAATTTGGACCAGCTGTCCTGCTTTGAATATCAGGGCAATTGCAGGGATGGTCAAATTTGTTAGGACTTTTGTTCAATAATCAAGAAAAATCAGAGTAATGAATCTTGCTTTTCTGGAAAGAAGAGATTGCTTCTTTTAGTTTAAAAGAAGTTTATTACTAAAGGGAAAAGGTAAACGGGATTAGCTACAAATAAACAAAACATGCTTTCTAAGGAGCTGCATTGTGCTCCGTCTTCACACTAAGACATACTGATAGAGAGTGAGAGATTGCAATGGAGGATCTCTCCTTCTTCTCGACCCCTGAAAGGAAACACCTGATATCATTGACCAATTAGCAAGACAGTACACCTTTAGTTTTCCCGGGTCTACAGTCAATTGGCCAGCTGCCAAGTATTACTTCCAGGCTAACATAGGTAAACAAACAAGTTGCATAGTTAACCCTATAATGACTGAATTTCTCAGGCCTTGCACTACATGCTCATTTCTCCAACAAAATTATGGTCCTGAGTTGCATACAGCTCCTTAGCATTTCTAGTGTGGATCCAAACAAACACGGCAAAGAAATAAACAGACATAAGATTAAAAGAAATATCTAATGAGTGCAACAGAGAGGGATGTTTTACATAGAGGTTTTCCTGCTGTTTGGGTGCTAAACTTAGGGCTGCCAAGTCCAACTTGGGAAATATCTGGGGACTTTGGGGGTGGAGCCAGGAGACTTTGGGGGTGGAGCCAGGAGAAAGGAAGTGACATCATTTTGTGATGTCACATCCTGTGATGTTGCTTCCACATGCTGACACATGAACTCATGAAGTTTCCTAATACTGAATCAGGCCATTGGTCCATCAAGGTCAGTATTGACTACTCAGACTGGTAGTGGCTCTCCAGGGTCTCAGGCTGAGATCTTTAATGTCACCTATTACCTGATCCTTTTTTAGCTGAAGAGGCTGATACCTCCTGCATGTCAAGCAGATGCTCTATCACTGAGCAACGGCCCTACTGAATCCTTCCTCATCTCGGCAGAATATGAAGCACTAAGTGCTACACAAGTGCTAAATATGATTTTCATATCATAAGAACAGGAGAGAAGCCACAGTGGATCAGCCCATCCAGTACAGCCCATCCAGTACAA
Source organism: Lepidodactylus listeri (assembly GCA_029233225.1). Taxonomy (NCBI): domain Eukaryota; kingdom Metazoa; phylum Chordata; class Lepidosauria; order Squamata; family Gekkonidae; genus Lepidodactylus; species Lepidodactylus listeri. The sequence continues at coordinate 54,938,201 of JARCFY010000006.1, forward strand.
CACTCTGTGTCACAACAGTGGCCAAAAATACCACTGTGCCTCAGGAGGTCCAGCAGCGGGGCCAGAACTCCAGAAGCCCTCCCACTGTTGCCCCCCAAGCACCAAGAATTCAGAGCCTCACTGCCCCAGAGAAAGGGTTCCATTTAGACCTTGTGGCTAATAATAGCCACTGATAGACCTCTGCTGGATGGGGACAGAGAGAGACAGACAGACAGACAGACAGACAGAAAAAAGAAAGAAAGAGGGAGAGAGAGAGAAGGGAAAAATCTGGCAGAGGCACTTACTTCCATTTAGACCTTGTGGCTATAATAGCCACTGATAGACCTCTGCTGGATGGGGACAGAGAGAGAGAGAGAGAGAGACAGACAGACAGACAGAAAAAAGAAAGAGGGAGAGAGAATGAAAAGAGCTGGAAGAGAAACTCACCTTGCCAGCCACATGCAAAAGCAGCTCCTTCAGTCCCTCCTTAATCTCTGGGCGGACCTCTCTTGCTGTGGAAGAAGCTCTCTTGCTGACTTCTTAAAGGGGAAATGTCTGGCGAGGCTTTTTACTGCAGGGCAGGCTCTCTGCAGACATTTCCCTTTTAAGGCAGCCATTTTGTCCCCCCGGTGGCCAACTTTGGAAAAGCGGGAGATAAGCACTAAAAATCAGTGTTTCCCCCGCCCTACCGGGGGACTTGGCAGCCCTAGCTAAACTTCAGGTGATTTTCTCCAAGTTTCCTCATTACATGCTTTTCCATTTGTTTTTACTCTGTTTTCCTCATCATTTCTTCATGCTTTGTCAAAGCACCTTTAATCTGATTTGAGAAAATGATATTGTGAGGAAGGACAATAGAAAAAAATACCTGCTGCTGTTCTGCATACAAGCCTCCATGTGAAAAGAAACATACTCTCTTCCTAGTTCCTATTCACTTTCTACAGCTTCACACATTTCAAAATTAGGTGGTACCATGTGTGAGCCATAGGTGTCAACTACGGGGGGGCTTGAGGGCTCGAGCCACCCCCGAAATTTCCCGGGGGGGGGGACTGAGCCCCCCCGGGAAAATGGTGCGCCCTCCGCTGCGCCTCCCTCAGCCCTTCCTAGGGCCGCCACCTCTCCCCCCCCACCTGGCCACTCCAACCCTCCCTCCGTCCGTCCAGGGGCCAGCTAAGCAAATGCCCTGCTGGTCCCTGGACGGACGGAGGGACGGAAGCAGGAGTGGTCAGGCGGGGGGGGGAGGCGGCTGCGGTAGGGACATGGTCCCAGCAGCGTGTGCGCTTTGCGCGCACGCACGGAAGAGCCCCCGCCCCCCCGGGAGTTTTTAAACTCTACGCCCTTGGTGTGAGCCGTGTGACCCCCATAATGAACAAGCAGGAAATCTCCCATTTTACTATATCTACATCAAAAGCTGCAGGATTCTGTGAGCAATTGTCATTCCACATGATGAATACAGGCATGCAGTCAAAATCTGAGTGTCCTTCTGCATAGTACATCTGAGGTCCATACAATTATAATGTTGCTGGTGAAGGGTATTAATGGCTATTGGCCATATGAAAACATAAGTATGTACTTCTTGGACTGAAGGATCTTGGCCATCCTGATTTATGTGCTGGAGGCAATGAATCTAGAAACATCTGGAAAGTCTAATTAGAATCATGGGAATTGCAGGAAGAGCAACAATCACCATTCTTCCACAAATGTTTCCAGTTTCTTGGAACTGTGTTTATTTGTGGCAAAGAATTATAGGCTTATTGGCTCTCCACCTTTTCTCCCCAGTGATTAAAAATCTGGCTGTATTCTACCATTTTAGCATATTACATTTTTAAAAATATATATAATTTTCTCATAATACATAGCAATTTAGTATTCTCTGTGTTCTGATACTCTGATGCTAGTTGAAATCCCCCACAATGCATATTAATAATGTTCAGTACTGACAAACTGGAAGGATGACAGAAACTATTGATCATATTTCTAGTATAAAACCTTTGTGATGGAAAATCAGTAATACCATAAATAGGTTTGCTTTCCTCAGTCTCCATTATCTAGATAAGGACATTGGGGTACCTCTTAAATCACATGGGGGATCATGCAGAGAATCAGTCCAATACAGCAGCTCGGGCTATGAGCACTCAATAATGAATCAATAATTTGTTCAGAATCAAGGCATGCAGTCAAGGCATGTGGGTTCAGGACAGAGGGAAATACTCAAAGTAACAAAAAGTAATAAAGTAAAATAGGAGAGAAGGCAGAGGTTAAATCCATTTCTGTGTGCTCTGCCTTCTAAACCTTAAACCGTGCTTTATGTATTAAAATAGGAGTACACATGAATAACTAGAGTTATGGAGGTAAATGCAGAAATCCAGAAGAAGAATTGGTTTATACCCTGCTTTTTTCTACTCTTAAGGAGTCTCAAAGCAGCATACGATCACCTTCCTCTCCTCTCCCCACAACAGGCATTTTGTGAGGTAGGTGGAGCTGAGAGAGTTCTGAGAGAACTGTGACTGGCCCAAAGTCACCTAGTAGGCTTCATGTGGAAGAGCAGAGAATCAACCCCAGTTCTCCAGATCAGAGTCCACTGCTACATCATGCTGCCTCCCCAATTCCTTTTTATTTTAACCCTTCCATCTGGTTTTCATATCCCCCAACTTTTCCTCTACCAATTATTCATAGAGAACTCATTGAACTGAGTAATGACTCTGTAGAGTCTCGGTTTTGGCAGTGAGTTTCATTCACTTGTAGAGCAAGTGAACAGAATGTATTTAGAGTCATAGAATCATAGAGTTGGAAGGGACCTCTAGGGTCATCTAGTCCAACCACCTGCATAGCAGGATGTTCACAAATACCTCCCCCTCCACACACACCCAGTGACCCCTGCTCCATGCCTGGAAGATGGCAAAAAACCTCCAGAATCCCCAGCCAAACTGGTCTGGAGAAAAATTGCTTCCTGACCCCAAAGGGGCAATTGACATTTCTCTGGGCGTGTAAGAAAGGGCCACAAGAACTAAGCACTGATGAAACCCTTCCTGCCCTCCCTCTCATAATCTGCTTAAGTTCACAAAATCAACATTGCTGTCAGATGGTCATCTGTTTAAAAAGGAGAGCCCACCACCTCCTGAGGAAGCCTGTTCCACTGGGGAAGTGCTCTGTCAGGAAGTTCTTCCTTAATGTTTAGCTGAAAACTTTTCTGATATAATTTCAACCTGTTGGTTCTGGTCCGAACTTCTGGAGTGACAGAAAACAACTCCGCACCATCCTCTATATGATACCCCTTCAAGTACTTGAAGATGGTTATCATATCACCTTTCAGTCATCTCCTCTTCAGGCTAAACATACCCAGCTCCTTCAACTTTTCCTCATAGGTCTTGGTCTCCAGACCCCTCACCATCTTTGTTGGCCTCCTCAGAACACATTCAAGCTTGTGTATATCGTTCTTAAATTGTGGTGTCCAAAACGGAAAACAATACTCTAGGTGAGGTCTAACCAGAGCAGAGTAGAGTGGTAGCATCACTTCATGTGATCTGGACACTATACTTCTGTTGATACAGGCCAAAATCACATTTGCCTTTTTAGCTACTGCATTACACTGCTGACTCATGTTCAGTGTATGGTCTACTAAACCCCCTAGCCTAGATCCTTTTTGCACATACTACTGCCAAGACAAGTTTTCCTCATCCTATAATTATGAATTTGATTATTCCTACCTAAATGCAGAACTTTGTATTTATCCCCACTGATCATTTTATTTGTTTTAGCCCAGTTTTCCAGCCTGTCAAGATCATCCTGTATCCTGACTCTGTCTTCTATTGTATTTACTACCCCTCCCAATTTAGTATCATCAGCAAATTTAATAAGCATTTCCTCTATTCCTCCATCCAAATCATTTATAAAGATGTTGAATAAAATAGGTCCAGCAGGCCAGCAAAGTGCACACAGCAGAAGAATCCAACAAGGAGCCGGAAGCCCCCCACCTCAGGTAAGAAGAGACCTGGCATGTGACCTTCCAGCACAGTAGTTAAGAGAATCTATGAGCAAAAGTGGCCACTCTCTGTTGTTAAATTGGGAACATAGACCCACCTATCATATCTTGGTACCTCTAGCGTCTTCTGCCTCATTTATAGTAGGGTATACTGCTGCTGCATGAAATAGAAAACATTCAAATATAGTATTTTTTCCTGGTGAGACCTAGAGAAATATACTTTTTGTAACCCAGTTTCAATTATCATAATCATGCAACCATAAAAACCTACTAAAATAAAAACATTAAAATGCTGATAGAGTTTCAGAAATGAACTCCAAAAGTGCGCAATACATTACTTTGCCATTACCTTGCTTGGAAGATTGGTTCTGGTTTATTATTACTTTGAACTTTTAAAAAATCTGCATAGTTTGAAGGGCAAAAATCTTCTTTGGTTTATTTATTATTTACTTTTATTGCATCAATGAAAATATGATTTCATAATTAATAAAGTTCCAGGTTGCAGTGTGTACTATTTGAAGTTACTTTTGATTCTGGAAAAATATATAATTTTGTGTCATTGCTGGTTATTCATCCTGGGAACTATTAAACTGAAGTGCCACAGTTTGAAAGCACAATTATTTTTATTTTGTATGCATATTTCCAGTATAATGCAACAATTTCTCTTTTTAAAAGGACTGAAGTTCAAAGACAGCTCATGTTGTCAGTATTCTGTATTCTTCGATCAAAGTGACCTATGTAATTGATTTTAATGGCAGACTAGGAATGGGGAGCCCTAGGTTCCAATCCCCACTCTGGCCAGAACTTGACTGATTGAGTAATCTTGGACCAGTCATTCTCTCTCAGCTTAATCTGCTTCATAGCGTTGTTGTGAGGATAAAGTGTATGAGAGCAGACCCATGAATGCTGCCCTGGACTGAATGGATGAAGGACAGAATAAAACCTGGGTGGTTTCTCAAAACTGCTTTGGATTAGATACTGTCTTCGTATGGTGAGAATATTAATTTTCATAGTTAACTTTATTTGAATGTAACCTCACACACAGAGAGCCAGTTTGGTGTAGTGGTTAAGTGCACAGACTCTAATCTGGGAGAACCGGGTTTGATTCCCCAATCGTCCACTTGCAGCTGCTGGATGATCTTGGGCAAGCCATAGCTCCGGCACAGCTGTGCTTGAAAAAGAGCAGTTTCTGTCAGAGCTCTCTCAGCCCCACCTACCTCACAGGATGTTTGTTGTAGGGAGGGGAAGGGAAAGGAGATTGTAAGCCACTCTGAGACTCCTTTGGCTAGTAAGAGCATAGGGTTGCCAACCTCCAGGTGGGATCTGGGGATCCCCTACTTTTACAACTGATCTCCAGCTGACAGAGATCAATTCCCCTGGAGAAAATGGTTGCTTTGAAGGGTGGCCTCTATGGCATTGTACCATACTGAGGCCCCTCCCCTCCCCAAACCCCACCCTCTCCTGGCTCCACCCCCAAAGTCCCCAGGTATTTTCCAACTCGGACTTGGCAACCCTAGAAGGGCGGGGTATAAATCCAATCTCCTCCTCCTCCTCCTCTTCTTCTTCTGTTTTCCAAATGAGAGAAACCTAATAAAACCTAATGGGAAGTAGAATATTATCGTATAGTGGCTAAGAAAATTACGTGTGATCCAGGAGGTCACTCACTCAAATCTCATCTCAGCCACAAACTCACCAGGTAGGTCAGGTCCAAACTGCACGTTACAAATTACATGAGTTCACCATGGGGACTAGAAGCCATACTGTAGCTGCGAGTTCCTAGTGGCAATTCAATTCAGAAGCTTTGCAAAGGCCTGATTTAGCAAGGGGGAGGGGCCATGAACACTGCTCTGAACTCCTTGGAAGTTCCTCCACTCCTCAAACCCCACCCTTCCCAGGCTCCACCCCTCAAATGTCCAGGAATTTCTCAACCTGGAGTTGGCAATACAGTTTCCTTCCCACCCAACAGCCAGCCTACCTTTATTTGCCTTTATCTGTCTTCAGCTTTCTATCTCCCCCACCCTCCCCCACAGCCTCTAGCTCAGAAAATTACAGTTTTTCTCTACCGTGGAGACAAAAGCAGCTTACATTATTTGTGCCTCCCTTTTATCTGTACAACAACCCTGTGAGGTTGGTTAGGCTTAAAGTATGTGACTGGTCCAAAATCACCAAGTCAGTCTCCACCACAATATGGGAATATGGACCTGGGTCTTGCAGACCCTACTTTGAAGCTCTAACTGCTGAACCACAGTGGCTTTTATAGGGTGGCTGCTGATGAACAGTAGCAAGCAACCACGCCTAGCTGAGTCATGCAAATCAGGTGCTATCAAGTCACCTAGAGCAGCAGTTCTCAACCTGTGGGTCACAACCCCTTTGGGGGTCAAATGACCCTTTCACAGGGGTCACCAGGTGCCCCATCCTCCTCCAGCGGGCGGCTTTTGGGTTCTGTGCAGTGGCGGTGGGAGGTGGTGGAACAAGCAGGAGCCGCTGGCCGAGGAGCTGGAGCCGCCGCTGCCGCCACTACTGGAGTGAGAGCCGGGCTCACAGCGCCGCTCTCTGTGTCAATGGGGGGGCCGAGGGGGACCCGCCACTGCTGCTGCCACCACCAGCAGCTTCCCTGTCGTGGGGCGGCTGGGCCAGGGTGAGCCTGGGCTGCGGTGGGCGGCAGGGGGCATGGGGATCCCGCATGCCAGCAGACATCAATGGTGTCACGCACCGGAGGCTCCGGGCAGTCTCCACCACTGCCTCCTCCTCCTCCACAGTGGCACCACCATCCAAGCCAACTGGCCTCTGGTGGGCTGGCCCGAAGTCAACTAGGGTGACCCACAGCAGCACTGTCGCCCCCCCGGCGGGAAGAGCCAGCTGGTGCACCCTCCGGCCGCTGAGGCTCCTCCAACACACTCTCAGGCTCCCGCATAGGAGCCGCAAGGGGAAGGGATGGAAGGAGAGGCCACTGTCAGCCTGCCGCCACGGGGCGCCCCTTGAGGGTGCCACCCAGCCCCCGGCCCCTCCGACAGCACCCGGGGAAGGAGGGAGGGAAGGGGTTGCCGCCTTCGCTGCCGCCTGGCACCTGACTGGGGAAGGGGAGGTCGCACTGCCGCCTGCTTTCTGCGAGGGAGGGAGGGGCTGCCCTCCTCGCCCACCCGTCTGCCTGCCGTGGCAGGCGGCTCAGCTTTTATACGATGCCTTTTCCCTCTCCTGCTGCGCTCCCTCCACTCCCCCTGTTCTGTCGTACAGGTAGTGAAGGGTGGCGTATAAATCCAATCTCTTCTCTTCTCTAGCAATAAAGCTCTGATTGCTTAACCATCAATTGATTCCATCATATAGTGAAATACAGGCAGATCCCACATTCAGTTTGGTGTAGTGGTTAAGAGCAGCGGATTCTAATCTGGAGAACTCAGGTTGATTCCCCACTCCTCCACATGCAGCCAGTTGGGTGACCTTGAATAGTCACCATTCTCTCAGAGCTCTCTCAGCCCCGCCTACCTCACAGAGTGTCTGTTGTGGGGAGGGGAAGGGAAGGCAATTGTAAGCCACTCTGAGACTCCTTTGGGTAGTGAAGGGCAGGGTATTAAACCAACTCCTCCTCCTCCTATAATTTTAAAGTCTTATTAAGATTGGGGGATCCAGTTATGCTCCCAGTGTCACTAACAGTGCAGTCCTCTACAGAGTTACTCCAGTTTACGCCCATTGAAATCAATATACTTAGACTGGAGTAATTCTGCAGAGGATTGCACTGTTAGAAGTTTTGGGAAATTCCCCTCCCCCCCTTGTTTGACAATGGTGACAGTTCATCTCTATACAGACTTTCAGGATTAACAAAATGTAAACTTCTGTAGAGTGAGGGCATTTGATATTGTGCTTCAAAGTACTTTGTCATAAACAAATTTCCTGTGTTTAGCAGTCACATAATGATCTCTGTGTGGCCTTGCAAATTTGAATAGGTTCCTTGTTCCAGAGATTAAGTCGGACTGTGTATTTGGCAAACATTATAGTGAGCAGCTGTTATTCAGCTTTAAGTCCTAAATAGTAGTTAAAAGTAGTCCAACTAAGAACACCAGGTGTAATTAAGTAGACGTTATGAGGCAAACATGGTGTCTCCAACCACCCTTCCACCAATGCTGAGGTGGCATCTGGATGAGGCACTTGTAGAGGAGGATAAGCAGATGGAGAACTGATAATCTCATTTTTTTTGCCACAGATTCTGAAACCTGAAGATGATAGAAGAAGAAGAAGAGATTGGAATTATATCCCACCCTTCACTACCCAAAGGAGTCTCAGAGTGGCTTCCAATCTCCTTCCCACCCACCCCACAACAGACACCCTGTGAGGTAGGTGGGGCTGAGAGAGCTCTGACAGAAACTGCTCTTTTTCAAGAACAGCTGTGCTAGAACTATGGCTTGCCCAAGGTCATCCAGCAGATGCAAGTGGAGGAGTGAGGAATCAAACCTGGTTCTCCCAGATTAGAGTCTGCACACTTAACCACTACATTGGCATTCCTTGAATTTTTAAATTCCTGCTCTCGTCTAAGGTCTACAGCCAGTATCAAACAAAGTTTTAAACTAGCTCTCAATAGTACAGCCAATAAAGATGAAAAAGATGTGTATAAGTCCTGGACACTTATAATAGTGCTAATGAAGTTTCCAGTGATAACTGAGCCACTCCCCTCAAGCCCTATTTAGAAAAGCACATGCGGGGGACCTATAAGGATTGCAGGGGACATCTTATTTCTACCCTGCCCCACTATTTTCTCTTTCTCTTTTCTGAAAGCACTCAGGCCATTTCTGCACCTGTATTTTGCCCCGGTCTCTGAGCGCATCCTATTCTTCCATTCTGCATTCCCTTCTGCTGTCACTTTCATTTTGGTTCAGGGCTTTCTTTTGTTTTTGCATTTGTTTTACAGGCATCCGTATTCAGACTGCTTCCAGCACACTGATACCCCATAGCTACCAAAACGCCTTTTGCAGTGATTCTTTGTTCTGATCCGCTTTCGAATCGTGAATCCTTTCTAAAGTAGAATGGTTTCTGCAGGTATTTAAGTACTGCCCACTACCCCACCCCCATTTCCATCTCTCTCTCTTTAGGTTGACACTCCCTCCCTGTTCTGTTTCCCTCCCCTTCCTTCTCCAAAGACAGAAGAGGACATGTCCCCTCGCTCAGGTAAACTTTTAAAAAGCCAGAGAGAGCATAAGAAGGAATCAGTAAATATAAAGGACTAGGGGATTCCCTGCTCCCAAATGTGTCAGTCTTGCATGTATGGGTCTGGATTTCCCCGTCCCTTCCCTTTCTTTTTGCAGAATCAGGGAGGGAGGGAGGGAGGGGTTGGCAGCCAGTTAGCTCAAAAATGTGGATTTTACTTGTAGATGCAGAATGCATACAGAATACACAAATAAATAAACCGGAGGGGGGAAAACCAGTGCAGAGGGAATGTGTGCGACTGCAAAGTCAACCCTTAAGGCTTGACTCCTCTGATTCTCCGGAGCAAGTTGTCAGTGCAGAAAGGGCCATAGTATCTCCACTTTTCCCGCCTCCTCTCCTTCCTATCCACCAGCAAATCTTCTGTTTTCAGGTTTTCCTCCTTTCCTACCCCTGGAAGCTCCTGGAAAAAATCTGGCCAAGTTGCACAGTGAAAGCCCCTGGGCTGGGTCCAGTTGAATGCTGGGGAACCTGCAAGAACTTGTGTAGGATACCTCATTTCCCCCTGTATCCTCTTCTGCACACTATTTCCATCTTCCTTTCAAACTCCATATCCTCACCTTGCCCTGCTTCCTTTTCTCCTTCTGTCCCATGCACAAACTGACCTTTTATCTGTCCCCATTTTCATCTATATTTATTATTTCATTTATATCATGCATTTCTCCATAATAGGGACCCAAAGCAGCTGACACCACTCTCCCCCATTTTATGAGCTTCCATGGCAGACTGGGGATTTGAACCTGCAAACATGGGACCTTGTTCAGGTTTGAAGATTTGTATTGTCTGGTCATGGCTCCAGCCTCAAGACTGAAGTATCCACAGTTCTGGCAACATAGAGAATTAGCTATACTGATGATTCAAACTATTTTTATTTTTTAAACATGGAATCTAACAGTTAACTTATCTAAGAGAGTATCGTGTGATCATTTGAAAGAAGAAAAAGGCTTGTGCAAGGCTGTCTCGCCACAGCAATACATTATCTGAAAAACACTTTACTTTTTAATATCTATCTTTTGTGCTTTTCTTTGCTAGCGCATTCAAGAATATTTTGTTATTTTTTTCTTTATGTTTATCTTAGGGCATTAAGTTGGATCAAAAGTCACTTGCTCTCTGGTCTCATTGATTTGCTTACCCTACATCAGTTTATAGACCTTCAGGGGACTATTTATTTATTTAGAATTTCTTATTGAACCTTATTCCAAAGACCAGGGTTGTTTACAATGCTTGTATCCCATGGTAAATTTCCACTAACAGAAGGGGGAGCGATTTTTATTGATTCCCATTTCATAGCAACCCCCCAATTTGTCATTTATGCTTTTCTTGAGGATATTGTGTCCCAAAGAAGCAGCATTTGGGGGAGCATTTCAGGCTGCAGCAGGCTGGGGAGACATTCAATCAATGTGTGGATGTACATACAACCCATTGGTAGACATGCAGCCCCAAGCCCCAGCTGGCATCGAGTTGCTCCCATGGGCTGTTTCACCTTGTAAAAAAACTGCATAGTGGGAATGGTTAAGCATCCTCTTGGCAAGAGGCATGATCCCAGTCCAAATTGGACCATCACAAGACTGGTAATCAAGAATCACTTGGGGCTCTCCCAGTGTGCGTCTGCTTGATAATCTCCAGGACTGGATGGCCCCGGAAGAACATATTGTGTTGTTAAGCCCTAAAACAGGCTTATTTGGAGATCAGCCTCACTGCCTTAAAAGGAAATTCTTTCTTAGTAAGTTTGTGAGTATTGATCTTAGATACACCCAAATTTCTTTTTTTCTGGATAGTGTCAATTGTCTGCAATATAGGTGAGCAGCAGTTCTAAATATAATATCACCTGTATTACCTTCTCCATTGAGATGAGAAGAGCTTACACTCTTTGTAAGCATTCCATTGTTATTGATTTATTTCCTTTTTGCTGTGAAGTGGATCTTAGTGAAAAGCAGGAACTCAGCTGATTCGCTCACTGGAGCTGCTTTACATGCTCAGAAAATGCTGCTGTTGACACTGACTGGTTAAAAAAAGATCAAAGCCAATCCATTTAATTTAGGTACCCTAAGATGGAGACTGTAGAAAGGCCACTTGGAACAACTTTGCATTCTGCATCGTAAGCACTGCTGACGAGGAGCCAGTTCTAATTAGGTGAAAATCCTATTCATTCTCCTCACTTTCCCCATTGATCATATTATGACTTTCCATGTTTTCTGGGGTTTTACTCCCCAAAAGATGAAATATGACAACAGCCACCACTAACCTACTAAGTTCTGTACTGCAGCAAGAAACTGGCAGTACTGGGGTTGGTACAGAAGGCACCTGTTCATCAGAAAAATTCAGCACAAGTGTCTTTCCCCATGATTGCAAAAATGTGCCAGAAAGAAGCAAAGCTAATATTTATTTATTTATTCAATTTATACTCCACCCTCCCTGCAGAGGCAGGCTCAGGGTGGTTTACATAAAAGTGCATATATAAATACAATCACAATCATTCATAAAAACAGTCATAAACAAATCAGTTGTCAGTTATCCTAAAGTGCTGGAACCATACTCGAATAAGGTGTGAGAGCAAAGGTTTCTAGATTAAACAGTACTACCTAGGTGATAATCACGATGGTATTCCCACACCAGCTCAGTTTGATCAACTTATTTGTGTGGCAAGGACAGGCTGAAGGTGAGAAGGTGAGAAGGCCAGGGCATAGGGTCACTCTTCAGGTGCTTGCTGTGGCTCCTAATCAAAGGCCTGGTGGAAGAGCTCCATCTTGCAGGCCCTGTGGAACTGTAAAAAGTCCTGCACGGGCCTGATCTCTCCTGGAGCTCATTCCACCAGTACGGAGCCACCACTGAGAAGGCCCTGTCCCTGGTTATCACCAGCCTGGTGTCTTTGGGGCCTGGGAGGGCCAGCCGGTTTTGGGCCCCTGAACGCAGTGTTCTCTGGGGAATGTATGGGGAAAGGCAGTCCCTTAGGTATGCTGGACCCTGACCATAAAGGGCTTTAAAGGTCAAAACTAGCACCTTGAAGCAAATCCAGTATGCTATTGGCAGCCAGTGCGATCCTTTCAGCACAGGCTGGATGTGCTCCTGTGCAGAGACCCATCAACAGCCTGGCCGCAGCATTTTGCACTAGCTGCAGGTTCCGGATTTGGGACAGCCCCATGTAGGGCAGCCCCATGTAGAGAGCATTACAGTAGTCTAATCTCAAGGTGACCATCACATGGATCACTGTTGTCAAGTTGTTGCATTCAAGGAAGTGAACCAACTGCCCAACCAGCCAAAGATGATAAAAAGCTGACTTGGCAGTGGCTGCTACCTGGGCCTCCATTGTTAAAGAGGCATCCAAGAGCACTCCTAGACTCCTAACCTCTGGTGCTGGCACCAGCTGCACCCCATCAAAGGTCAGGAGTGGGATCCCTGCCCACGGACCACTCTAGCTCAGGCACAGGACCCCCATCTTGGTCTGGTTCTGGTTCAGTCGACTCAGTCTAAGCCAACCAGCCATAGCATGTAATGCCTGGTCCAGATCTTCCAGTAAAGAGTCAGACTGGCCACCCTGCAACAGATAGTGTGTGTCATCCACATATTGGTGACACCCTAGTCCATGCCTCTGGGCAATCAGGGCAAGGGGGTGCATACAGATGTTGAACAGCATCGGGGAAAGTACCGCCCCTTGGGGCATACCACAGATCAGTGGATGCCTTCAGGACAGCTGTTCTCCTAGTACCACCCTTTGTCCTCGACCCTGAAGGAAGGATGTGAGCCATTGCAAGGCAAGCTCCGAACTCTAGCATCAGTGAGACGGTGGATCAGTAGCTGATGGTTGAATGTGTCGAACGCTGCTGACACGAAAGTACTAAGAAGAAGGCTACAGGAGTATTCTTCAAGTTGGAAAGAGGCAACCCTAGAAAAGTGAAAACTGCTACCATGACCTAAAGTTTTATGGATGGTTTAGCCTACTCCTGTACACGCCAAAGCATCCATTTTCCCTAGAGGAAATTATCTCTGAACTCTGTAAATCCAAGGGATCCCCAGTTCCCACCAGGAGGTTGGTATTCCTGCATTGCACACTGTTATCCTTACATAGCTGCTTGTCTCAAAAACTACTCACAGAATAAATCAGGGTTGCCAGGTACCGCCTGGCCACTGTTGGCAGATGGGGGGTAGGGTTGCCAGATCCAGGCTGGGAAACTCCAGGATATTTGAGGATGTAGCCTGGGGAAGACAGGTACCTCAGTGGGTTATAATGCCATAGAGTCCACCTGCCAAAGCATCCATTTTCTCCAGAGGAACTGATCTCTGTAGTCTGGAGATGAGCTGTACTTCCAGGGGATCCCCAGGTCCCACTTGGAGGATGGCATCCTTAGAATAAATAGCATTTAAACATAGTGGAAGTCTCCCAGGTCCTTCATGTAAAAACCATTGAAATGCAGATAGTAGGGTGTTGTCACCTTGGATTTTCACCTAGACCAGATGGTCCAATTAAAAATAATCTCATTCGACAGTCCAAACTGGTCCCTGACTGAATTGTTCAGTGAGCTTTGCCTGCCTCACTCTTTCCTCAACAAAAAAAATCAGTACTGCAGATGGTTATTCTCATTTTACAGTGTGTAAACTGATGCTGAGAGACACAGTGACTTACCCAAGATTGCTCAGTGTATCTGAGTTATGATTTAATTCGAATCTTTAAAACACTGACTTTTCCTGGCCATGCTTAAGCTCCCAGCAAAATAGAGAAGATATCTGAAAACCATTGAGAAAAGGATCAAAACAGGCAGCAAAATCCATTTGCACAGATTAAATCACATGATCTCTGTGGCGTAAACAGAAATTATCAGTAACACAGGGTCCAGTAATCCACAGTGCATTTTCATTTTACAGGAAATTTAGGAATAAGAACTGAAGAGGAGGATGTGCAGAACAGAAAAGCAAAACAAAATCACATGCAGTTACTGCTAGAGAGGGCTGAAGAATTTCTCCCTGAGGTCTGAAATGTCAGAATGTTCCCGGACAGTTGACAAATGGTAAAATATCTGGGATTAACCTGGCCCTTTTGTTTACAGCAATACTCCAGCACAGATTTGAGAAGACTTCCTATACTATTGGTAAAACCTGAATTTGGCAGCTAAAATTAAATGCTGTTTTCACAGGCAGTCACAGTCTGGACACAGCAAAAAATGCGTCTAGCCAACTGAATGCTGAGCTGCTCAAAAGGATTGCTGGTTTCTTTCAAGGGCTGCTTTCTCATCAGATTTAGGCATTCAGTGACCTTGGCAAAATTTCAGAGGGGCTGAATCAGGATTTATGCAATTTCCCTAAAGCTTAGGCATAAATGTACTTGGCTTCTTCCTCATCAGATGTGCAGATTTTTGTTAGTTCCTTCTGTTTTATTCTGTGCCACTGAATGAACTGCTGTTGCAAAGGGGGTCAGGGTGGGAAAAATTGCTCCAGCTGTTTGGTTTCTGTGTCAGCTCTCCTCAAACATCTCAAGATAGAAAGAACAAAACAGTTGTTCATTTCATTTTATGTTTTCATATCCTGTGTCTAAATCCCAGGACCAGCAATGGGAAGTGACTTTCTGTGCTAGTAATTCCTCCTTTTTTGGCAGCAAAACAGGTTGACCTTATACGGACATGCAAAAATAAGGCATAGTTTTCTTCAGTTAATGAATGTGCTCTAATATGATATGAGGGGAGAGGCATTTGAAAAGTTTATACCTTTAATACTGGATTTTCCATACTAGATTAAAATATTGATTTGATTTCAGCATTTTGTTTCAGGCAATAGTCTCAGGAAAGAAGCAAACCTAGTGAGAACAGTGTCAGAGAATACCACAGATTTAATGTTATTCTTTCTCTTCAGGAACTGTGGAAATGGTAGTTCTGGATGGTGGCGGATATTGAGATCTTTAACCAAGTGTTCCAACCAACCTACCGTTTCCAGGACCCTTTGAGGGAGGGACTATGACAGCTAAACTGGAAGAAAGGCAACATGATTTTGTAGAGTAGAAACATCCCTGACTGCCTCTCTCAGGTTTTTACTTTGGGGCAAGAACACACAGGACTGTTGGGTACTTCACATGCAACAATTTTAACAAAAAGACATTACAGACTTAGCATGTACTCTCTAACATGGGAGATGGGCACATATGAAAATGCACAGGGACCCATGTTACATTGCATCTCTCTGTAGCCATCCTGTCAAACAGTTGATTCCTGAGGTGGAATCAATGGTACATTTTAGTATATAACTGAGCCATGTCTTGCTCACTCCTGCCCCTGCCCCCCAGGGATGCTGAGGTTTTCCTGGGGATAGACTGCCAGGTGGAGGGAAGGAAGGAAAGCTGAAGACATGGGAACAGACAAGCATAGGTTGACTTTTGGGTGCAGAGAGAAGGAAGCAGGAATAGAGGAAAAGTTGTGAGGGCTGCCAGGGAAAAGAAAAAATGGGGGAGGAGGATGCAGGGGGAAATTTTATGCCCCGCAAGTCCTTGTGGGTTTCCTGCTTATACATTATTTATTTCAGATATTTGCTTTCCATACTTAACTTTCTTATCCTCTTGATGACTAAACACCTTCTATTGTGTCACCATTTCTCTGTACTGGCATATGACTTCAATGATCAAAGCAATTTACCTATAACCACACCACAGGACAGCAGTTAATGGCATTCATTGACACGTAAGAAATATAACATGTTCTATTATAACACAAAACGTTTACTTGGTGAAGAGCTTCAAGTATTCCAGAAGGCAAGAATATCAGCAAACAGAAATAGCCAACCAATGATCCAGATGTAATTTCCAGCATTCCTAGCTTAAATAATCCTATTTAGTATTGCAGTCGGAAGCTTTTCTAGCATTACTCCAAGGCAGCAATGGCACAGGAAGCTTTCTCTATAAAAGTTCTTTTAACCATTTCTGGAATAAATAATACTGTATTACCATCCAAATTATCTGCCCTTTCTCCAAGGAGATCAGGGTAGTCGACAACTTTCCGAATTTTATCTTTTCCACAACCACAAACCTTTATTGGCATAACAATAACAGCCTTAGCTCAGGTATACAAAAAGGAAAGAAGACAATACAGTTAATTAACTAACCATTCTGACAGAACAAACTTCTCCTTCTATACACATTATAAAGGAAGTTTGCCACCGCTTGGATGGTATCAGCCCTATTTGAGGCTAGGAAGTTCATTATCTTACTTTCCTCAGATTTGCCCTCCAAGGATCGCAGTATAGGAATGAAGTGAAAAGCATGTATATCCTGGTAAAATCTACAAGAGAGAAGTACATGGTCTGTGCCTTCAATCTCCTTTAGCCCACAGGGGCATAACCTATCCGAAAATGGTATTTTTTTAAAATCTCCCATATAGCACAGCTGAGGGGAGCACATTAAAACAGGCCAGCGTAAACACTCTTCTAATGTGGGGATCAATCAGGCAGGAAAAATACTCTGCAAGCGGCCCATTGAAAGAAATCCCCCAATAAATGGGAGAATAGTGCCCAGAAGCAAGACTTCTAAGTTCTTGCATTTCTATGTCGATTAATCTCTGCTTAATCATGCCAAAAGCATGTTTCTCAGAGAGAAGGGTCAAATCTAAGCAAATGATGCTAAGCCCCATCAATGTAATTTCCCTTTCAACATGTGTTAACCAGTCTGATAGGTGAGATTCACACAGCATATAAGCAATGAGACTATTAGACCCACTTCTATAGAGGAAGCACAGCCAGAATTTAAATGTTGAGAGCCATGCTTTAGTGACTAAGTGTCTCTGGTTTGTCTCAAGGCATATTTCTGCATAAGGTAATTTTTTTCTTTTCATACAACTGTGATATTCAATATCTTACCAGAATGATGTCCACGTCTAAGTATGCTCTGAATCCAAACAAATTTTCAGACATTCTAGAACAATGGACATTGAAGACTTCCAATATGGCTGTTTATTATGGTGTCTTACTTCTGGTTTCATTTTCCCAGGCAATGGGACACCAAGGGATAAGCAGATGTTTCTATGACAGGAATGTTATCCTACTGCAGCCACATGAGCGAGATAATCTGGGGGGGAAGCAAGGCTATTTTGCCCCGGAGCAATTTACCCTGCACTTACGCGATCACACAGGTCTGTGGAGCTGCCGGCACAACTCACCGCTGCCTAATCAGATGCAACTGTGAGCGAATTGTGTTTTTTTTGTTGTTGGTTTCCAATTCGCTTAAATGGGAGATTGATGAATCGCTTCTCCACCCTGAGGGCTTCCGATGATGTGCACACTGAGAAGGGGGGGGGGGACATGGCGTCAGGATAGCCTGTGATCAGACTATCCTTGATGCCACACTTCCGCGCTGGAGCAATCACACAGGGAAAGTCCGGCTGTGGCCCACAGCAACCCATTTGATATTGAGGTTTCCCTAGTGGATTTTTACTCCACTTCTCCGGTGGAGCAAATCAGCTTGCCCGCAGCTTGCCGATGGCTGCGGAACGCCTCCCACATGTGCTGGTGTGATCGCGCTAGTTTGATCCGCCAGTGAGTCATCCCTCTCGCACGGCTAATGGGTGCGTATGATAGGACCCACATTCTGCCAAACAGCACCACTCTAATGGGTAAAGGGCACACACATGTATCACCTTCAAGAAACAGAATAATTGTGCAGGATGTGTGTGAGATGAATGGGGTCATAATAATCAAAATAATGCAATCCAACTGTTCATTTTTGTATACCCCAAACATCCAGAGAGAAGGAAAGAAACCTTCAGTATTTTAGAAGGAAGAGATGGTAGAGTCTAGAAAGCCCTTTTCCAACCAACTGTACCTGTCTTTATTGCTTTCTTTTCTCTCTCCCCTTGCTGCAGTGTGAAGTGTTTTTTCAGTAATTCACTGCTATTGTCTCCCCTTTCTATTCTGTTCCAACATGAAAGGAGCAATTTTGCTCAAGAGATTTCTGGCAGGAGAAAAGGAAGACAAAAGTCCTCACTGTAAGTTTTAGGCAACAAATAAAATGCTGAAGGAGAAGGTAATTAAAGAAAAATCCTAAATGCTCTTCATTGTACAAGGGAGGGTGGGGAGAGTCTCCAAATCCCAATTTAATTTTTCTTCTCATGTAGGCAGAACAGACAAAATGTTCTAGCCTCACTTGCTTTGTGTGTATCTTTCCAGTTCTCTTTCCAGCAGTCACCATGTAACAGTTTGAGAAGCTGGAAAACAAGCAAAGGCATACAAGACACTTCTCTGAGTGTTCTAAGGCCTTTTTCAAAACCTATTTCAAAAAACAGATTGTGATACATGGTAATAACCAAAATTAATTGCTGTTTTATATTTTAACTAATGAAGCTGATAGAACACTTTGTTATAAAAGTCCACAATCTCCTTAAAGGAATTTCTTAAGGAGGAAACATAATTTTCCTCCTTAGGAAATGGAAGATAAAATTTCTTCAGTTTTCCATTTTAGATATTTATGTGTCTGATTTGTGCTATGCATTATTGTTTTCCATATTTTGATTAGCAAAAAGACAAAAGCAAACAAACAAAACCCCTTGTACTTTTAGATCTTGGTCTATCGAATTAACTATTCAATTAAATCTAAATTAATTTCAGTAATCCCATATCTAGTTTAGTTAGTTATAGACCTAAATATTAGCAGCAAGGACATTGTTCACACATATACCTAAATAGTAATAGAAAACAAAAACAAGTGTAGTTAACAGACTTACCAATAACAAATTGCCAAAAGGCTAAAGAACATGTAATAGAAAGTAATATACACAAAGTGGTAACAATAGAAAAGTACAAAATGCAAACCATAGACAACTTGTGTACCAATACACTACAGTGGAAAAGTACAAGGTATGAACAATAGAGAACTATTATATAAATATGACGTTGTGTCCGGATGTTTGATTACAATATTTCTGAGTTGATCCTTCATCAGGGTGTTCCCTTTAAGCTGCTGTGGTTTTCATACTCTTACTCGCATGCATTGGGAACAGTAATAATTCAATACAAAATCAGACACCAATCTCCAACACGTAATCAGCTTCAGTAGCTTCAAGCTTCCAGCTGGACCAGCTCAGCTTTACATCTCCTCCCACCTCCCCGCAGCCTCTTTGGTATAGTGGTTAAGTACACAGACTCTAATCTGGGAGAACCGGGTTTGATTCCCCACTCCTCCACTTGTACCTGCTGGATGACCTTGGGCAAGTCATAGTTCTGTCAGAGCTGTTCTTGAAAAAGTGCAGTTTCTGTCAGAGCTCTCTGAGCCCCACCTACCTTACAGGGTGTCTGTTGTGGGGAGGGGAAGGGAAAGGAGTGTGTAAGCCACTCTGAGACTCCCTTGGGCAGTGAAGGGCAGGGTATAAATTCAATCTCTTCTTCTTCTTCTTCTACCTAGGGAAAGGGCAGTCTTTCCCTACAGTGGGAACCAAAGCACCTGACATCATTCTCTTCTCCCCCGTATGATCCACACAACAACCCTGTGAGGTATGTTAGGTTGAAAGTCTGTGAATGGTCCATAATCCCCCAGGCAGCTTTTATAACATGAACCTGGGATCTGTACACCATCCTCTGAAGTGCTATCAGGTACATACCAGTGGCAGTAATAGGGTGATGCTTGGCTCCTTTTCCTATCATTTTTTGCCCTTTGGTATTCTGCTTGTTGCGTGATCTGTCTTTTTTGTGGTGTGACATGGTTGTGTTATTGGGTTTGTTTCTTTTGAAGGGGAAGTGATGTGTTGTGGGTGAGGACATATTTTACCTCAGGATACACCAGGTAGCATATGCAACTGACAGTTCCAACTGTCTGGGGGGGGGGAGTTTGAGGTGCAGAATGGAGTGAGGTTCAATCAGCTTCCATATGCAAATAACCTCAAAATGCTGGCCCAATCAGAGAAGTGTGGCCTAGGCTGCAGTGGGTGGGAGAGAAGAGCGGACCCAGCAGCCATGCAATGCCAACTGATTACTCTTAAGTGGTAGTTCATCTGCCAACAGGTGATGCGGTACTCTTCAAGGGCCAATAGGAGAGCCTACAATCATGAATAAATTAGTAAGCCTTTTATATATATAAGATACTCTAAATCAAAGGGAGTTCACTAACATGATAATTGTAACTAATTTTCTGTGTTTGGTTTGCAATCACTTTTCTGTAACTAATGACCTGGCATCATCTACAAACTACCTGAGATATTAAAGATGCTAGCAGCAGTCCATACATCAAGTGGGAGGGGGGAGACTTATGACCATCACATGTAACAAACAGTGTAATGATATAGGCTTAGAAAATACAGAGGCTTGTTTGTTAAAACATTTCATAGATTAGGATGGGTAGCTGTGTTAGTCTGTCTGTACTAGTAGAAAAGAGCAAGAGTCCAGTAGCACCTTAAAGACTAACAAAAATTGTGGTTGCAGGGTATGTGCTTTCATGAGTCACTGCTCACTTCATAGATGTTTGTCATGACTTAGATACCATTGATTTATCAATTAAATCTCAGAATGCTTTCAGAGCCTGGACTAGTTGTAGTTTCTTGGAGAAATATGGAGAAATCTGCTTCTAAGGCCTGAGGCTGTGAACAATTTGCTTGAAAGACTATGGATGGACTCCCATATATGTGTTTAACTGTTTTCTCTCTTGACTTGTGACATCTTGTCATGTTGGTCCAGAATGTAGTGAAAAGTTATTTTATGGATTTTGGTTGGTGGGCCAAGTACAGCTTCTCCTTCAGAAGTGTGATTTCATTGATGATGCATCTACTCCGTAGGGGTGCCAGCCCCCCCCCCCGGCCACCGGCTGGGTGTGGAAGGGTAGGGTTGCCAGATCGAGGCTGGGAAACTCCTGGAGATTTGGGGATGGAGCCTGGGTAAGGGAGAGACCTCAGTGGGGCACAATGCCATAGAGTCCGCCCTTCAAAGAGTCCATGTTCTCCATGGGAACTGATCCCTATAGTCTAGAGAGGAGCTATAATTAGAGGGGATCCCCAGGTTCCACCTGGAGGCTGGCATTCTTCACTCAGAAATAGAGGCGTCAGCCTTTTGGATGGTATTGCAATTTCCTTGAGGGATTAAGTTTGCACCTTGGGATGCTATTAGAATGAGGCTCAAATCTCCCCTGTAGCATATAGCATTTTTTACCAACTTACTTTGGCATTTCCGCTGTGGCCTGTCCTTGACATCTGGCCATGGTTATACATGCTGTAATTACATCATGGTTAGATTACTCTTTTAAGATTGTTGGAAATATTGTTACATAGCATAGCTATGCATCTTGCCAGTTTTAAAAGAAATAATTCCCAGATGAATTCACTGTTTCTTATCTTTAAAGCTGTAAATATTCTAGAATCAGGGCATTTGCAGACAGGGCCACTGACAGCCAGAAGGGCCCTTGACTACCACTTAAACACAAAGCAAACGTCATATGAAAAAAAATCGCATGACTAGCCATTGTTTATCATGTACAATGATGGAAGGCAAAGAAACAATTTAGTAAAGCACAGAGTTTATTTATAGTGTGTGTGTGTGTTGCAATAGGCTATCTTGCAAAATCTGCACATTTCAAATAGCCACTTGGCAATGTCCTGACCTGGATAGCCCAGGCTAGCTTGATCTCATCAGATCTCAGAAGTTAAGCAGGGGCGGCCCTGGCTAGTAAATGGATGGGAAATGCCAGGGTCATGACATCAAGGAAGCCAAATGGCAAACCACCTCTGAACATCTCTTGGCTTGAAAACTCTACAGGGTCATGCTGTGACTTGATAGCACTTTCCACCACCATGGGACAGTACATTCAATACATTCAAATACAAGTGAACAATTCTCTTTCTCTCAAAAATAGTGCTGCTAAGCTTTTTGTGGCATGGTGGTAAAGAACATCACCTGGAAAATAACATCCCAGTAAGCCTCTATTCAAGGAGCAGCTTTCCTCATGGCAGTTGGCAACTCTACTCCAATGGGCTCTTGCTAGAATGTGTGATTCACCAAGGGGTGGGAGGCACTGGTAGGCAGCAGCTGTACCCAGCTTCTTGAGCCCCCCAGGCTGCCCTCAGCCAGGGGATTTTGTCCTCCTAATATCTTCCTCTTGGCAGCCCTGTCTGAAGGTAACCAGGGTGGCAACCAGAGTCACGGAATGTGCATAGGATACTTGAACAATTCAGCCAATTCTTTCCCCCTCTTTTTCAAGGATGAAGCATAGCAGAAATCAGGCATACATCACATAGACATATTGGCTTATGTTATATCTTGTTTGATCAAAACACAACCGTGAACAACAGACCCCAAAGTATCAACAGTCAAACAACTTGTAAATGCTGTGAATAATGTCTATTTGAAGTGCATACAAAATACACCTCAGAAAAGATATTATAGCACTGGGAAAAGGGCAGAAAAGGGCAACTAAAATGATAAAAGGGTTGGAACACTTTTCCTATGAAGAAAGGTTGAAGCACTCGGGGCTCTTTAGCTTGGAGAAATGACGGCTGAGGGGTGACATGATCGAGGTTTATAAGATTATGCATGGGATAGAGCAGGTAGAGAAAGAAGTACTTTTCTCCCTTTCTCACAATATAAGAACTCTTGAATTGCTGAGCAGTTGGGTTAGAACAGATAAAAGGAAGTACTTCTTCACCCAAAGAGTGATTAACACATGGAATTCACTGCCACAGGAGGTAGTGGCAGCTACAAGTATGGACGGCTTCAAGAGGGAATTAGATAAATATATGGAGCAGAAGTCCATCAGTGGCTATTAGCCACAAAGTATAGATAGGAACTCTCAGTCTGGGGCAAGTGATGCTCGGTATTCTTGGTGTTTGGGGGGGGGGTCAACAGTGGGAGGGCTTCCTGCCCCCACTGCTGGACCTTCTGAGGGTACCTGGTGTTTTTGGCCACTGTGTGACAGAGTGTTAGACTGGATGGGCCATTGGCCTGATCCAATATTGGCTTCTCTTATGTTCTTACGTTTCAATCAGTCATAAAGAGAATTCTGTTCTTTTGCAATGAATAATATCTGTTTGAAATGTATACAATAACAATTATGCAAAATACAGTTCCAATAAATCATAAGAAAAATCCTGTTCAATGTTGTTCCTGGATTGTTTTCAATGTTTCAAATAAAATTCTTCCTCATGAAATATCTAAGTATAATTTTTAATTTTTTTTATTAATGTTTAAAAACAGAAGGCTGTAGCCATCAAAGATTTACTAAAGTTCCAATCATTATCTTACCCTATACAGAGTGGTAACCTTCAAGCTTTTACGATTATGTCTGTTTTCAGCAAGAGCAATCTGTGTTTAAAAAATAAAAATGTAAATACCAACTCTGAACAATCACAGATGCAGGTTTTAAAACAAGTTTCACTCTTACAACCAGGGCTCTTTTTCAGCAGGAATGCACCGGAACGCCATTCCGGCTGGCGTCCAAACCTGCCCCGCCCCCTCCCTGCCAGGCCTGAGCGGTTTACACTTAAAGGAAAAGTTTCTGCAGAGAGCTGGCAGGAAAAAGCCCCACCTGGCGCTTTCCCTTTAAGTACAGAGAGCTGGCAGGAGAAAGCCCCGCCCAGAGATTAAGCAGGGGGCTAGGCTCTTTGCACTGAAAGGCCTGGCTCTGCATTTGGCTTGCTGACATTGCGTCACTCTCCCTGCTCCAGTAAGTGCCTCCCCCATCTCTTTTCCTTCTCTCTCTCCCCCCCAACCTTTCTTTCTGTCTCTCTCTCTCTGTCCCCACCTTTCTTTCATTCTTTTTCTCTCTCCCTCCCCCTTCCTTTCTCTCTCTCTCCTCCCCCTTCCTTCCTTTCTCTCTCTCATCTATCTATCTATCTATCTATCTATCTATCTATCTTTCTTTCTTTCTCTCTCTCTCTCTCTCTCCACTTTCCTTCCTTCCTTCCTTTTCTTCTCTCTCTCTCTTTCTCTCTCTCCCTCCCCTTCCTTTCTCTCTCTCTCTCTTCCACTTTCCTTCCTTCCTCTCTCCCCATCTATCTATCTATCTATCTATCTATCTATCTATCTATCTATCTATCTATCTATCTATCTATCTATCTATCTATCTATCTATCTCCTTCCTTCCTTCCTTCCTTCCTTCTTTTTCTCTCTCCCCCCCTACATTTATTTATTTATTTCTCTCTCTCTCTCTCCCACCTCTCTCTCTCTCTTTCTTTCTGTTTCATTTTGTTCTTTGTGTTTTTATAAAAAAAATTATTGAAAAGGGGGGAGATGTAAAAAAGCAGAGAGCCCAGGAAATGCTGATTTTGACAATATCTTTAATTTTTGAGCATCTCTTTCATTTTCTCATGGCATCTTCTGCTTAAGAAAAGTACGTTTGAAGCCTGAGTTCATTGTTGTGCCTTGTTGGGAATGGCTTGCAAATATATGTGTGTCTAAAGTCTGTATTAAAGTGGTTTGGTGTTTACTGCCATGCAAGAGAAAACATCCGAAAAAGTAGCTTCATTGTTGTGTGTGTTGGCAGGACACTTGACTGTTGCATGGGGGACTTTGGGGGGCATCTGCAGAGAAACAGAGATGTAACTAAATATAAGCATGGTCAGCAGCACTTCGGAGATTGCCTGTTTTTGAAATTTAAAAAGCGGGCAGAGTTTCTGATGAAGATGATTGTCCCTCTTCTCCTGCCACTGGGCTGACATCTGCCTTTAATGGGCCAGCAGAGTTGATGTTCTTAAACCTCCTAATCAGAGAGATTTCTGCTTCTGAGGAGTTGACTTCCAACGATTGGTGATCTTGTGATGGTAGTGATACTTTTATGTGGTAAAAACTACCTGTTCACAGGATAATTTTACCTGTGGGACAGACTCTGCATGGTAACCACTCCACTGGTACATAATTGCTTGTAAAAAGTATTATAGTGTAATAATTCAGGTGGGTAGCCGTGTTGGTCTGAAGCAGCAGAACAAAGTTGGAGTCCAAAGTTTCATCCAAGGTATAAGCTTTTGTGTGCATGCACACTTCTTCCATCTGAAGAAGTGTGGGTGGCACATGAAATCTTATACCTTGAATAAAATTTTGTACCTTGAATAAAATAGTCCACAAACTACTCCCGTCCAGTGCATCCACAAACCTAGAAGAAGAAGAGATTGGATTTATACCCCACCCTTCACTACCCAAGGGAGTCTCAGAGCGTCTTTCAAACTCCTTTCCCTTCCCCTCCCTACAACAGACACCCTGTGAGGTAGGTGGGGCTGAGAGAGCTCTGAGACAACAGCTGGTACAGAGCTATGGCTTGCCCAAGGTCATCCAGCAGGTACAAGAGCGGGAGTGAGGAATCAAATCCGGTTCTCCCAGATTAGAGTCCGCACACTTAACCACTACACCAAACTGGCTCCTAGCGTTGTTCTGCCAGTGAAGTAGGGTTGCCAACTCCAGGTTGAGGAAATCACTGGAGATTTGGGAGTGGAGGGTGGGGTTTAGGGGAAGGAGGGACCTAAGCAAGGCATAATGCCATGGACTCCACTTTCCAAAGCAGCCATTGACCTGATCTCTGTAGTTTGGAGCTCAGTTGTCATTCCAGGAGATTTCCAGACCCCACCTGTAGGTTGGTAACCCTAAAGAAATCATATTCAGCGTACTTGTTCTGCAGGAAGGCAAGCTAATTTCCATTGGAACCTAACCTTTAGGAATTGATTCCAATCCAGTATGGGAATAATTGTTGGGCATAAGATATTGGTTCAGGCAAGATTTTGTATAGATGGG
The DNA here is from genome assembly GCA_029233225.1 of Lepidodactylus listeri. Taxonomy (NCBI): domain Eukaryota; kingdom Metazoa; phylum Chordata; class Lepidosauria; order Squamata; family Gekkonidae; genus Lepidodactylus; species Lepidodactylus listeri. The sequence goes on from JARCFY010000006.1 coordinate 54,964,014, forward strand.
ACAGAAAATAATGTTTTTATTGGTTTTGTCAAAACTGTTTTGACAACAAGATAAACAGAATAAGAAGAAAAGGTGGATGTGGCTGGATGACCACACTTCTGGTAACATTGGGTGTGGCCTAATATGTTAATGAGCTGTGCTGTCAGGGGTGTGGCCTAATATACTAATGAGTTTCTGCTGGGCTTTTTCTACAAAAAGAGCCCTGCTTAACAACCAATCAGCCGGGCGCAGATTGCAAAATCTTTTTAAAGCAAATATCACAGGAGTATCCGTCTGGATCAAAAAAATGCCTCTACTCTTCGACTTATTGTACTCATAATTAAAGGAGCTGCATTAATTGTTTATAGCTGTTAAGCAAACATTGACTTAAAGGGACAGAATACACAAAAATTATTCATAAAAACTATGAGAGGTCCATTGATTGGTCCAAGCTTCTTGGATATAGAGTTCAATTTATGTATCCAGAACATTTTGTGCTGAAGTAAGCAACATCGAAGGTCGATTCTCTCTCCTTTTCACTGCTGGATGACTTCCCGAACAGTATACCTAAATGTTGTCATTCCTATGATTGGCTTGTCTAAAATGTTGTATCACAGGAATTTCCAAATTCTGGTATTTAAGTCTTGATTTATGTTCTGCAGTTCTTGTTCTCACTGCCCCAGATGTAGAACCCACATAAACTTTTTCATATTCACAAATTAGAATATATTAAATTTTTAGTTGTGCTGATCATGTGTTTCTGGTACCATGGATTCAAGTTACCAGTTTGCGCATCATAGGCACTAGGTGAGAAATCTGTATAAATAGGAAGATACCCCCCTTGAAGTGTCTAACATGGTTTACATTTGTTCAGCTGTAGTGTGTTGGTTAGTGATTTGCTATTATATTATTATTCTAGGCTTCTTCCAGGGAGTTCAGGATGACAGACATAGGTGCCCTTCCATTTTATCTTCACAATAACTCTGTGAAGTTAGTTAGGCAGAGAGTGACTGACCCTGGTCTCTCAGTGAGCTTCATGGCTGAAATCAGGTATTCCCTGTCTTAGGCCTTGTCTGGGCATGTAGTGAAATGAGGTGGCAGAACGCTGAGGTGATAATGATTACTTCAGAATTCTCCCACTTGATTCTACTTCATATGTAGACTAGGTGTTAGTGTATTACTTCATCTAGTACAACACACCAGCTCCCTTATAAGCACCAGCACTTATGATAGCAGACTCAAATGGCTAATTTGTTAATGTATATATTTACACCAATCTGTAAATAGAATGGCTGCCTGGACTGAAATAATCCCCATAGAGGTCATGTCATTTAGCCTTAAAAAACAGCTTAAGAGGGATTGGCACGAACTGGCTGACAAACTAAAGTTTGCCACAAATTTGTGCCAGTTCGTGAAGCAATGTTCGCAAACTCAAGAACTACCACAAAGTTTCACAAATTTTGATACAATTTGTGGCAGTTCATGAAGAGAAGAAAGCAATTTGGCTCACAAACTGATACAAACTGATTCAGTTTGCTAACCAGTGTATTGGTTTGTGATTTATTTCATGGTTCAGTCAGAAACCACGAACCAAACTGCAAAAATGTGGCTTATGCCCCTCCCCAGAGCGTAAAAGCGTAAGAACATAAGAGAAGCCATGTTGGATCAGGCCAATGGCTGATCTAGTCCAACACTTGTTTCATAGTGGTCCAAACCCAGGTGCTATCAGGAGGTCCACAAGCAGGGCAAGAACTCCAGAAGCCTTCCCACTGTTGCCCCCCAAGCACCAAGAATACAAAGCATCACTGCCGCAGATATAATGTTCCATGTGGCTAATAGCCACTGATGGACCTCTGCTCCATATGTTTATCCAGACCCCTCTTGAAGCTGTCTATGCTTGCAGCCACCACCACTTCTTGTGGCAGTGAATTCCATGTGTGAATTACTCTTTGGGTGAAGAAGTACTTACTTTTATATGTTCTAAGCTTACTGCTCATTAATTTCATTGAGTGCCCATGAGTTCTTGTATTGTGAGAAAGGGAGAAAAGTACTTCTTTCCCTGCCTTCTCTAACCCATGCATAATTTTGTAAACCTCTATCATGTAACCCTTCAACCATCCTTTCTCCAAATTACCTCTGTTTCCTTGGCATTCTGAGTCCGTTGTACTTACGACTGCCATTTTTAACCCATCCTTCTGCTGGAAGCATCCCTGTAGTGCTTAGATAAGGAGCCACACATTTAATGAGAACTCAGAAGAACTGCAGCTTTACAAACCAAAGTGAAAGTTTCTTTCTAAATCACTCAGAGAAAGTCCTGTCATTTTTCAGGGGCTCAAAGCCCCTTTAAAGAGCTCCACAGTTTTTTTTCTTGTAGTAACTGCTGAAGGAAAATCATTTTCTGGTCTCAGAAGATATGACATGAACAATGATTCCACTGTACAAAGAGATTTTACTTGCAGCAACACTGGTATGTCAATATTTTACCCACAATGCAAATATTTTGTTTTACACTACAGGGAAAGACAGAGTGTGCAGAGAAATCATACATTTTTATAAAAGCCGACATGCATATACATACTAGGGAAGAAAGTAAGCACACTTTGCAGTGTACATTCTTTTCCAGAGGTACAAACAAGTTTTGTCCAATCAAACTAATGGAATGCAGATTCCTTCTTCTCATACTGATCCTGCTAACCCTTGGGACTGTAATTTGGACTCAACCACAGACTGTGGCCGAGGACAGACTGAAGATCTGTCCCGGCACAGCCGCGGGGCCAAAAGCCCTGCGGAAAAAGCAGCCCGTGGCACCCCGTTCGCACTGGCTGCGAGGGGCGGAGGTGTGTGGCTGCTGGCTGCCTCAGCGAGCCGTGGCTATGCGCAGCCGCGGGCGCCGTTCAGACTTCCGGCAGTGTGTGCGATGCTCCTTCAGTGCGTTCACACCCGCAGGAAGCGCAGAGACGCCTGGAGACCAGTTCCCAGGCGTCTCCAGCTGAAGTGGCACCAGGATGCCTCGCGGACGGGTGACAGCTTCTAAAGCAGAGGCAGGGTGCTCCAGATCCCCAGTCTGTCCTCGGCCTGTGTATATCTTGGGTACACCCTTATCCCTCACCTCATTTACCTTAACCTTCTCTGGGAATCTCATCAATCCAACTTCAAATATTTATAACCTACGTTATCAAGTCAGTGCTACAGATTGTTTGCTTATTGCACTTGTGTATTAGAAGCTCTCCCACACCTGCCCCTAAATATGTCCCACCTTTATCCAAAGGTCAAGAAAATGAACAAGGATTGGCTGGTTTAGCCCTGTGACAACCACCATAATATGATAGTTGGTTGTTCACTCAGGAATCCAGCCCAAATACAAAGGTTAATGAAAGAGCTCTGACCACCGACACATTTTGTTGTAAATATACAAGCTTACCCCAGCTTTTGGCTGGTGTTTCAGCAAGCAGTTGGAAGGCAGAAACAATTTACTTCTCACAATCAGAAGGCTGTACAAGTCTCCCCATTAAATCTGGGCCAAACTACACGTTACAGTAGCTGTGTGCCCAACCAACAACTGTCAGCACCCTTTTAGAGGACAATTTAGCCATTTAAAATTGCTACAAATGCCCAAGTCTGACTGGGCCCACATTGCTGATCTTGTTTCTGTTTCAGCACTAGAAAAGGCACGGAGATGGGGCACAACATCACTTGGAGCCACCATAGCGTGGGCCTCATGGCAATTTTTAAATGACTACATTGTCCTGTAAAATGGCATTGAAGGCGATGGGTTGGACCTGTGGCCACCATAAAATGTAGTTTGGCCTTTGGTAGAAAGCCATTAGACCTTCACTAAGGTAAAAGTATCCATGTAACTGTGCAGAATAGAGGGTCTTTCACAAGCTTAGTGTGGTCTCAAAGAAGTCCAGCTGGACTTTCTCCAAGTAAGTTGCAGTTGAGTTAGAAGTATAAGGAGAACATTAAACATATGTTTCTATTGGGTCTACATCTGTCAAGTCAGTTACTGTGTTAGATCACTTGCAGGTTAGCCCTGATCTGCCATAAGCTAACACTGTAAATCAAACCCACATCCTACTAGCTCTAGAGGTTCAACGTCATCCCTGCTGATTGATAAAGCTGGAATGGACTCTATTTGATATTCCCTATTCTGTTACAAACTGCCTAGCTTCCTGCCAACTCAAAAGAAACAAAAATCCCAAGGACAATTTGCCATTCTCACACCTCTCTGAAGAGCCAGTACAAATAAAAAGGAGGGGAAAACCAAGTCCCAGGATGTTTCTTTTAGCTCTCCCATCCTTTGCACCTATTCAATGTTTGCTTGAATTGGCTACAGCATACCTGCACTGTAGATGTGCCATAGTTGTGACTGTGGAAGTTTTCAGCACATTCATTCCCATGAAGTCAATGTGTACACACTTCGTATAAACACTCCCTCTTGTCAGCATTGTACTCTTCTCTGTGTTTGTGTAACTCTTGTTAGACTGGGTCTCTGCTTCTCAGTTCCCTTGGGGGAGAAGAATTCAGAGTGAATCAGTCTTTCTTTTATCACTATAATTTACAGAAAGATCAAAGTTTAGTTATCATTTGAATATAAATATCACATTATTATAAATCTGGCACATCAGAATGGAACATGTTATCTTCTCAGTACTGCAAAGTGTTTTTTTTAATGTGACATTTTGGTAACATTTGAGGACATTTTTGAAAAACAATCTAACATTTTTTCAAACAATCTGCCTTATCCTTCTTTGGTAAATAAACTGTTGTACATTCACTTTACTAATGTTAAAAGTAAGCTTGTCCCTCAGTCTTGGATTCTGATTCAGTCACATCTCAAGTTTTCTTTTTCAGGATCGTTCCCAAGGAAGAAGAGTTTATTATGAGCAATGGAGATACAGTAAATATAGCAGTTGTGCAGGTTTCACATCTTCAGAAATTACTATGGTACCACAATGAAAGGCAGAGGTTATAAACATATAGGTTACAGACATAGGGTGTCTATGTGAAAAATGAAAAGATAAGATCTGTTAAAATTGTTATTTTCTGTGGGAACACAAAAGCAGTATGGTTTCAATTTAAGTCTGGGAATCAAATTTAACTGTGGAGATGACAGAATCTGAAGCTCCACAGTCTTCTCAAGAGATACAAACAGCTGGTTATCTGAGTGCAAGAAGTCAAAATTCAGCTGGCACAAGTTACTTCATTCATCTGAAGCCAATGAAGCTAAGCAGATTTCTCTAAAATCAGAAAAAAACCCTGACTTTCCAATCCAGTATTGTTTCCTGATTCTTTTTAACTCTTGGCAATAGATCAAAATTGGGTGGGGATCTGTAGCTTCTCCACCTTTTCTGTACTTCTGATCAACTGGCAAATACCACAAGTGATACTAAAGCCAAGGCTAGGAAATGGCAGAAAAAGCAGACCAAATCTCTGCTTTAGAGACATAGAACTGCAAACACATTTCTATTACTAGACATTTCTACTTGAGCAGAATAATAAGAAAACAAGAAGAAAACAATTCCTTGTTTTTAATGAAATCAAACTTCATAACTTCCGAAGGTGCCCCCTTTGTGCGGATACCTAAATCTGCTTGGGGGGCACCTGGGGGGCAGGAAGATTGCCCCCATGTGCAGAAAAATATGAAAAGTTTTTTTAAAAAAATTCGGGGATATTTAAATCCTCTGAAAAGTTAAAGAGCATTCCCAGTGCATGTGCAGGGAACGCTCTCAGAATGGTGACCGGCAGTTGGAAGGCATTCAGGCCTCACTGCTGGTGCTAGGGAGGGAGATCAGCGGGCCTGACGAGAGCCCACCAGTGCCCGTGGGGGTGGCGGGGAGAGAAGTGGCGGGCCCGGTGAGAGGCGCTCAGGCCCACCAGTGTGAGTGGGGGTGGGTGGGAAACAAGCAGCAGGCCCGGCGAGAGGTGCTCAGGCCCACCAGTGCCTGTGGGGGGGGGGAGGCTTACCTTTGGAATTCTGAGAGTGATAGGCACAGCTACAAAATGGCCACGGCAGGAGATGGAGCCAGCGAGAAAAGGGCTGCCACAGCTGCCCTTCAATCACACAGTGAAGATCCACAGAGAAGGCTTCCCCACCCCCGCGAGTATCTGGGTCGTCTGGATATCAACTGCACATCTGAGATATGATGAACATCATATAAGGAGGGCAGTGCCTGTACTCCTCCCGTGCAGAATTACAGACCATTCTATTTCTGAAGGCATTTATTGTAAACTAGTTATTACGAGCTATACAAAGTTATCACAACAAATGACCTAAATTAAGGCCGAGGACAGACTGCTGATCCGCCCCGGGACAGACGCGGGGCCAAAAGCCCCGCGCGAAAAGCAGCCCGGCTTTTCCCACAGGCTGCGCTGTCCCGGGGCGGAGGCGCGCTGATGCGGGGGCGTCCAGACTTCCGCCCCCGCTTCCGGCGCGCTGCCGACGCGTCCAGACTGCCGCGAAGCGGCAGGGACGCGCAGCACTCCAGCCGGAGACCAGTTAGAAGTGGTCTCCGGCTCACTTCTGGCAAGACTTGCGACTATGGCGGACGCGCTCCTCCACACTAGCAGGGAGCGCGATCCGTACCCGGCGGGAAGAAGGGGCTTCGGACCGGTGCCGAGCCCCCAGAGACCCTAGTGAAGGGGCTCTGCCTGGGGTGGCACGAAGGGGATCTCTCCCTACGGTGGCGATCGAGGGATTGAGGTCCCCTTTCATCACCCCCATAGGTTCCCCCGTCCGTGGGAGCCGTATGGCTAAAAGCGCAAAACCGAGAAGCAGCAGAGAGTGTGAAGCAATGAGGCTGGAACTGACAGTCACGCTTGGAGAAACAGTGAGTCCGAAGTAAAAAGAAACAGAATACAGCGGGAAAGGCGGGTGGAGTAAAACCCCCCCCCTCGAGACTGGCGTACTTACGGGACTCTTTACGTGGCGTTACTGCATGAAAAAACGTATGTCCGGCTTGCTTGATGGCAGCATCGCGCTTTAGAGGATATGAACTTTTAAAAGATATAAGCGCAGTCGTGGAATTTGCTCCTTTCGTCCATCTTATCTAACTATCAACAAAGAAGCACAGTCTCAACAATGGCGGGGAAACCGAAACCTTCCCCCAAACTAGGAAGTACAGCTCCGAGTTCAAAGGTTGATACCACGGAGATGAGCACGGTGTTCTCCTCGTTATTGCGACCTCTAGTGGACCAAATGACAGCTCTCAACGTTAAGATGGACAAGATGCAATTGGACCTGAAGGAGTCGAATAAAACTACAGAGAAGCTGCAGCGAGAACTTCTGGAAGTTAAGACTTCAGTTAAAAATCATGATTCAAGACTACAAAAAGCGGAGAAAGAAAAGGCCTTCCATTCTGATCAGCTTTTGAAACTACAGATGGAAAGATCGAATTTTTTCCTAAGACTTCAGAATGTACCAGAGGATAAAGGAGAAGACCTTAAAAATCTGTTAAGCGAAGCGCTTGAACCAGTGACGGGCTTAAAAGCAGCGGAAATAAAAAGCGATATGGATATGGTTTACAGAACCTATCCAGATTATACTAAAAAGAAAAGCCTGCCTGGTGAGATTCAGATAAGGTTCTCCAAAAAGTCAACAAGAGATGTGGTGCTTAGGACCACAAATAAAGCAGTTCTGAAGATCAAAGGAAAAGAAGTTAAAGTGATGAAAGATATCCCATTTGAAATAAGGAAAAGAAGGAAAGCCTATGGAAAATTGACATCTTGGCTACAGTCTGAATCTATTATTTATAGGTGGAATGTTCCGGAAGGACTGAGCTTCAGCATCAAGAACAAGAAATATAAGATTGACTCTGTTCAACAGGCGAAAAGTTTTTTGGAAAAAAGCAAAGAAAAGAAAAAAGGGAGAGACTCAGATGGTTCACTGGCATCGCAAGAAAGTATGTATGGATTTGATAGCTCAAAGAGCGAAGAAGAAACGTCTGACTCGGAAAAGGGAGCAGCAGCTCCAAAAGTACAAGAAGAGACTGTTAAGACAAGAAGAGGACGAAAGAAGAAATAAAGGATAAAATGTTTTTTGAAACTGCACTTATATATAATAGATAATTTGTATAATTAAGCATTCCTTCAAAAGAGCATGTCTGTCAAACAGCTTTTTTTTATTTTTCATGTATCATCAGTAACAATGTTATCTGAATATTAGCCAAGGTTTAAAACGCTTCATATGTATTAATGGCATAGCAACATTAAGCAAATGATAAAGCACACTCTGTATAAGGTAAACATAGCTTAGAAAAGTAGCGTTGTAGAATTAGATATAGAGAAAATTAATAAAAAAAAAAAAAAGAAGTGGTCTCCGGCTGAAGTGGATGGATGGCGCCTCGCAGACGGGTGAGTCCGCGCCGACGCCGGAGGACAGATGCGGCAATGTGAACGCCCCCTCTGCCTCCGCTTTAGAAGCGGAGGCAGAGCGGGGCACATTGCCAGTCTGTCCTCGGCCGAAGCTACATCTGTCATATGATCTTCAACATTTCCAAGAACAAGCCACTGAAGTGTTATGTGTCTGTACTGAAATGGCAGCTGTTCGAACTCTAAACCATAAAGGCAATAGCAAGCTCCACACTATGGTGAGGAACCAAAGAGCTGCTTTAGGCAAGGTATTGCACTCTCCCAGTGGAATTTGTGACACTTTTCCCCCATCAGCCCCATAGCTAGGATTTTTTTCAAGGGGGAACCTTCAGGGTGCTGGGGGGGTGCTTATGAAATGAAATAAAATAAAATAAATATTAAATTAAAAGTAAAGTAAACATTGAATTAAATTTAAATTACACATTTAAAGAGCAGGCAAGGGGAGAGTAGAAGGAAGTAAGCTTACAAAAAGAGCTGCGGGTCGGCATGGCGGTGCAGTGCCGCTCAAGCTCTCCATCCCCTCCCCTCCCAGCCCTCTGTAGTCCTTCTGCAATAAGAGCATTCAGTTCAACAATCCCCAAAGAAGAAATCCACTGCTGCAGAAAAGCTCGCCTGATTCTTCTGTTTTAAGGCAAAGGGGCAAAAATTGGCTCTCAGAAAATGTGCTGAGAGCAAATCCTTCCTGCTGTTTGCTCAATGATCAGCTGATGGTCCCTTTAAAATACAGCAGGCAACAAAGGGAGATGACTCTTGCAGGCCACCATAGAAAAGGGGAGGAGATGGACAGCTTGAGCTGTGCTGCCATGCCTGCCTGAAGTGATTTCTGTAACCCTCCTTTTTCACTGACTCTTCCTGCTGCTGGGGCTCTGTGTAATCGATAGAGAGCTCAGCCCCCAAAGCCCCACCACTGGCTACAGCCCTGCCCCCAATGCCTTATCAATATGTCTAACTAGAAATAAGGCCCATTGTGGGAATAAATACAACAGGCTCTAGAAAGAGGCTCTGGGAGAGTGCCAAGGCCTTGGGCACTCAGTGTCAATTTGCTGTGGCGACTTCAGCAGGGTACAATGACACAGAGTCCACCATTTTCTCCAGGGGAACTGATCTCTGCAGTTGTAATTCTGAGTGATCTCCTGCTCTCACCTGGAGATTGGCAGCAGTGGTTCCCCAAGAGGGAATAGCTGGTTTGGAGGGCAGAGTCTATGGCATTGTACCTGTCTGAAGCCCCACCTCTCCTCAAACCTCACCCTCTCCAGGCTTCACCCCTCAAATCTCCAGGAATTCCCCACCTGAAGTTGGCAACCCCATCTCCTTCCCAGCCAAGCATCAACCTCCCTTAATTTCCCCCTCACTTTTCAGCTTTCCATCCCCCCCATCTGCAGCCTCTACCGTGCTCTGAAGCCCCTCTTAGAAACACAGGTAACTGCCATTTCGTTTCACCTACTAACAGCCACTGAGGTAACAGTTGAACCTTATGGGGGAACATTTTAAACAAACCACAGACAGCAGCCATCTTATAAACACAGGTAACTGCCATTTCATTTCACCTACCAACAGCCATTGAGGTAACAGTTAATCCCCCCAGAGGAAGAAAGCAGGAGAAGCATCTTCATCAAGAGAGAAAGCCGTCTGCCAGAAATTCTGACAGGGCACAGAGGCTGAAGGAGAAGCCCTCTCCTGCCCTCCCCCCCACTCACACTCCTGGGGCCGCAGCAAGCATCGCCGGCCCCGGGAAAAGCCTCCTTTTTCCCTTCCCCCCCGCTTACACTCCCGGGGCCGCGGCAAGCACCGCAGGCCCCAGGAAAAGCCCCCTCCTGCCCTCCCTCCCCCACTCAAACTCCTGGGGCCGCGGCAAGCGCCGCCGCCCCAGGAGAAGACCCCTCCTGCCCTCCCTCCCCCACTCACACTCCTGGGGCCGCGGCAAGCGCCACCGCCCCGGGAGAAGCCTCCTCCTTCCTTCCCTCCCCCACTCACTGCTCCTGGGCCCCAGGGGGGCGCAAGGGAGGGAGAAGCTGGGCCCCAGAGGCATGAAGCCCCTGGGGCCCAAGCAAGAGGGGGGAGGAAGGGAAATGCTGGCCCCAGTGGGGGGGAGAAGCTCCCCCCCTCCTTCCTTTCTTCTCTCTCTCTCTCCCCACCTACCTACCTACCTTCCTGTTCCTTCCTTTCCCCCTTCCTTCCTCTCTCCCTTCCTTTCTTCTCTCTCTCTCTCCCCCACCTACCTACCTTCCTGTTCCTTCCTTTCCCCCTCCCTCCCTCCTTCCTTCTCTCTCTCTCTCTCTCCCCACCTACCTACCTACCTTCCTGTTCCTTCCTTCCTTCTCTCTCTCCCCACCTACCTACCTACCTTCCTTCCTTCCTTCCTTCCTTCCTTCCTTCCCTCTCTCTCCCCCCACCTACCTTTCTGTTCCTTCCTTTCTTCTATCTCTCTCTCCCCCACCTACCTACCTACCTTTCTGTTCCTTCCTTCCTTCTCTCTCCCCCCCACCTACCTACCTACCTTAATCTTCCTTCCTTCCTTCCTTCCTTCCTTCCTTCCTTCCTTCCTTCCTTCCTTCCCCCTTCCTCCCTCCTTCCTTTCTTTCTTCTCTCTCTCTCCCCCACCTACCTACCTACCTTCCTTCCTGTTCCTTTCCTCCCTTCCTTCCCCCTCTCTCCCTCCCTCCCTCCCTTCTTGCCTTCTGACACACTGCCCATGACGTCAGGGATGTGTGACCTTTTGACACTTCCGGTGATGTCAGGGGGTGTGGCATATGCAAATAAGTTATGCTAATGAGCTCCTGCACCTCTTTTTTTACGAAAGGACCCCTGAGCGTGCCACCACCAACAGAGAATTATGAATAAGAGAGATTCTTATTTCCATGTATACAGAATGCAGGTTAAGAATCCCATTCCATGGGGCCATGTACAGACCAGGAGATTTTTCTTCTACAGACTTAGTTAAACCCCCAGGTTTTCAGAAAAATCCAAACAGTAAATGAAAGTGATGTGCGGTAGTGGTGGTGTTCAAATATCCCCATAATGGAGAATGCCAACTGAGATGTCCTGAAAGCTTGCAAGATCACAACTAGAGCCTGGACTTAGATGAGTCTGGCAGGACAGTGGTAAAGGAAGGGGGAGAGAAAAGACTGGGAAGACAAAGTGAGTGTGTAAAACAGATTGGGAAAAGATAGTGAAGAAAGGACTGGTGATAGAGCAAATTATATGTGTGGATAATGGGGGGAGGAGAGAAAGTGGAGCAAAGACTGGAGAGAAAGAGAAGGTGGCGCCAGTGTGGGGAAGAGCATTTTCCTCCCCCATGAACAGCCCTGTAGCTAGGGAGTTTTTGGGAAGAGGACCTGCGGGGGGTGCAGCTAGTTAAATCAAAATTAATTACATCAGTTTAGATTGGGGCCAGCCTGGGAGGGAGGGGGCCCGGAAGAAACACTAGGGGGTCAGGCTTCATGGGCCCCGTGTTTGCTATGGGCCTGACCATGAATCTTGCAGGTCTTCTTGTTGTCATAAACTATTTCCAGCATTTCTCACAAATAGTTGGCATGAAGCAAGTTCCAGAAACTTAAGTCCAAATACCACCAAAGTATGATAGAATTAATTCCCATCCTATAACTTACCAACACTGGCAATCATTTTAAGTATTCATGCTCAACACTGAATAAGAACTCGCTGAGTTCAATCTGATGAGTCTAGAGCAGTGTGTTATTAATAGGCAGGGCATACACTCTTCTAGCATTGATTCCAGCTTGGCAGCCGGCTTCCCCTTCACATTGGACACAAACACTGAATAATAAGGAAGCTCATTAAACATGATTTATATCAACCTGTGTAATGCTAGAAGCACCCTGGCTTGAAACAACTTAATTTGTTTGTAATAATGATTGTCTGAAAGACTAGCAATTACTGTGGCAGGACACTTATTGGGAAGAGAGCATCATAAATACAGAAGCAAAACTCTTTGCTAAAGTTTTATATGCTACATTAAAAGAAACCTTGGCACAGTACTGCAAACTGATGACAATCTTTCACAAGTCTAATGATGTACAGTGTTGCTTGTAAGACATAATGAGCTTTTTAAATTATCCTTGAAGTCCCACACAAAGCAACCTTGAACATGTTTTATTTAGTGGTTTGTATTCTACAAGTCACTCTATGAGTCTTGAACAACAGATTAAAAACAATTAGTTGATTATATATTATGCCTTTTCCTGATTAGTTACCCATTAAACGATGGTTCATGTATGCCAATACAAGTGCTATTTGTTACTACTATTTACCTTGTTTTCCATATCACAAGATTATGTTCACCTTCGCAACACACAAAGGTTGTGAGTTTCACACTAGGTATATGTAACCTGACTAAGCTGGAGCATGAGATGTAAGGTTTTTGCATTTCAAAAGCAGAACTTCTGTTGCAGAAAGACCCAAGCCAGGTTAGCACTTTCAGTGTGGGGAAACCAATAAAATATAATCCTTTCCCAGCTGCTGCATCAGTTCATCTTGAAAGTGCTGTGTAACGTGCCTCCAGCATTGGCTATTGCCTCTGACATTAAATAACAGGAACAATGCACTTCACCCCACCATGCATGTTTACAGGGCCAAACTAGACATGATGTGAAAGAGTTATAATCTCTTTCTCCCCATTTATTTTGTATTACAAAGCAGACACACTTCAGTTCTAATTTTATTGGGTAAGAGGTGTTTAGCCTTTCCCCTTTGTGCTATTATCTTGAGCTAAATCCCCCTGTTTTTGCAATTACTATTACCTCCAAAGGGGAAAAATTTAAAAAATGCACAGTCAGAATCTGAGAAAAAAACAGACATAGCAAAAAAAAAGAGATTTTGCACTGCTGCCTTCTACTTGGTGCTTCTTGTGGCACAGAGCTGTGGTCCACAATATGGCACCTGTGGGAGCAATGAAAAAGTCAACCACAAAGGAAGATTCAGGTCAAAAGGACAACAGAAATCATGCAGCAGCTGAGAAGCAATGAAAGCCCTGCATGCTCACCTCAAGATATCTTCTGTGTAGTGGAGCAAACAACAAACAAATAAGGAGGTCCAGCAGTAAGGCCGGGACACTAGAAGCCCTCCCACTGTTGCCCCCCCCCCCAAGCACTAAGAATACAGAGCATCACTTGCCCCAGACCGAGAGTTCCTATCTATACCTTGTGGCTAATAGCCACTCATGGACCTTTGCTAAGAACATAAGAACATAAAAGAAGCTAATGTTGGATCAGGCAAATGGCCCATCCAGTCCAACACACTGTCACACAGTGGCCAAAAATACCAGGTGCCCTCAGGAGGCCCAGCAGTGGGGCCAGGACACTAGAAACCCTCTCACTGTCCCCCCCCCCCAAGCACCAAGAATACAGAGTATCACTTGCCCCAGACCTCTGCTCCATATGTTTATCCAATTCTCTCTCAAAGCCATCCATGCTTGTAGCTGCCACCACCTCCTGTGGCAGTGAATTCCACATGTTAATCACTGTTTGGGTGAAGAAGTACTTCCTTTTATCCATTCTAACCCGACTGCTCAGCAATGTCATGGAGTGTCCACAAGTTCTTGTATTGTGAGAGAGGGAGAAAAGTACTTCTTTCTCAACCTGCTCTATCTGATGCATAATCTTGTAAACCTCTTATCATGTCACCCCTCAATTGTTGTTTCTTCAAGCTAAAGAGCCCCAAGCGCTTTAACCGTTCTTCATAGGGAAAGTGTTCCAACCCTTTTATCATTCTAGTTGCCCTTTTCTGCACTTTCTCCAATGCTATAATATCCTTTCTGAGGTGTGAGAATTGCACACAGTATTCCAAATGTGGTCACACCATTGATTTATACAGGGGCATTATGATACTGGCTGATTTGTTTTCAGTTCTCTTCCTAATAACGCCCAGCATAGCGTTGGCTTTTTTCTTTGCAGTTGCATACTGTCTCAACATTTTCAGTGAGTTATCTACTATGACTCCAAGATCTCTCTCTTGGTCAGTCTCCGCCAGTTTGGACTCCATCAACGTGTATTTATAGTTAGGATTTTTAGCTCCAATGTGCATCACTTTGCACTTGGCCACACTGAACCCCATTTGCCATGTTGATGTCCACTTGCCCATCCTTGACAGATCCCTGGAGTGCCTCACAATCCTCCCTGGTTCTCACCACCCTGAACAACTTCATGTCATCTGCAAATTTAGCCACTTCACTGCTTACTCCCAACTCCAAATCATTAATAAACAAGTTAAAAAGCATCAGACCCAGTACTGAGCCCTGCAATACCCCACTGCTTACCACCCTCCACTGTGAAAACTGCCCATTTATAATCACCCTCTGTTTCCTATTAATTAGCCAGTTTTTGATCCACAAGAGGACTTGTCCTTTTATCCCATGACTATTGAGCTTACTTAGGAGTCTTTGATGAGGAACTATCAAAAGCTTTCTGGAAGTCAAGGTAAACAACATCTATTGGGTCCCCCTTGTCCACATGTTTGTTCACCCTCTCAAAGAACACTAACAGGTTAGTGAGACAAGATCTGTCCTTACAGACACCATGCTGAGTCTGCCTCAGTAGTTTTTGTTCATCATATGTTGACTATTAACTGGATTAAAAAGTGGATTTATTATCAGTCCTATTCTTTGCTGGATCCCCAAATGTCTTCGCATTCAAATAGTGACTGGACATGGTTACCTAATCTAAGATATGACAATTTTACAATTCAGTTGGGTAAGTAATCTGACAGTGTTGTCAATCAAATGCCATCCTATTCTGGTTTCCTAGGTTACCAGTACTCAGCAATAAAAGCTAGTTACAAAACCAGCCCAAAACTAAATCGTAAAACATTTAAACTTTTTTTTAACCATTTGCAGTTTCTAAAATTTGAAATGTGGAAGATACTTACCTTTTTCAATAATTTTAGTAAGAGTATTCATATCTGTGGCCTTATTGTGAGAAGAACTACAATACCTTTAAAAGACACCTTCAAAATCAGATCTACAGAACAGGGTAGCATAAGTTCTAAAATCAGATAAACATAAAGATCTAAAATCAGATCTACAGATCAGCCATTTACTGACTTCCTCCTCCCTGCTTCTTCTCTGCCAAGACAGAAAAACTTTTAAAACCTCTTGGTAAAGCTTTTACTCAAGGAAGACCTCTACCCCAAAAAGGTATTTCTTCACACTAACAATTATTTCCCACTCCAGGGCTTGAATTCTGTCTGTCACAAGCTAGAGGTTAAGTAAGGTCTGAAACGTATTGAAGTCCATGGCTTCGGCAATGCATAGAATGCCTTTATTTGACAGTTGACTAACCCACATATTTATGATTGGAAGCAAGGGCGACTGCGTCACAGTACAGAAATTACTAGAAGAATAATAGAATAGAAACTACTAGATTGCCCAGGTCAGAGTTATTCATTCTTTGATGGTTTCATCTCAAATTAGGAACTCAATAACGTTTTAAGGCTTTCAAGCAAGCTGTTGCCTGGCAGCTCGTGGAACAGCATGTGGTTAGTCTCTGCACCTGGGATCTAGTGGATCACAAACAGGATTATGTATTTTGCTACATAGGCAGTTAGTGGGAAATTATTGGCAAGCAAAGGGTAGGACAGACTTCAGTTTTCTAAAAAAAATGTATGTGCTCCTCTTTTATAATATAGGTCAACTTAGGAGCATGCCATCTGGATAATTAGGAAGTGCCCAAGTGGGTATTCACCTGTGATCTTCCAAGTTTCCCTTAGTTTCCATTCCACAAGATGGAGACTGCAAGTATCCGTGTTGATCCAAAGCAAAATAAAAAAAAACAAAAGACTTGTAATATAATTTCATAAGTAATAATTATTAATATTACCTGAGGGGTATGGAAAAGAAACTCCATACACATAGTTTCTTCCCAGTTATTTTTCTCCAGCTGGATATTCTTTTACTTGACTAGATTCATGCAATTCCAAAATAAAGAGAGGATATCCAAAATATTGGTTACATATCTGTCAAACCAATAGCTGCAGACTGAACACCAAAAATTGGAGACTACTTACAGGAACACCATATCTGTTCTTGAAACATCTCAGATAAATTCTTCCTAAGTAGCAGGTACCATGTCAACCATTAATTCCTGAAAAAAACAACATGGGGTGGGGGGGAGCCCAAGACGCAAAAGAAAAGATTGGAGACATTGTATACAGATGTTCTCCCTTTTCCTATCTTATGTCTCCTGTAGAAACAAATGCAACATAAGAAAACATGGGAAAACATATTTTCCAACCCCAAAGTCACAATGGTGAGACAGACACTATTTTTAGGTAATACCACATCATGATAGTTCAGACCTCTTCACTCTATGGTATACATTGTCTCCTGTTTTCCTCTGTGCACTCAAAGAGTAATTGTCAATGGTATTTCATCGGAACGGAGGGAGGTGTCCAGAGGAGTGCCACAGGTCTCAGTTCTGGGCCCACTACTTTTCAATATTTTTATAAATGATCTGGATGAGGGGCTACTCATTAAATTTACATATGTCACCAAATTGGGAGGAGCAGCGAACACACCAGAAGATACAGAATTCAGTGAAATCTGAACACACTGGAAAAGTGGGTGGATGTGAACAAGATGCAATTTAACAAGGAGAAATGCTGAGTTCTACATCTAGGTAACAAAAATGACTGGATGGGTGATACACTTCAGAGTAGCAGTGTGTATGGGTGGACCAAAAGTTAAATATGAGCAGTCAGTGTGATTCGATAACAAAAAAGGCTAATGCGATCTTGGGGCATGTCAACAGAGGCATAACATCCAAATCACAAGATGTCATAGTCCTGCTGTACACTGCATTAGTCAGGCCGTACCTGGAGTACTGTGTGCAGTTTTGGTGGCCTCACTTCAAAAAGG
This sequence comes from Lepidodactylus listeri, assembly GCA_029233225.1. Classification (NCBI taxonomy): domain Eukaryota; kingdom Metazoa; phylum Chordata; class Lepidosauria; order Squamata; family Gekkonidae; genus Lepidodactylus; species Lepidodactylus listeri. The sequence goes on from JARCFY010000006.1 coordinate 54,981,229, forward strand.
ATGTGGACAGAATGGAGCGAGTTCAAAGGAGAGTGATGAGAATGATTGGGGGCCTGCAGACCAAGCCCTGTGAGGATAGGCTGAGGGATTTGGGCATATTTAGTCTGGAGAAGAGGAGGTTGAAGGGGGACATGATTGCTCTCTTTAAATATTTGAAGGGCTGTCACTTAGAGGAGGGCAGAGAGCTGTTCCTCTTGGCAGCAGAGGATAGAACTTGCAATAATTCATTTAAATTAAGGGTGGGAAGGTACCGACTGGATATTAGGAAGAACTTTTTAACAGTAAGAGTTGTGCAATCACTGTGGACGAACACTTGTCAGGGATGCTCTAGGCTGATCCTGCATTGAGCAGGGGGTTGGACTAGATGGCCTGTATGGCCCCTTCCACCTCAATGATTCTATGTTTTTTTTCTTTCCCTCTCCATCCCATTGCTGGTATGTGGGCTGGGGCTGCATCTGAAAAGCGAGCTCACAGGTAAGCACAGAGTTGACTGTTTTCTAAATTGTCTCAGGTGCAGTTTCACAATAGTGGTCATAAGAATTGAGTTCTCCTTAAAGAATTGAGTTCTCCTTGAGTTCTCCTTAAAAGAGTTCTCTCTTAATTATTTAAGATTTCACTACCCAAATAACAAATATCAGTATTAAGTCTACAAAAGCCTGGAATACTACACACTCAGATATTAAGATAATTGTAAGGGGTCTTCACTAATTCTACAAATACTTGCTAAGGGTCTTAATTAGTGATTTGGTCATCATAATATGAGATAGTTCTTCAGGTACTCCGGACCTTAGCTGTTTACCGTTTTAAAGGTAAGAACCAGCATTGTGAAGTCTGCTGGAAACAGACAGGCAACCTGTGCAGATCTTTCACTATTGGGGAATTATATAATTCATGGATCCAGCTGCTGACAATAGGGATGAGTAAATATTCTGTTTCTTTAATTTCCTTTTATATGTGTTCACATTTAAACATGCAATTAATTTTGTAAGTTGCCATGAACATGGTTTATGGAAAGGCAGGATATAAATGTTTCAAATAAATGAATACTAGCATTTTTGTCAACATTATGAATTACAACACAAAACAATGTGAAAGGTTTTAAGTTCTCCAGAGTTCTATTAGGCATAGAGAAATGATTCTCTTTGTTCAAAGTTCCCTTCAAATTTTACTCTAGTTCTGCAGAATACCTGATTAGAACCTCTCTCTGAGCTTTGATTTTTTTTTCTTTAGAGTTTTGTTGTATGGGCTAGCATTCAACTGTGGTATACCTCATTCCACCACCACATTCAGCTGCATATGTTGACCTAACTTCATACACAGAACCCCTATATTTTCACAAGCTTGATATAATCATGGAGAAGTTTGTTTATTTGGGGTCCATAATAATGATGAAATTATCCCAATTTCTAAAGGAACTGCCCACTTTCATAGAAAACAGTGTGGGTGCAACATTGGGGAATGGTGCTCAGAAGAGATGTAGGTGCCCTGTCAAAAATCCACGTGGCTCCTAAGCCACTGTGCTAAAAAACTGGAAAGCTTTCTTTAATTTGGTATTAACATTAGGCCAGTCACAACACATAATGTATGTTTCTGAAACACTACCCCAACTTATAATTTTATTATATTCTCAGTCCTTCAGTCAGAGAGCAAGTTTGGTGTAGTGATTAAGTGTACGGACTCTAATCTGGGAGAACCGGGTTTGATTCCCCACTCCTCCACTTGCACCTGTTGGATGACCTTGGGCAAGCCATAGCTCTGTACCAGCTTTTCTCTCAAGGACAGTTGTCTCAGAGCTCTCTTAGCCCCACCTACCTCACAGGGTGTCTGTTGTGGGGAGGGGAAGGGAAAGGAGTTTGTAAGCTGCTCTGAGACTCCAAGTGAGTGAAGGGCGGGATATAAATCCAATCTCTTCTTCTTCTTCTCACAGAGACACAAGGTAAATTACACAGTGAAAATAATGCCATCAAATAGCATGAGACATACTATAAACCGTGCAACAGGACTATGGTTACAAAAATCAGAAACAATAAAAAAAAAGTTTCAGACATGATATGTTATAAGCAAAACAAAAATGGAATTTCAAAAGTAGAAAGCAATGCAGTATGAATAAGATGATACTTATACCACCCAGCTCCATAGGGACAGCCCAGGCCATGGAGGTGGAGCGGTGGGGTCCTGGGGCAGGCCCATGCCTGACAGCAGCTTCGTGGGGCTGGAGAGCTGGTGGCCCCCACGAGCACCAAGCCACCGGCAGCAGGCCCCAGGCCCACCAGGATGGGTGGGCAAGCTGTGGAGGGCAGCTGGCAGGAGATTGGTGGGGCCAGGTGAAGCCAGTCCAGTGTCCCCAGCTTTAGATGGGGGCAGGGCTGGCAGGGAGAAGGTGGAGTGGGAGCAGGGAGGGGAATAAAAGGAAGAAAGGAGGTGGCCAGGGAGGATGGTGATGGTGAAGGGTGACCAGAGAGACCCTGTGCAGCTGAGAGTAGCTGGATCCAGGCGGGCAGAGAGGTGAAGTAACCCCTCCAAGCTGACCCCATATTTTGAGGCCTCCCCTCCCTCTTCCTCCTTAATCCTTTTCCCCTACCCAGGCCTTCAATGTCCATGTGGACTAGAGCCCCCAAACCCAGGCTCAACAGGAGTTCAGGGGTGGCCCAGGACCAGCAGTGGGATGGCGACGGGGCCAGTCAGCAGCAAACTGTGATAGCTTTGACAGAGCCATTAAACCCATCTGTTTGCTCCCTCCACTTCAGAGCGGGGAAAGATAAATGGACAGGTTAAATGGCTGCCAGCCATTTAACCCTTCCTGGGTGATCTCCCCCTTTCTCCTGGCCATCTCAATTCTAGGCATTTTGGCTCAGTTTGGTTTGGTGTTCAGTTCAGGAACTGCCCTAAACCCTGAACTGAAGCAGAATTATTAGGTTCGTGTCCATCCCTACTGCCTTGATTACAGCTCACAAACTGAAGGCCATGGCTTCCTTTATTGAGTCTATCCCTCTCATGTTGGATCTCCATCTTTTCCTATTGCCATCAACCAATTGGTGAGTATAATTTGCGATCTGGTGAAACACCAAAGATATAGGAATCTTTCATTAATTTATTTACTTATTGACATTATTTGTAACTAGATTTTTGCAAGGTGGCTTTGTTGCCCTGCAAGGCACTTATGCGCTCTTATAGACATAAAGTCTATAAATATTAATAATGGACTATGTTGCTGAATGTGTAAGAGGGACTAAGATGCAATATGACCAGATCGTGATGCCAGCTGTACACACATTCCAGCCAACGCCTGAGACGATGTGCCAGTGGTTCCCAAGGTCTCCAGCTCCCTTAACATAAATACTCACACAGAAACAGCCACTCGCCATTGTGGCTTGAACACGTGCTTCCAAATGCCATTAGCGAAGCCCTTCTTCATCATGTAGGCAAACCTCCCCCCCAACCTTCTTTGTTACAAGAAGGGGCAAAAGACTCTTTCCCGCCTTCCATAGACAATGGACTTGGCCAGCCATAAACTGGTTCTGCAGCTCTGAGAGCAGTAAGCTCATCAACACCTCAATAGAGGTGGCTGATGAACCATTCCAGCCGGCCAGGTATCTCTGTCACAATCCAGGTAGAGTGTAACATTGCCCAATCCCTTAAACCCCCTCCTTCTTGCAGACAGGACTTTTGGGGTGGACCATCAAGGGGTGGTCTCAGGAGAGGTGTCCAGTCAAGCCCTCCTCCAGAGCCCCCTAATAAAAGAGGACACCCAGCAACATGTTCTCTCTCTAGCTTCTACTACCTCTTACCCTACCCTACCACCACAGCTCTTGGTTGCACAGCCAGAGTCTCCACGTATCACTGCGGGCTCAGGACACAATCCCTAATCCCCTCATAGCCTCCCCTTATGTTTCCAGCGGGAATTCCAACATCACTCTGGACAGGTAAATATCACCCTCGACGGATACCAATGATAATCCTGCTAATGCAAATGTCTTTGCTCTATCTTTATTTCTTAGGCTCTGTATAAGTGTGTGAGTCAATCTGTATTGTTTGCCTGGATAAGAACCTTTCAGTAAAGAAACTATTTTATTACTGAAACCAGCCTCTCTTTATTCCTGGTGCTTCTGGAAGAGGTGGGACCTCTGTATATATTGGTGATGACCCCTTTTGCCTATTGCCATATTATTAATAAGCTATAATACCCCTATATTATTGTGACATCAAGGCAATCAAGCTAACAGCTTACAGGGAAAACAGTAAATATAGTCAACCAGGATCAGCAAATATCAATCGATAAACCAAGACAAAGAGCAATGCAATCAAAAGACTTAATTACTATGCCCCGAGCTATTATACTAGTTTTAATAAACATGCTACACAGAAATCAGCCAATTATTGTGCTCTACAGATTCAGTTAGTTAAGGTCTTGGCATTGATTAATGCAAACCAAACTCTTTTCCAAATGCCATGGCCATCCAGTCCTAATTTTTCCTGAATTGTAGTTGATATCCTTATCTTGTAGATTCACAGTCCACAGAATATTGCCCCCCCTTAAGATAGGTTTGTACTGTACATCACAAAGTACTATTTGCAGAAACAGAAGAAATAATTTGAAAAATAAAGCTATACAGAGAGACACAGATATTTTGTTCCGGATATGCAATGTGAGACAGTAATAGAAAACACTATTTACAACTTTTATTACTTTGATTACCAGAGTTGTTTGGAGCATTTTATCTTTGTAGTAATATTCATCACCATTTCCTCCTGTCCTATTTTGTACAAATGAACTTGTCATTGGTAACTTTATTTGGAACTGAAAACCTTCCAATCTAAGTTAATTTTCTTTTGTTGCTTTTGAAAACTCCTGCCAAGATCTTGGGCATTGATCACACACAGGTATCTAAACTATTTCACTAGATCTAGTGGCAGAATTGCTAAAAAAACCAAAACCCTAACCCTCTAGTCTTTGCATTTTTGAGGAACGAAATTAGGTCCTTGGTTACACACAGGGATGAGAAGATGGGAGTCACTTGCCTGCAATTCCTATTTAACGATCTTCAATCACAGAAAAATTAACCTTTTCTCCTACACCAAATAGTATATTGATCATCTGATATTTCCATTTTTAAAAAATCCATCAAGAATTGCGTCCATTAAAAAAACCCTTCTGTGTGTGGTTCTTATAGCTGTGCCAGCAATTCCATATATGTAAGACTTCAATTATTCCTGCAGTTATCAAGAATTAATGGAACATAAGAATTATTTGGGATGGAGTAGAACTGTTGGAGAAAGAATCATCCCAGTCTGCATACATTATATATTCAGCAATGCAATCTCGATATATTAATTTGCAAACAATGTACTCAACACATTTACAGGTAACAATCTATCACAGTGCCATTTTCTCTTACAGAGCATGTGCTGAAGACTAGCCATTGTCTGAATTCCAGTAAAGTAACTGAGCAATTGTTTTGCTACAACAAAGTTTGGAGGCTAACCCATCTATATTACTGCATGATCAGTCACAGAACACAGCATGCTTCATCGGATATCAAGTGTCACCTACAAAAGTTCCTTCCATAATTCATTTGCTAGCATTTAAAACATTGTAAGATTATGTTGGTTTTGCTGTGACTTATTGATATGGTATTGAACCTAAAGATAATAACAAGTTGAACAAATATACTTTGTTATGTTTGTTCTTCAAAGCTAACACCACTTGAGCTACACATGAACCTATCTGTCTGCCAATTATCGTACTTCATCAGCACTTTAGGCATTTGATACTTTAGCATTTTTGCTTGTAATAGGATATGTTCAGCATGTGAGAAAGAGATGGGGGGAAGCAAAATTGTCTACTGCAGGTGTTAATATTACATAGTTCATGTGCTACTTAACTTCCTCATATTTTGCTGTATACGCATGGTACAAAAATGGCCATAGGAAAAGCCTTGTTTGGCTGATCTAGTACCAACTCTAGCTGTCTATGAACAATGGATATAGGGTTGCCAGCTCCAGGTTGGGAAATACTTGGTAATTTGGGGGGTGAAACCTGAGGCGGGTGGAGTTTGGGGCATAATGCCATGGAGTCAAACTTCCAAAGCAGCCATTTTCTCCAGGAAAGCTGATCTCTGTCACCTGAAGACCAGTTGTAATAGTGGGAGATCTCCAGCCACCACCTGGTGGTTGGCAACCCTAAGTGGGTAAGAATTGGAAGCATATCAACTAAGTCAACATTTCCTCATTCCTTTTGTACCCCACTTGTATGGTAATGCTTGCCACAAGTTTAAATTTAGGTAACACTTCATAATTTTTTTTCTTTTGGTCCTTTTCTAAGTGAACATACAGAACATTTTGAATTCATTTGAATTACCACATTGTGTTTAACAGCTGGAGAAAGTGCAAAAATGAGAACCCTGGGAAACTTGTAGGTCTATGACAGCTTTCTTTATTCACAAATGCTTTATAAAAGAGAAACATCAGCAGATGGGAGTCCAATCCATAAACTCACAGGAAGGGTTTTTAGGAGAATAAGTTCATTTTGTTTCAGATTCTTGTAAGCTGATATGCTTGGAGATATGCATAACACAGATACAGCGAATGAAGCATTTATTGCGATTTAATGCTATAATTTTCATGCAGCTAAGCACATTAGCCGAACACGCATTCCCAAGTCATTTGCAGGTCAACCTTAATGGAGAAGAGATGTGGAAACTGTCTGGCCTAAAACAGAGAATTTATTGAACACTACAGAGACAGCAGCTTAATACCCTATTATTTTAAAATGAGTGAGGAATGGGCACCAACCTTTTCTGTATACTCCAGAATATTGTCTGCAGATGCAATGGGGGGAAAAAACAACTATTCCATCTAATAAAAACACAATTATACAAAAAATACTTGAAAGGCAGATCACATTTCTGTCTAACTTTTTGACAGCTGTAAAACTGTTTGTTCTCCCCTTATGCAATTCTATTTTTTATAATGATAACCAATTTATATAGCTATCCTCTTTTTCTTGCTTGCACAACCCCTCTTTGCTTCACTATCGGCAACTGCCCCACTGTCCACATCCTACCCCTCAAAGAAGAGGGGAAAAGAAGAACAGCAGGCTTCTGCATCTGCCCCATCTGGGGTTCAGGCAGCTGGCTTCTGGCAGGAAGGGTGGCCTTGCATGGACGTGGTGGGGCTGGTGGAAGTGAAAGGAGGCAGTGATTCTGGGGCCCCATCCTAGACTTTTGCCCAGGGCTGCAGAATCACTAAGACTGCCCCTGCCCTCATCCATGTTTGTGTCCTTGCTGGATTGACAGTTGCTGCACCCCCCCCCCCCTCCGCAATTCCTTTATGTACTGTTTCTATCCTCACACAACATTTCCATTTCATATAAGAGGCCATTTATTGCTTTCAGTTCAGTTTATTGTTACAGTCCTTAGACCAGTCATACAAAAAAAGTACACCTTTACAAAATTCTAAAATGCTACAATACATCAGTAATTAGTTAATGCTTATTGAGATCTTGATTCAGTTTCCGAAAGTAGCATAAGCACCTGGCCATTGCTGAGCTGAGATTTGACAGATGTATAAATAGCCACAATTGGTCATTCACACACTGAAGGCTATAATCATTACTTTACAAAACAGGTTCTGAAGATGGACATAAGAAAAGGACAAGTAGATCAAGCATGGCTATCTCTAAATCCCAGTCCTGCTGTGTGGCTGGATTAGATGGGAACTCATGCTGCAACTGCAAGCTAGGATCAATGAGATTTCCTGGGCCTTTGGAGTGCCTGGGAGCTATGGTGCATGACATGGCGTTGATTATTAGATATCCTACTGGAAGACTGTGTTAATTGGGTGGTTTGGTGCTGCCAGCTGCTTCTTCCTCTTGCTGAGTTTGGTGAGAGACTGAGGTGGGCTATGGCACATGTCAAGCGTTTAAATGCCCTTGGGCATCCCTTTATCTGATTGAATCAACAGGTGGGCAGGGCACCTCACCCCTGTCTATGTCCTTCCCAGGAGTCACAACAATAGCATCCTCCCATCTGAAAGATGAGAAAGACTCTCCCCTTTCCCACAAAGACCCTCCCTCCTCCCTTGCTTTTTTTTAAATACTTGCTGCGGACCCTCACTATCTGTTTTTCAAACACACTTTTAAAAAGTGAAAGTAAAACTGACTAAATTCTGCTTGGAGGCATAATTCTGTTATGGAGCAATACGTTTTAATATCTGAAAAGCAGGGGTCCTTTCGTAAAAAAAGAGGTGCAGGAGCTCATTAGCATAACTTATTTGCATATGCCACACCCCCTGACGTCACTGGAAGTGTCAGAAGGCCACACATCCCTGACGTCATCGGCAGTGTGTCAGAAGGCAAGAAGGGAGGGAGGGGGAAGGAAGGAAAGGAACAGGAAGGAAGGTAGGTAGGTAGGTGGGGGAGAGAGAGAGAAGGAAGGAAGGGACAGAAAGGTAGGTAGGTGGGGGGAGAAGGAAGGAAGGAAGGAAAGAAGGGGGAAAGGAAGGAACAGGAAGGTAGGTAGGTGGGGGAGAGAGAGAGAAGAAAGGAAGGGAGACAGGAAGGAAGGGGGAAAGGAAGGAACAGGAAGGTAGGTAGGTGGGGAGAGAGAGAGAGAGAAGGAAGGAAGGAAGGGGGGCGCTTCTCCCCCCCCCCCACTGGGGCCAGAGTTTCCCTTCCTCCCCCCTCTTGCTTGGGCCCCAGGGGCCTTATGCCTCTGGGGCCCGGCTTCTCCCTCCCTTGCGCCCCCCTGGGGCCCGGGAGCAGTGAGTGGGGGAGGGAGGGAAGGAGGAGGCTTCTCCAGGAGCTTCTCCGGGAGCAGTGAGGGGGGGGAGGAGGGGGCTGGTGCCGGGGGGAGGGAGCAGGGAGGAGGCTTCTCAGGGAGCAGTGAGGGGGGGGGAGGAAGGGGCTGGTGCCGGGGGCGCTCGCCGCGGCCCCGGGAGTTTGAGAGCGGGGGAGGCTGGTCCTGGGGCCAGCGGCGCTCGTCGCGGCTCTGGGCATTTGAGGGCGAGGGGAGGCTGCTGCTGGGGCCGGCAGCGCTCGCCGCGGCCCCAGGCTTTTAAGGGCAGGGGGAGGGTGGGGAGGGTGAGGGGAGGCTGCTGCTGGGGCCGGCGGCGCTCGCCGCGGCCCCGGGCTTTGGAGGGCAGGGGAGGGCGGGGAGGGCGAGGGGAGGCTGCTGCTGGGGCCGGCGGCGCTTGCCGCGGCCCCGGGCTTTGGAGGGCGGGGAGGGCGAGGGGAGGCTGCTGCTGGGGCCGGCGGCGCTCGCCGCGGCCCCGGGCTTTGGAGGGCGGGGGGAGGGCGGGGAGGGCGAGGGGAGGCTGCTGCTGGGGCCGGCGGCACTCGCCGCGGCCCCGGGCTTTGGAGGGCGGGGGAGGGCGGGGAGGGCGAGGGGAGGCTGCTGCTGGGGCCGGCGGCGCTCGCCGCGGCCCCGGGCTTTGGAGGGCAGGGAGGGTGAGGGGAGGCTGCTGATGGGGCCGGCGGCGCTCGCCGCGGCCCCGGGCTTTGGAGGGCGGGGGGAGGGCGAGGGGAGGCTGCTGCTGGGGCCGGCAGCGCTCGCCACGGCCCCGGGCTTGGGAGGGCGGGGGGGAGGGCGGGGAGGGTGAGGGGAGGCTGCTGCTGGGGCCGGCGGCGCTCGCCGCGGCCCCGGGCTTTGGAGGGCAGGGGAGGGCGAGGGGAGGCTGTTGCCGGGCCCCGGGCTTTGGAGGGCGGGGGGAGGGTGAGGGGAGGCTGCTGCTGGGGCCGGCGGCGCTCGCCGCGGCCCCGGGCTTTGGAGGGCGGGGAGGGTGAGGGGAGGCTGCTGCTGGGGCCGGCGGCGCTCGCTGCGGCCCCGGGCTTTGGAGGGCAGGGAGGGCGAGGGGAGGCTGCTGCTGGGGCCGGCGGCGCTCGCCACGGCCCCAGGCTTTTATGGGCGGGGGGAGGGTGAGGGGAGGGAAGGAGGAGGCTTGTCCCGGTCGGCGGCGGCCTGCCGCTGCCGGGAGGAGTGAGCGGGGGTGGGGCTTTGTTAAGTCCCCGCCCCCCACCCTCCTCTCTCCCGGAGCGACGCTCCGGCGCGCCCCGGCCCCAACGGAGCCCTGCTGAAAAGTATGGATCTTCTGAAACATAACAATGAGGACCAAGTAGCATTGTTATGCCCCAAACAAAACATAATTAACCACAGTATAATTCATTAGATTGAAAGTAACTTTGTTATTCCATATGTGTGACTCCTTCCACTAAATAAGACTTAAAGAGGTGGCTCCTGCACTGGAAGCGAGTCACTGGATTCAACCCACAGTTTCAGAGATTATCAATTAAGTTAATTTTAAAGGGGCTGTGGAAACTTCTCTTAATCTATATACTAATTCTGAGAGGTTTTTTTTTTTCTGTGTGGATATTTATATCTGTCAAAAGACAGCTCACTCTCCCCCAACAGCTTTTTCTACATAGTCAGGGGCCTCTGCAGAAAAATCCAAAAAGTTTAAAAAAAAAACTTCAGGGACCGTTGAATTCCCCCCAATACCTTTTGAAATGGCATCAACTCCAAACATCAACTGTGAGAGATTAGAATGTTCGGGGGAGGGTTCTAACTGTTTCTGTCAGTAAAAGGCAGGGTTTTTACTGGCAGCAGTCTAGGGTTGCCAAGTACCCCCCCTGCCCACCAGCAGCTGATCCAGATCCAGGCTGGGAAACTCCTGGAGATTTGGGGGCAGAACCTGGGGAGGACAGGGACCTCAGTGAGGTACAATGCCATAAACTCCACCCTCCAAAGCATCCATTTTCTCCATGGAAAGTTATCTCTGTTGTCTGGAGATGAGCAGTAACTCCAGGGGATCCCCAGGTCCCACCTGGAGGCTGGCATCCCTAGGCAGTACCCTCTATGTGACTTGATACCACCTGATTTGCATGACTTAATTAGGACCAGCTGCTTTGCTACTGTTCATCAGCAGCCACCCTATGAAAGCCATTGTGATGTAACAGTTGGAGCTTCAGATTGGGATCTGCGAGACCCAGGTTCAGATCCCCATCTTGCAGTGGAAGCTGACTGGGAGATTTTGGACCAGTTACATACTTTCAGCCTAACCAACCTCACAGGGTTGTTGTGCAGATAACAAGGAGGAAATAATAATGTAAGCTGCTTTAGTCCCCACTGTGGAGAAAGACTGTAATTTTCCTAGGTAGAGGATGCGAGGGAGGGGGGTGGAGATGGAAAGCTGAAGACAGATAAAGGTAGGTTGGCTGTTGGGTGGGAAGGAAATAGGGTTGCCAACTCCAGGTTGGGAAATTCCTGGACATTTGAGAGGTGGAGCCTGGGGAGGGTAGGATTTAAGGTGGGAGGCAGAAAGGGAGAGAAAGAGTGATGAGATGGGGAGGTGGAAAAACAAAGAGAATGATGACAGGTCAGAAAGAAAGGAAGTAACATACATGGGGGCAGAAGGGAGGAAGAGTGTGAGAGAGGTAGGTGGAGATGGGAGGAAGCAAAGGTGTGAGGAATGGGATAACCATCCTGCAAGTTTCTTGTGGGTCTCTACTTGTGCTTACTAATAAAGAGACTTAAAAATGGCTCTCATGATTGTCTGGTGGTCTCTAGAGCAGTGATAGGTAACCTATGCTAGTTATGTAAGTCTGGACAGTGACAATGGGCATTCTCCCACATCACTGCCCCAGGTGCCAACCAAAATGGCCTGTTTTGTGTCACTGTTTGCACATGTACTGGGAGTTGTCTGTCTCTGGTTTAGAGTATCAGATAAAAACTGGGGAGGTTTGGATTAAAATATCCACTTATCCATAAAGGTCACTGGGTCACCTTGTGATGCTCACTCTGTCTCGGTAATCTACTTCACAAAATTTCTGTGATAATAAAACAGGGATGGGGGGAAACCTGGAAAAACATTTGAATGAAAACATAATAAATAGGTATGCTAAATAAGGCATTCCTGGCCCAAATCCACTTCTGGGGCATCATGAGCAAGGTTTTGAACTTGGGCTTCTCATGTCCAAGGCCAGCTCTCTCTCTCTCTCTTTCTCTCTCTCTCTCTAGTACTGGCTCACTATCATATTGTAAAGGTGATTTGGCTTCGGGAGCAATTTCCATAATATGGGAATGGAAATATTGCTTCATTGAAATGTAAGAATCCAAAACTTAATGACTTACGGTAATTCATCATCAATATTTCCCATCAGCCATATTAGCTATCAATGCTCAATCACCACATCTTTCCCTCCTTTGCCATGTCATTAAATATAACAAACTTACCCATTCTTTGAAATACTTGAGCCTTGGAAGAATTACATGGAAATGTAACATGCATAATTGGTATTTCCTTGATGCAGAATTTGTATTTCTTTAGGCACTTTATATACAAAATCTACAATAGCTTCAGGATGTAAATGCCTCTGCCCTTTTCTGTGGCTATTTGGCTAATCTTTTGAAATCAGTTTGGAAAATTTTATCACGTCTTGAGAGGTATTCTTTACCTTTTAAAGAGTCACAAAGATTTTTTTAAAACCAGGTATGAATTTTTCTGATCACAATGGTTCTGCAGTAAGAAAAACTGCACCTAGCTGAATTTCTTCTTCTGTGCAGTTGTGAAGATACAGAACTCCTACAAAGGTCAAGACTTTTTTTTGGGGGGGGGGAGAATTCAGCAATCTTTCAGCAATCTTTCAGCATTCTTTTAGCAATCTTTACTTCTCTGCACTAAATTATCCTTCAAATTCAACTTTCCAATTAGTTTTGTGTGAAATGGGTCCCTCAGGTTCCCTCCCTAGCTGCTGCTGCTGCTTTTCTCTCTCTCTCCTCTAACTTTTTTGGACTGTACTGATAAATGCTTTGTGCCTGTGCAGTTTGAATGATTATTCAACTGAAAAACATCACAAGATGTTGGTGAACTGTTGTCAGAGGATTAACCCTACTAGGGATGGGCACAAACTAGGAAAATGTGGTTCAATTCATAGTGTGCCCGGTTTCCAAATCATGAACCATCATGAACTTTTAAGAGCCAAACTGGTTTGGTTTGTGGTGTGGTAGAGCAGCCCTCCCCCAGCATGCTAGAATCACCAAACTCACAGGGATCTCGTGATGACTCTCCTCTACCTGCCCTCCAAGTTTGGTGAGGATTGTGTTTATGGGGTCTGAGTTATGGCTCCCCAAAGAAGGTGCCCCTAGGGAAGTGTGTTCTGGGGAAATAACAGCTGACAGGCGATCATTTTTGACAGGCACAGTTTCAGGAGGTTCAGGATTGTATAGAATGGATCCGGTGCAAGCTAGAGATACCAAACTCACAAGGGACTTCCAGCTGACTCTCCTCTACCTGCGCTCTAAGTATGGTGAGGATTGGATTTACAGGGTCCAAGATATGCCCCCCCAGATGGTACCCCCATCTGCCATTGTTTCCATTGCAGGGAAAATACAGCAAAAAAAGTAAGGGGAATAGAAGAAGAAGAAGAAGAAGAAGAGATTGGATTTATACCCCGCCCTCCACTCACTTGGAGTCTCAGAGTGGCTTACAAACTCCTTTCCCTTCCCCTCCCCACAACTGACACCCTCTGAGGTAGGTGGGGCTGAGAGAGCTCTTTCCCAAGCTGTCCTTGAGAGAACAGCTGGTACAGAGCTATGGCTTGCCCAAGGTCATCCAGCAGGTGCAAGTGGAGGAGTGGGGAATCAAACTCGGTTCTCCCAGATTAGAGTCCACGCACTTAACCACTACACCAAACTGGCTCCCAGTAGAAGCCCAGTAGAACAGAATCAAAGTCCCAGAGAATCCCTGAAGTACAAACTGAAGGGGGGGCATTTTTTTCAAGCCCAACACAACCAGTTCTGTGTACAGAATGCCCGGCAGAGCCTTGTGCCACTGTGGCACTGCAAGCTTAAAAGGACTGATCTCAAATCAGAGTCACAAGAAATCCAAGCAATTGTTTTTTGCAAGCCCAGCACAACCACTTACAATGTGTAGAATGCCCAGCAGAACCCAGTATCACTGATTTTGCAAGCTTAACAAGACTGATCTCAAAGTACAGAGTCACAAATTGACAGCATAATCTAAGATTAGGATCTCCTCTAAGAAAAGAAAATTGACCTCTTTTTGTTGGCTAATGGATAGTATTGAAATTGAACAGGTTAAAGATTTTGCTTAGGCCAACACATGGGAATGTGGCTTCTGAAAGTCAGTAGATATTTGTATAATAAGTCATAAATTTATTAAGTCTTCTTTAACACTTGTAAAACAAAAAATGAGGCTAATACTTAAGTTTTACAATATAAAGGGAGATAGGTGTAATTCAGGCTAGAGGTCTGTTATTTCTATAAATTATTTAGGTTAGGAGATAGGTTGGAAAGCCAAAAGCAGTAACTTTAGGTTTTTTTCTCAGGCATCCCCCCAAGTTTAGGATAGGGAACCTCCAGGCAGGGAGACAGTAGTAGTCACCCCTTTTCCTTTTACAGGAATCCTTGGTGGACAACCTGCATTTAGGCAGGGTAAGAAGTTATATTTGATTTTAAGTTATTGTTATAGTTATCAGATAGAAATAGTGGGATAAATAGTAGTAAGATAGTGTATAAGTTTTCCTTAGTTAACAGTTGATTTAGTTATAGTGGTTATGGCTCACCAATTTAAATTTGTCTCATGGAATGCCAGAGGCCTGAACAATAGGATGAAACTACATAATCTCATTGTTCTGGGCCAAGGAACGTCCTAGTGTGTTGTGTCTTCAAGAAACTCATTTAAAGAATCCTACAAAATATGTTCTGAAAACGGCATGGTTCTCTCAACAATTTCATGCAGCAGGAACTTCAAAGGCAAAAGGTACGGTGAATTTACTTTCTAAAATTTTTCCATTCCAATGTACACATAAAAACCAGATTCACTGGGTCGATACATCCTTATAAAGGGAACTCTGAATGGCGAACAGTTAACTCTAGTCTCTATTTATGCTCCCAATTCAAATCAATTAACTTTTCTTAAAGACACTCTAAACAAATTAATGGAATTTAAACAAGGAGAACTTATCACTGGCTGTGATTTAAATCACATAGTCAATCCTAAAGTGGACCGGACTCACAAAAAACAAAAGAAGGTTAGAGGTCATCATAAAACCAAAGTAACTGAACTTGCAATTTTTTTTAAAATTTTATAACAGCAAAGATCTGTGGAGGACTCTTAATCTGGGGGCAAAACAATATACATTCTACCCATATACCCATGACGTACATACACAAATTGACTACATTTTAACTTCAAATTCTTTATTAAATCATTTCATAAGTGCAGACATGGGTAGTTGTACAATGTCAGATCATGCATGAGTAGTTGATCTATTAGAAAAACAGAACAATGACAGAAAAGGTCCCAATTGGATGTTGAACAAATTATTAATACAAGATGAAGTAATATATGAGGACATCTCTAGAAAAATTAAGGAATATTTTAGATTTAATGCCAACTGTGAAGCATCTCAGAACAACATTTAGGATGCCTTTAAAGCAGTAACTCGAGGACATTTGATATCTGTTGCCTCTTTCTGTAGGAAAGAAAGACAAAAATTAGTAAATGAGTTACAAGACAATGAGTTACAATAAAAACACTAGAACTCAAACACATAATATTTGGAGGGAAGAAATATCATTTGCAGGGAGGGCGGGGTATAAATCTGAAATAATAAATAAATAAAATAATAAATATCTGAAAAAATTAAATCAAGAAAGAAGAAAACTAGAACTTCTAGAAACGTTTAAAATACAAAAAAATATTAATTCTGAAACAGAAATATGTCACAAGGACTTCTAAATCAATAAGAATATTAAAAAACAGAGTAACCAAAAAAGCATCAACCTCTCTTATACATATGATCAGAGACTTGGAAGGGCATTTGCAAATTACTTCCAATAATATTAATACAGTTTCTTCTATTTTTTTCCAAAGTTTTTATATCTCTAATAATCCTGATAAAAGGGAGATTAGGAAATATTTAGATTTTATTAAATTTAATACCAAATTAACTACGGAGCCCCAAGAACTCTTGGAACAACCTGTTACATCACTGGAGATTACTGAGGTTATTAATACAATCAAAATAATAAAATGCCATGGAGGGATGGAATCCCAATTGAATTCTACAAGAAATTTCAGCTGATACTACTAGAAAATCTTACTCAAATTATGAACTCAGTGCTCTCTAGTGGAAATATGCCTAAATCCTGGACAGAAGCCTGCATAATTGTTCTCCCGAAGCCAAGAAAGGATAAATTGTCTCTGAATTCTTATAGACCCATTTCTATTCTAAATTACGATTTAAAATTTTTTTCAACTGTATTGGCAAGGAGGTTAAATAGAATTATAACAAATTTTATATACATACTGGCCAGATGGGATTTATGCCTGGTAGAACTATTAATGAAAGTATCAGGAAAACATTGAATATTATTAATTTCTGCAAATTAAATACAGTAAATTAAATTCTTTTGTCAACAGATGCTGAGAAGGCCTTTGACAGGATGGAACCCTTATATTTACAAGAACTTCTTTCAGTAATGGGTTTTGGTCATATTTTTAGACAAACAATTCAAACTTTATATTGTAAGCCAGGAGCACAGGTTTGTGTTAACCACTTTAGATCAGATGATTTACATCTAACAAGAGGCACCAGACAAGGGTGCCTTCTTTCACCCCTATTGTTTGCGCTCTTTATAGAACCTCTAGCTTATGCTATTAGAAACGATTTGAGTATCAAAGGAATACAAATAGGTAAAGAATAATACAAAGTCAGCTTTTATGCTGACGATGCAATATTTTATATTACATATCCTGAAACAGCTTTACATTGTCTATTAACCCATCTTTAAAATGTTGGCTTAATTTCAGGATTCTCAGTCAATTATACTAAATCAGAAATTTATCTTATATATATTTCTTCAGGGCAAAAGAAAAGCCTTTAAATGACATTTCCTTTTAAATGGGTGGAAAGTAATTGGAAACATCTTAGAATTAATATTCCCTTGAATTTATCAGAAATATATTCCTATAACTATAATCCACTAACATAACAAGTTAAGTCTACTTTGGAGGAGTGGAAAAAGCTAAATCTAAAACTGATAGAAAAAACTACTCTCTTTAAAACAATTTATTTTACTTAAATACTTATCTTTGTTCCTAAATCTTTATTTTATTTATTTATTTGTTTCATTTATATCCCGCCTTGTCAGTTTTGCAACCGACTCAAGGCGGCTAACAACATATAAAAGCATAAAAACAATTCACAGATTAAAACATTTAAACAATTAAACCAGCACTAAAATTGAATACCACAAGATGGCGACTTCCTAGCGCTCCGGTGGTTAACTGCAGCAGGGTGTGATCAACAGGGCCAGGGAGATGGTATAATTGGCTTTCTCCCCGGCGGCGGCCCCTATTTGAAAGCCTGGCGGAAGAGCTCCGTCTTACAGGCCCTGCGGAACTGAAACAAATCCCGCAGGGCCCTGATGTTATCCGGGAGCTCATTCCACCAGTAAGGGGCCGCCACCGAGAAAGCCCTGGCCCTTGTACAAGACAACCGGGCTTCCTTTGGACCGGGGCAAGTCAGGCGATTTTGGGTGCCCGACCTCAGTAGCCTCTGGGGCCTATATGGGGAAAGGCGGTCCCTCAAGTAGGCGGGCCCCTGACCATAAAGGGCTTTAAAAGTTAACACCAGCACCTTGAACCTGATCCGGTATGCTATAGGCAGCCAGTGCAGTCGCCGCAGCACAGGCCAGATGTGGTCCCGCGAAGAGAGACCCATCAAAAGCCTGGCCGCAGCATTCTGCACCAGCTGCAGCTTCCAGATCTGGGACAAGGGCAGCCCCAAGTAGAGAGCGTTACAGTGATCAAGACGTGAGGTGACCATAGCGTGGATCACTGTAGCTAGGTCTTCGCATTCGAGGAAGGGGGCCAACTGCCTAGTCAGCCGTAGATGGAAAAAGGCTGCTTTGGCAGTGGCTGCTACCTGGGCCTCCATCGTCAAAGCGGAGTCCAGGAGCACACCCAAACTCCTGACCCTCGGAGCTGGCACCAGTGGTGCCCCACTGAAGGACAGAAGTGGGTGCTCCAACCCCGTTCCGGTCCGACTCAAGCACAGGACCTCCGTCTTCAGAGGATTCAATTTCAGTTGACTCAGTCTAAGCCAGCCCGCAACCTCCTGCAGTGCTCGTTCCAGGTCACCAGGGGAGGAGCCAGACTGGCCGCCCAGCAACAGATAGAGCTGGGTGTCATCGGCATATTGATGACACCCCAGCCCATGCCTCCGGACAATCTGGGCAAGGGAGCACATGTAGATGTTAAATAACATCGGGGACAGGACCGCCCCTTGAGGCACACCACACACCAGTGGGTGCCTCTGGGAGGTCTGTCCCCCGAGCGCAACCCTCTGTCCCCGATCTTGCAGGAAGGAGGCAAGCCATTGTAAAGCGAGCCCCCGTATCCCAGCATTGGCGAGGCGGTGGATCAACAACTGGTGGTCCACGACATCAAATGCCGCCGACAGATCTAACAACACCAGTGCCGCCATGCCGCCTCAATCCAGATGTCTTCGGAGGTCATCCGTGAGGGCGACCAGAACTGACTCCGTCCCATGACCCGGTCGGAACCCGGACTGATACGGGTCAAGCATGGAGGTGTCATCCATGAAACCCTGTAACTGAATCGCCACCGCCCTCTCTACGACCTTACCCAAATAGGGTAGGTTGGACACCGGCTGATAGTTGGCCAAAACAGCCGGGTCCAGAGATGGTTTTTTAAGGAGAGGGCGGACCATTGCAACCTTGAGTGCCTCCGGGAACAGTCCTTCTGAAAAGGACTTGTTGATAATCTCCCGGAGCGTATCACGCAACCCCTCATGGCAAGCTTTTATAAGCCATGAGGGGCACGGATCAAGGCTGCACGAGGTTGGACGTACAGTCAAGAGCAGCCTGTCAACCTCCTCAAGACTGAGAGGACTGAAATGATCCAAGGTTACACCTGAAGACGTGCATGGAGCCTCAAGTTCACACACTGTCTCAACTGTGGCCGTGAGTTCGCGGAGGAGTGACAAGATTTTATCTGCAAAATAGCTCGCAAAAGCCTCACAGCCAATTTCCGATTCCCTCCATTTAAAATGCTCTGTGGCACTTCTGTTAACGACCTAATTGTTCTAAATAATTGGGCCGGGCGAGAGCTAGCAGATGCAACCTCAGCTGCAAAGAATTTTTTCTTAGCAGCCTTGACTGCCACCTCATAGGATCTCATAAACGTCCTATAAGATGTTCTTGAAGCTTCGTCGCGAAAACGCTGCCACCGTCTCTCTAGCAGTCTGAGACCCTGTTTCATCAGCCTCAGCTCCCCGGTAAACCAGGGAGCCAGCTTCGAGCGAGGGCGCAGAGGGCGTCGGGGAGCAATCTCATCGATGAGAGCCGGCCATGCCAGTCCTCGACTAATCCATCTAATGAGTCGCTGGGAGGCCTGGGATCCCGCAGAGCTGCCAGAAACCGCTGAGGGTCCATTAGGCTCCGCGGGCGAGCTAAAATTCGCTCATTGCCCAAACGGAGTTGGGGTGACACCATCAGACGAGCCTTCAGGGCAAAGTGATTAGACCATGGCACTGCCGTGGCAGTCAACTGACCCACCGTAACCCCCGCCGCGAAGATCAGGTCGAGCGTATGTCCGGCCTGGTGCGTGGGAACCGTTACAAATTGGGAGAGCCCTAGTGTCACCATGGAAGACACCAGGTCCCTCGCCGGAGCAGAGGCCACATCGTCGGCATGGACATTGAAGTCACCCAGGACTATCAGCCTTGGGTGCTCCAACGCCCAGCCCGACACCGCCTCCACCAGCGAGGACAGGCTGCTGGCTGGTGCGTTGGGTGACCGGTACACCAGCCAGATAGCCAACCTCTCCCCAGCTTCCCACACCAGACCCGAACATTCTATGCCCTCCAGCTTCAATGGCGGGAGTGCCCTGTAGGAGTAAGCCTCCTGAATGAACAGTGCCACTCCTCCTCCCCGGCCATCAGTCCGTGATTGGTGGAGGACCGAGAACCCGGGCGGAGCCAACTGGGAGAGAGCCACAGTCTCCCCCTCTCTCACCCAAGTCTCGGTCACGCACACCAGGTCAGCACCCTGTTCCAGCAGAAATTCCTGCAAGGTGGCGGTCTTATTATTAATAGACCTGGCGTTACACAACACCAATGACGGAGGATGGTCTATCCAAGCCTCCTTGCCCGTCACTCTTGGGATGGGCCGCAGGCTGGAAGGGGGCCGAGCTTCTCCGTTTCTCTGCCTCCTTCCCTTCACTGCCCGCCTGCTCCCACCGCTATATTTCCCCTGCCCCAGAAGCACTGGAATACCCAGTCCCGAAATCATCAGCGCCGATGGCCTTCACTCAGCTCACTGCTGGTCACAGGCCAATCAGCGCTGTCAGTTGCCCGGAAGAAGGTCCCACCCCAGTGCTGTCCACTCCAACCCGAGCCACTCCCTCCTAAAAATTATATCCCCAGTTCCCAATTCCAGCAGGTTAAACAATATAGAATAACTCTATCAAAATATTACCCACCCTGACCTCCCTTCTATACTACCCAATAATCAGGGGCAGCAAGATTAAAAATATATTCCTAGCTATAGCTAATTAAATTGAAACATAGAGTGGCCTAATATCAACTAAAACCCTATCTATACCTGATCTACTTTCAAATAACCTGCTGATTAGAAAGATGCCAGTCCTTCCCTCACGGGGTCCCGAAACTGCTGATGTTAAAATCCCAGAAGGGCACGGTATATCCTGTTCTTCATAGCCTTCCGTCGGTGAACTCTCGGCCCGGCCTCCATCACCTCTCCGTTCCCCGGTATAGCCTACCCTTGGCCCCGGCATTATCCGTACCAGACCCCAACCGTCCCAGACAGTCCAGAGTTAGGTGTTACACTCACCCACAGGGCCCAGGGTGCCTCCTGCCACCAGATGCCCCTAGTCCTGGGTGTTTCTTCCTTCAGCTCAATGCACTGGAGCCGGGCCCGGAACGCCTCCTGCCACCAGTCGCCCCGAAGCCCACTCACAGTGCTTGGTCTCACTTCGGGCTCAGCACTTTGGTTGAAAATGAGGGTCCCTACTGCCCGCGCGGCATCCAGATCACTCCCAGCCCGCGCGGCCTCCAAATCACTCCCAGGCCTTCCGAGCCGCTCCACGTCCTTCCGGGCCGCCCCGCGATCTTCCAAGTTCCTTCCAAGCCCTCCGAGTACACTCCGGGCCCCTCCGAGGCCTCTTGAACTGCTGTGCTGTTCCCAGTCCTTCCGAGCTGTTCCCAGTCCTTCCGAGCTGTTCCCAGTCCTTCTGAGCTGTTCCGGGTCCTTCCGAGCCCCCCCGGGCCCCGCTGAAGCACCCTGCCGAGCCGAGCCGAGTCCCTCCGAGGCCTCCCGGGCCAAGCCGAAGCACCCTACCAAGACTCGGGGGATCTTAGCCCCAATTCAGGACCAGCTGCTCCCGGCTTTCGGCACCGCAGCCCAGCCCAGCACACGCCCTCAGTTCACGAGATCCTCTGGGAGTCTCGGGCATCTCCACTACGACTCCGGGCCTCCAGGCTGCAGTCCGGGCGTCTCCTCAGCGTCCTCGGGCGACTCCACACTCCCAGGTCGCCCCACGCACCTCAGGGCAGACCCCGCACCCCTCGGAGCACACACCACGCACCTCGGAGCA
Source organism: Lepidodactylus listeri (assembly GCA_029233225.1). Taxonomy (NCBI): domain Eukaryota; kingdom Metazoa; phylum Chordata; class Lepidosauria; order Squamata; family Gekkonidae; genus Lepidodactylus; species Lepidodactylus listeri. Next base: position 55,002,889 of record JARCFY010000006.1, read on the forward strand.
CACCCTCGGCCCCGGAGCAGTCCGCACAGCCCCCGGCTCCACGCTCCGCACTCCACGTTCCGAGCTCCAAGCACCGGGCTAGCAAGTAAAAGGAGCACCAGCAGCACAGTAAGTCCGATTCGAACTGACCCTCTTCCACTTCAGACTTCTTTCTTGCTGTACTTTACTTTGCCAGCAGCCAAATTAACTTCCTAAACCTCCTAGGAGACAAAATCCTCTTCCCTTCGGCGGAGCTCAGTTACGGAGCTCAACGCTCGGCACCATCTTGCTTCCACAAATCTTCCTATTCCTCTGCTTTTGAAGGATCTCAAAATTTGGAGCCAAAAAATTCTCAATTTCATGTGGGATGGTAAGCGAGCAAGAATTAATTTTGCTACACTAACAAAAACTATTAGATTAGGGGGCCTAGGGTTCCCTAATATTGAAAATTACTATCTGGCCTCCCAACTAAGTAATATACATTACTATGCTATCCTGTTCTGTAATAACTCATGGTTACAGATTGAACAAAGGGAATTGCTACCAAATTATATACATGAAGTCCTGTGGGACTCTTCTCAGCCTGGTAAGGTTGCACAATTAACCAATCCTTACCTGAAACATACCTTACAATTGTGGCACAAACATCAACAATCCTTGTCACCGGGCTTGTCACCTATGGCAGCACTAATGGGACAGTCATGGTTTTTGCCAGGAGAAGAGCAGCAGTTTTTATCAAATATGAGGAAAAAAGGGATTTTTAGAATAAGTGATTTTATTATTGGTGGGAATATAGGAACACAACAGCAACTGGAAAGGAAATATAATTTAAAACTTCCATGAATGCATTATTTTTAAATGCATCACAAACTGAAAGAACTTAGCAATTCATTGGATTTAGGTCGACCCTTAACACATTTTGATATTTTTCTGGAAAAAACAACTTCCTACTGTGAAGGGTCTAATGGCGATAATATACAAGTTACTCAATGAAAAAATTTGGTCAGGTCATCATCAATCCAAAGGGCATGGCACAAAGACTGCAATACTGAGTATACAGCAACACAATGGCTGGAAATTGGGTAATCTCCTATGCTTCTAAGTAAATCTATAAATTTGAAGTTACAACAATTTAAAATATACGTGAGATGGTATCTTACTCCAGAAAGATTATTCAAATGTAAATATAAACCTACACCTACTTGTTGGAAGGGATGTGGTAAGACCGGGACTTTTGTCCATTGTTGGTGGGCATGTCCTAGAATCAATGCTTTTTGGAAGGACATGATAGAGGAAGTGAAGAAAATCACAGGTCACGAAATACCCAATTCTCCGGAATCAGTATTACAGAAATTATCTCATTACTGCTAATGGCTGCAAAATACCTCATTGCTGTCAACTGGAAATTAACAAAAATTTCATCCCTGACACTCTGGTGGGGGAAGGTATGGGATGTAGTGATCTCAGATAAATTGGAAACACAACTAACAGTACTTGACAATCCAAAACGAGTGAACAACTTCTTGGAAAAATGGTTTGGTTTTTTGGAGTATGTCAATACATGTCAACCTACACTATATGAACTGCCAATTAAATATAAGGACTTTGTTTTATTAATTACATATTTAGAGAAGTTCAGGCACTTAGTAAAAAGACTGGTGAGATGGATTTTACATTAATGGTTATAGTTTATTTTTATGCTTTTGAATTTGTTGGTTTAGTAGTTCATCAATGGTATAGTAGTTGAATACCGATTAGAGATATTGTATACAGGTCACTCCTATTTGATGTAACACAAGTTGTTCAGTATTGGAATATGTCCTGTTGATTTTGTTGTCGTATTTTAACAGAAACTAAAAAATATTAATTCCAAAAAGAAGATTTTATCTTGGCACACCCCCCCAATATAACCTGAGTTGGAATTTCTACCAAAAGGAGGTATGTATTAAAATTAAACCTAGTGTTGTAAATTTCTTTTCTACTAAAGGTGGAAAGTTTATTCTAGGAGCTGCAGCCATTTGGATAAATTCAGTCAATGAGACTATAGATTGATGTCTCCTTCAGTATTTATAAAGGTTGCTAAATGTTCCACAGCACATTGCAGGTTTTATTCTCTGTGCTGAACTTGATCAATTTTTTTTTTAAAGTTATGGCTTAACTTGTTCTTTAGCTCTTTTGAAGCAAGACAAAAAGCTCTTGATAAGAAATTGTTGCTGATTTGTTTATCATCAGATAATGATCAGTGAACTTGGAAACTGGGAGGCTTTTAAAAAGAAGAAGAGATTGGATTTATCCCCGCCCTTCACTTGAAGTCTCAGAGCGGCTTACCAACTCCTTTCCCTTCCCCTCCTCACAACAGATACCCTGTGAGGTAAGTGGGGCTGAGAGAGCTCTGAGACAACTGTCCTTGAGAGAACAGCTGGTACAAAGCTATGGCTTGCCCAGGGTCATCCAGCAGGTGCAGGTGGAGGAGTGGGGAATCAAACCCGGTTCTCCCAGATTAGAGTCCGTGCACTTAACCACTACACCAAACTGGCTATATATTTGGTAGTCCTCACTCAAGATGTTTGCCATCATATAATTTTTTGGATGATCCCATGCCTTTTAGGAGTTTTTTCTTGCCAGATAAAGTGACAACCTTTCTGTGGTTATGAAAAGTAGGTATATTAAGTTACCTGATTCAGAAAAGGCCTGTTTGTGTTCCTCTGGTTCGATTGATTCTCTAGCACATATGTTACTGGAATATCCCTTTTATGAAATTCTTAAGACGGTGCTACATTCTCTTTTAATTGATTGGCCTGGATTATTTGTGTCTGAGGTAATATCCTTTTTATTGAGTGACAGGGATCTTAAAGTTACATTGGCAGCTGCAAAATTTATTTCAGTCCTTATATTCCTTAAACAACAAGCTTAAACAATTCCACTGCTCAAAATCTGAGTATCAAGGAGCTTCTAAAGCAGGGGTGTCGAACTCATTTGTTATGAGGGCTGGATCTGACATAAATGAGTCCTTGTTGGGCCAGACCATGTGTGTCATAAAATGTAATGCCAGGTAGTGGAGATATAAACTTTAGAAAGGACACACACACAAAGATGTTTTTTTACTTAAAATAAAAAACATGCTTAAAACATTAGCACTCTTGCAATATTTTCTTTATTTATCAGTCTCTAATAACTGACACCTCTTGCTCTGAATTATGGCATCAAAATGTTTGTGCTGTTGCAATCTTGAGTATGCTGTTCAGGTGTGTACCTGTAAGCTGCAAACCTACTTTCAGTTTTTTGACATTCACCACAGAAATCTCATACTCAGAGTTCTGAGTCTAGGATCCAGGGGAAAACATGAAATTGCTGAGCAATTGAGAGAGTCTGGCGAAGCAAGCTATGATGCAGCAGCAGCAACAGAACTGGAAAAAGGAGATGGCCATTTGTAGTGCGGGCCTGATAGAAGCCCTCCGGGGGCCTAATCTGGCCCCCGGGCTGCATGTTTGACATCCCTTTTCTAAAAGATAAAAGAAAGGAAAGGTATTTAATATATTTGTGTCAGTTGTCCAGAGACCTGGCTGATACAGCTCACAAAGTAAAACCAACAAGACATAAAAACAACTACCATAAAATGATCGAGCCAAAACCTTTCCATTAAACAGCCTAAAATCCACAAAACAGGTTAGAGAAAACCATAGAAATAGCTAAAAAGATGCAATCCTTCAGTTAAAAATCTAGGGAAAGGCAAACATTACAGCCTTAGGGTCATATAGACATGACAGAGATCCGTGTCTTTTGAAGCGGAATGAAAGCCACACAGCAGGCCTGATTCATGTCGGGATACCTTAAGATTCAAACCTACATGCAAAGTGAAATTCTCCCCTTCACAGTTATTAGCCCTTTAAGGGAAAGAGGGCTATTCATATTTTGTCTTTTTCTTTAAAGAGCTATAATAGTGCTGGAAGGTGGAGCTGTTTTCATGAAACTATGCATGGTCCCATTACAATTGACCTCCTATGTGGCCAGTATATGGCTCAGAAGATGATAGGAAGTTCCATCCAAAGATTTCTCAGTATCTCATCTGTTTTGAACTTTAAATTTATAATTTCCCTTGTATTAAGGTTTACGCTACTGGTTTACATTTATTTTTACAAGTTATTTTTTGGAAGTTTCCAGTTCGGCACTGCATAAGGGCAGGGCAAGTCTGCTCCAGCTGCTGACACTTGGCACTTTCCAGGTGATAGACTTCTGCAGGGAGTTTATTCAGCTCCTCTCCCAGAGCTCCATTAAGCACTTTGTTTCTTACTGAATGAGCAGAGAGACTTGAATCAAATATGTGCAGCTTCCATGGATGGATGAAGCTGCAGGGGGAAAAAAGAGAAAAGTCAGCAGTGCTGATTGGCTGTGTTTTCTAAATGCGTCTTTTGATTGTTGAATTCCTGCCAAACACATTATTCCTTCTCAGCTTGCCCTTCAAAAGCCCTTGATCATCAGATGGTACATTTCCTTTGAAACAAACACAACATTTTCTACTGCAAAAAACTGAAACTCATAACTTCCATTCCAACCTTTTCATCGTAATTTCTCTTTCCATTTTCATTCCAGCATTTAATTGCAAAAGATGAGGCAGAAGTACAGCTGTATTTTCACTTTCTTGCAACTTTTTCTTTTAGGCATATTACAGGAAGGCGTTGAATTGTTGTTCTAGAATTCTGAATGGCAGTTCAAGATGACACACACAACTGCAAATAGTATGTGCCTGCTGACAACTGAGAATTCGTGCTAATGGAAGTACACAAACAACAATTGCCACTTGCATTGTCAGTCAAGCAGGTGTAAAGCTTAGTACAAGGGATGCCAACTCCTGAAATTCTTTTAAAAAGATGTTACCCAAGTGGGTCTTGCAGTATTCTGCGGGGGGGGGGGGGGGGGTTCATTCACCTAATTTCCCTACCATGAAACAATGCAATCTACACATGATTATCAGCCCATCACAGAGCTCATCACAATCCAGACTACAACCGTGCCACAATGAGAAAGCGGGCAATAGTCTATGTAACTTAGAAGAGTAAGCCAAGCATCATGCCCAGATCAGGTCATACATTTGCAATATATGGTCATGGATTTAGGCATGCTAGAAACATTTTGCATTTTGCAACTGATATCATTTCTCATACGTACTTTTGAGGAGCCAAGATTAGTCCCAAAGGTAATGAGTACATTTATGACAGACATCACAAAACTCATGTGCAGCACATATTTCAAGAAATTGAGCCAAAGCAATCATTCAGGCCAAGAAACACAAGTAATACACGGTCAAGGACTTATGTATCAAATGCACACCATTTCCCTTCTCAGAACAGACCAGAAAGCCACCCACCCAAGCACATTCAAAGAGTTGGTGAGCTCTCCCACTTGCTGTTGCTGCTTGCTCCTCTCCTCTCTGATAGTGGTTGGTTTTTAGTAGATCTAAGGAAGGATCCTCCACTTGCAGGCAGATGGGGCTCGCTGAAGGCTGGGCAGCGAAACTGGTGGCTGTGGCCTGGACTCAAGCAAGCAGAGTGTACCAAAGTGGTTCCCCCCAGCCACCTGTCCTTCTGCTTCCCCTTGGTGTCCTGCAAGTTGCCGCCCTGAGGGTGTGAGTAGGTGAGGTGGCCAACTGGATTCCTTCTTCCTGCTCCAGTTGCTATAGGGGAATCTGGGGTGACCACGGTGGATGTGGCAGCCATTTGAACTGAGCATGGGTCCTGCCATGTGCACAGACCCTCCTCAGTACATGTGTGTGAACAACACAGGCACATGCCAGTTAAAAAAAATTAAACACAAATATAAGGATGGGAAAATCAGAGGGGAAAAGGAAAACTTTACTTGCTCTGTCAGGCAACACAGCTCCAGACATCAAAAAAATCTGTATCTGTTAAATGCGGATTTATTGTCCCAGTTTGACTTATTTAAATGTGTTTACACTGAATATCATTTGCTATTCTGTTGCTCGCTCATCCCAACAGGCAGATTGTTTTGGAGTTTGTTGCAATGTGCATAGGCTTTCATTATTCTGAAACAGTTGAGATCATTTGCTAATTTGACTTCTGAGTACTTATGCCTGACTCCTGTCCCAAAGCAGATCTCTGGATAATCCAACTATTTATGTCTCACTACTGTGAACACTTTTTACCATCCTTCTTCTAGTACTTCAACCAGTTACTGATCACTACAAAACAAGACTGAACTTACCTGTAACTGCTGTTCATTGAGGCAGGCACACATGGGGCTTGTGCAGGTCTGCTGTGGAGGTCTTTTTTCTAAAGCTTTCTAGAACATTCAGAGTGTTCAGCCCCCCCCCCCCCGATGGGCTGTCTCCTTCACACCAAGCCAACACATGATGGGGCAGGGCGAGCCCTCCTTCCCCCAGCACTGTCGTGGAAGGACATCAAGAGCATGAGGACTCTACAGCGAGGAAAGGAGGGAGGAATGTGTGCCTGCCCAGAAGGCCACTCAATAAACAACAGTTACAGGCAAGTGCAACCTTCTTTGGGGCTTCTGTGCAGACCCACATGGGAGAATAGCAAGATAACTTACCAGTAGGAGGTGGGGGTGGGATCCTCAGCAAAATAAGGACTGAAGAACTGCTCTCCTCATAGCTGTAACCTATCTGGAATCAACATCAACTGCATAGTGCTTGATGAACATTGACAGGGAGGACCAGGGGGCTGCCTTGCAGATGCTGTCCAAGGGGACGTTGCCAAGGAAGGCTGCAGAAGAGGACAGAGACCAGGCCAAGTGAGCCCTGAGATGGAGTGGGCAATCGACCTTGGAGGCAGAGAATGCCAATTGGATGGCTTTGACAACCCAGTGTGATAACAGAGGAGGCTGCCTGGCCCTTGTGGGGCCAGCAAAGCTGACCAGCCAGGTTTTTCTCCTTCCTCAATGATGTGGTCTAAAGAAATATAGTCTAAATAAAAAAAGTAGTGACCTATGGTCATCTAAAGTGTGCAGGGTTCGTTCTTTGTCCAAAGTGGAAGAGGGAAAAAACACTGGCAGGACTTTGTCCTGGGAAATGTGGAAGATGGACATAACCTTCAGGATAGGGTGAAGAACAACCCTCTTGGGGTGAAACCTGGTAAAGGGTGGTGAAGACTGCAAAGCCCTAAGTTCTCCTACCCTTTGGGTGGAGGTGATTACCTGAAGGAAGGCTACCTTATAGGAAAGGGAGAACAAGTAATGTGGCAGTAGGTATTCAAAAATATAATTCAGCTGGCAGGATTTGGGGGAAGGCTGCGGGAAGCTGCCCAGCAGGAAAACCTGGACCACACCATCTCCTTGGACCAAATCACTGGGGTGGCAAATGGAACAGCAGACATTCTCAGTGGAGGCAAGATGTCTACACACAAATAGTCTCTTAAGAACAGTTACCTGCTTCCTGTGTTCTGCAAATGGAAGCAGTCCCAGATGGACCTGTTTACCTCTTCCTTGAACACCAAGTGCCCATTGGAAGACATCCCCTAGCAGGGGCGTAGACTTTTGCAAATTCTGGGGGGGGGGGGCGGGGCTCTTGCTGCGGTGATGTCCCCCCCCCCGCCGGGAAACCTCCGCGCCTCCCCGGGCCCTTCCGAGGCCCACCAGCTGCTGCTGCCGGGGCCTCTCCCCCCCACTCCTTCCCTCTCCCTTCGCCGGGAAAAGAGGGAGGGAGAGGGAAGGATGGAAGAGTGGCCAGGCCGGGGGGGGGGAGAGGCACCGGCAGCAGCAGCTGCCAGCCTTGAAAGGGCCCCGGGAGGCGCGGCAGCAGGCACTACATTTTCCCGGGGGGGGGGCTCAGTCCCCCCCGGGAAATTTCGGGGGAGGCTCGAGCCCTCGAGCCCCCCCGTAGTCTACGCCTATGTCCCCTAGGGAATGGTATCTGCCCCTGCCAGTGAGCAAAACTGGGGGCACTTGGTGTTCCAGGTAGGGAATGGATCCACACCCGGTTAGGTGCAGGAAGACAAATGAGAAGTCTTAGCTTCAACTTTTTTTCTTCTGTGGTGGCAGTTCTGAGGCACTATGTGTTGCAGAGGAATTCTTTGGAGCTGATAGTGGGCCTGCTTCTGATACAGATCTGATACCAATCCTGATGGAGCTGATCCTGATGGAGGGGTATGCGCCCAGCAGTCTGGTTCCAACTCCTTAGAAGGGGTCTGATCTTTGCCTGGAGCCACTAAAGCTTTCTCCCAAAGGGTGGCTTCCAGTCTGGAGTGAACTGCTTGCAAATACAGCAGGCAAAAATGTTGTGGGCCTTGCCCAGGCATAGGAGACAACTGTCATGGTCATCCAACTGAGCCATTTTTAGGCCACACTCAAATGCACTTCTTGAAGAAAGCCATAGCCCAATAATAAGGTCCTCCTTTCAACCCTCTTTGTTATAGGAATGAAGCAGGGTGAAGAAACAAAGGAAAGAAGCGTGGCTAGAAGGAAAAAAATCACTAAGGAGAAAACTGCAAGGATCAGAAGATATCAAAGACATCTGATCTCCACGGTGGTGCAGAAAGGACTGGGGGATGGAGTGCTTGCCCTGTCTCATGTCAGCCGGGCAGGAAGGAGACAGCCAGTGAGGGGAAGGGGCAGAGTGCTCCAAACCTGCTTGAGAGCTTTAGAAAAGAGATCTCTGCGGCAGGCCTGCACAAGCGCAGTCCCCATATTTGCCTGCACGGAAGCCACTGAAGATGAATTTATTCTTATTCCATGATTACTAAACTTATTCAAGAGACTTTGATGAAGGATTTTGGCAGAAGGCTTTAGAAGTCCAAGCAGATAATGTCTAGTGGATTATTTGCTGATAATACTCAAGAAATTCCCTTTTCAAAAGCAACACTTGTTTTACTACAGGTTCAAATTATATTATTTGAATAATGCTTTCCACCAAATTACCATGACAGAATGTAGACTAATGCAGCCTAGTTTTCCCCAGGCCTCTTTTAAAAATTATATTGTATACTGTATTAGTTACTTTCCAGTCATCTGACAAGAAGGATTTTAATAAGCACATATATTTTGTTTGAAGATCAAGAATTACACATTACAGAATTTCATTAAGAACTCTATGCTCCAGACCTTTTGATGTGTTAATTTGAAATTAATCCTAGTATTTCATCTTATCTCATCTTTTTGACTTTGCATTTTAGATGCCCTTCCTGAAAAAGTCATTTGGATCTTTGTATCTCTCTAACATCTGCCATTGTGAAGCTGACAAACAATTCATTCAGTTATTCCTATCTACTTTCAGTAATGTTTCCACACCTTTGTTATCTAATGGACCAGCTGCTTCCCTGGCTGGTTTCCTGCTTTTGATGTATTTAAAATGTTTATTGATTATCTTAAATATTTTTACCAATGTGATCTTCAAGTTTCTTTTCTGTTTGCATTACCATCAAGTTACATTTTGTTTGCCAGAATGTATGCTCTCTTCTTCCTCTTCCCAGGAAACTGTTCTTAGGACTGAAGCCTAAAAAATATTAAATTAGTATAAACTAATTTTTTTTCTATATTTTGCCTAGTGAATACTTGAAATAGATTTCTTGCTTGCAATGGAAAAGAAGTAAAGATTTCAGACCAGCTTGGAGACATGCACTTGCTAAATAACAATGGCATAAGATGCATGGGCATGCCAATACGAACCTCTGCCACTGGAAATGCTGCTTAGAGCATCTTTGTAAAGTTTGTTGACTCTGCTTGCTGACCATGCTGGCATCCTTGCAGACTTGTTTGTACCTTTATCATAAATATTCTATTATAGTTGTTTTCATTAAATTAATTAATTAAGCTGCTTAAAAGTATTCATATCACAAACATGCACAAACTCAGCATTCTCTTCCCAGTCGTTTTTTGAGGGGAGACTGTGTGTGGAAACTGTATGCAATTATGCTTAACTATGGGAAACCTGTTTGACTATGGGAAATTCTGCACTTACCGATAAGGTGGGTCTATACTACCCTAGAGCCAGGTTTCCATGATCAAGAGGGATGAAACTCTATGGTTCTTGGACTTTATATTTTTGTTAGCCACTGTGATTCATTCTGGATTGAACTTGCTTCCAGCTGCCTAGCAAATTAACAGTGGTACTGCTAACATCACTGGTGGGAAAAGAAGGTTAAGATTTGTAATAGGGTTTATTGCCTTTGATCCTTCGAATCAGGATCATTCCTTTTACTTTGTCTGCAAGCAATACAATTTTATAGGCATCTGTGATGTGTGTGTGTCTTTGTTTTCTTTAAGTTTATAATGAAGAGTTGCACTCAGATTAACTGGATGTCATCTTCCTTCTTGTATCTACTTTTACAGTGAAGGGCAAAAAGAGTTCAAGATCAGAAACACACAACCAGTAGCTGCACCAAGAGCTATTTATTAGCATAACACTCTCTTTTTTTAAAGATCTCATAAGAACTGAAATATGTACAAAGTCTTACAGCATTTACACAATAAAAAGTTTCCTATTAGCTGATGAAGTATTAGATAGTGCTGCAAAGTACTTCAAAGCATGAATATAATAATAATGAAGCAAACCACTGCACTTTCAACTTCTCCGCTACGCATCACAACTGTCACTTTGACATGACAGTTAAACCATTGGGAAGACACAAGATTGTCAAAAAATGTGTAACAGATTGACGTGCAGCACTAAACACCATAGGAGGGGGAGCAGGAAGAGAAGGGGGCAAAAAAAGAGAAAAGAGCTACATACTGTCATGTTTCTACAGTTTCCTAGAGTTGTAACAAACTTCCACAGCCTTAAGATATAACATATTTAAGACAACATTATCACAATTTCTCAGATATAGTTCAGCTATATTGAGTGAGTGTGTTTCACGTCGGGGTAAGAGGCTCTTATACTGATATGGCTGTGTACTTCCATTTTCAGTTCATGAACTGCTCAAACAGGTCTACAAAAACGTAGTCAGCAGCAGGAGCTTGTAATCATGATGTGCTTTGTCTAGTTTAAAAGGCATTCAAGATCAGCAAACAGGATCCAACCATTCCTGTCAAAAGTTTAAGACAAGGAATCTTTCATTCATTCAGCCCATCTTTTGATTGGTTGCTTTTTGGGCCTCTTCCTAATAACCTCTTGATTGGTTGGACCATTGAAGTCCTTTATTCACCAATCACCTGCAAGAGTAGCTTATACACTTGTTGAGTCCTTTTCAGAGGAAAATTTAGTGTGCAGGAGCAAAGGGTTTCCCCCTGCCACAGAAAACCTTGATCTAAAAAGGATTATAAAAAAGGTTCTAAATTGAACCCTTTAAAACAAGGTGAACAACTTGTTTCAAAAGATTGCATCTTAGGTTATATTTTATGTACAGATATTTTCAATCACTTTCTGGTGGTTGTATGTTAGGATTTAGACTAATGGTTTCAGCCAAAGGCCATTTTCTGCTGGTGTAAGGCACTTCCCACCAGCAGCAGAGGAGGGCAATATTAACTGATTTCCCCTTACACTGCAGACCCTCCCAGTTTGCTCCCCACAGTGTCACTGAGGGTCCCCTTTGCCCCACAAGTAGTATTTCATGGAGCTCGGTGGGCTCAAGCGGGAGAGGAGAGATGGGAAATTTTCTTTTCCACTATCCATTCCATTAACAGTACACTGGACCAACCCAATCTTTCTTATTTTGGCAATGTTCCTCTTTTTTGCCTCCAAAATTGATTTCAATTTAAGCTGAAAAGATACCTGTGTCTGTTAACTATACCTGTGATTAAGACACAAACATTGTGAGATATTTAAAAAAAACCCACAAGGAACTACAGAAATATTGAAAAGAAGCCATACAGCCATTTAATGTAAACATATTTGTTTATAAACAAAGCCCTATTTGGATTCTGATCTTAAACTTTTGGCAGATAATGTGTGTATGCTCAGCCAGGCTCTGTAGCTAATTATTGTTCAAGTGGAAGCCAGGTCAGTTCACATGTTGACAGGCATGCAACTTGAAAACATTGCACAACAAGCAACACAAAAAAGAGATCTGAGAAGTGTATTAAGACTTCAAGTAGACTTCACAACTCTTCACAACTGACTATTCACAAAGATACAGTCTTTGCTTTTCCCCCTGTGCATCCACTTATACATGGGACACTTTCTGTGACTCTCTAGCTTGCTTGATGCTGTATAACCACTTGATGATTCTGGCATTTCTTTCAATTGCAGAAATGCCGTATGGCACGCGGTCATTGGCACTGTCATCGTTTCTAAGGTCACTGTTACTGTCCTGAGACTGTTCACAGTCTGAACTGATCATACTTGCACTGCGAAAATTGAGAGAGATAATATCAGAGTTAGCCCTTGCAAAATTTTCCATCCCAAGATTTTCAAGCTCTTCAGGATCCAGTCCACAGTAGTTAAAGAATCTTTCAACATCTGCATCAACACGAAAGTATCTGTCACTTAAGTCTGATTTTGAGCGCTGTAGAGACGGTCTTCTGCTGACTCCACAGCTGGGCTCTACCATGTCCATTTCTGGTGATTTCAAAGTAGCGATGGCAGCAATTTTGGGTTTGGGAGGAAGAGGTGGAGCTGAACTACTGCATGGTATTGCTTTTAAGGGTTTACCGCTAGATACTTTTCTAATGTCTGATGAGCTATGGGAAACGTGCAAGAATGACTCTGGTGACTGTTCCAGTAGTCTTCTGCTCACACTGGAGTTGCTTTCTTGGGGACTGCCACGGCCTTGAGTCGGGAACACCTTTAACGACTCTGCAAATGAGTGCCTGTTTAAGTCTCCTGAATCAGACCTGTGGGGAGGCCAGTTTCGTGAACTGTGTTTGTGACCTGAACCTGAACTGGAGCCCTCTGAGCTGTTGATGATGTTTTTCAAAATCTCCAGCTTCAGATTCTCCCTCTGGACACCGCTCTCAGTCTTTATGTTATTGTTGAACACTTTCAAGGTAGGGCTGCCCAAGGCTCGCTTAGCTGCAGGGCATACTGGTGGCTTGGCAAGCACTGCTGGCTTCACGGGCTCCTGTTTGGCATTGATAACCTCTTGGCTCTTGACGTATTTTGCCTTGTCAGCTTCCAGCCTCTCTACCGCGCTGAGTCTTTTTGGATTGGGCTCTGCCTGCCTACGGAAGTAGTCAGGCCCTTTGTTTAAAATGCGAAGAGGGACAGCGGAAGTGAATGTGATGGCGGGGCTGACGGGTTTGACCATGCTACCTGTCTGTAGTGTTTCTGTAGGCATGTTTGGGGGCCTTTCCCCGGCAGCCGTTTTGAACTCCTTTCTGGAATCTTCTAAATGCACGGTACAGAAACATGTATATTAAGCACAATGAAGAGCAGATGACTCTTGGAATGGGAGGGTTAGGAGGAGGGTTAGGAGCAGCGGCAGCAGCGGCGGTGGCGGCAGCAGTGGCAGAAACAGTGCTTCATTTCACAGCTCATTAAATATCACGGTGTTTCTTTCCTTCTTTATTCCCCTCCAAGGCAGCCTTTGTACAAAAAGGCCACCAGAAACAAGTCGGCATTAATCCTGCTCTGCTGGTTTCTTTCTTCTCACTGAAGGATGTGGAAGTCTCTGCAGTTCCTTTGTGCTCAACTACAAGCAGTGATCTGAAATGCAAAATAACCAACCACATGTTAGTAACTGGGCATGATATCACAGCTATAGCAACAGAGATCTGTCTGCACATTCTTTCATTTGTTGGCTGGGCTACAGCTGTGGGCTGTAACAGCCAAAACATTCTTTCACATCTTTTCCCAATGATTTATACCGTATTAAGATGGTAAGAAAAGTGAGATTAATGTACTCTATTTGCATATCTATACAGGTGGTATTTATTCATTTTATAAAAATGATACTGATTCATTACATGAGGGTTAAAAATGATTCTGAATTACAGCAGCAGACCCTGAGGTTTATATGTCTATTCCTATTCTCTGCTCCTCATGTGGTTTGGGCCTTCCTCAATTGGGCTGTGGCTGCATTTCTGACTTTTCACTGGAAACAATGTAAAGGGCTGTGATGAAAATGTATCTTTTATCCTTGAGCTGACTGAGAAAGGTAGAATAAATATAATTTAAAATAAACAAAATAAGTCCACTCACATGCCTTATGCACAGCATGGGTACACAAACTATAGGCTGGTGTTCTGGCTCACTGCTCTTTTTACACACTTTGTATTGAATGTTCTTTCTGCAGAGTCAAAAACAGCAATTCCTGTTCCTGTCCCTGGGCTAAAAATATTTCTGATAACCATAAGATCAGAATGTGTGCATGTTCACTTTCCTGCACCCAAATTAATTCTGAGAACATATTATGGAGCCTTGCAAACGTTTGCCTTTTCTGCCTCCATCTGGCTCCTCCCTGTTTTCCAAGATGGCCTGGAGCCATCCACAGCTTGCCACTCTCCTTCCACATGCCTTTCTCCTCGAGGGGGCATTCTGCCTTTCCCCTGCTGCTGCTGCTGCTGCTCTTTCTGGTCATCACTGAGTAGCTCTTGCACACTGAAAGACCAAGAGCAAAAGCAGAGAAGGACAGTGAGGGCAATGGCAACAAGGAGTATCGGCAGAGAAGAGGAACACCACTTGGTTCCTTTTGGGGACTGTAGCTACTCAACAGAAGTGGCAAGTTATACAGCTAAGTGATGTTTATCTAAGTATCATGAAACAATGTAGGAAATTCATGCACACACATCACAGTTTTCTTACCAAACAATATATAATTAGAGAGAAGCCAGTGACTACTACCCAAAATAGCCAGACGCACTGTTCTCACATTTAAACCCCATATACCTGTCATAATTATGGGTACTGTTGGACGCCAGTGACAGTTCTTTTTTTGTTCTTTTGACATCCCCTGTTCTTAGACCAAGGTCTTGAACAATAAAACTGAAAAACTTAATTAAAACCCATATCTAAAAACACCTCCCTTTGACACTTCCCTGCAGCCTATAGAAATCGAACAACAAAATAAGTCTGTTGGAAATCAGAATCCTCTACGAAGAACTGGACCTTTTGCTCTACTGTTGCTAGGGGAAGCATAGTCCATTTATCAAAACATGGCATAATGCATTTTAGCCTATACTGGAGCACATAAGGACACTGGAGGAAAATATGTCCACTGACTGGAGGGGACAGGGACATAGCCGGTCTGAAAATAGGATCCTTAGCAGATGACCCAGCAATACCATTGAAAAGGGGTAATCGAATCATAAATGCATAAAGGTCCTGCATAACTTTGGGCTAACCAAGGAATCTAATTCCCTTACCCTCAGCCAAAAGGCTGAACAGTCTGGGACATGACAGAGGTTTATATAATTATACATAAGGTGGAGAGGGTTGACATAGTGAAATTTTTCTTCTCCCAAAATATAGAACTTGAGAGCATCCAATGAAACTGGTGGGGAGTAGGTTCAGGATGAACAAAAGGAAATACGGCATTACACAGAAAGTGATTAAAATGTGGAATTCGCTGCCAGAGGATGTAGTGATGGCCACAGGAATACAGCTTTAAAAGAGGATTAGATATATTCATGGAGGATAAGTCTATCAGTGGCTACTAGCCATGGTGACTGAGGGGAACCTCCACATTCAGAGGCACTAATCCTCTGAATCCCAGAGCCAGGAGGCAACATCAGGGAAAGGCCTCAGCCTCTATGCCCTGATGTTGGCCTTCCAGAGGAATTGGTTGGACACTGTGTGAGACAGGATGCTGGACTAGATGGATCATTGGTTTAATCCAGTAGGGCTCTTCTTATGTTCTTCTGTGATATATTGGCAATAGATCTCATTTGTCTTATGATTGCATTATTTAGACCTTCTAAAATATCCCAGTGAAATAAAATGGGAACACCGACAATGCTGACACACATACACAAACAATTCTCCCCCAGGAAAAACAGGTGACTAGGTTAGCACTGCTAATATATCCTAACAGGTCAACACACACACACACAAACACACACACACACACACACACACACACACACACACACACACACACCCTCTTTTACAGATAAATTAACTCATGACTTCTTCAATATTTTTGAGGGCAAAATCAGATGAGGACCCAGGAATTCCATCATGAGGGTCCTCCCATTACAAAAAAGGGCAATTATCAGATGCACAGGGGAAGGGGGTCACAGTTTGGATTGGGAGTAAGCATGATGAATGTTTACACACTGGTTTTGTGATCTGAA
Organism: Lepidodactylus listeri; assembly: GCA_029233225.1. NCBI lineage: Eukaryota > Metazoa > Chordata > Lepidosauria > Squamata > Gekkonidae > Lepidodactylus > Lepidodactylus listeri. The sequence continues at coordinate 55,019,005 of JARCFY010000006.1, forward strand.
ATGGCTCTTGGACCCACCTTTTGTCTCACTGAAGAAGCATGCAAGTATTGATACAGGAACCTGTATATTTACCCAAATGGGACGTATGCGGGTTTCCTGGGGCCATATCAGATTGGAAAAACAATGTGGAGGGGAAGGGGACCTCTTATACCATTATGCCACAGTCCTTCCCATGCTTGATAATGACATTTAACAAAATACTTGGAGCCCCAATCACAGGACTCCCAGCACCTTGTCTGCTTTGAACCTCACTGGTCTGAATCAACAAGGAAAGCTATAATTCAAGATACAGACTTTGATTAGTTGATTTCCTCTTAAATAAACTGTGTGGTGAACTACATACTGTTGATTTTGACCTTTAGACTTGCTGACCATTTAAGTGCAAAGAGCAACTGGAGTTGGACCATTCCAGAACCTCATTTTGAGGCAGATTAGCTACTCTGTGCAAGGGACATGTGCAAGAGGGGCACCACTAGTGAAATGAGTAGAGCATCCCTTTTATGGAAGGCTCCATGTCAGCCCTTACAGACTTCAACCTGGGGCACTGAACAGGGATCTTTATAGGGCTCAATATTAGCAAAGTATATTTAAAATGTTTTTATTAAACAGCTCATTGAACTATTTTATTGCTATGGTCCAAAACTCAAGAGTATAAGTTCCCTCAAACACTTACTGAAAGTAAGGGATTGTAATTATTTGTAGAGAGTGAAGAACTTATGGAATGTCACTTTTAATGACCTGAATATTTTACAACCATGGGCATTTAAAAATGTAATTTTGATAACATTTTATTAAACATTTATTGTATGTCAAATTATAAGCTGTTTTCTCTTTTAAGGACATTGTGTTGCACAAAAATATTAGAATATTTATCATTCCTTATAGTAAAATTAAGATGCCAGTAATTCACATAAACTCTGCATTCTTAATATCTCTCTTGGCCTAATGTACTTATTAGTATCCAACTCAATAAATGTTCTTTTACTGCATTTCATATATTGAGAAAGCTTTGTGCTTCAGTAGTAAGTGCAGAAATAAACAATGCAATAAAGCCAGAGCTAAACATCATTTAGTGAGTTTAAGAATACAGAATGAGCTCTTTAATAGGCATTATTAGGATAACTAGGAAACAGTAGGGCTACAAATTACTATTAAAAAAAAACACTGTACCAGTATCCAATCAAATGTAAAATGCATCTAGTACTGCAAAACATATGACTCCAGTAGAGTGCGGTTTGTTAAATTTTTCAGCTGTACAAATTTTGTGTTTCTCAGACATCTGTAATAGATGCAGGCTTATGCGGGCTCATGAATGGACAAAAATGTGGACATGTCATAGCCATCAATATAGCTAACTCTCAACATGATTTTACCTGCAGATCTGCAGACTGGGATCAGGGAGAGAGAAAGAGTATTCTACAAACCTGGTGGGGGGGGGGGGAGGAGACCCAAGTTTGCAAAAATACCAAAAAGTAAAAAAGTGTGTGTGTTTGGGGGGGGGGGGTTAAGCAAACAGAGAACAGTTGTCTGTACTAATGTACACAACTGTTCTTCAGAAGAGATGGCTTGCAAGAAGGATGAGGGTGGGGGAAAGGAGTAGAAGCCTGCAAAAGCCAGTGAGGTGTAATGTTTTGAGCTTCAGCCTAGGATCTGGGAGACTCAGATTTGAATCAACACTCTGTGGTGGAAGCTCACCGAGTGATCTTGGGCCAGTCAAATACTTTCAGTCTAAACTGCCACAGGGTTGTCGAGAGCATAAAATGGAGGGAAAACGATGTCAGCTGCTTTGGGTCCCCACTGTACAGAAAGGTGGGGTATAAATAAAGTAACCAAATAATAAATATAGTTTATGATGGAGTGCAGATGAAAGGTAGATTGGTTGGTAGGTAAGAAGGAATGAGAGAATGTTGAGGAGAAGGGGGTTGCCAGGAAGGAAAGAAGAAACAGCATGGGGAAGGGGATAGAGGGGAAAATGAGGTTTCCCTTCACAAGTCCTTGTGAGTTCCCCACTGCACAACTGGGCCCAGCCCAGTAGCTGGTGGGTAGGAAGACAAGAAGGAAACACAAACTGGGGACAAACTGGGGGGGGGGGGAATAGGAATGGAAAACGGCAAGGGAAAAATAAAAGATACCAATTTGGCAAGATACCTAATTCTCCAAATGACCTCCATCTGTGGATTCTTAAATCTGGAGACTTGGAGCCATGAACAGACAAGACAGATAATTCTACAAAACTGAAAAAAGTCCCAGGTTTGCAGGAAAAACATGAAATTTATATAAAAAAAAGGGTGTTTAACAACCCCAATAATAAAAGCAGCACATGTATCTTCAAGAAATGATCACCTTCAGTGGCCACTGCTGGGCAAACACATTAGTGCCAGCCTTGAAGCCTTGGTTTCTGTCAGTAAAAGGCAGGGAGAGGGGCAGGACCTTTCCCAAGGTAGTTTTGGCCTTTGAGGGGGGACTCACTGAGGCCATCCCTGTCAGAAACTACCAGCTAATTTGCTACCACACAAGAAAAGTGTGGGGAGAGGGATACAGGGGAAACCCCTGTAAGTCCTTGAGGGTTCACCACTCTACAACTTTACCACAGTTTTCCTGAGGAGAGACTGCTGGGGAATAAAAGGAGGGAAATATGAAGACAGGGAGGCAGATAATGGTAGGTTGGATGGTGGATGGGAAAGAATCATGAAAAAGGAAGACTACTGGTAAATTTAGACTACTGGTAAATTTCAATATTTACTACTGGTAAATTTCAATATTCCTCATCAGCCCTCATTTTGTATCACTTCTTCCTATCCATTCCTGTAGATCACATCAAGACATGTTTGCATTCTCTATCTTAGCTCTTGTGGGCACCTGCAATTTTATCCACATAATCATGTTGATTCAGCAAGGCTGAACTGATGAGTGGAAATAGATTTCATTTACTGGAAATATAAAGAGGAGATTGGAGACCACCCACTGCTTGGAAGGCAGCAAAAGAAGCATTGAGAGTATTTAAATCCGATACACTGTGTAAGAAAAAAAAAAGAACACAAAAGCTAGAACTATACAGTGCAAAGCCAACTTCTGTTTGCATACCATCTCTTCAATTTATTTATTTATTTTATTTATACCCCACCCTCCCCGCGAACAGGCTCAGGGCGGCTTACAAGAATCGGTAACCAGTACTGTAAACCATATACAAAAGTTAAAACCTTCAACATCAAAACAATCACAAAAATTCTTTAAAATGCTAGCGCCAATGCTGGCATCTCCAGTTCAAGGGATCACAGAGAATACAGTGGTGAGAAACATCCTTTCCAAATACTCTGGACACTCTTGAGAGACAATATCAGCTAGACTTGGAAAATGGGATCAGACTTGAAAAAAGGAAGTTTCTCATTTTCATATGTTTAAGGCTACAGAAATCTATCAGCCCTTGGAATGAAGCACAAGCAAGACACAATCCCACCAGAGACCTGCCAATCCCTCCTCTTCTTCAGAGAACAGGGTAAACATGAGATCTCTCCGCCAGCAACCGAAAGCTCCTCCTTAAATTGATAAGCCAGGAAATAAAAATGATGCAAGACTACAGAAGACTGAGACATAATGCTCACCAACTTCATACAGTTACAGCACTAATGTTATTTAATCAAGTTAGGAGATCAGAATGTTCTGCTGAATGTCATCTTATTTCTTGAGCAGTGGTTCATAAAAGTTTAAACGGTTATGTCTTCTCACCTTCTGATTGCTACTGGAGGCTTCTCTACAGTAACTACTGCACAGTAAGGGTAAATGTATTGCCTTCCCACTTTCCTCATTCTTGTACTTCATTCAGAACTTTTGAGCTTCATTCAAAACTCTTGAGTTTCCTTTTAAAACACACAGCGTCCCAACTACCATTTGCTGCTTCTCTGGGGACTACCCTACTAAAGTTTTCAAAGCACCCTGGACAAAATCCATGACTGGGGTCAATACTCTTGGTGCAACCTAATTCTATATTACCAGCCAATACAACCAGAACAAATAAAAACCTAAAACCATGTTTGCATACAAATGTGTATTTGAAATCTAGCTTACTCCTTTGAGGCTTCATTACTCAGTTGCCATGCTCAGTTTAAGTTTGATAAGGAAAAGTTCCAGAATTTGGATGAGGAAAAAGCAAGCAAGCAGCCGTACTGTATTTGAGAGAGAGTACCAAGCATTTTGAAGGGAACAAAAGGTCTCCTCTGATTGTAATAAACTGGTAAATACTGGAAATCTTTGGGGGTGGATGTGGAGAACAACCTCTTAAGATTAGCGATGCTATCACATTTCAATAGCTTTGAATACCCCAATTCTGATCCAGCTTCTCCCTTATGCAAATATAATGAATAATTCATTCTTAGTCATTTTCTGTTTTTTTGCAATGAAAATTTCCCCATATTTTTCATATACACTCTCTTTAGTGTTCACTGGTGCATCATATATGTAGTTTCCAATCAAATATATTGTAAATATTTGGACTTGTCGCATGCTAATTTTGATTCTAATTGGTCACATAGTTTGAGTTCATTATATTTATAATTTGTGTACTCAGAAGTCCCACTGATTTCTTTAACATTTTTGGTTATTAACACAGAAAAAAGTAAAAAACCAAAACTGCATCAAGTCACAGCTGACATATGGTGACCCTGCGGGGTTTTCAAGGCAAGAGATGTTCAGATGTAGTTTGCCATTGCCTGCCATACGGAATAATAAATACAACTAGAGAACAACAAATTGTTTTATAAAATTCTAATCAATGTATCTAACAAGTGTGAACCTGCAGTACTTCCCCTCTGCTGCTGATTCCTTCCAGATGCCGCCGGATGCTGCTTTGGGCCTGGCTGCAGCAACAGAGGATGCTGGAGCAGCAGCAGCTGGCGTGTTCCACAGCTGGGTCAGAGCAGCAGTCAGCGTCCTCTGCCATCACTGCTGGGCCCACTGCAGCCAGGCTGAAGCAGCTGCTGATGTGCTCCTCTGCTGTTGTCACACTCAGAGCAGCACCACCAAGGTAAATGTGTTCTCTGCCTTGCACAAGGAATGCTACTTTAATTTTTCCCGGGGTTTAAACCCCTCTGTACATTTTTAAAAATTTCGTTTCAGATTTTTTTTTTTTTTTGCAAAGCTAGAGAGTGCCCCAAGTATGCAGAAAATTCTCTTTAGCTTTGATGTGGCCCCGATCTGTGGATTCAACTCTCCACAGATAGTGACCAAGGGTGGCTAACAGCATATAGAGAAGTGGTGGCCCGCGAAACTCGTAAGGGGAATCCCATATACCCCCCTCTCCAAGCCCAGTGTGGAACCCTGAGCTTTCTGCAGCTCACGGAGGGGGCAAGACCATGCTGGCACACCCAGAGCTGTTCCAGGCAAGCTGCAGAGAGTGGTGGCAAGGGGGTGAGTCTCTGCTGGCTTGCTTAGAGCAGCTCCAAGTGAGCCAGCAGAGACCTCCCCCCGCACTGCTGCTCTCTGCAGCTCTGCATCTTGTATTTGGAGGGCTTATTCAAATTTTAATCCATAAAGATGAAATCCAAAAACAGTCATCTAGCTTTTAAAGAGAAAACATTGGGTATCCTCCCCAACAGACAGCATGGTTTATATATACAAACAAATGCACATATATGCTTGCCTTTGAAAGTGGCCCCCCGACTCCCCCACAAGTCCCATTTGTGGCCTTGCGCAGATAGGGATAGTGAGCAGGGGTGACGTTGGCTATGGCTGGCTGCGCGGGCAACTTGGGGGCCAGGCAACAGCAATTGCGGGAAAACCTGGCCCTCCCAGGCAGGCCTATGATAGAGCCTGAACTGGACCCAGGGGAGCAGGAAAGAAAGGGGCCACAGGAGGGGGAGCATGCTGCACCTGGTTTCTGCGCAGCAAACCAGTCCCCAACTGTGTTTTCCCCTGTTATTCTGTGGCTAGATTTTTGCAAGCTGAATATATGGCATCTGCAGAAGAGCTCTTGAAATTCTGTTTCCAAAAAAACAAGAGGTCACTGTCTGCAAAGAATCTGAAAGCAGCTGAGCTAGAGAACTGTATCTCTTCAGGCTAAGAATAATAGCAATTGAGAACATGTAGATCCAAAATCCGTCATATCCACCACACTACCTTTTAGGGCTGCAATTCAGTGAAGTGTACGAGGATTCTGAGAATACCACAGACCAAGACAGGTGTGCATCCCACTGATACTAAATTTTATTAATGACAAGTAACTAAGAGACAGAAAACCAAGGCAAGCAAAGAGAACAGAAACAGTTTGGAGAGTGAATATTTAAGAGTATTTGGTTTTCTTAACTATTCCTCCCATAATGGATACTCTCATTTAGTTTTTTTTGTTAATGCGGCAGCATTGAGTTAGGTTTTTTTAGAAGGGAAATGAAGTTGACAAGTAGACTAAGAGACTAAAATGGAATCCCAAACATTTCAGGCAGAATCTCTGTTTAACAGGATGCCTTTTTAAAAGAAGATATTGTTTTAAAGTATTTTCTTGCATACATACAGCTTACCTTCGGTGATGCAGTGAATGTCTTTACACTGTGGCGGCAGCTGTTACCAAAGTGACTTTTAAAAAATCTGCACAGCGAATCAGATCTCCCACAGTCACTTAGAAGCCTTGCCACGCAAAAGCCCTGCCTGGCCCCGCCCCTTTCCCACAAAGGCTTGGTGGGTGCCAGGGAAGGTGCTGCTGGCAGGCACCAAGGGGCCCACTGGCACTCAATTGGGGGCTCCTGGACTTTAAAAAAAATGAAACTTTTGCTTCATACTTCTTGACCAGTTTTGACATCATAACTGTGAATTATTTCTTAAGGTGAGGCTTGTGAAGAATCATAGGAGAGAGGAATAATTTAGAAACCCCCTTCTCTGGGATTCAGTAAGCTCTCAGATGTTTAAGAATGGTATTTTCTCCCTTTTTTCTTGGTTTTTCTTCATATTCTGTACCCTGGAACATATTTGGCCCCTACTGAGCTATTTTTAGAGGGCTTTTCCCTGTTTTCTTTTGGTTAATTTACAAAAATTCTTTGCAAATGAGGGGAGTGCCTGAGAAGTCTCTGCCGCCTTGTCTGAGATAGGCCTGATTTTGCTGCTTTTGTGATTGGCACAGGGACCAACCACTTTGCTATTATACACAGTGCCTGTCAATACTAGCGTCATTGAACAACCTAAGTATGGGTGCCCCCCATTTCTGTAGAGTGAAATAACCACCAACAATAAAAATTATATGGCTTGGACCCTACGACATTGATCTCCCTCACCGTTCTCTCCAAGCACTGCAGAGGCTTTCTTCCACTGCAGTGCTCGCTTCCTCACCCACTGTGTAAGGAAGTGTACACATGCAAAGGCCAGCCACAGAGAAAGTGAGGAGTGCAGCAGAGGAAAACCACCACAGCAGCTGGAGAGAAATGTGAGAAGAATGTCATAGGATCCAAGTCCTTTTTTTAACTTTACCCATGCTTGGAATATTAACATTAATGCATTCTATGTTAAGGATTCAACATCAAATTAATATGGTATAAATGAAGCAAGACATTTACAGTTCTGTTGAAAGCTGAACACAAAGACAACAGTCCCTCCCATGTGTATGCTCTTGACAGAATCCCAATAGTACTGGAAACAGTATTAAAAAACAGTGAAAAACAGCAGCAAATCTCAAGCAGGGCTATCCTAATTAAGTGTCTGAATACATTTTAGCCATTGACTCATCCGCCCACAGCTATTGGAAGCATTACATTTGAAATGAGGATATTCATGATTTGGGATTACAAACCCCCCCCCCCCCCAATTTACAAAGTAAGACAAAAATGTTGGGGAGATGTATTTTGAAGACAATCAGGGAACATATGAAGTTCCACGAAACATCTACCTTAGACTAATGCCATTTCAAAGAAAGTTACAATTGTTAAATGCTTATGTTTCTAACTATTCAACTAGCTTTTAAGGCACAGTCAATATTCAGCAATAAAAGAGAGCAGTGAAAGCCAAATCACTTTAAAATGTATTTGAATTGATCAGGCTCCATATATAGTAGCCCAAATAGGTCATCTTTGTTTTTCAATTTGTTCTCAGCAACCTGCTTTCCTGAGCAGACTGTTTTCTCCTTACAGAACAATTCATAGAAAACCTGACATGGTTCTCAGATCAAGGAGTTTTACACAAAAGCCCTCCCCCCTTTCATGATCCAAGGCTTTGATTATAAACTGCAGAGAGCAAGGTACATAAACTGGTGACTGAATGTAAACCACTGAGCAGCAACTAGGCATTTATCAAACACAGCTTCCTAACCTCAAACCAAATCCACACCCAGTGCTTCAGCAAGGGATATGTTCGTACCTGCGCAGATGGGTGGGAGAAAGAAAGACAAGTGGAGGGGAGAAAACAGGACACCTGAAATATATTGCTGCAGTGGAATACTTGCCTCCAGTTTATTTTTAGAAGGCTGGTGCTTCAAATTATTTCCACACACAACAAATTTCAGCCACACTACAATTAGTCCTAACAGGAGAAGACATATGGCATCCTTGTCCTCCTGCTGCTACTTCAGTCATGTGCAGTTTTTTCATCCTACATAGATCTGACAATATCATGACATTTTTATTCATTATTAGATTTATATCCCACCTTCTTGCCCTCAAGATGGCTAATGAATACAACCAAATACAATGTTAACCTGTAATTTTTAACCAGAGCGAAATACTTGCTAAAATAAGAAAAGTTTCCTGATATGCAGCAACCGCTGATGTGGCCAGTACTCTCGATACCTCATTTCTGCCCTGGCCTTGGACCTGGTCACAGACGCTTCTCCATTAATAAAGGAGTCGTGGGACCCTGTGGAAGACAGAGCATCTCCCTTGATTAACTTAGTAAGCAATCTCTGTGACAACTTCTCTGCCAAAAAGTTCCACAGATAACAAGGAGGAATGATACTATCTGCCCATCGTTTTACTCAGGGTTCCGTTGGGGCCGGGGCGCGCTGGAGCGTCGCTCCGGGAGAGACGAGGGCGGGGCCAGTGAGGGCGTTTGGGGCAGTCCAGGCAGGGCTCTGCTGCTGCCGCTTGCTCCGCTCCTTCCCTCCCTCTCCCCCACGCGGCTTCTGCGAGGCAGGCGGCAACCAGGGGACGGAGGCGAGTGGAGCTCCGCCTTGCTGGCTGGCTGCGCCTGAGCTGGGCTGGGCCGGCCTCTCCCTGGCAGGTCGGGGCTGGCGGGTGTGGCGCGTCCGGGGCTGCCTCGGGGGAGGGGGCGGGGGGGAAGGAGTGATGGGGCCGCCTGGGCCGCCGCATGTGCTGGACTGCACCTGAGACCACGCCGCCGCCGCCGGAGGAGCTGTGCCTGCCACGCACGCCGCCGCTCGGTGAGTCTCACCCGGTCCTCCCCTCCCTCCCTTCCCGACGGAGCAAGGCCGGCTTGGCCCGGCCCCCACACAGAGCCCTCCTCCCGGGGAGGGAAGGGGAAGGGAAGGCCCTCCTGCAGCAGCGGCAGCCCATGGCTGGCTGGGGGGGAGGGGAGAACCCAGCCCTCCGCACCTCCCCTCCCACGCAAGGCTCGGCGTCCGGGGCACAGCAGCAGGAGCAGGGCTCCAGGAGAAGGAGGAGGAGCCGGCCGACCCTCCTGAGTCCTTGGGCACAGAAGCTGCTGGGGCCTGCCCCCCCCGCAAAGTCCAGCCTGGCGGGGGCCAGCAGGAGGAGCGCCACGGGCGGCTGGGGAGACACAGGCACGCAGGCCGGGGTTCCCTCCTCCTCCCCACTCACACTCCCAGGGCCGCAGCAAGCGCCACCGGCCCCGGGAGAAGCCCCCTCATTCCCTCCCTCCCCTACTCACACTAACCTAAGCAGAGATCAGATAGGCCAGTTGTCTGGAGGAGGAATTCTGATTTATCTAATCTGGACACCCTTACTTCCCCATGGGCTGCTAGAATAACTGGAAGAGCTGCTCACATCCCTCCAGCCTCAAATCACTGATTAAAAGCCAGTTTGCTCAGAGGGCGCACAATAAAGCAGGTCTTTCTGTGTGATGCAGGACAAGGATCTATGGACAGAGGTGTCTCTTATCTTAATAACAGTCTGATGAATAGCAAATACAGCCACTTTGGGCTGTAAAATAGAGTCCAGCACAATATTTTAAAGCACTCTTTCAAAGTCAAAAGACAATTTGGAGGTGAACACATGCAGCTGTTGATCTGTTACATTGCTATAGTAGCCTAACTATAGCACACAAGTCTCACAAGTCAGGAGGCTGGTTTACAAGTACATGCACAGCACTTGATGATGATCCCGTGATGACTTGCATTCACATGTGGGCCATCAGTGATTTCATAGCTGGAACACATAATCTCAGATGCATCTTTTCCAGTTGATCCATTTCTCATGTTCAGTTGCCACTTGCCAGTCATCAAGTGTTAAGAGTTGAAATGATGTACTAGTGATGTACTAGTCCAAAGTCAATAGGGTTAGTCTATCAGCCAGTATAGGGGTGTGCACAGGGGAAAAATTCGGGTTCAGGCAAACCCCCCAAAATATCCGTAAATACCTCCCCTCCCCTTCCCCAGCCAGCCTCCCAAGGCGGACTGGCTGGAAAAGTGAAGAGAGAAAGGGGTTTAAAAGTTTAAACCCCTTCTCTGGAGGACCTTATTGGTAGCTGAATCAGATTAGAGAATTTGATTTGGCTGAGTACATAGCCAAATGCACACCCCTATCAACTAGTACCTCTATGTAACCCTTCTTCTTCCTGCCCCTCTATCCACCATGTGTTATGCTTCAAGATAATAGCAAGGGATTAGGGAGTTCATGAAATAAGAAAGCAGAAAGTGTGAAGATTTGATAATAGGCAATTATTTTATTTGTAGTTTGGATTCCCCCCCCCCCCCCCCAGCTGGTAGGTACAAATGCTTAGTGTTACAATAGTTGAGCTTTCCATTGAGAATTCTGTTTTTTGACCATCACTGTACAGTAGAGCACAATTCACTAGGAATGTCTTCTGCAAAACATGGAAACTGTGGTGGAAGAACATATTTTAATGTTTTTTACACAGAAGATGCTCCCAATGCTTTTGTGAAACCCTTATTTATTTCATTGTTCTGATAGCTTCTGCAGAAGTTTTCCCTAGCTAGTTCCCCCCCCCCCAACTTGCTCGTAAAAGGTACCTGTTCCTGTCTCTTCTTTTTAGAGTTAGGCTTAAAAAGCTGATCAGTACAAACTAATAATAAACTTTTAAAATATTGAGTGGGAGGCGATGAATTCAAACAACAGGCTTTTATTCAGTGATATTGCTCAGATCCAAAGACAGCTCTATGAGAGCGGTACTTTAATTTATACTGCTCCAACACATAAGTTTCAACAGTGTAACTATATACAAGCAATACTATTGGACCTAAGCAGGGCTCAGTGATTGGGTAACTAGATTGGCTTCAGGACCAATGGGAGTCTTTATTCATCAGCCAATAAGAAATGGAGCTTTCGGATACCAGAGCCCTATCAAGCTATAGCTACTTCAATACTCCAAAACACAGGAGAAGCCCCCTGCTTCCCTCCCCCCCTCTCACACTCCCGGGGCCGCGGCAAGCGCCGCTGGCCCTGGGAGAAGCCCCCTCGTTCCCTCCCTCCCCCACTCACACTCCCGGGCTCAAGGGGGGGAGAAGCCGGGCCCCAGTGGCATGAAGCCCCTGGGGCCCAAGCAAGAGGGGGGAGGGAGGGAAACGCTGGCCCCAGTGGGGGGAGAAGCGCCCCTTCCTTCCTTCCTTCCTTCCTTCCTTCCTTCCTTCCTTCTCTCTCTCTCTCCCCCCACCTACCTACCTACCTTCCTGTTCCTTCCTTTCCCCCTTCCTTCCCCTATCCCTTCCTTCCTTCCTTCTCTCTCTCTCCCCACCTACCTACCTTCCTGTTCCTTCCTTTCCCCCTTCCTTCCTTCTCTCTCTCTCCCCCACCTACCTACCTACCTTCCTGTTCCTTCCTTTCCCCTTCCTTTCTTTCTTCTCTCTCTCCCCCCCCACCTACCTTCCTGTTCCTTCCTTTCCCCCTTCCTTCCTTCTCTCTCTCTCTCTCCCCCCACCTACCTACCTACCTTCCTGTTCCTTCCTTTCCCCCTTCCTTCCCCTCTCCCTTCCTTCCTTCCTTCTTTCCTTCCTTCTCTCTCTCTCCCCCCACCTACCTACCTACCTTACTGTTCCTTCCCCCCTTCCTTCCTTCCTTTCTTCTCTCTCTCTCTCTCTCCCACCTACCTACCTACCTTCCTTCCTGTTCCTTTCCTTCCTTCCCCCTCCCTCCCTCCCTTCTTGCCTTCTGACACACTGCCGATGACGTCATCACTTCCGGTGATGTCAGGGGGTGTGGCATATGCAAATAAGTTATGCTAATGAGCTCCTGCACCTCTTTTTTTACGAAAGGACCCCTGGTTTTACTCCTGAGGAGTTTTCATTCCTGATATAATCAGAAACAGGTAACTCCTTCCCAGAAACATTCTTAGCATTTACATGACTTACCCACCAACAAAAAACATGTCAGCTCATGTCACAGGAACAGACTTCAAACAATACAGGAACCAAATCTCCAGGGAGGCAGGGTCCATGACATACTTCTACCTGACAGAGTATTTTAGCCCTTGGTAGGCTCCAGACCACTGCTGAAGCAACACTGTGGTTACTGGCTCTTGGAACAAGGACACAGTCTGTGTAATACCTTTATAATTAGGGCCAGCCCAACAAAACATAAAAGTCTGATTAAGGACCTGTGAATTATCCTAGTAATGTTTCTGACCTTCACAGTGAACTGACCAAGGTGCTGATTGTGACCTTCCAGTATTAACTGGTTGCTGAGCCCTGCATCCTGGTCCTGGATAGGATTACAGGTTATCTCAAAGCCTGTAGAGTTCCTGGGCAACTTGGTCTCTCCATGCTGGGCAACAGCTTTACATGGGTGTTACACATGAACAGGAGAACTTACAAAAGAATTTCAAGAAAGATAAATGTTTCAGTGTCAAAACACCAAGTGGAGAGGTAATACAATTTTCCTGGGGGCCTTGTACTGTCAGCCAATGGGTTTAGATTTTTGTGAAATAAGTATTCATTGTTTATTTTTATATCCAGACATTTACCCATCTACACAGGTTTGAATCAAATATCTTTGTTCCATTGACACTGACGTTTCCCCCCAGCCTGTGGAAAGTTCCGTCTACTGGAAAATAAACTACTGTAAGTACAAAAAAGTTATTGTTCGTATTCCAAAAACGTTGCTAATTATAAACTACATCAAGAAAACATAACAAAGCAGGAATATAAAATTATACCTAAAAAATGCAGGGGCAACCTGCCCATTGGACAGATCTAGTGTGCCAGAACGTCTGCTGTGCCAGGGGCACCAAAACAGGCTTGCTCTAAGTGGCACCCCTGGCCAGCCCCCACGAAGGAGAGTGGCACCCCTGGCCCAACCTGTCTTGGCCTAAGATGCCAAAACACACCACCTGTTTTTCTACAACAATAGAAGTTTTTCTACGACAAAAGAAGCTCAGATGAATCTCAAGAGTATAAGGTAACATCTCTAACTTGTAATGTCTCTGTACATCTCCGTTTCATGTCTCTGTGCATCTTAATGCAGTGAGGTATATCAGTAAATAATTTCTGTTCCTCTCAACAGTAATTTGATGTAATTGGAGCATAAACTCTCAGGAATATACTACCACTACTTACATGATTTAACAGATTTACAGTGTAATCCTAAAGGAGGGCAAATCGGCTCAGGAAACCGACTAACCCTTACACCGCCATAACTCTGAGATATGCCGGCACAAAGGCCAGTTATGACAATACGGGACACTAGTGTTGCTGCACCAGTCTTTTGCAGCTGTGCACCGGCATCCATGTGGGTGTTACCATGGCTGCAGTTAGGTGGCTTCCTAAGTGGTTTCAGTGCTCCTCAAAACAGGTGCCAATATGTGCCATCAAAAATGGTGTGATAGGCCATAGGCGGCCATTATCAGTGGAATGCAAGTACCCCCCAATACAGTGGCTACACACAGGATCCCAGTGTCCAATCATCACCATTCCCCGTGGCAGCTTCACACCCCCCGGAACCTAATCACAGGGACCCCAGTCCTACAAATGCCTCCGGTAGGTCGCCCACAACTCACAAGGTAGGGCACGTGGCATGGGATGTTGTCTGAAGCTTCTTGCTGTGCTGACAGAGCAAGCTGACAATGGCCTAAATTCTCAGGCCCCACCCCTAGCCTGTGATGGCTGCTTGGCTCAGCCCCTGTGCCTGCTGACCCCTCAATGGTTCTGACTGCCCTGTCCATCACGGAGCCACTGCCTTGCCACAATGTCTCCACTGTGCATGGCAGCATGGTTGCTGGGTACACTACCATGGAAGCATCCTGGAAAACGAACAATGGAGACTGATTTTCCTGCTGGCTGCCACATGACCGAACCCCACAGAGAACAGACGAGTGACACTGCGGTTATGCCACAGACAGTTGCCGAGGCATCAGCATGGCAGAGGACTGCTCTGCCCATCTGTTTCAGTAACCACACAGGACATATAAAACTCGGTTGAGAAGCAGGAGTGCAAAAAAGTGTGTTTTTTTTCATTATGTCCCATGAATTCCATCCGTTACAATGCCTCATTTCCATTCAGCTGCACTCTTTTTCAGTCATCTGGCTGTTGTGACAACACATGCGCTCCACACTGGTGATTCTGGTTGCAAAATCTGTCTAACGATTGTGAAATATGCCAGTTATTCTGACATCCACCCTCTTTGTCCATCTGGGTTACGCACAGAAGCCAATTTGTAAACCAAATCATCACCACCGAAGTGCTTTGTCCAATTTATTCCACAGCCACAGATGTTATCAGAGTAAGTGGAAGGCATCAAACAGTATTTTTTTTAAATAGTAGTGTTCGGAGACAACTAGGCTTCTATTTCTTTAAAAGCAGTTTACAAGATTCAATTGCATATGTATTTCTACCACTTGATAACGTAAGAAAAGCAAACTATTCTGAAGAATCTGATGAGAATTAAACCTTCTCCTGCACAGTCAGCTTGCCAGTTAAGATCTGCCTCCCAAGCCCTTCTGACTGTGTCCTGGTACAGACGATCACCCCCAGGTATTGACTGCACACCTGAGGAAGGAGCGTGGGCATGAGTGTGCTGGTCCTGTGCTCTGTGTCCACACAATTGCCTGGTCATCTGCAGGTTGTGACCATGTAGAGTTAGGGGTGTGCATTCAGTATAAACCAAATCGAATAAATGCCCTATTTGGTATTTTTTGGGTATTTATTCAGATGAATGCAGATTAGACAATCGGATTCAGTTACTGATATAGTTGGCCTGAATAAAAGCCAATGTCACTAATGCTGCGGCGGCGGCACAGCTTGAAGAAGGCATTCCCTTCTCTGGTGGAGGCAAGCTGCCTCAGGGGTGCAACTCCACAAGTGAAGGGAGAAGGCATTTGACTTCCCTTCACTAGTGGAGGTGTGCTGCTGGAGTAGCACGTCTCTGCCAGTGAAGGGAAAAGGTATTTAACTTCCCTTCACTCATGGAGGTGTGTCGCTGGAGCGGTGTGACTTCGCATGTGAAGGGAAGGCATTTTTAAAACCCCTTAGCTCCCCGAGTTGCATGGCGGTAGTGGCACACCTCCACACATGAAGGCAGAAGGCATTTTTAAATTCTGCATAAATATGTGTTTCCCAATTATTTACCCAGATCCCAATATCCCAATGTGAGCAACATTGCTGATCTCAAGGAGAGGGTGCATGTTCAGGCACTTCTTCACTGTTGTTGCACCTTCGGTCAATGCATGCTGGGGGAGGGGTCCACCTGTACTGAACTTGCACAAAGCTGGTAGCAACCAGAGAAAGGGCTTTTTCAGTGGAGGCATCTTGCCTTGGGAATGCTCTCCCCATTGTGGCTTGCCTGGCACCTACTTTACTGATTTTAGATGCCCAGCCAAACATTTCTTTTTATTCAGGTTTTTAACCAAGGCATTTTATCTTTTTGGGCTGTTTTATGGTCTGCTTCTAACCTGATAAATGATGTATGGATTTTTTTAGGCAGTTCAATAGTTGTTTTATGCAGTTTTATGCCTAGTTTGTTTCTAATGTCTTGCTTTTCATATCAATGATTTATGCTTCTGTTTTTATCAACAGCTTATCGACAATACTTGTGAGCTGCTTCAAGCAGAGTCTCCAGGGAGGTGGCATATCTATTCAATGAGTACGTAAAAACTCACAGAACAAGCAATGCCTTGAAATAGACCATAATTTTCAGATGACATTGCTGTTGTCCAGTAACATAGTAATAAAATAATGAGAACTGTAGGAAGAAGAAGAACAAGAGATTGGATTCATACCCCACCCTTCATTCGGAGCCTCAGAGCAGCTTACAGACTCCTTCCCCTCCCCACAACAGACACCCTGTGAGGCTGAGAGAGCTCTTTTGAGAACTGTTCTTTCAAGAACAGCTCTGAGAGAACTGTGACTGACTCAAGGTCACACCAGCAGCTGCAAGTGGAGGAGTGGGGAATCAAACCCGGTTCTCCCAGATTAGAGTCCACGCACTTAACCACTACAGCAAAAAAATGTATAAGACACCTAAACCTACCCAAGTATGGATGCGTTTATACGACTGGTCCATTAAGGTCAGTACTGTCTACTTTGACTGGCATCAGTTTTTCAGTGTCTCAGGTTCTGTCATTCATAACACCTGATCCTTTTAAAACTAGAGGTGCCAAAGACTGCACCTGGGACCACACATGAAAAGCAGATACTCTACCACTGAGACATGTATCTTCCTCTAATATGAAGGAAACAAGACAATAATTATATACAGAGACGGCTGTAAAATTTAAGGAAGAAAAGGAGAATATTTCCACTGTGAAAGCTTGGCTTGTAGGAATGTGCTGCCCTCCAAACAAGTATGATCAACAGCTCTCTGTGCTTGAACTTTCTTTGTTGTGGCCTCCATCTGGTATAAAGCTCTGCCTGATAAGGTCAGGTAGCTTCCTTGCTTCTATCATTCTGCAGAATGTGTAGCACAGAATAGTTCAAGAGGGCATTTTTGTTAAGGGCATTTTGTGTGGTTTTAATGGTTCTGTACATTTTCTGGGTAATTTTACTGCATTTTTAAATTGTATTTTCCCCCTAATCTACCTTGACTATCTGCATGAAAGGCAGAGTATAAATGAAGTAAGTAAATAAATAAGTAAAGGCATTGTTCCTGTATAGCGTACTTATAAAGCTTGTTCAAGGAAGTGCAGAGATTTCAACACTTACACCTCAAACCTCTGTTATAATTCTATTAAGACAAAGGCTGCAGTTTGATGTGAGAGCCAGTTTGGTGTAGTGGTTAAGAGTGTTGACTCTAATCTGGGAGAACCGGGTTTGATTCCCCACTCCTCCACATGCAGCTGCTGCTGTAACCTTGGGTCAGTAATAAGTTCTTTTAGAGCTGTTCTCTAAAGGGCAGTTCCTGAGAGAGCTCTCTCAGCCCCATCTACATCACAGGGTGTCTGTTGTGGGGAGGGACAGGGACTGTAAACTGCTCTGAAACTCTTTCGGGTAGTGAAGGGTGGGGTATATATCCAATCATCATCATCATCATCATCATCATCATCATCTCCTCCTCCTCCTTCTTCTCCTCAGTTACCTAGGACTAAGTGTCACTGAAAACTGTGAGGCTTACATTTTTTAGAAGTAACTCTAGGCAGCAACAAACTAAAAGTTTTTTAGTAACTAAATTGATATGCATATTTTGCAACCATTTTGCTCTATTCTTTGGCCTAGCTTCAGTAGATTTTCACTGGCTAAATCTGAAAACCAAGTTTAAAGCAATCATTCGATTTATCAAGGGCTATCTAAACCCATACCGATCATTACAGAGTGGGTGTTAACACTAAGAATTTGTACAATTCTTAGGCTAACAAAGGAATTTCCATAGGTCAGAACTTGAGATCACTTTGTGGTTTAGGCCCTTAAAGGAATTTGGCACCAGTGCAAAGACAGCTTATTTTCAACCTCAGCATCCATTCAGGATGACGGTTTTCTCCCAAGAATGACTACTTGGGAAAACAGGGTTATCCAAGATACTAATCAGTTAATGGACATGAAGTCTGAGCAGAACTGAAGCAAAATGTCTTTCCAGGGCAAACAAATTTGACAAACTGTCCTAATTCCACTGCAATTCTTCCTTATAGAAAAGATTTTGCATAATTAATTTTTTAAAAAACATTTTTTTAATACCATGTCTACGTTACGAGACTACCATGTCTACGTTATGAGTTGTTAGTATGATATTTAGATGGCTTTAGTTGGTGTGATATTGTGGTCAAGCTCTTTCCTTTTACTATGGTTGCCTCAGAAGCTGAGACAATCAGAACTTCATGAATTCAAGTAGTACAAAATCTGAATGTTTTTATTTGTTTATGGTAATTTATACCATCAAGACATTATTTTTCTTAAAAGTGTGAGCAGGAACTTGCTTCCTTTTGAAGCTAAAATGCAGATGACATTTACCTCTCCATTTCTGTGTTACAGTATTTGGCTTTGTTGATTTTGTTTTTATCTGACAGGAAAACATAAAGAAGGGGGGCCTGGGGGAGAGAAGCCTATATGCTCTTTCTTCTTCTTGTCTGTCATTAATTTCCCTGTCAGTTTGACAACTGATTGTCAGTTGAGCATATGGTAACTGCCATAAGCCGGGGTGGCTGTCTTGCCATGGTCAATGCTGTGTTACCTGTTGCAATACTTATTGAGTTGCATCAACGTTTACTGCTTTATTCACTATGTGTTGCGTTCCAAGGTTTCATTTCACCTCCGTAGGTCCCGCCCGGGAGATAGCATCGGGAACCCGACTCCCGCCTTTGGAATGCACACCTCGCTCGCTTTGCTTTGCACATGCTCATTACTCATTTGCTTTCTTTCCCTTTTATTTCTAGCCTCCTTAGCTAACGACCTTGAACGAAAGTGCCTCCTGTTATGTGTTACAAGAATCACAGGTATTATGTATTCCTTTTGCTTGGTTTCTCTGGGAACTTTTCCCCTCAAAAATGTTCAACAGTATTTCTCCCTGAGAACTCATTTTGCTGCGCTTTCCATGGGAATATTGGGCCAGTATATTTGGGCGCCAAGAATTCTCTCTATTGATTGGTAGAGGGTAGTTAGACCATATTTCATACCAAGTATAATTGTAATTGCAATTCCAAGCTTGAGCATTACTAAAAGCAAAAGTGTTTGACCAACACAATCTTTTCTGCAAATAAAGGACTTTCTGCTTAAGGAGAGCTGTTGTGGACTATATCTATTGGGACAATCTCACACTGATTTGGAAACTAAAGAAGTCTGCATTTAACAGTTACAGTTATTAAGTTCAAAATGAAATGCCTCTAAATAATACTAACAATAATACAAGATATTTCTTGGAATTTATACCAAAATGAGAGAGGGAGGCAGATCCAACGGTATGTTTCAGGGCCCATGTAAAGCAACTTTTTCAGTTGCCCCTACGTGAGGCAGCCTGAAGCAGGATTTTGAGGGCCATTTCAGGATGCCATGGAAGGGGGAGAGCCAAGAATGTTGTGCTTAATGGGCACAAGTCCTTGCACTCATAGCAATGCACCACTGGATCCATCCCATTGTCAGAATGATTGTAGAACATCTGCATGGAGAAGGTCCACATTCAATCCCAGATTTCTCCAGCTAAAGGTTCTCAGGTAGCAGGTGCTGGGGAAACTATTTTCTGTTCTAGACTCTGGAGAGCCTCTGTCAGTCAGTACTGAGTTAGACAGACCAATGGTCTGACTTGGTATAACAAATCTTCATATGTCCACAGGGTTTATGATGGGACTATTTACAAAGATAAACCTAATAGGTAAATATGTTTATTGTACCCTTTGGAGGTGAGGCTCTTGTGAACAAATGTCCCCTATCAAAACAAAAATTAATTCACATAGAAAGTCAGCATGTCAGGGAAAATACTAGCCTAGAACATTCGTTCTCCATATCTAGTTTTCCTTGTGGTAGGATACTGATATGGAGAAACAGTCAGTCTTATGCTCCTACCTATGTTCTAAAGTGGCAGATTCCAGCACAGGTAAACCACCTTACCTGCTGTTTGTGAAACTGTGTCTCAGCATACACTCTAAAGTATAAGAGAAGAAAACTTTTATGAAAGAAGGAGAAGAAGTTAGTTTGGTCACCTGCTGCTAAAGACTGTTTATGTTTCAGAGGTGTGCTGCTGATTTACAGAAATTATTTTATTGTCTTTACAAAGGCGACCAAGGTAGCTAACAAATTAAAACATACACAATAAAATCACATTTGAAAGATTAGAGTCCGCGCACTTAACCACTACACCAAACTGGGGGGATGGGAGAAGCAGGAAAGATTCCAGTGATCAAAATCTGGCCTACCTTTTACCTGAGCCACAACTGAAAATTAAGACCACATCACACAAACTGCAGCCTACATTCTCTATGATTTACTCTGTTTTACTTTTCTGCCATTGAACATCATGATATATGTGTGGGCTGGTGCTGCCAAGCAATCCTGGATATAGTACTTTCAAGCCTAAAAAATAGTGCATGGCAAAAAGTGGCAGGAACCCCCCCTCCCCCCACCAGATAAGCATATAACTATATATGGGAACACTTTATAATAGCCAAGATTATGGATGGAGTGACCAGAAACCCAGAAGACTACTATGTCACAACCTTTGTGGAAACTTGGTATGCTGTTATTTCCTTTCTTAAGGAACAAAAGATCCTTCCTAAAAATTCACAATATGCTAGAATGATTTATTTTTAAGTTATTTGGTGATGTGATTCATTTTGTAATATGTATTTTTTGTTTGGTATGGTCAGTTCTGGATTTATTGTTGTCTTTTCTTTTTGAACTTTTGGAAATGTGGTTATGTCCTTATTTTTTTGCTTATGGTAATGTATGGTTCTTAATGTTTATTTTTTTTATAAATAAAAGGTAAAAAAAAATAAAAAGATGCCAAGGTGGTAAAAAAAAAAGATAAGCATTTAAATACAATTCATTCTTAGGGCCAAATTAAACATGATGGTGACCTCATGACCACTATGTTTAAATTTTTATGGTGTATGGCCTAGGGGCTTTTAAAACCAAGTAATCTGAAACATGGCCACTGTGAGCTACTGCCACCATTTTAAAGTACTGTGAGGGCTTACAGCACAGTGCTCTTGTTCCCCTCCCTACAACTTTTAAAATGTCAAAACAGCCACGAGGGGGGAGTGCAGGGAAGGAAAAAAAGCACAATGCCACAGTCCCAATCAAGACTGAGCCCTTGTGGCATTTTAAACATTTTATAAAGGTGGTAGTGTCTTCATGACAGCCAAGAGGACACCATCATGTTTAGTTTGGACCCCAGAGAAAACAGATTGACTGAAAATCATATATTGTCATGCCCAAGATATGGCCAATAAGGAGCAGAATAATAGATGATTCTAAGCATCTCTCTTAAAGATTGATGTTTATTTTTAGCTGGATGCACCATACCACAAGCTGTCATAGCTAATTTTCCTGCTGGCTGGTAAGTTTTGTCCTTTGGATGCTGCTCAGATTGTTTACATTTAGGCTTTTAGTTACAGTGTAGATGTTAAGCATTTGACAGGCACCTTGCAGATTTGGTGGTCAGGATACAAATGTTCCAAATGAACCAAGAGTGCAGAGGTAAAGAAGAGATCCAACACTGAGCAGTGCGTTGGAGTAGATGGCCTATATGGCCCCTTCCAACTCTGTGATTCTGTAAGTTACCTTTTACATGACTGAAAACTACACTGTACTCAAATGCATTTCAAAAAATTTAGGCATCTTTGAGATCAGCAGTTCTTAAAGATCCTACCTTTAGGGGAACCTTTTCTGCACTGATCTATATTCCAGAGCACCCTTTGTGTCTTCCATAGAATCCCAGAACACACTGCAGAATATCTGGGAATATGTTTCTGGGCATAAGACTGAGGGCATAACTAAGAAATAAGCCCAACACATGTCAGGTTGCAGGTGAACAACTGGACTCACAGTCAGATGTGCATTAGGGGAATCTGCCTTGAAAAACAGTTGTTTGCTCAGTGCTGTAAGGAAGAGGGAACTTCCAGTTTCCCTCCCACTCCACTTTCACCAGTGGAAAGGGAGGAGGAGCTTTCACCCCTTCGCTCAGACTCAATGTGCTTAGTTCATTCATTAGAGACATGAGTCAGACTTGCTGGGCATTACTCTTGCTCTACATGTACCAACAGTGCACACAACCAACATTTGTCATGGCTTTGCAATCCCTGGCTTTCTAGGAACCCAGTCCATCATTACTAATCTTTTCCACAAAAGAACCCAAAGGTTTCCTGAAATACTATTTGACAATTACTAAATTAGATGATCTGTAAGGGCTACTTGATTGCTTTGATGAAACAGTTCCACTGCGGCAAGTAGAAAGACTCATGATTACTTTTATTCTCTATCTTCACTATGTAATACATATGGCAAAAGCAATTAGAAAGTCCAAATAGCAAGAACACTGTTACCGTAGAGAAGGCATGTCAGATATAAACACTGAACACCCCCAACAATGAAAAAGACAGAGGATTTGTACAGAGGATAGATGAACGGAAGCATATGAAATGTTTAAATTTGTATTAAATATTTTAGGGTATTAAATGACTTACATTGATAAAGCCACAATATAAGCAAGACACCTGCTAAGCATTTGTATTCACGCCGTATTATTTTTCTACTCAACAAGTAACTGCAGAAATTCTAAAACATAACTAGTACCATCAGAACAGCATATACACACTGACTATAACACCAACTTCATACTGACAACAGATATACAAATCTGTCAAGCCTGGATGTCTTATGGGGACTACCTAAAGAATAGAGTAAGGAAGTTCTGGAACAACTGCATAAGCATGTATACATTCTGATATAAATTCTAGCACCACTAATTAATAGGATGTTCTACTGCTGCAAAGCAATCAACAGTTCCAATTAGTGCTGCTTGGTTCCTATTCTCCAGTAACAGTGGGAAGACAGGTGAGACAAAAGGTTCACAAGATAGACAGTGGCCAAACAGAGGTTGTGGCAAGATCAGGAAGTGGCATTATGGTCCTGAGAAGGGGCTGTGACAGTGGAATATTAAGAACACAGTGGTAGAAGCAGCAGGGAGTTCCAAAGCCAATACTGCCAAGGAATAGCCTTCAACTCCAGGAGGTTTGGTCAGTAATGTGATGTCAGCACTGTAGTGCCAGATGCCTACCCTCTTTGGAAGGGTAGGCAGAATGAAGAGAACAGAGAAGAAGACTGGAGGTGGGACCAGGTGAGATGGAGTAGAGCACGGGAGAAGAAAAATTGTGAAAAGAGGTGAGATAAGAGCAATGAAAATGGACCTGGGGCTAAAGAAGAAAGAGAAGCAGAGGAGCAAATAGGAAAAGTGGAGTATACCGAGAGGAGGAAGAGGGATCTGAGAGGTTGGTACTTTCTTTGGGAACCCCCAGACAAGTACATCAAAGATAGAGGACTTGTCCCTCTTTATCACCTCCTCATCTTCCTCACTGCTCCTCTGCATCAGATATGTTCAGTCCAAGAATGAGAAAGCTTGGCCCAGGCAAATGACAGGCAATAACTTTGGTGTAATTCCTGAAAGAAAAGAGCTTGAACACTGTCTGTGTTGCGGTTGTTAGTCCTTGTAGGATTACAGAGAGGGGAGGAGTTCAAAGTATCCCTGATTCCCTTCAAATGGACATTATGAGGAACAGAAGAACAGGAAGTTTAAGTCCCTCCCTCCTACCATCCCCTTTGCTGCAAGAAACATCTGAAGCTGCTCTTGCTGAATGAGTTTAAGCATATAATGGAAGGCTGAGGCAGTTGCATCTATTTTGCTGCTTCTTCAAAGATACCAGCTTGTTGTTTATATTAACAAAATGCATCAGTAATAGAAGAAATGTTATATGGCAAAATGGCTACCCGAAGCTTGGGGAAACTGAAAACCATTACTCTTGGTGTGTGTGTGTGTGGGGGGGGGGGGGGGGGTAGAACAACAAACAAGTCTACGACCCTAAAAGGTTTTCAGAGAAACAAGGATTTCCAGTACCTGAAAAAGTATGAACACACATGAAAGTTTATACTTTGAATAAAACTTTTTTGGTCTTAAAAGGTACCACTGGACTCAAATTTTGTTCAGTATCTTTCTGGTTCTATAAACAAAGTGTAGTTAATATAAAAAAGATGGGCAGAAGTATAAGACATGCTTCCATATCTGGTCCAGCTTACGATTTCTGTGGACAGTTTAGCATCAAGATGGCATATGGCAGTGCAAGTTCAAATCAGTACGCTATATAACAAAATAAACTGGCTGGCAAAGTAATGCTAAAAAGCATGAACCTTCAGTGAGCTGAATATCTTCTGCTTCTATAATGAATTAATCAATGCATCCAGCAAACTTAGGACATCATATACATTGCAGATATGGGCCAAAATATTATATGCCATGTCCTACACTAACCACTGGTCTGTAACACTTCAATGATTAGATTTTAAGTAAGTCGACACCAGCCTGAGCATGGAACAGCTCAAAGAAACAGTACAAGATCAAAAAATGTGGAGAGAGCTGGCCCATAGAATCGCCAAGCGTCGGACATGACTGAATGGCTAACTACAGCAACAATATCTACCGGGGGAAAAGATCACACCAGCCCTTTGGTATTATCTATTTTTACTATAATATATAAAAAACTAGGACAGAAACCTAAGATTTATTCCCTTCCTAGAAAGTCAAAGCTGAACCTTAATGAGATGCAGTGTATTTGACACATCCAGATTTTTCAGTGTTGATAAAAGCAATAGTCTGTAGTAGTTAACAACTTGATATATCTTTTTTAGTTGGAGAACATGGATTTATCAGTTGGGGGCTACACAGTTAGAAGAGATGGCAAATCTGCAAAAGATCTGATGAATTACTTACAAAATAACAAGGTGGGAAGAAGTTTAACAATTTATCAATACCAGACAAAGTTTATCGTGTCATAATTTTTACACTTTGAAAGCTATGATCAATAAGATGTAGAGAGCTTATATGGTTATTAAGCCAGGTCAGAAAAAAGGGTGATCAGCTCTCTCTGGCACAGATTACAAAGCACATATTTATATTTAAATCCCATGAATGATGAATTGTATTGATTTAAAAATGATTAGAATTGTTTATACATCTCAGAATAATTGCTGGAATACTACCCACTTTGAAGTAGGAGTCTACATTCATTACTGTTTCAGTGTAATTAGATTAATCTTGAAACAGGTTGTTATGGAAGTAGCATATTTATAACTATAACAGGACATATTCTGCCTTTGCTAGTATTGTTATTAACAAAGCCCAAAGAATCCAGTTTAGACAAACACAAAATATGAACAAATATGAACCTTGGAAAAATATACACACAGAAAATGCACACAAAGAATAAATACAAGTACACTGTAATGGTAACATAGTATACTATTAAGCAATCAGAAATCATAAAGTGTGATTTTGGTAGCAGATAGACAGGTTATTTTACAAATAGAAACATGAAGCCAGAACCTCCAGGAAACTAGCTTAAATTAATAAATTACAATTTTATGTTTACAATATCTGTGTCAGACCAGTCAGGGTAGCCAGTGTTAGGCTTGAGGGACCAATATCTGATTATACAAAGCAATTTTAAATGTTCATAAATCTGAGTGTATAGAAAGGCAATAGTAGCTCTGTCATACCACTTCCAGCTCTCATAAAAGCTGTCACCTATATCCAACTTGCAAAGCTGAACAGACCCACAAGGAGAACAATCTTCTTGTGAAAGAAAACAAGGACTAACACCCAGCCTCTCACTTTTCTTTGTGATGTGTTTGACCTTAGGAAACAGTTGGAAGAACAGGCTACGATTTAGAGCAGACTTGCATGCTACATATTATTCTGTGAGCCTTTAAAAATATATGTGCTATGCAGCCAATACTGCTGCAACTTAAAGTGGGAGAGAACTAACACATGGGAGGGCCTAAAATCTTTCCCCCTTGTGCCATTTCCCTGATAAGTACTACTGTAAGGCATTTTTTAAAACCTCTGCCATGGAAAATTTATATATATCTGCATGTTTTTCCCCCAAGGAAAAAGGGCTAAATATCCCCTTGCCCATTGTGCCATTTTTCACCTTTAAAGTGTAGCTCAAGCAGCTGAATTGTGTAAAATTACGAAGAGCATGTCGTTTGAAACTGATACTTCCAATCTTATGATCCAGCTGGAACTATACATATTCAGTATCACTCACTATGTTTAGTTGCCCCATAATGTTTTAATGGTTCTTTGCCATACCTAAAATCAGGATGATGATATGTTTATTAGTCAAATGAGAATTCAGATTTGTACAGAACTGGTGATGGTAGAAAGTGTTGTCAAGTTGTAGTTTATTTATGGCAACTCCACAGGATTTTCAAGGCAAGAGAGGAACAGAGGTGGTTTGCCATTGCCTGCCTCTGTGTAGTGACCCTGGACTTCCCTGGTTGCCTCCCATCCAAGAACTAACCAGGACTGACCCTGCTTAGCAGCCAAGATTTGATGAGATCAGGCTAACCTGGGCCATCCATGTCAGGACACGCCTAGAGGCTACTAATCCAGATTAATGCAGAATATGAAGAAAGGAGAATTATCTATATTTTGGCACTAACCTGCAACAAAGGAAAAGGGCTGGTCTCAGTACTGCAAAATATTTGTTTTGATAAAAGCATAAAACCAGATTGCACAAGTCTGTCTATTTCAACATACACACTAGTGGAAACGAATGTCTTTTAATGACTCACCCACAACTGCTTGGCTATGACAGCCAAGAAAAGTGGTGTCTTTCCAAGAACTGGGCACCACTTCTATTTATAAGCATCTATTGCAGAGATGCTGAACACAGCTCACAAGGCAATGTCCTCTTTTAAAGGTGATAGGTATGGCAAAAAAGCATCTTCCTAACTGAGATATTTTTCAAGGGATATTGTATCTATTTTCTACCATGTATTTAAAATGTCCTTTGGACTCCACTAAGAATCTGTATTTCTGAAAGTTATTTGCAGGCAGTGTTCCCTCTAAACTGAGTTAGTTTGAGCTATCTCACAGTTTTTTAGACTCCGGCTCACATACTTTAGTCTTAGCTCAGGAAGGATGGCTCCAGAGCAAACTAATTTATGCAGCAGCCAAATTGCTCACTCACAACTTTAATGCCAGCAGCTCAAAAAGTAGAATTTTTGCTCACAAGACTCCACAGTTTACAGAAAACATTGTTTGTAGGTAGGGTGGAACAGATTTAGGCCACATGCAGTAGGAGTTTGTGTAGCAGGCTAGGGCTGGGGCATTGGTCCAGGGTGGCACCCAAACTCCTGAAACAGCAGGTGGCCAGTAAACAACTTTTTGTTCCACTTTGTGGGCTGGGTACAATGTCAGTTGCGTCTGGTTCCTGGAGAATTCCCTAGCTCTGCACCAGGTGCCTCCTACTCCAACTGCCCCAGACCCCCTTGGACTACTTCCTTTAGGGTCCTCCCCAACATCTGGACCTGCTCCCCTTGGGCAGGGCTTATCCCCTTTCCAGTGCTCCCAGGCCCTCTGTAGACCTAGGGGGAAGGTATTTCAGCTAACTGTGGTCACAACAGACAATCAGGTCCTCCCCACAGCACTAGTTCCTGGCCACACCCACCCCACAGGCTTCCTCTGCTTTGCTAGATCTTCAGCTCAAACTTGCAAGGTTGTATCAGGCCCTGAAAAGGTCAGATCATTCCACCCTTACAGTCCTTCTGGGTCTTTGGCTGGCTGGGTTGCCTCAGGCCGTGTGCCCTCTGAGCCACATACCTGTCTACATTTTTAACGGTGTAGACAAAACAGCTTGAAAACTGTTTTCTTTTAACCTGTCTGTTTCTGAAGCCATTCCCCTCATCTATGTCTACAGGTCACTTCTTTACTGGACTGGTGGCTCTAACTGGCAAGTTAGCCCAAAGTCTTCCACACCCAACCAGTTGCTCTCCCACATGACGAGGGAAATGGAGAGACAGGCTTGAACCCCTGGTAAGTGGGAGACCAGGGAACCTGTTTTAACTCCAAAAGGAATTCCTTTTCTCAAAAGAGCATTTGGGTTCCTTGAAAGGCAGACTGTGGCAGCAAAGGTTAAGGATGAGCAGGGGCTAGAACTTGACTTGGGGCTTGATTCTGAGTCAAAGTGAGGCTGGTCTTCCACAACAGGTTTTGTATGTCTGGTGTGATTCGTTTTTAGTATGAGAATTCTGTAGCTCCTCAGCTAGGAGAGCTTGATTGGCCCTAAGGCAGGACATTTTACTACTAAGGCATCTCCAAAGATTTCCTTATTTGTTGCTGAAAACATCCAAAGAAGAAAAGATTCCACAGAATCGCTTAACACTTTTTCACTGCGTTGTAAGATGACTTCTGTTGCATGTGCACTTTTTTTTTTAAGTAAAGCATTTAACAGTTCCTTAACACACAGGATCTTTAACATCTTCTTTGAATACAGACACAGGAATAATAGCCCGAAGGGTTTTTCAAACTGGTAAGAGTGTTTCTATGGTAACATCATGTTAACAAAGTAAAATCATCTCTCACATTTACAAAGGAAGCAACCAGGCAGGGTACTGAAAGAGAATGCATTTTTGGCAATGGCATTACATAGGCACCCAACTCCCAACAACCTACTTATGAATACATCATAATGGACAAAGTTCTGCAAAGGAACTGCCATAGGTAGCACAACTTCATCTGAAATGGTCTCTTAGCCTAAAATTGCTGCTTCTTGCTAATAAGTACAAACTTCTAGTCTGAATGGGAAAAAAATTCAGTATTATGATCAGATTAATGGAAGCTGTCATGTTATTCAAGCAAAAAGGTCAATAAAATAGATACGATGAAATCTTTAAATTATTTACCGTATTTTTCACTCCATAAGACACACCTGATCATAAGACGCACCTAGTTTTAGAGGAGGAAAACAGGAAAAAAATATTCTGAACCAAATAGTAGGTAGGTGGGGGGGGAGAGAGAGAAGAAAGGAAGGAAGGAAGGAAGGTAGGTAGGCAGGGGGGAGAGAGAGAAGGAAGGAAGGAAGGAAGAGAAAGAAAGGAAGGAAGGAAGGAAGGAACAGGAAGGTAGGGAGGGAGGAGAGAGAGAAAAGGAAGGAAGGAAGGAAGGAAGGAAGGAAGGAAGGAAGGAAGGAAGACAGAAAGAAAGGGTGTTTCCCTCCCCCCCTTGCTTGGGCCCAAGTGGCTTAATGCCACTCAGGCCCAGCTCTTCCCACCCTACCTCCCCCCCCCCGCAGCCCAGGAATGGTGAGCGGGGGAGGGATGGGGCTTCTCCCCGAGCCGGCGGCCATGCCGCGGCCCAGGAAAGGTGAGCAGGGGAGGGAGGGGGGGTAGGTAGAGGGGGAGAGAGAGAAGGTAGGTAGGTAGGTAGGTAGGGGAGAGAGAGAGAAGGAAGGAAGGAAGACAGAAAGGAAGGAAGGAACAGGAAGGTAGGTAGGAAGGTAGGGGGGAGAGAGAGAGAAGGAAGGAAGACAGACAGACAGAAAGAAAGGAACAGGAAGGTAGGTAGGGGGGAGAGAGAGAGAAGGAAGGAAGGAAGGAAGAAAGAAAGGAAGGAACAGGAAGGTAGGGAGGGAGGAAGGGAGAGGGGAGAGAGAGAGAGAAGGAAGGAAGAAAGACAGACAGAAAGAAAGGAAGGAAGAAAAAAGAAAGGAAGGAACAGGAAGGGAGGGAGGGAGAGAGGAAGGGAGGGAGGAGGAAGGAAAAAGACATACAGAAAAAGAAAGAAAGAAAGAAAGAAAGAAAGAAAGAGAGAGAGGGAGAGAGAGAGAGAGAGAGAGAGAGAGAGAGAGAGAGAAGAAAGAAAGAAAGAAAGAAAGAAAGAAAGAAAGAAAGAAAGAAAGAAAGAAAGAAAGAAAGAAAGAAAGAAAGAAAGCCAGCCAGCCCAGGGTCGCTACCCGGAGGAGGCAGGCGGTGATGGCAAACCACCTCTGCACCTCTTGCCTCACAAGGGAGGGGGCTGCCACACGCTGGCTGCAACTGGACTGCATTTCCCACAGAAAGCACAGAATCCAGACAGAAGGAGAGTGTGCCTCCTGGGGAAGAGTGGCTGGCCAGGAGAAAGACAGCCCTGCACACACACAACCCCCCAGGGAAGGAGGGAGGGGGAATTCACCGCGGGGAGGTGGCGGGGGGGGGAGACTACAAGCAGGGACCTCTTCATAATCATAGGGCTCTTGGCCACCAGGTCTAGCAAGAGGAGGTCTCCTTCTGGGGCCAGGGATGCTGTCTCTGTCTCCTTGGTACTTTGGGGGGGGGGGACGGGCAGGCGTGTAGGGGAGTCTGAAGGCTTCACAGGGTGCAGCAACTGAGGGCTGGGGAAGTAACCCCACCCCACCCCTCTTCCCCTCAGGGCCGAGGCCCGGCCAGAGGCGGCTCCTGCAGACAGACCAAGGGACCCACACGCGCGGCACTCCCCAGTCCCAGCCGCGGGCCTGGGAGCTGCCCCGACAGACAAAGGGCCCCCCAGCGAGAGAGAAAGAAAGGGGGGAGGGGCTGGCCGGCCAGCAAGGTTCCCTCGGAGCTGTGGAGCATCCTGAAAGCAAAAGTTCCCCTTGGGGAGGAGCCTCTGCGGGCCCGGGAGGGCTGGGCGCGAGCGATCAGGCTGCTGCTTCTGCTGCCACTGCATCACTCCGTCTGCTCGGGAGAAGCCCCCCCCCAGTCCTGAGCGGAGACAAAAAGGTGCGGGGGCCGGAGGCTGGACAACGGGGAGTGGGCTGGTGCTGGGAGGGGGCCCGGCGGCGGCGATGTCCCCCCACCCACGCCCCCTCCCCTCCCCACTCACGCTCGAACTTGCTCTCGCAGTTGAAGCCGCAGCTGCCGCCATAGCCGGTACAGACGTCACTCAGGCCCAGCTCTTCCCTCCCTACCTCCCCCCCGCAGCCCAGGAATGGTGAGGGGGGGAGGGATGGGGCGGGAAAGGTGAGTGGGGGAGGGAGGGGGGTTTCTCCCAGAGATTCGCTCCATAAGATGCACACACTTCCCCCCCACACACTTTTTTTGGGAGAAAAAGTGCGTCTTATGGAGCGAAAAATATGGTAAGTTTTCTTGAAGGAACAGGTAAAGTTCTGCAATATGAGGAGCTTTGTATAACCTACAGCTTTGCTCTACTCAGCATCTGTATCATTCATGGAGACACAAGTAAATTTGAGCTGAACAGAAACTATTCAAGGTTGGCTAAATTCAAGGCTGGCTAAATTTCTTCCACATGTGGAATGATTATTGGTCTATTTTAAAAGTTATTCCTCAGAGAAATTAAAACAACATCAACAATTCTTGAATGGAGTGGATTGTTTGGATCTGCTCCAATCTGGTTTCAGGCCTGGTTATCATATTAAAATGGCCTGATTGCCCTGGTGGATAGGCTGCACCAAGACATGGACAGAGGGAATGTGACCTCTTAATTCTCCTGGACTTCTTGATGGCCTTTGGTGCCTTGGTGGGTCGTGGAAGGTTCTATACTGTACTCTCATGCTTTCATCTATTCAAAACTATGCAGATAGGTCATCCAGAGATTTGGAGTCAGTTGCCAACAATATGAGGATGACACTCAGCTCTACCTCACATTTCCAGCAGATCCCAGGGAGACAGAGGAAACAGGTGCCTGGAAACAAATTTGGGATGTAGGAAGGCTAACAAATTGAAATTTAAGCTTGACAAAATAGAGGCATATTGACAGGGTTGACCCAGAATTAAGGTATTTCCTGATCTGGACAGGGCTGTGTTTCCCCTAAAGAAGCAGACTCATAGCGTGGGGGTGCTGTTGGACCCAGGCCTCCAGTTGGATAACAAGGGCAGCAGTGGCCAGGGACATCCTTCACCAGCTTTGGCTGGTGAGTCAGCTGTAGCCCTTCCTGGGCAGGAAAGATCTTGCCACTGTGGTGCATGACCTAGTAAAATCTAGATTAGATTACCACAATGTGCTCTACACACTGCTGCTTTTGAAAACTGTCAGGAGCTACAGTTGGTACAGAATGCTGCAGCCAGAAAGTTGATTTGAATGGATAATAGTGACCATATCACTCCAGTCTTGTTCCATCTACATTGGTTATGGGCCCAAAACTTTGGTGACCCTCCCCCAATAACTGTTATTAGCCATCCTCCATGATTGATTTTTTTACTTTATATATACTTTCAATGATGTCTTAAAGCTGAAATCTTTTAATATTCTGATATTCTCTATCGTCAGGACCCTATTTGGGTGGGAAGGCACCGTAAAAAGGTTTTCAATAAATATAATTTTAAATACATTATTAACAATTTAACTATGAATCCATTTTCTTAATAATAACACCACCCAGAGCAGACTGGTGCTGACTACCCCATAACCATTATATGTTCTTTACTGTCAGCATTTTTTATGCAAAAGTAGCTATGCCTTACCAATTATCCAAAATGATCACCAACTCTCTGCTTCACTGTCTATTAGACACTGCATGCAAGAGATATGCAGTTATTAATTACGATGTTTGACATAGTGCATATTTTAGTAATTGAAATGACTTAATATTTACATATGCATAAATGCTGAACCCACTGTCTGAGCAGGAGTCCACTAACGTTCAGAGAAGACTAGTGCTGTCAGATCAAAAAGATATGCAGGAAGGTAGGGCCAGTTTGAGGATTTGGGAGACCCTTAGCAAGATTTCACCAGTGGGCTCCAGCCCCATCTGTTGACTAAACCAACAGTATAAACAGCTACTGCTGTCCTCACCATCCAACCTTGCACAGGTGAAGTACGCACAGCTTCAGAAGAAGTCT
The DNA here is from genome assembly GCA_029233225.1 of Lepidodactylus listeri. Classification (NCBI taxonomy): domain Eukaryota; kingdom Metazoa; phylum Chordata; class Lepidosauria; order Squamata; family Gekkonidae; genus Lepidodactylus; species Lepidodactylus listeri. The sequence continues at coordinate 55,051,848 of JARCFY010000006.1, forward strand.
TTCCTATCAAACACTCAATTGTTTCCCACACAGAGCAGGGGAAGGAAGTTTTGTGTAGCAGACAATATGGGCATTGCCACTGCTGGTATCTTCACTATTTGTAATAATTCTTCTCTCCACCAGTTTAGAAGGGAGCAAAGAAGAGGCAAGAAGCAATTTCAGGTGGGTATTGATAGTACTGAGTGCCCACTCCAGGAAAGGTGAGTAAGCAATAGCTGCTCACACCCCTTCTGCTATCTCAGAGTGGGGGAAGGGGCTTGGCCTTCTGGAAGACCCAGCAAGTATCCAACGGCGTCTTCTGCAGATGTTAGGGCCCACAAGAGAGTCATTCTTGCTTATGAGTAGTGAAGATGCAGGGGCCAATGAGGAATCTCTCATTTCCTGGTGGAATGGGTACTTGATAGCATCTGAAGGAAAGGAGCGCAACTCTCAGCATCCTTTGGGTCTTCACCTGTATTGATCTTGCTGTATAGATTGTTGATGTTATCAGCAGCAAAATAAACACAAAGAAAGCTGCATGCCATGCCACTTGTACCCTTTTCCTAGCTTCAATCTTCTCAGCTGGAGTCAGAATAAGGGAGAACACTGCATTAGGCAACAAGGGCTCCTATGTTCCACCTTACCAGCACTGAACAAGCACTAGAGGATGGCTGAAGAATTAAGGAAAGAGGTAGAAGAAGCACTGGCATCAATGTTGACAGAGTGAGTGTGTGAGAGAGTGAGAAAGTAGGGTGGGGGTGATGGCAGTGTTTACTGGGGGGAAATAAACAGACTGGTTGTTTTCATAGAGAATAAAATATTGAACCATTTAAAATGCAAATTAATACCTTTGAAAAGAAAATGTCTCTGCACTTTGAAACATGATATACTTGCTGACAGTGTTAATAGTGGAAGATAATTATATGGCTACTGCTTCAAGCAACAAAAGTCAACACAGCAAGAACAGGTAGACCTCAACTCCCTATATCCAGATTCCAAAGATTTAGGGACAACCGTTTTTGTGGCAATTTCTGCAGATTGCTCTTTCCCATTACGGATGCTGTTCATGACCATTCACTGGCCTATATTGAGAGTGGGGAAACTGATGCTGTTCTACAGTTTGATAAAGCATTTAAATGATCAGCCCTAGACAGCTAATAATGCCTGATTTTTTTGTCTACAGAAGTGATGGCAAGATTAGCCAGCTTCATGGCCATATACCAAAAGCAGAGACACTAACTCTCCGCGCCCCCACCTCATTTAACTGGAGGAAAAATGAGAAGAACTGTAAGCAATTCTATGATTTGCACAAGTCATGGCCATGACTCAAGGGGAGTATTGCCTCTACACTGGCAAATGGGCTGAAATTCTTAGGCAGGGCAAAAATATTCACAAGCTGCAGTGAGTAGGCAGCAATCATGCAGAACTGCTTGGCAAGGTGCTAAGCTTGAGGTGAATTTAACCAGAGAACACTGAGGAGATGTGGTCAGGAACTTGCCTTGCGTATAAATTGAGGGAGCCTGAAGAAAATGAGCTTGCCAGCAATCATGTTAGCATTTAAGTTCGCAGCATGCCTAGCCATACGTGGCTTTGGGGGGGGGGGGGATCTAGTCTCCTTACTACTATTTTAAGGCAGACAAATTAAGGGCAGAAAAGAAATTCTCATTCTCTGTCACAGGGAAGACAAAAAAACATGGAGACTGCCATTTTGAAAGGATTTGCTTCCTTTACAGTTTTCTAGGTAATTGTCTGCTTCTGTCCGTTGCAGTGTGAAAAGTTAGTAGAGTTTCAATTCTGGCAGATATATAGCAGGCCTTTCCTTCAGCTGGGAGGGGGGGTAGGAATCATCTTCTTCAAGGCCTGATCAGCACTTGACCAGAACCACTTCCTACTACTTAAGGCCCATGTAAGTTGATATCTACAGTCCTTAAAACACATTACCATGCCTTTTGGAATACAGGACAGAGTTATCCACAGTAATCAGTATCCAAGCCTATCACACTTCTATTTCAGATTAAGAGATGGTATAGTTCTTTCACACAGAAATGGTATTAGGTTTTGGATGGTGCCCTGAGAGCACCCAAGACCCACACAGCATTCTGATCTGACTACAGTCTCTTTGCTTCCCTGAAATCACTTTCCATATCACTGGCTGCACAGTAAATTAAGGACCAGGAATGTGGAAGGCTTGTTATACAACGTTATCTTTGAAAAATGGCTATGGTTCATTTTAAAAACAGGAATTATATTTTAAAGTGAGCAAGGGTCCGGGCTCCAACTTTAGCCCCCACCTCCTCCATATGAATGGCTCCAGTAGCCACAGCAGCATTCTCCATTTATACATTTCTTTTTCCTATTTCCACTGGCCTTTGACACGGCTCACATGCACAAATCCAGAGAACCATAAAACTCTGGTAGATCATCTGCTGTTGTCATACTAAGATGTGTAGTGATGAACAAACTCTTCTCCCCCCCCCCACCTTCAAGTTGTAATTGAATTGCAAGTTATAAGCCTCTCCATTTTTCAACTGAGGACTTTAAATTAGATTATAAAATTATGCACATGCGCAGATCAAGATGTTAGCTGAAATCCATTCTTAGTCCTAGTCTGACAATGATTGCTCAACTCTCTTAGAATTCTAAACACCTCCAAATGTCATGGGATGTTGGGCAAGCTCCGGAAAGTTGTCAAGTCTCTGGGAAAAGAAAAACACACTTGCCAAATCTGACCTCAAATCCAAATGCTATTAAGGCTCATCCCTCATTGTCTTCCTTTTTTAAAACCTATGCTGAGCTAAAAAGTTGCTGTCAAAAGCCTATGTATCAAATGTATTTGCATTATGCAAATATATTTTAAACTAGAGCCTTTGGGAGCAATGTTTCTCTTCCTCCAAATTCCCAGAGTTTGGTCAGCCAAGTTTAGGCATTGCAAAGCTTCTTATTTTAGCATGATGCTCAAAAAATCACACCAATTGCCACCTTTTGAATCTTTTCTATTTAGTTCTGTTAGAGCTGCAACTTGGGATAAAATAGTTTTAAACATTTTCTATGCAGTTTAGGGCGCTCTTATTATAATGTTAGCTAACTGAAAAAATTTCAAGAAAATAATTTTCAACCATGTTAGCAGTTTTGCCATTTGATTAGTTATGAGACATTTGGTCAACTGACTGATCATTGGGGGTGTCAGGAGGGGAGGCATTTGTGAATTTCCTGCATTGTGTAGGGGGTTGTACTAGATGACCCTGGAGGCCCCTTCCAACTTTAGGATTCTATGATTATATTCAAATAATGGACAGATGTTTTTAGTTTTACTTGGGCTGGTTGCTATAAGTGTAATATTACCAGGGGTTCTTTCGTAAAAAAAGAGGTGCAGGAACTCATTAGCATAATTTATTTGCATATGCCACACCCTCTGACGTCACCGGAAGTGTCAGAAGGCCACACACCCCTGACGTCACCGGGAGTGTGTCAGAAGGCAATACCTACCGCTCAGGCTCCACCCCAAAAATCTCCACGGTATTTCCCAACTTAGAGCTGGCAAGCCTATCTGATGGGAAAAAAAGGAAGGAAGGAGGGAGGGAGGGAGGAGGAAGGAAGGAAAGGAACAGTAAGGAAGGTAGGTAGGTAGGTGGGGGAGAGAGAGAGAAGGAAGGAAGGAAGGAAGGAAGGAAGGAAGAAAGAAGGAGGGAGGGGGGAAGGAAGGAAGAAAGAGAGGGAGGGAGGGAGGAAGGAGGAAGGAAGGGGGAAGGAAGGAAGAAAGAGAAAGGAACAGTAAGGTAGGTGGGGGAAGAGAGAGGGAAGGGGGAAGGAAGGAGGGGGGAGGGAGGAAGGGGGAAAGGAAGGAATAGGAAGGTAGGTAGGTGGGGGGAGAGAGAAGGAAGGAAGGAAGGAAGGAAGGAAGGAAGGAAGGAAGAGGCGCTTCCCTCTCCCCCCCTGCTTGGGCCCAAGTGGCTTAATGCCCCTCAGGCCCAGCTTCTCCCTCCCTTGCACCCCCCCCGCAGCCCAGGAATGGTGAGCGGGGGGAAGGGAACACTGAGCGGGGGAGGGATGGGTGAGGGAGGGGAGGGAAGGGGCTTCTCCCGGGCTGTGTGGCAAGCGCCCCCGGCCCGGGAAGGGACTGCTGGGGGGGGGGGAGCGAAAGGGCTTCTCCCGGGCCGCGCAGCAAGCGCCGCCGGCCCGGGAAGGGACTGCTGGGGGGGGGGTGAGCGAAAGGGCTTCTCCCCAGCCGGCGGCGCTTGCCGCACGGCCCGGAAAGGGTCTGCTGGGGGGGAGGGAAAGGGCTTCTCCCGGGCCATGCGGCAAGCGCCGCCGGCCCGTGAAGGGACTGCAGGGGGGGGAGTGAAAGGGCTTCTCCCGGGCCGCGCAGCAAGCGCCGCTGGCCCGGGAAGGGACTGCTGGGGGGGGGAAGCGAAAGGGCTTCTCCCGGGCCGCGCAGCAAGCGCCGCCGGCCCGGGAAGGGACTGCTGGGGGGGGAGGAAGCGAAAGGGCTTCTCCCGGGCCGGCGGCGCTTGCCGCGCGGCCCGGGAAGGGTCTGCTGGGGGGGGAAGGAAGGGTGTGTGGCGGAGGAGGCTTTCTTCCGGATTCGCGCCAAAGCGCGGGCCGGGAAAGCGAGCTGGGGGCGGGGCTTTGTCATGTGCCCGCCCCCCGCCTCTCTCCCGGAGCGGCGCTCCGGCGCGCCCCAGCCCCAACGGAGCCCTGAATATTACTGTTTTAATTATTTTATGTTGTTGATTTTTGTGAGCATTATTTGGAGAAGCCGCATAATGGACAGTGAATGGTTAATGTGTTAATCTGGTCTGAGAACCTGGAGTGACAGGGATTCAAATGAAATTCTACAGTTGAGAGTGGCAGTTAGAATTTTTAAGTTCAGTTAAGAATAGTGAGACGATCGAGGAGGTTCCTGGAATATGTGAGTGGGACAAGTAGTCCTTCCCTGAGGGAAGGTAGAACAAAGTTTGAGTCCAGTGGCACCTTTAAGACCAACAAAGTTTTATTCAAGGTATAGCTTCCGTGTGCATGCACAGTTCTTCATATAGAATGGCTCATGGAGCTTTCTGTTAGGAGTCATTCATATGGTCATGGTTTGAGGCCTCCCTCCCATGCTAACAGCAAGCAGAACCAAAGCAAGCCTGACTATATATATTCCAATGAAACAAACTATATCTACTGCAGATGGTATGCTGCTTTTGGTGGAAAAGAGTAAGTTCTCCCATACACTCAAGATTTTGAAATATCTGAAGATATTTTCTCATTCCATTACAGAACTAGGACTTCTGCTACCATATTACTGCCAGACTTTTCTTCAGGAGCTTTTGTGAACTTCTCTCACAACAGTAGTTGTGAAGTCAACTACTTGGTGTCTTTATACACTCCCCCTAGCTCCAAAAAGACATTTATTCTGTACTACAAGAGGCATAAGAGCAGCAGGACCAAAGATTCTGGATTATGATCATAGACATAGAAAGTAATGCTCTATTTAAGTTAATCAAGGAATAGATTAAATACAACCTGGAAACTTGACCTAAATAAGCATATATTTATTTAGCAGTTAAATCAATCTATACTACTATCTTTTATTATTTGTTTTAGCCTTAGCAGTCATAAAGATCACTGCTCATTGGCCAATACTTTCTCTCCAGGACACTAGTGGATAGGACAGCAAATATAACAGGGAAAATGGGAAGAAATGTGGATGAAGAGTCTAAAATTTACATTAAGTGCTAATCTTAAAAAAAAAATTATAAACTGATGTGTCATTGGTATATGACACCTAGTAAATTGGCAAAAATGTATAAAAGTATTTCAAATAAGTGCTAGAAATGTGAGCAACAGGAAGGATCATTTTACCTTATGTGGTAGACTTGTAATAAAGCCAAAAAAAATTGGTCACAATAACACTTAGAAATTCAGAGGATTTTAAAAACTAATGTACAAAAGAAAGCCAGAAGCTTTCCTTTTAGGATTAATGGATAGACAGCTTGAAAATGTCCATGGATCTTTGTTTTTATATATGGCTAGAGCAGCAAGGCTACTTTATACTCAGAACTGGAAATCTCCAAATATACCCACAAGTAGAATATTGGTGATTAAAGATGTTGGAACTGGCTGAAATAGCTGCACCTACTTCTTTGATTAAAGAGAAGACATTAGCTATCTTTATTGTTAACTGGAAGCCTTTAATTGACATTCTTCATGCAAATGAAAAAGTGATGTGATGATCTATGGATTTGATTAATACAGATAATTTTAAATTTTAGAAAATTAGGATAATCAGTGGATTGGTTATGGGTAAGTGATTATGTATTGACTGTAAATGTAGTAACAAGTCATTGTACTTGGCTTTGTCATCAGGAAACTTTTAGAAACTTTGGAATCTTTACAATATGTGTCTCTGATTTTCTTTCTTCTTTCTTTCTCCTGTTTTTCTTTTTCTCTTTTCTTTTTCTGCTTTATTGTTTTTTATATATGCAAAAAACTTCAATAAAGTTTTTGAACATATAATGTATGTTAATTAAAAAGACCAACAAAGTTTTATTCTAGGTATAGGCTTTTGTCTGCATGCACACTTCTTCAGATACATGCATATGAAAGCTTTTATCTAAAGTAAAACTATGTTGGTCTTAAAGGTGCCACCGGACTCAAACTTTGTTCTGCAGCTAAAGAACAACATGGCTACCCAACTGAATCTATCTGAATGTGTAGTTTCCCCTCAGTCACCATGGCTAGTAGCCAATGATAGACCTATCCTCCATGAAACTATCTAATCCCCTTTTAAAGCTGTGTATTCCTGTAGCCATCACTACATCCTCCAGCAAAGAATTCCACATTTTAATAACTCCATGTAAAGAAGGACTTCTTATGTCTGTCCTGAATCTACTGCCCATTAGCTTCATTGGATGCTGTTGAGTTCTAGTATTACGAGAGAGGAAAAATGATTTCAATTTGTCAACTCTCTCCGCCCCATGCATAATTTTATAAACCCTGATCATGTTCTTTCCTTAGTCATCTCTTTTCTGAACTGAAAAGTCCCAGACTCTTCAGCCTTTCCTCATAGGAATGGTGTTCTAACCCCCTAACCATCTTGGTCACTCTGCAACTTTTCCAGTTCTACCATGTCTTATTTGAGATATGGTGACCAAAACCTTTACCTTACATTACATTTATTCTCTGCTCTTATTACTGCAGTCTTGAGCAATAACAATTCAACAACATAGCAGCAGTAAGGGATGATAATGTTAACAACAGTAAATAGTAATAACAATAATAATGGCAATAGTAATAACAGTAACTACACCTATAAACAGCTAAATCTTCAGGGTATCCAAGTCTAGCTATCTACTGAATTTGATTACATAAGGAAAAAAACCTTAGCAACAGCCAGGGTAATTTCTTGGTCGCTTCCAGCCAAAAGAGTCTGTAATTTACAGTGGACTGGAAGACTAGCCAAATCCTTTAGGAGAGGGGGAGATAAACATAGTTCTATACCTGTGAATTTTGGACAATCCAATAAGCAATGGAGCAAAGTATTAAGGCTTCCTGTGTCACAGCTACAAAATCTATCAGCTAATGGGATCCTCTCAAAGTGACCAAAGAGTTCTGCCATTGGGACTGAGTTAAAATGAGCCAACATGAAGGCTTGTCAATATTTAGGGAACATCAGATAGTCAAGGTAAGCTAGGCTAAGTTCTAAATATACTAGTCCCTGATAAGAAGGAGTGCAAACTCTACAGGCCTGAAATCCAGTGCTAGAAGTCAGGGAGTCAATATCATTAGGGGAAATCCCCAGGCAGGTGGGAGGTTACCAATTTCTGCCAAAATGTTTTAAAAGCATCCTTCCCCTATAAATAGAGTCCACTCATTCCTGAAGGGGCAAAAGTTAACTTGAGCCAAAATCTAAAGGCAGATGCCCAGGCCCATGCCTCTAGGGAATGCCCATGCCTCTAGGGTCTGCTCTCAACACGGTTCCTGCCACACAGCGATTCTTCGAAAGAATCTAGCAGAGAGTCATGTTGTAACCTGCCATGAGCCTGTTGTGCAGGGGAGGGAGGGCTAATACATAAGTAAATATCAAGCCGATCAAAACAACCAGAGATCCAGATTGGAGCACCGTATAACAACTGGGCTCCCACCTTATAATTGTATACTGCGAGTGCCACAGGTATATATTGTCCTTTTTTAGAATAGAAAAAAACTAATTAGTGCATTGGTCATTTGAGTGGCTAACTGCTGGACCTCCTCTCTGTGTTGTTTCCATGACAGGTTGTACCAGAAAAGTATTCCCAAGTATCAGAATTGTTTAACTTGCTCTAACTTTTGCCCATTGATCTCCAGTTATAAATTGGAGGTTGGTGTCACTTGGTAAAGATCATAACCTTAGATTGGTTTTTGTTCATTTCCAAATTTTTCCCCAATATAGTACTGAGAAAAGGATTTCAACAAATGTCGAAGGCCAACAGCAGTACAAGAAAGAAGAATATCACTGACATATAACAATACTGGTATTGCAACATTAGCTCGAAAAGGAGAGGGGACCAGAATCGTACACAGTATTCCAAATGAGGCTACACCATAGATCTATACCTTTCCTAATATTCCCAGCATAGAGTTTGCCTTTTTACTGCTGCAGCACACTGGGCTGACACTTTCATTCAGCTATCCACTACGTCCCCAAAATCTATTTCCCTCTCAGCCTCAGCAAGTTCAGACCACATTAGTCTACACCTGAAATTGGGATTTTTTGTCCCAGTATGCATCACCTTACACTTACCAATACTGAACTTTATTTGATACATTATCTCCTATTCACTCAGTTTCTGAAAATCGTCTTAGGGCTCTTCACAGTCAGACTTGGTTTTCACCATCCTATATAATTTTGTGTCATTTGCAGACTTGGCCACTACCCTACTCACCCCAAGATCATTTAGGAATAAATTAAATAGCATTGGCACTAATAATGATCATTGTGGGACCCCACTGCTTACTTCCCTCCATTGGGAGAACTGTCTATTTCTTCGTACTCTGCTTCCTGTCATTTAACCAGTTTTTAATCCATAAGAGAACCCATCCTCTTATCCCATGACTGCTAAGTTTACTCAGGAATCTTTCGTGAGGTACCTTGTCAAAAGCCTTTTGAAAGTCCAGGTATATAATGTCTACTTGGTCACCGTTGTCTACAGGATTGTTCCCTTTCTCAAAGAACTCCAAAAGGTTGGTGAGGCAGGACTTCCCTTTGCAGAAGCTATGCTGATTTTACCTCAGCAGGCTTTGTCCCTCTATGTGCCTAACAAGTCTATCTTTGATTACAGTTTCTATTAATTTGCCTGGGACAGATGTTACGCTAACTGCCCTCTAATTTCCTTCTTCCCCTCTGGATCCCTTCCTAACATTGGCTGTTCTCCAGTCTTCTGGTACAGCAGCTGAATGTAGTGATAGGTTACATATATGGGTTAGTAGATCAACTATCCCACATTTGAGTTCCCTAAGAACTCTCGAGTGTATGCCATCAGGACCCTGAAAGTTAATGGTTTTTTATTTCCCCAATAGGTCTCAAACTTCATCTCTGGTTACCTCAATTTGGTTCAGTTCTTCAGACCCCCTTCTTGAAAATAGGGGCTGTAGCATGTGTACATGACCCACACTTTCCACACTGAACACAGAAGCAAAAAAGTCACTGAGCTTCTATATCACCTCCCCATCTTCCTTTAGCGATCCCTTTATTCCTTTGTGATCTAAAGGCCCAATTGTGGCTGGTTTCCTGATCTGGATATGTTTTTTTTTTAAATGTCCATTGTTTTTCCTGCAAATGCAGGACAAGTTGACTGTGGATTTATTCTCTTCATTTATACACTGGCTTTCTCCCCAGCAGTGACCCAAAGCAGTTTGCATCATTGTCCTCTCCTCCATTTTCTCCTCACAACAATCTGTGAGATTGATTAAACTGAGAATGTATGACTGACCCAAGGTCAACCAGCAAACTTTCATGGCAGAGTGCTCCCTAGATGACACAGTGTTGCCGGACACAATCCATGGATGCAACAGCCATTTTACTTCAGAATTTCTGTTGTTTTAAAAATGCTGCAGAGTCCAACCCTGATTGTCACTGTGCTATGGGGGGAGGGGCTCCTGTCTCTCCCCTTGCCATTTTCACATTACGCTATGTAGTCTGCCTTGAATCTCAGTGAGAAAGATGGAATATAACTTAAATAAATGTGTTGAATGCTTTCCATGTGACACTAACACATTAAACAAATTCTTGCTGGTTTTAAACTGTTTCTTTATCCCATCCTCCAGAGAGCCAGTGTGATGTAGTGGTTAAGACTGGTAGACTCTAATCTGGAGAACCGGGTTTGATTCCCTACTCCTCCACACAAAGCCAGCTGGGTGACCTTGGATCAGTCACAGTTCTCTCAGAACTCTCTCAGCCTCACCTACGCCGCAAGGTGCCTGTTGTGGAAAGAGGAAGGGAAGGTGATTGTAAGCCTCTTTGAGACTCCTTAAGGTAGAGAAAAGTGATGTATAAAAACCAACTCTTCTTCTTTTTCTTGTTTTGTTTTTGGTATTATTATAATTGGTTAATGTTTTTAGTTACTGCTGCCAATTCTTTAAAATTGCTTTTAATTTTAGCTGTATAGACCAGGAGACCCCAGCGTGGTACCCATGGGTGCCATGGCATCCACCAACACCTTTCCCAGTTGTCCGCCACATATTTTGAGAAAGTAGATGAGGTCTGTGGTGGGCCTTTTGCCCTGCAGGGCTTTTGACTGGGTGTGCAGATTTTTTAAAATAAAAGCTCCCACCACAGCACAAGGATCTGCACAGTGTGACTTGAGATAAATTCTGTGTATGCAAGAAAATATTTTCAAACAATATATTCCTTTGAAGAGGCATCCTGCTAATCAGAGCTTTTGTCTGAAATGCTGAAGAGTTACTATTAGATTTATATATAACCTTGCTCCCTGATATTTTGTGGTTAGCTGTCTTTCTGAGGCAGTCTGTTTTGGTGGCTTCTCCTTCCTGAGGCAGCCATTTTTTATTGTGTCCACCACCACCCGGTGACAGAATTCCAAAATGCCTGCAGGCTCAAAGAGGTTGGAGACCCCAGATACAGGCATATTGCTATTTTTTTTACATTGTTGTAAACCTCTTGGGGCACTTATGCTGCAGAGACAGTACATAAACATTTAAAACAAACATCATATTTTTGCTGGCCAAAAACAAAAAGAGGGAGATTCTCAAGCAATTGCAGACCACAATATGAAGCTGTCAGTCAATGAGCCTCAATTAACTCGTTAAAAGTTAAACAATTTTGATTGATCTTATTTCCTTGAATGAACACAGAGTAGCATTAAGTTTCACTCACACAAGAATCATCTCAGGTAGGTTTATTACAATCCACAATCAGGTATAAAAAACACACAATATACATTAGCAGGTATTCAACATAGAAACCCTACAATTAATGATAAAATAAAATAATTAAAATACTAAACCAATAGCATACTTGTGTGCAAAATCTTGCTACCTTAAATATAGTTTTATTAAAATTAGTCAGCAAGAAGAGAAACATAAAAATAATTGGATCTGCCTAAGTATTTGGATGTAATTGGAGTGATATACATATTCCGAATGTCCTTCTAAAAGGGACAGTATAGAAGGACATTTGTGATTGTTTCTATTGTACCATACTGACAGAGAGGTAGGTTAACTCAGAGAAAGCCACCAAGCTCACACTCAAGACATTCAAAGCACTTCATTATTTGCAAATACTCCAGCAAAAGAGAGGAAGAGAAAAGCCCCCAAGATACCACATGGGTGGGTAATTGATACCACTTAAAATTACAGCATCGGTTTCTCCCATACTTAGAAGCTCTCTTAGCAACAGAGGAAACAGAAAAGGAAGTCACATAGTTCAATTTTCATCCCACATTTTCTCAGAATATGCAAAATCTAGAATCACACAGTTTCTACTGAGAGCTATGATGCATGAGGATTATAGATAGGCATCAAAGATATGCATACCTTTCATCAAGGTAAGTATATTGCTGATCAGGATTCTATATTGTCTGTTGAAGAAGTAACCACCTGCTAAGGGTCTAATTACTGTAAATACTACTGACAGGGTAGTTTAGTCCACTTGTACTTTAGGGTGAGCTGTGGAGCATTTGCTAGTGTTTAGGGTTTATTGAAAGTTTTTCTCTTGTAGTTCAGCCTACCTCTTGTTGTTTTCTCTCTCTGCTGTGTGTTAATCCGTGTTAATACTTGTGCTCTGAAGGCCTCTTTTTGCATTAATGACCTGCAGTTAGTTAACTCTCTTTCTGCAAAATTCTCTTGCGTAAATTCAGTGAAAGAAAACTCCAAACCTCAACTGGATTATTTCCTGAAACTCTGCCAACAGGTTATGGGTCCAGTCCCCAGGATAAATGGCAAGAAAGCTATAACTGTGAGTCAGTAAGAGAAAGGAGGGGCATGCTCAGCCCAGAGGAAGAATGGCAAGCAGTGCAGATATTAAGTTTGCAGTGGCCAAACTGAATAATAGCAATGATCAGTTGTGGAAGTTCAAGTGGAAATGCTGCTGTGCAAAGACGACTTCTGGGATGTTTTAAGCACTGACAGATCTGCCAATGATCCTGCAGAATGGGACAAGAAAAACAGGCAAGCAAAGGAAACTATAAGCTTATTTGTGGAAGATGATCAGCTGATCCCCATAAGGAAAGAAACAGCTAAAGGTATGTGGAATGCACTCCAGAAAGTGCATGAGTGTTCAAACCTAAACAGCAAACTACATCTGCTGCATAAATTGAGACTTGGCAGAGAGCAAAATATGCATGAACATGTAAGTGCTGCGCTAGAAATTGTGGAACAGCTGAATAGGCTTGGAGAAGAAATGAAAGACAACCAGATAGTGGCATTATTACTGTGCAGCCTTCCAGAGTCCTATAGTCCACTCATCAATGCCCTTGAGGCTAGACCAGAAGCAGATCTAATACTTCAATAAGTTAAGGGCAAATTAATGGATGAGCATAATCGAAGAAAAGAACTACAAACAGGTAAAGACACTGAAAAAGCAGAAGCAACTCTCAAGGTAAATGGGGCGATAAAGCATGCAACAGAAACTAGAGTGTGTTACTGCTGCAAAAAGGCCAGACATCTGAAAAAGAATTGTTCAATCTGGAGAGCTAAATAGAGAAAACAAATCACAGAATCACTCAAAGAAAAGGCTAAGAAAGCTGCAAGTGAATCTGTAGATGAAGAATGGACTGGATGTCTAAAGGCTACACAGAGCAACATGGCAAGTGGATGGTACACTGATTCAGGTTCCACAAGCCACATGTCAAGCAACCAGGAATTCTTCTCAGATCTTGATCTCAGCTCAAAGAAGATCTTCCTTGCAGACAGAGAAAGCATAACTACAGAAGGAATAGGGTATGAATTCTTAAAGCGCTGTGTGCCATCTAAAGGAACACATAAACTCCTTGTGAAAAATATCCTGTATACTGGAGGAAGCCTCCTGTCTGTGAAGTGCCTCACCAGTAATGGTTTTACAGTGAAATTTCAAAGAAACCAATGTGAGATTAAGTGGAAAGAAGTTACACTCAGAGGAATTAAGAAGGAGCATCTGTAGACACTTATCCTACCAAATGAGGAGGCTAGGACTGCTACACAAGTTCGTCACAGCAACTGCATCTACTTGTAGCACACGTCTAAGACACAGACACCCACAATCTATAAAAGAGCTTGAAAACGAGGCTTAACTAGGGACATGAAGATGATGTCATGCCAAACATATAGGAAGTGTATGTGCTACATAAATGGAAAAGCTACATGTGCCTTGCTCTCTAAAGGCAGTGAAAATACACATCCCCTACAGATAGTGCATAATGACATTTGTGGACCCATGAGAACTGTTACTTTCACTGACAGCTATTCCAGGTCCACTGTCACATATCTCCTGAAACAAAAGAATGAAATGTTTGAGAAACTCCAAGAGTTTGCAGCAGCCAGCAATAAGTTCTAAAGGAAGCCACAAACACTCTGCACAGACAATTGGGGGGTGGGGGGGAGAGTATACAAGTAAAGAAATGGAGAAGTACCTAAAGGAACAAAGTATGGAGCACCAGACAACCATACTATACACACCTGAACAAAATGGAAGAGCAGAAAAGAAGAACCGCACCTTAGTTGAAATGGCCAGATGCATGCTACTGGGGCGAAGCAATTACGACAGCAACATATCTACAAAAAAGATTACCATCAAAAGCAATTGACAGCACTCCATACAAATTATGGCATGGATAAGTGCCAAGCACCTCAGAATGTTTAAATGCAAAGCCTATGGGCCCTTTCACACACACACAATAATGCATTTTCAATCCACTTTCAATGAACTTTGCAACTGGATTTTACTGTGTGAAATGGCAAAATCCACTTGCTAATGGTCACTGAAGTGGATTGAAACTACATTATTTAGCTTGTGTGAAAGCGCCCAGTGAAAAATGCTCGAAGTTGGACAATAGAGCCACAGAAGAAATGCTAGTGGGTTACAGTGATCCCTCTAAAGGGTATAGAATTCTGTTCCCAAAGACAGACAAGGTTGCAGTAAGTGGTACAGTATACTTTAATGAGACCCCAGGAATAAATCTGATGCAACCCGCAGAAGTTAAAGAAAACTCATCAACAAGTGAGCAAGAGACAGCAAGACCAAGTGAAGTAGAGGTGACATTCAGCACAAACTTGTCAGAGTTTCTAGAGGAAATGGGACCACAACCTTTAGACACTAACCCAAGCACCACCCCGCAAACTATCCAATATAGCCAAAGCTGAGAAAATACCTGAGCCCTTGTCTTGGGAAGATATCTCCAAGTTGCCTAAAAGTGAAGTCAGAAAATGGAGAGAGGCAGCAACAGAAGAAATACAATCAGTTCAGAAGAATAAGGCTTGGTCACTCACCAAATTGCCACCTGAACACAAAACTGCTGATGCTGTTATGAAACCATTGCCTGGAGACCAGCAAAATAAAACATAAAACATGGTGGAGTAGTACACATGCTATTGAGAAGAGGTGTTGGAGAAGCAGCAGCCTGCTAAGGGTCTAATTACTGTAAATACTGCTGACAGAGTAGTTTAGTCCACTTGTACCCTAGTCCACTTGTACCCTAGGGGGAGCTGTGGAGCATTCACTAGTGTTTAGGGTTTATTGAATTTTTTCTCTTGCAGTTCAGCCTACCTCTTGTTGTTTTCTCTCTCTGCTGTGAGTTAGTCCATGTTAGTGCTTGCACTCTGAAGGCCTCTTTTTTGCATTAATGACCTGCAGTCAGTTAACTTTCTTTCTGGAAAATCCTGTTGCAGTAAGTTCAGTGAAAGCAAACTCCAAACCTTGAATCGGATTATTTCCTGAACTTTGCCAACAATCTCCACTGCGATTTGGATGACAGCATTATCTATAGCCCTTAACAGTAAAGCGACTACAACTGAAAAGAGATCAGCTTTGAAGAAGAGGATTTTGACAGGTGAATGATGTTTCGCTGGGCTTTTTTTTGTAGAAAAAGCCCAGCAGGAACTCATTAGCATAATAGGCCACACCCAACAGCAGGAACTCATTAGCATATTAGGCCATATCCCTGACAACGCAGCTCCCTCCCAGGATTGGCTTCTCCAGGTGCCCCATGGCTTGCTTTCCCTCCCTGGATCAGTTGGCCTCTCCAGGTGCCCCACGGTTTGCGAGGTGCCTGGGGAACCCAGGAGGGGGGGAGGCTGTAGGTGTGGCCAACTCAGAAGCCAGCCGGAATTCCATTCCTGTGCGTTTCTGCCCAAAAATAGCCTTGATGTTTTGTATTATTCTGGAAGGTCATAATAAAAGTATTAGCTAAATGTTAGTTTTTTGTTTGTTTGTTGTTTTGTCATGAGAGAGGACAGGCCAACCAATCATGTTTTGCAAACCAAATGCTCTACTAAGGAATTATTGTACTTCTCCAAAGTGCTTCAATTTAAAAGTCATTTCATATGCTAACTGTCCTGAAAAGCCTGATGAGCAAAGAATCTTAAAAGGACTTTGTTGTTGTTATGGCAGTTTTCAAATTACTACTCAAACACACTGGAAGAACGTCATATTTGGAACAGGAAAAGAAAAACTCCAGGGCATTTGTCTTAAGCCACTCCTTGAAAATGCATATCCATTCAGATATACTTTGACAGAGGTTTCTTAATCTCTACAAATCATAAGGCATCCAAGTGCAAATCCCACAACACAAATACTTTGGCAGTTTCTTTAATCCCTGTGATAATTTCCACATGAACACACAAGGCTGCCTTATACTGCATCAGGTCCATCAAGGTCAGTATTGTCTACTCAGGCTGGCAGCAGCTTTCCAGGGTCTCAGGCAGAGGGCTTTCACATCACCTGCTACCTGGTCCTTTCACCTGGAGATGCCGGGGATTGAGCCTTCTGTACACCCAGCAGATACTCTCCACTGAGCCATAGCCACTCCCTTATATATCACGTTTCTCATTTCTGAAGAAAAGAAAAATGTATTAAACTGAAGCATAAACTCTCTTTTCTAGACCTGTAAAAATTCTCTTCCTTTGTAAAAAAACTTTTCTAAAATTTCTTGCTTTCAAAAAACCGGGGGGGGGGGGGGGGGGGGGGTGACTTAAAATCCAGCAACTAATAAGATTTTTTTTTTAAGGAAGGGGGGGAAATACATAAAGACAAGACAAAAATATAACAACAGTGGTGGCAAATCTCTCTTCTTTATGCGTAGCCATTAAAAAATGTTGTTTGATAAATCCAAGCCTGTCTACAAAACACCTGTTTTGATTTAGCTGCACTTTTCACAGAACCAACCAAAGACAAACAACATTCAGCAGCCATAGTGGATAAGTAAGCTGAGGCAAGTAAAAAAGAAAAAGAAAGACAACATTTATGGAACCAACTGATTTCAAAACAAAGGTCCTTTTTTTTTTTTACTGACAACTGTAATTTAAGACACCAATTCCAATCTGCACAGTTAGTATTTTTCAGATATATTGCTAGTGCTGCTTAAGAGAGTCATGAACAAAAATGTGAAATGCAACAGCTAGAGTGTTAGTTTGGAGCTGCAGCTCATTCTGGAGCTGTGATGCCTTTCAGAAGTACAGAGACTACTCCAAGTCTGGTATGATCATGTCAAGGTCCATGAAACACCCCTGCCTTGTCATGGAACACTCTTTAACTATCTTATTTACCT
Source organism: Lepidodactylus listeri (assembly GCA_029233225.1). Classification (NCBI taxonomy): domain Eukaryota; kingdom Metazoa; phylum Chordata; class Lepidosauria; order Squamata; family Gekkonidae; genus Lepidodactylus; species Lepidodactylus listeri. The sequence goes on from JARCFY010000006.1 coordinate 55,069,049, forward strand.
CTTTCCCTTTTGTAGCCCTTGCAATACATGGTTCTGCTACCTGTTTTTCATTCAGCCAGAGCCTGGATGAGAGCAAGCAGTACCAGATATACTATTCTTTATACTGCCAACACTGGGAACAAAGTACTCACTTTGTCTCAACCTGGGGTCAATGTCTCTAGGACAATATCTGACCAGCACCAGTGAACCTATTTCACAACTATCATGCACATATCTTTTATGGTATCAGATCAATAGTGTAATATGAAACTTTCATAAGTGGGTACATTCTGATTTAATATTTAAGAAGAGATGTAGGAAAAAATTTACTTTGTGTCAAAACCTTAAAAAATGGAAATTTTTCTCAGAAATTTAGCTTTATTTATAGTTTAGAGAAGAACAAAAGAGCTCTTTTTCTGCAAAATACGTTAATTGCAAAAATTTGATAAATGTATTATGACCTCCTTAATGCTTCCTTTTACAAGATTTCCTAACAGGAAAGTGGGGAATAAAACCCTTAATATGAGTAACTCAAAACATCTTATACTTTAGGGAGCTGGGACCATATGCCTAGAAGTCTAGATCTGATCACACAAAGCTACTGCCTGAGCAGAGAAGGTTATTTTTATTTTGAATTAAACTGCCTAGAGTTTTCACATGAGCAGCAGTCAACATCCGCTAAGCACCTGCAGCATGATGCCACAGCAGAGAGAAGAGAAAGAGCACATTATGTTTTCCATCCATATAGATGATTGAAAAATAAACCTGCTGCTTTTTCTAACTAAGAACATGGTCAATTATCACTGCATGCAGAGGGGCAAGTGGATGGCAAGCTAGCACGACTGCGACTGTGCTCCCATTCTCACCATTCATCACTGTCCTAGATTCAACTGTTGCTATGCAGGAAGAATCTTCTATGACTACAACCTCAAGCAGTCTCACACACGCATTTCCCATTGGGCACAGGTTCATATCTCAGGTCTGCACTGGCAAAGCAAATAAGTTCTGGATATACAAGGTTGAAACTTCCTCAAGACAATTAAGTACATACATAAAGTATTTATGTAGCATTTCCCCGACATGCTCAAAACATTATGCCAGCAGTCTTTGAACAACCATACAAGGTAAACAGTATTATACATCTATGTTGTATTTTGAAAGTTGGGAGAAAGGGGGTATGTGTGAGATGCTTACCTAAAGCCTCCGGGTAAGTTCATAACTGGCCAAGATTCAAGACTGAGACATCCCACATTTGGATATTATATCAGCCACTGGTTCTTTGAACATCACAAGTATCAAAACTGATTACAATATTAAAAGTAAGTGCAGGATGAAAACAGAAATTGGAGATTTATTTGATAAATATCTAGTTGCTTTTGTTCCTTTCCATTTGCTCAGTAATTGTATTTGAAATGTGCAAAGTTCATGAAACAACCAAAATCCAATTGTATGGATTTAAGACAGCTAGCAATGCTTCCATCAAATTTTACTTTGTGATGCTACTTGAAACTTCATTAAAGAAGGAAGGGGCAGATTAGAAGAGACAAGAAGTGAAACTAAAGTAGCTAAAATCTATCACTCCTGTTATCACTCAAGGGAGGCAAGCTTCCCATCATCTAGACACATGGTGGTTATGCGGCAGCTGGACAACCAGTAACCTAATGCATGTTTATGTAGTCCTCAACAGTCAAAACAAACCAAATGCACAGCCTCAAGGAACCTTTGCTGGAAGAGCCCCATTGAAATGGACATCAGCATGTGCAACTTCCCATGTGCTTCACACAGGAGATCCCACTGTATTGCTCCCAGACACATCCTTCACCAAGAGTTGGGACTACATCAGGGCAGAGCTCTGTGCAGCAGCCTCATGCTTTCCCTGCTCTTTTAATAATCAACTTGAACAGCAAATATGCCCTTAACAGCACAGTTTTGAATAAGTTCAGATTAGACGATATGCGAATCTCAAAAGGTAAAAGAGAGCAAAATACAAGCACCCAGTTCTGGAAACATTTCCCAGACCCACCCCTCTTCCCCCCTTCAAGGCCTGTCCAAAGTATTAATGTACCATATGTATGTTGATTCACTCCACTGTAAAAAACAAAAACACTAGAGACCACTGTTTGCACACAATGAGTGTGCAGTGATGGGTATCCTGCACTATAGGTGGGACAATTGTTGTTGCTTTTAATAGCAAATTCAAAGGATCGAACAAAGAATCCATCCAAATATGAAGGCTTCAGGCCAGACAATGGAGAGTATTAAATCTAAATTCCTTTCTCCGTGTAGAAATACGCAAGCAGTTAATTCCCTGGCCAAATTAAAGTGCATCTCTCAGACTGTAACTACTTATTATCTAGAAATATTTTCCTTTCCATTACGAGGAAGCGTCATACATGCTCCAATTCAATTGTTCAGATCCCCCCCGCCCACCCCAAAATTAATGCGCCGCTTTCACCACAACAAAAAGGGAATTGAGGACAATTATTTACATGCCAGGCTCCTGATTTCATATGAGAGCAATTTCCTCATGCAATATACATTATATTTCCAGGCTAAATCCTTACTATAATAATGTGTTTGGTAATGTGATGACCATCCCTCCGGAGTACACATGATATTAATGAAAGCAAGATCAAATTAAACAGATGACATGATTAACTGTATTCATTTCATGCATGAATGTGTTTTATAGGGGGAGATAAAGACTTGAAAGTAATTACCATGAACTGAAACTCCTTCACTGACCTCTGCTTGCAGCCAGCAGTTGTTAAATGCTGATAGGTTTATAACAAAGAGCAATGCCTCTTGTCTGTGGGCTTTTCTTTTATGCTATACAAGAAGCAGAGCTCCTCCACCGTTGCATGAACACTGTACCTCTGTATCTACGTCTCTAATGCAGCATAAAGATAACTGTGGAAACCTATCAAATTGGCAAGTGCAACGTCAGCAGCCAATGAGAGAGGGGCACATGCAGAATCTAGCACATGCTCTCTGAGGCTTGGATACTGTCACTGCTGTTTAGCCGGCTGCTAATCTAATTATAGCAGTTTGCTAGCACAGTACTATGAAAGCAGAGCACATGACCAAGGGGGGAAAAATCAAACATCACAAAGAAGGTAGGTGTTTTGTGGTTTTTGCTTTTTAAAAAGAATTAAAATGCAAAACTCAATTTCATGCAATTTATTTCAGTGCCCACTCTTGGTATCTGAAGGGGTCGGCATCATTCAGCAATTTCAAAATCCTGCCCTTCATGAGTTACGTTCATTTCAATCTTTAAGTCTTTAAACTCAATCTTTCTGCATTTATACGAAATGTGACAGTTTTCCTCGACACTGCAGATAACAGCACAGGCTACTGAATAATTTCAATCCTGATTCAATGCTCCAACATAATCAGAAAATATGTAAAAACTTTTAGGACATGGCTACTCCAGAAGAAGTTAATGAGGCTTTTTGAACAATGTTGCTTGCATATTTTCACAGAGTCATGACTGTTTCTGCCTAAAAACTTCAGTTTAATTCTACCTTTTGTTATGATTAGGAATTCAGAAATCACTTTTCCAGTTGGCCAATAGCTTGAGGTCTGGCTCCAGTGAACAACCCCATCCAGAACAATTGCAGAGAACTCAGAGGAAAAAATTAAGTCCTTGTTGGAATAAGAAATTAAACCTGTCACCTTCAAAGCACTTGAGCACCTGGAAGAAACTCAGGGGAAGAGCAGAGTTGGAGGACACAGGAAATCAAGGGAATCAAGGGAGAGGGAAAAGGCTCACCAGATTCCTTAGGCAGTTCATCAGAGATTGGGGGGAGGGACAGAAGGGGGGGACTCAGTAGCCAAGGCTCAATTTTCTCTTTCAGCCACAGAACTGATGCTATTTCCTGGCTGCTGCTCCTGTTTCAAATTTCCATGTATTACTACATTCACAGGTCTTATCCAACATACTGTTTAAGCATGCTCAAATTCCACTAAAATTAATGGGATAGAAGCATGCTTATTTTTGTACTGGATTGAACCCACTCAGTACAACACAGAGAAATTATGCACATTGAAGTCCAATTTACTTCAATGGTCCTCAAGCACATTTAAAAAAAACAAAAACAAAACCTGGACTGAATGAGCTACTTCTGCAATTGACCTCCCCCTAAGTTCTGTAATTAATCATTCTTTAATTAGAAACATACTTGGCCTATAAAGAAGACCTACCAAGGCCCAAGCCTGTGACCATTTAGAGCACTCAGAAGTCTCTCTCTTTGCTTCTGTATTCTGCAGTGATCCACCCCAAATGAAACCAGATTCCACTCTACTGAGACGGACAATGCAAGTACAAACAATAAATAAATGGCTGGTAAAATGACCCGAAGTGTGCAGGCATCTACACTTGCATAAGGAGATTTTTTACTTTATGACTTTATTTTTGACTCTAGGTGCATTATACCCAGCCAGACCGTTGGGTAAATACACTTACTACTGTCTGCTCTGACTGGCAGTAGCTCGCCAAGCCACTTCATAACACAAAGGTCTTTCTCAGCACCTGCTTTGCTTGGATTCTCCAACCAGAGATCTGGAGGTGGGGTGCGTTCAGACGGTGTGCTGGAGCCAGCTGGACCCAGCTCAAAATGCCCCATCGCGATCACACTCACCCCAGCTCAAAGTGCTCTCAAGCGGCTCCCCGGCATCTGCACAGGAGCGTGTGTCTGGCCCCTTTTTTTATTTTTTGCTGCTTGTGCATGCGCATAAGCAATCACCTGAAAATACAATCTAGCGCATGCGCAAAAGCAGGGGAACAAAGCCTCTCACTCATCCAAGCTCTGTGACTTCCTTGCGCTGAGAGAACACTTCCCTTTAAACTTTTACCCCGAAACTGGTCTCCGTGGCATCTGGAACGGAGAAGTAGTGGCCATTTTTAAAAACATTTATTTTTTGGAAAGGTGTAGAAGCGCTCATGCGCATATCCCCGACGGTAAAAAAAAATGGTTGTCAAAAAGCAGAAGCCAGAGGCTTCCGCGGGGGGGAGGGGGCCTTAAAGACTCGGAAGTAGCTTGGTGACGGCTCTGCGATCACACGGGGAGAAGGTGGCTTGAACTAGAAGAGGACAAGAGAAACCACCTTGGGACCTGGCCTCAAAAATGTGATGCTTTGAGACAGCATTTGGTCCGGTAGGTGATGGCTGGGGACAGGAGGCAGCTGTGGCTGTCTGAACGCGCAGATTTGAGCCGGCTCAAAGCATTTCGAACCGGCTCAAACCGTCTGAACGCACCCATGGATTGAACTTGAGACCTTCTGGATGTAAAGGAGATGTTCAGCCACGATTTCTGACTGCTGTCAAATAACAGCAGGGGTTGTGATCAATGTTCCCTCTAAGCAGTGGAGTCCTTGAGCAAAAAAATCCAGCTTGTGAGCTCCTGGCATTAAAGTTGTGAGCGAGCGATTTGGCTACTGCATAAATCAGTTTGCTCTGGAGCCATCCTTCCTGAGCTCGGACAAAAAGGTGTGAGCCGGAGGCTAAAGAACTGTGAGCTGGCTCACACTAACTCAGCTTAGAGGGAACATTGGTTGTGATACTGGTCGACTAATCAACGAGACATGTACATCTTCTCGAATGAGTATGTATGAAGTTCTTAGATAGTTCCCCATGCCTATTCACCAAGGACGGCAGATCTGAAGTGGCTGTTATTCACTAAACACTGATTAAAACGGTAAGCTGCCTCTGTTTTATGTGCAGACATGAATTTAAAATTAAATGGATTAATATGAGCAAGCTGAATGATCAGTGCCTGAATTAGAGCTTTTTTCTGATTTTGTAATCACTATACTGTAAACTATGAGATACTTTCCCACTGCATGCATGCATTTTTTATTTTTATCTTGCTGTTGCACTAGTTATGCTATGGCACCAGAAATTAGGGTTGCCATTTCTTTGAGTAACCAATATAAAGACTCTCACAACAACAAATCTGATATGATTGTTCAACATTCCGGTTCAGCAAAGAAAATCCCCAAACTGAACATAACTAGGAGTGTAACTACAATGCAAAAGAATAGAGTGTCTTTTTTCTATTAGCACATTTTTCAAACAACAACAACAAACACTAAGGAAAGTTTAAAACCAAACAACAGAAGAACTGCATTTTTATAAAGTTACTTTAAAATTCAAATATTTTTAAATAGACTAAGATTGAGTTTCTCAGTAAAACCTGAGAAAAACTGCTTGTAGTCTCTACTTATTCCAGATATATAATGCACAGTTAATACAAATTTAAAAGAAAGACAATAAGAGCTTACTTATAAAGCACAAGAATAGACACAAGGGCTGAAGCATGTCAGTATATCTGAAAAACAAGGCTTTAAATAATCCATTCATATTATTACACTAATTTCATAGGCTCCTCTATTCATTTATATAAAACATTATATCAAAAATCTCAAGTCAAAATTAACAAGTAATCTGTGAATTTATCAGAGTCCTTCTGGATCCCCCAAATGCCAATACCATAGCCTTTTCCATATAAGCCAAGAGGACTTTTTACAATCTCATTTAAGTTTCCCCTCAGAGACTTTCTTTCTCCTAGAGAATAAGCAATGGTATATATTCTAGTCCCAAAAGGAATTCTTGGTCATGACATATCTATATCACAATGATTAGAGGCAAGAATTGCCAAGAATTTAAAGTAGAACAATTTTCACGGGAGGCCATAATACAAAGGCAAGGAAACAACATACAGCTTTCAGAAGCTCAAATGACCATCTTCATTTTTATTCCATGTCAGACATAAATACTAGAAAGAAGATTTCTGTAGGATCTGTCTATACATATATAGGAGTCCAAAGGCTCCATCTCTATGTCACACTTGAATGTGATGAAGAAATATGGGATGGGGGGGTGTTATGCAGAGCTGCCTAAGTTCTCAAAGATTGTCAGTGTCTTATGAAATAGTAAACAGAATGCTATAAAATAAACATGGCCTTAGCAAGGCAAAACTAAAAAAAAGTACATATCCCATCACTTTGTCCATAGCTGCATTTAATGACCATTCCACTGCATGACAGAGAAAGAATGACAAAGCAACAACCAATTTCCTACCAAAGACTTTCAGGGAAGGAAACAAAATTGATTTGGTTTGTATTGCAAATATGGATTCTGGAACAGTAGCTAACTTTGGAATCCTAACTAAAAACATATTAATTACTTATTTTTAAATCCCATTTTTAAATCCCATTTTTTGCTAGCCCAGTCAGAGCAGCTTGGAGAGTACTAGCAAAACATAAATGCACATCCTAAAATATAAACAGGAGAACGACAACAAAAAATTCAGAACAAGTAGGAAAGAAGTCAAATAATAACCAAAATCCCAGAACTGAAAAATCCAGCCTTCAGAATCAAAATCATCTGACAATAAGTATTCTAACATGCTATATTCTATCATACATACATGTACAGAAAATGTATATATGTATCCACATGAAAACACACACTCACTACGTATTACAAATATACAGTCACCCTAATTAATCAAGCAGTTTAAATTTGTGTAGACTTCTGCATGTTCCCATCAGCATCTTAATGTTCATCAGAACCCTTCTGTCTGATGCTGTCTTCTGATGTAAATGGGGATTTGCATCAGTGTTTCAGATGACCAATGGTTACATATGGCTAACTGCCCATGATTACGGCTGGGTAGGTGTCTATATCTTAGATACCAATACATATAAATTGTACTCTCGGGGGGGTGTCAAATCATCTCAATCTTGTACTGCAAAAGTATATGCAGCTAGGAAGTCTTTGCTAAAACATTTTTTTAAAGTCTGATTCATCACTGGAAAAACAAGTCACAGAAAGGAAGCGTAATATTCAGAAAGGAGGAAGAGGGTTTTTTAAGCCTTGTCAAAACTGCAAATAGTACACATACACAGCAGTGAAATATTTACCTTTATTCTATTAGTAAATACTTTCATTAATAAATGTCCTCAAAATGTTTCATTGTCCTCAGCTTATCAAGGCTAGAGCTTGCCAATAAACTTGTACCTTTTGAAGTTCAGATAGTTCAATTTGTTACCTTTAATTTTACCATTTTAGATCTTATGAAGCATGTTGTGCAAAATTATTTATGTGCTACATAAGAACATAAGAGAAGCCAATGTTGGATCAGGCCAGTGGCCCATCCAGTCCAACAGCCTGTCACACAGTGGCCAAAAACACCAGGTGCCCTCAGGAGGTCCAGCAGTGGGGCCAGGACACTAGAAGCCCTCCCACTGTTGCCCCCCCCCCAAGCACCAAGTACTGTTGTGCTGAGTCAACAGAGGTTCTTTGCCACCACATCTGCCCAACTATGGGGTCTTTTCAGTACTCATCAGTTTCTATTTCAAAAGAACTTCTAAACAGACACAGTTTGTTCCTTTGAATAAGCCTAGTGTATTAGCAGTGTTTTTATTTCCCAAGAAAATTAGAGGAGACATTTGAAAAACATGGACATGTTGGTAATTATCTCTCATCTAGATTTCTCTAGTATAAGCACTTCTTAAACCAGTCAGATCCTGCCACATCTGCCTTCTCATATACACAGCTTCTAAATTAGAAGTAATAATACAGCAATTCTATTCATTTTAGAGCAATAGGCTCTGATCACTCAAAATGTGTTCTTCTAAAAGAGGGCTTCTCTACTGGTGAATACAATAATTTTATTTAAAAGTTAAACATTACTTACTTTGTATTTTAAACTTAAGAAACAAATTATAAATGTGTACACATTTAACTAAAGTCGTTGAAAAAATTCTAATTCAAAGACAATGGAAAACATCTTTTTCATAGACATTTGTATAAACATACAGGTATGATCCAAAGAGCTTCTTTAAGTATCCTCAAGAGTTAGGATACAGCCAGTGGAAAGCTTAATGGGCTTTTAACTTTTTCCCTTTGAAAACTAGATCTACAACTGGTTTTGAGAATATCCTTCGTTTCAAAAGCATATACACTAGATGGGGAAGGGCTGTTTCAGAAATCCTTTTTGGCACACTAGACTAGTTGCAGTTTGCATTGGATCTCAGCTCTAGTCAGATTCTACCAGAATCAGCAGAATTTTAGTCTAAGCAATTTTCACTTCCTTTTGGCCCACTCAGGACTGTGAATTTCCATGTATTGTCAAGGTTCATGGACCACACTGCAAAATCCTAAGCTACTGGAGTTCCTGAAAAACTATGCCTACATGGTTTTGGGCTGAACTAGCACAGCCACAGTTCATCTTATAAAGTACTTCTTGGTTGTCTCTCCTGCACATATCACTTTCTCATTACACACCTGATCAGTAGGCTCTCTCAGTGGGAGCTGAACTTGTCTCTGTGAAACATCCTCATACTTTAGGGGTGGATAACAGGATGGGACAGCTTCAAGACAGCACACTATTTACATTAAACTTTGTGCCCTGGGACCCTCATATTTATTAAGCTTCATCCCTCAGTATAATACCATGTGCCAGTTTAAGTTCTTCAGGCAGACTTCTCCTTGTGGCATCCTCCCTAAATGGCTGGTATGGTTAAAGATAGGTCGTGGGCTTTTTCTGTGGTGTGTCGAATCCTATGGCATAGGCTACCAGAGTGGGTGTGGAAACCACCTTCATTTTCTATATTTAGGAAGGTGTGCATGAAACATTTTTATTCTAGACAGCATTTGTTGGAGCATGAATTGCATTAGAAGACAGCCATTTTGAGTCTGAGACAAGGCGAGACAGATATTCTTTTTAATAAGTTTGCCATTTTGTTGTCCAACAATCTAATATAAAAATATAAACAATTTCATAGCCTGCTTCAGTTTTCATCATCCTGAATAATTTGGTATCACCTGAAGCCAGCCTTTATACTTGTAAGTGATCTACACCAGAAGCACTTTTTGATCTTTGAATTTAAGTTAAATAAAGCTGTGACAGACAGTAAATTGTTAATGCTAGGGATGGGCACGGACAGGACCACAGACCTAATTTTTCCATGTGTTCCCTTTAAATGGCTTTTGCAAAGCTGTGTGGCACACAAGTGAAGGCCAAGCAGCGAGTTCAGCAACTTCTGGGTGGGTGAAGTCACCACTTGGCCTTCACTCACACACTGTGCAGCTTTGCAAAATGCACAGTGCACAAATAAATGGCTTTTGCAAAGCTGCCCAGCGTGTGAGTCAAGGCTGAGTGGCAAGTTCACCCACTTCTGACACAGTCCAAATGGACCGAGGTCCAGTCTGTTAACGTAGACATTAACCGTCATTTTTCTGGACCATGCCCATCCCTAGTTAATGCTGTAACCTGGTCTGAGAACCTTGAGTGACAGGGGATTTAAATAGAAATTCTTCAGTTGAGAGAGTCATCTAGGAGTGGAAGCTAAGAATTGACAGTTGACTGGGAAGGAAGATTAAGGGAGTGAGAGGGTCAAGACGGATCCCCATTTAAGCATGAGGGAAACAGCAATTAGAAAAGGGGGGTGATCCATAGCTAGTCTGAAGGAGAAGAATCCTAAGTTAAGTGGGAAGCCCATCCCTAACAAGTATGAGGGAAATAGCTCCTAAAAGATGAGGGTGATCTCTAGACTGTCGATGAGAAAGCAAATTGGAACTTGTTTGAAAGTTCCTGCCTTCCCCAACTCTAGTGTCTGTTAGTCCAAGAAGGTTATGCTAGTTTATGTAAGAAAAAATGCCAATAAATCTCTCCTCAGGTTTTAACAACCTGTCTGAATAACAGAAACAGTGACTTGTTTGTGACAAATTATCTGGCATTTATTTGTATACCTCATTCCTGTTGCCTGCTCACCTCATAAGTCCTAAATGATTCCTACCTGTTCATTTTCCTCAAAGTTAAATAAAACAGTATGTTACTTTTGAACTACCATCAGCCTCTCATGTGCCATTATCAAACCAGGACAAAAAGAACTATTGCCAGCGATTCCTCTAGCAGTGTAGACACACCTTATGGATATGTACATTTAATTTACATAGCCTTCATGGCAGCCAGATGGAAAAACAGCAATGATTTCTCAACTAAACCTTTCACAGCCTGTGGCTGCATTTGCCAATGAGTTTCCCCCCTAAATATCCAAGCCATAACTGTATGTACTCATAACTGCAACAAAAGAAAAGCCAAGCACAGAAAAAAAAAATTCAGATCAGAAAAACCTCACAATCTTGTACCACAAATCCCTTACACTGTTGCTTTCACCATGAACCCAGCAAACAGCTAAATATTCATCTAACCCAAAATGTGAATATGACTTTACCTCTGGTGGAGTTTTAAGAACCACAAAATACTATATGCAAAGACTTTGAATTAAATTCACATTTCGTTTTCAGTGAAATTATTTAACAGAGAATATTACTATCTTTTAAAAAATGTAAATATGAAAACTCATATCTGTATTGTTAAAAAGGTTTACAACCCCACCCTTCAAGTGATAAATGTGTATATCGCTACATTACAGAAAGTGTTAGCCCAACTACCCGATGGGCCAGATCCCTTGCTCAATTCTCCATGCAAACTACAGCTTTTGACATGTTCAAAGAGGAGTTCCTGGATGCTGTAGGCTGATTCCTGACAAGACAAAGGTACTGGTGGCTGGGGAGGCTGAGGTCTTGGAGAGCACTGCGCTTCCCACAACTGCTGACTAAATTAAGAGTCTAGGGACTATACTGGATTCAGCCTTATTGCTGAAGAAGCAAGTTAATTAAGTGACAAAATAAGCTTTCTTCCATCTTCATTTAGCCCAGAAGGTATCTCCCTACCTTGGCTCTGGCTGATCTGGCCACATGGATCCATGCCACAAAAACTCTGCAGCTAGACTATTTGAAATGCACTCTACAAGGGTTTGCCCTCAAACACAACCTGGAAATCCAGCTGATTCAGAATGCCACAGCTCAATAATTATCAGGAATATATTTATTACACTTGTTCTGCAGTCAGTCCACTGGTTACTAATAAGTTCCAGGGTTCAATTAAAATATTGACAATTCCCGACAAAGCCCTTCATGGCCTAGGGCACACATATCTAAAAGACCACCCCTCCCAATAGGCTGAATTGTGACAGCCTGCAAATGGGTAAGATCAGCAGCTCCCCATACTTAAGCATTCTCTGTTGTGAGCCACACTTTGCAGAAAGGCCTGACTGAGGTCAGGAAAACTCTCATGCTTCTATCATTCTGCAGAATGTTTAAAATAGAACTGTTCAGGAGGACATTCTTATAAAGGTGAGTGGTCTGTAATAAAATGGAACTGTTCAAGAGGATGCTTTCTGGGCTGTAAATTTATGACACAGTGTATTGTACATAGTTTTTTTTGGGGGGGGTTATTGCATTGTTTTCCAGTTTTCTGTTCCCCAATCTTATTACACAGGTTATATGTTTTATACTGTTACTATTGCATTAAGTTTTGTAATCTGCTTTTAGTCTGGATGTGAAAGTCTGACTGTACATAAATAATATGAAAGTTCCTTGCTAAGCAAGAAATGCAACATTTCAGAAGGTCTATGGAAATTCTTTTCTAGCTCTCTTTGACAACAATGTTTAAGACTTCTATCACTGTAAGTACTTCTGGAAGAATCTTTGTTGGGAGGACAGGCTGATTTTGGGATATATTTTCTGAAAGCGAGTTTGACCTTGCGTTGTGGATTTAGAATCTTGAAGTCTCCAGTAACAAATCAGTCCTGGAATTTCCTTAAATATCCACACAATGTATGCAAAACTTCTCAAGCCATTCTAAATCTTTTCACTTCCTTAAAATAAGGAGTGGTGGAGGGAAACTCCAACATAATGGCAATGATGATGAAAATCTAATTGCTGTGCTAAATCTGATGGTAACCATAAAACAGCAGAAAGAAACATGCCTTTGAAACATATTTGTATAGGAAAGACAATTGTTACAATAAGGGAAAAGAAGCTATCTGAACTGTTCAGTGTCAACAGTACCCACCACAATGATCTGCTATCATAACATTTTTAAAAGGTGGCAACTCTTGTGTACCGAATACTCCACCAAACACTACCCTAATCTCTCCTACAATGCACATCCATAAGTTCTTGCAAACCACAATCCATAAGGCAACTAAGAATAGCAGCATCTTTGAGAGCTTTACTTGCTGAATGCACGACAGCAAACTTTCAATAAGTTCCTAATGGAAACAAAGCAGTCAATTAAAGCTTACCCCATAATGTCTTGGAGCTGAAGTGCTGACTAAAAAAACCCAAAACCGAGAGTCATTACCTTGGGTTTGTGGTGCAGAAGTTTATATTTGCAAACAGCTGGATCTCAGTCAGCCAGTTCCCATGACAGCCCCTCCAAGGAGTATTGATTTCTGGAGGAAAAGGCACCATAAATCTACTTCAGCAGAATTGCATCATTTCTAGAGACTGGCTTGAGAAGGCAAATTAAATGTTTTCCGTTAGTAACAAAAAGGCAGACACACTCAGCTCTGTTTTCATTTCTTTTGGAGTTTCCGGTTACAGAATGCTGTGTGCCACTCATTCATGTTTAGTATATGTAAAGGCAGCAAATTCATGCTTATGAGAAAACATCTCTTCATACTACAGAGCTCCCATGATTTAAGAAAAAAAACCCTGTGTTGTTGATTTTTGAAGTTTTCATTTAAATCATAGGAGGAAATTGAAGCAAAAGCCAGCACTTCCTCTGGGGAATGAAAGATCAGGGGGGAAATCACAAACACATGAGCAGGGCTGAGATACAACAAAGACTGAAGTATTGCTCTGAGCAATAAGAAACCAGAATTTCATTTCAGGTAACAAGCAAAGAACCCTTGATCAATTATTCATACAATATGCAGCAACAGTTAACGCTTGCTTCGGTGAAAAGGAAGAAACTAGGGCAAGCCTCGCTTTGACAGAGTTAGAGTGGAATATTCCATTTTCCTTGAATGTCTGGCAATTGTTTTATTTCATGTGTTTTTCATTAGGATGCTCTTCCCATTCTTGAGGGCCAGGAGAGAGTAACAAAATTCATTTGCTGCAAAGGGGAATAATGTTTTAAACTAGTTCTCCATCCTAGCATCGCTTCCTTGAGTGCCTTCTCACCTTACCAGTGACCCAAAACTACGATTCAGTTAAGTCCCCTCAACTCAGTGATAATGAAACCTTTGAGATTGCACTATATGGGGGAAATGTAAGGGTTTCTTCATAGGGGAAACATCTTTTACGCAATTTGTCTGTGGCAGTTAGTCATGTCATCATGTTATCCTTGCTTTTAAGAGTGTTACATTTTAGTTATTTTGTTTCAACAAATTATGCACTACAAGCTTATTTTCAACTATAGTATTTAATAGATAGCAATAAAATAAGGCTGCAATGCACTCTCAGGTTTAAGAGGGCAGAAAGAAGGAAAACCAGAAAGACGATACTTCAATGCTGATCAAGAGATGTGTAATTCTACTTCAGTTTCTCAATGTACCAGGAATCTAGCGCTGCATACTTACTTCCTGAGACCTACACGAGTTTTAAGAACGGCTAGCAGTAGAACTTCTTGCATTATTCAAAGGATATTTTTAACTGATGACTTTAAAAAAAACAGTTCCATTCAGAAGAATGAAATTCATTTATTCAATTATTCATTCTGTAAGTGCTAAGCTGGCAACATTCCTTTTAAAACAGCCTACATTTAACTTTGATGAACTGTGTTACTGTAGGTCACTCTAGTCATTCCTAGTGCCAGTCAAATAAATACAGCAGGCTGCAAGCCAAAGTGCTACAAGACTGGCTTAAGTCCAAAGGCTCTCTTCTCAATATGCTGGTACACAGAATCATCCAAGGCCAGTATAAGTAGCTAAAGTGCTTGGGCAGCTACTCGGGATTCCACCACTATCAAGGAATTCCAGATAAGCTCCATCATTAGAACAGAAACAGATCACTGAAGACCTGAAAACACAAGGGAAACAAGGAGATTTGAAAAAACAACTTCTCAACTTTCTACTCCCAATCCCCTAGACCAGGGGTGGGCAAATAGCGGCCCGGGGGCCACATGCAGCCCGCCACAGAGTTTTTTGCGGCCCGCCAAGACAGTCGGCCATGTAGTGTGCTAGGGTACATTTGTCTCATTAAACTGATTCTAAAATTAAATATGCTTGCAGCTATAGATGATATGAAATTAGAACAATACATAAATTGAATAAAACTACCACTATTTTATTTAAGTTATACTTATTGATTTTTATGATACAATTTATACCTTTTCTGAAATGCAAAGTTAACTAACCTCCGCTCCCACAAAGTGGCCCCCGAGTCAAAACAATTGCCCACTCCTGCCCTAGACAATATAGAAATTTTAAGAAAAATACATTCACTAGTTGCTTCCCTCTTCCCCCACTTCTCTCTTTCACAGATGTGTGTAAGCCATCATGGAACCTTCAGTTGAAATAAATTTTAAGGCAGAGGGATTACTGAACTTCTCACAGGATTGCTGACAACCATTAACAAACACCAACTGGAAAACCAGTTCTTTAATACAATAGCGAATGTAACTTTATCAGGACTAGTTTTGGGCAGGAACGCACAGGAATGGAGTTCTGGCTAGCTTCCTAGTTGGCCTTGCCTACAGCCTCCCCCCCTCAGATTCCCCAGGTGCCTCGCAAGCCGCGGGGTGCCTGGGGAAGCCAAGCTGATCCAGGGAGGAAAGGCAGTTTAAGCTGCCTCCCCTCCTCGGGTTCCCCTGTGGGGCTCCCGGGGAACCCAATCCAGAAACTGCCTTGCTTCCCTTGGGTTCCCCATGAGGCCCGCAAGGTGTGGGGCACCTGGGGAAGCCGATCCTGGGAGGGAGCTGCACTGTCAGGGGTGTGGCCTAATATGCTAATGATTTTCCACTGTTGGGTGTGGCCTATTATGTTAATGAGTTCCTGCTGGGATTTTTCTACAGAAAAAGCCTTGCTTCACATTATTACTACAGCACAGTAAGGAAGCAGTGTACTCAGAACAGTTCCTGTCTGTACTCCTGGGAAGTCAGGCAGCCTAAGTCTTTTCTGTTTTGTTCCCCAACTATAGATAGCTATTTCTATACAGCATCTACTCTGATCTAGTTGCATGGGAGTTTTTTTAAAAAAAATAAAATTAAAAATGTTGACAATGCACTAGGTAAACAAACTTACAACATCCTTACAACAGTGACACTGAAGTAATTCACTGTAGTTACAAGAGAACTCATGGCATATTAGTTGTGAACCTGAAGGCCAAAATACATGCTACATCAGGAACCCATGATCTTATTTCTCATTGTATGCTTTAACCTCAAACAACATCCACGGGGCACCAGATTTGGAGCAGGGTCATAGCTGAGGGAGGGGGATTAAACCCTTTCCCCTGCACTATCTTCCAGAAAGAAATTTTCTCTTTTGTCCTGCTAAAACCAAACAGCTATTGTGTTGGGGGAGGCAATTAATTCCAGGACAGTGATACAAGGGGAGAGGGGATTTTTTAGTACTCCACCACACAGACCCACCTCCAAGCTGAGATAAATCAGAAGATCCAGTGAAAGACCCTAACATATGAATCAAAGTCCCACGTTTGATGAGGCATCAGCTGTCTGCAATGGGAAGATAATGTTGACATATCTTAAAGGGTTGCTGTAAGGATTCCTGTCCCCCAGCTTTTCCTTTTATTTAAGTTTAAATTAAAATTACAAAACTAAAGCAACAATTAACAATCTGTTACAGAACCAAAAAGCAAAATGACCAACTATCCAAACTGTGTTGCATGGGGGGGGGGGGGAATTACATCCTTAACACATAGAAATTTTAAGACTGGTTTCCATAGTTTGTCTTATTTAAATAAAGGGACTACTATATGTAAATCCCCCCCAAACGGATTATGCATAATCCTACCCAACCAATGTAAAAACAAGAAATTTGGTATTTTTATCAAGCAAAGAGTCAGCTCAAAAATCCAATAACAAAAATTCCGAAGAATAAGGCAGTGGAAGACTCACAGTGTTGGATATCACTTTATGAACCACCTTCCAAAAGTCCTGAACCAGATGGCATTCCCACCACATATGTAAAGCAGTGCCTTCCTGCTCACAGGATCTCCAACATAGTGGGTTCAAAGATTTGTTCATCAGGTTAAATTGTGTGGTGTTAAATACCAATGAGATAACAACTTATAAAATTGGACTTTAATAATGCAACAACTGGATTTGTTGGAGGGGGAATTCCAAATCTGTTTCCAGTCGGATTCCGAAAAGGCCAGTTTCAGAGAATCAGACCATTGGGGGGGGGGGGGGGGGTATGGTATATTGCCATTCGTAATAATTTATAGAGGGCAGAAATCATACCTTGTTTACCATCATTCCCATTCCAGATTACGTCCTCAAACAGAGTTAGTGGCTGAAGCAAAACCCCTGGACCTGATCAGATTAGTGATTAGATTTTTCAGCTGAAAATATCTAAGCCAAGAAATCTTAATTCCAAATCTTTCTTTCAATATGGATTTATTTAAGATTGCCCCATCTTTAATTCTGTTGTAAGGATAACAAAATAAAGTATAGAACTGTCCTTTAATTCTCTCAAGCACTATATAAATGCTATTAACATCACCACCACCAAAACAAATTATTATTGGCAACAGCACAGCACAAAGTCCACAGACACCTCCATCTGAGAGAAGTTCTAGCCTCCTAATTTCAACCTCATTCTCCATGAACCTTTATTTTTATTTTAGTATAATTTATGTTATCTCACTGAAGCAATAAACCTCTGCCTGAACTATACTACTACAGACTGTAAATGGGAGACTTGCATGATTGAATACTCTATTATTAAGAGGGGAAATTCCCCTCAAAATAACAATGCAAGACTGACACAGAAGGGTCCTAGTGCAGTCTTTGTCATATAGCTGCTAGAGCAGTGTTTTTCAACTTTTTTCGAGCTAAGGCACATTTCTTTCATTGAAAAAATCCCGCGGCACACCTGACAGTATCTCACGGCACAGTGGTTGAAAAACACTGAAATACAAGATAAATGGGTCATTAGTTGCCTCAGCTCAAGTATTAACTATGACAGTATTACAAATACACGTAATAGCCACTCAACTTGAAATCGTAAGTTACAGATCCAAAGTGTAATGGCTCCTTCCCATAACATTGACCTGAGTTTCAGAAGAAATATAATGTGGATGTATTTTAATACTGCGATTCTGCTAAAGTTTTTCAAATAGAGAGTTTAAACTCTTACTCTTATCTGAACGGCATTCCGCTGACCATAAGTGATTTGAAGAGAAGCACAGTACGCCCATTGTTCACTGAGGGACAGTTACTGATTTGAACCCCACCCTGACAGAAACAGCTAGCTGTTACCATCAAACATATTTATGTTTACTGGAATGTCTTGGTGCAAATCACCCTACCTCAGGCCAGCCACAGAGCGTGCGAGCGGAATCAGTGAGACCGTGCCACTGTTCTTTCTCGCATGTGCAAACGCGTCCCGGAAGGTCAGCCCGGAAGGCACATTTCTTTCATTGAAAAAATCCAGCGGCACACCTGACAATATCTCGTGGCACACCAGTGTGCCACGGCACAGTGGTTGAAAAACACTGTGCTAGAGTGTCATACTAGGATCTGGGGAAATCTGGTACAAACCAGCCCCCCTTGTTATGGAGGTTTGATGGGTGACCTTGGACCTCTCATTCTCTCTCAGATCAACCTATTTCACAGGGTTGTTGTTATGAGGATAAAATGGAAGACTGGAAAACAATACTGTAAGCTACTTTGGGAAGAAACATGGGGGTATAAATGTAATTTTAAAATACATCCTTCTGTGCACACTGAATTAGTTCTGTCATAATATGGCTTTAGCACTTAAGTGAGAACTAAGCCTAAACACCAATAAGTCTATAGAACTGGGTATAATATCCTATGGAGACAAATGGTTACTGGAACATGTCATCACATAGTCCAAACTTCTCTTTCGGCAGTCTGCGCCAGAAACAGTTTCCTTGTGCAAGCAAACTTTCCAAAACTGAGTCTTCTTCTATCTGTGACCTTAAGTCGGCATTCTTAAGTTAGCAATTCCGGGAAACTTCCTGCAATGCCTAGAAACAGAGCAAATGAATCAGACTGATTGGTCCAAACTCTAGGGACACATTTTTAAAAACCATAAAATTTATCCAAGTCCTTATCAAACCACTTGCTTTGATAAGAAAACATACGTTAAAGATAGCCTAATTACACAAGTTCAGCTTGAAGTGTTTGAACATTTTCAATAGTCTGGTTTAAACTGGAATGAGAGACTGAGGAAAGGGGGAAACAGAACAATTATTTTAGAAGGTTCTTTCTTCCACCGTAGCCATGTGGAAAGGCCGTGTGACTGAAAATTTATTACTTCCCTTCTGTATCACCACATATATAGCATTTTAAAAGACCAGGTGGGCTGGTACTGCTTAGCCAGCTTGTCCACAGTCTCTCAAAAGGGGGATGGGGCATGATAAAACACAAATCAGAATTCAAACTATACAGAAGTTTATTTAAACTGGTAAAACTACAGAAAATCTAGTTAAAGCTGACTAACTTTGTTTAAATCAACCAATTTCAATCAGCGCATTGTGCTTATGCTTACATATCACTGGTACTCAAAATGTGCCTTGCTTTGGCTGGCCCGCTTTCCAGAAGTTTTGTAACCGTTTTATGGAAAAAGTTAGGAACAGCTTTTTCCTGGATATTAAATGATCAGATGATGAGTGTAAAAAATGTTCATTATTAGGGGTATGAAAAATATTATTCAACCTGATATAAAATCTTGTTTCATAAGCAAATGAGCAATGCTGAATAAGTCAACCATAGAAATTTTGTTCCAAATGAAAGGAGCTATTGATGCATGGGGCCTTTACCACAAAACATTCCAGCTACTGCATGAAAGGGGTGAAAAGGCTACTAAAAGGTACATGAGCCACAGCAATTTCAAGCTAAATGATGGTTGACTTTTTTTTACATAGCCTAATAATATTTGCAGTCAGAACCCAAGCTATGTTAAATAAATGTTCCTTGCTCTATAGAGTACAAAAGTTTATTTGTGAACTCTTCAATATTAACCGAAGATGCCACATCAGCTCACAGGCAGCATTTGGCAAGAGATAGCAAAGAGTCGCTTAATCTTCACCAGATTTTACATCAAGTCAAGCATCATTAGAAACTGCCCAACACACTTTAAAAGGAACATGCATCTCACCTTAATGTTTACTTAGATTTAGGAGTAATTTTCTCACAGTTGTTGAACATCCAGAATTGCCACAGAAGGCATGATGCAGCATATTCAGTTGAGTTTGAATGGGCCTCCACCAAAGAATGTCTGGGAGTGCAATCCCAAACTCACTGGCTTTAATGGATTTAGAAGGGTATCATCTGTTTAGGATTGCCCCCAGATGGCAGTTCTTAACTCTGATAAGACACATGTGAGCATATTTTGAGACTTTGTCCTGGTCGACATAAAGTCTCCACAGTTGTGAACCCATAAATATGTACATGCTCACTATTTCAGGGACATCTTCAGATCCCTACATTTATAATGAAGTAGCACAAATTCCAAACAACTCTACATCCTCTTTATTCAGCCATTAAATGTAGAATTCTCTTTACTAGAATTTGTTTTTGGAATGATAAGATTTTATATGCCAGTACCATTTTGGTGTGTCTCTATGGGGTACCATCTACTACAACTTTAGTTATGGCAGTTCAATCACCCTGATTACTTAACATGTTGCCCTAATCTTTCAATGCTAGGATATCAGTTCTGTTTACACTAGCTGAGTTTGTGCATCTGACATTGTCTGACCTCCTTTTACTCTGTTGTATACATTCCACTGCTTGTGAAAGTATACAGTACTAAGTTCCCAAAACAAGCCAAGGTTGGAACAGTCTAAGATTGGATTCATTTGTCATTTGAACATTCCCCAGTCACTACATTCATTCATATCTACGAAACAAGGTATTAAAGACCATTAATGATGACTATTTTGATACTTAACAGAATGTATGAGAGCTACCGATACAATATTTTACTGTGACAGAGAATTAAAATACTAGTGAAATCCCGGGGGGGGGGGGGGGGGACGCTGCCGCTAATGCCAACTGTAATTCTGACCACACAACCACAGAGTTCTATCTTAGCTGTCCAGCTGGCACATGACAGAGTCTATTCCAAAAGGAATCTTTTCCTTCCACTGTACTACTAAACTAGGTTACAGAATTGCCGCTGCCTATAAAGCCCTATATGGCCAGGGACCTGTTTACCTGAGGGACCGCCTCTCCCCATATGTGCCCCAGCGAGCACTTCGATCGGGTTCTCAAAACCGCCTGGTTCTACCAGGGCCCAGGGAGGCCCGATTGGCAGCAACAAGGGCCAGGGCTTTTTCGGTGGCAGTCCCGTACTGGTGGAATGAGCTCCCAAAGAACATCAGGGCCTTGCAGGACTTACTACAGTTCCACAGGGCCTGCAAGACGGAGCTCTTCCGCCAGGCTTTTAAGTAGGGGCTGCCGCCATGATTTTACAGCCTTGGCCCTAGTAATAACATTGCCATCTAGACAAGCTGCACCTGCCAATGTGTTGGGATGGGATGAGGTAGTGCCATCTAGTAAGGATACTGTATAACTGTTTATATGATTTATGTTTTTAAATTGTTTTTATGATTTTAATGTTTATGTCTCATGCTGTTAGTCGTCCTGAGCCTGCCGAGAGGCGGGGAGGGCAGGTTATAAGCTCAATATAAATAAATAAATAAATAAGAATGCTATTCTTCCACAAAACAGAAAGGGTGTAGAAGGTCCTGGACTTACATCTAATTGGAAACAGAAGCTGTTTGCCAGTGGACATAACGACAAAGAAAATCAGTCTATAGAATATACACTTTCAATCTGTGGAGACAGCAGGCTGAATCACTATTCCTAAAGTATATATACCACTTTGGCATAAATAACCCAAGTCCAAATAAAGATGCAACAGTGAATTTAAAGTTATTTAAAACATGTCACGTCAGAAATGAATTACAGTTTAAGGAACTAACAAAATAGAATTGTATACGTTCCACCGAACATATTCCCTCCATCACTGCTACAAGAAGTTGATTATATAAATCAATGACAAGTTCCAGAAATGTAAACACACAGAGATGCAGAAAACTCAAGGGATATGTTTTGTATAATGACTGTCAAGCTATCTGAGTTGCATAAATGAATGATGGAGGCACATGTTGTATTTTAGACCATATACCCTGTCAGGGTATGCCTTAATGTACCTCTTTAGTACAACCCAAATTATTAGTGGAATGGAAACCTCTATCCCTAAATTTAACAATTTCTCTTAAGGAAGAAAAGTAATATCTGGTCTAAATGTGGTTATGTGTACTGTGAAACCAAATCTCCTCTTTTAAAGGAGTTTTCACAACCATTTGCAACAGACTGCGAAACCATCTGCAAGGTTCTGGTGTTATGGGAGAAGAGGAAATGCATCCCCACTACCAGGCAACTGGCCCAGCATTCCCTGGCCAAGATTTGGTCACATGTTAAGTGACTAATCAAGGCTTCTACATCCTGCCCCAACTAGACACATGTAACTATGAAACTAGAGTTGGACAGGATGAGAAATCTCATAGCTCAATGGCAGGCAATGACACCACTGTTGTGTGATAAGGTAAGGAACATCCACTTAGCTGCCTAAGCAAGTAAAAGTGCTCCTCTTCCTCCTCCACCCCTTCCTCTTCAGAATGAGCACAATGGGATTAGCCATGTGGCGTGGTCAGATCATCCTGTTCAACATGGTCCATGAAAGGTTTGGGTCAGACAGTAAAGAATTCCTTTCTAGGGGAGAAATTACCATACTAAAACAGCAAGATCAGGGAAACCGTAACTGCAAGCCAGTAATCTGCAGAAAGCAGGGGGGCATTTCTTTTTGTCAATTCTTTTTCCTCCTCCCCCAAACAGCAATTTTCACATAGAACCTCATCAAAAATTCAGCACAGCATTACTGTGAGCTACTGTGTGACGTTTCAATTCAGAATAAATTTCTTTGAGAAAGTTCTAAGTATGAAGTGAACAAGCTGGCCTTCCCAGTGCTGCTGTGTTTTCCTTCTGCTATCTGTAAACAATAAGCTGAGGAGTTTATTCATTACAAATGCAAAGAGCTAGTATGCTGTACCAAGACAACAGAATAAGTAAATTCCTTGTTATATTACCTTTGATTATCACAATTTCACCATTAAAAAAAATACTCTTAGAAATTGAAATAGGAAGCAATGAAGCACTCTCAATGCAGACATGTGTTTTAATGCAAAAAGTAATGAAATCCCTGAAGGCAAGTCTAAGAAAAGATGCAAACGAAATGGAAAGTGAGCAGACTTAATAGACAGTGTGAACAATTTGGTATGTTACGATCAGTTACAGAAAGTTAAGTAGGGCTGCCTACAGAAACTTCCTCAAAACTCAAGGTGTTAAATAGAGATAATCAAAATAAAGAAAAAGACTCAATAAATTACTTTAAATAAATACACATTCATGCACCCCATTTTATACAGTAGATCCCATTGTTACAGATCGTTGTATATGTCAACTGCAATCTAGCTCCTAAAAAGAAAACACTGGAATTGGCAATGCACAGATCTATGAGGATTATATAAATGAAATGAGCAAAGCTAAAAGGACAGCATAAGAATCAAGCTCTGTTTCCTCCAGCTCTCTTACTCAGTTGCCCCCATTGTTCTCTATGGTGGAAAAAAAGTAACGTTTTTTCCTACCACAGAGAACAATGGAGGGGATGGGGCAACCTGTTTGGGGCCCTGTAGAATTGGACCCCGTGGTCCAATCTTCTTGAAACTTGGTGGGCATTTTAGGGAGAAGCCCCAGAAGCTACCCTGCAAATTTGGAGCCTCTCTCTCAAACCCCCTCTCCTCCAGCCCCTCATATACCCTGTGAGTTTTTGCCATTGACTTCAATGGCCCATAATGGGGCTGAAACTGACATTCGGCCAGCCAAATGGGCTTGCATTGCCAAAACCGACATGTGGGGGTCATTCAGCAGCCGGAACAGACATGGTCTGATTTGGCCTGATCTGAATCAGGCCAAAAAAAATTTATTTGCACACTCCTAGTGGGCACAAATGGAAGTGTTGGCAAGCCCCTCCCCCAGCTCCCAGTGTGCCTGCGGAGGAAGTGAAGCGAGAAGGGGTTTAAAGTTTAAACCCCTTCTGTTTAGAGTCACGCAGCAGCAGTAGCGCAATCTTTCCATTGTATTCTATGGGGCCCTTCTCGCTTCGCTCCCCCATCCTGCCTGCCTTGGCAGGCCAGCTGGGGAAGGGAAGGGGAGGCTTTTGAAGATGCCCCCCTTTTGCTTTCCTTTCCGACACATTTCCAGTGATGTAGGGGGCGTGGTAAATGCTAATGAGTTATGCTAATAGGTATGCTAATGAGCTCCTGCACCTCTTTTTCTACAAAATGACCCCTGGTAATAGGTATGGTTCCCTTCATCCCAGACTTATATTGATTTGGGTCAATGCAGTGGCAGCTAAGGTAGAAAAGCACCTCCTCCTATGCCATGTTTTCTGGGTTCCAAGGGTCTGGAAAGTGGTTCCGTCGACAGTTACAGAGTTGCCAACTCTGGGTTGGGAAATACCTGTAGATTTGAGGGGCATAGCCTTGGGAGTGGGGAGGGACCTCAACAGGGTGTAATGCCATACAGTCCATTGCCCAAAGCAGCCAGTTTCTCCAGGAGAACCAAATTTGGAGATCTCCAGGTGCCACCTGGAGATTGGCAATATGAAGGGGAAGGCTGTATTTTACCTCGTGGCACATTCAATGACTCCCAAAAGCAACAGCAAATTGTTTAAAATGTTGAAAGCAACGGCCAATTCAGGCTGCATATGCAAACGACCTCTGTGTTCCGACTGGCTACGGGGGGGAGAGAGAATGATGTGCAGAATACAGTGAGGCCCAATCAGCCTGCATATGCAAATGACCTTGAAAAGTTAGCCCAATCAGGTAGAAGGTGAGTGAGTCATCAGGAACATAGCTAGCCTTTTATATATACGTAGATAAAGGCAGTCCATTACATTCATACAGCTTAAAAACACCAGTCTCAGGGTTTACAACAGTATATCTTCCATTGTTTTATATCCCTTAGTTGCCATTAATCTAGCCAGCATTCTTCTGGTCAATATCTTCACTGTGTACGTATGTGAGCAGAATCAAAGTAAAATATGCAGGCTTTACGTTCCAGCTGGAATAACACATTGCATTGAATGTACATGCTAGTTTACAGACATATTTTTTATTCTTCCTGAGTGTCAATCTTCTTTTTCCAAAAGCAGAAAGTGCAACATTCTGGACTCCCCTTTCCTGCTATCAGGTAAGCTTCAGGTAAGACAGCCCAGAAATTGTGATCAATTCCAAAATGAAAATTACCCATCATACAATAGGGTAAGAAGATGGTTAGTACCTGCTCTGCTATCATCAAATACTCTACTACTACTTTTGGCCAACAGTGGCTGACTCTGCATGAAGCATTTCAGATCGACTCATTTGTGACTCAGTGACCAGGCAGTGCTGCACTGATTCCCCACATTCAAATATTTTAAAGGCAGTTCACTAAGAATATTAGAAGTCAACAGACTTGAACTGTTTTTGAATTGGGGGGTTGTAAGGTATGGGCAAGTGTGCACATTTGTTGAAGCTCCCAGGAAGATGCTCCCTGCCTTGAGGCACCATGCTGGTGATTTCGCTGCCAACCAGCACCGGAGGACAAAACATTTTCTGTGACTCAGCTAGAATCACATACACTTGTATGTAAATATGTCAATGCAATTTTAGAGTACATGCAACAGCGTTAGGACAAGGGAGTGCTGGCCTGGCTTCCTCAACAGCAGATACACATTTCCTGTTCTTATTGACATTTGCCCCTTTGTGAAAGGATGCAAAAACACTCACAAAGGGGTGTAAACAGTTACCAGAAAGGGGAGGAGAGTTTTTTGAAGAGGCAAAAGAGTTCATGACATGCATCTCCTAGTACAAGTCAGAGCTATTGAAAAGTCATAGACTTCTGACAACCTTGAAGCTCTATTAGAAGAGGAGGCAAAACCATTTATACAAGAGTTATACATCACAGGTTTAATCACCTTGCAGCCATTATTGCATATTTAGTATTGTTATACTCAGGGCTCCGTTGGGGCCAGGGTGCGCCGGAGCGCCGCTCCGGGAGAGAGGAGGCGGGGGGGCGTGGCTTTAAGTTCCCGCCCCCCCGCCTCCTCTCTCCCGGAGCGGCACTCCCCCCCCATCAATGCTTCCCGGGGCCGGCAGCGCTCCGCCGGCCCCGGGAAGGAAAAGCCACCCCCCCTCCCACTGCTCCCAGGGCCGCGGCAGAGCGCTGCAGGCCCCGGGAAGCCTCTTCCCCCCCCCCACCTTCAAGAGTCCCGGGGCCGGCGGCGCTTTGCCGGCCCCGGGAAGGAAAAGCCTCCCCCTGCTCCCTCCCCCCTCCCACTGCTTCTTCCTTTCCCGTCCTTCCCCTCTCCCTTCCTTCCTTCCCTCTCTCCCCCCCACCTACCTACCTACCTTCCTGTTCCTTCCTTTCCCCCTTCCTTCCCATCTTCTCTCTCTCCCCCCCACCTACCTACCTTCCTGTTCCTTCCTTTCCCCCTTCCTTCCTTCCTTCTCTCTCTCTCCCCCCACCTACCTACCTACCTTCCTGTTCCTTCCTTCCTTCTCTCTCTCTCTCCCCCCACCTACCTACCTACTTTCCTGTTCCTTCCTTTCCCCCTTCCTTCCCCTCTCCCTTCCTTCCTTCCTTCTCTCTCTCCCCCCACCTACCTACCTACCTTACTGTTCCTTTCTTCCTTCCTTCCCCCTTCCCCTCTCCTTCCTTCCTTCCTTTCTTCTCTCTCTCTCTCTCCCACCTACCTACCTACCTTCCTGTTCCTTTCCTTCCTCCCCCCTCCCTCCCTTCCTTCTTGCCTTCTGACACACTGCCGATGATGTCATCGCTTCCGGTGATGTCAGGGGGTATGGCATATGCAAATAAGTTATGCTAATGAGCTCCTGCACCTCTTTTTTTATGAAAGGACCCCTGGTTATACTGCTTTCTTATAAGAGTGTATTTGACATTTAACACTTTTGGAAAAGCCATGTGTTTCTATCTTCTAATGTTTCACTTAATATAAAACAGATTTATATATATATATATATATACATACATACAAGGAAGTTCTACAGCAGCAGATGGGAAAATTTTCCCATCATTCTTCTACAGACTGCCAGAACTCCCAAGGAAACTATTTGGTGCTACTGTGCAAACATAGCCAAAGAATATAAAAGAGAGACAGCACTGTTGCAGGGTGTGAACAACCAATTACTCAAAAGGCAGGCGTTACTACAAGAACAAGTGAAGGAACTCTGTCATTAGCAAAGAAAAAAATGCAAACATAAGACAAACAGGAGATAAATCCATTAACAGCATTTCCCAAAACGCAGGATCACCACTGATCACTGTTGCTTATAACAAGGGTTATAGACCACAGCACCCAGTGACAACTTAACTTGAACCTGCTGTTTTTAGAAAGTGGGCAGGGCCAGGTGGGGCTGTTGCCCAGCAAGGCTTCTGATTGTCTATGCAGATTTTTAAAAACACTGCTCTGGTAGCAGTTGCCACAAGGATCTTCACTGTGCGACTCAAGGTAAGTTGCAGCAGCCATTTTGTGACTGGCTCTGCCTCCTTAAGCAGCCATTTTGTGACAAAGGTGTCCACAGACTCAAAAGGGGTGGGACCCCTAGCTTAGAACATTTTTAGCTTTGCAGCAACATGCTGTGCCCCGAACTGGATAGCCCAGGCCAGCTCAATCTTATCAGATCTCAGAAGCTAAGGAGGGTCAGTCTTGACTAGTATTTGGATGGAAGACCTCCAAGGAATGTCAGGGTCATGACATGGATACAGGCTATGGAAAGCCTCTTGCCTTCAAAACTCTACAGGATTGCCATAGGTCAGTTGTGAATTGATGTTGGGGGGGAGTAACATGCTACACATCTGGAGGTACGTTGAATTTTCCTTCCTTCCCAAAGGTATGGAGATTCTTAAATAGAAAACTAACTATTCAAGCTCCTAAATTATTCTGTACAATCCCTGACAACACATGGGAAACATGTTTTCACCCGTTTTATGATGCAGAGCCAAACACAGAGGTTGGGTATCATGTCAACATCAGAAACCTTTCTACCTAGTCCCCAGTCCTGGCCCCTCTTTTTACAACCATCGATCAGATAGCACAGATTCCTAGTGACTGGGGCTTGGCCATCATCATTCCAATACACAAAAAAGAGACAAATCCATACAATTACCCCCCAATTAGTTTGCTCAGTGTAGTGAGCAAGTTCTATGCAAGGCACCTATGTTGGAAACTCTGGGATTACACATTCCTTATGCCATTAAAGTTTTTCAAGCCAAAGTATTATCCAAACTTCTATATGGCTCACAAATTGTTTATATAAATACACCCACCCCCTAGAAGTCATACAGTCCAAATTTCTAAGGAGTATATTTGATGCCCTTCGCCCTTGCCCTTAGAATAGAGTTGGGACAAGTATCACTAGAGGTGTGTCGCTGGTATTCAGCCATCCAGTACCTGGCTAATCTCATCAAAGTATCATGAATCCAGACTCTGCCCCTCTGGGACTTCATTGGTCACACCTAGGTTTTACTCCTCCTGGTGCCACACCCCCTTGGATCCCTTATTGGACCACGAAATATTTTGTCTCCACCTGAGACAAGCCTCTCAAGGCCTCCCAATGGACTGCATTGTTTCCCCATGTTTATATCCACCAAAGCACATGGCCTCGACCACGTGACTTCTCTATAGGCGCCTAACAGAGTTGCACCCCCAATCTCTTGCTTGGGTCACTTCAATCGTGATACCCTGGTTACCTGCGGTCTCTCCCTCTTCAACCATGGACTACTGCTCTTCGGGACAGGTAAAGTATTACCCTATATAACTTCCCCCTATACATCTCTATCCACTATCTCCTTTCCTTAGGCCTGTATGAATTTGCAGACACCAAACTGAATGTGTGAAGCTACCTTCAATTGGCTTAATAAAAGAATATTTCTTTTCCAAACCAGCCTGATTCTTTGGGTACTCTCTCCAGGGATGCACCTCCGTAAACGCTGGTTTGAGATCCCAATCGTTATTTCCATTTGATATCTCCAAGCTAATTTAAATAGGGAGAGGCAATCTGAGTAACACTTTATACTATAGAATTTGCCCAATACCTCAGAGTCTGTCCCAGCTTAATCTTTTACCCCCAGTGCTTCTAGAAGGGAGATACCTACATGGTCCATGTTCTCAGCACCTTTGCCACTGCCAGTCTGGAACAGCTGAAACCGTCAAGTTTGTGCTAGTACATTGATAATTCTACAAGCGCATGTGCTCCATACACCTCTGTCTTATTCTAAGTTCCCAGGTAGATCAGATATATTTTATACATCCCTCCTCCTTGCAGATCAGTCAAACAAGACCTCCATTAAAGTGGCCAAATTCGGTGCTAAGGTTTTATTCAAAACGAAGTAGATAACCCAAACTCTCAATACCTAGAAAGTACAGGATAGTTTTAAATTTTTCATTTCCTTAATGTTTATGCCTATACGCAATGTTTTCTAGACAAACACTCTGTTGTTATAATATTGTTTGATCTCTGGATTGTATGTATGCACATACTAGCTATTCCATGCTAATCCATCCATTTCAATATCTAATAAGGCTGCTGTTGCTCTGCTGATGCAGACAATTACTCTGACATTCCCTCTGTACAATTCTGATTTACTTTCCACTAGGGAAAAATATCAGAGGCTGGACAAGCAGTGAAATAGAACAAGAATGTTCTCGGAGCATAGACATCTGTCAGTGCTACATCACTTTCAATAGGATGCATGTTCCAAAGCATGTGTCCATCCACAAGTAAAATGAGCAGTAAACATGCATTATAATATTTCTATTTGCATATTCAATCTGACATCAATAAGTCTGTTCACTGAGTTTAATGGGCCTTGCACCCTTTATATATAGAATATAGCTCAGAGGTGTTGAACTCATTTGTTATAAGGGCCAGATCTGACATAAATGATACTTTGTTGGGCCAGGCCATGTGTGTCATAAAATGTAATGCCAGGTACTGGAGATATAAATTTTATAAATGACACTGACAAACCCAATTAACAATACTATTTTTTACCCAAAATACAAACAAAAGCCATTGATTCCCAGAAGTGAAAGCAAACTGATTTACTAGAGAATCCACAAAAGCCCCAATAAATGTCTGCAAGACTAGGTTTTTCCCCAAGGGATACCATAAAGAGGGGGAGGAGATCTTACATTTCCATACAAATTAGTTACTTTTAATATATAGCACTTTTAGGAGACAAGTAAATAAGGTAATTTTTCAGCACACACACCCCAATATGCTCGGCCTCAGCAGCCAAGCTGCTCTCTTGCTCTTTGTTTCCTGTCTTCCCCCATCCTACCTGTGAGAATCTCAAGGAGGCACACTGGACTTCCCTCTCCACTGCCCCACCCCACCAACAACAACCCTGTGAGGTGGTTCAGGCTGAGCAACTGGCTCCAGGTGATGCAGATGACAGGTTCCTGGCTCAGGAGGAAGAGCAGTCTGAACCTGGCTCTCCCAGATTCCCCACACACACACCAGTTCCCATCCATCTTGCATTTCCCACAGAAGCGGTAGAGCTGAGGGGGAAGACCTGACGGAGAGCTGTAGTCAGAGGAGGCAGGAGAGGAAAAACACCTCACCTCCTCTTTCTCCGCCTTCACTGCCATTCCCCTCACAGTATTTTACCTCAGCCTCATAGTCCTGCCCCCTAGCAATTTCCTATTTCTTGACAGCTTCGACCACACATACCTCACCGCGTGTGCCCTCTTGCCTGCTCCCCCCCAGCAGCCTCTCTTCTCTCCCTTGTACCAGTTGCTCTCAGGCCAAATAAAAGTCCTGGACAGGCCAATTCCAGCCCCCAGGCCATATGTTTGACACCCCTGATATAGCTGAACATTAAAAACTGCCTTATACTAAGACAGACATGGGTCCACCCAACTCAGCATTGTCTATTGTGACTGGCAAGGGATCTTGGGATCTCAAATACAGATCACTGCAGCCATGCCACCAGAGATCCAACATCTGGACACGCCAAGATCTAAACTTAGGCAACAGTATGTATAGGCCCTCTCTGTTTTGAAAGACTGATTTGCATACTATAAAATGCTCGCTAGGTACAATATTGCCCTTTCAGTACTGGAAACCATGTCCACCATAATCAAGGGTACCCTTTAAAATTCCTAAAGATGAACATATGAATATTAAAGACTGAAGTTAAAGGCTGAAGAATATTAAAAACCTGGGTGCCAATGCGCCCTCTAAACTGTGGAGTCTTGTGAGCAAAAATTCTACTTTGTGAGCTACTGGCATTAAAGTTGTGAGCAAGCAATTTGGCTATTGCATAAATTAGTTTGCTCTGGATCCATCCTTCCTGAGCCGAGACAAAAATGTATGAGCCAGAGGCTAAAAAACTGTGAGCTAGCTCACACTAACTCAGCTTAGAGGGAACACTGGTGTTGGCCACTGTGTGACACAGACTGTTGGACTGGGTAGGCCATTGGCCTGGCCCAACATGGCCTCTCTTATATTCTTAAGTGTTAAGCATATATAGAATAAGCTTATAGAAGAAAGTATAAAAAGCAAAAAGGCCCCTTTTAAAAAGTGAAAGGCCTGCCCCAATAAATTGAACAGAAAGGGACACAGGCTCTGGCAAAAAAACAACAACTCCTAAGCTAATAATTAGCCATGCAAAAAAGAGAATTTGAAGAGAATGTTGCTAAAAGCATCAAGACAAACAATAAACATTTCTTTAAATATATTCAGAGCAGGAAACCAGTCAGAGAAGCAATTGGGCTTTTGGATTACCAAGGAATAAAGGGACTGCTAGAGGAAGATAGGTAGATGGCAAAGCAGCTCAATGAATTTTATGCTTCTGAGTACCCATACCACAGCCACTATTTTCAGTAAGGGAATCTGAAGAACTGTATCAAATTGAGGGGGCAGGAGATTAAGTTCTAGACCTATTGGGAAAATGAAAAACCAATAAGTCTCCAGGTTCTGACAGCATACACCTGAGGGTTCCTAGAAAACTCAAATGTGAGATTGTTGATCTACTAACCCATATATGTAACCTATCACTAAAATCAACCACTGTACTAGACAACAGGAAAGTAGCAAACCTTGCACCAATTTTTAAAAGGGGGTTCAGAAGGGAACCAGGAAATTACAGGCCACTTAGTCTAAACTCTGTCCCAGGCAAATTAGAAAAACTCTAATTATTAGGCAATAGAGGAACAAAGACTGCTGAGGGAAAATCACCATAGCTTTTGCAAAGCCTTACCAACCTTTTGGAATTCTTTCAGAAATCCAACAAACATGTAGATAACGGTAACCTGGAAGACATTATATACTTGGACTTTTAAAAGGCTTTTGACAAGGTACCCACCAAACACTCCTGAGTAAAGTCAGGACTCATGAGATAAGAGAATGGATTCTCTTATGCATTATTGGTTAAATAATAGGAAGCAAAGAGTAGGGAAGAAATGGACAGTTCTCACAATGGAGGGAAGTACATAGTGGGGTCTCACAAGGATCAGCATTGGGGGTGGTACTGTTTAATTTAAATCCGGTGAAGACGGAGGTCCTGTGCCTGAGTCGGGGTGGTTCAGGGATGGGGATCCCACTCCCGACCTTTGAGGGGGCACCTTTGGTGCCAGCGTCAGAGGTTAGGAGTTTGGGAGTGCTCCTGGATCCCTCCTTAACAATGGAGGCCCAGGTAGCAGCCACTGTTAGGTTGGCCTTTCACCTTCTTCAGCTGGTTCGGCAGTTGGTTCCCTTCCTCGATTGCGACGACCTGACTACAGTGATCCATGCAATGGTCACCTCAAGATTGGACTACTGTAATGCTCTCTACATGGGGCTGCCCTTGTCACAAATTTGGAAGCTGCAACTAGTGTACAATGCTGTGGCCAGGCTTCTGATGTGTCTCCCTAGACAGGAGCACATCTGGCCGGTGCTGAAGGCACTGCACTGGCTGCCAGTAGCATACTGAATTCGCTTCAAGGTGCTGGTGCTTACCTTTAAAGCCCTCTACTGCCTTTCCCCACATATAGCCCAGAGAGCACTATGGTCAGGGTCACAACAGAGGATGCCCACAAGGATAGATGGCTTTAAAACAGGGTAGATTTGATTTAAACCAAGTCAATTTATATTACTAGTTAGTAAGACTAGATTTAAATAATGGTTTTCTACATAAAGACTCATTCTTGCTGGTATAATCTTAATATTTACAACCAGATGAAGGTTTCATCTTTAGAACAACAACATTTCAGATTAGTTTTACAGTTATATCAAAAAATTGCTGCTTTGGTTAAACTATTAGAAACACATCACAGTCAGATAATTATGAAATTACTGCAAGGCGAACTGTCTCTAGTTTAATAGGTTGATCATTCATATTTGGACAACTTTTCTGCTGTACTTTACTGGAAGGAGAAAAATAATCATTACCTTAATAATAACAATTTAAATAGTTTTATTTAACTAAAACAATAACATTATAGCATATATATTCTTGTATTTGCTTAAACAACCCTGTTTGTTAACTGATGTGGTTATACAAAATACCTTTTTTTTCCCTTAAGTCTATCAGCCCAGTCCACATATGAAAAACTTTAAACACTGTCCTCTGTAGCTCACTAATCTTCATCTTCTTGTTTGTTCATAACCCAGTCCCAAACGATTTCTCAATTTAAAAATGAATGAGTCCAAAGGAAGAGGCTTTCTACTCCAGCAGAAGAAGCTACTGCTGTTGAAAGTGAAATCATTACTTCAACAGTCTCTAAATCCAAGTGCTTAAGTGACTTCCACCAGTTCACTGGTGTGACTTTCTTCAAAAAATCATCAGCAAACATATATTTCTTGAATGGTTCCCCCTTAGCTCTGAAGTTTATTATAGTTGGTAAGTATTATAGATGGATGACTGCTGGATACCCATGTCATAGCTAACTCCTCTTCCTCAGCACTTAAGGTTTGACCCTGGTACCAGATATTGACAATATTTGCAACAAAATAAGCTGGAGACAGTGCTTGTCCCATTCTTTTTTTAATGCTTGTAATTTAATTCTGTCAGTGTGTTTTGTTTTTACGTGCTCATTCAGTTCCTTCCAAATTTCAACAGCATCAGCAATAAAACAGCTATTTTTTTTGTATTTTGCTTAAAGCTTCAGAAATGGATTTCAGGATGCTCAGCATCTCTTAAGCCCAGAGTTAAGGTTTTTGGCCATGACAGTGCCATGTATTTTTTCTCAATTTTGTTCACAAACTATCATCAGAATAGGCCAGTTCTTGATATACTGTTCACAACAGTCCACTACGGAGTTCCATCTAACATCTTGCAGGAGCATTAGCTTGGTTCAATCAATTCTTTTCAGAGTGGCTGCTGCAAAATGATTGTACAGGACTTTTTTGTGGGGGGAGGTGCCAAACTCTCAAGAGGGAAATGAAGTTTTCAATCTGTATACTAAAAACTCATTTTTAAAAGAATTTTATCAAAAAGGATCCCGAACTCCTTTCTGGAACATTCCCCCAGAAAAAAAGCCCTGGTTACAGACATATTTAGCAATTTTAATGACATTAGTCTTTATTTCTGGAACACTGATGTCTTTGGTAAGGAGGTGCAGCAAATGAGCACTGCAACCATATGTTATTACCTTTGAATTCCCTTCCTGCTCTTCTAAATTTCTTCTCATCTTGGATACATTTGCAGCATTGTCTTTGACCAAACTGCGTACTAGACATTTGAATTTTTGTTCACATGTTATGATAGCTTTGGCTGCCTCTTCTTGTAAGTATTCTGCTGTGGGTGCATTTTCTGATGTATCAATTGTTTCTGCAAGGAAGACATTCCCTTCTTCTGTTATACAAGTACATACAACAGGATTATTGTGGACATTACTCCACCCATCAAGTCACGTTAACAATTTTAACCTCTAGAGCTGTTGCACATCACTCCATTTCTCTGTCATACACTTTATCCAGCAGTTTCCTTGTTGGATCTGCTCTGCTGGGTGGACTGTATCCTGGTCTCAGTGACTGAA
Organism: Lepidodactylus listeri; assembly: GCA_029233225.1. Taxonomy (NCBI): domain Eukaryota; kingdom Metazoa; phylum Chordata; class Lepidosauria; order Squamata; family Gekkonidae; genus Lepidodactylus; species Lepidodactylus listeri. The sequence goes on from JARCFY010000006.1 coordinate 55,104,194, forward strand.
CCACATTAATGGAAGTGTGGGTTTTCAATCAGAATGAAAGAAGAGTTTGTTGCATAAACAAACTGGGCAATTTTTTCATCAATTAATTCTGTTTTGAATCTGCTGATTTTTATCACAAAATTATCTATGGTGGTACCTGAATGGTCAGTTTTTTTCTTTCTTTTAGGTGATATACTGTGGGTGTGTGATGTATATGATGTGACTGAAACATTATCCTGGACAGATAACTCTGAAACTGTAGAACAGGAGGATGGTAATCTCAAAGGTTGATCGTTTCCAGAATCTTTTATAAGTAGATGATGGATTCCCCTAAACAAAAAAGTAAATGCTGTTATTTTATTATTTATACCATTTCTGCTTATTTAGTATTACTCATTGTATTCACTGCCAACTCAGTATTGCCCAAAAAAGGAATATTTGCTTGTTTCAGCTCTTTATTTCTTCATAACAATTGTATCAAACTGACAGTAACACAGAGTTATAATAACACATATAATTTTGTTCAAACATGACAATTCCTCAAGACATTCTTTAAAAAATACGATGGAATCAAGATGTTTACCAACCTAAAGATCCTGTCTATTTAAACATGTTCCTTTCGTCATCTTCCTCACAGCATTTCTCATGATATTGTTTCATTCAGGCCACCAGGCCTTGCATTTCTTTGTTGCACTGTTGGTATTTCGCATGCATGCATACCTTACCCATGGGTAGAGGAACTTCATTAAAATATTCTCAACTAGGGGCACAATCATACGCACCCATTTGCCACAGAAGAGGGATGATTCACCACTGGATCAAAGTGGCGCGATCACAGCAGCACATCCGGGAAGTGTCCCACAACCAAAAATGAATCCTCATTTCATGATGAATAACCTTTGGACTATAATGTATCTTAAATAGAAAACGATCTTTGGATAGATTTTTCCTCAAAAAGTGTTTTATTTAAAAAATCCAATTTACATTTTAAAAATTCAATTTAAATAAATCTGATTTTTAATTTTTTTAATAATTGATTGTTATCCATCTGCTTTAAAAGACAATTAAACCAATTCATGGAAGATAGGTCTATCGGTGGCTACTACCCTGGTGACTAAAGAGAACCTCCATTTCCAAGAGGCAGTAAACCTCTGAATACCACTACCAGAAGGCAACATCAAGGGAAGGCCTTGGCCTCTATGCCCTGTTGCTAAACCTCCAGAGGAACTAGTTGACCACTGTGTGAGACAGTATGTTGGGCAAGATGAACCAGTGGTCTGATCCAGTAGGGCTCTTCTTATGTTTTTAAGGGGAATCATGGCTTCCACAAAGAGAAATCTTGTTTCACCATCCCTTTAGATTTATTTTTTTTAAGTTTTTAAAAGAAAGTGTATGGGGTAACACTGCGGATGTTCTGTATTTGGACTTCCAACTCAATCCAATCACTAAAGGCTCCTGAGTAAACTTGCAGTAAGAAGATAGATCTTTTCACAGATAACTGGTTAAGCAACAAGAAGCAGAGAGTCAAAGTAAACACACATATTTTTTACAATGGTGGGAAATAAGTGGCCGAACCCCCTAGGGATTAGGACTTTATTACTAACTTTCTTTTAAAAAGGTGCCTGATCACATGAAGCTACTTTATACTGATTCAGACCATTGGTCCATCAAGGTCAGTATTGTCTACTCTGATTGGCAGCACCTCACTAAGCAGAGGTCTTTCACATCACCTACTACCTGATCCTTTAAAATGGATTTGCTGGCAACTGAGCCTCAGACCTTCTGTGTAGTAACGAAATGCTCTACCAGTGAGCCATGGTTTCTCCTGAAATCAGAAGTGAACAATTAAGTGCTCAGGTTTTGCAGGTGATAGCAGTTCCTTCAGGATGGTGAAAATCAGCTACAACTGAGAAGAACTACACAAAAATATTTCAAAACAAGGTGAATGAGAAACATGGTAAATTATATGCAAGATAAATGTAAAGTGGTATGCACTGGAGCAAAGCAATACTAACTTATCATATGCACTAGTAAACTCTGAATGGGTGGCTAAATAACCAGGAAGAGGTCTTGGGATTGTGGCTGATAGCTCAGTAAGAATGGAAACGGCTATATTGAAAATAAAACACTGCAATGTCCTTGCACAGTTCTATGCTGCAGCCAAGCAGAAATACTGTTACATTTATGGTCACCCTACCTCAAAAAAGTATATTCAACTTAGAAAAGATACAGAAAGAAACAAATAAAATGATCAAGGGTTTGAAATATTTCCCCCTAAAGATGACTTTAGTTTTCATTTTTAGTTTCAAGAGATGCATAAAAGGGATGGACAGGCATGAAAGAAATTTTAAGATTACACACAGTATGGCAAAAGCAAGTAAACTATTTTTCATCCCTGTCCTATGAAACTACAACACAGAGTCATTCCCTGAAGCTGGCTAGCATTAAATCCAGGACCAACAAAAGGAAGTATTTATTCACCCAATGAGTAATGAATTTATGGAATTCACTGCCACAAGTTGTTCATTAGCTTAAATGCTTTCAAAAGGGACTATACAAATCCATGTAGGATACCACCATCAACAATGAATACCTCCTGCTGAGGGACAACAGCTGGGGTAAGTAGTCGCTTGAACTCACTGCTTAGGGGCTTCCTGGAAGCATCTCATTGGTCACCATGAGAAACAGGATTCTGGACCATAGGTCTGATCTAAAAGGGCTTTCCCTATGAGAGGCAGTGTGGTACAGTGGTTGGAATGTCAGACTAGGATCTGGGAGAGATTCAGGTTCAAATACCCACCCTGCCACGGATGTTTGCTGGCTAACCATGGGCTTGCTACACTCTCCCAGTCTAACCAATCCCACAGGGTTCTAATGAGGATAAAATGGAAGCGAGGTGAATTATGTGACCTGGTTTGGGCCCCCACTGAGGAGGAAGCCTAGGTAGAAACAAAGTAAATAAATAAGACCAAAATTCTCACCCACAGGTATCATATTGTAATATGGTTCACCTTAGCACAAGGCAAGCTACAGTGCTGGTAAAATGAAATAAACATGAAAACAATATAAACTTTTGATCTACTCATTGATTTTTAATTGTTATCTTAATGATACTGTACTAACATTGTTGTGAACCGACCTGAGCCCGTCTGCGGGGAGGGTGGTATACAAATCAAATAAATAAAAATAAATAAACATCAGAGCTTTATTTTAACACACTCTAAAAAGCATTCTTAGAAGCAAGTGATCCACAAATGTAAATTCCCCTGACAAAGTAAAATACATAGGACACGTACGTACACAGTGATTATGAGCAAAAATGTTTTCTGACTCACAATATTTTTATAGCCCTTTCTTGCAACAAGCTTATCAGAGGGAACTTTCATTGCTATGCATATTTGGGGAAAACAAATTTTAGGACTGGAACCAAAATGTGTTCACTTGCAAAATAAAAATGTGCTTTATATGGAAGAACTAGATATCCTGCATGTATTTGTCAACCCGCTTTTTTCAAATTCCACACAACTTAGTTTAAGCCATACTTCACCCTAAGAGTCAAATGATTTCTTTCTGTACAACATAAAGAAGTTCTGATTCACGTTATGTTACAAAATAAATAACTAAATATTCTCAAAAGGGCCCAAATTCTTCTGGTTTAGCACCTGCTAGCTTCTATTCTTGCTGTTAACACTGCTGGCAAGTTGTATCAGTAACAATTCACAACTCATCCAGGCAACACTATAATTCAAAACTGTAAATATGAGGGAGGAGAAAAGACTTATCTTAAGAGGCCTCAGCTCATCCAAGAATGAGTGCTTTAGATGTCTCTCTCTCTCTCTCTCATATACCTATTTTGGGACTTGTGTATTCAAAAGCATTTGGAGGAGGAAAAATGCTTTATATGAAAAGCTAAAATTTCATTTTGTTTTATGGGGAGGGAATCAGTTTAGTTCATAAAGATTCAACTCATCCAGTGGCTTAATCAAACAAATATCAATACATAACAGGCATGATCCTGGATATCTGCTGAGCTTGGGCATTCATTCCCCCTTTCTTCCTTCCAATGCACCAAAAATAAAGATGGAAACCAGAGTTTTAAGCCTGAATAACAATGTCAGTTACTAAAATGGAAACTAACCCCCGCCTGTGAAAACACATATATACAGTACACTTAAGACTTCCATTATTTTCCCCTTGAAACTAGGACTCCCTCCCCTTCCGCCGCACACCCCAACCATAATCCCATCATATTTTGAAATACTATCACTACCGGGATATCTTTCACCTGAGATGATCGTATAAAACACTTACATAAAAACAGACATTTCTTTCCAAACAGGAACAGTGCAGAGCTGCAACCCTAACTAAACTTACCAAGATTTAGAATCCCCTCTACATGTCCACTTAGCACACTTAGCACCGCATGATCTCCTGTGGAAGAGGCATGCATGTGAGGACATGTCGTCAGGGACAATCAGGTGAGTTTCTCCCACAGAACCAGAAAGCTGCCTATTCCACAAGAAAGACCCATGCAATCAGCACACATACTCAAAATATTCACATGTGCAAGCCTGAAGTAGGGGGGTCACAGTACACTGAAGGACCTCCAGAGCATGAGTGTGAGTCTTACTGAAAGCAGTGGAGCTTCTGAGAACACATACATAGCTGTAAGTCATGCTGGGACATATTGCTATTAGAACTGCGGAAGTCTAAATGCCTTTGTTCAGCAGTACCAGCTGTATAAAAATCAAAACAAACACGCACAAACTTACTTTACTGCACAGTCTGCAGAGAGAAAAGAAAAGGAAGGTCAGGAGACAGGGCATTTTTTTTTCAGAACAGAAGAAACTGGGAGAGGAGGCAGCTGCTGAGGATAATTTCTGTTGAACAGAGCCCTAAGTTATTAATAAGACAGAATCTCTTGACCTAGATTTTTTTCCTAGCTGCAAGACAGAAAAAGACTCCAGTTTTTCTTTTTCAATGCAACATATTATACCTCACACTGAACTATATTAAAGAGACACTAACAAATAAAGCTATAAGTAGTACCTATCCTGACTATTTAACCCTACTCTTCTGCTATTATTTGTATTTGGGGTTAAATCCCTCTCTTGAACTCAATGCTACAAACACTGATTTTTAAATCTGCTGTTTTAGTCTGCTGTTTGATTTAGTTTGCTGTTTGATTTGATTCAGTGTGGTAATAAAACTTTTAATCAAAACTACATGCAGAAATCTCCGACACATTATTCCTAACTTGTGTCCCTAAGTACATACCCATTTTATTTATCGCAGCCTTAATGTACACGTTCAGAGCAACAGTTTTAAAAAAGGCACTTCTAATCCCAGTGAAGCACTCAGCATGCAAACGAAACCAGGACTGTGTTATATCAGTTAAAAACAACAGAATAAAAACTAGGGAAGGCTTCTTAAGAGAGCAACTATTCCAGCCTTCATGTAAAACAGAATTCAGCGACATCATTTTGTCACAGGAGGTCCGTGGAAACTTTTTGTATGTCATCTGAGGGTACAGTGTAACATTTACACGTATGTACTGAGTCATGTTCGAGAGCTAATTGTTGTGAAGTAGTGCCTGGGAGCATACTAGCATTATAAAGAGTAGCTCTTGGGTTGTGACCACCAACCTCAAAATAGAATTAATGCATTAATGTGAAATAGAAATATGCAACAGACTATTGCTTAATACATTTATATTTATTTTAGTACAGAATACATTCATATTGTTGATAGTTTTTCCTTAGTGTTTTCTTCCTTATTGTGTGCTTTACAATCAGCCAGTAAGCCAGAATCAGACATCATGGGTTAAGTATATTTTCGTGAGGCCTTGATAATCTTATCAAGGTCCTGGAGGACAGCATCAGTAGAAGCGTGGAATAGTCCAGCCCCATCAAACGGGAGATCTTCAACCAGGGACCTGGTGTCCTGCTGAAGTGTGGTAGTGCGGAGCCAGGAGTGACGTCTCAAGGCTATGACTGACATCATGGTTCTTGGAGAAGGCATCCAAGGTGTGTTTTGAGGTGCTGACTTGCCAAAGTGAGACCCTCCTTCTGTATTCTGCGTGCGGCTAGTCGTTGGTCCTCAGTGAGTGAGGTGATGGTTTCAGCCAACTGTTCCCAGAGGGCGTAGTGGTACCAGGCCATGCACGCTGCATAATTGCTGACCTTCAGTCCTAAGGCTCCGGCAGAGTAAAACCGGCGACCAAAGGAGTCCAGTTTGCATCCCTCCTTGTCAGCCGGCGTGGAGTGCGACTGCCGAGACCGAGAAGCAGAGGTGACGACCATAGAATTAGGTTGAGGGTGGCTGGTGAGGAACTCGGCCTCCGCTTCCTGAACCCTGTACATACTGTCCAGGCGCCTGGTGGATACCGGTGTCAACAAAGGCTTATCCCAGCCCACCTTGGCTGCTTGAAGGAGGACAGCCGACATGAGGAGTGCGATGGAAGTAGAGGTGTCCACCTGAACGATGTCAAACACTGGATCAGTCACCGTAGGTCTGGGTTGAACGATGGGTAGGCCAAGGGAGAGGGCCATACGCTTCACCAAATCTCCATAAGAGGTAAGATCCTCTGACGGGGAGATCGGCAAGTTTTCAGAGACATCCGGCTTAGGAGAGGGATCAATCAGGGAGCTGTGGGTCAACTGCTTTGCATCAGAGTCCTGGTCGGAGAACGAAGAGGCGCCCGGACCATCCAACGGAATGGACTGAGATGGTGGGGTCATCGGGATCAGCATCGGTATTGGAGCTGTCTATATCGACTTCGTAGCCCTTGCCGACACAGCTGTAGTCAGCGCCGGTGGTGGTAAGCACTGGTAGGAGGGTGGCGGTCTCGACTGCAAAGCCGGTCATGATCCTACTGGCGATCGAGATCAAGCCGGAGGGACCCACGGCATCGATGTTGACATAGGCGTTGTAATGATGGGTGGCCCGATACCTATCCCAGTGTGGTACTACCGGGGGATACGGCCATGGTGTCAACAACGGAGATTGAGATCTAGGAGACCTGTATCTAGGAGGCCTGTGTCTCAGAGAGCGATGTCGAGAACGGTCCTGAGGTGGTGGGCTGTGCTGTGCACAGGAGATGGAACCCTCCGATGGTGACCGTGAGCGAGAGCTAGGACGTCGTGGTGGCAAAGTATAGAGCTGCTCGGGATCAGTCTCCTGGAACTCCTGTGCCTCAAGGATATGATCCGGAGGTGCCTGAAGGGGTTGCCGAATTGGTGAGTCCAGGACCGTTATAGTCAGTTCGGTCGATGGCGGAGGCATGATCAAGAAGGTCAACGGCCCCGAGGCAGCAACAGGTGGGAGTTTGGTAGCCGAAGAGGATGTAGCAGGAGGCTTGCCTAGAGCCGCGGATGCCTTTTTGTGGCGCTTCTCCGACTTGTCCATCGTCTTCTTTTTCTTAGCTGATGTGGAGGCAGCCGACTCAGTCGGAGCACGGTGTTTGCTCGACGGGCGAGTGGCATCGGAAGACGATGTCGATGCGGCCCCGAAGTCGGCCGTTGATACCGTCGACATCGATGGGACGGAGGCCATGGCGGACGATCCTGGGAGTAACGCCGACTCTAACAAAGTGACACTAAGTCTAGCAGCCCTGTTCTTACGGGTCTGGTTGCTAAACTTAGTGCAGTTTGGGCAGGAATCCGGCCGATGGGACTCTCCAAGGCAGAGGATGCAAAGACAATGCCCGCTGGGAGCCGCCAACTTACTGCCACAAGCCGAACACCGCTTGAAGCAGCCCCACTTCTGAGTCATAAAGTGGGAAAGAAGCGTTGAAAAGGATAGCAGTGGGGAGGGAAGAACCCCACCACCACGAGGAAAGATTTTTTTTGGTTTGTTTTTCCAAGACAGAGAGAAAGAAAGTGTTGAAAGAGGAGAAAATAAGAAAGTGAGCAGAGAAAGAGCTTTCCACAAAGGACTCCACTGAGCAACGAAGCTGTTAACAGCACGGCGGTCAGAGGAGAACTGGCGGGATGTCTGTGCCCGTGCCTTTGGGCATGTGTGGTGGGGGCTCTGTGCATGCCTGGTGGCGCTGGGGACAAAAATCCATTGAGAGCTTTCTACGATACTGAAGGATTCCTGCGCAGGCGCAGTAACCCATTCGTGTGAAGCACAGAGACCACGTCGAAGATCTATTGTTATTATTGTGGCTTTGCCTCTTGAGGTGACTGTAAAAAATTAACAAATGGAAACAGTGCTGTGAACAGAAAAACAGCAGATATCAAAGGGTTAAATGTCCTCTCCATTCCCTTCAAGGCCCAAAAGCAACCTAAGACTGCACAATACTGCAATTTCCATTTTCTAGCTGAATGGCTATGCATAGTTTTTGTCCTGTGAGTGAAAGGCCAAGAACCCAATGTGCTTTAGAATGAGATACAGCACTGCAGTTTGTAATTACCTGGTTTAGAACCCAAATTTATACAGCTTTAATGCTCAGTTCCATTACAAAATGAAGACCAATTACGCCAGAGCTTACTGTACAGCTTGGAATGCAATAGAACGATCCACCATTCAGCAGACCAAATGCTCAAAAACAGCTGCACAGAGCTTCTTAAGCTTTTACTCTCAAAGACACCCTTACTGATAGCTGTGAAGCTGCATGAACTGTTAAAATGGCCATGTAATTTATAAAACAATACTGTGTTCCATGAACAACAACAAAAAAGCCAGACTGTCTGAGCCACTGTGTTGCAGCATCCATGATTTCTGCAACTTCAATTTAGTACCAAGTAAGAAGACAAATTACCAGGCCAATATGACCATACATGCACAGGGCTCAATTAACATGCATTGCATCAACTTTGCAAGCAAACATGCACTGAAAAATTAAGCAGAGAGGGAGCTTATCTATTACTACTTAAAATTATGGTCCATGAAAAAAAGTTACAGACCTACATTTAAATCTAAAAAACATGAAGTTAAAAGAGCAGAAATCTTCCTTTTGGTGATACATAGTATTTCTCCTGTATACATACATCAAAACTTCATATACATGGTTGAAATTTTACTAAATATTATAGGCTACATCTCCACATATTCGCAGACATCTCTGACAAAGGCAGGCTGAGCTGTGGGCAATTCTCTTCTGCCCCTTAAAAAAACCCCCCAAAATGACCATGAATAATGCTAGTAGAAAAGATTAAGAGTTCAGCAGCACTGTAAAGACTGACAAAAATTTTGATATGGTATGAGCTTTCATGAGTCACTGCTCTCTTCTTCAGATACAGCTAGAATGTGAGTCCATCTGCCCTATATAATGGAAAGGGGAGTAATTTCAGATGCCAAATGACGTTAGCAGGCAAATGACAATAGCAGGTGTGATTGGATTAGGTGTGATACACAGAGAGGTAGTAGATGTAGAAAAATCAACATTGGTAAGAAGGCAGGAAACCCAGGTCTCTATACGATCCATGTGGGTGCATTGCCTTGAGCTTTGTTATCAGTTGCAAAGCAACAGTCTCTCTTTCTAATCGAATGAGTAATGCGATAACATTAAAGGTTTCCCTTGCTCGAAAGCCAGTCAAGTCTGATTCTAGGGGGCAGTGCTCATCTCCGTTTCCAAGCTGAAGAGCCAGCACTGTCCAAAGACTTCTCCGTGGTCATGTGGGCAGCATAACTAAACGCTGAGGCACACGGAATGCTGTTACCTTCCCACAAAAGTGGTACCGATTTATCTACTTGGAATTTCTTGCTTTTGAACTGGTAGGTTGGCAGGAGCTGGGGCCAGAGACAGGGGCTCACTCCGTCACACAGCACTCGGGGGTCTTGAACTGCCAAGCTATACCTCCTATCTCCTTCCCTCTAAAAGGCAGGTGGAACTCCTGTGTTATGCTCATCGCTTCAGGGCACTGGCTCTTCGCTGTCATCAACAAATGAACAGAGTAACTGACTAGCATTTCACTGAAGTTCTTCAATGCCATTTCCCCTTCAGACACAAGAAACTGCCACTGCTGATAGCATCGTGACTGGAAAACACTATTTTTTTGTTTTTTACAGGTTTAAAATGAAGCAGATTTTGTGACTGGAAGGAATGGGTGGCTGAACTGGGACATTTTTCATGTGGAAGCCGCCCTCCCTCACACTACCAAAAAATGCTTCTATGGGTCATGGGAACATCATAGCCTGCAGCATGAATGGGAAATCCACATATATCTCCTTGTACAACTGGAAGTGCCTCTATTTGCACAAGAGCACAACATAGGGATCCAACTAAAGGCATGTATACAAAACCTCTTTTGATTCCAGAATTAGATCATCCACAAGAGACGGGACCCACGATACTCACGGGGGGGGGGGGGTAGAAAAGCAGAGCCAGCAGCCGCAGGTTAGTCTTCTCTCCCACCCCACCATCCACGGCATGGCCTGGGCCTGCCGATTCCTCCCCCCCCCCAGCTATAGTGGCTCCGGCGGCGATTCCCCCCACCAGCTCTTCCCCCTGCCGCCTTCCAGTGACAGTGAGGCTCGCACGGCTTCCAGCCACTGGGCCTGCCAGCTCTTCCCCCTCCCCCCTGCCAGTGACGGTGAGGCCCACATGGCTTCCAGCCACTGGGCCTGCCAAGCTCTCCCCCCCAGTGATGGCGAGGCCCGGCAAGGCTTCTCCACCCGCCACTGCTGCTGCCGCTGCCAGCAGCAATCTCCATGCCCCCTAAGTGTCCCCTGTGTGGATTTAGATATCCGCATGGGGGTGGCCACTTGGCTATTAGTATATAGATATGTAGCAGAAGCTCATCAGTGGCTATTAACCACAAGGTAGTCTGGGGCAAGTGATTCTTGGTGCTTTGGGGGGGGCAACAGTAGGAGGGTTTCTAGTGTCCTGGCCCCACTGCTGGACCTTCTGAGGGCACCTGGTGTTTTTGGCCACTGTGGGACAGAGTGTTGGACTGGATGGGCCACTGGCCTGATCGAACACTGGCTTCTCTTATGTTCTTATGACTTTGGTTATCTTCTTTCCCCCCCAGGTCAGACCAGGTGAGAGGTCTGGCCACATAGGGAGGGATGTCCTGTGTTTCCTTTCCGCGGGCCCGTCGCAAGTCACATACACCCCCACCCCCATCCATGGGAGGGTTCCATTGCTGAAAGCAGCAGCAGCAGAACCTCGTCCGGTACCTCCCTGCCCCTGGGTGAGATCCCCCAGTCCTCCCGAGGCCAGGTGGACGAGTCTGGAGTGGGGGGCTGTGAGGAAGAGGGGGGAGGGACTTGCACGGAAGGTGGAGATGCCTCCTCCCCCTCCCCCAAGAGGGCTGGGCAGCCCCTTCCCCCACACAGAGGGACGTCCCAGCAGCCCTGCCGCTGGCTGAGGGCTGCCCAGCAGGGGCTCATCCTCACAAGGGAGAAGTGGGGCGCCTTCTTCCATGGGGCAGAGCCACTGGCTGGAGAGGCCCGAGGGAGGCAGTGCAAGAGCAGCAGCTGCAGTGGAAGGCGGTTAATCCCACGCTGTGGGGCATGTGTGGCTGCCCTGCATAGACTGGGTTGCCAGCACCAGGGCGGGGGACGACTCCCTGACTTCTTTCAGAGGGGGAGGGGGGTACTCTGGAGAGGCCAGGCATGGGGGGGGACAAGGCCGGGCTGGGCTCCTCCCTCCCTCCAGGGCCACGGCTCTCTCCCAGGGAATGGAGTAAGTGTGAGCTGGCTGGCGGTGTCTTTGCCTCCGGCTCATGCCTTTTTGTCTTGGCTCAGGCAGGAGGGCTGTTTCCAGAGCATGGATGCCGCAGCAGCAGCCACCCAGTGGCTGGCTTACCACTTGGAATGCCGGGAGGAGCTTCCCAAGGAGGACTGTTGCTCCCTAGATGCCACAGCTCGGAAGGAGCATTGGTTGCCCTTCAGGGAGAACCGGAGCCTCTCCCCCATTAGGCACCAGTCTGGCGCTGCTCTGGAAGGGCCATGCATGGCTGGGTGATGGGGTCCAGGGGCTGAGCATGCCTGTCCATGCAAGGCAGTTCACATGCGGGTGTGTGCCCCTGGAGGTCGAGCTGGGGGCAGCAAGCAGGGCGGGGCCCATCTGTCTGTCTCTCTGTCTGCAGCAGGAGATGGGGGACCGCCTTCGGGATCGAGATGAGCCGCCTTGGAGGCTGGGGAGGCCCGCCGATCCTCCTCCCCCCCCCGCACAGGCGATGGCGAGGCCTGAGTGGCTCACAGCCACCAGGCTCGCCCAGCCTCCCCCCAACCGCCAGAGCGTTTCCTGAGCATGTGCAAGGGAACACTCTTTAACTTTGGGGGGATTTAAATACCCCCCCAAAAAGTTTTTTTTTAAAGGATTTTTCTGCACATGACGGGAGTCCCCCAAGTGTGCAGAAAAATCTCCCTGCCCCCCAAGTGCCCCCCTGCACGGATTTATATATCTGCATGCAGGGGGCCACTTCATTATTAGTATATAGATGCCCCCTCTTCCCTTTGAGAGTTCAATATTGCTGCAGTTTTATAGCGCTCCAACCAATCAAGGCTATTTAAACATGAAGTGCGCTAAAAAAAAACACAACCTGAATGTCTGCCAGTCATAACATTAAAACTTTTTTTAGCACTTTGCACCTATGTTTCTCACTTTCTTCAACAGAATGATACTAATATAACATTTCTTCAGAATTTGTCTTTTCCCACACTAGTTGTGTTTCTTGATTTCCCACAGGCTGGCCAAAGGCAGGCATGACGGAGACAGAGCTGGCTAAAGTTCAAGCCAGAGAAATGAAGATTAGATTGGTAACCACATCTGGAAATAGTTTATGTAATGTGGCTGCTCTTCCCCACTTTAATTGAACAAGATTCTGTAACATTTAGTATCTGCAACTAGAAAACTGAGTTCATGGCAAACTGCTCACCCAGTTGCTCAACAATGAGAATGTCACCTCACCTCTGTTCAACCCACTTTTAGAAAGCACACAACAGTGAGATTTCTCACAGAGGTGCAAGGTTAAGCAGCTGGATTTACCACGTGAATCACATCATCACTAAATTAAAATAACTGAGTGAGATTTCTGATCAGCTGGAGATATGACCTGAAAGGAGACCACAACATACCCTTTGTGGTCTACAACCCACATATCAAGGCCACTTTTCCCCCATGAGCCCGTGTGCCAACTAAGGTCATCAAGACGCCTCACTTTTGATGCCCTTCTCTGTTTGGGACGTTTATTCAGCTACAGTGCACACTCTTTTTCAGTGGGCATGCCCACACTTTAGCTAGTCAGACATGCTATAGAAAGCTCTTTGTTCCGTACAAGCTGTGAAGCAGAATTATATCAAGAAGCCTTTACAGTACCTAATGAATTTCCCTGGGAGCTAGAAGCAACAACGTTTAACCTGATATATTTTAATTTATATATTTCACTGTGTTTTAAAATTATGTATGTTTACATTTTGTATGCCACTTTGGGTAAAGTAAAAGGTGGGAGATAACTATTTAAATAAATGTATTTTGTTCAAACCATTTTTATACTGCCTTGACAGCCAACCTAAGGTCCCAATTAGAAATATGTACGTATGCAACAAAATATTTAAAACAGTTCAGTAAGAAACAAACACAGAGACACACAAACGAGGAGGAGGGCCAATCAGAGTTAGTAAGGGAACGCCAAACACAACGAAGTCTTCATCTGCTGACAGATGACTCAGGGTGAAGGATATATTATAAAGGCCTTCCTACCATCACAGTTGTTAAAACACTACTATCTACATGGACCAGTAGCAGATTTCCAGAATCTCAGACAGTGGTTGAAGTAGATATTAGTGATTGAACTTGGGGCTGCCCAAACACAAAGAAGTTCTATAAACTGAGCTATTGTCCTCTCAATTTCCAAATCATAGAATTAATGGGAAATCAATGGGTCAGAGTTAAGCCACATTACTGATTCTCTATGGCTAATCCACACATGCAGATGCTCTTCCTATTGGCTTTGAAAACCCTCCAAGGAAAAAGCTGTTCCACATGTACAGCTGTGGACAGCTTTTTCCATTGCTGAAACAGCTGGATGATAGAATTCTTCTTGCTAAACTTACAGTGCAATCCGAAGAGCACTTTCCTGTTAGTAAATTCCATTTAATAAAATGGGACTTACTTCTGTAGAAACATGCTTAGTACTACTCTCTATATCTGTGTTTGTTAAGAATAGGATAGGAAGCAGTAGCTCAGACTGCCAACTTGGTCCGTAATTAGACTCTGACTTTGGAAATCCCTCTTCAAATCCCCACTCAAGCATGACACTTACTGGGGTTACCTTAAGCCAGTCACTGCCTCTAAACGTAATGGTTGTTACAGTAAAATAAGTAGGGAAGTAAGGATAGATAGATAGATAGATAGATAGATAGATAGATAGATAGATAGATCTTTTCCCCACTCAAGAAAGAAAGATGTGACAGAAAAGTAATAGAATAGAAGTCAGATTACCAAGTGTTCACCTTGTGTGACATACTGTAAACACATGAAAACTATCAGCATATAGACCGCTCCATTTAATTTTCTTTAACCTAGACTTAGTTTAGTATTCCCTCCCAGTGGCATTCAAAACATTTTAAGATATTCTTTGGCACTTGCCGCCTGTAGATTGTTTGGGTGGGCTAAAGAACCATGTAGCAGAGAAACAATGCCTTAGTAGCCAGATTTCAAAGATCAGCTATTGCTTTTTCTGAGAATCATACTCAGTAAGCTACACCTGTCATTTACACAGTATACCTAATATATCACCACAATATATAGTGTACCTGGAAGACTGATTTGGTTCCATAAGCCTGATTCAAAAAACACATTAAAACCAACAAATATCAAATGGACCAGATCTTTCTCTACATCCATTTAGCAGCTCTTGTATTGTTAACTTGCAGACATGCTCCTCAAGGTGGGTCAGGGCCCACAAGTCCATCAAGTTTAGGGGAATGCCCCTAAGTGAGAACAAAGTAATCTAGCGGTTTAAGAACCTGCCTAAATTATTAATGCTAACTTGCATAAATGATCCCACAATGAAGATTTCACCATGATTCTTCCAATTCAAACTTGTCCCAAGACGACAGCTAAACACAGACTTGGAGGAACCACTGGGACTAAAAATACAAAAAGAAAAATCCTACTAAATCAGTGGTGTAGTTTTTAGTTGCTGATGATACACAGAGGTAACTTTACTTAAGTTGTCCTGAAGTTTTACCAGCAAGAAATCTATCTTATCAGCAACTTTAAAAAATGGTTTTATAATTGTTATTCATTACGAAATACCAGGAACAGTGGTTTCCTGCCACAGTTATCTTCTTTGTGCACAGACTGATTTTTCAAACACTGACCAAGCAAAAAAAGGAGAAAGAGAGACTGTAAAGCAGCCAGATGCATTCAAAAAATTCTTAATGAACGCATTCAAAGGACATTCCCCCAGTCAGATAATCTTCATATAAGAGCCATAATTTACAATAGATCACAGAATGCTCTTCAGTTGCTTTCTCCTTTCAAATTAACATACTATTGTAACAAACAGTACCCCTCACTAAAAACAAGTGAATAGGTCCTACCACCTGCTTTATGCTTGGAAATGTTCCCCAGCCTGTTTCATTAGTTAAGGTAGCAGACTTTATCATCAAAATATTTACTAATTCTTTGAACAGAATGAAGTAATGCATTTTGTGGCTAAAAATGATTTTTTGTTCTGTTTTTACTGTGCAGATTTCTGTCTGGAGCAAGACAAATCCACAAATGCAAAATCAAAAATTCAGTGGTGGCAGGGGCCACGATCAAGAGCTTGTCAAGTATCTAAAGATAATAACGCAGAATAAGTAAATAAGTATTTTTAAAGAGGCATAATTATGGTTTTGAGACCCCAAGTAAGAACAAGTCTACAATCCTATCATCAATTATGTGTGGGCCACAGCCTTTTTCATTACCACTTTTCTAGTCACAGTAGCTGCTTCTCCAATGGGGTATAAGCTATTGCTACTACAAGCTGCATTTAGGGTTTATTTCAAACTCAGTACCTCTCACTGTAGCATAGCCCTGCAAACACACAATTGAAGCTGCTGAGAACTAATGTGGCACAGTGGTTAAAGTAGAACTTCCCTGTCCAAGTCCCACCTTGCCATGAAACTCACTAGGGCCTCTCTCTGAGCCTAGCGTACCTCACAGGGTGCCATGCAGAGAAAAATGTAGATAAGGAGAATGATCAGTATACACAGCATGGCTGCCTCTGCCAACAGCAACACCAGCTTGTAATCAGCACAAGCAGTGGCTACCAGTGTAACCACCATAAGCAGTGACCACCAAAGCAGAAACTGGTCAGGAAAACAGTCTGATAAATCCCAAGCATCAGGTTGTAATGGCACCTATTTTATTGTGGCGCCTAATATTTTTTGCAGTAGCACCTATTTAATGCATGAAGTGGGTAAACTACCTTTTTAAAAAACTTAAATGCCAAGACAAAGTATGCATAAAAGTAATCTCCTGACAGTGCAACAATACTTCAGGATTCAAGCATCCCAAGGGTAAACTCCTACATTCCTTACATGTAACCCTTTGATCTTCTACAATTTCATACAAAGGTTTATACTGAAAAAGAAAGAAAAATGGAAGAAGGTTCACTTTTTAAAAAAAAATAAACGTATATTTCAATAGAGCCAGTATAGGATTAGAGTCAGCCCAGGGTCTGGGAGACCAAAGTCCCCACTCTGCCATGGAAACTTGCTGGGTGACCTTGGGCTAGTCACCCACAGTCCACCTATTTCCAGATTTAAAAAGAGGAAGCATAAAGACAAGGGGAAGGGGTGTGCACAGCAAAAGAATACTTACAATGGCAGAGAAGACAATCCACCTGGGAGGTTAACAACAATACATTAGTTGTTCCTATCCACAACCAGTATTAATGTAACTACCACTGCATCGAAACAGAGTTTACACCCTTCTAAGCTCACTGACTACAATGGACGTACAAAGCCGTAACTCTGCTTGGGATTGCACTGCACATTTATTGGTCAGTGTGAATTACTTTCATTGAACATAATGCATATCATTTCATTTGTTTGAATAAAACCTATAGCTACATAGTTCTTTACATGATAAACACTCCACCATCAAGGTATTTAGAGCACTGTTCTTTTTTTTTAAGGGACATACCTAGCCCCTGTCCATATTCTTTAACAATGATGTTAAAGGTCTTCTAAACACATGACTCACTTCCTGTACTAAGGCATGTAATTTCACTGCTGCTCTGGAGAAAAAGTAGGGGGGGAATCTATAAAACCATGTATGGTTTCTGGATTAGCTACCTGAAACCAACCAGGGATCAATGCAAAAGCACAGCTGCTGCATGCCCTCCTGCAATCAGTATTCTTCAATTCCCAACCTCTAATTTTTGTATCAATCTTAAATTTTAAAAATATTTTTTTATCAGGCAGCACACTGGAAATTGTAACCACATTTAAATGAACAGAACCAGAACGACAAAATGTGACCAAACAAAAAAGGTAAAAGCAGAACTATTACTATTCAGACACCTTCAACAGCTGCCAAGAATCACCATGCCAAACGAAAAATCCAGTGTGTCCTAATTGTCTTGTAATTTTTGACTGGTATTCCAAGGAAGTCTGTCCAAAGGAAAGGATTAAAATATTCTGTATGGTCAAAAGCACAAGAAATGCAATCATTAAACTGAATGGGGAAAGGCATGGACAGAGAATAACTTTCCTTTTTTATTGAATATGAAGACATGTATTGTTAAGGCCTGGCTCTTTCATGTCCTTTTTGGTGGAATCCCAAACAGAGCTGAAGTCAAAGGGTTTAGAATGGTGTAATTATGTTTAGGACTACACTGTCCATCTATCAGTGAATCCTATCTATAAACAAATACTGACTTCCATGTATTTATTGAGACCATTTGTAGTAAATACCTTGGGTCGGCAAGGAATGGTAACTTAGAATGGTTTAAGAACATTAAAGTAACTCAGTCGCTGTTTCACCACAACTATAGATAATCTACAAAATTTCACCCTAATATGGATTATGTTACTTATTCTAGATTCATTCCACTATGTAGAAAATGAATTAAATTGAGCCTTCTTTCTAGAGCTTTATGAATTATGAAAAAAACATAAAACCTTGTAAGTGGGAGTATACAGACATTTACATTCCTTTCGTCACTACCAACATGTATGTTAAACCAAATTTGGCGTACCTTCAGTACAATAATTTGTTTTTCTACAGCAGCATCTATATGGAAGCACCTTCCTGTTTTTCAAGTAGTACCATGTTAGGTAGAATATCCCTGCTTTATTCAAGAGACTCCAAGAGACAGACATAAAATAATAGCACATAACAGATGAGCATTTAAAGTAGCAACATAGCAGATAAGGTGTAAAAAGAGAAAAGCTTCTTACAAAACAAAGTTAGTACACACACTTACATTCTAAAACATTACATTTAGAGTTAGATCCCATGGAAGATTTCCACTAATGGATGGTGGAGCAGTTTTCACACACACACACACACACACACTACAGCCCTCTGGCTCTCCTCTGTGCTACTCCTGGGTGTCTCCTGTCCCCCAGGAGCAGCAGTGGGGAGATGAGAAGTTTATGTTCCAGTCCTGCCTATCAGTTGAAATCCCCACGAGTTCCAACCCTTACAGTGCAATCCTACACATTTTTACTCATAAGTCAATTTCACTGGAGTTAACAGTTTACTCCCTAATACATATACTTAAGATAGATTCAGGTAGGTAGCCATGTTGGTCTGAAGCAATGGGAACAAAGTTTGAATCCTGTGGCACCTTTCAGACCAACAAAGTTTAATTCTTGGTATAAGAATTCACCCAGATATCGGGTGAAGAGTGCATGCACACAAAAGCTTATACCCAGAATTAAACTTCATATACAACATTGCAGCCTGTTATGCAGATCTGAATTAAGCGAACAAAGCTGAAGAGAAGAGCCTATCTACATAGCAAGGAAGACATGGCATTTTGGAGTCCAAGAAGGCAGGCCCGTGCCCCAAGCAGTCTACTGTCTAAAACGTGATGTAACAGACTTCCGGCAAGACTTGCGAGCATGGCGGACGTGCTCCTCCGCATCTGCAGGGAGCGCGATCCGTACCCGGCAGGAAGAAGGGGCTCTGGACTGGTGCCGAGCCCCCAGAGACCCCAGTGAGGGGGCTCTGCCTGGGGTGGCACGAAGGGGATCTCTCCCTACGGTGGCGACCGAGGGATAGAGATCCCTTTTCATCACCCCCATAGGTTCCCCCGCCGTGGGAGCCGTATGGCTGAAAGCGCAAATCCGAGAAGCAGCAGAGAGTGCGAAGCAATGAGGCTGGAACTGACAGTTACACATGGAGAAAACGTGAGTCTGAAGTAAGAAAAGCAGAACATAGCGGGAAGACGGCGGGAGGAGTGAAACCCACCCCCCCTCTCCGGGACTAGCGTACTTACGAGACTCTTTACGTGGCGTTACTGCAGGAATAAAAGCCCATCCGCCTTGCTAGATGGCAGCATCGCTCACTTGGAGATATAAACTTTAGAAGGACATAAGTGCTGTTTGAAAATTTGCTCCTTTCGTTCATCTTATCTATCTATAAACAAAGAGCGTAGTCTCAACAATGACGGGGAAACCGAAACCTTCCCCCAAACTAGGAAGTACAGCTCCGAGTTCAAAGGTTGATACCACGGAGATGAGTGCGGTGTTCTCCTCGTTATTGCGACCTCTAGTGGACCAAATGACAGCTCTCAATGTTAAAATGGACAAAATGCAGCTAGAACTAAAAGAGTCGAATAAATTCACAGAGAAGCTGCAGCGAGAACTTCTGGAAGTAAAAACTTCAGTAAAAAACCAAGACGCAAGACTACAAAAGGCAGAGAAGGAAAAGGCCTTCCACCACGATCAGCTTTTGAAATTACAAATGGATAGATCGAATTTTTTCCTAAGACTTCAGAATGTGCCAGAAAACACAGGAGAAGACCTTAAAAATTTGCTAAGTGAAGCACTTGAACCAGTGACAGGCATGAAAGCAGCGGATATAAAAAGCGATATGGATATGGTTTACAGAACCTATCCAGATTACACTAAAAAGAAACGCCTGCCTGGTGAAATTATGATAAGGTTCTCCAAAAAATCTACAAGAGACGTGGTGCTTAGGACCACAAACAAAGCAGCTCTGAAGATCCTGGGAGAAGAAGTAAAAGTGATGAAGGATATCCCATTTGAAATAAGGAAAAGAAGGAAAGCCTATGGAAAATTGACATCTTGGCTCCAGTCTGAGTCTATCATCTATCGTTGGAATACTCCAGGAGGACTATGCTTCAGCATCAAAGATAAGAAGTATAAGATTGACTCTGTTCAACAAGCGAAAAAAATTCTGGAAAAAAGCAAAGAGCAGAAAACTGGGAGAGACTCAGATGGTTCACTGGCCTCACAAGAAAGCATGTATGGATTTGATAGCTCAAAGAGTGAAGAAGAAGTGTCTGACTCGGAAAAGGGAGCTGCAGCTCCAAAAATAGTTGAGACTGTTAAGACAAGAAGAGGACGAAAGAAGAAATAGTGATTAAACTGTTTTATTAAGCATTGCACTTATGTATTATAAATGGTTTAATTAACCGTATTTCTCTAGGTGGGCGTGCCTGCCAAATAGTTTTGATAAGTTTTATAGTAGCAGTAACAAGTAATTGAAATTTATCCAAGGTTCTAAATGCTTCATAATTATATTATGTAACAAGGTAGTATTAAGCAAATGATAAAGTACTCTCTGTATAAGGTATATGTAGCTTAGATTGTAGCGTTATAGTTGTAGTTATAGAGAAAAATCAATAAAAAATTTATAAAAAAAATAAAATAAAACGTGATGTAACAGAAGCAGCAAAGGTGTGAAGGACACAAAAGGAGAGGAAGGGAGCTGGAAGTGGGAATGAACAGGGGAAGGAGATGCATTCATTTCAGATCCATATGCTTAATCTTGTCTAACTTTTATTCAAAAATTTAGGAGTCAAACAAAGGGCATACGAAATACATGTTACGCTAAAGACAAGTCAGCTTTTAACTGCATCAATATTTATCCTTCCTCTATAATACTGAGACAATACTTCCTTTGTCATCATTTCATATATTAAATGGACCTATATGAACATCAGCTTCCCAGAAATGAAAGTCTTATGTCTATTTCTAGCTTTTGATCAGATGATTCCACAAACTGTCCAATTCTATCTGCCTAGTGGGAATACACTTCACATGGTTTTAGAAACTGTTTTTTTCTGGACTACTTTATTATGTGTTTAATGCTCACTATGACGCTGTATTAAGAGAGTACAGCCCCTGAAACCTGGGGGGGGGGGGGACCCAATGAGGGTGCTTGGGTATCCAACACAGCCTCCTATATTTCCATTCAAAAAGGTGGGCTAATACCTCTGGAACAGAATTCTTGTATCCATGGAATATTTCATTGCTGTCCAAGAGGCAACCAATTGACTAGAATCTCATTACTAATACAAATATCCTTTAAACAGATGTGGAATATGCAGAAATAAATCTATGTATTGTTTTGCCCACACAAGACCCCCCCCCCAAGAAAAAAGCTTGCTTTTGAGATCTGAAGAGTGAGCAGGCTCTTGAAAAAGCTGGCGTCATACAAGCCTAGGTTCATGTAATGTTGTGACAGATGGAAACCAGATTTGGGACAGGACAGAAGCCTGGCCTAGAGGAAAGAGCCCTGCATTTATTCATTCATCATGGGGGAATAAAGGTACATCATAAAAAATCAAAGCATAAATATACAAACTGCTGGCCCATATGGTGAGCTTCCAGGCTGTCATATTTCTGGGCCAGTGGTGTTATATCTGCAAACATTTGCTCCTCAGCAAATTATAAAATAGTTATTTCAGCTGTTTTACAAGGTGTGGTCATTTAAATCCCATCTTTGGATATATGAAAGAACAGCTTTCAAACAACCCCTTGTTAGTAAGGAATGAGTAACCTGGAGTGATATTTTGCACTGACACAGTGTTGTGTCAACATTCTGCTCCCCATAACACTCAACATAACAAAATGCTTATTAATGTCAAGGTCTCTGCCCTACATCATGTAATTTCCTAATAAGAAATGGGGGGGGGGATATACCCAGAACAATGTTGTTGCCATCATTAACAGAAACAAACAAAAACAAAGGCCAAATCAAGCATTACAGACAGCACACAGAGAACAACAAAAATTGCTTCTGTATTGGAATATGGAACATGGTTGTGGAGAATCTGTACAGCAGTGGTTCTGGATTTTATTCCTCCAGAAAACTCTTTGTCACATGAAATCCCAGGAATTCTTGCTACAGAAAATGAGAATATTGCACAAGATTCCGAGCATGTTGTAGATGCAGGTATTGGTCAGAATACTGGCCCTCGTCATCAACAGTTTGCACTGTCTTCCAATTCTATAATCCAAGTCCTATTCCACTGTTTATTGGATGTTTTATGTTGTTTGACTGAATTATTTTCTGTATTTTGTAATCCGCTTTGAGTCTCAGTAAGAAAGGCAGGCTATAGATGAAGTAAAATAAAATCTCATGTGAAGCGAAGGAGCAGCACAGAATATTGATCTACAACATTTCCAGACCTGGAAGCCAGTATAGTTGTACAGTTGTATTGTTTTTTTTTTACTTCATTTATACTCCCTGTTTCTCTTCAGTGGGGACCCAACAAGCATTTCTTGGTCTGTTTTACCACAGCAGCACAGGACCCACCAAACTGCCAAGCATGTGACATCAGAAGAGAAGCCAGAGTTATGCCAGCACCAGCAGAGAGAAGAGTTAAGCACCTGTGACAGACTGAGTGCCAGGTCATGGCCAGCCCAGAGGAAGGCAGAAAAGCCCAGGGAGAACTTCTGTTAGGAGAGGGCCTCTGAACATACCTGCACTGAAACAACACAAGGGACATTGCCTTGCCACCTGGCTGTCTTTTCAGTCATCAGGCAAACAAAAAGAGGCAGGAGATGCAACATCTCTCGCTCTCTACAAATGAAGATAGATTCTGAAGAAGTGTGGATTTACACAAAAGCTTATATCTTGAATGAAACTTTGTTGGTCTTAAAGGCACCACTGGACTCATACTTTGCTCTCTACAAATGTGCACCACAGAATCACAGAGTTGGAAGGGGCCATTCAGGCTATCTAGTCCAACCCCCTGCTCAAAGCAGGATCAGCCTACAGTATCACTGACCAAGAACGTATCTCCTTTTTAATAAATCAGCTCTACAGAGGCTTGCAGCCCACACAGGAGTCAGGACCTGTGGACTGAAGACCTCCAGCCTAGAATACCCTCAACATTTCCCTATGGCTGTGCACCACAAAGACCAATAAGTAACAGAGACAAGCCATCTTCTGTACAAAGGTTGTCCACTACTGCTGATCTTATCAATAAGTATTCCAGGGCTCCCCAGAGCACAGCTGAAAACTATAGCTCCACATGATCAAGCTGACATACATAGTAAGTCGCTATCGACCCACCACATGAAAACATTTGTCTACAACCTCTGTTTGAGGCCCATTAGTTTGTGAACGCCTGGACTCAAAGCAAGGGATAGTAGACATAAGAATATATAGTGTTTTTTCCCCCAAAATGTTGGAAACATTTCATGATATCTTGACAACACCCTTTAAAGTAGGCAATGTTATTATACCTATTTAAACAGAAGTTGAGAGAAAGTGCCTTAACCAAAATCAGCTAGGGAGTCAGCTGCAGAGCTGAGACTTAAGTAAGTAGAACATTTCCCAAACTGTCGGTCTCACATTCTTAATTGCACTACACCAGTTCATGCCTAGGATAGAAACAAGGAGTTAATGCTGCCATTACAAGGGCCTCTACACAAGAATAGTGAATCACAAGAATTCCGGCCGGCATCTGTCAGGGATGTTTTAGATATTAAAAGAGCTTCTGTGACTTCAGTTCTCTTACAGACTCTTGCCAAGTCCAAGACTTTGCACTTTAAAAATAGTTTCAAGGCATTAAAATGCCAAAAGAGAGCTCCTGTATAAACCTTTCCAAGAAATAAACCCGGTTTGAAAGTTAGTCCTACTGACAGAGCAGACAGAAATGCCATTCTAAAGTGGCACTCGGGGGGGGGGGGCATTTGTTTTCAAAGCACAGAATGCACGTTCCAGGGTCTTCCAGCGCCTTCCGAACGTAGGGCTGTCCTCCTCCCTACAGCTCAGTGACTTCTACTTCAGCTCGCCTCGGACTGCAGTCTTAGATACTGGGAAGCTTCTAGCCAACAGCCTCGTTGATGCAGCAGAGGGGACCCCCAGGATCCTGACAACCAGACAGAGCAACCCGCCGCCGCCCCCCCCCCCCCCCCCATCTCTGCAAGGAGAAAAGCGCCGCCGCCGTCCAGTGGCCGCCCCCTCCTTTATAATCTCCCAAAGTCCCTAGTATGGTAGAGGGCTGCAAGCAACCCTCAAAGCACGATGACCCCCTCTCCCCCTCCCCCGCGCCGCAAAAAAAACAGCTTTCCATTTTCCAATCAAGACTGGGGGGGGGGGGGTGCTTCCCCCTCCTGCTTCTAGTCCCGCGATCCCAAGTTCCTCCCCCTTTCCCCTTGTTTAGCCCAACACGGCAGAGCCCCGTCCCTCTTACAGGGGAGGGCACGGGCCAGGTGGGAAGGGAACCGACGCCGATACAAAGCCTAAGCCGCCCCCGCCCCCACTCCCCTACCTGTGTCCGGGGAGCGACGTCTGCCTGTCGCCCGCCCTGGCGCTACAAGCGGAGGCAGACCCTCCGGTCCTAGGTCTCAAAGCACCAGCGCTTGAGGACCGGGGAGGGGAGCTGGAACTGCCCGGGGCCAGACAGGCGACAAGCGCCCTCCTTCCGCCCCCGCCGCCGTCTGGAGACCGTCAGCAGCTGTGCGGCCACGCTCCCGGGCTTCTTCTCTTACCTGCCTTCCTGTCCTTTCCCGCGTCTCTCGCTCCCCAGGCTGGAAAGCCCGGGCAAGAAGCCAGCTCGCTGAAGAGGGCGGGGGAGGGAAGTCGCCGTTGCAAAGACGGACCGAGGTGGCAGCTGCGCCGATCGCCGAGCCGTGCGCCCCCGGGGGCTTCCTCCACACATTGAATGGAACTCTCCCACGGCCGGAACGCTGCCGCTGCCCCTGCTGCTATTCCCGCAGCCGCTAGCGGCGCCCAGCTCCGTCCTTCCCGCTGCCTGGCCGACACACAGGGGGAGGCGAGGGACCGGCGCCTTTCCCCTGCAAGACTGCCCTTTCCCCAGGCGCGGCCCTTAAGGAGACCCGCAGGGTGACGAGGAGCTTTCCCTCGAGCTTCGGCCTCGACCTGTGGAATCGTGTGCTTTGCGCGCCGGCCTCGGCGGTCGTTCCCACTCCCTCCGCCCCCGTGAATCTTTCATGGTTTGGTCCACACTGAAATGGGGAAGGGGGCGGGGCGGCTGGGGATGCTTCTCTCGCACAATGGGCTTGCTTCGCGGTAACGGAGCAGACGCGGGTGAAGAAGCTGCTGCCTCTCTCCGTTTCCTCCTTTGTTTGGGGGGGGGGGGGGTTGGCTGGAGGCACGTGAGGAGCGTATCGCCGCTGCCTGCGAAAGAGCAGGGGGGGGGGGGGGGGAAGACTGAATCGTTTGGGTAGATATATCAATATCTGTGGTAATTTCCTGCAGTTTGCAGGAAAATCGGCGGCCCAATCGTAATTATGGCTTTATTCGGAAGTGTGTCCATTGACTTCAATTGAGTTCATGCCTATGTCCATAAAATTGCCCTTTAAAACGAGGACGTTTTTACAGATGTGTAATTCAAATAAGTTTTGCATACATTCAGGTGTGATGCTAATGTAAAACTCATATTAGGTACAATGTTGAAAATGATAACATTGACACATGGAAAGAATGGAGAAACAAATATACACAGCTATATCATTCTTGAGAATCAAAGTATTAAACAATAGGGGCAGAATTCACTCTCTGGACATTAGCCTTTCAATGGCAGGGCCACATTCTAGAATATTTTGAGCCTATACTGGAAGGGGAGGAATGGCTTCTTTTCCAGGTCCATTTTGGAATCCAGATGACATTCCAAAGTAGGCCATAAATTAACAGAATGGCTGGACCTTCTCTTGACATGCTCAATGCACCACAAGAGCTGTCGGTCTCCATGCTGTAGTTATAATAGCTATGTATTCCTCAACCACCTCTCAGAATGTGCCATGCTGGCCTGCCAAAATCCTGGAACCTTCCTGTTTCAATGGAGCTTTTTATCTGCTACCCTTGTCCAGCAAATAGAGTGAATTTATGTCACGAAGGAGACAGAAGGCCGTATGGTATAGTTTAGTCTTGTCAGATCTTGGAAGCTAAATAGGGTAGTTAATAGGGAGACCACCAAAGAAAACTGCAGGAGAAGTCAGTGGCAAACCACCTTTGCTTGTAACTTGTCTTGAGAGTCCCTTCCTGGGGTTGCCATAAGTTGGTCATGACTTGACAGTACATACATATGCGTGTCAAGAAGGGCATAGGTGGCTTAGGCCACCTTGAACATCGAATGATGTTGTTAGTGTCATAGAATGCTATCTAATTCTCCACACTTAAGTCCAGAGACTGGAACCATGAACAGGGTAGTCAGTTCTTTCTACAAACCTAAACCCTGATTTGCAGAAAAATCTGAAATCATTTTTTAAAAATTCTGAATTACTCCCCCCCCCCCAAAAAACCCCCAGAAGCAGCACCTGTAGCTTTAAGAAACTAATGCCCTCACTGACCCTGGCTAGGCAACCACAACAGTGTTGCTAGTCTTGAAGCCTTGGTAAAAGTCAGTAAAAAGGCAGGGCCCTTTCCAGGGCTGTTGGGCCTTTGAGGAAGGATTCATCAGAGCCAGGCCAGGTAGCAACCACTGAGTGACTTGATACCATATGACTTATATGATTCAACCAGACCAGCTGCTTGCTACTGTCCAATAGTACCTCCCCCCGCCCAAGAAACATGGGGTGTAGTGGTTTGAGTTTCAGACTAGGACTGGGAGACCCAGGTTTGAATCATCACTCTGCTACAGAAGCTCACTGAATAACCTTGGGCCAATTACACTTCCTTAGCCTAACTTACCTCACAGGGTTGTTGGGAGCATAAAATGAAGGAGAGGACGATAATGTAAGATGCTTTAGGGTCCCCATGATGGAGAAAGGTGGGATATGAATAAATAAATAATGTAGTTAAAGAGGGGGTCTAGATAAAAGGTAAGTTGGAGGGAGGGAGGGAAAGAAGGAAGGAAAGGTGAAGATATGAGAGTTGCCAGGAAGGAAAGAGGAAATAAGTGTGGAGAAGGAATACTGGAGAAAATGAGATCTCCCCTGTTAGTCCTTGCAGGTTACCACCTCACTACTGGGACTGGTCTTCTGGCCAGCACTGTGCAACTGGTCTATAGTTTTCCTTGGCAAAAGCTTCCAGGGGTAGAGAAGACAGGAGCAGATAAAGGTAAGTTAGCTGTTTGATGGGAAAGACAGATGGAAGAAGGCAAAGAGGAGAGGCTATGAGGGCTGCCAGGAAAAGAGGGAACAGTGGGGGAGAGGAAATGAAATGTCCCTTGCAAGTTCTTGTGGGTCGTACCTTTTGTCAGATTATAATTTCAGGATGCCCAGGGGAATGTTGCACATGCAGTGGCCCTAGGTGATCTTAGGCAAGCCACTCTTAGAACTAGACCCATCTTTTCAATTTGCAGTGTTCATTTTGATATTATACACTGTTTTTGTCTCTGTCCAGAACCAGGTACCAATGCTCTCGCCAGGGCCAACTGAGGGACACACCCACCCTGGTGAGCCATCCTCTGGGCAAGCCGGAAAGCCCCAACTTGGGCCTTGGCAGGCTTGGACTGTCACCGATGCCCAGTCTTCTCCAGATTTAATATTCCCAAATCCCCCAGCCTTTCCTCATAGGACTTGGTCTCCAATCATCCTTGTCACTCTCATCTGCACTCGCTCCATTCTGTCCACATCCTTTTTGAAGTAAGGCCTCCAGAACTGCACACAATACTCCAGGGGTGGCCTGATCGATACAGTGTACAGTGGGACTATGACATCTTGCAATATGGATGTTATGCCTCTGTTGATACACCTTTTTTGTTGCCACAAATCGTCAGTTTGGCCAAATCGTCAAACTCTCCCCAGCCTCCCACACCAGGCCAACATACTCAATGCCCATGATCTCTGGCAGCTGGAGCATCCTGAAGGAGTAAGCCTCCCAAATGAACAGAGCCACTCCTCCCCCCCGCCCCATAGTCCATGATTGGTGAAGGACCGAGAAACCAGGAGGAGCCAACTGGGAGAGAGCTACAGTCTCCCCATCTCGCATCCAGGTCTCGGTCATGCATGCCAGGTCCATCTCGTGCTCCAACAGGAAGTCACGGAGGACCATGGTCTTATTGTTTATGGACCTGGCATTACACAACACCAATGTCGGAGAGGGCTTGTTAATACGAGCCCCACCGCTGACAACCTTTGGGATGGGACATAAGCTGGAAGGGGGCCGAACCTTTCCATTTCTTGATCCCCTTCCCTTGCATTTCTGCCTAATCCCATTGCTATACTTTCCCCTCCCCAGGAGCACTGGAATCCCTTGGCCAGCCAGAGCCTCTGATGGTCTTCACTACGCCACAGACCACTAATAGACTATTTGGTATTAATTTCAAGATCAGTCAGCAAGCTTTCCTAGTAGAGTGGGGATTTGCACTTGGGTCTCCCAGATTCTAGACTGACACTAACCACTACACCGTACTGTACCAGAAAGAAACCCCTTCTAGTGATACAATTAATAATTTAGAGACATCCACTAATATTTAATAGTATTAGGGAACTTGAAGATCTTTCCTAAGATTAGTTCTAAAAGAAGGGCTGATATACTAATGTACAAGATGTGAAACTGTTTAGGAAGCCAACTAAGAGTTGCATTACAGTATCCTGGACTTACTCTAACACAGGGGTGGCCAAACTGTGGCTCCGGAGCCACATGTGTCTCTTTCACACATATTGTGCAGCTCCCGGGAAGCTCCCTACCTATTTGCTCTCTCTCTTTCTTTCTGTCACACTTCATCCCTCCACTTCCCTCTCCCATCTATTTGTTTTCTTTGCTTGTCTCTTGCTTTCTTTCCACCTCATTCATCCTTTCGTTCCACCACTCTCTCTCTTAGACACATAAATATAATTAGCAATATATATAATATATAATATAATTGGGAAAGGCACTTAACATAAAGCTCTATGGGTGGAGGTGGGAGGAACTGCCTAGGCCAATGAGAGCTTTCTGCCAGTCCCCAGTACTTCCAGGTCACATGCAGAAGAGAAGGTTTTTATACCCCATTTGTCTCTACCCTAAGGAGTCTCAAAATGGCTTACAATTGCCTTCCCTTCCTCTCCCCACAACAGGCACCTTATGAGGTAGATGGGGCCTGGCTGAGAGAGTTTTGAGAGAACTGTGACTGGCTGAAGATCACCCAGCAGGCTTCATGTGGAGGAGTGGGGAATCAAACTCTTTTCTCCAGACTAGAGTCTGCTACTCTTAACCTAGGGTTGCCAGGTCTGGGTTGGAAAATACCTGGAGACTTTGGGGGTGGATCCAGGAGAGTGAGGGGTTTGGGGAGGAGAGGGGCCTCAGCATGGTACAATGCCATAGAGTCTGCCCTTCAAAGCAGACATTTTCTCCAGTGGTGCTGATCTCTGTCAGCTGGAGATCAGTTGTAAAGGCAAGAGATTTCCAGGCCCCACCTGGAGGCTGGCAATATCTTAACCACTATACTATGCTGGCTCTCTTTTCACCTGGCCTGGGTGGGGTGAAAATGGCCAAGGGGGCATGCATTCCACTGCTTATATAAAGAGCCCCAGAAGCAGGTAGGGGTGTTGTAGCTGACCTTGCTCAGAGTTCTGGGAAATGGGGGGGGGGGGGGGCTGGCCCTGGGGTTACACCTCCTCCCTTCCTTGAGGCCTAGTGGGCCATCTAGCAGTAGGAGCTGTTGCAATGGATGGGCAAGTGGTGGGCCAGGGGCAGGGGGAGCCCCACAGTAATGCTTGTGGGAAGTCCTACTGGCAGGGCCAAAGCTCCACTCAAGTGTAACTGCTCTGTTAGTACAGAAGTGGCAGGCCATGGAGGGGAGCCCTTATCACTTACACTTGAGGACGAGGGAGAGACCAATATTGTGGTATTCTGAGCACTTTTCTGCTCAGAGCCCATGCAGGTACTTCATCCCAGGAAACACACATCAAAGGGGAGACCCTGCACCCCCAGTGCTGGGAGGGCAATGCTCTCCTAGGTTTGCCAGCCTCCAGGTGGGGCCTGGGGATCTCCCGCTTTTACAACTGATCCCCAGCTGACACAGATCAGCTCCCCTGGAGAAAATGGCTGCTTTGGAGGGTGGCCTCTATGGCATTGTACCATGCTGAGGCCCTTCCCCTCCCAAACCCCACCCCCTCCTGGCTCCACTCCCAAAGTCACCAGGGATTTTCCAACCCAGACTTGGCAACCCTATGCACCCCACACAGATAAGCAAGGGCAAGGGACTGGTGGCCTCAGACTGGGATGTCTGCAGCTGTTTCCCCTGCCCCCTTCCACCCACTCTTCCAACAATGCTGATCCCCCACAGGTGAGGCTAGCAAGGGATGGGGGAGCTGGCAGGAATGCAGACATCCCAACACTGGGCCGTTGGCAAGAGGCCATGCCAGGGCACTCTCTCCCCTGCAAATAGGGCCAAACATCCATGGTACCTAATGCCTTGCAGATCAGAACTGTGTGGAACAAACCAAGCAGAACTGGTTACAATGCAACATCCCATTGGGAATGGGTAAATGTCCGCTGAATCATTATACCTGCCCCCCAAGAAGAGCAGCCCCCATACAGAGAATTGCCAGCCCTGCCAGAGGCCCATGCACAAAATTCTTGCAACTATTCTGTCTATGCTGTCAGTCAGGGACAGTACATGGTCCTGACCATCTCTCTCTTTGTTCTCTGTGCGGGCAGTCATTCCACAGGGCAGGTAACTAGGAAGGATGGTGTTCAATGCAGCCACCAGGGTGAATCTCATTTGATGTACCACCATTGCACCTGTGGTATGAGCCATGGGTGTGTGTGTGTGTATGATGTGACCTGTTGAAGGTGGTGGAAGGGCAGGAAGTGGCTGGACAGTGGAGGAGTAGAAAGTGGCAAGTGGGCAGACTGGTGGGCTAGTGGGGGGATCTGCAAGTCTCACAGGTCCCTTGCCTGTGTGTGTGTGTGTGGGAATACATGCGCACACACATATATTCTAACAGAGCAATTATCATTTTGGCTCTTATGAAAATATACAGTTAGCTGCACTCATTGTGCATCAGTCTGAAGCTGATTTTTTTTTCATTTGTTCGTGAAAGTTTAGAATGCCACAATTAGATAGGGCAGAGCAGTAACTTTACCGCTACAAGCAATAAAATAATATTTGCTTTAAAGCAAATGTTTAAATGTTTGGTTTAACTTCCTTTTGGGAAACATGTACAGTGGTTCTTTCTTCCCCCACATAGGTTGTGCTTTGTGGTATGTTTTATTTGTAGCAGAACAGCAGGAAAATATTTCTGTTCCCATTTGGTAAGGAAGCGTTGGTTAAGCTAAGACCATTTTAATGACATTTGGGGTGCTAAGCAAAATCCTGGTGGAACAGTCAGCATTTTGGAAGAAATTCCAGATGGCTAATAGGTAAGAGAATTTCCTTGAAAATTTTGAGAAGTGTTTTGCAAAGCTCTAATTCTGACTTCTGTGAGGATTGATTGTTGGCAGAGAATTTCAAGACTGAGCATTGGGTGAAATACCATGAAGGTTTCTAGCTTTATTTGTAATGTAAACAGCTGAATGGTTAACTGTATTTATATTTAGAGTATTCCTAATAACATTTTATGACTTACTTCTTAGTATTTATTTATTTCTGAGTATACCTGTTTAGGATTGCTCCCTGTGTTTCATAGATTTGGAGCTTTTTTGAGATTTACAAATAATGTGAATAAATACTTGTGTGTGGCTTTGGGGGGTGGTTTTTAATGTGTGCTTAGATCACCTGGTTATGGCACATTACTAAGGTATTGTATATCTCCAACCATATGGTGGCTCGTAAAAACACTTTTTAAAACCTTTTTTTAAAATCATAGTTTCAATCATTTTGGTATTTTAGGCTGTGATCCTCAGAACACTTTCATTGGAGTAAGCACCACTGAATAAAATGGGATCCATCTAGGATTGCTCCCCTGGAGTAGTAAAATGGTGCTCTCCTTTTGAGCAGCCATAATATGTCTATTTAGCCAAACCGTGAATGCCATCTGGGCCCGCTGCACACATCCTACAGTTATGCCAACCAGACATCCCTTTTGAGAGTTCTGAATAGCTCCCTCCATCTATGCCTCTTTTTGAACTCTGTAACCCCAATCTGTAGTTAGGAAATGCTGCTGATCCCTTTCACACTTGACACTGCTCCTTCTTAGCCTATAGAACATTTTGCTTTCCACCTCTTGATGCCATCAAGCTCTATTGCTGCTTACCTGTTCCTTGCCTCATTGTAGCTTCTGTTCATCCAGAACAGCAGGAACATATGTATCAAAGTAACACTGGGAAAAGTCCCTCCCATCTGCTGCAGCAAAAGCATTGCCTCAGGCAATAGTCTAAGGCAGGGGTGGGCAAACTTGCTCAGCGTAAGAGCCACCTAGAACAGGGGTGGCCCGACTTGCTTAATGTAAGAGCCGCATAGAATAAACATCAGATGTTTGAGAGCCACAAGACATGAACAAATATTACCTGCTTTTATTGGAAAATAAGCAAATTTGCTTTTTATTAACTTTAAACGAGACTGGCAAAAATAATAACAAAAGGGGTAAAAGCAGATATTGATAATGAAATTAATTTGTCCAATGATATTTGTTTGCTAATGATATTTAGCTTCCCCAGCCGCCCTGCTGGGAGTCATATAATATATGTGAAAGAGCCGCATGCGGCTCCCGAGACACAGTTTGCCCAACCCTGGTCTAAAGCCACTGTTCAATATGAATATACCGAGTCTAATTTCTTCCACCGCCTATTAGTAAAATCCTGCATGTCTCCTTCAGCCATCTCTGTTTCACTGGAGCTGAACAGAGAGGCCCGACACTTCTAGTCTTCATTGAGAAATGGTCCGTTGTTGCTCTTTCAATTAAAAACAGGGTTTAACAAATGCTTCTTTGGCATCTTGTAGGTAATGGTCATGATTATATGAATGGGAGTGAAGGTGTGAAAGAGGTGTTGTCCCCCCCTGGGGGGGGGGGGGAAATCAAATGAGGAAAGACTCAAATGAGAAGGTGCATTTAAAGCAGACTAGAATTCAAGTCAGTTTCAAGGAATGATCTAACAAAATAATGATGAAGTATGGACTGGATCTGGGGGCTCTCTCTTTTGCAAAGGGACGTGCACATCTGCGCATGGAAAGGAGGGGAATCCCCTTTACTCCTCAGTTCCAAAAACACTTTTTGTTGAGCGTAGAGGAGTGGCAGGAAGGATGTGTTCCCTGAGTGGAACTCTGCCCTGCCCCTCCCCCCCGATCCTTAGGACATGCTTGAATATAACAATAT
This sequence comes from Lepidodactylus listeri, assembly GCA_029233225.1. Classification (NCBI taxonomy): domain Eukaryota; kingdom Metazoa; phylum Chordata; class Lepidosauria; order Squamata; family Gekkonidae; genus Lepidodactylus; species Lepidodactylus listeri. The sequence continues at coordinate 55,137,701 of JARCFY010000006.1, forward strand.
GCAGTTGTTACTGCCGTAACGTGTAAAGAGTATTGGACCGGAAAAGCCTAAGTTTAAATTCTTCCTCACTCATGGACTCTCTGCTGGCTAACTTAGTTCCCTGTCTCAGTTCCCCATTCATAAAATGGGAATTAATGAGCTGAATCAGAGGACTGCTGTGAGGCTAAGGCATTATGAAAGTGATACTTTCTTTGTGTGTATTTGTTTGCATTTAATCTAGAGTGTATTGCACAGATGTCTCATAAAGCTGCGGTTAATATGACTGAGTAGAGAACATGAAAACTCTGTCGATAATCCTCCTAACTCTATGATAAATCTTTACTATTTTGTTCAAATACGCACAATGACAAGAATGTGCTCTTTGCTGCATTTTATCCTGTTTGGTGTAGGAAATCTCAGGATCTCAAGATTATGATAAACACCATGAAATTAAAAGCTGTTGCTTGGCTTAAAAGGGAAATGCAAATCTTACTACTGCAAATCTTACTACATTTTATTTTTTTTAAGCATGATCTTGCTTGTGGGATTTAGTGATCTGAATTCTGAAATTTCCAGGTTAATAGACTTACTAGGGGAATGAAGTAAACGTTTTGGAACTAATGTGAGGTAAATTAATTTGGCAAGGGTAATACACTTATCACCTTCTGTAGAAGTATATAAACCATCTTTGGTGTGATATATTCAAGATACATGGGGACATGCCAAGGAGCCAGAACTGAGTCTGTGGCCAGCCCGGATGTTGACCTAAAGATCTGGGGTGCTATGTCAGCAGCTGAGCCTCAGTTCCCCAGGATAATGGGGTCTGAGGGATGAAGTGGGAAGAGACAGATGGAGTGCGAGAGGCCAGCTTCCTATTGCAAGAAGAGAGAGAAGTGTTTTGCACACATGAGGGAACAGGGATGTTTTGAATTAAGAACAGCCACTGCCAAGGGACACTGCTCAAAGGGCAACAGAGTCACTGCTTAGGCTCTTGCTATCCCTCACAATGGAAAAGTAACCCTACAACTGCTATCTCCCTACCAGGGCCAACAGGGGAGGGGGCAAGATGGCCTCTTACCATGGGTTTCAAGCTCAAAGGAGGCCTTAAATTTAGACACACTAACTCTATATGTTGTCATTAAAAATATTATTATGCACTGGGTCCTCAAAAGCTATAAAGAAGAAGAGAAGAAGAGATTGGATTTATATCCCACCCTTCACTCACTTGGAGTCTCAGAGCGGCTTACAAACTCCTTTCCCTTCCCCTCCCTACAACAGACACCCTGTGAGGTGGGTGGGGCTGAGAGAGCTCTGAGACAGCTGTCTTTGAGAGAACAGCTGGTACAGAGCTATGGCTTGCCCAAGGTCATCTAGCAGGTGCAAGTGGAGGAGTGGGGAATCAAACCCGGTTCTCCCAGATTAGAGTCCACACACTTAACTACTACACCAAAGTGGCCCAGGCCTGCTGAAGCATGATGGGTAATTTAAATAGCTAGGAATCTTTGTCATGTCCAGATGAATAGAGTGTGAGTGCCAACTCTGGGTTGGGAAAGTCTTAGAGATGAAGAGGTGGAGCTTCGAAGGGAGGTGAGGTTTGGGGAGGGGAAGGATTTAGGGAATAATCATAGAGTCCACCTTCCAATGCAGCCATTTTATCTAGTTTTTCCTTGTTAGGCATATGCAGGGGTCCTTTCGAGCAGGAGCTCGGGGGAGCACAGCTCTGGGAGTTGGTGCCAGCCCCCCCCCCCCCACGGGGGAATGCCTGCTTGAGTCATGGCTGCAGCAAAATGGAAAGGGCCTTGTTCCTCCAACCAGCCTTCTGAAGGCTTCAGCCACCACTGAAGCTATCCTCCCAGAATAGTGGTATTTCTGAGGCTTGGATTAGGAGCTGTCCCCTCTCTGCCAGCTTCTTTCTTTCTTTCTTTCTTTCTTTCTTTCTTTCTTTCTTTCTTTCTTTCTTTCTTTCTTTCTTTCTCTCTCTCTCTCTCTCTCTCTCTCTCTCTTTCTCTCTTTCTTTCTCTCTTTCTTTCTTTCTCTCTCTCTCTCTCTCTTCTTTCTTTCTTGCCTTCTGACATACTTCTGGTGATGTTAGGGGGTGTGGCATATGCAAATAAGTTATGCTAATGAGTTATGCTAATGAGCTCCTGCACCTCTTTTTCTATGAAATGAGCCCTGGGCATATGGCTTGTGGAGACTTACTGGTTTTTAATGTCCCCAACAGGTCTAGAACTATTTCACTGTGGGAAGAAAGGCAGCATGGTATAGCGAGATCTTGTCAGATCTCAGAAGCTAAGCAGGGTTGGTATTTAGAAGGGACTTGATGGCGCATTACACTCACTCACACACACACACACACACACACACACACACATACACATCCCACTGTTCTTTGTCATAAATACCGAACATAAGTGGAATGGTAGGAAATGAGGGATCTTTCTTACTACATTCCTGTCTAGGTAAAAGCTGCCTATTTCTCCACTATAGTACAAATGGGAATGGTTCATAAGAAAATGTGGTTATAAACAGTTACCCTTCTAGGCATCATAAACTTCATATCAAAGCACCAATCCCCCTGGTATATTCTAGCAACTCTCTTGCCATATGGTAATATTGACACTTGAATTATTTTAAAACTTCAGAGTATCCCATAGCATGGATTGAAGAAAGCTGTTTTCTCACCTTTTAATCATTCATATTTATAGCCAAATGTTTTAGGCATGCTGTGCAATGTTTGCTACTAATAAACCAATTAAAGAATTCCTTTTTTGTATTTTTTAAAGTGTGTGTGTGTGTTCCTGGAAGTCATGACGACCTCTGGTGACTGATTGTGTGTGCACCTGGAAATCATGGTGACCTCTGGTAACTGACCCCTATTGGGGGCCTGGAGGGTATTCAGATGGAAGCTGGTGCCCTTGAACTGCAACTGAGATCATTCAAAAATCTAAAAACACAGACCTCTTAACTTACAACACATTCATGATGGGATATTCTTGTAACCCCATTTCAGTGCCATGAGCCATTTCAGATGTGTTTTTAATTATAATTTTAATTAAACCTCATTGAATCCAAATGAATGTATATTTTCATGTACACACTGTTAAAATTATATGACTCTTTTGATCTTCAAAAAGAAATACCTCTTCACTGTGATTACAGATAGAAATATAATTTTTTAGAGATGGCTTTATATCTCCTATATCAAACAGTATATATCAGTTGAGTCTGCTATTGTTAAAATTTGGCCCCAAACATAAGAAAGTGTAGCTCCTGAAGATTCTTAGAATGTTTTTTTTAATGTACCTGGCAGTGCAATTTTAAACACATGCATATCCATGCGATTAGACTGGCGTATCTCTGCATAGGGTCACAGTGTTAGAAGGGTGTAACTCTGCTTAGGACTGCAGCATTATGCATTCTGTATCACAGTGACTTATTCTTTTACAGAAGAGCAAATAGATGAGATCTTATAGCAAATACATCAACAAAGTATCACAACTTTCAGAAAAAAAATCCAACTTATTTAACAAGTAAATCTGTATGGAATTGCACTGTATCTGCTGATTCCACAGGACAACCTTGTGCAGATATTTATGTATTTACATTACTTATATAGCACCTCATAACCATAAGAGTCTCCAGGCAGTGTACAAGGATAAAAACAATTAATCAACACATTGCAAACTTCATAGCATAGATTAATTTAGAAACAGTAAAACCCAATCAACTGAATGAGAGGGTAAAGCAAGGTCACCTAACATACTAAACTTACCATTAAGAGCCCAAGGAAATACAAATATTTTTTTTACCTGGCACCTGAGCCTTAACATCGGGGCACCAAGCAAATAGTGCATTCCATAGTAAAGCTGCACTGTCATAAATGCCCTATTCCTTAAGGCTATCCACCTCTGATAAGTAAACAGAGATAGATTCAACAGACCTCAGATGTCAGTTCACACATAAAAAGATAACTCTTGAGACACATTCTGGTTTGTAAGGGTAAGCACCGCCAAATCAAATCAAATCATGCTCTGAAATTAATCAGAGGCTATTGCAGGTCCTTCAAGACCACTGAGATATCCTCTTGTGCAGATGTATCAATCAGCAACCTTACTGCAACATTCTGTCCTCCTAGCTGTAGTTTATGAACAGCCATCCCCATGGACTTGCAGTAGTCTAGTGTAAGGCTGTGGTCACATAAACACTGGTAACTGTCACCAGATGTTGCTTTTCCAAGAATGGATGCAGCTGGTAGTTTGAGAGACAATGTTGTATAGTAGTTAGGGTGTTGAACTAGGATCGGGGAGACTGAGATTTGAACCCCCACTCTGCCATGAATGCTTACTGTGTGACTTGAAAAAAATAATAAAAATAAAGAAATAGAAAATATAACGCTGGTGGCAAGTGTACACATAAGCTTGCTGGGTGACTTTGGGGCAGTCACATGATCTTAGCCTAACCTACCTCAAGGATAAAATGGAGGAGAGGACAACGACGTTAGCTGCTTTGGGTTCCTAAAGGAAGAAAGAAGGTGTGTAAATGGAGCAAGTAATTAATATATAAAGGTGGTGATTTCACTAAAGCCGGTTAAAGGCCTAGTTGTCATAAGATCTGAATATTCATCATCAGCAACAAATCTTACTGTACTTTCAAGCTATGAATCTGTTATAATGCATAATGTAATCTATTCCAGTGAGGGTGAAGGTAGATTTTCACATCTGCCTGTTTCTGATTTCAGTCAGCTTTTGCAAATTGTTCTGTGCCCCCTGTTGAGAATCAGACAGCCATATACAGGCATCCTGCAGCAACTGTTTTAATCTTTTTTAAAAAGTCTTTTCATAAGGTCTCTTAAAATGCATCTACTTTGACCCTAAGAAAGCTAGAGAGATGTAAATTTAGAGAGGCTATTGCCGGGGGAGGGAGGGACTCTGTAAACAAAAGCCACGGGTAGATCTATATAATATTGGAAAATGTTTAATAACAATGATCTGGATGAAAGAGATGAGAAAGGATTTTACATATATAGATGATGACAGAGGAGCAAAGTAGTGTTGCCAGCCTCCAGGTGGGGCCTGGGGATCTCCCACTTTTACAACTGATCCCCAGCTGACAGAGATCAGTTTCCCTGGAGAAAATGGCTGCTTTGAAGGGTAGACTCTATGGTATTGTACCATGCTGAGGCCCCTCTTCTCCCCAAGCCCCACCTTCTCCTGACTCCACCCCCAAAGTCCCCAGGTATTTTCCAACCCGGACTTGGCAACCCTAGAGCAAAGACAATTCATAATGTTTTCAATGAACTGTGAAGATTAACAAAAAGCAACACTATCCAAGTTAAACTCAAACATTTTAATTCTGGCTTCTTCCTGTTCATTGTCCATCCTCAGTTATGGAGTCAGAAGCAGCAACTGTCTCTAGCCAGCAATCCACTGGTCCTCATAGCTTGTGCAGAGTTCTCTGGCGCTACACTCTCATGGAGTAAGGGGGAAAGGAACTCTCAAAGTTCCTTGGTAAAGTCTGAGGCTTATTTCAGACACTGTACAAAACCATGCTTTATTTTAACTCTGTTTGTGTTATGTATTGACCATGCGGTCGCCATGTGCTCTCTTCATTGCGACCGCATGGCCAGAGCACATGGCCAGAGCATGGCCAGAGCACATGGCCAAGAAACTACCTGAGCTTCAGCCAGGTAGAACAAAGGCCAGGTGGATTCAAACCGGCCACCAATCCTGTACCTAGGTTTCTCCCAGGGAACCTATGAAATGTAAATAGACTTCTAATAGCCTATCAGGCCAGTTGGGTGAGGTCAGGGGATTGTCCCTGACCAGCATAAAAGGAGGGCTTGGAGCCCTGGGTTGTATGCTTCATCCAGACCAGCAATAAAGATCTAGCTGTTTCACTACTCCATGGACTCCCGACTCCAATACTTATCAGTGGCGACGAGGATGGGATCCCGATGAGCGACTCTCCAGCAGACCACAGCAGCACAGCGAGCTCCGTCCCGCCGGCCGCAGGCATCTCCGAGCTCCAGCGCTCCAACGCCTCGCCGCAAGCCGCTCTGAGCCCAATCCTCCGGCACTAGCCAGCGCCAAGCCTCAGCGCTCCCCGGCACCGCCGCAAGACACGAGGACATCGCTCAAACAGCCGCCGCCGCTCCTGCTCTGGTAAATATGGCAAACGCTCCGGGACCAATTACCCCTTTCAATACGTCTCGCCCCGAGACGTGGGAGTCCTGGCTCAAGACGCTGGGTTGTGCCTTTAAGGTCCGCGGAATCACAGATGCGGACCTGAAGAGTGCCTGGCTCTTGAGTTCCGGAGGGGTGGAGGTCATGCGGGTGGCCCAGAACCTACTAGCCCCGCAAGACCCCACCGAGGTGTCTTACGACGTGCTCACCAAGACCCTCGGCGATTACTTCGCCCCGAAGCCATCAAAACTGGCCAGGCGCTGGGAGTTCATACAGCGCCAGCAGCAGCCGGGGGAGTCAGCCGCCACTTTCCTGGCTGAACTCCGTCGACTAGCCGTGGGCTGCGAATTCCGCCACATGGATGACCACGTGGAGACCGCCTTCATGGGAGGGGTCCGGGAAGCCAAGCTCCGCCGGCGCCTCATTGCAATGCCGGAGCCAACCTTGGAGAAGATGCTCGAAACTGCGGCAGCCTTCGAGACAACGCAAAAGGACAAGGCAGCCACCAAAGTCCACCAGGCGGCTCCTCCCGAACCCGACTCAAGCGAAGAAGAGGACGTCCACCGGATGCAACCACGCTCGAAGGGTGAGCCCGGAGTCCCCAGGCCCAAGGGCCGGCGCCCAGCATCTGTCTCTGTTCCCTCTCCTGCTTCCCTCAACAGGCAGGCCCCAACGTGCGCCAGCTGTGGGGACCCCCACGACAGACGGACATGCCGCTTCCGTGATGCCATCTGCCGCGCCTGCGGGAAAGCAGGACATCTCGCCCGGGCCTGCCGCCTGAGGAACAGCCACCGTGCCCCAGCAGCGAACTTCGAAGAAGTGGGTAGTGTCGTTCCCACGGCCACGGTAATGAACTTGCCTCAGCCCATCCCGGGCGCAATTTCGGTGTCTCTCCGAATAGAGGGAGTTCCTTGCTCTATGGAACTGGACTCAGGGTCAGCATATTCAATTGTGTCCGCAGCTACGTTCCGCCGCCTCTGCCCGAAGGGGGCACGCTGGCTGCGGCTGCCGGCTGGGTTGGTCCTCCGGGACTTCCAGAAAAACCCAGTGGCTATTAAGGGGCTAGCCAGGGTCCGGGTCCAGTACCATGCCTTTAATGGCCTGCTGGACCTTCTCGTGGTGGAGCGCAATCTAACCAGTCTCCTAGGTCGCGCCTGGTTCAAGCCGCTCGGAGTGCAGTGGACCGGAATACACCGCATGGGCTCTACTGACTTCTCATCCATCTGCGAGGAATTTCCCGCCGTTTTCGATGGCTCATTGGGCTGCTACAAAGGACCCCCGGTTTCCTTCGACCTGGACCCGGCAGTCCGGCCCATCCGCGTGGCCGTCCGCCGGCCACCACTCGCCTTCCAGCCCAAAGTGGAGGCAGAGTTGGAAAAGCTCGTGGCACAAGGGGTGCTCGAGCCGGTCTCCCACGCCAAGTGGGAGACTCCCATTGTGACCCCCCTCAAAGCTAACGGGGAAGTCCGCATCTGCGCGGATTACAAATGTACAATTAATAAGGCATTACAGGACCACGCGTACCCGGTACCGGTGGTCAGCCATGTTCTGGCCTCCCTCGCGGGTGCCAAAATATTTGGAAAATTAGACTTGGCCCAAGCCTATCAGCAGCTTCCCGTAGACGAAGCAACGGCCGAGGCACAAACGATTGTGACTCACAAGGGAGCGTTCAAGGTAAAACGCCTCCAATTTGGGGTCAGCGTAGCACCCGGAATCTTTCAAAATCTAATGGATTCTCTCCTAAAAGATGTTCCAGGAGTGAAGCCGTTCTTCGACGACGTCCTCATCGCCGCCCCGGACGCCGACACGTTCGCAGCTCGCCTCCGGATGGTGCTGCAAAGGTTCCAGGACGCGGGTCTCAAGGTTCGAAAAGACAAGTGCACCCTGGGAGTCTCCTCGGTGACCTTCTTGGGGTTCCAAGTCACCGCAGACGGCATTCACCCTACAAAGGAGAAGGTAGTGGCAATTACAGGTGCACCCCGCCCGTCCTCAAAGGCGGAACTCCAGGCGTTCTTGGGACTTGTGAACTTCTACCACGCCTTCCTTCCGCACAAGGCGGCGGTCGCTGAACCCCTGCATCGTCTCCTGGACAAGGGAGCGGCTTGGGCCTGGGGTCCCAAGCATGATGCAGCCTTCCGGGCCGTCAAAGACTTATTAATTTCAAATGCGGTCTTAGCGCATTTCGATGAGAGGCTCCCTGTCATCCTGGCCTGCGACGCATCCCCCTACGGCGTTGGGGCGGTCTTGGGACACCGGCTACCCAACGGAAAGGAGGTACCGGTTGCCTACTACTCCAGGACCCTGTCGTCGGCAGAACGGAACTACGCCCAGATCGACAAGGAGGCCCTAGCAATCGTAGCTGGCGTCAGGAAATTTCACGACTATCTCTACGGACGGTCGTTCACCGTGGCCACAGATCACAAGCCGCTGCTGGGTCTCCTTGCCCCCCACAGGCAGACCCCTCACATGCTGTCCCCGCGGGTCCTGCGGTGGTCAATTTTTTTGTCAGGCTACTCCTACGAATTGGTACATCGCCCGGGGAAGGCGATGGGTCATGCAGACGCCCTCAGCCGTCTTCCCCTCCCGTCCTGCGACCCTGATCCGGCTCCCGCTTTCCACGTCGCGCTCCTAGAGGATCTACCGGAGCGCCCCGTACAGGTATCAGATGTGGCCCGTCGCACGCGGCGGGACCGCATCCTTTCCCGTGTCTCGGACTGGGTGGGAAGGGGGTGGCCGGAAAAACCGGGACCAGATTTTGCCGCTTTCACGGCACGCAGGCACGAACTATCGGCCCACAAGGGATGCCTGCTATGGGGATCTCGAGTGGTGATCCCCGGGCCCCTGCGGCCCCGAGTGCTAGAGGCCCTCCACGAGGCTCACCCGGGAATTGTGCGCATGAAAGCTCTGGCCCGGAGTTACATATGGTGGCCAGGCCTGGACAAAGACATTGAGGGGCGGGTCCAGAAGTGTACCAAATGCCAGGAGTCACGGCCAGATCCGCCACACGCTCCTGTCCGATCCTGGGAATCTACTAACAAGCCCTGGTCCCGCCTGCACCTAGACTTCGCGGGACCAGTCCAGGGCCGGTTGTTTCTTATCGTTGTTGACAGCTACAGCAAGTGGCTTGAGGTAGTGCCGGTAGCTTCAACCTCCACCAACGCTGCCTTAAGAAGTCTCTGGCCGATCTTCGCGACACACGGAATGCCAGAAACTCTCGTGACCGACAACGGGACCGCCTTCACCTCCGGCGAGTTTCAACGGTTTGTGGAAGCCTGCGGTCTGCGCCACATCCGCTCCGCTCCGTTCCACCCCGCAACCAATGGCCAGGCCGAGCGCATGGTGAGGACAACGAAGGACGCGTTAAAGAAGATGGAGCATGGCGACTGGGAAGAGCAGCTGTACAAGTTCCTGTTCTGCCAACGGAACACACCCCACTCAGGGACCGGGCGCCGGCCAGCCGAACTTCTGATGGGAAGACGACTGGGAACCGTCTTGGACCGCCTACATCCCGACCGAGCAATCGAGGGGAACCCGACAATGGAGGACCGGCCAGCTGCCCGAGGATTTGCTCCCGAAGACCCCGTATACGCAAAGAACTTCGCGCGGGGTCCAACATGGCTCCCCGCGAGGATCGTCCGAGTCACAGGGCCTTATTCCTATGAGGTCCTTACGGAAGATGGCGTAGTCTGGAAACGGCACATTGACCAGATTCGACGCCGTACCCAGAACCACGATGATACCCAGGCCCCCGAACTCCCTGCACCAACAGACCGTGACATCGACACGACTCCAGAAGCAGCGCCAGACCCTGATCCGGAGACTGCGGAGATGCCGCTCCTGCCCGCGGACGAAGCAGTCGCACCATCCACACCTGAACAACCCCCGAGCAGACAGGCCCCGCCAGCAGAACAACTACCCACACCGCAACCTGCCGACACTAGCAACACACCCCGCCTTACAACCCCCCGGCGCTCTGGACGTGAGCGCAGACGCCCGGACTATCTCAAAGACTATGTGTGCAGAGGGGTTCTGGACTATGGGGGGAGGGGTGTTATGTATTGACCATGCGGTCGCCATGTGCTCTCTTCATTGCGACCGCATGGCCAGAGCACATGGCCAGAGCATGGCCAGAGCACATGGCCAAGAAACTACCTGAGCTTCAGCCAGGTAGAACAAAGGCCAGGTGGATTCAAACCGGCCACCAATCCTGTACCTAGGTTTCTCCCAGGGAACCTATGAAATGTAAATAGACTTCTAATAGCCTATCAGGCCAGTTGGGTGAGGTCAGGGGATTGTCCCTGACCAGCATAAAAGGAGGGCTTGGAGCCCTGGGTTGTATGCTTCATCCAGACCAGCAATAAAGATCTAGCTGTTTCACTACTCCATGGACTCCCGACTCCAATACTTATCAGTTTGGTTTGCATATGGCTCACAGATAACACAAATCCTGCTTGGCCTTGACAAATACTGGTTTTGTTGCCTTCTCGCTGTAGCCAGAAGTGGATTGCTAGGAACAAGCCGGGATGTTTGTGTTTGTACATCAAGTGAAACCATAGGGAAGGCTAACTATGGCAAATAAGCCAACTTAAGCTGCTGGCTTCAAAACCTGGTTTGATTGACCCAAAACTGACTACAGTGAATGGAGTGGCCAGACAGATAATCACTCTAACCGTAATTGATTAAACCTTGGTTTTGCACAATGTCTTTACTAAGCCTTATAGGCCCAGGAAAAACTGAATCTCTACCTTGCTATAAAACTAGCATTAAGGGGGTACATTAAGAAATAAACATTGTTCATGTCAGACCCTTCTAAATCTTGGGGTTCTGCATCACAGTAATAACCATTTCATTTTTAAAACACTTTTGCATAAATATTCTCTCTTCCTGGTTTTTTAGGCATTTAATAATGTTCTTATAAAGAACGTCTCAAAAATCCTGGCAATCTCCATGCACCTCTGAACTGAAATTTATGTAAATGTGTCAAACATTAGCTGGAGGGGTGAAGGATTCTGTTTGCTTACATTTTATCATGTATTTATTTCTGCTGTGAGTTTCTAGGCTTGATTGAAATGCTAAAGACTGTTTCCATTGATTAATATGAAAGTGACAGATAAAGAGCCACTGTTTGTGCAAATTCTAATTCACTCAGTTTGACTGTGACCCAACATTTCATGTGTGCCTCTTCTGTGCTATGGCAAAGGAAGCTAATAGTATTAAAGAGAACACTGGACTGCTGAATTGAAGGGCAGACTGTTTCTTAGGAAGACTTGAGACAAGGTTACTACGAATAAACCCCCACATAATGTGGTAGTCTCAACATGATTGTTAAAGGTATGTACCACAGTCTAAAGCTCTGCAGGGGGCTGTCATGTACACACGGAGCTCTATACAAGAGAATGCATACACGGGACACTAAATTGAATGGTAAAGCCTTCACCTGATTTAATGCTACATTAAACATGTTTGTTTGTTTTTTATAAATTTTTATTGATTTTTCCCTATAACTACAACTATAACGCTACAATCTAAGCTACATTTACCTTATACAGAGAGTACTTTGTCATTTGCTTAATACTACCTTATTACATAATATAATTATGAAGCATTTAGAACCTTGAATAAATTTCAATTACTTTGTTACTGCTACTATAAGAAAATATCAAAACTATTTGGCAGGCACGCCCATCTAGAGAAATACGGTTAATTAAACCATTTATAATACATAAGTGCAATGCTTAATAAAACAGTTTAATCACTATTTCTTCTTTCGTCCTCTTCTTGTCTTAACAGTCTCAACTACTTTTGGAGCTGCAGCTCCTTTTTCCGAGTCAGACACTTCTTCTTTACTCTTTGAGCTATCAAATCCATACATGCTTTCTTGCGAGGCCAGTGAACCATCTGAGTCTCTCCCAGTTTTCTGCTCTTTGCTTTTTTCCAGAAATTTTTTCGCTTGTTGAACAGAGTCAATCTTATACTTCTTATCTTTGATGCTGAAGCATAGTCCTTCTGGAGTATTCCAACGATAGATGATAGACTCAGACTGGAGCCAAGATGTCAATTTTCCATAGGCTTTCCTTCTTTTCCTTATTTCAAATGGGATATCCTTCATCACTTTTACTTCTTCTCCCAGGATCTTCAGAGCTGCTTTGTTTGTGGTCCTAAGCACCACGTCTCTTGTAGATTTTTTGGAGAACCTTATCATAATTTCACCAGGCAGGCTTTTCTTTTTAGTATAATCTGGATAGGTTCTGTAAACCATATCCATATCGCTTTTTATATCCGCTGCTTTCATGCCTGTCACTGGTTCAAGTGCTTCACTTAGCAAGTTTTTAAGGTCTTCTCCTGTGTTTTCAGGCACATTCTGAAGTCTTAGGAAAAAATTCGATCTTTCCATTTGTAATTTCAAAAGCTGATCGTGGTGGAAGGCCTTTTCCTTCTCTGCCTTTTGTAGTCTTGCGTCTTGGTTTTTTACTGAAGTTTTTACTTCCAGAAGTTCTCGCTGCAGCTTCTCTGTGGTTTTATTCGACTCTTTTAATTCTAGCTGCATTTTGTCCATCTTAACGTTGAGAGCTGTCATTTGGTCCACTAGAGGTCGCAATAACGAGGAGAACACTGCGCTCATCTCCGTGGTATCAACCTTTGAACTCGGAGCTGTACTTCCTAGTTTGGGGGAAGGTTTCGGTTTCCCCGTCATTGTTGAGGCCACGCTCTTTGTTTATAGATAGATAAGATGAATGAAAGGAGCAAATTTTCAAACAGCACTTATGTCCTTCTAAAGTTTATATCTCCAAGTGAGCGATGCTGCCATCTAGCAAGGCGGATGGGCTTTTATTCCTGCAGTAACGCCACGTAAAGAGTCTCGTAAGTACGCTAGTCCCGGAGAGGGGGGGGTTTCACTCCTCCCGCCGTCTTCCCGCTATGTTCTGCTTTTCTTACTTCAGACTCACGTTTTCTCCATGCGTAACTGTCAGTTCCAGCCTCATTGCTTCGCACTCTCTGCTGCTTCACGGATTTGCGCTTTCAGCCATACGGCTCCCACGGCGGGGGAACCTATGGGGGTGATGAAAAGGGATCTCGATCCCTCGGTCGCCACCATAGGAAGAGATCCCCTTCGTGCCACCCCAGGCAGAGCCCCCTCACTGGGGTCTCTGGGGGCTCGGCACCAGTCCAGAGCCCCTTCTTCCCGCCGGGTATGGATCACGCTCCCCGCAGTTGCGGAGGAGAGCATCCGCCATTATCGCAAGTCTTGCCGGAAGTCCGCTACATTAAACATGTTGATGGATGGTATGTTTGAAGGACTGAATGCTAGTGGATGGTGTACCTGTAGTGAACATTTCAGAACGAGGGGAACTCTTTGTGTGAATTGTGGCTATATTTGTACGCATGTTCCTGTGGGTCAGAATGCATGCCAAGATGACAATTATAAAGCTTTCTTGTCTTTGCAGCTTTGCAATACATGCTACAGAAAGCGGAAGTGAGAGGGGCGATGACTGGGCACCTGCAATGATATGTAAATTTCCCAGGTTCTGAGCTGGAGATTCTGCCAGTCCCTTTAAGAGTTGGAAGAATGGAAGAACATACAGAGCAAAAGCATTTTCTGAGCCTGTGACTACTACAGAGTACATTGAACGCAGACAAACTAGAAAGATGAGCAAAGAAACTGTTAGATCACTGGGGCGAGACTGCTGTATACAATCGCTTTGGGAAGAAAGAGTGTACATAGTGATGACTTAAGTCCTGTGGGAATGCAGTAGAGCAACCAACAGGAGACTTATTACCCTTATTGTTAAATCATTAACTGCTCACTTAAAAGCAGAAGTAGTATTGCAGAGTTTTTAATATACAATTGGGTGAGATAATTAGCTCCTCTCTTGATATATGGCAAATGAATGAAAGAGCAGAAATGTATTTATTTTAGTGGCACAAAAGTGTTGGAATGATTTGCAGCTTGGAAGGCAGTGGTAAAATATGGCTCTGTAACAGGTCAAACAAACCAAGCCTGAAACCATTTTTGGGTACAGATCTATAGATCAATGGTAGAGTACATGCTTCACATGCAGGAGATCCCAGATTTGCCCCTGGTGTCTCAGCCTAAAGAATCTCAGATACCTAGTGTTGGGAAAGATTTCTGTACCTGAGTCCTTGGAGAATGCTGCCACAGAATACACAATACTGAACTAGATGGCCTGTGGTCTGATTAGGTTGAAGGCATCTTTTTAAGTGTTAGGTCTCTTCCACACGAGCAAGATAACCCGGAGGGAATGCGAGGCTTTTTTTTGCCTTGGAGCAGTTTGCCCTGCAGTTGCATGATCACACAGGTCTGTGGACCTGCCGGGGCAACTTGCTGTTGCATGATCAGATGCAACCACGGGCAAGTTGTTTTTTTGTGTGTGTGTGGTTGGTTTCCGAGGTGCTTAAATGGGGGATTGATGAATCGCTTCCCCACCCTAAGGGCTTTCGATGATGCGCACATGGAGAAGGGGGGGGGGGGGGAAACAACAGCATGGCGTTGGGATAGTGTGTGATCACACTATCCACGATGCCACAATTCCATGCTGGAGTGATCACACAGGGAAAGTCTGGCTCTGGCCCACAGCAAACCATATGATACCACATTTTCACTAGTAGTTTTTTACTCCAGTTCTCCGCTGGATCAAAACAGCTTGCGACGGTTTGACGACGGTTGTGGGACACTTCCCAGATGTGCTGATGTGATCGCGCTGCTTTGATCTGATGGTGAATCGTCCCTCTTGCATGACAAATGGGTGCGTGTGATCGCACCCTTAATGTGGCAACAGCATGTCAGCTGTTTTTGCTAATTTATAATATGGGGGATGTTTAGTTCATTTCAACTCTCAGGGGAACTGCAGTGTAAGCTCTCTATTTTCCAGGATCCTTCTCTTGTAGTTCTTCCTGTGTCATCTTGATGTTTTTTCCCTGTCTGCTTAGCAGGGTTGGTAGAAAAGAGCAAGAGTCCAGTAGCACCACAAACTTTGTTTGTCTTTAAGGTGCTACTGGACTCTTGCTCTTTTCTACTGCTACAGACGGACTAACACCATTTTGATCTATCTAGAAGGCTGGTGTTTGTGTATTGAAGTCATCTCTGGTGTTGAAAGGCCTACAGTCTGTTAATGCCTTTTTTGCAAGTCCTGCTGCAGTAAACTTAATTGAAAACCACTCTGAAGTGTGGGACTAAGGCTGTGATCACACACACTAAATAATCCACTTTCAATCTACTTTCAATGCACTTTCCAACTGGATTTTACTGTGTGAACGTGCAAAATCCAGTTGGAAAGTACACTGAAAGTGGAGGGAAAGTGGATTGTTTAGTGTGTATGATCACAACCTAAGGTTGCCAACTCTAGGTTTGGAAATTCCTGGAGATTTGGGAGTGGAGTTTGGGGAAGGGAGGGACCTTTAGCAGTATATAATGCCATAGAGTCTACCCCCAAAAGCAGCCATTTTTTTCCAGAGGGATTAATCTCTGTCATCCAGATATCAGTTATAATTCTGGGAAGTCTCCAGTCTCCACTTGGAGGCTGGCCTGTATGGGCCTGGATTATTTACCAATTCTTCTGACAGTATGTTCATCTCTCAAGCTAATCACCAAATAGTTGTGGAACTACAGAGCTACCTGTTGATACTGTCCTGCTGTAGTTAGTCTGTTGATACCTTTCTACTGACTTGTCCCTAATAACTGATTCAGGTGTGATGTGTATTGTTCATGGCATCATCAGTCACTATCTGTTTGCTACATTCAGAGGACTTAGGTAATCACTGTGATTACTCAGACTAGAAGCGCAGAGTGAATGCCGCTGTCCCACTATAGGTCCTTTTCGTACTTGGATCTCATCCCTGGTTTTATCAGAGTTCAGCTCGTGACACAATACCTTGCATTTATCCCTGGTTATAATACCATCTGTTTATCCAGGGAAAAGTGTGGGGCAAAATCGGGGTGACCTCAGTGTAATGTGGAAACAAAAAAATACCCCAAGATAATTACAGGGATGAACTCAAGTGTAGTGTAGAATGTAAGTTTGGGGACAGGGTTGAACCAGGATTTAAGGTCTAGTGTGGAATTACCCCTATGTGTATGTGTGTTACAATACAAATGTACCACAGGAAATAGACCCAAATGAGCATGACTCCTGCATAGCCTTGTGCTGTTCTGGCCTTAACATACAAAATAAGATGCAGTAGATAGGCTGCAAGAGCAGAAAACATTAGCAGCTGAGTGAACAACCCAAAATCATAAGTGTAGACAGCAAAGCGGGAGCTTGTTTCTTCTGGAAGAGGCCATGGTGTAATACTAGAGCCTCTACTTCGCATTCAGAAGGCCCAGGTTCTATTCCTACCACAAGCAGTTACAAGCACTCAGGTAACTTGTTGGAAAATACCTTTTTTCTGCTTCATATGTTGAAAGGCCACTACCAGATTGAATAGATGGACCAGTGATCTGATTTGGTGGTACAAGGCAGCTCTATATGTTCCCTTTGAATATCTGACTGTGTGGCCAGTGTTTAAAACTGGAGGTGGGGTTGTTTTCTCTCTCATACTTCCACAGTTAAATGACTTTCTACATATAAGTACAAATACAAATAAAAATAACTGGAAAACTGAGCATGGTCATCTTGAGGATGATAAACAGTGGCGAGTCAGTCCTTGTCCTCCAAAGCATATTCCCAGTGGCATGGCCAACCCTCCCTCTACATACTTCTCTAGTTTGGTAATGCAGGGAGACAGCAGGTATTCCTCAGAGGGCTGGATGTGGCCTTAGCGTCTCCTTTTGTTGATCACTTCCCAAAGCACCATCATGCCTTGCGGTTGTCCTCATATAGGCAGAGTCATCCCTGCTTAAAATATCCTATCTGTCTCACACTGAAGTGTTCCAAACCCTTCTCCTGTCTTTTAGTAGCTATGGCAAGATATGCTCTAAATGCTATGTCGTCTTTTGCAATTTAAATGCATAAAACATGTACTTCATTAAGAAACTGCACACAATTCACTGTGAATTAATAGATGACATCTATTTCCTATTTATTTCAGAAGTTGCGAAAGAGGGCCTCGGCAGGCAGATTTAAATGAAAGCTCTATGGCATTGGTTTGCTCACTCGGACATAAAAGCAGCAACAGCAACTGAGATTATATAGCACAGCTTTGATAAAATGTTTAGTTAAAGCATATTTAATTTGACCTACTGGTCCATGGCCAAATTCTTCATTCAGCCATGAAGCAGTTGGGCAGCATGTGTGAAACTGAGGTTAGAATTACTATTGCTGTACTTAAGCCTGCTGCAAACTCATTAAATCACTCCTCTGTCCAAAACCCAAAAATAGTCAATGAAAAGAACATGACATTGGTAGTTATCCAAAGGGCTGCTTCAGAGTGCTCAAGGAATTCACCATGGAATTTTGACTTTTCTTTGAATGGTAGATTGCAGTCTAGTACCATATCACACAGCTTTTGAAACCCCTCTGTTTCAAACGAGGGTCACCTTGTGGTGATGGGCATACTGAGGCACACACCAGTGCTTCCTTGGGTATGTGGCCCTAGCTGCAAGGTTCTTTGGTATCCAGGCCACATATTTCTCTTGGATTTTACATTTTGAGCATTAAATATAACATAGGGCCACATATAACTCTGTGAGCGCCGGACAGGACCATGCCTTGGGGATCTGGGGCCCCAGGACAAGCTTTTCACACCTTCCACAAGCTTCATGAGACTTACAAGTTTGGAAATATTTCTGTTGTCTCAGCAACAGCTTGATACCCAAGTCAGAGCAACCACCACCTCCAAGAAAGCTATGCTGACCACCAAAGAGATTGATTTATTTATTTAGCTTATACCCCATCCTCCTCGCAAGCAGGCTCAGGGTGGCTGCCACCCAGCTGACTGACAGTATGATTGGAGAGGAAAGTGCATGGTGTCACAGGAGCCATCTCAGAAAACTGAGGACCACATCACCACACACTTTCAGCTCCAAGGCCAACACCTCAGTGCTTGATGTAACTTTCTTAGGAAGTGGCTTTCTACCCAGAGTATCAAACTGTTTTTTCCACAAAAACAGACATTATCACTGAGGCAATTGCTGATGCCTTGGGACTGAAAACACATGGTAACATAAGTCCCAAATGCCAGCTCTGCCCCCATTGATCACACTGTAAAGGTGACCAGCAGCTTCTTTTGGTCACCCAAAGGTAGGGCCTGGGATGAGCATCCTGATCCACTCTACTCAAGGGATGACTTAGACAGTGTATATTCTTTGGGCTCAGCTATAGAACAAAAATGAACACTAACCCTGACTTTTTTCTTGCATAGATTTTATACCTAAACCAGAGTAGACTTCCTCCCCCCCCCCCCCCCCCCCGCCACTCCCACTTATCTTGTGACTGCTGTTCCTGTAACAGGCTGGAGATGAACAAGCAGGTGGAGAGGTCCAGCCCTCGCTTCCTTTCCTAGTGACTCATATGTGTTCTGTAATCCTATTTGAAATGTGTGGAATCAGGTTCCTTTAATTATGCAAAGAGCCAGAATTCTGCATTCCTAGGGTTGCCAACCTCCAGGTGGTAGCTGGAGATCTCCTGGAATTATAACTGATAGCCAAGTGACAGATATCAGTTCACCAGAAGAAAATGATTACTTTGGGAGGTGGACTCTATGGCATTATACCCCACTGAAGTCCCTTTCCTCCCCAAGCCCCACCATCATCAGGCCCCCCAAAATCTCCAGGTATTTCCCGACCCTGTGCTGGCAACCCTATGCATTCCATTTCCTCTAAGTTCAAAACAGAGACAACTAGGATGGCTGATTGTCTATTTTTGTATTGTTTTTCTCTCTGTGTGTCAAGTAATGCTTTCTTAGCATTACTTGTAAAAATGACTTCAGAGGTCTATGATTAAATCTCGGTGTGGTCATAAATGATTTGGATATTGTGGGAGTAGCTCTTAGGTCCTCTTCAAGCAATATAGTTTATGCTTGGGATGCCATTACTGAACACAAAATACATAGTATATCAAATCAATTATTAGTGGTATGGCACATATATGTTTTAGGTTATGCCTGACATATACATAGACTCAGGGCTTTTTTTGTAGAAAAAGCCCAGCAGGAACTTATTAGCATAATAGGCCACACCCAACAGCAGAAACTTATTAGCATGTTAGGCCACACCCCTGACAGGGCAGCTCCCTCCCAGGATCAGCTTTTCCAGGTACCCCACGGCCTGCGGGGTGCATGGGGAACCTGAGGGAAGGAACGCAGTTTGTGGATCGGCTTCCAGGCATCCCGCAGCTGCGGGGCACCTGGGGAACCCAAGGAAGGGAGGCAGTTTAAATTGCCTCCCTTCCCTGGATCAGCTTGGCTTCTCCAAGCACCCCGTAGCTTGTGAGGCACCTGGGGAACCCGAGGGGGGGAGGCTGTAGGCGTGGCCAACTCGAAAGCCAGCCGGAACTCCATTCCTGTGTGTTCCTGCACAATAATGGCCCTGCATAGACTCATTAACCAGGAAAGGACTAGGTCATGGTCACATGTATTTAACAGGCATGACATGACTTGTATAGGTGACACTATGCATTTACATTTTTAAAACTTTAATGCATTTATATGGGGAATTTCATATGTCCATGGCAGGGAAGTCTAGGGCTTACCTGGCCTTGAAGTGGGAAGGCTACTGCTACAAATGTTATATGGAAACGTAACTTTTCTTCCTGCTTATCATCCAAATGAATCATTATATTTTATTCCCTTATGAATGTATGACCTAGTGCCATTCGGATAGAACAGATCATAGGAGAGAAATCAATTTAAAAGAGCCATGCTAGAATTTGATTCTGACCTTGAGATATTCAGCAGGAATGAATAAACAGCTTGGATCAGATATAATAATAATGGAAACGTGCTGTCATAGAAATGAAATGCCACTCTGCATATGAGGAGAACTCAGCCTTTGTGTTCATCTCTCTGATTCAGACACATATTCACAAAGCTACAAATATGCTTGCAAAGAGCTGTACACAAGGTTGCCCTCTGCCTACACAGTGATAAATACACTGACAGATTCTACTTGTATCGGAAAGTGGGACTTAACTCATTGACTCATGATGATGGTGATGATGTGGGGAAATGAAACTGTTTGACATTTGGAAGATAATGTGAGTGTGAGCTATCTAAAGGGCATTCTTTACGATTCTACAGTAGACTTTTTGGCACAAAAGGACTGTAAGAGTGCATAGTGTATGGCATACTAGGTTATGATACAAGGTTTTATTTTAAAAAATCAGAACTTCTCAACAGATATATCCTCTGCTCTAGAAACTTTTGGCTGAGGACAGACTGGATATGTGGCCCGCTTTGCCTCCGCTTTAGAGGCGGAGGCAGAGAGGCCATCCAGACTGCCGCAGCTGTCCCCTGTCGGCGGGCTGCACTCACTCGTCTGTGAGGCGCTGTCCGTGCGCTGCAGCCAGAGACCCCTTGGATCTGGTCTCCGTCCATCTGGGTGCGTGTCCCTGCTGCTTCCTGGCAGTCTGGATGCGTCAGGAAGCGGCGCCGGAAGTGGGAACTGGCTGTTCCAGCTACTGTGGCTATGCGAATAGCCCTGCCTCGCCGGAACAGCCGTGTGCCATTTGCCGCCCCAGTGGAGGCTCCAGGGGCCGGCTGACAGAGTGGACGCGCCGGTCCACCTCCTTCCCGGTAAGGTCCTACAGCACTGGAGCTAATGTGAACGGGCAGCCACGGGACAGGTTGGCCCCGGGACTTTTTCACCCGCTCGTGCTGCGCTCCAAATCCCCGGGCTTTAATCCCCAAGCTTTAAAGGCAGGTCAGCCTTTAAATCTTTTCTATATGGTGTTTTTGGGTTATTTAAAAGAGAGGTTGGAATGTGACTTGAAGGATCCTGGTATTAAAATTGTTTAAAAGGGGCTGACCTGCTTTTCAGACAGGCATTTTTAAATCCATTTTCTGCTTGTCAACTCTAGCCAGGCTTTGGGCCCAGCTCCATTGAGGATGTCCATGGTCAACCTATCAGTCAATAAGATTAGACTATATTTAGTTCCCATGTGTTTTTCACAAGAGGTGTAAGAAATGCATTTAGGTCCAAAGAGGACTTGTGCAATAAAGATTCAAACAAACTAGCACTAGCTACAGGCCTAATTATGAAGCAGGAGTCAGGTTTGGAAAGACTTTCATTTGATTATGAGGACCAAATCCAGCTGTCATGGAGACAGTATCCTGACAGTGGATGTAGTTGGAGGAGAGAGAAAGGCAAGAATAAAGAGTCCCGATAGTATAAGTGGTGTAAGAAGAGAAGGAGGAGGAGGAGACGACCAAGGAGGGTAAAATAGGATTCGATTTAGTGGTAATGTTACTGGGTAAATACATGTCATATGGCTTATGTAAAAATATAAATAATATGTTGATTATAAAGTTCTAATAAAATACAAATGAAAAATCACTACTGTTTTGTATATCTAGATATATATGACTAACAATAATCACAGCATCTTCCAGCCCTGGCAAATGAAGTGGCCTTGTAGCATTTCCTGAAAATTTCTAAACATGGAGACTTCTAAACATAGAACCTTCACACTGCCTCAGGGAGCCCATGATTCCACAAAGGAAGCTGCAATGGAAAAAGGTATGCCAGCCAGGTAAGGTGGCTTAAGTGTCAGGACATCCAGTAGGTGGCAGTTGGGACACATGGATATATGGGTAAGAGGTAGTGCTTTAGATATGTGGGTCTTAAGCCATAAACAGCATCAAAGGCCATAACTAGCACCTAGAATTGTAGTTGGAATAAACTGCTAGAAAATAGATATATGTTCCCATTTCCTAGCCCCTGACAATAATCAAGTTGCTGAATTCTGAACTGGCTGATGTTTCTGGGCTGTCTTCAAAGGTAGCCTAATGAAGAGCACATTAAAGTAGTCCAACCACCAGGTTACAAAAGCATGGATCCCTATGGTGAGATTGGCTGCGTAAGAAAGGAGAGAGGTGGTATACCCAGTGTAGCTAACCAGTAGAACTTCTGTCTTATCTAAACCATTACCTATACCACAATTGGTTCTAGGGTCATGTGTTATGTCAGTCCGTGCAAAGTCTGCACCGTGTATTGCAACAGGGAACAAGAAATAGCCCCATGATGCTTTTAGGGTCCAATTTCATGCAATGGTGGCAGGCCCATCTTTTAGTTGCATGTCTGCTCCATTCATGTAAAAACTATTCAGGAGGGCTGATACATGGTTGAACTCTCACCTCCCTTACATTACTCAGCAAGAACTTTTTCTCCCAGCCAGTTATCATAGTGACACAGCAGCCTTGGCTGAGATAGAAGTGCCTGAGGGATGGATTGCATGGAGCTGGCGCAGGGTAAAGCTTTATATTGGAATGGGGCAGACACAGAAATCAATGTGGCTGTTACCATCATACTGAGTTTGACCCTTAGAGTCATGAGGACCAGCTTGTGCAGGAATCTGGCTTCCAGTAAAATAAAACTCATAAATCACAATTTCCTTTTAGTTTGCTACTCCCTAAGTGGACTGTGTCTTAGCTGCAACAAAATTCCGTTGGACAAGACTCTAGCCAATGCATCAGAAAAATCTAAGAACTGCACTGCTGCTCAAGAAGTGCTAGAGATAATCCTGTACCATCTGTCTTTATTTTGCTAAACCACTCAACTAGAGACAGTATTTATGAAGAAGAAACAACAACACTTACTACAAGGAAGAGCAGAGAGAAATGATCTTCAAGGAGATACTTTCACATTACGAACTGTTCTGGTTTGCTACGTCACTAGCTCCCATTTATATTCTCACAAAGTCTTTATTTTAAATGCTTGTGGAAGTGCAGATCTTTGCATAAGAGTGGGTAACTGTACATTCAATATTTCTTCCATACTCCATCTTTTAAAAAAGTTGTCTTCTGTTTAGGGGTCAAAATCAACCACACAGTTACTGGATGAGAAACACAAAACAGCATACAGGCAAAAGACCCACCCCCCATCCAACCAAAAGCAAATATACAGAGGTCAAACTATGATCACATATTATTTGAAAGCTGATATTTAAATTAACAGTGCAATGCTAAGAGAACTGTCCCATGAGTCAGCTTCATTGAGTGAACCTCAATAGACCTGTTTATGATGGTGCTGTATGACTTGATTATGCTCCTCAGATGCATTTGAGATCCGTGTCCAACAGATTATTACGCCTGTATTCTGTAGCAGAAAAAGATGGCAAATTTTTATTGTGCCATTTTGTCTAGGTGCTGAAGCAGATGTGTTTCCTACCCTTGTTATCTAAAGCCTATCAGATGAAGCCTAGGATTATATCAGGATAGAAACTGGGTTATAAGAAATCTCTGGTGTTATCTACCATTGACATACAGTTTGTACCACAGAAGGGTAGATGGGTGTGTGTTTTACACAAACATAAGGATTATAATTAATCCATATTCCTCACAATTTTTGTTAATAGAGAAATCCATCCATGTATGTATTAACCATAATGTACTAGGGAAGAAAATAAGGCTGCACTGATGAGTAAGAGGAAAAAAGGAGGAACAAGATACAAGGGAAATTAGTTTATCTGACCTTTTAGATCCCAACACGTTTTGCAATGAGCTCATCAGGGGGATCTCAGTCAGACACTTCTTCCATCCTGGACAAATAGGGGCGATAGAGAATTTTCTGACTGGGATCCCCTGATGAATCTCATCACAGAACATTTTGGGAGCTGGTCAAATAAACTACTCTCCCTTGCACCTTGTTCCCCACCCCCCATTCATAATGTACTGTCTTGTTTCCATTATAACAGATGCATCCACTTTACCAGATGAGAATTCTGTTCAAATGAAATCAGATGAGCCTTGTATCTGTCCACATCTCTTGGTAAACTTGAGTTCAATGTCACATTAGTACAAAAATGTCTGTGGGTATATTCAAAGGTCCTGCCAGTACAATCAATGATAAAATAATAAATAAACTCTTAGCTAATGTCAGAGATGGCATCATCCTTTTAAAATGACAAGAACCTTTATGAACGTGCCAGCTGTGCAGCATATGGTACTTATTTTGTGACCTGAAGTTTTGAGAATCTCAAGAGATATTCTGCCAGGAACTATTAAAACTGATCCCTTGTACAGTCTCTCCTCACATATCTTCTTCCTTATGCAGAGTTTATGGCCAAAGAGCACATCATGTGTCTGAATTACTAATGACAGGGATGAAACATATTTCAGGCTAAACATTTCTTTATGTAACGTTTTATATAAGTTGTTCAGATGTTATAACTACCTATCCTTGAATAAATTCTAAATTAAATTTTGGATCTACATTTAATCAATGACTTAGTCGAAGTTAGAAGGAAGACAAGGTAATTCCAAAAATCTCTCTATATTCTGAATGCTGATTATGAATGCTGATTATTAACATCAATGTGAGCACTTTATCTACAAATTTTTATTGTGAATTGGATATATTAATGTTAATGTTGTTTGTTGTATTTTAAACTGTTTTATTTTTGACTAGGCACTGTGTGCCATATTGTAAGCTGCCCTGAGCCTGTTCGTGGGGAGGGCGGAGTAGAAGTATGAATTAATAGATAAATTATATATATATATAATTGTGTTTCCAGAACATTCCACACACTCCCAAATCAGTTGGCTCCCTGATGTGTCACTCAGAGGCTGTCCCTATCCACTGGCTGTGAGTACTCACTTGCCATTGGCTGGGTTTGCTCCCCCCCCCATTCCTTCAGCCACTGCACCCTGTCATAATTTCTGGCAAATGGCTTTCTCTCTTGATGAAGATGCTTCTCCTGCTTGTCTCCTGTGTGGGACTAACTGTTCCCTCAGTGGCTGTTGGTAGGTGTAATGAAATGGCAGTTACCTGTGTTTGTAAGATGCCTGCTGTCAGTGGTTGTTTGTTTAAAATGTTCCCCCATAAGGTTCAATCAAGCTGTAGTTCCAGAGAGGGCCCTGCAGGGGTATCACTCACTGGGTTGAATGGAGCTTCCTCATCTGCTGGCCTACAGTTCCCAGCTGCTCCAAGGCCAAAAAGTGAGGGAAAAGAGGGGCCATCCCAAGGCGCAGGGCACCATCAATATAGACTCCAGCCCATCCATTCATCCTACATGAGGTTAGGGAAGGCTCCTGCTGCCTGTGCTGACCGAGGCTACAAGCCAGAGATGTGAGGGAACCCTGGGAGGCAGCAGAAATTCAGCCACTCCACAGTCGGCTGGTTTGGGGAATGAATGGAAGTTTCCCTGCTCTTTTGGGCAAGAGAGAGAGGCTGAAGCAGAGCCAGAGGCCAGTCAAAGGAGAGATCCTATCCTGAGCCCACAACCTCCAGAGGTAGAGAGAGTATTGTGTGAAGGGAAAGAGGATTGCATTTAACTCCTGTTGCTTTATGCCCTGTTGGCTCATAGTGTGTGCTTACTCCTACAGTTGTGCTCCATAATTGTATAAATAGTTAAATAAATCTTTTTATTTGGGCTAATAATCGGTGTTGTGCTTTGACCACATAGTCTCCCCTGCTCTGCACAATACCAAAGGGAGGGGGTAGCTCAGGGAAGCAAGGAAAGGCCAGACCCTTGGGTTGCCAACTTTCCAGGGATCCCCCAAAGATTGGGATTTCATCTCCAAATAGGGAGATTCGGCCACAGGAGTCTCACTTTCCCTCGAAAAAGGCAGTGGAAATTCAGTGAGTGGTGGCAGTGAACTTAAGGAGTGAGATAAGCCCAGTCCTGACTAGGGTTGCCAGCTCCAGGTAGGAAGATTCCTGGAGATTTTCTGGTAGAGTCTATGGAAGCCAGGGTTGGGGAAGGGGAGAGGCCTCAGCTGAACAGAATGCCATAAAGTACACCTTCCAAAGCAGTTATTTTCTCTGAGCATGGGAGATCTGTTGTCTGGAGTTCAGGTGTGATACCCGGTGATCTTCAGGCTCCACCTGGAGGTTGGCTACCCTAGGTGTAGCAGTCAGTGCTTCAGAGCAGGGTCTGCTAGATCCAGGTTCTTGCAGTAGAAGCTGAGTGGGTGATTTTGGACCAGTCACAGACTTTCAGCCTAACCTACCTCACAGGGTTGTTGTGCAAGTCAAAAGGGGGAGAGGAGAATGATGTAAGTTGCTTTGGTCCCCGTTGCAGAGAAAGATGACTTTTCCTCCTGGGAAATTTATTTATTTATTTAATTTTTTATCCCGCCCTCCCAGCCAAGGAAACCATTGTTGCCAATCTCCAGGTGAGGGCTGAAGATGACTCATAATTACAACTGCTCTCCAGGTGGCAGAGATCAGTTCCCCTGGAGAAAATGGTGGACTCTGTGTCCTTATACCCTGCTGAGAAGCTACCTTCATGATGGCCAATGTGACGTGGCAGTCAGGGCTTCAAAGCACAGTAGAGGCTGCAGGTGGGGGAGGAGATGGAAAGCTGAACAGTGAAGGGAAAATAAAGATAGACTGATGATTGGCTAGGAAGGAGATAGGGTTGCCAACTCCGGGTTGGGAAATTCCTGGAGATTTGAGGGGTGGAGCCTGGAGAGGGTGAGGTTTGAGGAAGGGTAGGACCTTAGACAGGTACAATGCCATAGACTCCACCCTCCAAAACAGCCATTTCCTCCTGGGGAACCATTGTTGCCATTCTCCTGGTGAGGGGTGGATATCACTCCTGGAGGGCAGAAGTCAGCTGCAGTCAGAGGGGCAGATAATGGTAGGTTGATCGGGTTGCCAGCTCCAGGCTGGGAAATTCCTGGGGATTTGAGGGGTAAAGCCTGGAAAGGGTAGGGTTTAAGGAGGGGTGGGACCTCAGACAGGTACAATGCCATAGACTCTACTTTCCAAACCAGCCATTTCCTCCTGGGTAACAATTGTTGCCAATCTCCAGGTTAGGGCTGGAGATCACTCAACATTACAACTGCTCTTCAGGTAGCAGAGATCAGTTCCTCTGGAGAAAAAGATAGACTCTGTGTCATTGTACCCTGCTGAGGTCACCACAGCAAATTGATGCTGAGTGCCCAAGGCCAGGGCACTCTCCCAGAGTCTCTTTCTAGAGCCCGTTATATTTATTTCCGCAACGGGCCTAATTCCAAGTAGACAAATAAAGTTAAACACTAAGAGCTTTATTCTATGCTGAGCCATACACATCATTATATTGAAAGCCATTCTGGTGTAGTGATTTAAGTGCTGAGCTAGGACTGAGTAGGACTCAAACTTCACTCAGCCATGAAGTTCACTGGGTGCCATATCTCAGCCTAACCTACTCACAGAGTTGATGTGATGATAAAATGGAAAAGTTGAGAACCACTTGTACTATTGAAGAACTTGCAGGAAGGGTAGGAAAATATGTCATAACGTAACATCTCTATAGGGTAGACGAGACTGAATGTCATTGCCTTCTCCTTTCTGAGATGCTCAGCACCCTTCATCAAAGCACCTACAGTTATGATGTACTGGGGAAAATATTTCTTCTTTGTGAGTTCATACACTCTTCCAGAACATCAGGTGGAGTCTGTTCCACGCTCATGTCCCTCACTCTGGGCATATTGGCCCTATATGCTAACATGTAAGATGATTGTGTTTATGTGCCTACGTGTTCCAAAGCATACAGTGTGCATAAGTAGTATGCAGTGTACTATGCTATTCACTAAATTGTGTTTGACAATGTTGTTCCATCAATATTTGCAAAATGCAAATTAGCTGCAAATTAATGTGTATATGCCTGGAAGTCATGGTTGACTTTTAGTGACCCCTAGTAGGGCTTTAATGCTTCAGAGAGGTGGCTTGCCATTGCCTGCATCCCAGCACTGGCATTCTTTGGAGGTCTCCCTTCCACGTACCTGTCAGGGTCAGCCCTGTTTATCTTCTGAAATCTGACAAGATCGGGCTTGCCGGGGCCATTCAGGTCAGGGTGCTACCACAGTTTTTTTAGACTGATTTCTCTGTTGAATGTAGACTACAGTTTTTTTAATCACAATAATGGCAGAAAGATTAAGAAAATGCATAACAAATTTAATATACTCCAACCAAACAGGTTTGAACCAAAGAGCTACATGAAAGATAATACACAATATATAATAGATGCAATCAAATTTGTGAATAAGAAGAGAAATAAAGCATTTCTATTTCAAGATGCAGAGAAAACATCTCTGCATTTCTTTGCTTCTCATTTGGTATTGATTTTTCTCATGTGGTATCGATGCTTTCTTTAAAGGGTGTCACATGTGACAGTCTAAATTTGGAAGAACCAAGTTTTTGAATCTGCTTGACTCAAAGAATAGACAAAGCATTTGACAATTTAATATGGCCTTTCTTGTTTAATGTTTTACAAAATATGGGCTGTGGTCCTGCATTTACTCAAACCAGCAAGCAGTGATTTTAATAAATGGGAAACTAACAGAAGCAATTTCAATTGAAAAAGGATCATGTCAGGAACATCCTTTATCCCCTTTATTATTTACACTAGCAATAGAGATTTTAGCTATAAAGATTAGACAAGATGACAGAATTAAGGAAATAAAAGTGGATGATGCAGAGTTCAAAATTAAAAGTTATGCAGATGATGCGGTTCTAACAGTCTTGAATCCCCAGAAATTGTTGCAATATGTAATTGAACATATTGAAGAATTCGTATCCCTATCAGGCTATAATTTAACAGAAAACCCCACAAAAATGATCATGACATTTTTAACACAGCAACAACAACAAGAGATTATATGGTCTGGGACCTACCTACTTGAAGGACCACCTCCCTCCATATGTTCCCCAGCGAGCACTTTGGTCTGGATCCCAAAACCATTTGGTCCTGCCAGGGCCGAAGGAGGTGCGGCTGGCAATTACAAGGGCCAGGGCTTTCTCAGTGGTGGCCCCATACTGGTAGAATGAGCTCCTGGAGAACATCAGGGCCCTGCGGGATCTGTTACAACTCCGCAGGACCTGCAAGACGGAGCTCTTCCACCAGGCTTTTAAGTAGGGGCTGCCAAATGTATACATCTTGGCCCTGGCCCAATTCTATCTCCCAGCCTGTGTGAATGTACACAAGGATTACATCTGAACACTGTTCTGATACACTTATGAAGATATATTATTTGTATGCTGCTGATCTTGTGGTATAAGTTTAATTGTTTTAATTAATATTGTATGTGTTATTTATGTGTTGTTAGCCACCCTGAGCCTGCTGTCGGAGGGGAAGGCGGGATAAAAATCCCATGAAAGAAAGAAAGAAAGAAAGAAAGAAAGAAAGAAAGAAAGAAAGAAAGAAAGAAAGAAAGAAAGAAAGAGCACAAAATGCTCAATGCTAGCAACCCTATTAAATATTTGGGAATAAATGTGACTGGATAAAACTGTAATCTTTTAAAAAATAACTATCAGAAAATTTGGAAATTGATTCAAGCAGATTTATTAAGATGGAAAAAAACTAAAAATTCTCATGACTGGAAATAATCTTTACAATTAAAATGAATGTGCTGCCAAAACTAAACTTTTTGTTTCAAATGTTACCCATATACATAGAAAAAAGAATAGTGAAAGAGTGGCAAAGACAGATAAATAAATTTATATGGAATGGCAAAAAATCAAGAATAAGCTTCAAAATATTACATGTTGAGAAAAAAGAGAGGATGTTTATCAGTCCCAAATATAGAATTATATTACCAAGCAGCAGGTCTGGTCTGGATTGTGGGGATTAAAACCCCAAAACAAAGAATAGTAAAATTAGAACCAGCAGATCTTGATGAAGGCCTACACAATTATTTATGGATTAAGAAATTAACTAAAAAAATCATAACACAAGAAATAAGTCACATAATCAGAGATGGAATTTTGAGAAAATGGTTTACATGCTGGAATTTTTGAGCCCCTCAAACTCTTTACTTATATCCCCAGTAGAAGCTCATTATGATAAGAACATGAGAAATAAAAATGATTTTTTAACATATGGAATGATGATAAACACTCAGGGGAAAATTAAGTCTTGGCAAAATATTAAAGATGAAATTGTAAACAATTCAATGGCTGCTATATTATCAATTAGTCTCAAGACATAAGGAGTTCATGAGTACTGAAGGTGGAGTTCTAAGAGATGTGACTGAATTTAAGCAGCTGATTATAAAAGAGCATTTACTACAATGGATATATACATCTAGAAATGGAAGATGAACAAGTAAAAAAATGTATGATTAAGTGGATGCAGTGGATTAAGTGGAACCTTAAAAACAGATATCTATGCAACAGTGAGAACGACTATGGGAAAAAAGATATCAAATTTACAGTCAGACAAACATTAACAGCAAATTAGTACAAAATGTTTTTCAGATGATATATAACTCCAAAGAACATTGAGAAAGCACATGAAAACTGCAAAGGAAAATGCTGGAAATGTCAAGACATAGATGATTTTTTTTTCATATGTGGTGGACTTGTAAAAAAGCAAAAATATATTGAGAAGAAATACACTGAAAAAATGCAGAATATATTAAAGTTTAAATTCCCAATGGAAGCCAAGAGCATACTATAAGATGTTCTGCCTAACAAATTACCAAAAAAATTAGAAGGGCTATTCAAATACATAGTGACAGCAGGTAGAACTATTTACACAGCAAAATGGAAACTAGACACCTGACCCTGTTTAGAAAAATGGGAAAATAAACTTGCTGAATATGCAGTAATGGCAAAATTAACAACCTATTTTGAGAAACAGGTCTACTGTGAAATTTGTGGAAAGATAGAGTGTGTATTATGTGTATTATTCTAGCAGAAGACAAACTTAAAGTGAGAAAACATCATATACAAATGTATGGTAATGAAGTAGAAGTAGAATTAAAATGTGTTCCAAATGTAATGTCTTGACTATAAACTGGTTCTCTATATGAGATATATAATGGACTTTCTTTTACACAGTGATATACTACTTATCTAGTAAAGGTTCTAATGAATATGTAGAAGTGGCGAAAATATGTTATGTTGAATATGTAGTAATGATGAAACAAACCAGTGTTGTAGTCAGATTAGTTATTAAGTTTGAAACTAAAACTTATATGGTGAATACAATTATACACCAACAGAAGTAAGAATTATTGTATTTTATAGATATTACCTTAAAAATTATAAGGAAGGGGATGAAAGGGAAAATATTATCTGTCCTATACATTATGTAATACATGATTGTCTTTGACAAATTTAATTGTTATATAACCCATTTTTTTCTTTTCCCCCTTTTCTTTTCTGTACCCCACTGTTTTGCTAAAATAAAAATAAACAAGCAAATAAATAAATATGAATACAACTGGATAAAACATTCAAAGAAGCACAGACCTATAGTATTCTCTTATTCTACTTGACTACATACATAGGGGGAAAAGCCAAGAACCTACAGTATGCACAAAATATGACAATGTTATCCCTTCCTTCCTTTACTGCAGATTCAGGTGGGTAGTTGTGTTGGACTGAAGCAGCAGAACAAAGTTTTGAGTTTGGTGGCATCTTTTGAGACCAACAAGGTTTTATTCAAGGAATAAGCTTTCATGTGCAAGCACACTTCCTTAGATACAGTGAAACAGAATTTCCTGAACCGTTTCCTACAGGAAGAGAGTGGGGTGGGGGGTTCCTGACAACCAACCCCCCACTGCCTCTCTCTTCCTATATGTAATGGTTGAGGAAATTCTATTTCACTGTATCTGAGGAAGTGTGCTTGCACACGAAAGCTTATTCCTTTAATGCAGGCATCAATAATATAGGGACTTCTATTTGGGAAGGACTGAAATGAATCTGTCATCTCATGGTAACAACTGATGTGGTTTGAGATTTATGCTGGTAATTCTAAAATATTGTTTTTAAATTCAAAGTCTGATACCCATCCTGTGAGACAGAACATTTTAATGCAGATCCGAGTCTTTAAAGCAGTTCAGTATTTGAATTTGCATTTTAAATTGTCTATTATTCATTAGTTTCATGTCCACAAACACAACTGCCCTAAGCAATCTATACTAATTATGCAAAAACACCTGCTGATTCAATTTATGTTCAGAGCTGATTGTTCAGCAAGCTGTTCAGATGCATTTGAGTGAATTGGAATATGACCATTCACATGATTATGCCAGATTTCTCACAATTAGACTTTCCCACCTCTCCTTCTCCCTGTCATCTGTCAGTTGCTGCCACTGCCTCAAATTTTTAAGGGCATATAGTTAAATTAAAAGGTGTGCTTTTTTTTTTTTTTTAGTTGAGGCTTA
The DNA here is from genome assembly GCA_029233225.1 of Lepidodactylus listeri. Lineage (NCBI taxonomy): Eukaryota > Metazoa > Chordata > Lepidosauria > Squamata > Gekkonidae > Lepidodactylus > Lepidodactylus listeri. The sequence continues at coordinate 55,170,073 of JARCFY010000006.1, forward strand.
CTATTCAGTATCTCACTCTGCTCTCAGTAACTGGTGATGAAATGAGTTAGGTAATCTTGTGATCAGTTTTTGAATACAGGTTGCAGCCAACACAGCTGATATATTTAAAAGGCTCACCAAGTTACACAGGCACACAGCTGCTCAGCAGGGTACTGGGCTCAGTTCAGTTCTTTATTATTATAGTCATTTGACCAAACATAGGCCGTGGACAGATTGGCAATCTGGCCCGCTCTGCCTCCGCTTCTAAAGCAGAGGCAGAGAGGGCAGCCAGATTGCCGCAGCTGTCCCCCGTCGGCAGCCCGCACTTACCCGCATGCGGGCCGCTCTCCACGCGCTGCAGCTGGAGACCTCTTCGAACTGGTCTCCGGCTGTCTGGGCGCACGTTGCTGCCACTTCCTGCCAGTCTGGATGCCTCTACGGCGCACAGGAAGCGGTGGCGGAAGTGTGGACGCGCTGCGTACAGGCGCGTGTCCCCGGACCAGCCAGCAGCCGCGCGCCGCAGCAGAGGAGGCTTCAGAGGATGGACAGCGGTGTGGACGTGCCGCTCCGCCTCCTCTCCGGAAAGGTCCCGCAGCACTGTTACCAGTGCGAACGGGACGCCCCGCACCCATTTCCGCACGCGGCTTCTGCCCCCGCAGCTGTCCTGGGGCGAAATGCCGGTCTGTCCTCAGCCATATGACCACTTTTACAGGGACACTGGGCTTGAGATTAACTTTGCCTTGGAACATCAAGACAATCCAGAAAAGAGCAGAACTATTGTAAACTGTTATTCACAAACTTCTTCCCACTTTTAGTCATTTGTGGACCGGCAGGGACCAATAAAGGCTTGAAGGGACCAATAAAGGCTTATTTTACAATTATTTCCAAGCATGAGATAGAGCAGGTAGAGAAAGGTACTTCTCTCCCTTTCTCACAATACAAGAACTCATGGGCACTCAACAACATTGCTGAGCAGTCTGGTTAGAACGGATAAAAGGAAGTACTTCTTCACCCAAAGAGTGATTAACACATGTAATTCACTGCCACAGGAGGTGGCAGCTGCTACAGGCATGGACAGCTTCAAGAGGGAATTGGATAAACATATGGAGCAGAGATCAATCATTGTGGCTATTAGCCACAAGGTATAGATAGGAACTCTCAGTCTGTGGCAAGTGATGCTCTGTATTCTTGGTGCTTTGGGGGGGGGGCACTTGTGGACCTCCTGAGGGCACCTGGTATTTTTGGCCATTGTGTGACAGAGTGTTGGACTGGATGGGCCATTGGCCTGATCCAACATTGACTTCTCTTATGTTCTTAAGTTCTTACTTCCTATACACCTTTAATACTCTAAATAATTTAGGTCAAAATAACAAATGACTATTTCCACTCACTTGCCAGCCCATGACTGGAGATCAGCCAAGCTGGATTACTGAGCCCAGAATCTGCAGCCCTGCCCTGCCCTGCCTGTTTTGTGGTGTCCTGGTCAGGCTGAAGTAGCTGCCAGCCACATATGTCTTGCCTCAGTTGAGGTGAGTGGAACCGACAAGTTCAGGGCTGGTCTCACTGCCAGGCAATTGTTCTTAGATATCTACTGCATTTAGCAATGCTTTTATGGATCAATTTATTTCTTGTTATATCCTATATGTTTTATGTTTCTCAATTTTATATTTTATTATATATGGTTATTTTTATCTGTTGTGTTATGAACATCTGGGTACTCATTTTGGACTAGAAGGTTGTAATAACAAATCTGCTAAATAAATTATAAAAGTTACCTTAGTATAGCTTGTGTTGGTTCAAGTTTCCAAACTTCAGATCCCTTAAATCTCTGTCTGAAGCACTGTCCTATACAGAAGACAACTTGCTTACCAAATTGTTAACTATTTCAGAGTGATGCAAGAAGGCCAGAGCCTATGGTTTTTTCCCTCTCCTTGTATTGTAGGTGTCTACAGATCCATCAAACACAATTGTGCTTTGCTGTATTAACCGCAGCACTCCCCCACCCAATGATGTTTGGGAACTCATTTACTCAGTTTGTGAGAGAGTACCATTGCGTGCTTATAAAACTGACTGCTGTGCATGTTATTGTATTTTACAAGATGCAGAGCACTGCACATTCCATATCTGAGGGTTCAGTTAATCCCTTAGCACAGCAGAATGCTCTCACTGTAGCAGGGGATTTGATAATTGGGCAGATGAAGCATGAAGGAATAAGGCTAGCGTGCAGGTGGCAGATATTCTAATTTAAAACTAAACTATCCCATATAAAGATTTTCAAAAAAACCTTTAGGTCTCATATTCTGCTATCTCTTCTAGTTGCTGTCTTGAAGCAACACGCACCTCCCAGTGGGTAGTATAGTGATACCAAAGTTTTCAGGAAGTCAGAAATCTTGGTGACTTTACAAGCAGTATGCAGAAAGAAAAGGCCCGTTTTGAGGAAGAACACCTGCAACAACTGAGCAAATCAAATAAGGTCAACAGGAGTCAGCCTTATCATCAAAAATTTGTTTGTTTAAAATCAATCCAATTTGTCCTATCAGTTTGCTGAAATCAGTTTGACTTAGAAGATGTATCTGGTAAGAGATATAATTTGGCAAAATTTAGGGGGGGGGGAACTGATGAAGAATGGCTTGATTATTGGAGTCTGTTCAGTTATTTCCTCAAGAAATGATAGGCCAACAGACTTGTACCAGGCAAATAAACTCATGCTCATGTATTGAGCACCAAGGAATGTCAAGATAAAACCGGTGACTTGTAGAAACTAGAGCAGTTAGATTCAAGTCCAGTAGTATCCAGTAGTGTCTGATAAAGGGAGCTTTGATTCTTGAAAACTTATACACTTAAACTGTTGTTAGTCTCTAACGTGCTACTAGATTCGAATGTAACAGCTCTAACATAGACCAAAACGGCTACCCTCTGAAACTTGGACAACCTAGGGTGCGATCATACACACCCATTAGCCATGGAAGAGGGACAATTTACCTGCGGTTCAAAGTGGCGCGATCACACTAGCACATCTGGGAAGAGTCCTGCAACCGTCGTCAAACCGTCGCAAGCCGTTTTGCTCCACCAAGAAAGCGGAGTAAAAAACCATTAGGTAAACTCCAGTTATCAAACAGTTTGCTGAGGGCCACAGCCAGACCTTCCCCATGTGATCGCGCCAGTGCAAACTTGTGGAGTCGGGGATAGTCTGATCAGGCTATCCCGACGCCATGCTGTTGTCCCCCCCCCCTTCTCAGTGTGCGCATCATCAAAAGGCCTTAGGGTGGAGGAGCGATTCATCAACTCCCTGTTTAAGCGAATCGGAAACCAACCACAAAAAAAAATTAACACGCCCGCAGTTGCAGCGGTGAGTTGTGCCGGCAGGTCCACAGACCTGTGTGATCATGCAACTGCGGGGCAAATTGCTCCGGGGCAAAATAGCCTCACTTCCCCTCCGGATTATCTCACTCGTGTGGCCATGACCCTAGTTAGTCACACAGTTTTTGTTCCTTTTTTGTGGGTTTCTGTAATACTTCTGCTAATGTTCTGATTTTTTTTCCTATGCTGCTGTGCTCCTAGCAAACAGAGATGTATAAATATTTTTTTTTCTTTTAAAGATATCAAACTATGACCATAAACTTCTTACCTAAGTGCCTGGCCATTTATCTATGCATAGACTGAACAGTAGTTAGTCACACAGTTTTTGTTCCTTTTTTGTTAGTTTCTGTAATACGTCTGCTAATGTTCTGATACGGTTTTCCTATGCTGCTGTGCTCCTAGCAAACAGAGATGTATAAATAATCTTTTTTTTCTTTTAAAGATGTCAGACTATGACCATAAACTTCTTTATGCTCAGCAAATTTCACACACCTTTGGCCTTCTGCAAACTATATAAAACATAACTGTTCAGGAGGGCATTTTTATAAAGGAAATAGGGCTGCATTATAACAGAATGATTCAGGAAGAAGCTTCAATAGAGGAAACTGGACTGTGAACTCTACTACTAATAGGTACTATCTCTTGTTGTATGTTTTTATCTTGTTATCACTGAGTTATATTTCTACTTATTGCACTGTTTAACATGTCATGTTTAATACTTATAACTTATTTCAACTTTCTGCAGTTCTAGTCTTATTACATTGTTTATTAGATGTCTCCTCATCCTATTGATTGCACTGACACACTATGTAATCTGCCTTGAGCCTCAGTGAGAAAGGCAGACTATACATAATATAAAAACAAACAAACAAAATACTGTTGAAGTTAAAGGACACACATATAGACAGAATCACAAATTCATTAATCTAATCATGCCTTGGGAAATTTCAGACAACCCAGAAGTGGCAGATGATTGATTCTTCTGCCACCAGTTTCGAGAAGATCACACTCATTCCAAAACAGAAGATTTAGTGACATGCACAACTAACTGTACCAATAGCTGTTCCTCCCACTGAATAGTAGAAGTAGAGTGTGATCAGGGAAATACAGCTACATATAATGGTTCTACAAAAGGCATGTATATCTGCAGCCACATCAAGCCACCTGATGAGATCAAGATGCTGTGATAAATAAATAGTAAACTGCACTATCTATCAGCATTTCATCACCATTTCCTACATGGCAGAATTCCTTATTGTTCGGAATGTTTAGTTAACTACGATTCTTTGTAACATTGGTTCTTAACATGGAATTGAATACCATCCCTCAAGCATACACCATTATCACAGAATGTTCTCCAGTATTTAATTATTATTTAAAAGACACCTTAACCCACCAGTTAAATGACTTTCCCTCAAAATAATTCCCTCAGAAAGGTAACTACAAAATATCCACTTTACAAGAATGGTCTTATGTCTGTAACAAAAAATAAGCAAGATGGGGCTCTCTGAAGCTTGGCGGGGGGGGGGGGGGGGGATGGTATTCTACCACTGGGAAGAAGAGGGCAGTGGGCAAACTCACAGCTTGAAGAATGGCTCAGCCAGGAAGAGGCCCTGAAAGGCTGTGATGTGGTGAACAGCCTCTTGACAACTAAACAAATACAAATATAAACAGACCTAGAGAGAAAAACAACTTTATTTTATTAACTTTGTTTTTATTATTTTCAAATAACATCACACAAAATACTGATAACAAATCTTAATCAGCAGAGTCTTCCATCCAGCAATCCCGTCTATAAATACGCCATATTTCCAACTTGTTAGATACATCCATTGGTTAATTTATCAATCCACATATATCTTTGACCAACATTCCTTGAATACTTCTTCATTTTTTCCTTTTAATAAACAATTTAATTTATCAATTTCAGCTTTATTTATATGGGTATATTTATGATATAATTATACAGTATACAGATCTTAGACACACAGCCAATGACAGCCTTGTGCCTGGTGGTCATTAGCCAGTTCCTTTGTTAGGTTTGATTTCTGTTTGCTGTGTGCCATTTTAAAAGAGAAATGGAGAGTATGGGATTTTATCTTTAGCGGGGGGGGGGGGGGGGATACTATGGAACAACTCCCCTTCAATTGCTGTTAGAAGACAGTGCAAGTGGGGAGAAGAGCTTACCTAAATCCTAAAACCCCAATTTCCCCCAGAATTTCTGAACACCTTCAAAATCTGTAGATGTGTACCTACTAAGCCTTGTAAAAATCAGAGCAGTTTGGGTATGTGCCTAGAACTAAGGTCTTGTGGGGGGGTTTGTACAAAAATTTGGAGATATTGCCATGTACAACAGTAATCGAAAGATAAAGAATCATTCCGCCCCCCCCCCCAAAGCCTGCCCTTAGCAGCTGCACAGACCCCATTTACACCACTGGATTAAACTGTCTTCAGCAAATATGATATTAGACATGTTGTGATATATAACCCTCCTGTACAATAGGACGACCTGCAACAAAGAGTTCATCTTAATTGTTGCCAGGTCTCTCCTGGCAACTGGTGGCAGATGGGGAGGATTTACCAGAACAGGAGGGAGGCCTAGGCTACATCACCGGTGACATAGTGCTGTCACTTCCAGCGTGTACCAGAAGTGATGTCATTCTGCTGGAACGTCCCTGTGATGCTCTGGCATTGGGGCAAAAACTCAACAGTAAAAATGGCTTTTACTTAGGGTTGCCAGGTCTCCTTATCATCCTGGCAGGGGGATTTGGGGGGCATTCCAGGATGCCCCTGACATGATGATATCACCAAGAAATGATGTCAACATGCTAGGGATGTCGTGGGGATGTCGTGCTAGGATGTCGTGCTAGGGATGTCGTGGGGATGCCCTGGTTTAAGGGCAAAACTCAGCTTAAAACCATAAAAACAAGAATGTTCCTGCATGGCACTTCTGGGTGACATCATCTTGTCAGGGAAGTTACGCAGGGATGTGGCTGTTTGGAGCTGGGAATCCCCGCCCTGACCTGGGGACTGGCAAGCCTATTTATATCATAGAGATTTTGCCCTGATACCAGCTTGTCACCCAGATGTCACTGACATGATAGTGTCACTTCTGGCACACACTAGAAGTTATATTGTCATGTTGCTGGTGACAAAACCTGGGCTTTCCTCCTGCTAAATTCCTCCTCCAGCCAGCTAATCAGTGGGGGAGGGGCAGGGCCTGGGGATGGGGTATCCCCGGCATATAGTTGGGGACTAGCAACCGTAGCTCATCTTCCTATTGCAAGGAACTGGATAAGCAGCTCAAGGATTTAGGTCAGAGAGCTAAAGGAGGAGTCAGAACAAGGGCCCTGAATTTGGCAGCTTTTTCAGTAGAATAAGTCATAGAAAGTAGGCTGCTATATCTAAACACTATTAAAATCAATATAGCCAAAAATCCACCAACACCACATGGGCATAAAATAAAAACATGCATGTACCACACTGGCTAATTCAAGCTGCCAAAAGAAAACCATGTCTCAGTTGAGATAAAAGACAATCTGCTGAACAGCAGATTGTGTGTGTCACATCCCTTTATTTACCTAAATCTCACCCACTCCTTGGCAGGCTTCAGGAGAAAATGAATTCAAGTGGATAAACAGCTTGTATTATTGCTGACCTCCCAATGCCTATCTTAAAAGATATCTCCAACTTCTTGCAACCCCCCCCCCCAACAAACAAGATTTTGTTCCCCTCAAACTGCTTTAATTTTTATAAGCATTAGGTAGTTCATACTTCCACCTGCTCCATGCTAGCACCGTCCCTTTCCCTTTCAGGTTGCCATAGGGGACAGATGAGAAGACTCAAAAGCTATAATATGTCTAGCCATGCATCCATCATCTGAAGTTGCCTAGGAAGGGGTTAAGTCTTAAGCATTTCTGAAATACTACCAGCCAAAGTATCTTTTAACATTCTAGAGGTTTTGTCAGAAGCCTAAATTGTCAGACATGAAAGATATCCAAGAAAGCTAGTCTCTGACAATTGATCTTAGTTCTCAGTAATGGGATGTGAGGAGTTTCTAAAAGCAGACTTTCTCTCATTTATCACAAGTGGGCCAAGAGGGAAAAAGAAAACTGAGTTCTGATGAAATGTTTTGCAGTCCACTGACCTAGAAAGGCTGTAGTAGAAATCTTTTCTGTAAGAAACATGTCCAGAAAGAGACTATATTCTTTCTTGCCTTCTTCTTTCTTTGTAGACAGTTGTAGTGGACGATGAAGAGTGTATTAAGTTAAGCAAAAAGGCATTAAAGAGACAGACTTAACATTACTTAATGAGATCAGATCACACACAATTACTTGATCAACAATAAAATAAATGGACATATGAATTCACACGAAAAAAGAGCCCATCAGAAAAAACTGTTCACCACTCTAAACTAGTTTGGTGAATTAGATATTGATTCTAGTAGAAATGTTAATATAGGTATGTACAGTACGGACTCCGTATCTGTTAGTATGTTTTTATCTTTGTGTGGTTTTCTTTTGTTTCGTTTTTTCCTTTCCTTTCCTTTCCTTTCCCTTTCCTTTCCTTTCCTGGAAACTTAATAAAAAATAAAATTTTAAAAAAGAAAAGAAAAAATTGTTCACCTGTCAATTATTTCCCAAAAAGGAAACGTGGTTTTGATTAAATAGGAGTGCTTTTTATTAAATAGGAAGCTTTGCTTCCTTGGAACATTATCAGTTTGTGTAGATTTCATATTATTGGAGTCTTTACTTCAAGTGACTAGCATATTCATACCATTACTGAACTTCATTGAAAAGTTGTTTCAGGGCTTTTTCCCAGTCACATTGTGCTGGCGTTCTGCCTCCGTTTGTCCCGGCGCTGGGTGTCAATTTCACACCCTTTGCTGCGGCGCGTGTGTTAATACGGGGCTTCGTGCCATTTTCTCCGCACCTTCGGTAAACCTAAAAAAAAAGGTTTACCGAAGGTGCGGAGAAAATGGCGTGAAGCCCCGTATTAACACACGCGCCGCAGCAAAGGGTGTGAAATTGACACCCAGCTCCGGGACAAACGGAGGCAGAACGCCGGCACAATGTGAGTGAGAAAAAGCCCTCAGTGTTTTCTCTACATGTGTTTTGTGAACCAGCTGGACTCCTATAAATACATGAGGACCCTTCTCCCATGATGTTTGACCCTTTGTTTAAATAACAAAAAAGGGATTGACTGTCTTTAGTTTCCACAGAGCGGGGAACAAAGTGCCATCCTCCATCCCAAATTGCCATTCCTACAGGTGCTTTTAAGAAACATTAAAATAACTGAAATAGCTTGGCTACATTCTTACCAGTGATCCCTCACATCTGATTTGAGTTTCATCTGCGTTTGCACTGCTTGCCCATCATTACATACTGCACACACACATTATATGTTGCACATACTGCAATATATAGAAGGAGAGCAAGTGAACCCCAGATTTGCAGAGCTGTCTGCCTGGATGCCACCATGCACAATCAAAATGTTTGACTGTGTTTTTCCATATCTGACTTGGATTGTCAGGATATAACATTTGCTGTTTCCCATACACTGCCCCCCCTGCCATGGCATGCAAACAAAATATTGCCATGCGTTTAGAACACACTGCAACACAGACAACAGAACAGCAAACAAATAAAAAATAGTGATATTTATATATAATCAAATCAAAGCCCTTCCTATGCAATGTGCTAGTGGAAATGACTCAAAGCTCCAGCTATGTATGGAAGCTCTCCAAAAAAGCAAGGGCATCCAGTTGACCACACAAAGCAAAATTCTCATGTGAAAGTGGCCCTGATTGGTAAATATTCTTGCCAGGATCATAATGTGTTGTTTGTTTATATGTTTTAATTGGATTGTATATTTCAGCTGTATTTTAGTTGTTCAAATGTTTTAATGTGTTTTTATAGAACAAAGTTTGAGTCCAGTGGCACCTTTAAGACCAACAAAGTAACTTTGTTCTGCTGCTTCAGACCAACACAGCTACCCATCTGAATGTGTTTTTGTTTGCCACTTTGTGGAGCCTGATGGAGTTGAAAAGCAGCATAAAAATGTTGAAAATAAATAAATAATAATTAAAGAAACAAAAACAAGGGATAGCCTACCTGAGCTGCTGGGTACAACTAAGTAGGGAGGAATTTTGACATCTGTTGCTAAAGATGTCACAAACCATATTTAAGGGGTGCCCATGACAGACAACCACATTCTTTACAGCAATTACAATGGCAATGAATGCATAGTCAGAAGAAAGTGTTGTGCTGAAATCTGACTGCTGGAAAATGTGATATATTTAATACTATAGTCCTGCTTTCAGGAGAGAGATGCAGAAAGTTTTTAATGTTTGTTGCAGACAAGTCCATTTCCATTTTGGGAATGCTCTTGCAACATCTGACAGTGACACCCCTAGAAAGACTAATGTTTTTGTTAGCTTCTAAAGAAAAGACAGACACATACTAAACCTATGGGGTTGCATATCCAAGACTGGGATATGTGAACCATCTTGACTCAACTGTTACTTAACTCTTGCTTATGGGAAATGATATACCATTAGGCTCACCTCCTCTTTGCAGGGCAGCTCCTCCATGTTGCATAAATGTGGTCAAAATATCAGAAGTTAGATTAACCTCTCACATATTAACCTTAGATGCTGGGCCTTATAGGGGCTCAAGGGTACATCCTTCATGCACCTGGGTTGTGTCCTCAACAGGAAGGAGTGTGGATCACTAACCCTGGGATTACTTACCACTGAAATAGGCCTGCAACCTGCACGCAAGACAGACCAGAAGGCCTTCTGAGTTAACAGCCCCTTAGCACTTGAAATTATGGAGGCTAGGAAATCAATGTCAAAATATACACACTCAATAAACATTTGCCTTTCCTTTGTTCTGTGCAGAATTATTGTCCAGAGTGCAGGGTGGTTAAAAGACAGATCAGATACAAAACATTTTCTGCCACTGGCAAAGCTGACATTATGAAATATTTGTCTTAGGAACATCAGTTTTGTTGTTCAAAGTATTAAGGGAACATTCCACACATTCTGAGAATAGCCTGGTTCCCAGGGTTTTAAAATACAGTGAATAGTGAGGACAAGGTAAGTTTGGCCAAAATCCTACAGAATTTTAGTGCATCCAAAGTGGAAGTCAACACAGATGTACTTATTCACCATTGGCTTTCATGGTTTGTAGGACCAATGAGAACCATGCCGGGTATTTTGTTGTCAGAATCGTCCTTCCTGTAGCAGTGCCATTGTCAAATCAGCAAACCATTGCACCTCATGTGTGGGATACGAAGCAAGTGTTTTGCTCATCTTCATCTTGTAGAACCAGTTTGCAAAAATGTTCTCAGTCAAATTGCCTTTACTCTTATGGCCAGTATAGTTCAGTATTCTATTTCCCACAGTGGCCACTTGGTGGCCCAAAGAATGCTATCTACCCATTGATTTCCCCAGCTAACTAATCACATTCATTCAGCAAACTATCTCTCCTTATATATCATTGTGTTTTTGGGTGGCAACATTCCATGTGCTCCCAGATCAGTTGGCTGCCTGAGTTGTCACTCTGAGGGTGTGCCACTCCACTGGCTGCATCCGCAGTCCTGCCCACAGAAGCAGCGCCCAGTGTCTCGGCTTCAGTGTTGTGCGAGGTGACAGATGGGATGGATGCTTCGGTGGGTGGAGGCTGAGAAGACTGAGGCTTGGGTGGCCATTGGTCGCAATGGCTGTTCCTGTGGAGGCAGCAGCAGTTGCTGTGAGAGGCTGTGGAGGGGAGCAGGGTGTCAGCGGGCCCAATGGAGCAGCCATTGGCACCTCAGCTCTCCCTTCTGCTGCAATAGACGAGCCCCTGGCCAAAGGAGGGGGTGCTGCAAGGAGGTGCCACTCGACCTGTAGGCAGCTGTGGGGTGTGTGGCCAGTGGCTGCAGAGGTGGCAGCCAAAGCTCCTGCCATGCCTCCACTTGCTGGGCCACTGCTGCCTGCCCACGCCTCGCCACTACCAGCTGTTCCTGCCCGCTGCCACTTCCCTCGCCAAAGACATGCCGGTGCCGCAGCCGCACCCTCAGCTGGCCCCATCCTCCCCTATTGCTGCACCCCCCCCCTTCAAGCCTGGTGAGTTGGGAGCAGGCAGAGAAGGGCTGCCGTTTGATGGGGAGGAGGTCTAGATCTTTCTAGAGCCCATTGTATTGGTTTTACAATGGGCCTTATTCTTAGTAAAAAAAGTTTTTATTGTACTACCATCTATGACCTTGGACTGGGTCCAGGAGACAGTAAATGCCTCTTTTAGAGGGGTGGTGGCAGTGGCACATCCACGCCAACAGAAACCTATTCTGGACACAAGTATCATTCTTAAGCAAGGTGAGCAAAACAAGTGGTGGCTGGGCAACTTTAGTTTCCCTGAATGGGGTGGATTAATTGGATCCATTCCATACTGTTTTCCTGCCTGGTTATGGAAATGAAATGGCCTTGATCTTCCTGGGGGATGACCTGTGCCAGGAGATGGATGGGGGAGTGTGGCCCCATTAATCTTCCTAGACCTTGAAGTAGCTTTTGATATACACAGTCATGGTATTTTTCTGAACTGCCTTTTGAGGTTGGGAGGCACCATGGAGGCATCATTTTGTAGTAGTTTCAGTCCCACTTTGAAGGGGACTGCTGCTTAACCCCTTGACCTCTGGCCTACAGGTTTCATCTTGTCTCTCATGCTTTTAAACATCTATGTGAAGCCTCTGGGAGTGGTCATCCATATATCTGGTCTTAGATACCACCCATATGCAAATGATACTCAATTCTATCTCACGCTTCCAGCAGATCCCAGGCAGGCCATGGAAACTGCAAACCGGTGCCTGGAGGTTGTTTTGGCAGGGGTCATTTCGAGCAGGAGCTTGGGGGAGCTCAGCTCCGGGAGTTGGTACCAGACCCCCACCCCCACCCGCGGGGGAATGCCTGCTTGTGTCATGGCTGCAGCAAAATGACCCCGTCCCCTGGAAAGGGCCTTGTTCCTCCGACCAGCCTTCTGAAGGCTTCAACCACCACTGAAGCTATCCTCTCAGAATAGTGGTATTTCCGAGGCTTGGATTAGGAGCTGTCCCCTCTCTGCCAGTGTTGTGTTTGTGTTCTTGATTATGCTGCATTAACAACTATGGTTTACCTATGAAAGGGCTCTGGTATCCTAATGCTCCAATTCTCATTGGCTGACTAATAAAGACTCCCATTGGTCCTGAAGCCAATCTAGGTACCCAATCACTGAGCCCTGCTTGGGTCCAATAACATCGCTTTTATATAGTTACATTGTTGAAAGTTATTTGTTGGAACAGTATAAATTAGTGTGCTACTCTCTTAGAGCTGTCTTAGAGCTGAATGATGTTATGAATAAAAGCCTGCTTGCTGGATTCATTGCCTCCGCCTCAATTCTTAATACCGGCAACGAGGATGGGATCCCAGTCCCAACCAAACGGCTGAAATCACTCTGCCTGTCCAGCTGAAATCATTAAGGGTGCCCAGAGCTAAATCACTATAGGCATGGCATCCAAGGGCCATATCGAACTGTTCGACCCAAAGGTTGGGAAGTGGGAGTCATACCTCAATCATTTTGACTGCTACCGCGTAGCAAATAGTATTGATGGAGACAATGTCTGCCACACCACTTTTCTCAGTACATGTGGCCAGGCTGTATTCGACATTGCTCGAAATCTAGTTGCCCCCTCCGAGTTACTTGAGACCCCTCTCGGCATCATCAAGGCCCAGCTGACCAAGTACTTCACCCCAAAGACGTTGGCTGCCGCCCATCGATGCGTGTTCCATCAGTGGAACCAGAAGGAGAGTGAGTCTGTCACGGAGTACCTCACCGCACTGAGGCGGGCTGCTCAAGACTGTCACTTCCCCAATCTAAAGTCCGTCCTTCTCGATTGGCTGCTCTGTGGTCTCCGAGACAAAAGCATTAAGCGGGCCCTACTCCTACTAAAGACTCTCTCATACGAATTGGCCCTCAAAGAGGCCCTGAGAGTTGACGCTGCCAACCTATCCCTCCACGAGCTGCGATTGGGTCCCCAAAGCAACACGTCATGTTGCTCTGATGCTGTACATCACAGCAGTTCCACTGATTCTGATGATGCCCGGGATGACCAATCTGATGTGTCCGATGATGGAGTCTACAATGTGAGGGCCAATCAGAAGCCGTGCCGGTATCGCAAAAGCCCGCGCCACTCTCAAAAAAGCCCATGAAGAAAATGCTGTGCCGGTTGCGGTGGTGCACATGCACGTAGAGACTGTCAATTTTGTGATGCCATCTGTCATGCGTGTGGTAAAGCAGGCCACCTTGCCAAAGTCGGCTGTTCGTCACAAGGTCGTGATGCTCCAGATGAGTTCCAGCATTTGCGTGGGTCTGTGAATGCCCCCAGCTGATTGTTTTGCTCCAAGTCTTTATGGTTGTTCAACCAAAGACCAAGGCACAGCAACGAAGCGAGTGTATCCGAAGACTACACCAACCACCTCTATATCCACCAGGGGCTGCATCCGTGTCCAAAAATCAAAGCCACTGTCTTCATCGAAGGTCAGGCGTGTCAAATGGAAGTCGACTCTGAGTCCACGTTGTCCATCGTCTCGTGGAGCACCTTCCAACAGGTCTGTCCACGGTTTTCTGCTCACCGCCTGCAGATGCACACTGCAGCTGTTCGACTTCCAAAGGCACCGAGTTCCAGTTGTCGGCATCACCACAGTCCAGGTCAAATATAAGAAGTTCTCCGGCCGCCTAAACCTGCTCATGTTGGAAGGTCGCCGCACGAGCCTTATAGGTTTGGACTGGTTCACCGCCTTGGGCATTGATGTGGTTGGCGTGAATCACATCAATCAGCAGCACTTTATGGACTTTGAGGCAGAGTTCCCTGAGGTATTCAAAGCAGAGCTAGGCTGCTATAAGGGTCCCCCAGTTTCCTTCAACCTGGATCCTGCTGTTCAACCACTCCACCGCAAGCCCAGATGCTGCCCCATCGCCTTCAAGCCCAAGATTGACAAGCAAATCGATAAACTGTTGGCCCAAGGTATTCTTGAGCCAGTTCCCAATGCCAAGTGGGAGACACCCATTGTCACCCCTCTCAAGCCCGATGGCTCTGTCCACCTGTGTGCCGATTATAAATGCACCATCAACAGGGCCCTGCAACCGCACACATACCCGGTTCCTGTGGTGAGTCACCTTCTAGCCTCAGTCTCTGGGGGCCGGGTGTTCACCAAGATCGGCCTGGCCCAGGCATATCAGCAGTTACCAATGGATTCAGCATGGCCGAGGCGCAGACCATCGTAGCACACCGTGGTGCTTTTAAGGTGAACTGACTGCAGTTCGGGGTAAGTGTTGCCCCCATATTTCAAAAACTTATGGAGCGCCTTCTTCGAGGCCTGCCCAGCATCGTGCCCTATTTTGATGATGTCTTAATCACCGGAACCTCTGATCTTGAACTGGCTACTCGGGTGCGAGAGGTCCTTCGCCAGCTACAGGAGGTGGGCCTTCGGCTCAAGAAGGAGAAATGTGAATTCTTCGTCCCTTCCATTCAATTTCTGGGCTACCTCCTCGATGCAGATGGCATCCACCCTGCTCCAGACAAGGTTGCTGTGATCCGCAAGGCACCCCCGCCCAAATCTAGAAAAGAGCTGCAGTCCTTTTTAGGGCTCCTGAATTTCTATCATGCTTTTATGCCCAACAAGGAAGCTCTTGCTGAACCACTCCATCGTCTGCTTGACAAATCAGCTTCTTGGACATGGGGCCACCGAGAACACACCTCCTTCCAAGTCATCAAAGATCTCCTTATCTCCGATGCTGTCCTCGTGCACTACGATGAAAAGAAGCCCCTTGTCTTAGCCTGCGATGCGTCGCCTTATGGACTTGGGGCTGTATTTAGCCATTGGTTGCTATCTGGCCGGGAGGCCCCTATTGCCTTCTATTCAAGGACTGTATCTGCTGCTGAGTGGAATTATGCCCAGATAGACCGAGAGGCATTGGCAATCATCGCTGCTGTGAAGAAATTTCACGATTTCATATCAAGGCGGGAATTTGAAATCATCACCAACCACAAGCCGTTGCTCGGCATCTTCACAGCTGATTGTCAAACCCTGCAAATCCTGTCACCCCGGATGATGCGATGGGCAGTTCTCCTCTCCGCCTACTCTTGCCTCCTCCTCCACCGGCCCGGCAAGACCATTGGACATGCCGACGCCCTCAGCAGCCTGCTGCTTTCATTGCCAGGGCCACCCGAGGCTCCGATCCAAGAAGCATTGCTAATCAAAGAGCTGCCACAGCCCCTGCTTTCTGTTGCTGACACAGCGTTCCACACCAGTCGGGATCGAATGCTCAGCTGCTTCTACAACCATGTGTGGAGGGGATGGCTTTCGGGAACACTCGACGCTGAGTTCCAGCCATTCCTGTCGAGATCGTCAGAGCTGTCGGTAAACAAGGGATGTCTGTTGTGGGGAAACCGAGTCGTTGTTCCTCCCCCACTTCGCCAATGGGTACTGGACGCCTTACATGAAGGGCACCTGGGCATCATTAAGATGAAGGCCATCACCCGGAGTTATGTTTGGTGGCCCGGCCTAGATCAGCAAATAGAGCGGTGGGTCTGGACATGTCAGCCATGTCAGGAGTCGAGGCCAGCAGCTCCAGAGGTTCCTGCCCATCTGTGGGAAAAGCTGAGCCCTGCTTGAGTCCAATAATATTGCTTGTATATAGTTACATTGTTGAAAGTTATTTGTTGGAACAGTATAAATTAGCGTGCTACTCTCTTAGAGCTGTTTTAGAGCTGAACGATGTTATGAATAAAAGCCTGCTTGCTGGATTCATCGCCTCCACCTCAATACTTAATAGCCAGCTTCCTTCCTTCCTTCCTTCCTTCCTTCCTTCCTTCCTTCCTTCCTTCCTTCCTTCCTTCCCACTCTCTCTTTCTTTCTCTCTTTCTCCTTTCTTTTTTGCCTTCTGACATACTTTCAGTGATGTCAGGGTGTGTGGCATATGCAAATAAGAAATGCTAATGTTATGCTAATGAGCTCCTGCACCTCTTTTTCTACAAAATGACCCCTGCATTTTGAGAAGGATGAGGACTAACAAAATGAAACTTAATCCAGACAAAATTGAGGTGCTACTGGAGGATGGAAGATCTGTTTCAGGAATTGGAATGTTACCTTTTCTGGGTGGGGTTGCACTCCCCCTAAAGGAGCAGATTCATAGCCTGGGGATGGTCCTGGACCTGGATTTCCAGTTGGATAAACAGACACCAGCAGTGGCCAAGAGTGTTTTTCACTAGCCACAGCTGCTGAGCCAACTGTGGCCCTTCCTGAGCAAGAAAGATCTTGCCACTATGGTGCACTCTGTGGTAAAATCTAGATTAGATTACTGCAGTGTATTGTAGATGGGGCTTTCCTATAAGACTGTCCAGAAGCTACAGTTAGTATAGAATCATGTGGCTAGAATGCTGACTGGAGTAGGTTGTAGGGACCATATCAGGCTAGTGTTGTTCTACCTACACTGGTTCCTAGTTTGCTTCCAGGCCCAATTCAAGGTGCTGGTATTGACTTTTAGAGCTCTGTGTGGCCTGAGGCCAGCACACCTGAAGGACTGCCTAATCCCATATGAACCAACCCAGCTTCTCTGGTCATCTTGTTCGTGTGTTCATATGTATTTATTTGTTTTATTTAATTGCTTTAATATTATAGATTTATATTGAAAAATATGTTATGCTGTCTTTAGTTTTTGAAATCTGTTTTACCATTTACTGTTTACAGTTTAAATGTTTAACATGTTTTAATGTTCAGAACTTTGGGGACTTTGAGCTGGGTCAAAAGACAGCATTGGCATGTTTTAAGTAAATAAAAATAAACTTCACAAGGGGTAAGCCTGCAGCAACACACTGATAAGTTGTTGTCCATGTTACTTTGGTAAACAGAGGTGGGAGAACACAGCTGAGACCATCTGATGTCCATTTCCAGACAGCTCGACTATGAAATGTTTGTTCTATATATTTCCTTTATTCTTTGGTGGGGGGAAAGAGTGGTCTGTTTTTCTTTGTCCCAAGAGGGCATGGGGTTAGTAGTATAGGTGAGAATTACAGAAAACATCCTTGTAATAGTTTTGTTTGATATGATACAAATGGGTTGGGTCCAGTCATATTTGTCACCCAGTCTTGACCAATTCCCCTCCTTACTACAGCCCCTGTACCACATGGCTTTTGTCCATTCAGGTTTCATGATCCCCAGCCTACTTCTGGGTAGTCAAAAGGGACCTCTTTGCTTTTACATCAGCAGAGAAACTTGTTAAATCCAACCCACTGTCAAAACTTTGGACAAATTGTAAGCCAGCAAGGCATATTATATGCTCTTATGAACTTTAAAATCATAAGTTTGACCTTTGGGTTGGCTTTCTGCCTAAGGCAAAGGCACTCTCTATTGCTATGAGAGGCTCCAGCCCACAGCGGGAGACTTCCTTCAGAGTTCACACTTGCATGGAGACCAGAATTCCATTTCAAAGAGCTCTTACATCTACTTCACATGTTCCCACCAACGGGGAGACCAAGACTCCATTTCAAAGGGTCCTTTTCTCCTTTACACTGGCCTCCTCACACCTTCCCCCAAAGTTCCTGTAAGAGATTAGGTTGCCCAGCAACTAATCACCGACCATCAAGTGACCTGACCGAAGCCATCACGAGACCAGAGATTGGCGCCAAGAAGACCAACCAGATGGCCCAGGTGTTAGATCCTGATTAGCACCTAGATTTGCAATATTGTCCACTCCTTCCTGCCTCCGCCTCCCTATGACACTGACCAATAGTAAGGCTAGTAGGGACGGACAAACTAGTTGGTGTGACAATGGGATGTGGTCAGCGCAGCCTGCCCCAATGCCACCTGATAAAAGATCTTGCACAACAGAAACACATTGCTAGCCATCTTCGACCCCTATCTTCTTACCAACCTCTTATGTCCAGCTTCCTGTACCCAACTCCTTGCCTCCATCTTTAATCCCTGGTTTGCGCAGCCAGGACTGGAGCATGTATCTGCAGGTTCAGATCTCGTTCCTCCTATTTTTCTCATTCATCCCTCCCTCGATCTTCTCATGGACATGAACCACCCATCACCAAGATAGGTAACGTATTCCCCCTCAATGATACTCCTGCTCATGCAACAGTGCTATTTTCTGTCTGATTTCCTTAGATCTTGTGTGTATGCGGTTTTATTATTATTCCTTGTATGCTTGAACAACATTTTGTAGTAAACATCAGTCAAAGAAACCACTCAGCCTCCGTGCCTATTTACTGAGAACTCCTGGAAGGGGTGGGACCTTGGTATAGTTGGCAAGAACCCGTTATTTCGCCAATTGCTGAACGTAAATTAAAACAATTTGGCTAATTACAAAGAAGCTATTTTTATTTATTTATTTATTTATTTTTGAGATTTATATCCCGCCCTCCCCGTTGTGCAGCGGCTCAGGGCGGCTCACAACAAATACATAGAACAGATAATATCTTAAAAACATTAAAACATATATAATTTTTGCATTATCTTAAACCTACGGCTTTATTGTAATTTTGACAGTTTTTTAAAAGCCTTATGACAAGGTTCATGGTCATTCTAAAAGCTGCATCTACAGCTCTCAAACCATTAGCATTGTTTGCTCTTGCTTTGGTCTTGCTATAAACACTTTGATGCCATTATGAAACATTCAATACAATTATAAGAGATGGTAACACTTGTGTGATTTTCAGCATGGCCCTTGCTTCAGAGTTTTTCTTCTACACCACTTAGCACAAAGCATTTCGTAATCTGAAACATGCCAGTCAAGGGCAGAGATTGTGGTTCATGTATGATATGTGGAGGGAGCGGTGAGAATCTGATTTCTATAGGGCCTATTCAGCAGCAGGCTGTCATTTTATTTGGGAGTTAATCCAAAAAAACTTAGAAACAGCATGGAACAAAGGAGGATTGGTTTTATAAAACAGACAGAGCAGTCATTTTCTTACTGATGGAGCCTGAATTAGAAACAGTAACAAAGTATTCCAACAGGCCTCGCTTTATGATCTGAGTAATAATAAGATCCTCTCCCTCCGTCATTTTAAAGGGGGGGGGGGGATACCAAAGGCTCAAATTCTTCAGGCAATAGTAAGCTGATGACAAGCCAGAGAAAGGCAAAGTGTACTCCTGCTTCTTGTTTTTTTTTTTAATTGATTTTTCCTATATCTACAACTAATACGCTACAATCTAAGCTACATATACCTTATACAGAGAGTACTTTATCATTTGCTTAATACTACCATGTTACATAATATAATTATGAAGCATTTAGAACCTTGGATAAATTTCAATTATTTTGTTACTGCTACTATGAAAATTATCAAAACTATTTGGCAGGCACGCCCACCTAGAGAAATACGGTTAATTAAACCATTTATAATACATAGGTGCAATGCTTAATAAAACAGTTTAATCACTATTTCTTCTTTCGTCCTCTTCGTGTCTTAACAGTCTCATCTACTTTTGGAGCTGCTGCTCCTTTTTCCGAGTCAGACACTTCTTCTTCACTCTTTGAGCTATCAAATCCATACATGCTTTCTTGCGAGGCCAGTGAACCATCTGAGTCTCTCCCAGTTTTCTGCTCTTTGCTTTTTTCCAGAATTTTTTTCACCTGTTGAACAGAGTCAATCTTATACTTCTTATCTTTGATGCTGAAGCATAGTCCTTCTGGAGTATTCCAGCGATAGATGATAGACTCAGACTGGAGCCAAGATGTCAATTTTCCATAGGCTTTCCTTCTTTTCCTTATTTCAAATGGGATATCCTTCATCACTTTTACTTCTTCTCCCAGGATCTTCAGAGCTGCTTTGTTTGTGGTCCTAAGCACCACGTCTCTTGTAGATTTTTTGGAGAACCTTATCATAATTTCACCAGGCAGGCTTTTCTTTTTAGTATAATCTGGATAGGTTCTGTAAACCATATCCATATCGCTTTTTATATCCGCTGCTTTCATGCCTGTCACTGGTTCAAGTGCTTCACTTAGCAAATTTTTAAGGTCTTCTCCTGTGTTTTCTGGCACATTCTGAAGTCTTAGGAAAAAATTCGATCTTTCCATTTGTAATTTCAAAAGCTGATCATGGTGGAAGGCCTTTTCCTTCTCTGCCTTTTGTAGTCTTGAGTCTTGGTTTTTTACTGAAGTTTTTACTTCCAGAAGTTCTCGCTGCAGCTTCTCTGTGGTTTTATTCGACTCTTTTAGTTCTAACTGCATTTTGTCCATCTTCACGTTGAGAGCTGTCATTTGGTCCACTAGAGGTCGCAATAACGAGGAGATCACTGCGCTCATCTCTGTGGTATCAACCTTTGCACTCGGAGCTGTACTTCCTAGTTTGGGGGAAGGTTTCGGTTTCCCCGCCATTGTTGAGGCTGCGCTCTTTGTTTATAGATAGATAAGATGAACGAAAGGAGCAAATTTTCGAACAGCACTTATGTCCTTTTAAAGTTTATATCTCCAAGTGAGCGATGCTGCCATCTAGCAAGGCGGATGGGCTTTTATTCATGCAGTAACGCCACGTAAAGAGTCTGGTAAGTACGCCAGTCCCGGAGAGGAGGGGGGTGGGTTTCACTCCTCCCGCCATCTTCCCGCTGTATTCTGCTTTTCTTACTTCAGACTCACGTTTTCTCCATGCGTAACTGTCAGTTCCAGCCTCATTGCTTCGCACTCTCTGCTGCTTCACGGATTTGCGCTTTCAGCCATACGGCTCCCACGGCGGGGGAACCTATGGGGGTGATGAAAAGGGATCTCGATCCCTCGATCGCCACCGTAGGGAGAGATCCCCTTCGTGCCACCCCAGGCAGAGCCCCCTCACTGGGGTCTCTGGGGGCTCGGCACCAGTCCAGAGCCCCTTCTTCCCGCCGGGTATGGATCGCGCTCCCCGCAGTTGCGGAGGAGCACGTCCGCCATTATCGCAAGTCTTGCCGGAAGTCTCGTGTACTCCTGCTTCTTGGACTCTTTTATTGTGAGTCAGATGTTTTCTTTCCTGTTGTTTAGTAAAAGAAAATACACCGTGGGCAGGGAATTATTTTTTTTCTGATGACAGTCATAATTATGTCCCATGACTGTTTAAAAGAGCATTATGATGAGAAATCAGTACATCTGATATCTGTGCTTCAGCTCCTCTGAAATAAATTATCCATGACAGAGTCTGGAGAATACAGTCAATTTAGGGCACAACCTGCTGAGAAGTCCTTGTGTATAGGAGCTATAGAAATGAACAAGAGGGGTTCTGCTAGGACTAAAGGAGGAGAAATACCAAAGGCTTCTACTCCACACTGGTCCAGGCTTCCTTCCTATCTTCACTTCTGACTGGCTTCCCTCCATGTATCCCTCTGTCCTCCCTCCCTGCAGTTCACCTCCCATGATCCACTTAGGCATCCCCACCCTCTCTTCCTAGTATGGCGAACAGGATGGGGGAAGCAGATGGACAGAGCGAGGCAAGCTAGAGCCAGCTGCAGCTTCCCAAAACACAACTTGAACTCCGGTTTGGGGGGAGCAGGTGTGGTTGCGATGTCCGCACATAGACAGGTGATGCTATTAACGTAGATGGAATTATGCCCCTATACTTTTTTTTTTCAAAACTCAGGGTTGGATCTAGCAGGAATTTCCATTGACAGAGGGGTGTGTATGCAATTTTCACCAGTTCCCCCTCCTGCAGATTTTTGACTCCCCCCTTATGCTGTTCTTGGAGGGTCCCTGTCTCCCAGGGCCAGCATTTCATTATTTATAATTTATTTATTAAATTTGACTTTTATACCACCCATTCTCTGTAAACAGGGCTCAGGGTGGTGAACAACAAGAGATAAAACAATATATCACATCAGTTAAGCATTAAAATTACAAGAAAATTTCAGCCAAACTAAATTAGATGGCAATTTAGATTTCCAGTTATGCTACCACCTTACCCGGGGGGGGGGGGGGTGGATGAGAGTGCCAGCCAGATGTCCTCAACTGAACACCCGGCAGAACATCTCTGCTTTATGTGCCCTGCAGAACTGCATCAAGTCCCACAGGGCATGGATGTTACTCAGCAGAGAGTTCCACCAAGTTGGGGCCGGGGCACTAAAAGCCCTGGCCCTGATTGAGGACAGCCAGATATCTCTTTGGTGCTGCAGCAGCAGCAGGAGTCAGGGAGCTCCTACTCCACTGATGGAAATGCTTTCTGTCAGTGGAGACTTTGTGTGGGATCCAGCCCTAAGATTTTTGTGCAGACACAAGAGTTCCTCTGAATTTGAAGAACCATGGATGTGGTAGTTCTTATTGATTTATTTACTTCATTTATACCCTACTTTTCTCCCCAATGGGGACCCAAAGTGGCTTATGGCATTCTCTCTTTCTGTATTTTACCCTCACAATAACCCTGTGGGGTAGGTTAGGCTGAGAGTGAGTGACTGGCCCAAGGTTACCCAGCAAGTTCCCATGAGTGAGTGAGGATTCAAAGCTGGGTCTCCCAGATCCTAGTCAGACACTCTCAGCTACTACATTATACCAGTTCTCTTGCACAGCCCCTACTCATTTCTTCAGAAGATGATTTCTGGGTGAACTGCACCTAAAGGATAACCTTAATAGTAGATGTGGGTGCTTGTGTATGACATTCTGGCCCATCTCATAGAGGATGAAACATACAGGAGAATTTTGAGGAAATAATTGGTACAGTTGATTGGTCTGGTAGTTGTTAACATTTTGCAACCATACCCATTTATCATCAGGAAAAGGCTGATGTGAAGACAGCAGGGTATCCTATGCTTTGAGAACAATGATCAGATAATTTTAACTAGTTCCTGCCCATAACAATGTTGTTACTTGGGCCTTGTTCAGAGAAAAGGCTTCACTCTCTGTATTTAAGCAGCAACTGGAAATGACCAATTGGAAACGAATAACTTTACAGGTAAGCAGTTTTCAAAGGACCCATGAGGTGGTTGTCGGTTGGCATCAGGTCATATGATTGTCAGTGATGTGTGAAAGTCAAATTCCAGGCCAGCACATTAATACACTAGTACAGACAAATCTGCCTCAATTTGTTTTGTGTGCTTTGTTCCCTGCACTGCAGAGCTTAGATGAGTCATGAAAGAATGATTATATAAGTCTGATAAAACAGGTAGGAGTCAGATAAATCTGACAAAGATCCCTTAGAGGACACCTGCTAAGGATTGTTATAGCATCCTGGAAGCCTGTGTGTCAGAGGGCACCTTTGCTTTTGGCAAGTAAAAAGCTGGAGAGAGGTTTTTCACAGCATGAGGAACTGATAATGACTCATCTCTGAGGATGTGTTCTCAAGAACATAAACCACTAGTATTAGGTATTTCTGTAGAGGGCTTATTCAGGGCTTGATGTACCATACTTCTGTAGAATTCACATACAGATCACAAAGTGAAGTAAATAACATTCTTAAGTGAAGTTGTGTGTGGATACCCATAGTTTTTTTCTTGTTTTGCTGTGTATGCTTTAAAACTCTGTACCCTTTGCAGTGGATGACTGCAGTAGCCTGGGAAATGCAAAGGTAAAGTGGACTCTACTCTTGTAAGAGTCACAAGGTGGAGCGAAATGCATGATCCTTGTGAAAGAAGAGCCTATATTTCTTGTCTTTCCTCAAGATAATTTCTGTAAACAGTGCAGGAGTTAGAGCGTGTTAAGGACATAAAGTACAACTCAAGTAACAATGTTTGATTTATGTCCACTAAAGCCAGGAAATTACGAACTAAGCTATTTCATTCCTTCCTGTAAATCAGAGACATTATGTTGGATTTTTGATGCTTAGCTAGTGTTTTGTGAGGAAGGTCAGTAATAAATATTACATAGGATATAATATTCTGCCTATTTTAAAACACACACTTCCTAATTACATGAAATAAGAGGTTTTTGGGGTCAGATCAAAGGCAAGACCTGTATACAGTACAGATATGGAAGCAAGCCAAGGAACCATCCCTGGGCAGGGAGGGACGAGGGCTCTTGGTAGTTGGTGATTCAATCCTTACGCAGGTAGACAGCTGGGTGGCAAACCCACATACTGACTGTATCGTGACTTGCCTGCCTGGTCCGAAGGTAGCAGACATTACACATGTTCAAGATAGGCTGGTAGACAGTGCTGGGGAGGAGCCAGTGGTCATGGTACATGTTGGAACCAACGATATGGGGAAATGCAGTCGTGAGGTCCTGGAGGAAAAATTTATGTTGCTAGGCAGGTAACTCAAGGCCAGGACCTCCAAGGTAGCCTTCTTAGAAATGCTACCTGTTCCATGCGCAGGGCTGGAAAGACAGGCACAAATCAGGAGTCTCAATGTGTGGATGAGACAATGGTGCAGGGGGGAAGAGTTCAGGTTTGTTAGGCACTGGGATGCTTTTTGGAACAAGAGGGAGCTGTACAAGAGAGACGGTCTCCACTTGTCCCATGAAGGAAGCAGGCTGCTGGCACTTAAAATCAAAAAGGTGGCAGAGCAGTTTTTAAACTGAATATTGGGGGAAAGCTGACAGGAGATTAAAAGTCTCTGGTTTGGGATGACTCATCTCAAAGAAATGAAGGGGTAGCTGTTACTTTTCTGCAGGGAAATGGATTAGAATTGTCCACTGAGACTGTGGCAAACAATATGGACTGCCTGGCAAGGTCGTGAGGCAGCAGCAGGCAGGTTGCAGGCCTAACATGCCTAGGAAACTACTGATGTTTATATACAAATGCTAGAATTGTCCTAAGTAAAATTGGGGAGTTGGAATGTTTGGCGTTGGGAGAAAACATAGACATTGTGGGTATTTCAGAAACTTGGTGGGATGAGGAAAATCAGTGGGATATGGTGATTCTGGTTATAAATTATATTGGGAGAATGGAGGGGGAGGGTTGGAGGTGGGGGTGGCTCTGTATGTCAGAGAGGGTATATAGTCCAGTAAAACTGAGAATTGGATTCGCTTCTGGAAATGCTATGGGTCAAAATAGTGGGCCCAAAAGGAAGCTTAACATTGGGAGTTTGTTATCACCCACCAGATCAAAAGATAGAGGATTATAAAATGATGGATAAATAAAAGATAGCAGCTAGACAAAATAACTATGTTGTAATAGGCGATTTTAACTACCCACACATTGATTGGGTCAATATGTGTTCAACTTGGGAAAAAGAGATTGAGTTTCTAAACACTCTCAAAGACTGTGCTACGGAGCAGATGGTCACAGAACCTACCAGGGCAGATGCGATCCTGGATTTGGTCCTAAGTAATGCCCAAGAGCAGGTAAAAGATGTAAAAGTGATTACACCGCTTGGAAACAGTGACCATAATGTTATTGAGTTCAACATTAGTATAAATAGGAGGTTGCCCAAAAAGACCGACACAACCACTTTTAAAAGGGATAAGTTCTCTGAAATAAGGAGACATGAGAAGAGGAAACTGAAAGGAAAAGTAAAAAGGGTCAAAACCATTGGGGAAGCTTGGAGACTATTTAAAACTACAATCCTAGAAGCTCAGATAAAATATATACTGCAGGTTAGGAAAGGCACAAATAGGTATAGAAAAAAGCCTGCATGGTTAACAAACAAAGTAATGGAAGCTGTAAAAGGTAAGAAGGATTCATTTAAGCAGTGGAAAGCTAGTCTCAGTGAGGTTGATAGAAAGGAACACAGGCTGTGGCAAATAAAATGCAAGTCTGTGATCAGGCAGGCAAAAAGGGAATATGAGGAGTATATTGCAAAAAAACATAAAGACCCCAATAAAACTTTCCTCAAAGACACTAGATGCAGGAAACCAGCCAGGGAGCCAGTGGGACCCTTGGATGATCAAGGGGTAAAAAGATTACTGAAGGATGATAAGGAAATGGCTGAGAAGCTGAATGCAGTTTTTGCCTCTCTCTTCACTGTGGAAGATGAGAAGTGCTTGCCCACTCCAGAACCGCCGATTTCAGGAGGGGTGTTGAAAGACCTGAGTCAGATTGAGGTGACAAGAGAGGAGGTCCTATGACTGATAGACTACTTAAAAACTAATAAATCACCAGGCCCAGATGGCATACATCTGAGAGTTCTGAAAAAACTCAAATGTGAACTTGTAGATCTCCTGACAAAAATATATAATCTTTCATTAAAATCTGCCTCCATTCCTGAGAGCTGGAAGGTAGCTAATGTCACCCCCATCTTTAAAAAGCGTTCCAGAGGAAATATGGGAAATTAAAGGCCAGTCAGTCTGACATCAATACCGGGTAAGTTGGTGGAAACTGTTATAAAGGAGAGAATTAGTAGGCACATTGATGAACAAAAACTATTGAGGCAAACTCAGCATGGGTTCTATAAGGGACGATCTTGTCTCACCAACTTGTTAGTGTTCTTTGAGGGGATGAACAAACATGTGGACAAGGAGGACCCAATAGATGTTTACCTTGACTTACAGAAAGCTTTTTTTTTTTTTTAAATAATTTTTATTGGTTTTACTTTAACAAACTAAAATAAATAAACATTCCATAATCTCAACATTGTTATAATGAGCATGCATTATTCCATCCATGTATAGAATTTGGAAAAAATGTTTTCTTTATATGGAATTGACCTCATATATTTTATTGATTTCCAAATCTTTGCCCAGTTGTTGATATCTATCGTATAGCCTATATCTTTCATCCAGTTTATCATTGCTGGTTTAATAATCTCATCACACATATAATCGTCAAGCAGTAAACTATATATTTTTTAAAAACAAATTTAGTGTTTATCTGAGGTTAAAAATGCATCTATTTCTTTTGGTTTATTTTGAAAACCTATTTTTTAATCTTCATTGGATCTGTTTTTTTAATTGTATTTTTTCTAACCAGGATAATTCTAAGTTTTGTCTTTGTAGAGTCTCTTTGGCTTTTAACTCATTTTTATCTAATAAACTTTCATAAGTCTCCTTCTTTTCTGATAATAATAATGAGGGTTTTATGAAGGCTTCTAATGGGGAGACCCACTTCGGAATTTGTTGATAGATATGATCTTTTATTCCTATCCATATTTTTATTAGGGCACTTCTGATGATATTATCATAGAAATTTGAGTGTATTTTCTCCCTTCCATACCAGATGTAGGCATGCCAACCCATGCTTAAATCACAATCCTCTAACTTTAATATTCTTGGATTTTCTAAAGTAATCCATTCTTTTATACACCCTAATGCTGCCGCCTTTAATATAGTGACCAGTTTGACACTGCAAAACCTCCTCATTCTTTCTTTTCATTGAGTAGTTTCCCTTTTATTCTAGCTTCCTTATGGTTCCATATAAATTGTTTAGCAATGTGGTCCAAGTCTATAAAAAATTGTGTTTTTTGATGATTGGTAGATTTTGTGCTATAAAAAGGAATCTTGGGAGTATACTCATTTTAATTGTTGCTATTCTACCCATAAAGGAGATTGGCAAGCTATTCCAATTTAATAAGTTTTTTTTAATGTTTTTAATTAGGGTAAGATAGTTATCTTCATGTTTGGGTTTTATTAGTTATCAGAACACTAAGATATTTAACTTTCTTGACTATCTCTATCGATGAAATTTCTTGGTTTTTTTGAATTTGTTTCAAAGTACAATTTTTAGTCAGAATTTTAGTTTTTGACAAATTAATTTTTAAACCTGCTATTTTCCATAATTTTGTAATTCCTTGACCAAAAATGGAATAGTTTTAACCGCTTCTTCCAATATAAAGACTAGATCGTCAGCAAACGCTTGAAAATTGAATGTTTCTCCTTTGATTTTTAAACCTCTGATGCTTTTTTACTTGTTTATTAATGATTTGGAGTTCGGAGTAAGCAGTGAAGTGGCTAAATTTGCAGATGACACGAAATTGTTCAGGGTGGTGAAAACCAGGGATGATTGTGAGGCACTCCAAATGGATCTGTCAGGGATGGGTGAGTGGGTGTCAAAGTGGTAAATGGGGCTCAGTGTGGCCAAATGCAAAGTAATGGCACGTGAGCCAAAAATCCTAACACATTGATGGGGTCCGAACTGACAGAGACTGACCAAGACAGAGATTTGGAGTCATAGTAGATAACTCAATGAAAATGTTGAAATAGTGTGCAACTGCAGTAAAAAAGGCCAACACTGTGCTGGGGATTATTAGGAAGGGAACTGAAAACAAATCAGCCAGTGTCATAATGCCCCTGTATAAATTGATGGTGCAACCTCATTTGGAATACTGTGTACAGTTCTGGTCACCACACCTCAGAAAGGATACTATAGCATTGGAAAAAGTGCAGAAAAGAGCAACTAGAATGATAAAAGGGTTGGAACACTTTCCCTATGAAGAAAGATTAAAGTGCTTGGAGAAACAACAACTGAGGGGTGACATGATCGAGGTTTACAAGATTATGCATGGAATAGAGCAGATAGAGAAAGAAGTACTTTTCTCCCCTTTTCACAATACAAGAACTCGAGGGCACTCAATAAAATTGCTGAGCTGTCAGGTTAGAAGAGATAAAAGGAAGTGCTTTTTCACCCAAAGAGTGATTAAGACATGGAATTCACTGCCACAAGAGGTGGTGGTGGCTACAAGCATGGATGGCTTCAAGAGGGAATTGGATAAACATATGGAGCAGAGGTCCATCAGTGGCTATTAGCCACAAGGTATAGATAGGAACTCTCAGTCTGTAGCAAGTGATGCTCTGTATTCTTGGTGCTTGGGCGGGGCAACAGTGGAAGGGCTTCTAGTGTTCTGGCCCCACTGGTGGACCTCCTGATGGCACCTAGTATTTTTGGCCACTGTGTGACAAAGTGTTGGACTGGATAGGCCATTGGCTTAATCCAACATTGGCTTCTCTTATGTTCTTATATCCTTATGTTTGGTGTAGTGGTTAAGTGCGTGGACTCTAATCTGGGAGAACCGGGTTTGATTCCCCACTCCTCCACTTGCACCTGGCTGGATGACCTTGGGCAAGCCATAGCTCTGTACCAGCTGTTCTTAAGGACAGCTTGGGAAAGAGCTCTCTCAGCCCCACCTACTTCACAGGGTGCCTGTTGTGGGGAGGGGAAGGGAAAGGAGTTTGTAAGCTGCTCTGAGTGAAGGGCGGGATATAGTGAATGAAGTGAGTGAAGGGCGGGATATAAATCCAATCTCTTCTTCTTCTTCTTCTTCTTGAGAAGCTTTAAGGTAGGAACATCTGCTGAGAGGTTACGATGTAGTGTCACTGAATAGGGATGTGCATTTGGATACACCTGAGCTAAAAATATACCAGAAAAAGATCTTATCAGTATTTTTGGGGTATATTTAGCATCCCAAATATATCTGGGATTTTTTTACATTACTGAAAAAATGGTCCTGGAAATAGTCAGGATTTACAAGGAAGATTGGGAGCCAGCATTTGCAGGCTCCTGGGGACTGCCCCCCCCCTTTTTTGTCTTCGAGGGGTTGATATAGGCTTACCAGGGTTCTTTTGTTAATTTTGAGTGTCAGTTTCAAGAGGGGTTTTTTCTGTCTTCTTTGCCAGATATGTTTTGTGTTCCCTTTACGGTTTTTATAGGGTTGCTACTCAGTGCTTGTATCTGTGCTGCTGTGGTTTGAGATTAGTCCTGTTGATCTTGCACTACTACAGTGCCACTGAGTTCTGCTGGGCATTCTGTACATTGCCATTTGTTCTGCTAGGCTTGCAAAACTGCCCCAACACCTGCAGTTTCTACTGTATTCTTTTGACTTTTATTTTGTTTGGCTTGGCACATTTCTTTGTGATTATACTGGGATTACTGGGTTCTGCAATGGTTTTGTTGGGCCTGGTGCTGGTTCTTCCATGGGAGACATTTGAGCAGTGGTTGCTGCTTGCAGGTATGGCTTTTGCCCTGGAGGTGCTTGGAGTTGTTTCCCCCCTTTCCCCTCCATAGCAAATAATGGAGGATGGCTGGGGGCACCCTGTTTAGAAGCCCATAGAAATGGACCCCTTGGTTCAATCTACTTGAAACTTTGGGGCTATAAAAAGGACAGGTACCAGCAGCTCTTCCATAATTCTGGTGCTCCTACCTCTAAAAACAGCCCTCCCAAAAGTTTTCACATAGTGAATAATGGACCCAAAAAATCAAATACCCCCCCCCCCAAAACCTGACTCTGAATACCATAACAGCATTTGGAATTCAGGAATATTGGGAATACCAATGGGGGGGGGTCCAATATACCTGAACCTGAAAAAATGAGGTTTTTTGCACACCCTGAACACTGAAGGTAAATGGGGTTTGGATCCATTATTAGCTATTTATAATGTTCTACTTAATTCACTAGGGGACTGAGTTGATCTGGTTATTCCAAAAGGTGATATTGCGGTAGACAAGCAGATCCAATCTTTATATGTCACTTCAGCTACAAAATTTAGTTGTAGGGTTTTTTTAGTGACCTTCTACTTCCTTATTATAAATTGTGATGCTTTGCTTGTAGAGATAATTGGATCTAAAATAAAACATACAATTTTTAAATTGACAATATATGCATGTATTCCTTGGTTGCCATTGTAAGCACTGAGTGCTTTATGTATCTCATAGTCGGGTCTTGGGACTGAATGCCAATCATAGGCCTAACCAGGTCAGTGTTGCCTCTGGTTAAGCCTGGGTCACCATGAGGAAATAAATGGTTAGGTTCTTGCAGTTTGCTCTTAAACATAAGTGCAGGAAGGCAAGTGGTACGGTAATTTTTCCCTCTGGAGGCTATTTACAAGAATGCTCACCATGTGCAAATAATAGGTTACGTCACTGCAAGAAGATTAGCCAAATCACCAAATAATGAAAAAACTGGACTTTGTTGATAAAGAGTTTAAAATAGTTTCTATGGAAATTTGATTTAAGGATATGCACAATTACTCTCCCATTTTACAGATGCCCTATGGATCTGGCTACAGCTGGAAAGCATCACAGTACAGATGTATTTTCAGGAAGTTATTCATCAAAATAAAGAGCAGTATAAATCACAATGCATTTTTCACTAATTTTTACCCCCCCCCCCAAGTCTGCATATATTTTTTCTCATCTCCATAGTTCCCATCTTCCTTCTGTCCTCACATATTGGGGCCAAGATAAATAAACAAAAGCACATCTGGAGATCACCTTGCAAAATGAATTTTATTTATAACCATTAAAGGTTGTTCATTCCCATAGTCCAAGTGGGAGGCAAAGCCAGGCAAATAAAAGCCATTTCCAGACTTTTTTTTTAGATATTAATTTTTGACCTCACCTTTCTCCAGTCTTAATAACTCTTGTAGCCTGCTAGCACTTACACTGGGCAATAATTAGAAGATAATCAGATTCATAGTGACAACAAATATCTGGTGTCCCTTAAATATGATGTTAGCTAGAAACAACATGCCTGGGAGTCATGATCTCATCCCTTTTTTTACATGCTTGGTTCATATTTAGTGGTCAAAACAAAAGGAACACACAGGGATGGAGTCTAGTGGCACCTTTAAGACCAAAATTAATTCTGGGTATAAGTTTTCACGTGCATGCACCCTTCTTCAGGTACATTGAACAGACCTAGCCAACCATTACCTATAGGTGAGGGGGGGATAGTTTCCAGAAAGGCTAATTAGAGTTAAGATGCGTAAGTAACTGAGTGAAATGGATTGAAGCAGTTGGTAAAACCTGTGAATATCAGCAAATTAGCATACAGATAATAAAAGAGTTAACAAACAGATGTGAAACCTGATGCTTTAGCATTTGTAGTGAGATAAGAACTTGGTATTTCTGTTAAGCCCTAGAGGTTCCATTGTCCTGAGTGTTGTAATAACTTGTAATTCAGCAATCTCCTGTTCTAGTCTGTTTTTGAAATTCCTTTGCAATAAAACAGCTACTTTGAGGTCCCCCGTTGACTGTCCTGGGAGTTTGAAATGTTCTCCTATGAGTTTCTCAGTATAACTCCATGGGAATGGAGTTTAATCCAAACTCCTCCTTGTATCGCAGGGGTAACTAGGGTTGTCAGCTGCCTGGAGAAAAAAAATGACCTGCACCTTTAATAAAGGGTTAATAAAAACTATTTACCTGGTAATACAAATGCAAATCCCAGTAGTAATGTATGGCTGTGAGAGCTGGACTATAAGGAAGGTCGAGTGCCGAAGAATAGATTCTTTGGAATTATGGTGCTGGAGAAGACTCTTGAGAGTCCCTTGGACTGCAAAGAGATCAAATCAGTCAATCCTAAAAGAAATCAACCCTGAGTGTTCCCTGGAAGGCCAGATACTGAAACTGAAGCTCAAATACTTTGGTCACTAAATGAGAAGGGGGCACTCACTGGAGAAGACCCTGATGCGGGGAAAGACTGAAGATCAAAGAAGAAGGGGACAGCAAAGGATGAGATGGTTAGACGGTGTCATCGATGCAATGAACATGAATTTAAGCAAACTCCGGAACACGACAGAAGACAGGAGGGCCTGGCGTGATGTAGTCCATTGGGTTGCGAAGAGTCGGACTCGACTGTGCGACTGAACAACAACAACAACAACAATACAAATGCAGGAACATCTCTTCATCAGGTTACTCAGCTTACAAAGCTACACAGAGCCACATTGCAAGTTTAACAGAGAAATACTTTTCTAATTGAGAAGCACACTTTTGATAGGAAAGAGTAGAGATAAGATAAAGTACTAGCTAAAGATGGAAGCAGATGGCAAGAGAGCCATCTGCCTCATGGTTCCAAGAGAGGACAGCATGGGCGTCAACTACAGGGGGGCTCGAGGGCTCGAGCCCCCCCTGAAATTTCCCGGGGGGGGCTCAGCCCCCCCGGGAAAATGGAGCACCTGGTGGCCAGTCAGCCAGCCGTCGCCGCCTCTCCTTCCCCCCCCCCCCGGCCTGCCCTCCTGCCTCCCTAGGGCGGGGGGGGAGGCATCTGCACCACCCCCGCACGCCCCGAGCGCGAGGCAGAGCGGGAGCCGGGGGCCCGCAAGGGCGACGCGCCGGCCGCCGGCGCCCGAGGTGAGCAGGGAGATAGAGGGAGGGGGGCGGGGAGCGCGGCGGGCAGGCGGGGACATGGTCCCGAGCGCGCGCGCACACTTCGCACGCACGCACGAGGGAGCCCCCGCCCCCCCGGGGATTTAAAAAGTCTACGCCCCAGGAGGACAGCATGTTGTCCCTCTTGGTGTGTGCAGGAAGAATGGAGAGCTTCATCTGAGAGACTGAATGGAAGAAAGGAAATTGTCCCTGAGAACACAATCTACATTTCAAAAGGGACAGTGGCAGAAGAGTAAACACAGGAAGAAAAGGCTGGTGTGCTTATCTAGCTATTTACTCTCTCTTGCCACAAAGCCTGGAGGCTGAGGCAGGGACATCGCACCTGGAACTTCCAACAACAAACTCCATCCTCAGGCTCTTTCTCATACTAGCATTAATGTACTTTCCTGAGCACTGATGCTGGAATGGAGGGGGTGGAATCCAGTGTGGGTCCCTTTCTGTATGGTTTGTGGGTCCTCAGGTTATTTCTTGGTGTAGGAAGGAACCTCAAAATATATTGCTGTGGTGAAGAAATGAGCACAGCATACCCCTTCTCTGTACCAGGCAGATGATGACATAATCATTCAGATGCTCCATGCAGAAGCCTCACCATTTAGACAACTAGTTTGTATCATCTTCCCCTTTTCTGAAAGAGAAGAATAATGCAAATCAAGTGATCATGTCATTGAGCATCCATGCAAAGTGCATATGTCAGATTGGCATTCTATGTGTGGTGTGTATCCCCACCACACAAAGATTGCTATAGCCTGGGTCAGTATGGAAACAGTCCTAAGATGATGTACTCAGAACCCTACTCAGGTCTATTCAGTGGACTCACTTTGGGAGAGTGTTGTTAAGATTCTAATTATCTGAGTTGAGCCTTAGATTTCTAATCATGCATGTCAGAAAATAAAAGTTCTGAAAATAGAGGTATTGTCAACTATCAATCTAATTTAGAACTGGAATGTGACAAGAAATTAGAAAAGGCAGCGAAGGCTGGAATTTAGGAAAAGGCCATAACATAGATCAAGACACAGGAAGGAATAACAGTAAGACACCTGTGGTCTGGGGTAAAATATTGTTTCTATGAACAATTATTCCTGGCACTTTGTATTTGAGCAATGATACCAGTATGCAGGGGCACATTAGTAGAAAAAGAGGTGCAGGAGCACATTAGCATAACTCATTAGCATAACTTATTTGCATATGCCACACCACTTGACATCACCGGAAGTATGTCAGAAGGCAAGAAAGAAAGGAGAGAGAGAGAGAGAGAGAGAGAGAGAGAGAGAGAGAGAGAGAGAGAGAAAGAAAGAAAGAAAGAAAGAAAGAAAGAAAGAAAGAAAGAAAGAAAGAAAGAAAGTGAGAAGTATTGGAGTCGGGAGTCCATGGAACAGTGAAACAGCTAGATCTTTATTGCTGGTCTGGATGAAGCATACAACCCAGGGCTCCGAGCCCTCCTTTTATGCTGGTCAGGGATAATCCCCTGGCCTCACCTAACTGGCCTGATAGGCTATTATCAGTCTATTTACATCTCATAGGTTCCCTGGGAGGAACCTAGGTATATGATTGGTGGCCTGTTTGAATTCCACCTGGCCTTTGTTCTACCTGGCTGAAGCTCAGGTAGTTTCTTGGCCATGTGCTCTGGCCACATGGCGGTCGCCATTACTGGAGCACATGGTGACCGCATGGTCAATACATAACAGAAAGGAAGGAAGGAAGGAAGGAAGGAAGGAAGGAAGGAAGGAAGGAAGGAAGGAAGGAAGGAAGGAAGGAAGAAAGAAAGAAAGAAAGAAAGCTGGCAGAGAAGGGACAGCTACTAATCCAAGCCTCAGAAATACCTCTGTTCTGGGAGGATAGCTTCAGTGGTGGCTGAAGCCTTCAGAAGGCTGGTCGGAGAAACAAGGACCTTTCCAGGGGGCGGGGTCATTTTGCTGCAGCCATGACACAGAAGAAAAAGAAGAAGAAGAGATTGGATTTATACCCCGCCCTTCACTCACTTGGAGTCTCAGAGCGGCTTACAAACTCCTTTTCCCTTCCCCTGCCCACAACAGACACCCTGTGAGGTAGGTGGGGCTGAGAGAGCTCTTTCCCAAGCTGTCCTTGAGAGAACAGCTGGTACAGAGCTCTGGCTTGCCCAAGGTCATCCAGCCAGGTGCAAGTGGAGGAGTGGGGAATCAAACCCAGTTCTCCCAGATTATAGTCCACGCACTTAACCACCACACCAAACTGGCTCTCAGACCATGCACTTAACCACTCCACCAAACTGACACAAACAGGCATTCCCCCGCGGGGGGAGGGAGGGCTGGCACCAACTCCCGGAGCTGCGCTCCCCCGAGCTCCTGCTCAAAATGACCCCTGCCAGTATGCAAAAACAGAGGTATTAGCTCTGAATGACATGTACACATTTCAGTTGTTGTTTTCTTCAGCAAAGAAGACAGAATTGGCCTTTGGATTTTCCTGTTCTGTGTGTGCTGCTACAAAAAGCAAGCTCCATGCTCACACCACAAGAATTGTTTTCCCAAATACAATTCACATATTTACCTCTGAGGTTTACTTTTGAGGTAGCAAAACCCACATATCATGATTTATCATTTCATTTAAAAAGTGTTTTCTCTGTTTTAGTTTTTTTTTTTAGTTTTCCATGTGGGAGTTCTTTCACAGAAGCATCATGTGAAAATGATGAGGCTCCTTGTGTGGGCTTTTCCATCTCAAATATGTAAATCAACCCTGACTGAAATCTTCTGAGGCAAGAGGCTGGTAGTGTTATAATGGTATCAGTTTGCTTGCAAAACATTTTGCCTCGGAGCATAGGCTTCCTGCAAATCTACCAGCCTCAGGAGGCAGATAAAATACCCACATGCACTGGAATGGACCTTGGAAGTGACAGTTGTTCAAACCAAAGGAGGTTTGAAGAAACATTTTTCTGATTCATGTAAAAGATAACTACACTGTAGAGAGGTTTTCTTGGTTCTACTAGAAACATAATTGAGAAGTTCAGTCTACCCATCATGTTTGAATGCAGTATAAAAGAGTTCTAAATTGTATTCCTTGAAAGTTGGGACAGGCAACAAAATGTTGCAGATTGTTTTTTTGGGGTATGTCCAGTGTTGGCTACAAAAGTGAGAACAGTCCCAGCTTGTACCCATCAAGCAAAAAACACCCCCCCCCCCCCTTCCAGGCATCCTCAGGGCTCTGAGAGAAGGGCTTCTGGGGCATTCCCAGCAGATGCATTTTCACAGCCCTAAGGATGGCTGGAAAGGTGAGAACGCTTGATGAACTTTCACCTCTGCTCTCAATTTCTCCACTCTCACTTGCTGCCAGTCAGGACTTTTTTCTGCTCTTCCCATTTCTCCCTCTCCTCAATCCATCCATCCATCCATCCATCCATCCATCCATCCATTCAATTTATACCCTGCCCATCCCACCAAAGCAAGCTCAAGGCGGCTTACAAAAAGATAAAACATAAAAAACAATTATAACATAGATAAAACCATCTAAAAAACAATCCGAGGTCATAAAGTGCTAGCCAGTTGTAAACTAATACTTAGGGATGGTGGCAACAGTTATTTTTTTTTTTTTTAGTTTTTTTTTTTAATTAACATTTTATTTTCAGTTTTTCAACAATAAACATCAACATAACAATCAAGTACAGCAATCAAATACAGCAAAGTAATTTTTTATATCAACTTCCATATGATTACATTTCAACTCTATTTTAAAAATAAATTAAGGTTTTATAAACAGGGTTTTCTGGGATAATCTTTTGTTTCTCTAAATATCTTACTATAGGAAACCAAACATAAACAATTTTTTTCTGATATTGACTCAGAGGGGTATTACATACAATATAAGATAATTTTGATAAAATAAAATATTCCCATAATTTTTCATACCAACTCTTAACTGTTGGAGCTTGTTTGTCTATCCATTTCAGGGCTATGAGGTTTTTTGCTGCTGATAACAACACAGAAATACTTTCTATATTACCTTGTTGTGGCAACAGTTATGTTAATATAATCTGTGGTCTCCCTTGCTCATCAGCTTCTTGATATTTTATCATATATACTAGGAATAAGGCCCATTGTGGAAATAAATACAACGGGCTCTAGAAAGAGGCTCTGTGAGAATGCAAAGGCCTTGGGCACTCAGTGATGCTGATGACCTCAGCAGGGTAAAATGACACAGAGTCCACCATTTTCTCAAGAGGAACTGACATCTGCTACCTGAAGAGCAGTTGTAATTTTGAGTGATTTCCAGCCCTCACTTGGAGATTGGCAACAATAGTTCCCCAGGAGGAAATGGCTGGCTTAGAGGGTGGAGTCTATGGCATTATACCTGTCTAAGGTCCCACCCCTCCTCAAACCCAACCCTCTCCAGGCTCCACCTCTCAAATCTCCAAAAATTTCCCAACATGGAGTTGGCAAACCTATCTCATCCCAGCCAACCATCAACCTACCTTTATCTGACCCTCTGACTTCAGCTTTTCGTCTCCTCCCCCCTCCCTTCTAGAAAGTAGTTGTAATTCTGAGTGATCTCCAGCCCCCACCTGGAGATTGGCAACCCTGGTTCCCTAGGAGGAAATGGCTGGTTTGGGGGGTGAAGTTTATAGCATTGTACCTGTTTGAGCTTCCACCCCTCCTCAAACCTCACCCTCTCCAGGCCCCAACCCTCAAATATCCAGGAATGTCCTACCTGGAGTTGGCAACCCTATCAGGACTGGCCCCAATGAGTTTTCTCCCAAAGGCCAAAATAGGTGTGGAAAGGGCCTTTTACTGACAGAACCAAGCTTGGTTGCCTAGCAACAGGCAGTGAGGTGAAAGCAGGGTTGTTAGCTCTGAGTAGGGAAATACCTGGAGACTTGGGGGGTGGATTCTGTGGAGGGCAGTGTGGTGGTGGGGGGGGGAGGGCTCAGCAGGGTATAATGCCATAGGGTATACCCTCCAAAGCAGCCATTTTCTCCAGGAGAACTCTGTCATCTGGAGATCAATTGTAACAGCAGAAGATCTCTAGGTCCCACCTGGAGATTGGCAACCCTAGGGGAAAGTCAGCTGCATAGCAGGAGGTTGAAGAGAATGGTTTGACAGCTGCTGGCCCGCCAGCCAGCCATGCCATGGTGGAGTGAAGCAGGAGTGAGAGCCGTTTTCAGTTTATTCTGACAGGAATGTGGCCACGCTGGAAGTGGGTGGCGGCGGCAGGGGGCTATGCTAAAAGTCTGTGACTGGTCTAAAGTCACCTAATCAGCTTCCACAGGAAGAACCTGGGTCTCCTTCCTCTGCTCTGGCCGAAGTGTGTTCTAATTCTTCCATTTTTGCACACTTAACTGGTTTGTCATGTGCAGTGTGTGTCTTGTTTATTGCCACATTCCTCTCCCTTTAAAAATTTGTCTATGTGTATCTGACTCTGCCTGTTTCACTCCTTAGTCAAGGCTAAATCAAGACCACAAAAGGGAGGAACAACGCCTGGTTATAATTTCTACAAGAAGCCAAGTTGTGACCTGGGTTCCTGTTTTTTCCTTTCTTTTTTCTGCTTTAAATATGTATCTGGATGTCTGTCTCTGTTCATTTGCCTCTCTCTTTGTAATTGGTTTTCACACTCAGACTGTGGTTAAAGGTTCCCCCCACTCACAGGTTTTATCCCAGTGTCGCTCACTCTCTGAATTTTTTAAATGTATATGTCATTCTCCACTTCAGCCAGTTGTTCCTCCTGTTTGTGCATGCTTTCATAAATCTGTCTGTGACTGTGCCTGTATTTGTGCTTTGCAGCATGCCTTGAGTTTTTGGCTTCCTGTTTTCTGTGTGTCTGGTCCCATCCTCTATCTTTGCTTGTGTGTGTATCCACGGGCTTTTTTGTGATAACTTGGGCTGGTTCCCCCCTGCCTCTGCTATGATGACAGCTGTTTTATGTGGCTTCCCCCCCCCCCATTCTGGAAAGTGTTGCCTCAGCAAACTTGGCTTGGAGCTAAAGATTGTGGGTTTTGTTCCCTAAGGGAATCAATCGTGGTCTGGTGAGGAGACTGAAGACAGTAGCTGTGTTCACCAGAGCAAAGCAACTGCCTTCTGAGGAAAGTATTGGCGGGCGCCACTACTGTGGGCAAGACTCAGGCAATGCAGCCAGTGGATAAGGACAGCTTCTGAGTGACACATCATGGAGCCAACTGATTTAGGGCATGTGGAATGTTCAGAAAATGCCACCCCACTACTCAATTATATTTAAGGAAAGATGCGGCAGGCACAGGCTGTAACAGTGGAATCAGGGAACAAGGCTCTGTCTTTCTCAGTTGTTGTAAGTGATCTTTAGTAATGATGTTGTTGGTGGTGTTGGTGGCAGCAGCGGCTCCTTAATCAAAAGCCTGGTGGAAGAACTCTGTCTTGCAGGCCCTGTGGGACTGCAAAAGGTCTCACAGGGCCCTGATCTCTTCTGGGAGCTTGTTGGAGCTGCCACCGAGAAGGCCCTGGCCCTGGTTGTTGCCAGTCTGATATCCTTGGGGCCCGGGAGAGTAAATCGATTTTGAGACCCTGAACACAGTGCTCACTGGGGTACATATGGGGAAAGGCAGTTCCTCAGGTATGTTGGGAATTTTCCCCCACACAATACTTTGTGTCCAGGTTCATGCAGGCAATCAAGGTGAGAGATATAGAGCATAGTCAAAACACAGCCCAGGGATCAAAGCACAGGTATTCAATATTCCAAGTGTCGAAACCTGCAGGGCAAATTGAAAAGGCAGAAGTCAGTTCACAGTCCAGGAGGTCAAACACAACAAGGTTCAGAGCAAGGCAAGAACCAATGCCAGGCACACAGGAGTTATGAACAAATTACTTCCACACTGGCTTACCCTTTCCAGGCTGCTTTTATCCAGAAAAACCCTGCTGAGTCATTCAGGAACAGGTGCAACTCCTCAACGGCTGAGCAGCCTTCATGGCTGACAGCCCTGACCCTGTGGGGGCTCAAGCTCACAAGCAGGGTTTGACTGGTGCTGAGCTGCCAGTTATGCTATATGGTCCCAGTTCTGTGCCTCTTTCTGGGCCCACCTCCTTTGGTGTTCCAAGGACTCTGGTAACCCCAGTGGTGAGGATGGTGGTTTCAGGGGTCATGCTTCTCCTAGACTGGGAGTGTGACATGCTGGCCTCGGCCTGAAACTCTCCCTCTGCACTGGATGAAGTCTCCTTGCCTGGAGGGTCTTCGTGCAGTATCCAAGAGTTGGGATTGGCTTCCTCCATCTCCCCTTACTTCGAGGATTCATCAGCAGGCAGACCCACAATACCTTGATTGCTAGCCACACTGGTCTCATGAGATCCATTGACTGGCATTTTTTTTTTTTAAAAAAGGTTCTCCACTTTGGATTTTTTCCCCTTTACACCCCTCCCCCCCTTTCAGGTTTTTGTTGCCAATCAGCTAAATTTCTAGAAACATCCCTCCTGCCTGTCCCTGGTCCCAGTTTACAGACAGGCTCAGAAATGTATGTGTGTGTGTTCTACAAATATATGTGTGAGTATTCCAATTTTGGCACAACTAAAAAAATACAAATTTTTAAACATTAAGTTTAAAATAATAATTAGTTTAATAATAATTTCAAAATATCTCCCCACAGTCAGATTTCTATAAAAGTGTAGACTGAAAAGCCTACATTTTCATCATTCTCCATAGATCTGGCTTTATCATAAGAACACGTTATTCACCAGTAGAAATGACACCAAATTTCCAAAGTCAGTTGTATTATTTGAATTAGGGTTTCATTTGTGAGAAACTGACCTGTGAATCTTTATTTTCATTCCGGGTTCTCTTTCCTTGCACCATTTTTTTCAACAGTTGTTGTGTATTAATGGTATACAAATACATAACATGGTGTAAAATATATAAATGGCTTTAAAAGCATGAAATAGCATAAAAGAAACAAAAGAATCATTAGTAGTAATGAAATTGGGATAAACCAAAAGCAATGATAACATCTAATATGGAGGGAGGGAGGGAGGAAGGGAGGAAAGGAAGGAAGGGAAGGAAGGAAGGAGCCCTGCTTGATCAGATCAATGGTCCATCTAGTCCAGCATCCTATTATTACAATCAAATATATTTGGCTTCAATGTGAATAAACTACATGCAAGTATTAAAAATGCAACAGATTTTTATTGTCTTAAAATCAGGAAAGCATTTTTATCAATATATTTAATTGCCATGGCCCCATCTGTAAATATTTAAATTCAAGGATTAAGGCATGAGCAGACAAGACAGATAAGAACATAAGAAGAAACTTATTCGATCAGACCAATAGCCCACCTAACTCAGCATCCTATCTCATACAATTCCTCTGGAGGTCCAGCAACGGGGTACAGAAGCTGAGGCCTTCCCCTGATGTTGCCTCCTTGTATTGGTATTCAGAGGTTTACTGCCTCTAAACATGGAGGTTCCGTTTAGTAACTATGGCTAGTAGCCACTGATAGACCTGTCATCCATGAATTCCCTTTTAAAACTGTCTGTGCTTGTGGCTATCACTATGTCCTCTGACAGTGAATTCCACATTTTGATCACTCTCTGTGTAAAGAAATATTTATTTTTATCTGTCTTGAATCTACTGCCCATCAGCTTTATTGGCTGTCCTCAAGTTCTAGTATTTTGGGAAAGGGAGAAAAAGTTCTCTTTGTGAATTCTCTCCAGCTGTTGTATAAACATCTATCATGTTTCCTCTTAGTTGCCTTTTTTCAAAACTGAAAAGTCCCAGTCTCTTCAGCCTCTCCTCATAAGGAAGTTGCTCCAGCCTCCTAATCATCTTGACTGCCTTCTTCTGTACTTTTCCCAGCTCTACAATATTCTTTTAGAGATAAAGTGACCAAAACTGCACACAGTATTGCAAATTAGGCCATACCATAGATCTATACAGGGGCATTATAATATCGGCCATTTTATTTTCGTTCCCTTCACTAATAATCCCTAACAGAGAGAGAGAGAAAGAGAAGAGGCCACATTGGGTCACCCTTATTCAAAAGAAAGCTCCACTGAGGAGAAACTTTCCAAATGATAACACGTTACAATAGATACAGTCACTATCTCTGGATTCAATCAACAATTTGTATAGCATTTTCAAAATATTCTTCATTCATTTATAAGTTTGTATTTCAGAATCCTTTGGGTAACCTGCAACACTAAAGATATAGCCCTTTCATTTTATTGTGTGTGTGTGTTCACATGTACAGACTGATTTTGTAAGGTCAAATTTACATCTGACTTTCCCGCTAGAATCAT
The DNA here is from genome assembly GCA_029233225.1 of Lepidodactylus listeri. Taxonomy (NCBI): domain Eukaryota; kingdom Metazoa; phylum Chordata; class Lepidosauria; order Squamata; family Gekkonidae; genus Lepidodactylus; species Lepidodactylus listeri. The sequence continues at coordinate 55,212,571 of JARCFY010000006.1, forward strand.
TCTAGTTTAAAAAAAAACTGTTTATACCTGTTTCTAGTTTCAAACCATACTTGTTCTAGTTTATAAATTATTGTTTACATTTGTTAATTGCCCTCCTGTGGTCAAGTTAGCATTATACTGCTTTAAACAAATGCTGTTGCTTAGTACTCTTCAGACCCCCTGGAGTGAAATTTGAAACCAGCATGAAATGAGCTTGAGAAAAGACAGCAGTCAAACTACTTCAGAGGGGAGGTGTAAATTGGGCCTTAAACAGATTATTTGCTTATTTTGAAAACCAGGACAGATAACCTCTTAACATTTAAGGTATTTAAAAACAAGTCCTAAAAGGATTTGGTTAGGAATAGTTTGTAAAAATCAGCTTGTGTTTTGACAGAAGCCATTTTGTTTTTAAGGCCATTTTTCATGAAACTGATTATAATCTTGTTCTGCATCTAAGGCATTTCAAAGTTGTTTCAAGGCTTTCTTGTTGTGATTCTTCATGTCTCCCATCTATTTGCCTGACATTTTCTTCTCTATTTAAACTCAGCTTTGTGTCCTTTCACAGTCCCATATACTTTAAATCCTTTGTCAAGCTGTAAAACTCTTTAAATACATGGGCGACCATCAGGGGTCATTTTATAGAAAAAGAGGTGCAGGAGCTCATTAGCACAACTCATTAGCATAACTTATTTGCATATGCTACACCACCTGACATCACCAAAAGCAGGGGTCCTTTGGGGCTGGAGCGAGGCGGAGTGCCACTCCGCCAGCCCAGGAGTGGGCAGTAGGGCAGCCATGGGCCGAATCAGATTCTCTGATCTGATTCGGCCCACTGCCGAATTGCCGCTGAAATTTGATGGTGGCTTTAAAAACTGCTGGAGGGGAGGGGATTTGAGGGAGAGGCTCCAAACTTGCAGGGTAGCTTCTGGGACCTCTCCCCCAAATACCAACCAATTTTCAAGAAGATTGGACCAGGGGGTCCAATTCTACTGGACTCCAAACAGGTTGCCCCCATTCCATCCATTGTTCTCTATAGTGGGAAAAAAGTAATATTTTTTCCCACCATAGAGAACAATGGAGGGGATGGGGAAACCTGTTTGAGGCCCCGTAGAATTGGACCCCCCTGGTCCAATCTTCTTGAAACTTGGTGGGTATTTCGGGGAGAGGTCCTAGAAGGTATCCTGCAAGTTTGGAGCCTCTCCCTCAAACCCCCTCTCCTTCAGCCCCTCACATACCCTATGAGTTTTTGCCTTTGACTTCAATGGCCCATAGGGTATAATAGGGCTGAAACTGACATTTGGCCGGTTATGCTAATGAGTTATGCTAATAGGTATGCTAATGAGCTCCTGCACCTCTTTTTTTATGAAAGGACCCCTGACCAGAAGTATGTCAGAAGCCAAGAAAGAAAGGAGAGAGAGAGAGAGAGAAAGAAAGAAAGAAAGAGCTGGCAGAGAGGGGATCCAAGCCTCAGAAATACCACTATTCTGGGAGGATAGCTTCAGTGGTGGCTGAAGCCTTCAGAAGGCTGGTCGGAGGAACAAAGACCTTTCCAGGGGCCAGGGTCATTTTGCTGCAGCCATGACACAAGCAGGCATTCCCCCGCCGGGGGAGGGGGCTGGCACCAACTCCCGGAGCTGAGCTCCTCCGAGCTCCTGCTCAAAATTTTATTTATTCTAACTTTTATTCTTTTATTTTATTCTAACATATATTTAGTTTGTCTGCTTTAAACATGTGGTAAGAAGCTCATACAAGAGGATCTTTCCCGTTGTCCCCTCAGCTACTCCCGCACATGCATTGAAAACACATCTGAGGGTTGGGGGGGGGGCTTTGTGAATGAAGTGGAGTGAGGGACTTCAATGGAGAAGGGGAAAGTAAATCAGCCCTTCTCTCTTGTGAGAGAAGAGCCAGACTTATGTGAAAGTGGGCAATTTCACCCAGATGTCTCTTTTGAAGCCTTGCCCCCACCCTTGCCCCATGATATTTCATCTAGGAATTTCCCAGCCCACAGCAGAGTGTTGGGGGCTGCTGGAGGGATGGGGAAGGCAGTGAAACAAGGTGTTTCATCTGTGATGGTCATTGGTCCCTCTTTTCATGAGCTCCTTCCAATTGTAAATCCCAAGGTATTTGTTTTCAGACCTCTCATGGCAGTGTTCCCTTTGGAATCAAAGTACATAATCTTATTCCCAAATGTTGCAATCTTTTCATAATATCAAATATTTTAAAGCAAACTAAAATATGTGTCCCATTTAGAACAGGTTGAGCATGAATCTTCACAACAGAAAATGTAAGGGATTTCCTCCTATTTCTGATATATTTCTCAGTGTTTTTTGAGTAAAGGGAGAGGATAAATCTATATTAGTGCAGACTTTGTCAGCAAGTTATGAGGAATGCCTCATAGCTTGCTAATAAAAGGAAAACAAACAGACCTGCAGGCAGGGCTCTTTTTGTAGAAAAATCCCAGCAGGAACTCATTAGCATATTAGGCCACACCCCTGACAGCACAGCTCATTAACATATTAGGCCACACCCGATGTTACCAGAAGTGGGGTCATCCAGCCACATTCACCTTTTGCTTCTCATTGTTTACCTTGTTTGTTGCCAATAAAAACTTTATTTTCTGTCCCATCTATACAAAATCTTGCCTGAAACAATATCTTATGTCCAACAATTATTCCCACACTGGATTGGAATCGATTCCTAAAGGTTAGGTTCCCATGGAAATCAGCTTGCCTTCCTGCAGAACTAGTACACTGAATATGAATTTTTAGGGTTGCCAACCTACAGGTGGGGTCTGGAGATCTCCTGGAATTACAACTGAGCTCCACACTACAGAGATGAGGTCAATGGCTGCTTTGGAAAGTGGAGTCTATGGCATTATGCCCCTCCTTCCCTCAAACCCCACCCGCCTCAGGCTCCACTCCCAAATCTCCAGGGATTTCCTCAACCTGGAGTTGGCAACCCTAGTTCACTGGCAGAACAACCCTAGGAGCCAGTTTGGTGTAGTGGTTAAGTGTGTGGACTCTAATCTGGGAGTACCGGGTTTGATTCCCCACTCCTCCACTTGCACCTGGCTGGAGGACCTTGAGCAAGCCATACCTTGGTACCAGCTGTTCTCTCAAGGACAGTTGTCTCAGAGCTCTCTCAGCCCCACCTACTGCATAGGGTGTCTGTTGTGGGGAGGGGAAGGAAAAGGAGTTTGTAAGCCACTCTGAGACTCCCTTGGGTAGTGAAGGGCGGAGTATAAATCCAATCTCCTCTTCTTCTAGGTTTGTGGATGCACTGGACGGGAATAGTTTGTGGGCTATTTTATTCAAGATTCAACATTTTATTCAAGGTATAAAATTTCATGTGACACCCACACTTCTTCAGATGAAACTACACTTCTTCAGATGGAAGAAATGTGCATGCATACAAAAGCTTATACCTTGGATGAGACTTTGGACTCTCACTTTGTTCTGCTGCTTCAGACCAACACGGCTACCCACCTGAATTATTACACTATAATATTTTTACAAGCAATTATGTACCAGTGGAGTGGTTACCATGCAGAGTCTGTCCCACAGGTAAAATGATCCTATGAAAAGGTGGGCTTTACCACATCAAAGTATCACAAGATCACCAATCGTTGGAAGTCAACTCCTCAGAAGCAGAAATCTCTCTGATTAGAAGGTTTAAGAACATCAACTTTGCTGGCCTATTAAAGGCAGATGTCAGCCCAGGGGCAGGAGAAGAGGGATAATCATCTTCTTCAGAAACTCTGCCCACTTTTTAAATTTCAAAAACAGGCAATCTCCACAGTGCTGCTGACCATGCTCATTTTTAGTTACAACTCTGTTTCTCTGCAGATGTCCCCAAAAGTCCCCCATGCAACCGTCAAGTGTTTTGCCAACACACACAACAATAAAGCTACTTTTTCAGATGTTTTCTCTTGCATGGCAGTTAGCACCATACCACTTTAATACAGACTTTAGACACACGTATATTTGCAACCCATTCCCAACAAGACACAACAATGAACTAAACACTCAGGCTTCAAACTTACTTTTCTTAAACAGAAGATGCCATGAGAAAACTAAAGAGATTCTCAAAAATTAAAGATATTGTCAAAACCAGCATTTCCTGGACTCTCTGCTTTTTTACATCCCTCCCCTTTTCCAACAATTTTTTTTCTACAAAAACACAAAGAACAAAATGGAACAAGGAAGGAAGGAAGGAAGGAAGGAAGGAAGGAAAGGAAAGGAAAGGAAAGGAAAGGAAAGGAAGAAAGGAAGAAAGGAAGAAAGGAAGAAAGGAAGAAAGAAAGAAAGAAAGAATCTTAGGATTCTTCCATAACAACATTTTTCACCGGTACTGACACCATTCATTCATTACTCATATTTTCCTGAGAATTCAGACAACATTCCTCCCAACCACTGCTGCATTCCTGTATTTTTGTTGTTGTCATTCCCTTATTCCTAAAGTCCTGGTTTGAGGAAATTTTCAGGGCTTCTTTTGCAACAGCAGCATAAAAGTTTCAGGTGTGACTTGACAGAGTACTTGGTTCAGAGTAGTGAATGGTCCAAGTGGAGATGGTATGCAGTCCTACCTTTCTGAGTTACATGCCCACTTGTCCTGCCTTTGGTATACAATTCTTGGAGGAATGGCTTGTCAGTTATACCTCTACACTGAAGTCTATTTAAAACATAGTTCTCATTTTTGGAAGGAAGTCAATTTTTATAGCCCCCTTCCTTGCAATTCAAAGAGTCATCCTGAATTTCAGGACTTGTCCGTACTATTTCTAATTTGTGGCATATATTTGATTTGATCCTCTAATGTAGACTGAAACAAGTTTTCTCATGGGATTTATATCCAGGGTTGCCAACAGCCTGGGGGAAATGCCTGTCCCTTTAATAGAGGCTTGATGAGATGCTATTTACCCTCATGCCATAGAAAGCTTCCCCATTTCTACACATTAAGCCTTTACATGATGGGGGGGGGGAGGAGAGGGGGAGAGGAAGGGAAAAGAGAGATAGAGGCAGAGAGAGGAAGGGAAAAGAAAGAAAGAAAGAAAGAAAGAAAGAAAGAAAGAAAGAAAGAAAGAAAGAAAGAAAGAAAGAAAGAAAGAGGAGGGAGGGAGGGAAGGAAGGAGGGAAGGAAGGAGGGAGGGAGGGAGGGGGGAAAAGAAACATTAAGAGAGAAAGGAAGGGAGAGGAAGAAAGAAAAGAAAAGAAGAGAAAGAAAAGAGGAGGCACTTAGGGGCAGCAGGGAGAGTGTAGGCGTGGCAACAAGCCCCATGGGGAGAGCTGCGACAGCTGGCCCCTTCCCCACAGCTCTTTGCTCTTAAAGGGAAAGCTCCCTTTGAGTGCAGAGAGCCAGGAGGCCTTTCCTGCTGGCTGGCTGGCCTGCTGGAGGGTGGGCGGCGGGGGAGGGAGGGGGTCTCGGACGCCAGCCGAAATGCAGTTCCAGTGCATTCCGGCTCAAAAAGAACCCTGCCTGCAGGTCTTTTTCTGCTATCTTGCGGCTGGATATACATCAAAATACTATGTGACCACACAGCTATAGCTAGGCAAAGAATTATAGCTGTTGTCATGGCAACAGGTGCTTAGTATACCACTAGCTAATGGCAGCTATTTCAGTCAAGAAGTCCTACATGAGGTATCAATACAAACTTGTGTGTAACCAAAAAAGAGGAGAAAAACACAACCCTACCCAAGAAAGGTAGCCAAAAAGGTTGAGACAAAAAAAAGACTCTAAAATATAGCTATGCATATAGTGCTAATGTACAAAATAGCATATATAATTTAATTATACATTCAAAAGTGCTAAAATATAATTTAAAAACCACGGTCCTATGGTTCTGCATATTTATCCTAATATAAAGACAAATGTCCAATCATATAAATACAGATTAAAGGTACAAATTATATCCATATACAAAACCCAATACTAAACATGTTTCAGCTAGAAGCCTTCCCCAGTGGTAAAATTCAAACTGAGAACTCCATAAAAATGAAAAATTATCTATATATCTGTTAAGAAACAAAAATTTTAACAGTTAATTAAAAAAATGTTAAAAACTTTGTTGCTTAACAGATATATCGATAATTCCCCCCCAAAAAATTTATTTTTATGGAATTTTCAGTTATATGGAACTGTATGGAACTGGAATAACCTTTTCCTCTCTTTTTTTTATTTTAGTCATATGCTTTATGTGTATTTTAGATCCATGGGCTTATGAAATATTGTACATCTTGATGAGTTGCCCATGTTGCATCTCAAGAATATTTATCATCACTTATTCCACGGGTGAACGTATCAGTGTAAGGTAGTTATCCCAGTTCCATATATTTCAAAATATTTAAATAGTTACTTGTATGCAGAACCATAGGATTGTGGGTTTTAAATGATATTTTGGCACTTTTGAATGTATAATTAAATTATTTAATGACATTTTGTATATTAGCATTACGTGCGTAGCTATATTTTAGCTCCTTTTTTTACTTCTTTGTTTCTTATTAATACAGAAAACAGAGGCAGATTGCCATTACCTTCCTCTGAGTCTTCCTTGGTGGTGGTCTCCCTGCTTAGTTTCCAAGATCTGACACGATGGTGCAATACCCTCTCTTTTGATTCTGTAACAGTGTAGAGAGGGCCAATGATGGAATGATCCATCATGGTAATGACTTGTCAAAAGTTGAGGATTTATGTTTAGGTTTTCTGCTTCAAAGGAACAGTTTCCGAAGTTCATTACTGCTTATGATTTTAGTATTCCTAATAAGGAAAATCAAGCTAACCTTTTCTTCATTAAGTTTAAAATGCTTTAACATACTAATACTGAGTTATTGGAAACCTTACTCTGATCAATAAGCAACATATTTATGCCTTTTCAGCAACTGATTATTTTAAGGCAAATAGACTGTTTGCTTGCATAGAAAAATAGCCAGAAATGTTTCCAAAACTAATGACCAGGTATGTCGTTATCTCTAAATCCAGCCAGAAATAGAGGATATTAATCACAAGCATTTTGACAATTAAAAAAGCCAATTAAAAGTACAGAACTTCTATTTTATGCAAGAAGGACACCTACTGGCTAAAACAAAATGACATTTTTGCAAAACTGAAAAAAAGTTTAGTAAAAAGATTTAATATCTTTTAAAATTCAATAAAAATCCCCTGATGGATTAAAATAAAGGATAGCAGGTTAATTCAAGATATCTATCTCTATCTATCCATCCATCCATCCATCCATCCATCCATCCCCTGCCCTCCCCGCTGAGGCAGGCTCAGGGCGGCTATAGAAGCTTTATGTCATAGGCTATCTTGGAACATTAGAAAATGCATGTAAAGAGTTTAATTCGTTGGAATATCATGATAATTTTATATTTTTCATATTTTATACATGCTTTATATATATTTAGCAGGAATAGCCTACAGAGATGTTATTAAAGTGCCTTCTTATATACATATATGTATGTATTGATGTAAAGGATCCGTATTATAATGGGAAAAGTTAAATCCTGTACTCAGTATGAACTCAGCCTGTAAGTTCATTCAGAGGTGAAGAAGTCTGGCAGAGCAGCCTAGAAGATGCACATATGATTTTTAACAAGACAGGCACCTGCATCTGTAAAGCTGAAATGCAGCCAGTAACTTCTTGTTTGTCAAATGTCAGATTAATGAGTGTTAGAGACAAAGAAATTGAAATACGCATTTGTAAATGATGTCAGCGGTGATGTAAAACTGGGAGGACCAACAAAAGTATATGTCAGATCCCTGCTGTTACTCACTGGACATCTGGGCTAAACTTTTATTTATATTTATTATTTATTTATTAGTTCGATTTTAGCTGTATATTGTCCCTTATTTGAATAAAACTTTTTTCTACCTTTTGCTGCCTGGATTTCATCTCACTGTGAGGATTTAATTGGCTAGCCACACAAGTCGAAGAAGCTTAGCACCCTGGAGATGCTGCCTTCAACAGCATATAAAATTTTGGGATTAGGAAACATTGCAGTTGCTTTTCAACTAAAGATAGATTCAGGTGGGTAGCTGTGTTGGTCTGAAGCAACAGAACAAAGTTTGAGCCCAGTGGCACCTTTTAAGACCAACAAAGTTTAATTCTGGGTATAAGTTTTCAAGTGCATGCACACTTCTTCAGATACACTGACACAACTAAAGTTTCAGCATAGTCAAGATTACTGAGATATAATACACGCGAAAAGAGGGGGAAGCTTGTTATCTCATTAGATTGAGCTGAAAACTGTTTTGGCTGTAATGAGTAACAGTAGACTATAGTGCAAAAAAGTAAGGCACTAAGTAATGTGTCTATCTCATTTTAATATCAACTGCTCCATCAATAGGTGAGTGTTCAGACAAGTTTCAAGTGTACCAAAGAACACCCAGTCACAATATGCCCCTTTTACTACTGTCTTTTTACAAGATTTCTTATTTGCAGACTTGGCCATTCTAAACTTAACCCCAGTGTGATTGCTCTGAAAGCAAGCCAAGTTGTGCTTCCTGTGTAGTTGGCACAGACATCCTAGGGTACCAAAAGCAAAAGGGAAAGGTGACCATTAGGTCATGTTTCCTTTTTGTTCTTTAAAGAAAGAAGAGGAATTAATTTCTATCCCCCCCGCCCCCCAAGTATCCCTCTTTCAGGAGCTGAATGACTTACTATTTGGTACCAGCTGAGGCCAGAAAAAGTCCATTTAGCAATCTGGCATTTATTGTACTGTAATGCATTTCCAAAAAGCACTGAAGGAAAATGGACACAATCAGACAACAATGTCTGTTAAACAAAATGAAAGGTATAGCAAGCTGCCAAATTCACTGGAAGGTTGCCTTTATCCAGTGCTGTGATATTTACACAACAGATGTGATGTAATGTTCAACTGTATTTTACAAGGATGCTGACACTCAGATAAGGTCTTGAACTTCTGCAATTATTTCCCCTGTCCTTTGAAGACCACCTGGATTTGCTTAAGAGATATTTAAGTGCACTAGTAGGACTGGTATGAAATAAACCATGCACTATGTTTATGAGGGTGAAATAGCATTGTAACAGCTACAAATAGTGCCCTTTGATGGATTTTCCTCAGATTTGCAGAATGTTATTTGGTTCTCCTTGCTGAAAATGATCAACTAGGATTAAAATTACGTCACAGAACCATGCCATAATCATGAACAAATGAGGCCACAGGGTTAAAACTGCAGTTAATCTCACACGATAGCAATAACCACCTCAGATAAAGTATGGGATAACAAATATAAACCTTTTCTTTCAGCATTCTGTGGGGAGCAAAACTGTAGTCTTATTTCAAAATGCATTTGTCACATTTCTCTCCCCCTTTCTTCTAAGCAGATTGGGGCCCAGGCATGGGGTTATCTCATTTTATTGTTTCAAGAAGTCTTTGAAGGCGATTCAGCTAAGAAATGAAGAGTGATTTCTTAATAAGCAATTGTAGCTGAAGCAGGCAATTGAATCTAGACCTTTGTGGTCCAAAGCCAGCATTCTGTCCACTAGATTATAATGATGGAACTCTGTTAGCAGGACAAGAATAGTGAGTGTCTTTGTAATGGAATCAGTAAAGTTTTACTGCAGGAAAGTCAAGCTCCCCAAACAGCCACAACCAAACTGGATTCCAGAGCATGTTTGAATACATTGCATCAACTTGCATTTAGAAGCTTTTCTAAAAGGTTCTTGTTTCATTATGTTTACTGCCTTCTTTTGCATTAACCTTATCCTTCAGCATCCATGTCTGATGGATTTTCAGTTATGGATCACCCTGCCTTATAACAACAGGCTTTTGCAAAATCTACACATACGGGCTTCTTCTATCTGAGGAGAATTCTTTATCTCCAAATGTACAGGAAATTGGTTCAGCTGTTATTTGTTTGTTTTAGAAAAGATTAAAAAAAAAGAACAACTTCTCCCCCAGCTTTTACACTAGATGATTTTGATCTGCATTGTACTATTGTAAGTTGAGAAAGCCAATTGAGTTACTTTCCCTTTGTTATGGAGAAACCAAGAAAAATGCTCTAATAGACTTGAAGTCATTAAGGTGATAATAAAGGAATGCATTTTGATTGACAGGGGACTTGATGTGTATCAGGCTTCTGCCCCAGCACTTGTTTTGGTTTGCTCTTATCTTCTGAGCCATAAATTAGCTAAGACTTTTCTTTTCAACCCTATGAGCTGCTTGGAGAATACATCTGAATATGTGCTAGAGTCACCATATGCCTTCTGGGGGTGGGAATCCTTCCACCAGCGAGCTTTGCCCAGCAGCACTCCAGCAGCTGGTGGAAGAAAGGAAAAAAATTGAAAATCACTGTTAGTAATGGTGTGACATCACTTATGGGAAAAACTGGAAAGTGCTTTTGGAAGGGATGTCATCATGTTGTTGCTGTTGTCCCTGCCCCACTGGGTCCCTGCTGGTTGCCAGGCTGGGCTTAGCAACCCTAGCTCTCTTGGAGTTACTTGCCTCTGCCTCCCATGCTTTCCAGATCCCCAGCCTTCTGAGTCCTATGCAGCCCCATAGGGATTGGTCAGCTACTCAGGCCCATCCACCTTGTTGGGTGGATTCTCCCCATGCCATTAGCCATTGAGGTTTGGAGCCTTCTTTTTGTGCCTTGGGGTTCCCTTCTAATTCTCCACTTGGGTAGGCAGTTTCAGCAGTCCAGTAATCATCCAGATTCTGGGCCAAGGCATGTAGTACCTCCAGATGTAGGTGCAGGGCCCAGGCTTGGCAATCCGCAGGCACTACAGTCAGCAGTTGCTCCATAACCACCTTGTCCATTATGGCTCTCACCTGGTCCCCTCTGGCATGAGCCACTTATGGGAGAGTTTCAGGTTGGACTTCTCTAGCTCACAGGATCCTAGATGAGCCCCCACTTGTCACCTTTGCCCTTTACCTCAGACTGGGTACTGGTCATTTTAACCTGGGCTGGCCCCTGGTGATCTTTCTTGGCCTTTCTTCAGAAGCATCACTCACCCTCCTCCAGTCCCTTGGTTCTCCCTTCACACTTCTATGCTTGGTGGGAGACTCACTCACTGTCCCGGACTCACCCTGGCTCCACCTCCTGCACACCACTTCTTTCCCGCTTCTTCCTGGATTGAGCCTTCCTGCATCAAGACCGAATTTTTGTGGCTTGGTACAGTTTGTGGTTGTACCACAAATCAAAGCACCAACTGATATGTTGATTCGTGTACCAAACCAGTTTGCATTGGTTTGTGACTCCTGCTTTATGTTCCCTGCCCATCCCTACACAGGAGCTTCATATGGCCCTTTCATAATTGCTAGTGTTATTTCATTCAGTTGGCCCCTTGATAAATGGGGTGTTTGCTTGACAGTTTACTTGAATTGAGTATGAAGGCCAGTTGAGGACCTTTGTATATTAAACGTTCTTTCCAAGCTTAATTGTTCAGTATTAGTAAATATGATACACATTTTATGGAATTCTTTTTAATGGAATACGATGGTTTAAAAATCTCCTGTTTCCTTGAATCTGAGAGATCAAGGTACACATAGGGGCATGTTTTTAATCTTAGCTTCTTGAACCAAGTGGGCTGTGGAAAGACCAGCCCAATTACAGGACTTCAGAATTTGGGGGTTTCTATAAAAGAAGTCCTGTTTTTAATGGTACAAAAACTGTTTGTTCTAATTTTGTTGCTGCTCAAAGGTTTTACTGTTTTTGCTGCATTCTGAATTTAACACCCATAACATTCTTGTGAATGTGAGAGCCCAGCGGCAGAATGTTCCAAACTCTATAGCATGTGGATCTTCTCTCCTGATGAGGGAGGCAAGGCCCCAGTCAGAGATTTCCAGGGTTAATGCTGTAAACCCTTGCTCATATCTCTTTGTAGAGCCTCTTGTTTTTTTTTTGGGGCAATGGCTGCCACATGCAAGTCTTTACCCAGGCCTTTGTTAGCAAGAAGACTGATCATGTGGGGTGGTTGCCAAGCAACATGCATTTTGACTGCAAGCTACAAAATTGAATATATGGGCTTTATAGATTTGCATTTTGTTTATGTTAGGTGATCAGGTTTCCAAGGAGAGACTGTGACTTGGAGTTAGAGTTGCTAGGCTATCAATCTCCAGGTGGGACCTGGAGATCTCCCACAATGATAACTGATCTACAAGCAATGGAGGTCAGTTCCCCTGAGAAAATGACTGGGGTTGATCTCTACTGCATTGTATTTGCTAAGGTTCCCCCTCCCAAAAACCTGGCCATCTCCAAACTCCACCACCAAAAATCTCCAATTTCCCAACCCAGAGTTGGCAACCATACAGGCTGCAGACACCCCTCCCCCAAGTATTTAGGATGTAGGGACTGGCACATCAGCATGATGCCAGCAAGTCGCCATCAGTTCTGGTGAAAACTGGAAGAGCCATCATGGAATATTCTAGAATTTCCAAACATTCAATGATAGAACTCATATGGTAAAACAGGAAGCGACACAAGTGTGCTGGTGCCATGCTAGTGCATGCCTCCTTCCCCCCAATTTCATATTGCTGACGCTTCAGTCAGGCAATGTGTTAGGTTGCTGGAAGGTCTTCTGCTATAGCAGGAACTCTACTTAGATTGCATTTTTGTGCCCTGAGGTTACAGCTAAATTTGCCAAATTTGACTGGTTAGCTGTAAGGACTAGAAAGCTGCTAGTGAAAGGCAAATAAATGTATTGTCATAGGATTTAACATGTTTTACTTGCTAACCTATTTGATACTTTCTTTTTATATATCTCTCACTTATGCTTGTGGTTTTATGAATTTTTGTCAAATTTAGTTTGACTACTGTATTAGAGTTCTGGCTTTTGCTGTGAATAAATTTGTTGTTGTTGTTGTTGTGCAGTCACCTGTATTAGCATTCTGCAGGATATGCATCCTCAGAGCGGTCAAACATTATCAAATAAGAGGTCTCTTATATTTTTGGAAGTGCCTAAAATGTAAACTTGCTATAATTATATACAGGGCTTTTTTTGTAGAAAAAGCCCAGCAGAAACTCATTAGCATAATAGGCTACACCCAACAGCAGAAACTCATTAGCATATTAGGCCACACCCCTGACGGTGCCGCTCCCTCCCAGGATTGGCTTCCCCAGGTGCCTCGCAGCTCGCGGGGCACATGGGAAACCCAAGAGGGGGGGAGGCAGTTTAAACTGCCTTCCCTCCCTGGATCAGCTTGGCTTCCCCAGGTGCCCTGCAGCTTGTGAGGCACCTGGGGAATCTGAGGGGGAGAGGCAGTTTAAACTGCCTTCCTTCCCTGGATCGGCTTGGCTTCTCCAGGCACCTCGTGGCTTGCAAGACACCTGGGGAACCCGAGGGGTGGAGGCTGTAGGCGTGGCCAACTCAGAAGCCAGCCAGAACTCCATTTCTGTGAGTTCCTGCCCCAAAATAGCCCTGATTATATAGGTTCTTAATGCAAATTTGGTCTTACCTTAAAGGAATAAAAGTCCCTGTCTTCAATGGTTTAATAATCTTGCAGGCCAAGTGTAAATACATTTTACTCAAAAGTAAACTTCACTGTGTTCAGCAGAGCTTTCTCTCAGTTAATGGGAATTGTATCTGAAATACAGGCTATTGCTTTCTAAGTCAAATGTGTGTATAAAGTGCCATCAAGTCGCAGCCGGTTTATGGTGACCCTGTATGTTTTTCTAAACAAGAGACTTTCAGGGGTGGTTTGCCATTGCCTGCCTCTGCATAGCAAACTTTGACTTCTTTGGTGGTCTCCCATCCAAATACTGACCAGGGCTGAGCCTGCTTTAGCTTCCAAGTTCTGATGAGATAGGGCTAGCCTGGGCCATCTTAAGAACATAAGAACATAAGAGAAGCCAATGTTGGAGCAGACCAGTGGCCCATCCAGTCCAACACTCTGTCACACAGTGGCCAAAAACACCAGGTGCCCTCAGAAGGTCCAGCAGTGGGGGCAGGAAGCCCTCCCACTGTTGACTCCCCCAAACACCAAGAATACAGAGCATCACTTGCCCCAGACTGAGAGTTCCTATCTATACTTTGTGGCTAATAGCCACTGATGGACTTTTGCTCCATATGTTTATTTAATTCCCTCTTGAAGCTGTCCATGCTTGTAGCCGCCGCCACTTCCTGTGGCAGTGAATGCCACGTGTTAATCACTCTTTGGCTGAAGAAGTACTTCCTTTTATCTGTTCTAACCCGGCTGCTCAGCAATTTCATCGAGTGCCCACGAGTTCTTGTATTGTGAGAAAGGGAGAAAAGCACTTCTTTCTCTACCTGCTCTATCCCATGCATAATCTTATAAACCTCGATCATGTCACCCCTCAGCCATTGTTTCTCCAAGCTAAAGAGCCCCAAGCTCTTCAATCTTTCTTCATAGGGAAAGTGTTCCAACCCTGTTATCATTCTAGTTGCCCTTTTCTGCACTTTTTTCAGTGCTATAATACCTTTTTTGAGGTGTGGTGACCAGAACTGTACACAGTACTCCAAATGAGGTCGCACCATCGATTTAGACCAGAGCCACATGGGCCTTAAATGCGGGAGGAAGGGCTATTTCCTCCCACATTTAAAGGGGTTGACCACACGGCCCACCCCAAGTCCCGCGCTGAAGCGAGCTCAAATGCGGGTTCCTCCCGCATTTTCCGACCCCGGGAAAATCAAGTGTTTTCCCGGGTGGGAGGAACCCGCATTTGAGGGAGGAACCCGCATTGTGGGAGGAACCCGCATTTGAGGTATCTGGACAGCCCTCTCTCGCAAGCATTGCGAGAGCAGGGCTGTCCAGATAGTCCCACCGTCCATTCCCCCCCCCCCCCGTTTACACTTGGGCGCATGGCCACTCATGCACCCAAGTGTAAAAGGGGGGAGAAAAACCACCCCAACTCACCAGGTGATGGCGGGTCCTTGGCCACCACCACCGCTTCTCCCGTTGCTGCAGCCGCCTCTGCTGCTGTTCCTGCCAGCTGTTCTCACCGCCGCCTCCTCCTCTTCAGCGGCAGCCACCGCAGCCGTTTCTGCCGTGGCCGCGGCCGCCGTTCCCGCCGCCACTTTCGCCGCCGCCGTTCCCACCGTGGCCACCTCTTCAGTGTCTGCGGCCGCTGATCCCGCTGCAGCCGCCAACGCTGCCGCAGGGGTTGGGGTGTGTAGACATCCCAACCTGCGGTAGAAAAATGTGGCCCCTTTAAATCCGGGAGCCCTCCCGGATTTAAAGGGGCCGTGTGACCGCAGCCTTATATAGGGGCATTATGATACTGGCTGATTTGTTTTCAGTTCCCTTCCTAATAACCCCCAGCATAGCATTGGCCTTTTTCATTGCAGTCGCACACTGTAGTCAACTAGAACACAGGAAATTATGTAGAAAATAACAGGAATACAGAATTAAATATGTGGAAGAATATGACATCTCTTCTCCTCAGCCTGTCAAGGGGTTCATGAGGTTGCATTAGAGATGGGCACTGAAGGAGCCATGGGCCTTTTTAAAGCTATGCCCCCAAGTCTTTGGAGTACCTTCCTAATTATTCTGTAGGTAGGGTTCAAACCTCTGTGTGGGGTCTGAAAATTTCCTGGAATTATAACTGATCTCCACAATACAGAGATCAGTTCCCCTGGAGAAAATGACTGCTTGGAAGGTGGACTCTAATGCCATATATCCTACTGAGGTCCCTCCCATCCCCTAAACTCCAGCCTCCCCAGGCTCCACCCCCAAATCTCTAGGAATTTCCCAACATGCAGTTGGCAATCACAGTCTGTTGTTGAAAAAAACACACAAAAGTTTTGCACATAGGGCATGAAAGCTTAAGCAATGTAGGGATAGAAAAGAAAACAGGCAAAATAATATCCTGAGATAGGTAGAATCCGGAAACAACCTTAGGGGCTCAAAGAGCTTACACATTATGTGCTAAAACAAGTGAGAGAGACCACCAGGGAAAAAACAGATCCCGAGGAGGGCAAAGGTTACATAATCCCTTAAGGAATCTCTTGGCCAGGTGATGGGAGATAACTGACCTTCTATTAAGACCCCTGTGGTAACAAAAAATAGCAGCCAACTGGACCTTTAAAGAAGAAAAGGCCAAACCTTTATTCTTGAGGTGTAAAATATGACTTGCAACTGCACAGTATATGGAGACATTGTCCTGTCAGCACATCAGAGAGAAAACTGTCTCCATTTATACTATACTACTCCATTTATTCCTAGTACTGGGTTTATGTGAATTCAAGAGAACACTGTTAGTTTCCCAGGGAAAAAATTGTTCCTGCCCAAGCCTCCAAACAGGCAGGCTGAGAATCTAAATCATGATAGAACACTTGATTGATTAGGTCTAACTGTTAGGGTAAATGGAGATACTGTGCCTGGGAGATCTCCATAAGGCTTGGAGCAGCCAAAATTAAGCTACCAAAATCATATTTGATCTTTCTCTCCAGCCTTCTCTCTCAGCCTGAAAAGTAGGAGAAAAGGGGAAAATGCATAGAAAATAACCCCTTCCAAACAATTCTGGAATCTATCCCCAGTCTCTCCCTGCTCAGGAACAGAACCTTGTAGCCTTTGTGTTGTCCTATAACACAAAGAGATCGACCTCTGGGACTTCCCAGAGAGTGAAGATTGCTTCCAGGTACACTGGTTTTATGGACCTCTCTCGTCCCTGGTCTACTCAATCTATCGGCCTCTATATTTAAGGTTCCAGAGATTCAAAACTGATAACCAGGTTAGGATAGCTTCCTGGCACAGGTGCTTGGATCCTGTGGCCCCCTGCTTGTTGACATAAAACAAAGTGACAGTATTGTCCATCTGGAGCAGAATGGACTGGTTCCACAGAATATCTGAGAATGGGCGAAGGGCATAATGAACTGCCTGCAACTCCACCAAAGTAATATGAAGCAGTCTCTCATCCTCTGACCATGCACCCTGTGCACGCAATCCCTCACAGTGCGCACCCCACCCTAAAAGTGAAGCTTCCATGGTAAGAATGACCTCATGTTCAGGAACCCCAAAGGATATGCCCTGACACAAATTGTCATGGGAAAGCCACCATGACAGAGAATGGACAACTTGCCTGGAAATAGAAAATCTATGCCATAGGGATGTAAGTCCACTCTATATTGGGAAAGGAACCAGAGCTGTAGAAGTCACATATGCAATCTGGCAAACAGCAGAACTGCTGTTGTTGAAGCCATATAACCCAAAAGGTGAAGGATCATTTAAACTGAATGAAACCGGTTCAATCGAAATTGCCCAGCTAACACAGAATTAGTTTGTACTTTATTAGGAAGCAAGAACCTTCTTCCCTCTACTGAGTCCAACAGCACTTCTATAAGTTGTACCTTTTGGGACAGGATAAAATGGGATCTCTCCCAGTTGATGAGAAGTCCCAGTCTCTGGCAGGTCTCCAAAACTAGGGAACAATGTCTCATTAATTGATCTTTGGAGTCCACCACCACTAACCAATCATCCAAATAAGGGAAGATATGCCTGCCTTGTAAACGTAAATAGGCAACTATTGGGGCTAAACACTTTGAAAATACACTGGGTGCCATGGCTAAGCCAAAAGGCAAAACTGTGTACTGAAAACAAATCATAGGAACTGGCTGAGGATGTTGAGGATGGTTAGAGATGTGAAAGTAAGCTTCTCTTAGATCAATAACAATAAACCCACAGTTAAACTTCAATAATTGTACAATTGAGGGAATGGAAACCATACAAAACTTGGAAACATGTAAGAAAACATTCAAATTTCTGAGATAAAAAATGGGCCTTGTCCCCCCCCCCCCCCACTTTTTTGACAACTAGAAACATCCTGGAGAAAAAAAAACCCTTCTGGTGTTTGGGACTCTAACACTTCCTCGATCACGCTTTTTTCAATTAGTGCACTCAATGCCTGAAACAGAGCAGGTGGGGCTTGGTTAGATACTTATAACTAGGAAAAACATGTAAGAATTGACTTAAACTCTAATCTATCAGAAGTGATGGTCTCCCAGGCCGCATAAAACTATCACCAAATTTAAACAGGAGTGGGGATCACCCCTAGTTAGAAAGCAGATTTTTAAAATGGGGCTGACTCTCTAAGAGGAGGTGACTAGTGTGTTGACCTAGGACAGGTAGAACCTTTGCATTTGGGGTATCCCTGCTTAGAGATAGGATACTGGGACCCTGGAAGGTTAGCGTATCAGTAGTCCTTCTGGTAAGGGTGCCAGACTGCTTATACTGAGATGGGCCAGGTTGAGACACCCCCAATGATTTTGCTGTTTGCTTGTTTTTCTTAAATAGGGAAGGTGTCTTGTCTGTCTTAGTGGAGAAAAACATGGGACCCTAGAAAGGTAGGTCCTCCATTTTATGTTTAGTCTCTGCAGGCTGTTGACCTCAACCAGGTGTGATGTCTGAGGACGATGGAACTCACCATGGCACGCAGTGCAGAATCTGTAGAATGCCATCCAGCATTGATCTGTTGTTTTGAAAGTTTGATAGCTTTGGCCTGCAAAACTTTAGAGAGGGGCTGCTGATCATCAGGAAGGAGCTCCAGGAAGGGCGGGATTCTCTCCCAGAGAAAAAGTTGGTAGCCTGCCATAATGGTTTCATAGCTGGTGATTTTGAACCCCAATGTAGAGGAGGAATAAAGCTTTTGTCCTAAGACATCAAGCTTCTGTCCTTCTCTATCTGTAGAAGCAGAATGGTAAGCCTGGCAGCCTTTGAGTTGTATTTCCTCTGTCACTGATGAAGATGGTGGATGAAGAGATTTAGGTTTTTTGCCAAAATTCTTGCAAAATATCCTCCAGACCCTCCAGCACTGGGAACACAACAATGCCAGGGGAGTCAGAATGTAGGTGACACAAGATTTTATCCATAGTAATAACTTCAGTCTCCAAGGACTGTGCCATATGAATCATTGCTCTCCATACATGCAGAGGTCTTCTGTAGGGGAAGCTGTCAATTGGTCTTCCACCCTCTCATATGGGCTCGGATCTGATGTGGTGTCAGATCCATCAGAGTCAATAGCTGCCTCTTCTCCCCTCTCAGGTATAGGAGAGCAAGGCCTGCACAAAATGGTTGCCGATGAGGTCTGGGTCTGGGTATGAGGAGGTCTGTTGATGATAGGGGTATCAACCTGGATCCCTGGATTGAGCAAAATTGTTGCCCCAGCCTTCCAAATAGTCTGGACACATTAGATCTGGGTGTAGGCCATTGCATAGGTGGCTGAGGCTAAAACCATGGAGGCGTTGGCATCTGCTCTGGTTCCGATCTATGTGGGACTTGACCCACCAGGAGATCCATTTCAACTTCCCCACCTGAGATCATTACCCGAGGGGATCTCATATTCAGGGATGGAATCCTCAGTTTTTCTTGGAGAACTGGAATCAGTTCTGGGGTATGGATCGGAACCCAGTATTGGAACACAGCTTTGCATTTCTCCTTCTCTTTAGATTTTGTCTTCGGTTTCTTAGGAGGCGGTTCAGATGATATGCGCTGGCTCAGAAGGTAGCATGAACCCTATTGGACCCATTGAGACACACTGAGGCAGAGCTGAACATGCCGACTGAGATATGGAAATGGATGATCTTTCTGGAGCTGATTTAGACAAAGGTTCTGAGGCTTTGAGGGCTTTCTCCCACAATGCTGCTGTCAGCTTAGAAACTCTATCCCCTCTAGTTTTGGGGATGAAGCAGGCCTTACATGTGGGGACATTGTGCCCTTCACCCAAACAGAACAGATATAAGTCATGTTCATCCATTTGGGTCATCTTCGTACCACAATGGGTGCATTTTTTGAAGAGTGCTTTCTGAGCCAAAATAAGATCTCCAAAGTGGTGGATTGATTTTAAAAAAGAGGATTCCTCACCCATGTGAAGCTTCAGAGACTCCACAAAGAACAATTTACTCCTTCCGTGGCAAAAAGAGAAACTGAGGGCGGGGGTGCTGCTGTGCAGGAGTGTGTGGTCCCTGGGCAGAAACAATTTTCTTGGCCCGGGTGCAGAGTGTCCCCTAGAGGCTTTTAGTTGTAAAAACTCTTCAATGACAAGCCTGCTCATATGCAGTCCCCATGTGGAAGATTGATGATGAACCAGAGATCTCTGATGAATTTATTCTATACTGCCTCCCACTAACTGCTGGTTTTAGTCCTGCTATATAAAATATGTAGGTATCGACTACATCTACACAAACATCTTCCAGCCTATCTACCTGTTTTGTGTTTCTTGTCATGTTTGCTGCAAGTAGCCTCTGGTATAATTGCTGGTTTTCCCTGCCTCATAAGTATGTCTTGTTCCTGTTCTTTATTTACCAGCCACCTTAATAGCCACAGTCCATCTTGTTCTCATGTAAACCTGGTGTAAATTACTTAACACTCAGGTAATTGAGTAGAGGCTCTGCCATTGTTTCATTTTATGCTACTTTGATTACTTACTTTCCTGCTTCTTTCCCTCACTTCCTATATCAACACAGAGATAAGATATTTAGAGACTGATATCCAAGGGAATTGATAATGGGATAAGATTATCTTTCTTTCTCATCACAGTTTCTTTCATCCTCCATTATCTCTAATTGTACGGGAAGCTGCACAGTCAGCAGAAAATAAATCTGCTTCTAGATCAATAAAAGAAGACTCTTCTTCTAAGGTTTCCTCAGAAGATAGTTTTTCTGCAATCCAATCATTAAATGAGACCCAACACACTTGAATCAAAGTTAGCTTAGTTTACAGTGCAAATGGGTAATGATAAATGTCATATGTTAATTCAGCAGTCCTAGACACATTTAGATCATCATCATAATAAATTGCATGTTCTGTATAAATGTATTTTAAAGGCCATATCTCATTTTATACATATATGAATACATAGAGCAAGTCATTCAGTGCCAACTGAGGAAGAAAAAGAAAGCTTTGGCCTACCTTTACTTATGTTATACTGTAAACAGGCATGTACACTGTTGGTAGCTATATTTAGTAAACTCAGTGATACATTACTACTGTTACTGCTGCTACTATTAAAAACTTACTAAATCTACACGGCAAATGTTCTTGTAGAATTCGAAAAATGGCTATAATTTATTTATTTAGCTACTTAAAATAGAAAAATTATTATCCAGTTATCACTCCAATTTCAGTCATTAATTGCAAAACACCTAGTTGTAACTTGCATGTGTAAAAAGTGTATGCCTCTGAGCATGTGCAAAATCCTTTTTAGTCACATGAATCAAATTTCTGTACTCACTTCACCCCAAATCTGGGATTAGGGCTAAAGGATTGAAGAGGCATAGTGCTCTGGCAAGTTTCCACCCCAGAATCTCTTTCATCTCCCTGTTTACAATTAGCAAACATGACATGAGCCACACAGGCGAGTGTTCGAGCATCCTAATGAAATTTCTAATGGAAATATACCTAAAATTACAACTGTAAGATAAATGCATAGGAAAGAATAAAGGTAGTGTTTTGATTCAGGCAGTCAAGAGTGTTTCCCATCTCAAGCACGTGTCTGTGGTGGAAAAACCTGATTGGAAATCATAAGGAAGCAAGAAGGACATATCCCCTGAACATATATGGTGTGAATGTGCCACCAACTTCAGTAATGCAAATCAGCACAATATTACTAATACGCAGGGCTTTTTTGTAGAAAAAGCCCAGCAGGAACTAATTAGCATAATAGACCACACCCAACAGCAGAAACTCATTAGCATATTAGGCCACACCCCTGACAACAAGCTTATTAGCATATTAGGTGGGGGGGCTGGGAAAGCACAGGGCAGGCATGGAAGCTTGCCTCCCCCCAAGCTTCTCTGCCCCACTTCAGCATCGCCTTTCTAGTCTCCCCCCCCCGAACCAGGCAACCGAGGAAAGGCACTGCTGAAGTGCCTTTCTAGTCACACATGCCAGAAGTTTTGGTTGTAGGCGGGGCCAACTCAGGAGCCAGCTGGAACTCCGTTCCTGTGCATTCCTGCCCAAAAATAGCCCTGCTAATATGCTACTTTATATCCCACTCACTTGAAATGTTTTAAAATTTGTCAGTCCTACCTTATTGCAGACCTTATTGCATACTCCTGTATTGTCTTTTAGTATAAAAAATGTAGTGTTCGCATTAGTTTATGTTTAGACTAACATCACCAAGTTTAAGGCGTTTTGTAAACCAAGCTAGATATGCCCATCTCCTCTTGGGCCCATGACCCTGCTAGCCATGTCCAAGCCAAGCAGGGATTTTGGAGGGGATTTGGGAAAATGATCACAGCCTTTCTTGATTAAAGAGTTAAAATAGAAAATAAAAAAATCCTGCTATATTTATATCTCTATCATGATTGGAATAATTTCTGCCCTGATATTTTTACCGTAAATATAAAGTGAAATGATATAAGTTTATTGCAGGAAAATGTGCAATAAAATGTCTTTGATCACTACAGGTAGCAGCTAGGAGCTTGCACTGTTATTAGGAAAGTGAGTAAAAATGTGAGCCTCTTAGCAGATTCCTGGCAGATATTGCAACAAACTTTAGTACTTGTATTTTGTAGCACGGGCTGCTGTGATATTGTCATTTAGCTCCTCAGAGATGTTTTGACACCATTTTGTACTTCTGGCAACTGATCCATTGAGACCTTCTGGCATCATAAGTACAGACCAATTCTCTATCAATGGGAATAGAGCAGGAGTTTGTTTATATAATGTGGTTGTCCAGGGAATGAGCTAAACCAAAAAGGCAGTGAACAGTTTTCAGGATTAATGCCACAGCAACAGAAGCTGAATCTAGAGCAGCTTAATTTCTTTCACATAAGGGCCTTTGTTACTGGATACAGTAAAGTGTTTATGGGGGAAAAAAGGATATTTCCCATAAAATCTCCAGCTTTTAGTAGCCCTGTTCATGTTCTGTTTCTGCCTTCCAATTTTCCCTCTCCTGTTTTAGCCCTGGAAAAATCAGTGCTGTATTCCTTCCAACTACCATGACAGAAGATTCTATGCTTTAGATGCTATGATGTCAGTAGCTGTTTATATGTATGACTGACTTTGCTTTCCGTGTGGACAACTCACTATGCATCCATCCCTGGACTGTACTGGTGCTGAGACTGTAAGTATATCTGAAAAGGTGTTTCAGTAATATGTTTACAGATATCACATCGTCAAAACAATAACCACAAGTTTCCACAAGATTCATACAAGTGACCTGCATTACACATTGTGCCTGCCATACAGAAAAGCCACACAGAACTCATTTCAGCCAGCCTCCACCTGAATGGTGTAACATGCAGAACACCTCCAAGACCAATAAATGCCTTCAGGCTGAGTTCACCCATTGCCTTTTCCCATGCTAGTAGCAGCTTTGTGAAGCTGAGTGCCTGCAGCAACAGCTGGTGATGCCCATCATATCCTGTACGACAATGACTGGGGCAAGCTGAGCCCCTGTTTGCATCAGCACCCCCTTCACTGTGCCACTTCAAGCACTTGGTGAGCAGCTTGGCCAGTCATGGATAGTCTATTCAAGGAGTGGTTTCTGCAGGCTAAGGTTTCTTGTAAATTCTAAGAGTGGAGCTGGCCTCAAACTAACCCAAATTCCAAATTTACATTAAATACTGTAACAAAGTTTCAATCCAGGGGCATATTTAAGACCAACACAGTTTTATTCCAGGTATAAGCTTCCATGTGCAAGCCCATTTCTTCAGATACAGTGAAACAGAATTTCCTCAAACATTACATATAGGGAGATACATGTTTCTCCTTCCCCAAAGATGTGGTGCTCAAAGATCCACCATCTGAGAGCCAGTTTGGTGAAGTGGTTAGTAGTGCGGACTCTGACCTGGGAGAACTGGGTTTGATTCCCCACTCCTCCACATGCAGCTGCTGGTATGACCTTGGGTCAGTCACAAGTTCTCTCAGAGCTCTTCTCTCATGAGCAGTTCTTGAAAGAGCTCTCTCAGCCTATCTACCTCACAGGGTATCTGTTGTGGGGAGGGGGAGGGAAAGGAAATTGTAAGCCACTCTGAGACTCCAGGTAGTGAAGGCCGGGATATAAATCCATCCTCCTCTTCCTCTTCTTCTTTGACATGACCCACAGCTCCAGCTCTGCCACTAAAACCTAAACTATGAGTTCTCAGCTTTCTTGAACCTGTGGTCCTTTTAGAATTTTGACAGTGGAATGTGGGCCTAACAACAAAACGGCTGCCACAAGTGATAGGATAGGAAGTACCACAAAATGTTAGTGTTCTCCTATGATACAGGCACCCGTTGGGAGAAATGTGCAAGGTCATGCAGTCTTTTTCCTGTGGGAATGTTATTCAGGTAAATAATTTATCTCACAAAACACATAAGATCTATTTGAACCCCTTATTTTACTTTATTTTAATAAAATGTTGAATATTATTTTTTCATAATTAAATACATAAACTATGAACATATTATCTGACAATTAATGAGTAACTGCTGCTTCTAATTCAGATGAGGAAATTTCCAGGAAGGCAGATTACTGGGACCTGTCTAAATTTAAAATGACAATGGAGAATTATTTGGCAAAAATGAATCGTCTTTCTTTCATTAAAAAAGTATCAGACAGTATCAGACAAATGTTAAATAGCAAATATTAAGGACTGGTAGTTCCCTGTCTAACAGTTCACTGTTCTATTCAGCGGGAATGAGTCCAGTGCAAATTGTGCACACCACTCAGTTGTTTTTAAATCACCCCCCCCCCATTATATGCAAGGCTCTACAGGCATAATTAATACAAACATGCCCCATCTGTCCTCAGTATGACTGCTGTTTTGAAGAAATTTGAATATTTGAATGAATTTTGCACTTTCTTTGCTAAAGTTATCAGCATTCCAAAAGCTGTAGAATAAATTTAAACATAAACCATTTGTTTTCTTTTACTGTTTGAATTACAGTGTGTCGTATGAAGAATGGGGGGGGGGGACAGACCCTACTTTAAATAATGTATAAAGACAGGCCTGAGAGTATCCCATTTAATGTTTTAATTGCTTGTTATAGTTAGAATGATCCATTGCAGTGATACAATTTACTTCATTTCTTTAATCAGTAAAGCACTGGCTGAGGGGGAACTTGAATTGTCTTTTACTGAAGGGTTTACTCTGTGCAAACTTTCACTTGTTTAACATGTAGAAAATAACCCAAGTCTAAAATCTGTTATGCAATCAAACACTCGTAAGAACAGAATATCAGAGCAGGTGGCCAAGCTGGCATTAAGCTTGGTACTGATTCCTATGTGGATTGTCCTGGGAGACTGCAACATCCCTGTTGAGTGCACCTGTCTACCATGCTCAGGAGGACTTCTGTGTGGCAACAATGTGACCATCCCATACTGTATTCTGCTGTACATACAAGAAATGGATAGCTTTAGTGTTCTGCATTGGGCCAGGAGGCTGGTGATGTGGTTGGAGGCCTGGAATTATGACCTTTGTAATAACAACCTACTGAAAACCCAGGTAGGATTTGTCTTCCCCATGGAAGAAGAAGAAGAAGAAGAGATTGGATTTATACCCCGCCCTCCACTCCCCAAGGGAGTCTCAGAGCGGCTTACAAACTCCTTTTCCCTCCCCCTCCCCACAACAGACACCCTGTGAGGTAGGTGGGGCTGAGAGAGCTCTTTCCCAAGCTGTCCTTGAGGGAACAGCTGGTACAGAGCTATGGCTTGCCCAAGGTCATCCAGCCAGGTGCAAGTGGAGGAGTGGGGAATCAAACCCGGTTCTCCCAGATTAGAGTCCGCGCACTTAACCACTACACCAAGGACTGTCTCCAGGAGGGCTGGAAGATCTGTTAAGATGGTCTGCCTGTGGAGACTGATAGATCCTATAGGTTTTCAGAATAGTCAAGAGGGTTGGAGAGACTCGACAGAAACAACAGCTATTGGAGAAATGCTGAACAAACAAAAATAGCCGTAGAATGCTAAAGTAATGCAAATATTATATCTTAATTTAATTCAAATATATATATATATCTCCATCCAATAGTGTCTCTCAATGAACATCCAGTAATAATTCCATTTCAAAAGGATTCTTCATCAGAAGAGGAACGTCAACATGCTGTGCATCTACACTGCAAAAAATCTTTTCCCAATGGATCAGGCCATTCCAATAGGTTCACAATTTCAATGTAGAAAATTTCATAGTTCTAAGAGTTCTCACAGGTGACCTCACAGTCTATACATTCATTACAATTGTAATGTGAGAACTCTTAGAACTATGAAATTTTCTACATTGAAATTGTGAACCTACTGGAATGGCCTGATCCGTTCAAGTCCTTACTGAGAACATGGAATGGGAGACTACCACAGACTACCAACAAGTTCCTCCCCAGGGTCCTTGGCCCCTCCCAATTTGCCAGCCTCAGCCTCCCCAACAGCTGGGATTAGTATTTACTAGGTCATCCCTATCTTCCAGTTTATTGACACCCTCAGGGAATTCTAAAATGCTGTTGAGAATTTCCCTTTGCAGAGGCCAAGCTGATTTTATTGATCAGGGTAATTCATCTGTGTAACTTTAATAATGCATAGTACCAGTTTTCTTGAGAAAGAAGTTTTATATTCTTCAAGTGATTGGGTTGGCTACCTCACAATAATCCAATAAGGATACTGATTTTAGTGACAAGTGCATATTGTAGTTACTACCTATTTCAAAATTTGTTGTTTAAAATCACGTGGATATATGCCACCCCAAACTGCTGACATTTGGCAGTCAGTCCTAGTATTTCATCTTTTGCTGTCTCTGTTTGATATGCAATCCGATCCTATATGTTTTTTCTTGGAAGCAAGCCCCACTGAGGTCAATGGGATGGTGATGGACAGGGTAGGTTCCACCTCTCTCTATGAGCAACCAATGAGAGCTGACGGAATGTTGAGAGGGAGAGTTGAAAAAATGACAGTTAAAAAGGACCATTAGGAGTTAGTAGCAAAGGAGTTGGCAGCTTAGGATTGGGGGGGGGGGGGAAAGGATGTCTGACAGAGTAGAACTGTGCAGAAGAACTGCTTAGAGCAGACTGAAAATAGTCATAAGAACATAAGAGAAGCCAATGCTGGATCAGGCCAATGGCCCATGCCATTCTGTCCAACATTCTGTCACACAGTGGCCAAAAACACTGGGTGCCATCAGGAGGTCCACAAATGGAGCCAGGACACTAGAAGCCCTCCCACTGTCCCGTCCCCCCCAAGCACCAAGAATACAGAGCATCACTTGCCCCAGACTGAGAGTTCTTATCTATACTTTGAGGCTAATAGCCACAGATGGACCTCTGCTCCATATATTTATCCAATTCCTTCTTGAAGCTGTCCATGCTTGTAGCCACTACCACCTCTTGTGGAAGTGAATTCCATGTGTTAATCACTCTTTGGGTGAAGAAGTACTTCAGTTTGTAACTAAAGGATCCCAGTTGCAGGAATAGGACCTCAGTATAAAAGTTCAGTAGAAGTGAAACATTGTTACTTATACCGTACTTTCCTCAGCGTTTTGTTCATATCATAAATAAAAGTTTTCTAGTTTTGATTAACTCTGTGGGTTGTGTATCTTAGGGAAAGCAGCACACACACGCAAGTCAATATCTCGGTCTATACATATATTATAGGATAGGATATAATGGTGGCAGTGAGTGATTGGAATAGTGTTTGAGCTCCAACCCTAATAGCTCTATGTGAGTGAGGGCTTATTATTGAGGGGGCTGGGCTACCCTGTCTGTGGATGTCTCTGGGAGTAAGAGAGAGGACTTGAGATGTGAAATGGTCATGGCTGTCTGTATATTTTATAAGAGACAAGAAGGGTGGCAAGTGTGACATCCTGACTTACTTGTAACCCATAACCTGAAGAAGTTTGAGAGGGTGGTAGGCACTCTGAGTGGACAAGGGGTGTCACAGGGACTTACTACCAAGACAGTGTGCATAGTATTGCAACCACAGTTCTTCGAAGCTCATACCAAAACAAAAAACCCCACTAGTTCTGATCAGGCTTCTTTTGCAGTAGAAACCAATATAAACAATTCACCTCACTTCTGTTACCCCCTTTTTCTCATCAACAACTTTGCCAACAACCCAATAGCATGACTAAATATTTTTCTAATTCTCTGAAGGCAAACTTCCCATGAAAACATTGGGATTTCCAATAATAAAATTTCAATGTCAGCTTATTAGTTGGCTCATGCATTTAAAATGTTTATGATTTGTTATTCTGATTTTAGCAATATATTCCATAGATCTGTTTTGCTTGTCTAATAGGCAGCTTAGATTTATTTTGCTGATATTTCATTTGTGCTGCTTTTCTTTTTCTTTTCATTTGTGCAAGACTTTCATTTTTAGAGGAAGCCTTCCTGCTTCTCACTCAACAGGCTTGTTAAGCATCATGTTACACTTTTGGATGTGTTGTGTTTGTTTAGAATATGAAGCAGTAATAGCTTGAAAGGGGCTCTGGTATCCTAAAGCTCCAATTCCTATTGGCTGATTAATAAAGACTCCCATTGGTCCTGAAGCCAATCTAGATACCCAATCACTGAGCCCTGCTTGGGTCTAATAGTATTGCTTGTATATAGTTACACTGTTGAAAGTTATGTGTTGGAACAGTATAAATGAAAGTGCTGCTCTCATAGAGCTGTCTTTTGAGCTGAACAATGTCACTGAATAAAAGCCTGTTTGTTTGAATTCATCGCCTCCTGCTCAATACTTAAAACTGGCGACGAGGATGGGATCCCAGTCCTAACTGAACGGCTGAAATCACTCTGCCTGCCCAGCTGAAAATCACTAAGGGCGCCCAGAGCTAAATCACTATGGGCATGGCATCCAAGGGCCATATCGAACCGTTCGACCCAAAGTTTGGGAACTGGGATTCATACCTCAATGGGTTTGAATGCTACCTCGTAGCAAATCGTATTGATGGAGGTGATGTCTGCTGCGCCACTTTTCTGAGTACCTGCGGCCAGGCTGTATTCGACATTGCTTGAGATTTTGTTGCCCCCTCTAAGTTACTCGAGACCCCTCCCAGCATCATCAAGGCCCGGCTGACCAAGTACTTCACCCCAAAGACATTGGCTGCCGCACACCGATGCGCGTTCCACCAGCGGAACCAGAAGGAGGGCAAGTCTATCACGAAGTACCTCACCGCACTGAGGCGGGCTGCTTGAGACTGTCACTTTGCCGATTTGAAGTCCGTCCTCCTAGATTGGCTGCTCTGTGGCCTCAGAGATGAGAGCATCAGGCGAGCCCTACTCTTACTAAAGACTCTCACATATGAATCGGCCCTCAAAGAGGCCCTGAGACTAGAGGCTGCCAACCTATCCCTCCACAAACTGCAATTGAGTCCCCAAAGCCACACGCCAGGCCGCTCTGATGCTGTACACCAGGGTAGCACTGCTGAGTCCGATGATGCATGAACGACCAATCCGATGTGTCCAATGACGGAGTTTTCAATGCGAGGGCCAATCAGAAGCTGCACCGCCGTCACAAAAGCCTGCGCCGCTCTCAAAAAAGCCAGCGAAAAAACAGCTGTGCCAGTTGTGGAGGTGCGCACGCACGTAGAAACTGTCAGTTCAGCGATGCCATCTGTCATGTGTGTGGGAAAGCGGGCCACCTCGCCAAAGTATGTCACTCGTCTCAGGGTCGTGATGCTCCAGACGAGTTCCACCGTACCCGAGGGTCTGTGAATGCCCCCAGCCGATTGTATCATTCCAAGTCATCTCGGCTGTCCGGGCAAAGACAAAGGTACAGCAATGAAGCAAGTGTATCCAAGGACTACACCAACCGCCTATATATATACCAGGGGCTACATCCGTGTCCGAAAATCAAAGCCACCCTCTTCATTGAAGGTCAAGCGTGCCAGATGGAGGTAGACTCTGGGTCAGCATTGTCCATCGTCTCTTGGAGCATGTTCCAACAAGTCTGCCCGCGATTCACTGCTCACCGCCTTCAGAGATGCACCCTACAGCTGTTCAACTTCCAGAGGAACCGAGTTCCAGTCGTCGGCATCGCCACAGTCCAGGTCAAATATAAGAAATTGTCCAGCCGTCTAAACCTGCTCATGGTAGAGGGTCGCCGCACAAGCCTGATAGGGCTGGACTGGTTCGTTGCCTTGGGCATAGACGTTGTTGGCATGAACCAAGTCGAGCCGCAGCCTTTTATGGACCTTGAGACAGAGTTTCCGGAGGTTTTCAAGACAGAGCTAGGCTGCTACAAGGGTCTACCTGTGTCGTTTAATCTGGATCCTGCTGTACCACCAATCTGCCTCAAGCCCAGACACTGCCCCATCGCTTTCAAGCCCAAGATTGACGAGCAGATTGATAAGCTGTTGGCCCAAGGGATCCTCGAGCCAGTTCCTAATGCCAAGTGGGAGACACCTATCGTCACTCTCCTCAAGCCCGATGGCTCAGTTCATTTGTGCGCTGACTATAAGTGCACCATCAACCGGGCCCTATAGCCACACGCATACCCGGTTCCTGTGGTGAGCCACCTTCTAGCCTTGGTTGGGGGGGGAGGTTTACTGGCTTTCTTCTTGGGGTAGTGGTAGATTAAAAAACAGGGCATACTTCTTGTAGAGCCCAAAGACTTTCCCTCCCTTGTTGCAATTTTCTGACAGATTTCTCTGTCAGATTCTCTAAAAGCACCATGTTTTAAAACTTGAATATGGAACAATAAAGGGTATCTTAGCATGTAAACAAGATTCTCATGCTATGTCTTAGATAGAAGGTGATGCACAAAAATGCCTCATAGCATGGGAGGAACTGCTTAGCTTACTCTCACCTTTTATATGTCTATCACAGCAATTCAACAGTAACTTCTTCATATGGCATTGCTATTATAAGATCAGCTTCTATACAGTTATCAATACTGTTCTGCTGATGGAATTGTCTCATTCATTTAGTATGCAGTTTGTTTATTTTGAAGACCACATTTGGAAACCACTTTTAGAAACAAATTTTTTTCAATAGTGACATTATCTGAGCACATTAATCCAAAGGTTCATTGTGTTTATGGGAGCTCTGTTGCCCACATAGAATCTCCATGCATGTAGCAGCTATGCACATGGATCATCCAAATGTCAATGGATTCTCCTTTAAGAAAACCATGTGCCGGCTCCATGGCTTGGCTGGTAAAACTGGATGTAAACACAACAGGGACAGCAGCGATGTGATGCTGGCAGACCATAAAGGGTAGCAGAGATGGGGAAGAAGACAACTTATCAGGGAGTGAACTAGGTTGTGATGTGAAGGGAGCAGGACCATCACCTGCCATGGAGAAGGGGCAGTGTGGGTGAGGCTGGTGGCTGTCAGTGGAAGCAGAAGGAATGTCTGTTGTAGCCAGGGCTTTTTTTGTAGAAAAAGCCCAGCAGGAACTCATTAACATAATAGGCCACACCCAACAGCAGAAACTCATTAGCATATAAGGCCACACCCCTAACAGCACAGCTCCCTCCTAGGATTGGCTTCCCCAGGTGCCCTGCAGCTTGTGGGGCACCTGGGGAACCCAAGGGCAGGGGGAGAAGGCTGTAGGCATGGCCAACTCAGAAGCCAGCCGGAACTCCATTCCTGTGCGTTCCTGCTCCAAAATAGCCCTGGTTGTAGTACATGATAGGGATGCTGGATGAAACCTGAGAATAGAAGAGACTGTGAGTTGTCTTGAATGATTTTCTGCATACCCACACCCCACCTGTTTGCTTCTCTTGAAATATTGATGGTAATCCTAGCACATATGAGTAAATAAAATTTACCTGGGCATATGATAAATGGGTAGCTCCTCCTAAAGGCACACCTGAAAGACAAAAGCCAAGGAAAGATCAGAAGGTGTGACTTCTGTCTTGTGTCTGTTGCCCTAGTATCCCCCAGACTGGTTCATCCCTTAATAATTATGCTTTTTCTAGAGGTCTGAAAAAGCATCTCAGTAGCATTTCCAGGTGCTACAAAGAAAAACTTCATTTTAGCAGAAAGAAATATTGAAATAGATTGATACAAAAGCATCCTTCAACCAGTATGAAAATATCAAGTTTCCTTTTGAGGTATCTGTGACTTTCCTAGCATTTCCTGCATCATTTGAACATATTGAAAACTGGCTTGCAACTGCCAAGGATATTTTTAAAAAGAATATGATTTCTTCCCTCTCACAAATACATACATCATACAGAACTGACTAATTTCAGTGCCTTCCTTGTGATTGCTTACTGGCAGGTTTTTGTTTATCTTAAGTTAAAACTGGATGGGAAAAAATAATAAAACCAGATGAACGGGAAAGTATGAGCAAACTCCATCCAGCTGAATAACAGATGGCTGAACAAATGGTTGTGGAAGATTTCTAGAGGTAGGATAAATTTAGTTGCCAAAAGGGCTGTGGTTAGCATTTAAGAAGCTGCAATGTTGAATTCATGAGCTGCCCACATGCCTAGAGTTTCCATTTCACTAACCGTGGAGTTTTCCTCCAACACAAGGAGCCTTCTGCTGGCATGAAGGGCCTAGCTTCAGCAAAAGAGGCCTGTTTTGCTGGTAGAAGTTTTCTTTGGTCGGTGAAAGGCTTCTTGTATTAGAGGAGGGCTCCACTGTGAGTGGAATGGAATCTTCTTGATCTCATGACTGGAGCAAAAATGTCATTTTCATGAAACTGGAGGGGGAGCAGAACGCTTGAATACCAAATCCTGGATTTTAAAAAATCTGGGAGATAGTAAAGCTACCTAAACTGACTGACTTGGTCAGGCTGAGGGATGGTCAGGTGAACCAAGCCTGTTTCTCAGAAAGCTGGAAACTGTTTTATTAATTTGGGGTGGGGGGATCCTACACTGAGATCTTTATATATTTAACTGCACTTTTTTTTGGAGAAAGGATGGCCAACTGAACTTAAATGTGCTTTAAAAACTATTAACGTTCAGTTCCCATGGTACCAGGTCCTGTACATGATCAGTGAAAATTCAAAGAATCTTTTAGGGTCTAGGTAGTAATTTCCCATCAGGTAGAATGGGAGGACTCTGGGGAGACATTTTCTTTGGGGAAACTTGGGGAAGAGAGGATAACTTGGAGTTAATATGGGAGGAAGACTTCAATGAAGGATAGAGAGAAAGAACCCCCCCCCCCCAAGGCTTGACATAGGTATCTGGTAATTTTTAAGATTATACTAATTGCCACCAAAGGGTATTAGATCTAGATTGAGATGTCTGCCTTATTGCTAATTTAATTTTCTCTTTGCTCAGTAGTTAGGGCTGACAATCCCTGGGAGGCTGGGGGCAAAGAGACTTACCAAATTGTAGCTCTATGGTACCACAGTGTGAATTCTGGATGCATAACTGTAAGTAATGTCACAGCATCAGGGGATGCGCTAAGATTTTATTAATTAGCTTATTTATATTTTATTAGTTAGCTTAATTAGAATAGCAGGCTGAGGAGTTGTTTTCCCCACTCTTTACAGTCAGTTATATAGTACAGTTTAATCTTGTGGCCTGAGAAGTTATCAAGAGAGGAAGTCGGGGGGAGGGGGGGGCGTTGGGTTTAGTTTGTTAGGTAGTTTAGTAGCCAGGTACTTATGCTAGGATATCTATGATATCTCTGCTTAGAGATTTAATGTCTGGGATCTGGTTAGTGTTTTAGCTACTGTAATATGGTTATAGGTTGCTTGTTTGATGTTAGTGATTAGTTGCTTAGGTGATTGTTAGTAGAACTATTATTCTGAGGCACTACAGCTGTATAGTGTTCCATCAGTTAATCCTAGGATTGGCCTGTGGCACTGCGAAGCACTGCGAAGGCCACCTGTAAGGATGACAACTGGATCAGGGTATCAGTGCTTCTGAGGTGAGGAAAGTATAGTGGTGGGAGCAGGCAAGGAACTAAGGGAAGGAGGCTGAGAAACAAAGAAGCTCTGCCCCCTCCAGCCTGCATCCCAACCCAAGAGTGGCAGAGAGAGGGGCTGGGGCCAAGGACCCCCCTCCAACATTGGTGTTGTGCAACGCCAAGTCCATAAACAAGAAGACTGCAAAAAAAAAAAGGTTTACCGAAGGCGCGGAGAAAATGACGTGAAGCCCCCTATTAACACACGCGCCGCAGCAAAGAGTGTGAAATTGACACCCAGCGCCGGGACAAACGGAGGCAGAATGCCGGCACAATGTGAGTGGGAAAAAGCCCTGGGTGTGGGATGGGGAGACAGTAGCTCTCTCCCAGCTGGCTCCACCCGGGTTTGCGGTCCTTCACCAATCCCAGACTGAGGGGCGGGGGGTGGAGTGATGCTGTTCATTCGGGAGGCTTACTCCTACAGAGAGCTCCCACTGCTGAAGCTTGCAGGCATTGAGTGCTCGGGCCTGGTGTGAGAAGCCAGAGAGCATTTGGCTATCTGGTTGGTGTACTGGTCTCCTAACACACCAGTTGATAACCTGCCATCTCTGGTGGATGCCGTGTCCAACTGGGCATTGGAGCACCCTAGGCTGATAGTTTTGGGTGACTTCAATGACCTCATTGATGATGCGGCCTCTGCACCAGTGATGGACCTGGTGTCATCCATGGTGGCTCTAGGACTCACCCAATATGTAATGGCCCCAACCCACCAGGCCGGGCATACACTTGACTTGATCTTCACGGCGGGGGTTACAGTGGACCGGATCACTGCCTCGGCAGTGCCATGGTCGGACCACCATGCCCTGAAGGCCCATGTGAATGTGTCACCCTGACCCCGTTTAGGCAGTGAGCACATTTTGGCTCACCTGTGGAACCAAATGGACCCTCAGTGGCTTCTGATGGCTCTGTGGGACCCCATGCCCCCTGGCAGTTAGATGAGCTTGTTGAAGACTGGCAGGGCCAATTCTCAGCAGCCATTGAAGAGATTCCCCTGACGCCCTCTGCGCCCTCACTTTAAGCGGGCTCCTTGGTTCACTGAGGAGATGTGGCAAATGAAATGAGGGCTCAGACAACTAGAGAGACGGTGGCGGCGAGTTCATGACAAAGTATCAAGGGCATCTTATAGGACATTTATAAGATCCTATGAGACGGCAGCCAAAGCCACGAAGAGACAATTCTATACAGCCATGGTTGTGTCTGCTAGTTCACGCCCGGCACCATTATTTGGAACTATTCAGTCTTTTACAGAGCTGCCAGGGCAGGCTAAATGATAGGGAATTGGACATTGGCTGCGAGGCTTTTGGGAGCTATTTTGCAGATAAAGTCTTGCTGCTCTGCCGCAATCTCCTGGCCACAGTTGAGACAATGAGCGAACTTGAGGCTCCATGCATGTCTTCTGGTTCCATTCTGGATTATTTCAGTCCACTCAGTTTTGAGGAAGTCGACAGATTGCTCTCAATGGTATGCCCAACCACATGCAGCCTCAACCTGTGCCATTCATGGCTTATAAAAGCTGGCCATGAAGGGTTGTGAGGTGCCCTCAGGGATATTATCAACAAGTCCTTTGAAGACAGGCTGTTCCCGGGGGCACTCAAGGAAGCGATGGTCCGCCCTCTCCTGAAAAAATCATCACTAGACCCGGCTGAATTGGCCAACTATTGGCTGGTTTCCAATTTGCCCTATTTGGACAAAGTATTGGAAAGAGCAGCGGCGATTCAGTTGCAGAGCTTTATGGATGACACTTCCATGCTGGACCCATTTCAGTCCGACTTCTGGCTGGGCCGTGAGATGGAGACAGCACTGGTCACTCTCACAGATGACCTCCGAAGGCACCTGGATTGAGGTGATACAGCAGTACTGTTGTTGTTGGATCTGTCGGCGGCATTTGACACCGTTGACCACCAGTTACTGATTCACTGCCTCGCTGACACTGGAATTCAGGGGCTTGTCTTGCAATGGCTTTTCTCCTTCCTCCAAGGTTGGGGACAGAGGGTGGCGTTAGGGGAGCAGACGTCCCAGAGGCACCCGCTGATATGTGGGGTCCCTCAAGGGGCAGTGTTATCCCCAATGTTGTTTAACATCTACATGCGCCCCCTCACCCAGATTGCCCGGAGACACCGGCTGGGCTGTCATCAGTATGCTGATGATACCCAGCTATATCTGTTGTTGGGCAGTCAGTCCAGTTCCACTCCAGATGACCTGGAGCAGGCACTGCAGGATGTGGTGGGCTGGCTTAGACTGAGGCGATTGAAATTGAATCCAATGGAGGTCCTGTGCCTAAGTTGGAGCAGGTCGGGGGTAAAGATCCCACTCCCGACCTTCAGTGGGGCACCATTGGTGCCAGCACCAAGGATTAGGAGCCTGGGAGTACTCTTGGATGCCTCCTTAACAATGAAGGCCCAGGTAGCTGCCACTGCCAAGGCGGCCTTCTACCACCTACAGCTGATTAGGCAGTTGGTTCCCTACCTCAAATGCAATGACCTAGCAACAGTGATTCTCGAGGTCACCTTGAGGTTCGACTACTGCAACGTTCTCTACATGGGGCTGCCCTTGTCTCAGATCTAGAAGCTGCAGCTAGTGCAGAATGCTGCAGCCAGGCTGCTGATGGGTCTCTCTATACAGGACCACATCCAGTCTGTGCTGAGGACACTGCACTGGCTGCCTATAGCGTACTGGATTTGGTTCAAGGAGCTGGTTTTAACATTTAAAGCCCTATATGGTCAGGGGCCTGCCTACTTGAGGGACCACTTTCCCCATATGTGCCCCAGAGAGTGCTGAGGCCAGGATCACAACACTGCCTGATCCTCCCTGGTCCAAAAGAAGACAGGCTGACTACCACCAGAACCAGGGCTTTCTCGGTGGCAGCCCCATACTGGTAGAATGAGCTCCCGGAGGACATTAGGGCCTTGCAGGATCTTTTACAGTTCTGCAGGGCCTGCAAAACGGAGCTCTTCCACCAGGCTTTCGATTAGAAGCCTCCACTGATTAATATGTCCGGAGCATCTTCTAGTCTGTGTTCACGTTGGATGTTGCTTCCATCTTCAGGAGTAACTCTGAATACCGCCTTCCTTTGTTTGCTCTTATTTGCTCACTGTCATGTTTTTATTCTATACTGTAATCTTTTAATGGTTTTAGCTTTGTATTGTTCCGAATATTTTAACTTTATTAGTTGCCTTGAGCCAGCGTGTCTGGCAAGGCAGGATACAAATTGAAACAATAAATAAATATAAAATATAAATAAATTTTCTCGAATATCTATGGTAAAATCTGCAGGGTGAATCCTAGAGCATCCTGCAATACAATGATGTAATTTCACACAGCCAGAAGCAATGCCTCAGTGTCGTGGAATGCTGTTTTGCAATTTTTGTTCAGCTATATGCTTTTTCTTGTTTTTCAGAAAGGCAGCTGAGCAGCACAGAGACAAACTGCACAAAATAAAACTTTTTAAAAATGACCTAGAGGTGATCTTTTTGTGATCTGCTCCTGAGTCTTTTAGGGTCACATTATCATCCTGTGGGCCCCAACCCAAAAGTGGTTATAGGCTTTTTCAGGTTTATTGATTTAAGTAAATGTTTGCATGGATGCTTCAAGTAATGGCTGCAAAACAAATTTAAAATGCACGAAACCAATAGCTGCCAAAGAACTAAGGTTCAAAATTCATGTGACAATAAACAGATGGATCACCATACAAAGAAAATTTGGATTGTAGGTGACTGTACCAAAAGATTAGGAAATACTTTTCTAGGGAAAGCATGATGCAACTGGAGAGTTACTTGTAGCTCATGTGCTGTCTTTTGGAGACCCATATGTGTCTGAATACACATAAATAACAAAACAGATTTGTGGAAGGCCTCCTGTTATAGTGGAAAGTCTGGCATCCCTACATTTTCACCTTTTCCAATGAAGTACCAGGTGAGGATAAATTCACCTTTTCTCACATCTACCATCTCTCACCCAGTGTAGTTCTAGCTGGGATCTTTCAATGTTCTGAGAGAACTAGCAAAAAAGTGAAAGGATCCAATTTGCATTTAATATCAAGGTTGTGAGGGAAAGATCAGAAGTGAAAGAATAGCAAATACATCAAAAATAACACTTTATGCAAATTTATCTAACCCATTATAGGATCACATTTATAATATTTAGGTATCATTACATCTTTAGTGTCTTAAAGGAAGAGGACTATATAAAAGATGCCTGTTCTAGGCTTCCGCTTCAGCAAGTGCAGTCATAACCAAGTACTGTGAACGCAAAACAAGGGAACACTGCCTTGAAATTAGTCTTTTCAACTTGGTCTATAGGAGGCACCACCTGCTGGACAACGGCAACCTCTCAGCAGGCACATAGCCACAGAGAGAGATGCTGGAAAGCTCCAGGCAGAGACGTGCTGGAGAACCCTTGAATAGAAGCAGAGGGTCAAATCACAATACCCAC
This sequence comes from Lepidodactylus listeri, assembly GCA_029233225.1. Lineage (NCBI taxonomy): Eukaryota > Metazoa > Chordata > Lepidosauria > Squamata > Gekkonidae > Lepidodactylus > Lepidodactylus listeri. Next base: position 55,250,670 of record JARCFY010000006.1, read on the forward strand.
TGGAATGTGGAGTGCCGCAGGCGGCAATCTTCTTGCCACTGGTATTTAACATCCATATGTGCCCCCTCCGGAGTTATGGGCTGGGTTGTCTGGAGTTATGGGCTGTGTTGTCATCAGTATGCTGATGACACTCAGCTCTATATGTTAATGGATGGCCATCTGTCTTCCATTCCTATGAACTTGGCTGAGGCTTTGGATGTTGTGGCTGGATAGTTGCAGCAGAGTTGGTTGAAGTTAAATCCATCGAAGACAGAGGTCCTTTACCTGGGTTGAGGGGGGTTGGATGTGGGCACCAGGCTCCCCACACTGGAAGGGGTGCCTTTGGTACCAGCCCAGACAGTGAGGAGTCTGGGAGTGACACTGGATGCCTCTCTCTCCATGGAGGCCCAGGTTGCTGCAGTTGCCAGATCTGCATTTTTACATCTTAGGCAGATCAGGCTACTGAAGCCCTATCTCCCCCCCCCCCAAACCTAGCGACGGTGACTCATGCAATGGTCACTTTCAGACTTGATTACTGCAACTCGCTCTATGCAGGCTTACTCTTGAAGCTGATCCAAAAATTACAACTGGTGCAGAATGTGGTGGCATGCCTGCTGATGTCATTGCCTGTGCGGGCTCACATTAGGCACGTGCTCTGCCAACTGCATTGGTTGCCAGTTGAGTGCCAGATTCGCTTCAAGGTGCTGGTTTTGACCTTCAAAGCCTTATATGGCCTGGGACCAACATATCTAAGGGACTGCCTCTTCCCATATATGCCTTGAAGAGCATTATGCTTGAAAGATCAACACCTCCTGGTGGTCCCTGGCCCGAAGGATTTCCGTCTTGCATCAATCAGGGCCAGGGATTTCTTTGCCTGGTGGAGCATGCTACCTATTGAGAACAGGGCCCTATGGGATCTTCAATTCTGCAGGGCTTGCAAGATGGAGCTGTTCCACCAGGCCTTTGGTTGAGGCAACGGGCGCCTCTATATGGCCTCCCTGAGGTTGCTGTCACCTGCCTGTCACCTGTCTATTTACTGACTACTGGCCTTTAACTCACTGTACCATTGGGCCAGAACTTTATAGCCAACTGACCCTGTTTTAAGCTGTACTCATTGTTTTAATGTTTTTCATGTTGTTTTAATGTTTAATGTTTTAAACTGAAATTATATTAATTATAATGATGTTATCTGCTCTGAGCCCGCCCATGCGATGGGCAGGATATAAATGCAAATAATAAATAAATAAATCCTGTGACACCCTTGCAATTTGAGGACTGGCACTACTTTTGAAAAGGCTTCTGAAAAGTAATTACTTTCCATGGAAGTTTTTACCAGCTGTGAAAAGCACCCTCTCCTTTCAGTGTTTTTTTTTTTCAGGGGCCTATGGAAGGAGAGGGAAAGAGCTTGCCCTGGGCAATGCTGATCCAGGATGGAACAGCACTGGTATTGTGACTTGGATTTGTGATGTAATCATCTAGCTGATTGTCTATAGCTCTGTTCATGTGTTTCAGTGAAACAGTCATGCATCATACCTGGTGGCTCAAGGCCTCTCCACTGACCACGAGTCATCTGGGGATGACTGTAAGGATGTTAGACAAGGATGCTAGACAAGGTCCAGCTGGGGATGCCTGCAGACTCTAAGCTACTGCTACAGCAGCCAGCATTCACTCCTAGAAATAGCTTCAGCGCTCTCTGGCTGTTGTGGGGTCAACAGCTCTTGTGTTAGCCTGATTGCCTTTAGCTATTATTAATATTGGGGAATTATGATATTATAAATATGGCAATAGGCAATAGAGAGCAATCAACAATGAATACAGGACTTCTGCTTCCTCCAGAATCACCAGAAATTGACACGAAGGCTGGCTTTAGTATAAAATGATTCCTTTACTGGATGATTCTTCACAAGCAAACCATACACAGTCTCACACACAATTACACAGAACTAGGAAAAGCAGATAGATAAAATATGTTTGCATGAGCAAGACATTCGATGGTATCCTGTTGAAGGCAATATTTACCTGTCTGGAGAGATGATGCGATCCAGGCTGGAAAATGGTGGCTTACAATAAAGGAGTTTACAGGGGTCGTGAACTGAACCAGCAGAACATGAGTACAGACTCTTGGTTAGCCAAGCCTAGAGTCTGCAAGACTGGGTAGGGTAGGGTGAGGGAGGGAGAAGCAAGTGAGTCTAAAACCTGGTGGGGTGGCCCCTTTTGTAAGGGGGCTCAGGGGAAGGCTTGGCTGGTTGCCTCCTTCAGATTCACCCACCTTCTAGTCCATCCCCCAAAAGGTATGTGACCTCCTGCAGGTCACAGGGTGAATGGGGATAAGGGGTTGGTTAATATTGAACTCTCTCTAGTTTCTGTGGCAAAGACACCTGATGAAAGTAGTGGGTCATCCAGCTGATACCCATTGTTCAGCAGTTTCATCCTTAGTTTCAGGGCAGGTGAATCCAGTCTCACAGGGCAAAGCAGTTCTATTAACTGAAGATGGACAAAGGAGGCCTTTGTGCCTGTACTGCAGAAATGCTTTCGGTGGTGGTGGGGGTTTGCCTGTGTGATGAAGAAGGACTTCCTTAATGGCATCTGAAATCCTCTGCTTGGAACAGCAATGGTGGGTGGCTGTTCTAGGTGTTTTGTGTATCTGGGGATGCATAGAATGGTCAGCCTCAGGAACCACTGACACAACTTCCCAGGAAAAGCAGTATCTTCTGCAGGCATGTGTCTCCAGCTGGCATCACTTTGGGTCACCACACGGTTCAGTCCATTTGGTACACATGTTAACACAGTCTCTTTTTACCACTTATGAACTCCCAAGTCCCTAAAAGCGCAATAAGCGCCTTGCAGGGCAACACTTGATAGTGTTTGTTTTCCCTCACTGGGTTTCAACAGGACAATAATGTCACTACCCTCACTATATGTGATGTTTGATTGGTTAGGTCATTATTTCTAGGCGGGGGGAGAGATGCAATTTAAAAGCTGTCAAGTGGGGCAGCCCTAGTTTAAATTCAGTGTATTTCACATTTAATTCAAGACATGCCTATAATAGTGTAATTTCTCGATATTTTTGGCAAGAATTTTCTCACCCAATGTAAAAAATACTTAACTTTAAAAAACCCTGACACTTCTGCAAAAATGTATGCTATTCCATCTGTTTTATGATTAAAGTATGAAAATACTTCAAATATTATTATTACATCTAAGCCTTTAGATTACACTTAATGAGAAATTCTTCTTCATTACATACATTTTTAAAATGTGAGGGCCATTGGAGTTATAGTATACTTAAATGCTGTTTTATTATAGGCAGGTCTTCTTTTGCCAGTCTGCAGTCCCCACTATTTATTTATTTTTTAATTTGATTTATACCCCACCCTCCCTGCAAGCAGGCACAGGGCGGCTTACATTGGTTAATAACCATTAAAATCCACGTAAAAACATAAAAACATTTAACAGTTCAATTATAAACAAGATCAAGGTCAAAAAAAGTACTGTAGTATATCCTTAATTACTTAATTACTCAAGATGGCGTACTAAAGAGTACATACAGTTTTACCATTTTTCAGCTCGGTAATCTTCCAAATTCCATGGCAGCACAGGCCAGATGTCAAAAATTTGGGCCAGGATCCATTCTACAATTGTTGGTGGTTGTAGTGAGGGCAGCTCCGTAATTAAAAGCCTGGCAGAAGAGCTCCGTCTTGCAGGCCCTGCGGAACTGTAAAAGATCCTGCAGGGCCCTGATCTCTTCTGGGAGCTCATTCCACCAGTATGGAGCTGCCACTGAAAAGGCCTTGGCCCTGGTAGAAGCAAGCCTGGCACCCTTAGGGCCTGGGAGGGTCAATCAATTTTGAGACCCTGACCGTAATGCTCGCTGGGGTATATATAGGGAAGGGTGGTCCCTTGGGTACGTCAGACGCTGGCCGTATAGGGCTTTAAAGGTAAGTACCAGCACCTTGAAGTGAATTCAGTATGCTATTGGCAGCCAGTACAGTACAGTACAGGCTGGATGTGCTCCCATCTGGGAAGACTCATCAGGAGCCTGGCCACAGCATTCTGCACTAGCTGCAGCTTCTGAATTTGAGACAAGGGCAGCCCCAAGTAGAGAGCGTTACAGTAGTCTAGTCTTGAGGTGACCATCACATGGATCACTGTTGCCAGATCATTGCAGTAAAGAAAGGTAACCAGCTGCCTAATCAGCTGAAGATGATAAAAGGCCGACCTAGCAGTGGCTGCTACCCAGGCCTCCATTGTTAAGGAGGCATCCAGGAGCACTCCCAAACCACCAAACGTCAGGAATGGGATCCCCACCCCCCAACCACTCCGACTCACTCTGTCTTTGTCCGATTCAGTTTCAGCCAGCTCAGCCTGAGCCAACCAGCCACAGCTTGTAATGCCTGGTCCAGATCTTCCAGTCTGGAGTCTGACTGACCGTCCAACATCAGACAGAGCTGGGTGTCATCAGCATACTGGTGACATCCCAGCCCATGCCTCCAGGCAATCTGGGCAAGGGGGCACATATAGATGTTAACTATAATCGGGAACAGCACTGCCCCTTGAGGCACTCCATATTCCACTGGGTGCCTCCTGGACTGCTGTTCCCCTAGGGCCACTCTTTGTCCCCGACCTTGGAGAAAGGAAGCAAGCCATTGTAAGGCAAGCCCCTAAATTCCCGTGTCGGCGAGGCCGTGGGTCAGTAACTGATGGCCAACCATGTTGAATGCAACTGACAGGTCCAACAGCAACAGCACCGCTGAACTGCCCTGATTCAGGTGCCTCCGGAAGTCATCTGTGAGGGTGACCAGTGCCATCTGTGTCCCATGTCCTGGGTGAAAGCTAGACAGGAAGGGATTTAACATGGAAGTGTCATCCATAAAGCTCTGCAACTGTATCGCCATCACCCTCTCAATTTGCCCAAACAGGGCAAATTGGAAACTGGCTGATAATTAGCCAATTCAGCCAAATCCAGAGACTTTTTTTTAAGGGAGGGCAGACCATTGCTTCCTTGAGTGCCTCCGGGAACCACCCCTCTAAAAGGGACTCATTGATAATTTCCCTTAGGGCACCTTGAAACTCTTCGTGGCCAGTTTTAATAAGCCAAGAAGGGTACAGGTCAAGGCTGCATGTGGTTGGATGTATGGTCAAGAGCAATCTGTCCACTAGCCTACCAAAGGGGATCCTCCTGTGTTATTTGTGACCAGAATCTGGAACCCAGCTGTACCCTGTCTTTGAATATGCAAGTTCAAAGCATTCAGCATAGTTTCCTTCTGCACTGCAGAGTATGGATGGGGAACCACACTCTTGTCTGTCTGGCAATGAGGATACAAATGCACCCTCCACTCGCTTTTTCAAGGTACTAGCTACACACAGCATAACAAGTATGTACAACTGTCCCTGGTACCAGCATGTAGAACATCTACATGATGATGTCTTACATATTGGCTTAATTCCATTGTAGTCTTATTTCTATTATACGTTGTTGCAATTCAAAGGCAACAAATGGAAATAATTTCCTAATAATTAATTGGATATTTTAAAATCTTATGACTGTATATGCTTGTATGAGAAGTTAATGGAAAATATGTCAAATCCTTCTGCTTGATGAGACTTTAGAGTCTCATAAAGCTACTCAGATAATAATTTTTCAGGCAAGGAAATTTGAAAGATTATCCAGGCTCTTTGGTTTTGTGTAACTTTCTGATTGCTTGCAGGGAAGCTTTTATCTTTGGGACAGACTGCATTTAATTGAAAAACATTCAGCACTCACATTTCCATTGTAATTCTTCCACTTTGGTGGCAAGAGCAGGCAATCTATTTCCACAAAAATGCTGATTTAAAAATGATAAGTGGCCAATCTTTTGTGTGAATTATTACAGTGTAATATGTAACACCACATTGTCCTTGGCACTGAAGATTGAGTTCCTGTTCTATGGTTTTTGTAGGACAATTTTAACAATCTGCCACTTCCAAAATATTTTCCAAGCAAGAATGAAGATCTAGGGAAACTCTTAACAGTGCAAAAGGGTGGTGCAAAATGAGAAAAGAGTTGACCATTAAATCACATGATGATAATAAAGTAGATACTAGAACCAGTGTCTGTAGAACTAGCCACTGTTTGCTAAAATATTAAAATGTGGTTATAAAATTTATCAGACTGTAAATACAAACAATTCCAGAAAACTCTGTGTGACCTGATTTGAGATAATTTCATGAAAGTATACTGAAAAACAGATTATCATGCCTTATCATCAACACTGTAGTGTTGTCCGAACTGGTTAGAATGATGAAAGTAGTAGCCATGCCATCACAATCAATTTCCTTTGATGATGTTTGAAACTGAATTTATTACTGGACTTATGGTGAAGCAATTTTACATCCTGCAGTGGTTAAAGTTTCAGAATAAGGTCTGTAACACCCAGGCTTGAATCCCCAGTCTGCCATGTAAATTTACTGCATGACCTTGGGCCAGTTATACATTGTCAACTTAGTGCTGCTAACTCTAGCTTGGGAAATACTTGGAGATTTGGGGGCAAAGCCTGAGGGAGGGTGGGGTTCGGGGAGGAGAGGAGGCTCAGAAGGGTACAGTGGAACAGATTCCCTCCTCCAAAGCAATTGCACATTTTTGCTTTTGACCTTCAGCCAAAGCCTTCCTGTGGATAAGGAGGCTTTGACAGAAACTTTTCAAGGCGTGGAGGTAAATAACATAGCCTGGTAAGTAACATTGCTTTAAGCCTCTATTAAAGGGACAGGACATTTTTCCCTCCAGGCTGTTGGCAATCCTGCATGCTTCCCATTTATAGATGTTGCTGCTCTGGCTCTTGCTCATAGCTTTTTTTGTTTCTCTTAAGTCCCAGTTCTTTCAGTCAGAACAAGGATATCCTTGTAAGCCGCCCTGAGCCCACTTGTGGGGAGGGCGGGGTATAAAAATGAAGTATAAATAAAAAAAATAAATATAAATATCCACTGGTGACCACACTGTGTACTGTATCACTTCATATGGCCATTTTGAAGGTCATATATTCAGATCAGAATCTTAACTTGTCCAGCACTACTATCCTTGAGATTTTTAGTGTGGCCTGATACAGGACTAGTTAGGATGAACAAAAAGAATTAAATTCAAGTGGAAGGAGCTTCATATTGTAATCTCAGGTGCTCAGGGATATGGAGAAGGCCAAGTGAAGACTATAATTCTGATGTTTGCCTGAAGAAAAGGCAGAGGCAGCATGTTTTTGCTGTATAATTGAAGACACACCTATAATAAGGTTGTAGATCAGCAAAGTCATTGTTATGCTGAACTAAACAGATTTGCATGCACCTGTGTGTCGTGATGTACACGGGACAGACAATTAAGGGGGCTCCTTTGATGAGAATAAGAGTAAGGGAGTTTTCTTAGATGATAATGGTCCTATTGATTTCCTCAAAACAAAATATTTGGATGGATAAGCAAGAAAAGTTTCACTTCTCCTAAGAATAGGAAGGTCTGCCTTTGGTCAATGAAAAAGATATGAAAAGTACAGAGCAGGACACAATAGGAGGGTAGACTATAGCTTATTGCTATGCAGCCATGTACTCTTTGTCTTTATTATTTCTTTTTGTTGTCCAAATATAATTCTTCATGTCTTTTATTTGCTTATGATTTATGTTGTGTCCAATACACCATTTTAATTCATTTTAGTTAACTATTTTGAAAGTCCTGATCAAATTAATCAAATACTAGCCAGGCAACATTAATCCCTTACCTTGGATCACCTGTATTTAACTAAGGCACTTTTGTATTGTAGGCAGGTTTAGACCACGGCATGGAGGTATATCTATGCTTACAGTGTAGTCCTGAACAGAGTTATTCCCTTCTAATTCCACACTGAAGTCAATTGAACTTCTATTCTAAAAGCCATTTCTTTTTTAAAAAATAAATTTCATTAAATGTATTTTTAATTGTAGAAAGAACAGGAGTATCATACTCTGTATTGCAGTAAAATAAATACTCTGTATTGCTTAAAATAAATAAATAATGTTTCTATGATAGTGGGATAGCATTAAAAGAAAGGGCAGGCTAGGCAGAAAAGAGTTTATGAAAAGCCAGGGCAACCTTTAAGGAAACACAGTCCTTGCATATTAGCAGACTCTAGGTTCTTGAGGCTGTATTGCTTCATAATTCCCTGAAAGGGGAAAGCCCCAGTAGGAAAACTCCAGTAGGACAGAGTTAGGTTGATGAAGGGTTTGCATGAAATGTAAACACACCAAGTATGTAATTATTCAGTAAACCAGGTGATTATGATGGCTGAGCTGTATTTTGTCCTTGCCCTGCCAAACCCAAAAGTCTGTGAAGCTTTAACAGAGCAAAATGAAAATGCTTCACTCAACAGCATTATATTATCTCTCATGTACAAGCCGCTCTAACCTCAGTCCTGCCTTCTAACCTTTCTATTGCCTTATTTTAAGCATCATTCATGCATACAGTCCATAAATAAGCTTCTATGTTGCAAGGATATGTATACAAATTTCCCCTCTACCAGTTGGAGGAATGTTCACATATATGAAGGTGGAAGTTCCTCATGTATGTAGCTTATCCCATCTTCTGTGCCACATTCCCAGATGCCACTACAAATCCCCTTCATACAAAACTACATTGAAGCCTTGGCTTCTTTTGCACTGGACACTGTCTGTCATTATGAACCAGAATTTATGCCGTAGTCTGAAAGGAAAGAGTTTCCCCAAAAAAACATAATTCGGCACTGGAATATCTGTGCACCACATTTCAACATTCGATCTTTGTGGGAAATTGCCATCAACTGAGAGATGGAGATTCCAAAAACAATACAGTTCCAGGCATGACAGATGGCACCACTTTCTCCTCAATTTTAATTCTCTAAAATAACCACCAGTTTGAACACTGTACTAGCTACTAACGTCTTATGTGACAAAAGTTCTGTTCCAGCCAACAACATTATTCCAGTGCTCATTTAAGAAGAAAAGTTGTTCTGGAAAGGATTTCTCTAGAATATTGTTCCACTTCTGTGAGCAAATTCCTCTGTATGTTTGCCTCACTCTATGGTTCTGGGAAAGGTGTTTCTGAATCTACAGCCAAAGGCAGAACTCTTGTGAATGGATCAGGAACCACCCATTCCACTCTTTTACACAGCATGCCCAGCATAATATAATGTACCAGCAGGGCTGGCTCTCTCACTAGGCTAACTAGGCACCCACCTAGGGGTGCAGCTGGCAAATGGGTTGGTGGAGTGTGAGAGAGAGAGACTCCAACAAGTCCACCCCTGCCTCCCTGTGTGCAGCTCGGGTGCCCAGGCAGGCACAGCGGTACCCCCAGAATGGAAGGTTGCCTGCAGAGCATGGCCAGGCACAGACTTCTTCCCCCCCCCCCCAAAAAAAACCCTTTTGCTTGCAGCTGGCTGGCTGGGGTCCCGCCTAGAGGGTGCCACGCTTGGCCCGGCCACTGAGCCCTGCCAAGCAGCACTGCCTTCTCAACTCAGCTTACAGCACCTCCCCCCAATCTCCTGGAATTCCCCAGCCCAGAGTTGGCAACCCTAGCTAAGCATGGGCTTGAATGGAGACTAGTAGTCTGCATGGGGTTGTTAAAATGCATTTATGTTTGAACATTGGGGGGGTGCATGGGGGGGGCGCCAGAAGGTAGCCTCGCCTAGTGTGTAAAAAAACCTGGGGCTGGCCCTGTGTACCAGGGCACAATGTGAGAGTCCAAAGTCTTCCATTTCATCTACTGGGGAAGCAAAAAGAGCTGTGTGTTTTCCCTCCCATTTTTCCTTTGCACAACTCATGTCTCATGGTCACAGGATGCCTAACACTGCATCCTGACTTCTGTGTACCAAGTGCAGAATTCCAACCACAGGAGAATTTGCCATTTCCACCAGCTTCAGTAGGATGTGAACTGCTCCTACAATATTTGACTTTCTGTTTCTCATTTTGTGGGATCAAGGTGATAACCAAGCTGATGGCCACAGCCCTTGATGTGTCTTTAAAATTTAGCCCCTTCCTAGGATTAAAAAAAAAAAAATCTACAAATACCTTTCAGTCATTTTGTTGCTTTAAAAAAGGCCAAAGTTGGGGGGGGCGTGGCGAGGCGCCAGGGATGGCGGTCACGTAGTTCCGCTGCTCCGTCTCCCGCTGACTCCCCGAACGCCGCAATAAGCGCCCGCGGGAATACTCCGACTCCAAAAAGCGCCTAAATCATGGGCAAAGGGGATCCCCCCAAAACAAAGACCTCGTCGGCGTCGTCGCGCTCCATTAAGGAGCATTTCGAGCTGGAGCCGGGTCGTGCAACCCCGCCCTCTAAGGAAGGCAAAATGGCGGCCGCAATAAAAACGGCCGAGAAAACCCCCCCGGACTCCACGGACTCTGCGGTATTGGCCTATTTAAAGAATATGGAAACAACTTTGTTGGAAGGTATGACCTCTTTAACTACTCAGCTAAATGACATTAAGCTATCAGTGTCTCAAGCAGTGACGCAGGCAGAACTAGCCTTTGAGCAGAGCACAAGAAATCAGGAAAATATTTCTTCATTGCTTGAAACATCTTTGGAGCACAATGATAGACTTATTCGTATAGAAGCAGAAATGAAAATGCCTAATTTAAAATTTCGGGGGATCCCTGAAGAGGCTGAACAAAACAAGGAATTAATTGTTTTTATGGCTTCTTTCCTTGCTAAAGCTCTGCAATTAGAAGAAGGAGTGGTCCCAGTTTTATCTAATGCAATCAGAATAGGCTCTAAAACAGCAGCAAAGAGATCCACTCCCAGAGACATTGTTATTACTGTTCCAGATGCCAGGGTGAGAAAACGTATTCTAATGGAGGCTAAAAATTCTGAGACATTCCAATTTGAAGGAGAGCAAGTGGCAGTATTTCCTGATATTCCCAAAGAAGCCTTACTCATTAGAAGAAAACTGAAAACAACAACTAAAGCTTTACAGGAGATGCACCAGAAATACAGATGGATGCCTTCAGGAAAGCTGTATGTTTTTCATCAAGGTCAACATCTTACAGCTTGGGATGAAGACAGTGGAAAAGAACTTTTGGCTGCACTGTTAAGCGAATCTCCAATGGAACAAGAAGTGAAGCGCTCTGCTAAAAGGAAGAATCTTTTTCCTATGACACCAACGAAATCCAGCAAAATTCCTATACACTCTGGTCTTAATTGAACAGTTTTAGATTTTGTTATGATGATATTATATTACAGGTTGGGAGGAAGGCTCCCTTATAAGTGGTATTTGATAGTCTTAAAGATGCTTTTATAAACTTTTAAAACTTTTGAAACTTATGGTAGTGAAGCACTGTTGGGCATTTGATAACTTTGAAATAACTTGGCGTGGGGAAAGGGAGGGGGGTGGGTGGTTCTGGTAGCTCCCCTGCATCACAGTCCCAGGTGACAGCATTGTTCTGTCTCCCTCCCCTGTGTGAGGAGGCTCCTGGTTTACTGTGGAAATCAATAGTTAAACAAGCAGTTTTAAAGTGCTTAAGGGGGTTGTGTTTTGGGTGGTTGGAGAAGGGGGTGGGGAGAGGAGTTGGTGTGTTTTTTGTTTGTTTTTATTTTTATTTTCCTTTTTGGTTTGTTTTGAAACGGTTGGTTTCGATTAGTGTATATTGTTGGTAGTATAAAGCACCATATTAAAATCCATATTCATTAGACAGTAACATAGACTATATGGATTATTACAACTTTAGAACTCTAAATGTTAGAGGTCTGAACAACTGCACCAAAAGACGAAGAGTGGCAAAAGAACTTTTAAGAACAAAACCAGATGTGGTGTTTTTGCAGGAAACGCATTTAAAACAAGCTGATTTACCAGTTTTGACTACACAGTGGTATCCTCTTCAATATACCTCTCCTGGCTCTTCAAAAGCCAGAGGCACAGCCATCTTGCTGGCAAAGAATCTTCATTTTGTCTGTCTGGGACAGTTAAAAGATGAGCAGGGTAGATTTCTCTTTGTGAAAGGTTTACTGGATGAGGAATTGGTCACACTAGTATCATTGTATGCTCCCAATGATAAACAAGGACAGTTTTTAAGGCTAGTTTTTAGTAAGCTGGAAGGTTTTCAAGAGGGCCTGACAATTGTTGGAGGGGATTGTAATCTTATAGTAAACAAACTTATAGATAAGTCGGGGAAAAATTTAGGTAAAAATCAAAACTTAAAGATGAATCAATGTACAGAATTATTTGATATTTTGAAACAATATCATTTTATAGATGCGTGGAGATTAACGCATGCTCAAGAAAGAGACTATACTTATTTTTCGCCAAGATTTCATTCTTATACCCGTATTGATTATATTTTTCTTTCAGATAATGTTTTAAATAGGCTCCAAGGTTCTTCTATAGGTCCATTTAGATGGTCAGATCATGCTTGTGTTGACTGTCATATATCTAAAAAAAGGGTAGAAAAAAAACACAGAATCTGGAGACTGAACAATGCAACTTTACTGGGTGAAACAAACAGAATTGAAGTGAGTAGGGCCATCAAAGATTATTTCGAATTGAATGATAATGGTGAGGTTGATGATTTTATGTTATGGGACGCATTTAAATCGGTGTTACGGGGTAAATTGCTAGCTATGACTTCTTTCCTAAAAAAGGAAAAACAAAAAAAGATGAAAGAATTATTAGACAAAATTCAACATTTAGAACAATTGCATAAAAAGACCTGCAACAAAAAAATTTATAAAGAATTACTAGCAATACGCAAAACACTAGACCTTATGGAAACGACACAGATCCAGAAGAAGCTTTTATTTTTAAAACAAAAATTTTGGCAAAAAAACCCTAAAGCTCTTCGTTCACTGAAATGGCGTTTGAATCAAAAAATTTCAGAAAGAACAATCTTTTCAATGAAGGATGAGCATGGTAAGACGGTGTCTACAGGAGTGCAAATAGCTAATTGTTTTGCAAAATTTTATGAAAAACTATATGCAGATAATTTTACAACAGAAGTTAATTGGGATTCCTTTTTTGAGAAATATAAAGTAAATAACATTTTATCTGAGCAGCATAGAGCCCTTTTGGATGATATGATCACAAAGCAGGAAGTCATAGAAGCTATTAAGAAACTAAAACCGAATACTGCTCCCGGCTGTGATGGTTTCACGCCGGAATTTTTTAAAGCCTTTTCTAATGATTTGGTAGAACCTTTGCTGAGAGTCTGCAATAATATTTTGCAATCAGGAAGTCACCCCCCCACATGGGGGGAAGCTCATATTGTAACAATTCCAAAAGAAAATAAAGATAGAGAATTACCTGCCTCTTACAGGCCAATTGCTTTGCTAAATTGCGACTCAAAAATTTTTTCTACTATTTTGGCTACTCGCCTTAGGAAAATTATTAATAATTATATACACCCCGATCAGACAGGGTTCATTCCACAACGTTCCATGATGGATAACATACACAGAACCTTAGACATTATTACTTTTTGTAAAAATAATGAGCAAGAGGCTATTTTATTAACAGTAGACTTAGAAAAAGCCTTCGATAGTATTAATATAAAATATTTAAAGCAATTATTGTTTAGAATGGGCTTTGGTCCTTTGTTTTTAAAGGCAATAGCTTCTATATATCTTAACCCTATAGCGAAAGTCCGAGTTGGGAGTATTCTTAGTGATTCCTTTTTTATGCATAGAGGCACCCGTCAGGGATGCCCAATGTCCCCGCTTTTATTTGCGTTGGCTATCGAGCCTTTAGCCTCCGCAATTCGAGCTGACTCCAATATTTCTGGAATTTGTACAGGCTCTATAGTTCATATTATCAGTTTATATGCGGATGATTTAATTATCTACTTATCTAATCCAGAACATTCATTAATGGCATTACAGGACATCTTTAAGGAAATACAAAATTATACTGGTTTTAAAAGTTAATGTGGAAAAATCCAATATTATCCCTATTCTACTCAATAAAAAAACTGTAAACAGTCTTAAGGAGAAATTTCAGTTTAAATGGAAATATTCTATGTGGAGATGTTTAGGGGTAATGATTCCTGAAAACTTAAACGATTTAGTAAAATGTAATTTTTCAGAGTTATTTAAAGATACTAAAAAACGAATGAAGCGTTGGCATAAGCAAGGTTATGCTTGGGCAGATAAGTTAAACATTATTAAGAGTTTTATTTTACCAAAATTTATTTTTTTGTTCAGAGCAATTCCGGCTTTTATTTCTGTTAAGGAATTGCTTAAGTGGCAGAGTGCCATAAATGAATTTTTTTGGGATTATAAAAAACCCAGGATTCGTTTTTCTACATTAAGACGTTTATCAAAACAAGGTGGACTTAGTTTTCCAGATTTAAGACTGTACTATGAGGCTGCCCGCCTATCACAAATAATAAGGATATTAACTAGGTCTGATAGAATAATATGGAGCTCTATAGAAGAAACAGAAACTAAGGGGCTTTCTTTGACTGAGTACTATTGGAACCCACCTACTATGCTTCAAATTGAGAATATTAAGAATGATTTTTTGAAAGCCTCTATGAAACTATGGATAAGATACAAGAAGACTTTTCTACCAGCAGTGTCTCAATTTTCCATCATTACGAATCAAGAATGGTTTATGCCAGGGAAAGATTCGAATTTTTTTAAAGCTTGGGGTTTGGCAGGCATTTACCGTCCTAGGGACCTTTTAGATAATAGTAAAATCTATACTAAATTGCAAATAGAGGCTAAATTGGGAAAGGCAATTCCCTGGTTTCGCTATTTGCAAGTTAGTAATTTGATGCAAAAATTATTTTCCCAGGAGGTATTTTCTAAGCCATTAACGGGATTTGAAATTATTTTAAAAAATCTAGATGGAGATTTAAAAGGCCTTATGTCAAAAATGTATGCTTTACTTATAACATGCAACATAGAAAAGAGAGATCAGCTGCATAAATTGTGGCTTCGTGATGGCGTTTTACTTCCCTCAGTCAAGACCTGGGAGGAAATTTGGGCACAACCCAATTCCAATTCCAAAATTTTTAATATCCGTTTTAACACATTTAAAGTGGTAAACAGATGGTATTTTACTCCGCAACAGTTTCATAAAATAAATCCTGTGTACTCGGCAGAATGTTGGAAAAAATGTAATCAGAAAGGCACGTATGCCCATTGTTGGTGGCATTGCCCAAAGGTTAAAACTTTTTGGATTGAAATTGTAACTCAAATTTTCCTGATTACTGGTTGTGAATTAGAGTTCTCTCTTGAGAATATAATATTGGAAGCTGGGTTTTCAGCTATTGGATTAAAAAATACAAAATGCCAGGTCTCTATACTGGTAGCAGTAGCACGTATCACCCTTGCGCAGTATTGGAAGAATGAAAAGGTTCCAACCCTTTATGAATGGCAAAATAAAATTTGGGAGTATTTTGTATATAGTCGCACATCCGAGCAATTGATAGAGTCTTCACAGAAACAATTTCAGGCAATCTGGTTCCCTATCGTTAACTATTTGTCAAATTGTAAAATTGTTCCAAAGAATCCTTTCTATGAGAAACTATTGTTTTTTTAATTCTTTAAGAAGAAAAAATCAAAATGTGACCTCTCTGTTATAGTGTTATGGTTAGGTTTGAAACCTCTTGTTAGTCATAATGTTATTTACAATTTTTGATACTTTAATGTTGTATTATCCTGGTGATGGATATGTTATGTGTTATTTGATTTGGTTTTGTTTGTTTGTTAAAAAATTTAATAAAAAATTTATTGGAAAAAAAAAAAAAGGCCAAAGTTTATGTTCTCTAGAGCTAAGATAATAACAGGCCTCAGATTTTTCTGTGGTTGTGTGCATTGATTTTCAGGATGTTTGTTGCACCGCAGTATAATCAGAACTTGTAGCTCTAAATGGAGTGGAATCCCTTAAATTGCAAAAAAACATTGTGGCCTAAGCAACAACTTAGGAAACATATGTATATTATATAGATATGTTTTCATTATTTATTTTTTTTCTGTTTTCCCGTTGACCAAAGTATAAAAGTCTATGCTGACTCAATAGCAGTGTGATTTTCAGACAAGTATCTTGAGACATTTTGTCACATTATTAGACATTTTACTTCCTCCCCCAGTAGTATACAAGAAACAATAATACTAGATTCTGAACCTTAAAAACTGTGTTTCAATTAAACTTGTAGTAATCGTTAGATTCCCATGAGGAAACAATTGTGATTGTAATATAATATTTACAGAGCAAAAAGATACAGCAATTCAAATTGGTTTGGAATGTATGTCATTCATTTTCATCAATGATTTTTTTCTCATGTCCAAATAAAAGTTTCAAATTACAGCAGTGAGCTAGTAGAAAGACAGTGTAGTATAGTGGTTAGAATGTTTAGCTTGCTGACTGTGAAACTTGAGGGATAATTTGGGCAAGCCTCTATTTCTCAATCAAACCTATACCACAAGATTACTGTGTGAATAAAATGCTGATTTGAGTTCTTTTCAAGAAGGGTGGCATGTAAATAAAATATACTTTGTTTCCAAAAGTCATATTGCACATGCTGGTTTCCTGAATGAAGATCAGTACTACCACCCTGTTGCAGCAGATCATTAAAGGGAGGGGCAAGGAAGGCAAAATTCCAGATGCTCTGATCACCCTGTGGGCCCATGGAGCTGGACAAGTCAGATTTGCTTTTACATCAATTTGAGCTGGGTCTGAGTGATATGAGGGAGACCAGAGGGAATCTTTGTGCATGGTATCTGTAGTCCTACCTGGAGAATACTAATGGCTGCTGATGGCTTCTTGGCCATGTTCTGTATTTTATGTGTTTTCTAGTCTGGTTTCTTTTTAAAACATTGGTTTCAATTTGAATTGTTTTAGATATTGAGATTTTATTGCTGCTTCCTTTATGGGTAAAAAGAAAGAGTCGTAGTAACTTTTTAAAACATATGTTTTAAACATATGTTTAAAACATATGTTTTAAATGCTGATCTGATATTCAAATAAAATATTCAGGAATCTTTGTACAAGTCCAAATCATGCCAAAAAGACACAATTCTTCAGTGAGTTGTGTCCTCAAATGTATAGCATCACTGATTCTAATAGCCTGACTTAGTCTAGTTAAGGTCAGCAAGGCAACAAAATGCGGTCATCCACTGCTCAGCCAGGGATGTCTGTATACCAAGAATACTCTAAAGGTATGCCTGCAAATATTAGCATTGTATGTTAAAAGGAAGGGTGGGGGGGAGACACAAAACAGCCCCTTGAAGCGGAACATGCTTCCAGGAGCCATGGAATGTTGGCAGTCTTTGAGCATCAATAAGAATGCAGAGAGGAATAAAAAATGGAGGAGGGGAAACTGGCCATTCCTAGCTCTCTTCCCACACCCTCCTCAGTCCAGGATGCAATACACTTCTAAAAGATCTGACTTCTTCTCTTATGCTATTGTATGCTCCCCCCCCCCCTTTATGCTTGTGGAAGGGAAAGACCCCTTGAGTTTATGGAATGGGCATAAAATTAGGGTTGAGAAATGCATGTGATACCAATCCCTCCACCATCTCTTCTGTATAGAATGGGAAGGTTAAGAAAACCACCACCATTCCAGTCTCCCGTGCTGTACTGCTAAGGCTGAAAATGTGATGAACAGCTTTTGTTTCACTGAACGTCAAGGGCATAGACTTTCCAATTTCCCGGGGGGGGGGGGGGTACTGGGGCTGGGCCAGAGACATCACAGGCCATTGTCTCCGGGGGAGGCTCAGCGCTTCCTGGAAAAGTTTGGGGGGGGGAGGGGCTCCAGCTCCCCAGCCCCCTTGAAGTTGACGCCTATGTTGAAACTTGAAGTACAGCAATTCAGGGCCAGCTAGGCTATCCTGCTGTATTGATAAGGTTCCAGGTAAGTGAGTAGGACACTATTAATCTAGAACAAAAACTCAACACTCTTATCTTATTTCAGGATTTCTTAACCTGCAGTTCTTTATGGGGTCCCGGTACCACTATAATCACAAATTTGGTGGTCCTATACCTAGGGTTGCCAGACCCCCTGGTGGAGGCAGGGGTCCCCCACCGCCAAGCCCTGCCCTCCAGTTGCAGATCAGCTGGCCAGCAAAAAGATAATTGGCCTAAGCCATGTCGCCAGTGTTGCATGAGAAGTGATGCCATCATGCCAGCAACATCTGGGTATTGCTCTGGTATTTGAGCAAAAACTCAGTGGTAGAAGCCATTTTTGCCGTACAGTTTTTGCCCAAATATCAGAGCATCACAGCGACATCGCAGCATGATGATGTCACTTCCTATGCAATGCTGGCAAGGTGCCCTGGGCCTTCCTCTTTCCCCTGATAAGTCCCCCCATCCCCCACTGGTTGCCATCAGTATACCTATCAGTAGGGCAGTGAAAGAGGTCTGTGAATGGCTTTTGTATTTGAGAATGGATCCTTCCAATGGTACTCCAGCAGATTTTATTTGATAACAATATTTGTTTGCCATTGTTCATGTTACTTTGCAGTTCTAAAAGCACAGCCATTAGATTCTATAGCAGCACTGCAGGTGCCATAATAGTTACATTTTATAGTTTCTAAGGGATCTTGATCCTTAGGGATTATCCATGAGCCCTGGGAAACTACAGTTCCCAAGAATCATAGCACCATAATTCAAACCTAATCCAAACAAAGCCATAGGAATACATCAAAAAAGCCAAAGGAATACATAGTACTGCAATGGAAATTCTTCATGCACTAGGAAAAACCACTGATGAGTAGCTTTCAAAACTGTACCACTTGTGGAAGGGCTACCCTGCGGGAGCAATTCCAAAAGACTTCCACACAAGGTGAAATGGTGCCTATTGTTTATAGGGAATCAGGTATAGTGACTGACATAATATCCCCATATTCTTCTGGTCATGGATGCAGTCAAATGAGCTAGAAATAGTTGACCTTCAGGATTGCATGTCAAGCCCCAAACTACAAAATAATACAAAAAAATTAACCAACGTTTAAATATTTCCTTAGCTAACCATTCCCTGGGAAATGCAAACAAACAAAAATCCCAGTGTTTTCTCCCAAGTTTTATGCACTAAGAAAAAAATTCTCTGATGGAGGTTGGCAAAGGAAACTGTTGTGTCCACTGATGGCCACTAGGTGCCAGCGCAAAGAGCCCAGAGCTTGGCTCCTAGAACAAAAGGAGCCAAGGATCCAGGAGTCCCGCTAATCCTCCAATAAGACCTAGGTGTAGGGTTACCAGGGCTGGGTTGGAAAATACCTGGAGACTTTGGGGGTGGATCCGGGAGAGGGTGGGGTTTGGGGAGGGGAGGGGCCTCAGCATGGTACAATGCCACAAAGTCCACCCTTCAGAGCAGCCATTTTCTCCAGGGGAGCTGATCTCTGTCGGCTGGAGATCAGTTGTAAAAGCGAGAGATCCCCAGGCCTCACCTGGAGCCTGGCAACCCTACCTAGGTGGGAAATTCAACCCCCTCCCCAATAGGATCATAGGTGGGACCTCGGGTGTGTATATATGTTGGCCCTGTGGCCGGTTAATGCATGCTTGTTCTCTCTAAATAAACTTGAGCTAATCACTATGCCAACGTCGTCCTCGTCAATGCCGCCGAGAACTCAGTACTTTACAGAAACAGTAGACTGAATTGAAAGGAAGTAATATCTGGCCTGGCTGGAGAGAAAAAGCAGCTAGTAGGAAGTGGGAGAATGCTCCCTAATGCCAGATATTGCTCCTTCAGCTAGGAAACTTGGCAGACATGGCTGCCAAAGGGCAGGGTCCAACGATTTGCCATCTGTGCTAAATTATTCAAAGGCCAAGGATCAAGGAGCACTAATACAAAATGTATTCTCTCTATAGAATTGCAGCGCTAGATCACTGGATAAATTGAAAAGGGATGTTTTAGTACCAGGCTTCCTTCTTTGAAACTGCATATGTGATGGTGTCCTTAGCTAGGATCTGATTACAGAACTGATGTGACAATTTCAGGAGTGTCAGCCTGAGGCAGGAGGTTATGGAGGCCACTGTTTATTGGCTCATAAAGAGATGTCTTGAAGGGTAGAATAGCAACTTCCAGTTTCAAAAAAGGAACTCTGTGAGGTACATGCCCAATAGGTATTATTAACTATGGCAGTAACAAGACATGCCATGGTGTAATAGCTCAAATGGACACATCATAATGCTAATTATTTAGTCTTTTAGTTTGAGCCCCCACAGGATATCAAACGCTGCCAAGCATTTACTGTTGCAAAAGCTAATTTCTTAGTTCAATTTCTTTGCCAAAATATCTCATTGCAGTTAGCTTTCATAGAGCCAAGCTGCAGAGTGCCCTAGGCTGCATGCAAATTAATGTACCCTAACCTAAAACTGGGCTGATGTCAAATCTGAAGCAGATGGAGAAAAAGGCAAATTCATAGTGTTTGTAGCCACCAGTACCTCACTCTTTTCAATCCTGAGTTGAGCCTCCGTTGTCCCTTCATATCTTATCCTTTTGGAGATTATAGACTTGTGGCTCCTACCAGACCCTGCATGCCAGGGCTCCCAGACTTCAGGTGGGCAGACTATTTCATAGACTAACAGTTCAATCTTAAACAGAGTTACAGTGGATTTAGAAGGGTGTGCCTCTACTTAGACTCCGACTGTGACAGCTCTCTAACGAGGACCCATGCAGTATTTTATCCAATACATGACATGCATTTACCACCAAATAAATGTTAGACAATACAACAGCAATAATGACAGTTTTAAAAGAGCTCCTGAACCTCCAGCAGATTAGTGGCCATGTGTGATTGATAGAAAGAAATCAGCAATTGCAAAAACAAAACAAAACCCAAGGCCATAGGAGTGGAAAGGCCAGGAAGGGTCCCTAACAGAAGCTTTAGGAAGAAGTTTTGTGATGATGAACTAGTTTGGTGTAGTGGTTAAGTGCACGGACTCTAATCTGGGAGAACCGGGCTTGATTCCCCACTCCTCCACTTGCACCTGCTGGATGACCTTGGGCAAGCCATAGTTCTGGCACAGCTGTTCTTGAAAAAGAGCAGTTCTGAAAAAAGAGCTCTCTCAGCCCCACCTACCTCACAGGGTGTCTATTGTGGGGAGGGCAAGGGAAAGGAGTTTGTAAGCTGCTCTGAGACGCCTTTGGGTAGTGAAGGGCGGGGTATAAATCCAATCTCTTCTTCTTCTTCTACATTGGAGCAGACAATATTCTATGGATTATTTTTTTAAATTGTTTCTTTGTAGAGTTATATTATGCAATCAGCAGTTCTTCTTATTTAACACTTAAGTTATCTGAATCCTTTAAAGCTATTCCACCAAATTATTCAGGCAAATGAGGTTGTGTTTTTAAAGGGATACAGTATTGTGAAAATCAGCTATTCCCAGAATAAGAAATTATTCCTGTTTGTAATGGCTGGGTAAAGTGTTTCATGTAAAGTGTTTACCGCTCCCCCACCTAATTCCAGGGATGCTGTTACAAAAGAGTGATCCAGGGGACATGTTTTTATTAAACTTAAGAATTTGCTTGGTACCATGCCAAGTCTGTGTGAGGTTGAAGGAATCTTATTTGTTCTCAGGTTTCTAGTGAATCTATTGCAGAGCTGATTCCTGCAGTCTGTCTAGACATGGGTAGTGAATGATTTCTTGAGAGAACATTGATTAGAAAACGACTGTGTGCCCTTGAGTCATTGCCAGATCCTGAGTGTCTCTGTGTCACTCCTGATGGATAACACTGATGCAAGAGAAATGAGTAAATGCCTGGACTAAAGAAAATAAGCATGTGGGGGTAATGTTTGGTCTAGGATTGCATAGGGAACGTTTTACAAGGTTATTGTGTTTATTGGTATTCTTTACATCACAGCTTTAAAAAAGCAAAAGGTGTTTATCTGATACCCTCCAGGCATCTGAGAGATACAAATGAATCAGTAATGTAGAGCCAAAGTAGTATGATTAGTCAACCACACTTCACATCTTTCTGGTGATGCTGTTTTGTTGAGACTCAGGATTGATACTCAGTAGGGAACATTACTGAGTAGGACATCCAGAACAAGTAGTACATTCTTTACACAGTTACGGTTTATATAAAATTATTTCAAATGATTGCCAAATTCATAGTGAATTGTTGTTGGACACCAATCCTGGGGTACAGGAAGAAGGATAAGGCAAAATTCAGTGAGCAAATCTAGTCTAGAAGCTGTTATAAGAATCAAGGGCGTCTTCTGGTTTATTGTTCTCAAAAGGCTCCCTTGGTAGTGTGGCTGTTTTCCCTATAATCCCCCCACCCCCTCCACCTGACTAAGAGCTAGGCACTGTGGGCCCCTGGACATAGATTCCATCTGCCCCCCCTTCCCCGAGGACCCTGATCTAAACCAAATATCATAACAAAATGGATCACTTGACTGGCTATTACCACACACACATATATTTTATTTTATATATATAACTAATCATAACTAATCAGAAAATATATATATATAACTAATCATAACTAATCAGAAAATAAAATTAGGAATCTCCGAATTGGCCACCAGTTTTAGGATGATCATAGGAGTTCCAGGGCCCAAAATGAAAGGAACTGGGATATCTTGGCCCAGGTTACCTCTAGATCCCCCATGCAAAACTTGTGTAGTGTTTAAAGTGTCAGGCTAGGATCTGGGAAGCCCATGTTCAAGTTCCCACTCTGCCATGGAAGCTTGATGGGTGACCTTGGGCCTGTCACACACTCTCAGTTTTTAGTCACCTCGTGAGAAACTTTATATGTTGGAAAGCAAACAATATATTATTGTCAGGTGCTGCTATGTATGAGACTGATTGACAGTGAAGTCTTATACTGAATTACTCCAGCCTAAGCCCACTGAATGCTGGAATGTTCTGTCATTCACCAGCTACTATATTTATATGCCCAAATGCTTGGTTCTTAGGGACTCTTTGTTTCCAAATAATATGGTGGCATTTGGAGAATATGGACAGAAGACTATCCAACTAGGTCATTTGACCATAACCATTAACAGGGCTATTTTTGGGCAGGAACACACAGGAACAGAGTTCTGGCTGACTCCTGAGTTTGCCATACCTACAACCAAAACTTCTGGCATGCGTGGCTACAGAGCACACTGCCCTCCCCATGTTACACACAAGAGGGAAAGGCAGCATGTTAAAATGCCCTCTTTCCCTCCCCTTTGGGGAGCCCCTGGGGATTTCCTTGTCAATTTCACTCTGGGCCAGTTAGCTGAGAGTGAAATTGACAAGGAAAAGCCTCTCTGGCTTCCCTTCTCTAGCTGACATGTCCCAGCTGGAAAAGGGAAGGCAGGGAACCTAGGCATGTTGAAAATGCCTTTCTTTCCCTCCCCGATCTGGGGGAGGGAGAGAAAGGCATTTAACTACCCCCCCCCCCCCGCACTTCCCTGAGTCTGTCCGCAATAGATCCCAGGCACTTTCAGATCCCAGGCACTTCAGCAGTGCCTTTCCCCAGCCGTCTGGTTCGGAGGGGAAGGTGTAGACTAGAAAGGCGATGCTGAAGTGGGGCGGAGAAGCTTGGGGGGGGGGGGAGAGGCAAGCTTCCATGCCTGCCCTGTGCTTTCCCAGCCCCTCGCCTAATATGCTAATGAGCTGTGCAGCCAAGGGTGTGGCCCAATATGCTAATGAGTTCCTGGTGTTGTATGTGGCCTATTATGCTAATGACTTCCTGCCGGGCTTTTTCTACAAAAAAGCCCTGACCATTAAGAAAATAAACATCCATAAACATCAAAAGCAGTGAAGTTGCAACTGTCATTTACACTGACTTGAGCCTGGAAAGTTGTAGCGGTAGCATACCTAAGTCTAAGGCTGCAATCTACCAGTGAGGGAGCAAACACTGAAATCTATGGGGAACATTACTGAGTGAACATAGAACCACAATGCAAATTTCCCTCATCTTTGTTTGATAGTTAGAGGCTGATGTGCTGATTGTGTAGTCAAGGCTATTTGTGCTGAGAGGATGTATTAATGAAATAATTAGTCTTCATTTAGTCCTTCCACAATGGATTGCTAAGTGGCAACTGTTCTTTCAGTCCTTCAGTCTCATTGTTTGCAAAGATTTAACTCTGTTAGGCTGTATTAACATATTCATGTATGTTGCAATATCTGTATGAAAACACTCCTAGGCCTGCTGAGAGGAGCTGGGATTTGAGTAACCATTTTGAAATAGCTTAATATTTACTGTTATTGTCTCTGCCACCTTGAATATTTCATGTGACAGTCAATCAACAGTCCAGTAAACAAAACCAAGAGAAAACAAATATACCAATAAAAGGGATAAATCTATAGTTAATAAAGTTAATGTCACAGTTCCAAGGGTTTTATGGTAAATCTCATTGATTTAAATGTTTAACATTTCTAAGACTGTCATATTAACATTGTGAATAGTTTAGGGGGAAAAGGATATATCTACACTTATAGTGGATTTAGAATGCAATCTTCTTCTCAGTCTTCCCATAGAGTTCATACCTACTCAGTGGTCATCATTAGGGTATTTCTGTCCAAGCACAAATTCTGGTGTTCATTGCTCATTATCACAAAGGCGGAAGGGCAGTGAAACCCTCCATCAACTCCTTATAGAATAGAAAAAGCCCCTTTCTGGAGCACAGATTAACCAATAACCGCTACACTCAAGGGATATCTGAAAATATCCAATGCTATTTCTATCCCACCAGAAGCTGGAGGAAAAAATTAGATGTTTCTGACTCCCTCAGAACAATATGGTTTTCAGCAATTCAAACTTACTTATTAGCTGCTAAGATTAAAATCCCATGTATGGAAAATTACAAATATTATTGTGGCAGAATGGGCCTGCTTCAGCTGGCAGGCCCCACTCTGCCCACCCTTCCTTTGCTTGATATGGCACCTGAAGGGGCAGTTCTTCTCTACTGCTCTGGGTATGGCTGCCACCACTGTCCCTCTCTGGGGCTCTGGCTAGGTGGGACAGACTCCTAACCTGCCTCTCCACAATCACCAGGAACCCACCCTGGGGCTTCCTGGGAATCTTTGGGGCTCCCCTGGAGAGTTGGCAATTGGCCATTCTGTCCCTTCTCTCCTCCTCAGGGATTCCCCAACCACTCCTGGTGTGTCCAAGTGGCTGGGGGACTAGGTGGTACAGAGGGATCTCACTCCTTTGTCACTGGAAAAATTTATTTGAAAATACTCAACTATTTACAGGCATACAGTGAACTGAAGAATAAAAAAAAATATAACAAATCCGCTCCATCTTTCTCTTCTCTATACTCATACCCTGTCTAGATGGTCAGCAGGGCAGGCACACCAGTTCATTTCAGAAGAGAAGGTTAAATCCCCATTTCTCCCAGCATGGCCTCTGCCTGCTGCAGACTCCAACCAACTGTCTGACAGGCTTTAGACTTTTCCACAGACTAATTTCCCTTCTGACAGACTTGCTTCCCACCCAGGAACTCGGTCTCCCTCCTGCAGCATTCTGGGGCAGATCTCCTCATAGCCTTGATGGACTTCCTGTCCTCTCTAGGGAGCTGCCCTCAGATTGCTGGTTGGAGACAGGAGGGGAGGGGAGAGCAAGGACAAGGCCTGCCTCAAGTTTGATGGCCCCCTCCTATCCAGCCCACACCATCCACAAAATGGTGTTTCTCCACAATTATAATATTACAAGAAGGGGGGGACCCACGATACTCACGGGGGGGAGAGAAGGAGCTCCACCAGTGGAGGAACCACCCACAGTTGAGTCTTCTCTCCCCCACATCCCCCCAGCTGCTGCAGCAGACCTGAGCGCCCAAAGGGAGCTCCGGCCCACCATTTCTCTCCCCCTCACCCCCGGCTACCGTGGCGGGCCTGCTCGGCCCGCCGCTTCCCCCCAGCACCGGCAAGGCCTGATCGGCTCTCACCAGGCCTGCTCTAGCAGCGAGGCTTAGATGCCTCCCAACTGCCGGCCACCGCAGTTCTGAGAGCGTTCCCTGCGCGTGCGCAGGGAACGCTCTAACTTTTCAGGGGATTTAAACATCCCCTGAATATTTTTTGAAACTTTTTGGATTTTTCTGCAAATGTGGAGAGTCCCCCACATGTGCAGAAAAATCTTTCTCCCCCCAAGTGCCCCCCATGTGGATTTAGATATCCACATGGAGGGGGCCACTTCAGAATTAGATATATAGATATAAGTTAAGATTGTCACTGGCCAGGTGGAGATATACATATTTCCATTGTGTAATAGATTTCTGGGAGCAAGTCTACCTGGTATATTCAAAAGTTATTTTATTCCCTTTAAGAACAAATAATAATAGATATAATTCTAATTACCCAAATGAAGTTCAATCAACCAACTATTCTAGTCCATTAATTCTTGATATAATTACAGTTCTAGTTGAAAGTTTATTTATTTATTTGTTTATTTAATTTAATTTATAGGCCGCTCTCCCCGCACAGCAGGCTCATTCAATGAAAAGGTTCATTGAAAAGATTAGTCCTGGTTATATCAGAGTATATTAAAAATTCAGGTTCCATCCTGGTATACTTATAATTGGTAAACCAGCTGGGTTATATTAATTTATTTACAAAATTTGTATCTCATCTTTCTGCCCTCACAAATGCCACCAAGGTGGTTAACATTTTAAAACTTAAATAATAAAATCACATTTTAAAAACATTAAAATCAACCTCCTCAAACACACATTAAAATCAATTAAAAACAGAGTCTGTCTGTCTGTCTGTCTGTCTGTCTGTCTATCTATCTATCAAAACATAAAAACAGGAATTTAAAACATTGGTCAGGAAGTTCACTGAATTGGAAGTTCACAAAAAAGTTTTCACCTACTGGTGGATAGCAACAGAAGGGGACAGACAAATCTGGGAGAGAGTTCCAGAGCTTGGGTGCCATAACCTAGAAGATCCTCTCCTGGGTTTCCACCTGCTGAATCTCAGTAGGTAAGGGTTAAGAATGGACATGAACCACATTTTGTGTTTCAGTTTGAGGGTTTGTGGCTGAACTACAAACCAAACCATGAATCCATACAAACTGGGCGGTTGGTTTGTGAAGCATCCTCGTTTCTGAGCCATTTAAAGTTTAAACGCCTGCTTTCTGCTCCCCATGGCTTTTCACGGGGAGCAGAAAATAAGAGTTTTCAAATAGCTGAGCAGTGGGACTGCCACTCAGCTGTTTGGTTTAAATGGTTCCTAGCCTAATATTAACAAAACCAGGAGTTAAGTTACTCTTGTTCCTAGACCACAATAGGCTGCCACCAGGCTTGCTTCATCCAGGAATGCAAGGTACAGGCCAGCCCTGCTTCCTTTAGGACATTAAACAGAAATCTGAACCCTCTTCTGAGAGTCAGGAGTTCCATGCACACACACAATGTTGGTAGGACCAAAAAAGCAACTAGAAAAAGCCTTCTACAAACCCCTGACAGACACACCAAACAGGTATGTAAGTTTTATTTATGGTACAAAGCAATATCAACATACTATGTGAACAGAAAATTAAGAAGGTTTTTAATATCTCTAACAAAATTACCTTAGTCATTACAGCACCAATTATCCACAGCAATTCTTGAAGCATAAACAAAGAGCAACCTGCTTAAGCAGTTCAAAATTCAGACCACAAAAAATCTCAGTCCATCTGGCAGAGTTTTAGGGTTTCCAATTGACAGCCCCTCCCTAACAGTGCATGGACACTGAGGGTGGGCTTTCCTCTGAGTTGGGGAGACCAGGGGGGGATGTGTGTGCTCAGCACCATAAGTATTTGCTACAGAAAAACATAAAACAGTATTTTTGCAAGATTTTAAATATTACATGCATATTTGTGATGGAAGGCAAGATTCTGCCTTGAAATAAACACTGAATCAATTTATGGGATTTTTAGAAATGTAGATGTCCAATTGTGAGTGATTTGCTACTCAGAGGGATGACTCACACTCACAAATCTTATTCTAATGTAGGTATGCATCCTCTGCATTGTAAAAGCTGGTAAGAGAAATTGCACTAGTATGTGGACAGCTGTACATCCTCAAACCAAGATGAAGAACAGGGGATACTGAATTTTTCAAGCTGAATATTCCACTCCCACTCTCTCTCTCTCTCTCTCTCTCTCTCTCACACACACACACACACACACACACATACAGATTCAGTCTCAAGAAAACTCTTAGACTTCTACCTGGAAATAGATCAGCAACTCTCTTCAAAAACTATAAATGTCAAACATGAAACTTTCCGAAGAACCCACTCAGTGTAGTTAGTGTCATGCCTCCCACTGTTAGCATCTAGGCAGTAATTTTATGTAAGCTGTGCAATGCATGAAAGCAAATGTGCCTGATTATGCAGACTAGTTCCAAAGGGGAAAAGCACAACTGCAGAACAAGAATGAGAAGCAACATCCTTACCTTTATTATATGTATTCTGTACTCCTGAGGTCATTGTGAGTCAGTACTGTGTAGT
The DNA here is from genome assembly GCA_029233225.1 of Lepidodactylus listeri. NCBI lineage: Eukaryota > Metazoa > Chordata > Lepidosauria > Squamata > Gekkonidae > Lepidodactylus > Lepidodactylus listeri. The sequence continues at coordinate 55,278,974 of JARCFY010000006.1, forward strand.
GGCCGGATCAGGACCTAAGAGATCCAAGTCCCCACACAGCTGCAAAGATTATCTGGTGACCCTGAGGCATTCTCTGCTTAATCTATTTCACAGAATTCTTATGTTGATAAAATGAAGGAACAGAAAACACCATATTCTGCCTTAAAATGCTTGAAATAACTGGGGGATAAAATATTATACAGAGGACTTAACCTTTCACGACTGATGCCAATTCTTAACAATTAATAACAGTGACTGTAGCAACACAGTTATTGCAATTTTTTTTCTGAAGCCAAACCTCATACGAAATCAAGAGTTTCTCCCCAAGATGATATATACAAAACGTTTTGAAGGAGCCCCCAAGGGTTTTGATAACTCTTGAAAACTTGTCTTTGGAGACCATGCATACATTGGCTTAGATCCTCCAGAGTTTTTCTGTGGGTGGAAATGATGGCCCTGGACTTACCTTGGGCCATTTTGCAGCTGCAGGCAGAGGAGTGGGATCAGGAAATGGTGGTTCTGCCCTCCAGCCACATCTGTGGCTGGGAGCCTTGTTGCAGCAATGAGAAGCCTCCTGAGCAGGGGCCCAGCAGTGTTCCAGCCAGCCAGCCCATTGCCAGTGGCCTGGGTCAGCCTGGAGGGTAGGGTTGCCAGCCACCGAATCCAGATGGGGGTTTCCTCACTTTTGTGGGCTCCTTTCCACTGTTGGGCAGCTGGCCAGTGGGGGGAACCCTGTCTGCAAATGCAACATGTTGACATCACCCAGAAGGGAACATAACATAAGAACATAAGAGAAGCCAATGCTGAATTAGGTAAGTGGCCCATCCAGTCCAACATTCTGTCACACAGTGGCCAAAAGGTGCCATCAGGAGGTCAAGCAGTGGGGCCAGGACACTAGAAGCCCTCCCACTGTTGCCCTCCCAAGCACCATCACTCACCCCAGACTGAGAGCCACTGATGGACCTCTGCTCCATATCTATATATCTAATTCCCAAGTGCCCCTGTGCGTGTGGATACTTATTTCCGCAAATCAGGGCACATGGAGGGTAAAGTGATTATCCTGCACATGTGGGCCGCTCCCCAGGGCTGCAGAAAAATCTAAAAACTGTAAAAAATATATACGGGGAAGTTATAAATGCCCCAAAAGTAAATCAGCATCCATTGCTCGTGCGCAGGAAACGGACTTACCAGAGGCGGAGGACAAGGAGCCTTCTCTCCCCCTCCCCCTCCCCCTCCCCCTCCCTCCCATAGTTCTGATTGCACTGAGTCCTCCCTCATGGCCACGCCCCCTCCACCAAATGGATGTTCAAGCCTCCAGCAGCATCTACCTTGCGATTTTCACTCCCTCCCTTCACAACCTTCCGCTTGCAAGAAGAAAGCACACACTTACTCAAAAGTGGGGGGGGGAGGGGTAAGCCAGCAGAAAATAATCATGTCTGTGTCTGCCCTTTGAGCAGGTGAGAGAAGTTCCCAGTGCCTGTCTCTTCCCTCTTTCCCATCTTCCTCCCAGGGAATTGGTTTTATGTTCTACTGTTATAGGGGAACGAAAAAACAGGGTGGGCGGGGAGAAAAATCTTTTCTTCTTCAAAGACTGCAGGAGCTTACAGGTAGGTTGGCTGTTGGGTAGGAAGGAATAGGGTTGCCAACTCCAGGTTGGGAAATTCCTGCACATTTGAGAAGTGGGGCCTGGTGAGGGTGGGATTTTAGGAGGGACTACAGACCAGTAAAATGCCACAGAATCCACCCTCCAAACCAGCCATTTCCTTCACTTAAACTATTGCCAGCCTCCAGACAAGGGCTGGAGAGCACCCAGAATTACAACTGTTGTCCAGGTGACGGAGATCAGTTCCCCTGGATAAAATGTCTGCTTTGGAGGGTTGCTGAGGCTCACTGTCCCAAGCCTCACTGTCCCAAGGCTCCACCCCCAAATCTCCAGGAATTTCCCAACCTGGAGCTGGCAGCCCTAAGGTGAATTGATCTCTGCAGCTGGGAGATCCATTGTGATTCCCAAAGCACTGCCACTGCTGCTGTGGGGAGAGAGGAAGCAGGCAGAAGGCTAGGATTGTGATGCAGTCAAAAAGAGAGAGTGATGGGGGGCAGAAAGAGTGATGAGGTGGGGAGGCAGAAAAACAAAAAGAATGATGACGGGTCAGAAAGAGAGAGGAAGTAACATACATGGAGGAGAGAGAGAGAGTAAGAAAGGGGGCAGAAGAGAGAAAGAGTGAGAGAGGTAGGGAGAGAAGGGAGGAAGCAAAGGTGTGAGAAATGGGATAACCATCCTGCAAGTTTCTTGTGGGTCTCCACTTGTGTTTATCTAATTCCGTCTTGAAGCCGTCCATACTTGTAGCCGCCACCACCTCCTGTGGCAGCGAATTCCATGTGTTAATCATTCTTTGGGTGAAGAAGTACTTCCTTTTATCTGTTCTAACCCGATTGCTCAGCAATTTCATGGAGTGCCCACGAGTTCTTGTATTGTGAGAAAGGGAGAAAAGTACTTCTTTCTCTACCTGCTCTATCCCATGCATAATCTTATAAACCTCAATCATGTCACCACTCAGCTGTTGTTTCTTCTAGCTAAAAAGCCCCAAGTGCTTTAACCTTTCTTCATAGGGAAAGTGTTCCAACCCTTTCATCATTCTAGTTGCCCTTTTCTGTACTTTCTCCAAAGCTATAATATCTTTTTTGAGGTGTGACGATGAGAACTGTACACAATATTCCAAATGAGGTTACACCATTGATTTATACAGGGGCATTATGATACTGGCTGATTTGTTTTCAATTCCCTTTCTTTATTCTTGCCATTATGTCACTGACATCATGCAGCAATGCTCTAGTTTTTGGGCAGAACTTTATGGTAAAATTGGGCTCAAATCATAGAGCTTTGGCCAAAACTAGAGTGTCGCCATGTGACATGAGCGACATGATGACTCCCAGAGAAGACCTGTCAATCCCCTGCTGTCAATCCCCTGCCAGCTGCCAGGTAGGACCTAGGAACCTAGTAGGCCTGAGGAGCAGAGACCTCTTTGTGGTCTGGTCTTCCCCCTTATTAGGCTATGCTGCCCAGGATCATCACTCAGTCAGCTCCAGCCATTCCTCCTTCAGTTGTATGTTGTTTTGCACAGTCACTGACCTTGTTATTTTTGTCACAGCTTTAGGGAGGTTTCAGGCATTGGGATGGATCCATTTTGATGGGAGGCTGTGCCTGTGTGCCTGGCTTCCCCGGGTGGGGACCCCCAGGCATCCTGGGGGTGGACCCCTGTAGTGGCATACTGGTGATCCCTGGCCCCAAAGATATCAGCTGTCCTTGACCAGAGTCAGGGCTTTTTCAGTCCTGGCTCTGACCTGGTGGAACTCTCTCCCAAACACTTCCAGGGCCCTGCGGGACTTAATGCAATTCTGCAGGGCTTGTAGGGCAGAGATGTTCCACCAGGATTTTGGCTGAGGACAGCAACAGTTTCCATCATGGCTGGCACTTTTCATTTCTGCATTCTCTTTACCTGCAACACTATCTGGAATGAGCTTAAGATCAAATTAGTGACACCATCTGGAAATTATTTTAAGACTGTAAAGAATGACTTATTTATTAATTTTAATAATTTTATGTTTGCTGTTTTTAACTCCTGTCGAACAAACAAACAAGCCCTGTGATAAAATGACAAGAACAGTCCAACATCCTCTTAACATTTAATAACTCTTATAAATATCAATTATTGTGTTAGAAAAGTACAACATCCTCAAATATCAATTATTTTGTAAGAAAAGTACAACATCCTCAATGAGCACCCAGTTATCCACTCATTTCAACAGTCTTCCTCAGGAGTAGTTCTTGTCATTTTTATGACTGTTCTTGTCATTTTATCACAGGGCTTGTTTGTTTTTTTGATATATTTCCTGTTACTGTGATCCCTGCTTTGGCTTATTTAACTCCTGTCGTACATCACCTCAAGCCCTATGTATTCAGGGACTGGTGTGTCCTGGAATACAGGCAGAGCAAGGCAACAGAGCTAGATCACAGTCAAGAGTCCAGTCCAAGGGCCAAATATCAGTTTAGCAGCAGTCAGAGTTCATGGGTTGTTCAGGAAAGCAGAGTCAAGGCAGCCTGACGTCATTGATCAGCAAGGTTCAGGCAGGTCAAAAAAGCAGAGTCCAGGGTCAGTCCAAAGGTCACAGGAGGCAGGCAGAGTCTGGAGCTGTGGTTGTGAAGTTCACAGGGTTGTGGCCAGTTGCTTCCATATTCTGCAGTTCTCCAGGTCTGATTTTTATAGGCATTCCTTAACAAGTCTGATTTACAGCCATCTGCTCCAAGGTGCTCCTGCACTTAGTCAGAACTGCTATCATTAAGCAGTTGGTGCCGAGCCAAGAGGTGAACACTCTGTCTGCATGTCTTTAAGTCTTGTCGGAGCTTTTCCCTTCACCGGTCAATTAACAAGGGGGAGCCTGGTGGGCTACTTTCTTGCAGCTGTGCTTTGAGGACTGCTTCAGAGCTATGCATGGTTTGTTCAAGGTCTGCTGCCAGCAATGAATCTTGAGGCTCCTGTATCTCTAATTCACTAACTTTAGCTGGTTCAGAGCTGGCTGCATATGGTTCCTCAACTCCTGAGGTCTTCAGCCACACTGGACTCAGGCTGGTCAAGCTGGCCCATGACAGGGCGATCCATACATTTAAAGTATACATAAATAATAAATAAATAATGCCAAGCTCAGATGCTGTCACCTGGCTCCACTCCCAGGAGGCAAGGGAACCATGCAGAAGCTTGCAGCCATGTTTGACCAGTGGACATGCTATTCCTGGTTTACCACCAGCAAGCAGGCTGGAGAAAGCTTCCATTGGTCAATAGGTAGGTTGCCTGATGCTTGGATCAATGCTCTCTGCTGCGCCAGTGCTCCACTAGCTGTAATCAGTAAAGCTATAGCCTGTTTTATTCCACCTGGGTTTCTTTTCTTTTTTAGTAGATTTTAAGTTTATTATACGTCAAACAAACATACAAAAACATACAAAAAACAGATGAACACACGAAACATACAAGTGAGGGGGACTTTTTACATCTTTGCAATATCTATTATGTTACTTCTTACAATATCCATTTATGTTTTGATTATATGTAAAACCAATATAATTTGTCTTTGAGAGTGGCATGTAAATGTAAATAAGTTCTGTGATGTCTCCAATTCCATTAAAAGCATGCATAGTTCATTTACTGTATTCTTCCAGCCATATATAAAATCTTGACCATATATTCTGGAATTTTTCTTCTTGTTGTACTCTCAAAAATAAAGTCAATTTGTCCATCTCCACAGTTTTAAGAGTTTTGGTTATAATTTCTTCTTTTGAAGGTATCTCATCTTTTCTTCAGTATCTAGCATATAATATTCTTGCAGTAGTTAATACATGTACAATAAAATAAAAAACTTGTTTCTTAGTTTTCTGGTCTTACATTCATTAAGAATAGTTCAGGGGTAAAGGTTATGGTACAGTTTAACACTTTTTGTAACATTTCGTGAATCCAGGCCCAGTATTTTTTTAACTCTATTGCACGTCCACCACATATGAAAAAATGAGCCAGCAACTTGTTTACATTTCCTGGGTTTCTGTATTCCTTTGTCCCCCTGCCCTTTCCCCTGCCTGCCTTCTCCCCTGGCCCTTAGAATCACAAAGATTTCTGCTCGCATGCATAACTTTCTCATCTCCTTGCTCCCACAGCAGTCTTGCTGTCTGAAGTGGGGTAATGGGGAGGTGCAAAAGGTAATCCTGGAGCATGATAGCTCAAAGTTGCAATAGATTGCTCCTGTGTTCACTTGTAGGAGAGCAGTGGGTGTTGTGGCAACTAGGAGAGCCTCTAAATGGCAAAGCAGGTACAGAATGCTGGATGTATGACTCAGTTTAGCAGGAGATACTCTCAGAGGTATTGGTGGCAGTGGCTGTGACTGAGGTTGACACTCCTAGGGAGTGAGAAGAAGGAGCAGCATCACTGACTGGAGACTTAGGACAGCCATGGGATTTTTCTAGCCTCCTTGGGGCAGGGGGCAACCTTTACACATATCAAAAAGGAGCGTGAGACAGCATGAAATTTATTTACTTCATTTACAGCAGCCAACTGGGACCCAAAGTGGATTATAGTGTTCTCCTCGTCTCCATTTTATCCTCACAACAACCTTGTGAGGTAGGTTAGGCTCAGAGCATGTGACTGGCACAAGGGCACAAGGTCACTCATGGCAGAGTCGGAGGTGAAACCTGGTTCTCCCAGATCCTGGTCTGACCTCTCACCACTACACTAGTTCTCATGTGGGCTCACTGACATTAGAAGTAGGGTTATCTAGTGATGAATGAGACAAATATGTGTCCAGTTTGACTTTGGCATTGCTCAGATGTAACAGTGAACTTCCACTGTCTTATCTCAAAAATATGGCATTTTTCTGAAAGTGTAGCATTCATGCTAGGATCTGATATTACCATCTTTTTACCATTTATATTATTGAACTTTAAAATATATTCACTACCCTTCCTTGTGAATTATTCCAAACTTTGTTGAAGTTTATGTTTCCTTCAGCTACACGAAAGGTTATAAAAACATGCATTTCTTCATTGTCAAGTAAACACAGTCTATTTATACAGAAGGATGAGTTGAACAAATCCCTGGAGTATGTGCACGTAGTTTCATTCCTTCCACAGCCATCTGCTGCCCTGATTCCAAACAAAAGGAAAACGTCTTTCACCTTATGGCTTTTTCACACACAAAAAAAATTACAGCTAGAACTATCTTCTTGTAATAAGTACTACAAAGTAACTCAACTCACGTTCAGAATGATTCTGGAAAGAAAGCGGTCATTTTGTCAGACTTCCCTGCATTCACTACCTTCTGACATTCTTCAAAGCACTAAGTGTGCTGGCCCCTATTCTACAAAGGATTAAAGAGCAAATGATCAGCTATCTGAACTGTTGGGACTGCTACCAAAATCATCATAAGGGAATGGCAGAAAAAGATGAGAGAACAAAACCCATTATTTTATACAAAGTACAAGGAAGGTTGGAACTGAACTGCAAACAGGAACATTTGTCAACTTAGTGCCCTAAAGATCTCTGGCACTCCCATTAAGTCTGTCTCCATATCTGATGCTTCTCTCTGTGGTATGCTGGTACTCAGGCAGTTCCTTCCTTGTCATCTTTCCCACAGAAATCATTGGACAATAGCGGGGGGGGGGGGGGGTTCAAAGCTGCAAAGACAAGGAAGCAGGATATTTCACATCTGTAAATGGATGTTCATAAAATGCATCAGAATAATGATAGAAAATGTGTTAATGTCTTACTGTTAGAAGATAATACTGTATTATTATTATTATTTTTGTTTTCATTGGCTTCATTAGCAGTGGGGGGTTGTGCTGGGAGAGAAACCATTCAATTCATATTGTCAGAAGTCACTTTGTGAGGATCCAGAGAGTCTGTGACTGCTTGGTGCTCTCTATCCACCTCCACGGTTTCAGCCAAGACCCCAGGGTGAGCAATGCTCTCAGAGGTATAGAGGGGAAGGGGTTAAACATTTGTTGCTGCTTCTGTTGCCAGTACCACCAGTCCATTCTTTGGGGTATTGGTTAAGAGTGGTGGACTTTGATCTGGAAAAAAGGGTTTGATTTCCCACTCCTCCACATGAAGCCAGCTGGGTGCCTTTGGGTCAGTCACAGCTCTCTCAGACCTCTCTCAGCACCACCTACCTCACAGGGTGTCTGTTGTGGGGAGAAGAAGGGAAGGCAACTATAAGCTGTTCCAAAACTCCTTCAGGTAGTGAAGAGCAGGGTATAAAAGCAACTCTTCTTCTCTTCCTCATGTTAGCCGAATTGCTTTAATTTAAGATTAGCAATTGGCAAAATACTGGGTTCTTTGCCAGCTATACCAAGGTCCTGCCCCTTCCAAAAGTTCCCAGCAAATAGGCAATAAGGCTGAGTGGTTCGTTTGAATGATGTTTACTGTAAGATGTTTTCAAGCATACAAAACAGAATCATACACGCATACACACAAGTCCTAAGAAAATTAGATAGAAGATAGCACTGTTGCATGAGCAGGAGTTTCGTTGAGGGGGAGATACTTGACCTGTCCTGGACATGGGTGGTCCTTTTCCAAAAGAAGATTAAGAGGAGAAAGGAAAAATGGGGAGCATGTAAAGCAGATAGTGGAAGCTCAAGAGAGCGATTGTATGATGTGCAAGATCTTTTATCAGGTGGTATTGGGGCGGGCTGCGCTGACCACATCCCACTAACACACCTACCAGTTAGTCCGTCCCCATTAACCCTACCATTGGTCAAGGTAAAAAGGAGGAGGAGATGGGAAGGAGTGGTCAATATTGCAAATCTAGGTGCTAAGCAGGAACTGACACCTGGGCAAGCTGCTAGGATTCATGGCGCCATTCCATTGTCTCTTGATGGCTCTGGCCAGGTCACTCGATGGCCGGACGATTAGTTGCCAGGTAACGTCACTTAACATAATCTCTTGCAGGAACTTTGGGGGAAGGTGTGAATTGACCAGTGTAAGGAGACAGGAGGACCCTTTGAAATGGAGTTCTTGTCTTTGTGTCAGTGTGAACTTCCTGCCATGGACTGGAGCCTTTTACCGCAATAAAGAGTGCATTTCATCCTTTGAAGCAGAATAACCCAAAATTCAAACTTATGATCATAACAGTCCATAAGAGCACATATTGTGCCTTGCTGGCTTACACTCAGACTGGGGGCTCATGCCTTTCTCTTCCAACTTATGGTCTCCTCTCCCCAGTCTCCTCATGGGCTTTTTACTCAACATTCTTTCTTTTCTTTGCAGGTCCTCTCCATGTTTGTTGAGCCCTCACCATCTGATCTTCCTCTTAGAACTCCTCATCAGATGGCCGGGCCTTCCTTCCACCAGGCACTCTCTCCTCTTACAGGTAAATCCCAAACCCTTCTTTGTGGAGTCTCCATGACTGGTCTCCTCTGATTCCCCACTCACACTTGTGGTCCTGGCTGGCTCCTGGGTCTCACTGCCAGTCACTATCCAGCCTCCTGCTCCCTCCCCCTCAAGGTGCATCTTCCCTTTGAGCTTGTGAGCCATGAGAGCAGTACCCACTTGCCCACTGGCACCACTATATCACTTCTGGCTGGGCCATGTTTACATCAAGACAGGCAAGCCAGAGCACCTAGCTACTGTGCAGGACTCATGCCCCCTACCTCCTGCTCACAGTGTGGTTTTGCAAAGGAACACAGAAGCTCAGCTCTCCCCAAGTCACTAGTTAGCAGTAGTATCTTTCTTTAGCTGCCCCCATGACTCACACCTTGTGTTACTCACAAATGCCAATCCCTCTAGTTCTGGTGCTTCAGAATACTGACTTTGGGACAGGCTCAAAGAAAGCAAACACTCTGCTAAGTGGAGATCACCTATTTGTAGTTGCAAACAAAAACAGACCCTGCTGCCTTGCCTTTGGATGGAGCCATTTCGGGCTCATCAGTGTGCATGTGACACGTGATGCCTCAATGTTCCACTTCATACATTCTCTCTCCCAGATCTGAAGTGACCTGGTTCACCAGGAAGCCAGGTCTGCCTGTTAATTATGTCACCACCAACAAGGTCTGTGTCACATCACCCTACAGTTCAGCCATCAAGTTTGCAAGGAGCTGCACATTTGCCATATGAGCAAAATAATCCCAAATTTAGCTCACCATAATCACTCCCATCAAATATGGTAAATTCATCTGACAAACTCATTTGTGGTGAAGTTTACTCCATCCCTAGCCCAGTTTAGAGACAGTAAACAGTGCTGATCAACTACCTAGAAGAGAAAAGGACAGACTAAAGCCAGGATTCCAACCATACCTTGAACAGATGATAAGTGTCACTACTTGGCCCCTGGCAGAAACAGGACAACTATATCCCACCTAGATAAATACAATAATCCTCCATTCTGAGAATTTTAAAAGCACCAACCATATTTAAAAAGAAGCATTCAGCAACCCTCCCAAACAACAGGTTGTAACTTTACTGAAATTGACATTTGTTATTCAGTTTCTTCAGCTATTTCAAACCTAAAACATTTCCTAACACAACATATGCCTTTGAGATAACCAGTCCTTTTTTAAATTTGTGAAAACTGAACAAACTACAGGTAATTTAAATAAATGGCTTAGAAGTGAGTTGAAAGTAACCCTGAAATAAACACCATATTATACATTGAGGATGAGATGTTTAGTAATTTGGGTCATAAATTTCATGATCTGAACTCTGAGAGAAAGTAACAATCATATTTTACAAACAGCCAAAGCGTGATCAAAAATTTGATGTAAAGTGCAATGAAAATGCTTTTCTGTGACACAGAATGTAATTATAATAATTTACAGTGAATTTAACTCTTCAGCAGGGCAGTTTGAGTCAATAAAGCAATATCACAGCTTGCTAAGACTGAATGCAAGGTGCATTCTAATACTCGCGGTATGACCCCTCCCTTCCAGAATGTGAGTTCAATACTGCAACGCTGTAGTATCCTAATCTACATAGTCAGGAAATAATTTCAAAAGCTGTCATGCTTTTGTTGACCTCATTCTCTGACAAGAATTATATAGCTTGTTATAGCTGCAGTGTGTTTTGATCTCTGTGTATCACACAGTTTACATTCTCATATTGTTTTAACCTTTCCACTTCAGACCATCTGTACTCCTATGTTACTTTAAGACTTTTATGCCAAACCATCTCTGTTCTTGTAAGCTAAACAAATATGAGCAAGAATAACTGTTTATGCAGCCTGCTCTCTACAAATCCCATAAAGCTGTGTGACTGGAAGTGAAACATAGATGCATAAAAATAAGGGAAGTTGAAAATAAACAAATAAATGACAATATTGAATGATGGAACAAACAAAGCTAGATGAAATAGATGTATTTTCTACAGGTATCTAGTGCTTGGGTTAGGAAAATGAAATAAAAATGAAATTTCGTATAAAGCTCTTATGTGCATAACGCTTATGCAGTTTGAGATATATTGTATATTAAAACAGTTTTTAAACTGTCTACATGTTAACAGGAACATACATCGTCAAGACTTCACTTAGAAGTATGTAGAATTCATGAAATATTAAGAATCTTAAATCTAAAAGTGAACATGTTTTTGAGAAACCGAAACATCTTGTGGATCTTGGCAAAGCCTTCTAGTCAGAGGTAAAGGTAAAGGTTTCCCTTGCTTAAAAGCCAGTTTAATCTGTCTCTAGGGGGCAGCGCTCATCTCCGTTTCCAAGTCGAAGAGCCAGCGCTGTCCGAAGACTTTCTCCGTGGTCATGAGGCCAGCACGACTAAACACTGACACGCATGGAGCACTGTTACCTCCCCACCAAAGCAGTACCTATTTATCTACTTGCAATTTCTTGCTTTTGAACGGCTAGGTTGGCAGGAGCTGGGGCCAGAGACATAAGAGAACATAAGAGAAGCCAGTGTTGGCCAATGGCCCATCCAGTCCAACACTCTGTCACACAGTGGCCAAAAACACCAGGTGCCCTCAGAATGTCCAGCAGTGGGGGCAGGATGCCCTTCCACTGTTGTCCCCCCAAACACCAAGATTACAGAGCATCACTTGCCCCAGACTGAGAGTTCCTATCTATACTTTGTGGCTAATAGCCACTGATGAACTTCTGCTCCATATGTTTATCTAATTCCCTCTTGAAGCCATCCATTCTTGTAGCTGCCACCACCTCCTGTGGCAGTGAATTCCACATGATAATCACTCTTTGGGTGAAGAAGTACTTCCTTTTATCTGTTCTAACCCAACTGCTCAGCAAATTTCATCGAGTGTCCACGAGTTCTTGTATTGTGAGAAAGGGAGAAAAGCACTTCTTTCTCTACCTGCTCTATCCCATGCATAATCTTATAAACCTTGATCACGTCACCCCTCAGCCGTCGTTTCTCCAAGCTAAAGAGCCCCAAGCGCTTCAACCTTTCTTCATAGGAAAAGTGTACCAACACTTTTATCATTTTAGTTGCCCTTTTTTGCACTTTCCCCAATGCTATAGTATCTTTTCTGAGGTGTGGCGACCAGAACTGTACACAGTACTCCAAATGAGGTTGCACCATCGATTTATACAGGGGCATTATGATACTGGCTGATTTGTTTTCTATTCCCTTCCTAATAATCCCCAGCATAGCATTGGCCTTTTTCATTGCAGTCGCATACTGTCTTGACATTTTCATTGAATTATCTACTACGACTCCAAGATTTCTCTCTTGGTCAGTCTCCACCAGTTCGGACCCCATCAATGTGTATTTATAGTTAGGATTTTTGGCTCCAATGTGTATCACTTTGCACTTGGCCACATTAAACCCCATTTGCCACATTGATGCCCACTCGCCCATCCTTGACCGATCCCTTTGGAGTGCCTCACAATCCTCCCTGGTTCTCACCACCCTGAACAACTTCGTGTCATCTGCAAATTTAGCCACTTCACTGCTTACTTCCAATTCCAAATCATTAATAAACAAGTTAAAAAGCATCGGACCGAGTACTGATCCCTGCGGTACCCCACTGCTTACCTCCCTCCACTGAGAAAATTGCCCATTAATACTCACTCTCTGTTTCCTTTTAATTAGCCAGTTTTTGATCCACAAAAGGACTTGTCCTTTTATCCCATGACTATTGAGCTTACTTAGGAGCCTTTGATGAGGAACTTTATCAAAAGCTTTCTGAAAGTCAAGGTAAACAACATCTATTGGGTCCCCCTTGTCCACATGTTTGTTTACTCCCTCAAAGAACACTAACAGGTTAGTGAGACAAGATCTTCCCTTACAGAACCCATGCTGAGTCTTCCTCAAGAGATTTTGTTCATCAATGTACCTACTAATTTTTTCCTTAATAACAGTTTCCACCAACTTACCCGGTATTGATGTCAGACTGACTGGCCTGTAATTTCCTGGATCGCCTCTGGAACCCTTTTTAATGATAGGAGTGACATTCGCTACCTTCTAGTCCTCACGAATAGATGCAGATTTTAAGGAAAGATTACATATTTTTGTCAGGAGATCCACAAGTTCACATTTGAGCCCTTTCAGAACTCTTGGATGTATGCCATCCGGGCCCAGTGAGTTATTTGTTTTTAAGTTGTCTTTCAGATGTAGGATCTCCTCTCTTGTCACCTCAATCTGACTCAGATCTTTCAACACCCCTCTCGAAATCAGTGGTTCTGGAGTGGGCCGGCACTTCTCATCTTCCACAGTGAAGACAGAGGCAAAAAATGCATTTAGCTTCTCAGCCATTTCCCTATCATCCTTCACTACACCTTTTAGCCCATGGTCATCCAAGGGCCCCACTGCTTCCCTGGCTGGTTTCCTACTTCTAATGTATTTGAAGAAAGTTTTATTGTTGGTCTTTATGTTTTTTGGGATATGCTCCTCATATTCCCTTTTTGCCTCCCTGATCACAGACTTGCATTTTATTGGCCACAGCCTGTGTTCTCTTTTATCAGCCTCACTGAGATTAGCTTTCCGCTGCTTAAAGGACTCCTTCTTACCTTTTACAGCTTCCATTACTTTGTTTGTTAACCATGCAGGCTTTTATTTTAAGTGCCAGCAGCCTGGTTCCATCCCAGGACAAATGAAGACCGTCTCTCTTGTACAGCTCCCTCTTGTTCCAAAAAGCCTAACAAACTTGAACCCTTCCCCCTACACCATCGCCTCATCCACACATTGAGACTCCTGATCTGAGCCTGTCTCTCCGGCCCTGCGAGTGGAACAGGTAGCACTTCCGAGAAGGCTACCTTGGAGGTCCTGGCCTTGAATCTCCTGCCTAGCAGCCTAAATTTTTCCTCCAGGACCTCATGACTATATTTCCCCACATCCTTGGTGCCAACATGTACCACGACCACTGGCTCCTCCCCAGCACTCTCTACCAGCCTATCTAAAACATGCATAATGTCCGCTACCTTCGCACCAGACAGGCAAGTCACCATATGGTCAATACGCGGTTTCGCCACCCAGCTGTCTACCTGCCTAAGGATCGAATCACCAACTACCAAGAGCCCCCCTCCCTCCCTGCCCAGGGATGGTTCCTTAGTAGGAAAGGATACCCATTCACCAGCTGAAGAAGAGGTCCCTTCTGAGGGCACGTTCCCCTTATCCACAGCACAGTGCCCTGTTCTCTCTCGACCCTCATGCTCCCTGACAGCAGCAGGGCTGCCAGATACAGAGTGGGACATACCTAACAAGTCCCCGAGAGTCTTGTCCATGTGCCTAACTGACTGTCTCTGCTTCTCCAGGTCAGCCACCATGGCCTCAAGGGAGCAAACTCGTTCCCTGAGAACCAGGAGCTCATTGCACTGGGCACACACCCAAGACTTCTGCCCAGTGGGCAGATAATCATACATGTGACACACCGTGCAAAACACTGGATGGCCCCCAACCCCCTGCTGGCATTCTGGCTTCATAATTGCTTTAAAAATAATGTAATATAATCCCCCTTTTAAACCCTTTGTATTCTCCTTGTAGAAGTCTACTTACCTTACTGGGAACTCAAAGAGCCTAGGGCCCTGGTGTTCTGGCTCTTCCTTGGCTTCTAACAAGCCCCTAGTCTAAGAGTTCCTAGGCTAAGAACCATAGGCCAAGAGCCCTACCCTTTGGCTCGTGCCTCTGGCCATGTGGAGCCTTAAATAGAAGCCGCACCCAGGGACTCAATTAGCAGTTAAACAATGGCCCTTTCACACCCTTATCTCAAGCAGCCAGTACTCTGCAACAACTCAAAACTCACTCACACACTTCCACACACTGTACCCTCAGCTAAACCTCCTCAGTTTAAAGCAAATAAGAAAAAGAAAAACACTCACCCCTCCTGCCTTCCAAAACTCAGACGAGAGCTCACTCCATCATGCAGCACTCAGGTCTCGAACTGCCAAGCTACCAACCTTCTGGTCTTAACCTCTTATCCACTTCAGCCCTCTCTGTCAGAGATAGATCCCTGCATAAAACATTGCTACACTAATAGCATTTTACATATTGCCAGAATTAAAAATGGAACTCATTGGTGTTTGGAAATGGTGGTGAGTGCTGGAAATACCTATTGTAATGAGAAATAATAGCAGGAATTGCAATTTATTAACAAACTTCACAGACCACTGTGCAATAATAGTACGTAAAGTGTAAAAGTGAAATTCAGTCATGTTCTTTTAGCACTCACGGCAGGCTATCCATATTCTCATTAGATGGTTTCATAGTCCTGGAAATCATAATGGTTGTATGCATGTTGGAGATGTGGTACCGAAGTTAATAGCTGTTGTTTCCATATCACCTTACACTTGATCCAGCTCTGCTGGATAACAGCATGACCAGTTATCTGTTATGCATACACATATTACAATACTAGTCACAACTGTCTAAGGAGGAAGGAAGGGGGTGAAGAAATCATTATGATGAAAGAGTATTCTTCTGATCTCACGTTAATCAAATTTGCCTTGAAAGCTGAGTTGGAAATGATACATGGGCAATAGTGGGATGATTCAATCTACTTTATGAATATACTGGCAGATCCATCTTCTGAACAAACCCTTGGTACACCAATTAAGTTCCTTTGGCAACTGCCTTTTAGCTGTTTCCCCACCCAGGGTTCTCTGCTTCACACCTGTTGAAGTCCATTTATTCTCAGTAGTAATTCCCACTTTATGGAACGGGTTCCCTCATGAGGTAAGGGGAGCACTCTCCTTGGTGATTTTTAGAAAGCAGTGTCAGGCCATTTTATTTATGAGGGTGTTTAACATGATTTGAGCTGCAGGATAAAGTATTTTAATAAAGAAATAAATGTGACAGGTGAAACACTGAGCGCTAAACCAGGGGTAGCCAAACTGCAGCTCGGGAGCCGCATTTGGCTCTTTCACACACTCTAATTTAATGTTAATAAAAAGCAAATTTGCATATTTTTCAGTAAAAATGTGTGTGTAATATTTGTTCATGTCTTGCGGCTCTCAAACATCTGATGTTTATTCTATGTGGCTGTTACGTTAAACAAGTTTGGCCACCCCTGCTCTAAACCATCTCTACTCAACAAAGTACTAGATAGTGTAGCAAAAACTGCATGATATATTGGATACTCAAAGGACATGATGGGCATGAGAAAGGGCATGAGATATTTTCTTTCATGCTGGCATTACCAATAGTCTAAAGGTATCTTGTTTCTTAAGGTCTGGGATTTCCCAGTAGTGGCACAATTCTGGCTTGATATATGAGCTTATATAAACTTTGCTTACTTCCGTAAATGAAATATGGAACTTCAGTTCAGGGCATGCAAAGGGGGTACTACATACTGCCATCACTGAGAAGAAAACAGACCTCTAGTACTGGAAAGCGACATAGTTCTTCTCTAATAGAAATGAGTCGGTAGGCCCTGTCAGACCTTGCTGTTGGAGAATTCAATGTGCAGATGAAGACAAGAAGAAGGGGTGTGGGTCTGGCTATGGCTCAATAGTAATCTACATGCTGGTTCAGTCCTGACATTTCAAGGAGAGAATTTTAGCAAGAGCCGAGAAAGACCATTGTGTTCCTGAGGAAGAAATTGTAAGCAGGTTTGCTCAGAAGAAAGCCTGCTGTTATTCAGTGAGGCTGACTCCCAGGAATTGCAGCTTGAGTCTCTAGATAGCTATGTAGATGTGGAAAGCCATATAAATATAATATTTCATAATGGGTGCATAGCTATTGTTTTTGGACATAGAACTCACTTCACTTAACATTCATAGTAATATTGAAATATTTTGGATAGACAGCAACAAAAAGGCAAAAAGGACAAATAGATTTGGTGAACTTCCCCTCGGAGGTATGATCGTCAAAATGCAAATATCTACCTTTTGGTAACATCATCCAGGATTCAACAGTTTCGCATTCTTTACCCCTTTTCCCTACATATAGACAGCACATGCCTGGTTTGCTCTTTTGACTGCTGTGTCTCTATTGCCATTTGCTTTATACACAGTATTGTAAGATGCCAGAGCTCCTGAGATGGAGACTCTGTGGGAAGGGCCAACATAGTTTATTCTCTGCACCTCCATGGCAGTTTCTCCATGCTTGACAGTTTGCTAAACTTCTCTCCCACCGCATCTGATGCTTATGCAATTCAGTGTCAAATGGGCATAGTAATAGCCACTTACTTAGATGACAAGAACACACATACACAAAAAGGATTAAATGTATATAAAGAGAATATCAATGGCTATTACCCATGTTAATGAAAAGGTCCATCCAGGCAGTGTACCTCTCTGAGCACAGACTGCTGGGACAGAGAACAAGGAACAGCCACCACATTTTTGCCTTGCTTGAGAGCTTCCCAGAAGTTTCTTATTAGTCACCACAGAGAACAGAATATTATTTATTTATCCAAAATGTTTAAATCCTGGATTGTTAGCATATGTACTTGCAAAATGGTTTCCAGCAACAATTACAACAGTAAGTTATAAAAGGACATAGAAGTAATTAATAAAGCAACCAAAGCAACCAGCTGTAAAGCCATCCATAATAATTTTAGGCTAGTTGGATCTTAAGTCTGATCCAAAGCAAGCTGATTTAATTGTGTTCTAACGTCCATATGTTTTATCCAGTTAAAAGCTGAATAGAACTACTTAAGATCTTCGACATGGTCTCTGTGCTTCATACCCATGGGTTTAGCGCACCTGCACTGACACCATCGGTATTGTAGAAAGCTCAATGGATTATCATGCCCAGAGCCTCTGGGCATGCACCGGAGCCCCAACACGCATGCCCAGAGGGGTGGGGCGTGGACATCCTGCCAGTTCTCTTCTGACCGCTACACTGTTAGCAGCTCTCCGTTGGTTGGCTTTATCTTCTGTGGAAAGTTCTTCACTCAAAGTTCTTATTCTTCAACCTTTTTTGCTTCTTTTATTTCTTTGTTTTTTTCCATTTTCTATTTTTAAAAAGTGTTTAGTTTGATGGGGGAATTACCTCAATTCCTGGCCTTTGCCCCCCCTTCTCACTCACCATCTGGATTTTTCTTGTTGCATGGTGAAAAGGTGGGGATTTTTCAAGAGGTGCACTTTTTGTGGCAGCAAGCTCACCCCACCAGATGGACATTCACTGCATTTTTTGCACTGCGTGCACTGTTCTAAATTTTCCAACCACACATGCAAGAACAGGGTGGCGTGTCTCCGAATGGTCCTCCTGGAATCGGCTTTGCTCTTTGCTACTGCCCCATCCTCTGGTCCAATGGACTCTGATCGTCCACCTAAGTCCTTGACATCGACCGCTGTAGTTGTGTTGACATCGACCATAGAATCTACAGGAGCACCGATGTCGACGGCGGGTTCCGATATCATCTGCATGACATCGAAGTATCTGGTGCCGACACAGTCCGCGTCCGCCACACCTCATAAAAAGAAGAAGGACAAGACTGAGAAATGGCACAAGAGTTTGACGTCAGCCACTAGTAAGCCCCCAAAGGAGGGCTTGGTGCTTGGCCCTGCAGCCTCTGTGCTATCTCCTGCCTCTGCCACGCTGCCCGCCCTTGAGGCCCCAGCTGTGGATGTGCCCAGGTGGGACGTGGCGCCACCTACTATACATTTGCTGAACTCACCAATAAGGCAACTGGATCCCCTGATGCCGGACCAAATCTTGGAGACCCAGGATTTCTCCGAGGTCGAGCGTGTAGAGGTTTTCACCCATTCTCCTCATCGCGATCGCTCCCTCTCCAAATCACCTTTTTCTGATTGCTCCTACTTGCCTATTGGTACCGAGCTCTGCCACCCTCAACACCGACCTGTCGATATTGATGAGCCTCCAACCTATCATGCTCCGCTGGACAGGGGCAGGCACCCCAATTGTCACAATCGATCGCCCTGGTATGACAGGTTGCCGGTTCCTTCTCATTGGGGCTATCTGCCGCCGCTGCACCCTATGGTACCTTGGGACTTCCACTTCCAGTACCCTTACAGAGCTTATCCCTTGTCTGTGACCATGCCTTGGCTGACTCCTGCAGGCCATTTGAACTGGGATCGTTTCTCCACACACAGGTCTCATTCTCCAACATCATCCCATGTTCTTCCTTTGGCTTCCCTTTCCAAGCCACCTGATTCATGGCGGACCTTCAGCATCACTCACCACCCTCGTCGATACTACCCACCTCCATGCTGAGGCCAGCTCTGATTCCAACAGGTGCTTGACATCGACCTGCTACTCCACCAATTCCAAAGCAGCGGGTATCGACGCCTCCTCCTCTGCCTCAGCAGCAGAGACAAGACACTGGGATTCCAATTCAGCCTCCACCCCCACTGTCTGCTTCTTCTGATTCATCAGAGAGGGAGTCTGAAGGAGAGGCTTCTGATGCCATAGTTCCCCAAATGACCCTTCACCCAAGCCGAAGGTCTCGGATGATTTGCCTATCTCACCCTCTGAAGACCTTACTTCCTACGGGGATTTAATAAAGAGGATGGCACATCCCCTTGGCCTCTCAGTGATGCAACCCAAACCGGTAGTCACAGACACCATTTTCGATGTAGTCCAGCTTGACATGTTGACTTCCATCGCCTTGCCTATGTCATCAGTGCTCCTCCAGGCAGCCAAGTCTCCATGGGACAAACCCTCTTCTACCCTGGTGTCCTCTCAGCACATGGATCACTTGTACCGAGTCCAGGACTTTGGCGTGGAATACCTAATGAACCATCCAAAGCCCAATTCCATGGTAGTTAATTCTTCCTCCAAGTCTAAAAAGACGCATTCTGCCCCCTCTGACAAGGAGAGTCGGAAGTTGGATGCTTTCGGCAGACGCTTCAACTCAGCAGGAGCATTGGGTCTTAAGACCACAAATTATTTAGCTTGCATGAGTCGCTACCAATACGTCCTCTGGGAACAACTCACAGAGCTCTTTGCCTCCCTTCCTGAGAATAAACGTTTGGTGGCTGGGAAAATCCAAAAGGAGGGACTAATCCTGGCAAAGCAACAGATCAATTCATCCAAACATGCCTAGGATAAATTTTCAAAAACGATGACATCTGCCATTGCACTATGTTGGCACTCATGGCTTTGCATGACTAATCTCCAGATGGACACCTACATTGAAGATCTTCCTTTCAATGGCCTGGACTTTTTCCAATCCACTACGGACAACGTCCTGCAAGACATGGACAAAAGTATTAAAGCTTCTCATACCCTAGGAGTTTCCTCCTCTATGAGGCCCTTTAAACATTGTCCTTGGTCCAGACCCTGGTCTCGATAGTCTTCTAGTAGAAGTTCACCTGACTGGTCCTGGCATCCCCGTACATCGCTGGGCTTCTAAAGGCCTCCTTATGCCCCCAACTAGAAATATTCTCCTGCTCAACAGTCGGCTCGCTCCAAGGCTTCAAGACCCCCCAAACAGGGCCTTTGACTTCCCTTCTTCCACTCACTTGAGCCCTTTCCTCCAAGCTTGGCAATTGATTATCATGGACTCATGGGTCCTTCCCATCATCTCGCAAGGGTATTTTATAGAGTTTGCTCAGCCTCCTTCCTCTCCAGTGTTCGTCACCACCCCGCTGTCAGACACCCTCCTTCAAGAAGTTACCACACTGCTTTGCAAGGATGCCATAGAGCAAGTCCCTGTTCAACAACCACGAACAGGCTTCTACTCCCACTACTTCGTGGTACCCAAGAGGGATGGCGGTACCAGACCTATCCTAGACCTATGGGGGCTAAACCACTTTATAGAATACTGCTGCTTTCACATGGTCACACTTCATTCCATACTTCCTCTCTTCTGCAAGAATGCCTGGATGGCCACTCTCGATCTCCAGGACACTTACTTTCATCTGAACATTTGTTCTCTCCATCTCAGGAACCTGCACTTTTTGATCAGCCAAAGAAGAAGAAGAAGAAGAAGAGATTGGAATTATACCCCACCCTTCACTACCCAAGGGAGTCTCAGAGTGGCTTACAAAGTCCTTTCCCTTCCCCTCCCCACAACAGACACCTTGTGAGGTAGGTTGGGCTGAGAGAGCTCTTTCCCAAGCTGTCCTTGAGAGAACAGCTGGTTCAGAGCTATGGCTTGCCCAAGGTCATCCAGCCAGGTGCAAGTGGAGGAGTGGGGAATCAAACACGGTTCTCCCAGATTAGAGTCCGCGCACTTAACCACTACACCAAACTGGCTCCCAAAGCAACTACCAGTACAAGGTGCTCCCATTCGGCCTCTCTATGGCCCCGAGGGTATTTATGAAGACCATGGTAGTCATCGCAGCCTTTCTCCACCTTCAAGACCTTATCATCTTCCCATATATAGACGATTGGCTGTTAGAGGCAGATTCATGGGAAACCCTCCTCAGAAACATAGGGTTCATACGATCCCTGTTGAACAACCTGGGCCTCCAGATCAGCAAGGACAAGTCTCACCTTCGCCCATCACAATGAGTCCAATACATCAATGCCGACCTGGACTCTGTGGCTCTATGTGCCTACCTTCCAAGGGACAGGGCACTACCCATCATTGCCCTCTCACAACAGATCTGCTCCCTGCCTTCTTCCATGGCATTCAACATCCAATGCCTTCTGGGCCTCATGGCGGCAACAACTGCAGTTCTGGTCTTTGCAAAACTGAGAATGTGACCACTGCAGCTGTGGTTTCTCTGCTCCTTCCATCCAGACTCCCAACCCCAATCAACCCTTTTTTTGCCCCCCAGGTTGTCAGAGATTCTCTGGAGTGGTCGACTCTGCAGTTGAACCTACTTCAAGGGGCTCTGTTCCATCAACCCGTCCCAAAGTTGACACTGACAATGGATGCCTCCAGATGAGGCTGGGGGGCACACCTCAGGGGCTTCAGCACAGATGGCAAGTGGGATGCCCACCTTCTCTCCCAACATATCAATAATCTGGAACTTCTGGCTATACAATTTGCCCTCCGTGCCTTTCTGCTGTTTGTCAGAGGGCAGTGTATCACAGTCCTCACTGACAATACCACCGTGTTGAGCTACGTCAACTGCCAAGGGGGCACAGTCTCACGCCATTTCTGTGATTTGGCTATTCATCTTTGAGATTGGTGCATCAAAAATGGGATCTTTCTTTGTGCCACACACATCCCGGGATCCCTGAACATCCAGGAGGACTTCCTCAGCAGGGGACACGTTCGCCTTCACGGTTGGGAACTCACTTGGCTTCACATAGACCCTGTCTTCTGCCACTGGGGATTCTCTGAGGTGGATGTTTTCGTGACCAGAAACAACAGGAAGTGTCCTCTGTTCCACAGCCGAGGGGGAGTCAATCCTATTTCCCTGGAAGACGGCCTCCTTTATCCCTGGACTCACAACTTCCTGTACATCTTCCCTCCACTGCCACTACTCACCTATGTAGTTTGCAAATTAATTCAGGATGAGGCAAATTGCATCCTGGTGTCTCCATGGTGGCCCAGGCAGCCCTGGTTCCCAGTGGTACTCTCCCTAGCCAGGGGACACTATTACCACTTTCCTGCTAATCCAGACCTACTCTGTCTATCAGGAAGTCCTCTTTTCTACCACGACATTCCACAGCTGAAACTCACAGCTTGGAGACTCCTTCCTTCTCCTTCTCTGACCGAGTAGCCGTGGTTCTCCTGAACTCTCATAAGGCTTCCACACGCAAGTCTTACAATTATAAATGGTAGAGATTCTGCTCTTTTCTTGGACAAACTCAAGCCTCACCTTGAGGGTGGTGGGACCGTGGGACTGCCTCTAGTCTTTGATTTCCTACTCTCCCTAGCTGATGCTGGACTCTCACACTCCTCCATACGAGTGTATCTATCAGCTATCTCTGCATTTCATGACAGGATAGATGACAACTCTATTTTCACCCTCTTTCAAAGCATTTTTTGCATGGCCTCCTACACTTATATCTCCCAATTAAGGAACCTACTCAGATGTGGGACCTTCCTCTTGTTCTCCGTCAACTCACCAGGAAACCTTTTGAGCCCCTTGCAACATACAATCTGAAGCACCTTCCTTGGAAAACGGCCTTGGTTGCCATCATCTTGGCAAGGAGAGTTGGTGAAACCCTTGCTTTTTGGCACGATCCTCCATACCTTTGCTTTCAGCCGAATGGGGTGTGATTGGTTCCTGACATATCCTTCATCCCCCAAATTTTCTCTGAATTCCATCTTCACTCTGAGGTATTCCTCCCAGACTTCTTTCCGACTCCTACATCGGAGGAGGAGCGCCTTCTGCACAACTTGTATGTCAGATGCTCACTATTGTTTTACGTCTCACAGACTAAGCAGACTAGGCAAAGCCCTCGTCTTTTCGTTTCTTATGCGGCCAATCAACTGGGGGCCAAAATCACAGCCCAAAGGCTTTTGAGATGGATTGCCGAACTTATTTGTCTTTTCTACCTCCTGGCTCAGACCATGCTCCTGGGCCTGCTTTGAGCCCATTCCACTAGGGCTATAGTGACATCCACAGCCTTCCTCAAGGGAGTCTCCCTTGCTGACATCTGTAAAGTGGCTACATGGGCAACACCTAATACTTTCATCAAGCACTATGCTCTCGACTTTCATGCTTCCAGACATACTGCAATGGGTCACCTTATCCTCTCTGCCGCCTCTCAGTGACAGCCTGCCAGCACCCTCCTCCAGGTAGGCTACTGCTTGCTAATCTCCCATAAGTGTGAAGCATAGAGACCACATCAAAGATAAACAGGTTGCTTACCTGTAACTGATGATCTTCGAGTGGTCATCTGTGCATTCACACCACCTGCCCGTCCTTCCCCTCTGCTGCCAGGCTTTGTCTTCTTCTCTTATTTAGTCTGGTTTGCCGTGGTCAGAAGGAACTGGTGGGATGTCCGTGCCCCATCCCTCTGGGCATGTGTGCTGGAGCTTCCGCGCATGCCCGGAGGCACTGGGCATGAAAATCTGTTGAGCTTTCTACAATACCGATTGTTTCAGTGCAGGTGCACTAAACCCATGGGCATGAATGCACAGATGACCACTCGAAGACCATCAGTTACAGGTAAGCAACCTGTTTTTCCTTTCTCCTGAGGTGGCACAAGGAGCCCCATTCAAAGATTCCCTCTACACTCCCCCCTGACCTAACTCAATTGTAGGATTGGATCCAAACTAAATTCTCCACCAGTGGAATGGGACTTTCCTGCCTCTCCCATTGGAGCCCACTGATCTTCATGAAGTGCTGCTTGTGGTAAGTAGGGGACCATGAGGGGATCTGCAGTGGAAAACGGGAATTGGTAGAGTTCAATTTAGTCCTTTGTGTGTGAGTGTGCAAGCGTTTCCCCTTTCCCCCCCGGAAGTTATGGTTGACCTCAGGAGACTCCTATTGGGGCATGGACATTTCAGAGAGGTGGCTTGCTATTGCCTACCTCTGCATCCCAGCCCTGGTATTCCTTGGAGGTCTCTGATCCAAGTACTTGCCAGGGTCAGCCCTGCTTAGCTTCTGAGATTCAATGAAATCAAGCTTGCCTGGCCTATCAAAGTCAGGGCAAAATTTCCAATTAAGTCTTAATCTACCTGTTATTTGGAAGTAAATTCCACCATTTGCTCAACTCCCCAAACCTCCAGGGTAACCAGAGCTCCTGGAATTTAGTTCCTCTATCCCACCCAGCTCTGACTTGGATAGCCCAGGCTAGCCTGATCTTGTCAGATCTTGGAAGCTAAGGTGAGTTGGCCCCAGTTAGTATTAGGATGGGAGACTGCCAAGAAAATCCAGGATAACTACATAAAGGCAGGCAATGGCAAACCACCTCTGAAGTCTTTTGCCTTGAAAACCTTATAGGGTTGCCACAAATCAACTGCAACTGGATGGCAAAAAAAAAATTCTTTTCGATCTCATTAGCCTATTATGTTAATAATTTTACACCACCTTTAATGTATCAGGTGTGTAACAGCAATTGTTTTAGTTATTCTCCAGTTTTCTTCATACTCCTATGGGTCATTAATATTCCCATTTTACAGATGAATGAATGTATTACATGGAGCCTTAGGCCAAAACAAAGCACTGACATTAAAAATACAAATTGCATGTGTACCTACATAAATCGCATTACAACTTACCCTTATTGTTTAAACAAGTAATATTACTTGTACTGCTGAAAAGAAGAGTCTTGAAGCCTGTTTACTTCGAAGGAAGTCTCATACATTCACTTGGTTAGTACATATAGGATTATAGTCAGAGAGAGAATCGGTGCACCTCAGTGTCTAGTCATGCCGGCCACATGACCACGGAAACATCCTTGGACAGTGCTGGCTCTTCAGCTTGGAAACGGGGATGAGCACCACATCCTTAGAGTTGTATTCGACTGGCTTTCGAGCAAGGGAGACCTTTACCTTTACCTGTACTTACAGATGAGTGGTTTTTCCAGTTTCTGGAATGCTGAATCAGTGCATTTTGACCTGACACTGAAGCCACACAAAGACTGAGTAATAATTTCTAGGCTCTGTTCAAATGAAGGACAACGGGATTACAACTGGCAGCAAGGAGCAGAGGAGTCTAAATGACTGGGGCACAAATCCACCAGCAACTTCATACCACTTAGGTATTGTTTGAAAACTTAACTAGATGCCTTAATGAAAAAAAAATGGTTATTTTTTTCTTTAAAAAGAGAAGACCCTAATTTGGCTCAGAATCATGAGGTGGTGTAGTGGAGGTTAGCCCTTTCAAGCATACCTTTGTCCCACCCTGAACCAATTCTGTGCTATGTACTGCACTGGTGGAATCAGAAGAAGAAGAAGAAGGGGAGGAGGAGGAGGAGGAGATTGGATTTATACCCCACCCTTCACTACCCAAAGGAGTCTCAGAGCGGCTCACAAACTCCTTTCCCTCCCCCTCCCCACAACAGACACCCTGTGAGGTAGGTGGGGCTGAGAGAGCTCTGACAGAAACTGCTCTTTTTCAAGAACAGCTGTGCCAGAACTATGGCTTGCCCAAGGTCATCCAGCAGGTGCAAGTGGAGGAGTGGGGAATCAAACCTAGTTCTCCCGGATTAGAGTCCGCGCACTTAACCACTACACCAAACTATAACCTACATGTTTCCTTCACTGGGTGCAAATAGTAACTCCATTGTGTTATTATAAGGCAGCAAAGGATTAATCTCCTTCCTCTGCACTGGAATTCCAAGCCAAATGCTGTACAAAAGAAGCAGACTCCACCTGAATCAAAATGGAACCAGATCATGAGAACCTGATGTTGGAAAGGTCAAGCTAGCTGACACATCAGCTAAGGCCTGAGCATATCCTGTTCTTCTCCTCTTCCCTATACAATGTACATTGTTCTCTTGGGGTTTCACTACTGATAAGGCTGTTTGCCAGGAGAGAGTTCTAGGAGACATCTACCTGTGCTGATGTGATTATGTGGATTGAACGCTGACATTGCTGACTGCAAGAGTGTTGCGTAAGACTGTCAGCCTGGGCTTAAAATAAACGACCACTGTTGAGGCAGACTGGGTTCTACTCCTTCCACCCGTGTCTCGTGTGCAAAGTACTTTGACCTGATGTCAAAAAAGTCTCAGAGCAGCTTTTAAACTAATTTCTGAGGGAAAGTCAATAGGAACCAGAGAGCACATTTTAAGAAAAACTCACCCCTAAGGGAGGATGAGTTAAGTAGTCTGAATAATATATATTGTGACTGACTGGAACCTGAAAATGAGTGCATGACAGAAAATGGTAGCCATTCAAGGAGATCAAAGGGTCCTGGGAGGAAAGGTGTACACTGAGAGCACTTGGAAAAACAAAGTGTAGGTGATTATATATAGGAACTGGAGTACTTGGAATGAATGATACACTGGGCATTTTAGAAACCTGGCGGGATGAGGAATAGTGCAGGGGTGGCCAACCTTGCTTAACGTAAGAGCCACATAGAATAAACGTCAGATGTCTGAGAGCCGCAAGACAGGAACAAATATCACACACACGTTTTTATTTTAAAAAATATGCAAATTTGCTTTTTATTAACATTAAATGGGACTGCCAAAAATAAAAACAAACGAGGAAAACCGGTTATTGATAATGATATTACTTGTTTGCTAATGATATTGAGAGAGAGAGAGAAAAAGAGAGAGATGGAAAGAAAGAATTAAAGAAGTGGAAAGAAAGAGAGAGAGAGAAACTAGGAAAGCAAATAGATGGGAGGGAGGAGGGAGGGAAGGAAGGAAGGAAGGAAGGAAGGAAGGAAAAGGAAGGAAGGAAGGAAGGGAGAAAGAGAGAAAAAGCATGCCTCCCCTTTGCTTCCCCAGCCGCCCTGCCAGGAGCCACACAATATGTGTGAAAGAGCCGCATGTGGCTCCCGAGCCACAGGTTGGCCACCCCTGGAATAGTGTGATATGGCTATCCCTAAAGACAAGCTTTATATGATTTACAAGAAAGTATTATCAGGAGAAGTTTCACTCTTTATGTCAGACAGGGCATGTTGTGTGTGAAGTGCTGTCCAGTCACAACCAATTTATGGAGAACCCGGCAAGGGGCTTTCAAGGCAAGCGAGCAGCCGAGGTGGTTTGCCATTGGCTTCCTCTGCACAGTTTTCCTTGCTGGTCTCCCATCCAAGTACCTGCCTTGCTTAGCTTCTGAGATCTGGCAAGATCTGGCTGTACTATACCATTCCACATCCCCAGACAGGGCATAGAATTCACTAAACCATAAAATATAAGAAAAATAGAACCCCCACAGAATTACTAGGTAACTTAAAATTGAGCAGATACTATTGTCTGCCTGACCAAAACTCTGAAGGTGATCTGGAAAAGGAGAAAGAAGTCAGGATGACAACCGGAGGAGAAAGTTGTATATGGATGGGTTACCTTAAAATCCTTTTTGATCTTTACTAGGAACCATTTGAAATTTCACAAATTACCATCTTCATGAGGGAACTGATAAAGCTTCCCTGGGCCTGCACTGGTTTCCTCACAACCAGTACAGCTGGACCAGATGGTAAGCTCCCTGCCAGCTCTTGTTACCTCATTCTCTTGGCAGAGGTCCAGCTCCTGCTGCTGTTGCTGCTGCCCAGCAAGGCCTAGTTTTTGATTGCCAGGTAGTACAAGGGAAGCATTTCACTGATTTTTTTCTTTCTTTGCTCTCTGGCAGCAGCTGTTGTTGTCTCTTCTTCCTTCCAACAGCAGACAAATAAAAGCTAACTAGTGACAAAAGAGGTTTTTGGTGAAAGTGGTGCTGTACAGGCATAAGTTGCAGTGAACACAAAGGGTACAGGCCATTAACCATACAGAAAGTGTGGGAAAATCAGTTAAAACAGTTTAACTATTAAGCTATTAAAATATTTAAAATAGTTAAATAGTTAAAACAGTTTAACTATTGTGATCGTGAATATGCTACAGTTAATTAGAGTTGCCAGACATATTTTGGAGGAGGGGATAATTTCTTCAGTGTTACACAGACACATGAAGTCACTTCTAGTGGAACCAGTTTGATGTAGTGGTTAAGAGAGGCAGACTGTAATCTGGAGAATTGGAATTGTTCCCCACTTCTTCACATGCAACCAGTTGGGTTACCTTGGGTCAGTCACAGTTCTCTCAGAGCTGTTCTCTCAAGAGCAGTTATCTCAGAGCTCTCTCAGCCCCACCTACCTCACAGGGTGTCTGTTGTGGGGAGAGGAAGGGAAGGAGATTGTAAATTGCTCTGAGACTCTGAGACCTATTTCCCACAAGCAGCTGCTCTGGGCTGGCTCTTTCCTTTCCCCTGATTGCACGCGTCAATTTCCCACTATGTGCTGCATGGCTGCATTTTGACCCACAGCTTCTCCTGATCTTCTCCACGTCTTCTAGATCCTCAGAAAATAGGATCGCGAAGACACGGGGAAATCGGACAAAGCTGCGGGTCAAAATGCCACAGCGCAGCACATAGTGGGAAGCTGACGCATGCAATCAGGGGAAAGGCAAGAGTGGGGGTGGAGCAGCGGCTTGTGTGAAATCAGTCCAAGTGAAGGCTGGGGTATAAATCCAACTCTTCTTCTAGAACAAAACTGGAAGTGACATCTCTGTGTTGGGGTGGCATTGTAGGATTCACCCAAATCTCTGTAGTTAAACCATATAAGCAGGGCTCCGTTGGGGCCGGGGCGCGCCGGAGCGCCGCTCCGGGAGAGAGGATGCGGGGGGCGGGCACTTAACAAAGCCCCGCCCCCCCGCCTCCCCCCTTCCACTGCTCCCGGGGCCGCGGCAGAGTGCCGCGGGCCCCGGGAAGCTCTTTTCCTCCCCCCGTCAATACTCCGCCGGCCCCGGGAAGGAGAGGCTGGTCCCTCCCCCCTCCCACTGCTCCCGGGGCCGCGGCAGAGCGCCGTGGGCCCCGGGAGACTCATTTCCTCCCCCCCTGCAATACTCCTGGGGCCGGCGGTGCTCTGGCGGCCCCCGGGAAACTCCTTTCCTCCCCCCCCACAATACTCCCGGGGCCGCGGCAGAGCGCCGTGGGCCCCGGGAGACTCCTTTCCTCCCCCCTGCAATACTCCTGGGGCCGGCGGTGCTCTGGCGGCCCCGGGAAGGAGAGGCCGGTCCCTCCCCCCTCCCACTGCTCCCGGGGCCACGGCAGAGCACCGCAGGCCCCGGGAAGCTCTTTTCTTCCCCGCCCTAAATACTCCCTCCCTTCCTCCCTCCCTTCTCTCTTTCTCTCCCCCCACCTACCTACTTACCTTCCTCTTCCTTCCTTTCCCCCTTCCTTCCTTCCTTCCTTCCTTCTCTCTCTCTCCCCACCTACCTACCTACCTACCTGTTCCTTCCCCTCTTCCTTCCTTCCTTCCTTCCTTCCTTCCTTCCTTCCTTCCTTCCTTCCTTCCTTCCTTCCTTCCTTCCTTCTCTCTCTCTCCCCCACCTACCTACCTTCCTGTTCCTTCCTTTCCCCGTCCTTCCCCTCTCCCTTCCTTCCTCCTCCCTCTCTCCCCCCTTCCTTCCTTCCTTCCTTCTCTCTCTCCCCCCACCTACCTACCTACCTTCCTGTTCCTTCCTTTCCCCCTTCCTTCCCCTTCCCCTTCCTTCCTTCCCCTTCCCCTTCCTTCCTTCCTTCCTTCCTTCCTTCCTTCTCTCTCTCTCCCCACCTACCTACCTACCTTCCTGTTCCTTCCCCTCTCCCTTCCTTCCTTCCTTTCTTCTCTCTCTCTCCCCCACCTACCTACCTTCCTGTTCCTTCCTTTCCCCGTCCTTCCCCTCTCCCTTCCTTCCTTCCTTCCTCCCTCTCTCCCCCCTTCCTTCCTTCCTTCCTTCTCTCTCTCCCCCCCATCTTCCTACCTACCTTACTGTTCCTTTCTTCCTTCCTTCCTTCCCCCCTTCCTTCTTCCTCCCTCCTTCCTTCCTTCCTTCCTTCCTTCCTTTTTCTTTCTTCTCTCTCTCTCTCCCCACCTACCTACCTTCCTTCCTGTTCCTTTCCTTCCTTCCCCCTTCCTCCCTTCTTGCCTTCTGACACACCTGACGTCAGGGATGTGTGGCCGTATGACACTTCCGGTGACGTCAGGGGGTGTGGCATATGCAAATAAGTTATGCTAATGAGCTCCTGCACCTCTTTTTTTACGAAAGGACCCCTGCATATAAGTTTGGGTGAATCCTAGGGCATCACACCAGTATAATAATGTCATTTCCAGTTTTGCACTGAAAGTAATGTTGTGTGTTGCCACAATGCCAAAGATCCCCTCCTATTTTCCTTTACCAGACTGTCAACTGGTAGCAGCGATTGGGAGTAGGGTTGGGCTGGGAAGCCTCAGGTTACAGAGAACTTCCTCCCATCTATCTCTAGCTTCATTTTGCAGATCAATATCTTTATACTCACTCTATGGTGTATTTCATAATTAGATATGAAAAGTATTGGAGTCGGGAGTCCATGGAATAGTGAAACAGCATGATCTTTATTGCTGGTCCGGATGAAGCATACAACCCAGGGCTCCGAGCCCTCCTTTTATGCTGGTCAGGGATAATCCCCTGACTTCGCCCAACTGGCCTGATAGGCTATTATCAGTCTATTTACATCTCATAGGTTCCCTGGGAGAAACCTAGGTACATGATTGGTGGCCAGTTTGAATCCACCTGGCCTTTGTTCTACCTGGCTGAAGCTCGGGCAGTTTCTTGGCCATGTGCTCTGGCCACATGGCGGTTGCCATTACTGGAGTACATGGCGACCGCATGGTCAATACATAACAAGATATATGACAAGTGGAAGCCTGCAAATCCCATCCCCCTCTCTTGTTGAGCCCAGTGTGATCCCCAGACTTTCAAGCAGCTGCTGCCAGGCCCAGTTCCCAGGCTTTCAAGCAGCTGCTGCCAGGCCCAGTTCCCAGGCTGCACAGCTACTACCGTCGGGCCCGACCTGGAGCCCCAGGCTGTTTGACAGCCACTACCAGGCCTGACGCAGCCCCCATGCTCTCCCTGGGTTGTGTTACCACTGCCGCACTCAGTGTGGCTCCCAGATTGTGTGGCCATTACCACTGGGCCAAGGATAGAGTCCTGGACTGCACTGCACTGCTGCATGGCCCATGAGCTCTTTGGCAGCTGCTGCTGGGCTTGGTGTACCCCCGTGCTCTTCCTGGGTTCTCCCTGGCTGTGCCAATGCCAGGCCCAGCACAATTCTCAGGCTGTGTGGTCAAAGCCACAGGGCCCAGTGCAGAGCCCTGCTGTTGCTGGACTGGACCTAGAGAGGTCCCTGGTAGGGTCGCCAAGTCTTCAGTACTCACCGGCAGGGGGGAGTCCTCCTCCGGCCAGGAGTTTCACTGGCTTGTGCGCTTTGCGCACGCGCCTGGCGACGTCACCAGAAGTGACATCAGCACATTGGAAGCGTTGCCAGGGTGACGCTCTGGCAATCGCCCCAAAACTCTATGGTATCATAGACGCCTTGGCAACGCCCCCAACGTGCTGACGTCACTTCCAGTGATGTCATTACGTCATCCTGGCTGGATGACTTTGGGGGTGGAGTTCCCCCCGCAGGCCGAATGCTGGCCGGCGGATTGGGAACCCCTTTAGCGGGGGATCCCCCGCCCCCCGGGCTGACTTGGCAGCCCTAGTTCCTGGGCTCCCCCAACTGCCATGCCTGTGCAGAGAACAATATTTTAACCAATTTAAACATCCCAATATATTTTTGTTAAGATTTAAGATTTTTCTGCAACATCTCTTTAGCATCCATGTGGCCACAATCTACCGATTTAGACATCCACAGATGAGGGCCACAAATAATATAGATTTAGGGGTACCTGACTAATATATGTTATGAAATCTTTAGTAAAAGGCCAAAGATTTATACAATCTGAAGAGGAACTAGATGAATAGCTGATGGCTGTTAAATCTAGGGAAAAGAATATTATGAAATCTAGGAAGCAAGCCTAAGCAAGTCTATTCAGAAATAAGTCCAATTTTATTCAGTAGGGCTTACTCTCATGAAAACTTTCTTAGGATTACATTGCTTGTTTCTCAGCACAGAGATTGGTTCTCTTGGTACATTCCTCTCTCATCGCTTCACAAAACAACATCTGTTCATCAGATTTTTCTGGTGACAAATTCTTTTTGTACACTCTTCCATCTTTAACATGTCAGAGCACTACAAATGGCCCCTATTCAATACCACCTTGAAGAGATTCTTTTAAATTTTCCATTGTATTCATTTGGTATTGCCACTTCAGGTGAGCTCATACATCTGTAGCAGACTATGTCATTTGATTTACAAGAAGATGTTTCCAAGATTGTGTGGGAGAGAGTGTGGGTGGCAGCCAAACAGAGTAGATTCTAGTGATAGCATTTGCTGTATCTCAGTAGGACTTTCTTGCCTATAAGCTTGTAGAAGTATTTTTTATTACTGCAGTTCAAAGTCTGAAGCCAACTCATTTCAAAAGGTTTGAACATATGAACTCCATGGCTTAAAGCTAGCCAAAATAAACGTTTCTCTTGTAAAAACAGCCCTTGTTCTCTTTGTATATCATCACAATACTTTGTTGTACTGTAAGTGGGATGAAATAGGGGCTGCAGTGGCTCAAGTGGTTAAGATGCTGAACTGCAGACCAGAAGGTCAGTGGTTCAGTAGTTCAAAACCCGAGTGCTGCATGATGAGCTCTCGTCTCTGGTCCCAGCTCCTGCCAACCTAGCAGTTTGAAAGCAAGAAATTGCAAGTAGATAAATAGGTAGCACTTTGGTGGGAAGGTAACAGCGTTTTGTGCACCTTGGCATCTAGTCATGTCAGCCACATGATCACAGAAATGTCTTTGGACAGCGCTGGTTCTTTGGCTAGGAAACAGAGATGAGCACCACATCCCTACAGTCGTATTCAACTGGCTTTCAAGCAAGGGAAACCTTTACCTTTACCTAGTATAATGTTGTTTCAGACTTACAAATGGATAATTTGTTAAACATTCAGATATATTAGGGATTTGCAAAGTTTTGCTTTAATTTCATGTTGATTATGTTTGTTGTTACACATATTTGTTTTCAGCATCATACGTATTGTTGTTTCCTGTGGTTTCAATGGTGAAATATCTCTTTTCTATCCAGTTAGAATGAATTCTTAAAGGGATGTATTGATACTTCAGATTCTTCATCTAACATTTCAGGAAGATGACAGCCAGGCTCCCACTTTTAAAGACAGTTCAATTTCTTGGTTTTTTAAAAAGCTTCTGTTCTTTCCAAAAGGTTTCTCCACTTATTCTGGGATATGGGGAGATGTTTGTACCCCTGGAGGCAGATGGCGGGGCAGAGCAGGTACAAAGAGGTATTTGGCTGCCACAAGAACCCAAGCATTGCACAGGGGTAACAACTTACATTTTCAAGCTGAAGCAGGCTAGGCAGTGAGAGGATTGCCTCCCAGGAAGCAAAACAACAACAGAGAGAGGACAGAAAAGCAGACATTGTGCTTGTACTACCAGGAAGACAGGCAGTCTGTCATAGTAGGGAGAGTTGGCTTTGGATCCTCTGAAAGACACCTCTGTATTGGAAATGAACATAAAAAACATGAAGTGCCCTATTGGATCATCCCAGTAGTCCATCTAGTTCAGAATCTCAGCCAATAGCTGTATCCCTCAGCTGTATCCCTCTGTAGCCTTCAAAATGAGCGGCATTTTGAGAGCAGGGAGCTAAATCCTACATGTTTATCTATCACTAGTCAGAAGGTATGAGCAAAACCTTGCCCTGCGTTGCCTGGTATAGCCCAAAACAACAAAATAGTTCATGCCGACAGGAACCATGGCTATACAATAAAGCTCTCTGAAAGCCTAAGGTGTGGAAAATGATTTGTCCAGAAATGCCGATCCAGATGATCTTTGGTTAAGTGTTCCAGATGGACAGTGTCCACAACATGCACATATCTGCGATTTACTCTCTCCCTTTACAGAGTCTCCTAATAACCACTGCTCATGAAACTGAAACTAGAACAAGGTGCCAAAAATTTTCCAACCATTCACAGCTATTAGGAATAATCAGATTGAGAGTATTTATACTATGACAGAATGGTCATCATTTCATGACTGATCCCACTTTAGTAAATTTCTGACTAGCCATTCTGGCTGAACTAGCAATGATTTGGGAACAGTGTGGGAAAAGTTATTGGCACGGTTCTCTTCTGTTGCAAGAGCTATTTGATTTTGCTCATGGGATTCCAGTTTCAGATCTCCTGATATCTCCTGACATCTACTCTCCCTCTGAGCCTGAATTCTTCTGCCCTAAACCAGACCACCAGGTGGCAGAGGAATGAAGGAAATCACTCAACCCTTATCTCCATATGTTTGTGTTAACAAATGCAATTAATAGGGTTTCCCCATTTGTATGAAAAATCAGTGCACATCTGTAATTTATTAGTATATGTGTTTTGAATTTTTAAATGTATAAGATGCCGTAAACCAAACCACATGTTTTACTTTTTCCTTCAATAAATTTCTGTATAATTGAAAAGTTAGATTCACTCTGAGATAGGTTTGATTTCATCTGATGTTATTGGTAAGTGATTCTCCCTGGAGAATGGGCCAGAGCGGTGAAATAAGAAAACACTGCCCATCCCTATTACTTTTCCAACACAAACTACACAGTTCTAAATGGGAACACATGTTGAACAAAATATGATTAATCCCATATGAATTTGATCAGATTCATCCCATGCTGTAGATCACCATGAGAGACCCTGCTCTGTGTGTCATCTTCATCTGTGATTAGGTTGGTGGTTTCTAAATAGTGGAACTTTCCCTCTGTGTCTCCCAAAAGATATGGGATTCCTTCCATGGAGAGGCTGGCTAGCTCACTGTCTTTTCTCATAAAGGTTAACATTTAAAATAAAAGAACTTTCAAAGGGGGAGAAGCTGGGACAGGTGTCTTAAGTTGTTCTCTGCTTTTGTTTAAATCTTTAATTTTAAATATTAATTATTTTTAATTGGAATTTTGTAATGTAGAAATTCATGGATTTAGATGTATAATATTAACTAGTAGCTTTTGATTTATATTTAAACATTAACTATTGGGGAATGCTTAGAGGAACTACATAACATAAAAGTTTTAAATAAGTAATGATACTGTCACTAAATAGTATGTTAATAGTACTTGGTACATATATAAAACAGACTTAAATGGATTTAATAATCATTCCTTCTGCTCCCCCCAAAATCTGAGAAATGTGGTTTGGTGTGGGAAGGGGGAAGCTCTCACGTAATTCTCAGCACACATACCAAACTGCAGTTCCCAAG
This sequence comes from Lepidodactylus listeri, assembly GCA_029233225.1. Taxonomy (NCBI): domain Eukaryota; kingdom Metazoa; phylum Chordata; class Lepidosauria; order Squamata; family Gekkonidae; genus Lepidodactylus; species Lepidodactylus listeri. The sequence goes on from JARCFY010000006.1 coordinate 55,314,490, forward strand.
GGTCAAACCACAAATGTTAAACTTCTGTGAAGTTGGTATAGCCATATTGGTCCTTTGGCATTTTTTTAGAAGAGAAATGGGAGAACATCCTTAGAGATGTTAGGATTAGCATGAGCTGGTGGTTCTTCAGAGGATTATTGATGCCTAGATTCAGAAATGTGTTACCAACACAAAAATCTTCTCAGCTCACAAAGGTAAACCATTCACTTCAATGGAGGAAGCTGAGCTCCATGCACATATGGAGTTGTATACTACCACTGCATTTCCCTGGCATGTTCCTCTGATGCAGGAGTGTTCTGTGAATGCAAAAAATGGAAGAGCATGTTTTGCTGGCAGAAGGCTCTTAAGCCAGAGGAAGGCACTGGAGTCAACAGAGTAGTGAGATTTAACCCATGAATCTGCCCTCCTAATGAAGCTGGAAACAAATGATAATGCTCATGTTTGGAAATCTTTTATGAGTTCAGTGTAATGCAGACATGGTTCTAAACAAGGGCACAATGTTGTTTACCCAGCATAATAGTTCTCCCACTTTTATGGTTGAAAAGAACATTGTGACTCTACTGTAATCGTATAAAATCACATCCACTATGTTATGCAGCCTTTTCCTGTCTCTAACCTTGACACTAATGGAAAAGACTCTCTGTAGAACTGAAAACTTCAGCACACTGCTACATTGAGGAAGCTACAATATAAAGCTCCATGGCACAAGACTCTCTTGTTTTTCCTGGGACACTCAATAAGACCGTAAATTGTAGAGGTCTCACAGCACACAACACACATTTCAGTTTCTCTGAGACTTTCAACGGCAGAAAATAAATTGACTTTTAGCTTCCGAAGAGTGTGTTATAACCATAGCTTATGGTAAGAGAACTCCTTGACTTCACGTGGGAGAGCAGCTTCCCTTAAGAGTTTACCGAACAACAGTGGGGGCTGTCGCCATTCACCTTGCCATAACCTTTTCATGTTATTCTATTACACTGTAAATGGTCCCATTGTTTCATTTCTAACACAGACAGGCAGTAGGTGGGTTTAAAGGCTAGTGGAGGTCATGTATCATGCTTAAGGAAAGAAAAAGATATGAAGGATCATTGTTTTTTATATCTTGCCAAGTAACAAGAAACCAAGCTTGTAGCACATGTGTCGAAGTGATATTTCACTGAGTTTTGTAGTACTGAATCCACAGTGATGTTGAAGAAGTGATAGCCAGCTCAGAGTCTGATTACTGTAAATATGGCTGATAGAGTAGTTTAGTCCACTTGTACCCCAGGGGGAGCTGTGGAGCATTTGCTGATGTTGAGTGTTTATTGAATGTTTTTCTCCTGTAGTTCAGTTTACCTCTTGTTGTTTTCTCTGCTGTGTGTTAGTACGTGTTAGTGATTCTGCTCTGAAGGCCTCTCTGTTCTATTAATAGTTGCAAGTCATTTATTGTCTTTTTTTCAAAATCCTATTGCAGTAAAGTCATTGAAAGCAAACTCCAAAGTGTGGTCTGGATTATTTCCCAAACTCTGCCAACAAGAGAGACCCTAGGTGAAATGGAAAGAAAGTTCAATTACATATTCTTCTCTGGCAATATTTTTCACTTACCACATCCTATTTGCTTCCTTCTTTTAAACCTTTGTTCCTGCTTTTGCCTGCTCCCTCACTGCTCCTGTCAACAGCAATTGCTGATTTTTCATTTATTCCCATATTTGGAAGAAGAGCTATGGGAACTGGGGTTCTTTGAGTTAGTCCCAACTAGCTCTGCTTGAGCATTGCCTCTATCTGATTGCTCCTTTCCATGTGTTCTTTTCCGACCTCCTTTTACTGCATTGTCCTCCTATATCAGGGGTGGCCAACCTGTGGCTCGGGAGCCACATGCGGCTCTTTCACACATATTGTGCGGCTCCTGGCAGGGCGGCTGGGGAAGCAAAGGGGAGGCATGCTTTTTCTCTCTTCCTTCCTTCCTTCCTTCCTTCCTTCCCTCCTTCCTTCCTTCCTTCCTTCCTTCCTTCCCTCCTCCCTCCCATCTATTTGCTTTCCTAGTTTCTCTCTCTCTCTTTCTTTCCACTTCTTTAATTCTTTCTTTCCATCTCTCTCTTTTTCTCTCTCTCTCTCAATATCATTAGCAAACAAGTAATATCATTATCAATAACCGGTTTTCCTCGTTTGTTTTTATTTTTGGCAGTCCCATTTAATGTTAATAAAAAGCAAATTTGCATATTTTAAAAAATAAAAACGTGTGTGTGATATTTGTTCCTGTCTTGCGGCTCTCAGACATCTGACGTTTATTCTATGTGGCTCTTACGTTAAGCAAGGTTGGCCACCCCTGTCCTATATCTTCTAATCCATGTTCTGTATTATTTATAGTATACATTACTTTAGAGTATTTGTTATTCATATGGTTCTCTGATCCTATAAACCTAATCCAGCTGCATAGTTCATTCATTATATAATGCTGTCTGTGTACTGTTTTATATCCTGTAATCTGCCTTGAGTCCCAGTGAGAAAGATGGATTACAAATAAAGAAATAAAATAAATGGACAGATTTTTTTACAATATAGGGATGCCAGCCACCAGGTGGGATCTGGGGATCTCCTGGAATCACAGCTCATCTCTAGACTAAAGAGACCACTTCCCCTGGAAAAAAATGGATGCTTTGGAGGGTGGACTCTATGGCATTGTACCCCACAGAGGTCCGTGTCCATTCCAGGCTCTATCCCCAAATCTGATGCTGGAAACCCTATCCCCCACCCCATGGTACTGCAAAAAGAAAAAGAAAAAGAAAGCTCCTTGTGAGTTCATACCAGCTGTGGATATCTGCTCTGGATTTACCTCCATACAGAAAACAAACAACAAAACAATGTAATAGAGGAGACCAGGAGTAATTTGGGGCTGGAGTGCGCTGGATCTCTGCTCCAGGAGCCCAGGAGCAGGCACAAATGGTGGTGGTGACAAGCCCCGCCCCCAGCTCCCGACCCCTTGCTCCTTCTCTCTAGAGTTGCACTGCAGCAGCAGCACGACTAGAGAGAGAAGGAAGAAGCCCTGCAGAGCCCCCCCCCCCCACACCATTCCTAGCTCACCCATCAAGGTGCATGAACTAGGAAGGTCCTGGGGGGTGCAGAGAGGCAAGGAGCGCTCAGGCTGGCTGCAGGTTTCAGGTTTACCAACTAGGTGAGGGCTGGGGGGATGCTAGTGGAATGGATGAGTCTAAAAATGGTTAGATTTTGACTGCTGGAGGAAAAAACCTTGTTTAATACCTCAAATTAATTAATTCCCCCTTAACTTTAGTATGAAAACCCAATGAGTTTACACTGCTTCTCCTCATCCTTCTTATTTCTCCCCCTCTATCTTCCAGGGCCATGGTATCTTCCCACTGCCTCTTTCTTCCTCAACTTGCTGCAGCTATGACAATTTTTATGGGAGGGTTACTAGGCAAGAAACTAAGTAGCATGTTTGCAGCCCGAATACTTTTGAGATCAGCATCCTTCCAATAAATACATTATTTTTCCTGATTCTGTGTATAGCACTTTATGAGCCTGAAAGCTCTTGTACTACTTTATAGAACATTTCCAGAGGAAGATCTGTTTTTTGAAACATTGTTATAAAATCGGGAGACAACGTTGATGAATTCTTGTACAAGGATTTCCTTATGGTTTGATGGAATTTGTTCACTGTTATGTAGTCTTTATTGGCAACAATATATAGAAAATATTTTCTTTGTAAGTCTTGTTGACTATCTTGATTTGTGGGTCATACTCTCATGACTGTTTTCTCAGTATTTGTTTCTAGACCAGGTTGTGATTGTCCACATTTGCCTTTCCTTAGTATGGCATACGTTGGGTGCTAGGCATATTAAAAGCTGTGAGTTGAAGGCAGGGAATAGTTTTACCTAATGACTGCTGACGACACAAAAGCATGGATGTCTCCTTTAAGCACTGTATAGTATTTAAAATCAACTAGGCAGTTTTCCAAACATCTAAGACTGAACCTCATTTTCTAATGCAACAAAAGATTGAGTTAAAATACAGAGAAAGACTACGTGGACCTGAAAAAAAACTGTTTCAAATTTTGAGAACAAGGAAGTGAAGTGTCATTCCCTGATAGTAGCAAGAAGAACTTTTCAGGCACAGGGAGAAGCCAAAAGCCAGGGAGCAAGCAAAAAAAGCCTCGTGCTCCTTCTCTGTCGAGCACAAGGCACGAATGAGGCTGCTGGGGTCAGGACTGTCCTTCAGCATGCTAGCCCCGCCCCCCAGCAAAACCAGGCTGCAAATACAGCCAGTCTGATCAGTCCTCCTTACAAGGAGGCAACTTCGTCCCCCCCCCTCCAGCCGGCCTACGGTGGCTGCGGGGATCCGTCCATGATGAAAATGAGAAACAGAGCAAAGAAATCAACAGGCCTGATAATAATACAAGAGAATGGAAATACTTCAGAGAATAATAGCTAGATAGCGTTATGTATAAGCAGATTAAAGCAAAGGCTAGAGAATTCAAGGTACAGTCCTAAAGCTACTGTGGGACCTTTTTTGGCTGGTCACTAAGTTCTTTCACAGGCATAACTTTAAAGGTAGAGGAGCCTTACCAGATGAATGGTGTTAGCAGCTGCATTTAATTGGCTGGACTTCAGGACTCCATCCCAGAGAGTTTTCAATCAATGTATGGATTGCTTCACTGCTATGACTCTGATTTACTGGGACAGGACATAGGGACCAAAGTCCATTCAATATTCATCCTAACCTCAGGTCCAGGCTAGCCTGATTCCATCAGATCTCAGAAACTAAGCAGGGTCAGCCATGGCTAGTATTTGGATGGGCTACCTCCAAGGAATACCAGGGGTATGACACCGAGGCAGGTAATGGCAAACCACCTCTGAAACATCTCTTGCCTTAAAAACAAGTCTAGCTCACCACCTATTGCTGCATAATGCTAAAAGAGCTAGAACTTTTGGTTGCCAGACAATCCTAGGATCTCCTGGCTATACTACACACACTGCTATATGATAATTAATTAATTAATTAATTAATTAAACTAACCTCAATTGCAACCAGCATGCAAGTTATTTCAGGGTTTACACCACACAACTTTTGAGGTGTACATAGCTTCTGAGGATGTTCTAATTTGCTGGCTACTTCGAGACATTGACTGCTGCATAGAATTAATTAATCAATCAAGCTACTGCTGTAAGTGGACCACTTAATTTCAGCTTATTAAGGCTTTTTTCACTGCAGTTCAGTACAGACCTTTATAGAATTGCTGTTCCTGAGAGCATTCCTGAGAGTGTGTATTCCCTACAGCTCCCAGCCTGCAGAAGCAGGAGGGCCTGGGGTGGGGCGGTGGGAAGGCAGAGAGGAGGTGTTTTTACTCAGCCAAGGGTTAGACCCACTCAAGAGCCCGATCTGCCCCACCCATAAAGCTGCACCTACCTCGGTCCCGGCTTCCCCCCCCCCCCCCCAACACTGGGACAGAGCAGCAGGTCACAAAGCAGGTGGCGAGGGAAGGTTTGGCTGGACAGTAACCTCACCAAGCTCCCTTCCCTGCCTCACACTCACCATGCGGGGTCCCTGCAACTGCCTTGCATGCGTGCTCATTCACACACGTGTCTATGCTGCGCTAAGAGAAGGAAACGGAATGGCTCCGAGAAGCCTGCTAGGCCACTGTGCAGGGCCCAATCCTTGCCCCAAAGGAGCGGAGGCAGCTAGGGACTCCGCCCATCCCCTCTGATGCCACAAAGTCCGCCAGCCCACAAGTTCCCAGAAGGTAGCAGTGCCTGGGGCCGCAGAACCTCCACCAGAATGTCACTGGCCCTGGCATTCGAATGCAAAGCAGCTGGGTCACCCTTTGTGCAGCAGCGGCAGGGTATGTTCTCTTGCCTTGCTGCCTGCCACCTGGACTATATATATATGTCCCGGCACGACAACTGCCACCACTGCAGCCTGGTCCTCATGCTACTCTCCCCACTGTGGTGGTTGCTGCTGCTGCCGCCGCCACTGGAAGACTCAGAAAGTCTGAGGGGGCTGAGCTTGGGTCCCTCTGGGGCACCTCTTCTCACCACCACCGGGCCCAGCCTGAGCATCTATATGAGCCAGGAGGAGGTGCGGTGTCTCATTGGTGAGCAGGAGAGATGGGGACCAAAGTTGCCACTCCCTTGCGGTGCCCAGAGACAGATGGCTATGGGGGGGGGGCTGTGAGGCCCGCCAAGCCTCCCCCCAATGGCCAAAGCATTCTCTGCGCATGCACAGGGAACACTTTTACTTTTAGGGGGATTTAAATATCCCCCAAAAGTTTTTTTTAACTTTTAGGATTTTTCTGCACACGTGTGTAGGAAAATCTCCCTGCCTCCCCAAGTGCCCCCCCACGTGGATTTAGATATCCACACGGAGGGGGCCACTTGGCTATTAGATATATAGATTTCATTCTTTGTGTTTGTTTTTATTCAGTGGGATGAATGTTTCCCAAAACAAATAGGGTATTTGCAGATGAAAACAATCAGTTTTTCCTCCTTTAATTGAAAATGAAGTACATCAAAGATAACGCCCTGGTGTCCATGAGAATGCAATGTGAGGCTGATCCATAGCCTGCCTGACCCTAAATAAGTATTTAACAAGCTGTGAACAACAAGCTGTGAAAGACTGGCAATTTCAAAAGTAATCACCATTGAACTCCTTTTATAATATGTGACACATTGCAATGGCACCATGCATATTATTGCAAAGAAATTAACAGCATATTCAAATTGCTTGTAAGACCTACTTTTATACACATTGATGGCTTCATGTACTGAATGCAAGAAAGAAGACGTTTTTAAAAACTTCAGTTAATTGCAAGCCATAAAGACTATGTCTGAAAAAGGACTGTGCTACTTTTTTGACTTTTGCTAGAACTGTAAAACACTATAAAATGCAGAACTAGAAAGCAAATCAGAGGATATTAACCAATATTCATATACTGATGAATCAAGAAATAATTTGCTTTCAAATTTCAATTGTATAATTCCATTTTGAAATTAAAGAGTTTGCAATAAGTCCTTTGATACAAGTTTTTAATCAAATAATTGTCACATTCATTCATACAAATGTTGGCTGCTTCTGAACTGTCTTCTTGTCCTAGAATACTTCATATAAACCACCTTGAGTTGCTAGGAAGAATGGGATAATAAACAGATATAACAGATTTTCTGCTGGTGAAAGAGGGAGGAACCATAAAAATTGACCATAAAAATGCTATGCTAGGCATCAAGGGACCTGAGTATTCAAAAGACATGTGGAATAGGGGTGAATTAAGTGAGACTCTGAAAATGCTGGCTGGATCCAACCCCAACTGAGGGAGCCAGAGTCACAGTGCCCATAGTGAAAATTCAATTAAAACAACTCCCCCCCCCCCACTAATGGAAAGAAAGAGTGGCTATTGAGCCCACACAGCTATATTTTCTTAAACACGGGAGAACCCGTAAACATTTCTTTTTCTAAAAGCCTGCAATTGCAGGGAGAGCGGCTTAGAAATCAAATCAATCAATCAATCAATCAATCAATCAATAAAATAAAAAACTAGTCCAAGGCAAAAATGTTATGGGGGCTGGCTAGGGTTGCCAAGTCCTTACTGTCTAGCGGCGGCGGGGGGGGGGGGTCCTCTTCATGCCTGGAGTTTTCAGGCATGTATGAGAAGTGCGTGCACTGTGATGATGTCACCAGAAGTGACATCATCATGTTGGGGACGTTGCCAGGGTGACACTCTGGTAATCGCCTAAAAACTCTATGGTACCATAGAGTTTTTGAGGTGATTGCTAGAGCATTGCCCCAGCAACGTCCCCAACATAATGATGTCACTTCTGGTGACATCATCATGCTGGGGCAGTCGTCCTGACCGGATGACTTCGGGGGTGGGGTTCCCCCCACCGGCCGAATCTGGGCCGGTGGATTGGGGATCCCTGTAGCGGGGGATTCCCCGCCCCCCCCAGGCGGACTTGGCTGGCAGGGCCAAGAGCAACAGAGGCTGTCATTATTTATTTTTAAATGTCTATCCTGGTTCCCCTCCACCCAAAAAAAGCAGAGGTTTACTCACAAAATAAGGAAATTATATGATGTTACAAAATTATCAAATAAAAACTAAAGAATATCCAACAATATGGAAAACTAATTCCACAAATCAATCAAAATCCTTGAACTCATCAGGCCAACCATAAACTCCACATAAAAATTCTAAAAGAAATCCAGGTTAATTCAATGACTAGTAGGTTAGACCTCACCCTCCAGCAAACACTTGCAGGTATAAGATCACCTCAAATATTTTTTTTGTAATCTCCTCAGAAGAAGTGTCTTACAGGCCACTTCAGGCAGACCACTTCAAAGGGCAGGGGACATAGCAGAATAGGTGGCAGCATTCATAAGCCCATTTTCATCTAGGATTCACTCTGTGATTTTACCAAACTTACACTGGAACAGAAAAAGATTCAGCTCAAAACCACATTCACATACCCCGGGCCAACGCCAGTACTGACTGCAGAGTCACACCTGAATGGTCATAAAATGGCCATAAATCTATGTAGATAGTACCATAAATCGAGAGTTCAAAAGAAGTGAAACCGGCATGCAGTGTGGAGGCTTCCATAAAATCTGATAATCAAAGGAACTGAAAGTAGTATGCAAGGTAGAGGGGAATTTCTGTTCCAACGTGGGTTTGGTAAAAAGCGAATACTAGATGGAGAATGGGCCACAAAGTTCAGACAGACCTCCCAAAGGGAGGAGACCTCCAATACATGTGACTGAGCTGACCTAAGATGTTGTGTGAATGTACATATCAATGCAAATCAGAAGAAAACTTGCTTACTAGTGGCATAATGTGTTACACATTAAATTTAGCAAGTAGATTTAGCAACAATTAATTACATTGTAATAGAGGTGCCTAGTTATCCAGAAGAGTAGAAGATGTGAATAGGTTTAGTTGTTACTGAACATTTGGGTAGAATAATGCCATAATGTTCTCCTTTATATTTATTTATTACCAAAAAGGATAAGGACTTGTTTTTTTAACAATGGAAGCGGAAAGTTCATTGGAGGAAGAGCCCCAAATATTTCAGAATGTTTTTAAAAAGACAACCTGGTACAAACTACTTGTGCCCTCCCCTATTTGCTTTCTTCCACTCTGAAAACTGACCACTTATTCCTTCTCTGCTTCCTGATTTTTAACCAGCTTCCTGCTTATAAGAGGTCTAACTGTTCCCTACAATTGCAAAGTTTTTCAAAGTTTTCTTTTGTTTCTTTAAGTTTTCTTTCTTTTTGGTGAGTAAAATTTTGGCCTCAGTATAATCTTACTATTTTAGGACCAGTAAGAAAGCATGTAGGTATTGATGCTTGTTCATGGTTTGAGAGGGTTAAAAAGTAGCCTTTTCCTTTAAACTAGAGTTCTGCTGGTTGGCTGATCACTCCTTTGTTATGTAGATAATTCAGAATGTTGGCTGATGGTTTCTGAATGAGTTTTACTTGCTAGGGAATAATTCCCTGGTAACACACTCTCCCGTCCTAAAACCAGAGCAAGCTGACATACTATACCAGTGATATTCACTCAGTGGCTCAGGAGCCACATGTGACTATTTCACATGCCCCTTGTGGCTCTTCTGAGCCCTGTTCCACATGTGGATGTACCCCATGTTTCAAGAAAGCAGGCAGGTTCCTTGCCTGGTGGAGGTAGTGGCTGGCTATTGGTTACCAACATGAAACAAGCTCCACTGGAAGAATGGGTAAACTGTAAGCCTTCCTGGGGTACAGGCCATAGGCATAGTCTATGGGGGGGCTCGAGGGCTCAAGCCACCCCCAAAATTTCCCGGGGGGACTAAGCCCTCCCCGGGAAAATGTAGCGCCTGCCCCTGCGCCTCACCGCTGCATCTCCCCGGGCCCTTCTGAGGCCTGGCAACTGCTGCTGCAGGTGCCTCTCCCCCCCCCCCAAGCCACTCCTCCGTCGTTTCCTCTCCCTCCCTCTTTTCCAGGCGAAGGGAGAGGGAAGGAGTGGCGGGGGGGGGAGAGAGAGAGGCACCAGCAGCAGTGGCTGGCGGGCCTCGGAAGGGCCCGGGAAGGCGCCACGGTTTTCCGGCGGGGGGGACATCACCCCAGTGAGCGCGCTTTGCGCACGCGCTAAAGAGCCCCCCCCCCCAATTTACAAAACTCTATGCCCCTGGTACAGGCTAGGGATGGAAGTAATATTTCAGGTTCCTTGGTTGATGGTAACTGCAGACTTGGCTCTCCACAAGATGTGAAGTAAGTCTACTACATTACACAAATAGTAGATGTTTCAATCAATAGAAAAAGGCACAAAATAGCTGCAGAACATTCAAGTAAAACCAGATAGAACAGCCAAATCTGAATTTAAGAAATGAGGCGAGAAGAACTTGGACTTCATGACAGAACCCTAAATAGACCAAATATTTAGAGTCTTGTGCACATCTTGTAAGTTCCTTCTCACACTTTGTTCATCCTAACAGTTGGCTATATATCAAGTTACCATAAAATAGAGAGTTTATTTTCTGCCAGTCTAGTCTCCTAATTTTCACTGAAGTATTTCTATTAACTTCAGTATTACAGCACATATTTTTTCCTTCACAGGGAACATTTTTGACACCAAAGGATAGGAAGCTCACATAGATCAAAAACTCAGACTGTAAGATACTTAATGTGGAATGCAGGGTGCACACTAAGAACAGTGCTCAAGGCAGAGGCTTCAAACAGGTGCAAATAAGGTAACTGGGGGGAAACATCTCATTGGATTTAATGAGGAATGCATCAGATCATTAACACTGTGAAGAGGTAAGTTTTTCTTCTACTCATATGTTGCCAAGAATGGAAATGGCATGGCTAAAAAAGGCCAAAAAGAGCTTTTGAAAACTAAATTAGCCAAAAATAGCAAAAAGAATCTATAAAAATCAGCTCTTCCATGAAAATGATGTGGTCTTTCCACCTCTTTTATGTCATGTGGATGTAACAGATTTCAGTACAAGATGTACAAAGGTGTCAGACGTTACATTTTACAAGAAGTACAGTTCTGCTAAGTAAGGAAATGTTTTTGGCTGAGCTTCCCAAGATGCAATGGGATTGTGGCCAGAAAATGGAGTTGCTTTATTAGGGAATAATCCTAATCAGGTCTACTCAGATCTATGTTCCATATTGTCCCATAGGGTTTGTTCTTGGGAAAGTGTTCTTAAGATTGTAACCACCATATGCTTGTTTATGCTTTTTATAGTTCATTTTATGCAGCTGATTTCATTCTCCTGGCTTTCATTTGTTTATTGCCCATAGTGCTTTGTTGTCATTGCTGTAGACCAGGGATGGCCACCAACTGGCTCACAAACCTTTGTCTGAGATGAATTTTGGCTGGTTTGTGGTTTGCGAACTGAACTGCAGCCTGGCCATGAACCCCCACAAAATTTTAAGGCAGCTAGTGGAGGTTCACGGGGAGCAAATAGCAGGGGTTTAGATACCTGCTTTCTCCTCCTTGTAAAAGCCATCGAAACATCCCCATGAAAGCTGCCAAAAGATGCCAAGAAAGCCCCTTTCAACAGCTGAGCTGCGGGAGCAGGCTGCCCCCACAGCTCAGCTAATTCAGGTGTGAACCTCATGAAGTTGATTTGGTTCTTGGACTAGCTGCCCAAGAATGCCCCTTTCAACAGCTGAGCTGTGGAAGCCGGCTGCCCCGGTGGCTCAGCTGTTTCCGATCTAAACAGCTGAGTCACGAGGGCAGCCTGCTCCCATGGCTCAGCTGTTTAGAGCCTGATACATCTGAGCTGTGGGAGTAGGCTGCCACCAAGGCTCAGCTGTTTTGAGCACAAACTTCATGAACCCTGTTTGGTTCATATGCAAGCTGACTGGGTTCATGGGGTTCATGGTTTGCGTTTTTGTAGTTTGTGCCCATCCCTACTGTAGACTGCCTTTTGAACTTTTGCCAAGGATGCAGGATAGAAATGCTTCATACAAACAATTCAAAGTACAGACGCTCAGTCTAGGATTACCCCACTGAATTCTTTTCCCTTCTCAAACCCTGTCATCCCCAGCCCCCCCCCCCCTAATTTCCAGGTATTTCCCAACCCAGACCTGGCAACCATAGTTCAGTCATCTGACATCTCATGTTTTTACTCTTTTTAAAGCCAAATGCTAATGACTTCCCTTTCACAGGTTCACCAGTGGGGTCCACTGGTTGGTGTAGTGGCTTAGTACTTGGGTTGCTTTGAACAAATAATTGGTTTGGTACCCTTATCCCTGGCTTACAGCATTACACTGGATTACATCAAACAAAAATATGAAAGCATTGCTTACTGCCAGCCACCAACAGGATAAAAAGAGCTAAATGTTTAAATAATTATTTAAATATTTAAACTCTTTTTTTAAAGCATATTAAAGCATTCTTTGTCTCTTTGTGTCAGCTAAATACCCTGCATATGTTAGTTCCCCAGCAGCCAAACCAATAAGACAGAATGCAAATATATCTTTGCATGGGTAGCAGTTAAAAAATTGAAACAAATATTTTGAGCAACTTAGATCCACAAGAAAATTTAGTTCACTAGATCATGTCAAGAGGAGAGGCAAAGGCCCTTAATTATCAGCTTGCCAAAAGTATTAGCTGAAGCATATGATGACAAAAATATTAAGCGAAGAGCCTATGATGCTGTTCACATGGTTATGATACTCTGCAGTGTAGTCCATGACATTTTGAGCTATGCTACTAAAATGAGGTTTCAGGTGGTTGGCACTAAATTCCCAAATCCTCTCAAAATTAAATAACAGCTCCAATAAATCTCATCTGTGTAATTCCATCTAGCATGCCGAGTGATTTACAATGCCATTTGTCTCAGTACAGTCCTCAAAATGGTGTTTTGTATGTATTAAGATATCAGCCGTGCTACCTATTTTCTCAGCAATATCCCTGCCAGGATCTGCGTGCAACAGTCTCTGATGATTTCCATTTTACTTCCATGACCCAATCAGGTTTCTTGTGGTTGTTTTGATATATTCAAATTCCAGCTCTTTACAATTTAGTACCTAAGAAAGAAAGTTGATGGGAGTAGCCTGAAACATAAAAGGCTTTTCCCTAGAGTAGGAGCATGGATTTACACAGTGTGTCTTTTGGTTATCTTCAGTGAGATTTCACAGTTATATGAAAACCTTGCTTGTTATACATGCCAGTATCAATTAGTATTATATGTAATTCTGAACCAGGTCTTAGGGTATAGATCCTTAAATCCATAATTAGGGTCATGGGACTTTACCATGCAACTTTCATGATCCACCCAGGCCCATTAGGGGCCATTTGGTGACTCACTACTATGAGACAGCAGCCACTAAATGACTTTCCTAGACAACTCAGCACCATGCAATTAGCATGACTCACCCAGGTCCTGCAGTGGTTAACTGATAAGTATTGGAGTCGGGAGTCCATGGAATAGTGAAACAGCTAGATCTTTATTGCTGGTCCGGATGAAGCATACAACCCAGGGCTTGAAGCCCTCCTTTTATGCTGGTCAGGGACAATCCCCTGACCTCACCCAACTGGCCTAATAGGCTATTAGAAGTCTATTTACATTTCATAGGTTTCCTGGGAGAAACCTAGGTACAGGATTGGTGGCCGGTTTGAATCCACCTGGCCTTTGTTCTACCTGACTGAAGCTCAGGTAGTTTCTTGGCCATGTGCTCTGGCCATGCTCTGGCCATGTGCTCTGGCCATGCGGTCGCAATTAAGAGAGCACATGGCGACCGCATGGTCAATACATAACACCCCTCCCCCCATAGTCCAGAACCCCTCTGCACACATAGTCTTTGAGATAGTCTGGCGTCTGCGCTCACGTCCAGAGCGCCGGGGGGTTGTAAGGCGGGGCGTGTTGCTTGTGTCGGCAGGTTGCGGTGTGGGTAGTTGTTCTGCTGGTGGGGCCTGTCTGCTCGGGGGTTGTTCAGGTGTGGATGGTGCGACTGCTTTGTCCGCGGGCAGGAGCGGGATCTCCGCAGTCTCCGGATCAGGGTCTGGCGCTGCTTCTGGGGTCGTGTCGATGTCATGGTCTGTTGGTGCAGGGAGTTTGGGGGCCTGGGTATCATCGTGGTTCTGGGTACGGCGTCGAATCTGGTCAATGTGCCGTTTCCAGACTACGCCATCTTCCGTAAGGACCTCGTAGGAATAAGGCCCTGTGACTCGGACGATCCTCGCGGGGAGCCATGTTGGACCCCGCGCAAAGTTCTTTGCGTATACGGGGTCTTCGGGAGCGAATCCTCGGGCAGCTGGTTGGTCCTCCATTGTCGGGTTCCCCTCAATTGCTCGGTCGGGATGTAGGCGGTCCAAGACAGTTCCCAGTTGTCTTCCCATCAGAAGTTCGGCTGGTCGGCGCCCAGTCCCTGAGTGGGGTGTGTTCCGTTGGCAGAACAGGAACTTGTACAGCTGCTCTTCCCAGTCGCCATGCTCCATCTTCTTTAACGCGTCCTTCGTTGTCCTCACCATGCGCTCGGCCTGGCCATTGGTTGCGGGGTGGAATGGAGCGGAGCGGATGTGGCGCAGACCGCAGGCTTCCACAAACCGTTGAAACTCGCCGGAGGTGAAGGCAGTCCCGTTGTCGGTCACGAGAGTTTCTGGCATTCCGTGTGTCGCGAAGATCGGCCAGAGACTTCTTAAGGCAGCGTTGGTGGAGGTCGAAGCTACCGGCACTACCTCAAGCCACTTGCTGTAGCTGTCAACAACGATAAGAAACAACCGGCCCTGGACCGGTCCCACGAAGTCTAGGTGCAGGCGGGACCAGGGCTTGTTAGTAGATTCCCAGGATCGGACAGGAGCGTGTGGTGGATCTGGCCGTGACTCCTGGCATTTGGTACACTTCTGGACCCGCCCCTCAATGTCTTTGTCCAGGCCTGGCCACCATACGTAACTCCGGGCCAGAGCTTTCATGCGCACAATTCCTGGGTGAGCCTCGTGGAGGGCCTCTAGCACTCGGGGCCGCAGGGGCCCGGGGATCACCACTCGAGATCCCCATAGCAGGCATCCCTTGTGGGCCGATAGTTCGTGCTTGCGTGCCGTGAAAGCGGCGAAATCTGGTCCCGGTTTTTCCGGCCACCCCCTTCCCACCCAGTCCGAGACATGGGAAAGGATGCGGTCCCGCTGCGTGCGACGGGCCACATCCGATACCTGTGCAGGGCGCTCCGGTAGATCCTCTAGGAGTGCGACATGGAAAGCGGGAGCCGGATCAGGGTCGCAGGACGGGAGGGGAAGACGGCTGAGGGCGTCTGCATGACCCATCGCCTTCCCCGGGCGATGTACCAATTCGTAGGAGTAGCCTGACATAAAAATTGACCACCGCAGGACCCGTGGGGACAGTATGTGAGGGGTCTGCCTGTGGGGGGCAAGGAGACCCAGCAGTGGCTTGTGATCTGTGGCCACGGTGAATGACCGTCCGTAGAGATAGTCGTGGAATTTCCTGACGCCGGCTACGATTGCTAGGGCCTCCTTGTCGATCTGGGCGTAGTTCCATTCTGCCGACGACAGGGTCCTGGAGTAGTAGGCAACCGGTACCTCCTTTCCGTTGGGTATCCGGTGTCCCAAGACCGCCCCAACGCCGTAGGGGGATGCGTCACAGGCCAGGATGACAGGGAGCCTCTCATCGAAATGCGCTAAGACCGCATTTGAAATTAATAAGTCCTTGACGGCCCGGAAGGCTGCATCATGCTTGGGACCCCAGACCCAAGCCGCTCCCTTGTCCAGGAGACGATGCAGGGGTTCAGCAACCGCCGCCTTGTGTGGAAGGAAGGCATGGTAGAAGTTCACAAGTCCCAAGAACGCCTGGAGTTCCGCCTTTGAGGACGGGCGGGGTGCACCTGTAATTGCCGCTACCTTCTCCTTTGTAGGGTGAATGCCATCTGCAGTGACTTGGAACCCCAAGAAGGTCACCGAGGAGACTCCCAGGGTGCACTTGTCTTTTTGAACCTTGAGACCCACGTCCTGGAACCTTTGCAGCACCATCCGGAGGCGAGCTGCGAACGTGTCGGCGTCCGGGGCGGCGATGAGGATGTCGTCGAACAACGGCTTCACTCCTGGAACATCTTTTAGGAGAGAATCCACTAGATTTTGAAAGATTCCAGGTGCTACGCTGACCCCAAATTGGAGGCGTTTTACCTTGAACGCTCCCTTGTGAGTCACAATCGTTTGTGCCTCGGCCGTTGCTTCGTCTACGGGAAGTTGCTGATAGGCTTGGGCCAAGTCTAATTTTCCAAATATTTTGGCGCCCACGAGGGAGGCTAGAACATGGCTGACCACCGGTACCGGGTACGCGTGGTCCTGTAATGCCTTATTAATTGTACATTTGTAATCCGTGCAGATGCGGACTTCCCCATTAGCTTTGAGGGGGGTCACAATGGGAGTCTCCCACTTGGCGTGGGAGACCAGCTCGAGCACCCCTTGTGCCACGAGCTTTTCCAACTCCGCCTCCACTTTGGGCTGGAAGGCGAGTGGTGGCCGGCGGACGGCCACGCGGATGGGCCGGACTGCCGGGTCCAGGTCGAAGGAAACCGGGGGTCCTTTGTAGCAGCCCAATGAGCCATCGAAAACGGCAGGAAATTCCTCGCAGATGGATGAGAAGTCAGTAGAGCCCATGCGGTGTATTCCGGTCCACTGCACTCCGAGCGGCTTGAACCAGGCGTGACCTAGGAGACTGGTTAGATTGCGCTCCACCACGAGAAGGTCCAGCAGGCCATTAAAGGCATGGTACTGGACCCGGACCCTGGCTAGCCCCTTAATAGCCACTGGGTTTTTCTGGAAGTCCCGGAGGACCAACCCAGCTGGCAGCCGCAGCCAGCGTGCCCCCTTCGGGCAGAGGCGGCGGAACGTAGCTGCGGACACAATTGAATATGCTGACCCTGAGTCCAGTTCCATGGAGCAAGGAACTCCCTCTATTTGGAGAGACACGGAAATTGCGCCCGGGATGGGCTGAGGCAAGTTCATTACCGTGGCCGTGGGAACGACACTACCCACTTCTTCGAAGTTCGCTGCTGGGGCACGGTGGCTGTTCCTCAGGCGGCAGGCCCGGGCGAGATGTCCTGCTTTCCCGCAGGCACGGCAGATGGCATCACGGAAGCGGCATGTCCGTCTGTCATGGGGGTCCCCGCAGCTGGCGCACGTTGGGGCCTGCCTGTTGAGGGAAGCAGAAGAGGGAACAGAGACAGATGCTGGGCGCCGGCCCTTGGGCCTGGGGACGCCGGGCTCACCCTTCTTCGAGCGTGGTTGCATCCGGTGGACGTCCTCTTCTTCGCTTGAGTCGGGTTCGGGAGGAGCCGCCTGGTGGACTTTGGTGGCTGCCTTGTCCTTTTGCATTGTCTCGAAGGCTGCCGCAGTTTTGAGCATCTTCTCCAAGGTTGGCTCCGGCATTGCAATGAGGCGCCGGCGGAGCTTGGCTTCCCGGACCCCTCCCATGAAGGCGGTCTCCACGTGGTCATCCATGTGGTGGAATTCGCAGCCCACGGCTAGTCGACGGAGTTCAGCCAGGAAAGTGGCAGCCGACTCCCCCGGCTGCTGCTGGCGCTGTATGAACTCCCAGCACCTGGCCAGTTTTGATGGCTTCGGGGCGAAGTAATCGCCGAGGGTCTTGGTAAGCACGTCGTAAGACACCTCGGTGGGGTCTTGCGGGGCTAGTAGGTTCTGGGCCACCCTCATGACCTCCACCCCTCCGGAACTCAAGAGCCAGGCACTCTTCAGGTCCGCATCTGTGATTCCGCGGACCTTAAAGGCGCAACCCAGCGTCTTGAGCCAGGACTCCCACATCTCGGGGCGAGACGTATTGAAAGGGGTAATTGGTCCCGGAGCGTTTGCCATATTTACCACAGCAGGAGCGACGGCGGCTGTTTGAGCGATGTCCTCGTGTCTTGCGGCGGTGCCGGGGAGCGCTGAGGCTTGGCGCTGGCTAGTGCCGGAGGATTGGGCTCAGAGCGGCTTGCGGCGAGGCGTTGGAGTGCTGGAGCTCGGAGATGCCGGCGGGACGGAGCTCGCTGTGCTGCTGTGGTCTGCTGGAGAGTCGCTCATCGGGATCCCATCCTCGTCGCCACTGATAAGTATTGGAGTCGGGAGTCCATGGAATAGTGAAACAGCTAGATCTTTATTGCTGGTCCGGATGAAGCATACAACCCAGGGCTCGAAGCCCTCCTTTTATGCTGGTCAGGGACAATCCCCTGACCTCACCCAACTGGCCTGATAGGCTATTAGAAGTCTATTTACATTTCATAGGTTCCCTGGGAGAAACCTAGGTACAGGATTGGTGGCCGGTTTGAATCCACCTGGCCTTTGTTCTACCTGGCTGAAGCTCAGGTAGTTTCTTGGCCATGTGCTCTGGCCATGCTCTGGCCACGTGCTCTGGCCATGCGGTCGCAATTAAGAGAGCACATGGCGACCGCATGGTCAATACATAACATTAACACATAACTTGATGCCCTACAATTCACCTGGGCTCAGCAGCCACAGCCACACAACTTGTGTGACCAGGCAGGGCCTAGAGATGGCCGACATACAACTCAGCTGACTTGCTACCACCTGACTTTTGCAATTTGGCCAGATTTTTCCTAGGGACAGGCTGCTGGAGGGGAGAAGTCTGACAGACATCTTCCAGTTCCACCCTCCAGGCCACTACCAATCCCTGATCCAGGGTGTATATGTGAATTCCTAGAGACTCCACCCAATGAGATGCAAAGGATCTGTGAGAGGATCATCTCTAAAATAGCATTGGCAACCACAGGTTGGACCTGTGGATGCCATAACCTCTAGTTTGGCCCTGAGTTTAAAGGTGACTGGACTGAAAAAGTGTGGAGACTGCACAGGTGAACACTGTACTTTAAGATAGATTCAGGAAGGCTGCTGTGTTGGTCTGAAGCAAAAGAACAAAGTTTGAGTCCAGTGGCACTTGTGAGACCAACAAAGTTAAATTCTGGGTGTAAGCTTTCGTGTGCATGCACATGAAAGCTTACACCCAAAATTAAACTTTGTTGGTCTTAAAGGCACCACTGGACTCAAATACAGTATTTCTGTCAATGTGGTAAAGGCAGTAGTGAAGGAGGAACTAGATCAGGGGTGGCCAACCTTGCTTAACGTAAGAGCCACATAGAATAAACGTAAGAGCCACATAGAGATGTCTGAGAGCCGCAAGACAGGAACAAATATCACACACACGTTTTTATTTTTAAAAATATGCAAATTTGCTTTTTTATTAACGTTAAATGGGACTGCCAAAAATAAAAACAAACGAGGAAAACCAGTTATAAGAAAGAGAGAGAGAGAAACTAGGAAAGCAAATAGATGGGAGGGAGGAGGGAAGGAAGGAAGGGAGAAAGAGAGAAAAAGCATGCCTCCCCTTTGCTTCCCCAGCCGCCCTGCCGGGAGCCGCACAATATGTGTGAAAGAGCCGCATGTGGCTCCCGAGCCACAGGTTGGCCACCCCTGAACTAGATATTACCTAAGGGACCGCCTTTCCCCACATGTGCCCCAGTAGAGTTGCCAAGTCCAGGTTGTAAAATACCTGGGGACTTTGGGGGTGGAGCCAGGAGAAGGTGGGGTTTGGGGAGGGGCCTCAGCATGGTACAATGCCATAGAGTTCACCCTTCAAAGCAGCCATTTTCTCCAGGGGAGCTGATCTCTGTCAGCTGGAGATCAGTTGTAAAAGTGGGAGATCCCCAGGCCTCACCTGGAGGATGGCAACTCTAAGCCCCAGAGAGCACTAAGATTGGGATCCCAAAATCGCCTGGTTCTTCTGGGCCCTAAAGAGGCCAGGTTGGCCACAACCAGGAGCAGGGCCTTTTCTGTGGTGGCCCCTCACTGGTGGAATGAGCTCCCAGATGACATCAGGGCCCTGCAGAGCCTTTTACAGTTCCACAGGGCCTGTAAAATGGAGCTCTTCTGCCAGGCCTATAAGTAGGGTGCTGCCTTATCATCAGCACCACCACCGACCGGGTGATTAACAGCTTGGCAGGAGCCTAGAGGCACCATTCAAATGATGACAGAAGATCGCCATCTTGCTTAACTATGGTTTTATATTATAATTTTAATCTGATTCTGTTTTAGTATATTGGAGTATATATCCATATCTATGTTGTTAGCCGCCCTGAGCCCGCCAAGAGGCAGGGAGGGCGAGATATAAATTTAATAATAAATAAATAAATAAATATTATAGGGTTTAGTAAGCCTTTCCCATAGAAAATCAATCCCCTTCTTGCATCAGGAGAAACAGCCTGTTAGTTCTGTAACGCTGTTAGTGGGTGTGACACTGCAACATTTTTAAGGGAACTGCAACCCTGCTCAGCTATGAAAAAAGATACACTTTTACACCATCTTACTTGCCAACCAAAATAAGCCTTTTAACCCTTCTGTGGAAGAGACAATAAACTTACTGTTGTTTTGTTAAAAGATGATGTCTGCATGAGTTAGGTCCCTCTTGGCAACCGCTGAGGGTTGGGGGAGGACTTACCAAGAGAAAGAAAAAGGATCAGGCATGTCACCAGCATTGCACAGGAAGTGATGCCATCATGTCAGCTAAGTCTGGTGACACTCTGGTATTTGGGCAAAAAAATCTATGGTAAAAACAGCTTCTACCATAGAGTTTTCCCCCAAACACCAGACCATTACCTGGACATCACTTGCATGATGATGTCACTTCCTTGTGACACCAGGAATGTGGCCTGGGCCTCCCTCTTTCTCCTGATAAGTACCCCCCACTAGCCAGCTAATTAGCAGCTGGGGGGCAGGGCCTGGCAATCCTAGTGTGAATCCAAAGGAGGTACAAATCACCTAAGAAACTGGTGCTGCTCCTCAGATCCACTAGGTAACTTCAACGAACATGTGAGTCATCTCAATTAGTACATTTCATCTTCCTGATCACTTCCAACCAGACATTTATTAAACAATTACCCTTTGATAGTCAATCAGTGAGATTGTTCTGCTTCAGACAGGTGCTGGCGTACACAGAATTAAGCCAGGCAGATAATGGGAGCTGGTTATCAGAGGCAGGATGCCAGAGTCTAATGAACAAAGTCTGTAAATTATACAAAAGTTGTCTGAGCAGGCCAAGGTCAGTTTTCTGAAGAGCAAGAATGATACAGCAGCAGCAGCAGGTCAGCATCTAGGGGAACATGTTGAAGCCACACTGAAGAAGTCCTCCCCCATACTTTTATGTGCTTGAAACCTTATGTCACACCTATACCGACTGCTTCACGTCTCCTCTGGTGAAGTTCCTTGTTCCTCTGCAACTGGCAGCTGATGTTGGGCTTGGAGGCCAGCTGACCTTCGTCTGGACTGTAAATCTACCCTATGTCTACACCAGGACATTACTGTTGTGGTCCTGGGGGAGGTAGGTCAGCTGGCTGACCCTGAACTGCCGGCTCAAGGCTGGGGGATGAAACCAGCACCTCACTGCCTCCTGGCTGTGTGTCCACAGAAAGCTGTAATTCCCTGTCTGCTTGCTCAGCTGCAGCTGGCTGATGGCTGGTAGACACAGAATCCAGCTGTTTCTCATCAGAGAGGTCAGAACTGTCTCCAAGGTCTGGCTGTTCCATGACAGGGGACTTAGGACTCTGTTGCCAGACTGACGGGAAAGTTTAGGAGTGGCTGTACAGGATGTTTTTATTTATTTATTTATTTTATCAATTTTTATCCCATCTTCCTGGCCTGTAAGTTTACTCCAAATCAGCCCCTTAATTTGCCGGGTTCCAGCTCTGCAGTCCTTACACAGCTTTCATGACTGAGAAAGAAAAATCACCCGCAGCCATTGAAGAAGGAGGAGGAGGCGGCGGAGGAGATTGGATTTATACTCTGCCCTTCACTATCCAAAGGAGTCTCAGAGCATTTTACAATCTCCTTCCCCTTCCCACAACAGACACCCTGTGAGGTAGGTGGGGCTGAGAGAGCTCTTGAGAGAACTGCTCCTGAGAGAACAGCTCTGAAAGAACTTGTGACTGACCCTAGGTCACACCAGCAGTTGCTTGTGGAGAAGTGAGGAATCAAACATGGTTCTCCCAGAATTAGAGTCTGTGCTCTTAACCACTACACCAAACTGGCTGTCATATTGAGAGGCAATATGAGGAAAGGGGTTTAAAAAGGAACCCAGCTGTCATAGCAAGGAAAGCGGGGAGGTACATATGAAATTGAAATGTCCCAAAAAATCCTTGTGGGTTCTTCACTTGTGGCAACAGATATACTTTAATAGGCAAGAGATGAGTTATCTAGTCTTAGCTCTGGGCAAAGTATGTGAACCCATATGCATGTATATATGTGTATCAGCTGAGGGGTCTTGGCCTATGCACTTTGTAGCATTCAGCTATCATTGCTGAACTGCCTTTGTGACAAAAGGAATAAATATGGTTTCTTTCTTATGCCTGCACACTGCCCCTGCTCCTTCCCTCTCCCCATTTCCCTTCAAGTGCAAAGCACAGTGAGGGGTTCCAACACACCACAGTTTAATTTTGTCTTAGAAATTCCAGTTTGTGTGGAATAAACAAACCCTGATTCATACGGGCACCCGCAGTCATATCATGGGAATCAGAGTTTGTTTCAAACCAGGAATCCTCAGCTGCAATCTGCATAAGGAGGAAGCCGTGAGAAGCCAGAGGAGCATGCAGGAGTGAGGAAGAAGCCGTGTATGTGCCCACTGAACAAACTGCAGCTAGACATGATGAAACCAAAATGAAATTTTGACCCAAAGCCAGGACAGTAAAAAAAAACGTGAGAAATCTACTCGCTTTCCCAGATTAATTCACTTTTATCTCAGGCCTAAACATCTGTTCAGAAATATTTCCTATTAGTTTCCCTTTTAATTGTTTTATCATTGGGAATTACACTGCAGCTTTTTCATTTTTGGAACAATTTGCAGTATTTTTTTCTTAATAAGGCAGTGATGAGGTCAATTATCATGTCTATGAAAGCTCACAAGAATTTTTTTTTTTAGTGTTTCCAGGTAGGCAGGTTTATTAGAAAGTGCAATAAAACTGGTTTAAGAAATTTGATTTCATGGTACCATCTGTTTCATGATAGAGAAAATTGTGCTTTAAACAAAATAGATTTACTTTCTATTATAGCTATTTTCCATTATATAGCAATAATATTGTTCCATCTGTTTGAAGAAATGACATGGCAGGTAATTAAATAACTTAATTTATATTAATAATTTTCCTTGTAGAATTGCTTCAGTGGATTAATGAGTTTCCACTTAAGTAGATTCAATATACTTGTGTTCCTAAGCTGAATCAGAGAAGGCAGATGGCAGGACCCAGCCCCTTTGGGATACAAACAGTGCAGGTGTGCAAAAGCTCTTTATGGAAGACGTCATAACTTACTTCTCCCACTTTTATACCAGCTCTCACTTTTATACCACTGCAAGATGCCTTCTGATCTTTTATGCGTTCAGACGACTGACCACAAACTGAAAGCTGTACCCTAAAATAATTGGGGGTTGGAAACGATCACTATTTTATTAATCACTCAAAAATAGTTCTGAATTGTATTACAAAAACTTCTGAATCTGTGGCTTCTCATGCTGCCTCCCTGCCAGGCTTGAATCAGAAGGACAAGGAAAGGTTACAGGACCATTACTTACTCACTTACTCTCATTCATCCTTAATAACCATGCTAGTAAGCGCTTAATAAATTACCATACTTCGAACTGAGAGA
This sequence comes from Lepidodactylus listeri, assembly GCA_029233225.1. Classification (NCBI taxonomy): domain Eukaryota; kingdom Metazoa; phylum Chordata; class Lepidosauria; order Squamata; family Gekkonidae; genus Lepidodactylus; species Lepidodactylus listeri. Next base: position 55,338,113 of record JARCFY010000006.1, read on the forward strand.
GCAAGGATTCACGATGCTGATAAACTTCATAACTAACAACAATCTTTAATCAGTTCTCTTAGGACTAAGTCCAGTATGCTGGCTGCTGGGCCACAATAGCTCATCTGGAAATGACACTGTCAAAGCCCTGGCCACCCTCACCCTAGGAAAGGCAGCAGCCTAGTTGCAGAGCAGAGGGAAGAGCTATCTGAGTCTGCAGGAGCAAAGGAGGAAGGCCAGCTCCCTATGGAGCAGAGGTCTCCTCTGGGGTACAGGTCTCCTTGGGAAAATGGGCCCACTCACAGGTAAACACAGGGAGGCAGGAACTGGGATTGGCTCAGTAAGGAGGATAAAAGGCCCCAACTGGAGGAGGTAAAGGAAAAAGCAGCTGGCTGGGAACAGCTAGGAGAGAGAATAGACAGGCAGGCTTGGGGTCTCTGAGACCCCAGCCTTTCATGTACCAGGAAGGTGACATTGCTGGCCAGGGTGCACCAAATAACACCTGTCCCAGACATGGGTGGTTTAGCTACCTCATGTCTTAACCCTGCTTGGCTGAAGTAGGGATGCCAACCTCCAGGTGGGACCTGAGGACCCCTAAAATTACAGACCATTCCCAGACTACAGAAATTAGTTCCCCTGGAGAAAATGGATGCTTTGGAGGGTGGACTCTATGGCACTCATGCTGAGAAAGCAGACCCAGAGCCTGAGCGGAAGCAGGTAGAGTGGAGGTGATGATGAGTGAACCAGCCAGGCTACAGGGCAACTGTTGACCTCTGTTATAAAATATTATAAATGAGTTAAGCAATTAAAGTGAAACCTCTGCATTTCTCAGGTGTTGACTTAACTTTGGCAACACAGATAGAAGATGATATAACCCCGCGGGATCCTCTAGGGGTATCTCTGGCACCCGAAGTGAAATCATTATTTGTTCTATTTTTTTTACTATGTCTGCATATTTCCTGAAAGAAAATAAACAATAAGCAGATCATTCAGTCAACCTGTGATTATAAATAAATAGGTTTTTAAAATAAAAAAGTCTTACCATATGTTCATTTAAGTCCATGTTATCAAGGTTATTTCATGCTGCTCAGTTTCACAGCCTTATGGGAGGTATATTTTCTCCTCATCATTTATTTACCTGATTTGGGAGACAATTGTGTAGACCAAACTAAACAAAGAAACAGGCTGGTTTCTTCTCTTTAATAATATAAAAGCTTCATAGGCTTGGTGGGGGGAGAGGAGAATCTTGCAGTATGATGGAAGCAGAAATTACAAGAAAGATCTCTTTAAGTATGTACACCTAATGCATTTTTTAGAATTAAATCAGGCATGAAAAAGCAAAGCTGAGGTTACATCAAATCATAGCAGTTGGATCATGATAAGCAACAAAGTGCTGCAAGATCACCAGTTCATAGTGCTACAGTATTTCTGCCCTGTTTTTTCCCAAAGGAAAGAGCAGCTTGTAAGGACCTTTCTGTTGCCTCAAGGAAAATTGAAATGGAAACCAGGAAAATGTTGACAGTCATCGGTTTTGAAAAAGGAGTCTATAGGGTTTGGCAGAGAATGCCTGGAAAATTTGAAGTAAGGAAAAAAGGAATGCTGGTCAGTGCCAAAGCTGTGCTTATAAAGTCATGTTTACTTTCATTCTTTTAATTTTTTTCCAGACAAAAATGAACAACGAACACAAGAAAAAGAGCTCTAAATAGGTTTGCTCTTCTGAGAACAATTTCCTCTCCTGACTCAGTAACTATCTTGAACTACTAAGGTACCTCCTGTGTTAAATATACAACTCAAAAATAACATTTGTTTTTTGTGTTTACCTTCTCACTCTCAAAGTTGTGATATTTTACCACAACAAGGGGCTGACATTAAAATATTTATGAATGTGTAAAGATGATGACAGGGAGATATGTTCACAAAAGTGCATAGAATGCATAACATGCTCTTTTGGTTTTCTGAATTACTTGGGGTAGGAGCCTACCAACTTTTTTTCTGGTGGGGGAGGGACCTATTTTGACCACTGAAAAATTGTTATGATGTTAATATCAACACCTGGAATTGGATCCAGAGACTAATTGGTAGCCAGTGCAGCTGCTGCAGAATTGGAGTAATATGAGCTGACCATGATGTTCTTGTCAGCAACCTGGCAGCTGCATTCTGGACCACCTGCCGTTTCCAAAACGTTTTCAAGGGTAGCCCTATGTAGAGCAAATTGCAGTAGTCCAGTCTGGAGGTAACCATTGCATGGATCAAAGTGGCAAGGTCTGACCCAGACAAATAAGGAGCCAGCTGGCAGGCCTGGTGTAGATGGAAAAAAAACCTCTGACCATGCTGCTATGACAGTGCAGAATCCAACCACAGCCAAGGCTTTTTATAGAGTCTACAACTATCAGCTGGACACCATCAAATATATATTTCCAAATATATAGTGATGCATTATTGTTCTGTTTTTACAAAATGCTGCAGTTTTCCAGTTCTTCAGCTTCTTCGTGTTATTTATTTTTTTGGTTCAATTTCTATCCCACCCTTCCCGTGAATGGGCTCAGGGCGGGTTACAAACATTAATTATAGAACAATAAAACCAGGCAATAAATCTGTAAAAACAACCCTTGAGACAATGGCGTTCAAACTACTTCAAACCGTTCTGTCATTCATTATTGATGTGCATGCATATATAAAGACTGCAAACAAAAGGCAATCTTGATGTGATTTATATATATGATGTGATTTATATATATGTATGTATGTATAACTACATCAAAATATTTCTGGTGCAGTATTTTACTGATGTTTATGTGTACTTGTGTGCATTGATAAAATTCTACAACAAACCAGACTTCATATGATTGTATATAGGATGTGACTTATAGGATATATGAGCATATCACTAAAAATAGCATGAAGAGAATACTAATGCAATCATAAAGCCACATCAAGACTGCTTTGCTGCAGTGTGTTATCACGTTGCATATGCATTGGCAGCATATAGGGTGAAAAAGATGCACACGGATGGAAGAAATGGACACTTATTAGAAATCAGATGTTTCAATTCCATTATTATTTTTAGAACTCTGCCTAGTTAAATTGGAATTTAGGATAGATTGGGCGGAGCAACAGAGCAAACTACCAGAACCTGGGTGATAAGTTTTGGCACTCTGTTACCTTATTTACTGGACCTGTTCTGTAGAAGGTAACTGCTCAGTAGCTAGTCAACTTGTCTCTTTGCTTCTTGAGATGGAATAATGTTCTATCAGCATTCTTAACTGGATACAACAGATTACTTGAGAAAACCATAGATCACTGGTGATCTTTTGGGAAATCCATTTGGTCTGCTGTGGATATAGAAACCATGTAGATGGTTGCTTGTTCTATATAATTAAGGATGCAGTCCTTTGCAAATGCAGTTGGGAGCAAGACTGATGGGACTTAAAGTAAAACATATTTAAAGGGGGCTGTTGAGTTAAAGGGTTTGGGAGATAACAAAGGTATTTATTTTACTGTGGCAAGAACACACTTTCCCCCTGCAATTATTGGCGCTTTGTTACATTTATTTAAATTAGAATCAGGTATGTCTTTCAAATGAATGCTTTGATCTTTTCAAAAAAATAACTCAAATGGATCAGTCACAACCATTTATGAAATAGTGGAAGAAATCTTTGAATATGCTAATTTCCCCTCTCATCTTCTACAGTTTGGCAGCAACTCCAAGATTCTGGATCAGAGCCAACGCTTAGGAAAAATTGTCCCTCATTCAATTGTACAAAGTCCTGAGAAAAATTCTGTGGAACATATGCCAAGCTTTGACACAACTCTACGGGGGGGGGGGGGGGGGGAGAGACGACAGCCTTGGTGTTCACAGGTCACAGAAAAGTCATGGTTCAGATTCTGCTAGGTTTTAGATGAAGGAAAAGAATAGTCCTAAACCATTTTACTCAGAATCCTACTAAAGCCTGTTCAGTGGGTAAAGCATCCTTAAGAGGGCACTGCTAGTGTATAACATCTGTTGGCAGTGTTTTTCAATAAAAGATTTGCTTCCAAAAATTCTCAAGAATTCTTATTGGCAAATTCTGATGCCAGATATACACTAGATAGTTGAATGACTAGGGAACCAAGAAAGAAGACACATTTTATTTTTATCTTTTGCTTTTGTTACACTTCATTACAGTTACTCAGATTTATTCAAATTAGAATCAGGTACGCCTTTTAAACATTTTTTTTTAATATTCTGCATCTATATTCGATGTTCACTGATATTTGTTCCAGAGGGAGGTAGCCCTGTTAATCTGTTGCAGCAGCACATTAAACACTAACAAAATTTATTCCAGCATAAATTTTCAGGGGTCAGAGCTCACTTCATTAGATATACAAACTGTACACCCATAGCAGTTATTTATACTTAAAATTAAAACAACAGAAGAGTGAGAGTGAAGATATGTTATAAAGAGAAGCCAGTTTGAAAAATAACCAATCAAAGATTGTGATCACACGCCCAATTCGCCCCGAAATAGGCTTGAATGCCAGGCAGATTAAAGGAGCGTGATCAGATGTCAACATCTGGGAAGTGCCCCGCAGCCATCGGCAACCTGTTTTGCTCTGCAGCACAAGCAGAGTAAAAAAACACCTTGAAAAGTCCCGTAGCAAACGGGTTGCTATGGGCCACAGACAGACTTTCCTGCATCTGATCACCCCAGCGCACTCTCATGGCATTGGGATAGTTTGATCAGGCTATCCTGACTCCATGCCATTGTTTCCTCCCCCCACTGCAGTATGTGCATCAGTGCACCCCCTGCACATTCCATGGGGAGACCTCAGTGTGGAGATGTGATTCATCGATTCCTCGTGTAAGCGCATCAGGAATGAACGGTAACCCCCCCGACTCACCCACGGTTGCATCTGATCATGCACTGGCGGGCTGTGCTTGCATCTACAGAAGTCCATGTGATCGCACAACTGCGGGTCAACTTACATTGGAGGAAATAACCTCGCTTCCCCCCGCTTTATCTCACATATGTGACCACCACCAAAGACATCAATCCATTCAGAGTGAGTGAGGATCCACTGCCTTTTTGTTGCTTGGTATAGTTGCTTGGTATTGTATGGATGTATACTTCATACATCTGATGAAGTGAACTCTGTCTAAATTTATGGTACAATAGACTGAAAACTTAGGCTGGAATAATTTTTGTTAGTCTTTAAGGTGACACTAGACTTTGATTTAATTCCACAGACATTTGATTTCAGTACTTGGTATCTGACAGTTGATATTTGACAATATTTGATAGCTGACATGCAACAGTATTTAGAATTTGACTAGAGTTGATAGTTGTAGATGACACTAGTTTTCCAGTTTTCTACTTTCAGGGAAGATTTCCCACATCTTCTGTTAAGGAACCTCCATACGCCTGCCACAGAAACTTTATGAACAGCACTTTGTATATGATTTCTGGAGCATGTAAACATTTTACCCAGGGCTGTACTGAGTCTCCCCAATGCCCATAATGAACTGAAAGTGTATTTTAGAACACATCCAACTTTACGCTGGTGGCTGTGCATTGTAGACAAAGATTAGTAATAGAGGGAAACTGTTTCAACTTTTCTTCTCCTTGAGGAATACCAGATAAGCTTCCAAAGAAAGCAGGTTTTTCTGGAAGATAGTTTGACGACCACTAGTATGTTACATTTCATCAATGGTTGGCAAGCAATAGTAGTGTTTAGTAGTTCAGACATGAATCATATAATATATACAAAATATTTTATAGAAACAAATGACCAGTGAAGTTCTACAGTCTGGAAAAGGGTTGAACTATCCTCAGTAAGGCTGTTGTTTCTGGTTTAGTACAGGTCACACTATACTAAACAAGAATAACCATCATATTGTGAGTTTCCCCTCAAGTTATTGAGAGCTATGGAATACCCAGAAAAAAGATGGAAATAGAAATATGGGTACAGGAGACATGTAGGTTAGAGAATAAAGGGTCATCTAAGAGATACAGAAAGACATAGATAAAAAAGAAGATATATAAGGTGTCTGAGGGAGTTTGTTTCACTCTCATTAGTCACTGGTCAGTTTTTTTCTTGTTTGTGACAGCCTGGTTCCTGGTTTGCTTGTTTGTTTTTAAATGTGGTAAATGAAAATAGAGAGGTCACAGAAGAACACAGGGACCTGATTTTGCTGCCAGTCCATACTGAGACATCCACTGATTTTCTTGAACTACATCTCAAACTTACTTACGTATTCTATACTTAGGAATTATTTAGGAATTATTTAAAGCAACTTTTTCCACTCTTCATGAAGGAAAGTGCCTGTAATAGCATACAAATAGATGTTATCAATTGAAGAATGTTCTAAAAAGCAGCATGCCTGCTTGTTGCTAAACAAGACAGTTTTATGCACACTTTACTACTAAGATTAAAAAAAAGTTATAGCACCTGGACTGCAGACTGTGCCTTGAAGTTATGAAATAAAGCACACATGCATCTGCACACACAAACATAATGGACACATGATGCTGCCTCATAGTGAGTCACACCATTTGGTCTCTCAGGGCTCAGCACTGTCTTCTCTGACTGGTAATGGCTCTGCAGAGTCCCAGGCAGAGGTCCTTCACATCACCTGATCCTTTCAACTGGAAAAGCCAAGAACTAAACTTGGGATGTGTGCAAAGCAGATCTTTTTTTTTTAAAGCCACTGAGCCACGGTCCCACCTTATTAACATTCAGTGCTAGATAATAGATCAACAAAAACTGGGTAATTCAAAAATTTAGAAAAATGCAGTTATGACTGCAGGGTGAGTTACATGATCCAAATGTTTGAAGGGAACTGAGAAGAAGATGATAGCAATTCAAGAAAAATATTATATCACCAGGAAAGACACATGCTGTGAATAAGCCTACTATTGCCGATTTACATCTCACTTCACACGGCAGAAAGCTGTAGAACATGCCATAGCAGGGCAATATCGAGACTTCAAGTCTGAGGCTAGAGCCAATTAAAATAGAAATAATTACAGAAAGAAAAGCCCTCTGTGTCATAAAATGTGACATGTGTTTGTTATCCAAGGCCTTGCCATTTGCTTTCATTAAACAGCTAAATAGCAAATAATAAAAATACTGCAATGAGAATGAATTTCAGGCTTAAAAGGCTGTATCCTTCCTATGTGCAATGTGGATTTGTGGGGAGTTAGAAGTTCAGGAAGCCATAACAGAGAGTAAGTGCCAGCCCTTTGGCTGAAAAATGGAAAACCAGAAGAATGAAATGCTGAGCCATGAATGTAATCCTTCCTTTCTTGGGAAAGATGCTAGTATCTCTGTACCAAGAACTGTATTTGACATAAAGATATTTTGAACTCAGGCATAGGGGTGTGCATTCAGCAAAGCCGAACTGTATTCGGCATAACGAGTCAGATTCCCTGACCTGATTCAGCTGCTGAATACTGAATGCCGACCCCCCCCCCCCCCCAATATTTGGCTTTATTTGGCATCACCAAATATGGGATCTGGGAGACTTTAAAGGGCTCAATGTACCTTCTTTTCTCCACCATTTTTGTCTTTTTCCCACCCTTTGCTCTGCTTTCCAGGAGGGAGAGGCAAGAGGGACCTTACAGACAGCCAATCACTGCAATGCATTAGGAAATGTCATTGCAGCTTGCAAGGCTGTTGTTGCTGCTGGCTTCATTTGTTGAAGAGAAGACATCACACTGGTTTGACTTATTAAGGCCACTTTTTAAAAACTTTTCTTATTTTGTTGTGGGTTGGTGGGTGTGGCACCTGGGGGAGGGGGGGTGGGCCTCTGGGCCCTAGGGCCTCTCAGGCCTCTTCCTGGTTTTTTGGGGGGGAGGAAGGTTTTTCTAGTTTGTGGTTTTGTTGCCAGCCTGTTGTTTTGCAGTTTAAAAGTTATATATATATTTTTACTGTGCTTGATATTTTATTTCTTGGCTTGTTGGGACTTTGGGGGGGGGGGGTGTTGGGTTTTGGTTCTGGTGGGCAGGGTGGGCACATTGCACTGGTTCTGCTGCTGGCCTTGCAAACATGCCCCCAGAGATTCTCAGATTTGACCTGAGTCCCATTGGGTTTGGGCACTGACTGTCACAGTGGCACTGGTTCTGGGGCACATTGCACTGGTTCTACTGCTGGCCTTGCAAACATGCCCCCTCACACACCACACCTCACTTACTTTCTAGTGCAGAGATTCTCTAGGAGACACTGCCTTTCCCCCCTTCCATAGGAAACAATGGAGGATTGGAAGCACCCTCTTTACATACATACATATTTATTATTATGGTTCACGACCAGATTCACAACACAAATCAACATCAACCACAGAGAAAAGTAAGAATAAACATAAAAATAAATAAGTGAAATATAAGATAAGATATATAAAAATATTTTAAAATATGAATGAAAAAATTAAACATTAATAGAAATAACAATGTATTACAAATAAAATAAAATACTAATCTAATCTTTTAAAATATTTTATTTTTATTCTTTTTTTTGGTTTTAAAGATTTTATTAGTTTTTAGAAAAAAAGGAAAAAGCACGAACAAAACAAGAGAGAAAAAGAACAACCATACAACATGTATGGAGACTGTACAATAAGTATCTAAATGACTTTTCCTAACTAGAATCATTTTACGTTTTACCGGCTAAAGTTTATAGGTTGTAGTTCGAGCATACATGTTTGATATAGATTTATTTACCATTTATTTAAAATAATTTTCCAGCCATTTTTTAGAATCTTGTGCAATTATTTTCAAAAATTTCTTCTTTTTTTATCTGAGAGTTGCATAGTTAATTTTATTCATTTATAGCAACATACAGTAAGAAGTTGAGCTTAACTTGAGCTTAATACTAATTTAAACTAATGTGGTTTAACTTGTTACACATAATGTATATGTAAAAGGTTAAAATTTAAAAATGTAAAAATTATACTGGTCCAGTGAAGTGTAATCTAGAATACATTAATTAAAATTACAATCTATCGCCTCAGCATCACTATGAGAGATCTGAATAGAGTACAATTTAATTGCTGGCACCCTCATTGGATGCCACTAGAATTGGACCCCCTGGTCCAATCATTTCCAAACTTAAGAGTGCTTTTGGGAAGAGGTTCCAGAAGTGACAGTACAAATTTGGTGCTTCTATCTCAAACCCCCTTCCCGCCAGCCCCCTGAATACTTGTTAGAAGATTTTGCCATTGACTACAATGGCCCCATAGGATATAATGGAGCCAAATACGGGAATACCGAATATTTTCAGGTATCAATACAATACTGGTATTGGTATTCGGGTATGTTCAGGAATACCAAAAAAATTCAGCTTTATTATACCCAAATCTGGGGGGGAAATGACTCCCCCTGCACACCCCTACTCAAGCAGCATGTTTTTTTCTCATAGTTTAAAAAATAATTTTTCTTCCTATACCAGAAGCACAGGTACTTGCAGTATAATTACGATGTATGTTTCCACATCTCTCAGTTAGGATTTAGCAGTCCTGCTAGCATTATAACTGTGGAGAGCTATAAGTAAGAACCATGTTCCTGAGTCTCATAGTCATTTAACAGGCAACATAATTTCAGGTATTCCACTAAATATGAACTGCACCAATCTCTGTGTTCGAGTTCTTGGCTACCAACACCAAATGGTGATGAAGAAGATGAAATCAATTAGCTTTCTCCATAGACTAGCTAAAAGAAATGGTGGCAACAGAAGGGTTTTTTCATATTGTACAAAAGTAGTACAAATAAGACCATTCTATGATCAAGCTGTGAATGAGCAGCAGAGTTTGGTCCTTCTGGAGTGAATGTGAGCAACTGTCAGTCATTCATGGCCTTTAGGGCCAAGGATGCTATTATCTTGGCCCCTTGGAAATCAAATGAAGCACAAGGCGCTGATTAGCTGGGGCAGTTAATTGCAGAACAATGGGGGTATGGCCATGAAGAGAGCATAAAATTGGCTGTCTGCCTCCTCCATGAAAGCTTTTGTGATTGAGGGTGAGTGATGAGAACTTTGGGGCAATTGCTGCAACTTTTCAGTTTAATGATACATTTTTAAAAAGAAAGAAGTGAGGAGAGAGAATTATGTGTCTCTCTCTTTGTGTGTGTGTGTGTTGAGTGAGTTAGTATGTAAACCTTTGTAGAACTTTGGCATTCTCAATCAACAGCACAGCACTGGCAGCAGAAGTCTGGGGTGAGGCAGCAGAGAGTGAAGGTAAAAAGGAAGATAACAGGGAACTTTTGTTTTAGGAAGGGGAAGTAGTTTTCCATTGGAAGAGGAGATCACTTTTCCTTCAGGGATTAGGACTGCTCCATTATCTACCTTTTTCCATTTTAGCCTTGATCATAAATTACAACGACTGCATGTACAATCAATGTACAGTGTACACTCAATTTAAAAAGTAAGGATAATTCTCATGTTACATTCAATGTATGTACAAGTGACCATACATGATACAGACCAAAGTAAATGTGCATTGGCTCTTTATTACAAACAGATGTGTGCACATATCTGCAAGAGGTATATACAGTCACTGTGACATGTGAATGAAGCTTTTATCATCTGTGGGCATAGTGATTAAGGTACCTTAATGAAGGATATGCAGCTTATACTTGAGTAAAATCCTATCGAAGGTAGACCTTCCTTGCCCAGCTATTTCAGCAAACAATTTCTTGGTGGCTGTACTGCAAGACAGCTAAATGTAGAAATATTTGTATTTATACTTAAAGGTGTGAAGTACTTGAATCATATTTTTATAGGATTTCAACTCTACCTTCTTCATTTGTCCTAACAAATGGAGGGGATGCTGTCTCGGTGTGCTTAACTTCTGTAAACGTGTTGTAATCCTAGAGAGGATTGACTTCCCTACTGGATTTTATATGGAAGTGACATCACCATGTCACCAGTAGTGGCCCCCCATGTCTCTCCTGACTCCTCCACATCCCCCTATTTTAAGCAGATGGCCGTGGTGATCTGAAACAGATGACTGATAAATTGTTGTTAACTGGAGAAGTTGGCAGCATATAGCAAGGGGCTGTAGAGGAGGAACCAGGTTTGCCAGAGCTCAAGCACTTTCTTCAACATCTGCAATGACAGCTGGAACCAATGGACCCATCTGGTGATGTTATCTCTGGTTGTGACTGCATCCCCCCATCTGTGACATTACCTTGGACTTCAGTTACTACTTGGCGATGCTAGCTCGGTATTCATGATCATCTTATCAGTCACAGCTGCACAACAGCACACCTGCCCTGGAAAGGGATCCTGACCAGGCATGTGTGCCTTTCACAGTTGCTAGAGATTAGTATAGCTGCACTGTAGCAGGGAGTAGTAGGTCTGGCTGGCATTGATGTGGTTGCTATGCCTGTGAACTGGCCTAGTGCAGGCACTCATGTTTTGCTGGCTACAGCTGTTGTGCCGCCACCACCCTGATCTGCAGCAGCTTCTGCATGATCAGTAAGCATGCGTAGGCATTTGTTTGAGATGCCCAAGGTGGAGGGGTGCCTGCCAGCCCTGTCACAATCCTGCCTACCTGCAGCATTTGAGTCTGCCCCCGGAAGTCCCCCTAGCTACCCTTGGTGGCCTGCAGGGAGCCTGATTCTTCCTCCCCCCCTCTCCATTGGGCAGGGATGGGTCTTCTTTCTCCTTCCCTCTCCTGTGGCTCAGGGGGAAGAGGGTGGTTATTAGCTTCCCACCTTGATGCAGTGCAGGGGATCCAGGCAGGCAAGAAGTAGCCCTTTTCTGCACTTTTCCAATGCTAGAATATCCTTTCTGAGGTGTGGTGACCAGAATTGCACACAGTATTCCAAATGAGGTTGCACCATCGATTTATACAGGAGCATTATGATACTGGCTGATTTGTTTTCAGTTCCCTTCCTAATAATCCCCAGGATGGTGAAAACCATGCAGGATTATAAAACACTCCAAAGGGATCTATCGAGGATGGGTGAGTGGGCGTCAGTGTGGCAAATGGGGTTCAGTGTGGCCAAGTGCAAAATGATGCACATTGGGACCAAAAATCCTAACTCTAAATACACGTTGATGGGGTTCGAACTGGCGGAGACTGACCTAGAGAGAGATCTTGGAGTCATGGTAGATAACTCACTGAAAATGTCCAGACATTGTGCGACTGCAATAAAAAAAGGCCATCCTTGCTTAAAATCAAAGGAAAAATCTTTTTCATGAAAGGAAAAACAAAAACTCTGCAAACTGAAAACAAGGAGGAAAAACAGACAACCAATGAGGTTAAGAACTGCTGAGAACAGGTCATGTATGAAGTTAAGGGGTTTTGTGTGTGTGTGACAAACAGTCCATGACCCAGCCTGAGGGTAACCACACTTCTCTGTACTCCATCCTACCACCTATGGCCAAAATGAAATCTCTGAAGCAACAAGCTGTTTTTATTCTGTCAAAATGATGGATCTAGCTCTATACGAAATTACAGAGAGCAATCTGTCCCAGTCAAATAAAACTCTGCAGGATTGCTGAAAGGATAGGCAGTGGGTGGGTTGGGGGGGGGGGGGGGAGGTTTACTGGCTTTCTTCTTGGGGTAGTGGTAGATTAAAAAACAGGGCATACTTCTTGTAGAGCCCAAAGACTTTCCCTCCCTTGTTGCAATTTTCTGACAGATTTCTCTGTCAGATTCTCTAAAAGCACCATGTTTTAAAACTTGAATATGGAGCAATAAAGGGTATCTTAGCATGTAAACAAGATTGTCATGCTATGTCTTAGATAGAAGGTGATGCACAAAAATGCCTCATAGCATGGGAGGAACTGCTTAGCTTACTCTCACCTTTTATATGTCTATCACAGCAATTCAACAGTAACTTCTTCATATGGCATTGCTATTATAAGATCAGCTTCTATACAGCTATCAATACTGTTCTGCTAATGGAATTGTCTCATTCATTTAGTATGCAGTTTGTTTTATTTTGAAGACTACACATTTGGAAACCACTTCTAGAAACAAACATTTTTTTAACAACAACAACAAATACCTTTTATTGGCATAAAATATTAAAAGCAATTCCCATTAAGATAAATTCCCATTAAGACTCGCCTCTTTACCTGCCTTCCAAGTTTGGTGAGGATTGGATTTACAGGGTCTAAGTTACAACCCCACCCCCCACCCCCGCCCAAGAAGGTGACCCCCAGAAAGTGCTTTCTGGGGAAATGATAGGTGCAAGTTCAGGAGGTTCAGGAGTGTATAGAATGGACCCTGTGTAAGCTAGAGGCATCAAACTCACAGAGGTCCTCCTCCTGATGCTCCTCTACATGCTCAACAAGTAGATTGGACTTAGGGGGTCCAAGTTATGCCCCCCTGAAGATGTCTCCAGAAAAGGGCTTTTGGGGAGAATTGTCAGGCACAGGTCAAAAGTGTATGGAATGGATCCCCTGTAAGCTACACACACCAAACTCAAAGGGAACTTCAGCCTGCTGCCTGTTTCTCAATAATATCTCCAAGTTGGAGGCAGATTACATTTCTGGGGTCCCAGTTACGGACCCCCCTGCAAAGGTCTCCCCAGTGCTCTCTCTGGGAAAGATGACTGCAGTTACTGGAGTCTATGGAGTGGCTCAAGAACAAGTCAGTGGCACCAAATTCACAGGAAACCTTCACCTGGGCAGATGCCCCCAGCCAGAAACTGGAAGCAAGGTGAGCATCCCCCCGTACGCTGACAGCCCCCCTCCCCCAAATCTCCAAAGGCAGGTTCTGAAGGAAAGAACAGCAGACATCCCCAGAGTTTCAATAGACAGCTTGGCAGACACCCTCATCATACAACACAAGCAAAGGAAGTGTGCCCACAACTCTCACACACACATACATACCCCAGCTGAAACACACAAGTCCAGAGTACACGCATCAACCGGGAAGTATTCTTCTACCCAGCAAAGGAATGGAAACACACGTTGAACTGGCAGGGTCATCCCCCAAGTCTCCACAGGCAGGTTCTGAAGGACAGAAAGGCAGACATCCCCAGAGTTTCAACAGGGGCTCCCCACAGTAACCCCACGGCAGCTTGGCAGAGACCACTGGCAAGCACTGGAACCCAGCAAGGTGTGCCCATAATGCTCCCAGGCCTCCTTAGGCCAAACACATAGATCCTCTGGTCACATCTCACCCCTAGGTGAAATTTCTGGTTATTCACCATTAGTAGTACACATTGTTCATATAAGAGATCACCTGCTGTGAATTGTACAAATGCAATGGAAAGGGATAGTCAAACAGGGGCTTGTTTGTACGGGCAGATGTTTGTTGAGGTAGATATTTGTTGATGTTGGATGTAGTTCCATGAGGTAGGTATTTGGTTAAGGACAGTGATGGGACAACACATTGTCTGGCACTATCATACCCTCCATTCTTTGTAACCCCCACAGGCAGCTTGTGGAAGCTGATTTTTTTCTGCCATCTTGGAATAGATTGTTTTATTTGTTGATATGTATTATGTATTTTACTGTTAGTTTTAACTTAATTTATTTATTGTATTTACTTTTGGTGTAAGCCGCCCCTGAGCCCTTTGTTCAGAGAAAGGTGGCCTAAAATTTGATTAATTAATTAATTAAATAAATAAATTATGAGGTAGATGTTCTTTCATGAGGTAGGTGAGGGAGATTTTCTTTGGAGAATAAAAGTAAAGGGGGATATCCAGGGGTTTCCTCAGGGAAGATTTCTGTGAGAAAGGGTTGGGTGTGGAGCCTTTAAGGGGGGGCTCCTGCCCCCTCTGCTTTTTCCTGCTGAGAGGGAGTAGGCCTCTTCTTCATCCCAATGGCCACCACTCTTTCCTTTGGCAGTAACATAATTGGGTGCACCCTTTGTAGGTGCCTGTGGAGGATGGAGGAGGACAAGTGTGGGGTGTTTGTGCTAGGGTTGCCAATCTCCAGGTGGGACCTGGGGATCTCCTGCTTTTACAACTGATCTCCAGCTGACAGAGATCAGCTCCCCTGGAGAAAATGGCTGCTTTAAAGGGTGGACTCTATGGCATTGTACCCGGCTGAGGTCCCTCCCCTCCCCAAACCCCACCTTCTCCTGGCTCCACCCCTAAAGTCCCCAGGTATTTTCCAACCCGGACTTGGCAACCCTAGTTTGTGCACCTTCAGACAGGGGTGTGGCACTCTGCCACACAGGGGTCACTGGGGAGAGTGCAGAAATGTTTCCAAACTGTGGGCTGGAAATGGGGCCTCAGGATTGGAGAAGGTGGGAGGCACAGCTGCTTCTGGTGCTATGCAGGGATGGGCCACAGAAGGATGTAGTCAAGGTGGGAGCAGCAACAGGAAGTAGGCATGTGGAAGAGGAGGATGCTTCCCCCATACCCTCTGAATCACTGCTGTCAGAGTCCTCCTCTTCAAAGAGTGTTAGCAACTGCTGGTATCTTGGCAGTGCTAACAAATCTTTTGCCTCTTTGAAGAGCCCAAGGAAGGAGGCTTTGAGATCCCTAGTGATGCCCTGCTAGAGCCGGGCTCCAGTGGGCTGGGAGGGTAGGTTTGGTGCCTGGGGATGGGGGCCTATGGTACACAGGGGGTGCAGGACTTCTACCCACAACAAGCATCCTTTGCACCCACTTTCATCCTCATGGCACACAGAGGTGTTCACAATCAGGAGGGGTGAGAGGGTATTAATGTGGGTCCTCAGCCAAGGCACCCAGTAGGTAGGCCCCTCTGCTCAGTGTGAGGGGTGGGTCAGAGCCCTGAGTCTACCTAACACCCAGACCCCTCCAGCAGAGAAGTGTTCACAGTACAGGAATAAAAGAATGTGCTCTGCTCTTAACAAGTTTCCTGCCTCTCTGTCTAACTGCCAACACTTAAGAGAAAAGTGGATGCAGAGCTGAGCTGAGGGTATATATAGCATTCTGATCCCATAGGGCAGAATAGGAGTTCTGTTACTGGTAGCTTGAAGACCCCTACTGATATTTCCAAGGTGGGAAAATTCCCCCCCCTTGCTTTGAAGTTTGGTAAACATTTTTATTGTGTGGAGACCGTCTATCTATTAACTGCCACGAACTGCTTGAAAGTTCATGGAAAATTCATGCCAGTTGAACTGCCACAAACTTGTTTGCAAACCACGAACCAGCCAAAATTCATCACAAACTTTAGTTCATGAGCCAATTTGTACCCATCCTGATATATTACCTGATCCTACTGTTTGTCGAGAACTGTAGGGGAAATTAAACTTGTAAATCAGCAACTTGACAACAGGTCTGTCATTTATTTGCAATTAAGTTTTCAGTGCAACCTTCCTTTTAAAAACGACAAGAACTCCTCACCCACTGATTCTATAGAACATTAGTAGAATCAAACCAGGGATAAGTGCTGCTATCTCCTCCCACCTGAGAAATTCTGTTAGCGAACCAAGGGGACTCTGTATTTTGGACCATAGTCTAGGAAATACATTCACAAAAGTGGTTTTAAAATTGGAAAGATTAAACAGATAAGAAGCAAAATGTGTGCATTTGCAGAAAATGTAGTTCACTGTTTCCATGGAAACAGAAATATAGATGTACAAAGCAGTCCATTTTGTGGGCTAAAGTGCTATATCCAAGCACAGTACACACATAAACATGCACACATAAAAGCAACCACACATGCCAGAACACTTGAAAAAGAAAAGAGGTCTGTTTCAGTAAATATTGCGTTTTAGACAAGTATCCCATTGCTAAAAACATTTGTTCTATAGTGTGTGAGAATCTCTAAAAACTAAGTGCCATGACATCTTTCTTTTCAAACATCCAGGGATTCTGAGCCACCCGTAGCCCACACTCAAACTACCCAAATCCAGCACAAAAACGAATCCACTGACTGGGCTCAATGGGTCCTCAAAGTGACTTGGGCCTCTGGAATTGAGTGCATCCATTTCATTCCCCCTGCTCTTGCTGCCATGCAAACAGCTGCAGGGAATATAGTAAAAAGAGTAAGATTGCAATCCCAAGAACACTTTTCTGAAAGTAAAGGCCCATTGAACAGACTTAAGTAGGATTTAGAGTAGACCTTCTGAAAAGTACTGGACTCGGGAGGCCATTGGAGTGATTTCAATCATAGCTCTTTTATTAGGGAGTCAGGATCATATATACAGCATGGTGATTTGTTGCAGGTCAGGATTGAGCATGGGGACAAAGGAATGGGGAAGCCCCTTATATTTACAGGTAAACCACAGCTTGACTGTCCCCCCCTTTAGGGGGCTTGGTCTAACAGGGATTATCCTCCCGCCAGGGGCTATCATAGGTCCATTCATATATCCTCAGCCCCTGATAGGGGGACCGGCAGGATCCCTAGGTCCATTGTTTTCTGGGGAAGGAAACTCTGTTGTTATCACATCCCATTACTGGCTGCAGACAAAGAGTCAAGCACCGGACATAACACCTTCCTAGGATTGTTCTTTTTGTGGCTAAGTATACTGAGCTGAATTTTCTTTTATTTCAATGCTGTATAACGTGTCACTCACCAAGCTGAGTAAATGTTACCATCTTGCAACCTGAACACCAAATGTAGGGATTTAAATCTCCTGACAAAATGAGAATGAAGGCAACGGCGGGCGGGGATGAGTTTGGGAATTGTGCAAGATTTCTGAGCAAGTGCTTGAGCATCACTCTGGGCCCAGAGACATCACTTCTGGGTCATGCTAGAAGTTGCATCATCTCACTGAGGATGATAATCAGACCCACCCACCCCCATTTTGGCCAGTTTACTTAAGTTGCCCAGCTATACAGTGGTGTACAGTGCCCCCAGGGAGTGTGGGATCTCCCGCCATAAACTGGAATATGGTAAACCTAGTTTGTATGACTGTGCATATCCATCATTAGATATGACTAGGTAAATCAACCTGACAGCTCAGGAGGTGGGGGTGAGTTGAAGGAGGAGACAGTACAGCATCCTCATGCTGTCTGCAGGTCAAGTGGGATGGGACTGGTTGCAGTGTATATGGGCTAGCCAGCTGCGTTAGCTAGGACAAACCTGCAGGGGGTGGGGTGTAGACTCCCTGTTTGCTACTTAAGCATCTTGTGGCAGCTGGCTCACCCTCACTTTTCTTGCTTTGGCTTAGAGGTTGAGCACATTGGGAATCCTGCCCAGCAGATATGTGGTCCCCCCCCCAGCTGCAGAGCAACCAGGCTGCATGCTTCTAAGCCCCCAGCCACACACATATACCCAATGGCCTTATACAGCTGATTGGTGGCCCACAAGCTCTCTCCAAGAGCTGTTCCATGGCAAGATGGCTGGCCTTTTAATCACAGAGCAACCAGGCTGCTTGCTTCTAAGCCCCCAGCCACATGCACCTGCCACCATCGGCCTTTTAAAGATCTCTTCTTCAGCTGATCGGCAGGCCATGTGCTCATCTGAACAGCTGTTTTGCAGCAATCTGGCTGGCCCCTTTAATTGCTGGAGCCCACATTTACTTTCCTGCATGTCTGCTGTTCCTTTTACATCCATCTGGTAGCTTGCAGCACTCTCCTCATTGGCAGTGGTCACTCTGGCAGCTCGGGCACCCAGCCTTTACCCACCAGTGTTGGGATATCTGCAGAGATCAAAGTGGCTGAAACACATGCACTGGCAAGGGTCCAACAGTACTGTAAGGCTCTAGGTTGTAATATGGGGCTCCATGTTTCTTTACCTGATTTTATGACTTCCCTTTAGGGCTTCTCTTCCACACTACTAGGGCAATCTGCAGTATCCCCCACACACCCTTTGGCTTTGGCTCCAGGTAACTCTGCAGGGATCACTGTAAGCTGCTTCCGGTTTCCTGCTGTTGGTGCCAGATAAAGGGCAATGGGCTTCATAATTCATATCTAGCCTCAGTAGTTTTGGCAAGGTCTTTGTGCAGGGCGGGTGAGCCTTGTACACAGGCACCTTCTCCTTCATAGCTGTGTGTGTTTGAGTCTCCCAGGGGGTCAATTTTGGCACTGGATTCCAGTGGGCTTGGTTTAAAAGGGCTTTGTTATAAGCTTTAGTTTTAGTATATAGCACCTGGTATAAGTTTCTTTAATATCTTCTTAGGGTATAACTTTTGGTAGGCTTTAGCTCTCATAGTTTGGCATGGGGTGGGGGCTGGTTAATACCTACTTAAGAACTCATTTTGTAAACTTTAGTTTTGCATAGTGGCGCATGACAGGGGCGTGTTCCAAGTGGTCTTGCAGCAAGTGGATCCATATAAGCCAGGAGTATCTTGGAATTAGTGACATTTAATAGGCAATGTTGCATTCAGGGCCTGTTGAGCTGGTGAGTCCAGGCTGGTTCCAGAGTTCAGTAAAGAAGCATGGTATTGTGAAAAGAGCTGCATCGTCTCAATACTTAATACAAGGGATAATTCAGCATCTCCTAGGCTGCAGTCACACACACTAAATAATCCACTTTCAATCCACATTCAATGCACTTTCCCGCCGGATTTTGACACTTCACTCAGTAAAAACCAGTTGGAAAGTGCACTGAAAGTGGACTGAAAGTGGATTATTTAGTGTGTGTGACCTCAGCTCTTGTCCTGTTCTTTCTTCTAATGTATGTAGGCTTAATATATGATTGAACAGACTTAGTGATAGGTGGCTCCTTCACTGTAAAAAGGGGGAAAAAGAAATTAAAGACTCTCAATTAATACAATTCCTAAATCCTGATCCAGTCCTTTCTATGTTTCTACATATGTGCAACTCCTATGTGTTTGAGTTTTCCTGCTGAGCAGCAAAATTCACCTAAAGTAAATGCGGAAGTTCTTGAATGTGAGGAACCTCATGTGTACGTAGGAATTTAAATATGTGGTATCAGGGCTTTTTTGTAGAAAAAAGCCCAGCAGGAACTAATTAGTATAATAGGTCCCACCCAACAGCAGAAACTCATTAGCATATTAGGCCACATCCCTGACAGCACAGGTCTCTCCCAGGATCAGCTTCCCCAGGTGCCCTGTGGCTTGCGGGACACATGGGGAATCTGAGGGAAGGAAGGCAGTTTCTGGATTGGCTCCCCCAGGAGGGGAGGCAGTTTAAACTGCTTTCCCTCCCTAGATCTGCTTGGCTTCCCCAGGCACCCCATGGCTTGTGAGGTGCCTGGGGAACCCGAGGGGGGGGGAGGCTGTAGGCGTGGCCAACTCAGAAGCCAGCTGGAACTCCGTTCCTGTGGATTCCTGCCCCAAAATCTGGTACACTAAGAAAGCAATATACTATCCAGTGAAACAGTAGCAACAACAAACCAGTCCTCTGTGGACAATGCAGTTCCTTCTTTTCAGAGTAGTGTTGAACAAAATGAGGTGCCTGAAAAATGTCTAAAGGAGGAAAAAACAGTATATTGTGACTTTATTTAAGTACAGAGAGGTCAAGACCACTGTGTATTTCTTCAGAAAGTGAGAAAATGAAAACATGTTCTTGGTTTCATTCTGTGTCCACAGCAAATGCAATCATTTACAGTACAAAATGTAGCACAACATCCTGACAGCCTGTCTGTTACAAGAAAACTTTCACCAAATGGTGTATACACTCCCTGTCTGAGTACTACTGATATGGAAGGACTGCCAGATCAGGGTGAACAGCTTTCAAGACGGCTGTCAAAAAACTAGATCCCTTACTCTTGATCCACATGTGTGGCTTCTGCTATTGCTAATGCCTTGGACAGGCATGGATTGAGGGCAGAGAGAGGTGAGCTCTTTGAAAATATCTAGAAAATGACAAGTGCCTACAGTGATTTTGGGATTCAGATTGCCTGTTTATATGATAGAAAGGGCTAGTTTTGGTCCAGTCAGTACCACCACCATAGAATATTCAGAAGGAAAAAAGAGGAGATCAGTGTAGGAATAACACTATAATGTTGCTCTTGTCAGCATGGTATATCACATGGTATATCACATGGTCACTCAAGGCCAGGACCTCCAAGGTAGCCTTCTCGGAAGTGCTACCTGTTCCTCACACAGGACCAGAGAGACAGGCACAGATGAGGAGTCTCAATGCGTGGATGAGATGACAGTGTGGAGGGGAAGGGTTCAAGTTTGTTAGGCACTGGGATGCTTTTCGGAACAAGAGGGAGCTGTACAAAAGAGACAGTCTCTACTTGTCCCGAGAAGGAACCAGGCTGCTGGTGCTAACTGAATATTGGGGGAAAGCTGACAGGAGATGAAAAGTCTCTGCTTCGGGATCGCTCATCTCAAAGAGATGAAGGGGTAGCTGTTACTTTTCTATAAGGAAATGGATTAGAATTGTCCACTAAGACTGTGGCTAATGATAGGGATTGCCTGGCAAGGCAGCAAGAGGAAGTTTGTGGGCTTAACATGTATGGGAAACTATAGATGTTTATACTAATGCTAGAAATGTCTGAGGTAAAATTGGGGAGTTGGAATGCTAGGAGTTGGGGGGAAACATAGACATTGTGGGTATTTCAGAAACTTGGTGGGATGAGGAAAATCAGTGGGATACAGTGATTCCTGTTTATAAATTATATTAGAAGGATGGGGGGGAAGGGTTGGAGGTGGGGTGGCTCTGTAAGTCACAGAAGGTATACAGTCCAGTAAGACTGAGAGAGTAAGAGAATTGGATTAGCTTCTGGAAATGCTATGGGTTGAATTAGTGGGCCCAAAAGGAAGCTTAACATTGGGAGTTTGTTATCAGAAGATAGAGAAGGATTATAAAATGATGAATGAATTAAAGATAGTGGCTAGATAAAATAACTCTTTTGTAATAGGTGATTTTAACTACCCACGCATTGATAGGGTCAATATGTGTTCAAATTGGGAAAAAGAGATTGAGATTCTAGACACTCTCAATGACTGTGCTATGGAGCAGATGGTCACAGAACCTACCAGCGGAGAGGCAATCCTGGATTTGGTCCTAAGTAATGCCCAAGACCTGGTGAGAGATGTAAAAGGGATTGCACCACTTGGGAACAGTGACCATACTGTTATTGAGTTCAACATTTGCATAAATACCCAAATGCCCCAAAAGACTGACACAACCACTTTTAACTTTAAAAGGGGTAACTTCTCTGATATGAGGGGACATGTGAGGAAGAAACTGAAGGAAAAAGTAGAAAGGGTCAAAACCATTGGGGAAGCTTGGAGACTATTTAAAATTACAATCCTGAAAGCTCAGAAAAAATATATACCGCAGGTTAGGAAAGGCACAAATAGGTATAGAAAAAAGCCTGCATAGTTAACAAAGTAATGGAAGCTGTAAAAGGTAAAAATGATTCCTTTAAGCGGTGGAAAGCTAGTCTCAGTGAAGTTGATAAAAGGGAACACAGGCTGTGGCAACTAAAATGCAAGTCTGTGATCGGGCAGGCAAAAAGGGAATATGAGGAGCATATAGCAAAAAACGAAGACCAACAATAATACTTCTTTCAAATTAATTAGAAGTAGGAACCCAGCCAGGGAGGCAGTGGGGCCCTTGGATGACCAAGGGGTAAAAGGCGTACTAAAGGATGATAGGGAAATAGCTAAGAATCAAAATGCATTTTTTGCCTTTGTCTTCACTGTGGAATATGAGAACCGCTAATTTCAGAAGGGGTGTTGAAAGACTTGAGTCAGATTGAGGTGATGAGAGAGGAGGTCCTATGACTGATAGACAACTTAAAAACTAATAAATCACTGGGCCCGGATGGCATACATCCGAGAGTTCTGAGAGAACTCAAATGTAAACTTGTGGATCTCTTGACAAAAAATATGTAATCTTTCATTAAAATCTGCCTCCATTCCTGAGGACTGGAAGGTAGCGAATGTCACTCCCATCTTTAAAAAGGGTTCCAGAGGAGATCCAGGAAATTACAGGCCAGTCAGTCTGACGTCAATATTGGGTAAGTTGGTGGAAGCTGTTATTAAGGAAAGAATTAGTAGGAATCTATTGAGGAAAAGTCAGCATGGGTTCTGTAAGGGAAGATCTTGTTTCACTAACCTGTTAGTGTTCTTTGAGGGAGTGAACAAACATGTGGACAAAGGGGACCCAATAGATGTTGTTTACTTTGACTTCCAGAAAACTTTTGATAAAGTTCCTCATCAAAGGCTCCTGAGTAAGTTTAATAGTCATGGGATAAAAGAACAAGTCCTTCTGTGGATCAAAAACTGGCTGATTGATAGAAAGAGAGAGTGAGTATAAATGGGCAATTTTCTCAGTGGAGGGAGGTAAGCAGTGGGGTACTGCAGGGATCAGTACTCAGTCCAATGCTTTTTAGCTTGTTTATTAATGATTTGGAGTGGGAGTAAGCAGTGCAGTGGCTAAATTTGCAAATGACATTAAGTTGTTCAGGGTGGTGAGAACCAGGGAGAATTGTGAGGCACTCCAAAGGGATCTGTCGAGGATGTGTGAATGGGCAAATTGGGTTCATTGTGGTCAAGTGCAACGTGATGCACATTGGAGCCAAAAATCCTAACTGTAAATACACGTTAATGGGGTCCGAACTGGTGGAAACTGACCAAGAGAGAGATCTTGGAGTCGTAGTAGATGACTCAATAAAAATGTTGAGACAGTGTGCGACTGCAATGAAAAAGGCCAATGCTGGGGATTATTAGGAAGGGAATCGAAAACCAATCAGCCAGTATCATAATGCCCCTGTATAAATCGATACTGCAACCTCATTTGGAGTACTGTGTACGGTTCTGGTTGCCACACCTCATAAAACATATTATAGCATTGGAAAAAGTGCAGAAAAGGGCAACTAAAATGATCAAAGGGTTGGAACAGTTTCCCTGTTAAGAAAGGTTGAAGCGACAGCTGAGGAGTGACATGATTGAGGTTTATAAGATTATGCAGGGAATAAAGCAGGTAGAGAAAGAAGTACTTTTCTCCCTTTCTCACAATACAAGAACTCAGGGGCACGAAATGAAATTGCTGAGCAGTTGGGTTAGAATGGATAAAAGGAAGTACTTCTTTATCCAAAGAGTGAACACATGGAATTCACTGCCACAGGAGGTGGTGGCAGCTACAAGAATGGATGGCTTCTAGATGGAATTAGATAAACACATGGAGCAGAGGTCCATCTGTGGCTATTAGCCACAAGGTATAGATAGGAACTCTCAGTCTGGGGCAAGTGATGCACTGTATTCTTGGTGCTTGGGAGGGGGCAACATTGGGAAGGCTTCTAGTGTCCTGGCCCCACTGGTGGACCTACTGATGGCACCTGGTATTTTTGGCCACTTGTGTGACAGAGTGTTGGACTGGATGGCCCATTGACCTGATCCAACATTGGCTTTTCTTATGTTCTTATGTCCATCAGTATCTGTGTCAGCATGGAGTCTAGTTGGAAGTTACTGAAATCACAGCATGTGTCTGGTGAGAGAATGATTGCAAGAGGGCACCTCCTGCTACCTGTTAAGTCAACTGTGAGTAGCTCAGCTTTATACTGGAAATGAAGGAAGGAAAAGGTATGATGGGAAGCAATAAACCAGTTTCCAGAATAACTCAGAGGTGTGGAAATGGACAGAGGCAGATGTTCAGTGATGAACAAGAGGCTCAAGGAAGAACTTCCTCTGCAGCAGTCTGATAGTACTAAACTGTCAGGGGGGGAAAGAAGGAGAATTTATAATCAAAACGCCTTGCCATGCTTGTCACAAAAGGGACTTTAAAAAGAAGAAGCTGAAGAACAAAAATGCATATGTTGTCTTCAGAAACATTCATTATCATAAATTCATTTCTTTTCCAGTTGCAGCTTCTGAAACACATGAAATTCTTACAAGGCACAGAGGACTCCCTGGACCAAGAAGATTGCTATGAGCAACACATCCCAGTATTATGGTTGTACCAAGGTTATAGCTAAGCCACTTATTCTGAAGTACTGGAATAGCCCCTGAGCCACCTCCCTAAAAATCAAGAGAGATTTCTGAATACTATGAGTGACTATCATAATGGCAAATTAGCATTGGGTGGAAACTGCAGTTGATGTACAGAAGCATTTTATCACAGGACAAGGCTCAAAAGATACAAATTTTAATGCAGCATTTTCCATCCAAATAAAAATCCATTCCACGCATCATTCCTGCATTTGCCACTGCAATAGTTGGCTGTTTATGATTAACACTGTAAGTAATATTCGTCCCCCTGTTGCTTCATAGCTGGCCACCCAGAGGGTCTCTTTAAGACCATATGGTGGGATATAAATACTAAAAATAAATAAAGCAAAACAGAGGCCAAAACTGAGATCCAGGAGGCTGAATTGGAATTGATCAGTGAGCACTAGATTTGAAGGGGCCTCTGCAGCTGTCTACAGCAATCAGCAGAATAGTGCTCAGTTCTATGCCATGAAGAGCTTCTCCTGCTGATTTTTGCCTATCAAGCCTCTGTCAGAGAGCAGGCCAGACTATTTCTCTGTTCTTAGCCAGGTGGCAACCTACTCAGCAGTTGCTAAACAGACTTGGTTCTTTCTCTACAACTCCTGCAAAGTCTGGGATCCCAAAGTTTTATTTTCTAAATTAACTGAGAAGTAATAAAGATTATGTATAAATAACAAAGATTTAGAACTTTCAACTTCTATGCAGGCTACATTTGTTGCATTTAAAGCATATGTTTTCTTTTTAAAAAAATAAACCAAAATACAATATGGTTACCTACTTTGGTGGAAGATTCCTGCTCTGGCCTGCAGGCCCTGTTCCATCCTGCCCTTCAAGGTTTTCTCAACACCTGGAGAGGCTTTTCTTTCTCTCTGGTCACCCACACCACCACCTGACCTTTGTAAAGAATTGCTCCCTGGGAGGGTCAGGAGTGGGACTCCCAGCTTCCCTTCCAAGTTCTGAGTCCTTGCCTCTGTCTCCTGTTGACCAGTGCCTGGTCACCACAGAGACCTTTCACTGCCTTGTGTGCCCCTGGAAGAATAGCCACTTGCCAACTGACTGCCTTCCTCCTAGTGATCCTTTTAAAATAGCATGTTCAAGATGGTGGAGGTCTATGTGGTACAGAGAACCAGTACCAGCATCAAAAGTTATAAAGTATTTATTAAAAAGAAAATGTTCACAAGCATACTTTTAGCATAGCACAAGATTGAACAAGGGATTGAAAAGAAATGGGTAAAATGCATTTCCTCTGTCCCTCTCTCTATACATGCCCTCTCTGCCCAGAGAGAAAAACTTTTAAAATCTCCTGGTTTTACCTCCTAATCTGGGAGAACCGGGTTTGATTCCCCACTCCTCCACTTGCACCTGCTGGATGACCATGGGCAAGCCATAGCTCTGTACCAGCTGTTCTCTCAAGGACAGCTTGGGAAAGAGCTCTCTCAGCCCCACCTACCTCACAGGGCATCTGTTGTGGGGAGGGGAAGGGAAAGGAGTTTGTAAGCCACTCTGAGACTACAAGTGAAGGGCGGGGTATAAATCCAATCTCTTCTTCTCTTCTTCTTCTAAAACACATTTTTTCACATGTCCACCAACTAAGGCTAGATAGGTGGCAACACAAGAAAAGGCCTTCTTGTTTGTAGTGCCAAAACTCTAGAACTCCCTTCTTAAGGAGATTAGTCTGTTTCCCTCTGTTGTTGTCTTCCATTAGTGGGTGAAGATCTTTTTGTTTCATTTGGCAGACCCTCTAGGGTTGCCAAGTCCAGGTTGGAAAATACCTGGGAACTTTGGGGGTGGAGCCAGGAGAAGGTGGGGTTTGGGGAGGGGAGGGGCGTCAGCATGGTACAATGCCATAGAGTCCACCCTTCAAAGCAGCCATTTTCTCCAGGGGAGTTGATCTCTGTCAGCTGGAGATCAGTTGTAAAAGTGGGAGATCCCCAGACCCCACCTGGAGGCTGGCAGCCCTAAGACCCTCAGTAACTCTTATTGGTCCTTCTCCCTGGTGTATAGTATTTGTATGTTTATATATTTTTATCAAATTGTATAAATATTTTAAATGCTGTTTTAAAGTTTGGACGTTCAACATCTTGAGGACTCTATTTAGGTGGAAAGACAGCATAGAAATGTTTTAAATAAATAAAATAAATACAAGATTTCCACTTGAACAAGATATTCTGCAGCACTTAGCACTTTCTTTCACATAGGGCCCCAAAATTGCACAATGTCCTGTACAAGTGGGAAAATGGCTCAGGATACACGTTATTTAACTTAGCTCAATATGAAGTTTTTTTCTCACACTTTTACTTTCCCAAGGTTCCTAGCACATGCAGAGAGGTTCGTGTAGATGCAAACCATTATTGTTGTTGTTGTTGTTATGCCTCATTGCATTTTTCTTGTTTGTTTTTATTCATTTAAAACATTTCTATGTGCATTTCCATTCAGTTAAGTATCTAAGGTGGTAAACAGCGAAACATTAAAACATTTCAACATTAAAACACCAAGACATTAAAACAGCATTTACAGCATAAGTATATATAAAATATTTAAACAACTCAGTAATAACAACAACTAGGGAGGAAAGACAATAATATAACTTGGGGGGATGCCTAACAAAACAAAAAGTGCAGACTCCTGGGGATGGAGTACCAAAATTTTGGCACCATGAGATCCTTTCTCAGGTTGTCAGCCATCTAGCTTCAGATGGCAAAGGCACCTGAAACATGGCCTCTGAAGAGGAGCAGAGTGGACGGGTTGGTTCATATGGGAGAAGGATGTCTTGATGCTCACCCCAAGCTATATAGGGCTTTAAAGTTTAAAAGTAGCACTTTGAAATGGGCCCAGAGGCAAATTGGGAGCCAGAGTAAATAGAACAATGATGGAATGGTATGGTTGCTTTGACCCACTCTAGCTGTAGCAAGCTGTACCAGATGTAGCTTTTAGACAGTCTTCAAGGGCAACCCCACATACAGCACATTGCAGTAATATTCCCTAGGTATAATTTTCCTGCCTAGAAAGGGCCACAGCTGGCTCAGCAGCCAAAGCTGGTGAAAGGCAGATTTGGTTGCTGTTGCCAGCTGTTTATCCAACAAAGGGGCCAGCTCCAGCAGCGACCCAAAGCTGCAAACCCCCAAGCGCATTCCTTCTGTCCATCTCCCAGTGCAGGTCATCCACCAGCATGACCAAAGCCATTTCAAATCCATAACCAGGCCTGAAATTATACTGGAATAGATCCAAACAATCTGCTCTGTTTAGGAATCCCGAAAGTTGCCCAGCCACCTGCATCTTTCATTTATTTGCTGCCATTATTGTTTGGTTTTTCTCCTGTCACAGTAAGTGCATTTAGGACTGCAGCTTATGTTGCACATTATTTTGTTGCTTTCCTTCAACATAAAAAGGCAGGATGTCGCTGGATAATGCTATCTCTGTAAAGGCATAAATCTATTTATTTGTGCTTCTCCGCATCTTCTTTTAGCAGCTGGCCTGGGGTATCACTCAGATTGCAAATTCTTTGCTAAAAACAAAAGGTAATTTCTTTATATTGACACTAAGCTATATTATTTGTATATCAAGAAAATTTCTGTTTATGGTTTTTTAAAAACAAACAAACAAACAACAATGTGGGAAGGGCATTTTTGTAGGATTTTTATGTATATTTTATGCACCCTTATTCCCAGAAACTTTGACTTGATTGATAGGGCTTTTTCAAGTAGAAGGTATACATCTTGGGTATCTGAAAATTCTGGCTAGTTCCTTAAGGTCTTGCTGACCTTGTGTTGGGAAGACTGGTTGTATACCAGTATAACATAAATAAAAAAGAGCTGATATATGCCTGCTAGCTGCATTTTTGCTTTGCAATTTTATGTGCCAGCACTGCAGGATTTATTGCAGCTGTGTGTAAATAAGTAGCCTCACCTTTTTGATCTGAACTTATCCAAACAAGGCTCCAGACAAAGGGTGAGGTGGCATACATAGGTGAAATGAATCATATCACATACACATGCAATTTAAAACAATGGCTGGTCTCTCTGACAAAGAAAATTAAGGCTTAATGAGCTTGCAGTCTAGAATGCTTCAGAGTGCCTATAAATTTGGTCTAACAGCCTGGGGGCTTGGGGATCAAAGCAATAACACAAAACCACACAAATAACTATGTTATAAAAATGACATGTGGTCCTGGCATAGAATGTGATTTTTGTATCTAATAGATGGCCAGGAGCATTCAGAAGGAAGACGCCTGATCTGAGCATCTCTGCACAGCTGAATTCTTGTTTCATTCTTCTTCTCCTTGGAGAGAATCCTGATATGTTTCACAAATGTAAAATTAGGATGCACACTTTATGCTTTACAATTGTAGAGGGGTGCCAGATGAAAAGTAGGACAAGTTCCTTATACCTTTAATAGCTGCTTGGGGCCCAACATTTTGGCAGATGCTTCACCGTGGGTGATAAAAATGGAACCTGCTAGAATTTGATCTTCTGTACAGCTACTGAAATTATCCCTGTTATTTTATAAATGTAATGTACGTCAGCAAATATTATTTTGTTTTAGTGAAAGTTGAGGCATGTAATTTGTGTAACTTTGCCAATGAATAATGCTGCAATATGTGGCACAGATTCACACTGAAAATGTTTTGGGGGCAGCTTTCCAGTCTAACTAGAGAGCTAGATCTTATCTAAATTCCATAGATAAAAGCACAGTTTAGAATAGGCTTGATAGCAACTGGTTTATATTTGACAACATTTTGTGGTTCTGGTCTTGCTGCATCTATTTTGCTGCTGCCTTGATCCTACTAGCTAATAACATGGGAGGGTCTTTTATAAGAAGGCCTCTCTTCTATTACCAGCACATTTGGTTTTAGTTTAAAACCTTTCTTTTTTTACAAGTATTAACATTTTAAATATCACAAGGGCAGAAAGTCTGAAAACATGAACCCTAAAAATGCTATAATAAATAATAAATTAAAGAATCCAAATAAATAATAAATCAAAGACTCCAAACTTTTGTTAGATTTCATCATAATTTGCCAATCAAACTCATGATTTTATTATTTGGAATGAGTAGAACTCCTTTGTGTCATGACTTAATTTAATAAAATGTGCCCTCTGGGGAATGTGACAACTACCCTTGCAATAGATTATACTCTTGCTCCTCCCAGTGGATTAATAAATTAATCCTGAGTGCTCTTTCAAACTGTTATGTCTCTCCACTCCATCATCCGTGACATCACTTATCTTGTCTATCTTCTCTGGGATCCAATAACTGCCAGATTCATTGATGAGGACTATACCAGTCCAAGAGGTCTGTGATTCAGTTCTAAATAACAACTCACTACTGTTTTTACTCAGCATAAATGTGGGCTGCTGAGCAGTCCTGAGCCTAGACACATGGATGACAGAGGAGACAAGGATTGCCAGGTTGCAGACTGAATGTCTGTTCTTCACCTTTAAATATATTCATAAGGAGGGGAAAGTAGCCACAATTTTTCTACCAAATTCTTCCCTAGCCCTTGCAGCTGTCTTTTTTCTACCTGTCATTATGAGAAGAATGCCACACAGGTGGAACAGTCCAGAAAGAAGGACTGAGGGCAAAAACAGCAGATGGAGGTAGCCCTTTACCCTATTATCAGTGGATATAAATGTACAGATTGGCCTCTTGGATTGCCAGCTGGAGAAGCCCTACATCTGACTTCTCATAAGCCTTTTCTTTCTTCTCACAAAAAGACTCTAGCACATTCCTTAAATCATGTTGGCCAGAGACAGGAACACACTTCCATGACAGACCTGCTCTAATAAATCTCATTCTACAGAGAGTCTGTCATTCCTGGATGAGTCCTGGGCTTTCTGCATTAAGCAATAAGGCCTGGTGTCAATTCTTGCAGCCTCTTGTCTCCCTCAGCATTTGATACAAAACTGGTTTTCTGATATTCTTCCTTTCTTTTTTCTTACTCTCCTAAGCCCATGAAGGATGAGAAGTTTCGAGAGGATATCGTGTGGTGATATTGTAAATTGCCATATCATTGCTGCATTACAATTTTTGTTTCTTAGCCAGTACCTAGAGATGTAGCAGTTCTTTATAAATAACATCCTGAAATGTTTTCCTTGACTCATGCTGCAAGTCACTCAAGTGTTAGATTTTTAAATCCAAATGTTTTATTATGCCGCATTCTTAATGAAAGAGCAATGCTTTGACCTTATTGTCTGTGTAAATCAATGGCCTACAGCTCTGAGGAGAAGAAACCTTTACAGTGAACCAAATAGCTGGAACTCTGGCATCAGCAAAGCATAGATTAAATGCTGGAAAAGACAAAAGGGTTTTGTTGACAGTTCAAAGTGAGTGAGCTGGATACCAATCAATTCTTGAACTTGGCCAGACTTGAAGAAGCATTACAGGTCTCAAGCACTATAAAGTCTAACAGAGGGCAGACTGTTTTTTAAAGTCTTTAAAATGGGAAATCATTCTTCAAAGAAGCTTGTGACATACAGTTTTCAAAATTGGGGTGAATAAATTATTTTATTTTTATTTATATTTTAATTTATATCCCACCCTACCCCACCAAAGCAGGCTCAATGGCATGGCTGTAAAGAAATACTTTACAATTTATTGACATTACATTAGGGATGCAAGTCTCCGGGTAGGACCTGGGGATCCCCTAGAATTACAGGTCCTCTCTAGACTACAGAGATATATCCTCTGGAAAAAAAAATGGTTGCTCTGGAAGGTGGACTCTGGCATTGTACACCACTGTGGTCCCTGTCCTCTCCAAGCTCCACCCCCAAATCTCCAGGAGTTTCCCAACCTAGACCTGGCAATGCTACCTCTCCATCCCCTGCCAGTGGCCAGAGGAGACCTGGCAACCAAAAATTACATTTATGAGTCTAAGGCAATTTTTATTGCCATCCTAAGCAGAGTTATACCCTTCCAGTGATGTCAGCAGTCAGAGAAGGGTGTAACTATTTAGGACTGCACTGTTCCCCTCCCCCCCTTTTCTCCCTGTCTCATTTTGGGGCACTTGCCAGCAACTGCATCTACAGCACTTCCTATAACAGAGTAGCTCAGTTGGTTGCACAAGATCCTTTTAATCGCAGGATCATGGATTTGAACCCCCTTATTGGATGCCACTTTTGTTCCACAAATATGGATTGTATGTTCCCAAGCCAAAAAAGAAAAGAAAAAAAGAACACACAAATGAGGTCTCAGTGGGAAGAAAGTTCTTTAGGTATTTTATTGCAAGAAATACTGGAAAACAGGCCAAAATTGCCTGCCAAAAATTAACTGTTTTCGGAACAATGTAAGGAAGTACATGAAGTTTTATACCCAAAATAACATAGGCAAAAGATAATATACAAAAACCATAATTGGTTACAAATGGCAGAGCATCATTTGAGTAGGCACACATTCATTGGTCAGTTACAGCAAAAGGTGTAACTACATGCTATCTTAAATGTTTATTTAACCTAACCTTATTCAACTTTACCCAAGGATTTTCTATACCCAAGCAAAAACTGTTGTTTTCAGATAAGAAACTAAAGCCCTTGTTGACCCAGACACTGCAAAATTCTACCCTAAACAACTAAAACCACGAACTCTATACTTCGAGTAAAGTCAAGCAAATACCTCTATTCAAAAGCCCATCCTCCACTTTCCCATCAATGTTACACTTAAAGACCTATTAGAACTGCCAGACAGCTAACACAGCTATTCCATCCATGCAACTTGATAAAAAAGAATGTTTACTTCTTGCCTGCTAGCATCAGCTAAAAAAGACACTCTACCCTACATAGAAGAGGCCTTATAACTTAAACTCGTATTAAATCCTAATACAATCTTAAAATCAAAATTTATGAAGCCAGAAAAATATGTATATGAATAATCTGAATTAAAAATCATTATATATTCCCATCCATGCTACAATGCTAACTAAAGCACATGATGACCTTCCTGCTTTTTCCTGGATGAGTTTCAAAAACAGAATTAATAAAGATCTGTTTGCAGCAAGTAAGCTGGACTTAAACCTGACCCCAGCCATTACAGGAAGCCTACATTCTCGGATACCTTTGGCAATTTTTAGACGTTTTTGCTTGTTTTGCTTTTATGAAAATTTTGATATTTTCTATTATAAATGACTTCTTAGTTTTCAGCAGAACAAAAGGGGGGAAATGTCAGGTGATAGGTGACTGGTGTTTTATCATACAAAGCCCCTATGCGTTCCACCTTGCAGGATCCCCCTGACGAAGCCTCTACAGCAAAGGGCATAGGGGCTTTGTATGATAATAAACCAGTCACCTATCACCTGGCATTTCCCCCTTTTTGTTCTGCTGGCACATTGCCCAGTTTTTCTTCATTCTTAGGTTTTCAATCATAAACTGTAACTGGGATTTTTAAAAAAATAAATAAATAAAAATAATGATACACTCTTCCTGTTTCATTAACATTGGACTTGAGCTTGAGGATAAGCCAAGATAATACTGGCAGGGGTGCTTGTTTTTTTTTTTCTTCGAAAAAATAAAAGAATGATTAGGGCATCTCCAGTGGCCTAATGAACAATAGGTTGTGGCAAGTCCAACAACTTTTTTTATAGCTTTGGAGCTGTTGGTAGAAAAAGGAAGATGAATAAGAAGAGTGGGAAGAAATTTAGGCTGGATATTGTTCTGCACAGCTCTCCTCAGAGGCATAAACTGGCCCATTAAATACGCACACTTGACATCTGCAGCGGTTGACAGCACTCTGCTGAGCCTCATGCTGATTGCCATTACTCCAAACCGAAGCACCAAAGCAGCAATTGTATTTTCAACCCCCCCCCCCCCAATCACACAGAGTGGTAGTCCGATTGTTATTGTTTTTGCTTCCCTTAATTCTTATTGGATGTCACTGAATGAGTCACAAAGAATGAGTCACAAAGAATGAGTAATGCTTTTATATTACTAAGTACCATGACAGGAAAGATGAGTCTTATGGTGTAGTGGTTAAGTGCACGGACTCTAATCTGGGAGAACCGGGTTTGATTCCCCACTCCTCCACTTGCACCTGCTGGATGACCTTGGGCAAGCCATAGTTCTGTCAGAGCTGTCCTCGAAAGAGGAGTTCTTGAAAGAGCTCTCTCAGCCCCACCTACCTCACAGGTTGTCTGCTGTGGGGAAGGGAAGGGAAAGGAGTTTGTAAGCCACTCTGAGACTCCTTTGGGTAGTGAAGGGCGGGGTATAAAACCAATCTCTTCTTCTTATACGTGTGATTTAACAATATACAGTTGCCATTGTTATGTACCAAAAAAATCCATTCTATAATCTTTAAAATCAACTCTTCAGAGAACTTGTACTTGTTATGCCCGTTCAGCCAGGAGTCGGGATTTCTTATTTCCTTCATAGCTGCCAATACTGTCAGTTACGTTCCAATGGAATATTTTTAAATACTTACTGTGATTTTTCTTTTGCTTATAAATCGACGTTAGGGTACTTGGTCAGGTTCCTGCTCTTAGGTTCATACAGCAGAGACAGGCGTACTCAGAACAGCATCCATTTATTAACAAGGAGAGCAATGGAAGCAGTTGGTTTCAGAACAAGGCAGAGCATCTAGTTTACGCTTCTAGCTAAACAGAACTAACTAAGCAGAGACTCAACCCTATGAGGCTTTGGCCCAATCTGCATTTGCTATGTAAAGCTGTTCCGTGCTGCTGTGGCGCCAGCTTCCCATCTGGCTCAGTATAAATCTCTCCTCTGTCAGGACACAAGTTGTTTAGGGAGAGCGCATGAGAGGGGGGGGGAGCGTCCTCAGGAAATAAGAAATGATTCAGGGGTGGGCATGCTTTCCCCGCCCAAAATATGATCGCCGAAAAATGTTCTCTGGCTGCTTTTAAACACAGATGACTGGATTTTCAGCTAACTTGTTTCCTTTGTGTCAGTTTTTGTATCTCCTTAAAAATGATGGGGGGGGGAGAATTGGACTCTAGTTGTCTGCTTTTTGGTCGCAGTAGCTCAGGGGTTGGGAAGAGCAATTGTAGCACCTTAAAACCAAATTCAGATAAGGCGATGAGACATAGTGACCTCGGAGTTGCCACTAAATAGCAATAAAATGATGCAGACAGCCAATGCTGAGATGAAACAATAGGAGGGTGGATTCAGTATGAAATATAGACAGGAATTTGTGAGATCATTAGCATAATGGTGCAAAATACCAATGGAGATTGGACCTAAACCAATTCCCACAAGTGTCTGGAGGGCGGAACAGACTGTTCCATTGTAATGTATACAATATATATACTACATGAATAATACTACTTACACAGCGATGGTTAAGAGTTTTTTAACAGTAGGAAATATTCACAAAAAGTATTAAACAGAATTTGGAAAGCACTCTATGCTCTATGAGTTGAGCAAGGAATTTCTTGCTACCAACTGCCTCTCCCAACAGCTGCACAGTAAATGGGGAAACTGCACTCTTGGGACTGCTGAACATGCTTAATAAAATTCATAAAGGTCCTACTGAAGTATGGCCAGATAACATATTATGTGGTAATTATATGGCCAAGTACTTAATCAAGTTTCTGAAATAATTCATTCGGCTTGAATTTTAGATTCACTTTTGTTCCATCATTAGTTATGTAATATTTTCTGATAAATGAGCTTTGGAAGAAAGCATGCCCTGTGTAATCATAGTATGGATATAGTACTCGGAAAGTGTCTTTGTTGCTTACCTTGAGGCCAGCTGCTCAGAATCCACATGCTCCTAACCAGAGGCTATCTATTTAGGTATTTCACATGGATAGGTAATACAAACCACAGGGGGCCCTAAAGGATCTGCTAGCTTCTGTTGCCAAAAGGAAAAAAAATGCTGGGCCTTGAGACTTCTATATAAATCCAGATTCTATTTAAATCTGAGAAAAATGTTCCTGTATGGATTTGCAGAACTGATTCTTGATCCATCAGTCTTTCTGAGACAAGCTTTGTGTACTGCATTGTTTCTTTGTAGTCATTAAATTTAAATTGGTTCTGGTACATAATTTCTAATTATACTCTTGCTATTCATTTTGTATCTTTTCATAAGCCTCTTGAAAAAAAATTCAAATTATGTTCACATCAATTATGTTCAGAGCAACCATTAGAGTGACTTCTGGAAATCATATAACTCTATATCTTATGCTTTGATTCTGATGGATGTCCTTCCTTAAGGTATTCATATATATATATCTATGGCGACAATTGTCTGTCTGTCTGTCTAGATATACAATTGTCACCTTAGATTCTGAACAGACGGCATTCCATCTCCTCTTTTTCACCTATACATCTTTGTACTTTTTGTATAATGGTGCATAGCTAGATGTATAGATGAGAAAACATTGATGAAAATCTATTGAGGAAGACTCAGCATGCGTTCTGTAAGGGAAGATCTTGTCTCACTAACCTGTTAGTGTTCTTTGAGGGAGTAAACAAACATGTGGACAAGGGGGACCCAACAGATGTTGTTTACCTTGACTTCCAGAAAGCTTTTGATAAAGTTCCTCATCAAAGGCTCCTAAGTAAGCTCAATAGTCATGGGATAAAAGGACAAGTCCTTTTGTGGATCAAAAACTGACTAATTAAAAGGAAACAGAGAGTGAGTATTAATGGGCAATTTTCTCAGTGGAGGGAGGTAAGCAGTGGGGTACCGCAGGGATCAGTACTCGGTCTGATGCTTTTTAACTTGTTTATTAATGATTTGGAGTTGGGAGTAAGCAGTGAAGTGGCTAAATTTGCAGATGTCACGAAGTTGTTCAGGGTGGTGAGAACCAGGGAGGATTGTGAGGCACTCCAAAGGGATCTGTCGAGGATGGGCGAGTGGGCATCGTGACAAATGGGGTTTAATGTGGCCAAGTGCAAAGTGATGCACATTGGAGCCAAAAATCCTAACTATAAATACACGTTGATGGGGTCCGAACTGGCAAAGACTGACCAAGAGAGAGCTCTTGGAGTCGTAGTAGATAACTCAATGAAAATGTCGAGACAGTGCATGACTGCAATGAAAAAGGCCAACGCTTTGCTGGGGGTTATTAGGAAGGGAACTGAAAACAAATCAGCCAGTATCATAATGCCCCTGTATAAATCGATGGTGCAGCCTCATTTGGAGTACTACATACAGTTCTGGTCGCCACACCTCAAAAAAGATAGTATAGCATTGGAAAAAGTGCAGAAAAGGGCAACTAGAATGATAAAAGGGTTGGAACACTTTCCAAATGAAGAAAGGTTGAAGTGCTTGGGGCTCTTTAGCTTGGAGAAACGACGGCTGAGGGGTGACATGATTGAGGTTTGTAAGATTATGCAGGGAATAAAGCAGGTAGAGAAAGAAGTACTTTTCATCCTTTCTCACCATACAAGAACTCATGGGCACTCGATGAAATTGCTGAGCAGTCGGGTTAGAACAGATAAAAGGAAGTACTTCTTTACCCAAAGAGTGATTAACATGTGGAATTCACTGCCACAGGAGGTGGTGGTGGCTACAAGAATGGACAGCTTCAAGAGGGAATTAGATAAACATATGGA
This sequence comes from Lepidodactylus listeri, assembly GCA_029233225.1. Lineage (NCBI taxonomy): Eukaryota > Metazoa > Chordata > Lepidosauria > Squamata > Gekkonidae > Lepidodactylus > Lepidodactylus listeri. Next base: position 55,375,304 of record JARCFY010000006.1, read on the forward strand.
GCAGAAGTCCATCAGTGGCTATTAGCCACAAAGTATAGATAGGAACTCTCAGTCTGGGCCAAGTGATGCTCTGTATTCTTGGTGCTTGATGGGGGGGGGGGGCAACAATGGGAGGGCTTCTAGTGTCCTGCCCCCACTGCTGGACCTTCTGAGGGCACCTGGTGTTTTTGGCCACGGTGTGACAGAGTGTTGGACTGGATGGGCCACTGGCCTGATCCAACATTGGCTTCTCTTATGTTCTTATTGTTAAACCTGTGGATTCTATTTTCCTTCTCAACTAGAGCCATGATGGCCTGCAGCTATTTTCTATGGGACATTTGCTTCTTCAGTACTATTTATAGATTTGGGGGGGGGGGGTTAAATGTGGAAATATTCTGCTGAACAGAATGGGTCACTGGATATCTTATGTTGTTTGATCGCATTGCTTTTTTTTGTAATCCACCGTGAGTCTCAGCAAGAAAGCCAAGCTATATGTGAAGTAAGTAAACAATTACATCTATTTGAACCTTTTCTTGAAGGGAATTGATTAGAAAAATGTCGCCTCCCAGCCTGCTCATGGAATAAAAAAGAAAAACAGTTAACAGGGACAACCAATTTTTATATAATGTGTTGCGTTTCACACATGTTCATGTGCTTCCCTGGGATTCTTTCCAAACCCAATTCTTTGGAGACAAACATTACAACAGAAGAGGCCTAGTGTTAGGCAAGAAAAGATAAACATATCCTTTGACACATATTTTTATTCTTTATTTACAGTCTTTATAGAGAATACGGCAGAGACAAAAAACTAGATATAAATCTGAAAACAAGACAACAATGTATAGGTACTTCAGCCTCATTAATTCTGTACAATACTCTTTTAAACATCTATTCCTATGTGCCATAATGGCCTAAACTACTACCCCTCTGTGGCTAATATTCCATTCTTGGGCAAGGTGCTTGAGCAGGTGGTGGCTACACAGCATCAGGAGATCTCCAAGGAGGTGGATTATCTAAATCCATTCCAATCAGGATTTAGGCCTGGCTTCAGGATGGAAATGGCCGTGCGTCTCGGTGTTTAGTCATGCCGGCCACATGAACATGGAAAAAGTCTTTGGACAGCACTGGCTCTTCAGCTTGGAAACAAAGATGAGCACCACCCCCTAGAGTTGGATTCAACTGGCTTTTCAGCAAAGGAAAGCTTTACCATTACCTTTTTTAGCCTGAATTGTAACCTTCGCCAGAAGAGGTAGTATGTCCCTCTCAATTCTCCTGGACCCCTCAGCAGCTTTCAGTACCAATACATGAAGCTGCCTTATACTGAACTAGATGCTTGGCCCATCAAGGCCAGTACTGCCTACTCAGACTAGCTGTGGCTCTCCAGTGTCTCAGACAGAGATCTTTCACATCAACTGGAGATGCCAGAGACTGAACCTGGGACCTGGTTGCTCCCAAAAATGTTACTTTTTTCCCAGTACAGAGAACAATAGTGGGAATGGGGGCAACCTGTTTGGGGGCCTGTAGAATTGGACCCCCTGGTCCAATCTTCTTGAAACTTGGTGGGTATTTGGAGGAGAGGCTCCAGCAGCTACCCTGTAAGTTTGGAGCCTCTCCCTCAAGCCCCCTCCCCTCCAGCCGCTTTTTAAGCCACCGCCATATTTCGGCGGCAATTCAGCGGCGGGCCGAATCAGATCAGAGAATCTGATTCAGACCGTGGCTGCCCTAGTGCCTACTCCTGGGCTGGTGGAGCACTGCTCTGCCTCGCTCTAGCCCCAAATGACCCCTGGCTCCAGTATCTTCCCTGGGACAGAGGTCAGACTGACTGGCCTGTCATTTCCTGGGTCATCCCTCCTCCCTTTTTTGAAAATTGGGATAACATCTGCCCTCCTCCAGTCTTGTGGCACATCTCCTGTTCTCCAAGAAGTCTGGAAGATCATGGACAAAGGCTCTGCAAGCTCTCTAGAAAGTTCTTTGAGCACTCTTGGGTGCATACCATCTGGCCCAAGGGATCTGTACTTATTCAGCGCAGCCAGTTGCTTCTCAACTACCTCTCTGTCCATATCAACCAGCATCCTGGAAACCATGCCTTGCCTACTACCATCTCTAGATGAGCCTGTTCTCTTCTTCAGGGAAAAAACTGAGACAAAACAGGAATTGAGCCTTTCTGCTTTCTTTCTGTCCTGTCAGTGTTTCTCCATTTTCACCCAACAGTGGGCCAATCACCTCTTTTATCTTGCGTTTGCTCCTCATATACCTGAAGAAGAGTTTGTTGTGTTAGTGGGCCTCCCTAGCCAGCTTTAGCTCACTGTGAGCTTTGGCCTCTCTGATGGCTGATCTACAGGGCCTAGCAACCCGCAGATTCTCTTCTTTAGAGATATTGTCTCCATTTCTTGAATATTTCCTTTTTTCTCCCTTAGCACATCACACAGTTCTCTGTTCTACCACATTGGCCTCTTGGATCCCATACCATGCTTCCTTCTTGTTGGAACAGTGATGGCTTGAGCTTGCAAGAGCTCTTGTTTTAGAAGAGCCTACCCTTCACATGTTCCTTTTCCCTCCAGCAGTCTTGTCCATGGAATGATTCTCATCATACCTCTGAGTTTATTAAAATCTGCCTTCCTGAAATCTAACTTGCACGTGTGGTTATGAACTTCTTTGGTCCCCCACAGTAAACGGAATTCTAGCAGGACATGGTCACTAGTATTTGGATGGGAGACCTTCGAGGAATACTAGGGTCATGACACAGAGGTAGGCAATGGCAAACCACCTCTGAATGCTTCTTGCCTTGAAACCCCATTAAGGGTCACCACAAGTCAGCTGTGACTTGATTGCACAAAAAATCCAAAAACTCTGTAATGGCTTTTTAATGGTTTCTTTATATATACTGTGGCTTTTAACTGTAAGCTACCTCAAACCGAACTCTGAAGAGGCAGCACATAAATACTCTAAATAAATAAACAGGTTGTGACAGGAAGATTGTAAGACATATGACTACATAGTCTAGAGACTTGCATACCTGTCAGTCATTACAAACAGGGCTTAGAATCCACAAAAACTGTGTATTTTTTCTGCGAGATACTTGAAGAGTCAGCTAGTTAACCAAAATCCTGCAGCATGTATGTATTTGACATTTATTAAGGTTTATAGTTCATCAAGTACTACTACTTCCCTAGATCATGTTTCTTCAGAAAAATTCTGCCTAGGAGACCTAGTTGTTTTACTGGTAAATAGCAGTTGTAGGCCTTTATTTGGATCACCACTGAGATGTAGAGGGAAGAAAAAGAAGAGATTGGATTTATACCCTGCCCTTCACTACCTGAAGGAGTCTCAGAGCAGCTTACAATCTCTTTTCCCTTCCCCTTCCCACATCAAACACTCTGTGAAGTAGGTGGGGCTGAAAGAGTCTTCAGAGAACTGCCCTTGAGAGAACAGCTCTGAGAGAACTTATGACTGACACAAGGTCACACCAGCAGCTGCATGTGGAGGAGTGGGGAATCAAACCCAGTTCTCCCAGATTAGAGTCTGCGCTCCTAACCACTACACCAAACTGAAAGTTTAACATGTAGGTTACCTATATGTTTCCCCAGGCATCACAAATAACTCTGGGAGGGCATATGAGTTTAAATAGTATTAGGTAAAACAGTTAACCCCTCTCTTTTTTTTTTTGCAATAAAATTTTAATTTTTTTCATTGTTTCCTAATACAATTAGCTTTTATACATATTCCATTCTCTATACAATTGCATATTTAATTAATATATATATATAATCATTAAATGACTTCCCACTCCCCCTGCACCTTCACATATATCAACTGGTAAACATATATTTAAAAATATTTGTCTCTTAAGGTAACATTTTGAGCTATTATAACTTTTATACATTTAGACTAATTATCAAAGTGTTGGTTACAAATGGCTAAGTACGGATTCATTTTTTATGTTATAATTATATTCCCTCATTTCAATAGTTAGAAAGTGTAAAAATATTGTCCTTCGTGTTCCAACCTTGCTCCATATATTCCTTCAAGGCTTCCCAATCTTCTAAAAACTTCGCTGAGTCTTGGTTGTTTAATTTTCTTGTCCATTTATCCATTTCTGCCATAAATAGCAGTTTTCTCAACCATTCCCATAGTTCTGGAGTCTTCTCCAATTTCCAATTTTGCGCATATAAACAGTTAACCCCTCTCCTTTTAGATCTGAATGCACAACTCTGCTCTGCATCCTCCCAATCCACCCCAGCTGTTATTATAGAGTTGCCAACCTCCAACTGGGGACAGGAAATCTGCTGGAATTACAGATAATCTTCAGATGACAGAGATAAGTTTCCCTGGAGAAAATGGCTGCTCTGGAGGGTGAACTCTATGGCATTGTACCCCAATGAGGTCCCCCCCTCCCCAAACCCCACCATTTCCTGTCTCCACCTTCAAAGCTCCAGGAATGTCCAAGCCTGGAGTTGGCAGTCCTATGCTATTAAGCAGCAAAACCCTTTTGATGATTGTTTCAGAGGGTAGCCATGCAGGTCTGCAGTAGAACAGCTAGATATGAGTCCAGGAATACCTTAGAGACCAAGAAAAATTTCATGGTATCAGCTTTGATTCTCAAAAGCTTACACCCTGAAAACCTTGTTGCTCTCTAAGGTGCTACTTTTGAAGATCAATTCACAAACGTCATAGCATCTCTAGTCTGACAGAGAGAGTGCCTTGCTAAAAGACTCACAGTAAAACTATGGGTGACCTGGGATTTCCCTAGGTCAAGCAAAACACTCTATTTGATCTATTTATTTGGCTTTCAGCAGTACAAAATGTGCATTCATAAATTTCCAGAAAGAACAAAAAGGTCTAATTACTTTGCTCAAAAAAAGGGGGGGGGGGGGGGAGAAACTCAACCCAACAATAATAATTGTAATTGTAATTGTAAAAGTCAATCTGTTATTTACGCAATTCAGTGCCCTTGTGGGAAAAAATATGTGGGGTTAACATCAAGGCCAGTGAAAGTAAGAACTGGGGAACACAGGAGCTGTATTAGATTAAAGAAAAGGAATGCTCCACTTGTTAATCACTACCTGGATTTGGGCCACACTGAAAACCAGTTGAAGTTCTGGATTATTGAAACAGTGCAGACTACAAGTTCAAACAGGCTCAAGCTTCTCCAAAGATGTGAATTATTTTGGATTCATGATTTACAGAAATCAGCTTCTCAAGGACTGAATGAAGAACTGGATTGGACTTGCTGCCTTTGAAAAAAATGTTCACCTGTTCATCTGCCCCTCCCAACTTGTAATCCCTTCCTTGGTTTAGAGCATGGTGCAATACATGGAGGTGACTGCATCATCCGTGGGTCCACTATATAGGATTGTAATCTCAGCAGTTTGTGACTTGACTGTTTCACTTGATGGAAGTGACACACATCACTGACAAATGGGACATCTGTTACCAGGTCTGTTGGCTATTTAACTATTTTTTGGTAATTACTTCCAGGCTAAATTAATTCTGTAACATATTAACTTTAAACTCTAGTAATTATGATTATTTTATTTTTATTTAGATTAATTTGGAGAATTCATGCTACTACCACAGGCGTACTTGACTTGTGGTATGCAAATATACAGCATTCAAGGTAATCCCAGAGTAAATTTATTACTAACCCATTATTACATATATTTATTATTTACACTAAAGTAATCTGCCTTTTTTTCCTCCCCCCCTTCCCCCCCTACAATTTCAGACTGCAACACTTGGTCTTATATATACTCATATATGTCTATACAAATTTCTGTATGCATTTTTGGATGTGTGTCACTTTATAAGGAATATTGATTGACCACTGAGGAAGGCCCATAGGGGCCGAAACACGTATGGTCCTTAGGTCAAAGGTTTTATCCATCAGCTTGATATATACTGCTATTAGTTCTTTATGAACCTAATTTTATATGTCTGATACTTGGACTTTTAATCTTATTTTGTTTTATTTATGTGTACACCCTAATAAATGTCTATATTTTTCATTATAATTATTCTGTTGTTAGCTTAACCTTCTTGGTTCGCAGCTAATTACTTTGCTCACCAAATTAAGATCCATTATTTATCCTTGACATAGAAGTTGTTGCAACTTCTGTTTCAGATACTTTATCTTGGTAACTGATAAAGAATTAGTGTAAAATTACTTCTTGTTTTCCATGTTTATTTGCTCCCTCATGTAAATCATGGACCCACTTAAATGCATTTGTTCCTAATGTAGCAATCTTGAGCACATGTACTTGGAAGCAACTCAAACTGAAATCAATGGACTAACTTCTGAGTAAATCTGGACTGGCCTAGGTCTTTCCATTCAGATAACAATGTTGCCTCAACGTCATCTCAATAGCATATTTTGCAGCCTGTAAACCTTACTGAAAACTTCTACCATCTCCAAAAAACCTCTTTACTTAACACTCTAAATAGGGGTGTGTGAAAAAAACCCATCCCTGTATTTTTCAAGTTTGGATATATGGAACCTGAAAAATATCAGTATTTTCCGATATTCCTGAATCTGAGTACGAGTATGGTATTTGGATTTGGGAAATATTTGGGAAACCCATTTTTTTCAGCTCCATTATATCCTATGGGGACTATCATAGTCAATGGTCCCCATAGGGTATAATGGAGAACTGATCTGGGGCTCGGGGGGGGGGGGCTATTTTGAGGCAGAGGCAATAAATTTGCAGCATAGCTGCTTGTGCTTCTCCTCAACCCCCCTCAAGTTTCAAAAAAGATTGGACCAGGGGATCAAATTCTATGGGCCCCCAAAGAAGGTGCCCCCATCCTCCATTGCTTTCAATGGAGCGGGGAAAGGTGTTTAAAGGGACTGCAGTCCCTTTAAATGCCTTTTCCAAGCCATGCAAATTTAGGGCAAGTAAACTCCACAGGCATTTAAAGGGTTTGTGGTCCCTTTAAACACCTTCTCCAGCAGCAAGTTCACCTACAAGGTGTTTAAAGGGACTGCAAGCCCTTTAAATGCCTTTGGAGCTGAATCCAGCTGAATCGTGTGGCTTGGAGAAGGCATTTAAAGGGACTGCAATTCCTTGAAACACCCTTTAAGTTCGACTATCCAACAGTCCCGAAAACCCCAAGTATTTTGGGGATTAGGGGCTTGGCCATTGGGGATATCTGAACAATAACCCAAATCTATATCTGGAGAAACAATATCCAGATATATTTTCAGCTTGGATTCAGCCAAATGCACACCCCTAACTCTAAACTGGTTAATGGTTTTCAGCAAACCTTTGCTTCTGACTGTAGGGGAAAATCCTAGCCATTGTTAAGAAAACAGTAACACAATAACACAGTGTTTGGAATTATGCTCAAATGAATAGTTTCTCTTTGCTTTCAAAATTCTATTAAGGAACAGTTAATAAGGGGTGTGTGGTTTCACTACTGTGAAGTGGCTGTGAATTCAACCAGAGGATGTCACTGGTAGAGTTCGTTTGTTTTCAAAAGTACTCAGATTTTATAAAAGATGCAGTAGGACCTCTGCTGGTTGCATGAAATCACTGTACTACACAAATGCAATTTGTCTGCTGAATAACATAGTATCTTTCTACTGAACATTGCATAAGTGACCTCCTTTCAAATAAACTGTTAATGAGAGACAAATATTTACTGAACTAAAGTTTAAAATCTCTCTTCCATCAGTTGGAAATGTCAGCAGACAGATATGTCACAAGCAACAGATTCACAAATGGAACTGCTCAGATAATAGATCAAAAAACAATCGTTAATTGATGGGTACAACAGTCACAAAGCAATAATCTCCAAAGAAAGGACACATTTCAGGTTTTTAACTGAATGGTTTATAACAAGGGAAGAAGGATACAAAATCAACTTCACTTTTGCAACGCTCTTGGCCAGTTCTAGAGATGGGCATGAACTGGTTCACAAGCCAAGATTCGGGCTGAACTTGGGCCGGTTTGGAGCTCAGGAACCAATGTTTGTGAAAGACACATTCCCCAAACATTTACCAGGCTCTAGGCCAGTTCAGGGCCAGCCATTTACCCTTTGGATTTGCTCCCCCCCACCCCACCCTGAAGGGGCAGGGAGCAAAACTGAAGGGCTAAATGAATCCCCTTCCCGGGTGATCCCTGCCCCCTTTCTCCTGGTGGCAGCAAGCTGTGGCCAGCAGAAAGGAGGAAAGGAAGTGCTTTCCCAGGCGATCTCCAGTGAGCCTCATCCAGGAAAAAAGTGGGAATCCCTTCCAGGGCAATTTCCCCCTTTCTCCCAGCCAGGGCAAGCTCGACCAGGAGAAAGGTGGGAGTCGCTGCCAGGGAGATCCCCACTCCCTTTCTCCCAGTTGGGATGAGCCATGCCAGGAGAAAGGGGGAAAGGAAGTCCTCTCCTGGGCAATCGCCACCCCCTTTCTCCTGGCTGAGGCAAGCCATGCCAGGAGAAAGGGGGAAAAGAAGTCGTCTCCTGGGCAATCGCCACCCCCCTTCTCCTGGCTGAGGCAAGCCATGCCAGGAGAAAGGGGGAAAGGAAGTCGTCTCCTGGGCAATCGCCACCCCCCTTCTCCTGGCTGAGGCAAGTCATGCCAGGAGAAAGGGGGAAGGGAAGTCCTTTCCTGGGCAATCCCTGCTCCCTTTCTCTCAGCTGCAGCTTGCCACGGCTGGAAAAAATGTGGAACTGAACTTTCCAGACTGGTTCAGTTTGGGTGGGGCCCATTTGGCTGGGTTCGGTTTGAGAGCCGCCTTGAACCCCAAACTGAACTGCCTTTTTAAGGTTTGTGCCCATCCCTACCCAATTCTAGTTTTTTTTAAGAGACATCTACAACTGAAAGTTGGACTTAATGTTTTATTGGCTGAGTAACTGAAAAAAATTGCTTTAAATTGACCATTAAGTATTCTGTTGATAATCTACCATTACTGGTAGAAAAGCAAGAGAGGTCAGATGCGAAAAATGCATTCTTCTGTCTTTATTCAGTCCAGAGGATGGCTCCTTACCCTGACCTGGCCAGTCTGACCATGCAAATCCATGCCACAATAACCTTGAAGCAGACTATTTTAACATACTCTACATGTGCTTGCCTTTTAATAGTTTGGAAACTTTAGCTGGTACAGAATACCATAGCTTCATTGCTACTGAGAGCCAGGCAAAGTTTACATACTACACCAGTATGCATATTATACTCAACCCAGAGAATGACCTGCCTGATGAATTTAGAAAGGCTCCCACACTTCCGTCACTCTACAGAATATGTCAAATGGAGCTGTTCAGGAGAGCATTTTTATAAAAGAAAAAGGCTGTAGTAAAAGGGAATAGTTCAGAAAGACAGTTCTATAAAGAGGGTTGTAGTTTTAATGTCCATGGGAAATTTACACCCAGTTTTCGTGCATTGTTTATTGTATGTATTATCATGTTTTACTGCACTGTTTTCTATTTTTTGTAATGCAGTTTATGATATTTTATATCTGTTATACTATTTTATTGCATTGTTTTGATTTCATTATTTTGTAATCCACCTTGAGTTTCAGCAGACTAGAAATGAGGTAAATGAATAAGTATTCAGAAAAAGATCACCACACAATTCGCTTTTCAAATAATTGAAGTTGAAAACCTGTAACGTTATTGAGAAATCCCTCCATATGTTTCTGTTTTGCTGATTCATTAATCCACAGTCAACAGCCCAATTCAGAATTAGATATATCATGGGTTCCCTTTGCTCACAGGTGATAATCCTGTAGTAAGGGAACTTTAATTATATAATTATTATAATAATTTTAATCAACAATTTCTTTCTGAATTGTAGAGATCAGTGTGGCATAGTAGAGTATCAGACTTGGATCCAAGGAGACCCAGGTTCTAATCCCCGCTCTACTAATGGAAGCTTACTGTTTGGCCTTGAGCCAGTCACTCACCCTCACAGCCTAATTTGCCCCATGGTGTGGTTTTGCAGAATGATGTTGTAAGACACCTTAAATTCCCACTGGGGAGAAAAACTGGGTATAAATAAATAAAAATGGAGCAGGTTGGGGTCTGTGAAACCTCATGCTGGAATAAAATCCTGTTAGTTTTTATAATGCCACAAGACTCCTGTTAAACTTCTAGGTGACTAGCTTGATCTTGTCAGAAATTGGAAGCTCAGCAGGGTCAGCCACAGTTAGTACTTGGATGGGAGACTATTAAGGAAGACCCGGATTGCTAAACTGAGGAAGTTAATAGCAAGCCACCTCTATTCATCTCCTGCTTTGAAAACCCTACAAGATGGAACTTCATGAGGTCACCATGATTCAGTTGTGACTCAACAGCACACTTTACCTTAGGTGAGCATATGTATAATTGAAGACCTAGTGTCCTGCTGCTGAATTATTGCTAGATTATTAAATAAATACAGCACAAAGTGGACTTTTGGTATCTGCAAGTTGCAGGTAGAAATATCCACTGAACTGTACAGTTATATTTTGGGACTTAACATTTATTTAATTAATTACTGTTGTTTATTACAAAGGCAAAACTCCTGTCTCTCTTTGCTGCAAATACTCCATCCACTTTACTTTTTTATTTCTGCTAGATGAGGCAAATCATCATTTTAACAGGATTTCAGTGTTGTATTAAATGCAAATAAATTAGCATACCCTTATGTTCTCAAATATGATTAGCTAAATCAGAATGCTAGTTTATTCACGTGGTGTAAAAACAATAGTTAATCTGGGGGTTCCAAAAGAATCTGTCTCTAATGTTGCAGACCATGTGCTTCATTCTATACGTATTGCACAGGCATGTTAGGCACCATTTAGCTCACAACTAAAGCCAGCTGAAAACAATGGGATCTATTTGTGGTTATCAAACTTGCTGTATCTGGAGTGATCCATCATGCTTTATTTGCATCATACAGATTGTGTACACCTATCCACAAGACTAGTTTAACATTTGTGTTTAATTACAATGTTATATTGTAACTATGACATTATAGTAATGCATAGGCAGATATACTGTGACTTTCAAAAATGTATTCAGAAGGCAGCAGGTTTTGGGATTGGGCACCATAGCACAGACGGAAATTAATGGTCCAAGCTTTGAACGCATTTCACTAAGTCAGTTTCAGATGTTTAATGGCCTTGATTTATAAATTCCACAACTTCAAATAAACTCCTTGAAAATGGATCTGGAACGTTTTAAATGCTTCCAATGGCATGACATGAAGCTACACGGAACAGTAACCTTGTTGAGAACTAAGCAAGTCTGAATCTAGTCAATGCCTAATGGCAGACCTTCTGGGAACCCTTAAATATGTTCAAAGACAAGACCAACAATTTCTTTCTGAGTTTTGACGCTCAGTTCCAAAACCTGCTGTCCTACTGAATATGTTTTAAAGGGACAGAGTACCTTAAGCCCAATGAAGAAAAAGCAAGCATAAAAATAGCAACATCTAGAAGTATATTTGATCCTCTGTTAATTTCCATGTGTTGCCAAAAGTTGGCTGGTTTTATAATTTTAGCATGAGAAGGACACTAGGAACAACAATTATAATATGGTATTATGTGTAGAATAGCCAGGAGATCCTAAGATTGTCTGGCACCCAGACAATCTGTAGAATTATGCACCACTAAGTGGCAAGCTAGACTTGCTTTTAAGGCAAGAGATGTTTCAGAGGTGGTTTGCCATTGCCTGCATCTGTGTTACAAATCCTACCCTGGTATTCCTTGGAGATCACCCTTTCAAATACTAGCCAAGGCCGACCCTGCTTTGCTTCTGAGATCTGACAGGATTGGGCTAGCCAGGTCAGGGCAGGACACTAGAAAACACACTGAGAGACCACAGGGACGGGGGTCACTAAGGAAAGAAAGAGCATTTGTCAACTTCAGCATTCCAAAAATTCTTACAAGAATCAGAATAGAGAAAGGACATTTCCCTCTGTCTGTGGAAGTGTGCTAAATGCGAAGGGCCACAAGGATCTCCAACACAGAGAACACTCAAAACAGCACTGAAAGCAGTTGGATATTAAGCACGAGAAGGTCAGTTATCCAGAACAACCTAGCTCTTTTGATGGACACATACAAACCACAAAACTAAACAACCCAGACGTGATGGCCAGTTTCAAGTTCTGTCCTCCAGGAGCCTCAGCCCGTCATTTTCAAGCTGCTCTTGTACTATTTACTTCAGTTATAAATCTTCAAGCAGAGTGCGGTCCAGGCAGAGCCAGAGTAACAGAAGCTACACCGTACCAGATTCTCGCGATCGCCAGCCGGCCGTAAACCCACCGGTGAGGCGGCGCATGCTTTTCTTTCCCCCAGCTCTTTTGCCCATCCGGAGAGGGGACGTGGTGTCGGGGAGGGACCCGTTCCAGCTTCCCAGTCTGCTCCTAAACAAACCCCCGCCTCCTCCACATTAATAGTACCGGGAAACTCTGAGCATGCTCAATATTCACTTTCGTAACCGCTGTTTTTCTCGGAACCAGGCATGTGCAATGCAACGTACTCGCAGAACGTTCGAGGAAACGCGGTCAACCCTCGGCGCATGCCCAATAAAACCGGCTCCGAGCCCGCCTTCCTGTACTCTAACCCGGAAGTTAAACTTTCTTCGGGTGCCGCTTTCTGAAGTGAATGAGTGGGAGGGCCGTTGCCTATAGAACGCGGGGCTGGCGCGAGGGGGAGGGGGCGTTCCTGCGGGCGGAGGGCCTGAGGGCGCCGTGAGGTGAGATGGGCCGCCGGTGACGAGGCCTTCCCCCTTCTCCGCCCCGCGGTGGCCTTTCTCTTGCCCGGCCATGGCGCCAATGGGGATCCGCCTGTCCCCGCTGGGGGTGGCCGTGTTCTGTCTGCTGGGGCTCGGCGTGCTCTACCACCTCTACTCGGGCTTCCTCGCCGGCCGCTTCGCCTTCTTCATGCTGGGCGGGCCGGCAGTCGAGTCGGGCAGTGTGGATCTGCGGGAGCTGCTGGCGGCCTCGGTCGTGGCGGCCGTCAAGGGGGGCGAGGAGGTGAAGCGGGTCCGAGAAGGCAACAACCTGAACGAGAAAGCCAAAGGCAAAACCCGCGAAGGGGCCGACGAGATGCTGACCTTCGGCGACCTCCATTCCAATCGCAAGATGTACTACCTGCTGAAGACGGCTTTCCCTGGCGTGCAGGTGGGCCTCTCTCTCTCTCTCTCTCTCTGTCAGGCTCTGATGGTAACCCAGCACTGTAGTGTGGTGCCCGGCCCCGTTTGGATCGGGGGCACCCACCCGGATGCGCGTCTCCTTAGCAAGAAAGCGCTTACAGGAAGGCTTAAGGCCAGTTGCTGTCTGTCAGTCTGGCTTGCCTCACAGGGTTGTTCTGGGGGTCCGGGATCCGGTGCTCTGCCGTGAGCTCCTTGGAGGAATGCAGCATGTAAAATGACTTATAAACAGGGGTGTAAGAAGAGTTATGGATGTAATATTCTGTAAGCTCCTTCAGTTTTCTTCCCTTTTCCTCCAGATCTGATACAAGAGTGGGAAGATGCATTTTATGCATACTTTTGAACTCTAGCATCAAAGGCCCTGGCTGAATTTTCTCTTCCCACTTGAGTACCTGACTGGTTCCTTGTAACTATCCTAAGTTTCTAATACTCTTCTGCTTTTCAGAGGCCTATCAGGTGGTTCTTGTGTTATATTGTCACCAGTGAACTTTTAATCTATATATCTAATTCCCAAGGCACCCCCTGCATGCAGATATGGGGGGCATCTGGGGGGGCAGGGAGATTTTTCTGCACACTTGGGGAACTCCCCAGTGTGCACAAAAATCCAAAACGTTTTAAAAACTATATGGGGGGTATTTAAATCTCCCGAAAAGTTAAAGAGCGTTCCCTGCGAACTGCAGCGGCCGGCGGTTGGGAGAGGGTTGGGAGAGAGAAGTGGCGGGGGGCAGAAGCAAGAGGGGGGAGGAATCAGTTTGGGAACTTTCATCAGCTGCCCTTGGAGAGTCTGCCCCAGTCTTGGTTTCCAGATTTTAAACCTTTCTCTGAAGCCAGACCTCTCCCCCCCTTTTCACTTGAGACCCATGGATTCTTGCCTTCCTCACTTCTGGGAAACCTGTCTCTTGGCTCAGCTTCATCAGCTGCCCATGCCGAGTCTGCCCCAGTCTTGGCTTCAAGGTTTTCAACTCTCCTCTGAAGCCAGGCCTCCCCCCCCCCCCCCAGTTTTAACTTCAGACCCATGGACCTGTGGGAGGGGGGGAGAAGCAGCGGGCCCAGCTTGAAGTGCTGAGGCCTCGCTGTGCCCGTGGGGGGGGGGGGGGAGAAGGCTTACCTGTGGGGGCTTTCTCCTCCTCCATGTGGAGCTCCCCTGCCCCCACGAGTATCGCGGGTCCCCGCCTCTTGTAATACTCTAAACTCAAAAGTTTGGACACTGTGCTGTTTATAATTATTCCAGCGTGGCTTTTGTAGCATTATGGAACATAGTAAGAAAATCCAGTTGCTGCACTTTTAGACTACTTTCAGTACTTAGATTGTATTTATGTGATCATTAAGGAAAACTGTATGACTAATGTGGCAGTCCTGTTGAAATAAGATTTACTAAGTTTATGCCTTACCTTATGTTGATCACAATAAAATGGCACGTATGAAAGGGGTAAAAAGCACAGATGACACTTTCAACATCACTAAAATAGAGGGACTGTTTATGAAACAGCAGCATATGCTACAGCTGTCATTCCAAAGATCAGTTAGCCAAGTCTTTAACTGATCTAAAGCTAAAAGAGAGGATACCTTATAATATCCCTCTCCTATTAAGCTTTCATGACAACATCAGAGTGAGAACATTCATGTTCATCAAATGTAAGCCCTTCATGTATGTATTATCTATACTTTCCCTGAAATACTGTAACACAATGCTTGGGCTGTGGTGCTTCTGTACGTCTTATCTCTTCTTTGTGTCACAAATTGGAAGATAAAATTGTGACACAGCTGTAAGAAGTGAATTCTGCATTCATCCCCCCTCCCCAAATACAGGGAAGTCAACCATGACTGAAAATTTACTCTGTAGTTTGGATTTCCTAATCCCTGATGTGTGGGCCTTATTGTGGTTATTCCATGGTGAGGTAAAGGAACATTTGTGTATGATTAAAAGCTTTGTTTTATTACAGAACGAAGTGAAGGCAAGTCACTAAAGCAGATTCCAGAGCTGAATTTCAGTTCACAGTATGTTGTTCGTATGGTTTTGCAACACTTTTGTGTATATGTGAATAGATCAAGTATGGGGAAAGGAAGCACTCCTGTAACTATTCCCTGATATTTATGGCAATTCTTCATAAAATTTAGTATCTATATCTTCTTAAGAAGCATTTTCTAATCCAGTCATTTCATTAACTGTAGGCTGAAACTATTCCGTAAATCAATGTCTCAATTAACTAGTATCCTTTTCATTGCCACATAATTATGTTTTGTTGCAGTACCACATTCAGAGCTGACAAAGAATAATTTCAAGTCCACTAGTAGGAGGTTGTGTGCTGGTTAAAGACAGTGGAATTTCCATGATGCTAGACCTTATTTCCTGACATTAGAACACATATATAGCATTGTATAGGGGATATTTTAATCAGGTTGACTGACGTTAAAATGTTGAGAATGATCTTTTTGATCGAGTGCATTTTTGGTGAATATGGAGCAAATGGTATTATGAAGTAAGTCCAAAAGGACCGTCATTGAGTTTTTGACTGACTTTGTAAAGAATATCTAGAAACAAGATATTCTGGGATAATGCAACAAGTAGTTCAGTGTGTATGCTGCAGAACTAGAAAATGAAGCAATTGTCCAGTTCCTCTTTTCAGGTCTGAAAACTGTGGTTCACAACTGTCGTCAACTGTTGAATAGTGCAACTAATGTACAATAGTAGTCAAAAGTCACTCTGATTCTTAACAGCACCGTGGGTTCTGGCATACAATTGGAAAAATTTGTGCACTTGGAAAGATCAGATTCTTATGCTTTAAAAGGTATAATTCTGGCTGTGTATATAAGTTTCATTTAGAATAATAGATCCATTAGACATATAAATGTGTTCTTGTAGGGAATAGCTCATTTGATTTACTGTACTTTATTGTTAAAGTTGGCTGTAGGTATATAGGATGCTGTCCAAGGGAAATCCCGGCTCCTTGATTCCTACTTCTTCCTCTACTGCTTCTGTAAATTGGAGGAGGGGGACACTTTTTTTCCTGATTCTTCAGAGAAATTTTGAAAATTGGAATACATACAACACTTATCAGACTTAAACTACTGCTTTGAGTTGAACAACATAAAAGATATAACTTATAGTGTCAAGAATCTCCAGTCCAGGGGATCCTTGGTAAGGTGGGCAGAGGCAAAATTACAAAACAAACCTTGAATGTGAATCCACACACACCAGCGGGTAGCCTGCCACCAGCCCTTTTAGCCATCCCAACAATTAGAAGCCAAAGGGCAGACTTCTATTCTTCCTGAGAATAAATAAGAAAGTCAGCCCTGCAAGGTTGGCCTTTTGCAGAATGAATTTCCACTAATGATTAACTGGTAGGTGGATGTTCAAGTCTAAGGTACTGGAATTTGATTGCAGCACCTGAAGGACAGAACAACAAAAATATAATCAAACTATTTTATTAAAGAATGCAAGAGTATGCAAAAGAACAAAGCAATGATTGACAAAACAAGAAAGCCACATAATAAAGTTTGAGCTACACAATACAACCTTAATTCATATTTACCAGATGTTACTCTCTTGGTTGAAGTTAGACAGCGTTACAAGTGTCTTTGTCTAAAGAGGACTTGTCTGTGCGTGCTAGGCAAGCACCTGACCTATGGTGAGGTTAGTCCATCGCCTCTGGATAGCTGAAGTCACCAGCTTCAACTGCAGCTAACAACAAAGAACAGAAATGCTAAACTTCTTAAAGTCAGGCTTTTAGCCAATCCAAAACTCAGATTATCGAAGTTATATTGACATGTTGTCTTGTGACAACAAATGGCTCAGAAGAGAAACAGTTTTTGTCATGGGATGCTTCCCATCAGCAATGTAAATTAAATCATCAAAGAAAGAGTGAACAAATCGTGTGCTTCCTTTTGTCTCTGTTATTCAAATGAACAAAGGCAACTTGCCAACTTTCCCATGTCAACAGCCAGATCTTTCCCATTTGGTCCTCTTCAACCTCTTGGCAGGCCTATAGTTTAATTTAAGGCTTGCCTAGGTTTAATCCTCTATTTAATGAAAGAACAAGAAATTGACTAAAGGTCTAATTTCTTGACAGACAGAATATAAAATTGTACCATTTAATATATTTATGGAATTTAAAGTATATGTTTTTGTTTTCTGTAAAAAAAATTGCAGGTATATCCAATATTTTAGAAAGAATTGCAAACTATTCTACATAACCTTATATGTGGATTGGAGAGGTAGGAACAATGAAAGCTGGGGGTAGAAAACATTGTGCAGTAAACAAGAGAGTGTATGAGAGACTACACAGCATCCGTAGGTAGGACTGTCACAATATTTGGACATTGTTAAAGTTAAAACATTAAACTCTTGATTAATTTATTATCATTAAAAACGCAATACATTAATTGTTGCCAAAAATTACTTACATTTAAATAAAAAGTGTTCTTGAAAATGTATATCATAGAATCATAGAGCTGGGACCTACATCTAATCCAACCCCCTGCACAATGTAGGAAATTCACAAATACCTCCCCCTCATCCCCAGTGACCCCCGTTCCGTGCCTGGAAGATGGCACAAAACCCCTTCCAGGTTCCCTGGCCAAACTGGTCTGGAGAAATTTGCTCCCTGACCCCAAAGTGATGATCAGCATTTCCCTGGGCATGTAAGAAAGGGCCACAAGAACTAAGCACTGATGCAGCCCTTCCAGCCCTCCCTCTCATGACCTGCCTAAGTTCACAGAATCAGCATTGCTGTCAGATGGCCATCTAGCCTCTGTTTAAAAACCTCCAAAGAAGGAGAGCCCACCACCTCCCGAGGAAGCCTGTTCCACTGAGGAACCGCTCTAACTATCTGGAAGTTCTTCTCAATGTTTAGCTGAAAACTCTTCTGATTTAATTTCAACCCATTGGTTCGGGTCTGGCCTTCTGGGTCTGTGCACTATCCTTTAAATGACAGCCCTTCAAGTACTTGAAGATGGTTATCATATCAGTCATCTCCTCTCCAGGCTAAACATACCTTGCTCCTTTCAGCCTTTCCTGATAGGTCTTGGTCTCCAGACCCCTCACCATCTTCATTGGCTTCCTCTGGACAAGTTCCAGCTTGTCTATATTGTTCTTAAATTGTGGTGCCTAAAACTGAACACAGTACTCTAGTTGAGGTCTAACCAGAGCAGAGTAAATCGATAGCATCACCTCGCATGATCTAGACACTATACTTCTGTTGATACAGGCCAAAATCAAATTTTCTCTTTTTAGCTACTTCATCACACTGCTGACTCATGTTCAGTGCATGTTCTACTAAGACCCCTAGATTTTTTTGCACATACTACTGCCAAGACAAGTCTCCCCCATCCTATAATTATGCATTTGATTTTTCCTACCTAAATGCAGAACTTTACATTTATCTCCATTGAAATTCGTTTTATTTGTTTTAACCCAGCTTTCCAGCCTGTCAAGATCATCTTAAATCCTGACTCTTCTGTATTTGCTACTCCTCCCAATTTAGTATCATCTGCATATCAGCATTCCCTTCTATGTCTACAGTATGCATTAATAGAAACTATCTATTACTGTAGACTATTTTACATTTTTTCCCATGCTACATGATTTGAGTAAAAGTTTGTTCATTTATTCATTACACAAGGGGTGTGCATGAGTACACACACATATAAATATCTAATGAGAACTTTTTCCATGTTTCCTCCAGACTCCATGCTGCACATTTTGAGTGTGAGAAACATTGTCTAAAGGTGGTTTTTTGGGGGGGGGAGTTCTCCCAAATTCCCCACTGTTTACAGGGATAAAGAAGAGTTTTCTCCCCCCACCATTCACATCTCTGTTCTATGTCTTTCCCTGTGTTCTCACCAGTTTCATAACTGCAGTAGCAAACCCAACTTTTCATGAAGGTAATAGGGGAGTACTTACTTAAGAGTAGTAGGGCTCTGGATTAATGTTTGGTGCTCTACAATACTATTTGCAGCAGTGGTTTGAGATTTGGCAGAAATGGGAAGAAGGAATCGGTATGTGTGGGGGTGGGACATGTGTGTAATTAAAACTATTCCCAAGGTCCTTTAAGCTATTATAAGTCATTGTTATCATTAAAGGGTAAGCAGGTTCAACGTGCTGGCAGAGGGTTTGTCTTGTGCTGCTCTTGTTAGTACATCTAGGTCAGTAGTGTGAGACTCTTGGGAGGTCTTAGGAAAAGAAAATCCTTTCTGCTGGTGTAAGTGCTTTCTGTCAATAGAAAACATAGATTGTGCCCCTATTGCTGACTGTGGCATGTTGTAAAGTAGGGAGTATTTTTATGACAAGGGGAAAAGTTAATCCTTTGTTTCACAGTGTTGATGAAACTTCATTGTGCCTTGACTCTTCGAAGGTTTTACATGTGCTAGGTTGCAAGCAGAAGTTCCTGTGGAGAAACGGAGGTATTACAGCAGTTTTATCTGTTGCTTGGTTGCTTAATTAAAACCTCTCTTTTTTTCAATTAGATAAACACAGAAGAACATGTAGATGCAGATGATCAGGAGAAAATTTTTTGGGATCACGGTATTCCTGAAGACATAAAGAGAAATATTCCGTCAACACTGGTCCAAGCAGATAGTGTTACTGTATGGATTGATCCTCTGGATGCAACTCAGGAATATACAGGTGATAGTTTTCTTTCTTTTGGCCTGCTGCTTCTCTGTGTAGTTTTTCTCATTCTTGTAATGGGAAAAGCTTCTCCTGTCAGGGTTGATGTAAACATTTTGATGGGCTTCTTACACTATTGTTTTTTAATTATAAGCCACCTCATGCAAGGCTCTGAGGTGGTGGCATAGAAATACTCTAAATAAATAAATTGACTCTAAAAACAGCCTTATTTTGGATGTAGTATAGAATATAAAGTAATTTTATTTTTTTATATTATCAGAATTTCTCATTTTCTAAGTGTGAATTTGTTTACATTTGATATTATTCTAAGGCAAAAATCTTAGTCCTATTTTTTCTTAACTCTTCAGTTTTGTTCTGTTCTGTTTTTTTAATGTCTGAAGAGACTATGCAAGCTACTTACTACAAAATTGGCTGTATAAAATGAGGTTGGTTATTTTAATAATGTGTTATATACTTCTGAATATATTGTAGCTTAATTTCATTAGGAATTTAGAGTAAAGAAACTATTTAGATTTCAGTTTTAGAAAGAAGATTAAGTTGTTGAACAGGAATAAACCTTTTGTTAAATCAGTTGCTGCTGTTTTAAGTGCATTCTGTTCAGTAAGTATGTCTGTTTAATAATCTACACTAGTTCATTTCCTGCATAGGATTAGTTAATAAAATGTTTACAAAGCCTAAATTTGAAGGTGAAAGAGTGCAGGATTGAATACTTAAAACAATAATTTCAATAGATAATTTATTTCAAAATGCATATCCCTGCTCTCCAAAATAGCTTCAGGTTAAATTGGATAATGTGTCTTAACTTTAATCTCTTGTCAATTTTCAGGATTCTGTTAAACTCTATGTTGGTTGTGGCATAGTTCTTTGTTAAACAAGGACTAAAGGCACTTCAGTTCCCCACTCAGTCCTGCAACTCACTGGATGCCCTTGGGCTAGTCATTTTTTCAGTGCTACTTCACATGGTTGTTAAAATAAAACAGAGCTCCTCAAAAGAAGGGTGGGATAAAAAACAACAACAGCAGCAAGCTCTGGCACAACCCACCAAATGCAATTTATTACTACCAACTAAGTAACACATAACCAGGTGCAAACTTTTGAATTCTCTGAAACTCTTCTTTAGGCTGGATGTTACAATTTTAAAAAGAGAAAAAGGAAAAGAAAGATGCTAGGACATGATGTAAAGTCCTGTTGCAGTCTGCTTCTGCATTGTTCTCAGATGTTATATGCAAAGTGAATATGAAGTGACTTCCAGTTTTTTTTATGAGTATAAAACAATCACATTCCACAGAAAATACAAATAATACCAAGTAGCCCTTATGCCTCTCTTCCTAGTGATAAGTAAAATGTGACAGTTTGGAATTTTGCTTTGTCCTACATGTATTTGCAGTATTAAAGATTTTTCTCTACTTTTCTTTTAGAGAATCTTCTGAAGTATGTTACTACAATGGTGTGTGTAGCTGTAAATGGTAAACCAGTTATAGGAGTGATACACAAACCATTCTTTGCATATACAGGTATGTGGCTTTTTTCAACTCTCAAAGCTGTGTTAGGGCTTTGGATGGATGAGGCTAAATCTGCAGGATTCTTCAAACAGCAGCAGGCAATAGGGATCAAGCTCATGACTAAAAATCTCTCCCCCCCCAGCCCTGCTCCTCCCTCTTCTTTAAAAAAAATTAGCCTGCTGAAGAGTATTTGGAAAATTTAAGGCTCACACACTTTGTTGTCATTTTGGTAGTGTTAATAGCAGGCCTTACATGGATTTTGTTTTTGTATGCGGCTGCCTGAAATTTGAGTGTCGTGCACAGTTGCTTCAGTTGCATTTGATTGAATGGAGAGAACATAGCAACTCAGACCCTCATCTGTGCCCAGGTATGAGGTAGAAGGTTTACCTCCACATTGGTGTCTGTTCCATAATTGTTGTCCCTGCTGTTTCACCGAAATATACGTAGCCAGGTGTGCCATGGTTCAGTGAACCACAATTGGAGTAAACTAAGCCTCAAATTGTCCAGCAGGTTTTGTGAACAATGGCCTATTGTTTCTGATCTCTGCTGACCAGCGGAATGATTCATGTGCATATGGGCTGACAATAACAGTTGAAGGCAGATACCTGATTTTGCTAGGTATGTTTGCACATGTTTGCACTTTTGTTTCCTCTGAAAAGCTATGGGAGATATGAAGCAACATTTGCACTGTTGCTTGGAGTATCATGAGACTTATTTTGCTTTCCCAGTATCCCAAGTTACGAGGACTGTTCGTCAAGCAGCCACTAGACAGTGAAACAGACAGAAGCCAAAGCAGGATCAGGCTTAACAAACTCTTTTCACTCTTCACTGCAGGGTGGGGTTCAGTTTTCTTGTTTCTTTTTATTTTAACTTATTTTATTAAAATTATTTTAATAACACACAGCTGAATCTATGGCCTTTAATGGTGCGTTGGGAGGTGGGGAAGAGCAGGCCTCCCATGCTGGGTGTGCCTTTCTTGAAAATCTGTCAAGTTCAGGAAGAAATTGCCTAATAAAATTGTTCACACTTTAGATTGAGAAGCTGCAGGCACTGTCAACCAACTGTAGCCCACAAACACCAACACACTAACAAAATGTGTACTTGTTTTACAGCCTGGGCAATGGTAGATGGTGGATCAAATGTTAAAGCACGTTCTTCCTACAATGAGCAAACTCCAACAATCATCGTATCCCGGTCTCATGCAGGGACAGTTAAGCAAGTTGCTTGGCAAACATTTGGAAATAAATCTGTGATCATTTCAGCGGGTGGATCAGGTTTGTCATCTTTGCTCTTACTTTTTTGTTTTTGTAACCGTATCAAAAGTTGACGTGAGAGTGGCAAAGAACAAAACTGGTTACACCTAGCAAATATCAAAAGTAGTTAGAGTCTCTGAGAGACAGAAGCGGGCTTGCTAAATATGCTAATTTCTAAGATCAGGAAATTATATCTTTAGACATATTGAAGCTTTTCAAAAGATAATAAAGGCAATGCTAATGTACTGGATGGAGATTTTAGACCGACTGAATAGGGGATCTTCACAGTACCAGCTGGGCTGTGCAAAAATAAAATAAAATAAAATGGTATTTTTCGGGTTTGGGTATATTGAACTCGAAAAATATTGCTGTTTCCCAATATTCTCAAATCCCAATATCGGTATGGTATTGGGATTCAAGAAATAATCGGGAAACCCGAATTTATTCAGCTCCATTATAGCCTATGGTGATCATTCCTCATAGGGTATTATGGAGAATCAATCTGGGGGTTTGAGGGGCTGTTTTTTGAGGTAGAAGCACCAAATTTGTACCATAGCTGCTGGTGCCTTTCCTAACCCTCCCCCCCAAAAGTTTCAAAAAGATTGGACCGGGGGTCCAGTTCTGTCAGCCCCAGAAGAAGGATCCCCCATCTTCCTTTGTTTCCCCCATCCTCCATTGTTTCCAGTGGAGAAAACAAGGCATGTAAATGCCCGAGTTCAGTTGCTGAGTCGCACCGCCATGGTGGCGCAGGCCATCATGGAGAAAGGATTTAAAGAGACTCAGCTTCTCCAAGCTGTTCCCAAATAAAAATGGAATAATATTGGCTTTTATTCTGATTCAGCTAGATCAGTAGCCGAATCAGATTCTAATCTGATTCATGGAATTGTAGAGTTGGAAGGGACCTCCAGAGTCATCTAGTCCAGTCCCCTGCACAATGCGGTCCTAAATTGTGGTGCCCAGAACTGAACACAATCACTTTGCGTGATCTGGATACAATCACCATCACTTTGCGTGATCTGGATACTATACTTCTGTTGTTCAGCTGAATTATTCGGCTGAATACATATAGGTATTTTCCAAGTATTTATTTGGCTTGGTAAATACCGAATGCACATCTCTAGTACTGTCCTAAGCTGAGTTACTCCATTCCAAGACCACTGAAGTCGATGGCCTTAGAAGGGAATAACTCTGGTTGGATTGGATAGGTAGAGATTTAACAGCTTTTGTAACTGAAGCCCAAGTAGTATTGCATGAGAAAGTAATTCACAAGTAATAACCATTGTCAGCAGCAGCAAAATGGAAGTGATGTCAGAATTTAAGATGGTGAGTAGAAAGATTGTTTAAGTGATAAATAAGCAAATAGCCTTTGTAAGTAAACTGTGAACAAAGTGCAATTCATGTGGTTAGGAAAGCATAACCACCTTGAGTAAACTTTAAATAAGTGGGTTTTTATTGCTGCTGAGTTGATAATAGAACCTAAGTATCGCACAAAATAAGTTAAGTTTGCCTCAATAGTGTGCCCATTTGTATGCCACTTTTCAGATGTATGATTCTTAAAGCAGCCAACAACATTAAAATAAAAAGATAACTATATGTATAAAAAGAAAAATGATAAAAAGAAGCTTGCTAAAGAAAAGTTTAGTCCTTTCAAAACATGTAAAATGTTCTGCCCTATTTCTGATCTTTTTCAAGGCCTGTTTAACTATTAAGGGCACGGGAGACTTTTCTGAGTTTGTTATGGGTGGGTAAAAATGAATACATTTGGGAGAGTCCTAATGGCCATCCTGTCAAATGTATCTTCCCCTGTCTCACAATTAACACCCCCCCCATTGTACCTGCAGACAGAGAACTTTTTTTCTGGAAAAGAATGCTATACAGGGAGTTATTGTAGCAAGCTTACTTGTGCTTGCTTAAGAAGTAGTTAAGAAGTAGCCCTAAGGCACTATAGGGCCCCTAGGGTAAGTTAGTAGGGCACTCCTTAATTATGTCTATTCAGTGGTTTCTTCCCAAATCTGCTGTTTGGAGATGATGACCACAGTTGTGTCATCTTCGCTGCATAAGCAAAGTTAAAGTAAAGCAGCAGAAGAGTTCCTACTTCTGTCTGTTAAGTTTTGCAATTGTGTGACCAAATCCAAAGTTGAAGTGACCTTTGGCAAATTTTTGGCTGCAGATGTGCATATAAGCATGCTTTAAATATGTTGTGTACAGTAATGGAAGTGGACAAAAATTCACATGTGGTTGTACAATGCACGATAAGCTTTTTGTGCTTTCCTTCTGCAGGCTATAAAGTTCTGTCTCTCCTAGATGTGCCTGAGATGAACCAGGAAAAAGCTGATGTGTATATTCATGTAACATACATCAAAAAATGGGACATATGTGCTGGCAATGCAGTGCTGAAAGCATTAGGAGGCAAAATGACTACCTTGGCTGGGGAGGAAATCAGTTACACTGGTTCAGAGGACGTTGAAGATGGGCTCATAGCCAGTATAAAGATAAACCACCAGAGACTGGTGGAAAAACTTCCTGTTCTAGACAAGACTTCACAGAATTAAATTCTGGAGAGTGAACAAATCATGCTTCTGGAGCCTCAAAATAGTTATCGGGGAAATGTAAAATTGACCTTTGAAAGATGGTACACTCAAGGAAATGTGCTTTTGGAGGACCACACAGACCATCACTTGGCAGTGTTTAAGATTATTGGACCACAAGATTTTCTCATGCCTCAGTGTCCACCTTTAATTTCTGAGACTTCTTCATGACCACTGAAATCAGTGCTTGTAATAAACTAAACATATTACAAATTTGTTCTGGTGACCCCTCATTTTTTGTCTGGGTAATCTTTGTGTAATCAGCAGAAAAATTACTTACTTAAAATCCATGGACAGTGCATGATGCTCAGATATTCTCTCTTTCTTTGGGATACAAATGGCAAGAAGGCTGAAGTGTCTTCATGTGACAACTGTTCATCTTGGCTACAGTTTTAAATAATAAAAGGAAATGTTTGGTTCTGTTTTAATGTTTACCTGAAATTTAAACCAGCTTAATGTGGATGAGAAAATTATTAATAAGTGTGGTTTTATTACAGCATTTTTGTGTATCATTTTAAAAGAAAACATGTTTCTCTGAACACTCAACGATTGAATATTGCCATTCTTTTCGGTAAAAGATGTTAAGTTTTTCACATTATTGAGCTTATAAAATAGCCATCTGTCTTTAGTGATTGTTTCTTTACTAAACTACTTGATTTTTGTTGTCAACATAAAATGAAAATCAAATGTTAAAGACATTAATGAATCTAAAATGTCTTGTTGTATTGTAGAAATTCCATTTAAATGATGCATTCCACTATTTGGGTTTTTGTTTAGGCAGTCCCACATAACAACTATAGAAATTATCAAGAATTCATAAGAACATTTTAACAGTTTCCCTCCCTTAAATTAATTTATGATAAACAATCCACAAGTTTTGCTCATTAAGGAAAAAAGTAAAGGCCTTTTAGTGTGGTAAACAAGTGGTTGTTAAAACTACTACTGAGCAGCCAAAAGTAGGCCTGCAAGCTTTATTTAATTGGTTAAACTTTGTAGTTTATATAATCCCTTCTTAACTGGTGGCATCGACAAGGAAAAACTCCGGGCTTGGATCATGGGAACATACAGGCCATACAGCTTTTCCAGCTTACTCTTCTCAAATGTGACACACACCAAGTAAAAGTACTGTGATTCAACTCCAAGTGAAGGGCAGTGTAGGAAAATAGGCCAGTTTATGCAAACTGGGGGGGGGGGGGAATCATTCTATTTCAAACACTGTTTTTATTATAGCTTCTGGTAGTATGCTAATTTAGGACACTTCACTTATAAAACCAGGCATCTAGTTGGCCAAAAAAAAAATCACTGCTTGGTCAACACTACTGAAGAAAATTTCTAAAGTAAACACCTGAAGACCTTTAGAATTAGAAGGATCTCAAACTGAATTTTATTGGAATGCTGCTTCTATCTGTTGGAATTGATTCTATAAATGTGGCATGAAAATGACACTTGTTTTACTTTTTCAGGCTATTGATAGAGCAGTTCAGCTTTGTGGAGCAATACATCTCTACACTGGACTGTTTGAAAAGTATTTCACAAATGAAATTAATTGGTGGTGGTATAGACAATTGCTAGTTACTTTAGAAGTGATGGATTAATGTTCTCAACTAAGTCTTACAGCAAACAGTTTGTTGGGGTTTTTTTAAAAAAAAATTTACACTTCCGTGTTCAGTTTCCCCTTCCACGTGTCATTCTTGGAGCCTGCATCCTGAGTAATACTGCTGATCTGGATAGGTAATATATGGCTATATAATGCAACATCTTGAACAGAATTTTGTTCAGCTGCAACAAAACACTGCTGCTACGTTGCCTCCTTTTTAGATTCTGCCATTTAATTGGTTTTTTTGAAGAGAACAGACTTTGAGTTGGATTGACCTCTGTGCCTCCTCCTTCCACAGGCTCCAGCTGCAATCTCCTTTACCTTCTGTAGCAGCTTGGTACATCTGCGGGTAGTGTGTGCTGGGCCTGTAGCTGAGAGGTGGGCCATGGGCAGAGCTCTTCTGGTTTTTGAGGCCAGCTTTGAGGCATGACACAAATTGGAGATTTTTAGGAAGATTGAAGAGTTGTCTTGCTCTTTGTGGTTTGAACGTTCATACCGTTATTGCCTTTGGCAAGCCAGCTTCTCAGATTTTGTATAGCAGTAACTTGCAAAACTTGCTTCAGGTAGATAACGGGGAGAGAAGTAATGCATGTAAGCTCCATGGGAAGGGAAGCCAGTCAATTTTCAGTTCTCAAACTATGGTCAAACCAAAGCCTTGAAAATAAAATAATGTCAAAATTTAAACTTTCTACATGTTAAAATTAAAAGATTCCTATATTTATTTTGGGAGGAGCTTGAAAGCAGACATGACTGCACTTTATCTCCATACATACAGAAAGGGTTTCAGGGCTAGGAAAGAGAACTGTGGTGTACAAATGCAATTGCTGCTTTAATTGGAGTTTGCTTGTGCTTTATCCTGTAATAGTTACAAATGGCCAATTGAAGAATGAATCCAAGTTTTAAGATCTGAATGTGTGAACATCTAGTCCCAATAGTTGTGAGCTGTAAAAGCATGGAGTTAATGTGTATGAGCAAGACATACCAACGGTACCCTGGAGCAGAGACAGTGCACTATACTAGTCAAGCTTCCAGGCTCTGGACTTTAAACATTTCCAGGATTACTAGAATTTTCTGTAACTTTTTAAGGACTTTTAGCACTAAATTAACTATACAAGTACTGTATGCTACTGTTGCCTTCTAGAAATAGTAGTCTTTAGCCCCTACTATTATTGCATTTGCTGAGTTCATGGACCAGAGGCTAAGTTTACATGGTTTTCAAGGATCAGACCACCAAGTTTCATATTAGATCTTTCTGCCTGCCCCTTCTTTTCACTCTCTACTTCAGCAAAGTCTTAAAAGTGGTTGAAACTAGCAGAATTGCAATACCGATTAATTATATGACTCTTCCACTAACTGATGTGATAAAAGCTGTGTAAGAATGTTCCATTTAGCATTGAAAAGTGTGCTCTGTAGAGCTTCCATGTGTAACCCTTTGAGACTGGTCTGTGTTTTCTTATGGTGCTGTAGTGTATATGGTGATTTCCAAATCAAGTTATATGCATTGCCTGGATTTGTAAAAGGAGAAAACAATATAATTGTAGTCTTGACATTATTTTCTAAATCATAATTGTGTGTTTGAGCAAAAATCATGGTCTGTGTTTTCAGACATGGAGTTGGATCCAGACTGCCACTGCATTCACCCACTCATTCAAAGAAGAAAGAAAGGGATGTTTCTACCAGTTCCCTTGCAGTCCCCTGCACTGCATTCCCCTCATTCCTGGCCATATCCTGAACCTCAGCAGCTTATTTGATGGCTGTTCATAAGAAAGGAAAGGTGGCAAAGTCGCATTCCATTCATTGATCTTTGGATTCAATGTATTATATTGAATAGAAGGAAAGCAGGTGCTCAAGTGAATTGTATGCTCACAATTCTGCTTATTGCTGGTGAGATGTATGAGCTGTCCAAGTGTTGTGCATTTCACTACAAAAATGCGAGTTTTTCCTTCCAACATAAGCCAGTGTGACACTTGCTTTCCCCAGTTCAGCATAACATAAGCTTTAGTATCTCGGGCCTGAAATACTACCTTTTAAAACTTGATTACTAGTCACTTGTGCCATGGTTAGCAAAAATGGAATGAATATTACTGTATAACTCAAATCTTCATTACTTGATCAAGATGGGTAACTGTGTTAAGTCTGTCTGTAGCAGTAGAAAAGAGCAAGAGTCAGTAGCACCTTGAAGACTAACAAAACATGGCAGGGTATGAGCTTTTCTGAGTCACTAAGTAGTGACTTATGAAAGCTCATACCTTGCCACATGTTTTGTTGGTGTTTAAGGTGCTACTGGACTCTTGCTCTTTTCTCCTTTTCATTACTAGTTAGCATTTTCCTATGATCAGGCTGGCATTAGAATAAATTGACTCCAGTTTCTGTTTTGACTAGTTCTGGGGTACATTCTGAGGTAACCCACTGTCCTCAAATTCTACTTTGCATTTTTTGAGTGCTGAACACTTTCTGAATAAATCGAAATAAAATGGATGAACACCCTTTATTATAAAATGTGGGAGACCTTTATTTTTACTTTCTTTTTTTATCATGTAAAAAGTGTTGACGGGTGTACATAGAATTTGCTGTAATCTCTAATGGTTAAATTAAAATACCTGATGTGGACCTGGCATGTGTCTTTTGTGTGAGTCACCCATATGGGAGAAGCCCCTCCCCCCCAGGAGAGAGCCAAGCCATCTCCATTGTTTGCTGGGGAACTGATGGTGATGAAATAGGACAGACAACTAGAGTACCACTGGCAGAAAAGTTGAAGCAAAACTGATCAAACAGAGCATAGAGACCATATTAACTACCCACATATTGATTGGGTGAATATGTGTTCAAGTCGGGAAAAAGAGACTGAGTTTCTAGACACTCTCAACGACTGTGCTATGGAGCAGATGGTCACAGAACCTACCAGGGGAGAGGCAATCCTGGATGTGGTCCTAAGTAACCCCCGAGACCTGGTGAGAGATGTAAAAGTGATTGCACTGCTTGGGAACAGTGACTATAATGTTATGAGTTCAACATTTGTATAAATAGGGAGTTGCTCAAAAAGACCCAACAACCACTTTTAACTTTAAAAGGGGTAACTTCTCTGAAATGAGGAGACATGTGAAGAGGAAACTGAAATGAAAAGTAAAAATGGTCAAAATGATTGGGGAAGCTTCTAGAATCCTAGAAGCTAAGAAAAAAATACCATGGGTTAGGAAAGGCACAAATAGGTATAGAAAAAGGCCTCCATGGTTAACCAAGTAATGGAAGCTGTAAAAGGTAAGAAGGATTCCTTTAAGCAATGGAAAGCTAGTCTCGGTGAGGTTGATAAAAGGGAACACAGGCTGTGGCAAATAAAATGCAAGTCTGTGATCAGGCAGGCAAAAAGGGAATATGAGGAGCATATTGCAAAAAATATAAAGACGAACAATAAAACTTTCTTCAAATGCATTAGAAGCAGGAAACCAGCCAGGGAAGCAGTGAGGCCCTTGGATGACCAAGGGGTGAAAGGATTACTGAAGGATGATAGGGAAATGGCTGAGAAGCTGAATGCATTTTTTTGTCTCTGTCTTTACTGTGGAAGATGAGAAGTGCTTGCCTACTCCAGATCCACTGATTTCAGGTGGAATGTTGAAAGACCAGAGTCAGACTGAAGTGACGAAAGAGGAGGTCATATGACTAATAAACAACTTAAAAACTGATAAATCACCAGGCCCAGATGGCATACATCCAAGTGTTCAAATTCAAATTTATTGTTACAGTCAATGACCAGCGCACTCAATTGTTTTACGTAAAAACATTTGAATAAGATATGAGATAAAACCAACAGTGACATACTTACATTTAAAACTCTGTGACTAAACAGAGATAAAATGAGACAGCCATAAAACTTGTGTATCATTTAGATAACATTAGAAAATGTAATTGCCATGCATTTTACGCTCCCTGTAAACCTGGGCACAAAATCTAGCCACCTGTCTTGTTGTCTGATGGTTCCTGTCAGACAGGAGGTAATTGAGTTTAATTTTATTTGATCTGTGAGAAAACCTTTCCAACAGCAGACTAATAGTTTCCATATGGATCACCCTATGGTGATTATTTTCACATATCTAATTATTAACCTGGCCCCCATCTGTACTTAAAAAAAAGAGTGATTGGGCCTAGGTATAGACGGTGTTTCTCTACAGACCTGACTACTGCAGGGCTCTGGGCAATGTACAATATGAATAACAACAGACACTAGGTAAAATAATTAAAACTGAACAACACATTTTAAAATAGAAGGTGAAGAAATTAATTCCATTGCTGGTCACTTTGAGGGCAGGGGTATGGGGTAAGGAAAATGCACAGAGCGGAAGAGGGCACCAGCCAAGATGAAAAGCTATTGTTGTCCTCAACCAAAGGCCTGGTGGAACATAGCCTTGCAGGCCCTGCAGAGCTCCATAAGGTCCAGATGGTATTCGGCAGAGAGTTCCATCAGGTTGGGGCCAGGACCGAAAAGGCTCTGGTTGAGGACAGCCAGATATAATGTGCCTTTGGAAGCACAGAAGCTTTACGCAGTATCCCTGTTCCGCTACATTTTCCAATTATAAAGAAGATCTGACTCCAATGGTAATGAGAAAGAAATTTTACTTACAAAAATAGAACTACATATTACATGACATATTTATGTAGGTACATTTAACTTAGTGCAAACAGATTAACTTCCAAAAGGTTAACTTGTTATAGCTCCAAGCCCAGGTAACAGAGAGAAGAAGAGAGAGGCTGTATAAGATGAAACAGAAGGCAAGCAACAGCCAGAGGCTCAACGTCTAACCTATGAGAGAGTGGGGCCAACCACCAAGTATACCTGAGTGAGAGAATTCTCTAAACCCTTTCCCTCCCAGATCCTCTTTCATTCAGAGTTACAATATCCAGCACTGACAGCCCCTCCCCCAAGATTTCAGAAAAATCCAAAAGAGAGGGGGGGGAGATATTTAAAGAAAATACATCCTTTTGGAAAAAAGGAATAGCTGTTTGCCCACTGTGTGAATTGGGCAGGCTGATGGGAGAAACAAGAGCTGCTATTATGTGAGCTAGCCAGGTACATAGGTGAGTGAATGGGTGAGGAGGGGCTGCCACCACCACCACCACTGTATGAGCCACTGCCTCTGTGCAAGTCAGATGGGTGGCAGCAGTGAGGCGGGAAACAGTGAAAGTCAGTTCCGCCCCACTACCACCATTGTAGCATCTGCTACAGCAAGGTGGCAGTGGTGCTAGTGCAGGAGGTTAGGGTTTTGATTTTTAAAATGTATTTTTACCCTGCTTTGCCCTGCAAAGAAGGACCCAGGGCTGCCTACAATTAAAAATAAAACCAAATTATACCATGCAACAAACAGCATTAAGAATCTCACTGGACATAGACCGTGAGTCACAGTCCTTTCCTACAGACAAAAGTTCTTTCAGGGCCTTAGTCACAGAGAAAGGAAAGACAAAGTAGACAGGTCCTGGTTGGAGCTCTTTCTCCCTTCTAAAATCTGAGATGGGCAGCAGGTGGCTCACTGAGCAAGTGGGAGAAAAGAATGGGACCTCCCCTCCCCCAAGCTATTCAAGTCCTCTGCTTGTGCAGAACTAAAAGACAGAAACTTTCTAGCTATCCTAGAAAGAAGTAGCCCTTGATGTTACCACCTGTCTGCACTTTATCTCTGGCTTACATAGTTGCTAGAGGAGACCATGAGCATCTGAATACAAGATTCCCTTTGTGGTCTGGCAATTTCCCATTTGTACAGAAAATTTACAGAGGGAAAATTATTTAGAAACTTGATCTGTGGTGGTCATTAGTAAAACCCCCCCCCCCAAACTAATGGTATTCCAAAATGGCTAACACTTCACTTTTCCCAAATAAGCCATGTGAACAAACTACCGTATTTTTCGCTCCATAAGACGCACCTGACCATAAGATGCACCTAGCTCCACTCGGTGCCGTGGCTTGGGAAAAGTGAGGGGGGTTTAAGACAAACACTTCCCCCCCCCCTTTTTTTGGGAGAAAAAGTGAGTCTTATGGAGCAAAAAATACGGTAAATACAAGTATGTCAATTTATACAATGTATTCCAGTTGTAGCACTTACATTTGTTTATTCCTTAAATTGAAGTGTTAGTTTAAGGAACTTCATTGATCTGGTTTTCCATTTCAGAAAAATAAATGCTAGAGAACGGACTAGAAAGTACTAGAATATTAGACATTGTACTAGAATATTAGACATTATTGCTAATCAAATAAGATAGGCAGAGAAGCCAAGAATTACAGATTATCAGTGCCCTTTCAAGTAAGGGAAACTATGTTTGTATCAAGCTAACTACTACTGGAAGGTGCTAGATTTCCTGTGTTTCCCTTCCCCCAATAGTTCTCTCTAGTCCCTGAAATGTTGATGCCTGAAGTTACCAAAAACCATGTGGATAAAAATCTATGTGCATCAAAAAGCTGCAGTGAGGAATCACCCTACTTCTGCAAGCAGAATCCATCTACCAGAGAAAGCACCCACACTTAATATGAGGGAATCATTGGCTCCATCCAACCCAATGTAAGCTACTCAAATAAGTTAGCTGATATTTTTAAATATTACTTTGGCAAGGGTGCAATAAATTAAAAAATGTCTTAAATCATACTGTGTAATCCGCTTTGAGTCTCAGAAAAATAACATAAATAAAATTAAGCTAGGTAGCAAAACAACTCATAATAGTTTTGACCGCTAGAGGGCTCCATCTTTCCAGTAATAAACAAGAATGCTTTGCATGCTAAGAGGTTGAAAGACCAAGGTTAGGTGCATAGATCTCTACAGGATTAGAACTTTAAATGACTGTCAAGTATAAAGAATGTACATGAGTTTTAAAATCAGTTGCTTTTTTTTTAAGGTAGAAGTAATTTACCATTACCATCAAAATGACAATGCACCACACCTTTGGGAGGGAGATGCCTCACTAATGCAATTGAACTAAAGTGCACAGGAAGGTATTAGTTTTTTATTAGCCACATCACATTCTTTTCTGTTGACTCTTTTTAGAGCTTAAAGCGAATATCAACCAAAGGACAAAATACAGTCAGCTCACTCAATAAAGGCATTTTCTGTGCTTAGGAAGGTCCTCAGGAAACTCTTGCCAAAATGTTGATAGTCCATCTGATTATAAACTTGAAACTGCTTTTCCTAGATTATGTTCAGTAATGAACGCAGACTGGCTTGGAATGGTACACGTCGGAGAATACAATGGTATTTCATAGTGTTTTCTGATACTGTATTTTTCTTCCAATATCCCTTTTTTTCCTTCTTTGCTTTTGGTATCCTGTTCTGGTTTCTCTCTCTTAATCTCTCTGCACTTGGTGAATATGAATGAGCAAAGGCAACTGAAGAAATGTTGCTTAAATTATTTTTTAACCTTTACAAATGTTAATGAATGTAACATGAGCTAAAAGGGGTTTGGGGCTACTGCCTTTTGAAGCCACGTGGCAAAGTGCTTTTTAAAGCAGAGGCTTTCCAGTGTGGGTTTTGTTAAGAAATAGCTGGCTGCAAGAACATAAATGGGGTGCAACCAATCTAGTCTAGCACTAGGCAGCCACAGAAAGCCTAAGCAAGGGTCCAGAGGCCCCTGCTGTTCCTCTGTAGCAGCTCAATTTCAGAGTTATACTGCTTCTGAATATGGAGGCTCCATATAGCCACCATTGGCCCTATCTGTGAGGAATGTTTTAAAACTATCTAAACTAGTTGAAATCACTGTATTGCATGGGAGGGAGTCTTACAAGTTAATTGTATATTTTATGAAGAAATGTTTTCTTTTGTCTGTCCTGAAGCAATCTTAACAGAGGGAGGGAAAGTGGATAAACCAAAAAGATCAAGAAGAAATGGTAAATTCTTTGAGACATGTTTTTTTAAAATCATAACAAGATGGAATTCATCAAAGTTTCCTAAAACTATGCATGCAGTCTAGAAAGTCTTTTTCTTCCTCTGCTGTAACACCTAGAGTTTAGGAACAACCAGTGATTCAGGAGGAGGAGGAGGAGGAGGAAGAAGGAGGAGGAGATTGGATTTATACCCTGTCCTTCACTACCCAAAGGAGTCTAGACCGGTTTACAATCTCCTTTCCCTTCCCCTCCCCACAATAGGCACCCCGTGAGGTAGGCAGGGCTGAGAGAGCTCTTTTGAGAACTGCTCTTGAAAGAACAGCTCTGAAAGAACTTAAAACCGACCCAAGATCACACCAGCAGCTGCATGTAGAGGCATAGGAAATCAAATCCTGTTCTCCCAGATTAGAGTCCACGCTCTTAACCACTACACCAAACTGGCTCTCAAACTGGATGAATGAATGAGAGGAGTATCTTATACAACACTTATTGGCCATCACCACAGCTTGTAGCAGTGAATTCTATCTTATGCAACACGTAATTGATAAAATTCACTGCTATAAGTTGTGATGATGGCCACTAGATACATGGCTTGAAAGGGGTTTAGACAAATACACGCAGGACAGGTCTATCAGCGGGCATTAGCCATGATAGCTAAATGGATCCTTTATGTCGCTGAAAAGGGAGGGGGGAGAGAGTCCGCACAAATGTTTGTCAGCTTTCCAAAGACTGCTGGTTTGTCACTAGATCAAGATGTTAGTCTAAATGGACATTTGGTCTGATCCACAGAGCTTATTTTGTTATTACACTTCATTGCAGCTGGCTGGATGATCTGGATTTACCTACAGGGAAGTCATTTCAGAACGTAGGCTTGCCTAGCTTCTAACATTTCTTTAGATACCAAACCAAAACATTTCTATTTCCTCACACTTTTAACAAAAGGCATTTATTTTGTGAGGCTTTTTTTTTTTAAACAGCTGTTTTATTGTCTTTTTTGGAATGAGGACTATATTAAGTTTTAGGCTGTTCATTGTTTCTTTTATGCTGTTTTTAATGTCTTTGGCTTGTTTTTAATTATTTGTTTTTAATTGCCTTGCTTTATGGTTTTTGTTTTAAGCTGCCTTGAACAGGTCTCTGGAGAGGCAATATATTCATTTTCGAAACAAATAAATGTGATCCTAAGCATTTTTATGGCCAGTTCTTGCATTGTGGGACTTGTGTTATAGTTTCTTCCACATAAGATCACATGAGAGAGGCTGATAACATGGTTACTCCCTATGTCAACATCAGCTTGTCCCCAGGGAGAAGTAATGCTGGTGTGTGAGGTATGGGAGGGGTTCTAGTGTCTTGGCCCCACTGGTGGATCTCCTAATTGCACCTGGTATTTTTGGCCACTGTGTGACAGAGTGTTAACCTCTACAGTGCAAGAACCAGCTCTCCCATGAGTGTAACTCCCACTGCAGATAGTAAATTCTAAGTGTACAAGTTCAGGCTTGGTTTCCAAATGTTGTGTGTTGTGCATGTATGTGTGTGAAAGAGGAAGTTTACTTTAGTGTATATCTTGCTTGATTTTTGTAAGTTTGAAGCCAGATGGAAAGAGTGTTGTGCTTTGTGTTTGAAGGTAATCTACCTATGTACAGTTTGACTGAAGATAGGTAAATAGTGATTGTTATAACAGTTGAATGGTCTTTAATAGCACCTGGGTGAGACAGAGTGTTGGACTGAATGGGCCATTGGCCTGATCAAGCATGGCTTCTCTTATGTTCTTATCTTCTTAATGTATTCTCCCAAAAAAAAATTAGATTTCAGTTGTCTTGGTCTGCAGTATCTTTTGTTGTTGTTGTTGTCTATGCTGGGAGAATAAAACCAGGGCTCTGTTGAATGGTGCAACCTGAAAAACTGATCGTGATCTTCACCTTTGGAGTAAAGACAAAAAGGTACTAAGGTGAGGAGTTTGAAAATAGAGTGTAATTAAAGTATAATTTTAAAGTAAATATTCAGCCCTTTATTTTATTTGAATCTTAAGAAGTTTTAGAACTGCTGAATTTTCTAATAATATTTGAAGATTAAACTGGAACTGAAACGCATCAGCAAAAATTTCATCTGTTTTCAGATTATAATGTAATGTTTTTTACCTTTCATTCAGGAAGAATGTTTCCAGCTTTTCACATCCTTAGATTAAGCAGTTGGAATCTGTTTACTGACAATCACATCAGGGGCCCTTTCGTAGAAAAAGAGGTGCAGGAGCTCATTAGCATAACTCATTAGCATAGCTCATTAGCATATGCCACGTCCCCTGACATCACCAGAAGTGTGTCAGAAAGGGAATGTCAGTTTCAGCCCCATTATATCCTATGGGCCATTGAAATCAATGGCAAAAACTCATAGGGTATATGAGGGGCTGGAGGAAAGGGGGTTTGAGGGAGAGGCTCCAAACTTGCAGGGTAGCTGCTGGGGCCTCTCCTCGAAATACCCACTAAGTTTCAAGAAGATTAGACCACGGGGTCCAATTCTATGGGCCCCCAAACAGATTGTCCCATCCCCTCCATTGTTCTCTATGGAGGGAAAAATGTTAACTTTTTTCCTACCATAGAGAACAATGGAGGGAATGGGGGCAACCTGTTTGGGGGCCTGTAGAATTGGACCCCCTGGTCCAATCTTCTTGAAACGTGGTGGGCATTTCGAGGAGAGGCCCCAGCAGCTACCCTGCAAGTTTGGAGCCTCTCCCTCAAACCCCCTCCCCTCCAGTGGCTTTTAAAATTGCTGCCGAATTTCGGCAGCAATTCGGCGGTGAGCTGAATCAGATTAGAAAATCTGATTCAGCCCGTGGCTGTCCTACTGGCCAGTCCTGAGCTGGCGGAGCTTTGCTCTGCCTCGCTCCAGCCCCAACGGACCCCTGAATCACATTATAAGAATATATTCCTCCAGTGGATCTGTTCTAGTAGGCAATTAGATGAATATACTCATTGCTTCAAAGCCATTGCCCGAATCTTCATCAAGTAATCATTTCCTGTAGATCCCTTAGGAGTCAGCTCTTCTAATAAACACCTCTTCTAATAAACATCTACTTTGTTAGATTTCTTGCCTGCTCCCTCCTTGAATGGATGCTTTGTGTACCATCTTTCCCAGCAACACTATACATTTTGAAAAAGAAAACAAAATACTTTTTCATGTGACACATTAGTCCATGAAGAAAGGCATGTTGGTGCATAGTAGAAGAGCTAGATTTGAGTTCAGTGGCACCTTAGAGATCAACAAGAATTTTTTTGGGGGGGGGGGGGGAATAAGCTTAGAGAGTCAAAGCTCTCAAAAGCTTATCCCCGGCAAAGGAAGCTTTGATTCTCAAATGCTTATACACCAAAATCTTGTTGGACTCTGAGGTGCTCCTGGACTTGAATCCTGTTCAATTAGTGCATGAGATTAATTCCCCCAAAATGTGATGATGTCCGCTAGCTTAGATGGCTTTAAAATTTCATAGAGGATTGACTGCCTATTAGCCACAATAGCAAACTGGAACATCCAGGTGCAGATATAGTGTGCTATTAGCTATGAATTGGGGGGGAAGCAGTGGGAGAGCCTGGAGAGGACTCTCCAAGGATCACTTAGCTGATCTCTTTGAACAATATGATGCTGAGCTATAAGGACTTTGGACCATTTAATACAAGTAAACATTGCTGCTTGTTCCCAAATGTGTTGGCTTCTCAGAAATTGCATGCTGGCATTCAAAATTGTAAGCAAACCCTTGTGCAATATAATCATCAGAGAGAAATGTGCCTATAAGCTATATCATTACATGCACCAAAGATGAGTAATGTCTAAACAAATGAGGTACAAAACTGGAAAAAAATCAATAAGAAAGGGCATTAACCAATGACAGTAAGAGCAAGGTAATATATATTTTTTCAAGCAAAAATCAAACTTAATTACAGGTTGTGTAATAGAGTATTAACGAGAAACCATCACACATCTTTAGAAGATGTAATTACTGTCAAGGGGTCCTTTTTCAAAGGCTACTGGGAAGTAAGCAATGAAGCTGCTTTGATCAGCTTAACATCAGAAAATTCTCTGAGCCCTGCTTAGTTCATTTGAGCCTCAAACTGCATTTGCATAAGAATTTATTGTGCTTATCAAGATTAAAGGAAAGCTTGTTATGCATCTAATTAATGCTAATTATGTTCATCAAAGAAAATGGTCTCCTTGGATTTCCATTTTCCCATTTTCTATTTGTACTTTGTTACACTTCATTAATGTTCCTAGGATGCTTTGGAGACACCTA
Source organism: Lepidodactylus listeri (assembly GCA_029233225.1). Lineage (NCBI taxonomy): Eukaryota > Metazoa > Chordata > Lepidosauria > Squamata > Gekkonidae > Lepidodactylus > Lepidodactylus listeri. The sequence goes on from JARCFY010000006.1 coordinate 55,414,098, forward strand.
ACATGACAAAACTGAAGCTAGTGGTATGAATACTTATAGTGCGCCTGAGCTTATTTATACCTCTCACAGTTAAAAGTTCATTTCAAAGATAAGGGCTTTGATCTTGGAGTCTCTGGAAAGAGTGGAGAAAGGCTAATATCTGTTGGGTATGGGGCTACAGAGTTTGGTCAACAATCACTGATCCAGAAGTGTGATGTAGTGTGGTGCCAGTGTGGTGTAGTGGTTAAAATATCAGACTAGGAACTGAGAAATCCAGGTTTGAATCCTCATTCCCACCATGGAAGCTTGGTGAATGATCTTGGTAAGTGACTTTTCAGCCTAACTCACATCACAGAGGTTGCTGTGTGGATAAAACAGAGGAGTGGAGAATGATGTGAGCTGCTTTCATTCCCCATTGGGGTGAAAGGCAGGATATAGATAAAGCAAATAAACAAATAACCCCCCTCCTTTTTAAACATCCAGGTGGATGAATTCTTGAGAACTCAAAAGCCTGCATGCTGTCTTATGTTATTTTGGTTGATCTTAATAAAAGGTATTGCCTGGCGTCTTCATTCAATTTCACTTCGAATCAACATGACCACTAGTTACATCAGCATGTATAGTGTAATTGTTGAGCCAGTCCTGATTAAATCTCATCTTGCTTCCAACCCAACGTATTACTCCAGGCTTTTTTAGAGGTCCCAGAACTCCTAAGAGGGAAATGTTCAGTCTGTATACTAAAAACTCGTGAACTTTTAAACATTTTAAAAAGAATTTTGTTGAAGAGGTTTTGGAACTCTGTTCTAGTGCATTCCCCCAGAAAAAAAAAAGCCCTCACATTGTCTGTTAATGTAGTTTTGTGCTGAACAGCACCAGCAGAGGTTGAAGACTCCAATAGACGACACAACATTATGTACAGTGTATGTACATTTATTTACAAGTGACTTGGTTAACTCCACCAACAGAGTGCTTCACCAGGCACTCATACAGAAGGAAAAGCCTTTTACTACATATTATACATTAGCTATATACAGTTTGACCAGTCCCACTAACCAATCAGGTTGGTGCTGAGTCATTGTGCAGTCATGGCTTACAGAGCAGGTCTGGACTTGTTCCTGCCAGTGCTACCTTGCTCAGTCACCTGACTCACTGTGAAGCTTGTTAGGTGCAATCTACCTGACAGCATAGCATGTGTTCACTATTTATGAGTCTCTAATACTGACAGACATTACTGGATGATTCAGCCTGCTATCACATCCATTTTTCCTTTATCAGTGTTCTCCAGTAAGTTAAATGATTTTGTTCTCGTTACATAATTAGAGTCCTCAAGTCACAGTAACTTTCTTTTGTACAACAAATCAACTTGTTCAACCAAAGCCTGTAAAGGTTTTTCATTATTGTGATTATCCTAGTAAACAGTCTTTTTGTACTTGTTTTGTTTTCACTTTGGAATATAGATAGCTCCCCTTTATCTCAGCAACACTAATCTCATCTTTTCTACACTCATTTGCATCAGCTCTCCTTTCATCATGTCCCTGTTTGCTGTCATTAGCCTTAAAAGGTGAAGCAAAGTATTTACTCAGGTGCTGTATTGTATCAACATTAAAGTGTTTCATTCATGTCCATTTATTGACCCACGGGTCGTTTTCATAGGTATAATTTTTTGGATTTTTCTCTCTACATGGGACTTCCCTTGACTCTGCTCCGGAAATTGCAGCTAGTGCAGAATGCAGCAGCATGGGTGTTGATGTTGCTGCCTGTGTAGGCACATATCCGCCCGGGGCATAACTTACCGAGGGGGGCTCTTGCACACGCACTTTGCACACACATGCTGGGATGATGTCCCCACTGCCGCTGCCATCACCACCACAAGAGCCTCCCCCCCGGCCCGCTTGGCCTGCCAGCCAACTGGCTGGCTCCCCTAAACTCACTGGCTCCCTCCTCTCCCTCCCTCCCTCCCTCTCTCCCAGGGTTCCACAGTGATGATGTCATCCAGAAGTGACATCATCACGCCGGTCATGTTGCTGGGGTGACGCTCTGTCAATCGCCCTGAAACTCTATGATGGAAGTGACATCATCATGCTGGAGCCCTGGGAGGGAGGGAGGGAGCCAGTGGGTTCAGGGGAGGGGAGCCAGCCTGCTGGGTGGGTGGGTGGGCGGGCGGGCTGGGGGGAGGCTCTTGTGGCAGTGGCAGCAGCAGTGGGGACATCATCTGCCGAACAAGGGAGGTGGGGAGGTGCAGCGGCGATGGCGGGCCAGTGGGTGGGTGCCCCATTTCGCCGGGGGGGCTCAGTCCCCCTGGGAAACTTCGGGGTAGCCTGAGCCCCAAGCCCCTCCTGTAGTTGACACCTATGTATCCGCCCAGTGCTGCGTGACCTGCACTGGCTGCCTATTGAATTCTAGATCTGTTTCAAGGTGTTGGCCCTTACCTTTAAAGCCCTATACGGCCAGGGGCCTGCATATCTCTGAAACTGCCTCTCCTTGTATGAGCCCCATAGAACATTGTGTTCTGTCAGTCAACATCTCCTGGTAATCCCTGATCCAAGGGATGTTTGACTTGCCTCAACTAGGACCAGGGCTTTTTTGGCCCTGGCCCCTGCCTGGTGGAATGAGCTACCATACAAGATCAAGAGCCAGTTTGGTGTAGTGGTTAAGTGCGCAGACTCTAATCTGGAAGAACCGGGTTTGATTCCCCACTCCTCTACTTGCACCTGCTGGATGACTTTGGGCAAGCTGTAGTTCTGGCACAGCTGTTCTTAAAAAAAGAGTAGTTTCTGTTGGAGCTCTCTCAGCCCCACCACCTCACAGGGTGTCTGTTTTGGGGAGGGGAAGGGAAAGGAGATTGTAAGCCACTCTGAGACTCCCTTGGGTAGTGAAGGGCGGGGTATAAATCCAATCTCTTCTTCTTCTATTATAGTTCCACAGGGCCTGCAATATGGAGCTCTTCCACCAGGCCTTTAGTTGAAGCAGCCGGCATCCATTCTGAGTGCCCCCCCGCCAGTGACCGCAAATCCTGGAAGTCAGACTGGGACCACACTATCTACCATTGAGGCATGTTGTTGTTTAAAGGTTGATGATTTTAGGGAATTAGACTGATGATTGTATAGATTTTAATTGTTTAGTGTAAGATGTTTTAATTTGTAAATCTGCATAAATTGTGTGGGTGGGTGGGTGGGTGGGTGGATGGATAGATAGATAGACAGATCCCCTCCCTGAGCCTACAAATTTGGGGTGGGCAGGATATAAGTTGAAATAAACAAACAAACAAACAAACAAACATTTGGTTATGAAGCCTTGGGATGAGTCTTTGTTACCAAGCAAATGGGAGAAAAAACCAAACAACAAAAAAAAACCCAAGAAAGTTTAATTCATCATAGTAACAAATATATCATCATATTACTTATTCTGTCCAAACATGGTTGTTTTGGGACGGAATAAGAGAATACACTTCCAAGCCTACTTCATTTCCATTGTCTCCATGGCTGATTCTGCATTGGCTTTTCCCTCCGTTGCTTTACGAAACCCATGTTAGAACAGAAATTCCCCTCTGCATTGCCGGCTGGTTTCACTTCTTTTGATTATCGGGTTTTATGGTACCCTCCAGACTGCATGCCACTTTCAAGCTCTTTGATTGTTGGATTTTATTGAACCTTCTGCATAGATTTATGGCTGTTTTATGGCTGTTCAAGGGTGACTTTGCTTTGTCCCAAGGTATTTGAATGTGGTTTTGAGCTGCAGTTTTTCCTCCCAGCTGAGAAAATGCTAGATACAGAATCAGCCCATGTCTCCCACTTTGTAGTCTCTGTTTGTACAGGACTGGGCTAGTGGAAAACTTTCCTAAACAATCTTGGTCTTGTTTAATTCTTGATTATCTGGCTGGAGTGGGACTAATCTCCCTCTGCAATATGATCTTTAAACTCTCTAAAATCTTTGAAGTAAGTAATAATGAAAATCCTATTATTAATGCAGAAGGAATGGTAATTACCTACGTGACATTAATAGTCACAGTCAAGTCAGCATTTATCAACATACAAAACTCCCCCGCCCTTAGGTTAACATTTTTAGAGTTACTATCTGATATTGGGTAATGGCCTTATACCTTTGTGGAATGGTTAGCAACATAAATCAGGTATCTAAAGCCTATCTATATGGTAATGAAAAGTGAAATGGATTTTAAAAAAAAATCTGCCAGCGGTTTGCTTTTAAGTAAAGTCATTACATGGGTTTTACATTTTGATTTTTGGCACGTCCACTCCAAATGGTATTCGCTGTGTCAGAGATCTAAGCCTGGGGTCCCCCTGGGTCACCATTTCTTTTTACCTGAGCAGCACTCAGCCCTGTGGGGCCTCGAGGTTAAATGCAAACGAGTAAAGCAGACCTTCGTAAAATATATGTAAGCAGTTTCAAAAGGGTATCACAATGCAGTACAGTCTCAATAGCTTAGCAACAGAGGAAGTAAAAAGCTGATTTTTCTATCCAGGGCTCTTTTTGTAGAAAAAGCTAGCAGAAACTCATTAGCATATTTGGCCACACCCCTGCCAGCACAGCTCATTAGCATATTAGGTCACACCCCATGCTACCAGGAGTGTGGTCATCCAGCCACACACACCTTTTGCTTCTTATTCTGTTTGCCTTGTTTGTTGTCAAAACGGTTTTGACAAAACCAATAAAAACAGTATTTTCTGTCCCATCTATACAAAACCTTGCCTGAACCAGTATCTTATGTCCAACAATTATTCCCACACTGGATTGGAATCAATTTCTAAAGGTTAGGTTCCAGTGGAAATCAGCTTGCCTTCCTGCAGAACTAGTATGCCGAATATGATTTTTTAGGGTTGCCAACCTACAGGTGGGGTCTGGAGATATTGTGGAATTACAACTGAGCCCCAAACTACAGAGATCAGGTCAATGGCTGCTTTGGAAAGTGGAGTCCATGGCATTATGCCTTGCTTAGGTCCCTCCTTCCCACAAACCCCACCCTCCTCAGGCTCCACTCCCAAATCTCCAAGGATTTCCTCAACCTGAAGTTGGCAACCCTACTTCACTGGCAGAACAACCCTAGGTTTGTGGATGCACTGAACGGGAGTAGTTTGTGGACTATTTTATTCAAGGTACAAAATTTTATTCAAGGTATAAGAGTTCATGTGCCACCCACACTTCTTCAGATGGAAGACGTGTGCATGAACACAAAAGCTTATACCTTGGATGAAACTTTGGACTCCAATTTTGATCTGCTGCTTCAGACCAACATGGCTACCCACCTGAATTATTACACTATAATATTTTTACAAGCAATTATGTACCAGTGGAGTGGTTACCAACGCAGAGTCTGTCTCACAGGTAAAATGATTCTGTGAACATGTGGGCTTTACCACATCAAAGTATCACTACCATCACAAGATCACCAATCGTTGGAAGTCAACTCCTCAGAAGAAGAAATCTCTCTGATTAGGAGGTTTAAGAACATTAACTTTGCTGGCCCATTAAAAGCAGATGTCAGCCCAGTGGCAGGAGAAGAGGGACAATCATCTTCAGAAACTGCCCACTTTTTAAATTTCACAAAACAGGCAATCTCCAAAGTGCTGCTCACCATACTCATTTTCTTACAACTCTGTTTCTCTGCAGATGTCCCCCATGCAACAGTCAAGTGTTCTGCCAACCCACACAACAATGAAGTTACTTTTTCAGATGTTTTCTTGTGCATGGAAGGAAGGAAAGAAGGAAGAAAGGAAGGAAGGAAGGGGGAGAAAGAAAGAGAAAGAGAGAGGGAAAAGAGAAGGGGGGAGGCACTTACCGGGAGCAGGGAGAGCATAGGCACAGTGATGCGATGGCAGCAAGCCAAATGAAGAGAGCCCAGGCCCCATGCTCAATCTCTGCATGGAGATTCGGAGCGCAGAGCCCTTTCCTGATGGCGGGGCGGGCTCGGACTGCAAACCAGAGCAGGCCTACTAACGCTGTTCCGGTGCATTCTGGCCAAAAAAGAGCCCTGTTTTTATCTAATGCATTTAGTACCTGGTATTAGATGTCACAGGGGCTGCAGTGGCTCAAGTGGTTAAGACGCTGAACTACAGACTGGTAGTTCAGCAGTTTGAGACCCAAGTGCTGCATAATGGAGTGAGCTCCCATCTCTGGTCCCAGCTCCTGCCAACCTAGCAGTTTGAAAGCAAGAAATTGCAAGTAGATAAATAGGTACCACTTTGGTGGGAAGGTAACAGCATTCCATGTGCCTTGGCGTCTAGTCATGCCAACCACATGACCACAGAAACATCTTTGGACAGGGTTGGCTCTTCGGCTTGGAAATGGAGATGAGCACTGCATCTCTAGAGTTGTATTTGACTGGCTTTCTAGTGAGGGAAACCTTTACCTTTACTATTAGATGTCACACTTTCTTGCAGCATAAGAATCCAAACTGTAGCCTAAAGTATTCTATACATTGTAGTCCATCATGATATAGCATAACATATCAAAGCATACTAGCATAGCACAAATTGGCATGGCTCCTCTCCAGCCAATAGCCTTACTATAGTCTTTTGCCCTCTGGCACCAGGTGGTTTCTCAGATCAAATAAGGAACCTCCCTTGATGGAACTTTCCAAAAGATGTTAACATCCACTCCTAATTCACCCCTCCTGTCTGGTTACACAACCAAGCACAAGTTCTCACAATTTATCATTTACAACATTCTTGAACCTGGCCTTGAAAGAGATAAGGATGGTATCTGCAGGAAGGCCCAAACTATGGATTTCTGCAAACCAGAGCAGGCCTACTAATAATCACACTATAATTTAATTATCTCTGCAGAGATAAATGAAATACCAGTTGCTGCATAGACAATATGAGAAAATCCAGTTGTGAGGAAAAGACCAGAGAAATCACAGTCTCCTAAGGGTCAAACTTAATACAGAAGATTTGTGATCAGTTGTTTTAAAACAGCCAGGGCTTTTTGTGCAATGGTACTCACTGGTACTGAGTACCAGCACCCGGGGGGGGGGGGGGGAGAGCTCATGAGGATCATGAGGATCAGTTTTCATTTCTCATGCAACTCTCAAACAAATGCAGTTTGTCGATATCTTCCTGAAAGCTACTATGGCAATTTATTCAACACTCACTGCCAATTTATTAATCAATGGCCAAACTTCTCAACAGATAAATCTACACTGTGGGACGCATCAAGGATGTCTGCTTTCACCACTGTTGTTTGCTATTGTAATGGAACCCCTAGCTAGCGACCTACGCAATAACCCTACTTTTACTGGAATCCAAATCAGGGAGAAGGAATTCAAGCTAAGCCTCTTTGCAGATGACTTGGTCCTTTGCATAACCAATCCACTAACATCCTTGGAACCAATACATACTATTATGTCTTTGTTTCGTAAAGCCTCCGGACTATGAGTTAGTCAAGCTAAATCTATACTATACCCCATCCACCTATCAGAAAGTACTGAACAACAAATCAAATCTCAATATGCTTTCCAGTGGACCACAAAGTATTGGCAATACTTTGGAATCAAAATTCCAGCCAGTCTCTTGGATATCCTGCACTACAACCACACTGCAATTGCAAATGAAGTTTACAATCAGTTGAAAAAATGGGATTTTAAATTTATGTCATGGCCGGAGAGAATCCAAACTATAAAATCATTCATACTTCCAAAGTTTTTATATTGTTTCAGAGCACTCCCAATCAATATACCTCACACAACTTTTCTGAAATGGCAGTGCTCAATTAACACATTTCTTTGCACATACAAACACCCTCGAATTAACCTCTCCACTCTATGTCGCCCAAACCAAAAAGGAGGAGTAGCTTTCCCAGTCCTCTATACCTACTACACAGCAACAATTCCGACAAACTAGACTGGGCTTACATTGAAGAAAGAGAAACCCAAGTCCAGTCCCAATCTTTCAAGGAAATGGTGTGGTCAGATTCGATGCACAGGATCTGCAGGCTCACCAAAAACTCTTTTGTTAAAGCCACACTACTGATCTGGCAAAGTAACTACAACAAACTATGTAATACAGGATCACTTTTGCACACATTTACAGGTCAAAAATGGTTTCCACTGGCAAAAGAAAACAACTCTTTCATCATCTGAAAAGCAATACGTCTTACCAGGCTTGTTGACATTGTCCGCAATGGAATAATTATGCCAAACTACATAGGAAGAGTAAGGTTAACCTACCCTGATATGAATACCTCCAGCTACAACATTTCATTGGAGCTCCTAACACAAGTAAGATAATTAAGAAATCACTTACAACATTAGAAAGACTCCTAGTTACTAATAGCAAAACAACGGGCCTTATAGCTTCTATTTATAAAATATTAACAGAAACCACCACAGACAATCTACATAGCTATCACCAAGCATGGCACAAAGACTTAAAACAAACTCTCGATGAAGAACAATGGGAAAGAATATGGGTATATTACTCCAAAATATCAAAATCCTTAATTATAAACACTGCAGCGCAGAAAGTTCTAATAAGATGGTAGCTAACTCCAACTAAGCTGTCCTACATTTCTTCACAAATATCATCCCTTTGCTGGAAAAACTGTGGGCACAGAGCCACTTACTTCCACAACTGGTGGCAATGTAAGCACATACAGCTCTTCTGGTCTACAATAGTAAAATGCATTAAAGAGATAACAAATTACAGCTTACCATTTGATCCAACGATGTTCCTACTGGGCCTCAGGCTGGAAGACAAACCCCCTGCAATGGAAAGCGAATTGATTAGCATACTATTGACAGCAGCCAAGGGCACGATTGCTTGTTCCTGGAAAGATTCCAAACCACCCACATCTACCTCCTGGTATGCTACAGTCTGGGATTACTTTTTATTGGAGAAATGTGTAGTATTTTTTGATGAAAATCATAATGAAAGGGAACTATATAGACCACTGGTAAAAAGATCACTATTTTTAGGGGGGAAAGACTTCCTGATACTGAGTGAACATGTATTAACCAATCCTTCCGCAGTCAAAAGACCAGTACTTAGTTAGCTTTATCCACTTCTTTTTAATGCCTCTTGAAACTAAATACCTATGTAATCACTACTACCCACCTAAGCGATAAAAAGGCACACAATAATGTTTTTATTTAAATGTTCTAGAAAACTTATCGCCTACTGTAACTCGCCAAGTTGATATTGCTTGTTTTGTAATGTTAAAATACTTGAAGCTACTACTTACCTGAATGATGTAAGGGCATACAATAACGTAATACTTACTTGTTACTAGAATATAATCCAATGTAGCTCGCCAAGTTGATATTGTTCATATTGTATTTTCAAAATATTTGAAAATTCAATAAAATCTTTTTTGGGGGGGGGGGAAGAAAAAAAGAGAACTGCGGTGACCCAGTCACTTTGTCCTCTGACTCTCAGTAAATATTTTTGCATACTTGTAGTTTAGAAAAGTGCACTAGTTTCCAAATTCAGGAGCAAGAGACCATTTCAACACTGCTGGACAGCACATCTCTTGAACAGAGCATGTCCCCTGTGATCCTTCGCAGTTCCCTCTGGGGAGACAAGATACACATCTCCCTGCAGGACTACTTTTGCCACCCCAGCATGAAATAACGAGACAGACAACAGTTTGGAATCAAACAAGGGCCACTTTATTAACTATTTAAACAGGACATGCAGCAACGGGCAACTAAACAAGCTCAGGAACAGGCAAGGCAGGCGTCATTCCCAGACCCAGCCTCCTTGCCCTTGTAATGGGCAGGTAACCTAGCCCCAGTATTGACCCAGTCAGATTCTGGCTCGTAACCGGCGGCCCAGCATACTGGCGTCCCCTCCCAGGGGCGCCTACCCCTGAGGCTGCACAGACCTTCAGGGAGGAGCCTAGTCTGAGAGGTTCCCAGAGGCGATCACCATTCACCTCCCCAGACCGCAAGGCCCCTAGGGTGGTTCCTGGTGACCTCCTGTTCCCAACAGGGATATGCCGTAAGGTACCCACCAGTTCCATTTTCTTGCTTGCATAAACCTACCAAGTGACCAGCCTAATTATACCCGACCACCCTCTATGCCCTTAACCACCAGCAGCAGTGTAAGGTAGGCGAAAAAACACCGTCTCCAGGAGCCAAATAGAAGTCGGTGTAAAAAATTCCTACCCGGCCCCCAACGGCAACCAGCATCAGCCTACACTGCAAACGGGGCGGGCGGGTGGGCGAGCTCTCGAGGCGACTGCGCAGATGGGAGCGGGGCAACTGCTCAGATCGAGCAAGCCCCGCCCCCCCATCGAGCCAATGAGCGCCGACGCGCTCTGTTGCTGCCTCGCGTCATGCGAGGCGGCAAAATTGCTTCCCCCCGCCACGGCAAAGCCGGGCGGCGGGGAGCCCATTGCCACCCCAGCATGAAATAACGAGACAGACAACAGTTTGGAATCAAACAAGGGCCACTTTATTAACTATTTAAACAGGACATGCAGCAACGGGCAACTAAACAAGCTCAGGAACAGGCAAGGCAGGCGTCATTCCCAGACCCAGCCTCCTTGCCCTTGTAATGGGCAGGTAACCTAGCCCCAGTATTGACCCAGTCAGATTCTGGCTCGTAACCGGCGGCCCAGCATACTGGCGTCCCCTCCCAGGGGCGCCTACCCCTGAGGCTGCACAGACCTTCAGGGAGGAGCCTAGTCTGAGAGGTTCCCAGAGGCGATCACCATTCACCTCCCCAGACCGCAAGGCCCCTAGGGTGGTTCCTGGTGACCTCCTGTTCCCAACAGGGATATGCCGTAAGGTACCCACCAGTTCCATTTTCTTGCTTGCATAAACCTACCACATGCAAATCCAAGCCTCTGCTTTGGCCTTTGCTTACCCCACACGGCAACCGAGAGCCATCCGAATCCCGTGCTGCAAGTCCTCAAGAAATAACCCATTGCCCTTGTTTGACAGGTGCACCCCGTCAGGGCGATACAGGTCCGGGAACTTGACCTGTATGTTAGGGTGCGGCAAAAAGAGACCCAACCCGGACTCCATGGCCGTGCGAAGTTGGCTGTTAGCGTTCCGCCTAGCCTTGTCCATACACCTGGGGTCACCGGCATGCCTCCAAACCAGACGGGGGAGCATGGCAGACCAGACTATCTGCACACCAGGCCACCGTGACCTGATCAGTGCCAAATCAGCCCTGGCCTGCATCACAAGGGCCACACCCTTGATCAAACCCAAATCGTTGCCCCCCAGGTGTATGACTAGCACCTGAGGGGGGGGGGCCCCCGCCTCTCCTCGAACAACAACGGGAGGAGCGCCGGCCATCTCATGCCTCTCCTCCCCAACCACTCAACCGTCGCCACTTCGCTGAGGCCTAGCTGGGAGCCGAAAGAGGTTCTCCTGGCCCGATGAGCTGCCCAAAAGACCATGCTGTGGCCGCAGACCATGACTCTTCGTCTTGTCTCCCGGCCTGCAGCACCTGTAACCAGAACTTTATTAACAAACGTCTGAATGAAACTACAACGAACCTACAAGGTACAACGCCTAACGTAACTCTTATAACATCCAGATTTCCAACGCCCGATCTTCTGTATTGTCCTATCAGGGTACCCCATTGCGGCCGCAGTCGATGCTGCCCCAATTCGAAAAGAATGGGAGCAAAAACGAACACCGCCCAGACCCAACCAGATCAATGCCTTCCGGGTCACGGTCCAAAACTGGAACTTCGTAAGAGGGGTGCTGTCGCTATGCCGAAACAAATAGCCCGGGCCATCACCCCGAAGTGCCAAGTACCGCCGCATGGCGGCGACTGGGCACAGTGCCGCCTCCGCACCTGACCCTAGTTCTAGCACACTCCCCTTACCCTTCTGATCGGTTTTGGATCTACGCAACCTGATCCGAAGCTGACACTTATTGATTGATACATCCCTAAGCTCCAAGGCTGTACCAGAAGCATCAGTCCGAGAGCCTGCCACCAGTTCGCTAATCCTGAGTGCCCCAAAAAAGGCGGTCAGCGAAGCGGCATGGAACAGGCCCACCTCATAGCTGTCACTACAACAAGAGGGCCATTGGCCCTCCAACCCTCTCAGGACTGTGGGTGTCAAAGGTTCCCTGGTGTCTACTGCCCTAGGTGATTCCCGAGACCACCCCTCCAGCATCTTCCGGAGACGGAAGTCGCCCGTGGTGTCCCTGTGACCCGAAGCCTTACTGGCAAAAGCCAGTGCAGACAGCTTGCCTCTGATTGTGTGAGCTGAAAAGCCGCCGCTCCGTAGCGACACACAAAATTGCATCAGGTGTGACACAGGAATAGGCCAGACCTGTTGCAAACCCACTCCCGCCCTGAAGGACAGAAACTGCTTACCGGCCTTCAGGTAAGCTCTCCTGGTGGAAGGGGCAAGTGCCAGGCTCATTGCCCTGTCCGCCTCAGCCCTCCAATCCCCCACACCTCTGGGGGCATCCTTGCCGGGAGCGGGTCGGCCTCTGGAGCCAGCTGACGAAACCTCTCCATCTGTTTACGAGAGAGAGCGTCAGCGATCCCATTAGCGACCCCCGGGACATGTCTGGCCTTAAACAGGATGTTAAATTTGAGGCACTGTAAAGTAAAGGCCCTAACCAAGGCCATGACCCTAGTGGATTTGGATGTAAGGGAATTGATGACATGAACCGTGGACTGGTTGTCGCACCAGAAGTGGACGGTCCTATTAGCCAAATCGTCCGGCCAGATCCATACCGCTGCGACAATTGGAAAAAACTCCAGGAAGGTGAGGTCCTTGACCCAACCTGCCCGAAACCAATCTTTAGGCCAGTCCCCGGCACACCAATGCCCCCTAAAATAAATTCCGTAACCGGATGAGCCGGCCGCATCAGATGAAATCTGAAGCTCAGCCTCTAACAAGAGCTCATCCCGCCACATAGAGACCCCGTTGAACGATTCCAGAAACTGTTCCCAAACAAAGAGGTCCTCCCTCATTCCCTTGGAGACTTTGGTCCTATGGTGTGGGAGACGGAGGCCTCTCATTAAGTCACATAACCTCCTCACAAATGCCCTACCCGGCGCCACCACTTTGCATGCAAAGTTGAGGTGACCTACCAACTGCTGCAGCTCCAAAAGAGTGACCCTAGTATGGGACCGAACAGAGATTACCCGCGTCCTTAACGCGTCCAATTTCTCTTGGGGTAACCTGCAGCACATACTAACCGTATCAATCTCAATACCTAGAAATGTTAATGTGGATGTCGGGCCCTCAGTCTTCTCCTGAGCCAGAGGGACACCCAGCTCATCAGCCATGTAAACAAAACTGTCGAGCAGGAAACGACACTGGCCAGAGCCCCTTTTGCCCACGAAAAGAAAATCGTCCAAATAATGGGCGGTACTACAGAGACCAGTCCTGGTTCTCAAGGCCCACTCCAAAAACGAGCTGAACCTCTCAAACGCAGAGCAGGACACCGAGCAGCCCATGGGTAGGGCCCTATCCATGTAAAAGTTCCCTTCAAAGGCAAATCCGAGTAGCTCAAAATCCTCAGGGTGCACCGGGAGGAGCCGAAAGGCTGATTTGATATCACATTTAGCCAATTCGGCCCCCACACCGCAGAGGCGGACCACCCGCATGGCCTGATCAAAGGAAGTATATTTGACAGAGCATAATTCCCCAGGTATGGCGTCATTCACTGACCCTCCCCGAGGGTAGGACAGGTGATGAATGAGGCGAAACTCCCCAGGTGCCTTTTTTGGAACTACACCTAAAGGAGAGACTCTTAAACTGGCCACTGGCGGACTAACAAACGGGCCCAAAACCCTGCCTTCCCTGCATTCCTTGGCAATCTTGGCCTTAACTATGTCCTCCCTGCCCAAAACCGACTTTAAATTCCTAGCCAAATAGGGCACCCTCACCCCCTGAAACGGTATGCGAAAACCAACAGTGAACCCCTCCAAGAGGTAGGCCCTATCACCACTCCTTGGGTAACTACGCAACCAGCGTCTCAAAACTCCCAGTTTAATCGGGCTAGGACCCTTTGTCAGGATGTGGGTTGTGTGGCTTCCCCCCCCCGGGTACTTGCCTCCTTTGCCTCCCCCACGGCCCCTGGGCCGCGGACAACTGGATAAGGGATGAGGTCCCGCGCACAAAGGGCACTCATGCCTAAAGGTGCATGATTTACGACCGCAGGTTCCCTGGGAAGAAAACTCCCAGCAAAGCTGGCGTCGTTGAACCGCCTGCCCCGCCATCGGGCGGGAACCTGATTGCACCAACGCCCTCTTAACTGAGTGGCCACTATGAGACCGCTCGCCCCCCCCAGACCTAGCCGGAGACATGATTTGCAACCACAAATTGGCGCAGATCCTGTCCCACCGCATGGCTGGGTTAATGGCCGCCTTCATCCTAAACTCTTCGTCATATTGCGACCATGCCGGGCTTGGGAAGTCCGTAAATGCCTTGTATATGATGTCCAGATACTGGAGCATCGACAAAGCCCTCCATGGCTGGTGTCGCACTATGACGGCTGCGTAGATTATGAAACCCGGCAGCCAATTGGCCCACGTCCTATCTACCACACGGCGCTTCAAGCGCTCCTTCTCCCGGTCATCTAAATTATCCCTGTCCTTTTTCTCTACCTCCCGATAGAGCAAACCAAACACATCAACATACTCCCCTTTTACAATCCTCTCTTTAGTGGCCGTTGAAAGGTGGTCCCCTAAAGGCAGGTCTGTATCGCCACTTGGAATGGCCCCCGCAGCCACCGCATCATAAGATGCCCCGCCCCCATAAGGATAGCCAACTCCAGGCTGTGAGGAACCCCACGCCGGCCAAGCTCCTTGGCAAGCCGAAGCAGGGCTGGAATAAGGAAATGCTGGCCAATTAAACTGCGGTAAATGGGAAGTGGAGGCACCTTGCTCGGTGGCCTGACCAATAGGCTGGCTAACGGGGAGCATATGCGCCGCTGCAGCATTCTGGCCACCTGGACCCCAAGGCCACGTTGCTCCAAGCCTACTCGGTGCCAGCTCCTTACCTCCTGTAACTTGAGAAGGCGAATAGAGAGCCACCTGCTGCTCCCCCACACCTGGACCCTGCTGGCCAAACACAGCTCCTGCCGGACCTGAAGCCGCCGCATCCTGCCTGTCTTCAAGAAAGGCCAACCGCGCCAGCACCTGCGCTTTAAAAGACACATTGGCATCATTGACAGCTGGTAACCCACCTACTGGCATACCACGCTCTTTCTCCAGCGCCTCTAACCGCTGAAGGATAGCCACGTTTATCACGTCCTCCTCCTCATCACTGGAAGGAACCACCGGATCAGGCTGCGCAGGAGGTCTCTTTGGTGCTCGGTTCTTGCCCTTGCCCTTGCCCTTACCTTTTCCAGGCGCCATGACTACGAACTCTAATAATATAAACAAATACAATTGTCAATGAAACAATCCAAGCGTAAACCAACTTGCCAAACAGCAGTATAGGAATGGAGAGTATCAACCACCTGAAATAGCTGCCAGAAAATTTTTTTTTTTTCTTTTTTCTTTTTTTTTTTTTTTACTCAAAATGGCCCCTGGGCATGAGGCTTGCTGCCCTCCCCAAGATGGCCGCCGTACCTGGTGCAGCAACCCCAGGCAAAATTGGCCGTCTATAGGCCTTCAGCCCCACACCACTAGGCCCCTCACGGCCGCCTCGAGGCGACTGCGCAGATGGGAGCGGGGCAACTGCTCAGATCGAGCAAGCCCCGCCCCCCCATCGAGCCAATGAGCGCCGACGCGCTCTGTTGCTGCCTCGCGTCATGCGAGGCGGCAAAATTGCTTCCCCCCGCCACGGCAAAGCCGGGCGGCGGGGAGCCCAAAGTCCTTGGACAACTCCAGGCTGCTGCTAGAATAACACACCAAACCCCCTGCTTGCCAGGTTGGTTTAGTATCCACCTTCTCCTTGTATACTGCCACTGGTGTGAAGTATTCATGGTCCATGGCCTTGGATTCCTGCCACACTTTTCCAGTATGCTCCATGAGTTTTGGTCTAGAACAGGAGTCAGTCCAGTTTGTTTTGTGTTCCCTAGGGCTGCTTAATTGTAGTGTTGTTGCTTCTTGGTATAGTGGTTAAGAGCAGTGGACTCTAAGCTGGAGAACTGGGTTTCATTCCCCAGTCCTCCAAATGAAGCCAGCTGGGTGACCTTGGGTCAGTCACAGTTCTCTCAGAACTCTCTCAGCCCCACTTACCTCACAGGGTGTCCATTGTGGGAAGAGGAAGGGAAGGAGATTGTAAACCTCTCTGAGACTACGAGTGAAGGGCAGGGTATGAATCCAAATCTTCTGCTGCTGCTTCTGCTTGTTCTGTATATAATTTCTGAAGAAATTTATAATTTATTTCTGTAGAAACTGATTTATAATTTCTGTAGAAACTGATTGAGTTGTGTTAAATTTATTAGATGATAGTGGTCTGTGAAGCTGGATTTCCCTGGGAATGAAGCAGAACCTTTGCCCATTTAACCATAAAATCTTTTTTTTTTTAAGTGACTCCCTCCTATAATAAACTGAGGGTTTGAAATCAACAGTGAGAATAATAGTAAAAGCAGTCTCAAAATGGTAGAACCATCATCTTGTTTCCACCAAAAATAAGAAGGATACATAATAATTTCTACAGAATATTCCAGACTGCTTGCAGTTGTTCTAAATTTTGTGCTACATCCATCAAGAGAGGCCTAATTGATAGGGCAATCCTGTGGTTCAGTTTTGAACATTGCTATGACAAAGCTTACACCATTGTAACTAGTTAGTATCCTGTGCTTTTCCTAACAGCAAATTTATCACCACAACAACAACAGTACCTACACAAGTGTTGTCAAGTAGCAACTGAATTATGGCAACCCAAGCAAGGGCTTTCAAGGCAAGTAAGAAGCAGAGGTGGCTTGCCATAGCCTTGCTCTACAAAGCCTTCCTTGGTAGTCTCCCGCCCAAGTACCGATCCTGCTTAGCTTCTGAGATCTGATAAGATCTGCCTTCCTGCCCAGTAACAACAGTAGAGAAAACAAAACTATGTCTCACAGCATCCTTATCAATGCTGTTGCCTTTAACGAATTACAGTGTCTATCAATGCTCCCTCTAAGCTCTAGCATCCTGTGAGCAAAAATTCTACTTTGTGAGCTACTGGTATTAAAGCTGTGAATGAGTAATTTGGCTCCTGCATAAATTCATTTGCTCTGGAACCATCCTTCTTGAGCTAAGACAAAAATGTGTGAGCCGGAGGCTAAAAAACTGTGAGCTAGCTCACACTAACTCAGATTAGAGGGAACACTGGTGTCTATCCTGATGACAACTTATGTATAACAGATACCAATCAGCACATGGAAATGCCATGATAATATAATGGAACCCAAATCTGTACTCCTCCTTTCTATAACATATGCCCATGTACACTCTCAAGATTACACTGTCTCTTTTCCAGCACAGACAACACCACAGAAAGGTCTGCAGCCACAATCTCCAAGGCCCACATGAGACAAGAATTTGAATCCTCAGGTATCCAGAAGCCAACATCAGAAAGCCCTTGGTCAGAGCGATGGAAAGAAACATTTTGGAAGGGGAGTAATTTTGACCAGGGAGGATGCACACTACAGCAGCAAATTTACAGGAGAGAACTGACAACAGCCACGCCGGGGGGGGGGGGGGGGAGACAAATAAAGGGAAAACTTATACTATGGGTTGGAATCCTGCCCTGAAGTGATACTCATGTAGACTGTGTAAGGTAAAGTCTACTTTTGGCAGGCCCTGCTTGCAGCAATAATTTTAAATTGATAAAAGGCAAGCAACCAGGAAAAGAACCCAGCCTTTGGCTGAAAGAAGATAAAAGATCTGATGATGGTGCCTTATTATCTCCAGTGGTCCAGCACATGATACCCTGTTTCCTCCTCCTCCTATCTATATTTGTGCTGAAAGCCACTTTTGTGGAGCTAGTCTCAGTGAAACATATTCTGGGAATACAAGATGAAAAGGCAAAGTAAGGCT
Source organism: Lepidodactylus listeri (assembly GCA_029233225.1). Classification (NCBI taxonomy): domain Eukaryota; kingdom Metazoa; phylum Chordata; class Lepidosauria; order Squamata; family Gekkonidae; genus Lepidodactylus; species Lepidodactylus listeri. Next base: position 55,431,989 of record JARCFY010000006.1, read on the forward strand.
ATATGTATGGTATGGTAGCCAATAGACTCAGCCTTTCCAGTGTATCTGTATCTAGTTACAATGGCTAATTTGGTGTCATCATTCTATTCCAGGAATGGAAATGGGAATGAGCCCTAGAGATCCTAAACTGGTGACTCTTCTTTATAAGCCCCAACTCCACTCATTCCCTTCCCTAGGAATTCATAATTACAGTGTAAGAGAATTAACTCTGGCTTGAAGTTATGACTCCATAATAACTTTACTCCACCACCCTAATGTGAAATTACACTGCTGTAGAAGACTGAGTACTGATCCTTTCCTTGTTTAGCAGAGATAAATCAAGGACAGGAAGTCTTGTATATTCAGATGATTCAAATGTTTTTCTGCCTCTTGATTTATGGCTAAATCAAGTACTTCAGCAGCTGCCAGAGGCCTGTGCGTGATTTGTCAGATGGAATGCTGTTGTGACAAATGCCGAAAACTGGAATGTAGGTGCTTTCAAAAGCAACTGTTAGGTATATTATTTTTCTGTATTGATTTAGTCCTATTCCTTGGAGGCTGAAAGTAAAATTGCGCTTCTTGCTCGCAAATGTCTCTAGCATCTGAAGATTGAAACATTACAAGTGAAGAAAAAAAATAATTGTGGCTTGATGCAAATACCTATATAGTCTTTAATGGCTCCAAAACAGAACGGGCAAATTTTATGTATAGAAACCTTTCTCTTTACTACTAATGCAAATATTCCTTCTATCTGTAAGTCTTGAGGGGTGGGGGGGAGCAATTTTCCATATACAGTTGTCTCTAGTACAACTTTGGTAAGCATAGAAATGAAGACATAATTTAACTGAAAATACCAAGGATGAAAGGGGCATGGCTTCTAAATAAGCTATATTCCTTTCCAATGTGATGCCAAGGAGCTAATGGAGGATTGTGGTTAGGATGTATATTTTCAGAGAGTGAGATCAGATAGAACCAAGCTTTTTTGGTTGCACATTTCTACAACACAGTATCAGATGATGGAGTGGAGTGCATGTGTGTATATATTTGAGCTGAGGCTGGGACAAGAGTGTGTTTGTATCAGCAAAGCATGCAGCTGATGCAGCAGGGAAAGGATAGAGGCCACAGCCATGCCAGCTGTTTGCTTTTTTGAAATGCTGGCACTACACAGCAGTGTTCCCTCTAAGCTGAGTTAGTGTGAGCTGGCTCACAGTTTTTTACCTTCCAGCTCACAGATTTTTTGTCTTAGCTCAGGGAGGATGGCTCCAGAGCAAACTAATTCATGCAGGAGCCTAATTGCTTGCTTACAACTTTAAATGCCAGTAGGTCACAAAGTAGAGTTTTTGCTCACAAGACTCCACAGCTTACAGGGAGCATTGCTACACAGTAAAGCATACATTAAAATTATTTATTTCTTTATTTGAAACAATTCTCTGCCTCTTTTCCACCTAATCTAGGGTCCCCAAGTGGTGAACATAAAGCATTTCAAGACATTAAAAAAAGCTTTTAGAATACAAATACATATAAAATATTTAAAATAGTTAAAACATAAGCACATAAAAAAAAACAAAGAGAGAGAAGGTCTAATAAGAGTTAGTGAGGGAACAGCAAACTAAAAAGTCTTCACCAGCTGTCAGAAGATGATGACAGAAGGAAACAGACAAACATCTCTGGGGAGGGAGTGCCAAAGTTTCGGCACCACGACCAAGAAGGTGTTTTCTTGGGTTACCACCTTTCTTGCCTCAGATGGTCGGAGCAGCCAAAACAGGGCCTCTGAAAAAAGACAGGAGGGGATGAGGCAGCTCCTATGTCTCATATGGGAGCAGTTGGTCCTTCAGGCCACCCAAGCCCCATGAACTCTAGCACTTTGAACTGGGCCCAGAAGCAAATCACAAGCCAGTCTAGGTGGAGCAATACTGGAATGATAATGGCTCCTATGAGCCACTCTAGTCAGCATTCTGACTGCAGCATTCTGTATCAACTTTAGCTTTCAGGCAGTCTCTTTTAATTTTCTTAAATTAACAGTTGCTATGTTGTACAGTCTTATAGATAGCTTAGCTATTAATACAAAAACTGCATAATGTTGTAGTTAAAATGTCACATAATTATACATACATTTTCTCTTTTTATCAGTGTGCCTTCTCCCCTTCCCCATCCCACCTTTTGATCTGATGCTATAGTCCTATTATTAATTCAGTTGCCTGGTGATGGTCGAGTATGAAGAGAAAATGAAGACAAAGACCGGCTTTGTTATGTCAAAGCTATCAGCATTTGCAATTTTATTACCGTTGTGCAGAGGGAGGGAGAGAGAGAGAGAGAGAAATGATGGAATGCGAAAGATTTAAGTAAAATAAATGTTTCTATCTTGATCTTTGGATAATTCTATCTCCAAATATGTGCATATTTGGTTATTCCTGCTACCTGTGGCATTTCTTAGTATGCATTTCACTGGTTCTTAAGCTGTGTTAGAGAGAATGAATTACCAGACTCTGCCACAGAGGGGAACTAGTACATCACAAAAACCAGTCCCACTGAAATTAGAGATTTCTAACACAGAGTAGAAGTTTAAGATTGAAACCTGAGTGACTTTGAATGCAATTGTGTCACTCTATTTCTTTGTGTTTTCTTCTATATTAATAACTAGTACTTATAAGATAGTAATTTCCATTATTTCATTGACATTTGATCTCAGTAAGGAAAACACAGTCTTTTAAAACATTTTTTAAAAATAAAACAGGAATCTTGGTGACTCATCTAAGGTAATTGTTCTAAGGACAAAGGATGACAATATTTGTAAAGCTAATGTCCAATTAAAAGAGCTTTCTAAATAACAAACAGCATTAACAATACTTTCACATAAGGGCACTGCTGACAAGAAACTGTTCTACCCTCTCTAACTCTGGTCTGGACTTTGTCAGTACCTCAAGAGGAAATCGTCTAGAAACCATGTGCATCACGTTGAGATTGCTGAAAGAAGTATAGGATGTAAAATAAACAATGAAAGCAGAATTATTCCCCATTGTACCTGTTGACCAGCATTAAAATCAGACCTATTATGGAACATGCCTGAAGAAAATCTCTTCACAGAAAGAAATAATACTCAACGAGTATATCTTAAACTAATCAGCAATAAATACACAAACATGCCTATTAAGAAGCTACAATATTTTGGACAACATATCTCAAATAGCCACCATCAAGATATTTTGTCAGAAGCACAAAAAGGAACTAAATGAGAGAAGACATTTTAAAAATTCCTCCTTTAGGCAACAGAAAGGAGCTGAGAAACACCTCAGATAGACATTTGAGCTCTTGCTCTTTAAACATTCAATAATATTGTCATTTGCCTAGAAGCTTTAATGCCAAAAAAAATTACCATGGGAACAGTTTGCTTTTCTGCTATTCCTTTTAACCTCTTACATTCCAGAACTGGAAGACATGAATAGAGTTCTACAACAAATTATGCTAAGTCTTTCATTAAAAAATGAATAAACACTGTAGTTGCTTACTCACTTCAATAAAAAATACTACAGTTAACCTATTGTAAACAATACAATTCTATTAATTACACCAAATACTGGAGTCAATATGACCCATGTATAATAGAACAAATTTTAAAGGTTTTATGACCCATTTCTATTATATTTCTAAGCCAACAGTGGGTTGATTATCTGTGCTGTATGGTTGTATGCCACTTGTATATGCTATGCAATAAGTGAAACCAGATTGAATCTGTAGTATCTGTCTGCAAGACAAGGTAAATTTTACTGCACTTGGAATACAATGGAGATGTGGTAAAGTCAGGACAGGTTCTTAATCAAAACAATTTATATGCCACATGGGACACAACCGTGAGGTGAAAATGCCAACATAGGCCTTAGCTCCCCCCCACCCCTTGGTGGCTTGCGTTGCTTCCTGGAGTAGATCTGAGGTGAGACCTGAAGTATTGACATGGCATTGGGGTTTGCCTTGCTTCCAGCTGATGGTGGCACATGGAAAGGGGTGATGGGAATGCCTTACACTCAGTGCCACCTCCTGGATTACCAGCTCAGTCTGTGGTGTCTGTGGTAAACCTCTGAGGTCTTGCAGCACCAATGGCATTAGCCTTGTTCCCAGATGGTGGCTTTGCATGGGAAAAGATGACAGGCATACACTATGCCTGGCATTACCTCTTGGGTCTGCTCCACTGCTGGCAGTGGCTGCATGCTTGAGGTGGCAAAGCACTTTGAGTCAGCCCTGGGTAAAGTTTGCTTCCCCAGATACTCAGACACTACATGAACTATCTCTCCATAAAGTACAAATAACCATTTAAGTCTCCTCTCCTTCAGCATACCCTGGTTGCAGTCACACGTGCAAGATAAAGTGGGGGGAGAGAGGCTATTTCCTTTGGCGATCACACAGTCTTTTGAAGCTGCAGGCACAGCCTGCCACTGTGTGATCAAATGCAACCACAGGTGAGTCAGGGTTGTTGTTTTTTTGCCGTTTGTCTCCGATTTGCTTAAACGAGGTGTCGATGATTTGCACCTCAGCCCTGAGGGCTCCCTATGGAGTGTGTGATGATGTGCATACTGAGAAAGAAAAAAAACAATGGCACGGAGTTGGGATGGCCTAATCAGACCATTCTGACACCATGAGAGTGTGCTGGAGCGATCAGATGCAGGAAAGTCCATCTGTGGTCCGTAGCAACCCATTTGTTACCGGACTTTCTGAGGTGTCTTTTAACTCTACTTGTGCAGTGGAGCAAAACAAGTTGCCGACGGCTGCAGGGTGCTTCCCAGATGTTTTTTGGTCTGATCACACTCTTTTAATCTGTCCGGCATTTGCACCTATGTCAGGGCTAATTGCATGTGTGATCGCAACGCCTGTTTATTTTTCATCTGTCTTGTCTTCCCATGCATTGTTGCAGAGTCTACTCTTTATTTCCTTCTTGGACAGGAATTCAGTTCTGGCTGAAGTTTTTCCTGAACCTCTTTTCAAACAAAATGTCAGACTCCTTTCACACTACACCCCTCCCCCATCAGATTATATAGTTATGAACAGCTGGGGCTTCACACATATTGCTTTAAACAAAAGCCCATCCCTCAGCCTAGTTGAAGTACTGCCTCCTTCCATATTGTCCAGCCCACAAGTTAAGATCCGCCTCACAAGCCGTGCTCTCTGTGCCCCCCCCCCCCTTCAGAGGTGAGGCAGGTGGCAACTAGAGACAGAACCATTTCATCGGTGGCGCCTTGCCTGTGGAATGGCCTTCCCCTTGAGGCTCACCTGGCACTTGCACTACTTTCTTTTAGGAGCCAGACCAAATGCTTCTGTTTAATCAGGCTTTTAATTAAGGCACTGGTTTTTACATACATCATTTTATAGTCTGTTTTACCCTGAGAAATGTTTAAGACCCATTTTAAGTTGCTCCACAATTTATCCTGTTTTTTGCTCTGCTCTGTTTTGAATGTTTTTACTATGTTTTATGTTGTTAGCTGCCTCTGGCAGGGTTGCTGGAGAGGCAGCATAGACATTTTCCAAATAAATGGTTAAATAATACTGGGACACATAATGCAATGCAGAAACATCCAGTAAAATGGCACTGGCAATATATAAAACTGACTTATTTGAATCCTAAATTAATAAAGCTATTTCCTACTAATCTTGGACTGTTGGTCCATCTAACACAGTACCTTCTGAGGGCTATATCTTGTGCAAGCAAGGCATTTACCCTGCCATTAAATCACTGTACCACCACCACCCATCTCCAGTGAGGCGGAAGGTGGAAGTGGTGTGTTCCACTGACTGAAATCTCCTTACACCAGAAGAAGGCTGCATTTGTAGCAGAATGGATTCATACGATCCGTATCCTTTGAGTTTTGCAAGAATGACTGATCTTATGTACTCTGAATGTTTCATTGGCCCACAGTATCTTTGCTTAATCTGTGACTTCACTACAGAATTGATTTCTACAGAACTGACTTTCTGAAAAGAACAGAGTTCTTCTTTTAAAAAATGACTTATTAAACATTTTTATATCTAGGATCGGCTACAGGATAAATAAAGCATTTTAAAAGGCAGTATGTAGCCTTACTATTGCGTAATTTTTCAAGTAGACATAAAACAGTTTAATATAATGTGTCAGTCTTGCTTGTGCAGTGTATGAAATAGTAACACACTTTCCATTAAACAGGATTATAAAGGTAAAGTAAAGGTAAAGGTTTCCCTTGCTTGAAAGCCAGTCGAATATGATTCTAGGGATGCGGTAGCTTGAGCTAATTGATGCTTCATCTCCATTTATTAGCTTTCATATGTTATTGTCACAACTAAATGCCAAACATACCATCTATATTCTGATTGATTTATGCCTCATTAGAGCAAAAGCTGTGACTAGGTGCAATCTGTACTTTTTGCTAATTTTGATAACTCTTGTCACATGGAAATTTCCAGCTAATCAAAAAGTTGTATTTAAGTTTTATAGCTAGTCTAAATGAGCCTGATATATTTATATAAGGATTCCCTCCCCGTTTTCTGATTTTACCTGTAAACCAAAAGAGCAAGCACAACCCTTAATTTTTGAACCTTCCAATTTAAAAGCTGGTATCTTTTTAGCACATTTTTTTTTAATGAGATTAAGAACTTGGTGCAAAATCATTTTAAAGAAAAAATGCTCCTGGTGTATACAGAATGAATGGCCATTCTGCATGCTACTGTACTCTTGCAAAGTTCTCATTCATTTCAGTGGGATTTGTGTAGGAGAATTTGTACTGGAATTTGCATAGGAGAATTTGCACTGGAATGTTACACTTGACATCCCCCTCATCAAGTATTTCCTTTAAGCTGTTCTCATTCCTAGTCTCCAAATGCTTTGGGGGCTTGTGGAAATGTGTAGCAAATTCTGCAAAATCTGAGGGTGTGTGTGTGTGTGTGTACCATGTTCATTGCCCTTGCAATAATGTGTTGAGCGTGTATGCATCTGTAACTGATCTTCTTCATAGGCAACACCAGTTGATGCAATAGCCCCAAACTCTCCACAAAGTTGTGCTTTCTAATCTTGTGTAAACAAAGAAAATCAATAAGTTAAACAAATTAAAAGATATGGCTGTACTTAGTCTCAAGGGAACATAGGGATACTAGGGCAAGGACTTGTCCTGTAAAACCCACCTTCTCATTCTGAATCAAATTTCTGGATGTTCCTATGAATATCCACTGATGTCAAGGATAGCAAGGTTCAGATGATGCTCCTAAGAACAGATTTCTGGCACACCCTCAGTCATCCACCCACCCATCAGTTTATCATCTCAATAGCTCACATTCTGTGAATGGCTATACATTCACTTAATAGTTTGGCTTTTGTCATTTGATAATAATGGCAGAAAAATCATAATAGCCCAGCAGTACAGCTGGAACAGTAATCTGTCCCCTGCATAAGCATTTTATGCACTTCCTGGATATTTCCCAGGAAATACTGTCACTGCAGTAGCATATTCTATGAAAAGAAAAGGGAAAAAGTCCTCAGAGGATCGTTAAATGATTTTGTTTCATCTTTTAAAAATCTCTTCTTTCTTTTTTTCTTTCCCTTTGATGCCCATCATCAAGGGACTATGAATACTTCATGTCTTGTTGTTAATGCTAATCATTATTATATGGACTTCAAGCACTTTTAAAATAATTATATGTGGGAAGTCCCTTTCAGTCTCAGAACTGAGATTTTTAGATAAACAGAACCCATTGAGTTCAGCCTTCAGTTCTCACTACCTAGTGAAACTTTTTTCTTTTTGTGTTATAGAAATGCACCTTTCAAGAATGATGTTCTACAATTCTGCTAAGATGTGAAATATAATGTAATTTTGGAGCTTCCAACCCAGGAGCAAAATTAAATGTGAAAAGTACATTTCACAGTTTTTGATCCTGTTTTCATTTTGACGACAGAGACGGTGTACTTTTTCAAAAAGCAAGATACCTCCATTATTTTGCTTCTGGCATGCTACAATACCATTTTACACCACAATTCAGAATGGATTCCCATATCCAACTTGCACTTGGCTGAATGTAGGCATTTCTCTGCATTCAGACCTCAGCAAAAATGAAAGTCTCTATTGCACAGATAAATGAAGCACAATATTTGCATTTTCTAAGAATGCCAGATGTTAGAGACAAATTTCTTTTCTAAGAGGTCTTACAGTGGCATTAATCTACATTCTGAATGCAGTTTTTAAATACCAGAGCACGATATGTAATCAAACCATACCATAGAATTAACCCTAGTGTACCAAACATGTAGTGGCTTCAGTGCCAGTGTTACATAAAACTGCTGAAAGCCCATTTAGTTTTTTGAATTTACTAGGTCTAGCTTCTAGTCATAGCTCATTGATTGATCACTGGAGGGACAAAGCATTTATCTCCATTCTCAGCTGTATATAGTGACACAGGAATGCTACTGAGTTGTCAGTGTGGTACAGCAGAGGGTTAAACAGAGAATTGCTGGTTCAGATCCTTAGTCACCCCAAGAAGCTCACAGATGCTTTTGGACTAGTCACTCCCTGAGTCATCATAAGATACGTAATAGGAATGGTTTTTTGAAGGATACAGTGGAGAAGCGAGGACAATGTATGCCATCCTCAGTTCCTTGGGGGAAGGGTGGGATAGAATGTGGTAGACAGAAGTTACAGGGTTGGTTTTTGGATTATTATTTTTTTGAGACAGACACATTTGGTCAGTGTGGGTGCAGACCATTCACAATTGCTGATGAATTAGCAAAGCAGGATAAATGTGAAAAGCCACAAAAATCTTTGTCAGGCAAGGTGGAGTCTGGGACTGGTGTCTCTTCCAGGATCCTTTTTGGGCTGTGCCTCATCCAAGACCCCCTCCTCTAATCTCACATCTCACCTTAGACTGCATGGGAGCAGCTTTTCTCCAATTCTCCCTTCACTGGCCCATTAGAGGGCTGTTTGGGGGTGGGTCTGGCCTGGGCTCCTCCCTTTATTCTGTAGCTGGGCTGTGAGGAGTGGCAGGACCTGGCACCAATGGGCTCCCCTGCTTGGCTTCCTACGCTGCTGCTTCACCTTTCCGCTCAGCCATCATTTCTCCAAGCTAAAGAGCCCCAAGCACTTCAATCTTTCTTCACAGGGGAAGTGTTCCAACCCTTTTATCATTCTAGTTCCCCTTTTCTGCACTTTTTCCAATGCTATAATATCTTTTTTAAGGTGTGGCGACCAGAACTGTGTACAGTACTCCAAATGAGGTTGCACCATAGATTTATACAGGGGCATTATGATACAGGCTGATTTGTTTTAAGAATATAAGAACATAAGAGAAGCCAATGTTGGATCAGGCCAGCAGCCCATCCAGTCCAACACTCTGTCACACAGTGGCCAAAAAACTCAGGTGCCATCAGAAGGTCAAGCAGTGGGGCAGGACACTAGAAGCCCTCTCACTGTCCACCCCCCCCCCCCCCCCCGTCAAACACCAAGATTACAGAGCATCACTTGCCCCAGACTGAGAGTTCCTATCTATACTTTGTGGCTAATAGCCACTGATGGACCTCTGCTCCATATGTTTATCTCCATATGTTTCAGTTTCCTTCCTAATAACCTCCAGCATAGCATTGGCCTTTTTCATTGCAGTCGCACACTGTCTTGACATTTTCATTGAGTTATCTACTATGACTCCAAGATCTCTGTCTTGGTCAGTCTCCACCAATTTGGACCCCATCAACGTGTATTTATAGTACGGATTTTTGGTTCCAATGTGCATCACTTTGCACTTGGCCACATTGAACCCCATTTGCCACATTGATGCCCACTCGCCCATCCTTGACAGATCCCTTTGGAGTGCTTCACAATCCTCCCTTGTTCTCACCACCCTGAACAACTTCATGTCATCCACAAATTTAGCCACTTCACTGCTTACTCTGAACTCCAAATCATTAATAAACAAGTTAAAAAGCATTGGACTGAGTACTGATCCCTCCAATACCTCACTGCTTACCACCCTCCACTGAGAAAATTGCCCATTTATACTCACTCTCTGTTTCCTTTTAATTAGCTTGTTTTTTAATCCACGAAAGGACTTGTCCTTTTATCCCATGACTATTGAGCTTACTTAGGAGCCTTTGATGAGGAACTTTATCAAAAGCTTTCTGTAAGTTAAGGTAAAAACATCTATTGGGTCCCCCTTGTCCACATGTTTGTTCACTCCCTCAAAGAACACTAACAGGTTATTGAGACAAGATCTTCCCTTATACAACCCATGCTGAGTCTTCCTTAATGGATTTTGTTCATCAATGTGCCTACTAATTCTTTCCTTAATAACAGTTTCCACCAACTTACCTGGTATTGACAGTAACTTTGGTCACACGGCAAAGTAAATACGATTTGTTTTCACTATAAATTTAATCTGGAATTTTTTTCCAGGTTGGGATGATCACATATCCCTCCCCAAACCGCAAGCATTGCGTGAGGAGGCTCTGGGCACTGTCTAGATGCAGCCGGCCCCTCTCTCTGCTGCACACTCACCTGCCAGCCCACCTGGGCACCCCAGGAGACAGCTTGAGGACTCAGCATCCAGTCTGAGTTCCCCTCCAATCCTTTGCTCTTTCACACAACCAACTCTGTCGACTGCTGCCTCCTTATGCTCCCTGCACTGCCCCCACCTCCTCTTCTCCTTCCCTCCCTTCCGAAGCCAGCAGCAGCTGCTGCCATTGTCGCCTTGCCTGCCAGCCTACCCAGCATTTCCTGCCAAACCCAACGGTGCACAAACCACCACCACCTCCTCGCGCTTTGTGCACCACCACCCCCACCTCCTCTTCCCTCTTTCCTCCCTTCCAAAGCCAGCAGCAGCAGCAGCAGTCACCATTGTCGCTTGGAGTGCCTTTGCAGAGGACTTCGCTCTTCCACTCAGCCCCTCCATGCACTTGAATGTTTAAATGTTGAATTGCTCATGCACTCAAAGGCTCTAGCTTGAAGGGGAAAAAAACCCTCATTGCACTGAAGAATGGTCAGATGGCCCTAATTGCAATCATTGTGGGAGATGGCTGTCCAGATTGGCGAAATCACGGATTTAAAGCACAAGTACCCAGATAGTTCTTGATTTTCTCGGTGCAGGAAAACATGATAGAGAACCAGAAGGATTGCACGAGTTAGCCCACTTCAGCACAAGAGGCAGATCGGCCCATCTGATCAGCAAATTAAAATGAGAGAGGGAACAGCAGTGAAACCTGATTAAAACAACCATGTGACTGCAGCCAGTAAGGCAAGCAAGTGGCAAATGGAGTAAGGCGAAACTAAGAGATAGAAGCTGATAGGAAGAAGTGGTGGTTGGATTCCAGGAAGAGAATGGGAGAAGGAGAAGTAGAACTAGAAAATCATACTCTACCTGTCTTTATGAGGAGGCTCCAGTGATTTCATACTTATGGGGCAGGAAGAAGGTTCTAGGGTAGAACAGAGTCTGTTCCAGAGATCCACACTGGAGGGCTCCTCATATTCCCCCACTTATTTCTGACTTTTCCACTTTTAATGTCAGGTTTAAGTCCCTTTATTCTCTGTCAAATTTGGCCATTGTAAATAGCAGAAGAGCATTGTTAGCACATCATAGCATGTATCACATTAGGCAGTGTGCAGGTAAATAAGTCATTAGTGGTATGACTGATGTTGCTGGGTCCTATCATAATGTCACTTCCCCAGCTGATGGAACATGTTCCCCATCGAGGTCAGGGCCCTGCAGGATCTTACTCAGTTTCCCAGGACCTGGAAGACGGAGCTGTTCTACCAGGCTTTTGGTTGAGGCAGCGGGCATCCACATATGGCCTCCCCGAGATTGCTGTCTCCTACCTGCCAGCCAGCCATCTCTCGGCAACCGGCCATATATATCTGTATTAATGGGTCGGAACTTTCACCAGTAGCTATAACTACTGATTTTAAATGTTTATATTGTGCTTTTAAACTTTACTGTATTGTTGAAAGATGATGTGACCCACTCTGAGCCTGCTCACGGGATGAGTGGGATACAAATACGATAGATAGATAGATAGATAGATAGATAGATAGATAGATAGATAGATAGATAGATAGATAGATATAGGGACAGCACTGACACTGGAGTTTGAGGCAGAGGACAATCTCTGAATTTGTATTTCCATTGTATGGTCTATTGTTGCTGTTGAGAAGTTGTTTCAAAATGGAGAGCTGTCTGTAGTCAAGGATCAACCTAATTTCCAAGGCCTGTGAGAGGAATGATCAACTTCCAGAAGCTATGGTAGATCCCTGATGAGGCACTGGAGAAGCTGGGTACTGCGCTATGACAACTGTTGGTTGTCAGGAGTATGTGCCAGTTACATTGACATGAATTTATTTATCTATTTATTTATTTATTTATTCGATTTATACCCCGCCCTCCCCGCAAACAGGCTCAGGGCGGCTGAAGACACATGTCAGGTGGAACACCACAAATGCAAATTATATATTGATGACAGCATGCAGGAATTAGTTGGAGTCGTCTTCTTTTTTAAGGTACTGCTTTACCTACTGTCTGCACAGTCTTTTTTATTGCCTCAAATTGGATGCGATTACACATGCCAGAAGATCCAGCATAGGCGCGAATGCTCGATGGATCAAAAGGGTGCGATCAGACAGCAGCATCTGGGAAGTGTCCCTCAACCATCGGCAACCCGCACTGCTCCACTGCAGAAGCAGAATTAAAAGACACCGGGGAAAACCTGGTAGTAAACTGGTTGTGACGGGCCATGGATGGACTTTCCCATGTCTGATCATGTAAGCACGCTTCTGAACCATTGGGATGGTCTGATCAGGCTATCCCAGCTTGGTGCCATTCCCCCCCTCACAGTATGTGAATCATCACATACCCATAGGGGACCCTCGGTGTGAAGATGTGATTCCTCATTTATGTACATTGGAAACAAATGGGAAACTGACTCACCCACAGTTGCGTCTGATCACACATTGATGGGCTGGGCCCACAGCAACAAAGGGCTGTGTGATCTCGCAACCACTGGTCTAATTCTTCCAGAGGGAATAGCCTTGCTTCCTCTCTGCTTCAACTGGCGTGTGTGACTGCAACCATTGTTGGTTTCTTAGACGATCAGCTGTGCCAGTCAGCTGAGAAAACAAGTTTTATTGCATATTTAGATGTGCTTTAACAGATCTGGTGTTTTTTTTCTGTCAGTGGTCAGGGCATAGGAAAGCCTGTGAAGACCCCCTGCTGGTATTCTCTTTTTTCTTTTTTCTTTAATTTACATTTATGCAGATCTCTTACCAAATGTTCCTTAGAGTCTTCAGTACAGGTGGCCTGATGAATTTGGTTTATACATTCGAGTACAATTAGCTTGCATTGTCAGCGTCCCAGACATCTGTGGTTTATTTCTTGTAATCTTAAATAGGATGGTCTGAGTCATACATTTATATAAAATGTTTTCAGAATCTCAAAATGTTTGTAATGAGGACTTTAGCATAAGGAAAACCCTTTCTTTGCTCATTCCCTGTGTTCCTCAAATGAATCAAATTATTCACAATGAGAATGACATTCTCAAGGCATTTCTAACTCTGCACAAAAGGCATTTCTGTTGTTCACATAATACATATCCTTTTTTGTGGATGCATGAAGATTTTGCATGAACAGGACTGTTGCTCATGATAACTGTTTAAATGTTGCCAAAATGCTAATCGTTTTAGTAACTGTGTGACAGAAAACACATTTTTCAGTTTTCTCTTTTATTCTCCTGATTGCGTCTCTGTATTTTGCCATTTAGCCTCATACATCCTCCAGCTAACCTCTACTTCTTTGAGATAAACATTTAGCATCCCAGTTTTAAACAGTTGTGTCAGAGTATCGTATTACCACTACAGCTTTCAAAAGCTGGTTGCCATCTCATAAATTACAAGCAGAGACTGTCTCATCCCCCCCTTGCTTCCTCCCCCTCCTCCAACCCCTTCTCTCAATTTCTCTTGTCTCTTAAACTGTGATCAGATGACAAATTTAGTGCAGTCTGATGCCACCTCTAATTTCACCTCTAATCTCTAATCACACCATGGCAAAGCAGCGGTTATGCTGTTTCATGTGAGGTATAAGATAGTTGAGAGCAGGGCTTTTTTTGTAGAAAAAGCCCAGCAGGAACTCATTAACATATTAGGCCACACCTAGCAGCAGAAACACATTAGCATATTAGGCCACACCCCTGACGGCACAGCTCCCTCCCAGGATTGGCTTCCCCAGGTGCCCCGCAGCTTGCGGGGGTGCATGGGGTACTCAAGGGGAGGAAGGCAGTTTCTGGATCGGCTTCCCCAGGTGCCCCACAGCTGGAGCAGGGTGCCTGGGGAACCCAAGGAGGGTAGATTTCCTACCCTGCTCCTGATTTTGAGTGCAACACCTTGGAGCTGCTTTTTGAGGGTTTTTTTAAAAAAAAGATTGGGGAAGTTTAACAGGGAACTTTGTGTAACATGAGATTTTGTTCTCGATGTAAAAATTCCTTGTTGCCACAAATGGAATCAGCTGTAGTTTCCAAGCACTTTTAAAAGCAGCCCCAGACAGGGCACTCAGCAGGACATGAATTATAACAGGGCACAGATTGTATATGAATTATAACAGGGCATGAACTGCAGATATCAGATTTTACCAGCTGCATACAATATTTTGCAAAATCTAGGCTGCTTCTTAATTTCTGTGAATCAGAACCGTTCTTCATTTCTGGTCTGTCTAAAATATACTCTGCCAGGCTGATTCTTCTGTCTAGTGCTTTTAAACTCTGTAAACCACATGACATATTCTTTTATCACTCTCCCAGTTTGCCTCTCATTTTTCTGATAAATTAGCATCTCATTGTACTTCTGCTGTTTCCTACTTCTAATATTGTCCGTAATATTGTTTCTGTCTATAGCATAGGCATTCTGCTTTTAGCATCAACACCATCTGTTACCTTGCTAATATCAGCTTTCTTCAATCATAAATCTCTGTTATAGGAAACTGTTGGCAGAACAACTGTTGTAACAGGAATTGTCTGCATTTGGCACTCATATTTAACAATTATTTCATGTCTTGCAAGTATATGCTTGCAAGTACATGCTTCATATATTTTGGTTTTTGTAGTAGATAATTACTACATTAAGTACTAGGTATATTTAGGGATGCCAGTCCTCAGGTGAGGGCAGGGAATTCCCTGATTTTGCAAGCTCCTGCCCACTGCCAACCAGCTGGCCAGTGGGGAGAAGCTCCACCCTCAAGAGCAGCCAGGCCTCTCCCTCCCCTCCTGCAAGATTTAAAGGGCCCTCCAGAAGATCAGCTGGAGCACATGGCCTGCCAATCAGCTGGAGAGCCCTTTAAAACAGGGGTGTCAAACATGCAACCTGTGGGCCAGAAGTGCCTGCCTAGGGCTTTAATCCAGCCCGCGGCTCACTTCCCCTCCCCTCTCCTCCCCCCATCCTCAGCCCTCTGAGCTGCTGCTTAGTGCAAGGAGCACAGGGCAGGGCCGCTTCCCAGTTCCCAGCCACATGGATCAGGTACAGTTGTTTATTTCCTTAAGTCTGCTGTGTAAAGGGGAGGGAGCTTAGTCATTAACATTGCTGTACTTCATAGTAGTTTTCTTTTGTATTGATTGCACTTGAGGCACCAGCAACATGAGTCTCCTGGAGCTGTTTCTTTAAGTTTGCTGTGTGTGGTGGGGGAGAGTTTGGTTGTTAACATTGCTGAACTTCAAGGTAGTTTTCTTTTGTATTGATTGCACTTGAGGCATTAGCAGAGTCTCCTAGAGGTGTTTCTTTAAGTCTGCTGGGGAGGGGGTTGGTTGGTTGCAAACATTGTAATCCATCTTGATGGAGTCTTTTGTGTTTATTGAGTATGACACAGGAGCCACCTAGGTCTGCTAGAGTTCTGGTTTATCAATAATCCCTGTCCTTCCATGCTTCTTGGGGTTAGTGTTTAGTTAGTATTAGGTTTTTGCCAGGGCTATCCAGGCCATGGCTTAGTTGAATAGCCTCTGCTTGGCATGCAGGATTCTATCCCTGGCACCTCCAGTTAAAAGAACCAGGCTGTGGCTTATTATGAGAAATACTTCAGCCTGAGACCCTAGACAGCCACTGCCAACTATGAGTAGACCTAGAAGGGAAGAGAAGCTTACAATGCGCAGCCATTTCATGTTTTCCCTTGAGTTCCAGGCTCAGAGTATGGAGCATGAGAGCAGGCTGGGGAAAGTAAAGTAGTATTCTCTGCACAAGCTAAGACACTGCCAATGCCAGGCTTCAGAATGGGTAGTTAGGCTGGGGAAAGGTTCAGTGATGGGGGAGGATATGGAATTTCCCCCCGTCACAAGTTTTGTAGGCCCCCACTTCTATAATGGCACTTTTACTCACACTAAATAACACACTTTCAATATACTTTGCAACTGGATTTTACTGTGTGAAATGGCAAAATCCACTTGCAAATGGTAGCTGAAGAGGACATTATTTAGCATGTGTGAAAGTGCCCTTATTTGCCAACTCTGGGTTGGGAAATATCGGGAGATTTGGGGTGCAGGGCCCAGGGATGGCACAATTAGGGGAGAGGGCGGGAAGTCAGCAAGGTCTAACTCTGTGCACCCCATCCTCCAAAGCAGCCATTTTCTCCAGGGGTGCTGAAGTCTGTCATCTGGAAATCTTTTGTAATTCCAGGAAATCCCCAGGCCCCACCTGGAGGTTGGCAACCCTATTTACAGTCTGACCTGGCCAAATTCCATTTATGTCAGATCTGGCCTTCACAACAAATGAGTTCAATACCCCTGCTTTAAAACTTGCAAGAGAGGAGGGAGAAGGACAGCTGCCAGTCACACATCTGAACTGCAAGTGGCGAATTCGCCACTTGCAGTTCAGGCACCAGTGGCCCCCACTTGTAAAAAGTATTTAAAGGGTCCCTTTACTGCCTTCATATGTAACTTTCAAATTACAGCCAACTTTGGAATTCCAGGTCCATAATTACTGCAAGGGGATTTCTTTGCAGCCCATGATGACACCAGTCATGAATGCAGCAGGTTATGTCATTTTGACTCCACTCATGGAATCTTCATCCCTGATTATGTGCTGCTGTGTCCTCAGGCTCTCTTCAGAAAGACATTAGGAGTTGTTTTTGTATCAGTCATCTTTTTGGTTTCTTTTCTGATGTTGAGAGCCATTTTTAAATGTTCATAGTGTATATGTAGCTGGCAAATATCTCTTACTGGATTTAGTCATTCATTCTTCTATTCAAATGCTCCACAAGGTGGCTTACATTGAGTTAAAATGAAAGTGTGTTAAATCAAAATCCAAATATATTTAAACCAGTCCCAAACAAAAAGAGCAACACACAACTAACAACAATACAATAATATGAAAAAAACATTGATAATAAAAGCAGAATGATGCAAAAACTATTCATTTACCTCCTCAAAAGCTCTATAAAACATTATAGCCCAAAACTCAACACGGAAAGAGTCAGGAAAAAGTTCACAATTTAGGCATCATTATTACTGAGAAAGCCAAATCTCTCATAATTTAGCATGTATCAGATGGTGGGAATGCTTGGTGCAAGGCCTCTGAAGATGACCTAAGTGATTGGGCAGGTTCATATGGGAGTGGGCAATTCTTCAAATAACTTGTATCCAGAGCATTTGAGGTTTTTAGCTTTGAACTAAGCCCAGACATCGGTGAGTAGTGTGGCGCACACTGATCGAAATTTCTTGTTGCCACAAGCTGAACTAGTTGTAGTTTCAAAATGCTTTCAAAGGCAGGCCCAGACAGACCACATAGCAGTAACCTAGTCTGGAATTATAACAGGGTGTGGACTACAGAGGCCAAATCTTTGTCCTTCTGGAAATGATGCATATGGCTTAATTTGGTAAAAAGAGTTCTTGGGCACAGTCTCCACCAAAGCATTCCTGAGAAGATCCAGTGACAGATCTAAGAGAACCCCCAAATGGCGAATGATGCTCTTCAGGCAATCTGACCTGATAATAGCATAAACATACATTCTCTAGCAGTGAAACAAATGGTAGCAGAAGAATAGATGGAAAACAAGCTAAGGGAGAAAAAGACAGATAAATCAAATAATCAGTTTTTATTTTCCAGATTTTTCAATATAAAATACCAGTAATAAAGCCCGTTACGGAAAGAAATACAATGGGCTCTAGAAAGAGCTTGCTCACATCATCTCCTCTCTCTGCTGGGGCAGCCGCATTGTCCCAGGGACTGACCTGCTCCATCCCTCCATCCTCCCACCTCATCATCACCACCGCCACCTCCCACCCAGCAGCCATGTCGCCATCCCCCCTCCCCTTCTTCCCCATGATAGCTGCTTGTGTCAAGCGGCAGATCTGCCTCCAGATTGTTCGGTACAGTGGGTGCCCTTCCCCTCTCCTCCTCCTCGGCAGTCTCTCCCCCAACTCTGCCTGCATGTATTTTCCATCCTCCTTTTCCCCGCCCCACTCTATCTCTCAGCCATTTTAAACAGTGTGAGGTGGGCAATGGAGCCGGCACGTGAGGTGGAGCCAGTTCGAGTGGCTGGAGGCGGGGAGGAGAGGTAAGTGGCCAGGGCAGCGGTGGTGTGAAGGGGGAACTGGCCGCTGCTCACTAGGTCCCCACCCCATTTATGGGGTGCATAAGAGATGGGGGGCTGTGGGAGAGGACCAAAGTGGGGAAGTGAGCCTGAGGGAAGGAGGGCCATCCCCAGCCCTGTGTAGAGTTCTGTTCGACCCTTCCATCAGCTCCGAGCACAGTGAGCCTGAGATGGTGGCCACTGCCTCTGTGGGCGGGACTCCACAACACAGCCAGTGCCTTCTAATGGACAGTTCAGGCAGCCAACTGATTTTGGCCTGGATAGAATGTTGCCACTCAAAAACTGGATTATATATAAGGACAGGATTACTTCTGCCTCCTATGAAAATTTTCAGTTCTCACACTGAAAAATCATAAATGTTCAGCCAACAAGTATATGGCTTATGATTGACCACAATGAATACAATCCATGTGTTTCATTCACTGATGACCATTTCTCTTTGCCTTCATAGCTGTGGCCTTCTGGTATTCTTTTTTTCTCACTCAGTTCATCCATGCTAATCTGATAGGGCAGACTATCAGAGAGGACTACTAAAACTCCCATGGTTGTTTTTCAGCTGTCTTCCTACTTTTGCCACTGTGGGAAATCTCAGTGTAAAACCTTTTTGAAGATGAAGAAGAAACAACTTCCTCATGAGAGAAATATTCAGAGATCCCCCCCACACACACACACACAATAGACTAATCAGTGTTGGCATCTAATACTTGCGAGTGTTGCCTCTGAATGTTGACATTCAAAGGGCCCTTTGGCTCAGTGGTAGAGTGCATACTTTGTATGAAGAATAGAAGTATTCAGGCTCAATCTTCTGGTAAAGGACCTAAGTTAACAGGTATTGGGAAAGATCATTGCCTGAGATATTGAGAAGCTGCCAGTTACAGAAATGGTCTGATTTGGTGTGAGGTAGTATCATACATTCGTATGAAATTTCTGTGGTAACTTTAAGATTTGCTAGGGGATTCTGCCTGCAAACTACTTGGCTATAGCATGCACAAAATACTATCCAAATGGAAAGGGAGCCCTGCAATAAAAGCAAAATAAGCTAAGATCAAATGACATGTCAGCAAATTCTCATAAAACACTCTCAATCCATCACCATCTAAAGTAAAGGTTGTAAGAAGAACCAAATACTGGTTGCAGTCACACGCATGAGGTAAAGTGGGGGGAGGGAGGCTATTTCCTCCAGAGGAATTTGACCCGCAGTTGCATGATCACATCTCTCTTTGAAGCTGCAGGCGCAGTCTGTCAGTGTGTGATCAGATGCAACTGTGGGTGAGTCGGGTGGGGGGGTCCTCCCATTTTATTCCCATGCACTTAAACGAGGGATCAATGAATTGCACCTCCACACTGAGGGCTCCCTATGGAGTTTGCAATGATGCACATACTGTGAAGGGAGGGGGGGACAATGGCATGGAGTTGGGATGGCCTGATCAGACCATCCTAATGCCACGAGAGTGCACTGGAGCGATCAGACAGGGGAAAGTCCACCTGTGACCCGTCGCAGCCTGTTTGCTACTGGATTTTCCCCGGTGTCTTTTAACTCTGATTCTGTGGTGGACCAAAATAGGTTGCTGATGGCTGTGGGGCACTTCCCAGATGTTGTCGTCTGATTGTTCCCATTAAATCCACCCAGCATTCATGCCTATGTCAGGTCTAATTGTGCGTATGATCGCAGCTATTGCTAAAGTAGTGCCTGTTCCTTGATTTTGGCTTTGAAGGAAAGGGGACATGTAATTCCAGCATGTTTTGCTTTTCATTCAGGGTTCTTTTATTCCTTTGGGTTTAATCTTACTGGATTTAATGAGATGGAATGTTCTCCTCACTGAATACAAGATCACCAAAAGCAATATGTAACTTTCCTTATGTTCTTCAAGAATATATATGGGTGCATTTAGAATACATATTGAGCAGTATCCAATCAGCCACACGCAGAAATTTTCTTGGGCTGAAGGACAAGGGGATGATATCAATCCCTTCCTTTACTTGTGGAAGAGGAAGGAAAAGTGACTTCATCCCCCTGGAAATGATATTTCCAGGATTTGAAAGAAGACATAAAGGAATTCAGGAGAACTCCACATTCTGTGCATGTTGTGGTAGGATCCTGCCCCTTACTATTTATTCCACTGAAATAATATTTTATGCAGAATTGGTTTCAGCCTTATTAACTATGAATCCAATTACAGCTGAATTTTTAAGATGATCATAAAACTTTAGGATGTCTTTACTGCTGTAAGTTCCAGACCAACGTTTGCTTTAAAGAAAACGCCATTTCCACATGCCTTTTGATTGTGAGAGTAGGCAATTTTGTAAAAAGGCACACTTCATAATTTTGTTTCCTGCCATGTGCTGTACTATGCATTAAAATAGTAAGTGTAGTGATTGCTGTAATTTAAAGACTTGTATGAACATAGAGAATGGAGAGTTTGCAAAGGTTCCCTGCTTGCTAATATGGAGGAGCTACAGGCAGGAGGACTTAGCATTCAAAGAAGCTAGGAGAGTACTGTGCTTGTTTGGCAATAAATTATTAACATTTACTTTTCCTTTGGTGCATCCCACATAAAACTGAACCCTAACTTATTACAGTAAGAATTATTCTTATTTCCATTTGGAATCCTTGTCAAATCCTTACCCAGATAAACAAAGGCCCTCTTTTACAATAAATACCTGTTATGGCCATCTTGCCCTCTTCCTTCAGTCACACACAGGATTTTCCCTTTGTTTCTAATTTCTTTCTTCCTGAGCAGCCCTTACATCTGTTTGCTTCTTATTTGTTGGTCTATGGCTGTTCCACCCCTTCACATTATTATTTATTTTGATGCTGGCCCAGGCCAGGGACTTGAGGGAAGAGGCAAAATCAACTTCTTATCTTTTACTTTTGAGAGGCACACAAGAGGCATTTGGAAGTTTAAAATAAATAAAATGTTTTATTTAACTTGGGAAAAGGTCAGGTGGAATCAGGGGTAGGGTGTATGAGGTGAACAGATTATAAAAACTGAGGTAACTTTGTAATCACACTACCTTAAGATAATTTGTTGCCAACAAGCAAGTGTATTTACTCTCCTACAAGGTTTTGAAACTTTGAGGCAGGAACATACAACCAAGTTCCCCAAATCCCTCTATAGATACAGACAAAGGGATCACTCCTGTCTTTAGAGTGATCTCCCTTTTCAGTGGGCCAGGATTACTTCTCTTAAGTAGAAGCAATTTCTCATTTTGGCTTGAATGGGGATCCTTGTTGATCCATTCACTCCTTCTTTGCCTCCTTTCCAGTCCACCCTCAATGCTTAACTGTTTCTTTTTTAACTGTCAGTTCCCAACCATTACTTAACTGATGCTCTCCATAGAATTCCGTTTGGACAGACTATCACTCAAAGGTTCTCAGACTCTGTGAAGCATTAACCCTTCGTAGTCTGTCACACCTGTCGAGAGATCTGCTTGAGGTGGCTTATAGAATAAAAATAATTAAAAACATAAAATTATCAATATTAAAATAAGCCATAAAATCAAGTCATAAAGGTAACATTAAGCAGCTTATAATGCTATTCATAAAACAGCGGTCAGTCTAGAAGCAGATTGTAAAAACAGCTTTAAAAGATGAAATAAATGCCTGGGAAAGTACATAGGCTTTGACCTGGCACCTAAAGTAGATGCCAGCTAGCACAAAGCAGAAGAACATTCCAAAAACAAGGTGCGCTAACACTGAAACAGAAAGAAGAGATAAAATGCCAGTGGAATAAGAATTTCCTCTTGAAGCCTCCTTGTAGTTCTGCCGGCAAATCCAGGGCTCCGTTCCTGTGCATTCCTGCCCAAAAATAGCACTGCGCAAATCTATATGTAAACTTATCAATGTTATTGATTTAGTTTAACCTTTAAAAGATCCAATTTGTGGTCCCAGAGGCAAGGTAGAGGGAGGGAGGGCAAAGTGCAGAAGGAAAAAACACAGGATACCAACCAGTTTGGAAAAGAATGGCCAAAAGCATAGAGCCGGCCTTGCTGGCTAGGCGGGGTATAAATCCAAATAAATAAATAAATAAACAAAAGAATTTAATACTGTGCAGGAGCATCAGCACAGCATGGGGGTGGTTCCTGCATCAGGTGATTTGCCAATGTATCTGCCACCCCAGCCCCACTGTTGGGGAGTTGCAAACATGGAGTGACAAGCCTCTGGAACCAGGTGGGGGCCAATCGCTGCGTGGTTCCTTTGCCACCTGGTGGTGAGAGCCAGGCAGCAGTCCCCAAGATGGGCATGCATTGAAGGTTCCACTTCCAAGACCCTTAAGGGAGTCCCCAAACCAGGGGAGGCAGGCACACAGGCATCGCTTCCCCCAAAACAGAGCCTTCCCAATGCCTAAACCACCCATAAAGCTGTGACAAAGATAAACAGCATAACAGATGAAAGCAGCCTGTAACAACTGAAAATGCAGGGAGGGTAGCAAGGGAAAAAGCCTGTGAAAACTGAGGAGCAATCCCTTGTGCAGCTGTTTAAATAGGAATGGGGGCAGCACAATGACTCCAAATCTCCACAACCTGCCCTGCTCCTCAGGGCCAACCCAGCAAGGCATGGTTAGCTGTCTCCTGGCTGCATGAGGGTGTTGCTCCCTCCCCTGGCCTGGAGACCATGCGGCTAGCCAGAGGCCACAGGAACCATCTTCTGCCAGCTACCCCCAGCCCTGGGTTGCAAAAGGCAGCTGCAGGTAAGTCTTCCTGTGGCTTCCTAGTAAAAATCACTTCCAGGTTAAGCCACCTTTTGGAAAGTAGGAAAAATGGCTCCCACCGCAAGGCCATCCATATTTCTCAAAGGGGGACTGTTGTACTACTAAAAATATGTGCAGGCCAGTAACTTTTGTGGCTTTATTTGCAAGGCTGATTTGGTTTGTCTATGAGCCACAAAAATACTTCTGGTGAACTGGCACTTTAAACTAACTTCAATAAACCTTAAGCTGTTTAAGCAATTTGCAGATCACGATGCCAGCTGTTTTGTCTCACGCCTGCCACACACAAATACAAGAGGAAACGTCACATATTTGAGAAGCAGCAGCACTTGCTAATACCATGAAGAGAAACAACAGCAATCTCGCGAAGGGTGAAATATCCTGTCCCCCACATGAGCCAATTTTTCCTGATAACATGTTCTACATTTACTTAGTCGTACAGTGAGTAATTGCTTTGCTGGTTACTAAGGAAACCTTTCAGAAAGATTTCATACGGTAAATGAACTTCTGAAGCAAATAACAAATATGTGCGATATTAAATGAGGGAACGATGTGTAACAATCAAACGTGAAATTAATTTCTCAAAAAGTTGGTACAACTTCCAAAAAAGTGTGTGTAAGGGAATGTGAGGCCTGAGGTGAAGTATATGTCTTTGATGTGAAAATTGATTTCCTCTGTAGCAAAAACTGGAAGAAGATGAAACAAAAGAGAATATCTTCTTGAGCCACGGTCTGAGATTAAACAGAGCAAAAAGAGCAAGCATCTCCTACAGGCTGTTGTGTATCAAGACTGTGGTCACCAGGGACTCTTGTAATGGCGACTGCCACGTGGTCACCACACATGGCCAGAATCTACCTGAGCTTTGGCCAGGTAGAACAATAGCCAGTCGGATCCTAAACTACCGCCAATCATGAGCCTAGGTTTCCCTCAGGGGACCTATGAACTGTAACCACTATCTTAAGGTCCTATCAGGACATTGGGGTGAGGTCAGGGGATTATCTCCAACCGGCATAAAAGAGGGCTCTGAGCCCAGGGTTTCTCATGTTCCATATTGACCCGCAATAAACCACTATGCTGATTTCACTATTACCGGGCTCCTGACTCCAATACTTTCCAGAGGCGTTTTTCATTTTCTAAATTACACGTCATTTAACAGTCTCTGCCTGTTGCCTTTTGTCCTCCTTCCCTCTTTTATTCACAGAAATGCTGTTGGACAATGCAGCTCAGAAAGAAGTCATGAGAGCCTGTCCTCCAGGAAAAGAAAGATCAAGGTCCTCCTCTGTATTTGCTTATCTCCACTGCTAATCCACATGGCGTATAAACTCCTGGGAAGACAGAATAGGCATTAACAACCATGCTATTTTACTGTGTTTTCCACACAGCCAAGCACTAGTAGTTTTGCTGCCTTTTGTAAGATATAAGACCGAGAGAGAAAGAGAAAGAAACATGTAGCAACGCAAACACTCCACTATTATTTTGCTGGTAGAAAAACATACACTTTAGCTACTAATCTTAGCTACCAGTGAGAAAGAGAGAGTTGGAATAACTCCATTGTGTTCGGCCAGCAGGAATTTCAGAACACTGGCATGAGAAGTGCTGGGAAGTATTTCTCTCTTGACTGATCTCCTAGGAGAAATTGCTAGTCTCTCCAGGTGGGCAGGTGAGTAGCACATTGCATGGTTCCTCTCTCTGCTTTCCTAGACTCTCCTTACTTGCCGTATCCTTATTGAATTGAAGAGTCCTTCATTTCATCTAAGTGATCTGGCTTCCTTTTTTTGGATGCCTTTTCCACATTCCTCAACCCTCCTTTTCTCTTCATTGCCTTCTCTTTTCTCCTCATTGTTCTCCTTCTCCAATTTGAGTCTCCTGCCTGTTTATGATACTTCATAGTATTTGTTCGCAACTCTACTAGCAAACTCCACCAAGGCTCAGACTTCTGGACCATACCTATGTTACACTGTTTGAACTATAGCATTATAGGTTATCAGCAGGGCTATTTTTGGGCAGGAACGCACAGGAACGGAGTTCCGGCTGGCTCCTGAGTTGGCCACACCCAGCAGGAACTCAGTAGTGTAATAGGCCACATCCAAAAGCAGAAACTCATTAGGATTGGCTACATTAGGGGCATGTGGCCTAACATGCAAATTAATTCCAGCTACAAAAAAGCCCTGGGTTTTGACAACAAACAAGGTAAACAGAATAAGAAGCAAAAGGTGGGTGTGGCTGGATGATCACTTTTCTGGAACATGGGGTTATGGCCTAATATGCTAATAATCTGTGCTGTCAGTGGTGTGGCCTAATATGCTAATGAGTTCCTGCTGTTGGGTGTGGCCTATTATGCTAATGAGTTCCTGCTGGGCTTTTTCTACAAAAAAGCCCTGGTTATCAGGAATTCTGGATTTTGTTCTGTTGTATGTTTACACTATATCTACTCTGCCTCAACTGTATTTCAGTTGCAGTGAGGAAGAAGGAAAGTGATTATTGCTCCTTACTTATGTTTAAAGAATGGAAGACGTTGGCTGGATGAAGTAGCTTTTTCTTTCTTGCTGCCCATTTTCCTTACCAAGTGGAATAGGATTGATTACACAGCAAGTGTGACATGGTTCCAGAAGTGTAAGAGAAATGGAAAAGGAGATTCAGACTATAAAACAGTATAATTGAATTATTATTTATTTAGAAAATGTATAGGCTGCCTTTTCAGAGACCTGCTTGAGGTGGCTTTTAACTGAAATGATAAAACCATTAAAACACAACCATTAAAAACAAGCTGAAACCATTAAAACAAGCTAAGGCATAAAAATGTCATAAAACACACATAGAGAAACTTAATGTAAAAAAACAGTCCCCATGCAAAAAGCACAACATAAAATAGTTTTATATATGTATATCTATAAAGAATGTTTTACCCTGGCACCTAAAGACAAGTAAGGTAAGCCCAGGTGAGTCTCACAGGGGAGGGCATTCCAAAGGTGAGACAGACAGGCAGCTAGTCCAGGTCTTTCAGCACAGGGGTAATATGATGCCTGTATCCAGCACCCGATAATAGCCTGGCTGCTGCATTTTGAACAAATTAAAGTTTCCAAACAGTTTTCAAATGGGCTTTCCAATCCCCAGATCCTGGCAGGGGTTCTCCTGATTTGGGGGGTTTCAGCCTGCTGCTGGCCAACTCGCCAGTGGGAAACCCCCCCCCCCCTAAACAACCATGTTCTGGCATGACATCTCCAATGCGATGATGTCACCTGGAAGTGACGTCATCATGTCGGAAACATTGTGTGGGATGCTTTGGTTTGAGAGCAAAATTCTATGGTAAATTTGGCCTAAGACCATAGAGTTTTGCCCTCAAACCAGAGCATCCCATGCAATTTCACTGATGCAATGATGTCACTTCTGGGTGACATCATTGTGTTGGGGTACGTTCCAGAATGCCCCCCTGCTGATTTAGTGAGGGGACTTGGCAACCCTATTTTCAAAGGCAACCCCATGGAAAGTGCATCACAGTAATGTAACCTGAATGTGGATCATTGTGGCCAAATCACACTTTTAGAGGAATCACCATAGCTGGCATATCAGCCAAAGCTGGTTAAAGGGGCTGTGTGCCACAGCGAAGAACTGAACCTCCAGCTGCAGACCAGGATCCAACAGCACCCCCAAGCTACAATCCACTTTCAGGAGGAGTACAGTCCCTTCAAGTTGGCTGACTCCTCGGTCTTGTGTGGCTTTTTCATTGACCAACAGCCATGTTTGCACTGAACGGTTGACTGGTCCTCATCCTTCTCATTACTTTCTCCAGGATTTCCACAGATCCATGTCTCCTTTAATAAGGAGAAATAGAGCTGAGGTCATCTGCATATTGGTGGCACCATACTCCACATCCCCAGATGACCTCTTCCAGTGGTTTCATGTCGATGTAAGATGTCAAAAAGGGAGTAAGTACACAGGAAAAAAGGTTAGGATATATGTGATCAGATGGGGGTAGAGGCTGGGTGGGAAACATGGCCCTGGGTACTTTCCCTCTCTTTTGGTAGTATGACTTAGGGTCTGGGCACTTCAGAGGACTATGTGGCCCTGAGGAAATAGTGTACTGATTTCTGGAATAAGTTTAAACAAAAAATGATTTATTTAACAAAGAACAAAATAGGCTTCTGGTTATTTTGAACACTTGCTGAAGAAGGGAACTTGTAAATATAACTGGTAATACTTAGTGCTAGAAACAGTCTCTCAAACTCCACTCTGACAGGCTTATATCTCTCTCTCTCATATAGATAGCCACCCAGGCTAGTCTCTTTGTTTTATTCACACAGAATAAACATTTGTCTAACCACACAGTTTAGACGCAACTTGGTTCTTTTCCATATAGACTCTCTCACAAAACCCTTAAGTCACACAGACTATCTTCAAAACTCCCATAGCCACACAGACTATGCAGTCTCTCCAACCACACAGAACTCTTCAGGACATGCACACACAAAAATTCCTCTCAGAACATCTCCTCCCACACTCTCAGTCATCAACCAATCAAAATCACATGTCTCCCCCTATCACCCCCCCCCCACAGTACTGCAGTCACACTCAACATTTAAAGGAACACACGCACCAAAATATGAAATTATTACAGGCTCTAGTAGCAGTAGTGGGTATATAGTTATTACTTGTTCTAGTCTTATGTTATGGGGGATCTGACTTTCAGATTTTAAAACAAGCATTAGATTATTTCACTTATGACTTTAAAGAGAGAATTTTCAACTTCACTATGATCAACTGTTATCCTTGTGTTTTAAAACCAGATCCTTAACATTAGTTTTCAGAACAGTTTTTTTAAAAAATATGATATCTGAGTGGTACAGTTTAAATCTAAATTGCAACTGCTCAGATCCTTTCAAACCTGACTCTCAAATGACAAATGAGCTAAACAGCTGAGGGCAAAGGGCTAACAAAACTGTCAGTTTGATTTAGCATAAATATCTGAGAAAGAAAACAAAAACATACCTTTCACTTTACCTAAAAATTATGTTGTATAATGCAGCAAAGGCAGAAAGGAGGATATGCTGGAAAAGCATGCGGTAAACACAAAGGCCCAATTTATTACAAAAATGATTTTGCTCAAAGCAATTTTGGCAATCCGTAGAACCTTTTCATAAGGTTCAGTGATGGCAAATTGTTATCATTCATCTACTAACTAGATTGCATTTTTCACAGGTAGCTACTTATTTTGAGCAAAAGGATTGCTGCCTCTGAAAGTCATCTTAGTTTTTTTTTCTTTTTAAGCAAATGAGCCAGGTTAAGCTATTGTAGCCTTTTCAACAAAATTACACAATTAATCTTTGCAGAATCTAGGTGCAATATCATACACATAAGCTACCTGGCTAAGTGGAAGACACTTCAATCACTCTCCCAGCTCCTTCACAGACAGCATATCTTGCCTCAGAAATTCTTTGGGAGATCAAGTGAAGCAACTAAATTCAGAACCTGGAAAGCAGAGTGAAAATCTAATTGTATATATTTATTACAAGAAATTCAGCAACATTAACAATGATTGCTATTTGTTTGCAGTGTACAGAATACCCTTTTCTAAAATAGAACTTCTACAATGTATCAAATCAAATCAAATAGAGCTGCCTTTAAATCCAAATTGAAGCCAATGCTTGAGAGATCTAAAGTGTAAGATCAGCAACATCTGTGAAAGTTTTCACAGTTGTTGGCACTCTGTCCTGGTCCACCCCTGAAAGGGAGTAAAAAGACAACAAAGACCCAGAGGTAGGAGATGGACTACTCCACAAACTCAGTGCTGTACAAAGACAAAAATGGCCCAAATTAACTTTGAATTTGTGTCTCAGGCATTCCAGTAGGAAAGCCTGGAGCCTGTTGAAAAAACTAGGTGCAAGCCTCCTTGTGCTCTGAGGAAATCTGGAGGTAACATCAAACCAGGTAGCTGCCCAACTGGTATCCCTATTCAGAGCTCTGAAGGATTGAGATTTTTACAATCAGGATTTTAAAAAAATATTCAAATTTTGAAACACTTCTGCCCTGAAGACTATGTGCTATCAGGGAATTTCAGTGTTGATGAGATTTCCAAGGAACTGAAGAACATCAAGAGTGGAAAGGATCCAGGCCTTGTCTGCATCCATAATGAGTTCCTGATCAACAGCAGCCTGATCACTAAGAAGTGGCTTGCAAAGTTTCTCAACATCATGAGAACAGGAAGACTCCTAGGGAAATTCAAGAAAGCAAAGATAGTTGCTATACTGAAACCTGGAAAACCAAAACATCTGGTGGAAAGTTGAAGACCTATTTCCCTTCTAAGTTTCTGTTATAAACTCCTCGAGAGGCTAATCCTGAATAGAATCAGTGACAGTATTAATGAACATGTCCCTATAGGGTAAGCAGGATTTAGGCCCCATGATAGTTGTGAAGACCAGGTTCTCAGCTTAACAACTTTTCATTAAGATAGATCAAGATGGGTAGTCTGTCTGTAACAGTAGAAAAGAGTCCAGTAGCACCTTAAAGACTAACAAAATTTGTGGTATGAGCTTTCATGAGTCACTGTTCAGTTCTTCAGATACTGAAGAAGTGAGCAGTGGCTCATGAAAGCTCATATCCTACCACAAATTTTGAATTTTAATTGAGGCAGGGTATCAGAAGTGTCTTAAGACATTAGCAGTTTTACTCTATCTGACTGCAGTTTATGACACAGTCTGGAGGGATGGTCTGTTGTACAAGTGTTTATGAGTTTTCCCCTGCAGAACATTATTTTGACTCCTAAATAACATGCTGAGTGTTAGAACTTTCCAAGGAATTATGGGTCAGTCAGTTAGCAAGCAGGAGAAACCTAATAATGATCTACCCCAGGGCTCAGTCCTTGCTCCAGTTCTTTTCAGTCTATATGTCTTTGATGTTTTGAAGATGATACCCAGAAACTTTTCTTATGCCGATGACATGGTGATTGCGGTAAGGCACAAATCAATTGAAAGTACTAAGGAAATACTGACTAGGGACTTCAAAATTTTGGTTGACTACTACCATAAATGGCAGCTTAACCCAAGTCCAGGAAAAATAGAATGCTTCTGTTTCCATCTCAATCACAGCCTTGCCAACCATGAACTGCATTTCTACCTTAGCGGCACCCAACTTACAACTGTGTACCTAAGTACTTTGGCATTACCCTGGACAGGACCCTGAGCTATAAGCACCATCTTACCAATGTAGCAGTGAAAATATGCATGTAAACAACATTCTCCAAAAATTATGTGGTACATCTTGGGGTGTGTCTGCTACAGTACTTAGATGCTCAGCTTTAGGGTTGGTGAATAGTGTTGTGGAACATGGTACTTCAGTGTGGCTCAACATCCTCCATGTCCACAAACTTAATGTCCAACTCAATATAACAATGAGAACTATCAGCAGATTATTAAACCTGCTCCAACTTATTGGCTACCCATGTTGTGCCACATTACTCCCCCACATCGCTGAAGACAAGATGCTGTTCTTCATGAATATAGAAAAATTATTGAAAATCCACAAAGACATGGCTGATGTAGGCCTATCCAGACTCAGATTCTGACACCCAGCAATAACATCAGCACAAATCCTGCAATCACAACATTTTGATCTAGAGAATGAATGGTTGCAAACATGGATGCAATCAGTTCCATCCAATATCCATAACCTGATAAACACTAATAAGGGACCTGCAGGGTATGACTTGCTATGTAAAGTATGGAAGATGGCTAATAGAATACGAACAGGCTTTGGTAGTTCTGTTATATAAATGGGGCAAAACACCGAGATCCAAATGTGATTTGAGGTGCAGCCCACCAAACTATTTTCCATCTGTCACAGGAATGTGAGCGTTGTGCTTTCCAAGGAGATATGACAGAGCTTTTTGAACACTCCCTGGCTGTGATTGATTGAAAATTTAGATATTAGTATTTAGGGGGATTGCCCAATCGATCTGCTCATCTCAACTTGGTTATGTATTTTATGTTTCCTGTGTGTGACTCTACCATATAATAAATAAATATGTGCTTACTGGTTTCTGTGAAATGTTTCATAAAAGATATGCCCAACTGGGCATTTGATTATGCCCAGTAAATCTCGGGTATGGTCAAACAGTGCATATATAATGCATATCAGTTATTTTAACTGCCATTTCATTTGCACAATCAGGATAAACAGGGCTATTTTGGGGCAGGAACACACAGGAACGGAGTTCTGGCTGGCTTTCGAAATGGCCACGCCTACAGCCTCTCCCCACTCAGGTTCCCCAGGCACATCGCAAGCTGTGGGGTGCCTGGGGAAGTCAAGCCAATCCAGGGAGGGAAGGCAGTTTAAACTGCTCCCCTTCTCAGGTTCCCTCCTCTGGGGAAGCTGATCCAGAAACTGCCTTCCTTCCCTCGGGTTCCCCACACGCCCCGCAAGCTGCAGGGCACCTGGGGAAGCCGATCCTGGGAGGGAGCTGTGTGGTCATGGGTGTGGCCTAATATGCTAATGAGTTCCTGGTGGGCTTTTTCTATAAAAAAAAAAGCCCTGAGGATAAAGGTTAAATGGCTGGATTGTTTAATATCTTTCAAAGTATGTTCCACATGGTAAATAGTCATTGTGCAGGTGAGAGATCTGAGGTGTTCAATCAACATGCTATACATGACAATACAACCTACAAACTTGATCCATTGGTCACTTGACTTTTACACCTTCACTCATTCTATCATCTTTAATGCAAAGTTCCAGTCTGAACTAGCACTAATAGAGATTACTCAAAATAAAGCACTAGCTTCTCTGATATTTTGGTTAACAAGGAATCTGCTGTTCACATGGGACATGTTGGATGTCTGTGGACTGGGGTCAGGAATTGGTAGTACAGGTAGCAGTGTTGTTGATTCATCACCTCCATGCTTAAAATTCTTTACCCAATTGATCCAATGTTCTGCTGTACATAGCATGTAGAAAATCAATCAACTAAGTCTACTTCTAAAAAAATTCTTGTGGCTTATGTAGGAAGGAAGAGTGACTTTATTCTAAAAATCTTAACAACCTTTTTATACAATGCAAAGAACATTGTCACTGCAGTATTAAAGCAAACACCATTCAATAACTAAAGACTACACACATCACAACCTAAAGGTCAACATATTAATAAGGACCATTTTGAGGCAGCTTGAATAGCAAATTATTTTGCAAATATTCCCTTGAACAGTAGAACTCCCAATGGGAGTAACAGCACAGCCTACCCACAAAAAGATTATTACTTGTGGCAAACTAGCTTCCCTTTGGTAATTTTTCATAAAACAGTCTCTTACTGCACAATATTCATGCTGTCTTGGATATGTGAAATTCCCTGACAACTTGTTCTAACATATACTGCTCAAACTATGCTAATGATTCACAACAGGCATTTTTTGTTGTTCTCACTTATTAAGCCCTTAGACATTTTCCCCTTAAACAAAGCTTTTATGAAAATATGTTTCATGCCTTTTCTATGAGGATTTTTCTTAAATTGAGGGTCATTAAGAGGTATTTTGTTAGTTTGAGACTTTTACAAACAATTACAGAGGTTGTGACCACTGCTGTTAGTTTTGTGGTGTGATGTGTCATATTTTTGCAGAGGAGGTCAATTGTGGGCAAGTTTTCCATGAGCACAGGTGATGGGGGTCACAAAACCAGATTAGCTTCAAAACAGAGCCACTGAACATGTTTGTGACAATTACTGCATACCGAGCATTTAATCTGTTGCTGCTACATAGTGAGAGGATATTGAGGTCACACAGGAGTTTGGGACTCTACTGCATGGAGAATTTCTAGTATTCCCTTTCAAACAAAAACAATGTCCACTGCAGTTATGACTTGAAATGACTGGAGAATTTCATTTTGCCGTTTGATTGTACAAATGCTTATCTGATTAGCATTGCAGATGGCTCAGGACCCTTTTATGTCCAAGTTAAGTCCATTTAAAAGGTGCCACTTGTTTTGTATAAATGCTGTCACTTACAACAGGTGGGAAGATATGGCAGAGTGTTGGTATTGGAAGACAAGCAGGGAGATGTAATGGTGCATGGTGTAATCACTGCATGTCTATTCTCCATCTCATCACTCAAAATATGGGTGGGGAGGCTCTGTTAGGTGGCTGTACTTCAACCTTGGTGCTGTGCAATGCCAGATCTGTGAAAAATAAGATTGCAAGAATATCTGACCTCACCTGTTGCATGAGGGACAGGTCAACCTGGCTTGCTTCACTGAAACCTGGCTGGGTGACTCTGATGAGGTCACTCTGATGCAGCTCACATCAGCTGGATATAATGTCCTTCACCAGCCTTGAATGCGTACCCGGGCACCAGAACAGATTAAGGATCCTGCTGGTGTACTGGCTGTTTATTTTACCAGTGAAATCTCAGGCTGAGCTGATGAATGTGGTACCAGATTTGGTGCTGAGAACCCCTAGGGTGATTGTCCTTGAGGATTTTAACATACATGCCGAGGCTACTTTATCAGGTCAGGCTCAGGGCTTCATGTCCACCATGACAACCATGGGTCTGTCTTAGATTGTAATGGGCCCAACACACAAAAAAGGACAAACGCTGTACCTTCTTTTCTGCACTGAGCAGCCTGCTGATGACCTGATTAGGAGGCTGTAGATTCAACCGTTGTCATGGTCAGATCTCTATCTTCTGAAGACAGGGTTGAACTTGCTGCCTCCTCCCTGCAAAGGCAATGGACCAATTTGGATGGTCCACCTTTGAAGATCAATTGATACTGTTGAGTTCCAGATGTCTCTTGGGGGGATTTTAAGAGTCTCCTCAGTGAGTCTGTGGAGTTCCTTGTGGCTTTATGGGCTGATGGGCTGACTGGGGTCATAAACAGAATTGCTTCTGTTTATATAAGACCTAACCAGATGACATTAAGGCCACTGATGAAGCCACTGCCCAGCGTGGGGGGAGGCAGGAAGATAGGAGCACCAGGTTGACCTGTTCCTTCAAGTACTTGAAGGGCTGTCATATACAGGATGGTACGGAGTAGTTTTCTTTGCCCCAGAAGGCCAGACCAGAACCAGTGGTTTGAAATTAAATCAGAATAGTTTTCGGCTAAATGTTAGGAAGAATTTCCTGACAGTTAGAACAACTGTCTCTGCTCAGTGAAACAGGCTTCCTTGGGAGGTGGTGGTGCTCCTTCTTTGGAGGTTTTCAAACAGAGCCTAGATAGCCATCTGACAGCAATGCTGATTGTGTGAACTTAGGCAGATCATGAGAGGGAGCGCAGGAAGGGTTGCCTCAGTGCTTGTGGCCCTTTCTTACACTCCCAGAGAAATGCTGATTGCCACTTAGGGGTCAGGAAGCCATTTTTTCCAGGCCAGTTTGGCCAGGGATCCTGGAGGGTTTTTTTGTCATCTTCTGGGCATGGAACAGTGGTTAGTGGGGATATGGGGGGAGGTATTTGTGAAATTCCTGCATTGTGCAGGGGGTTGGACTAGATGACCCTGGAGATCCCTTCCAACTCTATGATTCTATGACCAATGGAAACCACTGCTCCCCTCTACCAAATGCCTGGTTGATACAGACCTATTGGCAAGTTTAGGGGAATGTAGTTCAGGGGTATTAAGCCATCTAGGTAAATTATTTATATAGAAAATACATAATATCAGAGCTAACAGGCAACCTTGTCTAACACCTCTGAAGATTTGAATTGGCTCAGTAAGATATTCTTGTCTACTACATATGGCTCTTAAAAAGGTTTGATCATGCAGATCCTAGAAAAAGCAATAGCAGATCCTAGAAAAAGCAATAGCAGATCCTAGAAAAAGCAATAAGAAACTACAAAAAAACCTTTACAAAGACAAGAAATATATGTGATATAAGAACTAGGGGAAGATCTTTAAAGAAAAAGAAACAAATAGACCAAGTAAATTGCAATATAGCATGTGGAGGTTCCGTGCGGTCCCCACTGCTTGATACATATAGTAAAATTTAAGGTCTATTGGAAAATATTACAAGAATGTACGATTTTGTAAAAATGGAAACTGTCCTAGTGGATGTATAAATAATGCCTTGTAGTTTGGAAGTCTCGAAGAATATATGTCTGTGAAAATGAAATAAAAAACTTTATCAAAAAAAAAAAAAAAGGTTTGATCATGCAGAGCCCATAAAAGACATAAAAGTCTTCTGTCTATAGTTGAATTTAACATTTATCCCATAGTTGAGCTCTAGATACAGAATCAAATACGGTTTTAAATCAACAAAAGTGGCATATAATGAAGTTACTCCCTTGGCTTAATATTTCTCAATAAGGTGTTGAATGGTAAGGCACCTACCACCATACCCTCCCTTTACCCCTAATCACTGGGATCCCCAGCCTGATCCTGGTGCTCTCAATATTTGCTGGAATCATTTGTGCCATCCTCTCCCTTCCACACCCACAAAGCAGTAACCTGATGGTATGCTAAATAAAAAGCTCATAACAGATTGTTTGATGTTGCTTATAGGTTTTGATATGTATGTATGTATATATATATATACAGAGAGAGAGAGAGAGAGAGAGAGAGATGTGTGCTAAGTGCCCTCCAAACAAGAAAATAACAAAAGAGACTAGATTAAAGCCATAACATCATTCAGTGTCTGGTAATAAAAAACAACCACATTCCTTCATAGAAAAAATACACAGGTCAATGAAATTTCACATAATTTCCAAAATGTGATCCTCCATGAACCTCCATCTCATTTCCCTGCATGTATGAACTAGGTCTTATTGGCTTATAGGATAGTTTAGCCTAAACCCAAATAGTCAGTGTCCAAGATGGATCTCAGAGTAGTGAGAGTACTGAACTAAACTGATTGTCTTGAGATGACTAGGAGAGCAGGGAGCAGGCCAGAGCTGGAACAGACAATCAGAATAATGATAGTCTCAAAAATGGTAAAAGTAGTGAACACCACCACAAATTGGCTATCATGAGGGCAATCAGAAGATCTTGGAAGGTTCCAAGCCAAGTGCCTTCCTAGGATGGGGGCAGCTATTTACTAACGGAAATTCCCTGCAGACGCAAGGGTGATGCTTCCCCAGGTCTTCTGTAGCACCTCCTGCTCCAGTGTTGTATAGGGAAGAGAAGACTGGCTCTCTGCTTTGCAAAAGAGAAGGTCTGGGAAAGTAGCAAGTTAATGCCAGAAAGCATATCCATTTGTACCACACTAAGTATCATTTCTGTATTTGGTCTCGGTTTCAAATTTCAGCAGCCTGCCAGGTAAGTTAACAAATCCATATCTTTGATGTCCAGTATTTTCTTAAGAACACTACTTAGGAAATACTTTAGCATTTCCTTTGGACTATAAAGTAGATTAGGAAATTAAATTGTATAGCTTGTATTTAGGAGACTACCAGATCTTTTAGGTGCATAAAGTGCTTTTTCTGTTAAACAAAATAAAATTAGAAAACTAAAAATGCTATTACTCATAAAATGTTGTACTGATTTCCACCAATTCCCCCCTCAGGACTTGGGAGACATCACCCCACGCAGGTGTGAGTACTCAGTACCAGTGGAATACAAGTTAGAATGAAATGTAGAACAAACGGGAAAACAAGTTAGAATGAAATGTAGCAGTTTTTGCCCTTTTATCTTTTTTTCCTGATCACTGATCTGCAGTTTTCCTGTTCAAAAGGTAAATAGCGACCATTTCTTTTGGGACTGTTATTCCATTTTCTTCCTTCTTTGCACAATGCAAGCTAATGCCACTCCAGTTCACCCTGGTGTTAAGATGAATGCTGGTATTCATATTCAAAATGCTAAAACATTTGAGACTGATGACTGAAGTGGGCACATTTATTTGACTTAAGAAAGGAGAAATTGGAAATGATCATTCCATAGAAAAGTATTGCAGAGAAGAGCCATCAGATAACACACTGATGAACTGGAAGGCAAAATGACCTTTCGTGTGTCAGGATTATGTTACTGGTCATACATATGCATGATCACATGAAGCTGGTCTATCAAGGTACGAACTGTTTACTCTGACTGGCAGTAGCTGTCTAAGGTCTCAGGTAGAGATGTGAACCATCTTACCTGATCCTTACCTGATAAAAATTGAAACTTTCACTTTTGCAGAAAAACAAATGAAAAAGATCAGATCATGAAATCTTTATCAGACATAGTGAAAGAACTATGGATGGAGAAATCCATGCCAATGATTTTAAATCCCTTGAACAAGAGCCAGTGGCAGAATGAAGTTAGCATTTACTGCATGTAAAAAGAAAAAAAGTAGTTAATGGCTGAGAAATTGATTTTAGCACATATCTTTACTTAGTTTTGAGAAGTAATTGGAAAGGACTAAATATACCTCCACCTTCTAAGAGGAAGAGCAAATCAGGCAATTAGGAATCTATGAAGAAATATAAGCACAGCACAGAGCAATGCACACTCTGCATGAGAATTTTGAGCTCCTACAGCTAACTGTGCATCAATTCATGTAAATGTAGCTTGACAATTCCAATCTGAGATTCTCAGAGGAGAAATGAATTGGGATGGTGAACTGTAGTTTTGTGAACTGATCTGTATAATGGCTTGTGTGATGGACTGCACTTTTAAACATTTAGAAGTGCTGTGTAAAGAGATAAAGGACTGTGAAGGGCTAATTCTTCACAGAGACAGAGAGCCTTGAGTGACAGACTGTTCCAAGAGATCTGATTGATTTTGCATCAGCTGAACAGAGAGAAGAGTTGAGTACTGACAGTTTCAGAATTCAGCCCTGACTGAGAGTAGTTTAACACAGATAGGAGAACTGGGGAAAAGTTGGCAAGAATGAGTTGGTAGTTAGCTGGAGCCTCCCATTTAGGCAAAGCAAAGTGGATAGATCTTCTAGAGAGAGAAGAATTTCCCTACCCAGTCAAACAGGGAGTAAGTTCTAAAGAGTACAGATATCCCCGGTCTGGTGTAGTTAGGAACTGCCTGTAGAAACCTTAAGAGTCAGTTAAAAACTCAAGACAAGTACTGGTGTTTCAAGAGATGGGGTTTGGATACTGGAAAGAGTGTACCAGCCTTCTGGAAACTAAAAGAGTTAAAGAATACTCAAAGACAGTGTGCTGAAGTGTTTGGGGAAAACACTGGAACAAAAGTCTCTCAACATAAAGATTTAAGTCACTGTGAAAAGCTTAAGAAACTCTCATTGGCCTGAAACATAAGAACTAAAGTCTGTGCATGTACTGGTTTTACCTCAGAAATTTCAACCCCTGGTTTCACCTAACCTTTTCCCATTATGCTGAATAAAATATTTTGTTAATTTGAATATAAAAATGTCTCAAGAGCTATTAAAGTTAAAGGGGGCTCCCAATCCTTCCCTCGGGTACCTGGTCTGAGCAAACAGCCAAAATATTATCGTTTGACAGGGTACAACAGCCAGAGTTATTTCTGGAAAGAACAAAACACATCACTAGGGCAGCTCAGTCAGACAGGCAAAGAAAAAGGGAGGGAAAATCTTTCCTCTGAGGAGAGGGACGAGGCCGGGGGCTGTCATAGCTTGCTTTGCTCAATAAGAAGCTGACCAAATGCTTTT
Source organism: Lepidodactylus listeri (assembly GCA_029233225.1). Taxonomy (NCBI): domain Eukaryota; kingdom Metazoa; phylum Chordata; class Lepidosauria; order Squamata; family Gekkonidae; genus Lepidodactylus; species Lepidodactylus listeri. Next base: position 55,470,741 of record JARCFY010000006.1, read on the forward strand.
ACAGTCTCAGAATTTATTGTGCAATGATCTTTCACAGAACAGCCTATCTAACCAGAGGCATGGTTAGGCTGTTTGCTGCAAAGTCCTGTGACCTTATAATACCATGCAGCCTGAACCTATACATGCTTACTCGGATGTAGGAAGCACAGAATTTTGTTCTAGCAGTTGTCTCAACCTGAATGGAGGTCTGCATAAAAAGAGTGTGTCTTAAGTTTCTTGACCATAGCAAAGACTGCACAGTCTTCACAGGCTGTAATTGATTGCTAAGATGGGACTCCTGTGGAATTAGATTGCCTTCTGCTACCTCCAGAGTGTGCTGCAAGTAGTTCTGGGATTGTCAGAATTTGAGAAGCAGAAGAGGGCTACCTTTTCAGTTCAGTCCCATTCCTGTCTCTTGAGGCTCTTCCTAATATTTTAGGGATGGGGGGTGGGGAAATGAGTCTCTCAAGTACTCATTGCTGCCCAAGTAGGAGTGAGAAAATTATGCAGCTGTCCCAGGTCACCTGCTCAGCAAGGCTTCTCCTAATTTACACATACTCTATCTCTTACTCACCACTAACAAGTGAATTATTAAGGTATATTCCATCTGAAGGCTTGAGCTCAGGTGTCTTCTGCCGCTTTGCCATAATGTATTTATTTACTGATTTATTTATTTATTATATTCAGTGTTTATACCACCCATTCTCTAAACAGGGCTCAGGGTGATATACAGAACAGATGGCAGTCAAACTTCTGATTTGTGCTACCCCTTTGCAGGATGGGAGAGTGCCAGCCAGATGGATGTCATCACTGTACTCAACCAAACACCTAGCAGAACATCTCTGCCTTACAGGCCCTGTGGAACTGTAACAAGATCCATAGGGCCCGGATATTACTCAACAGAAAGTTCCACCAGCTTGGGGCCAGGGCACTAAAAGCCCCAGCCCTGGTTGAGGATAGCCAGATATCTCTCAGGCTGGGGACCACAAGCAGGTTCTTATCCACTTTGCGCAATGCTCTTAGAGGAGTATACAGGGAGAGGCAGTCCCAAAAATACATGGGTCCCAGATCATTAAGGGCCTTCAAGGTAAGCACCAAAAGCTTGAACCTGATCTGGTGCTCAACCAGTAACCAGTGCCTCTCGCACAGCACAGATAGAATATGTGCTGATTGTGGAGTCCCCATGAGGGACCAGCTGAAGTTTCCAAGTCAGTCTCAAGGGTAGGCCCACATAGAGCGAGTTAAAGTAGTCTAATCTGGAGGTGACCATTTTATGGATTACTGTGGTAAGGTCAGGATGGGACAGGTCAGGGGCCAGTTGCCTGACCTGGTGTAGCTGGAAGAATGCCAATCTGGCAACATTTGTGATCTGGGCCTCCAGTGACAAGGAGGAATCCAGAATCACATCCAAGCTCTTGACAGTTAATACCAGTGTTAAGTGCACACAGTCAAGAGCTGGGAATTGGCACCCCAACCCATCTTAGCTGGATTCAGTCTCAGCCAGTTTTGTTTCAACCATACTACCACGGCCTCCAGTTCCTCAGTCAAAAGAGTTGGGGAGGTATCTAGCTGACCTCCCATTAACAGATATAGCTGGGTATCATCAGCATACTGATGACACCCCAGCCCAAAACTCCACACCAGTTGGGCAAGGCGGTACATTTAGAGGTTAAACAACATCTGGGAGTAGACTGCTCCCTGAGGGATGTCATTATTAATTTATTTATTTATTTCAATTTATACCCCGCCCTCCCCACCTTAACGGCAGGCTCAGGGCGGCTACCAACAAATTTATTACACATTAAAACCATAAAAGCATAAAACTCACAATACACAATAAATCACACCACAAGATGGCATAAACTTCATTGACCATATCTGAACAGCGTCACGGATGGTACCCAATTCCAGTCGGTGCTAGATGGTCTAGGTTGGTGGGTTCCACTAGTGGGCCAGGCTGTAAAATCGGGGCGACCCCTACTTGAAGGCCTGGTGGAAGAGCTCCGTCTTGCAGGCCCTGCGGAACTGTAAGAGGTCCCGCAGATCCCTGATGTTTTCTGGTAGCTCATTCCACCAGTGCAGGGCCGCCACTGAAAAAGCCCTGGCCCTCGTAACTGCCAATCAAGCCTCCCTCGGCCCTGGGACAACCAGGTGATTTTGGGACCCCGACCGCAGCGCTCGCTGGGGTACATAAGGGGAGAGATGGTCCCTCAGGTAGATAGGTCCCTGGCCATATAGACACCCTGTCCCCTAGCATCACCCTCTGTCCCCAGACTTGGAGACATGAAGTGAAATATACTGGACTCGGGAGGCCATGGAGTGATTTCAAACAAAACTCTTTTTATTAGGTGGACAGTAGAAGCATGAGGGACAGTGGTCAGGGGGGCTGCTTATATTTACAGGTAAGCTGCACCCCCGACCTCGCCCCCATGGGGGATTGGGTAAACAGGGATTAGGTTCCCACCACCAGAGGCTATCATAGGACCATTTGAATATCCTAAGCCTCTGATAGGGGGACAATCAGGATCCTAGGGTCTATTGTCCTTCAGAGACTGAAGCTCAGGTTCGTGTCTCAGCCATTCGCTCCTGGCTAGTATCAATTACTATTACAGGAGCACCTGGCAAACATGTCCAGACATGTAGCAGGGTACATTACATGAAGTAAGCCACTTCAAGACCACCCCATGGACTCCTATATCAGTGAGGTGGTGGTGCAAAAGATTGTGATCAATCATGTCAAACACCGCTGTAATGTTGAGAAGTAATAGCAGCACTGACCTGCCTTGATCCAACTGCCTGCAGAGATCATCTGCAAGGCTGACCAATGCCATCTCTGTCCCATGTCTGGGGTGGAAATAAGACTGGAATGGGTCCAGTGCCAATGTGCCATCCAGAAATGTCTAAAGGTATCTATATATCTAATTCCGAGAGGTTTTTTCCTGTGTGGATGCTTATATCTGCCAAAAGAGAGCTCACTCTCCCCCAGCAGCTTTTCCTACATAGTCAGGCCCCTTCCTCGGTCTGCAGAAAAATCCAAAAAATTTTTTAAAAACTTCAGGGACCGTTGAATCCCCCCCAATACCTTTTGAAATGGCATCAGCTCCAGGCATCAACTGTGGGGAGATTAGAATGTTCGGGAGGGAGGGAGGTTCTAGGGTTGCCAAGCAGTCTAGGGCTGCCAAGTACCCCCCCCCCCGGCCACCAGCAGCGGACCCAGATCCAGGCTGGGAAACTCCTGGAGATTTGGGGGTATAAGCTGGGGAGGACAGGGACCTCAGTGAGGTACAATGCCATAAACTCTACCCTTAAAGCATCCATTTTCTCCATGGAAAGTTATCTCTGTAGTCTGGAGATGAGCAGTAACTCCAGGGGATCCCCAGGTCCCACCTGGAGGCTGGCATCCCTAGGCAGCACCCTCTGTGTGACTTGATACCATCTGATTTGCATGACTTAATTAGGCCCAGCTGCTTTGCTACTGTTTATCAGCAGCCACCCTATGAAAGCCATTGTAATGTAACAGTTAGAGCTTCAGATTGGGATCTGCGAGACCCACGTTCAGATCCCCATCTTGTGGTGGAAGCTGACTGGGAGATTTTGGACCAGTCACATACTTACAGCCTAACCAACCTCACAGGGTTGTTGTGCAGACAACAAGGAGGAAATGTAAGCTGCTTTAGTCCCCACTGTGGAGAAAGACTAATTTTCCTGAGTAGAGGCTGTGGGGGAGGGGGGTGTAGATGGAAAGCTGAAGACAGATAAAGGTAGGTTGGCTGTTGGGTGGGAAGGAAATAGGGTTGCCAACTCCAGGTCGGGAAATTCCCAGACATTTGAGAGGTGGAGCCTGGGGAGAGTGGGATTTGAGGTGGGGGGCAGAAAGAGAGAGAAAGCGTGATGAGGTGGGGAGGCAGAAAAACAAAGAGAATGATGACAGGTCAGAAAGAGAGAGGAAGTAACATACATGGAGGAGAGAGAGTAAGAAAGGGGCAGAAAGGAGAAAGAGTGTGAGAGAGGTAGGGGGAGAAGGGAGGAAGCAAAGGTGTGAGGAATGGGATAACCATCCTGCAAGTTTCTTGCGGGTCTCCATTTGTCTTTTCTAATTGTGGGAATCTGCTCTTCGGACATATTTATTGCTTCACAACTGTTGACCTTATAACCTTGGCTTTTTATTTTTGACTTTGCATATCTTATAAGTTTGCACCTTCCCACCATTTCAGTGTATTTGAAAAAGTGTGCGTGCACATGAAAGCTCATACCTCAAATAAACCTTTTTTGGTCTTAAAAGTGCCACTGAACTCTAAATCTGTTCTCAGTCAGAATTAAACCTTCCACAGACAGGGCTAAACTCAAACTGAGTTCTCTTCAGCAGTCAGTTCCCAAGTCTTTCGGTTTCAACTGATGCTACTCCATCAAATTTCTTTGTGACCTATCACTCAAGGTTCTCTGGCTCTGTGAGGCACTAAACCTTCACAGTCCATGTTTATACAACACTTTTGGGCTTTTAAAGTACAGTCCATCACAACTTGCTTCCACTCTAGGTTCCCCCAGCAGGTGGGTTGGATATTTGGTATATTGGCCAACAGTCAGATTCCCTAATGTGTTTTGGATTCTGCCCTATGATGTGCCAGTGTGCCATCTACTGTAATCAATAAGCTGTGGCTTGTTTTCACTCCAAAATCAGTTAGTTCTCTCTGTGTTTGTTATTTGTTGCTCCCCTTCCTTCTTCCACTTGGGTGGCCCCCATATGCCTTTAGGACCGCAACATAATTATTGAAGTTGCAAACAATTAGAAATCATCCATTACCTTGGTTTCAGCATCTAGGGGTTATCCTCTGGTGAGTTCAGTACCATGTGCTCATAGCTTCTTCTTGTAGCTAAACTGGAGTCCAGGTGTAAGAATGGCTAAGAGCCAGATAAACTAAGAAAGCTTCTTCAGCATGCTCAAGGATTTTATTATCTGAGTTGTGGTTACAGCTTGACAGACCATCTATCTTTTTCTGTTTGATTTTATGTCCACTCTGTCCTGAAACTCTATTGCTTAGGTGTGACTATAAATTTAGATGGAACACTGGCTGCCTATTGTCTTTTTCCTGGCTAGAGTAATCTATATTTCTATGGTACTGAATTGCTTTGTACTTTGAAAGAGAGTTGTTCTTATTCTTCCATCTCTCCCCCCCTCCCGCCATGCAGCAAAATATATTCTATAAACTCTGAGTCTATACAGAGTACAGACCCAATTATCACACTTTTGGGTTGTGATCTTTGGCACTAATCCTGGAGTTTCTGGGGGTGCCTTATGGACTGCCTTCTAGGTTGGATCCTCATCACCAAGCCTTCTCCTCCTTTGACTCTTCAGATCCTTTATCTGATATGAAGTGGCCACAGTCTTGGTCTATGACAAGAAGTTGTGAACTCTCTAGCTAATGTTAAATTAATACATTAGATATTATGTGGTTTTGGGAAGGTAGTTTCATTCTTCTATTGAATGGCAGTAATACAAGTAATCACATTAACTTTTTAGTCTACTGCTGTTATTATCCATCAAATTATTCGTGAATTGCATTAATTGTCTACATTCTATGGCTTGTCTGTTGGTTTGATTTAGCAAATATTCTTTTACCACCATGCATCAAAATGAAAATTTCTTAATTGTTTGGAGTAATCATGGAAGAGGTGGTCTTTCTTTAAAGAAATTGTATGTCATTTACTTAGTTCTCCATGGCTGAAACTGATTGCTCAATTCATAGTTAGTAATCAAACTCATTCAGTTTGGCACATTTAATTGTTATGTTCTGAGTTATTACTTGACTGCCATATCAGTCCAATTCATTTTCACTTTATTTTCATATTCAAGCTGTCCCCATAGAATCTGCAATTGTCTGCATTATCCTGGATGAACATTTCTATCCTTGCTCCCTTCTTAGTATTATTGCCTTACCTCACTTTCCTAGTTGTTGCACATTTCAGTTGCAGAACTTTTGTACTCACAAACCATTTGTCCTTATACCCCAAAATGAAGACACCAGACAAAATGCAGGGGTGAAACGAGAGTTTATTAATTACAAAATAAATTGTGCATTAAACTCACCCATTGTGAAGCTTCTCTAAAATGCTGCCCATTGGGTTTGCCAGCATTTGTGCAACCTACCCTGGCTCCAAGCTTAACATGGCTGAAAGCAATGCCTGCTTTTCTTTGCCTGTATTGGATTAAATGTACCCCCCCCCCAAAAAAAAACCCACACTATTGCCTCGGAAGCACAGAAGCTTTATGCAGTATCCTAGAGCCTACACATTTCCCAGTTAAGGGGAAAATACTGTGCAAACAGATTATAAAGATGATCCAACTTCGATGGTAACAAGAGAAAAATACATTTAACTTATTGTGAACAGATTAACTTCAAAAAGGTTAACTTGCCCCAGCTCCAAACCCAGGTAACAGAGAGAAGAGAGGTTCTATATAAGATGAAAACCGAAGGCAAGCAAGGGCTAAATAGGCTCAGCATCTAACCCATGAGAGGGTGGGGCCAACTGCACCTGAGTGAGAGAATTCTCCTGCAATGCAGAGCTACGATATCCAACAACCTGTACCTAACCTGAGCAGACAGACAGTGCCCATCAATCCCATCCCCCCCATGCTGTGCAATGTAAAGGTTCAAGCACTGATGGACAGCACTGAGGGAATAACCCCCACCAGCCATGTGGGATTAATGGCTGATTTGGGTGCCTCAGGGTTTCTGCCAATCTAATGAAGCAACAAGCACCTCACCCATATAAATCCTGCCAACCCCACTTAGGGCCTCACAAATCCCTCTGGGTCAGGTCTATTTATGAAACACAACCACACAATAACAAATATGAAGCAGGTAAAAAGGGTCCCTTACCCTGGCCAATCAGACAGAGACCCAAACATTCCTGCTTTTGGCCCCAAAGTGACCAGCTAATCCCACATTGTTACCACAAGGAGGGAAGAGTGGGAAGCTCTACAACAAAAAGTGCACCAATGAGGGAATAGTTTTAAGCAGCCTTACAATATTGGCCCTCTCATTGGCTGCATATCCCAAGGCAAACTTTCCTCTTTCCCTACATCCAGTGTCTGGTGCCTTCACTTCTCTGAGGGGAGTGGGTGCAAAACTACCCCCACCAGTACTGCAGCAGAAAAACACTTCTCTGTATGTTTGTTTCTTTCTCTCCCCACCCCCCCTTTTCCCCCACCCATTCACATTCTTCTTTCTGGATCCAATCCTTTCCCGTCTTCTAGACTTGCTAGTCACGAAAACACTGGAGCATAAGAGAAGCTTTGTTGGACAGACCAAGAGTCCCTCTTTGTTACTACACCCCCACAAACACGTGAACATATATTCAGATAAACATGGGAAATTAGCTTGCGTGTTTGTGTTGGGTACAGAAAACCAAGATCTTTTACCTAAAGAGGTGGCTGTGTAGCAAATTTTCAGTTGGAAAAGGATGACAGAGACCTGATCTAAAAGGAATACAGTGTTTATTCAGGGAGTTGGTACTAGGGAATGAACTGAATGCACTCCCCAAAATGGCCCATTTGGCCCCCTTTCGGGCAGCCATAGGCTGAATCAGATTCTCTGATCTGATTCAGCCTACGGCCAAATTGCTGCTGTAACTCGGTGGCAATTTGTTGGCATCTTAAAAAGTGGCTGGAGGGGAGGGAGTTTAAGAGAGAGGTTCCACACTCACAGGATAGCTGCTGGAGCCTCTCCTCCAAATACCCACCAAGTTTCAAAAAGATTGGACCAGGGGATCCAATTCTACGGGCCCCAAAACAGGTTGCCCCAATTTCCTCCATTGTACTCTATGGTGGGAAAAAGTAACGTTTTTCCCACCATAGAGAACAATGGAGGGGATGGGGCAACCTGTTTGGGGGCCCATAGAATTGGACCCCATGGTCCAATGTTCTTGAAACTTGGTGGGTATTTCAGGGAGAGTCCCCAGCAGCTACCCTGCAAGATTGGAGCCTCTCCCTCAAGCCCCCTCCCCTTGTTCCATTTGGTTTAAATATATTACCTCTGAACTCAGTGGTTCAGTTTTGCTATCACAGCCTTAAGATGTCCTATTTTCCCTTAATCTGAATCATGGTTTCTTAAATCTGGTGGCCATTACCACATCCCGTGGTGGTGAGTTCCATCACTGAATTATGAAATAATTATGAAATGTTCCAGTTTGGTGCAGTGGTTAAATGTGCGGACTCTAATCTGGGAGAACCAGGTTTGATTCCCCACTCCTCCACTTGCAGCTGCTGGATGACCTTGGGCAAGCCGTAGTTCTGGCACAGCTGTTCTTTAAAAGGAGCAGTTTCTGCCAGAGCTCTCTCAGCCCCACCTACCTCACAGAGTGTCTGTTGTGGGGAGGGGAAGGGAAAGGAGTTGTAAGCCGCTCTGAGACTCCAAGTGAAGGGCGGGGCATAAATCCAATCTCTTCTTCTTCTTCTCTTGACCTTTCATATGACTGAGTGATCACATTTAGCACTAAAGTAGATGGATTCCATCCACCAAACAGTGTTGCACAGCAAATATAATTCATTTCAATGGGACTTACCTGAATGCAAGTTTATGTATGCTCTTAGAACAGACACAAGCCATGAACTGTCTGACTAATTCTTCTGTTTTCTCATGTTTCAGCTCTTGATGATAAAGAAAATTATCTCATAAGCATGCCTTGGTTTAAATTAAGTTTTAAAAATAATACGTGTTTATACTAAGTACAAGTTTATACAAGGAATTACTGGGTGCTATGATAGCAGCAGGTAACAATAGCAACCCAATGTAGAGTCCTGTAGTTTCGAATGAAGAGTCTTGTGGGTTTGGTGTTGGGTGTGATCAGTATGCTGATAACATCAAGTTATGTATTTTATTGTCTAACTCTAAGCCACCTGACACTACTATGACTGTCCAGAGCCAGTGCTTGGTTGTTGCTGTGGTCAAGTGGCTAAACGTGAAGAAGCTGAAATTGAATCCTGACAAGCAGAGATAATGCTCTTTGTTAATTAAGGCTGAAGTCTTGAAAGTTATTGTGCTGTGCACATTTGATAGGGTGTAACTGCGGTGGCTCAGTGGTTAAGACACTGAACTGCAGACCGGAAGATCGGTAGTTCGGCAGTTCAAGACCCAAGTGCCACGTGACGGAATGAGCTCCCATCTCTGGTCCCAGCTCCTGCCAACCTAGCAGTTCGAAAGCAAGAAACTGCAAGTAGATAAATAGGTACAACTTTGGTGGGAAGGTAACAGCATTCTGTGAGCCTTGGCTTCCAGTCATGCCGGCCACATGACCATGGAAACATCTTTGGACAGCGCTATCTCTTTGGCTTGGAAATGGAGGTGAGCACCACCCCCTACTTAATACTGGAAGGGGGGACAACTAATTTCAGCTTTGACAAATGCCATTCTGCATCTTACTCAGGTGTGGAGATTGGCTAGGTCAAAGTATGGAACCAATCTTTGAGAAAGTGGACAGACCTATGGATAATAGTAACCTGGTAGACACTATATATTTGGACTTCTAAAAGGCTTTTTGACAAGGCACCTCACCAAAGACACCTAAGTAAGACTAACAGTTATGGGATAAGAGGATAAATCCTCTTAATGGATTAAAATTGATTAAATGACAGGAGCTGGAGAACAGGAATAAATGGATACTCTCTCAATGGAGAGGAAGTAAGCAGTAGGATCCCACAAGGATTGGTATTGGGGGTGGTACTGTTTAATTTGTTCATAAATGATCTGGAACTTAGAGTGATCAGTGTAGTGGTCAAGTCTGCAGGCGACACAACATTATCCAAGATGGTGAAAAACAAAGCCAACTGTGAAAAGCTCCAGGACTGTCTTCACAAATTGGGTGAGTGGGCAACAATGCAACAAATGAAGTTCATTGTAAGTGTAAGCTGATGTACATTAGAACAAAACCACAACTTTAAGTATATACTGATGGGTCTAAACATGGTGAAACGGAGAGAGAAAGAGACCTGAGCATCATAGCTAGTGGTCTAAAGAAAATGTCAACTCAGTGTGCAGCAGCAGTGCAAAAGGCAAACTTCATGCTGGGGATTATTAGGCTTGAAAAGAAAGGTGGCAAATTGAATATTATATGCCTCTGTATAGATCTATGGTGCAACCTCATTTGGAACACTATCAGTTTTACCTGCTGTATCTCAAAAAGAACATAGCAGAGCTAGAAAAATAACAGAAGAGGGCAATCAAAATGATTAAGGGCTGGAACACCTTTCCTAGGTGGAAAAGTTAATGAGATTTGGATTTCTTAGTTTAGAAAGAAGGTGACTTGGGGGGAATATGAGAGGTTTGTAAAGAGTGTTTCCTTTTGTCCCTCACTGATATATACACATATAGAATACCCACAAAAATAATTCATGCATTATGTATTTTGTAGCAATCTTTTCCACTACTCCTCTTCTTCCTTTTAACTGTACATTAAATATGAATTGTATTGTAAAAATTGATTAGGCTATACAGACACTTCATGGTCTTCACTGTAGGCACTGCATTCAACCCCCCCCCCCCCGATATTCTAATTTTTGCACTCAAATTCGTGTCTTTTTGCTTCTACATTATTTTTCACACTTTAAACAATTTTGCTTTCCAACTTGGGATACGGTGTGTTTGGTTTTCTTAACTGCCAGTTATTTACCTCATTTTCTTTCTCTTTCCATTCATTTGTACTCCTTTTATTATTTTTGGTTCCCTCTAATTTTTTTGTTTCTTTTGTTGATTTTTTCATGTCTTATATGATTGAGCATTCTTTTTTTTAGCAGAGAAGATTCAAGGAAATTTTTAGATTTGGATTAAACCCAGCCTCCTCCCCAGCACCATGGCCCTGGCTGATATGTGGCCCCAACAGTTGCATTTTAGGGGACCAAATCACAGATCCCCATTGTCAAGTATGGTTTGGCCTTTCTAAGTTGTAGCTAAGTGGACCTTCTTTCTACTTTTATGATACCTGAATTCAGGCAATAATTAGAGGTATGTGACAACTGGAGGATAATGTGACTAGCAAGGGCCTGTGCCTAAGAGAATGTGAAATAAGGTAAAACTATCCAGTTGGGTTTAATTGACTTTGTACCTTGTGCAACACCTTACATTTATCTCCTGAGTCAATTCAATAATTACAGGTTAGTAGGCCTGTTACTGCCCTGACCTGGATAGCCCAGGCTAGCCCAATCTCAGTAATGCTTGGACTCCAAGAAGGGCTAGCCCTGGTAAGTACTTGGATGGGAGTTCACTAGGGAAGTCCAGGGTTGTTATGCAGATCCAAGCAATGACATACTTCCTCTGTTCTTCTCTTGCCTAGAATATCCTGTGAGGGGTTGCCATAAATCAGTTGGGACTTGATGTTACTTTCTAGCACCAGCCATGTTACTCTGTAGTAGCAGAACCAAATTCAAGTCCAGAAGCACTGTAAAGACCAACAATTTTTTCCCCAGCACAAGTTTTTGTGAGCCAAAGCTCATCTGTTTATGAGCACTGTCCTACAAAAGCTTCTACCCTGGAAAATTTTGTTGGGTCTTTATGATGTTCTAAATACAGTAACTACCAAGCAATTTATATGCTGCCTTCTAAAATGGGACTTTAAGAGCTGGTTTGGAGAGAGAGAGATACTTGGACTTTTGCTTTCACAATAGAGTGCAATCAATTCATTGCATGTTGCCTGGAGAAAAATGTCCTTTGGATCGCTCTGCATATAACACCAGGCTTGAACAGGACAACATCAATATCCTGAGATATTTTCTTCTCCCTAAATCCTGTATGTATGTATGTAACATCTACCCTGAAGAAGATTTCTGGAGAACTCAAAAGCTCACATACTGTTTTGTCATTTGGATGAGCCCAATAAAAGGTATTAAGCAGACCATGTGTTAGTAAATCAAAGATTCTTTCTTTCCTTCTTTCCTTCTTTCCTTCCTTCCTTCCTTCCCTCCTTCCATCTGCTTATCTTTTTTTCATGAGCCCTGTTGAAGACTGGATATCGTTTCCATTTTTTTAATTTTGTCTCTGCAGAGTTTTTTAAACCATCACCTCCCCCCCCCCCAATTCAACATCAGGTATCTAATTCTGCTCTCTCCCATTATCTGTCTTTGTGCCCTGCCTGTTAGCACTGGAGACACCTGCTTTCCTAATAGGGAGAGGAAGAGACCCACATACAAGCACATAGTTCTAGTGTATTTCTGCAATATGTTACAAGGATGGTTGCATTCCCATTTCAATTCATGAAGAGATTGTTTTTAAACATCTTTATCTCACAAACACTGCACTGCATCAATAATTACTAACCCAGGAGAGATCATTTAACATCAGTTTGCATAATGAATAAAGGGCAAATTTCTGGTTAATGTGAAAAGAAATAGGAGCCAAATAACAGCTCTGTAGTGCTGGCACTGAAGCATGATGAGCTCAAGAGTAAAAAAGTGTACACACAAACAATTATCTTGCACAAACTAAACTGTCATGCAAATGCAGTTTTGAAGGCCTGCAGTGTAGGCCTAGGTTTCATTTCCACAGTACTGTCACCACCAGTGAGGCCTGGGGATCTCCTGCTTTTACAACTGATCCCCAGCTGACAGAGATCAGCTCCCCTGGAGAAAATGGCTGCTTTGCAGGGTGGACTCTATGGCATTGCACCATGCTGAGGCCCCTTTCCTCCCCAAACCCCACCTTATCCTGGCTCCACCCCCAAAGTCCCCAGGTATTTTCCAACCCAGACTTGGCAACCCTATGCCACCATAATAATTCAATATTGAACTGGAATAAATTTGTTAAGCAAATCCCATTTCTTGCAGTCAAGATTTTTTTAAAAGTTTGATTCAGAACTCTACATTTGCTGTCCCAGGCTTTACCTGGAGTTCAAGAACCACTGGAAATTTCTCACTTGAAATAAAGAATACCATATTTGGGACAGCTGTCCAGAAACCCATAGGCATGCCTTTAGGCCAATCAAATTTCTGAGTGCTTGAGCTGCTCATTAGTTTTAATTGAGAGCTGGAGAAACAAGAAATTCTGCAAACCAGTTATGATCATATTTGGCAGGCAACTGTATCATGTTCAATAGCTATGATAATTTGTGAGCCAATATTCATTGTACCACCTTCCCACTTGAACAGCAGCCAAAACAGCTGTGCAGAAGATAAAGCAGAGGAGCCTTGCAGGGCATTTTGCATGTCTGCAATGGATAAAACATGAACTTAAATAATCAACTTATCACACCATTCGAAAACAGTGTTTGTTTGTAATCACTGACTGAAGTCTCTGTCTTTAGTTATATAATTGGCTCCTAAGAGACAACAGAGTCTATGGAGCAAGAGTTCCATCAGGGTGTATAAGAACCTGCAGGCATGAAATACTGCTAGCAGAACTTACTGTACTGTTTGAATGTGCAAAAAGTGATCCAACAAACAGGCTTGAGCTGCTAGTGAACAGCCAGACTGAACAATGAAAGATCAGCTCCCTGCTTGCAACTGATCAGCAGAATATGAACCCAGCTGGTAGGTGTTCAGTAGTTTCATCCTTTGATGAAACTACTACATTTTGCTCCGTCCAACATTTAGTATGGATTCCAGCTTTCCTCTAATACCAAAGCCATGTATGGACTCACGAGTGCTCTTTTATAGAGTTCAAACAATGCCCCATCTTCTTTTTGTTTATTTATTTAGCATATGGCTTTGCTACTTTTCAGTTACAGGTCCTCAAAGTGGGTTTCAAAGATAAAAACAAAATTTGGTATATCATGTATCAAATTACAATAAAAATCAACAAAATAAAACATTTGAATGATATAGAACAACTAGAACCAACATAATTTCATACACTAACCATCGTCAGTCCATAGCAAAGTTTGGGTGATTAATAAATCCAATAAATAACACCAATAAAAATCCAAAAAAAACCCCTTATATAATAACTTAAGACGAGCCTGCTGGATCAGACCAGTGGTCCATCTAGTCCAGCATCCTGTCTCACACAGTGGCCAACCAGTTCCTCTGGAGGGCCAACAATAGGGCATAGAGGCCGAGGTGTTCCTCTGACGTTGTCTCCTGGCTCTGGGATACAGAAGCTTAGTGCCTTTGAAGGTGGAAGTTCCCCTCAGTCACCATGGCTAGTAGCCATTGACAGACTTATCATCCATGAATCTATCTAATCCCCTTTTAAAGTCATTTATTCCTGTGGCCATCACTACATCCTCTGGCAGTGAATTCCACATTTTAATCACTCTCTATGTAAAGTAGTATTTCCTTTTTGTACACAACACAAAATTCAACACAAAAATCAGAAAACATCAGTTTCAGTTCAGATAAACTGAAATACATTTTGACCACTCTGCAAAAACTTAAAAGAGACAATACCAAGTGAGCATCACTGGAGGGATGATCACAGAATCTCTCAGAGCTGCCACCAAGAAAAGCTCTATCCCATCTATGGTCTGATAGCCAGACTGTCAATGGCTGATGGGCCCAAATGACTTTCAGATGGCTTTGGAGAAATGTTCCATTAATATGATTGACTTTAGTTGTTGTAGATTTTCCGGGCTGTAGGGCCATGGTCTTGGCATTGTAGTACCTGACGCTACTCCAGCAGCTGTGACTGGCATCCTCAGAGGTATAACACAGAAAGATGGAGTACTCTCTGTGTCACAGCTGCTGGCGAAACAGCAGGTACTACAATGCCAAGACCATGGCCATACAGCCCAGAAAATCTACAACAACTAATGGATTCTGGCCATGAAAGCCTTCAACAAGATATGATTGACGTTTCTGTCAATACCTTAGCTGCTGCCTGGAATATGAAGATGGCTTGGGGTAGCGAATACTATGATTCCTGGATGTCCTCTTTTGCTCATAAGAGCCAGATCAGTTTGCTAGTTTTCTGGGGCGCTTGAGAAAAATTAAACAGATGGGAGTCTGGTCAGTGTCTACAATGCAGATGGAGGAAAGGATCAAGTCTAAATAAACACTAGGTAGATCCCATTCCGTGGCAGTAATCAAGGTGAAAAGCCTTACATTTCTGCTACCATTGCATCTGCACTGCTTCTTCTGGTAAGAATAATGAAACTGTAGAATGATTTTTAATCTTAATAAAGAAGTGCTTGGAGATATATCTGGGGCTTGGCCCTGTTAATCAGCCTACTCTTTCCTAAGGAGGCTGGGGATTCCTGAGAGGTGCAAGGACTTGGGAGAAGCCCAAGGAAGATAGAATTGTCCTGGCTCTGTCCAGAAAGAGCCGGTGTTCAGACATGGGAGAAGCTCCCTCCCCTCTAGTATCAGGCCCTCTACTGGAAGGGGAGTGACAACTGAGGGAGGGGTATGAATGTATGAAATTTTGCATGGCACGGAGTTAAATAACCTGGCAATTGCTACAGATCAAACTGATGTTAATGCAACTACTTTAAAACCTGGCAAACCTGTCTATGGCCCTAGGAATGATAATGCGTGTGGCAACAACTGTGGTCACTGCAGGGGATGTATGTTGTCCATGTGAACACACATTCTTCTACTTACCATCTATCACAATATAGAGTTGTTGCAAGAAACTGATATCATTAGGCAACACTGGTTACTGGGTACCAGTGCTCCCTCTAAGCTGACTTAGTGTAAGCTAGCTCACAGTTTTTTAGCCTCTGGCTCATACATTTTTTCTCAGCTCAGGAAGGATGTCTCCAAAGCAAACTGATTTATGCAGTAGCCAAATTGTTCTCTCACAGCTTTAATGCCAGTAACTCACAAAGTTCAATTTTTTCTCACAAGATTCCAAAGCTTAGAGGGAGCATTGCTGGGTACTTTTGTACAAGTGTAGTATAATCAAATCTGTACTGCACTAAGAGAAACAATCCCAGGCAGGTCTACTCAGAATCCTATTCGGGTCTATCCAGTGGGGTCTACTCCCAAGAAAGTGTTTTTAGGATTGCACAATAGCTGGTTTGCCATGGCCATAGTCAGATGTGTCATTTGGTGCGGAGGGGAAGCAAACCTATTTCCCCCAGTTGAAATTGACATGGCATTGCATGATCACACATCCTTTGTAGTTGCAGGCTCAGCCCATCACCGCCTGATCAGACAGCACATTTGGCCAAGTGGGGTTCTTTTGCCTTTTGTTTCCCATACGCATAAATGAGGAAATCGCACCTCCACCCTGAGGGTTTCCAATGGTTATGCGCATATTGCTAAGTGAGGGAGGGGGAGGAATGCAACACCGAGTCATGATGGAATGTGCAGACCATCCCAACAGCATAAGAGAGTGCTTGAGCAATCAGACGGGAAAGTCCATCCATAGCCCATCAGCAAGCATTAGGACCAGACTTTCCCAAGTGTCTTTTAACTCTGCTTCCATGGCGGGGCAGCACGGGGTGCCGATGACTGCGAGATGCTTCCCAGATGTTGCTGTCTGATCGTGCCATTTAGATTCGTCAGGCATTCGCAGCTAAGTCAGATCTAAAGGCATGTCTGACTGCGGCCCATACCTCCCTGCTAGCAATGGAAGACAAGTGAGTAGCTGCTTCCAGCCCATAGCATAGTATTGCACTTCCATGTAGGCTGCTGGATCTGGCAACAGGTTCTAACCACCATGTTTCATTCTCTAAATCCTACCTATTTGGTTTATCACAATTTCAGCATGACCCACACTTGGGGTTACTTACTTTTCAATTTGAGTGCACACCTTCATAAAGCTGCAAAATGCTGGCTTCATTGAATTTACGCTGTAAACATATATCACACATGACAGAAAGTATTTCATAACCTGGGGAATATATAATTTAGATATTATCAAGTTAATGGTTGGTTGCTAAAGTATAATAGCTGAAGGCTTTATTAAAGCCTTAGGTAAGACACTTTAAAATGTCATTACTTTCTTTAACATTAATGAACTCAGATAGTACGCTCAGAATTCCACCCACGAGATCGGAAATCTGAATTTAGATTCCACTTATTCAAATCTTAGTCAAGGAATACAGGATATGTGTGTATACTCAGATTATGCAATATGGTATACAAACCTTGTTTTCCATAGGAATAAGATATTTCTGTCCATGAAAGAAGGGCAATTTCCTTCCATTTCCCCCTGTCTACTACAGACCCCCACTTCCCCTTTCATACAGTTCCAAAGGAGCAGTGTAGTGGTAACTGCTGAAGTGCAGAAGCACTTTATAACTCCCTATAGCCACACTACACCCTATAGCGACTGCCTCCCAGTAAACCTGTACAACAGATACAAGCTTTAGATTTCTTCCTCTATGTAGAGTTCCTCATAATAGGGATTAGGTGATGTCCTAGATGGAAGCCCAACTAGATGCCTTGGGGAAGCTCATCAGCAATCACTTAATTTAAGCACTGGTGTAAAATCCAAATGCCCTTCTCCTTAGAACTGCCAACCTCCAGGTGGGACTTGGAGATTCCCCAGAATTACAATTACAATTCATCTCCATACTACAGAAATCAGTTCCCTTGAGAAAACAGCCACTTTGGAGGGTGGCCACTACGGCATTATACCCTGCAGATGTCCCTCCCCTCCCCAAAGCCTGCCTTCCTCAGGCTCCTAAACCTAAATTTGGCAACCATACTTCTGCTTCACCAGAGTGGCTTACCTATCAAATTGAATTCATCTGCAATTTTCTGGAAGGCCTCTTGTCCACATTCATGTTCACATGAAGCCTCTCTTGCAGTGTATTGATCTACCTTACAGGTTTGTTGTACTGATTGCAGCAAGAGAATATATGTGAAGCAGAAGGGCCCGGGGCAGAGACCAGGCAAGCCTAAAACCAGGGTACCCCACATCCAGTGACCCGTTTCACGCTATGGCCAACCAGATGCCTCCAGGGATCCTATCCTTGAATTTGCCTTTTAAAAAGTCATCTAAACTAGCCTGGGTTAAAACACACCTGAAACGCTAAACTATGTCAAGTTTACAAAGGTAGATTTGGTCTCAGTCCCTAAACAAATGGAGCCTTTGTTTTCTAGGTGAATGTTGGTGGGGAGGGGTACATTTCTGTTTCAGCAAGAAATCTGCATTGTAGCTCAGTAAACAAACCAGGATATTTTGGCACTCGCTCTTTTTGCTGCTCTTACATAATTTTGGATATTACTAAAAGACCAATAATTGTAGTCCTGACACTCACCCATTTCCTGTGTTGTTGGGAAGAAGTTTCTAATATATTACACTCATCTGCCATAAACGGCTAGTGATTGGATACATTGACGTGCAAATGATTATTATGGTAGTACAAAATTTGCCTTTCGGTGTGCCAAATAGCCAGCTGCACCATCCAGCCTCTCTGGTGCACTTTTGACAGTGTAATTTTCCAAGAGTTCATCTTTTTCAAACAGCAGAATAAATTATTGATAACAGCACAGCGCATTTACAGAATTAACTGCCCTTAAAAGAATGCCAAGCAAACTGGGCAATATTGCTTTTCATCCAATGAGCTTATGTATATGAATAAATGAAAAGACTAATTTAGTAAAATATATTGTTCATATTTATTTTTTCATGTTATACCCACAAATGTTAACAGCCTGTGCGTGCTGCTTGAATAGAGTGGAATACTCCTCTAGTGAATAATCTGTGCCCCTCAAAAATAAGGAAGGCTTGAAACCCCTCTACATGAAACAAGTGTTTGTGAGTAAACCAATCAATTATAGTTTTTAATCTGTCTCTGAATAGATAGCTAATTATGCAGAGAAGAAGCAATGGCATGCCAAGATTCACACTTGGAAAAAATGACATTTAAATGGCAAGTAATATTTACTTTATTTTCTCCCTGCTACTGTAAATAGAATTATTTGACTCAGAACAAATGAGATTTCTACAATTTAAACTATCCAAGCATCTTCCACAGGCACGATTTCCCTTGTGGGCAAACAGATGCATCCTGCCCTGATTTTGAGGCATGGTATATTAGGCAAGATGTATGGATGGCAAAGAAGCAGCTACCAGTTTTTCTTCCTTCTGGTTTCTGTGTCTTGCAACCATCTTTCACAACCTGATTAAAATATAGCTTTACAGCCAGCAGCAACAAATTGCTTAAATGACTGGGGTGGAACAGAGTCAGCATTAAGTCCCTTCAACCCGTTCATAGAGTCCTTTTAGGTCCCTTCTTCTGTAACACAAGATGCCCACAGAAATGTGCACTTCTGACCATCCATGCCATCACAGTGAGAAGTACTAGCTAAGGGCTTCTACATGGTAAAGTCAGCAGCTTTTGATACCATTGGTACCAGGGGTCATTTCGTAGAAAAAGAGGTGCAGGAGCTCATTCGCATAACTCAATAGCATAACTTGTTTGCATATGCTACACCACCTGACATCACCGGAAGTATGTCAGAAGGCAAGAAAGAAAGAAAGGAGAGAGCGAGAGAGCGAGCTGGCAGAGAGGGGACAGCTACTAATCCAAGCCTCAGAAATACCACTATTCTGGGAGAATAGCTTCAGTGGTGGCTGAAGCCTTCAGAAGGCTGGTCGGAGGAACAAGGACCTTTCCAGGGGATGGGGTCATTTTGCTGCAGCCATGACACAAGCAGGCATTTCCCCGCTCCTGCCCGAAATGACCCCTGATTGGTACCATTGACCATGGTGTCCTGGAGAAGCTTGACTGGGCTGGGACTAGGGAGCACTGTGCTTCAATGATTCCAGTCTTATTCAACTGACCCATTCCAGAAAGTTGAGCTGGGGGATTGCTGCTCATCCATGTGGCTGCATCAAAATTCATGGAATTTCATGGAACCTCTTCAGTTCATGAACATGGCTTCACAAACCACAAATAGGCTGAAATATGTGATGAACTTTAGTTTGTGAGCTGGTTTGTGCCCATCCCTATCCTTGGGCTGCCAAATGCACACTTCTGTGCCTGGTCCAAGCCTTTGCCTTTGGCCTTTACCTTCTTTGTTCCTGGGATCATTTGGAAAACAATGGTGGGTCTGGCAATGGGTGAGTTCGTGCTGGAACCTCCTGGTTTGAGGACCCTGCTGACTCTAGGAATGGTGCAGGGGCTAATTTAGGGTCCCTTTGGGAAGGCCCTGAGACACCATCTTCACAGGAAGGGTCTGCCAAGGTGGGGCTTTGGGGCAGGTTGTCCTTCCCCTCCTCTGATGAGGACTCATTCTCCCATGCAAAATGGAGTGCAAAAATAAAGGAGCACATGGACCCAGGGATCTTACATACATCAGCCCTATATCTGCAGATTTACATAGACCTCTACTTACAATTAATACATAATTAAAAATATTTATTAGTAATTAAAATCAAAAGAAATTAAATGTTACATTACACATTGATCTCATGCCTCAGAATCAAGACACGGGACACCAAATTATGGATTAAATAATTTTGTTAACAGCTAATCTATGTTTAAGAATTTTCTTTTTACTGTGGGCTCATTTAGAGGGAAGTTGATTTAGCTTATAAAGGCTGTAGGATTTCAAAACTAAGGAAATTTCTTTTGGACCCTTCCACATTTCTGAAAATTCTTTCCACTCTACTAAACATAAATGTTCTAATTTGCTTCAGATGTGTTTTGGTGCCACTATGACTGCAATTAATTCCTTGTTATCTTCATTCATAGCAGATAAAAGTAGGTTGATGGTTGGCTGGGAAGGAGATAGGGTTGCCAGCTCTAGGCTGGGAAATTCCTGGAGATTTGAGGGGTGGAGACTGGAGAGGGTGGAGTTTGTGGAGGGGTGGGACCTCAGACAGGTACAATGCCATAGATTCCACCTTCCAAACCAGCCATTTCCTCCTGGGAAACTACTGTTTCCAATCTCCAGGCAAGGGCAGGACATGACTCAAAATTACAACTGCTCTCTAGATGGCAAAGATCAGTTCCCCTGGAGAAAATGGTGGGCTCTGTGTCATTATACCCTGCTGAGATGCCCCACCATGACAGCCTGTGTGACGTAGCAGTTAGCACTTCAGAGCAGGGTTTTCCAGACCCAGGTTCTTCCTGTGGAAGCTGACTGGATGATTTCAGACCACTCACAGACTTTCAGCCTAACCTACCTCACAGGGTTGTTGTGCAAATCAAAAGGGGGAGAGGAGAATAATGTGAGCTGCTTTGGTCACCACTGTGGAGAAAGACTGTACTTTTCCTAGGTAGGGGCTACAGGGAGGGGGGGAGATGGAAACCTAAAGTCAGAGGGGCAGATATCTATCTATCTATCTATCTATCTATCTATCTATCTATCTATCTATCTATCTATCTATCTATCTATCTATCAAATTTATACTCTGCCCTCTCCACTGAAGCAGGCTCAAGACAGCTTACAAAGAATTAAAATATATAGATAGCCGTTAAAACAATAATAAAACCTATTAAAAACAATCCAAATGTCATAAAGTGCTAGTGCATATGTGGTGATGTTTGGCGATGGCGACAGCAAGTCGATTACCTATTAATAGTAATAGGTCCACCTAAGAGTGGACCTATTACTGATCCACTCTTTGTTCTGTTTCTTATGTGGCCAGCATAGATAGTAGCATGATGATGGTTGGCTGGGAAGGAGATGGGATTGCCAACTCAAGGTTGGGAAATTCCTGGAGATTTGCAGGGTGGAGCCTTGAGATGGTGGAGTTTGTGGAGGTGTGGGACCTCAGACAGGTACAGTGTCATAGACTCCACCCTCCAAACCAGCCGTTTCCTCCTGGGGAACCATTGCTGCCATTCTCCAGGTGATGGCTGGAGATCACTCAAAATTACAACTGCTCTCCAGATGGCAGAGATCAGTTCCCCTGGAGAAAACAGCTGCTTTGCAGGGTGGACTCTGAGTCATTATAGCCGGCTGAGGTCACTTCTCCTCTTGCTTGGGTCCCCACTGAGGAGGAGAAAGACTACTTTTTTTAGGTAGAGGTTCCAGGTGTGTGTGGGGAGATGGAAAACTGAAGTCAGAGGGGCAGATAACAGTACATTGATGGTTGGCTGGGAAGGAGATAAGATTGCCACCTCAAGGTTGGGAAATACCTGGAGATTTGAGGGGTGGAGCCTGGAGAGAGTGGGGTTTGAAGAGGGTTGGGTCCTCAGACACGTGCAATGCCATAGATTCTATGCTCAAATTTCCTCCTGGGGAACCATTGTTGCCAGTCTCCAGGGAAGGGCTAGATGTCACTCAGAATTACAACCGTTCTTCAGATGGCAGAGATCAGTTCTCCTGGAGAAAACGGTAAGCTCTGTGTCATTATACCTTTCTGAAGTCACTGCAGCAAATTGATGCTGAGTGCCCAAGGCCAGGGCACCTGCCCAGAGCCTCTTATTTCCACAATGGGCCTTATTCCTAGTAATTTTATAAACCTCTATCATGTCCCCCTTTAATCATCTGTTTTCTAATCTGAAAATTCCCTGACTTTTCAGCCTTTTGCCATATGAAAGGTGCTACAACACCTTAATCATGTTGCATGTCCACTTCTGTACTTTTTCCAGTCCCAAAATGTCCTTTTTGAGATACAGTTACCAGAACTGAACACAGTATTCCAAATGAGGCTGCTCCATAAATTCATACAGGTGTATTATAATATTGACTGTTTTATTTTTAGTCCCTTTCCTAATAATCACCAATGTAAATTATGCCTTTTCCAAAATTGCAGCATGCTGGGTTGACATTTTCATTGAGCTATCCACTACAACCCTCACAGTTGGGATTTTTTTGTTCCGAAGTATATAATCTTACACCTACCTAAATTGAACTTCATTTGCCACTTTGTTTCCCACTCACCCATTCACAGTTGTCTGTGGTTTTTTTTACCACCCAGCATAATTTTGTCATCTGCAAATTTGGCCACTACGTTGCTCACCCCCCAATTCCGGGTCATTTATGAATGAATTAAATAGCCCCAGCCTGAATACCAGTCTTTGTGAGACTCCACAGATTACTTCCATCCATTGTGAGAACTGTTCAGTCATTATTTGTCTCCAGTTTTCTAATCAGTTTTTAAGGTCCTCTTATCCCCTGATTGGGTTTACCCAGGAGTCTTTGGTGAGGTACCTTATCGAAAGCCTTTTGAAAGACCAAGTATATAATGTCTACTGGGTCACCATTATCTACATGTTTGTTCACTTTCTTTAAAAAACTCCAAAAGGCTGGTGAGGCAGGATTTTCCCTTGTAGAAGCAATGCTGATTTTCCCCCATTGGGCTATGTTCTTTTAAGCCTTATTGTTCTATCTTTGATTACAGTTTCTACTGATTTGCCTGGAACCAATGTTAGGTTAACTGACCTGTTATTTCCTGGTTCTCCTTTGTTGGCAATTAGAAAGAGAGGCAGGGAACTTGTTAAAAGCAGAGCACATTCCTTTATTCCTGATTGTGAACATCTCTCCCCCAGAGGGGTTTGGATTTTATGTGGACTCAAGGCTCTGAGCCACCCCATCTCTCTGTTCATGCCAAGCAGAAGGACTTAGCTACTGGGTGCCTTGGCTGAGGTCTTATACTTATGCCCTCCCTTTCTGAGGCTGCAATCACACATGCCAGAAGATCTGACATAGGCGTGAATGCCCAATGGATAAAAGGGGTGTGATTAGACAGCAACATCTGGGAAGTGTCCTGCAGTCATCAGCAACCCGCGCTGCTCCACTGCAGAAGCAGAGTTAAAAGACATCAGGGAAAATCCAGTAGTAAATGGGTTGTGATGGGCTACAGATGGACTTTCCCATGTCTGATCATGCAAGCACGCTTCAGAACCTTTGGGATGGTCTGATCAGGCCACCCTGGCTCAGTGCCATTCCCCCCCTTTTCGCAGTTTGTGCATCATCGCATACCCATAGGGGGCTCTTGGGGTGGAGGTGCAATTCCTCGTTTATTCGCATGAGGGAAAAACAGCAAAAAAAATGACTCACCTGCAGTTGCGTCTGATCACACAATGATGGGTTGGGCCTGCAGCAACAAAGGGCTGTGTGATCTTGCAACTGCAGGTCTAATTCCTCCAGAGGAAGAGCCTCGCTTCCCCTCCACTTCAACTGGCACTTGTGACCACAGCCTGATTGTGAACACCTCTTCCCTGGTGGGGCTTGGGTGTTACATAGACTCGGCACTCTGACCCACTCCATCTATCTGCTCACACTGAACAGAGGAGCTTAGCTACTGGGTGCCTCAGGTGGGTGCCTCGGGTGTTCAGGATCATCCCCCTCCCCTGCCTTTCATGCAGCAGATGGGCAGATTTGATGCTGTGTGAGAAGTGGGTGGCCAGGCACCAGCAGCTCTCAAGCAATGACTGCATCTCGAGGGTGGCAGTGTTCCAGGTGGCCTTGACAGTGCTCCCCAGCCCCAGAGCATCCTTCACCACCAGATTAAGTGTATCCACCAAGCAGACAATGCCCTTGAGATGCACAGCCTTCACTACTGCCAGTAGGTTGGCACCGGTGCCCATGACCATCTAGTCATGGATGATGTTGCCACTTCCCACACACTCCCTCAGGCTTCTCTGTATCATGGCAGCAATGTTTTATACTGTGTGGTCTGCATCCATCCCCTGCACATGGAGCAGAACAACTTTGTAGCACGGTTGCAGGACTGTCCCCTCCTGAGGTCAGGGCCATACCCTGAAAGTCTAGACAGGCAGATGATCTGGTTGCCACCAGTGAGCAGTAAGGGAGAGGTAGCCATGCTGCTGGCTGTTCCAGAGCTCAGCCTTGAACATTATCACAGTGGAGTGGCTCATGGTGGGCAAGATTCATTGGCTCATGGTCCTCCATGAGGGGACAGAGCACCAGGGAGCCAGTTGTTGCTGCAGTCAGTGAAAGGTTATACCTCCACAAGGGAGAAGAGTTGGCCATCCACAGCAATCATCTCATTGACAAGTCAAGTGACTGCTTCCTGGGCCCTCCACGTAGCCCTTTCAGATGGCTTTGTCAGTGATGGTATCCCCATGGGAATGACCTCTTGGAGCATGGCCTACCTTGATGTCCTACCCATGGCACTCCAAGGGTGGGGAGTCTTTCTTGGAGAGGCCTTCTTCACCCATTTCACTTCCCTGCTGAGATGAAGTGGGCTTCTTCTTCCTCTGGCTGCCACTCTTTCCCCCAGTGGCAATATAGTTGGGTGTACCTTTTGCAGGTGCCTGCAAAGGACAGAGGAGGACAAGTGTTGGGGGGAGTTGTGCCCCTCTGGAGAAGGGTGTGGCACACCTGGCACTCTGCCACATAGGGGTGACTGGGAAGGGTGTGGATAGGTTTCCAAACTGTGGGCTGGAAACAGTGTCCCAGGATTGAAGAAGGTGGGAGGCACCACTGCTTTCTGGTGCTGGGCTGGGAGGGGCCATGGAGGGGTGTACTTGAGCTGGGAGAAGCTACAGGGAGTTGGGATGTGGAAGGGGAGGATGCTACCCCCCGGGGGGGCTGTCAAATCTCTGGGGATGTCTGTCTTTCTGTCTTTCAGAACCTGCCTTTGGAGACTTGGGGGGGGGGACTGTGAATGTAGGGGGATCCTTGCCTTGCTTCCAGTGTCTGGCTGGGGGGGGGGGTCTGCCCAGGTGAAGTTTCTCTGTGAGTTTGGTGTCACTGGTTTGTCCCTGAGCTGTTCCATAGACTCTCCAGCTGTCTTTTCCAGACAGAGTACGGGGGAGAATTTGGGGGGGCATAAATGGGACCCCAGAAATGTAATCCACTCCCAACTTGGAGAGATTGTAGAGGAGCGGGTGACAGGATGAGTGTCCATGTGTGTTTGGTGTGTGTAGCTTGCATGGGTTTCATTCTATACACTTTTGAACCTGCACCTGACATTTCCTCCAAGAGCACTTTTTTTAAAGTATATATTTTATTTATTTTCTACATCTATAAAAAAACTATCCCTAACACTACAAAGCTATCCCTACTTGAAGCAAAGAATAACAAATCATTTTCCAAGTACATGTATAAATGAAGTTTCCCTTAATTCAAAATAAACAGAAATGTGATAATATATTTAGATCAGTGTTGGCTATGCACATGCCAATTCAAGCAAGTGGTACATTTACCTAGAATTTTTAGCTTAAAACAACAATAAAAAACTATTTCCCCCTTCTCCCTCTTCTTGTTTTAGGCGGTTCTCTTGGAGCTGCCAGTTGTTTGGGGGCTGCAGCCCCCTTTGTTGAGTCAGAGTCCTCTGAAGAGCTACTTGATGAACTTAGTGAACTTCCCAAATCATGTATGATGTCTTCTTCTCCATCTTCTTCCTCTTCCTCTGCTGCCTTCTTCTCTTTTAATACATTTTGATGAATGTCCAAAAAAGTCTCTGCACTTTTGAGAGAAGTGATCTTCTCTTTCTTTCCATTGTAGCTGAAAGCCAGACCTTCTGGAAAAAGCCATCTATAAGGGGTGGTGTTCTTTTGCAAAATTTTTACCAAATTCTTATACTGCTTTCTTTTTTTCCTTATCTCAAATGAAATGTCTTTTAGTATTTTGATTTCTACTTCTTTGATTTGTAAGGTTGTCCCATTTGTGGCCTTGAGCACCATGTCTCTTGTTGATCTCTTAGAAAATTTCACCACAATTTCTCCAGGCAGGCTATTCTTCTTCACGTAATCCGGATATGTCCTATAGACAATATCCACATCACTTTGTAAATATTCCGCTTGTAAACCTGTTACTGGAGCCAACGCTTCACTTAAGATTTTCTTTAAATTCACCATTTTTTGTTCTGGGACACCTTGAAACCACAGAATATAAGATGCACATTCCATTTGCAATTTCAGAATTTGATCTTTGTCAGCTGCACGATCTTTCTCCACTACTTGTAGTCCATGAGTCAATGCTTTTGTTCTGGTTTGAGTTAATTTAGTTGATTTGATCACCTCTTCTACTTTCAAGTTGGATTCTTTAATCTCTTTCTGTAGAGCATCAATATTTTGATTCACTGTAGTCATCTGGTCCAGCAGAGGGTGCAGTGCTGCTGACAACATGTTTGGCAAGTCTATGGTAGCTTCCTGCCTAGGAGCAGGAAGAGAAGGGTTTGTAGCCTTTGGAGAGGGCTTCCCTCTAGCTGCCATTTTTTCTCCCCTGCCAGCCATTCTTCCTTCCCGAGGAGGGGGGGGGAACTCAAGTCAACCAAGTTCTTTAACTTAAGAGGCTTTAACAAACTTCCACCTCACTTGAAGAGCTGATGCCATGCCAATGACCCCAGCCCCCCACTTTAAAACTTTTTTTCTTAGAATATCCAGGCGGGGGGCAAACCTTCCCCCCCTCTCCTTTTTTTCCTGCCCGATCGGAGCACTTAAATGTCCAAATGAGGGGACCCACCAATTCATGCTTCTTCATTTGAACACCACTGGTAGGTTTCTTTCATTAAAACTTATTTCTTTGCCACTGTCCGGTTTGCCGCTTTTTCATGCCCAAAGGCTCTCTGGCTCTCTGGCTCTCAGGACAAAGAGGCACCTCGATCTCTTGACCGCCGCCTCAAGAGAGGCGCATCTCACGTCCCAGGCTAGGAGCCCCCTACAAGGGCTCTGGCGGGACCGGAATTGAGCCAGTACCCCTCCCGATTGCTGGGTTTGCGGGTCGCTCCATACAGAGCTCTCTTGGAGCACACCCGCCATCAAGCTGCCATAGACCAGAAGCCTCCTCCAAGAGCACTTTCCTGGGGGCATCTTCTTTGAGTGGCCATAACTTGGATCCCCAAAGTCCAGTCTGCACATAACTTGGAAGGTGTGTAGAAGAGCATCAGGGGGGGCTGTACTTCAAACTTGGTACATCCAATCCCTACCAATTTCAGAGGGCAAGTAGAGGAGAGTCAGTTGGAGATCCCCTGCAAGTTTGATTTATCTAGCATGCTGGGGGCCCGTTCTTCTGCATCACGAACCTCATGAACTGAACAGGTTCATTTGATGCCTACAAGTTCAGACCATTTGTGGCTCATGAACTGGGCACACCATGAACTGAACCTCATTTTCCTGGTTTGTGCCCATTCCTATTAGTAGATCATTAATCTCACAATGAGCGTGAGACAACAATCAATCAGCGTGTCTCCAGAACCAGGCCCCAAATTACTTCTGTCAGGTTGGATAGGCTGGTAAATAACCAGAATATCCAATTTATCCCTGGAACATAACATAAGGAAAAGACAATGCCAGTTATATTATATTTTCTATAGGAAATCTATGAAAGCTGAAAGATTCATACATTACATTTCCCCTCTCTGACCTCCAGTGCAGGGTTGACAAAGGACCTCATAACCAGATGGTGTGAGCTGGGACAAATGCAACCCATCATCTAACCAGGTGTCTGTAATGCAAGTCATATCAATTTTCTTCTCTGGCAATACAGATAGGAGCGCAATTTTTGTTCCTCACCAGTCTGATGTTGTAGAATACTAGTGTCGGAATGAAGGTCATAGGGGCCCTTGCATCAACATCTCTTGAGACTGGAAAGAGATTGTAAGCACCAGGTTTGGTTATGTCTCACTGCCCAACTCACAGATATTCACATAGGTTTAATGACTAAATAGTTAACAGCTCTAACAGTTTCAATGGAAATCCATAACAATGAGAAAATAATATATTTAATCTAGATATGCATGTTTTCTGTGTTGTTCCAGAGTGGCACATTCCCATTTCTGAATCCTGCCAATTTAAATGTCAGTTCAGCTACTGAAGTCTCAGCCTCTACTTCTCACTGTTCTATCTAGGGCATCAAAAGGGAAATAAAAAGTGGTAACTTTGCACAAATCACTCTAAAATTTAAATGAGAAGTGAAATCACATTAAGCCTTGACACTCAGCTAATGAAGAGTTTCATTTACTCATAGTAATTTGTGAAAGGAGTCTGATTCCTAGGGATTTTGTAGCAATTCTCTTATTAACAATGGCAAATCTAAATACTGTGCACAATGACTAAAATTTAATTAAATTGATTTATTTGCTTCAAAGATGCTACTTACGTGGCTTCTGTCTCATGAAATTAGATAACAGATATTATTAATAGTTTCTAATACAGTGACTTAATGTGATGGTTGCTGTCTGAAACCCAAGGCACTAAGTTTAGTTAGTTAGTTAGTTAGTTAGATGAGTTTATTGCCATCAAAGACCATAATACAACCAATACAGCACTGTTTACCATAACAATATTAGCATACATGTTCATATCCTATTTCAATATTATGATAATGTCAATAAAATGTCCCATATTATACAAAATGTTTATTTTACAAAATCACAGTGTGCAGCTATTAATTACAAAAGCTATGTAGCATTTAGAAAAGGTCTCTTTCTAGACTTTCTAGCACATAAGTAATGATTATCTAGATCCATCATCTGCTCTCTCTTCAAATATGCAACCATATAAAATGGATTTTGCTTGTTTATAATTCACCTTTTTCACTGGGAATCAAAGTGGATTACACAGAATAAGTCAGCACAATCAACAGGACAGAAAATCCAATAGACAATGCAATAGGATTTGACTTGTAGAAATCTGGATGCAACCAGAGGTGAAGCAAAACCTCAGTATTAACATGGCACATTAAAGAAATACAAAAATTACTCAGCCAGAGTTTTGCATAGTTTTAGGGAAACCAGGGAAATGGCAGCCTTCCTAACCTCATCAGGCAGGCCGTTCCATAAGATGGGGGCCACCACAGAGAATGTATGTGTATCGACCATTCCTGAGTTTGACCATTTGCAGGGTGGCACCTGCAGAAGGCCCTGCTTAGATAAGCAAAGATGTCATGGCAGAACATAGGGGAGAAGCACTCCTGCAAATATGAGGTACCAAGGCCATGAAGGGCTTTGTATGTGGTAGCTACAGCTAGGACCTTAAATTGAGCCCAGTAACTGATGGGCAACCATTGGAGTGACTGCACAATGGGAGTAATATGCATGTTTCATCTGACTTCTGGTAATCTGGCTCCCTTCCTTCCTCTGAGTCCTCTGGTGATAGAGGATGGGGGTGGCATTGCCCATACAGAAGGAGTGGAGGCAGCATGCTGGATGACGCTCCTGTGTCGTTCCATGAAGTGGGGGCAGAGCCAGCTGTTTAAAAGAAGTGGCTCCACCCCTGCTCTCCCTCTTTCACATTGTACTCAGTCAGCAGCGTTCTGCACAAGTTGGGGTCTCCAAATTTACTTTGAGGGGAGGCCTGTATGGTAGTTATATTCTAGTAGTTTAGTCTTGATGTTACCATGGTGTGGATCCAGGTGGTCAGATAGTCTGTATCAAGGTAAGAGGCCATCTTTCAGGCTCAACTGAGTTGGAAAAATTTGTTTCTTGCAACTACATTAACTTGCTTCTCCAGCAGTAATAGTGGATCCTACATAACCCCAAGGCGCTTGACTGAGTAAGCATGGGTCAGCTGAACCACACTGTAGTGATTATTATCCCCTTCTACCCCAAACTACTGTGCTAGCCATATTTAATCACAGACTTTCAACTAAGCAAACAGAATGCAGCGAGTGCAGAAGAGAGTGACGAGGATGATGGGGGGCCTGGAGACCAAGCCCTATGAGGAATGGCTGAGGGACTTGGGAATGTTCAGCCTGGAGAAGAGGAGGTTGAGGGGCACATGATTGCTCTCTTTAAGTATTTGAAGGGCTGTTGTTTAGAGGAGGGTAGGGAGCTGTTCCTCTCAGCAGCAGCAGATAGGACTCGCAATAATGGGTTTAAATTAAGGTGGTGTTATGTCCGATACCTGACTCATTGTCCACAGACAGGGAACATGTCTGGGCATGTTTGCCTGTAATGGGATGTGAGAACAACACAGCTTCCGTCCCCAGAGAACAATGGACCTAGGGATCCTGCTGGTCCCCCTATCAGGAGCTGAGGATACTTAAATGGACCTATGACAGCCCCTGGCGGGAGACTACTCCCTGTTGGAACAATCCCCTTAAAAGGGAACACAGTCAAGGTGTGGTTTACCTGTACATATAAGTGGGTGACTCATCCCTTTGTCCCCATGCTCCATCTTGACCCTCAATAAACCACAATGCTGATTTCACTGTTACCAGCCTGCTGACTCCAATACCTTCCAGGTGGGAAGATTCCAGCTGGATATTAGGAAAAACTTTTTCACAGTAAGAGTTGTGCAACAGTGGAATCAGCTGCCTAGGGAGGTAATGAGCTCCCCCTCACTGGCAGTCTTTAAACAGCATCTGGACAAACACATGTCAGGGATGCTCTAGGCTGATGCTGCACTGAGCAGGGGGTTGAATCTGTATGCTCCCTTCCAACTCTTTGATTCTATGATTCTATAAAACATTTATTTTTAAAGGTTGTAGGAA
Organism: Lepidodactylus listeri; assembly: GCA_029233225.1. Taxonomy (NCBI): domain Eukaryota; kingdom Metazoa; phylum Chordata; class Lepidosauria; order Squamata; family Gekkonidae; genus Lepidodactylus; species Lepidodactylus listeri. Next base: position 55,501,900 of record JARCFY010000006.1, read on the forward strand.
AACAGAATTACTGATCTGCCTATTATTGTTTGAATACTGAAGCTGCAGCTCCCTTATTCTGATACTTCCTTAAACTATCCCCCCGTCATTATCTGATGGTGTGTTAGTACTGAAAAAGAGCTAAACTAGCAAAAATTCTTACTGCACCACATATAGAATCTTTTCTGATCCATGAAATCTTGTTTTAGACCCACAGTACAGCCCCCTTCACTCCTGTAGCAGGAGGAGCTGGACTCAAACTGGCAGTTGCAGAGAAAGAATTCATCTGGAACTTACTTTCAGTTTGCTTCCTCAAGCAAGCTGAAGATGAACAGTCCCATTGACTTCAGTAGGTTTGTGTGTACTCAAGACCATTGGCTTTATCACTGAGCCTGAGTTATGGTAAATCAAAAAAAGTGGTAATGTCCCAAAATATCAAATGAAGCCCAGCCTTCTCTACCCTAACTTGCAGTGTTACGAGTAAACACTAGGAATGTCCTGGGAAGCAAATCTGTACCATTGATGTGAACCTAATATCAAAGCAGCATAGGATCTTCATGACCTAAAGCAGCTATAGTACAGATGAATGCAGTAAGCAGATGTGAGTGACACAATCTTGTCCACAATCTTCGAGGAAGACATACATTAACACTGCACATCAGGGGTCATTTCGTAGCAGGAGCTCCTCTGCATATTAGGCCACCCCCCCCTAATGTAGCCAATCCTCCAAGAGCTTACAGAGCTCTTCTTACAGGGGCTACTGTAAGCTCTTGGAGGATTGGCTACATCAGGGGTGTGTGGCCTAATATGCAAAGGAGCTCCTGCTACGAAATGTGCCCTGCTGCACATGCTCAGGGCTATTTTGGGGTAGGAACACACAGGAACAGAGTTCCAGCTGGCTTCTGAGTTGGCCACGCCAACAGCCTCCCCCCTCCTCAGGTTCCCCAGGCAATTCACAAGCTGTGGGGCGCCTGGGGAAGCCAAGCTGATCCAGGGAGGGAATGCAGTTTAAACTGCCTCCCCCCCACTCAGGTTCCCCAGGTGCCCTTCAGCTGCAGGGTGCCTGGGAAAGCCAATCCAGAAACTGCCTTCCTTCCCTTGGGTTCCCCATGTACCCCACAAGCTGCAGGGCACCTGGGAAAGCCAATCCTGGGAGGGAGCTGTGCTGTTGGGGATGTGGCCTAATATGCTAATCAGTTTCTGATGTTGGGTGTAGCCTGTTATGCTAATGAGTTCCTGCTGGGCTTTTTCTACAAAAAAAATCCCTGCATGTGCTTAATATGGTAGCTGATTGCAGCAAACCAAATTCTGGAGCCAGTTATGTCCAATCAAACAAATCATATTTCTCACAAAGGAGATGTCACAAAATGATACAAGAGCCCTTTTCCAGGTACTGCGACTGTGCATGTGGAACAGATGCTCTGCATAAGATCCTCTAGATATGTATTATCACCATTTCTTCTGAAAGGGGCAATATATGGATTTTCAGCCTCAGTACACATGCGCTAGACCCAGATCAATCTTGTACATGAGGTAAACATAACGACTGAAAAGGTCTAAGGTGGCACTTGAAAGCTATCACCCATGAGCAATATTTAGAAGTTTTAAAAGACCACAAAATTGCTCATTAATATTATAATTCAAATTCTAATGTCTCCCTAGTCCTTAGCACTTCTGCTTCATTGTTGTTCTGTGACATCAGAGCAGGTAAGCCAACTGCAGCCAGAGGAGCTGTTGAGCTGCCACTATAACAACAGAATAGAGCAACTACTTGCTTTTGAATGACACACAGCTTTTGGGCTTTGGATATATCAGATTATTTATATTGTGATGTTTCCACTTCCCTTTGCTAAATAGTACATACCAGAAACTACCAATCAGCCAGCATAATAACAGTATTACTATCGGAAGCTTATTCATTTGGATAAATTGACATCTAGACAGAAATGTATATTTTCAACATTCTCTCTCATGTAGTACCATTTCATCTCTAAAGAAGCATTGTCTCCTTGGACCCATTAGTTATGAGTCAGAATCATAAAGAAATAAACCCAACCTAGATTCTGATCTAGTCACCCCTGTGAGGTTAAAATAAACAACACCTGGTTAGTCATTCTGTCAGTGAGACACTCCAAACTGCAAACTCTGCTGGGAGTGTTAATTGTGATTCAAGCCATGACAGTTAAGTCTTCAGGGCAATAATGGGCCAGAAGTGACTTGTTGTCATCATGGACAGCTTTCAACCAGTCAAAATCTCAGCAGGAATTTGTGGGTTTATCCACATTGTCCCCATTACTGCTGTATTTCATAGCTCAACATTCACACGGTCACACTTTATTCTCAGTGGTAGTGATAATGGTTCCCAGTAAGACTAGGTGGGTAAGTTTACTTACTCATTTTTTTTCAGGGAAATGTGACCATGTGATAAAATGCCTTTGAAATTCTTCTGTGGATACTCATATAGGTTTCCCTTGCTTGAAAGCCAGTCGAATTTGACTCTAGGAGGCAGTGCTCATCTCCAAGCTGAACAGCCAGCGCTGTCCGAAGACGTTTCCATGGTCATGTGGCTGGCATGACTAGACACAGAGGTGTACAGAACGCTGTTACCTTCCCACTGAAGTGGTACCTATTTATCTACTTTCTTGCTTTCGAACTGCTAGGTTGGGCAGGAGCTGGGACCGGAGACGGGAGCTTACTCTGTCATGCGGCCCTCAGGTCTCGAACTGCCGAACTACTGATCTTCCAGTCTGCAAGTTCGACTCATACTTGTGTACATTTAATTATCTAAGTACAAAACACTCTATAATGAAAAACAACAATCTCTGTCAGAAAAATACAAACTATAGAACAAGGGAGAGTAAAAAATGTCCAGTGAAATTTTCCAAATCTGTGTAAATAGATCGTGAGGTCCCGGATGTATTATGTCCCTCATTGCATCCTAAAAGACTTCATCAGATCAATATGATATAGTAAATATGTAGAACCACATCAATAAATGTATATTTTACTAGCAAATATACTGGCAAATATATCATCTTACCATCTTTCTCCACAAATACAAAAACTGTAAAGCTCCTCCACCTCAGTTCATTCTAATTGGAAGCCAATTTCCTCATATAAACAGATATACTTCACCATATTGTACAAACTCACTGGGCTGGGTTCAGTGCTGAATTTCCTCTTGTACTAGAGCTCTTGCGCAAGCAGAAACACAAGAAAAAGACAGTAGTAGCCTCTTGTACTAAGTCATACTTTCTGTATCCCCACTTGTGCAACCCGTTTCTGGGACCAATAATATACTGGGAGCAATGTACTAGATTTTGCACAAGATCTGGCCCAAGAAGAACTGTAATAAGTCCATTTGTTTCACTTGCACATCACTGGATCCAAGTCATTGACTATTATGAATTGAATTGGGAAAAGTAAAAACAGGATATGAATATCTGCCATCCTATCTCTGAAATCCTGTTAATATGATAATACTGTCCACCCAGAGATTATGTTTGGAATGATTTGCTTAAATGTTCGTATGTAAGGTTTCCTCTGAATGTGCCATCTACATAGATTACCCAAAGGCATGAGCTAAGGCTGTATTTGTGGATAGATTCAGTTCATGGCATCTTCTGAAAGCAAGCTGCATTTCATGTTCTTATTTCAAAACTAATCATCCCAGCCATTTACAGATAATGGTCCACATGGCAAGCTATATAATTGCTATAGAAAAGAAATGCTGCTAAAGGTGTCAGATGTATGAATCTGGTTGGAGCACTGAAACATTCCAAGGATGTAGACTTGAACAATTCAGGGTGGTCAGCTGCAGGAGAAAGAAGAGGGTTATGTCCAACTGTACCCTTTTAGTTATTCCAGAAAAAAGGAAAATCTCTTAGTAATAGAGATGCTGCAAATTTCACCATCCATTGTTTGAACTGGAAAAATTCCTGCTTCAGTTTTGCCTCTCCTTCTGTGGATGTTTTCACACTTCAGTCATTTCCCTCATGCTGAATTTTCCCCTCATTCAATTTTAACACTGTTTCATGTCAGTTTAAGTTTATATAGTATATAATGTAAAAATGACATAAATTGTGTCAAAATGGCATCAAAGAAACACCACCAGGAATGAAAAAAGGGGGGGATTCTTAAACTATGAATACAAAAAGAAAGGGAGGGGAGAGCATATTTTATTTGTACCTTCCACTTGGTAGTGGTTTAAACTGAAACATGCCAACATCAGTATATTTAAAGTGCACCTTAGTATTGTGTTTTGATGTTATTGTTGTTTGAGAGACAGTTTGTTGTAATGGTTAAGAGCGGCGGACTTTTAGCTAAGTGCTAGTGTGTCCCCTACATGATGTGCCCGATGTGATGATGTCACTTCCAGTGGATGTCATCACGCCGGGCACATCAGGCACAATGGGGCTCTTCAGGGGCAGGGTTCCCCCCACAAGCCAGCTGGCTGGTGGCAGATTGAAGGCCTCAAAAGTGGGGAAAACCCTGCCCCTTCTGGGGGATGGCAACCCTAGTTACCACTTCTGGTTTATGAAATACCTGGAGATGTTCAGGGTGGAGCCTGGGGAGGGTGCGGGTCTGGAGAGAGGAGGGACCTCAGCAAGGTATAACGACATAAAGTCCACGAGCCAAAGCAGCCATTTTCTCCAGGTAATATCAGGCAATCTCTGGGCCTCACATGAAGCATAGCAACCCTAGGCAGTAGAGTGCTGAGGTGACAATATGGATTGCTTATGACTGGCAGTAGATACTGATCTTGAATGCAACTCCATATTTTTTTTTAAAAAAAATCCCACAAAACTAGCAGGGTATGAAGAAAGTGTCCTGGTTCAACCTTGTGCCTGAAGTGATAGTTTTTTGTTTGCAAGGAGATTTTAACTTAAAGGAACAGTCAAGACTATGCGTGTTCACTCTGAATTTGTTCAGCTCATTCTATTGCTTCATCAGTCTAGTCTGTTCCAAATAAGAGGAGGGAAAGAAAACAATTCTATATTATGGCTGACTGATGTTGTAAAAATGTATTATCTATTGCTGCAAGAAAACTGGACAGCAAAATCTGAAGAGGAGCTCTGATCAGGCCAGGTAGCTTTATTGCCTAAGCTCCAAAGAAACTGTTCAAGTATACCCAAAGACTTGTCCTAGATGGTGAAAGTCATGAATTACTGTCTTTGAACCATTGGTCCTTCTGCCATATCAAAAATTCCTTTCTAAATTCCATTCAGTTTCAAAAGTCTTTTGCCATGCAGCCCTGGAATGGGCTGTTCAAGAAGCACAAGTTCCAGCCACCTTTTATGCTTGTTGACACCAGTCTCATGATTCTTTGTATTCTAGTTCATAGGTACTCTACATAGTAAGAAAGACACACCAATAACCGTCTCAGGTATTAAGCACCAAGCTTCTTAAAGGCTACAGATTTTTTCATTTTTCTTGTCTCAGATAAAGTCGGCTCTGTCTCATGAAAGTTTATGCCACAATACATGTATTAATCTTTTAATTGCCATGAGACTCTTCATTTTTTTTTGGCTATGGCAGATTAACAGTGTAGTCATCAACAGAATTACACCCTTCTAAGTCCATGGAAGTCAATAGGTTTAGAAGAGTATAAGCCTATTTAGGATAGCACTGTAACAAAAGTAGTTCTCTGGAATGTCTCGCTTTCCTCCTTATATTATAAAAATGACCAGCATTTGGCCAACTGTTTGGGGCAGGCAAGCAATATTCAGGACTGGAGGGCATCTGAGTTGATGAGCCTTGGTTTCTAATCTGCATTCCTAATTCAAAACTCAGCGTCTAAGAAACTTTACACAAACAACAAAAGTGATTGTAAAGATAAAATATATGCCTATCAGGTGCCTGTGGTTACAGAAGCTTACAATGGGGGGTGGGGGGGGCAGAATCAGCAGCTGATGAAAACGAATTGGCCCTAGCCTAGAATGTTTGCTTAAATAATTATGTTCTTAAAGCACAACTCTGTAATCCACCCAGTGCTAAGTGTACATTTTACCTATAAAAGTCTTAGTGAGGGGCAATAAATGGAGAGAACACTATTATCACTTTTCATTTCTGCAAAATGAGCTATCATTATAAAAAGGGCTCCAGCAGTTTTAGTGCTACATATTCAATATAGACTTGCAGAGAACTTCAGTTTTCTTCCTGATGGGTAGTCAATCTTGTTCAGCACTGGATGGAAAAATTTGAACTGTTCACCCTTTGTAACTCAGGCATTCATGGCATGATAAACTACCATGGAGAAAATTATTTGGCTGAATTCTTAAGGAGGGATTTATAAGTTACAGTTGATCAATATTTTAATAGGGCAAGTTTGCTTGCTATTGGGGTATATTTGCCTTTCTGATAATCCAAGGGATTTTTTAAAAAATAGTATTGCAGTCCTTTGGGTTGGTGATTGTAGACCTGTAAGCAATTAAAAGGAAGCAACTGCCAGCTTAAAACAGCAGGCCAGTGATATAGATTTAAATCTGAAGCAATTTTAATAATGAAATAATAGCCCTTAGGTCATGGACTTAAAATGTCATGGTTTCAGACTGTGAAAATAGCCATTCCTATACATTGCTGCATATAAACTGCAAAAAGTGGATAAGGTTTGTTTCTTCTGAAGTGCTGAATTTTAGTTTTTTAAATGTTTGTATCAGCAGGCCTGCTTAAAACGGACTGATACCTCTATGCAAAGCTAATACAGCATCATGGACATTGTGCATTGGCCTCTGAACATGATTCTATATATGTATTTTTGTGTGTTTAAAGTACCTTCAAGTCACAACTGCCATATAGCAACCCCAGGAAGGGTCTTTCAAGGCAAGTTAGACACAGAGGTGGTTTGCCATTTCCTTCCTCTGCAGAGTCTTACTTGGTGGCCTCCCATCCAAGTACTTAGCTTCCAAGATCTGACAAGATGAGATTATACCATGCTGCCTTCCCTCCCTTATGTATTTATTTGCTGCATGGAAAAGCAGGTATTAGGATCCAACCATTAAGTATGTATATCTCTGTCTGTCATTCTGTGTATCTAGTCATTCCTTCAAAAACTGAAGATGGTGTACATGACTCTTCTCTCCTTCATTTACAGTTTACTTACACCTAAAACAACAGAACGTGACCATAGTTATTTATTTTGTGCTCCCGACCAACTTGTAGAGCCAATTGATATGATCCTTATTTTCAGGGCGATTTTGGAGCAGGAACACACAGGAACGGAGTTCCGGCTGGCTCCTGAGTTGGCTGCACCTACGACAAAAACCTCTGCACATGCGTGGCTACAGAGCACGCTGCCCTCCCCACATTACACACAAGAGGGAAAGGCGGCATGTTAAAATGCTGTCTTTCCCTCTGGGGAGCCTCTCGGGATTTCCTTGTCAGGGGGGGAAACAGGCAAGCTTCCATGCCTGCCCTGTGCTTTCCCAGCCCCCCCGCCTAATATGCTAATAAGCTGTGCTGTCAGGGATGTGGTCTAATATGCTAATGAGCTTCTGCTGTTGGGTGTGGCCTATTATGCTAATGAGTTCCTGATGGGCTTTTTCTACAAAAAAAAAGAGCCCTGAGGCATGGCATTGTCTCTACTGGATTGTGGACCCTTAAAAAGGGTTCTATGTTAGTGCATCCATGGAAAAATGCATCTGAATAAGTAATATAAGTATCTTTCAGATAAACAATCCCGATTGCCATCAGTTCATTTCTTAGAAAATAATTTTTCAACAATCCAGGAAGGTCATAAAACTGGTCAGGCATGTAACCACTAAAACACACATTTGGATATACAGAGTACTAGTTGTAAAAAAATGAAGAGGAAGAGGAGGAGATTAGATTTATATCCCACCTTTCACTACCTGAAGGAGCCTCAGAGCGGTTTACAATCCCTTTCCCTTCCCCTCCCCACAACAGTAGATGGGGAGGTAGGTGGGACTGAGAGAGCTCTGAGAGAACTGCTCCTGACAGAAGAGCTCCAAAAGAACCTGTGACTGACCCAAGGTCACATCAGCAGCTGCATGTGGAGGAGTGAGGAATCAAACCCAATTCTCCCAGAATAGAGTCCGTGCTCTTAACCACTATACCAAACTGGCATGTATGTGTTTATTATCAATATGAAATGGATGGCTTTCATTGTTAATACATTCAAAAGTGATAAAAAGAGCTATTAGAGTGCCGGGACAAAAAAGAATGATTTCTCTGAAGCACTCATTTCTTGTAGCTCTGAACAATAGCTGCTTAAGAATTCCTGCCAGCAGTAAGTTCCACCAAGGTTTCTGCCTGTTCTGTTCACTGTAGGACACTGGATCAGTTCATTCGCCTGACTTCTGTTTTACTTAGTTGCAACAGTATTGCCTATAATGTTCATTGTCATTTCTATAGTTGGGAGTAATCATTGAACAGCAGCCTTTCCTGCTGCTTTGATTCCAAAACAGTAGCCTCTTCAGAAATTACTTTGTATAGCTATATCAAGGTTGCTGTCTTTTTTTGAGAGGACCACACTACACATTATGTGAGAAAGTAATGAAATTCGTGACTGAAGAAAGCACAGTGATAAACCGTTAAATATCTCTGCCCTCACTATTAATGTTTCAGCTTGCTCCAGGCTGTTCAGGTCTTTAAAGTGAGCCCAGAAATAAGTCAGCAGCCAAGATCTGGTGACTGGCAGGACTTGTTCACTATGAATCATAACATCAAGTGATACACCCAATGCAAGTCATACAGGTTCAAATTTCTATGCATCTTCAAAGGTAGCACCAGTTAGAGTGCATTGCTGGACCAAACCTGACATATATAGGTTGCAATCACACACACAATTCGCCCCGACATAGATGTGAGTGCTGGGTGGATTAAAGGAGTGCAATCAGACACCAACATCTGGGAAGCGCCTTGCACCCATCAGCAACCTGTTTCGCTGCAGAAGCGGAATTAAAAGACACCTTAGAAAGTTTGATCACCCCAGCATATTTCCATGGCATTGGGATAGTCTGATCAGGCTATCCCGACTCCATGCCAGGTCCCCCCCCCCCCCGGTCGCAGTATGCACATCAGCACACACTGCCGCACACCCCATAGGGAGACATCAGGGCGGAGGTGCGATTCATCAGTTCTTCATGAAAGTGCATTGGAAATACATGGCAAAAAAAAACCCGTGACTCACCCACAGTTGCATCTGATCATGCAGTGGCGGGCTGTGCCCACAGCTTCCAAAGTCTGTGTGATCACGCAACTGTGGGTCAACGTTCGCCAGAGGAAATAGCCTTGCTTCCCCCCTGCTGTATCTCATGTGTGTGACCGCAACCATGGTATCTCATGTTGTTAATAATAATGCTTGAGACCTCCTGCTTTCTTACAATTATAACCTTTTTTGCAAAACTATCATTATTTCAATATTTTCATCATTCCAAATGGTTTTCATTCTCTCAAGCAAAATAGATACATACAAGAGGCAGAGACCCGTGATACTTGCGGGGTGGGGAGGATTCCTAAAGGCTGCGGCCCCAGGTAAGTCCTCTCCCCCCCGATTCTTCCTCCGGATAACAGGTCTACCTGCCCCAGTCTACTGTATTGGTAGACCTGGCCTCCGGAGAACAGGTCTACCAATATAGTGGAAAGGGCTGGGTAGACCTGTTCTCCGGAGGCCAGGTCTACCAATACAGTAGACTGGGGTGGGTAGACCTGTTCTCTGGAGGCCATGTCTACCCAGCCCTTGCCACTATATTGGTAGACGTGGCTGGGACCCACGGGGGGGGGAGAGAGAAGGGGCCTGCTGATCTCCCCTCTGCACCCGGTTGCCCTGGCGAGCTCTTCCTGCCAGCTCTTTCCTCCGCCAGCTCTTCCCTCTCCCCCCCACTTGGCTTCCAGCTGCGGGGCCTGCCAGCTCTTCCCCCCACCAGCGCTTCCTCCCGCCAGCTCTTCCCCCCCACCCCCTGCCCCTCCAGTGACGACAAGGCCAGCACAGCTTCCAGCTGCAAGGCCCACCAGCTCTTCCCCCTGCCCCCCCCCGTGACAGCGAGGCCCGGCAAGGCTTCTCCACCCGCCACTGCCGCCTGCAGAAGCAACAGCCACGGATCTGGAAGGTAAGTGCATTCCCTGTGCATGAGCAAGGAATGCTGTTTTACTTTTGGGGGGATTTAAACATCCCCCCAAAAGTTTTTTTTACTTCAGATTTTTCTGCACACGGGGGGGAGTCCCCCCTGTGTGTAGGAAAATCTCTCTGCCCCCCAAGTGCCCCCTCCACGTGGATTTAGATATCCACACAGGAGTGGCCACTTGGGAATTAGATATATAGATAAGAATGACAAAGTAGTCATGAAATTTAAAAATTGCATTTTACTGTGCAACCAAGATAAAAAAGACATGTTACAAGTGTTTGATGCAATATGACTGTAAGCAAAGCCCACACAGATGAAAACTTGCAAGGTTTTTATTGAAAGAATGGACTTTATAATGCAAAAGAGATTTGCATATAGCAAGAACCAGCAAAGTTTGCATTGTTCATTTGTCTCCCTTGGGAATTTGCTGCACAAGAGCAGGAAAGAAAATGCAGGACAAAATTTCTCTGGCAAATTTTGCACTTGTGAAAAGTGCACCACAATGCGGCAGTCTGGTTCAGTCCTTTGTGAGGTTTTTTACACCTATACTTTTTATACCTACTGCAGTGCTCACCTATTGACTCATCCCTATCCTAAACCATACAGATATAGTTGCCATACAGTATGGGCATGTATCCATTATGGTACCATATTGCATAGATCATTCACCTGTGGACAGAAGATGGTCAGCTAAGTGAAAGACTTAAGGGTTAAACATAGGTACCTATGTATATCGCTGCAATTCTGCATCCTTCCATGAACTGAGCATTCCATAATGTAACACCTTCAGGCAATAAAGGCTGCCCAAACCACATTTCAGCCACTAACTGGCACTTGGGATACATGACAGATCTTATATTTCTTTGGTATATCAGTTTAAGACTGTTAATTATTCTCTTGCTTGCATTATGATATCTTAAATTCCAGTTTCAATGCTCTTTGATCATCACAAAATCAATGAAACCAACCACATAATATAAGATTAAGCACAGCAAGGCAAATGCCTTTAATTTTTATATCTTTCTATGAGTGTCAAGCAGTGTCAGCATTTACAGGGAATAAAATTTAACAAGCTGGTTCAACAGTATGAATTTAAGGGACAAGATGAATGCATTCCTAATTTCATCTGAAGATGGACAAAATTTCTCTGTGTAGGCTGCACTGCTTTCATGTTTGCAGCACTTCTGGGAATACCAAATGAAGCTCCTAGGGTTGGGTTCTTAAGGACATTAACATCACCATTGGCCCTTTGTCATGGGGGTGAAGAAACCTACAAGCCAATTTCTATACACAGCCATTCAACCCCACTTTTCAACACAACATTTTGATTAAAGAAAATATGCCTGGTGGACATATCTGACACCATTTAGAGTAAATGTCAAGCCCCTTCACAGTCTACACCATATAGCTGTTAGCTGTACTCTTAACACCAGTCCATTGTCCACCCGAGATTGGATCTTCAGTCTCTTTCCTTGTTTCCAAGGTTACTCGTGTAGTTATCATGGTCATCAGTTTATCTCTGGTTTTGTTTCTTATTTATATTGCTTTTTAAGTTACTGGTTGATGACGTAAACATCAGAAACTTTCCTTGTCTTCAGTAGCATTTGGTAAATAATTTGTAGAACAAGTAGTGCGAGTCTTTGCTGCATTATTATTCAACAAAGGAATGCAGAAAATAAATGATTCCAAATATTATTCTCATTTCCTACATAGCAATGTAGTAGAAAAAACAAAGTAAAATTCCTGAGTACTGTTATATATCCTCCTGCCCAAATCTTGCTCTACACCTCCACTATAATATTCTGTGTTATGCTTACTAAATCAGCCAATACAAATAAATTAGATTGACAGTGCAATCCTATGCAGAGCAGCTCTACTCTAAACCCATTGGTTTCAATGGGCTTAGACTGCAGTAGCTCTGCGTAGGATTGCAGTGTTGTTTTCTTAACCCTTGCCAGTGAATACACAAAATGAGTACTTGGTTCCTCTTCCTACAGCCAACCTGGATCAAGTATTACATCACTCTTTTTTTTGTAGATTTAGTGGTTCTCTTCTTTAAACCTGCAATGACACATTTAAAAACCTGGTTTTTAAAGCTAGAACACATTCATTTGTCCAGTTTTAAGACCAGCATACTTTTTCAGAACTTGTATCTGAGGGATCTCCATATCCCTAAATTTCAGCCCGTTTTTCTTTAAATTTTATGTACTTAATTTATACTCTGCTTTTCAGCCCAATGGGGACCCAATTAATCTTCTCCTGCACTTTATCATCGCAACAACCCTGTTAGGTAGATTAGGCTAACGGTGTGCAATGAGCCCAAGGTCACCCCCTAAGCTTCCATGAGTGAGTGGGGATTTGAAGCAGGGTTTCCTAACACCCTGATCACTATACAACAGTCTAATGGATATGGCCACCTCTATCAGCATTTATGTTGATTCATGTAATATCTTCTGATTCTAATACGCAGTGCGTATGTACTAAGAACATAAGAAGACTCTTGCTGAATTAGTCCAGCATCCTATTTCACATGGTGGCGAACCAGTTCGTCTGGAGGACCAACAACAGGGCATAGTGGCTGAGCTCTTCCCTGATGCTGTCTCCTGGCTCTGGGATTCAGATGCTGACTGCCTCTGAATGTGAAGGTTCCCTTTAGTCACCATGGCTAGTAGCCACTTATAGAACTATCCTCCATGAATCTACCTAATCTCTTTTTAAAGCTGTTTATTCCTGTAGCCATCACTACATCCTCTGGCAGAAAATACCACATTTCAATCACTGTCTGTTTAATGATGATAAGTGGGGACTAATAAACCAGCAGGGATGACAGCAGCCATAGCTGGCCTCATCCTGCAAGGCAGGATGAACTGCACAGGAAGCTTGGGAGATGGGCGGCAGCAACAGTGGGAAAATCTGGCCCTCCCCCTCCCAGGTGGGCCTATGTTGGGGCCTGAGCTGAGTGCAGAGGAGGGGAAAAGGGAAGGGCAACCGGGGGAAAGCATGCCATGCCACCCAGCCAGCTGACCTGGCCATGTGGGATCACTTGCCCACCCACCCCTCTCTCTGTGTTAATGCTTTAGGTAAAGAAGGCATGTGGGGGGTTGTGGGTAGTCCCATGTGGGGGAGGGGACACATTATGGGGACACACGGGTTATGTTCCTGTTCAAGATGTTTTATGTTTCTGTTATCTGTCATAACCTTGGGGCAGTATCAGCATGGGGCAGCATGGGGCAGTATCCATTTTAGGAAAACCAGTCTGCATGCCTGTTTTCCTGGCATACGGATATCCCCTTAAGGGACTGTGGAGTGAGGGCTTCCAAGGGGCATGCCCAGTTTGGGGCTGCCAATGGGTCACCCTCCTGCTCAAGTGGCAGGGGAGACCACTTAGTGGCAATCATCCTTTTGGAATCTGACGTTCTGTCATCCCATGGTTCTCCCCACCCCAGCAGGTGGACTGGGGTGGTATGGGGTACATTGATTGGCAGGCAGGTCAGTCGGTGCCAGGATCCAGAGGATCCATGCTGTGCCAAGGCTTCTTACAGCTGTAACCAATAAAAGTTGTGGCCATTTTATTCCAAAACATTGTGATTGTGTTATTGGTGGGTTGTTGTAAAGATGTTCTCGCCTTCTCTGCCCTCTCCCCTCCTCTAGGTGCTGGGACTGCAAGTGTATTATGATTTTTTCTACCTACAGAAAGAAGTTTTTAGAAACTATTTATTGGGATGACCTTAAGATTATAAACTAAGTTAACAAGACCACAAATATTTAATAAGGAAAAAATTGGGAGAATTTTATTCCTTAGCAAGCAATAAAAAGAATGGTGTTGTAACATATGTCAAAAAAGATCTGGAACCTAAAGTAATATTTAAAGACAAAGAAGGAAGATATTTAGCTATTGAAATCTCACTACAAGGACAGAAAACTTTGATTGTGAATATTTACGCCCCAAATGGAGCCAAAGAATTTTTTTTTAAAGAATTACAAGTGGAAATGGATAACGTAAATTATGATCAAATCATGATGTTGGGGGACTTTAATGGAACTGTGAATAACAAATTAGACAGGTGCTCTAAGAGAAAGGATGAGGCATTAGGGAAGCATTAGGGAAGCTTCCAAAAAACTTTTTTGAACTGATAAAACAAGAGAAGCTGGAAGATATTTGGAGGAAAGCTAACCCACAAGGAAAAGACCTTTTATTCTAATAGACATGACTCGCATTCAAGAATTGACATGATTTGGATGACTACTAATTTAACGTTTAAGACAAGAAAAGTGGAAATTCTACCCAGAATAATTTCAGATCATAATCCGTGTTTATGGACTGCTGGCCAGGTAAAAAAACAAAAGAGAAGGAGAATAAATGAGGACTTACTAGACAACCAAGAAATAGTTAAAAAATTACAGGAAGAAACAGACCTATACTTCCAAGCAAATATACAGAAAGAAGTAAAAATTCAAACCGTATGGGATGCATATAAAGCAGTGATGAGAGGACTATTGATATCATTAAATGCAAAAGATAATAAAAAGAAAAGAGAACAATATGAAAATATCGTACAAGCCATTAAAACAAAAGAAGAAGAACTGAAGAGTAGACCAGGGGAAAAGAAACTGCAAAAGGAAATCTGGATGTTACAAGACCAAGCAAAAGCTATTTTGAACCAAGAGACGTACTGGAACCTAAAAAAACTCCAACAAAAGGCATTTGAAGGTGCAAATAAACCCGGAAAATATTTAGCATGGCAATTAAAGAAAAAACGTGAAAACAAATTTATCACTAAAGTGATGAGATAACATTGAGATAATAGACAACAAAGGAATAAAGAGAGAATTTTTTTAATATTATGCAAAACTGTTTAAGAAGGAAAACAAAGACAGGAGAAAGATCAAAGAATACCTGCAAACATTAAAGTTACCAAAACCAACAGAGGAAATTAAAGAACTATTTAACAATCCAGTATCATTACAAGAGATTAAAAATGCAATAAATGACTCAAAATTAGGGAAAGCACCTGGACCAGATGGATTTACAGCGAAGTTTTATAAAACGCTACAGGAGTCGATCTCACCAGTGTTACTGCTATTAATGAATGATATAGGAGTTACTGGTGAGGTCCCAGAAACTTGGAAAGACGCAACCATCTCACTTATCCCGAAAGAAAATCAAGATTTAACTAATGTTAAGAACTACAGACCGATTTCTCTACTAAATAATGATTATAAGATCTTTGCTAAGATTATAGCTGACAGACTAAAAGAACACCTTAAAGAAACTATACAAACAGAACAAGCAGGGTTCTTACCCAATCGCCAAATAAGGAACAATCTAAGAGTAGTAGTGGATGCTATAGAATACTATGATAAACATCCTGAAAAGGAAGTGGGTTTTTTCTTTTTAGATGCGGAAAAAGCGTTTGATAATTTAAATTGGGATTTTATGTTTGAGGTTCTAGAACATCTTGAAATTGGTGAATATATGCTTAACCTCATTAAGTCAATTTATAAAGAACAGAAATCCTCTTCAATAATTAACACTGAAAAGACAGACGATTTTAAAGTCGAAAAAGGAACATGACAAGGATGCCCACTTTCGCCGTTGCTATTTATTTGGATTCTAGAAGTTCTACTAATAAATGTGAAGGAAGATAAAGAAATTAAAGGCTTAACAACCAAAGGTTTTTCTTTCAAATATAGGGCCTTTGCAGATGATGTGATGTTTATAGTGGAAGACCCTATGACTACACTACCGTATTTGTTACAGAGAGTAAAAGAGTTTGGTGACTTGGCTGGATTTTATGTAAATAAGAACAAATCGAAAGTGATGTGTAAAAATATGTCAATTAACAAACAAACTGAGTTACAAAATCTTATAGAATGTGAGGTGGTGAAAAAGACAAAATATCTAGGTGTGAACCTAACAACGAAAAATATTGATCTTTATAAAAATAACTATGAGAAATTATGGCTGCAAATTATGCAAGATATTAAAAAGTGGAATGTATTAAATTTGTCATTGTTGGGTAGAATTGCGGTGGTTAAGATGAATGTATTACCACGATTAATGTTTTTGTTTCAAACTATTCCAATTGTGAAAGATGTAAAAACGTTCAAATGCTGGCAGAAGGAAGTTTGTATGGGGAGGGAAAAAACCAAGAATCAAGATGAAAATAATGTGTGATGCTAAAGATAGAGGTGGGTTCCAATTACCAAACTTAAGGCTGTATCATGATGCAATATGTTTGACTTGGGTAGGGACATGGACTATGTTACAAGATAGAAAGTTATTGTCCCTGGAAGGCCATGACTGTAGGTTTGGGTGGCATGCATATTTGTATTATGGTAAAGCAAAAATGGACAATATGTTTAAACATCATTATTTGAGAAGAACGTTAATGGATACATGGACAAGATATAAAAACTTTTTTCCAGAAGAGATACCTATGTGGATTGTACCTGCAGAAGTTTTAAATCCAGTATCACGTCACAAAGGACAAGATTGGTTGAAGTACAGAGACTTATTAACAAGACATGGTAAAGACTTTATATTGAAGGAGCAGCATCAGATGGACTTTGATTATGGTTGGTTAAGATATAGACAAATATATGACATGTATAGAAGTGATAAAAAATCCGGTTTTAGAGAAAAAAATAATGAAATAGAACAAGTTTGGGAGGAAGGTGGGAAAAAAATGATCTCTAAAATGTATAAAATTTTGTTAAAATGGTTTAACGCTGATGAAATGGTAAAGGAACAAATGGTAAAATGGGCGATAAACTTTAACAAAGATATTGAAATGGAATCTTGGGAATTTTTATGGAAAAATGCTATGGGTATATCTACATGTTATAACTTAAAAGAAAATTGTTTTAAAATGATGTACAGATGGTATATGACACCAAAAAAAATTGCAAATATTAATCAGAATATGTCTAACAAATGTTGGAAGTGTAAAAAGAAAGAAGGTTCTTTTTATCATATGTGGTGGACTTGTGATAAAGCAAAGACTTATTGGTCTATAATACATGCAGAAATGGAAAATTTTTTGAAATGTACATTTAAGAAGTTGCCTGAAATGTTATTGCTTGGACTTAAACTAGAAGAGATAAATGTAAAGAAAATGACAATAATATGGTATATGATAACAACAGCAAGAATGGTGTATGCACAAAATTGGAAAAATGAAAAAATACCAGATGTGTGGGAATGGTTGAAAAAAATTGTTATATATGGCTGAAATGGATAAATGGACTAGAAAGTTAAATGACCTGTACTCAGAGACCTTTTTAGAAGATTGGAAAGATTTGAAAGAATATGTTGAAAAATACTGGGACATGAAAAATTACATCTATACATGGTTATAATAACATAAAGCAATAAAATTAGAGTATATGAATGTATTAAGGATAATTAGATAATGAAGTTGTTTTTATTTTAGAATTATATAAGAATATAGAAAGTAAGAATTAGTATACAAGTATTTTTAAGATATATGACCGTTACCAGAAATGTAAACATAGATATAAGTATTACTATTTTGGATAAAGTGGAAAATGTGTTATGCTTCAGATGTGGTGGGAAACCACCAATACAAGATAAAAACAAGATTATACAAATAGAGCAAAATGTTATATAATATGGAAAAAAGGATTCGTATAAGATAAATGTATTAATTTTAATGTGTTGAAAAATAAAAAAAAAATTACAAAAAAAACCAAAAAAACAAGAGATGAAGAAGAGATAAAAAGAGATGTTAATAAGAGATAAAATAAATTAATGTAATTGACAGTGCAGTCCCAAAGAGAATTATACCAATTATACCAATTGACTTCAATAGACTTAAAGGTAAAGGTTTCCCTTGCTCGAAAGCCAGTCAAATCCAACTCTAGGGGGCAGTGCTCATCTCCATTTCCAAGCCGAAGAGCCAGCACTGTCTGAAGACTTTTTTCCATGGTTATGTGGCTGGGATGAGTAAACAGCGAAGCACATGGAATGCTTTTAACTTCCCACCGAAGTGGTACCTATTTATCTACTTGCAATTTCTTGCTTTCGAACTGCTAGGTTGGCAGGAGCTGGGGCCAGAGACGGGAGCTCACTCTGTCATGCAGCACTCAGGTCTTGAACTGCCAAGCTACCGACCTTCTGGCCTCTAATAACACTATTTATGACTGCACGGTTAATTTCTCTTTTCTCAGTCCAGGTCAAGGCTCTTTTACTTTTAAGAAATAGTTTATGGTGAAAATGTAACCATGGACAAGTTTCTGGCATAGGCGTAGAGTACGGGGAGGCTCGAGGGCTTGAGCCACCCCCGAAATTTCCCGGGGGGGCTCAGCCACCCTCCCTGGGTCCTTCCGCGCCTCCCTGGGTCCTTCCGAGGCCTGGTGGCCGCTGCTGGAGAGGGAGAGGGAAGGGGTGGCAGGGGGGGAGAGAGAGGCACCGGCAGCAGCGGCTGGCGGGCCTTGGAAGGGCTTGGGGAGGTGGGGCAGTTTCCCGGAGGGGGGGAGAACATCGTCCCAACGAGCGCGCACGCTAAGGAGCCCCCCCCCCCTGATTTCCAAAACTCTACACCCCTGGTTTCTGGTAGATTGTTTAGGTTGAGTAGACTAGTAGTTTGACATTCAGTTTGATACTCATGTTCAGGTGTACTTTGCACTTTTTCTATTGCCTTACATACAGCTCCTCATATAAGAGACTTAGAGAAAAACTGTTACATAGCTTCACTCAAGAACTGCCAATTCCACTGTCTCTCAAAAGAGAGATTTGTTGAGTTTATCATTACTAGCACATTTTTGTTACGACATTACATAGCCGTGACACTTATTGTCTTGTGTTCCTGACAACAGTCTAGGGCCAAGAGTGTACCCACTGAGATTTAACAGACATTTGGCAGTAATTTACAATGAAAGATTTTTTTCTTTTTTGCCTAATATTTAAAATGAGTGTTGGAAGCACTAAGGACCAGAGTGCACTTGGGAAGCACAGTGGGGAACAGATGCTCATAATTTACCTCATGAAGTTTCATGCTGAAGCTCTTATATTTTATATCTGATTTATTTGCATTTCCCCTTGAAGAACTGGAATGCTGGGAATATTGAGGAGAGCTCATTTCTGATTAAAGTGACCAGGCACCATGTGTATTTTGTGTTTCTCTGCTTTTGAAGTGAATAGTGTTATGTATGGTGAACCTCTGGCAATTATTCACACTGGTAGTTAACAGTGAACATTTAATGGTTTATTGCCTACAAACTGGGAATGCCAGATGTCCTCTTAATGAGAACATTTTCCCACTCACTTTGTAATCCTGATACCAGACCTAATTAGCTTAGTACATTCTGCTGCTTTGTTCATAGCTAGGAGTGATACCATCCCAGCAGCAACAGAGATAAATAAATAAACACTGTGAGGCAGACTTTGATTGGTAAGTGCAGTGCCATTCACTTGGCATAATATTCATTTATTTATTAAAAACCTTTATTTACGCTGCCTTTCCGCCCGACTTAAAGTCCCCAAGGCTAACAGTAAAAATATTAGAACAAGATTAAAAACACATAAAATATGTAAAACAATTAAAACTAAATACATAAACACACGAGTAGGAAGAAGGCTCAGTAAGAATCAGTGAGGGAATGCCAGACAAAACAGAAAAGTCTTCACCCACTGGCAGTAGACAATGATAGATGGGGATAGATGGATCTTCTTATGGAGATAATTCCTTAATACTGGTGCCACAGCCAAGAAGGCCCTCTTTCATGTTGCCATCTATCTAGCCTCAGATGGCAGGGAGACCTGCATCCAAGCCTCTGAAGATGACCACAGTGCTCTGGTAAATTCATTTGGCAGTCCTTAAGGTATGCACCTTGATTTATAGCCAGATTATCTGCCTCCAAAACATCACTGCTGGCATGATATTGTGGTCTGTGATTCTGTAGATGCAGATCAGCACATATCACTTGAACAGTTTAGACCACTATTACTTTGTCTTAAGACTGGATTTCTGGGATCAGCTTTAAAAGGAACTCCTCTACAAGACTTTGTAAAATCAAGTTTTTCAGATTGTAAATTATGACCGAATTGAATGACCCTTTCATCCATAAGGAACCTGTGAAATTTAGTTCTGCATTTTGGTCAGACTTTTGCATATGATGCTATCTCAGCTGGGGATCCGTATTCTGAGGTTTTGTGATCTACTTGTGATCCACCCAACAGGATGGAAAATGCTTTCAGAGGGTACTGAACAATACCTGTCTATTCAGAGAGCACAAGAAAAATGAGTAATGGTATGACTTTGGAATCAGGGGTCATTTTGTAGAAAAAGAGGTGCAGGGGCTCATTAGCATAACTTATGTGCATATGCCACACACCCTAATATCACTGGAAGTGTGTCAGAAGGCAAGACCCACCGTTCAGGCTCCACCCCAAAAATCTCCAGGTATTTCCCAACTCAGAGCTGGTGAGCCTACCTGGAGAAAAACTGCTTCAGAAGCACAAAGAAAATAGGCATGGAGGGATGACGCAGACAACAGCAATAACAAGCAGCAGACCCCCATGCGTCGCCACAAGTGAGGGCTGCTGGGAGTCGGGGGGGGCCTATAGCCGGGAGGCTACTAATGAGAGGGCAGGGCTGCTGCTCAAGC
This sequence comes from Lepidodactylus listeri, assembly GCA_029233225.1. NCBI lineage: Eukaryota > Metazoa > Chordata > Lepidosauria > Squamata > Gekkonidae > Lepidodactylus > Lepidodactylus listeri. The sequence goes on from JARCFY010000006.1 coordinate 55,522,596, forward strand.
CCAGCACTCACTCCTCAGACTCAAAGCTAGAGACTTAGGTGCACTGGAGCTGCGCCAGCAGCAGGGGAGATTATTGCCAGGGCTATTTTTGGGCAGGAACGCACAGGAACGGAGTTCTGGCTGGCTTCCGAGTTGGCCACGCCTACAGCCTCCCCCCCCCCCCCCGGTTCCCCAGGTGCTTCACAAGCCACAGGATGCCTGGGGAAGCCAAGCCAATCCAGGGAGGGAAGGCAGTTTAAACTGCCTCCCCCCCTTGGGTTCCCCAGGTGCCCTGCAGCTGCAGGGCACTTGGGGAAGGCAATCCAGAAAGTGCCTTCCTTCCCTTGGGTCCCCATGCACCCCTTCCCTTGGGTCCCCATGCAAGCCGCAGAGTACCTGTGGAAGCTGATCCTGGGAGGGAGCTGCACTGTCAGGGGTGTGGCCTAATATGCTAATGAGTTTCAGCTGTTGGATGTGGCCTATTATGCTAATGAGTTCCTGCTGGGCTTTTTCTACAAAAAAAAAGCCCTGATTATTGCCATGCACCAGCACACACCATAGAGGGAACTGGGCTCTCAAGTGAGCCTGTGATGCTCTAGCACTGGGCTTGTTACTCTCGGAACACTGTTCCTGCTCGTTCCCCCTCGAAATGACCTCTGTGACTTCCCATGCCAAAGATATTATTTTAATTTTCCTGATTTTTATCAGCCGCTTGTGACTGGAGGAAGATGCCAGTGTTTTCCCAAAGAACTTTGGGTTTTCTTCTCTTTCTATTTTTCTCTGTGAGTGGATGATGTTACTGAGCAAAAATGGCAATTTGTACATCCCTAGATTTGAGGTAGAATCAACTAGCTTTGCTTTCTTTCCACAGCTAACTGGGGAATGATAGTGAAACTCCAACAAGACTAATCTTGTTTTTCAGTCTGAATGTGAATCTGTCAGTTTGCTGAATTTATTTTTCATCTAGAACTTGAGAACTTTCACACACTCCTTTATCAGAGTATTGATAAATCACTCAGTGATATTTTATTCTACTCTCAAAGTAACTTTTGCAGTAACTGTGTTGCATGCCCACAATGTAATTAAAGCTGAGGCAGTTGCTTTTCTTTGTGCTGGTTGCTGTCTTCCAGCCTTTTATGTCTTGGATAGCACAATCTTTGCTATGAATAATAAACTATGCTCTGTTGGATTTAACAGTAGCAAGGGTATTTGGAATGGGACATTTCTGTTTTGAGGAATGTGAATACAAAGGGAAATTAAAAACCTATTAATTTAGTATTTTACTTATGCTCAAAACAGATTTGAGAGGTCTCTTGAAGTCAGAGAGTCGCAATGAGATTGGTGGGAAACTGTACAATGAAATGTTAATAAGAGATGAAGCTGTAAAATGCAAACATGGTCTAGGGGGCAAACTAAATGATGCACCACACACATGTCAAGACATGAGCCAGAGACAAGGGATGAAAATCCCTCCCACTGCCCTTTCTGTGGGAGAGACTGAGGTGCTACACTCCTCATGGTATAGTGGTTAAGTGTGTGGATTCTAATCTGGGAGAACTGGGTTTGATTCCCCACTCCTCCACTTGCAGCTGCTGGATGACCTTGGGCAAACCATAGCTCTGGCACAGCTGTTCTTGAAAAAGAGCAGTTTCTGTCAGAGCTCTCTCAGCCCCACGTACCTCACAGGGTGTCTGTTGTGGAGACGGGAAGGGAAAAGAGTTTGTAAGCTGCTCTGAGACTCCTTTGGGTAGGGAAGGGCAGGGTATAAATCCAATCTCTTCTTCTTCTTAAAATGAGTTCCCCTTTCTGTATGTCTGACTGTGACTGACAGTCACTTGCCCATAACCCAACACATCTCAGGTATGTCATGTAGTTACAAGCTAAATATTCTGGTTAGCCAGCAGACCTATCAAACATCAGATACTCAGGTTGAAGACACTCTCTCCCTTCTTCCTCACTATGCCTGGGGGAAAAAAAACTAGAGACTGTAAAGAAATGGAAACTGAAAACAGAGTGCATTCACAGCATCAGTGAAACAAATAGGTTTGTATGGTACTATTAGTACACAGGATCCTTTGGTCAGATTGGCTACATGAAGCCCCTTGCAAAACATTTGTAGTGCAATGTTCTAAATACACAGAGCTGCATAGCTTTTCAAAAATATAAAGAAATGCCATTATTCTGGCATTTCAGATGTATGAAACATTGATATGGCACTCAGGTGAACACCTTCTAACTAAAATGTCCAAGGTCTGAAGACAAGCAATGTGTGTAGTGCCTAGAGTAGAATGATGAAGTTCAAAGTTCAAATCCCTAGTCTGCCATGAAGCTGGGTGACTTGGACCAGTCATGTTCCCTCAGCCTAATTTATGTCTTGGATTATTACGAAGCTAAAAAGGAGCCATGGAGAACTGCAGGTGTTGCCATAAACTTCTTGGAGGAAAATCTGGATTAAGATGTAATAGATTGGTGCAAGCATTATTTCTCTGAGTCCAGTACAAACTTGTAATATGGATACTGCTCCCTGATCCCATATATAAATCCCATAAATTCTGAAATAAATATATCTACTTTATGTCTAAATTTTTATATAAATACACTCTATCATAATATTGGACTTGTGGTATGAGCCAGGGCCCCTAGATTTCTGGGTCCCTGTAAAATGTGTCCCTTTTCCTTCCTATGCTTGGGTCCTAGCAATGCCCATGGAAAGCAGCTGCAGATGTGGTTCAGGCTGAATGGAGAAGTTGGGATAGGGAAAGGGAAAGGGGAGGACTTTAACCATTTCCTTGCCAGTTACTTGACTGATTAGAAACCCAGTCTTCAAGATGACTTTTCCCCCAAATGGTGAAAAGACTAGTTTTGCATTGTTTTAGCTCTTGTGCCTGGGGCAGGAGAAACTTAGCCTGCCCTCGTACTCATTTTGTTGTACTAATGTAGAACTCCTTTGTGAATCATATTCTGTTTTCTATTTTCTTACCATTGAAAAGCTTCTCCATCATAACATGGTTCAAAACAAAACATTGAACCATAGTATTAGCTGATGTGTTTTGAAACCTAGGATGGAATGAATAGAATGGGATTGTTAAATAAATCACTATAGGCTTTAAAATGCATGATGCCTTCTAAAGCCTATGGCAAGTATTTAAAATTGATGAAAACTCTGAAATCTGATTCCTTTTGCCTTTATTTCATATTAATATTGCTTGATACATATGCAGTGTCGTTAAAGCCTGTTGTTGTATGAACGTTTAACAACAGGAAAATGCCTCAAGCTGTATTCAAGCCCTAATATTTCCCAAGTTGATGTCTTGAAATTTAATTTCCAAATGAATGGCTATACATTTAATGGAATTCCTTGAAGTCCATCAACAAATTTTAGGAGGTATCATCCTTGGCACTAAGTTTGTGGCATACTTTAACCTGTAAAAGAAGACTCATAGAAAGCTGTGTAAAGTGCGCTAAATACTTACATAATATGAAAAATGAATAACCATGATACAATTACAAATAAACAGTTGTGCAATAAGAGTAAAGAAGGAAGTACGGTTCCTCCGTGATGCTGTTAATGAAATCCTCTGGAACGGTATATCGTTTCATTGACATTTCCTCTGAACAGAAGTATTGTGATATTTTCTTGTAGAAATCTCTTGAAGATATCTCTCTTAGACACCATGCTGATGTTATAAGAAAATATTACCCACATTTTTGTACGTATAAAAAACCCAAAATTTTTATTAGTTTTGTATAGTCTAAAGATTCATGAGGTCTGTATTCTTACATGTATTTGTTATTATTTATCAACAACATAAGTGTCAGCTAATGTTGCCATCTCCTGCCCGGGGAGGAGGTGGTGTCAGCTGCCCAGTGACGTCGGGTATGTGGAATGTTCTGTTATACTTCTCATGGCTTGCTTATCACTCTCTGCTCAGTTCTGACCTTGGGAGACTGTTGGTGCCTGCCTATGTATCTTCTTTTGTGTCTGGCTTTATTTCTTCTAGCTTTTTCCATGAGAACCTTGTGCCAGTATTTGGGTGCCTTTGACATGACTTATATGATTGATTGCAGTCTATTTCAAGACCCTTTTGAATTCTGTATAATTGCCCTGCCAGAGGTTGTTCCAGCCATTACTAACACAGGACGTGTAGATGACCACAACAGATCTTTCTCAATAGACTACCTTTTCTTGAAAGATATTTGTTGGTGACTGACTCTGTAGGACTCTCACAATAAGGATATTAGGTTCTGTTCAGAGGAAGTGTCAATGAAACAATATACCATTCTGGAGGATTTCATTAACAGCATCATGGAGGAATCGGACTTTCTTCTTTATTATTACTGCACAATGGTTTATTTGTAATTGTATCATAGCTACAACTGAGTTTGAGTCCAGTGACACCTCCAAGACCAACAAAGTTCAATTTTGGGTATAAGCAAGAACTGAAAGATTTAGCATATATAGATGCACACTTCTTAGATAAATTGAAATAGATTTCCTCAAGTGTTACATATGGGGGGGGGGGGGGTTAGTTGCCAGGAAGGCTGGTTAGAGTCAAAATAACTGAGCAATAAATATGGCCAAGATTGGAATAATGCATTTGGTAAGACCTGTGCATAGCAGCAGTTCCAGTCTGTTTCTGAAATTCCTTTGCAATAAAACAGCTATGCTGAGGTCCGCCACTGAGTGCCCTGGGAGGTCCATACAACTGGAGATTGCTGAATTACCAGTTATTACAACACTCAGGACAATGGAACCCCCCAGGTTTAACAGAGATATCAGCTTCTTATCTCAGTACACGCGCTCAGTCACCCACAAGTAAACTTTGTTGGTCTTAAAAGTGTCACTGGACTCAAACTTAGTTCTCACATCTGTTGTTAACTCTTTTATTATCTGTATGCCAATTTGCTGCTATGCACAGGTCTATCTTGCAACAGGTTTTCTCTGAGTACCATTCTGGCTTTGTTAATCTGCTTCTTGACTTCATCAGGTGGATACTTTAGTTCCAAAATGGTTTCTTGTAGATCCCTCTGATGACAAAGGTTTGGAGCAGATGCGGCTGTAGTGTAGAGCCTGGCTGTATACAATGGATCATTTGGTATTTTTAGAATGTTAGCTGAAGGCATGTAGATACTGTCAGAAACTGACATGGGATTGCCTGTTGTGACATATGTTTGATCTGTGCCTAATTGTTATGCCTTAATATACCAGTTCCTAATGAGTTACTCTTTCTTCATGTAGCGTTTCCTTGTTTCTACCCCCCAGCTGCAACGACCAGTTCTTAATCGGGAGTTTGCATCGGTTCATCAACCCACCCCGCAAGTCTCTCCTGTTGCTTAGCTCCACTTAGCTCCACCTGCTTGTTGCTTTCCGCTAGCTTGCTGGCATTTGCTTGCTCCGTTCTGCATAGCCTTTTACGAGCATGTGCACGGAGTGATTTACCTTGTCTCAAGTTATCTCCTCGCTTGTGTCCTTGAAAAGAGGGGAGGAAGAAATACTCTGTGAACTGCATACTTGTTATGTTAGCAGGTTTTGAGAAACTGAAAACTAGACTCAGCAACAACTTTGTGCCATGAGAACAAGTACTCCTTTTTCCTTTCCCCTGGGAACTAGCTTTCCCGCGTCTTCCATGGGAATTGGTGTTACTGTTAGAAGTGCGCCAAAATTGTAGCTCACTGATTGGTAGTATACCTGTAACCATGTACCAGTTTTAGTATATCTATGAATGTAACCCATATCACTCCATTACTAACAGAACAAGTGTATGACTCCAGTGATCTTTCTACAAGTAAAGAACTTTTTACCCAAAGACCTGTTGTGAACTATATTCATTGGGACATTCTCACAGATACATTTGTCAGTCAGTAGGTTTCTGGTATAAAGTGATGTCTATGTGTCCATTGTGTATTTTTATAGTAGTGTTCAGAAAATATATTTCTTGCATAGATTGGTTGATGGTGGGGTGCAAGTAATATATATTTTTGGACACTACTATAAAAATACACAACCACTAGTGCATGCTGTCACATGTAAATAAGTTGAGCAATTCAGTATTGCTTGGGCTCTGGAGGGGGAGATCATGCTGGCAGGGATCCTTTGTGAATCCCCCCATATATACTCTTCCTGGAAGCAGATCCATGGCCTGGTCCCCATCCTAAGGATGTGGATAGAAGACCCTTAAGTATACTTTGTCCCCCTAACCCACGAGTACTGCCCTGTCAAGGGCTGAAGCAAACCCCACCCATTCCACTATTACCTCTGTGAGGGATTGGGTCTGGAAAAACTGGAAGAAATGTAGTAATAAACATTTGGGGGAATCAGTGTTTTCAGATCAAAGTTTGAGTCCAATGGCACCTTTAAAACCAACAAAATTTTATTCAAGGTGTAAGCTTTTGTGTGTAAGCACACGCCTTCAGATAAACTCTGATTGTGGGGAAGGGGACTGTAATACCTATTCTATCAAACAGAAATCCATAAGAGGAGGAAGCGTTCTTTAAATCATCTTAAAATCTGATCAAAACAGTAGCAACACTGCCATTGGATAGATATTGTGTATGTGCTGCATAATTTATTTATGTAGAGAAATTTTGTACAGCTTCAATTAAAAAAAATATTTTCAATTTTCAATTTGAAATCTCCAATCCTGTTAAGACATGAGTGATGTTATTTAGGTATACTCAGTTTTTCCTAGCAAAGGTTTCATGTAAATTTAACTCCAATGGGCACACAGATTCCAACTCTTTTTGAGAAGTGAACACAGATGATTACTTTTAATGGATGATGCCTATCTGTGTGTGTTTATGCCATTGTATGTCACCAATCACTAAGCTTATCTGCACTGCTGCATTTGATGGAAGGGGGAAAGCATGTGAGAGAAAAAATTAGCTGTTTAAGAGTGAACAGCAGGTGATTTAAATGCTAATTAATGGTTTTGTCTGTTCATTTTTTGCCAGGACAAATAATTACAGATAAGACCTCTACTCCCTAGGTATGGTTGAAATAAAGCACTCTGTGTGCATTATGGTAAATATTGTGATAATATTCCCTCAAGGGAAACAGTAAAAGATAGCTCTGTATTTGAAATAACATTATACTTTTCACTGCAACCAGACAGAAATCAAAGCAACAAATGATGATGAATTATTGCATGATCCATCAAAGATCAGGATGATTACATCTGTTCAGATGTCAGTCCTGAAGATGTTCTGGACAATCTTCAGACACTTTCTTCCCCTTCCTGTTCATGCCAACAGCAAGAGTACTTATCAGAGAATAACTTGGTCATGAAGGAAAATAATGAAGGGCTCGGGATATCAGAAGGATATTCAATCATAGCTAAGAAAGTTAGCCAGACAGGAACACCACTACTTGGCATAATCAAAGACACATGTATCTCAGTCCCATTGAAATGAGTGATATCTAATTGTTTCCTAAAATCTCATTTATTTTGTGGAGCGACATCCATAAATCTTGCTCTTTATAAAAGAAGAAGAGATTGGATTTATACCCAGCCCTTCACTACCCGAAGGAGTCTCAGAGTGGTTTACAATCTCCTTTCCCTTCCCCTCCCCACAACAGACACCCTGTGAGGTAGGTGGGGCTGAGAGAGCTCTTTTGAGAACTGCTCGTGAGAGAACAGCTCCGAGAGAACTTGTAACTGACCCAAGGTCACACCAGCAGGTGCATGTGGAGAAGTGGTGAATCAGACACCATTCCATGGCCTCTCCATAGTTGTATATCAGACCATAATGGCTTCTTGCAGGCTGGCATAGTGGGAGAAGTCAAGCCATACCCAGACAGAAACCAAAGCATCCCTCCCTGAAAAAAAAGCCTTCACAGAATCACACTGAACTTCATTTTTTTCTTACTTTTTATTGAGCTAGACTTCAGAAATGAACAGGTTGAATTCTGAGGCATTTTGATGTACAATTCAGCATCAGTACTGTTCCAGATAGCCCCAGATAGTCCAGGTGTGCACTTTACTCAGTTTCTGCTCCTAGCTAAGAACTTCACTTGGCGCATTAATTTTTCTCTGCATTTTTCTCCTCACCCCACAAAGAAGGTGACATGGAATGGATGCTGTTATCTTTTGTAACAGAGATTGCAACCATCTCTTTGAACTGGACCAAGAAATGAGCATAAGCTAACTAACACAGGAATTCAGAGCATCCATTGCCTCCCACAAATTATATGCAAAAGAAATGTAGCCTGGGTGTAATTTGCACACTGGCAACTAATTTATTTATTTATTTATTGTATTTATAGACTGCTCTACCTGCAAGCAGGCTCAGAGTGGCTAACAAAGCTTGGCAAATATGCCAAGGTTCATATAAAACATTTAAAATCAGTTAAAACATCAGTAATCAACAATAACAATAAACATTAAGGTGCTCACAGTGGTTGGCAAAAAAACCCCAACACGATGGTGTGTAATATAGTACCCAGCAGCCTCCCATTCTACAGATGGTATGACTCACCCACAGCTCCAGCCAGCCTCAGCCACAGAATAATAGTGGCCATTGATGGTAGTGAGGGGCGGGGGCAACTCCTAGTTGAAGGCCTGGTAGAAGAGCTCCATCTTACAGGCCCTGCGGAACTGCACAATGTCCCTCAGGGCCCTGATCTCCTCCAGGAGCTCATTCCACCAGTAAGGAGCTGCCACTGAAAAGGCCCTGGCTCTGGTGGCAGTGAGCCTGGCCTCCCTGGGGCCTGGAATTACCAGGTGATGTTGCACCCCTGACTGTAGTGCTCTCTGGGGTATATACGGGGAAAGGCGGTCCCTCAGGTATGTTGGACCCTGGCCATTTAGGGCTTTAAAGGTGACTACCAGCACCTTGAAGTGAATTCGGTATGCTATTGGCAGCCAGTGCAGTGCCTTCAGCACCGGCTGAATGTGCTTCCATCTAGGGAGACACATCAGTAGCCTAGCGACGGCATTCTGCACCAGCTGCAGCTTCCAGATTTGCGACAAGGGCAGCCCCATGTAGAGAGTGTTAAAATATTGTAGTCTCAAGGTGACCATCACATGGATCACTATAGCCAGGTCGTTGCGATCAAGGAAGGGAGCCAACTGCCAAACCAGCCAAAGATGGTAAAAGGCTGATTTAGCTGTGGCTGCTACCTGGGCCTCCATAGCTAAGGAGGGTTCCAGAAGCACTCCCAAACTCCTGACCACCAGCACAGGCACCAACAATGCCCCGTTGAAGGTTGGGAGTGGGAGCCCCAACCCCAGACTGCCCCGACTCAGGCCCAGGACCTCCCTCTTCACTGGATTTAGCTTCAGCCAACTCAGCCTGAGCCACAGCGTGCAATGTCCAGTCAAGATCCTCCGGTCTGGAGCCTGACCGGCTGCCCAACATCAGATAGAGCTGGCTGTCATCAGCATACTGGTGACATCCCAGCCCAAACCTCCAAGCAATCTGGGCAAGGGGGCGCATATAGATATTAAAGAGCATCAGGGAAAGCACTGCCCCCTGAGGCACTCCACACTCCAGCAGGTGCCTCTGGGACTGCTGTTCCCCTAGCACCATGCTTTCCTGACCTTGGAGAAAGGAAACTGCAAGGCATGCCCCTTTATCCCCTTGTTCGCGAGGCAGTGGGCCAGTAGCTGGTGGTTAACCGTGTCAAGCGCAGTCGACAGATTGAACAGTATCAGCACCACCACACCGCTCCGATCCAGATGCCTCTAGAGGTCATCAATAAGGGCGACCAGTGCTGTCTCCATCCCGTGGCCCAGGCAAAAGCCAGGCTGGAAGGGATCTAATATGGACGCGTCATCCAGAAAGCTCTGCAACTGTATTGCCACCGCCCTGTCAATTAATTTGCCCAAATAGAGCAAATTGGAAACCGGTCTATAGTTGGCCATTTTGGCCGGATCCAGAGATGGCTTTTTCAAGAGATAGTGGACCATTGCTTCCTTGGGTGCCTCAGGAACCATCCCTCCACAATAACGTTAATAATCTCCCTTAAGGCACCTCGAAACCCCTCGTGGCCAGCTTTAATCAGCCAGGAAGGGCACGGATCAAGGTTGCATGTGGTTGGGCATACAGTCCTGAGCAGCCTGTCAACTTCCTCCAGGCTGAGTGGGCCGAAGGAATCTAAAGCCGGACTCGAAGACATCCAAGGGGCCTCAAGTTCATTCATTGTATCAAATGTGGCAGAGAAGTTGTGGCGAAGTGCCAAGACTTTATCTGCAAAATTGCTCGCAAATGCCTCAGCCAATATCCAATTCCCTAACATTTGGCCTGCCCTGTGGCAGAGCTCTTATAGCCCGAATTGTTTTAAATAATTGAGCTGGGTGTGAGCTTGTGGACGCAATCGTGGATGCATAGAATTGCTTCTTAGAGACTTTGACTGCCATCTCATAGGATCTTATAAATGTCCTGTAAGATGTTCTTGTTGCTTCATCATGAGCCCGATGCCACTATCTCTCTAACCATTTAAGCTCTTGCTTCATGAGCCACAGCTCCTGGGTGAACCAGGGAGCAAGCCTAGAGCGAGGGCATAGAGGGCACCAGGCAGCAGTCTCATCGATGACTGCAGAGAGTCAGCTATGCCAGTCTTCCACAAGTTCATCCAATGAGCTGCCAGGGGGCATTGTATCCTGCAGGGCCATTTGAAGCTGCACAGAATCCATTTGGCTCCACAGGCACGCTAAAATGTGCTCGCTGCCTAAATAGGGTTGTGGTGGAATGCTCAGATGGGCCCTCAGAGCATGATGGTCTGACCATGGTACTGCTGAAGCAGTAATCCAGTCCACAGTTACCCCCACTGTGAAGATCAAAATGAGTGTGTGCCTGGCCTGGTGAGTGGGGGTCGTTACAAGTTGGGAGAGTCCCAGCGCCGCCATGGACAACACCAGGTCCACCACCTGAGTGGAAGGTGTCATCGGCATGGACATTGAAATCACCCACGACAATCAGCCTAGGGTGTTCCAGCACCCAGCCTGATACAGCTTCCATCAGGGCCAGCAGGCTATCAGCCAGTGAGTTAGGCGGTCAGTACATGAGCCAAACTGCCACACTCTCCCTGGCCTCCAATACCAGACCGACACACTCCAATCCCATGATCTCCAATGATGGGAGTGCTCTGAAGGAGTAAACCTCCCGAATTAGCATAGCCACTCCGCCCACACCCCCTAGTTCATGATTGGTGTAGGACTGAGAATCCAGGGGGGGCATCTGGGAGAGAGCCACAGTCTCCCTGTCCTGCACCCAGGTTTCCGTTATGCAAGCCAGATCTGCCTATTGTTCCTCCAAAAAGTCCCAAAGGACCATGGTTTTGTTGTTTATGGATCTGGCATTGTACAACACCAATGCCAAAGGGGGGGTTCTCCTTCCTAGCCCCACTGCCAACAACCTTCAGAATGGGTCACAGGCTGGAAGGGTGCCAAGCAGTCCTATTTCTTCACACCCGTTCCTTTACTTCCTGCCTGGACCCACCGCTATACTTTTCTCTCCCCAGGAGCACCAGAATCTTTTGACCAGGCATCGCTACACCACTGATCTCTGTGTGAGCCTCAGATCGCCGGTAAGGCAGCAGCTGGACCCCAATGCACTCCCTAATGGTAACCCATAGGTCCTGATGCTGGTAAATTCTGAATCCACCTGTCCTACTAATTAATTCTCCTATAAGGTTACTGCTATCTTTAATATAGCACTAAGATGCCAAGATCTTTTGGTGACCTTCCCCAGCAGTTTCATTCAGATGTTAAGCAGCCTGGAGGCAGACCCCTTAGCATGACATTTTGAGGGAGGTAAATGGAGCCGTCATAAAACAGTGCCATCTATCCAGCTGAATCTGGCCAGAGAACTCAGAAGGACACTGTGCACTTCTAAGAGATACCCTCGGAAGATTTCTACCAGATTTCTACCGAAGTCATTTTTGTTTTCCAAAACCAATGTAGAAGCCAGAGTGCAGTGGAACTAGTATCCTCCAGGGATTCTGGACCACCCGCCAATTCAGCTTTCCAGTTCTGTTGTGCCAGTTGCCTTCGTACAGTCAAACATTTGCCTGTTTTCTAACAGTCTGGATATGTTCCACATATCCTGCTTTGCCACAGCTTCCCTGTCTACTCCCTGGTCTACTGCCTCTGCTGTTTGATACATTCCATTAAGCTCACAAAATATTAACACTTAATTGCTAATAACATACAATTGTAAGGTGTCTTCCTGGATCCTTTAGTGGTTTTTAACTCAGTGATTGCTTCTGATCTGGCAGATGGACTAACTTGACCTGCTTGCACATGCAAATCATACTGGCACATGAAAATTGTAGGGGGCGGGATTTCCCCAGTAGAGCTCCCAGTGCACTCACCAAGTTCTTGCTCAAACTTAATCAAATAATGAGAGTTGACTCTGGGCTTTATGGCTTATTTTGTTCATTGTATTCTTGGTTCACAGTGCCCACATGCTCTGGCATTTATTAACAGGAAAGAGTAAACTGACCTGGATAGCCCTGACCTGGATAGCCCAGGGTGGACCAATCTCATCAGATCTCAGAAGCTAAGCAGGGTCAGCTCTGGCTAGTATTTGGATGGGCAACCCCCAAGGAATACTATTAGCATGATGCAGTGGCAAGCAATGGCAAATCACCTCTGGAACATCTCTTGTTTTATAAACAAGTCTAGCTTGCCACTTAGTGGTGCATAAGGTGAGCCCGCTTGCGGGGAGGGCGGGATATAAATGTGAAATAATAAATAAATAAATAAATAACACTAAAAGAGCCTGAACTTCCGGCTGCCAGACAATCTTAGGATCTCCTGGCTACACAACACACACTGTCATACATTGTTGTTGTTTTTGTTTTGTTGTTGTTGTCATTGTCATCATCATCAGTAGTAGTAGTAAACTGATTAGACCAAGAGTAATTTGTGTATGTGCACTGTTGCACTGACTCATAGGACTTTTATTTTTATATTTATTTAAAATATTTCTATGCCACCTGTTAGCCAAATTGCTCTGTTTGCTTTAATAAAAGTTGGGGAATTATGATATTAATGTGCAATTGGCATAACTACAGGATCATGGCCTTTATATACTAGAGTCCCACTTTATCCAGGTCACAGAAGTAAACGCAGAGACTAGATAACTAAAGCAGTGATCTCTTTACTAAAGAATTCTTAAGTCCTTATAAACAATAATCAAACACTCAGACACACAGTACAGAACTAAGGAAGTAGAGGTGATTGATAGGGAATAGAGGGGGTGAGTTATGAGGTGATACTACCTGTTCAGATGTGCAGAAGCCCATGAGGAAAGGATTATGGCCTAAACCCAGAGGGTAAAGGGGTGGCCTGCCAGTTGGCATCAGGGCAGAAAACACACACGGTCTGAGGCCATGGACCTAGATAGTTAAAGGCACTGGAAAACAATGCAGACCAATGGAAGGTCTTGGGGGCTGGTCTCAGGTGAGAACAAAAGATTACCTGGGCCAATCAGGTGTCCCAGGAGGTGTGTGGCACCAGAATGGGCAAGGCCTAGATGTGGCTAATGAGCTTTCAGAGGGGGCAGGGTCTGGATTAACAACTGGAGCCAGGTGTGCTGGGGCTAGCTGAATGGATTTTAAGACCACTGATGGTTCTGCCAAGGCAGTTGAATATGGGCCCCTGATTAGCATCAGGAAGGATCATTAATAATTTGAATGTTTGTTTGGTTTATCTTGGTATCCTGAGGGATGAAGAGCAAGGAAGGACAAGTATCACACATAGACATGGGATGGCACAAGAAAAGGACTGGGTGAGGTTCTGGAGACAGAAGGACTATTTGCCGGATGGCCTCTGGATAGCCTTTAGAAATGTAGATACTTCACCTGGTGGAACCCAGTGTTATCCCATATGCATAATCTCTTCTAGGTGGAGGGGGAAGACTGGATGTTTGCTTTGAGGGTGCCTTTTGAAACCTGAATATGAAATCCCTGTTTCCAGAGCTATGGCTTGCTCTGTGTTCCAGGACCAGGACTGTCTTCCTTGGCCTGAGTTTTGTGGGTCTCTGGTTCAAGTTAAAAGTGGGGTTCCCTTGCAATTGGAGGTACCCAAGAGTAAAGACAGCACCTCTGGCAACACACCATTCCACCCAAATACGGTCTCCAAGGTGGCATGTATCAAACATTAAAACATTTCAACATTAAAAACACTGAAAAGATATAGATATATACATATACACAATAAATCAATTAAAACAATAAAAATTCAATACAGCAATAATTCAACAGAAGAATGCAATAACAATATGTAAACACCTTAAACCTAACACCAAAAAATCAGGGAGGAAGCCAATAACAGTTATTGGCACTATGTCAAACAGAACAAAAAAGTCAATGGAGGGAGACAGACGAACCCCATAGTTTTGGTGCCATGACCAAGGCCCTTCCTCATGTTGCCACTCATCTAGCCTCAGATGGCAGAGGCACCCAAAGCAGGGCCTCCAAAGATGAACAGAGTGGACGGGTAGGTTCATATGGAAGAAGGCAATCTTTAAGTTATGTTGGCCCCAAGACATACAGGGCTTTAAAGATCAATACCTTGAGAGGGGGCTGGGAACAAATTAGGAGATGCAACAAGATGGAAGTGATATGATCCCAATGACCCAATCCAGCCAACTTTCTGGGCACAACATTCTGTCCCAACTGTAGCTTCCAGCCAGCCTTCAAAGGCAGCCCCACCTAAAGTCCATTGCAGTAATCTAATCTAGATGTTACTAGAGCATGCACCACAGTGGCAAGATCCTTCTACAGATATGCACAAAAAGCTAAAGCTGACTCACCAGCTGAAGCTGCTGAAAGGCACCCCTGGCCACTGTCGCCACTAGGGATGGGCATGGACTGGGAAAATGAGGTTTGGTTCGTGGCGTGCCTGGTTTGCGAACCATAAACCATCTGTCAAGATAGCGAGGCGCCCCCATGAGTTCACCAGGGATCAAATCACATACAGACTAAATTTTTAAGGTTTAAAATCAAAATTTAATTACAAAGGAGGTTTTAAAATCAAACCTAAAATCCAGTAACACACTGCAGAAGCACAGAAAGAAAACAAATAATTCTACCTTTAAGTTGGCACAGGTTCTAGGTGGCTTGAAAATAGATCTAGATCGAGGAAAGTTGTATCACTCTGAAGACCTCTCTGGTTGAATGAACCGTCCCTTTTTTAATTACTAAAAAAGGCTCAGCTGCACTCCCTTGTTAATCAGTACCTGCGTAATCTTGAGCAGAAGGCCAGCTGCGCTGAAAGGAGGATGACTCGGTTGTTAGACAAGTTAACCCTCTATAGGGACTTTTGCTTCACACCATCACAGACCTTTAAGAGCTAAATGAATTGGTTCATTTTGTGAAGTTTGTGATGCAGTAGAACACACACCCCAGCATGCTGGAGACACCAAACTCACAGGGAATCTCCAGATTATGCTCCTCTACCTGCCCTCCAAGTTTGGTGAGGATTAGATTTACGGGGCCTGAGTTACAGCCCCCCAAAGAAGGTGCCCCCAGGAAAGTGCTTTCTGGGGATATGATGGGCACAGGTTCAGAAGGTTCAGGAGTGTATAGAATGGATAGAAGGTGTTTAGAATGGATTCTGTGCAAGCTAGAGTCATCACACACACAGAAGACCTCCAGCTAACTCTCCTCTACCTGCACTCCAAGTTTGGTGAGGATTGAATTTATGGGGTGTGAGTTACAGCCTCCAAAGAAGGGGCCCCATCTTCCATTGTTTCCAGGGGAGGAAAAACAACAGCAAAAAAGCAAGGGCAATAGAAGCCCAGCAGAACAGAATCAAAGTCCCAGATAATCTCTGCAGTAGAAACTGAAGGTGGGGGCATTTTTGCAAGCCCAGCAGAACCAGTGTGATGTGCCCAACAGAACCAGTGCCACTGTGACAATGCAAACCCAACAGGAGTAAGGTCAAACCAGAGCATCTCTGAAGTAGAAACGGAAGGGGGGTGATTTTTGAAAGCCCAGAACCAGTGCAATTTACTAGTGCCCAGCAGAACCCAGTGCCAATGTGGCAGTGCCAGCTCAACAGGACTGAAGTGAAGCACAGAATCACACTTCACACGAAGGGTGGGGTGGGGTTACAAGCCCAGCAGAAAGGACATACTAAAAGGAATGACAGGATTGCCCATTGGAAATAATGGGAGAAGCTTGAAGATCTATTGAAGATAATGGAAGCTAGGAATGCCAATAGACTCTCATGGTCTCCATTGAAATACATTACAACATAAAATAGTTGCAACGAAAATGAGGACCGGATTTTCAATTAATGTCTCTGGGCCCAGATAAACTGCTCTGAGACTAGACTGGAATGGCCCAAGAGTGGAATGACCGTTCCCTGGAATAGAATTGGTGCTCTGGGACTGGAATGACAGCTCATCATCAAATGTCACATCAAAGATTTTTTTGCACCTACTCAGTTGATGCTCTGCAGCTTTTTTGGTATAAATTGCTACAGGGTCATAATCATCTGAAGGCAGCAAGTCACAGCAGCTATGCGTCTTGCTGTAAAACAAGAGTCACACAGCTGATTAGAGCGCAATAGGCCACATAATAATTCTAAAACTGAAACTTAATCACAAGAAGATGGAAGTGCTACTCATAGGGGGAAGGTCTGACCCAGGATATGGATCATCTTCTGCTCTGGATGGGTTTATATTCCCACTAAAAGAGCATATTTATAGCTTGAGGAATCTGGATTTGGGCAAGAATCTTGAAACTATATTACAGTTTCACCAAAAAGATGCCTACTTTTACTGTAATTAAATACATTAAAAAAAAACCTGCCTGTTTATCATAATGAATTTGGGTTCAATTTTAATTGGATTATTTTCTCAATCAAAAAAGAGACCTGAATGCAATTAAGCAAACACATGGTATTAGTTTTAATTACTGAAAATTAAAGATAATTTTTTCACAAGTAGGACAAACCATTAAGGTTTTTTTATGTGAATAACCAACAGAATAATTAATCAAAAGCTTTAACAATGGGAAAACATTGAGCATATAATGTTTCTAATAAAAGTGATGAGATGTTTAAAATTCTCCTCATGTCTATTGCTTTTTTGGATTTAATGAGACTAATTTTTCTAAGTTTCTGACATGGTACTGTGTATTATAGAATCTCCTACACTCTAGGAATCAACAATAAAGGTGAATTCATACAGTCTCCCCCCCCCCACACACACACACACGTTTCATTTTGGAGATACACATAGTAGTGGGCTATGAAAAGGATCCAACCAGTCTCCGGATTATATTGCTCTGGGGCAGGCTGGAAATGCTTGTGTTTAATTGCAAATTCAACATAATTAAGAAACTCTCAGTTTCTAAGAATTATATTTCCAATGCAAGGTTGGAAAAAATGTAGTGTTTTTCCACTTTGCTCTTTTATGAATACCATATTTTTCGCTCCATTAGACACACCTGATCATAAGACGCACCTTGTTTTTAGTGGAGGAAAACAGGAAAAAATGAAACAGAAAGAAAGAAAGAGAGAGAGATAAAGGAAGGAAGGATGGAGGAGGAGAGAGAGAGAGAAAGAGAAAGGAAGAAAGAAAGGTGGGGACAGAGAGAGAGACAGAAAGACAGACAGACAGACAGAAAAAAGGAAAGGAAGGCAGGAAGGAAGGAAGATAGAGAAAGGAAAGAAGAGAGACGTCGGCATGCCATGCAAAGCCAGGCCTTTCTGTGCAAAGTAGCCACGGAGCTTAATCTGTGGGCGGGGCTTTCTGATGCTGGCTGTCTTAAAGGGGGAAAGCACTTAAAGGGAAAGAGTACTTAGCCTGGTGGGTTTTTTCCTGCCGTTTCCCTTTTAAGTCTTAACAGTTCAGGCCCAGCAGGGAGGGGCGGGGAAGGCTGGGATGCCAGCCTGAATGGCATTCCCCTGCGTTCCTGATGAAGAAAGAGTCCTGTTACAGGTAAGAAAAGCTCCATATTTGCTCCATAAGACGCACACACTTCCCCCCCACTCTTTGGAGGAGGAAAAGTGCGTCTTATGGAGCGAAAAATACGGTAAATGAAAACTCCTGTGTTCCAATCATACTTTGATCCCAAATTGTGAGCAGTACTCTTGAGCTTGCTTTTTATCATACTCTTGAAATAGTTCTAAATTCAGGGGTCCGATGGAGCGGGAGCGCACAGGAGCGCAGCTCCGGGAGTGAGGAGCCCAGGGGGCGGGCACATGACCAAGCCCCACCCCCCTCCTCGGCTTCCCCAAACAGTGCAGAGGCGCAGTGCCCCGGGGGAAGCCCTGTTAGGGTCTTTATTGTTTTAATGTTTTGTTTTAATATTGATAATTTTATCATTGTTCCTTTTATGACTGTGTGCTGCTTTTCCAGATACTTGCTCAAGGTGGCATATAAATTTTCCAAGTATACCATTTTTTTATCTGGGCACATGGCACATAAGTACTGGAGAAATTTCACCAACCCTTCAGCAGCTTCCACCCCATCAGTTTGGTGTAGTGGTCAGGAGTTGTACTCTAATCTGGGAGAACCTGGTTTGATTCCCCACTCCTCCGCATGCAGCTGCTGGTGTGATCTTGGGCCAGTCACAAGTTCTCTCAGAGCTGTTCTCTCATGAACAGTTCTCAAAAGACTTCTCTCAGCCCCACCTACCTCACAGGGTGTCTTGTTGTGGGGAGGGGAAGGGAAAGGGATGGGTGGTGCACATGTCCTGGGTATCTCAAGTCTACTTGAAACCTGGTGGTTTCAAGGAAGTAGGAAGAGAATGAGGGTGTGTTCTTTACGCTTATTTTTATTGCACAAAGTATTGGATGGGGAAGGGAATGGAGGAAGAGCAGGTCAGTTTCACTCACCTGTAGAGTGGAGCCTGAGGGGTGGGTGTTGCCTTCAGACACACTTCCGGTATGTTAGGGGGTGTGGCATATGCAAATGAGTTATGCAAATGAGTTATGCTAAAAGCTCCCGCACCTCTTTTTCTACTAAATTACCCCTGTCTAAATTACACTATACATATTTTGCATATGTACATTTTCTTGAGTCTTCTACAGGGGGCGGGGGCTGTATGCCTTGTCCACTAGAATTACAGTCTTGTCTGTTTTGCTTGTCTGACTTCCAGAGCTAAGCATACTTATATGCAGTGTTCTAAATTGGAACACAAATACTTGTACATTTTTACACAGCTGCCTGGAAACTTTTACATTCAGCATGTTTTGAGTGTGCTTCAAAATGATTACTGCCACCTAGGGTTGCCAATTCCATCTTGGGAAATTCCTAGAGATTTGGGGGTAGTGCCTGTGGAGAATGGAATCTTGGAAGAGGTTTCACCTAGAATCTATGATATACTATAAAGTCTACCCTCTGAATTGGGCTGCAGTGGCTCAAGTGGTTAAGATGCTGAACTTCAGACCGGAACGTTAGTAGTTCAGTAGTTCGAGACCCAAGTGCTGCATGATGGAGTGAGCTCCCATCTCTGGTCCCAGCTCCTGCCAACCTAGCAGTTTGAAAGCAAGAAATTGCGAGTAGATAAATAGGTTCTACTTTGGTGGGATGGTAACAGCATTCCATGTACCTCAGCATCTAGGCATGCAGGCCACATGACCATGGAAACATCTTTGGACAGCACTGGCTCTTTGGCTTGGAAACGGAAATGAGCACCGCATTCCTAGAGTCGTATTCGACTGGCTTTCGAGCAAGGGAAACCTTTACCTTTACCTACCCTCTGAAGCTGTCATTTTCTCCAGGGAGTTGATCTCTGTAGTCTGGAGATAAATTGTAATTCCAGGAGAACTGCAGGCCCCACTTGGAGGTTGTCTATCCTAATGCCACCAAAAGTGGTAGGGCCATCATTCAGTGGTAGAACTTCTGCTTTGGATGCAAAAAGGCCCAGATTCACTCTCCAGAAATCCCAGTTAAAAGGATCAGGTCATATCCTTTCCTTCATTATTCAGTTTGTTTGACCAAAGGTCTTGAGCATTAAACCAATACATTACAACAGAGCAAAACAGACAAAACAATATAACAAAACATGACAAAACAAACAAGAGGACAAAGTACCAAATCAATAAAATACATGAATCTCATAACAAGTCTGGAGAATAAAAACAATGGACCTATACAATTTCTCATAGAAGACAGCAAGGTAGTATTCATTTTAGCAGCATTTTAAGGAGATCATTTAGGTTAAATATTTTGCAACAGATGGAGTTATTTCTGGATCAAGATCTGCTAACAATAATGAGAAATTATTTTAGCATTAAAAGCCTTGATAGCTGTAGGTGCATACTGACCTCCTTTTAAATAAAAAAAAACCCTTTAAAAGATCACTTGTATTGGTTCTAGCAATTTCAGTAGCTTTCCAAGAGAGACTATAGCTAAACTTTTAAGTATTGAGCAGGAGGCGATGAATCCAGACAAACAGGCTTTTATTCAGTGACATTGTTCAGCTCAAAAGACAGCTCTATGAGAGCAGCACTTTCATTTATACTGTTCCAACACATAACTTTCAACAATGTAACTATATACAAACAATACTATTGGACCTAAGCAGGGCTCAGCGATTGGGTATCTAGATTGGCTTCAGGACCCATGGGAGTCTTTATTAATCAGCCAATAGGAATTGGAGCTTTAGGATACCAGAGCCCTTTCCAAGCTATTACTGCTTCATATTCTAAACATAAACACAACATTAACAAAGCTCCCAGATACTTAAAATGAGGTGCCTGCTCTAGTCTGCCCCCCCCCCGATTAACAGTCCAGATCTTCTGTCTAAAACAAGGCCTTTTTGAAACTATCATTATTGTAGGGTTACCATAATGTGCAGATAGCCCCTCCAGAGTACAATAATCAATACAACACATTTAACACCTTATGAAGTCCAACTTCTGATCTAGATAATAGGACCATGCACAGCCTATATAAGTGCAAGGACATTCAATGCATGGCCTCAAAGTAGCTGTTTTATTACAAAGGAACTTCAAGAACAGAATGGAAAGGGAAATTGCTGAATTACAACACTTGGAACAGAAACCTACCCAGGACTCAACAGGGATATTGGATTTTTATCCCGTTGCATATGCTAACTCATTCAGCCCTCACATATGTATTCTCAACACAAAGGACTATAAATCCTCTATATTTTAGTGTATTTCTTTTTCAGAATAGTATATTAGAATACTTAATGGATGTCTATTGACAACATTACATCCAGCTCAAAGTGCCCTTCACATGCCCTCTATGCCTCAGAGGAAATAATGAAGATTCTGTTACTTCCCACAATTAGAAAAACACGTTTAGACATTTATCTGCTATTGTGACATATTTATTGCTTTACAACTGTTGACCTTATAATCTTAACTTGTTATTTAGTTTTCCATTTTGCTTAAATATCATCATGTTACATGTTAATTTGCTGTTAAATCCCTGTCTATAAATTTAGAACCTCATCTCCCATTCCAATTGTATTTGAAAAATTGTGCATTGCACATGAAAGCTCATACCTTGAATAAACATTTGCTGGTCTTAAAGGTGCCACTGGACTCTAAATTTGTTCTGCTGCTTCAGACCAACATGACTGACTACCTGGATCTGATTTTTGAAAATAAGAAAGCATGTCATTTACATAAAGATTAAAAAGCTGCAGGGCTAGGAGACAGCTTTGTTTAACATATTGTAAAAACAGAACAGAACCAGTCAGCTGCCTTTCTGGTCCAGAATGAATTTGTGCCATTGGATTCTCATACAATTTAAAGATTGACTAAAGAAGCCTTTTATCTCGTGATGTTTTGGCCAATTTAGCCCAAAGTCAGCACCTTGGGACTGAGTCAAATGCAGCCTTGAGATCAATGAATGTTGCATAGAAATGGCCTCCTGGAAGAAGAAGAAAAAGAAGAAGAAGAGATTGGATTTAAATCCCGCCCTTCACTCACTTGGAGTCTCAGAGTGGCTTACAAACTCCTTTCCCTTCCCCTCCCCACAACAGACATCCTGTGAGGTAGGTGGGGCTGAGAGAGCTCTGAGACAACTGTCCTTGAGAGAACAGCTGGTATAGAGCTATGGCTTGCCCAAGGTCATCCAGCAGGTGCAAGTGGAGGAGTGGGGAATCAAACCCAGTTCTCCCAAATTAGAGTCTGCGCACTTAACCACTACACCAAACTGGAGAAGAATAGTTATCAGTTAAATGATACAAAGATAATGAAACACCCCTCCTAAATCCAGTTTGTTCAAGATGCAATATGGCTTCTGTTTCTATCCAGGTCAGAAGCTTGAAACAGAGAAAGGCTGCATATACCTTACCTATTATTGACAACAAGCTAATAGGCTGATAATTTGTAGGATAATTCTTGCTTCCCTTTTTGTACATAGGGACTATTACTGCATGTTTCCCAGCTTTGGGAATAACCCCTAAGATGTTAATTTTGGTAAAAAGAGGGGACCAATCACATAGTGATATGAAAGACATCAGCCTGAGAGCTTACCAAGCTATTGCCACTCAGAGTAGACTATATTGTCCTTGGTAGAATAATGATCTGATTCAATATAAAGCAGCTGACACAGATGCAAAAGCAGCACATAAATTCAAAATGGGCCTGGTTTTAGACCTGTCTATGGCTATGTGTAATCAAAGCAAGTCACTAAATTGTGAGCTTGCGCCAAGCAGCTACCCAGCCATTTGTCATGCAGAATTCCAACATTACACAGACACAAATTCACTCAAAATACTAGAATCACAGAATCATAGAGTCAGGAGGGGCGATACAGGCCATCTAGTCCAACTCCTTCAACAATGCAGGATCAGCCTAGAGCATCCCTGACAAGCGTTTGTCCAGCCGCTGCTTGAAGCCTGCTAGTGAGGGGAAGCTTACTACCTCCCTACCACTCATTTTAAATTATGAACAGATCAGTGTGATTGTGTGGGACACTTGATTTGAATAACAGGAGATCACAGAATGGCAGTACTCTTGCCCTCCTAATTGTCTTGGTGTAGGAATAGAGAAGGCAACCAAGGTTGGTTGTATGGCCACCTATGGTACATGTTTTTACCCATATATGCTTGGAAAGAAGGTAGGTCTGTTCCTGGAATCAGAACAAGCACTGGTTTTCATACATCATCCACCTCATTCTCAAAGACTATGGCCCTTTCACATTCTGAAATATACTGCTTCTTGGATAGAAACTGAAAATATTCAAAAATTATGAGGAATCTGAACTTCAGTTGGGACAAAGACCCCCTGAAGACCCCAGTAAAAGTACTGAGGTTTTAAACATTTTTGAACTTTAATTAAGAAGCTTGTGAACTATCCTGTTTCTTAGAGATACAAAGATATCAGAAATGCTTATGTATTTTTTTAAAAAAGAAAGAAAACTTCAAAAAGCTTCAAAAGTCTTGATTGCTAACCCAACTTTCTGAAGTTTGTTTCAGATAAACTGCCTCCATACTAGAAAACATAGTCATGTAACTCAAGTCATTGCTGCTAATTACTGACAAATCACCACTATATTTTGAATCTTTTAAAAATATTTTAACTATTCCTGTTTTATGGATGGCACTTGAGGTATTTTACAGGATAAAATATTTAGATCTGACATTAAGCTTGTCTAAGAATGACTGTGAATATGGGAAATTAAAAAGTGGGGGGGTTAAGTACCTTGGGGATCGCAATCTCTTATATTGTTTTTAAAAGGAGACAGCGTTATAATACATATCAGGCACCCACCAGTTGAAACAGCCAGGGCTTACAATGTAGTGTTTCCTTAGAGTCACTCTGTAACCTGTCACTACTGATGTCTTAAAGCAACTTACTGGAGAAAATGAACAAATTCTCTGTGGAGCTCATTATGAATAATTACCTGTTTGTAAGAAACATTAACTTCTGACAGCTGCTAATTCTCCAAAAGAAGTCTCAAAATTCTATAAATTGAATTTTTCTTTCTTCATCTACTGCTCACTTTGTCATTGCAGGCAGTTAAATATCAGTATTGACTTTGTACTATTTTCCTCCAACATGATTAAACAGCCCAGCTTACACTATATGAAGTTTCACATCAATCTACAATATTTTTAATAGAGAGACGGATGTCTATGATTGTTTTCATTACTGTCTTGTAGTGCCTTTGAACATCTACCTGTATTGAGAGCTGGCTTTGTGCTTGTCTGCAATAAGCGGGAAGTGGGATATTGGAAATTATTCCACATTGCACATAATGGCAGAAACATCTTTCTAACTATGTTTGAAACTGCCACAGCAGCTTCTAATTTCCCTAAAAATCAATGCAGCAAAAGATTTTGTAAAGTTTTATTTAAACACTGTTTTGTTTGTAGCATCCTTTTAAAAATGCCTAGTAGTGAGACTAAATTTCTTGTTAAAAGTATAATTGATTTCATTGTGATTTGTAAGTACACTAAGGACTACAGCCTCCAAAATACTTCTATTGACCACAGAACTGTAAAGCCCATTATTGTGTGTAGTTACCCATTTAATACAGGATTAGTTCACACACAGTACACTGCATATAGCATAACCCTTTAACTGTTATCTAATCTTTAATGATAACTCAGGCTTCACACTCCAAGTCCCATAGCATCATGGACCTCCATGACTGACAGTGGGTCACATCCAGACTTGACTTTGCAATGGCAGAATAGTACTTTCCATCCCACTGCAACTCAGTCATCTCCACAAAATGCTACTTCTGGGGGGATAGGGGACGCTGAAGAATGACATGGATGAAGTCTGCTGCAGGAAAAGGGCATCAGTGGAAATTGCCAATCTATTATGGATCCAACCCAATGACTTTCATAAATAATGTTAGATAACATTATGCAGCTACAAAGGTTCTACACTTGAACAAAGTCTTGTCAACCAAGACATGACATCAGGAAACAAGCAAACACCATGTGATTACATAATGATGTGTTGTCACAATTTCACCAGCCCATCATTTATGCCAGTTTTGAATTAACAAAGATGAAAGAATTGGCATGTGCCCAAACAACAGTTTAAAAAGGACAGTTCTAGCACTGAACAACCTCCTCCATTTTGAACAATTGCTTGCCATGTGTTATAGGTGAGCACTGGTTGAAGAACACAAACCCAAAGACTTCTTTAGACCACGGTACCAGTCGTATGGTTCTTTTGATCTATAATGTGTTTTTTTTTCCTCTAAAGACCATGTAAGGGAGAAAAACCAAACTGCATTATTCCCTTTGGTGTGAAAGCACACACTGCTAGGCTCTACTTACAGGAGAACAGGAAAGTTAGACTGCTGTGAGAGAAGGCAAGTCTGTTTTTGAATGAGTAAAAGAGTCTAGCAGTATAATGAGTTCTATATATCCATTAAAAGTGAATGGCTTCTCTTCACTTCTGTGGCAGAAAACATAGTGGCAGCAATGCAAGTGGCAACATCATTTGAAAGGAGGGGACCTGATTCTGCTTCTTATATTGGGGGTCACCAGTTTCTGAGACTGGCACCATGAGGCCCATGTTATAATGAATACTGAATCCAACAGGAGAACACAGGACTGAATAAGAGACTGGACACTTCTGGGTTCCGGTTCTGGTTCCAATGGGCAGTATTATAGTTGTCCCCTGAAGCACATTTTAATCTCTTATTTTACTTTTCTATCAAAGCATATTTAGATTAGTTCTTCTCTGTTATCATTTTGCTTCATCCCTGTTGACTGTTAGTTCAGCTGTCAGCTGTTGGCTGATTTGATGTGATAAATAGCCTTGGTAAACTCTGAGCCTTTTAGTGAATAAGTGACTAGAGAGATGAGTGTGAACCCCTTCCATTTCACAGCAAGTGGTAATAGTAATGTATTGGAACCCAGGGGACAGGGGCACAGCATATCTGCCCTCAACCCAGAAAAAGTACATGGGCAGTAAAGTCTCAGTCACCACCTTTGATTTATTATGCTGGGAGGGGTTACAGCTTTCCCAGATATGGTTACCTCATGTTTCCACTGGGTTGTGGTAGCCCCTGGCCTCAAGAGGCCCAGCTGACATCAGGTCTTGAAGTCCTCCTCCAAGTTCACCCCAACCGTGCTATCAATAACTGACTTGAGGCCACACCCTTCCTTGCCATTGCTAGCTCCATCACCCACCTCCTCCATCTAGCAGGCATTCAGGGGCACCTTCTATCAACTATGTAGGGCACTAGGCTGGGGTGGGACCTCACACAATGCCTGGGAAGGGAACTGCAACTTTCTATAGGTTTATTATAGAGGAAAGTTATTCATGTCAATGAGAAAAATGAAGTACAGGTGACAACATAGGATACAGATGATGAAACGGTAAAACCACACTCCCTCAGGAAGAAGATGCATTACATTAGAAATCCATTGTGGCCAAAATATATCAAGTATTTGTTTACATTTGTAATTTTTTTTAACTTGTAAATCTCAGTTAAGGGGACAACAGTGAATTGAATGCTTCCTGAGGAAAACTAACTTCCAATTTCTAAACTGTACTTCAGCTACATTTGAGTCCAGTAGCACCTTGGAGACCAATAAGACTTTCCAGGTATGAGCTTTAGAGAGTTAAAGCTTCCTGTGTCAGATACAAGTAGGAAGGTCAAAACTTCCTGACCAAGGGAGCTTTGACTCTCAGGAGCTCATATCCAGAAAGTCTTGTTGGTCTCTCTAAGGTGCTGCTGGACTCCAGTCTAGCCATTCCACTGCAGACCAGCAAGACCAAGCTGTTCTACTGCAGACCCTCTGAAAATAAACTGTACTTTCTATCCATATTGATACTGTAAATGTATTTATTGAACAAGTTTGCTTTCTATCAGAGAAGGCAGTATCTGAAGTGAAAAAACATTCAGCCAGACAGGAGAAATCACAGCGTCCAAATGAAGGACTGAACTGACACAGATATGAGTTTATCTCTTCTTATAGAGGAAAGCCAGTTTGGTGTAATGGTCAAGAGTGGCGGACTCTAATCTGGGAGAACCGGATTTGATTCCCCACTCCTCCACTTGCAGCTGCTGGATGACCATGGGCAAGCCATAGTTCTGCCACAGCTGTTCTTGAGAAGAGCAGTTTCTGTCAGAGCTCTCTCAGCCCCACCTACCTCACATGATGTCTGTTGTAGGAAGGGGAAGGGAAAGGAGTTGTAAGCCACTCTGAGACTTTGTGTGAAGGGCGGGGTATAAATCGGATCTCCTCCTCCTCTTCTTCTTCTTCTTTGTTTTCCCCTGGAATCTTCAATTGGGAGGTCTGTCATTTTTAATGGAGCACAGACTTAAAGGTATCTAAACGCTGCTCCCTCCAATCTCTTACCTGGCTACATTTTAAAACATTTTTCTTCCAGTTAGATGACATCTGGTATTGAGCTTGGTCTGAAGAAAATATTCTTCAGTCATCAGAATAAAGTGAGGTAAAGCTGGAGGGTAGGGCAGTGTTCCCTCTAAGCTGAGTTAGTGTGAGCTAGCTCACAGTTTTTTAGGCTCCGGCTCACACATTTTTGTCTTAGCTCAGGAAGGATGGCTCCAGAGCAAACTGATTTATGTAGTATCCAAAGCATTCACTCACAACTTTAATGCTAATAGCTCACAAGGTAGAATTTTTGCTCATGAGACTCCACAGCTTAGAGGACACATTGATAGGAGGTGGGTAAAGGTTACTCGTCATAATCTGGCTTGGATGAAAAAATACACTTCCTCCTTTCTTTATACATTCATAGGTAGGCTTGTGCATATTTCACTGTGGCTGAAGTGCTTTTAAATACAATAGGGAGACAAAAACAGTTTATGCAAACACATAACACATGCTTACATAGGATCAGAAATCCTTTCAAAGATGCTGGCATGGCACAATGATTGGTGTGAAGTGTGAACATGTATAGAAATGCTAGTCATGAACGTTTTTGTCAGGAAAATTAGCTAACTGCTCTGATTTTACAATATCCCTGTCAGGGACATATCTGTTTAGCCACCTTTCCCCCTTGCTATCCTTTTTGGTCCTGCTGGCCAGTGAAAGAAATCAGACAGTGAGGCACTAGAATAACTGTCAGAATGAAAGGTTTCCAGCTACTCCTGAATGTTTTAAGTGAGTCTGTTCAAATTAAGAACATTCTTTCTAGTTGTGCAAACCTATTCTCAATTATAACTGAAACCAATGTTTAGTGACAACAGATTTACAGTATGGCTGTGGTAACATGCTAAATAATCCACTTTCAATCCATTTCAGTGCATTTTCCAACTGGATTTTACTGTGTCAGCTGGCAAAATCCAGTTGGAAAGTGCATTGAAAGTGGATTGAAAGTGGATTATTTCATGTGTGTGACCGCAGCCTATATTGCAGCTCTACAAAACTAAAGCAAAGCAATTACAAAGCAAATTTGCACATTATTGATTGAGACTTTTGTGGATGATTTTTTTCCCTTCTCAATTAATTTTCCATGCTGGTAAATGAGCTATCAATGACAGTTAAATAAATAATGAGTTTAACAACTTCATGAGCCAAATAACAGACTCTGAATTCCTTCTGTGTGGCATTAGGCAACAGGGTCTTTCACTCAAGCCCTTGGGTTAGCTGTTTATGAATTCTGCCAGTTGATTATATATGTTTGCATTCCCTCCCCAACTGAATTTATTTTCTCCTGAACCTCTTTCTTTTTTCACTTGCATTCCATTAACAAGGAAAGGAGAAGTAAACATGGTCCTATCTCATTTGAAACTGAATGCTGTAACTGAACATTTTATCAACAACTAAGAAACATTTAACTGAGCCTCTGTATGTCTGTTAATTGGTCTTTAATGAAGGACCAGTGCCATTAAAGCAAATTAATGAAAGACAAGCCATATTATTTCATTTAAATGAACAAGACTGCTGCAACAGGATTCATTTATAATATTATTACAGCAACAACATGATTTAAAACATTTTTGCAGGACTGCCACTAGCACAATCATTTTTATGATACAGTCTCTCCCACTGTAGCTCTTGCTCAGATTTATTGAGCTATGTTTTGTAATATTACAACATGATCTATAAGCCTACAAACACCACTATTTATGGACTGTTCTAAATACTGGCACCATAATCCTTTACTTTTTGAATACCTGAAGTGGCATACAAAATGGCTTGCAACAACAGACCAACAACAGTGGCATTATTCTCAATTCAAGTGGGGATAATTGACCTTATTAGTTTGGATCTGTATTAGAATTTCAGTAGAATAAGCCACTGACATATTTTGCCAAAGTATATGACCTAGGGCCAACTACATGTTACCAGTTACATGTGTCAGGTCACAGTTCCCCTGAACTGACTGTGTTAGGGTTGCCAGCCTCCAGGTGAGAGTGGGGAATTCCCCAATTTTGTGGGCCATTGAGTCCAACCCCTGAATTTCAGCAATATTCATTTCATGTTTCCATCCTCAATAGCCAGAGGCAGATTTTTGTTCTCTGTTCTTAGTTTGATATAGTGGTTAGGAGCATGGACTCTGATCTGGGAGAACCAGGTCTGATTCCCCACTCCTCCACATGCAGCTGCTGGTGTGACCTTGGATCAATCATAAGTTCTTTCAGAGCTGCTCTCTCAAGAGCCGTTGTGGGGAGGGGAAGGGAAAGGAGATTGTAAACTGCTCTGAGACTCCTTCAGGTAGTGAAGGGCAGGATATAAATCCAATCTCCCCCTCCTCCTCCTCCTCTTCCTCTTTCTCTTCTTCTTCTTCTTCCCATGTAGCTGAACCTTTCCCTGGCTAAATCAGAGCCAGAAATCCAAGCAGTTTCATTTATTCAAGGACCATGTAAAGGATGCTAGAAGAAACCATTCTCTAAATGAATTTTCGCTTCAGCCATAGTATGATATATTCAGTAATTCTGCTTCTTTCCTAGACTTGCCAAGCTTAACCATGGGCATTGAGGATGATCACTAAAAATTAAGTATTTGAGCAGGTTACCTCTGTGGAGGCAAAGTGACTATCCAGCCAAGTAGGTGATTTGCACTAATCTTTTAAAAAAATTCAGCTGAATTCAGTTCAAGAGTTATCTCCCACATTTTTTTTAGAAGCAATGGTATCAAAAAGGTGCACAGTTTCTCTGAGGCTTTCTTTATCTGGGCTCTCTGCAGCCCTCAAAGGGACAGCAGCAACAGCAGCATGAATACCAGAGGTCTTGAATTAATGCCACATACCTTCACTGTTTCTTGTGGTTGCTTCACAGAAGATGAACTACAAATCCTATTCCATCTGAGCTCATGCTTCTTGTATTGTTTTAACCTGTTTTGCATACCTTGGAGATCAGTAAGTTTAATTGTAAGCTGCCTTGAGCAGGATTCTGGAGAGGTGGCACAGAAATATTCTAAATAAATCAGTACATTGAAAGGCAGGATAGAAAGCCTGAAATTAAATACAAAGGCTTGGATCTTATGATTCTCTTCCACTAAGGAATTTTATTCAGCTAAGCCTTCCTTCAAGGGAGTAAGACTTCCTTCAAATGGAGAATGATTTTTTCTGATGGAGAAAAACTTCCACTGGTGGTGAAAAGTCTTCCTTGAATACAGTCTTTCTCTGTTGGAGAAAGACTTGTGGAATAACTTCATAGGCTGAAATTTAATCAAAGCAAATCATAGGATCCACCTCATAATAGTGTGCTCTGATGCTGCTTATCTCTTGTGAAGGTCTTAAATATTTGCCATTAACATTGTTTACAACATTTTTTTGAAAGTGAAAATACCCACAGTAACAGCAGAGTCAGAATAGATGCATTTTTAAGTCAAGAAAGAAGGATAAATTTGAGCATCTTTTGTTGAAAGTGGGACAGACGTGCAGGGTTCATTACAGACTGGAATTTACTCCTTTATAAAAGTGTGTGGCTCTAGAGGATAGTATATCTGGCTTCATACTTTTGGATGCTAGAGGATAGTATATCACACCTTCATACTTTTGACTGATGTCATGTGAAGAGAAACTGCAATTGCAGGATTCCCCAGGTAGATGAATGGGCCTCACCAATTTATCTGTTGATGGAAGTATAATGCAACTTCTGAATGGATTTTCTCACACACATCTCACAAAAACAAACTCCTGTTTAAATTACTCATAGAGAACATCTTTCACCCTGCCTTAGCCACCACATAGAGAAGGGGATTTAGAAAAGACCACAATTCCCCTATCATAAGGCAGAACACAGGTAAGAAGATTTGTCACAAGGGGACCTTGATTTTTAAAGGGAGACTATTTTATTTCCATGCATGAGTCTCATGAGTTGGCCTGCATTCATGTGGTCTCCAAGATTCTAAGTAAAATTCCTGGCCTAGTTTTACAATAACAAATTGTACCTTAGTTTTCTTTTTTCTCTACTCATGAGAATTGGCCATTCCTTTCATTAACAATTACAATTTAAGGAGCAGTGGTTTTAAATAGAAGGTATAAATCAAGAAATTTAATTGTACATAGAAATACAGTATTGCTCTTGGCGTATCTAGGCTTTACTCCTCCTACATGATTAATCAGTATCCTTGTCCTCACATTTTAAAGAAAATTAGGTTACCATGAACTACTGTCATTGGCAACTTTTCTTGCTTCCCTCTTTGATCACTAATATGCAGCTAACAAATAGTTCAAAGCAGCAAAATCACCAAGAAGAAATTTGTTCAAGATTTGTCCTGGCTTTCCAAAGAAGGCTATGCACTATTAGTATATTGTCGATGTCATTTACTCCATACTAAAGAAATGAAAAAAGACAGTAGTTTTAGTAGTATACAGATAGAAGGACATCCAGAAATGTGCCTTAGTACTTAGATCCTAATTTTAAATTGATATATTAACACAGTGAAGCTGAAATAGGGGACATGTTATACCAGTTCCCATAGTCTGTAAAATGCACATACCCCTATTTGGGTGATTTGGATGGTCAAAATGTACAGTAGGCATTACTCTTGATCCGATTTTGCTTTGTAAAAATATTATTTAATTGAATTAGGGTTTATATATTTACTTTTTAAAGACACCATACATGAATTAGCATCAGTGCAAGTGGTAACAGCATAGTCAGGAAAATGGTATCCCTGTTGCCAATCTTCCTTCTAAGCTGTGGAGTCTTGTGAGCAAGAATTCTACTTTGTAAGCTACTGGCATTAAAGTTATGAGCAGGTGATTTGGCTACTGCATTAATTAGTTTGTTCTGGAGCCATCCTTCCTGAGCTAAGACAAAAATGTGTGAGCCGGAGGCTTATAAACTGTGAGCTAGCTCACACTAACTCAGCTTAGAGGGAACACTGGCTGTGACCTTTAGCATGTTGACAAATAACCTTTATCCTATTGGATGCTGCAGAGAGCTAGGATGAATGAACGAACAGGCACTACTGTGATCCAGACCCTCTGTAGTCAGACAATGCAGTCACTTTGTAAAGCCTCTTCCTTTATAATGGTCATGGAAACAACAAAATCCTACACAGCATGAATATTAAATATATACTGCAGCACCAAATAAGAGACAGTTACTATTTATAGTAAGAAATCCTTTCATTTATTATTGGCCTGAGATGCTGTCCATGCTAAGGAACAAACACTCTATTTATTTCAGATATTTATACCCCGGTACTCACACGAAGCCAATTATAGTTCTCAAGATGACTGCTTACAGGCACTGAGACTTTTTAAAATGCTGGGAGCCTGCATATGTGCAGTTTTTTTAAAGGACAGATATACCATTCTTTTGTTTTAAAAAAAAACACTCAAAATTAATATCCTGGTGCAAGGGATATACACACACAGTTCCCAGGCCTCTAAGTAAATAGTTCTAATTCCCCTTCTCATCTGAAAAAAAAATACTGGTTGTTGAACTTTTGTTCTAGAGCAGTATAGAAGATGTGATGTCTACAGTCTTGAGACAAGTGTTGTTCACCTGGGGAAACAAAGGGTTGGTTAGAGGAATTATTTATGAGGAAATGCTGAGTATGCATGGGTAGTCCTTATTCCTACATCCCCCCAAACAATCTTTTAAAATATATAATCCTTAACTAATTTAACAGAGTGCCGCAGTGTTTGAATAACAACAATGAATTCCACAGCTTCCTATACCGAGTATTTCTTGTTTTGTTTTTAAACCTCAAACTTGAGTATGGCCAGTAGTAAATTGTCCAGAAAGCTAAAGCTCTCTGTGTAGTTTTTTGTATAATTTATAACTATCGCTCTGTAATCATTATCTATATTATGCAGACCTCCGTTGGGGCCAGGGCGCGCCGGTGCGCCGCTCCAGGAGAGAGGAGGCTGGGGGGCGGGCACATAACTAAGCCCCACCCCCCAGCTCACTTTCCCAGCCCGCGCTTTGGCGCGGAGCCAGAGGAAAGCCTCCCCCCACTCACCCTTCCCGGGCCACGGCAGGCTGCCGGCCCGGGGACAAGCCCCTTCCCTCCCCCCCTCACCTTTCCTGGGCCACGGCAGGCTACTGCCGGCTCGGCAGAAGCCCCTTCCCTCCCCCACTCCCGCTTCCCAGGCGGGGCAGGCTGCCGCCGGCCCGGGACAAGGCCCTTCCCTCCCACCCTCACCTTTCCCGGGCCGTGGCAGACTGGCGCCGGCCCTGGACAAGCCCCTTCCCTCCCCCTCACCTTTCCCGGGCCGTGGCAGGCTGCCGCCGGCCCTGGACAAGCCCCATTCCCTCCCCCCAACCTTTCCCGGGCTGCTGCAGGCCGCCGCTGGCCTGGGACAAGCCCCTTCCCTCCCCCACTCATGCTTCCCGGGCCGGGCAGGCCACCGCCAGCTTGGGAGAAGCCCCATTCCCTCCTCCCCTCCCCTTTCCCGGGCCACAGCAGGCTGCCGCCAGCCCTGGACAAGCCCCATTCCCTTCCCCCAACCTTTCCCAGGCCACAGCAGGCTGCTGTCGGCCCTGGACAAGCCCCTTCCCTCCCCCCCTCACCTTTCCTGGGCCGCAACAGGCCGCCGCCGGCCTGGGAGAAGCCCCTTCCCTCCCCCTGCTCACCCTTTCTGGGCCACGGCAGGCTGCCGCTGGCCCGGGGAGACATGCCCCTTCCCTCCCCCCACCATTCCCGGGCCGCGGGGGGTGGGAGGGAGGGAAAAGCTGGGCCTGAGTGGCGTTAAGCCACTCGGGCCCAAGCAAGGGGAGAGGGAGGGAAACACGGGCCCTTGTGGTTGACAGCCTCTCAGCCTGAGGGGGGAGGGAAGAAGTGCCTAGTCTGTCTGTCTATCTTCCTTCCTTCCTTTCTTCTCTCTCTCCCCCCACCTACCTACCTACCTTCCTGTTCCTTCCTTCCTTCCTTTCTTTCTTTCTTTCTTTCTTTCTTCCCCCCTTCCTTCCCCCTTCCATCCTTCCTCCCTTCCTTCCTTCCTTTCTTTCTTTCTTTCTTTCTTTCTTTCTTTCTTTCTTTCTTTCTTTCTTACCTTCCTGTCCCTTTTCTTCCTTCCTTCCCTCTCCCTCCCTCCCTCCCTCTTTCCTCCTTCTCTCTCTCTCCCCCACCTACCTACCTACCTTCCTGTTCCTTTCTCTCTTTCTTCCCCCCTTCTTTCCTTTCTCCCTCCCTCCCTCCCTTTCTTTCTTTCTTTCTTTCTTTCTTTCTTTCTTTCTTTCTTTCTTTCTTTCTTTCTTTCTTTCTTTCTTCCTTCTCTTTCTCTCTCCCCCACCTACCTACCTACCTCCCTTCCTTCCTGTTCCTTTCCTCCCTCCCTCCCTTCCTTCCTTCCTTTCTTTGCCATCAGATAGGCTTGCCAGCTCTGAGTTGGGAAATACCTTGGAGATTTTTGGGGTGGAGCCTGAGCGGTGGGTATTGCCTTCTGACATACTTCCGGTGACGTCAGGGGGTGTGGCCTTCTGACATTTCTGGTGATGTCAGGGGGTGTGGCATACGCAAATAAGTTATGCCAATGAGCTCCTGCACCTCTTTTTTTTTTTACGAAAGGACCCCTGATGTTATGCATAACCCATAGTGAATGCCAACATGAGAAGAACAGGTGTAAGAACTCCATTATTCCTGGGCCCACAAACACTGTTCCTGCTACTTTTTTTCTTTCTAAATTGTATCCCACTATGATCTGGTACTTGAAAAGGAGTTTAGATCTCATTCACAAGGCATGCAAGTATACATGAGCAGAAGGCAGCCAAAATCCCCCCACTGATTCTAGTAGAACAAAAGGGCTCATGTGCTAGACTTGAACCCCTATGGAATTCATGATTTTTCATATATTTTTCACACAACATAAAGGACTATATCCTTTGTCCTGTCCTGTCCTGTCTTGTTTTTGTTTATATTTCTCAATAATTTGAGCAGGGCTCTTTTTTGAGCAGGAACTCCTTTGTATATTAGGCAACATACCCCTAATGTAGCCAATCCTTCAAGAACTTACAGTAGCCCCTCTAAAAAGAGCTCCGTAAGCTCTTGGAGGATTGGCTACATTAGAAGTGTGTCCTGTGTCGCCCAATATGCAAAGGAGTTCCAGCTAGAAAAAGAGCCCTGAATTTGAGAGAAAAGGTTGGTAATATATGTCACCTGAGCGTCACTTGAAGGCCTCAAGTATGAGAAGCAAGTAAACAACATTACAGTTTTTAATATTT
Source organism: Lepidodactylus listeri (assembly GCA_029233225.1). Classification (NCBI taxonomy): domain Eukaryota; kingdom Metazoa; phylum Chordata; class Lepidosauria; order Squamata; family Gekkonidae; genus Lepidodactylus; species Lepidodactylus listeri. The sequence continues at coordinate 55,558,029 of JARCFY010000006.1, forward strand.
TTAAAATTTGTTTCTAGTGACGTGACAAGTCTTGGATTCTAAAGCGTGACCGTGCAAGTAAGTGTCCTTTTCAGAGTGACTTTGTTTAGGTGGACCTTTCTGTTCACATATTAATCTAGCCATTCCTCCCCCCTAAATTGGGCTGCTTGTTGAAAATATTTTTAACACATTCTGTTCCTATCTCATTCCATCATCATATAAAGTCTTAAATAGAAAACAGAATAATTTCTGTACATAAACATAATTTCATTTCAGTGTGATCTGGAATCTGGTAATGCCTTAGTGAATGAAGCAAAGGCTGGTCTGCAAGTTTTTGAAGATCACTTTAAATGACTTTATATGGTAGTTATTTTGTGTGAGGCATACAGCTTGAGCACCTTTCCCACACAACAGAGCAAACACCTTTAATGTGTACCTTTAATGTACTGATGCATATAAAATCACCCAACCAAAGCAATGGCCTCAAGGCCATTGTGCATGAATTGTGCTATGCATTTTATAGCAGTTTTACCTTAGAAAATTAGAATAATTAAATGTTGCCTCTTTTTGGCCATCATGTTTATGTGGCCTGAGACACAGCTTGTGACCTCATACATACACACATATAAACACACACATACAGAAACACCCTATACTATTGAAAGAGAAATATATTTAGTTTTTTCTCTCGTTGCTCATGTTATTTCACTATTGTTATAAAGTGTTTTTTTGGGGGTGATATGTCACCTGGGGCATTTTATGGAAAGCTATGTAATAATGCATTAAACAAAATAAAACAAATGTCAGAGAAGTTAAACCAACACATCACTATTGGTGATTTGTTATCTGTGATAGTCAGAATTAGAGAATATTTCTCCTTAAGACTCAATACATGCAGATTTTCTCTATGCTCCCTTTTCCTGGAAGTCCCTTTTAACCCCCTAAAACTATTTATCTGGATGTCATGTCACACTGGTCATGGGGTGAGGAGAAGAGCCAGCAAAATCACCCACTACTTCCCTCTTGCTATCAAGGAGCTATGCTTTGAGAAGAGGGGTCAGTTTCATTATCATAACAGCCCCACAACCCTCATCTCTTTTCGTCTACATAAATTCTATGACTCTAAGGATCATTAAAAGGGACTGACAGAGGAACTAGAATGCAGAGAAAATTCACATTTGAGAGCACCTTCTGCTGGCACAGGTGGATACAGCCTGAATCCAGTATCTTTCCTAATAGAACTCTTGTGGTTGTTGACTGTGTAAATGTTACCAGTGGTCAACTAGTATCTACATACAGTACAGTACAGTACAGTACAGAGCTTAGTTAATAGCTGTGTAGTGTTTGCTTGTATATATACTCCTCCAAAATTCTTACCAATACCAGTTCTAAATATCTATATATCTAATAGCGAAGTGCCCACCCCCCGTGCGGATACCTAAATCTGTGTGGGGGGCAGTTGGGGGGAGGGTTTTTTTTTCTAAACACGGGGGGCACTCCCGCCGTATGCAGAAAAATCATAAATGTTAAAAAAAACTTTGGGGGGGAGGGCTTTGGCTGGGGGGAGGAGGGAGGGAGGAGAGAGAGGCTCACCTGCCCTCCCCCCCCCGCGAGTAGCCTAATGTCGGGAGCCCGTGTGTAGGGGGGGAGAGTGGCGGCCGGGCAAGATGGGGGAAATGCCCCCTCCCCGCAAGTTTCTTGCGGGTCTCCCCTTGTTATTCTAATAATAGCTAAGGCGCCCCCTGCGTATCTAAATCTGCACATCAGGGGCACCTAGGGGGCAGAGAGATTTCCCTGCACACTTGGGGGGGCTCTCCAGGTGTGCAGAAAAATCTTAAAACTAAAAAAAAACTATACAGGGGATATTTAAATCCCCCAAAAAGTAAAAGAGCATTCCCTGTGCATGTACAGAGAACACTCTGGGAACTCTGTGGTGGCCTCACCTCTGGTGCCGGGGGTGGGGGAGGAAGATTGGCAGCCTAGCGGCTGAGAGCCACTGAGGCCTCGCTGCTGGTGCTGAGGGGTGAGGGGGAAGATTGATGGCCCGGCTGAGAGCCACTGAGGCCTCGCCACTGGTGCGAGGGATGGGGGGGAAGAAGACTTACCTGCAGCTGCTTCCTCCTTGATGTGGAGCTGCAGCCTTTAGGAATACTCCCTGCCCCCCCATGCGAGTATCATGGGTCCGCTTCTTGTATCATTCTAAAGAAGACTGCAAGCATTAAACCTCTTTGATGATAATGATGGCAATCAGGGTTTGGATCTTCAGTTTATGTAAATGATCAGCTTTGCATGAATTTGGACTTAGCAAAGACAAGGACTGGTTTTACAATTTAATGATGGCATAGTCTGTGTCTCTTATACAGAATATGCAGGAGTTTAAAATGCTTATGCAGCTCCTGTTGTAAAATGAAAGCATATAAATGGACAATAGAGAAGGGTTATTACTGTACTCAGCAAACTGATGATATTAAAACAAATCTTCATGCTGTTTATGTTTTCTTCCCTCTCTGAAAAAATATATTTTTCAACCATTATGCTAAGGTTTTTTGGAAAGACAGACCATGTAGAAAATGAAGATTTCCCATTCGGAGAAAGAAAGTGATATATTAAAGTAGCAGTTTCCAAGTTATTCCATTTAAAAGGCTACTGGTTCTACTTTTCCTGGAATGGCATATAAGCTATTTCTCAGCAAAAAGGACACATCCCCACTGGTGAGGTTAATAGCATCCAATCTAATGCATCAGGTCATATGGTACCCCACTAACAATTTTAAAAGCAAATCTCCTGCAGAAAGAAAAGTTCTATTAATATGACCCTTTATTTAATGTATCTATCTTATATCTGCCCCAGGAGGTTGAGCTACCTAATTTCAAGCTTCATATAATGGAACTTATTCTCATTCCAAAACCTGCTTGGAGTCTTCAAGGCTCAAAAGACTGGTAACTGATTAATATGACCTTTCAGTTTTAAACCACTGGTACAAAATCAGTCTAGCTGAGTAGTAAACTCTAGGGCACTGTATGAAAAAATTTGCCACCTGTGTGACCCAAAACTGGGATTTCATTCTAGCTCCACCAAGATATGCCATGGACCATCTCCTTCCTCCAAAGACAGCAGGGAAACTTGCAATCTGCTTCACAGAAACAGAGAAATGTAAGCCCTCTAGTTCCCATAAACAGTTCCTCCAGCTCATTGAGTAAGGAAATAAATATTACCATGAGGGCTCCAGCTTGCATTAATGTGTACATTAAATATAAATACAGCATGCTTCATTTAAAAACAAACAACACATATTGTGCTGCGATAAACCCAGAATGCTTTATAAGGTGAAATTCTTCACAGACTAGTAATATTCTGTACTTGTACTCTGATGAAATGTTGCAGAGTAAGGGGTCCAACCATGCCCTCCCGAATCTATTGACATCAATATAATTTTAAATGAATGCTTAGGATAGCACTGCAAACATCATGGATAGGCCTAGTCAGGCTCCCTGGAGGCAGCAGTGTATTGCTTCACCCATACTGACTTCCAGTCTTATTGAGTTATTTCCTGCTCCAGAAATTTCAGAACTAATTTCACCTACCAATTAGGTACCACCAGAATCTGCTCACTGACTGATCCTACCTCTCCTGGTATGAATTCATCTTTCCCCCAAGAATGTTTACTTTGGTTTTTGGTTCACCAGTTCACAAATACAAGCTCCATTAGAACATGAAACGTCTTTCGCAGGGAGATTAGCGAAGCCGTTTCCCAGTTCTTTCAAGCAGTGACTTCCTATTTAGAATCAGTTATGCAATGTATATGACACTGTCCCATCCAGCAGGGCCAGGACCTGCCGCCGTCCCTGGGACCGGCACTTACCCCATCACAGCCGCCGCCAGAGGCGGAGAGGACTGGCCAGACACCCGCAACCGCCGACGCCGTCCCCAGCACACCCGGGGTGCTGCCGCGCCAAAGGCCTGGAGAAGACCCTACAGAGATGCGGCCCGCTCCCGCCCGGGCCAGGGCGGGTCTCTGGGGGCTGCGACAACTCGGCCTCGCGAGCGGTTGGCAGGGGCACTCTACAGGCGGCACGGAGTGCGGCGGCGTGGGAGGAAGGACGCCAAGCCCCAAGATGCACCGGAGAAGTGTCGCTGAGGACGAGGAGCCAGCAGCCGCAGCAATGACGGGGACGAGGCGTCTCCAGGAACCCAACAGGAAGAGGGGAGAGGAGCTTCCAGCGAGGGTGTTGGCCGGTGTCAGTGGTTATAAAAGGGGGCGGGGCGAAGGGTGGTCAGAGGGTGGACACGGGCGAGGGGAGCTCTGGGAGAGGGCAGACAGAATAAAAGGAGGAGAAAATGGACAGGCCGGGGAGGAAGTGCCAGGAAAGCCTAAGTTGTGCGGACGCCAGGAAGAGGGAACCGCTAACCATTTACTTGGCTCCTGGAGGCAAGAGGGCAACAAGGGGTGACGTTAAACCCCCGTCCCTTGCCATATCTGAGGCCTAGTTCCTCCCCGTTTCTGACACTGCACTCCTCGGGGCCTCCCCCGCCGGGTGAGGGCCACGGCGACAGGCGGCACCAACCCGGGGCCGGAGGCGGAGCACGACAGACACTAGAAGTATTTAGAGAGCTCTGCAAGGCTATTGGCTAGGCTTTTAATGAGGTAGCAATGTTTTTTCATGGAGAAAAATCCCAAAGCAGCAATAGTGTAAAACATTTTTCTTAAGAAGGAACAAAATAGTGTAAGCTTCTGAGTTCCCCAGAACCCTTTGGCTGGATGTTAAGATCAATGTAACTTCTCTAAGGAAAATGGTTTGAGAATAACAATTTGAAGACAAATAATTAGAAAAACCTCATCTATGGTGTTTTCAGCTGAACAGCACAGAAAAAGGATGACAAGTTTAAGTAAGGAGAATGATGGCTAACTAACAGTTTATCAGGGTATGAGTCATTTTTTATTTTTAAAAAAACTAAGTCATTTATTAATAAGTAATGATAGGTGCTCTTCAATATTTAACAGAAAAGTGAAAAGCTTGTTATTTTGGTAGGCAATACATCTACATAGTGTACCATCTCCAGAAAACAGCAGCAAAATGCAACCAAGGAATGCAAAATATGCCTCCCATCCACACAAGGCATCAGTCTAAAGAAGCCCACGCATAGATTGCCTGTCACAAACATGTCACTATGCCATTAGTTTGGATGGCAAGTAGATAAACTCAACTTTTTCTCACGTGTTGAAAAAAAGACCATGTGATCTTCTTGCACATGTTGCCACCCTTTACTTAGCATTTTTTTTAAAAAAAATTGTTACAAACCAAAGCCAAAGAATGTTGTACGAAAATACTGGGTTTGAAACAGCTTACCTAAATTCTCTCTCTTTTTAAAAACAATACCTTTTATTTCTTCTTGGGTTTTTTGGGGGGGAAGAAATTAATTGCTGTGTTCTAATTTTTAATTTGCATCTAGAAGTTTTAAAGAACAGCTTGAAGATTAAAATTACTTTCATTTGTTTATATGACACGGGAACAATTCTCCCTAGGTCTTAGTAAGTGAAGGGATTTCAGTGGGAAAACTTCTAGTTAAAAATTTAGGCACAATTGCCTTTTGATGCCAAAATCTAATACTCAAAACAAATGAGGCACTGAGAGATCAATGACTGGATCTTCCCAGTGATTTTTTAAAAGAGTAATTTCAGTCACATTCGGCAGTCACAGATCTGAGCTCTTGGAGGAAGGGAGAGATTTCACCCTTTTTCCATTGCATAGTTTCACTAATTAAAACTGCACCCTCACACACACAATTAGCCATTTAAAGAGAAGAGACAGCCCCAGTACAAACTGATGCTATGCAGGGCTGAAATTACTGTTTACATAGATGCAGGGAGATCTGTGATTTCTGTCTTGTTTCATTTGACCCTAAAGCAGAGTAAAGCAAATATGGCAGAAACAGTTGTACTGCATCCAATACTTGCTTTCTGCCAGCAGAACAGCGCTTCCAGCAACAGAGGACTCTCTGCTGTGAGGGCGTCAATGACCCTGTAAAGGGGAGTGGCCACACAATGATTTTCTTAATTTACATCCCAGTATCTTGGCCAATGCATTACATGCATGTTTAGTGATGAATGGAATTATCTGATTTTGAATGAGTCTAATGAAGTAAGATTAATTTGATAAACATCAACAAGATATTCAGTATTAATCTGATTTGCAATCTGTCCCATTCTGGTTCATAATACGGGGGCTCTGGTAGACATTATTAACCTGTCCCTTGTGTCAGGGGTCTACCCAGGGGGATTAAACAAGGCAGTGGTAACACCGCTCTTTAAAAAACTATCTTTGGACCCTACTGGTCCTTCCAATTACTGCCCAGTCTCAAATCTTTTGTTTCTGGGTAAGGTAACTGAGAGAGCAGTGGCAGAGCAGCTCCAGAGATTCTTGGAAGACACATCAGTTCTGGACCCATTCCAGTCCTACTTCCACCCTGGCCATGGGATGGAGACAGTACTAGTCAACCTCACAGAGGACCTCTGCAGACAGCTGGACCAAGGCGGTTGGTGCTGCTGCTATTACTCGATCTGACAGCAACATTTGGCATGATCTACCATGATCTGTTGACACACCACCTCACCAATATAGAAGTTAAGGGGTAGCCTTAAAGTGGCTTATCTCATTTCTCCAAGGTCAGGCACAGAGGGTAGCGCTAGACGAGAGGGTGTCACCAAGATACTCCTTAGTGTGTGTGGTCCCTCTAGGCACAGTCCACTCTCTAATGTTATTTAACATCTACATGTGCCCCCTCATCTAGCTGGTGTGGAGTTTGGGGCTGGGATGCCATCAATATGTCAATGACACCCAGTTGTATCTGTTTTTTTAACTTTTTATTTTTTCATAACACACTGACAAACAAACATACAAACACAAATGGGGGTGTTCACTCAGTACTCAGATCTATTACATAGTTGTCTGCCTAATTGTTGTAGTTCATATGTTTTACCTTGTAATGTTAAAATAATAATTAAGGAACTGCAAATCTTATCAAGTTAAAACAAGTTATGTCCTTGACAATTTTTAGAAATATGATCTTTAATTATTCGCGCGGGTGATCTCCATCATTTTTTTTAAAAGAGACGATTTAGAGCAGTATAGCATTATAGCAACCCCATTGGAATGCCTGGACTCCAGGTGGCTCTCAGTGGAGCCCAGGCATTCCAATAGGGTCGCTATAATGCTATAGCATTATAGTGCTCTAAATCGACTCTTTAAAAAAAAATGATGGAGATCACCTGCACAGGCGAAAAGAGGTGCAAAAAGAAAGCAGCAGTCTGAAATGGTAAACCATTTTGAAGATGGCTCCAAAACGGTAGGGGAAGGGCTGTCTGAAATGGCCATCACTAATATGTCTAACAAATGTTGGAAATGTAAAAAGAAAGAAGGTTCTTTCTATCATATGTGGTGGACTTGTGATAAAGCGAAGACATATTGGTCTATAATACATGCAGAAATGGAAAAATTTTGAAATGTACATTTAAGAAGTTGCCTGAAATGTTACTGCTTGGACTTAAACTAGAAGAGATAAATGTAAAGAAAAGGACAATAATATGGTATATGATTACAACAGCAAGAATGGTGTCTGCACAAAATTGGAAAAATGAAAAAATACCAGAAGTGTGGGAATGGTTGAAAAAATTGTTATATATGGCTGAAATGGATAAATGGACTAGAAAGTTGAATAATCTGTACTCAGAGACTTTTTTAGAAGATTGGGAGGATTTGAAAGAATATGTTGAAAAATATTGGGACATGAAAAACTACATTTATACATGGTTATAATAGCATAAAGGAATAGAAATTGAGTATATGAATGTACTACGGATAATTAGATAATGAACTTGATTTTTTAGACTTATATAAGAATATAGAAAATAAGAATTGGTATATAAGTATTTTAAAGATATATAACCGTTACCAGAAATGTAAACACAGAGATAAATATTACTATTTTGGATAAAGTGGAAAATGTGTTATGCTTCAGATGTGGTGGGAAACCACCAATACAAGATAAAAGCAAGACTATACAAATAGAACAAAATGTTATATAATATGGAAAAAAGGATTTGTATAAAACAAATGTATTAATTTTAATGTTTTGAAAAATAAAAACTTCCTTACAAAAAAAAAAATGAAATGGCCATCACTATACCGGTTTATTCCAAGCCAGTTCAGTAATGTTTTTAAAGGTGTAGTGTGAATTTCCCCTCAATGTCCATCTATTTTTTTTGGGGGGGGGGGTATCTTGTAGTTCCAAAGTAATCAGGTTATGGTCCACAAAGGTTGCTGGTAAAATTTCCGCTTTTACAATGTCATTTGTCATTGTAGCAGAAATCCAGCACATGTCTATTCTTGACGACAACTTATGCATTGCTGAATAAAAAGTATAATCTTGTTTTTATAGATTTCTTATTTCCAGGCATTCACACAGTTGTTTTCTTCTGCCAGGTTGAAAAAACTTGGAGGGAATTCGTTTCCTTTTTTCCATTTTCCAGAGGCAGATTTTCTGTCTATGGATCTATTCAAAACTGCATTGAAATCTATAATGATACAAAGGTCATCATAATTCTGTTTTGCAATCAATTCTTTTAATATATTGAAAAATTTGTCCTGATGTTGGTTTGGTGCATAAATGTTAACAATAAGAGTCTTTTTAGCTTGTTTTTGAATTTGCACCCATAACATAGTTCATATGCTTTTGAAGGCAGTCTGTTTTGTAGATAGGTAACAGTATTGATTGCTTCCCCCCAGTATTTCTCAGGTAACTCTGCTTCAAGAAGCATGCATCTGCACATCTCAGTCAGAGAGCGATTCTTCCTTTCTGCTATACCATTTTGTTCTGGAGCGTATGGGACTGTGAGCTGATGCTGTTTTTCTTGTTCAGCTAGTCACGTCTCCTATATTCTTCTCTGTTGTTGGTGTGAATTGCCAATGGCTTTCTCTGGAATCTGTTGTTACATATGCCTTAAATTTCTCCAATACTTGACTTTTCTCTCTGAGAAAACCAAGTAGGTTACTGTATACTTTAGGAAATCATCAATAAAAGTTAGTATATATATGTTTCCACTAGGGGTCTCAGTCTTCATTGGATCACAAACATCACTATGTATCAGCTCCAGAGGGTGCTGTGTCTTGCTCATCTCATGGCTCTTCCTGAAACTAGGTCTAATTCCTTTAGCTTACATACAGTTTTTTTCATAGAATCAAATAATCATAGAGTTGGAAGGGACCTCTAAGTCATCTAGTCCAACCCCCTGCACAATGCAGGAAATTTACAAATACCTCCCCCTCCACACCCACAGTGACTGCTGTTCCACACCCAGATGATGACAAAAAATAACCTCCAGAATCTCTGGCCAAAAGGGCCTGGAGAAAAATGCTTCCTGACCCCAGTGTGGCAAACAGCATTTCCCTGGGCATGTAAGAAAAGGCCACAAGAACTAAGCACTGAGGCATCCCTTCCTGCCCTCCCTCTCATGATCTGCCTAAGTTCACACAATTAGCATTGCTGTCCGATGGCCATCCAGCCTCTGTTTGAAAACCTTTTAAGAAGGAAGAAGAGAAGAAGAAGAGATTGGATTTATATCCCGCCCTCCACTCCCCAAGGGAGTCTCAGAGCGGCTTACAAACTCCTTTCCCTTCCCCTCCCCACAACAGACACCCTGTGAGGTAGGTGGGGCTGAGAGAGCTCTTTCCCAAGCTGTCCTTGAGGGAACAGCTGGTACAGAGCTATGGCTTGCCCAAGGTCATCCAGCCAGGTGCAAGTGGAGGAGTGGGGAATCAAACCCGGTTCTCCCAGATTAGAGTCCGCGCACTTAACCACTACACCAAACTGGCTCTCTTGAGTCCTGAACTATGTTCAGGAGCAGAGCACATACATTCGTCCACTTGATGGAGCAGAGTCGAAGGTACTCAACCCCACAGCACCAGAGTTCATGAGGTCACAGACTGCTCCTGCGTTTCCTCCAGTGACATCCATGGCAGCTCTTCCTATATTTCTTCCAGTGACATCCGCAGCTCCAGCTCCTGTGCTTCCTCCAGACGACCGCAGCTCCTGCAATGTCGTACGTGGGTCCTGCACAGATGGCTCCTGTGTTTCCTCCAGTGACGTCCGCGGCAGCTCTTCCTATATTTCCTCCAGTGACAACCGCAGCTCCTGCAACATCGTACATGGGTCCTGCACAGATGCCCCCGGGTCAAGGGTTTCCCTACCCCTGGCACCTTGGCAGCTACACGGCACCTCAGAACATCAGACGGAACCTGAAAGATAAAGGCATCCAGAAGTTTACAGATTGAGGACGTGAACCTACAGGCGAGTGAACAACTCAGGCTCTTGGCAGAGTGGCTGGGTCCAGAATCCACAGAGCAGGCAGAAAACTTCCACTCAGCAAATGTGACAGAGCCATACACAGCTTTGAAAAAAGTTTGGACAAGGCTTGACGTCCGCTATGGATCACCAACGGCAGTGGAAACTGCACTCATGGGGAAATTGAAGAAATTCCCCATAATTACAGCCAAGAACCCTGAGAAGCTATGGAACCTGGCCGACATCCTTGAGAACCTACAGGCAGCCAAAGATAACCCAGCTTTACTGGGACTTGCAAGTCTTGACCAATGCGCAGCACATTTGGAGATCAAGGAGAAGTTGCCCCCTGAGGTGCAGGTTGAGTGGAGCAATGCGGTGGCCAATTACAAGGCTATCTGTCAGGGCCAGTACCCTCCCTTCTCATACCTTGTAAATTTTGTCCAAGTAGCTGCGCAGGTTCATAACAATTCCCAGTGTGGATGGTCTACACCCCGTTTAGACTCTTGCATTGAGAAAACACCTCAACGAGACACCAGAGTTAAAACAACAGTGTCTGTGGGGAAGACAGAACTATCTGCTATCTCAAAAAAACCAAAAGGGGAGAAGCCAGTGGAGCAGATGGCAGCAACACTAACAGAGACGACAGAGCCATTTTGTCTGTTTCACAAGAAGCCACACCCACTGAACAAATGCAGAGGGTTCCGGAAGAAACCATTGGAGGAGCGTAAGGCTTTGATCAAGGAGTATCAGTTCTGCTTCAAGTGCTGTGAGTCCAAGGCACATATGGCTAAGGACTGTAAAGCTGGTATCAAATGTTGCATGTGTGACAGCAGCAAACACCCTGGTGCCTTGCATCCTGACTCTGATCCGCCACAGCAACCCACACCTGGCTCTTCCACCACAATGACTTCCACAGAAGCGTTAAGTACACAAACTCAGCCCGTGAATCCGCCACAGCAACCCACACCTGGCTCCTCTACCACGATAACTTCCACAGAAGCAGCGAGTGCTCACACTCAGCCTGTAAGTGCCCACTACACTCAGGTTTGTGGTGCCGCAAAGAGTCAAAGGTCCTGCCATCAGATATATCTTGCCAAAGTTTTCCCTACAGGTCATCCAGAAAAGGCAGCAAAGATGTACGTCATCTTAGATGGACAGAGCAATCGGTCCCTGGCCAGTCCAGCATTCTTCAAACTCTTCAATCTACAGGGTAAGGAAGTTCAATACACTCTGAAGACATGTGCCAGCATCCAGCGCACAGCGGGGAGGATGTCAGTCGGGTTCCAGATCGAATCACTCAATGGTGAAGCTCAGTTCCCCCTGCCATCATTGTTGGAATGCGATGCTCTACCGGATGACCGTGACCAGATCCCCACGCCAGAGATCACACTCCACCATCCTCATCTAACACCTATTGCAAGCCAACTTCCTGCCTTGGACCCTGAAGCAGATATCCTGCTCCTGTTGGGAACGGACATTCCCGACCTACTCACCAGTCACGATCTGCTCAGAGGACCTCCTGGCACACCGCATGCCCAGAGACTAGAGCTGGGATGGGTCATTGTGGGGAATGTGGGTGTAGATAGTCTGAAGATGCCAAATCAGATAAGCATCTGCACCACAGGCATCCTAGACAATGGGCGAATCTCCCATCTGAAGCCATGTCCAGCCAAGAGGGATGCCTTTACCTCTCGAGTGCCAGCTTCAAGAAAGCAGTTTTCCAGACAAGGTGTTCTGTCGATGGCGAACAGCCTCTTCAATCCTTTGAGATATGCAGCTTCAGTTCCAATCGCACCAGCTGCTGCCTCTCGTAGAGACCTGCATGTCTTCTCCAATGCATCATCCAAGGCGTTAGCAGCAGTATCGTACCGTGAAGTCACCAGTGGGGAGAGTCGTGTCTGGCTAGCTGAGTCTCCCTAGCTAAAAGGCCCTGAACTCCTTCTCCACCCAGGCAGACCCTTGCAACAGGAGGAGGAGCATGTCGTGCTGCTGAAGCAGAAAGATGCACGCCACAACTCGTGCCCCATAGACTGAAGTCCGTGTTATCACACATGATGGCCCACAGGACTGCCCCGGGCCAACCAAGACTTTTACCAGGCTGATCACTGACGTGGTCCTGCTCTGCACCAAAGAAGAACTTGGAGACTGAAGACTCAAGTTTTGCATGCCTCATTCTGTTTAGAACATAGTTAGCAGCATAGCATGCTAATTATGCATAGTTGTAGTTAAAGGGGTTCATTTGTAATGCATGTGGATAGTGGAACCCGTAGGATTCCACAGCGGGGAGTGTGCTGCCCCCAGTCAGTGTTAACCGTAGTTAGTGAAGCTGCTGTGTGTATCTTTAAGTCAGCAGTTGCTCCTGGGAATTGTAGTCCCAGCTAGCCCCCCTCTCTGGTTGGCTCATCAGGTAACTTCCTGAGCCATCAGCGTGAAAGGAGTTTTATAGCTCTTCTTCCTGCCATTGTCTAAAACTTACCTTAAGGATAGAGAAAAGCCATCCTTTTTTCACCACGGCCAAGAGATTTTGAATTACAATATGAGACTTTCTAGCCACCTCAGCCCAGGTCATAAGTAAAAATGATCTAACTGAATGCATGAAGTTTAATAAAGGATGATTCAAGCTTATGTGGTTGTGCGTTGACACTTTCTAGAAAGGCGCTTAGTTCAAACGAAGCTGCGCTGAGCACTGGGACAGGACACAGTTGTTTATCTGTGTGCCCTTAGTGCACTTGTTTGTCTGTATGCCCTTAGTCAAGTTCTGGCTTTCAAGTTGGGCAATAGTATAATTATCTCTGTGTCCTAAACATCTAAGCCATACCCAGGAACATTTCTTGTGATTGCAATGTTAAGTTTGTACCTTACATACATGTCTCTAAAGCAAACAAGTTGTGATGCACTTTCCCAGTTGCAATAAATTCTCCCTTTTGCTTAATAAAATATTTTTCTCCAAATAATATGACCATTCCTCTCTTTGCAAGTACTCTAATAGAAATCAGGTTGTTTGCTAATTGTGGCAAATACAGGCAATTTTCAATGAGGACCTATGATTGGTCCATCTAGGAGCTTGCATTTTACTGTTAATGAGCCAACCCATTCTGCAATCACACGTCTCCTGTCTGTCACACTTAATGTCTCTCTCCTTTCTTCACTGAGTGTCAAAAAAGTCTTTATGTGCACACATGTGTATTGTGCAGGGCTCATTTCGTAGCAGGAGCTCCTCTGTATATTAGGCTACACACCCCTGACATAGCCAATCCTCCAAGAGCTTACGGTAGCCCCTGTAAGAAGAGCACTGTAAGCTCTTTAGGGGTGTGTGGCCTAATATGCAAAGGAGCTCCTGCTACGAAATGAGCCCTGGTATTGTGCATGCACTATCTAAATACTAAATTTGACTTTTGGTAGATCCTTGAGTCAATACAAAACACATTTTCAATGGTTGCTGCTTGGAATTCTCCCCTTTTCTTTCTTTGTGAAAGTACCCTTTTACTTAAAAGCACTACAGTTTCTTTTAATGTGCCCTGGTTTTTTTACATAAATAACAAATTATTTTACTCTTGCTGTTTACACTTAGAGCTACTTGAACAACATTTGGTTCAACTTTCTTGTTGGATTCCTCAAATTGTCTATGTCTGTATGTCTGCTCAAGTTGTTTTATTGCTTCTGTGAGAGACACAGAACACAGAGACACAGAGAGAACACAAATTACCCCCTTATGACATCATAGTGCTAAAGAGGAGACTGAAGGGTTTAACTGCTTCTGTGAGAGACACAGAACACAGAGACACAGAGAGGACACAAATTACCCCCTTCTGACATCTTAGTGCTAAAGAGGAGACTGAAGGGTTTAACTGTCTAACTAGCTAGGAGAGAGTCAGCAGACTAAGAGTTCTTAGCAGGAGCAGGAAGGAGACCTAAGTGAGCCAATTAGGAGTCAGGAAGGAAAGTATTTGAAAATAGTAGGAAGTCCTTAAACCCACTATGTGCACTAGTTGTCCCCTCTGCTGCCCCCTGAAGGATGTTATTATCATCTTCTTTATCTGTGCATATTCCAACACATTCCACTATACAGGAACCTGAACGGGTTTAGGAATGAGCCCTGCTAGATAACACTGAGTCAGAACATGTGGTTCTGAGCCCTGAGATCCACATAAATATAACTGACTGTGTATGACCACAGCCTGTATTCCAGTCACTTTGCTGCCAGTTTCATCTCAGAGTTCAGTGTTCTGAGATGATGACTGGAAAAATACACTAGAGTAATTGCAACCTGTATTGTATATCATTAGATCAATTTGTCTAGGTTCAGCGCTATGCATCCTTTTGAGCATTGCAGAGTATTTTGTCACCCCAAGCAAGGTACATTTTTACTGTTACTTCCTAAGCAACATCACACGGGTTCATGGAACATAACCTACAGTTTCATCAAATATAATTTTCTTTTATTAGCTTCTGAAGACCAGGGGAAGAAATTGATTTCTTGTACTTAATTCTGCATAGTATTGGTTAGGCTGTCATACTTCATAAAATTTTAAGTATAATTATCTGAAATTAAGTCCTACTACAACCAGTGGGATGTATTTTTGAATACCCATGGCTTGAATTGGACTGAAAGCTAGCAGGCTGCTTAGCTATTGGACTTTCTGCTCTTATAAGATTTACAGTTTTTCCCCTTTCCATTTGAGGGCACAGTACAGTGGCTATTTACAGACTCTTTCAGAAATTCTTTGCAATCACTTCAGGCTATGGGTGAGCATAACAACTTCTCATTTACATTTTTTAAAAGTTTCCCCATTTTTATTCTTTATTGTTAAAAAAAAACAACCATATCTTCCTGATCAAGAGAACACAAAACAAGGGAAACAGGATGGCATTGTAGCCTCCTTCCAATTCTGTAGCTCTGGTTGTCATTTATTCACTTTGCACTCAAATAGAACTTGCAGTACACAATTGACTAGGGATAGGCATTAAACCATTTTTGTATGGTTTTGACTGTAACCCTCACTCAAGCTGGAATCTTTGTCAAACATAAGGCACATGGATGGTTTTGACTGTAACCCTCACTCAAGCTGGAATCTTTGTCAAACATAAGGCACATGGAGGGGGGAAGCATTCCTTTTTTTAAAAAAAAACATTAAAACAAATTACAAATATATACAAAAAAATACATGTTCATAAGATGCAATGCCAATTTAAACCCCCTTTTGTCCTGCCTCCATAGACATAGAAAACCCTTAACCAGCAAATGACAATATTAATACTATTTCCAATTATACAATTGCCAGTTTCATCCTTTGTATTGCTTTTGATCATAAAAGGTCTACTCAATACGTATCTCCATTTTTCTGATAAGCAGTTAATTTCACTAAAATGTAGATCTCCTTTATTTTCAACAACCAGTCTTGTAGTTTAGGGATTTTTTGCTTGTTTGTTTCCAGCCTGGCAGCAGTAACCATATGTAAGGCTGATCTCTAGGGATATCCGGTAGGTAATTCAGCAGCAGTTTATATAAGCATCCCTGTTGTATAGACAATTAAATTATTGCTTGGAGAGCTGGTAGTGGCAGACATTTGTCAACTCAAGAAAGCAAGTGAGCAAAATGTATGTATAGAAACAAGGGGGTCTTCTGGGCAACCTTGCTGGATCCCCAGTGATCTTTGGTACTTTTTTTTATCCTACTGAGGCTGGCTGAGAGAAAGACACTGAAAGATATGGAGTTCAGTGTAGGAGGAGACAGAGCTCTGCTTTTCTTTCAGCATAGACCTCCTCATTCCCTGCTTTCTTTATACATGAACAGGACATTTCCTACTAGATTTACCAGGGAGATAGTTTGCATTTTAAAATTTATATGGGTGGGGGAAGACTTAACAGAGTTACACTTTTCTAAGTCAATTGAAGTCAGTGAGTTCAGAAGTATGTAATTCCATTTAGGACATACCAAAATAACAACCAGATCCTAAGATTTCCACAAATTCATTTGTCAATAGACATTTTTTATTTTGATTTGTTATAATGACAAGATTGAAGGATACACTATCTTCAGTTCTAGTCCCCAATAATCCCACTGGGCTGGGAACAACAGTGAGTACTGGGGTATTTTATGTTCTGCTTACTGCTTTTTTTTGGCAATCAATGCACAAGCACTGGAATCAGTTTGGGCAAGGTTCTTCCATATGTCTGCCCTCCCTCTGCATTTCAGAGTTGCGGAGTCAGTTTATTTCCTTCTGCACAAGCATTAAATAATCAGGATTTTCAAGGGAGTGAGCTGTCATCACCGGTGGCATTATCAGTGGCATCATAGCATCTCCCCTTATATTTTTTGTGCATGCTTATATTGCTATATCTACAGCATGGCTTCATTTTTTAAAGATACTTAAATATTATTATAGTGATATACCATTGTAAAAAGTTCTCTGAATTCCCACCTTTCCTTGCAGAAATATTTATGTTCCCTTGTATCTCAGACCAGTCTTCAGAAAGGGGGGTGGAGATGGGTGGGAGTGGGTGGGACAAAGAAAACTAACAGAAGTATTAGGCACAAGGTAAAAGACAACTCAAAATTTGCTTCCAGAAAAAGACCATGGTAACAGTGGTCCCAAAAGAGCTGATGGGGAAAACGGGAGGGGGGGATGTCAACACACACACACACAAAAGCAAAAACTAAAGGCATAAAAATGCATGCAGAAATCAGGGGACAAACCAAAGCAGTGTGAAGCCAGAACCAATGGGGGGAAACACATAGAAAAGCCATAGGTGATAGGAAAAGTAATTTTCATACATTACAGAGGATTATGAGAAATATCTTAAGAAAGAGAAATTGCACTTGCATTTAAAAGAACAGGATTTGTGTAAATGTCTTTTCTTCCTTCACTGAGAACTTATAATTATCTTTCATTAGACATGTTTTTAATATCATAAGGAAAAATATATGCAGATTATAATGGCTTATATATACCTTTGGTGGTGGTTGTTGCTCAGTCGCAGTCGAGTCCGACTTTTTGTGACCCCATGGATCACATCACGCCAGGTCCTCCTGTCTTCTATCGTGCTCCGGAGTTTGCTTAATTTCATGTTCATTGCATCGATAACACTGTCTAACCATCTCATCCTTTGCCATCCCCTTCTTCTTTTACCGTCGATCTTTCCCAGCATCAGGGTCTTCTCCAGTGAGTGCTCCCTTCTCATTTGGTGGCCAAAGTATTTGAGCTTCAGCTTCAGTATCTGGCCTTCCAGGGAACAGTCACAGTTGATTTCTTTTAAGGTTGACTGATTTTATCTCCTTGCAGGCCAAGGGACTCTCAAGAGTCTTCTCCAGCACCATAATTCAAAAGAATCTATACTTCGGTGCTCAGCCTTCCTTATAGTCCAACTCTTGCAGCCATATATTACTACTGGGAATACCATGGCTTTGACCATACGGACTTTTGTTGGCAGGGTGATGTCTCTACTTTTTATCATGCTGTCTAGGTTTGCCATTGCTTTCCACCTAAGGAGCACGCGTCTTTTAATTTGGTACCTTTCGCTTATATCAGCTAGTCTTTTAAAATTGGGGCAATTTCTCTGTGTCAGGAGTTGTGAAAATCATAGTTGTTCTACTGATATGGAGATGGTATCTCCTCACTCAAATATATGATTGCTGTAGGTGAGGGAACATATGAATCCTCCAAAAACAAAAACGTACATGGACAGTTAGCAATGCATTCCTAAGTAGAGTTATGTTATACCCTTCTATGTCCATTTCCTTTAATGGCTTTAAGAGAGTGAAACTCATCTTAGGATTGCACTGTAGGTATCAAACAGAAGGATTGTAGTCGAGGCTTTTACTTCCTTGCATTTCTAGTTTTCTATATTTGTGTGTGTATGTGTGAGGGGGGGGTCATTATGAGAGCATTCCTTTGAACCCTTAGGGTCCACCTACACACTATAAAGTACTTTTAATTTCTGTCACACGTGAGATGAGAGTTTTGTGCCTACATGTAACAGAACCAACAGCAGCTCCAAGGGTCAGTTTGAAGATCCAAAAACAGGAGGCAGGGAGGCTACAGCTGCTTGTCTCTCTGTGTGGTACACAAACAGAAAATAATTGGTGTGCATCTAAGAGGCACAAAACTCCCGTCACAAGGGTGATTTAAAAAGTCCTTGTGTTGTTCCCCAACAAAGACAAGGACTTCATTATGTGGAGCCTGACTGGTGCATTGGAAACAAAGGCTTTTGGCCTCAGTGACAGCAAGGCACTTCTGTAAATGGTGAGCATAAATACAGCCCCAATGGATCCCATTCATTACAAATTTTCAGTGGGTTGGATCTAGAATCAATTTTTGGCAATGGCAGAAGGGAACTTTTCTGCCTATTCCTTTCCATTGATGCTCCTGGCAGATAGGGGATCCTGAGGAAGGCAAGGGGAAGGCAGAATTGATGGAAACTGCAGACCTAGTCTAGATCAAACCAAATGTGCATAAATTGTGTTAATATATTATTTGTATGACTGTTTTGTTCTTCCAGCATATTCTCATTTAATCTGTTTCCCATTCCCTTTATGGTGGGAGTGGACTGCTGGTCTCAGTGCTATACAGCCCAGTTGCAGCTGACTCTCTGTTTGGCAGAAAAAGAGAGTGAAAGCATACATGGATAAAATAAAAATAACTAGGTTATATGCTCTGCTAAGTAATAATGGTACAGATAAGGTACTTCCAGATGACTGATGTAAGAGCATATCTGCTCTGTAAAAATAAGAACACATACGAGTTGAAAGCCTGGCTCTATTGAAACTAAATAAGGATTGTGCCCAAACCTGTGTTGATTTGAAACTAAGCTACAATGATAATTTAATCTGACCTCCCAATAATATGTAGCACTCAGAAATTCATTTAACTCAGACACCTGTAAGTGGATTGTAGCATACAGTTTTAAAATCCATTTGATTAAGAAATATATAACAGCCTCTTGCTTTCTCTATTTTTCCTGTGCCAGAAAAAAAGACACTGTGCTTTATCACAAAACCAAGTATCTGCTCTTACTTGGAAGATATGAAGGCCAAATGACATGATCTATCCTACAATCCCTGTGTTTCCATATTAATAACACCAAAAGCATGTCCACTAGCATTGGCATACTGTTACTAGAAATCTATAGCCAACGGTTTGATTAATAAACACTTATGCCATGTTCAAACACACTCTCCTCACAATGAACCTGGGGAGAATCTCCTACCCAGACTGTCTCTGTTATCTCTCTCCCCAGTGTGGTTTTAACCCTATTTCCCTCTTTGTAATAAAATGAGAGTGTACTCCCCCTACTATCTTGTACTCAGTTGAGCAGAGCTTTGTGTGCCCAGGCCAGCACTGCTCCCAAAAGCAAACCAGGAGCAGTGTAAAACTTTCCAGCATGATGAGGTATATTCCCTGTAAGAAATAGCTGCTGGTAGCCGAGCCCACAAATTCCATCCCTGGCCTATGTGCCTGTAAGTGTCCGAGAGTACCTGTGTATACAATCTCTCTTTGTGGGAATGGAAATCCGAAAAGACTTCCTGATTTCACAGAGTGCCCTGTGTGCATATATATCTCTGCATGTGTATTATTTCAATGACTGCTTCAGGTGAGGGGTTGAATTCATCACTGTGATCCCATTACCCCCTTACATATTCAGTATCCCCTCATATAATATCTGAAAAGGACTGTGATATCAATCTTTCTGGATGGCACTTCATTCCCTTTAGGTGTCCTTAAATCAACGGGTTTCATTCTCATTCTCATTTCTACCCGCTTATACTAAAAGTAGCTTTTGTAATGCAAACTCATTTTTTATTTGTGTGAACTGTAAAAAATTAGGAGGAGGCTCTGGCTGGAATAGCGTTAAAACTTTAATAGAAGCTGCGTTTATGAGATCAAATAATGAAAGGTGAAAGAGAATATGTTTTGACAGGATCGCCTTTAATCACAGTTATGATTCAGTTTTGTGGCAGAGTTTATTCCAGAAAGTAAGATTACCATTCCAAATGCTACATTTCTCTTCACTGGTAATACTGAGTATTGTCTTTAAATAAGTAATATAGCATTACTTTACCATATGCCATTTTTAAGGCTCATAAGTCTCAACAAGTTTTATGTCTATGTATCCAGTAGGTTAAAATACCCTTTAATTAATTGTGTGACTAGCCCAGAGATAAGTATGTACACATCTTTTCTCTGCAGGGATAGGAACACTGCAAATGCCTATTATTCTACTGAGGAACGCTGCAAATGTCATTGTTGGATCTTTATGGAAGAGGTTTTATTAAAGTGTCATAGAATGTAAATGTCTTCTAGTATTCATTAAAAGCTGAGCTTTTAATAATTAGTGCATAGGGGTAAATTAATTTGTCAAGGAAACAAAATGCTTTATTTTGCTCATTTTTGAGTGGGTCGGTTAATCTTTTGATCAAATGAGTTATTCCTAAGAGGAGTTGATTATATACTGTAAAAATGAAAGTTTATCAGTCATGATAATGACACAAGATAAAGAGCAACTCCATCCATTTAAAGGTTGATGCCAATAGTTACAGACTTGGTAGGGTCTGAGCTTGGTTACTCAGAAATGCTTTGCATGATTCATTGAAGCTGTTGTAGAGATATTTGCTCAGAGAAATAAACAATCTGTGCAGTCTTATTATGCTGAATTTCATGGATTCAGTTGGTTTGTTTATTTTTCCAGTATAGGAGTGTGCACTGAGAAAAAAATTCATTATACTTTCATATCCAGAGTTTGGGTAGGTTTTTTCCCCCCATAATTGCATATGTTCATGTAGGACATTACTGGTATGGGATTCTAATCTGTGTAGTTTTTCAGGACCATTGCTTTCAATGGGGGAACCTATTGAAGGTTCTGGGACACCTATTTATAAAGATAATGGCATCAAATTTGCACAGAACATAGTCCTCCATATAATCTGAAGACCCATCCCCCCCAAGTTTCAAGCAAATTGGAGCAAGAGTTTTGATTTTACAGACCCTCTTCCTGAAGTATCTGCCTGTCAGACAAGCAGGCACAGTTTTCTCTATTGATTCCTGCTGGGAGGAAATGACACTGGCCACCAGCATTTTTTTAAAAAAGAACCTGTCTGCATTCATTTAATTTTCCTATTCCTACAAGGAGTAACCGATAACATTTTCTTCGCCTGTCTCCTGAAAACTCTGCATTTGCCAACCTTCCTTGCTGAGGTCTATTTGTTGTTTCTTTTCACAAAGTGAGTAAGGGAGGGGTTCTTGAGGGGAGGCTGGAGTGGCTGTTTTTCAACCAAATTACACCAAAATTGCAGCAGAGTTTATGCTGCCTGTCCACTAAAGAACCACCAAGTTTAAAGTGAATTGGATTTGTGGGACCAATTCTATGGGCCCCTGAACAAAGTTCCTCAGCTATCATCCTTGGAGAGAGGAAAAATGGCTCCACCCAGAGAAAGGAGGGAGCAAGGAAGAATGGCAGCTCATTGCAACTTGTCTCCAAAGGTGACTGGTGGAGAGCACTATGTGCGTCTCCCTTGCAAGGCTCCAGCTGCATGGAGAGAATGCCATTAACCAAAGGATCAATAGCATCAACACATGCACATGCTGCATTAATGTTAATCACATAAACTCAGGGGGGAAATACAGATTGTGGGCCCATGGCCTATTCAGGAGAGAATATGTGGAAGAAAACACAACACAACAAAACATTTTTGGGGAAGAAAAATGGCCTCAGCTTTATTGGGAACAAACCAAGGAGCACTGGTGCAGCATGGGGATGGATCCAGCACTGAACAACCTGACTACTTTCCAGTGAAATGCATCCTGCCCCCAGGACACCTGCTGGGGGGGAACCAAGAAGTGGCAGTGTTGTGGGGAGCACATGGACACTGGCTGCTGAGAGGTTCCCTTGCCACCTGGTGATGAAGGCGGATGACAGCCCCCAAGCTGGGTAAGCCGCTAATGGTTCTACCTCCAAGACCCCTTAAGGAAGTCCCCAAATGGAGGAGGTGGGCATACAGACCCCACCCCAAATGGATCTGTCCCAATGCCCAAACTGCTGAAGCTTTGACAAATCTAAGCACAAACAATAATACAAAACATTCTATGACCAGAAGATGCATAGTAGGTGGGAGAGCCAAAGATCCACAAAACAGGAAAAGGCATCCGGCTGCAGTGGTTTAAATGCCCATGAGTAGCCCGCCAAAACACCCACATCACCATCACTCTTAGCGCATATCCCACCCCACGAAGCAATGATGTGGTGGGTGGGCCCGGAAACAACATCAGGCACAAGCCTCTACCACAGCCAGCCAGCACACGTGGCTGCAGTAGCAGATGGGCCTCTTCCTTGCTTTTCTCCCAGCCCAGCCCACAGTTAGCACCTGGTAAGTTTGGTTTGCATGCTTGTTTGGAAAAAGGTGATTTGTAATTCCCAAGAATCCCAGATTTGTATTCCTGTTCTAGGAAATCACTGTAACAACCCAAACCAGCAATTTCCATGTATATCTTCAGCTCAGGAATTTTATTATGCACATCTCTAATCCAGTAATCAGTCAGCAGCTCTCCAAGGATCTTGGGCCAAAGTATTGTTTTTAGTCCTAAATCCCATTAACTAGATATTTTGTGATTTGATTCTGCAAGCATGAATTCTGTCCTTGAGTTATGGATCATCTGTAAACTGGGATGCTTTTTATTTTATGTAGTGGACATTCACATAAGCAATGTAATATTTAAACTAGTAGCTCAAGGTTACATGCACAGAAACTTTCTTTTTTTTGGTTTATTTTTTATTAAGTTTCATAATTTTACAACATTCCAATTTTATACAATTTTATACTTTTGAGTCTGATATTGTATTTTAGGCATTTATCCTTCCTTTTTCTTTTTCTGTCTTTCTTTTTTTTAATGGAAGACGAAACAATTAAACCCTTGATGGTGGCTTGGATGAAAGATTTTGGGCATCCCACAGATGACTGGTCTAAAATTTGGAAATCAATAAAATATATGAGATCCATCCCATATAAGGAAAATATATTTAAATTATTTCATAGATGGCATTGGTCTCCGGATAAGATTTCCAGATGTTTTCCTAATGCATCAAATAAATGTTGGAAGTGTAAAACCAATGTAGGGACTTTTTTTCATTTATGGTGGAGGTGTGACAAAATAAGAAATCGTTGGAATAAGGTGCACCAAATGGTTTTAGAGATATTTAATATTAATCTTCCAATTATACCTGAGATTTTCCTTTTAAACATACTACCAGATAAGCTTAATGAAGAGAAAGTGGTAATCGTTTATACACCTACAGCAACTAGAATTTTAATTGCTAAATACTGGAAACTGGAGAAAGGACCATCCAGAGAGGAAATAATTTGAAAACTTTTAGAGTTGGCAGAGGTGGGTAAGTTTCATATGGCTTGTGTGAAGTTACATGAAGATACTTATTGGAGAAGGAGGAAAAGAGTGTAAGTAACCCTTAGGGCCCAATATTTCCACCTATATCACTTCTGTTGGGGAGTTCATTCCCCTAAAGTTTTCTAACTTATTTTATTAATGCATGACTCATTCAAGGCTATGAGTATTGGAAATTTGTTGTGCATTGATGCTAGATGAACAATGTATGACCCTATGAATATCCTCTGGGTCTAGAAATGGGACAGATAGTTACAATGAGTGATACAACAGCTACTCTACCACCGATAACAATATTCACCAGAACCAGCCCTAATACATCCATTTATCCATCTATCTATCTATGGAGCTCAGAACAACATATATGGTTCTCCTCTCCTCCATTTTAATCCACTTATGCAGATATGTGAAACAGCCAAGGTCCTGGCTTTATCTAAAGAACCAGAGTAAATTAAACTCAAAATATTCTTACTTCATAGCTTGTTCATTATTTTGAAACTAGTAGGGAGAAAGGAACTGATCATTTGGATATGTCCAAATGAATTCATGTGTGTTCATTCTGCATAATTATCTTTCTCAACTACTTTTTCACAGCAGTTTCCCATCTGTACACCTGTTTTCTGCCAACTTCAATTTTAAAAAGAACAAAAGAAAACAAAATCTAATTGAATTGAGACTTACTATTTAAGTGGTTCTGTGTGCATTCAGTTTCTATTTCTTGTGATAAACACTGGTCAAAGTATACCTCCCTAAAGTTTTTATCAGTTTGAGCCAAATAGCATTGTTATACCATGACACCAGGATATGACCTAATGGAAGAAATAACATAAATGTGTAGTTGTGCTGATTAAAACTTCCCCCCAAGGCAACTGTGACATGCAGTTCAGAAGCTGACATTTATAATTGCAAAAATCAAAGCTTCAATGGCCTAGCCTTGTAGAACAAATGCAAAGATGCTCAGCACAAACTTCAACAAGGACCAGTGAGGTAAGCCAATCAGGAGCTTGCCTTGAATGTAACCAAGGGAGACAAGCAAGATAGATTTGCAGCATACCTAGAACCAACTATGCTGTGCTATGCCATTTGAAAGACTTTCAGTTCTGAAGCAGGCTATACTCTGAGCTAGGACAAAGCCTGCTTTAATTTACAATGTATCACTGGTGGGCATGAATTTATAGAGTCTTTATATTCCTTACATAGAAATGATGGTTCTACAGTTTTATTCCATGCCAGACTTTCCCCTCTTTGCATCTACTGATGCTTGGGATGGGGGGGGCATGGGGAATGTGCTGGACACAGGTGCATAAGATCTGCTATTCAGCTTTGTCCTCCCCTTGGCACCTAAAGCACTAAGAACCAGGCCGTAGCCAGAAAATTTTACAGTGGGTGGGGCAAATGAGTACAGTGGTGGTCAGCCCATCATTATTTTGTTATTATTTATATTTTATTATTTACCAATTTTCTACTTGAGACACAAAGTGGATTATATGTTATAGAACATTGGAATCAAACAGCATGAGAGAGCTAATTAAAATCCAATAGGACTAGGTGTATCAAACATGCTATGTCAAGCAATGCAGAAAATGGAATTACAAAAAATGAAAACAATGCTGTAAGAGCATGATAGAACATACAAAAAATCAATGATATATAGTGCACACTGGGGCATAGACTACAGTCATGTTCTGTATAAACTTTATAAAAATGCCCTCCCAAGCAACTGTTTTACATAGTTTGCAGAATTAAAGAAGTGTGAAAGCCTTCTCCCAGGTACTGAAACCTGAAACTGTAAATTCAGTCTTCTTTTCTCTGTAACTAACTCAAGGTTTCTAAGGGTGCCACCCCACCCCACCCGCATCCCTACAGGCTTTTAAAATCAGGACCCATCAGCCCTGCTAACTGCTAATTCTCCTTTAGCCAAATGAATAGAAAATTCACCCTTGGAAGACTTATAACAGGATTCACACTTTTTACCTCAGCTCCTTACTTTTTTACAAAGAAAACTTACACCTGAAAGACATGTGACAGATTTCACACCAACTTGTAATGCTGATTGGAGGGGACATGACAAATGATGGATGTGGCACTACTTTTGCACCACTGTTGCTACAGGCCTGCTAAGAATGTCTGCATTTAAAAATAAATGCCCGAATAAAGCTAGAAACAGGGTTTACCTATGCATTCAGGACACATCCCTAGTTTAATAATAATGTACAATTGAATTCAAGATGAGTACACATTGCTTTAAATGATGGAGAACATACATTGTCAGTAAATTGCTTTTAAATTAGACTTTAAATTAGGTACATAATAGGACTTTTTTCTTTCTCTTTCTTTTGCTTCATTTCTCCCCCAAAACTTGCTAATTGCATCAGTGACAGAATGGAAAGTACTAATTTGTGTTTTTTCAGGCTTGTCAACACAATAAGTGTTCTTAGAATGTTTCAATGAAACAATAGAAAAGCAGATGGCATCAGCAGTGTCTTCTGGATTAGCAGAACCTCCAAATGGGTAAATGTAAAGAAAGTTTAGCATAATGATAAAACAACAGAAAGTATCGGCTATGGGTTTTTAAAGCTACATCACAAAGGTAATTTTTAACTGTGAGGAACTTCTTCTTTTATGTGATCTGATGACCAAAGGGAAACTTGCCTTTAGGTGGCATTGAAGAAACACTCTGAAGTTCACTTATAGTGCAATCCTCAGAAAGTTTAATTGCATTAAAGGATATAACTCTGCATCGAATTGCACTGCCAATGGTGTCTTTTGAAAAGTCACTTTCTGTTCCAATCCTTTACTTGTAGAATGAGATTAGGAAGCAGAAGAGTCGGTATACCGGGGGTCTGGAGCTGCCTGTAGCTCCATGGCTCTTACAGAGAAGCTAATGCATCAACTACTACAAGACTCAGCACAAGAGGACAAAAAGATTGGTTCTAGCCTAGTTTTTGTGTTTGTGTTTGTTTTAAACCCTTTTATTTCATAGGAATTTTCTTTGTGTTGGTTATCTGATAGCTTCATTTCAGATGGTTTTCTTAGTCCATGTTCAGCTTCTAAGACAGAACGAAACTTGGTAACATGCCCGGGGTGGGGGAGAAGCTCAGGACATTTCAGATGAAGCATTTTATTTATTTACTGTACGCATGTCTAACCAAAAACTGGCTCCTGGATCAGCAAACAACATAGCCAAAAATACTGTATCAGGATGACATAAAATGACATGGGGAATGCCAGTGATGAGAGGACACGGGGCCCACTGATAGACATGGTCAATCTGACCCTGGAGACAGAGGTCTATCCAGAGGGTCTGAAAGAGGCTGTGTTAGTACCGCTCTTGAAAAAGCCCTCCCTGGATCCTATTGATCCTGCCAATTAATACCTGGTTTCAAATTTATCGCTTCTGGGTAAGTTAACTGAAAGAATGATAGCCGAGGATCTCCTAGATGACACATTGGCATTGGATCCATTCCAGTCCAGCTTTTGCCCTGGCCATGGAACAGAGATGGTGTTGGTCACCCTGACAGACCATCTCTGCAGACAGCTGGACTGAGGCAGGTCAGGCTGCTGCTAGTGCTCAATCTCACAGCAGCATTTGACACAGCCAATTATGATCTTTTGATCCACCACCTCACTGACATAGGAGTTTGTGGGGTATCCCTGAAATGTCTTTCCTCATTTCTCGTTGGCCAGGGACAGAAGGCAGCACTGGGAGAGTGTGTGTCAACTAGATACTCCTTAATTTGTGGTGTTTCACAGGAGACAGTCCTCTCCCTAATGTTATTTAACATCTGTATGTCCCCCCTTTCCGAGCTAGTGCAGAGTTCGGGCTGGGTTGTCATCAGAATGCTGCTACTGGACAACTGCCCAGATACTGCCCCGCATAACCTGGCCATGCATTTGGAGGCCATGGTGAGATGGTTAAAAAAGAGTTGGCTGAGACTGAATCCAACAAAGATGGAGGCTCTGTGGCTGGGAGGGGGGAGGCTTGGGCTTGGGACTCAGACTCTTGATTGAGCGCCATTAATACTGATGCAATCTGCCAAGGGTTTGGGCATGATCCACAATGTCTCCTTAACTATGAAGGCCCAGGTCACAAATATTGGCAGGCTGATGTTTCTCAGCCTCTCCAAGCATGGCAATTAGTCCCTTTCTTGTTGTGCCCTGACCTAGCCACAGTAATCTATGCAATGGTCACCTTCCGGCTAGATTACTGTAATTTGCTGTATACTGGCGTGACCTTGAGACTGACCTAGAAGCTTCAATTGATCCAGAATGCCGTGGTGCAAGTCCTGACGAGAATGCCATGGCTGGCACATATACAACCTGTGCTGCGCCAACTATACTGGCTCCCAGTGGAATACTAAGTCAGGTTCAAGGTGTTGATGTTGACCTTTAAGGCCTTGAGCAGTCTGGTACCTGCATATCTTTGGGACCACCTCCTCTAGCATGTCCTTGGGACAGCATTACACTCTTCTGAGAACAATCTACTAGTGATCCCAGACCCCAAAGACATCTTAGCCAGAGCCAGAGCTGGCTCTGATCTGGTGGAACTCTCTGCCAAACACCACTAAGGCCCTGTGGGATTTAATGTAAGGAAGAGATGTTCCTTCAAGCTTTTGGTTGATAACAGCAGTGGTTTCCATCATGGCTGGTACCCTATTCTTTTCTTCCATCTTTTTGGTTCAGCCTCCTTCTTGCCCTCCCCGTGAGACGCCAACACGATCCAAAGCAGGTCTAAGACCAAATCAGTAATGCCATCTGGAGATTATTTAATAATAAAGGAATGACTGATTTATTAATTTGAATAATGTTATGCTGATGTTAACTTCTGTTGTACATTGCCCATGGCCATGTGCACTCAGGGACTGGATGACTTATAAATTTAAAGTATGAATGAGTGAATGAATGAATCTGACTACAGTCAATAATTGTGGTTGTGTGGCAGCTAATGATTGTGGCCCCTCTACCCAAGAAAACTGTCAACAGAGTTGTTCCTCAAGTCATTCAAAGGGGAAAGGCACTCTTAGTTGGCCTCTTATTCTTTACTGAACACCAGAGTGCATTCCCTTCTGTACTGCTACTGCACTCTGTACAGTTCATTGGCCCAGGGGCTTTTTCTTCACCCAGGCATTTCCTCATTTTCACACCTTCTCCAATAAAAAGGCAAACACCAGGAGAAGCATTTAAGTCTGTGGTTTATTGCACACTTTGAAATTACAGTCATAGATTCACTTACCAGATTACAGTCTGAATGTGCAGCTTTCTCACACTGCCTCAAGCTGTCTCTGCTGAGGCTTTTGGCCCTGTTCCCAGGACTTCTTCCTTGCTGTCCCTAGCCAGTTCACCCTTACCACAGGGATAGGCACTTTGGAAGGAGACCTCATAGCCCCCCACCAGTTATTTCCACTGCTACGTAGCTGGACCGTCAGAGAAAAGGGGATTGAATGGGGAGGGGATTGCCAGTAGTGTCAGTATGTCACCAGAAAGGTGTCTCCCACTGGTTTCCAGTCTCATACTGCCAAACCTGGGCACTGAGATAGGTAGATCCTATGAAAGGAATCCATGGCTGTCTAGACTGGGAATGCTACCTCCCTGGTCCATGGGAGGGCCTGGTCTCTTCTGTCCTCCAGAGTCCTAGGCCTGGCCAGCTGTCTGGCTTCTTGTCCAGCTGGATCTCCCTCCCTTCTTCTGACTATAGTTTTTTAAGCCCTTTCCTTCTGCCATACCCACTGACTGTTTCACCAACCTACACATGAGTAGTCTTTTATTCTGAAGGAGGTTTCTATTTATAAGACAACATTTAGCACCTTTAGTAGCCATCTTTGACCTTGCCGGCCCCTGGGGCCCTTTCCTTCTTCCTGGGTTCCCCCACTGCACACTTTGACCTGGGATGCCACAGGGAGTGATGCAAGGTGTTTCTTCATCCTCATCTACAACAATACATTTAAAAAATCACAACTACTTGTGAGGACAGAAAAGGGATAACATATCTGGAAATATGCAAAATGCAGTCTATAATATAAAACAATTAGTATAATTACAAGTGGAGACCTGCAAGAAACTTGCAGGATAGTTATCCCATTCCTCACACCTTTGCTTCCTCCCTTCTCCCCCTACCTCTCTCACACTCTTTCTCCCTTCTGTCCCCCTTTCTTACTCTCTCGCTCTCCTCCATGTATGTTACTTCCTCTCTCTTTCTGACCTGTCATCATTCCCTTTGTTTTTCTGCCTCCCCACCTCATCACTCTTTCTCTCTCTTTCTGCCTCCCACTTCAAATCCCACCCTCCCCAGGCTCCACCTCTCAAATGTCTGGGAATTTCCCAACCTGGAGTTGGCAACCCTATTTCCTTCCCACCCAACAGCCAACCTACCTTTATCTGTCTTCAGCTTTCTATCTCCACCCCCCTCCCCTGCAGCCTCTACCTAGGAAAATTACAGTCTTTCTCCACAATGGGGACTAAAGCAGCTTACATTATTATTTCCTCTTTGTTATCTGCACAACAACCCTGTGAGGTTGGTTAGGCTGAAAGTATGTGACTGGTCCAAAATCTCCCAGTCAGTTTCCACCGCAACATGGGGATCTGAACCTGAGTCTCGCAGATCCCAGTCTGAAGCTCGAACTGTTGCACCACAATGGCTTTCATACGGTGGCTGCTGATGAACTGTAGCAAAACAGCTGGGCCTAATTAAGTCATGCAAATCAGGTGGTATCAAGTCACACAGAGGGTGCTGCCTAGGGATGCCAGCCTCCAGATGGGACCTGGGGATCCCCTGGAGTTACTGCTCATCTCCAGACTACAGAGATAACTTTCCATGGAGAAAATGGATGCTTTGGAGTGGGGAGTTTATGGCATTGTACCTCACTGAGGTCCCTGTCCTCCCCAGGCTCCACCCCCAAATCTCCAGGAGTTTCCCAGTCTGGATCTGGATCTGCTGCTGGTGGCCAGGGGGGGTACTTGGCAACCCTAGACTGCTGCCAGTAAAAACCCTGCTTTTTACTGACAAAAACAGTTGGAACCTCCCCCCTCCCCCGAACATTCTAATCTCTTAACAGTTGATGTCTGGAGTTGGTGCCATTTCAAAAGGTATTTTGGGGGATTCTACAGTCACTGAAGGTTTTTTTTTAACTTTTCGGATTTTTCTGCACACGGGGGGAAAACCATGTGTAGGAAAACCTCCCTGCCTCCCAGGTGCCCCCCCTGCGCAGATTTAGGTATCCTCACACAGGGGGCGCCTTCAGAATTAGATATATAGACAAGAAGGGGGAACTCACGATACTCGCGAGGGGGGAGCTGTCAGCCCCTCGGCGCTTCTCCCTCCCTCCTGGCCCCCGGCCCGCTCTCGCTCAGGCCTGGCGTTGCTTCCCCCTCCCGCCACTTCCCTCCCTCCCACCCCCCCGGCCCGTTTTTGTTCAGGCCTGAGTGGCACTCGGGCCCAGCGTTTCTTCCCCCCCACCCTCCACCCCCTCCTCCATTCACCGGACAGTGGCCCGGCGAGGCCCAAGGCCCGGCGTGCCCCCTCCCCCACTCTCAGAGCACCGCCACGCTGCCTCCCCCCCTTCCCCCCCAAGACTCCCGGCGGGCCTCGGCGGCTCTAGCCGGGCCCGCCGGTCGCCCCCTTCCCCCTCCTCCCACCAAGAGGGAGGCCCATGATACTCGTAGGGGGGGAGAAGGAGCTGAGGCCGGCAATCTCTCCTCCCAGCGCTCGTCTGCCCCCCCCGCTCCTTCCCTTCCCCCCATCTCTGGCGGGCCTCGGTGGCGCTCGCTGAGCCCACTTCTCCCCCCTTAGGGC
This sequence comes from Lepidodactylus listeri, assembly GCA_029233225.1. Lineage (NCBI taxonomy): Eukaryota > Metazoa > Chordata > Lepidosauria > Squamata > Gekkonidae > Lepidodactylus > Lepidodactylus listeri. The sequence continues at coordinate 55,589,526 of JARCFY010000006.1, forward strand.
CTTTGGCAGGCCTCAGCGGCGCTCACCAGGCCCGCCTCTTCTTCCCCCCCGGGGCCTTCGGCGGGCCTCGACAGCGCTTGCCAAGCCCATCGCTTCTTCTCCCCCAGGGCCTTCGGCGGGCCTCGGCGGCACTCACCGGGCTTGCCACTTCTCCCCCCCGGGCCGTACCACCGCCGGGCCGCTGGCTTGGCCGCAGCTGCCACCACCGCCCGGCCACTCGTCTGCCGCCAGTATCCAGGTAAGTCCATTCCCTGCGCATGTGCAGGGAATGGGTTTTTTACTTTTGGGGGATTTTACTATCCCCTCGGAATTTTTCTTCACTTTTAGATTTTTCTGCAGGCGGGGGGGTCACCCCCCCACCTGCAGAACCCCCCCCCTGCCCTCCAAGTGCCCCCCCGTGCGAAATTAGGTATCCGCACGCGGGGGGGGCACTTGGCTATTAGATATATAGATAATGAGTTGGATGCCTGGATCTATTCAGCAAGTGGTGGTGCTTTCTTTTGGTGCAAGAACTTTTTCCAGATGCAGAAAAGCCTTTTTGCTGGCAGAAGCAAATGTCAGAGGATGTCCTTTGTCAGAGGATGTCTTCTTGAAGCAGAGAAAAGCATCACAGCCTATCAGAATAAATCCACATGATCCAAAGCAGTGTGGTTATTTTCTGTTTCCTATCATCTTCTGTTTAATTTTTAAAGAGCATATTGTCCTCAGTTGTTTAAAGCCTCACATGGCCTGGGATCAATGTATCTGAGGGACCGCCTCTTCCCATATACGCCCCGAAGAGCACTGTGCTCTATGGATCAACATCTCCTGGTAGTCCCTGGCCCAAAAGATGTCTGTCTTGCCTGGTGGAGCATGCTCCCTACTGAGATGAGGGCCCTGCAAGATGGAGCTGTTTCACCAGGCTTTTGGCTGAGGCAGCAGACATTTATACAGGGGCTCTCTGAGGGGGTTTTTTTTTTGTCATTCTGTTATTCTTGTAACAACTACTGGCCATTATTCATATTTCATCACAGGCCAGGAACCTCCCACAACCAGAAAATTTCTTTGTTATCAACTGTAACCATCATTTTAATATTTTTGATGATGTTTTAAACTTTATTTTTACTGTACTAATCAAATATATAATATATAAATAAAATGTTATTAACTGCCACGAACCCACTTGCAGGAAGGGTGAGCTATAAATATGAATGAATGAATGAATGAATGAATGAATGAATGAATGAATGAATGAATGAATGGCTTAGTTGTATTTAATGGGGGGGGGGGGTTTGCTAATTTTGAGTATTGTTAACATTTGAAATTACATGCAGTCATACAGTTTATAAACTACCTGCACCCAATGCCATGCCACACTACCAAAGGTTTTTTATAAGGAAATTGGAGTTCTTAGTAAGAAAGGAAATACATCTTTCTTATATGCAACCAAAGGTATCGGTTACATTACGAGAAATGTTTTTATTCTAACAAAATGTCAGTGATGGTAGCAAACCCATATAACTCCAAGGCTTACAGATTCCTATATCCACAGAAGTGGGCCTAACAGAATATATCAACTTGATAGCTTCGTTTTTCAGAGATAAAGTGGTGACATCCTAAAGTTCTTCAATAGACTTCACTTAAGTCTCCATTTTCAATAGACTCAGAAGGGTGTAAATCTGCTTAGGATAGCACTGAAAGAAGACCATACTGGCTGTACCATCAGACTTTGTTGCATGAAGAGCTCTGCTTGATTAAAGTATATACATGCACAGTATTTATAATGGCCAGTGACAGAGATAGATATGCAGCATATCAGCTGCTTATGTTCTACTTTTAGAAAGTATTGCACATTTAAAGGTCTGGTAGTTTTCATTCAAAATCCTCTGTCATGCATCAGGATGTGACATTTATTCTTCTTTTATACCATTAGAGGTTGGTAGTGCCTCTCACCTGAATGAACTAGCTTGTTTTACTTTATCCTTTCCTAAAGTGCACCTAAATGTTAATTAAGGAAGAAGTGAGGAAAAGCAGTGCATTAATTAAGTGAAAGCAACTTAATACCATTAACTTGGTACTTACCAAAAGAAAGTGAGAATGTATACACTGCAAGAATATTTATTTATTTATTTTAAAAAATTAATGCCACCTTTCCACACAAATTAGGGTGTCCAAGGCAGCAAACATCAAAGCATTCAACATTAAAACAGCATTTAAAATAAAGTACATAAAAGTAAACAATTCAGTAAAGACATATAAACACACAAACAATCCAACAAGAGAGGAGGGCCAACAACAGCTAATGAGTAACTAAAACAAAAGGAGTCTTTACCTACTGGTGGAAGACAATGGTAGAGGGACAGAGAAGAATCTCCCCAGGAGGGAGGGAGTTCCAAAGTTCCACCATGACCAAGGAGGACTTTTTTGAGGTTGCCATTCTCTACCCCCAGATGGAGGGGGGAGTGAAGCACATCCCCCAAAGATGACCAGGGTGGAAGGATAGATTTACATGGAAGAAGGCTATCCTTCAGGTATGCTGGTCCCAAGCTGTATAGAGCTTTAAATGTCAGTACCAGCACCTTGATTTGGGCCCAGAAGCTGACTGAAGTTAGTGGAGGTGGGAAAAAAAAACTGGAGTGATATAGGTTAGGGCTGCCAGGTCCCTGGCCGGCAGGGGGAACCCTGCCCCCAAAGTGCCCAGATCGGGCCAATATGCCTGGTGTGATGACGTCACCCGGAGGTGATGTCAACATGCTGGGCATGTTGCTGGGGGATGCTCTAGCATTCGGCCTGAAAACTCTATGGTATCATAGAGTTTTCAAGAATGCCAGAGCATGTCCTGGACTGGGAGTTTCTCCCCCCCCCCACCGTTGCAATAGGTAAGAGACTGGCAACCCTAAATATGGTGCCCATAACCCATTCCAGTCAACATTCTGACCTCAGTATTCTGAACCAACTGAAGCAAAGGCAGATGTATCTAAATTGCATTCATATAAGTATGTCATATAAATGGAGTTTTCATCAGATTTCTTTAAGTAGAAATGTGGCTCTTCTAAATTTGGGGGTGGGGTTCACTTCTGAAACAAGTCTTATATATATGTTTAATTGTGCACATAAAGAAAATAGATTTTAAAGGGTACTTTTCTCAACACATAATTTTCTGATGAGGAACCATAATCAGATCTACATTACTGAACCGCCAAAAAGATCACAAACAAAAGTAATAAAATATGTGCTATGGAAGCTGTAGTTGTTTCCATGCTGTCTCCCAACATGTTTTGTGAAATCCCTGATGAAAGATGTGTTTGTTGTTCTGAAGAATGAATGGAAATAAACATTCACTGTGAAAACCTTTGTCTTTGGGCTGAAATTTGTTTTTGATGATTTTCTGCTTCCTTCCTGTTATGTGACTCCCTTACACCTGTCTTCAAATAGCAAATCCCACCTTTACAAGATGCCTAACATCAGGAATTAGGACAAGACGAGAAGACAAGCTCCTCCTAACACACTGAACAGCAGACTTCCTACAGTGTAAGGAAAGTCTACTTAGTACAAAATAACCAACATGTTGCTAACTCAAAAGAGTTCACAGGGGGAAAGCTGTTTACAGTGCCGTCCAAAGCAGAGTTATACCTTTCTAGGCCCATTGATTTCAGTGGATTTAGAAGAGTGTAACTGTGCTTAGGATGCAGTTGTTTGTGTAGCAAATGTTGCTTTCCCGCTTTCCCTTAGGCTAGCCAGCCAAAGAGAATCAAAGCAACATCTTCAAAGACCTCTCTTGAACCAAAAAAACTTACTTTCTGATGAAGAACTCCTTTGAATTTCAAATGCATTGGGAATTTTGGATTCTCATTGGAAACTCATTTATTTTGAATCCCCTGATATGTTTCATTTAGAGGGATCCAATGCACATACAGATCTCCCCTAGTCCCATGGCTTCCTCAGTCACTTTCATAAATGCTTCTTCCGTCTATGCATTTCTGTGCTACATGGAATTGTTTAAACATGTGATTTTCAATACAAACTTTGCCATTGAGATGGCTTACCAGGATGGCTACCTCATCCTTTTCTGGGATCTTTGAACCTTTGTATGAGCATTATTTCCCCCATCTGTAACTGCTTTGATGCAGTTGTCAAAAACTTGAATCCAGCCAATCATATATTTATTTGTTTCTTATATTTATACCCTGCCCTCCCCGTGAACAGGCTTAGGGCATCTTACAGCATTGGCACCAACATTATGAAGCAATAAATACAGTAATTTCTAAAATCATATCAGTATAATGCTATCAGTATAACATGCATTACTTGTGATGGAGTACTGGAGTGTCATACTCATAACATAACGAGCATAACATCACAGGCCCAATGTAGCCAGATTTCCATATGTGGGACCTCTGATCAAACACATATAAGTTGTCTGAAGTCTTCCCCACCCCAGGCCTATCATTGTGTGCTGCTTGTGCATAAAAATATAGATTTTCACATAAATTCTTAAATATTTTTGAAATAAAATCCAGGAATCCTCCACAAACATTTTTCAGTAACTATAATTGAAAATGGGGGTACCCTTCAATGGATGTGAAAATGGTGATAAAACTTGGACCTCCAGTTCAGTTTAGAATGATATACCTTGAGCTCTGGAGCAGGGGTCAGAGAAAATGATTCTAATCTAGGTCACTGAATAGTCCTGGCTAGTAATGTGCTATCCTGTAGGGGTTGTCATGTCCAGAGATACCTTAAGCATGGAAGTGCACACCAGGAATATCAGAAAACAGCCCCCAATGTCCATAGCTGGTAGAAGTCTGAAACTTAAGAAAGCCTATGGAAGCTCTTTTGCCATGATCCCTAAATTCCTGGACTTCAGCTCTTCAAAGTTGGTGAATTTCATCAGAAGATTGTCAGAATAAACCTCTAGAAGTACAATGGGATTCAATAGGAACAGAGCTGTGGACTCTAATCATCCTGGATAGCTAACTAGAGGTAATGGATTAGTAAATTAGAGGCACAACTTTGAATCTAAAGTAAAAAAAAAATCTTTAAAAAATATTTTTTAAAAAAGAACCCCATTTGAAAAGGTAGATATATTCAGTTCCACAGACTGTACTCATATGCCAAAGATGATGACAATCAAGAGAGACACACAAATTCCCACTAGTATTTTATGGGCAGCAGAAAGGGCACAATCTAGAATAGAAAAACCATTGTTGCTGTAAATATTTTATTTCAGAGTATATTAATATTTAAGGCACATCTTTTGAAAAATTGAGTTCACCCTTACATCATGAATGAAAAGAAAAAGCATTATCCTGTAATATGAATATCAAATTCAAACAGGTTGACTTTAGAGTGTCTTGTTCTTATAGCTTCAAAACCCTGTGCAAACATCTCCTGCACAGAGGTACCAAGTATCACCAAACAAAGAATCTAATAAACACCCATACTGACAGCTAGGCTGTTTTTCACTTGCACAACTAAAGCCATGCTTCATGAATGGCACCAAAGTGTGCTGGATAGAGAATTGGATTCAGCTCTCTTCTTAACCACAGAGTTCACTAAAACCAACTGTTGTCCCCAAGTTTAACCTATTAGAGGGGTGAACATAAAGAGGGGTAACAACTGATAGCATCCTAAGTTCCCTGGAGGAAAAGCAATGCTAAATGTTAAAAATAAATGGTGCTAGTGTCTATCTCATAAAACAATACTTTCTAAACTAAAACTAATTTAAAACTAGCTAGTAGGCTATCACTGAACTCCTTTGTGTTAACAGAAAATGAATACAGTAAAGTGCTTTCTTTCCTGCAAATTAAATCCATGGCTTTTTCTTAAGCAAGAGTAGCTGCAGACAATGCTCCCTCTAAGCTGTGGAGTCTTGTGAGCAGAAATTCTACTTTGTGAGCTACTGGCTTTAAAGTCATGAGTGAGCAATTTGGCTGCTGCATAAATTAGTTTGCTCTGGAGCCATCCTTCCTGAGGTAAGACAAAAAGGTGTGAACTGGAGGCTAAAAAACTGTGAGCTAGCTCACATAAACTCAGCTTAGAGGGAATACTAGCTGCAGAGAATAAGAAGAGGAAAGGGGGAAAGAGTGAGTCACAGACAACATATCAGACACATAAAGCAACCCATAGAATGTGTTTGTGTGTGTATCAATCTCATATCACCAAAGAAAACTGCACTGGCAGTTTTGTGTGCATATTTAATTCCCAAGTGCCCCCCCCCCGCGTGCGGATACTTAAATCCGCGCGGGAAGGGCACTTGGGGGGCAGGGAGGTTTCTCTACACACAGGGGGGACTCCCCCTGTGTGCAGAAAAATCCTAGAAGTAAAAAAAACTTTCGGGGGGATACTTAAATTCCCCCGAAAGTAAAAGAGTGTATCCTGCGCATGCGCAGGGAACACTCTGGGAACTGCGGCGGCCTGCGGTTGGGAGGCCTCACCGCTGGTGCTGGGGGGGGGGCAGTGGCAGGGGAGAAATGCCGGGCCCGAGTGGCTTCAGCCACTCGGGGCTGAGTGAGAGCAGGGGGGGCCCAGAGGAGGAGCGGCCTGAGTGGCTGAAGCCACTCGGGCCGTGGAGAAGGGCGGGGAGGAGGAGGAGTGGCCTGAGTGGCTGAAGCCACTCGGGCTGCGGAGAAGGGTGGGGGGAGGGGTGGGAGAAGCGGTAGCCCGAGTGGCTGACAGCTTCTCCCTCCCTTGCGAGTGCTGTGGGTCCCGACTGACTGGTCGGCCCCTCAGTGCGCCTCACCCCCCTGCTTCCCGCCACCGCCACCTGCCCGCTGGAGCCCATGAACTTTAATGAGCACTCCATGCAAGCGCTGTCCTGACGGAAGCTCTACCTCAGCCAGGCCAAGCTGAAAGCCTCCAGCCGCACCTCGGCGCTGCTCTCTGGCTTCGTCATGGGGAGTGCCCCCGGCCTCTTCCCTGTGAGCAGGTGGGGAAACCCGTGCTGGCTGCCCCCCCTTGCCCCAGAAGGAACCCCTCGGCTGATTTGGGTGGTACAGTGGGGGCCAGCCCCTGATCTTCCCCCCATCTGCCCTGCAATGCCGCCCTACCTCACAGGACTGTCGTAAGGTCTTCTCCCCCCCCCGCGAGTATCGCGGGTCCCGTCTCTTGTCTATATACTAATAGCCAAGTTGCCCCCTCCGTGCAGATATCTAAATGTGCACAGAGGGGGCACTTGGGGGGCAGAGAGATTTTCCTGCACACTTGGAGGACTCCCCAGATGTGCAGAAAAATCTAAAAAGTTTAAAAAACTTTCAGGGGGATATTTAAATCCCTGCAAAAGTAAGAGCATTCCCTGTGCATGCGCAGGGAATGCTCTGGTCCTTGGGTGGGAGAAGAAGAGAAGAGATTGGATTTATATCCCGCCCTTCACTCACTTAAGAGTCTCAGAGCGGCTTACAAACTCCTTTCCCTTCCCCTCCCCACAACAGACACCCTGTGAGGTAGGTGGGGCTGAGAGAACTCTTTCCCAAGCTGTCCTTGAGGGAACCGCTGGTACAGAGCTACAGCTTGCCCAAGGTCATCCAGCCAGGTGCAAGTGGAGGAGTGGGGAATCAAACCTGGTTCTCCCAGATTAGAGTCCGCGCACTTAACCACTAGACCAAACAAGCACTTAACCACTACACCAAACAAGCACTTAACCACTACACCAAACAAGCTGGGAGGCTCAGCGGGACTGACAGCTGTGAGCTGCTCAGGCCTTGCTGTCACTGCTGCGGGGGAAGGAGGGAGAAGGCTTGGTGGGGCTCGCTGCCGCCATTGCCAGTGGGGGGAGGGGATGGGAGAAGGCTTGGCGGGGTTCACCATCACCGTTGGAGAGGGGAGGGTAAGAGAAGGTTTGGCAAGGCTCACTGACACCACTGGGGAAGGGGGGTGGGAAAAGGATTGGGATACTCCCCCCCCCCCGTGAGTATCGCGGGTTCCCCTTCTTGTATTTACACTAATTGTCAGGGAATGTTTTTGAGATCACTTTTAAAGGTGAAGCAGCACTGTCACCTCCCTTTCTATACTGAATGCCATATCAGGGCCTAAGTCCATGTTACATGTTATGTATCTTGGGAGAGAGAAGATCCTCTCCCCAGGAACAGAATATTCCCATCCATACACTGTTTTCCTGACCTGAAACAGCCCCAGGGTCTTGCTATCTGCCCAACTGGGGGAACATGTATAGACAGTCATTACACATGTTACCCCAGTGATGGAAATAATGGCTCCTTGGGACCATTAGAAGTTGGGAAAACAGGTCAGGGGAAGGCTCAAGTCCCCCTTCCCTGTGCTCCAGGGACCTGATCCAAACCAAACCTATGCACATTTGGAAATGCAGTTTCAACAGGGAACTCACAGCACACATATGACAGGACATAGGAAAGACATGTGAATGCTGTAATGTTGAGCTAAGTCCTCAGAGAGACTCTGCATTTGCAGTTTTTCTGTGCTTGCTTTGCATTGTTGTTGCTTTGTAATTGCTTAGCTCTCTTCCCTGTGCCCACTCTTCCTTTTGCCTGCCCTCAGGAACAGCCAAATACCTCCCAGTGCCTCCTAAGTGAGAATTCTGCCTATAGAATAGAGCTGGTTTCTCCTACATGCCTGAAAACCAGCAGGTGGTATATGTTAGGGAAACAATTTTTGAGAATTTCTTCCTAATTGGAAAGGGAAATAAAAGATTAAAGCTGGAAGTGTGCTGTGTATCTAATTGACTTTCAAATGAAGAATCTCTGATCTTCTTGAAATTTGACTGATTTGCTTTGGAGAGGAGTATAATCCCTGACCAATTCCATCCCAAATGAGTAGAAAACAAAACAAACTTTACAACTGAAAATGCATAAGAAATAGAATAAAATGAACAAGTCTAATTAATAGAATAAAATTATTAAACAATGATATAAACCAAACCAAATATGTTGAAAATTTGATGCACACCACTCTTTCTGAATTCAGTGGCTTCCCAGGAACCATTTCAGTTTTCAGCCACTGGCTGTACCACCTCTGGCCAGGAATAATGCTCCTAGAAGACATCAAACTATCTATTTTGTTCCAACTAAGTAAACTTTGATTATATCAATTTATAATGACCCAGTGTACTGGACAGAAAGTTCCAGCATCCTGTAAATCTTTCAGCAAGAGACAGATGTGACAAAGGTCACAAGGCATAGGCTGTTAATATTAAGTATGAATATAAGTTATATATATATATATATATATATATATATATAATAGAAGAACTGAAGTAATACTAATACCACATTAGTACTGATACCATATATTTTATTGTGTTTTTTAAATTCTCTTTAAAGGGTGGATTTTACCCACTTTTCACTTTCCTGTTAAAAATATGTCTTTCCGAAACTAGTCTTTGGAATAACTGAATACTCCATAATAATCATTCCCATTTTTGTTAGATTTTCCAAATTTCCCAATCTGTAATAACAAATTTATCATGCAAACAAAAGAAGTATCTGGCAACAATTTATGGTATACCATGCTTCTCAGTATTTTTTTAAAAACCCTGAACACAGAAACAAGGTGGGCATGCAGACTGGTCCAGATACAGCTGTAGTTTTCAGCAGTACAAAGATGATAAGTACAGCCAACTGGATTCACCCATTTTAATTGTTCAGATAGTTATATAGTCATGCTTTGGCATAAAGTAGCAACTTCAAAGTCCATTTGCAGATAGCAGGTGCTTGATTCACAACAAATTGGCTGTGTGGGTGTTAGATGAATTTGCTACAGACAAGGTACAAATTGGGAATGAAATTCACAGATTGCCAGTTGGATTAATATTACATGCACAAAGGAGACCTTTCCTAAACTGGGGGAGTAAGGAATACAAACTCTAACTTTTTTTTTTAATATTGCAACACAACTATTAACAGTGGTATAAACAGGGGTCCTTTCAAGCAGGAGCTCAGGGGAGCGCAGCTCGGGGAGTTGGTGTCAGCCCCCCCCCCCCGGGGGGAATGCCTGCTTATGTCATGGCTGCAGCAAAATGACCTCATCCCCTGGAAAGGTCCTTGTTCCTCCGATCAGCCTTCTGAAGGCTTCAGCCACCACTGAAGCTATCCTCCCAGAATAGTGGTATTTCTGAGGCTTGGATAAGTAGCTGTCCCCTCTCTGCCAGCTCTTTCTTTCTTTCTCTCTCCCCCTCCCTCTCTCTTTCTCTCTCTCTCTTTCTTGCCTTCTGACATACTTCCGGTGACGTCAGGTGGTGTAGCATATGCAAATAAGTTACGCTAATGAGTTATGCTAATGACCTCCTGCACCTCTTTTTCTACGAAATGACCCCTGGTATCAAAGATGTGAAAGACACTGAAAGGCCACTGACTCCAGCATTCTACATAAAGGCCAGATCACCCACTCTGAACCCATCACAGACTATCATGAGCTAGATACTGTTGTGATCCTCGCAAATTACATGTTTGAAAATAGAGCACCGATTGCTCATAGTGCCCATTGCCCCCTGAACCAGCAAGAAAGAGACTGACACCAAGTTTTGGGTTTGCATAAGGACCAGTTTATTACTTAAGTTACACATTCTTCATTATGGCGAGGGGCTGGGTATTGCATACCAGATAGGTGTCCATATTCCTGACCACCTTCTTATCATATTGGGCGATGCACCTGCCCTGATCTAGAGCCTTTTTACCAAGACTCTTGACCAGCAGCTCGGCACTTGTAGCTGCTACACCCGGTCCACCACCCCGAGGCCCCAAAGCCTGCTAGGATAGCCGAACCAGGTTGTTCTCAAGCAGAACCTCCTTTCCCCTCTCCCTCCTTGCCTCCAGGAGGCAAATCGGGCCCCCCCCCCCTCACCATTGCTGTGCTTTGGTGAGGGTTGGGGCTTGCCTTTTCTTTCAAAGGAAGTACTCCAATATGTCCATACTGATGTTTTGAATGAGTTATACTTTGAATGTATTTTTTCTAATTTATACTGCTTCCTAATTTATCAGTTATAAGGTTACTAAAATATTTAAAAAGCTAGACTCAGTTTGAATGGCTGCAAAAATCTATAACAGAAGCATAAAATTTCACAGCTAAAAGAGTGATAAGCCTGCTATTATCTCCTAATAAAAGAGGTAATGTCTCCATATGATCTATGTTTTGGAGCAGAGAAAGAATTAAAATATTTATAGGCTCAGAAAAGTAATTACATTCAAAGGTCACATGATACAGGTTGTCTACACTACCTGCACCACAACTGCATACTCTGATAGTGTATGGTGTCTTCAAGATACTTCTCTAGCAAAACTCTAGATGGTAGGGCATTAAGCCACACCAACATAAAGGCACACATATAGCGAGGTACAGTCAAATGCGAGGTACAGTCAAATATGAGCAATAATTCGGAAGCTCATGAGGTAGAAGAATACCAACAAATTGAGTAAAACAAACACATTGCACTCTATAAACTGTACTGTTATAATCATACTTAAATAGACATTTCTTAATTGTTCTTATGGTTTCCTGTCTGGTAACTGCATAAAGGAAGTCCAAGGAAAAACTGAGGAACTATAGCCATTGCTCAACAAGTTTATCCCAGTGGGAAACATAAGAGTCCTCTCTGACTAAGCCAAGGTAGCCCTCTTGGATATCAGAGTGTATAATTTTAACTTTAAGGCAAAAAGCCTTCAGCCAAACCCAAGCTTCAAGAGATGGTTGTCCCAATTCAGCTTGGAGGGCTACTTCCACTACACAGTTCTGCAGATGGAAAGTAGGCATTTAATTGGATCAAAGGACCCCCTAGTTTGACAATCCAGATACCAGACCCATACAAGCCTTCTGCAACCATCTTGGAATTAAACAGTTTGATGGCAGTTGGGAAATAATGAGCCCCAAATTAATAAAAGAAAGGACAGATAATATTTGATGCTGCTGTAACCAATCTTTCAACATGAGCAGCTTGCACTGAACAAGTTAATCTCTGGTCAAACCAACCCCCTAAGCATTTAAAGTAGGGGACCTCCTCAGTATCATTACCATGAATTTTCCACTTGTGGTGTACATAAGATGTTTTTCCAAAAACAACTCTCAGATTTTTGATAGTTAACTATCAGGCATTTTTCTTGCCAGTAAGAAACAAAAGCCTTTATCAGAGATGACAGTTATGATGTTGTTCCTGATAGGAGAACTGCATCATAAACAAAAAGTAGGATAGAAACTTTAATGTTAGCTGTGGATGAATAACAGTCCTGAGCAGAGAGAGCTGAAATCATATTGCTGATATATAAATTAAACAATAAAGGGGCCAGCACACACCCCTGTCACAGTCCTGTTACATTGGAAATCAAAGCCAACAGTCTCTTGTCAATAGATGTTAGCTTTAGCTTGTGCCAACTGGGCACAGGGTACAGTACCAAATCCACAAAGGCAGCACCAAGGATCCCCCAACTCTTGGTTATACATTGATTAAGAAGTATCGGGGTCCTTTCATAAAAAAAGAGGTGCAGGAACTCATTAGCATAACTTATTTGCATATGCCACACCCCCTGACGTCACCGGAAGTGTCAAAAGGCCACACATCCCTGACGTCATCAGCAGTGTGTCAGAAGGCAAGAAGGGAGGGAGGGAGGGGGAAGGAAGGAAGGAAAGGAACAGAAAGGAAGGTAGGTAGGTAGGTGGGGGAGAGAGAGAGAAGAAAGGAAGGAAGGAGGGAGGAAGGGGGGAAGGAAGGAAGGAAGGAAGGTGGGGGAGAGAGAGCGAGAGAAGGAAGGAAGGAAGGAAGGAAGGAAGGAACAGGAAGGAAGGAAGGGGGAAAGGAAGGAACAAGAAGGTAGGTAGGTGGGGGAGAGAGAGAGAGAAGAAAGGAAGGGAGAGAGGAAGGAAGGAACAGGAAGGTAGGTAGGTGGGAGGAGAGAGAGAGAAGGAAGGAAGGTAGGTAGGTAGGTGGGGGAGAGAGAGAGAGAGAAGAAAGGAAGGGAGAGAGGAAGGAAGGGGGAAAGGAAGGAACAGGAAGGTAGGTAGGTAGATGGGGAGAGAGAGAGAGAGAGAAGGAAGGAAGGAAGGGGGACGCTTCTCCCCACCACTGGGGCCAGCATTTCCCTTCCTCCCCCCTCTTTCTTGGGCCCCAGGGGCTTCATGCCTCTGGGGCCCGGCTTCTCCCTCCCTTGCGCCCCCCTGGGGCTCTGGAGCAGTGAGAGGGGGAGGGAGGAAAGGAGGAGGCTTCTCCCTGGGCAGCAGCGCTTGCCGCAGCCCCAGGAGCAGTGAGCGGGGGGGAGAGGAGGAGGCTTCTCCTGGGGCCGCACCACTTGCCACGGCCCCGGGACTTTGAGGGCAGGGGGGAGGGCAGGAGGCGGCCGCTCCCGGGGCCTGTGGCGCTTGCCGTGGCCCCGGGACTTTGAGGGCGGGGGAGGGCAGGGGAAGCCGCTCCCGGGGCCTGCAGCACTTGCCGTGGCCCCGGGACTTTGAGGGCAGGGGGAGGGCAGGAGGCGGCCGCTCCCAGGGCCTGTGGCGCTTGCCGCAGCCCCGGGACTTTGAGGGCAGGGGGAGGGTGGGGGGGAAGCTGCTCCCGGGGCCTGCGGTGCTTGCCGTGGCCCCGGGACTTTGAGGGCGGGGGGAGGGTGGGGAGGGAAGGAGGAGGCCGCTCCCGCAGCCCGGGAAGAGTGAAAGGGGGAGGGGCTTTTTCCTGGGCCGGCGGCGGCCTGCCGCTGCCGGGAGGAGCGAGCGGGGGCGGGGCTTTGTGAAGTCCCCGCCCCCCACCCTCCTCTCTCCCGGAGCGGCGCTCCGGCGCGCCCCGGCCTCAACAGAGCCCTGAGAAGTATAGTGTCAGAAGATGAACATCTGTAACATTCCCTTGCCTAAAACTGGCCTGTTCTCTTCCCAGGATCTTATCCATCTCCAACCAGTCCTTGAATTGGTAATAAAGGGACAGAACATAAAGCTTCCCAGATAGTGATAAAAGGCTGATTGGATGGGTCCACTTTGTCTCCCTTCTTATAAACTGGTATTATGATAGCATATTGTCACAACATTGGGGTGCGCCCCCAATGTTTATTTGGCCAAGCTGGCTTGAGATATAAGAAATCTGAGTAGTGTTCCAATTGAAAAATTAATCCCTTTTTGGTAGCATAATTCTAGGCACTGGTTCTAATAATAAACCTGGGTTCTGGGCCAGTAACTCACTCCAGTTAATTAAAAAAAACACAGAAATTTATTTACAGAAGAGTAACACATAAAAAACATACAAGTAAGGGAAAGGTGTGTACACTGAACGAAGACAAAATAAGAAACCTAACTCACAAGCCTCTAGCACTGATCCTGAACAGCTGTCTTCCTAGCAGCGCTGATGCAGAAGTTGAACTACTGAAGAGAGTGACAACCTCTTCCTCCAGGTTCACAAGCTCTTCATGCAGAAGGTTCTTTCCCATCATTCTTTGACATCTTCTGGGTGAATATCCTTGCATGCTTCTGGTGGTTCCTGACTACTGGCTTTATCCTAGCTCAGCTGTCAAGTCTTGATTGACTGACGAATCACAGGGATCAGTCAATTGATCTAGATCTTGAGCTGTCAAGTTGGTGAAGTGTCAAGTAGTTATTTGACAGCTCACAGCTGACTACTATCAAGCTAACTGGTAACTAACTGCAGGTGCTCATTAGTAAGGTACACTGTAGCAAGGTACACTGAAACAATCCAGAAAAAACTTAGGGATTAACAATTCTACAGAAAATGCAGGACCCACTTTTGTGACACATGTCTCCAAGCCAGTGGCATAATTCCTGTTGCATTTAACTGAGTGGTTACAGTTGCCAGTGTACCTTTCCACCATGAGATACTGGCTCTGAAAAGTTCTGAGGGAATTAAATATGCACCCAGGGGCTTCCCATTCTTCATTTGAGAAATTAGAAAACTAATTTCAGCTGGTTGGACAGGGGGCCGCTCTGGTAGTTCAGCTAGGTTCCAATTACTCTGATAATCATACCAGAAGAACTAGTGAAGACATTAGCAAACTGTTCCCCCCAGGTATCCAAGGAGATATGAGATGAAAATGGCTCCTAGGATGTAAAACAGAGCTAACCAGCTTCCAGAATTCACTCAGATTTCTGTTATTTCTGGCAGCTCTGGTTAGCTTTTGCCAATGAGTAAGGCAAGCTTCTTCTTTTCTCTTGAATATAGCTTGACTACAAGCTTCTTTCCAAAAAAGAAAAGCTTGTAGTGTAGTTGAAGAGCTAGCATGCCTGTATTCTGTACGTGCCTGATAACAAACTTTTTAAAGACACATTCAAGATTAAATCAGCTATTTTTGTAGGTTTCGGGGCTTTATCTTGATAGATTGGTTTAGAATACAGTTTAGAATTTAGACAAGTGGGAGTAGATTTGTTCTAGCTTACAACAGCTATCACGTACACAAGATCCTAAAGTAATTCCTCTCTTAAGAGCATGACATTTATCTGAGAACATCAAGGTTCTACACAAAGGATAGTTTTCAGAACTCCATTTTACTGCTCTCAGTTTGTTATGGTCTTGACAGATGGGTATCAGATGACTATTTGGAGCACCAAAATAATCAGGCAAACATATTAATAGAAGTAAGGGAATATGATTGCTAGCAATAGTTTCTCCCACTTCAAGATAGTTTACCAGATCAATCAAATCAGTGAAGATAAGAAAATAGTCTATAAAGTTAGCCTCAAAATTGTTCAAACTGGTAAACTCCCTGTGGTCTACTCCCTCCTTGAGGCCACTTAAACTAATCCAAACAGACTGATCTTGTTATCTTGTTATTTTTAGGTGATCACTAAGGGTGATTAAAACAACTTGTTTCCTCTATTAATATTCCTGGAGACACAAAATGAAAGACTTCTAGGACAATGCCAGTACATGCATTAAAATGTCCTGCAAAAATTAAAAGATGCCTAGGATATCTGCAGGTCAAATCTATATACTAATTCCAAGAGGGTTTTTTTCTGTGTGGATACTTATATCTGCCAAAAGAGACCTCACTCTTCCCCAACACTTTTCCTAGATAGTCAGGGACCTTCCTCAGCCTGTGGAAAAATCCAAAAAGTTTTTAAAAACCTTCAGGGACCTTGAATTTCCCAAAAAACCTTTTGAAATAGCATCAGTTCCAGGCATCAACTGTGAGAGATTAGAATGTTTGGGGGAGGAGGAGGCTTCTAACGGTTTCTGTCAGTAAAAGGCAGAGTTTTTACTGGCAGCAGTCTAGGGTTGCCAACAACTCCTCTGCCCACTGGCAGCGGATCCAGATCCAGGCTGATAAACTCCTGGAGATTTGGGGGTGTGGTCTGGGGAGGACAGGGACCTCAGTGAGGTACAATGCCATAAACTCCACAGCATCCATTTTCTCCATGGAAAGTTATCTCTGTAGTCTGGAGATGAGCAGTAACTCCAGGGGATCCCCAGGTCCCACCTGCAGGCTGGCATCCCTAGGCAGCACCCTTTGTGTGACTTGATACCACCTGATTTGCATGACTTTGCTACTGTTCAGCAGCAGCCACCCTATGAAAGCCATTGTGATGTAACAGTTAGAGCTTCAGACTGGGACCTGTGAGACCCAGGTTCAGATCCCCATCTTGCAGTGGAAGCTGACTGGGAGATTTTGGACCAGTCACATACTTTCAGCCTAACCAACCTCACAAGGTTGTTGTGCAGATAACAAGGAGGAAATAATAATGTAAGCTGCTTTAGTCCCCACTGTGGAGAAAGACTGTAATTTTCCTAGGTAGAGGCTGTGGGGGAAGAGGGTGGAGATGGAAAGCTGAAGACAGAGGAAGGTAGGTTGGCTGTTGGGTAGAAAAGAAATAGGGTTGCCAACTCCAGATTGAGACATTCCTGGGCATTTGAGAGGTGGAGCCTGGGGAGGGTGGTATTGAGGAGGGACTACAGACCAGTATAATGCCATAGAGTCCACCCTCCAATCCAGCCATTTTCTTCACTTAAACTACCATTGCCAGCCTCCAGACAAGTGCTGAAGAGCACCCAGAATTATAACTGTTGTCCAGGTGACAGAGATCAGTTCCCCTGGATCAAGTGTCTGCTTTGGAGGGTTGCTGAGGCTGCTTGCCTCCCCAAGCCTCACTGTCCCAAGGCTCCACCTAAGGCAGCCTTAAGGTGAATTTATCTCTGCAGCTGGGAGATCCATTGTGATTCCCAGAGCTCTGCCACTGCTGCTGTGGGGGGAGAGGAAGCAGGCAGGAGGTGGGAGAGTGATGGGGGCAGAAAGGGAGAGTGATGGAGTGGGGGGCAGAAAGAGAGTGAAAAAGTGATGAGGTGGGGAGGCAGAAAAACAAAGAGAATGATGACGGGTCAGAAAGAGAGAGGAAGTAACATACATGGAGGAGAGAGAAAGAGTAAGAAAGGGGGACAGAAGGGAGAAAGTGTGAGAGAGGTAGGGGGAGAAGGGAGGAAGGAAAGGTGTGAGGAATGGGATAACAATCCCACAAGTTTCTTGCGGTTCTCCACTTGTAATGTATATAGTTATCAAACTTTTAAATTTCCATCCAGCAATGTTCCAGGAGAGCAGTTCCAAACACTGGCTCTTTGGAGCATTTGACACATTTTCCAGTCATTGGCTGGCATGGATTTGTTGGAAAGAATCATTACAAGATCTAGTTTGTCCAGTTACAGGACTAGGTTATTTAACAATTATCTTATGTTTGAGTGGAAAAAAAGAATTCTGTTAATTAAAAAAAGCCACATAATCCTGTTGAGCATCCATTCCAGAACCCCCAGATCCAACTAAAACATTTGTAGTAACCTGGCAACTCTGTATTTCATCAAAAGAAACTTGAAATGCTTGGGGGGGGGGCAACAGTGGGAGGGCTGTAGTGTCCTGGCACTACTGGTGGACCTCCTGATGGTACCTGGTATTTTTGGCCACTTTGTGACAGAGCGTTGGATTGGATGGGCCATTTGCCTGATCCAACATTGGCTTCTCTTATGTTCTTATGAAATCCCTGCTTTGTCAGTGACTTGGTAAGGACCTCCACCACAACTAATGGTTGACTAATAAGACATTGGGCTAATTCAGAAGAGTTCTCAGAAGAGTTTTCAATTTATTAATTAGGTGGGTTTGCTTGTGAAAAGCCCCAAATAATTCAACAAGAGTTGTTTCCATTGGTTCGAAGTAAAATCCCATAGCTGCCATAGTAGTCTTGTCCTTTGGAACCTTTATGTGATGGTTAATAGAGAATGAAGAAAAAACAGTCACTTGCTGAGAAGGTGAAACAAGATCACTGAGCGTAGGCTCTTCAGACTTTTTTCCTTCTGGTCATTGCCTGGATAGAGAAGACTTACTAGAAAGTAGAGGGACTAGCCTTTGGCTGTGGTCACACACACTAAATAATCCACTTTCAATCCACTTTCAATGCACTTTCCAACTGGATTTTGCCAGTTCACACAGTCCTGAAAATAGATTGAATGTGGATTATTTAGTGTGTGTGACTGCAGTCTCTGGTCCCGTTCAGACGGGCAACTAATCCCACCATTGGCCCAGCTCTAATTTGATCCTGATCTTTTTTTATCCAGTGTTGCATGACCAGACAGCCCCCTGTGAATCCCTTACTGTGTGTGGACTCCATGGTGGATTGTCTAAAAAGCGTCCACCTGAAGGAGCTGCATGGTCGGGTTTTTTATTATTATTATTCTGTTCATGCATGTGCATATGTTCCTCACTGTCTACTTGTTTTTCCATGCATGCACAGACTTGAATGTTAAAAGCACCACCAGTGGTACCTTTCTCTAGGTACCATTTCAATTAACAAAGTTCAGAAGTTTCACGGGCTTTTCAGAAACATAAAATTGTCCGGAATGTTTGAGCGGAACTCTGCGGCCGTTGCATGTTTACACGTTTATGCACATACCGCTAAGAAATTTTTAAGATGATGACTGTTTAGGATGGTCTGGAGTCAGACCATCCCAATGGGCTGATTGCGCACTGGAACAACCAGAAGGGGGAAAGTCCGCCATTGGCCCATCGGCAAGCTTTAGACTGGACTTTTAGCAGTATCTTTAAAGTATGGCTCCCTGGTGGGGATTGACGGTCTGATAACGGAAGCGGCACATTTCCCAGATGTTGCTGTCTGGACATGCCCTTTAAATCCAGCAGGCAGTCATGCCTGGATCGGATCTAAAGAGCTGTCTGATTGTAACCCCAGTGTATAAAAAGCTCTAACAGGGTGTATATTATATTGTTTGAGATGTGATACTTTAGAGCATATTTAAGATGGCATCTTGAAGAATTAAAAATAAAAGGCTACATGGTCCCCACAAATCAAACTTGGGATCCATTCCACATATCACGTCAATTCAATTAATCCTGGTTCAAAAGAAAAGCTAAATGCCACTTTGCTTCCCATTTGTTGTACCGGGGATAAGTGTACCATGATAAGTGATTATAAGGGATTATATTAAAACTAATCTATTTTTGTTCAAAGAAAGAGGTCCTAAATTCCCAGAATTAGCACAAAGGGCCTTTTTTAAAACATAGATTTCATGGCCTTTTTTAAAAACAGATTTTGTGGCATCAGAAATTGATTTTTGCCTGGTATTTTGAATGTATTTGCATATGTGCAATTGTATTTGAATGTATTTGCATATGTGCAATTGGCAACATTAATAATCACATAGCCAGCTGGCAGGTATCCATTGTTGCCATTTGCTCAGAATTCATTGGATTGATGAGGTTGATAAAAACTGAAATTCTGGTTGCCTGCAACCTTTTCCCTTATCCCCTTTTTATCATCGAGCCTGATGAAAGGTTCTGGAAAACTTGAAAAGTTCCATGCTGTGTTGTGTTATTTGATTTGGTTCCCATAAATAGTATTACATATCTTTTGTGGCTGTCTGCAACCTTTGTCTAGAAGAAGAAGGAGAAGCATATAAACATTTGGTGAAAGGTTTTATTTCACAGAAATTAATGAGACCTGTGATTGAAATCTAACATATATTTGCTCACATCCAAAGTTAACAGTATCATTAAGAATCCCAGAGAATTGAACTGTGTTTCCTGAAAGTGTAGTAGCCCTATTAAAGCCAATTGGACCACCCTGCTAGTCCAATTATCGGGTTGTTCTGTTGGGTAAACTGATTCCTTTGCAGTCTGCAAAGAGAATAATCACTTTTCACATTTCCATCTCTGAGCCATTAGAGAGCCAGCTGTGCAATATACATTGAACTCTAGTGTGACCTGGGCAGACTTTCTGCCATGTGAATGGAATCATTGCCCAATTCACTTACATGCCTGTCTGCTTACTAGGAGGATGCCACTTGTTCCAAATTATTTAGAGGACACTGAGAAGGACCATTCTTCAACCAGGCAGCCAGATGATCAGAGACAATATAATAGAAGGAGGGGGTAGGTTAGTACAGAGAGTTATTAGGTGCTGACAGGAAGGTTAAGAGATGGCTAAGAGATCAGAAATGCTCAGAACTTCACAGTGAATAAGTGAACATACTACATTTGATTATCCTGTCCTACACATGAGCTGAGCTTCCCATTTGTCTCAAACTCAGTATTTGAGTCTGGCTCACTATTTGAGTTAGGTATCTGTTACCTACACACAGCTTTGGCAATTAAATTTCATTTCACTATATCTGGCCTGTGAGAACCTTTGGCTCCGTAATGTGTGCATACGATATAGGCTTTCACTACAATCAGGGTCACCATGATCAAATCACTTGCCTAGGGAGGGCTAGGGCTTCCCTAGCAAATTTCCAAGATGAAGCCAGTGATTTGGGGAGAATTCATCCCACACTCAAGGTGAGTGCGATTTTCCTTTTATTGTCAGCATGGCTCTGTGTGCAAGACATCCCTTTATTATTTTTATAGTTTTAAAAAAGCATTAAAAGTGATTTCCTAGCAATGCAGGGGAGGGAAACAAACACTAAGAACATTAATGGACAAAATGCTCGGAATCTATACCAGTTGGCAGCCATTTACCTCCAAGGTCCCCAAGTCTGAATCAGATGAAGACCCAATCAGGAAGTGTAAAAGGCTTTTAAAAAACCCTACTAGGCTTTATTTAATTCTTTATTTGAAAAATTGGCCATGGTGGCACACGGCAGCATTAGGGAGACATTAATGCTTTTCTGCATATGGACGGATGGGGCAGTTCTCCACTGGACAGGCCTGAGCTATTTCCATGCAACCCAAACAGCCTGGCAAATACTCAGCTCCAGTAATCACAAGAAAAGCTGAACTGGTGAGTGCTCAAACATGACGAGATACATAGCAAGGAGTAGTGTGGGGAAAAGTTTTGACTTAACAAACCCTGAGTACCATTTCATTTGAGATATTACTGTAAAATGTGTTGAAATATACATCATGAGAAATTCCATGAAATAAGTAAGGCTCAGTTACAGCAGCAAGGAAAGGGAAATAGTGCCAATGTATACAAAGTTATCGTATTTTGGATGTAGACCAGCATTTGAAGTATACCTGATTAAATAAGTACAGTTTACAAACCAGGCTGCTGATCCATAGCTCAGCTAAACTGATGTTCTTAGACTAAAGCCCATTTCTCTCTGTTGGTTTCAGTGGTACTTAATCACATTAAGCCAAGTACCTTTACTCATTTGTTTGTCAGCCTGACAATTCTGTAACTATGCATGAGTTCATAAATTTCTCTGAAATCTATAGTCGGATGTTCAGGCTTGTAAGCAATTTCTGCAGCTATAAACACAAGCTCAGACAATATCCATCAGATATATGACTACTTTTAAAATATGTTATTCTAACCCAACCATCTCTCAAGAAGCTTAAGGAAGTACGGATATAAAGTCTCCTTTTACAACATTTTTTTTGTATTTGTGTGTGTGTGTGTGTGTGTCTATGCCTGGAAGTCATGGTGATCTCTGGCAACCATGGGGCATGGAGGACAGTTAGAGAAGTTGCTTGATAGCCTGCCTCTGCCTCCCAACCCTGGTATTCTTTGCAGGTTTCCCATCCAAATACTTGCCAGGGTTGGTTTTGCTTAGCTTCTGAGATCTGACAAGATCGGGCATGCCTGGGCTATCCAGATCAGGGCTTTTTTACACCATTTTTAATTAAATTCTGAACCAAAATGTAAATGTGGAAAGGCCTATGCCAACAACAGCAAGTTTGAAAAGTAATTAGGTTGGTTTGAAAAAATAGTATATCTTTCTGGAGCTGTAAAATATATGAGATGAAAGCAAAGCAGAGTTTTTTAACATCTGCATCATAAAATGTTGTATGTTAATGAAATAATGTGTTAAGAAATCTACAATTACCAAGGCACAAACCAGGACCCAAAGAGCTCTTTCTACTTATACAATTTGCCCTATTCTTCACACCCCATCTTCAGGGTAAGTGTTGGGCAGGAGATGTGTGTGCAAGAGAAGTTTTAGGAGTTGAGCATGGGGACAGTGGGTTTTGGTAGCATAGGATCCTCAGGGTATAATACCATAGAGCCTACCCTTCAAAGCAGTCATTTTCTTCAGGGGCACTTATCTCTGCTGTCTGGAGAGTGCTTGTAACTCTGAGAGATCTCCAGACCCTACCTGGAAGCTGGCAACAATTTTTTTGTGTACACTATCATATGATGGAAAGTTTCTGATCCAGCACAGAATTAGATAAACTCATTGGAATCAGTGCAATTAAACATGTCTAACTGTTTGTTGGATCAGAGCCAAAATATATGTAGCTGCAAATGTATTCATTCTTGTCTTAAAACAGGAGTTGATTTAACATAGCACAGATTACATCTATGCTGGTGAAGAAATAAAATCCTGTTCTTTTCAGAATGCTGGTTCCTATGAAGGCTAAAAAGTTATACACAAGTAATGCTGCTCACTGCTTGAACATTTCCGACTATTCTTTCTATGAGAAGAAGCTGAAAATGTACTAGTCACGCCTGAAAACAAACATTTATTGTAGCACAAACACTGACTTTTGTCAAAAATCAATAAGAGAGTGTATTTCATTACAAAACTGCATTTAGCTGCTGAAAATTAAAACAGGTACTCTTTCCATTCTGTGTTCAGAAACCACTAACAACATGAAACTGACTATTGCAAACCTAGACAGGTCATACTTTCTCTTCTAATTTTAAATCCAGCACCACATCAAAAGTCACTGATCAGTTGTACTTTGTAACAATGGCAGAAAGAGAGGTAATGCCATCAGTTTAAGACATATTGCAAGGCATTGTTCTGATCCTGGGCCTCACAGCAGCATTGGAAGGCCTAAAGCTAGCAACTGCCCTGGTTCGTAATTTGAGATTTGCTCTGCCATGCATCTAGTTTATCACACATAACTGTAATTTTGAAAATTTTAGCACAAGAGCCCTTGGGCATGATCATGGAGCATGTACTGGAGGACTGGGTAGATTTTAAATATTGAGCGGGAGGCGATGAATTCAAACAACAGGCTTTTATTCAGTGATATTGCTCAGCTCCAAAGACAGCTCTATGAGAGTGGCACCTTAATTTATACTGTTCCAACACATAACTTTCAACAGTGTAACTATATACAAACAATACTATTGGACCCAAGCAGGGCTCAGTGATAGGTTATCCAGATTGGCTTCAGGACCAACGGGAGTCTTTATTCATCAGCCAATAAGAAATGGAGCTTTAGGATACCAGAGCCCTCTCAAGCTATTGCTGCTTCAACAATCCAAAACACAAACACAACACTCCTCTCCCCTAAGTTCAAACAACAAAGTCTCTTAGGTGCGGGGGCAGCCACCTGGTCCATCGGGACCAGCGCGGCAAAGGTGGGCCCGGTGGGGAACGCCCTCTTAAGTCTGGGGACCCCATACAGGCCAGCATGAGCTGTGGTGATGGACTCATGGGGGAACGGTCTGTAAAGTCTGGGAGCTCAGAGAGTTCTGGGGCATGACCCAGCTCCGGCAGGGGGCCTACCTCATTCTGAGCTGGCAGTGGCTCAGCAGCCTGTTCTCTTGGGATGTCCTGGGCTGGAGTTGGCAGGGGGCTGCCCTCTGTCAAGTGACTTCCCTGGGCGCTGGCGTCTTGCTGTGCCGGGCGGTCTCCCAGGCCGGCCTCAGGAACCAGGATGCGTTGTCCTGTCGCAGGAACTGGGGTGTGTGGCAAACGTTGCTCCGGTTCAGGAACTGGGGAGTGTTGCAAACATTGTTCTGGCTCAGGAACTGGAGAGCGATGCAACGGATCCTCTGGCGCTGGCCACCAGCATCTCAGCTGGGCCAGATGTCTGCAATGGACCTGCCCCATGTCGTCCCTCACTTCATATGAGATAGGGCCTGTGGTGAGCACCACGACTGCTGGAACCCAGTGTGGACCTGCCCCATAGTTTCTGGCGTATACTGTGTCTCCCAACACAAAGGACCGAGAGGACCCTGTGGCGATAGGGTCGTGGTGGATGTCTGGTGCCAGGTCTGGGTGGAGACGGCTCAGGTGGGTGGACAGCTGGTGGCCCATAAGCAACTCTGGCGGTGACTTCCTGGTGGTGGTGTGCAGCGAGGAGTGCTGCTGCAGTAAGAACCCGGTGACCTTAGCCTGGAAATTCCTGTCACCCAAACGATGGAGTGAGTCCTTGACCGTTCGCACCATTCTCTCAGCCTGACCGTTCATTGAGGGGTGAAAAGGAGTTGAGGTGATGTGCTGGATACCCTGCTCATCCAAATTCCTGCCCGTAGATGAAATCATGAAATTTCTTCACTGCGGCGATAATTGCTAGTGGCTCTTGATCTATCTGGGCATAGTTTCTCTCAGTGGAAGATAACGTCCTGGAATAAAAGGCAATGGGGGCCTCCCGGCCAGATGGCAAGCGGTGACTGAGCACGGCCCTGATCCTGTAAGGTGACGCATCGCAAGCTAGGACAAGGGGCTTCTTCTCATCGTAGTGAACTAGGATGGCATCGGATGCAAGGAGGGCTTTGACGGCTTGAAATGAGGTGTTTTCCCCGCGACCCCATGCCCATGGAGCTGACTTGTCCAGTAACCGATGGAGTGGTTCTGCAAGAGCTGCTTTATTGGGCAAGAAACCATGATAGAAGTTCAATAGTCCTAAGAAGGACTGCAGCTCTTTCTTAGACTTTGGCGGGGGTGCGTTGCGGATTGCAGCAACCTTGTCTGGAGCAGGGTGGATGCCCTCTGCGTCTAGGTGGTAACTCAGGAATTGCACGGTAGGGACGAAGAATTCACATTTCTCCTTCTTTAGTCGCAGGCCAACATCCTGTAGCCGATGAAGGACCTCTCGCACTCGAGTAGCCAGTTCAAGGTCTGAGGCTCCAGCAATTAAGACATCATCGAAATAGGGTACGACACCAGGCAGACCTTGAAGAAGGCGCTCCATAAGTTCTTGAAAAATGCCGGGGGTGACGCTTACCCCGAACTGCAGCCAGTTTACCTTGAAAGCACCTCGGTGCGTCACAATAGTCTGTGCTTCAGCTGTGGCTGCATCTACTGGCAACTGCTGATATGCCTCGGTGAGGTCAATCTTGGCGAACACCCGGCCCCCAGAGACCAAGGCCAGAAGGTGGCTCACCAAGGGAATAGGTTATGCGTGCGGCTGAAGGGCCCGGTTGATGGTACATTTATAGTCAGCACACAAATGGACGGAGCCATCAGGCTTGAGGGGAGTGACAATAGGTGTCTCCCACTTGGCATTGGGAACTGGCTCGAGGATCCCTTGGGCCAACAGTTTATCTATTTGCTCGTCAATCTTGGGCTTAAAAGCAACGGGACAGCATCTGGGCTTGAGGCGGATTGGTGGTACAGCAGGATCTAGGTTAAACGACATGGGTGGACCCTTGTAACAGCCAAGCTCCGTCTTGAAAATCTCCAGAAATTCTGTCTCAAAGTCCAATAAAGGCTGCAACTCAACTTGGTTCATGCCAACAACGTTGATGCCCAAGGCGGCGAACCAGTCCAGCCCTATCAGGCTTGTGCGGTGACCCTGTACCACGAGCAGGTTCAGACGGCCAGAGAATTTCTTATATTTGACCTGGACTGTGGCGATGCCAACGACTGGAATTTGGTTCCTCCGGAAATTGAACAACTGTAAGGTGCATCTTTGAAGGCGGTGAGCAGCAATTCACAGGCAGACTTGCTGGAAAGTGCTCCACGAGACAATGGATAATGCCAACCCAGAGTCTACCTCCATCTGGCACACTCGACGCTCAATGAAGATGGTGGCTTTGATCTTTGGACACGGATGAAGTCCCTGGTGTATATAGAGGTGGTTGGTGTAGTCCTCGAACACGCTTGCCTCATGGCTGTACCTTTGTCTTTGCCTGGAGGGCCGAGATGTTTTGGAACGGTACGATCAGCTGGGGGCATTCACAGACCCTCGGGTATGCTGGAACTCATCTGGAGCATCACGACCCTGAGACGAGCAACACACTTTGGCGAGGTGGCCCGCTTTCCCACACGCATGACAGATGGCATCACGAAACTGACAGTCTCGATGCACATGTGCACCTCCGCAACCGGCACAGCCGTTTCTTCGCGGGCTTTTTTTAGAGCGGCGTGGGCTATTGTGATGGCGACGCAGCTTCTGGTTGGCTGTTGCATTGAAAACTGTCATTGGACACATCGGATTGGTCATTCCGGGTGTCATTGGACTCATCGGTATTGCTCTGGTGTACCACGTCAGAACGGCCTGGCGTGTGGCTTTGGGAACCCAATCACAGTTCTCGGAGGGATAGGTTGGCGGCCTCTACTCTCAGAGCCTCTTTGAGGTCTGCTTCATATGTTAGAGTCTTTAGTGAGAGTAGGGCTCACCGGATGCTCTCTTCTCGGAGGCCGCAGAGCAGTCAATCTAGGAGGACGGACTTCAAATCGGTGAAGTGACAGTCTCTAGCAGCCCGCCTCAGTGTGGTAAGGTACTCCGTGACAGACTCGCCCTCCTTCTGGTTCCGCTGATGGAACGCGCATCAGTGTGTGGCAGCCGACATCTTCGGGGTGAAGTACTCAGGCCTTGATGATGCCGAGAGGGGTCTCGAATAACTTAGAGGGAGCAACTAAATCTCAAGCAATGTCGAATACAGCCTGGCCACAGGTACTCAGAAAAGTAGTGCGGCAGATTTGCTACGTGATAGCATTCAAATTGCTCAAGGTATGATTCCCAGTTCCCAACTTTTGGGTCAAACGGTTCGATATGGCCCTTGGATGCCATGCCCGTAGTGATTTAGCTCTGGGCGCCCTTAGTGATTTCAGCCATTCAGTTAGGACTGGGATCCCATCCTCATCGCCAGTTTTAAATATTGAGCGGGAGGCGATGAATTCAAACAACAGACTTTTATTCAGTGATATTGCTCAGCTCCAAAGACAGCTCTATGAGAGCGGCACCTTAATTTATACTGTTCCAACACATAACTTTCAACAATGTAACTATATACAAGCAATACTATTGGACCCAAGCAGGGCTCAGTGATAGGGTATCCAGATTGGCTTCAGGACCAATGGGAGTCTTTATTCATCAGCCAATAAGAAATGGAGCTTTAGGATACCAGAGCCCTCTCAAGCTATTGCTGCTTCAACAATCCAAAAAACAAACACAACAGTAGATGAAGGGAAGAATTAAATCAAAAGGAAACTATTGCACTGAATCCCTCTTGAATACAGGTATACTTTTTGTATAAGGAGTCCAAGGCTCAAATGTCACTTGGAAATCATGACTTCCCTGTCTCTGTCCAATGGTTTGCCTTTTCATGCAGAGCGATGTTGGATGCTGTGATCAGGAATGAGAATAGGAGCTTCTTAAACATTTCTCCCTTTCTGTCATTTTTCCATCCCTTCCCCAAAACTGCTTTACCACTTGCAAGAGACAATGGGTGTGGTCACACAAGCAGTTTGCTGTGGCAGCATTTCGGCTCTAAATAAGTTGTTTGAGTTTGGGATACTTTGCATCCATCACACAACATCCCCTAAGCCAGCGTCATAGTGCTGCAGGCCTGTGGTTGGTCATTCACATCGCTAATGCACCACAACAATGGACCTGTGGCCGGGTTGGTGTTTTCAAAGTCCCAGTGTGTGTGCACAGAAGCAGACAAGTGCACGCATGCTCCTGGCTGCATTTATGGGGGCACTGCAGCACACATCAGAGTAGGATTGGAAGGGAGGACATGCTGGAAATGGAGTGGAACGATCATACCACTCGTGTTTCCATGGCGAGCCCAGGCGATCAGATACCTGGAAACCCACCATGGAAGCACCTTGCCAAGGTAGCCACTGGAATTTGTCGGTGGCTATTTAATCCATGTGGGGGTCAGGTAGGGACGAGTGGAGCATGGAAGCCAGATATGCACATTTGATCCTGCCCATTTGATCCAGAGGGGAGGGGTGGCCATGCTGGGCCAAACTGCTCGATGTGTATGGTCACCATATCTTTTCCACCATGATAAGAAAAGCAGCTGGGATGTGAGCAAGCTGCAAGGAAGAAAAGCAGCCATTTCCCCCTCCACTCCTCTACTTACTCTGCTCAGACTGAGTCACAGCCCCCCAAGGCTGCTTTGCATTTGGAAAATACAGTGGAAGCAAGAATCTTTTAATTGATTGTCACATGTCATTTCATCCCAAGTGTGTTCAGAGACTGCTACAGCAAAAAAAAAAAACTCCTGATATATAGGATGACTTTTAAAATAGAGAATAAATACTAGGATGTGGCTGTATTTCACAAATACCCTTTTCCCTTCTAGGTGTGTAGTGCCACTTCTAATATTCAGTGCCCATTTGCTAGCACAGATAGTGCTTCCAAATGACCCATCTAGCTTTGTTCAGCATTTCAGTCTCTAGCACGAAGTTGATGAACAGGTAATTTAGCCTGTCTTTTTTTCCTTTTTCTCCCAACCAACACTTCTTCCAGATCTGATATCTATAACCATCACTGGTTTATTAAATTTCCTTAAAAGAGCAAACTGAAATGTGTTTTCTTTCCACATAAATGAGAACAATAGCTGAGCTAGAAATGGTGGGAGGGGAGTTTAGAATACCATTATGCAAAAGCTGGAAAATTAATTTATATTATCAAGACATATTCAACATACTTGTAGTAAATTACTGTATGAAGGAGGAAATGGCTGAACATTTTGCATTTGAATCAGTGTGTGTTGCATGCACATGCACAAAATCCAGGCTCTAGTAGACCATGATGAAGTATCCATTGGTAACACTGTTAAGGTACAGGATAAAGTACATCTTATATACTTATCTTATTCAAAGATCTAGGGCTTGCTGAATGTTAAGCAATTAAGATAGCACTCAGAACAGTGAGATGAGCATTTAGAGCTAAATGCCCTTAAAGGCAATACAAAGCAAGCCGGCCCCATTTTATAAAGTGCCTTTCATGGGAAGCACAAAATAGTTCAGAGTCTTCAATTAGACCAGCTAAAAGGCTCAAAGAAATGAGAAATGGCTTTGGCCTACTTTTAAACATGCTTAAGAGATTGGAAATGCTATCCTAAATTCATGAACAATAATTCTGTTCAGTGATGTGCTAAAGGAATCCTTGATGCTTTTGATAGGGCTTCATTACATTTTGTAGCCACCAAATTAAGGGGGGGAAAGAAATGGGGCCATTTTCATTCTCAACCCTCCTTTGCAGACATATCTTTAGTTCTAAGAGTCATTTTCTCCTTTTTTGAGAGCACAGTGTATTATTGTAGCACATGGTAACCATGCTCTTCCTAAATTAAATCATATCATTTTAATGTTGTGGTCCTATCTTCAAATTAAATACAAGAAATGCATGTGATAATGTGAGGACATCAAAATATAGTTCAGTGGCTCTAAGACACACAGTTCTGCTGTGGTTACAGTGGTACTAGGCCTGGGAAGCATCAGGCTCAAATCTCAGCACACCTGGAAAATCACAAAATGCCTTTTGGCAAGTCATTTCTTTCAACCTAACCTACCTTACATGGGTGTTACGAAGTTAAAGTAGAGGAGAAGAGAAACTCATATTCTGCCCCGAGCTCTTTGGAGGGGGCTGTTTACAGGGCGGTTGAGCTTTTTGTAAGGATAAAAATGTGATAGAGGGGTAGACTTGAGCAAGAAAATATAAAACATTTGTCTACTACTCTCAATGAAATAGAGTGCTTTGCAAAAATAAAGCAACATGTACGGTTTATCAGAAAGTGTGTTACTTCCTCATTCCATCCTGTTTGACTTCAAGTATGAACTTCTACTAAAATGTCATGACAATTCCAAATTGCAACCACAGTATATGTTTCACTTTGCATGATAGTATTAAAATGCTTTCATGTGATGAACTGTGTCCTGGTTATGAAACATTGGCATGTGAACTCATCATTACCAAACAGTATTACAGTTTTTGCTTCAGGGTTTGCCTTCTCCTTCAGATTCAGTTATCATGTATAGCAGATTCTACCACTGCACATCAGATTCCATTGTCTTCCATGCCCTAATTGTGCCCTGGCAAACCAATGTGGTATGATGGTTAGAGTGTCAAACTAGGGAGATTCAAGTTCATATCCTCACTCTGCTATGGAAGTTTCTTGAGTGATCCTGGGCCAGTCACACATAGGGCTGGGCACAAACCACATTTTTGCAGTTTGATTTGGTTCATCATTGGTGACTGAACCACGAATTGAGCAACAAACCTACAGTTCGTGAACCAAATGGGTTCATATAGGTTCATGAGCCATTTAAAGCTTGAACCCCTGCTTTTTGCTCCCTGCAAAAGCAGTGGGGAGCAAAACTGAGCCATTTCAATTTCTGGTTTTGCTCCCCACTTCTTTGAAGTGGAGCAAAGCCAGAAGGTTAAATATGGGGGTGAAGTGCCACCCAGGGGGCATTTCACCCCTTCATTTCTGCTGGCTGTGGACAGCAGACAGGAGGGTGTGAAGTGCCCCCTGGGAGGCACTTCACCTCTTCCTTTATGTTGGCCAGGAAGAGCTCATGTACCATGAACTGGCCAAAGTTCATAACAAACTTTTAGTTCATGAACCAGTTCCGAGTGACACATTCTCAGCATAACCAACCTCACATGGTTGTTGTGAGGATAAAATAGAGGTTAGGCAAGTAGTATAATATGCTTTGGGTTCCCATTGGGAAGAAAGGCAGGGTACAAGGGGTACAAATGATATAAATAAATATTGTGCTAGCTCCTGATACTCCCCAGCTGTTTATACACCCTCACTTCCCTCTCCTCCACTGTATAAACGCTGCACCCATTTAAGCTAATTTTCCCAGAGAACTTGGAATGTTTAAGAACAGGGCTTCCATTTATGTTCCAGTTTAATACTAACTATGGAGCAATGACCTTTTCTGAATTCAGTCTCTTGCAAAGTGCAATGAATATTAGCAGCAATTTCCAGTGCTGCAAGGTTCAAGAAGAGTCGCAAAGGCCTTACAGGATCTCATAACAATTAATTTCATTTCCCTCTTTCTTCATTTACTGATCTCCTTTTCCTTCAAGATGTATTTCCTGAGCTAAAAGAAATTCAAGTTGAATAATGTCTCAATAATGCATTAAAATGTTCTTGTTAAGAGCTGATCAGGCCGGTAATTTGAAACTCCTATCTCAACAACTGCTATAGTTAAACAAACGAATGCATATTACAGATTTTTCTAATATAATTCCATGCTTTTTTATGGTTATGGTTTTGCTTCCATTTGTTTTTCAAAAAATTGAGTGGCAAAGTTGGAAAACGTGCTAGATTTATAGTGTTTGTGAATATTCCTTCCATCTCTGATGCAAGCCATGCTAGAGCACAGGAGGCTCATGTACTCCTCCCGTCGATCTCCAGGCCTTCAGGCATTGCCAGAGTAATGCCTATGGGGAAGCAATTCCGAGCAGGTCTACTCAGAAATCAGCCCATTTTATTCAGTTGGCTTGCTCTCAGCTACATGTTCTTAGGACTGCAGCCTATGCCAACCATGGGATGATCCTCGTGTGGTTAAGAAAGCAACTGCTGATTTTGCTGCCATAATTGTTAGACCACTGCTGCTCTAAAAGTGATTGCATATAAGAAACAAGAAAAAGTGATTGCATATAAGAAGCAAGTATCATTTATCCCTTTTAATTCATCTCCAGGGAATAAATGAAAACAGATTCTTAAAAAACTCTTCTTAACTCTTCTTAACTCTTCAGATAAATTATAGATATTAAAATACAGTATGTGAGAAAAATATATTATGTAAAATGTATATTGTACTGCTCATAGCCTTTGATTTTGTTGTTTAATTCAAGTTTAAATAAAATAAAATTAAAGTATACAGAAATATCTTAGCAGATTTTCTTTGCTGGCTTGATTCGTGGCTTCTAGTATGACCCCAGAACAACACATATATGTGAAGTTCTCCCCCCTCCCCTGAATGGGAAGACAAATAGTTCAATCACTGGATTTAACACATCATCACAACAGACCATATCAGTGCTAGGTCAGGGCTCCCTGTCTTTGCTCATAACTGATTGTTCTCTAGCTAACATGCAATTCAGATTTACTGATCACTCCTGACAAAGATCACTCCCTTTAGAATAATGAACTGGCGTTATTGACACTGGACTATGATAATGTATTGATTTTTTAATTCAATTATCATTAATATTGAATTGTGCTGTAGCCTGAAGACAATCAATCTCTAGGAAGGTCAAATGCTTTTGACTGAGCATCCACTAACATGTCTTTATTCTATTAAGAAATCAATTTCAAGGCCTTAAAACTAGTTCCAATGCAAAACTGGTTCAATGGGATTTTTGCTGATAGTCTCTCTGAAAGTTTAGGATTTGAATCAAGGGTCCAAACAGTGATATGATGCTGATATTTTCTATGTTGACATCTTCCATGACAATTCCTGTGGCAGTGGTATCCAACTTTTTGCCACTGATATGGTACAGTTGTGTTATTTAAGGACCCTTGCATCATGCTTATTGTCTATGCACCATGGAATGAAGGTATGAAGCACAGACAATGGGCTAAGCTGGGCAAATGAATCAACTGTGGTGCCTAAGAGATTCAGCTGGGGCTAGTTCTGCATTGAGAAATTCCTGGAGATTTGGGGGTATAGCCTGGGGAGGGCAGGGTTTGGGGTGGAACCACTGTGTTTTTCCCAGGGCAGGGAGTGTTTTTCCCAGGGCAACTGATCTCTTTTGTATGGAGCTCCATTGTAATATTGGGAGATCACCAGACCCTACCTGGAGTTTGGCAACCCTAGTTGTGACCCCCAAAGATCCATGGTTCAAACCTCAGTCTCTGCCATGGATTCACTTAGTGGGGTTTAGGAAAGCCACTTTCCCCATAAGATCCTCCAAAAAGAGGAATGCACAGAAATCATTTTACGGCTATCTGAGGTGCTATTTAAATATGCCAAGCAGTGGTATCGGCCTTTTGGCCTGACCCTTTCTCATCTAGCCACACCCATTTAGCATCATGCCTGACCACCTTTAAAAACCCCAGACAATTTAACTTAGAAAGTTCAACAGGGAGACAGACTGTACAGGGTAGCAGTTAGAGTGTCATGCTAAGAATGGGGGACCTAGGGTCAGGCAACAGTCTGGTTTTGGGGCAGAACTCTATAGTTTGATGCCAATTTTACCACAAAGTTTTGCCCAAGAATGAGAGTGTCACCATGTGACATCCCTGACACGATGCTAGCGCATTGCATCGCTCTGCCTTGCACCCAGAAAGTTCCCTCTCACCCCCTACAGGCACAGACATCGGACCTGATGGAAGAAGACTTGGTTTTATACCCCACGCTTCACAACCCAAAGGAGTCTCAGAGCAGCTTACATTGCCTTCCCTTTATCTCCCCACAACAGACACCCTGTGAGTTAGGTGGGGCTGAGAGCACTCTGAGAGAGCTGTGGCTGAACCAAGGTCATCCAGTCTGCTTCATGTGGAGGAGGGGGGAATGTGGAGGGTTCTTGGAGTCAAAAGAAGAATCCATTTTTAGTGTGACAGAAACTTTAGATCCAGTGAGAGAATTCTTTTATTTAATTTCAGAGAATGATGAAAGATCTTAGTTTAGATAAGACTTTGTGTTCCTCAGTTTATTCATATGCTTTTCAAAATCTACTTCTATTTTGTGCTTAAGCATTCTATGGTTTTGGTATATTGCTTACGTCTTAGAAAAATGAGCTGTCTATTGTGCCTATTTTCAGGTGGCAAATGGCTCAGAAGTATATGACTCAAACATTTTATGTGTGTTTGTGTAAATCTTTTTATAAATCAGTTCACTTAATTATGTTTTATTTTGGTGACAGATTCATGCAACTTTATTTACACGTATATAGAGAGAATGAAAGAGAGAAAGGGCATGCCACACATAAGAGGTTTCTGACCATAGCATTTGTGGCTTATTAGATTAGGGGGAAAATACTAAACAGGAGAGTGAGTGGGCTTCTATAGAATTGTTCAGTATTCATCTAAGAATTACTTTCAATGGTAAAAAAAGCCTGAAGCAAATGAAATCTAAAGATGCAACCAAAGGAGTGGAGATAATGTGAATGTCTACATTTTGTGTAAATAAGACAATTAAACCCTATTTTAGTAGTAAAAGCTACCTAGTGAATACCATTTAGAAGTTTTTTGGTGGAAGGAGACTGCAAGGATTAAACATTCCATCCTACCATATGAGTGCATTAAGCACCATGAAAGAACACTTGGAGATTTTTCTGAAAAGCCTCAAAACAAAAGCACAGACAATTCTTGCCTGCAGCTTGCAGTCCTTTTTTATTGAAACACTGTGAAGTAGCCTTTCATCTTTGTGGTACTGTCCTGAGCTACTTCCTTCTAAAAAAATTCCATCCAGCAGCTCAAGCCTCAAGAATTGAAAGCCTCTGGCTATTAAAGTGTGTTTTCCCCTCACACAAGATAAGATCCCCACTTATTTCCATATGGCAGTATTGAAAAAGAAAAAAAGAAAAGACCCATTATGTGATTCAAGTACTTTACAGCTTTCTTTTGCCACTGAAATAATTACTGTTTATACAAAGTACTATAGCTAAGGCATTGGCTGTGCACGTTGGCCAGTTTGTTTGACTGAATTAGCAACCGCTTGCTGGGTTCTGCAGTTGCTGTCCCATTAAATAGCCATAGAAATACACTTGCCAGCCAAAAGCTTTATCAGTGGAATGCAGGCATGCAAGAACCCTAGCAAAATCTAAGAATACCATAAAGTAATCTCCAATATTCTCCAAGTAATTATACTAATAATTCTTCTTTTTCTCCAAGACATCTACTCAAAATATATGCTTCCATCTACCCATCCCCTAATGTGGCAGTAATGGATGAAAAAAACATTAAAGAAATTGCTGCATGCTGGTTCATCCTGCTTTATATTTATTTATTTATTAAATTTGACCCCACCCCACCCGCCCCGCAAGCAGGTTTAGGGTGGCTTACACGGATTGGTACATAAATAACAGTTAAAATCTGCATAGAACTCATCTAAAACAAATAAAATCATAAAGTGCTGGCGATGTTTCATTGGTTACCAGGCATAGTACAATATATGCTTTCATGTATAATATGTATACCATATTATAAGTACAGAATATACAATATATAAAATTTACCCCAACTGCATGATCAGTATACTCTATTTTGTGACGTCCTGGTAATGTTGAATTTCAAGATGCACCATGTGGTCCTGAAGACACCTCTTGGATTGTGGAATTTGCACAACTGGGTCAGACCCAGGTCAACAGACTATAAGGAGAAGTTAGGGTTGCCAGGTGCCCCTCAGCCACTGGCAGGGGATGGGAAGGGGTAGAGTTGCCAGATCCAGGTTAGGAAACTCCTGAAGATTTGGGGAGGGACCTTGGGGAAGACAGGAACTTCAATGGGGTACAATGCCATAGAGTCCACTCTCCAAAACAGCCATTTTCCCCAAGGAAAACTGATCTGTATAGTCTGGAGATGAGCTGTAATTCCAGGGAATTCCCCAGGTCTCAGCTGGAGGCTGGCATCCCTAGAATACTCTTTTTTGCCTTATTCCACCAAGCCCAGCAGCAATGAAATTTTACTACTGCCACCATCAAAAGCATATTAAACTTTATATATGGTGTTGGAATATACAAGGTCTATAGTGCACCTACTTGAAGAATAGCCAATAGGGGAATGCTGAAGGACTGCTAGTTAGCATAGCTAGATTAGGGAGTTCCCACAATGTCAAATTATGGCCTTCCTGACTCCTGATTGGCTCTTTGGAGACCTTCTGCTCCCACTGAGCCCTCCTGCCTTTGTTCCTGTCTCTCACTGCAGTCAGTCAGTTAGTTAAGCCTTTCTCCCTCTCCTCTGTTCTATCAGTGTTTATTTCTTCTTTAATAAACTGAGTTATTTTATTTAAACAGTGCTCCATTCCTCTGCATGTTTAAACTCTGCCAAAATAAAGAACTCTAAACATTTCCTAGCAACATACATTTCCCTTGTACAGACTGTAGGCCAAAATGACAAAAATAATGACAAAAATAATCCCCAGCTGCATAAAAACAAAAAGGTAGTTTTACTTGTAATTAAATCCAACATTATGATAACAAAAAAGGTTTAAAAAATGTTTTTTCCTAACTGAAGAAAATTAAAAGGAGTGATACACACAAAACTCTCCCTTAGGTCTAGAACGTCTCTCTCTGACATTAACTCAAGAGATCACATAGCCTAAATTTAAGGCTACAGGATTAGCATCCATCTTTTTGAACCAATTCTGTCTAGGTTACATTCCTGAAGTGCTCACCTTGGCCTCATCTTGTCCCTCCTAGCCAGGGAAAAGACAATGACAGTAGAATCTCTCTAAGGATGCTGCCTTCATATTCCTCGGAAAGCTTCTCAAAGAAAATACTTCTCACTTCTGTACAGAATAATACTTAATTTAGAGTTACTTGACTTCTGGGTGCAAAGCATAAGAGGTTATAGGGGGCAGAGCCTGGAGAAGAGAGTGGTTTTCGAGTGACAAAGCCCCCCCCCCCAATCCTCTCTCCTGTTTCTGCATCAGAGTCTGAGAGCACCCCATGACTGACACAAGGGTAGATGCACTGAAGTCAATAGGACTACTGTCATGTAAATCTGCACTCCCCCCCCCCCCCCGGGTATTCCATGGAAGAGAGGTGAAAGGAAAGAGGCTGAAAGGGGGCAGAGTACTTGGCAGAGAGATTGTGGAGCTGTCAAAAAGGAGCCAGAACTTCGGATACACACTTATATGCATGGGCAAAAGACAAAAAGAAGAATGCCGCAACAATCTGAATGATGGACCATGGGGCAAGCATGCAGTGAAGCTGGTTCAGAGTGGGATGTCTGATCAAAACATCCTGCAGCTATTTAAACCACTGCAAACAGAGGTACAGCCAAATCATGCCAAGCCTCCAGTGTGACCACAGCCTGAAAGCTAGCATGAAAAATCTGATTTAAAGAGTTCTACCTTCATGGCAAGACTGTTCTAGGTTTATCTCTGACTACATATTAGTCATGTCTCTTTCAAAGCCATAAATTCAACACATTACCTGTGGAGTGAGGTGGCATTTCACCACTTTTAAGTTTGTTCACACATCACACTTGCAAGTAATTTATGTTGCAACAGGGCACTATGTGATTTTCTAAAGAAAAACACAAACACACACACAGTTTCAATAGCTATGGTTAAAATTTAAACTTCAACAAAAATCAACCAGCTTATTAATGGAGACACTTTGTCTGACTAAAGCTGATGTGCTGAAATATCTTCTCCTATAAAATTAAAATTCACTGGAACAGTTAATTATTTTCTGGCAAGCCTCCAGAAAATATAATGCAAACAAATTAAACCCTATTGTATCAAGTTCCACTGGAGGTAACAGCTAGAAGATAGTTGCCTAAGGATGGCAAGCTAACTTCAGGCAGGATAAAATAATGGAAGGTATCATTGGCAGCTTAAGGTAGGCTTAGTTAAAGCTATTAGTGCTTTGACAGAAATCATCTTTTGCTAAGCAAAAGCCCTTTCATCCAGTAGAATA
Organism: Lepidodactylus listeri; assembly: GCA_029233225.1. Lineage (NCBI taxonomy): Eukaryota > Metazoa > Chordata > Lepidosauria > Squamata > Gekkonidae > Lepidodactylus > Lepidodactylus listeri. The sequence goes on from JARCFY010000006.1 coordinate 55,627,352, forward strand.
TGTACTTTCACAACAGGCCTTCTAGGCAGGGCTTCATATGCAAGACAGAGAAAAAATTGTCTGTGAAATAGAATTATCAAAATAGGTCCGAACGTTTCTGCCTCACAGAGTACAATTACACACCAAATATGTTGTTGGAAATGGAAGAAGAAGGCGCAACACAGTCTCAGACAGAACAGGATATGACTGCAAACACTTGATCCAGAATTTTGTAACTGGCATTGTAGAGAAATCAGTTCTCGCTGCATTGCTGTTAATAAGTTCAATGAACTCCTCTTGTGCTGTCTCAGGAACATCTTCAACTTTGACTGTGAATGGGCTTCTGGCAAGTGCAAATGGGGTGTCAGGTAGATTTGGAAAGTATGATGAAATTTCATCTGCAAGCATGTGCAAGTGTTCTTTCACAGAAATTATCATCGTAATCCTTTTGTCTGGTTCAATGACATGTCAATGTCAATGACATGACTAATATGTAGTCAGAGATAAACCTAGAAAGCAGATAAGGCAGGCAACATATAAATTTTATTTTCATCCATTTTTTTTGCCAAAGCTGAAGTTTCATTTGGAATGATCAGATCTTTTCAGACAAATTGGGGCATGTTGCATTTGGTCCTTGCAGTGATAAATTTAACTCATTCAAGATGGCAAAGATGTCAACCAAGTAAGCTATTTTCTGCCGTTCACTTTTATCACTGAAAAGTGCTTCGAACTGCGGTCTTGCTTTCTGATTAAAAAATGTTTTGAGTTCATCACAAAGCTCAAAAACACGTTTTAAAACTTTTCCTCTCGACAACCATCTCACTTCAGTGTGAAATAGCAGAGCATTGTTCTGCGCATCCAACTCGTTGCACAGTTGCAAAACAGTCAACTGTTTAAAGTGCTCGCCTTTACAAAATTGACAGAAATCACACTTTTCATTACTTCTTGTAACTCTTGTGGCAGTGGAATACATTTTGCTTTGAAAATAAACATGGAATCACAGTAGGCAAATAACAGTAATAGTTTTTAAAGAAGTAGAATGAGCAGTAAAGTTGTATGGGAGTGAAAAGAAAGTCTCAGGCAATGTAACTTGTTTGTCAGTTTGCAATCCTTGTAGAAACCTCTGACTCAGCAGCATTGGTTTACACTTAATACACACTTAATACAGTTCATTGTCATATTTCCAAAAATACCCCATGGCTCTACTAAACCTTAGATTGCAGTATTCACTATTAACATCCTAATGACACCATCACACAAGATCTATTATGGAATGGTGTAGGAACCAGGGGCTTCACTCTCGGCTCTGCGTGTCAAAACTTGCAGGGGCTCCAGGCTTCAAGCTGGCAAGGAGCAGCTTGTCTAGTTAGCAAGATTCAAAGCACTCTGCTCTTCAAAGGCTCATCTCTTCAGTCTCCAGTTCAGCTCTGGGGGAAGGGAAGGAAGCACCCATTAACAACACTGCTCCACACTTCAGTTTTTAGAAAGCCTGACAAAGTTGATTAAAGAAAAGTAACAAATCACTGTATGGTAACAGTGAGAAAACAAACTTACCAGTGTCCACAACATTTTGTGCTGTCAGACCCACATGACCTGGAGGGTGAATAGCTAATGGGTTTTCATAGCAGTTGGTCCTCAAGCATCAGAATAGGCTTGGGTACAGTCATGACACATCTCTCTGCATTATTTCAACCGCAGAGTTTATTTGTTCCCAGTCTGTTGAAACAATCAAGAAGTGAAGCTGCTGTCATAATCTGTGGTGTCACCAGTGGCATCACAGCACCAACTCCCTTTATAAAAACACTTTTGTTCATGTGCTATAGTGATATAGTGATGTAATACTACAAGACCTGCCCGCTTCCTCCTTTGTAACTAGCTGATTGGATAGAAGTCCTCCCTCCCTGTTGAGTTTGAATGCATAGTATGGGATTGGCTGGGATGATTTAAAAAACAAAAACAAAAACACACAGTTCACTGGTGGGATGATACTTGTTGATTTTTTTCCGGTAGCCATTTTGGGACCAGAGGATCTCCAGTGCAAAAGTCAAACTGACAAATGGTGCTTCTTGATGCCATGGAAAAGATTTTTCTCCAATGTTCAGGGTTACTACCCACAATGAAAAGTGTTTGTTTTGGATAGTTAAGTTCATGCCTGGTTGGCTGAAGGGTTCTCATCAGGTGATTCTCCAATCAGTGGTAGGTTGATCTAAGCACATTTGCAATAATTGCCTTTTTTCTCCACAGAAAGAGATAGGAAGCATCTGAAAACAAAATGGTGCCTGCACAAGAATTGCAATTAGATGACACTAAATTCTAAGAAATATCGGTTAGTAAAACAAACCCTTGGAGGAAAGCTGCTTGCAAAAAAGAAGGAAAGGAAAGGAAAGGAAAGGAAAGGAAAGGAAAGGAAAGGAAAGGAAAGGAAAGGAAAGGAAAGGAAGAGAAAATCTGTGGAAACAAGGCACTATATCAGTATTTTAAAAGTAAAGAATGAAAACAAACCAAAAAATTGCACACTGGATAACGGGAGACAGGATGGCACTTTTAGGAAAAAGTATGTCCCTTGAAAAGAACCTTTTCCTATATATTTTAAAGAAGAAGATCTATTGCTAGGATGGACAGGTGGCTTTGGAGAACAGTCTTCTTATATCAATATAAGCTTTCTCCTATTTATATGATAAAAAATAAACAGGAAATATTTGTCTCTGATTGCAAATCTATATTAATGAAAGTGAATGTGGTGAAAAATGAAGTCAGGGTGGAGGAGAAAGTGGGGTAGAGGGAGGCAGAGGCGGGGAGGGATAGAAGGGAATTATGGAAGGTAGCCATTGATGGGTATCAGTGGGCAGAACAAAAAAACCTGATTGAACTATTACACTAAAGGCATAAAGGAACTCCAAATCACTTTGGGGGGGAAATAAAAATGTAAGTAGAATAAAAATGTAATAGAAATGTAAGGCATAAGAATTTCCTTTGCAGTATAAAATGTGTTATTGATTCTGATCTTTAAAAAGTTGTTCATAGCAAGATAATATTTATGCCTTCGATTTTTCTGTGATGCATCTGATAACTGCACACGGCAGAATAAATTATAGGAAAGATTTTTTTCTGATTTTATGTATAATTCTCTGTGTGCACTGACATGGAAGAAATAATAATTAGCAGAAGTATACTCTGAATTCACACTCCTTTTGTACAGCATTTTTGCAGGATGAAAAATTGACAATGTATTATATAAAATTTAATCAAGCATGATCAAGTCCTTTATACCTGTTTTTTGTTTTGTTTTACCATTTCTGGAAATTATATTTAATACAAATTTCTGATGCACTGGTTCTGTATTAGGATAAGTATTGTAAGGGAAGAGGGAGAAAAGAGATAACAGGAAAGCTGGAGAGGAAAAGGTTATAGCACTTCAGGCAATGGACACCATGTCATATAATACAGGGATAAAGAGGAAGTGGTCAATTTGGGAGCAATTATAATTTCACATTAATCTTCACTTTGCTCAAGGATAGCAAGATAACTGAAACTTCATCATATCTACAAAAAGCTTGTGTTCCCTATGTCATGTTTATTTTTAAATTAAAACTGTTCCATGTGCTGGATACAGCTGCCCCTATCAAGAGATAAATCATCATCCCAAAAGAGCTTCTTTTTTTGCCATTAGGTAACCGCTGACTTAGGGTGAGCCCATAAGGTTTTTGAGGCAAGAGACATTCAGAAGTGGTTTGCTATTGCCTGCCTCTGTGTCAGAACTCTAGTATTCCTTGGAGGACTCCCTTCCAAATGCTAGCCAGGGCCGACTCTGCTTAGCTTCTGACATCTGACAAGACCAGGCTAGCCTGGGCTATCCAGGTCAGGCCCTAAATAGCTACCCTATCATTTATGGATATCTGATAAGGACCTACTTTGTGCTGTATGAGGGATGCATTTATGAAGAATAAAGTCCTCACTGGATAACTTTAGGTCCTTAGTTAACATGGAAAAATATTTTCAATGATCGCAAATCTCAAAGAAATTTAGTTTGTAAATGAGTCTTCTGACAAAAGTTCTGAAATTTCTGCATGGCAGTGATTTTAGCCAAATGCAGCTGATAATATCACAAGGAGGGTTAGCCACCTCTAGGTGAGGTCTAGAGATCTCCTGGAATTATAACAGAGCCCCAGACAACAGAGATCAGTTCCCCTGAAGGAAACGGCAGCTTTGGAGGGCCAACTTTATGGCACCAATCCCTGCTGAGCTGTCTTCCTTTCCTAAACTCTACCCTCCACAGGCACAGCCCCCAGATCTGCAGGAATTTCCCAAACTGGAGTTGGCAAGCCTAATCGCAGAAAGACCTCTTAACCTCAGAAATGCTTACATAAAGAACCCTTAGTCTTTTTCATGTTACTATATATGAGTACCACTCTTTTGTTCTATTTTATACTATTTATAGACTCCTGGTTTTATTTTATTCTATTGGAAGCCTTGAGTGCCCAGCCCAGGAAGAAAAGCATGATATTGACAACAATGGCCAAAAAAGTTATTAATAATAGTTTGTGGCTCAGTATTCTGTGGTTCTTACTGATAACTGTAATATGCTCCCTCTGAAGAGAATTCAAGACTTTGAAGAATTCAAGAACTTCAGAAAATGTTGAACTAGATTTTCTTACCATATTGCATAAATATCATGTTTATTTGCTCCTAGTCTATTTCTAAGCCCAATTCAAAGTGTTTGTCTTGAGCTGACTTTTAAAGTTCTAAATGATTTGGGGTCTGTATATCTTTAAGCTCTGTTATGGCCTTTTGGACCATCCTTCATGGGGGGATATCATTGGGGGGCCCACTCTATGCCCAATGCCCATCAGAATTACAGTAAGCAAATATTCAGGATAGCAAAGCAGACCTCAAGGGGGGAACTGCAGCCTCTTGATCTCAAAGGGATTTTCTGATGGTATTAGTGGTGTGCGTGGTATGAACACTAATAACACTCCCCCAAGCACTGCCTGTGAGCAGTGTGGCCTCAGTGGTGTTCCTGTGCAGGGCCTTCACTTGCAGTCTAGAGCCACTGCAGAGTTTGGGTGGGTTGAGGTTCTGCAGCAGCATCACTGGAGCCCCCACTTTGAGGAGAAGCTTGTGGGCTGGGAAGCCAGGAGGGTTGAAGGTGTTGAGGAACTCTACAGGGTAGTGAACCGCATCATCCATTTGCACCACCAAGTCCACAGATCTATACTCCATTTCTGCCCCCTCGAAGGAGTTAAGTAGAGTTTCATTAATGATGGCAGTCCTGTCATTCTTGGGGGTCAGAATGGCATGCTCACACAGGCTGTCCATGGACTTCTTTGTGATACTGGCAATATCAGGGTAGATCCTGGCTGTTAGTTCTGGTAGGGTCCTCAATACTGAGGCCAGGCATGAAGGGATGGTCAGTTTTCTGTCGGACTGGGGATACTCTCCATCCCCTATTTTCATTAGAAGTTCAGAGAATTCCCCAGTGGACACATCACCTCTCAGGCGGACCCTCATGTTTGTCCTTAGTGAAAGTTTCCTGATGAGTGGCCACAGGTACGGTGCCTTGACACACGCATACACTTCATCAGCTTGAGTTCCCCTTGGCACTACTGGCAGAGTGTGCCAGAAGTCTCCAACCAGCAGCACAGTGACTCCCCCCATCACTCCATTGTTGCCCCTGATGTCTTTGAGGGGTGGGTGGGAGTGTGTCCAAAGCCATTGGAGAGGCTGGCCCAGCAGCATTGCTAAGGTGTTTCTGCTCAGGCAGCCTCCCTGATGGATTAAAGTACCCTGGCCCTGCTCCTACACCTGACAGACACCTGCCTGTCTGGTGTTGGGACGGAGTGTGTTTAAAGACATTGGGGAGGCTGGACCAGCAGGATCACTAAGGCGTCACTGCTGAGGTGGGCTCTCTGATGGCTTTAAGCACCCTGCACCCATTGTTGCACCTGACAGTCATCTGTCAGGTGTAGGAGGTCGGAGGGATGTTTGAAGGCATCAGAGAGGCTGGGCCAGCAGCACTGCTGCACCTCACTGGTGGTTGGCCATTCCTGATTTCCTCAACTGTCATTAGCTCTCTGCAGTATCCTATAACACCTGTAACAGACCTTGGTGCCTCTCTTTTGAGAGCCAGTTTGGTGTAGTGGTTAAGTGCACGGACTCTAATCTGGGAGAACCGGGTTTGATTCCCCACTCCTCCACTTGCACCTGGCTGGATGGCCTTGGGCAAGCCATAGCTCTGTACCAGCTGTTCCCTCAAGGACAGCTTGGGAAAGAGCTCTCTTAGTCCCACCTACCTCACAGGGTGTCTGTTGTGGGGAGGGGAAGGGAAAAGGAGTTTGTAAGCCGCTCTGAGACTCCCTTGGGGAGTGGAGGGTGGGGTATAAATCCAATCTCTTCTTCTCTTCTTCTTCTCTCTTCTTTTAACTCTGTTGGCTTTTTAATGCCTTTGTCTCCCTGTGCTTCATTTTGTACCAGGATTTGCCTCCTTCTCCAGTGTTAAATTAAAGTGATTGTTATAGGCATTAGACCAGAGATAGAACATTCGCAGTTTTAGACAGATGCAGAATTTTTTAAAGGTTCTTTCTCAGCACAGTGTTATAGCAACAGCTAGCATAAGTTGCTCTTTAAAGGTTCCTTGTTTGTCCTTTCAGTTTACTGTGACTATACATACCTACATATATATATATATACACATACATATATAATATCTTTCTTTATATATAATTGAGTAGTGGGGTGGTACTTTCTGAACATTCCACATGCTCCTAAATCAGTTGGCTCCATGATTTGTCACTCAGAAGCTGTCCCTATCCACTGGCTGTGTTGTCTGAGTCTCGCCTCCAACATTCTAAACAGTTTGCTGTTCCTCCCCCCCCCCCCCCAATAGCCAGTCGGAACACAGAGGTTGTTTGCATATGCAGCCTGATTGGCCTTTGCCCCTAAAATTCTAAACAGTTTGCTGTTGTGTCCTGAGGTAAAATACATATTCCAATCTTCCCTCAAATAGTAACTGTAGTTGCCAATCTCCCTGTGGGGCCTGGAGATCTCTCAGAAATCACCGTGTTCCCCAGCCATTTCCCCTACAGAAAATTTCCCAGCTATTACAACTGATCACCAGATGACCACGATCAGTTCTCCTGGAGACAATGGCTGCTTTGGGCAGTGGACTCTATGGCATTATACCCTGCTGAAGTCCCTCCCCACCCCAAAACATGCCCTCCCCAGGCTCTACCCCTCAAATCTACAGGTATTTCACAACCCAGAATTGGCAACCCTGTAACTGGCTATGGAACTGCTTTCCAGACCCTTGGAATTTTTCTTCCCTGCCCACCAGGAGTGCAGCCATGCCTTAACCCACCCACCCAGCTCTTCCTTCCTTTCTCTCCCCTTTTGCATACAGTTTACACCTGCTTAGTTCACAGGCCAGCTCACAGAGTAATGTTCTGTGCACATGCACAGAGAGCCTTACTGTGTTGGGGGGGATTTAACCCCCTTTCCATTTTTGCTTAAGGATCTCAGATTTTTCTGCAATCCCCCCCCCATTTGCTGAAAAATCTTCTTTCCATGTGAATGGGCCCAATCTATAAATTTAAGTATCTGCAGACAACACCCTTCACTATCAGATTTATAGATTTGATTAAAGTAGGATTTCAAGTGGAAAGGTGGCATAAGCTAATGTTTCTTTCTATGGAGTATAGCTAGAATTAAAATGGCAAATGATCACAAAATTCATTATGAAAAACAAAAAGAGGAAAGGATATTTAGGAATACCAAGCATTAAATGGTACTAGTATGCCCTGTGGTACATAAATGAATAGTTAATCAACATATATAAAGCTGATGTAAAGACTGAATTATCTTTCAGTCTGGAGAGTTAACAAGGTCCTCCAAAGACTAATGGGAAAGTACATTTGGAACTCTGCAAGTAATCGTTCATAATTTACAACTTACTTAGGAGTTACAATACATTCAGAGACAGAATCAGTCCACCAGATTGTCAATAGCTACTACGATATATAAGGAGATCAGGCATCCCACGTCACCTACTGCTCTGCTTATTCATTGCCCACTGGCCCACAGAGGGCTGGTGGGAGAATTTTTTTTTTAATGCACCACCAGATGTCACTTCACGCAAATATGGTTTTACCATAGTTTTGCCCATCGTTCGAGAGCATTGTATTAACATCATGACAGGAACATGACATCATTTCCAGTATTCATCGGAAATTATATCGCACTGATTACCTGCTTACATTGCACTGATACCATTCCCCCACACACACTGGTTGCCAGCAAGTCATCACAATATTTATATGACGATATCAAATGTAAGATGAATAACTCATCTACACTATGAAGACTTGCAAATTCTTGCCAATTTGACATTTTTTAAAAATATGTATTGATTAGGATTACAAATGAGGAATTCAATTATATATGAGAAAATTACAACAACTGGAAAAATAAAAGATCTGGTTTTAAAATATATAAGATCTTGTGGAACTTTTGCTGCAAATCAAAGCAGCATAAAAAACATCAAAGGTGCACCATAACCGGTTTGCAAATCATTTTACAGACAAAATTTGCTTATATCTACTTGGACCCTGTTGCCACAGAGCCTGCACTACAACTACAGGAGTTCAGTCTACTCATAAATGTTTGGAGGAGATTCAGTTATTGTCAACAATTTGCTCAGAGTGCGGTGGTCTATCGCCTATATACTCTGTCCTCACTAGGGTTGCCATGCACAGTTTAGCAACCATTGTGAGTTAGTGGGAATGGAGACATAGAGGTGCATTTAGTGATGGCATGACATCATTCCCAGGGGAAGTGGCAGGGGAAGCCTTTTTAGGAATCACCAGAATTTATTTATTTTATTTTTATTCCACCATACCCCACAAGAGGGCTCAGGGCGGCTCACAACTTGCAAACATAACGGTCTAAAAGTTTAAAACGTAAAGTGATAAAAGATTAAAATTCAGTTCTATACATAAATCACGATGGCATAAAATATAAAGATACTAAGTAGGAGGTCAATATATAGAACTGTTTACCTACTGTTGTTTTCCAAGAATACCTAGCAAGAATGTATGTCACCCTTATATCAATAGCACATCTGTTAACAAGCTTTTCATTTCTGAACATAGTTATTTTCAGAATTACAAAGAGTACAATGAAAATATTGAGTCTCTGTGTCTTCATTGTTCTATTGAAAGCTTTGAACTTGCAGTGTGTGTATGGATACACAGAGATATTAATGTTATTTATTTGTATAGAACAAAAATGAAGAATGGTAATAAGAAAAATGATTCTGGATGACACAGAACAATTGTTTGCTTTTTTAGAATATTTTCAGTATGAAAATACAGGGTTAGATCTGACCAGTTTTTCCTCTGGTGACAAAGAAAGCATATAGTTCCCTCTGACCACCAGAAAGGCTGAAATGGGGATCTTACAATCTGCAAAAGATATGTGGGACAGGAGCATGAGTAAGTAGACGCAATCAGGTGAGATTGAGTGATAAAGCTGGCTTGATCCAACAGAGCTGCGGTCACACACACTAAATAATCCACTTTCAGTGCACTTTCAGTGCACTTTCAAACTGGACTTGCCAGTTCACACAGTAAAAATCCAGTTTGAAAGTGCATTGAAAGTGCACTGAAAGTGGATTATTTAGTGTGTGTGACCGCAGCGTCTTACAGTCTTTGTGCCTGGTATAAAAAGTTTGTTCCTGAGCAGTAGTCAGTGTTATGGCAGATGACTGACACATTTCAAAAAGTCAGAGCCAGGGATATTAATCTGCACTGTCATCTCTATACTCAGTAGAACCTCATGGGACAGTGGTACCCTCAGTCCCCCACACCTCAGGAGTGGCATCAATCAGGAGCCATCCTCTGGCATGTTTTCCTCTCTCTAGTGTGTGCCATCACCAGCATGGGGCTTCTTTTCAGTACCCCTCCAACAAGGATGCTGCCTCCAGGTAAGTCTTCTCCCAATAATGCCCTGGAAGACTTGTCCTCCCCTTCCTACTCCTCTTTCCCAGCTGGACCCCAGCCTTTATCAGGTTCTAGCCTGGGGGAGGGGAGGTCACCCCACCAACTGTATCCTCACCCCACCCAGCCACTTCGAAGACTGGCCAGGCTGACAGCAGCACAGGACCAACATGTGGCTCCTGCTGTGCCCTCTCACACGCACCTTCAGAGATTGTGCTTCAAGTTAGAAGCTGTCCTGGGGGGAAAGCCTGTCAGGTGCCAACCTAGCAGTTCGAAAGCAAGAAATTGCAAGTAGATAAATAGGTACCACTTTGGTGGGAAGGTGAAAGCGTCCCATGCGCCTCGGCATTTAGTCATGCTGGCCACATGACTATGGAAAAAGTCTTCTGACAGTGCTGGCTCTTCGGCTTGAAAACGGAGATGAGCACTGCCCCCTAGAGTTGGATTTGACTGGCTTTCGAGCAAGGGAAAACTTTAACTTTACAGGTGTCATAGGGACTTGAGACCAGAACCTGGGGGGCAGCATCACTAAAGCCCTGTACCACATACCATCAGAATCACTCATGTTCATGGAAGAGCGGTCAGCTTCTCTGTTCCACAGCCCTCTTGTGAGAATGGCCAGCAGAGCAAGTAGATTGTGTAATTAATGGAACACCCTTTTGCTCAGCTGTCAGATATGTCAGTACTGTGAGGATCTTCTAAACTCCATTTCAGAAGCTGAAGTAAGTTATATAAGTCACAAGGATTTGATCCCTAGATAGTTGTCAAAGTAGCCTTTGTCATCCATGAGATGACAATGGAAACCATGTATGTGTGAGACTTCTGAATAGATCCAATAAGTCAGGCCTTGTGGTTCAAAACAAAGTCTTTATTTCTTAATGGTCTTTCAGGAACACTTGCTTTGTTTGTGATAATGTATGCAGTAAGGAGGGGATTCATATACTGTATTCAAACAGGAACAAAAGCATAGGTACCAATCAGAAGGAGAATGTTCAGGCGCCAAAAATCTACCGTTACTTTCTCAGGGAAAAATAGGCGCGCAAGCTGAAGCTAAATTCCCACTATGACCCTGTGTGAAACTACTTGCCGGCCCCCACATAAGACATCTGGAAAAGCACAGCCCAGTTGCCCAAGGTTACAATAGGAATCAACATAGATAATAGAAGTCTAGCAAAACACATGAGCTCACCCAGAGGAGGGGGGAGTGGAAAGGAGGGGAAGGAGGGGGAACTGAGTCGTCAGAGTAGGAACTGATGCCAAGGTCCCGCCGGGATCTGTAACCGGGGAAGTTACAAGGAAACAAAACATGACAGGAACCTGACAGTATGGCCCATTCCCAGGTCATTTCTAACACCCCTCCACCTCTTCTGGCACCTCTGAGGCATAAGGTCCAATAGTTCTTGTTAGTGCCCTGTTCCTAACTCTGCACATAACCTTAAAAGGGCTGTTTAAAATCCATATGATTCTGGAAAAAATGGCTAGTTAGTGTGAAGCTTTGTGGAGGGAACATTTGCGTATCCTCCTTTCTGATTCCTCCATAATGAACCCCCCTACCTATGAAATCTCTGAAATGAAGAGTAACAAGAAGGGGAAATGTGTGGCCCACCTCACCAGAAAATCCATGTAAGGTTTGAACTAGTTAGCCATTATACTTTTCACCCTAACTTTTGTACCTCTTCTCCTCAATTACCTCATTTGTTTATATTTGTGCGCTTAGAATAAACTTCTAAACACTAGATCTTAAAACTCAAGAGTTCTGGTTAAGCTTTCCCCATAGCAGAACCACTCCACTGACACTACTTGATGTCTAGTAAAGACAAAGAAAGGACACCTTCTAGCAGGGAAGCTGAGCTTGGAATTAGAGCAAGAGGCAAAGAGGGGTAAATGTGTGTCTTCTTGAGGTTGTGTGGTTCCTGAGATGTTTGGAGTGTATCTTTCTGAAAATCTCCTTCTAGCTTTTTGTGAAGCTGAGAGGGGCTTCAGCCAAGGTGAGTCATCTGCCTTCCATTGTCCATCTGGGAGTGGGGGTGGAGCCACAGATCACAGCTGTAAGGCAGAGTTCTTTAGAGCTCTGACTCTGTAAGAGGGTACACAACGTTCCAGGGGCTTACATCCACTGCTTTTAGGCGAGTGCCCTGTTTCAGCCCTTCAGGACAGCCTCACTCTTTTGCTGGGAGCTCTTCTGCTGCTCTGGAGAGTGAGGGTCTTGAGACTGGAGGGCATCGGACTGAAGAGGAGTGATATAATCCCTTAGATAGGCCCCTTCCTTGGACAATGGACCAAAATTGTCTTATACTCTAGATACTCCTCTGGGAGTGGGTGGTGGTGGGCTTTTAGTAGTGGGTGATTCAGTTATTAGGATTATATACAGTGATGTCTGTGACAGCTATTTTGACTGTATGGTGACTTACCTGCATGGTAAAAAGTTTGCATACATTGTGTGCTCTCTAGATAGGCTGATAATGTTGAGGATGAATCAGAGGCTGTGGCAGAAGTTGGCAGCCAGGTGCAGCTGGTCCAGAGTGGAGGCAGGCTTTCTCTTCCTGGGGCTTGCCTGGGTGACAGCTGCTGCCGATGAAGCCACTCGGAGTGCCTCTGCCATACTTGTCATCACCCCAGGCTTTTCCAGCCTCCTCCCAGCCTACTGAGGTCCTTTCAGTGTCGCTTGCTGCACCTGTGAGGCTGTTGCTGCTGGGCTGGTTCCTTCCAGCTTCCCTGTGGGCCACCAGTGCCTCACAGTCACCGTTGTTGCTGCCTACCATTTCATCAGGGCTGTGGGGAGGCTTTGCAGTGTCCAGCCAGTTCCCACAACTGGCACAACTGCGACAGACTCTGACAGGGTTCCTGTGGGTTCCCCCCGATGTCTGGGTGAGTTGGGTTTACCCAGTCTGAGTGCTGGCATTGGGGCCTTGTCAGGATGATTAGCAACAGATAAATACCTGGAGCATAAAACCCCTGATATCACAAGTGTACTAAAAATTAGGAATAGGGTTTGGATCATTGACACTGCAATCCCAGGGAACAGCAGAATAGAAAAGAAAGAACAGCAGAAGATCACAAAATACGAAGACCTACAAATAGAGTTAGAGAGCCTCTAGGAGAAGAAAGTGACCATCATGCCAGTTGTCATCGTAGCCCTTGGAGCAGTGCCTAGAAATCCCAAGAAACAGCTGGACATATTGGGCACATTTCAAAGCACTGCTTCTTACCATTAAAGTTATAGACAGCGCAGAGTTGGTGTACTTGAAGGATCATCCCTCCCATAATGTCCAGCCCACTACTTAAGATCCTCTTCCCCACCACTGTCTCTGTACCTCTGCCTGCAGAGGTGAGGCAGGTGGCTGGTTACCACAGACGAGGCTTTTTCTAGGGTTGCCAGCAATGCCAGACCAAGTCTGGCAATCAGCAGGAGGGCTGGGAGGAGGGACATGTGGAGGGTGATGTTGGAGATGCCAGCAACATGACAGTGAATATCTCTAGGGATTGGCAGAAATTTTATGGTAAACCCAGAAGTGATATAGTGAAGCAGAGGCTGTAGATGTTGTTGTTTTTTTTAAAAAAATTCTCCTGCTGCCTCTTAGCGCAGCATCAGGCATCAGCACAAGGCCACCAACCATAGCAGGAGGCCTACCAGCAGAACAAGTACATGTAAAAAAAGATTATTTTTCCCTAAACAAAGATAATTAAACTACTCAAACTATTTTATGAAATACACAATTCATATTATCATATACACAATTCATAAATACACAAAACAAATATTTTATCATATACACAATTCATAAATACAAATTCCAAAGCTATTCATATACCAACAATATCAAAATTCAAATTCACAAATCATAGGGCAAAAAACCAAATGTTCCCACAGTCCATCAAAGGCTCATAAGTCACTCTGTTGAAGGTGCTTGGGTGTCTTCAATTTTCAGAAACAGAAGCCACGTTCCAAGTAGAAACTAGACAACTGAGCCACAACACTGATGTCCAAAGATGGTGGTCCCGAAGAAGTCCTCCTGTGGGCACATTAGCAATGTTGTTCCATGTTTTGCCTGGCAAGGCTTTTTCAAGTAGAACCACTTTCTCAGAACAGGATGTCACTGAAACCAAAACTCAGGCATATTCTTCCAATACCTGTTCAAGGCTTTCTTCTGGTTTGTAACAAAGAAAACTAAGAATTTTAAGGCAAGCCCTTTTGGTGACAGTGAAATTAAGGAAGGCAAGGAGGTAGGATAATACACATAATCTCAGAACACTACAAAGAGATGCATTTACAGAGATTTCACATAAAGGGGTTGCATAGAGAAAAAAGCAAAAGACATTACAGGGTATAATTTTTATTGGAAAATATTCACAAGGAAAGGAGATAAGCATCCTTCTTCCTCCTGCTGCTGGTTCTCCAGTGAAATTCTCTGCCACAGCAGGTCTGGTGGCAGTTGTGGCAAGCCTTTCAACTACTGATTAGTTTTCAAGTATCTGGCTGCCACAATTCTACAAAGTGCTCTGAAGCCCACTGAAATTCAAGGATTTAATTATGCTTAATTCTGTAGGATTGTGACCATTTTGCTTGCTCTGTAATTCCCTAAAATAGTTACCCATTTTTAGAAATTGGTTAAAACAGTTTTTCCTATATTTAAGTGATTGATACTTATTTTAATTACTTCTTTATTTTTAAAATACAACTAATTCAAAAGTTTTCTGAGACTGAGAAGTTTGGTGTAGTGGTTAAGTGCATGGACTCTAATCTGGGAGATCCGGGTTTGATTCCCCACTCCTCCACTTGCACCTGGCTGGATGACCTTGGGCAAGCCATAGTTCTGTACCAGCTGTTCTCTCAAGGACAGCTTGGGAAACAGTTCTCTCAACCCCACCTACCTCACAGGGTGTCTGTTGTGGGGAGGGGAAGGGAAAGGAGTTTGTAAACCGCTCTGAGACTCCAAGTGAGTGAAGGGCGGGGTATAAATCCAATCTCTTCTTCTTCTTCTTCTTCTTCTTCTTCTCTTGTTTGGTTGTTTGTGTTCCTAATTTTTTCAGAGGGCACAGAAACTGGAAAACTTACTTTATACCTAAATAAGAAAGGAATTGTACGGCGCCTTAGAGACTAACAAAATTTGTTCCATCATAAGCTTTTGTGAGTCAGAGTTCATTGGATGCAAGAACCTGTTTGTTTTGTACTTGTTTCACTTTGGACTGACCCCTTAGAGAAATTTCAGTGCCTTATACAGCTTGGAAAGTCAATACTTTCCTTACTCCAATAATGTGCATTCTTTATAGTAACTTCTATTCATCTGGTCTTCATTACCTAGCAAAACCTTACCTGAGCTTCGTTTGCCTCTGAACAATGTGGTCAAATTAATAAATGATCCATAGTAGAAATAGTAATTTTAAAAAGTATATGCTCTTAAACATGAACAGTGATCTGTGAAGATTTCAGTATTTTTATATCAACAAGAGACCCATATCTTCAGATTATGATTACTCAGTACTCTCTGAAAACTAATCTCTTATTAGAAATATGTAGTTGCTTTTAAAAAATGTTGGTTAAACCATACAGTTACTATTAATTAAACCTTTTTTGTATAAGAGCCAGCATGGTACAATGGTTAAGAGCTGTGGACTCTAATCTGGAGAACCAAGTTTGATTCCCCACTCCTCCACATGAAGCCTGCTGGGTGACCTTGGGCCAGTCACCGTTCTCTCAGAACTCTCTCAGCCCCACTTACTTCACAAGGTGACTATTGTGGGGAGAGGAACGGAAGGTGACTGTAAGTAGGTAGTTGCAAAAAAAATCAATATTTTTCAGGTTTAGGTATATTAAACTTGAAAAATATCAATATTTTCCAATAATTCTGTATTCCAATACCAGTATGGTATTTGGATTCAGGATTTTTCAGAAATCCAGATTTTTTGGGCTCCATTATACCCTGTGGGGACCATTGACTACAATCTGGGAGTATCCAGGGATGTACAAACTACAGTCTGGGAGTATCCAGGGATCTGGAGGGCTGTTTTTTGAGGTAGAGGCACCAAATATGCAGCATAGGCGCTAGTGCCTCTCCTCAAACCCCCCCCCCCCATCCTCCAAAAAGATTTGACGAGGGGGTCCAATTCTGTGAGCCCTTCAAAAGGTACCCCCATCTTCCATTTGTTTCAGTGGAAGGGGGAAAGCATTTAAAGGGATTGCAGTCCCTTTAAATGTCTTTGGCAAGCTGTGAAGATGTTTAAAACTCCGAAGATGTTTAAAAGGCTTGCAGTCTCTTTAAACACCTTCTCCAACCAGCACGTTCACCTGGAAAGTGATTTTTGGGATTTTGGGGGCTCAGCTATTTCAGATAGCAGGGAAAATACTCAGATCTACATACCTATATAGTATTTTTTGGCTGTTTTTCAGCTAGAATATAGCCGAATGCACACTCTTAATGGTAAGTCATTTGGGGACTCCTTGGGGTAGAGAAAAGTGGAGTATAAAAACCAATTTTTCTCCTTCTTTTCTTCTTCATATGCTTACACCAAACATCATTAATGGCTTGACTTGTGAGGATATAATTCCACTGAGTGTTTCTAATAATGCTAAAATGAACTTCTACTATGAGTTTTTATGTTATCTTGGATTTAACTATGAATTACATCTTATATAATAGAACTGGATTCAATTAATCTCTTTGGCTAAGTAAGGAACCTTCCATTGCATGAAGGAGTCCTCCACTGGAAAAAGGAGTCTGATGACTGAGAATGGGTGCCAGGTACCAGCAACACAGGTTATTTGTCTGTGCCAGATAGGTAAGGCTGGAGGCAGCCAAGCTCTCTTTTTGCATTGCACAAAGCTTTCTGGACAAGACACAGCATGGCCCATTCTTTCTCCTTTGGCCATTTTCAAACAAAGCTCTCAAAAGTGTTTAATTTTTTTCTTAGCAAATGGTTTCGTGTAACAACTTCCTGAGCCCATTCATCCAGGATTGTTGGGCTGCACCATGACCATAACCAAGTAGGGATGCCAGCCCCCAGGTGAGGCCTAGGAAATCTCCTGGAATTATAGCTCATCTCTAGACTACAGATATCAGTTTCCCTGGAGAAAATGGATGCTTTGGAGGGTGAACTGTATGGCATTGTACCCCACTGAGGTCTCTGTCCTTCCCAGGCTCCATTCCCAAATTTCTTGGAGTTTCCCAACCTGGAGAGAAGAACAAAACATAGTATTTTAAATCCTGCCTTGTGTTGTCTTTTGCTTGCATCAAGATAAATATGTAGCATTTCTCTGTTTCTAAATAAATACATAATGTATTTTACAGAATATCAGTCATTCTCAAGCTTTAAGCAGCAAATATAAATCAATACAGATCATACAGGTTCAAAGGAAAAAATAGTTTTGCAGTTAAAGTTGCAAACTAAAAGGCTCATTAAATTCTAACTTTGAATTCTAGTTCAGTATTGATTTAGAAGAAAAGTTATACTTTCCTTCCTTTGTTGTTTTTTTAAATCGAGTGAAGGCATGCAGGTTCTTGGCTTTGACGTACCTTCTCTCTGTCACCTTGTGTGTTTTCAGCATTTCATGTTTTTAACTAGAAGAACTATTTCTGCCATCCCTCTGTAACATACTCAGCAGCAGAACCCTCAGTGGGCTGTATTCAGTGGAGTGCAACCAGCAGGTCCAATATGAAGAAAAACATAAAGAAAAAGACACCAAGACATGAAGTTCAAAACAGAGTTGGTTTCTGGTATTTCACACTCTAAAACTCCTAACTTGGACAGGGATTTTTAAGTATTACCACTGGATTGACAGATTAAAATATTTATATTTATTAATTAAAAGATGTATATCCTACCTTTCCTTGCGGCTTAAGACAGCTTACACTGTTAGAACCTTTTGAGTTAAAACCAAAAATAAAACAGAAACCCCAAATATGACCTCCCCCGTGCCCCATAAAAGATGCCTACTATTCAAACCTGCTCAAAAGCCCTGGGAAACAGGTAGGCATCACTCACCTCCTGAAGATCTCCAAGAAGAGGTTCCCCCCTCACCTCTTCAGGGAGCCTGTTCTGCAGCTGTGCCACCCTAAGTGGCAGGATAGCCAACTGATGGCTGACTGATGGCACAGAGGGACTTAGGGAAGGAGATGGTCCTCCAAATATCCTCCAAACAATATCCTTCAAAGTTTGCATGCATTTTTTTTAAAAAAAATGAGTAGTGAAGATTTCCTGCTGAGCTCATACAAATAGGTGGATGGAGTGGAAGCAAAAGAATTTCTCTAACAAAACAAGGAAGCAACAGAGACTGGCTAGTCTCCAGTATTCTTTCTCTTGCCCTTCATCAGCACCCTTGTGCCCCAGAGTGAAATTGGTTCCTCAGACCTTCTTTCTAAAGTTTATTGTATCTTATTCCTCGCAATTGTATCTTATTCCTTATTTACAAAGCACACCAAGCATCAAACAGATCAGGGAGAGAGAAGCCATGGGCAGTGCAGAGAATTAGACTGGCAAGATTTCATCTTCCTTAAGGAAAAGGAAACCACTCACAGCTATTTTTCCATATCTGTCAACAAAAATGAAAGATTTTAACTCATTAAAATGATACGTTTTAACTCATCAAATTGACTGGCATACCTAAGCTTTACTTTTTAGAATGTGTGGAATTTTTCATAGCATAAAGCATTTTGTCATTTAGAAATGCTTACTAATTGTGATAAAGGGGCAGGGAGAAACCTGCCTCAGCAAATGTGACATGATATAAGATATCCAAATTATAATAACCCAGCATTGTTGCCCAAAGTCTGGTTTGAGTGTGTACGTAGAGTCGAGTGGATAGCTGTGTTGGTCTGAAGCAGCAGAACAAAGTTTGAGTCCAGTGGCATCTTTAAGACCAATAAAGTTTTATTCTAGGTATAAGCTTTCATGTGCCTGCATCTGAAGAATAGTGCTTGCCCATACAGAACTTCTTGGATAAAGTTCACATGCACAAAATGACAAAACCCCATTAAAGGATGTAACTTAATACCAAACTGTCTGTGGACTTCAGGAAACCAGTGTGTGCAACATGTTCAGCAATGGAAATAGTTGTGTTAGTGATCTTAGGGTTGCCAACAAGCCTATAGAAAAATGTTCCATCCCTTTAATAGTGCCAATGTGTGGAAATGGGTAGATGTAGCTTTCCATGGCATGGAGGTAAACGACATCTAGGAAATAACATCCCATTAACCCTCCATTAAAGGGGAGTGACATTTTTCCTCCACAGGCAACCTTAGATGGTATGCATACTCAGCTCTGCCTCAGTTCAGGATTGGCCTGGTATTTACAGCTTTCTGTGTGAGTGTTTCGAAGGGGGGGGGGTGCACAGTCAGTTATCTGGTAGGTCTTGACCAGCTTGTAAGGTTGGTGGTTGTGTACTTATGGTGCCGTTCATGCATGCATTAATGTATTGTCCTCTGAAAATTATAGTTTGATTGTATTTGTCATGCATACATCGCACAGCACTAGCAATGATGAAGACCCACATGAAAATTCAATTCCAGCCCCTATAAATACACTGGAAATTAAAGAAGATTTTTTTAAAAATCCAGATAACTACATGAAATTAAATTCATGGACCAAATAATTGTGTCTAGGGCTTTGAAAATGGAAAATACTTGTTTGGAAATGTGATGCTCTTTGTTGCTTCTGCTGATAAAAAAAGTATACCATAACAAATGCAGGATTTGCTATAATAATTGGGAGGGGGGTTAATGTTCAACCTTATATATTCTACTATATGTAATTGTGTCAGTTATGGTCCAGTGAATGGCTGGGTAAGGGTTTACTTAATCACACATAGATTCTTTGGCTATCATCACCATCATTGCCTCTGTCCAGGGTGGCTTCCTTCTTTGTAGCTTTTAAGTATTGAGCAGGAGGCAATGAATTTAAACAAACAGGCTTTTATTCAGTGACATTGTTCAGCTCAAAAGACAGCTCTATGAGAGCAGCACTTTCATTTATACTGTTCCAACACATAACTTTCAACAATATACAAGCAATACTATTGGACCCAAGCAAGGCTCAGTGATTGGGTATCTAGATTGGCTTCAGGACCAATGGGAGTCTTTATTAACCAGCCAATAGGAATTGGAGTTTTAGGATACCAGAGCCCTTTTCAAGCTATTACTGCTTCATATTCTAAACAAATACAACAGTAACATTTTTGTTATAGTGGCTTTCCATACCTCCTTATTTATGATATTTAAGTGGTTTCCTGTTTTCTTTTCTTTTCTGTAAAACAAAAACTTTTTCAATAAAAGTCAAGTTTTTAAAAAATCAACAGAATTAGAAGAATTCTCAACAAAGAAAAGACAGGTTCAGGTCACAGTTGACAGAAATCTGCAAGGATTTACTCAATGGGTGCATTTTACCATTGAAGAACTATTCCATGTTCAATTTGTAGTTCACAACCAACCGTATTTGGTATGAGCACTTGCTCCACTGACTCAACATAGGGAGAATCTTGCTTAATATTCCGAACTGGAACTTCTGGGGTAACAATGCTCCTTTTGTAATAGAACTTCGTAATGCAATTTTGTAATGCAGCACAACACATTGAGCCAGTCACATTCATCTGATGAATATTTATTCATTTCAAGGTAATTTTCAAGTAATTATGGTTTTTTGACAAACTAGCAGGGACAATCTCTCAACTTCAGTACAGGAGGAAATTCCCAGGCACTTAGAAATGATGTATAGGCAGAACTTCTCTTATTTAAATGGGAGGAAAAGCCTCTGCGCACAAAGGAAAGCCCAATTTAGCTTTTAATTATGACAATACAAGTAACCAGGGATGTACACCTAAAAAAACAGTGTTTTTTTCTTATTTGGATATATGGAAGGGCTTAAATATCAGTATATAAGGGTATTTGGGTCCCCTGATATCATTTCTGACTTTGGGTTTGGTTTTTCCCAGGATTTCAGAATTAAGTTTCATTATTCCCTATGGGTACTTTGTTGGGGGGGGGGGGGTGTAGAATGACTGTTTTTCAATGAAATGACACCAGCATTGCAGGAAATACAGTGCTGCCTGTTCACTAAAGACACTCCCCCCCCCAGTTTCAAGTAAATTCATCCACAGGGTCTAATTCTATGAGCCCCTGAACAAAGCCAGACTAGCCAGAGATCCTGGAGGTTTTTTGTCTTCTTCTAAGCATAGAAAATGGGACACTAGAGAAGTGGCAGGAGAGGTAGTTGTGAATGTCCTTCATTGTGCAAGGGGTTGAACTAGATTACCCTTAAGGTTCCTTTTAGCTCTATATTTCTGTTTCTTGCTTGTTTGTCTCCAGTGTTTCCTATGACAAAAAATTCAAAGAATCCAACAGCCAAACACAGAGAAGGAACAGAATCAACAAGCCCAACAGAACAAATGTCCAGCCAGGGAATCCCAGCAGAGCCACTGACCAATGTGGCAAGCCCAACACAACCAATATCAAACCAGAGAATAACAGCAGAACCAATTTAAGCAATGGAAGGGACACTGTGACAAGCCCAACACAACCACAGTCAAACCAAAGAATCCCAGGCAGCACCAACTTAAGCAAGGGACACTGATGCAAGTCCAACACAACCCATATCAAATAAGAGAATCCCAGCAGAACCCAGGACCAATATGGCAAGCCCAAGAGAACAGCCCTTCATTATTGGTGCCCTAATCTGCCCCACCCCCCGTAAAGAAGAAACACAACACCAGTACAGTACACAAGAGCTTCATTTTAGGACTTTTTGTGAGATCAGCTTGTTCATGTTTTAAAGTGAGATACTAGTCTACTTTCCTAACATCTCTTATTTCAGTAATATTTGCTCAGCTCAGTTCTGAAAACAGCTAGTAATCTTACTGATCTTCAGTGTTGCAGGAATCAATTGTCCCACTATAGATTGAATAGTGTAATGCTTTCCCAACCTCCAAGGAGTTCCAGGGTAAGCAGCATTATCAGATTTAGGATCCTCTCTATTAGATTTCATAATATCTGCTTTATTTATAGATCTTTAAGCACATTTAAAAGAAACAGGCAATCCTTCAGCAAGCCACATACTCTGAGAGCTTGTGCAGCTCCTTACTCAAGGTTCCTGCTAACTTCAGTTAAAAAAAACCACTCAGAATTCCCACACACACATCTGTCTCACCCCATTCAAGCTGCTGCATCTCAAGCATCCATATACCAAGCACTTGTTTCAAATCCCATTCAGAGGATGATCCATAGGCATTAGCATTAACTTTTGATAAGTGGCTACTATGTCATTCACCATAATCAAGTGGGCCAAACAATACTGGGCAGAGGGCTGCTGGTTCTAAACTGGCTATTTAGGATTTATCTTCCCATCCATCATTTCTCTTCTGTGTTCCCAAGATGTTCTCCTGTGGGTAGAAAAATAAACTCTGAGGAAGGCAAGATATTCCTTTGAGAATCCACACTGGAACAACATAGGAGATTTCTGTAATTAGATAAACTTGATCCTGAAAAGTAAAATTCATACCTTTAAAAAAAAAAGACGACTGGGAAACAAATGTAAAAAGATCCAAACTTCATATTCAGTTTTTGCCAGATTATGTTTATTCACCAAGATAACAGCTCTAAAAAGCCTTCTGACAGTGTGATTAAAGGTCAAATTGTTTCCAAATAACCATCAGTGCATAAATTATTATTTCATACTTATAATGTATTTAAAGAAAGAAGAAATTATATTTGAGGACTTGTGGGTGTGATAATACTTCAACCTGTTTTGTATTTGTCCAATTAGAAAAATCCTTGGTTAAGAGCCACTTGGGAAATTTACATTTATAACATCATTTTGTCCAAAACATGCCTTAAGATCATGATGGACCTGTTGAGAACTTAGAGCTTTGAGGTACGTATCTTTTCATAAGCCTAGTTTCTTCCCCTATAATTTCCTTTCAAAAATGTTTAGCATAAACAAACCCCTCCTTTTCTTTTTAGTTTTCTTTTCTTTTGGAATCAGGCTTGGAATCTGACATCTCAATCAAAAACAATAAATAGTTGTTTGTTTTGCCCATCTTGATAGAAAGGATAATAGAAGTGGGAAAGAGTTAAAACAATATACCAGTAGTGTGACAAAATCTAGCACCACAGTGTGTGTGTCTGATTTACTCTTCTCATTCTTTTAACACTATGCTACTAATAGCAGATTTTTTTAAAGCTTGAAATACTTCTCATTGTTTTTACTAACTCCTCCTACAGTGCTTTCAGAACTTCATGAAAGATGCTGTCATTCCCCCCCCCCCAGATAATCATATCCTCGTTAACTCTGCTTATCAAAAGTGATGGATTAATTGCTCTTATGGGAGCCAGCTTTAATTCAGAGACTGTACTGTGAAATTTACATCTAGTAGTGCCTGTGTTTTTTTAGTGGATATGATCTCTATTACCAGAATAATTTTAGGTACAAGTTTGCTAAGTCTAGAATTGAAAATCCATCTTTAAATTCACTGATGTCTTCCTACTGATGTAAATTTATTTATTTGTTTGTTTTTTGAATTTCTACCCCACCCTCCCAGCCAGAGCCAGCTCAGGGTGGCTTACATAAAAACAGATGTTACATTAAAACATAAGCTACTATTAAAACAATTCTAAAACAATAATAAAGTGCTAGTAGTCATTGTTGTTCATTTGATGGAAGCAGCCATTATTCAGTATTCTTAACTCACAGTCAGCTCACAGTGTTCATTTTGATTGTCCTTGCTGGGCTTGATGTTCTTTAGGCTGTTGGTGGCAGTTTCAGGAATGCAGGGCCCTCTCGCATTCAACCATTCGTTGTTCATTATTGGCGGTGGTGGTAGCTCCCAAAAGCCTGGTGGAAGAGCTCCATTTTACAGGCCCTGCAGAACTGTAAGAGGTCCCACAGGGCCCTGATCTCCCCCAGAAGCACATTCCACCAGGATGGGGCCACCACTGAGAAAGACCCAGTCCTGGTTATCGACAGCCTAGTCTAGCCTCCATAAAACCTGGGAGGGCCAGTCAGTTCTGAGCCCCCTGATCACAATGCTCTCTGGGGGACATGTAGGAAAAGGCGGCCCCTTGGTTATGTAGGTTCTTGACCATATAGGGCCTTAAAGAGCCGGTTCGCTGGCTAGGCGGGGTATAAATTGAACAAATAAATAAATAAATAAATAAATAAATAAAGGTAAGAACCAGCACCTTGAAATGAATCTGGTATCCTATTGGCAGCTGGTGCAGTGCCTTTAGCACAGGCTGTATGTGTTCCTGTCTAGAGAGCTCCATCAGAAGCCTAGCTGTGGTGTTTTGTGCCAGCTGCAGCTTCTGGATATGAGACAAGGGCAGCCCCATGTAGAGAGCATTACAGTAGTCCAGTCTTGAGGTGACCATCACATGGATCACTGTTGCCAGGCCATTGCATTCAAGGATGGGAACCAGCTGGAACAATAATGAAGTTTACAGGGATTGTGAACTGAACCAGCAGCACACATGAAAAGACTCT
Source organism: Lepidodactylus listeri (assembly GCA_029233225.1). NCBI lineage: Eukaryota > Metazoa > Chordata > Lepidosauria > Squamata > Gekkonidae > Lepidodactylus > Lepidodactylus listeri. Next base: position 55,651,783 of record JARCFY010000006.1, read on the forward strand.
TGGTTAGCTCCGCCAGAGTCTGCAAGATAGGGCAGGGTTAGTCTAAAGGCAAGGAGAGAGAGTGCGGCCACATGGCTGGGTAGCTCTTTTTATTAGGGGGCTTTGGGGGAGGGCTTTGCTGGCCACCTCCACTCCAAAAGTCACTTCCACAATGGGGAGGGGACTTAATGAGTTGGGCAATGTTAAACTCTACCTGAACTGTGACAGAGATACCTGGAGGATCGGAATGACTCATCAGATAACTCTTTTGTGGTGTTGAGGAGTCTTATTGTTCTCAGGGCTGCAGAAGCAGTTTCTGGCTGGCCAAGTCCATTGTTCATGGAAGGTGGGAGAAAGTCTTTTGTGCCATTGTAGCAAAGAAGGTTGGCAGGGAGGAGTTTGCCTGCATGATGAAGAAGTGATGGCATCTGGAAGTACAAGTTCAAACCACAATGGTGAGTGTGGCTGTTTCTGGGTGAGTATCAGTGTTAAGGGATATCTCTGGGAGCTGGCAACCTCGGGAACCACTGGCACATCGTCTCAGGCATCGGCTGGCATGTGTGTACAGCTGGATCGCAATCTGGTCACATTGCATCTCAGTCCCTCTTACACATTTAGCAACATAGTCCATTATTAACACTTATAGACTTTATGTCTATAAGAGCACATAAGCGCCTTGCAGGGCAACATTTGTTTATTTAGATATCCCCCTATTCTCTCCAATGGTGACCCAAAGCTGCTTATGATAGCATTCTCCCTGCCTTCATTTTATCATAACACCAACAACCCTGTGACTGGTCCACAGTCACTCAGGCTGCTTCCATGTCAGACTGAGGATTCAAACCTGGGTCTCCTAGATCCTTGTCCAACACTCTAACCACGACACTAGTTAGCACTCACTAGGTAAAATTAACTGGTAGAAACTCAGCATATTTAACACATTTTTGGTATCTTTCCTATTGAAGTCTGTTATGAAAGCAGGTAAAGTTAGGTGATGATAATGTGTGTAGCAAAATTCTTGTGCCATTTTTGAAATACAGAAGTAGGGAAATGTTTATCTGCATTTGATAATATACCTATTCTATTGAACATAGCATATCACAAAAGCACAGTGATAGTTTTGTAATTTCATATGACTGGGGAAGGAATACTTGCCATATTTAGATTGCCTTTACAACTTTTAAAATAAATTAATGCTTTTCACAAGATGATTAGAAGATTATGTAGGAAGCTTTTATCTGAAGGATAACAATGATTCAAAAATTCCAAAACAGAAAAAAATATTAAAAATCAAAGTGGGGGAGTTAATGGGGGGGGGGGAATAAAATAATGATAGTTCTATGGAAAAGGCACACAGTGCTCAATAGTAGGAAAATCTACTAAAAACAACATGTGGCCAAGATGACAAATAATTTCCATTGGTTTAAGTCAAAGTGTTTAATCAGAGAGTTTCTCCCACTTAAATCAATTGAACTTAAAGTACCTATGGTTAATAGCTGCCAGTACAGAAGTGGCTAGTAATGGGATATTATAGTATTATGACAGTGATCTCTCAGGGATTTAGAAGACAGACAAGATAATACTGCCTTTCTGCTAATCTGTAAGGGTCCTGGTGAGTCAAAACATTGCAGCAGGCTCATGGAATGTATGCCTTCAGGATCAGATATCAGGATTACTAAGCAGCATAAATGGTTGAAAGAGTCAGTCTGTGCCCAGAAGCTATTATGTGGCATCATTTCTGTTTTGATTGGACTCATTCTCATTAAATTACTAAATGAATGTGAAGCATCATAATCCATTATTACTGAATGAATGTACCACAAATGTGTTTTAATTAGTTCACCGAGCGCTTAGAATATTTTAGTTACAGTGTAATTATTAGAGCTGTGACTATGGAAAGTGTACTCTAGGGATTTAACAGGAAAACACTGGCAAAGCATTATGACTAGTTGCTAGAACTAACTGTATGTACTCCAACATACACCAAGAGCTGTTGTCACACAGATTCATTTTATTGGAGAAGCAGAGCTATATGGCCAAAGCAATATGTACATGGATTTATATCATCCACTCAAATAAACAAAGAAGCACCGGGAAGAGTGTGCGCACAACAGAGTTGCACCATGAGGACTAGCAAGCTCACCACATCGCCATTGCTTTATTACAGTTTGTAACCAGCACAAAACAGTCCAGACATATCAAAAACTGAAAATTTGGATACTAATGTAGAAACAGAACAAAACTGAAACATTTACAAATAATTAAAATGAAATATCATACAATCTATATCTGTATCACACCTTTACATACTGTTTATGAATTCTGGAGGCTGCTGCTAAAAATTTGGCACATGCCAGCGTGACCTCTGGGTTAGAATCTAATAGAAGCATATTGCTTATTAGAATATTTGAGAAACCTGAAAATCTTTCCTGTATAGGCTGAATAAATCTACCAGAATTCGATAGTGACCACCTTCCACTCAAGCTTAAAATGGTACCTGCAACTTCCTGGACTCCCCACAAACCTCAGCCAGATCCACATTTGGTATTAGATCAACAAATGGGATGCCGTGCCAAGTGGTCTTAACATCTGGGGCAAAGGATAAGGGGAATTTTGGAAGATGAAGAAGCCAGTGGATGAAGATTGGCAATTAAAGAGTATCCATGTGATCAAAACCCGTTGATTCCATTATGGCATATTCTTCAGCTTCTAGAACCATTCTTGATACAGGATGCTTCTGCTCAAAGAAAGGTAACAGAACTATTCAGAAAGTTAGTTTGATAAAGACTGCCAAAGAGCTAGAAGAGATATTAAAAACACTTATAAAGCTTACAAGAACTCCTTGGATCATGATATACTTATCTGGCAGACGACTTGATCTGGGAGACACCTTGATCATGATATCTTATGTGCCCAACAACGCCACTTACAATTAAAAAGACATTACAAAAAAATGGTGATATCAAAAAACATGAGGAAACAAGTTTTGGAAAAGAGTAATTCAGTCTTCCAGTGAGAAGAATTTGACACAGTTTTGGAAACTGGTATTGCTCCATTCTTCTAAAAAAAACCTCTTGTCAATTGACACCTGCATTTCCCCTACGGAATGGAAAATATTTTTTCACAAGCCTATCTCATAAGGTTGTTGTAATTATAACAGCATGCTGTTCTGAAGATAGTATAAAAATTAATTGTGAAGGAGGGTGGAATTCAAATGAAATCAATAAACCAATCACTCTTATGGAGACAATGCACAAATGTAAAATTACTTCATTAATTTATTTGTTTCAATTGTATCTAATAAAGAAACCAGTCATTTGGGTTGAAGCTGAGCTCCAGCTGAGCATGGCTTCTGTCTCTAGTCACTGAACATACCATAGAGCCACATACTTGGTAAAAATGTCAGGAGAAGCAGGAATTCAAGGCTCCAAAGAGACATCAACATCTACCTTAAAATACTATGCCTCTGAAGAACTGAGCTGTGACTCATGAAAACTCATGCCCTGCCACAAATTTTGTTAGTCTTTAAAGTATTACTGGACTCTTGCTCTTTTCTACTGTTGAAAACAGACTAACACAGCTACCCATCTTGATCTATTATACCATGTGGTGGTGTGACATTCATCTGGAGGTGCATTGCATACAGACAATATCCATCTGATTGTATTATCAAGAAGCAGGTGAACAGGTAGAAAGATGGGTGGACAACATGGAAGGAAAATAGATCACTACAAGATCTGAGAACTGAATGACAGGAAGGAAGACAGCAAAGCAGCAGCCTAAACTTGAATGGGATCTGGTCATAGCTTGCCAAGCCTCAGACTACCTTCTTTATTGAGCTGGTTTGACACATCCCAGTTAGTGGGCATACTATCCCCAAGGGCATATCAATGTCAAGAATGTGAATTTTTCTGGAAGGGTTTACCAATAGGAAGCTGTGAAGGACACCATGTTCTAATATTGATTCCTATTTTAGGCTCTAGTATAATTTACAGTTCTTGCTGGGAAATTAAAATTCATTGGTGGTTGAATTCTTCAATCAGCAAAGAGTAAAATGAGCATTTTATTCTCCAGCTTCATGAGCATTTTTGTATTTATGCTAGTAAGAACTTAGAATTCAATAGACAAGCAGTTGGATGCTAACAACTGTTTTTAACGATGAAGCTGTTTCACTGGGTGGCAGTTACCTGAGAAATCTATTTACTTTTGCAATTTCTTCAGATGATTATGTTGCATTTTTGCATATTTATGCAGCCAGATCCCTTGAAGAGAGTTCTCATTATAATTATAATAATCCACCTACTGAAAATGCAAAGTAAATTTTCAAATAAAGATTCTGAATACTTTTTATAGCCATCTGTTCAGAAACAGGAATTATCTAATGCTGCCAAGACCTTGTTTTATCATTATGTTCTTGCTTAGTGGGATTTTACTGTAACTAATAGCCAACAGATATGAGAAAGAATGGCTAAGGACAGACTGGCGATGTGGCTCGCTATGCCTCCACTTTAGAAGCAGAGGCAGAGAGGCTGTACACACAGTCGCAGCTGTCCCCCGCCGCCCGCGTGCACTCACCCATGCCTGAAGTACTGTCCTTGCGCTTCAGGCGGAGACCCCTGGGAACTGGTCTCCAGGCATCTGGGTGCGCATTCCTGCTGCTTCCTGTGGGTGTGGATGTGCCAACGGTGCAGAGCACGCAGCACTGGAAGTGCGGACAGGCTGTTCCGGCGGCTGCAGCTATGTGCATAGCTGCATCTCGGCAAAGCAGCTGGCAACCAAAAACCAAAGCAGCTGCTTCCCAACAAAACTGGCAATGAGCAGAGAGCAGGGGTTAAACAGCTCAGAGCCATTTAACTGCCTGCTTTGGTGTAGTGGTTAAAAGTGTGGACTCTAATCTGGGAGAACTCAGTTTGATTCCCCACTCCTCCACATGCAGCTGCTGGTGTAAACTTTGTCAGTCACACATTCTTTCATAGCTATTCTCTCAAGAGCTGTTCTCTCAGAGTTCTCTCAGCCCCACCTACCTCACAGGGTGTCTGTTGTGGGGAGGGGAAAGGAAAGGAGATTGTAAACTGCTCTGAGACTCCTTCGGGTAGTGAAGGGCAGGGTATAAATCCAATCTCTTCTTCTCTTCTTCTTTCTGCTCCCCACTGCTTTTCACAGGGAGAAAAAAGCTGGGGTTTAAATGGTTAAAAGCAGAGGTTTAAATGGCACAAAAGTGGTGAGGAACAGAAAGCAGGGGTTTAAATGGTTCAGAGCCACAAACTGCATCAAAATTTGTGGGAGGTTGTGACAGCTCTTCAGTTCATGAACATTGCTTCATGAACCACAAACCAGCCAAAACTTGTGATGAATTCTAGTTCTTGAGCCGATTCTTGCCCATCCCTAATGCCAGAGGAAGCCCAACCACATTTCTACCAGCTACCCCAACCATTGCTTCTGCTAGCCAAACAAACATGTGATTCTGTTTTCTGTCAATACAGCTTTCAAAACAGCAGGATTGCTTCTCCATTCACCCATTCACAACCCATTCACCCGACAACCCATTCACCTGATTTACTTTGAGAATTCTGTAGCATCTTAAACACTAATACAATTTGTGGCCGATTATGAGCTTTCATGAGTCACTGATCACTTCTTCAGATGACTCACGAAAGTTCATACCCTGCCACAAAATTTGTTACTCTTTAAGGTGCTACTGAAGTCCTGCTCTTTTCTACTGCTACGGACAGACCAACACAGCTACCCATCTTGATCTTTGAGAACTCCATTCAGGTTCCTGTTTGATAAATGTATGGAGGGTTTCACAGCTGTGTTCTCTGTGTTTGAGGTTTCGGAGAGTAGGATCAGTCCCCACCCCCTGCTCAGGATTATCAGCATCTGTATTCATAATGAAACTCACACTGGTAGGGTCTGGGACGATTGTTCCCTATGCATGGGAGGCAAGCAAGGGACCTGTAGTCCTGTCTCTTCCTTCTGATTGGCTTGCTGATGGCCAAAATGTGAGCTGTAACTTCTATCCATCTTCCCCTTTTGTGGGGTTCAAATCTCCTGTTTCCCAGTGAGTTACTGTAGCTATGCAGTTGCATGGCCACTTGCAGGGGTCCGTTGGAGCAGGAGCGCACAGGAGCGCAGCTCCGGGAGTGAGGAGCCCAGGGGGCGGGCACATGACCAAGCCCCGCCCCCTCCTCAGCTTCCCTGAGCAGTGCAGAGGCACAGTGCCCCGTGGAAAGCCCTGCCAGGGTCTTTATTGTTTTTAATGTTTTGTTTTAATATTGATAATTTTATCATTGTTCCTTTTATGACTGTGTGCTGCTTTTCCAGATACTTGCTCAAGGTGGCATATAAATTTTCCAAGTATACCATTTTTTATCTGGGCACATGGTACATAAGTACTGGAGAAATTTCACCAACCCTTCAGCAGCTTCCACCCCATCAGTTTGGTATAGTGGTCAGGAGTTGGACTCTAATCTGAGAGAACCAGGTTTGATTCCCCACTCCTCCACATGCAGCTGCTGGTGCGACCTTGGGCCAGTCACAAGTTCTCTCAGAGCTGTTCTCTCATGAGCAGTTCTCAAAAGACCTCTCTCAGCCCCACCTACCTCACAGGGTGTCTTGTTGTGGGGAGGGGAAGGGAAAAGGATGGGTGGTGCACATGTCCTGGGTATCTCAAGTCTACTTGAAACCTGGTGGTTTCAAGGGAGCAGGAAGAGAATGAGGGTGTGTTCTTTACACTTATTTTTATTGCACAAAGTATTGAATGGGGAAGGGAATGGAGGAAGAGCAGATCAGTTTCACTCACCTGTGGAGTGGAGCCTGAGGGGTGGGTGTTGCCTTTTGACACACTTCCGGCATGTTAGGGGGTGTGGCATATGCAAATGAGTTATGCAAATGAGTTATGCTAATGAGCTCCTGCACCTCTTTTTCTACGAAATGACCCCTGGCCGCTTGTATCTGTGGTCCTATTTCCTTGCAAAAGACCTTTCCTCCCAATTCTTTCCTGGGAGATGATTTGAGCTTTTCAGGAGTTGTTCCTCTCTGAAGTGAGCTGTAGAGGCATCTAGATGACTCACTTGGAATGGCCATGGTTACTTTCATGTCTGTCAACCTGTCAAAAGGGAATGCAGGAGGGTGATGAAACTCCTATCTGCAGAGCTCCCAGGAACATATTAATTTGAGAGCCCCTATCTGGTGTACCACAGTTCTCCCCATGCTGAAGGTGCTGAGTTTTCTTTGCCACCCCAGCCCAAATAACGAGACAGACAACGATTGGAATTAAACAAGGGCCACTTTATTAACTATTTAACAGAACATTGCAGCAACGGGCAAAACTAAGCAAGCACAGGAACAGGCAAGGCAGGCGTCACTCCACGACACTGCCTCCTTGCCTTCTGATATGGGCGGGACACCAAACTCCGGTATTGACCCAGCCCCAAGTCTGGTTCTTAACCGGCAGCCCAGCATACTGGTTGCCCCGCAGGAGCGCCTACCCCTGAGACCGTACGGACCTTCAGGGAGGAGCCTAGCCGGAGAGGTTCCCAGAGGTGGCCACCATTCTCCGCCCCGAACCATAGAGCCCTGGGGTAGTATCCTGATGACCCCCTGTTCCCAAACGGGATATGCCGTAAGGCGCTCACCAGTTCCTTTCTAGCTTGCACAAACCTGCCACAGCCAAGGCCAAGCCTCTGCTTTGACCTTTGCGACCCCACTCAACAACCGAGGGCCATCCGTATCCCGTGCTGCAAGTCCTCTAAAAATATCCTGTTGCCCTTGTCGGAAAGGTGCACTCCATCCGACCTATAAAGGTCAGAGAACTGGTACTTAATGTTGGGGTGCGGCAAAAACCAACCCAAGCCGGACTCCATGGCCTTCTTCATGTGTGTTGGCTTTGCACCTAGCCCGATCCATGCATTTAGGATCTTCCACGTGCCGCCAAATTCGGCGGGGGAGCATGGCTGACCAGACAATCTGAACCCCAGGCCACCTCGCTTTTATAATCTGGAGGTCCACCTTGGCTTGCAGGACAAGGGCAATGCCTTTTATCAGGCCCAAGTCGTTGCCCCCTAGATGAAGGACTAATAAGTGCGGAGGAGGCCCCCGCCTCTCCTCAAACAACAAGGACAAGAGGGCAGGCCACCTCAAACCCCTCCTACCCAACCACTCAACTGATGCGACCTTGCTAAGGCCGAGCTGGGAGCCAATGGGTGTCCGTCGGGCCCGATGAGCTGCCCAGAAGACCATGCTGTGGCCGCAGACAGTGACCCTTCGCCTCGTCTCGCGGCCTTCAGCACCTGTAAGAGGAACCTAATTAACAACAAGCAGCAGATAAATCTAAACAAAGGCGGTACCTGAAGGGCCTAAGGTAAATTTTATAACGGCTGGATTCCCAGCGCCCAATCTGACAAACTTCAGCTTGGATGCAAAATAAGGAGCCCCAGTACCGAGAAAAAGAATTCTAACCAACTTTAAAAACCTTGCCACAGATAAATACTATCGTGGCGGTTGGGACAGCAGCCCATCCATTGCTGTAGGGTGTCCACGTTAAGTGGGCTGGGGCCCTTTACCCGCAGGGGGATTTGGAGCCCCCCCATCTCCAAAACTTTTTCCGGCCCTCCCCTTGCCCCCTCCTTTTGGCCTGGGGCAGCTGGATAAGGCGTGAGGCCCCACGCACAAGGGACACTCATGCCGAAATGAACAATTCTTGCGCCCACAAGTACCGAGGGAAGTAAATTCCCAGCAAAGCAGACGTCTCGAAGGAGCCTGCCCCAACTGACCACTGGAAACCACCTGCGGGTGATCCCTCTTAACCGTATGGCCACTGTGAGTCCTTTCACTACTTGCAGTCCTGCCGTGTGACATGATCTGCAACCACAGATCCGGATGGATTTTGTCCCATCGCATGTCAGGGTTCATGGCTGCCCGCATCCTGAACTCCTCATCATATAGAGACCAGGCGGGACTTGGAAAGTCGGAATAGGCTTTGTAAATGATGTCCAGGTATTGGAGCATCACAGAAGCCCTCCACGGCTGATGACGCACAATTACTGCGGCATAGATTAAGAAGCCAGGAAACCAGTTTGCCCAAGTCCTGTCCACGACACGGCGCTTAAGGCGCTCTTTTTCTCTATCGTCAAGGTTGTCTTTATCCTTCTTCTCCAACTCACGGTAAAGAAGGGTAAAGACGTCAACATACTCCCCCCGAAGAATTTTTTCTTTGGTAGCGAGCGCCAGATGACCGCCCAAAGGCAAATCTGTGGCCCCGCTAGGCAAAGGTCCCTGATTGGCTACATCATACGCTGTAGGACCTGAACTAAGAAAGGGAACTCCGTGCCCAGGATACCCCCAGACTGGCCCAGCTGCTGGAGGAATGCCGGGAGGGGTGTACTGTGACCAGCTAGGCTGCTGAGCGGATAAAGCTGTAGCTCCTGTAGATGCAGGATACTGCAGCCAACTAGGCCGCTGGTCAGATGAAGCAGCCGTACCTACAGGCACAGGGCCCCAAGGCCACTGGGACCCCTCCCTCTGTGATAGTGGCCACCTACCTCCAAAAGCCTGAGGCACGGAATAGAGTGCCAACTGTCCATCACCCTGACCCAGCCCGAGTTGTCCAGATGACGGCCCCTCTCCAGCCTCAACATCGGTCGCATTGCACTTGTCCTCCAGAAAAGCCAAACGCACAAGAACCTGAGCCTGGAATGCAAATTGAGACTCAGGTTTGGTCAATGCCTTCGGAGAGGAAAGACCCTTCTCACCTTCCAACGCTGCTAGCCTCTCCAAAATGGCCGCGTTGATGGGATCCTGATCGTCATCATCATCAGGAGGCACCGGCACAGGACGCGGAGAAGGCCTCTTAGGGGCTGGCACCTTGCCCTTCCCTTTGCCCTGGCCCTTCTTGGGTGCCATACTGAACTCGTAAGAGAGAACTCTGTAATGCAAAAGGAATAGAACCTGGAAGAACAAAATAGTAGCCAAGCAAGCAGTTCGCCAAAGGTCATCCAGCAGCTGCAAGAGGAGAGGAATAGAATAATGCCAAATAATTAAGGGTGGCACAAGCAGTCAGTTTTCCAAAAGATATAGGCACTGCAGATGCAAGTGGCGGAAAGAAGAAGAAGAGATTGGATCTATACCCCGCCCTCCACTCCTTGGAGTCTCAGAGCGGCTTACCTTTCCCCTCCCCACCCCACAACAGACACCCCGCAAGGCAGCTGGGGCCAAGAGAGCTCCTTCCCCAACTGTCCTTGAGAGAACAGCTGGTACAGGGCCAGGTGCAAGAGGAGGAATGGGGAATCAAAACCGGTTCTCCCAGATTTGAGTCCGCACCCTTAACCACTACACCAAACAAAACTAGGGGAACCAGGGGAACACAACTAGTCTTTCCCAGATTAAAATCCACTCAAATAAGCAGAAGTAAATAGTTACCAGGAAGCCAAGTGGTAAGAAGGCCGTCACTGCCAATAAAATGGCCACCCCCACATGTACAAAATGGAGACCTAAAATGGCCGCCAAGTCACAGCTCCTATGTGGCCTACAAAATGGCCACCATCCACCAAGATACTTGCTAAGCGGGGGGACCAGGCAAATGGGATGGGGGGTAAGAAACAGGAGGGGGGAGAACCAGCCGCAAAAGCCGCGAGCAGCCGCTGCCTGGCCGCCTCAAGAGGCACTTTTGCCGCTTGTAAAAAAGGGGGGTGGGGACCTCTCCCAGCTCCGGAAGCATGCTTCACCCCGCACAACACACGGAGCCCAACGGCGGAACAACTGAGCCGGGGGGGGGGGAGAAGCCAAGCTGCAGTGCAGCAAGTGACCCAGGCCGCCCCCGCCACCAATGGAAAATGGAAGGGGGGGTGGGCAAGGCCAGACGCCAAGCCTGAACCACGTGAGGCCTGAGCCACCGGGAACGCCGCCGCCGCCGAGAGGAAGCCGGCAATTAACTGGGTGTGCGAACAAACCCCCGCGGCACAAAGCCGCGGACGACCGCCGCCTGCGGGGGGGACAGCGGGGCCGCCTCCGCTGCCGCCAGGAGTGCCGGGCTTCAGGCGGAAGAAGGCTTGCCCCCGAAATTAAATAAATAAATGAAACCCCCACTGCCGAGAAAACAGCCAATGCCCGCCTGGGGCCGCACAAAGGAACGATCCCACTAGCGTCTTGAGGAGCTGAAGCCTCGCCGCCTGGCCGCACAACGCCGCCACATGCAGGAGGGAGCAGAACCGACGATCCCAGTCTCGACGCTGCCGCACTTCCCGGGCCGCCAAGAGAAGCAGGCCAGCGACTGAGACAGCTCCCAATGCGTGCTCCGTCAACGATGAGCACGCGGAGCCGAAGACGCAGGCGGAAACGGGGCACTGCCTTATATAGGCAGCCCCGCCCCCAGGCTCCAGCAGCGCGCGAAGGCGCACGGGATCGTTGCTGCCTTGCAGTTGTGTGAGGCGGCAAAGCGGCCCCTCGGCGCGACAAGCGCGCCGGGAGCCGAGTTTTTCTTTTGGAAAGCAGGATGTAAACAGGTGAACTGAAACAAATAAGGATATTTCCAGATGGCAGCTGTGCATTCCTGGCTGGATGCTGCAATGCTTATCATAGAATTAAAGAAGCATTTCCTGAATGGCATATATAAATAATGTAAACTATAATAAATAAATAAAAATATATTTTCCCCAGGGCATTCATCACATTCCCTACAAGCTAAGCATACAGATTGCTAGAGTCATCATTGTATTGCATTATTTTACTCAGGCAGAACTTGAGTTCCAAAGGCCATAGGATTTCAGTAAGACTCTGGAGGCTTAATTTCATTTCACAGATAATATTTCCCTCCTTGTTCTTGCCTTGTAGTGGGGTCACTTAGCCAAATCACTCATGCACATGCACCCCTGTAGCCTCTGGCATGAGCCAAAGGGCAAGAACCAAAGCACTGGGCTCTTGGCCTGTGGCTCTTAGCCTAAGGACGCTTAAACTAGGGGCTTGTGAGAAGCCAAGGAAGAGCCAGAACACCAGGGCCCTAGTTTGAACACGAGGGAGAATTTGTGCAACTACCACAGGCTTATTTGACTTGTTGTAGCAAATATATAGCATTCAAGGTAATCCCAGAGTAAATTTATTACCAACCTATTATTACATATATTTATTGCTTACACAAAAGTAATCTGGCTTTTTTTTCCTTCCCTCCCCCCTTTTCCCCTCTACAATTTCAGACAGCAACACCTGGTCTTATGTATATTCACATATGTATATACAAAATTCTGTATGCATTTTTGGATGTGTGTCACTTTATAATAAGGAATATTGACCACTGAGGAAGGCCCATAGGGGCCAAAATGCATATGGTCCTTAGGTCAAAGGTTTTATCCATCAGCTTGGTATGCACTGCAATTAGTTCTTTAGGAACCTAGTTTTAAATGTCTGATACTTGGACTGTCTCTTTTAATTTTATTTTGTTTTATTTATTGTACACCCTAATAAATGTCTATATTTTCCATTATAATTATTCTGTTGTTAGCTTGACCCTTTCGGTTCGCAGAACTCAAATGTGAACTTGTGGATCTCCTGACAAAAATATGTAATCTTTCCTTAAAATCTGCCTCCATTCCTGAGGACTGGAAGGTAATGAATGTCACTCCTATCTTTAAAAAGGGTTCCGGAAGAGATCCGGGAAATTACAGGCCAGTCAGTCTGACGTCAATACCAGGTAAGTTGGTGGAAACTGTTATTAAGGAAAAAATTAGTAGGCACATTGATGAACAAAATCTATTGAGGAAGACTCAGCATGGGTTCTGTAAGGGAAGATCTTGTCTCATTAACCTGTTAGTGTTCTTTGAGGGAGTAAACAAACATGTGGACAAGGAGGACACAATAGATGTTGTTTACCTTGACTTCCAGAAAACTCATCAAAGGCTCCTAAGTAAGCTCAATAGTCATGGGATAAAAGGACAAGTCCTTTTGTGGATCAAAAACTGGCTAATTAAAAGGAAACAGAAAGTGAGTATAAATGGGTAATTTTCTCAGTGGAGGGAGGTAAGCAGTGGGGTACCGCAGGGATCAGTACTCAGTCCGATGCTTTTTAATTTGTTTATCAATTATTTGGAGTTGGGAGTAAGCAATGAAGTGAAGTGGCTAAATTTGCAGATGACATGAAGTTGTTCAGGGTGGTGAAAACCAGGGAGGATTGTGAGGCACTCCAAAGGGATCTGTCGAAGATGGGTGAGTGGGCATCAATGTGGCAAATGCGGTTCAGTGTGGCCAAGTGCAAAGTGATGCACATTGAAGCCAAAAATCCTAACTCTAAATACACGTTGATGGGGTCTGAACTGGTGGAGACTGACCAAGAGAGAGATCTTGGAGTCATAGTAGATAACTACTATGAAAATGTTGAGACAGTGTGCAACTGCAATGAAAAAGGCCGACTCTATGCTGGGGGTTATTAGGAAGAGAACTGAAAACAAATCAGTCAGTATCATAATGCCCCTGTATAAATCGATGGTGTGACCTCATTTGGAGTACTATGTACAGTTCTGGTCGCCACACCTCAAAAAAGATATTATAGCATTGGAAAAAGTGCAGAAAAGGGCAACTAAAATGATAAAAGGATTGGAACACTTTCCCTATGAAGACAGGTTGAAGCACTTCGGGCTCTTTAGCTTGGAGAAAAGATGGCTGAGGGGTGACATGATCGAGGTTTATAAGATTATGCATGGGATAGAGCAGGTAGAGAAAGAAGTCCTTTTCTCCCTTTCTCACAATACAAGAATTCATGGGCACTCCGTGAAATTGCTGAGCAGTCGGGTTAGAACAGATAAAAGGAAGTATTTCTTCACCCAAGGAGTGATTAACATGTGGAATTCCCTGCCACAGGAGGTGTGGTGGCTACAAGCATTAGATAAACATATGGAGCAGAGGTCCATCAGTGGCTATTAACCACAAAGTATAGATAGGAACTCTTGATCTGGGGCAAGTGATGCTCTGTATTCTTGGTGCTTGGGGAAGCAACAGTGGGAGGGCTTCTAGTGTCCTAGCCCCACTGCTGGACCTCCTGAGGGCACCTGGTGTTTTTGGCCACTGTGTGACAGAGTGTTGGACTGGATGGGCCACTGGCCTGATCCAACATTGGCTTCTCTTATGTTCTTACGTTCAAAACTGTCTTTCTGCTAGCAAAGAGAAAACACATATATTGTGGGGTATTAATTGCCAAGACCGTAACTTGTGTATATGGGGTAGAGTTACCATCTTCCTGGTGGGGCCAGAGGATCCCCCGATTTCCAGGGCCCTTATCCACCACCGGCCAGCTGGCTGGTAGGGGAAGCCCCACCCCCAAACAGCAGCGTCCCTTGGGGATGCTGCAGATGCAATGATATTACCAGTAGTGACGTCATCATGCTGGGGATGTCATTTGGCAATGCTCTAGCATTCAGGGGTGAACTTTATGGTTATTGTAGAATTTTTGCCCTGAATGCTAGAACATCACTGCACGACACCCCTAGTGTAATGACATCACTACCAGTGATGCCATCGCACTGTGTGTGCGAAGCCGGGAGCCCCCCACTACAGCAAAGGTGAGACCTGGCAACCCTAATATGGGGGTCAAGGTACCGATCAACACTCAAAAATGAATGGGAATAAGTGTCAGCTATGCTGCCATGGCATGTGGGGGTTGGGTGAAGCCTGTATTGAAGACAGGTGTCTCTTGGTATTTTAACTTTCGATTCTTGCTCTCTGTCTTTTATCTCTACGCCTGCCTGTGTCTGACCTTGGTGTCTGGATGCTCCTATTCCCCTAGGAACCTATAGTCATTATTTTAGGCGCACTTACTTGCTTATTTGTGATTGGCTTCATTCCATCCCAGGGTGTCTTTTGAATTCTGTATAACTTCCCAACTCCTGCCTGGAGACTCATTCCTAACACAAAGTGTGTACAGATGACCTGCATTTCCTGATCTCAATAAACTGTATCCTGGTTATGGACCATTGTTGGGACTGATTGCTGTGGGACTCTGACAATAAGCTTCTTAAACAGGAAAATAAATTTATTAAATTAACAGAAAGACAACCAAGTTAAGTCAGATAAATAAAAATAAAGGCACTGCAGAAAGGAAACAAATACACGTGAAGTACAAACACAGACAAACTACCTGCTACTAAGGGAGAAAATAATAGGGGAGAATGAAAGACATACAAGCCTGCTTCCTGCACACAGCTGGGCAGCGCTGCAGAAGTGCAGCAGAACAGGGTGGGAAAGTAGAGGAGTCAACTATACAGTTGGGGTAACAGGCTGGGATCCAAAACCTGCTACCAATTAGATGGACTGAGGGATGACTTTTTATACATTTTTGCTACGATTGAGGAGGGGAAAAGGTGTTGGCACTGGAATGTGGGAGGGATGAAAAGGGTTCTTTTTGGTACATGTTGTAGAAGATAGTTTTTCTTCTTTTGCATTATAAATAAAAGTATAAAGGAGAAGTGTTCCTTTAGAGAGAGTGAGATTTTAGATAGGTAAGTAGATGGCTTTACATAATGGAGTAGATGGAGAAATATTTAGCACTTAAGATAAGGAGGAAATGGCTGGGGCTAGCCTGTTGCTCATTGGTTTGATTATTTGGGTCATTATTAAGGCCAGATTATCAGGGAAGATACCCTTTAGGTCCTCAGGGAGAGACCCTTTGGTTGACTCCCACCAGATATGGCTGTCAAATGATTAATGAAGGAGTTGCTTCACTTTCCTTGCACACCCACAGCATGACTCACTGTCATCTTGATAACAGTTTGATCCAGACTCCATTTTTCATTGCTAGGCCCATGCTAAGATGTGCACGTGTACAGGGGTCCAAGATGGAGGGTCCCCTGTCAGGGGAGTCCCGTGGCATCAGATCCTCTGTGGGCTTTTCCATGAAGACCTTGGCAATGCATGTTTTGTGTTTTGCAGGGCTAACCTTCTCTTTGGATAGGATTTCCCACATGTATTAACAGAAATGTTCAGTTGTTACTGTTTTGAAACCTTGTAAATCTTCTTGAAATATTTTTAAATCCAACATTCTACTGTGACCTACCCATCCACAGGGTCTCCATTTCCCCCCCTCAAAATGAGCACACCGTTGTCCTTGCAAAGGTAATTTCTTCCATAGTCCCTTGCAGATTCTCAACAATATGCCACAGCAACAGAATGGGATAACAGGAGGTGAGAAAGGATGAATAAACACAGCAGAGGTACAGTCATCCCTGACATCCCCAAGTGATCTGTGATTCAAAGGTCTGTGCACAAAGGCTTCTGCTGCCAGTAATTCTCTCAGCACTCCCGGTGAGTTGTGCTGTCAGTGCTGCTCTTGCTACTACTGCTTTTTTTAATAAAAAAAATATATACATGGCACCAACAAATGGAACAATCCACACACCTTGACTTCCGTTTAAACCAGTTTAAACTAGTTCTGATTCCCAGCATGTATATGGCTTCAAAAGGCAGCAAGACCAGCTCATGGAGGATTGGTCTACCAATGGCTATGAGTCATGATGCCATAACATCAGAGGCAGTAAGCTTCTGAATGCTAGTTGCTATGGAGTAACAGCAGGGAGGTTTTGGCCTCTGTGCCCTGCTAGGCCTCCCAAGTGTATCTGACTGACCACTGTAAGAAATAGAATACTGAGCTAGCTAGATTGCTGGCTAGATGCAACAGGGCTCTTCTTCTTATGGAGTTCCATATACAATTGCATAATTTCTTTCTTTCTATATTGTTTTTGTTCTAACATGAGGTTTTAGAGCTGAAATAAAGATCTCTTTCAAATCCACAACTCACATTTGAGCATTCATTTGCTCAGACAAATACATGAATCTGAAATGAGTTGAATTTGAAGATCAATTGAAATAATTGTTTCAGAGTTAACATTATGCAAGGACAAGTAGATCCACCCAAAGACTCTTCTGGTGATTACCATAATGTATATTCTGTGTGTACTGTTAGTGATTTATTGAACTATTTAGGTGGCTTTTATGAGTCCTCTTCAAATTCCTTCTCAAGGTGAATTACAAGAAGCTATTAAAACATGTCTAATATTCTAAGACCATGAAGATAATTTAGAGAACCGCCTGGACTCCTGCTTGCTATCATGACTCAGAAAGGGGGTTTAGAAGCAGAGCAGAATATGTCTTCAAACACTGGTAGTTTAACATGTGTGATGTGAAAAAGGTTTGATCCTTGAAAAGCTTGCATTGTTTGCTTGAGGACTGCAATGGCAGATCAATTTGTTTTGCTTTTCATAACAGCAGATGCAAAGATTTTGCTTCCTGCTCTGCTAGCAGCAAAAATAATGGATGTACTCCAAACGAATGTTCAGATGGTGCAAACACAGGGAACAGATTATTAACTTCTCAGCAGGGAAGATGCTGTTACAATCTAACGGCTTCCAGATTTCTTTCCTTATGTGATTCATTATGGGACATACGGTTCTCTGGTTTCTCTGTAGTTATTTGTTTGCCTGACTTTAGTTGCATGTCCATACTGAGGGTTGTTAGGCTTGGTCTAATTATCTGGATCTATTAAGCCTGTCTATGACCTATCTAAGTAGTTCATCTTAAATCACCTAAGAACAGCCATACTGGATCAGACCAATGACCCACTTAGTTCAGCACCCTATTTCTAACAATGGCCAATCAGATGCCACAGGCAACACCTGCAAACCATAACCCTTACTTACTGATTGGTCCCCATCATCTGATTGTCAGATGCATTCCATCTCTGAACCTGGAGGTCCCATTCAGTGGTCATAGCTAATAGCCAATGATAGACCTAGCCTCCAAACCAGCAGCCATCACCATGTTCCATGGTAGCGAATTCCACAAGTCAACTAATGATTGTATGAAGCAGTACTTTTCTTTTATTATCTTTAATGTACAGCCAGTCACTTTCATAGGACAAGTTTCTACTACAAGGTGTGTACTCCAAAAAAATTATTTTAATTTTGTTTGGCTTTTTTTTAAGGGCAGTGTTTTTATTAAATCAAAATCTGGGGGGGGAGGTGTTTTCATGTTCATAAATATTTTTAGATAACAGTTTTCAGGTTCAAGAATTTTGGCACCCCCAAAAATCATGCCCTTTAAAAACTCACCCCAATTTTTGGGGGTGCCAAAATTCTTGAACCTGAAAACTGTTATCTAAAAATAATCCAAAAATTATCTAAAAATTGCTGTTTGCTTCCCAGGGAGAGGGGGAGGGAAGGAAACTGGCCCCAGCAAACAGCAATTTTGCAGTATCTGGTCCTTTCAGATTTTAAAGAGCAATTGTCTTCTATGGGAATACCAGCCTCCAGAGTTTCAGAAGCCAGTTCTTCTTCCATAGAAAGTCAGGACCCTTTAAAATGGAATGAGGCACCACCAAACTGCTAAACCAACATGTGGGAGTCATGGACCTAGACTGTCAGTTTTCAGCAGCCAGGGAACGCTCTGCTGCTTCCAGTGTCAGTGGCAGAGTCTGGAACTGAGTGGAAGCCTGCAATGGTGCCACCAGCACCACCAGCAGAGCCAATGCCAGACAGGTAAGTCCAGAACTTTTTTGGTCCCTCCTTTCCTTTTAAACTTCGAATGCAACATGGCAGGGGGACGTTGGCCTACCATATAGAATCTTGCATAGGAAATACTGGTAGACCTGGTATCAGCTGATCCCTTAAACTTTAAAGAGTGCTGATCCATTCAAACTTTAAAGGGCTATCATTTTCAGTGGGGCTAGACCTGACTTCTGGAACTC
Organism: Lepidodactylus listeri; assembly: GCA_029233225.1. Classification (NCBI taxonomy): domain Eukaryota; kingdom Metazoa; phylum Chordata; class Lepidosauria; order Squamata; family Gekkonidae; genus Lepidodactylus; species Lepidodactylus listeri. The sequence continues at coordinate 55,670,480 of JARCFY010000006.1, forward strand.
CAGAAGACAGGTTTTGCCACAGAAAACAATAGCTCTTTAAAGCTTAAAGAGACAAGGTGCTGCCAAACCCCCACTTGCTGGAGTCAGCTTCCTTTCTCTCCTCTCCCTGGCCTCTCTAGACCCTGAAATTCTTGGATATATGTTTTCATTACTCACAGAATTTTGGGAGTGGGTTGGGTTATTTTGAATACTCCCAAACAGACCCAAAATAGCTAATTTGGGGTGTATTTTCAGCTCAGGAATATCCAAATGCACCCCCCCCCAATTTCTATCCACTTTCCCTAAACTGTATATAACTTTGTAGACCTCTGTCATGTCACCCATCAGTCAACTTTTTTCTAAACTAAAAAAAGCCCAAGATATTTTAGCCTTCTTCTTAGGGCAAGTGCCCCAACTAGGGATGGGCATGAACTGCAAAATGAACTGAATTTTTACATGAACTATACCAGTTCATGGTTCATTTTGACCCAGTTCATTTGGTCATACCATTCCTGAACCAACAATGAACCACCATTTTTTTCATGGAGGTTCAGGTGGTCCATTAGAGCAGTTCATTGGCTAAAGAGACTGGCTCTGATTCAATCAATTTCTAAGCAACACTGGAAGTGGATTTGTGGAGAGCCATAGAAACACCCATAGCAGTTGTCCATAGCTTAATTGGCAACTCTGGCAGCCAACCATGGAGCTCCTATTCTTCTCTATAGGAGCAGATTGTATAAGTACCATACCGTGAGTCAGCTATTTTCATTTTGCAGCACAAAGAGAGGAGAAGAGGAGAGAAGTTAGTTATCTAGTGAGACAGAGTAGTTGCTGCTTGCCGCTGGCTGATTAAAGGGGAAGCTTTGAGGGACTCCTTTTTCCCCACACACAGTGGGACATTTTTTTAAATACCTCTCCTGGCTGGGAAGGTGTTCCTTGCTGTGGTTTCAGGGACCTGAGCCACAGACTTACTAGCCTCTCTCTGCCAGTGCCAGGTGGGGGGGGGGGGGCAAGCTCTTTGGGTTTTCTTAACTTACTTATTTAACAGAAAGACAATATCTCTTGCTTGTGTTTCCTGTACTTTTATTTACTTAAAAAACCTCTTGCTCAACAGGGACTACCTGAGCCATCCATCTCTGCCACTGCCTGGTTGGGGGGGCAAGCTCTTTTTTCCTTTAAAAACAATATCTCTTGCGGGGTTTCCTTTACTTTTATTTATTAAAAAACCACAATCAAAAGGCATCTAGTCGCGTTGAGCCAGAAAGCCAGAAGCCTTTTTACAGCTCTTCGATCCATAGCATAGCATTCACTACTCCAGCATCAGCTTTCTGGTCATGAAGGCTTTTATGGAAACTAAGTCCCATTCTTTTCTCTTTTTTGCAATTAATTTTTTTATTAATTTCAAAATCTTACAAATTAATTACAATTTTTTACAGCAGGAAATGAAATTAACATTCTTTAAAAAATTTCTACTACAAGTTGCCAACTCTATTCTGCTACTATTTAATTTGTAAATTATAATTATTAATTAAGTCAGATAGATGTTGGCATGCCTAAATAAATATTTCTGCCTCTCAAATATTTCTGCCTCTAGTACAACTGCAATTATAAACTGTGTTTCCCATAGTTTCCCATTAGATCTTCTTATGTTTATAACCATATGTTCTATATATATTTCATTTTCATTTCAAAACTAATATACTAAGATGATTCACAATAAAGTAAAAAACAAAATAATACTCCATTTCGTTACTCTGCTCTCTTAAGATTTTTTTTACTAAATTCTGTTCTTCCTCTTTAACTGGAGCTCTTCTAATGTACCCTCCCTTCTAGTGTTCCCTCCCTGGGACTCCAGAGCACTTCTGAAACAGACTCACAAAATATGAGTCTTGCCCATTGGGGAGATGTGGGGGGGGGGGGAATCCCAATGACCCTTCCCGCATGCTCCTCTACGCTTTATATTCCAGGCTACTTTGCTTGGGGAAAATATGAAAAACAAAAAGAACAAAAATGATAACTCTATAGCTGCTATCTCCTCTAATATAGTTCTTTGCAATCTTATAGTACATTCCTCTTCTTTGGTTACCAGTTCTTGATTTCCTAGCCCGATTCCAACTCCAATGCCTTCAGAAACTCTTCACCAGATGCTAAATCATGGGCTGTGAAAATACATCCTTGTTATGTGACCAATATATGTCCGAGTGCAAGCCAATGGTACCTGTAGTTCTTCTCTGCAAGCTTTTGTGCAATTGGGCGCATATTTTTCCTAGCATTTAATATTTCAAAGGGAATATTGGGGTACAGCTGGACCAAAGTGTCTTCAAGCTTCAAACCTCTGTTCTTCCTGGCAATTTCCAAGAGGTTCCACTTAGTCTTTACATCCTTAAGATCTGCCACAATGTCAGGTATTAATGCTGGTGAGCCCATTCGGGAGGGGGGTTTTAAGCGGAAAGCATTGTTTACCACTGGCCCCAGAAGCTGTATGATTCCTTCTAACCATTCATTTAAAGCAACAGTAAGGTTCTTGTTTAACTCAAAGTTCAAAGAAATTCCACAAAATTTTACTTTGGTTTCCCGTGATTTGCATTCCAACATCATTAGCTTACGTTTTCCCATCCTTCAAAAGTTTTCAGTTCAGCTATTTCTTTAGAGTTCTTTTGGGTGCCAGCAGCTGCTGACTCCACCTTCTCCTGTACATCCTGTAGCTTTTTATTGACTTTGTCCAACTTATTTGTAACAGGAGTAATGCTGTTTCTTATCTCTTCTTTTAAGTCTTGTTTTAAATCCGTCAGCATCTCCTGTAAATGCTTTTTGGTTAAAGAGTTTTCTCTTTTTCTTTTACTTACACAAGCTTCTGCTTCCTCCATTTTCAACGGGGGAGGAGAGTCTTTGTCCAAAGAGTTTTGGCTTTCTTGTAGTGCTCTAGGCCAGTGTTTTTCAACCTTTTTTGAGCTAAGGCACATTTCTTTCATTGAAAAAATCCTGCGGCACACCTGACAATATCTCACAGCACAGTGGTTGAAAAACACTGAAATACAAGATAAATGGGTCATTAGTTGCCTCAGCTCAAGTATTAACTATGACAGTATTACAAATACACGTAATAGCCACTTAACTTGAAATCGTAAGTTACAGATCCAAAGTGTAATGGCTCCTTCCCATAACACTGACCTGAGTTTCAGAAGAAATATAATGTGGATGTATTTTAATACTGCGATTCTGCTAAAGTTTTTCAAATAGAGAGTTTAAACTCTTACTCTTATGTGAACGGCATTCCGCTGACCATAAGTGTTTTGAAGAGAAACACAGTACACCCATTCTTCGCTGAGGGACAGTTACTGATTTGAACTCCACCCTGACAGAAACAGCTAGCTGTTACTATCAAACATATTCATGTTTACTGGAATGTCTTGGTGCAAATCACCCTACCTCAGGCCGGCCACAGAGCGTGCAAGAGGAATCAGCGAGACCGCGCCACTGTTCTTTCTTGCATGCGCAAACATGTCCCAGAAGGTCAGCCCGGAAGGCACATTTCTTTCATTGAAAAAATCCCGCGGCACACCTGACAATATCTCACAGCACACCAGTGTGCCGCGGCAGAGTGGTTGAAAAACACTGCTCTAGGCATTGTTTTGGAAGGATTCTTGCCCCTTTTTGCTCCTCCGTTCTTCCCCATTGTTTTAATCAAGCTGTGATATTTAAATTGCAGCCTGTTTTTTTAAATTTTAATTCTTTTGTAGGAGCCCGATGTGGAGGCTGTATTGGGTGCAACTGTGCAGGTCGCTGTCGCTCCTCCCCCCTGAAAACTAAGTCCCTTTCTGATGGAGAAGAAACTTTGTTTTGTTCTATTTCCCCATTTTTGTGGAGAAACAGTGGTTTTCCTTTAGAATTCTTTAAAAGTCTGTCTTAGCTGGCAAGTTTCACTCTCTCTGGCCTGGTACTCAATGCTTAGGTAAGTTGGCATTGTGTACCCTGCTAACCATTAACCTGTTCTTGCTTCCCAGAGAGGCCATCTGATCTCTGTAAGGAGAATTAAACTGTGATTAAGGTAATAAGATGGCTTAAGTGAAGTTCCTTTTCTCTGTGCCTTTCTCTGTCCATCTTCCTCAAGGTGCTTGACAAAATCTTTATGGTGCATTAGAAATATATGTATATAAAACTATCATTCTCATTATTCTCCAGCCTCAAAAAACCCTATTTCCCTGGTTAGGGGCTTTTGGTAGCAATTCCTGTTGTTCGCGTGTCTCAGAGTGGTTTGCTTGCTAGAAGTTTAGACTTTGAATGTCACAGGTCGCCTTGGTCTCAAGTCCTGGCCAAAATCTATATTGGCTTTGGCTGGAATGGCTTTTGGTCTTTCTCACTGGTTTTAGGCCTTCCTTAGTTTAACATTAGGATTGCAGTGTAAAGTGCTTTGTAAATGAAGAATTATCAGTTGCTACATGCAGAAAGAAGGTGTTCTGTTTTAAAGGCACATCACATTAGCATTGTAGAGGTCTATTTCCAATAACACACTGTTAACACTACAAATGGTAACACAGTGATTATCTAAAATCCATAAGAAAATTAGAGTGGTCTTTGAGCATACAGCAGAGAAAGGAAAAATACTGGCAGCTGCCCATCTTGGCTAGAATGATTTTAATTTTGTACATTCCCAGATGGCAGAGGATGCACAGCTGCTGCTGCTTCTGAGGCGGCCCTCATCAGTAATATGACTGAAGGAAGGAGCAGTAGAAGACTGTGGGGACTGGCGGTACTGAATAGCCCACTGAACATTTAAAATCAACAATGTGCAGAAACGCTTTTATACCATGATGTAAACAATGGAAAAAAGCATTAGGGGTTGTGTGACTGCACAATTCGCAGAGGTAGGGAAAGAGAGAATAATGAAACCGGGAAAATACTGCCAGGCTTTCTTTGGAATAAACTTGCTGCCAGTGAAGAAAGAACATACCTATTCCATGCTATCCCAGCTCAATCCATATATGCTGAATGAACACTGTACCACAGAGCAATTCTTGTGCAGTACAAACTTGACATTTTGCTTCCTTTCCATGTGAAAAAGGTTTTACTCTTTTAAGGTTTATATGATTTATATGAAAGTCCCCAAGCAGTAGGACAATCAGTCAAATTTTACAATATGCTGTTCATGGTGGTTGGTTTGAAGGACAAGAGCCTTTCTTCTCCCCATTCCATTTTCCCCTCTTCTCAGGACCTTCATAAATAAATACCTTTACTGTATTCTTTAATCACTCTAGTTTTCTTCCTACTAGACAATAAGAACTTATCTGAGAACAGTCTCCGAACTTTAGATGAATAAGACCTCCTTACGCCATCCACAGTTTCCTTTGTCTTGTCTATACCACATTCACCAGCATATTTAACCCACAGATGTTATCTTCTTTAGTATGGGAGCAATTCAGGATTTGCAAGAATCTGGCAGATTGGCAGATCTGTGGGAAACGGAATGCTATTCCCATGCCCACACTTAACCAGCAATTACCCAGAGCAATGGAGAACTCTCCACAACCAAGAAGCATCCCTTTTCTTCTGCAAAACATCCATGTATTTTTAATGATTTGTTTAAAAATGTATTTTTCCTACTGAACGTCAGCACTTTGTGACTGTAGACCACAGGGTGCAGTACACTTCAGCTAAAGTTGCTGGAGAACATTTAAAAAGTTAAAAGCATTAAGGAATTCAAATGTCGCATTATTTGGGTCTGCGTTGCCTATAATTTTGATGTGTGTTGTTATTTTCTCTAGTGCAAAAGGCTGCTCAAATATGCATTCACATTTAGCTATGTCTGCCATATAGAATTAAAACAAGGTACATGTGATAAGCACTTTCCTTTGTGTCTTGTTATTATGAATAACTGTTAGCATTCATTGTACTACTGCAGCTCTAACCATAACAGGAATGAGGGGCAAATTTTGTTCCATTATGATTTAGTAACAGTTAATAGGCACATTTTCTCTTTCTATATTTTTAACATGTACAACTTATAAAAATTCCACATCTGCTGTAGCACTTTTGTAGAAACAGGATTTGAAATGTTTTAAAAAGGAATTATTGAAAATGCTGGAGTTCTAAAGGAGAGCATTAGCAACCAGCAATGTTTAGTTTAGCTCTTTCTCTAAAACTTAATAGTTTGAGAGTTTCTGAAGGTGATCAAAGCAACTGGCAACAATGAAAGCATTCTATCAGATGATATACATCTGTAGAAAGGTCCTGTGCACTGAAGGGTACTGTGTACTCTGTGCATAGAGATGAATTGTACCTGACCAGAACCCTCATAGTCAGATGGATTTTGCCCTCACAGGCAAGAGTTCAGACACCCCACTATTTGGGTGGGGCTAAATGGCCTTTCTGTGAATAAAAGGGCAGATTTTGCTCCTTCTCAGCCCCACCCCCTGAATTTAATAGGATTCATTAAGATCCAAATCAGTATACACCTTCATTGCCTCACAGAAGGCCATCCTGCCCTTGAAGAGGGAAACAACCAGTCAGCCGTTTCATCCCTGAGCTTATGGGAGTGCTGCTCCAGTATCCAATCAACTTTCAGAAGGTGGATAGAATGGGGGCAGAAGCCCAGCAGGAGATGGTTCAGGTCTGCATCAGGGAGAGAGCAGTGATAGTCTGGGGTCTGCCTCAGTAAAGGGGAGACAATTTAAAGGGTTGATCTGCCTGGCAGTATGGCAGAGTGATCTACCTCTGGGAGAGGACAGAGCAACCGTCCTTTATGCTTTTCTCTGGTGAAGAGCACACATCATACAAGTTAGTCCGACACTTAGGAAAGGACAGGCTGGTGTGGGTGGCATCCGGTGTGTGTGTCAAAGGATCCCAACTAGTGACCAGTCAGTAAAAGTCTATTTGTACCCGCAGGCATGAAAGATAATTCAAACCACACACTGAAGCCATAAGTAGCTTAAATTTATGTGCCTCAGCCAGGTTCCTCCTTTGACTATCTGGAGACCTGTGCTGCAGATCTGTTCTTTAAAAAACAACCTGTAAATAAATAAATCTTTGTTATTTACATGCAACTCCTGCCTCATTATCTCCGTATTCTTCTCACTCACCACAAAACTTAACCACACAGCAACAATACCAATGCCTTTACACTTGCTACCTTAATAACATCTCATAACCGAGGGGAGGTTTACAGTTATAAATTCTAAACAAATGTGGTTCTTCAAAATCTTAAGAGGCTGTGTGGATTCCTTAAATTCCAAGACAGGGCCTGTCATGCTCACCCATTCCTCTGCTTATCCCAACTGTTATTCTTTCTACTATTGGAGTGAAATCCTGGAAATGTAGTGGAATTTTTGACCTTTAAGAATGTGACAAAATGAGTGCTTCTTGAAAACTGTATGATGTGGAGAATTATTTATTTCCAAATCCTAAGGGGAGGGAAAGCAACGAGTAGATGTTTAGCATTTCATGACCTCAGATGCATTCTGAAAGAAAAATGTGTGAATATAACAGAAGTCATAACTGATGCTTTAAGACTATGGTCAGGTGGCTAAGGCAGAAAAAACTGAAGCTGAATCCAGACAAGACACAGGTAGTGGTCAGGAATGCTGATATTCTAGAGGGATTGAATCCACTTGTCCTAGGTGGGATGACATTCGCTTTTTAAGAACATAAGAATATAAGAGCCCTGCTGGATCTGACCAGTGGATCATCTAGTCCAGTGGTGGCAAACCTATGGGACACGTGCCAGAGGTGGCACTCAGAGCCCTCTCTGTGGGCACGCATGGCATCGCCCCAGCACAGAGTTCGCAAGATTGGACAGCAAAAATCACATTAATTGTTCAAAAGCATGCCAAATGCAAACGTTTACCTTTCAATAAAAAGTTGTTTTTATCATTGAAAGCTCTGTTATTGTGTTTTTCTTTTAAGACAAAAGATGTTAATGTATGAGTTGTTTTTTCTAAAACATCTCTAAAACAAAAACCTCAGTATTCAGGTTAAATTGCCGTGTTGGCACTTTGCAATAAATAAGTGGGTTTTGGGTTGCAGTTTGGGCACTCGGTCTCTAAAAGGTTCACCATCACTGATCTAGTCCAATATCCTGTCTCATACTATGGCCAACCAGTTCCTCTGGATGACCAACAGAGCATAGGGGCTGAGGCCTTCCCTTGATGTTGTTTCCTGGCTCTGGGATTCAGAGGCTTAGTGCCTCTGAATGTGGTGGTTTATTGGTTATTCTGGTAAGAATATATTCAAGCAGAGCAAAAATAGTTAAGCATCAGCAGAGTACAGATTGAGAGACTGAGTCCATGTGTATTTAAAGATAAACATTTACTATAAACCTAACATGGGAAAAGGTAAACAGGATGTAAAATAACAACAGAGCTAGATTCTACATCTTTACAGCTAGAGAGCTAAACTGGTAGAAGTGATGGCGTCTCCCTCCTAAGCAAGAACAAAAGTTGGAAGGAGAAACCATAAAATGCTAAATAGCTAGTACATGGTTTCCAATCAGACAGTGATGGATCAAACAAAGTTTCTCGGGCTAACTGTTGTGTAGACAGATTGGTTACAAACAAACATGTGACTTCCTATTGACTAATACAAACAATATTAACCCTGTAGATACACTGAAGTGTTTTAAACTTGTTACACCCAACAAGGTTCCCATCAGTCACCATGCCTAGTAGCCATTGATAGACTTGTCCTCCATGAATCTGTCTAATCCCCTTTTAAAGCTGTTTATTCCTGTGGCTATCACTATATCCTCTTTAAGTGAATTCCACATTTTAATCACTCTCTGTGTAAAGTAGTATTTCCTTTTGTCTGTCCAGAACTACTACCTATCAGTTTCATTGGATGCTCTCAAGTTCCAGTATTTTGGGAGAGGGAAAAACAATCTCTTTGTCAACTCTTTACACATCATGCATAATTTTATAAATCTCAATCATGACCCCCATATTCATCTCTTTTCTAAACTGAAAGTCCCAGACTCTTCAGCCTTTCCTCGTAGATAAAGTGATCCAACCCCTCTAATCATATTGATTGCCTTCCTCTGTACTTTTTCCACCTTTGCAATGTCCTTTTGGAGATATGGTGACCAGAATTGTACACAGTATTCTAAAAGAGGCTACACCATAGATCTATATAGTGGTGTTATAATATTGACAACCAGCTTTTCTGGAACCTCTGTCCTTGGACTGGACTTGGACTTGCTGCCTGGAACTTCTTGACCCTATACTGGACTTCAGTAAATCTGTTCTCTGGAACCCTTGACTTTTGGACTGGACTTTGGTTACTCTCTGTAACCTTGCCTGTGACCTGCCTTGCTGAACCCTATCTCCTGCCTTCTGGGGAAGCTACATCAGTACCATTGTTTGAAACTGACAAGAATGGCAAAAAAAAAATCCTCTAGACAGGGAGGGGGAAAAGAACCTCCTTTACTTGTCATTTCCCCAGAAAGCACTTTCCTGGAGGCACCTTCTTTGGGGGAGGCCTAACTCGGATCCTGTAAATCCAATCTTCACCAAACTTAGAGGGCAGGTAGAGGAGAGTCAGCTGGAGATCCCCTGCCTGTTTGGTGTCTCTAGCTCACTGAGAGGGTATTCTACTGGGTCATGAACCTCATGAACTCAACCAATTTGACACCTAAAAGTTTGTGATGGTCCATGGTTCTTGAACACAAACCATAAACCAAACCACATTTTTCTGGGTTTTGCCCATCTCTACTCTTGGCCCTCAGCTTGATGACCTGGAGCCCATGTTAACTAGCCTTACTGAGTAGGACTAAACTAGAGAGCCGTTTGGTGTAGTGGTTAATTGTGCAGACTCTAAGCTGGGAGAACCAGGTTTGATTCTCCACTCCTCCACCTGCAGCTGCTGGATGACCTTGGGCAAGCCATAGTTCTGTCAGAGCTGTTCTTGAAAAGAGCTCTCTCAGCCCCACCTACCTCACAGGGTGTCTGTTGTGGGGAGGGGAAGGGAGAGGAGATTGTAAGCCACTCTGAGACTCCAAGTGAAGGGCAGGGTATAAATCCAATCTCCTCCTCCTCATTCTCCTTCTTCTCAAGGTCCATCATACACATGCCAGAATGGAATACACAGTCTGTAGGGCCTAATCTTAAAAAAAAGAAATCACCATTCGTTTCTCCTCCCATGCCAGTCAGAGTCGCATTTTTACTCTTGTGCAGTCATGCCCTTCTCCAAAGCCACTCTGACAGCTGTGGTGTCAGACTGAACAGATGAACACTTGGCAAAAGCACTTGAATTAATAACCATGAGAAAAATCTTCTAATAATGAAACTGGATCAATGGACTTGGCTAGTCATAATGTCAAACCTAAGTTCACAGAATATCTCAAATGATTTTGTTACTCATATCTTGTATTTAAGGGATTTTTTTTCCTAAGGAAAAATGTTTGCAGATTGGGGCTGATCTTTATTTTTTTGTGTAATATATCAGTAGCCACCTGGTCTTGTATGCCAAACAGCCCAAAGTTTAGTAGAATAATACAATCCTTCTGCAGCTTCTTTTACACATGAATTACTACCAGAAGGAAACATGTATAATCCACATCACATTTTTTAAATGTATTTGGTATTTCTATGTAACTGATCATGTCTCTGTTTCACAACTATCCAGTCACTTCAAATCCAAAGAAGAGCTGTGATTCATCTGTTTTGTTATAGACCAGTAGTGGCCAACTGTGAACTTGGGCATGTGGGTGGTCCGTGCAGTATTTTATTGTCTTCAGAGATCTGCCTGCTCATCAAGCTTCTCTTTGGTTCCAGTTGCCAAGCCTCATCAACATATAAGCAGTGTAACAAAGTCAAAGCCTATTCCCCAAAAACATAGTGAAACATGATTTTATAGAATATTAAACACCATTTTTAACAGCCTAGGTACATAGAAAATAATGTGATTGACAGGACAAGGCAGACAGCTGCAGACAGCTATAATGGCTTCTTGACCGGTTGGGGATGTTCTCCAGCCAAGAGTTCCTAAGCTCTGTTGATGATGCTACAAGTTAGAAAAGCAGAAAGTGCAGCATGTAGGAGACAATTGCTCTGTTGATCAGGCAAGAAAAGAAAGGAAATCTCCTAGCAGTTAATACCAGGCCTGGCCAATCTAGAATCTTTATACTGTGCCAGTTGAAAGAGCTGATCTGGACACTCCTGTTTGCCTCTGTGCCTGAAGAAGGCTCTAAATCAGGGGTCTCCAACAGGTAGCTCATTTATCCTCTAGAAGACACAGGAAGAGATCAAGAAAAAATCTGCTACAGACCTTTATTCAAATTTCCCTTTTGTAAGATTTTTCTCCATGATGCTTACCTGATAGCTTCATTACTTGTGGCCTTCCTAATCCATGTTCTGTTTCTAAGACAGAACATTTGTTAACCTGCCAGGGTAAACGAGCAGATCAGGATATTTTTCATTACTTAGAAATATTTTTTTTATGAAAGAAAAGGTTGGCAGCCCCTATTCTAAATATACAGTTTCAGATCACGCACTAGGTTGCCAATGTTCCCCCTAAGCTGAGCTGCTATGCACCACAGGCAAGTTTTAGCCCCTTGACTCACAGATTTGTCCCTTTGGTTACAACACCGGGCAATGGATGAGCTGAGCATGGGATGGGTGAAGGCTGTGAGCTTGCCTCTTTCCTTCCCACTGACTTCTGGCTAGCCAAGCAAGAGCCGGTGGGTGGGGAGGCCCAGAGGAACAAGGGTATGGAGTCAGCTCAACTGCAAATGCGGTGGGACAGTCTTTCAGCAAGTGTTCCTTTTCTAATTGTTCTAAGTGATCCAGCACCTATAATACTCACACAGCTACACTGTCCAACAGTTTATCTTCACTTTGCCAAATTTCTTTTTATATTAAGATAGTTCCCTACTGGTCTTTTATTAATCAAAGGGGAAAAGTGCTAATAAGGCTTGTGATGCCTCTCTATATGGAAACAGAAATGGTTTCTATCTGTCCCAGTCAGTTCCACCATCATTCACTGATTCCCTCCTACGTATCAAAGTTTGTATCTTTCAATTAAATATTCCAACTGGTAACAATATGCAGAAGTTATCTGTCTTTAATTCCCAAATCTTTCATCTCTTCATACGTAAGATTACTACCCAGATCAATTATTATCTCTGTTTTTAGAATAACCTTATGAGAAAACAATTGAATCATAGCTGTCAAACTTGTCTACATTTACTCTCAAAAGCAAAGACTTCACAATAACAAGCTGAATGATCAGTGACTGCTAGAATATATCTATATACACAGTTACTTCATTTTAGAAATTATTTCAAGAAGTGGTGTAGTAGCGGAGCATTACCACTCAAGGAGACCTAACTGGTCCTGCGTGCAGAATACAGGACAATTACCCCCACTTGACCTCAGCTGTCTACCTATTGGGAGTATGCAAAAATAAAATTAGGCTTAGTCAGTTCTTTTCTTTTAAATACTCAAGCAAGTTCCTTTTATCATTCTTAGAACTATTTGTGTTAATTAATCTTTCCTTATTATATAAAGCCATTTTCAAGTGGCAAGATTCCATGGGGCGCCAAAATCAGTTGACCAGAAGGACTGCCACTAAAAAGGGGGTCCCTGGCCACTGGTTGCATTCTCTCACTGCTTTGCCTCCCACAGAGCCCACAGAGCCACCCGCCCACAGAGCCACCGGCCAGCATCTCAGCCTCAGTCTGGAGCGAGCCGGCGAAGGGGAAGGACTGGGTGCTGGGTCCACTCTTCTCCTCCGCCCACTGCCACGTGGGTCTAACTGTCCCCTCAGTGGCCTGCTTCTGTCAGTGAAAACACAATGGACTTTCAGCATAACCCCCCTCCCCCGCCCACTGACATTCCTGTCAGAGTAAACTGAAAACGGCGCTCTTTCCCGGGCTGTGATCAGAAGTCCAGTTTGATCCGTTGCTATTGCTGTTCCCTGATGGATTTAAAGTGCACAATCAGACAGCAACTTCTGTCTGTCGTATCCCAGTCATCTGTCCCCTGTTCCCCCCCCCCCTTAACTGCGTGTTTATTTTGATACCTGTTAAAGTATGGTCTTTTTGACCTGAGCTGGTTTCAAACCGGATTTCCTGTTGTCTGATCACCCAGTCAATCAGAGAGCTCAGGCAGAGCTCTTTTTTTTTCAGCTGCCATTTTTTTCAGTAGTTAGCAAAGTGCACACAACTGCTTATTCACCCCACTCTCTCCCCCTCTCCCACAGGGGCTGCTCTAAACATTGTTTTCTGCATAGAAACTTTCAAATAAAAACACCCCTGTACTTCAGCTTTTTCCTGTGCTTTGGGGAATGGGTACCTAAAGAGTAAACTTTTTTAAAATGGCTGACGGCCCCATGAACTACATATCCCAGAAGGCATAGCAGCTTGAGGGAAAAATTATTTTTAAAAATGGTCAGCAGCAACACTCCTTGGCTGCAGGATCTGATATGCATCTGATCGCTCAAGAGTGGTACAAAAGTGCTTTGAAGAGTGCTAAAAGGGGTGAGTCTGATCAGTATTCTCTGTAATAAAATACTCCAGATCAATTAGAGGTGGGGCAACAGTGGATTAAAATGCACATCTGACCGCAGCCCAGCTTAGCTCCACCATGGCTGGCTGGCTAATGAGGTGGGCAGCGACCATCAAACCATTCTCTTCAAACCCCTGCTGTGTGACTGACTTTCCCCTTAGGGTTGCCAATCTACAGGTGGGACCTGTAGATCTCTTACTGTTACATTTGATCTCCAGATGACAGAGATCAGTTCCCCTGGAGAAAATGCCTGCTTTGGAGGGTAGACCCTATGGCATTATACCCTGCTGAGTCCTTCCACACACACCCAAATGCTGCCCTCCACAGGATCCACGCACACCCCAAAAAAATCTCCAGGTATTTCCCTAATCAGAGCAAGCTTTGTTGCCAAACTGGCAGTGGACGGGGGAGGGGGTTATGCTGAAAGTCCATGGTCTTTTTACTGACAGAAGCAGGCCACTGAGGGGACAGTTAGACCCACCTGGCACTGGGTGGAGGAAAAGAGTTACCAATCTCCAGGTGAGGGCTGGAGATCACTCAAAATTACAAGTGCTCTCCAGATGGCAGAGATCAGTTCCCCTGGAGAAAATGGTGGACTCTGTGTCCTTATACCCTGCTGAGATGGCTCCCCTATGACAGCCAATGTGACATAACTGTCAGGGCTTCAGAGCACGGTGGAGGCTGCGGGGAGGGGGGGAGAGATGGAAAATTGAAGAGTGAAGTTGATGATTGGCTGGGAAGGAGATAGGGTTGCCAACTCCAGGTGGAAAATTCCTGGAGATTTGAGGGATGGAGCCTGGAGATAGTGAGGTTGGAGGAGGGGTGGGACCTCAGGCAGGTACAATGCCATACACTCCACCCTCCAAGCCAACCAGTCCCTCATGGGGAACCATTGTTGTCAATCTCCAGGGGAGGGATGGTGATCACACACAACTGCTCTTTAGATGGCAGAGGTCTTCCCTTGGAGAAAGTGATGGACTCTGTGTCATTATACCCTGCTGAGGTCGCCACAGCAAATTGACGCTGAGTGCCCAAGGCCGGGGCACTCTCCCAGAACTTCTTTCTAGAGGCCGTTGTATTTATTTCCACAACAGGCCTTATTCCTAGTTTTATAATAACTTCCATTTGGTTTCAATAAGAAACACATTTCTAAATGTAACTTTTCATTAGACTTGATTAAATTCTCCAGGGTCATGTCTCTCACTTCAGGGGTTGGTTCTGCCAAACTGCAGGCAGATAGGAGAAAGCATTTTCATTTTATAGACGATATTGTTCAGAGCAGATGTACAAATATATGACGTGACTTTCATTCCTTTCCCACTAAGATCCACAAGTGTGCAATAGAGGGATTTCCTTAAAGTGAATACAAACAGACTACTTGAGAATGTAGAGCTGACCCTGACCTCCTCTAAGGCTTTATCTCACTGCATACCAGTGCTTTTCACATTTTTTTTCATCCAACCTGGATCCAATACTGGAAGGAAGCCAGGCTGGCAGAAAATGCTGACAGCACTGGAAAAGGCAGGAATATGCCCCCTTAGCCCATCCTTAAATTTCATTTCAAAATTGTGCTAACAAGGGGTGGCTGACTGCATGGTACAGTGGTTAGGTGCATGGACTCTAATCTGGGAGAACCGGGTTTGATTCCCCACTCCTCCACTTGCACCTGCTGGATGACCTTGGGCAAGCCACAGTTGTCAGAGCTGTTCTTGAAAGTGCTCTCTCAGCCCCACCTACCTCACAGGGTGTCTGTTGTGGGGAGGGGAAGGGAAAAGGAGTTTGTAAGCTGCTCTGAGACTCCCTTGGGTAGTGAAGGGCAGGGTATAAATCCAATCTTTTCTTCTTCTTCTTCTTCTTCTTGCACACTGTGACCAGAAGTAGCTGTGTGTGGTGTACAAGTGGTGTGGCTGGCTGTTGAAATATTTTTACACAAAATTAGAGACATCAGCACTGAGATTTCAAAACTGTTGATCCTTCAAAACAGATGTCTCATGTAAAGATAGAACTCTGATCTTTTCTCATCACTGGTCTTCCATGCCTCATCTCATCTGACTCTGCCTTTAATGGATGGGAAAGTATTCCCTCCCACTTCTAGCCCGCCTTCCAAAATGAGAAAGCAAACTGTAAAGCTATGACTGGAAACACTACACATATGCACCTCTTGTGACAATCCTATTTGGTGGGATCATCAGCTAACTTTTCTTGTTGGATGACACCCTTGTTAGGCACATACCTGCTGAGTCACTTTCTCCTTCCCTTGCTGCCTCTCCTGATTTCCACAAGCTAGGAAAAAGCCAGACAACGAAATAGTTGAAAGAGTCAGCTGAGAAGTCTTCAGATTGTTCATGATTGTTCTTCTCACCACAAAACTTAACTCATGGGAGCAAACCATTTATGCTTGCTGCCCTTATAACATCTTGTAATTGAGGGGAAAGGTTACAGTTCAAAACAAACCTGATTCCCCAAAATCATGAGGCTGTGTGGGTCCCCTCAGTTGGTAGAAAGGGATTGTCATAGCAATCTTCTAAAAATCCAAGTTTCCAAATCCAGAAAGTTGCACTTCAAAATTCTTCTTTTGTAGCCTTTTAAGTTATTAAGTAAGAATCATAGCAGGATTCCCACCTGAAAGATTGAGAGATTTTTATTTTGTTGTCTTGGGCTTGCTTTGCAGTTGCAAGACAACTGTGTGCTTTTCACTCCAGTGGAAGTGATTTAGTAGGGCTTGGTTTGTAAAGAAAAGCAAACCAATACTGTAGTATGATTGCTTCTCTTTCTGCCTCGCAGCTACATTCCAGCAACCTTTCCAAAACAGCTGCTCTCTCTATTTGATGTTTGCTGTAATTTTTAAAATCAGTATAAAAACCCAGGAAAGAAACTGGTACTGAACTTTTTTTCAAGTAAAATGTAGAATGTGACCAAGTTTAAAAAATCTAGATAGCAGCCCTGACCTGAATAGCCCAGGCAAGGCCAGTCTCATCAGATCTTGGAAGCTAAGCAGGGTTAACTCTGATAAGTACTTGGATGGGAGACCTCCTTGGAATACTAGCAGCCAGGAGGCGGGAGCAGGCTTTATTCAGCCACCTCTCTGAATATCCTCCAGGATCCCAGTAGGGGTCAGTCATCAGAGGTCACCATGACTTCCAGGTGTACACAGTCAGTCACCTGAGATCATCATGACTTCCAGGTGTACACACACATGCTCAAATGAAAATACAAAAATACCCCCCCAATCTAGATAGCCAATCCTGCAATAAAAATGTATTATTACTGTCCATAGAACTGTATCCCCATTCATCACTTCTCTTGCCAGCTGTTCAGTTTATCTGAATCTTTATGAAATGGCCTGTGATCATCATCATCATAACTAATCATACACAAAACTTTCTAGTGGTCACTAACAATTCAAAGTGAAGTTCAACTTGGAGGCATTTCAAGTTCAAAGTCTTCAGTACCTCATTCCAGCACAGTGCAGGACTAAGTCCCTTGTATTGGTTCATACTGGAGTTTGCCCTTTCCCACACTGTAGCTCTCTTCCCTGCCACCATCATGCCTTACCTTCTCCTAAGCTTACCTCTTCTAACTTAAGAGCCCTGCAGAATGGCATTTCCCTTGTGCCTATGCTGTTGCAATATCCCAGGTGTTTCACCATTACTGCACCTCTCCCACCACAAAGTACATGTGGAAGAAGAAAAGGGAAGAGGTAATGGGACTGTGACATTTTTATACTCATTGTTTTCCAGTCTTTTGAGAGCTATTCAAAAAACTCAAGGATATTTCAAGTGTTTGCAAGAAAAGATGGGGGGGACTAGTTTAAACTGGAGCAAGGCAACAGGTGTTTACTCATCATTGATTTTGTACTCTTACTCCACCATATACAATTATTGCAGTAATTCTGTGTTTCAACAAAGACAAAATATAGAATTCCATTTTTGTGGATGTATCCAAGATGACAAGCATGCTATATGTTTTATTATAATTTACCTAACCTTTCTTTCTTTGTGCTTTAATATATAACCAATATCAAATATTTGTGAGCGAAAGAACCTATGGAGTTCCATTTTTGTGCATGTATCCAAGATTATAAACATGCAACATCTTTTAATATAATCTGGGATCAAAAGAACCTTTTGTTCTTTCTTGCCCAAGCTCATTTCACCGCTGCTTCCATTATACCTATAGTGAAACAAAATTGTCTGTAATCCAGGGCACGCTAAACATTGCTTCAGAGCAATCTCTTTGTAGGCAGGATAAGACTAGTATGTTCTTTTCCTCCTGCTTTTCAGCCATTTGGATTTGAAGGAACAGCCAGAGTTATCAGTACTAACTCATCAGTGACTCATTCATTTCAACGAGGTAATTGCCATTTTTGTATAGGTGAGTACATGACATACTGCAGCAGATCACAGGCAACTGAAGTGTGCTCCCTTGCCAAGTTGCATTTGGGTCTTTCAGATCCTATTTGAACTAACTGAGAAGCACGTATTTGTTGAAGAGGGCCATCTGACCTTCAGCTGCCAGTGGCAGAGCCCGCCCGCCCCCCGTATGCTGAAGTCCTGTATACGTAAGCTGGTGAGCATAGGTGTTACCACCAAATCCTCCAGAAATCTCTTTTAACATGTCCTGAAACACACTCAGTGACCACAGGGAATTTCATAGGGAGAGGCTATGTTCTCACGTTGCGTTGATCCTTGTCCATATGCCTTCTCACTACAGTGTTACCATGAGAACATCTGTTCCCTACTGTTTCCTTAAGCTGCAGTGTGTGGGAAAGAACATCAAATTAAGGCTATTTGATGGGACATCACTGCGGCAGTACAGTCAGTATTTAACTTAGTGTGTTGTTAGTTTGGCAACAAATGTCAGACTGGTACATGTTGTACATACAGCAGCATGTAGTGAAGCTCATTATAATAAAATTAAGCTTAGAAGGCTAGGAAATAACCTATGCTGTGCTCACTTGAGTATCTCTCTGGCAATAAAGCACGACATGTGTATGACCAGCATCCAACAGTGTTGTACTCTTTAAAGAAGTGAAATTTGCATTGCTGGAAATATTTTTGCCTTTTCCCCTCTGTTGAAAGCCAGCTTCTTTGATCACTTCTAGAAAGTCAAGACTGGAAATAGTTGCCCTCAATCATTCTCCCAGGACACTGTTTATCTGATTAGTATCTGCCTTCAGTTATTTCGGTTGAACATCTATCCCTGTTACAATAGCTTCTTGTCACTCACACTTTTCAAGTCATGAGTCATGTGACAGACCTTTATTAAAACACAGATATAGTTTGCATACTGTGTCCTACCCAACTTTTCAGTATAAAACCATACTTTCTGTCATAAATCACTTAGGGTCAAAACAGACAAGGGGCTGGATACAGAATAAATTGGCAATGTTAACTGACTCCCTCTTTCCCCCTCATGTCATTCCTCATCCCCTGTCCCCCCAAGAGCAGTGTTCAAGGGAGATTGGTGGGCTGTAGGATGAGGGGGGAATCAGGAAAGGTCCATGCTAGCGATGGAGAATTTAGTCTGGATCCAGTCTGTTGAAGTGAACCATGACTGGGACCTGCTGTAGTTTTTAAAAAGTTAATGAGGAGCCCGGGAGGCTACTTTTTAGGATCAGGAACTCGTTAAAGGGTAAGGGTGTTTAATGCTTTAGCCTTTTCCACAATTTAAAAAGGTCCTCCTTAGCTATGTGTGGTGGGGAGGGGGAACAGGCGCAAGTGGGTAAGTCTGTTGCCTCCCCATCCCCAAATAAATTGCAGCTTAAGAAGAGTATTTTAAACCACGGGAAAGGCATGGGAGCAAAGGGTTGAATATTCTCTTCCCCCAGCAACCCTCCTCTCTTTTCAAAGCAGCTGCTTGGGGTTGCTAATCAGCTTTTTAAGAACTACAGGAGATCCTAATGTCTGATCTTTGAGCTGCTCAGCCCTAAGTTGCCCTTGGTGGGGGAATCAAGATGGGAGGGGGCATTGTTATTACTGCATGTGACCTGAACTGACTGTGTTTTCACCATAGGGCACACTCAGCAGCTCAGGTGGTGGGCAGGTTCATAAGAGACACCCTGGTCCCAGACTATGACTTTAGAGGTAAACACCAGCAGTTTTGAACTCAGGATCGATGCAGCAACTAGTTCTAAGTGTTTCAGACTGATGTTTTCCCTGTACATTATACCCACTAGCAGCCATATTTGAACCAGATGTACTATGGCACCTCCCCCTTGTTACAGCACATCTGCACAGACACTAGATAATCCTCTCAGCCTCTGACAGGATGAGTCCTATTCCGAAGACAGCTGATGTCACTAAAAAGCGGGGGTAAGCACAGATCTCTGTCTGATACAAATACTTTGGGTAGGAGTCCATATCCAAAGAACTGGAACAAATATGATCTTATTTTCTTCTTCAAGCTGGGCTGCAAACAATAAATTCTGTGGTGAGGTTTTGATGGGAGCTAAAAGCATGTGGATATGTGTAGTAGTATATTGGAGCGTTTTATGCCAAACTGGGAAAGTAACACAGCTGGAATAATAATGCTGTAGAAATGCCTTTTCAATAATGCTTCAAACAGTGGTCATTTTCCCTCAGTCAGAATCTTATCCTTAATTTATTAGTAATCCTTTGGCTCTTACATTGTGCAAAGTAATCCTTTTCATAAATTGTGTGGAGTTTAATCCTTTTGCCTTTCAAAATTACAGCTTTTGGTTTGTGGGTCCAATTTTTTTTTTAGAAAATGCAAAAGGAATAAATCTGTTCATATTAGAAATAATTGGCATCTATGTATTCGAAAAACTGTATTCATACTATTAAGATATGCGTGCTTTTAGTGAATTGGAAAGATGGTCCATCATGATACCTAATAAAGAGAGTTGCTAAGCATTTGGGGGCTGGATTCATCCTGGCACCTCCACGGTTCACCCATCCTGGTTGGATATGAACAGGATCTGGCCCAAAGTGGCATAGCATGGCTGGAAGCTGGATGTGACCATGTTGGCACATTTCCCAAAGGCAGGGTGCAGACATCTACCTCATGGTGGTTCAGGTTGGAAACTCCACTGTGCTGAACACTTAGATGTAGCTGTTGGAAATGTACTGATTAAGATCTGGCACAAAGAACAGCTCTGGCATCTCCATTTCCTTCAGGAAGTTTTTTTTTAATCTTCCTCTAAACAATATTGCTAAAAATGTCAGTCCTTACTTTTTATGTTGTTTCTGTATTTAGAGAGAAATAGACTAGAAAGAACAAGCATCTGTAATGTACAAGCCTCCCTCCCTCCCTCTCTCCCTCCCTCCAGCATCCTCTGGGTTTAAGAGAACGCTGGCAAGAGATATTCCTTTATTTTGGAAGGTTGCCACCTCCACAGTCATCATGATCTGGGATGAGAAAGGAAAGGTACAAGCCAGCTTTCATTATAGATGCTTTCAATATTTTACTTCCTATTTATTATTGAAAAAGTGCAATCTAGTTCATCCTGTTGACAAATACTATTTTATCAGGAATGACTCCATGGTTTGTCTGCTTCTTTGCAAAAGAAGACATAATGTGTATATGTTGCGAGTCACTGAATGATGGCACTTTTTAATTTCATTGTACTATGTACAATGACAATAAAGTATATTCTATTATATTCTATAATACACACTTTGCTGTTTGTGCAACTACCTGCTTAAATGAAAATAAAAGCTTTATAGGACTCAGAAACTGTATATGGTACACTCCCTGCCTTAAGGAAAGATTATCATACAATCTCCTCCCGGTCCCTTCCACCACATTGTTTATCTTGCCTACATTACAATTAAATGTTATAGATTGCAAGACTCATATATATTGCCTATGTTAAACAACTCCAGTTTATAAGAGACTTTGGGAACTATCTTCTAAGAGCTTCTGCACAAGTTCCATTGAAATGAATAGGTATCATATGAGAACATTATTGTGAGCTCTTGCATCAAATATGTATATTGTCATAAAGTTAAACCTATATAAACTTTACTAAACTGAGCCTGACTGAAGGTTATACCTTCTTTGGCCAAACATCTATCTGTTATGCGTGTATCCTGCCCAAGGAGATCAGGACAGCATACAGGGTTCTTTCCTCCTCCATTTTATCCTTACCTGTAAGGTCGTGGGAATGTGTGACTATTACCAATGAGCTTCACAGCAGAATGAAATTTGGAACTCAGGTTTCCTTAGTCCTTGTGGCTCTTCCACATTGTCATTTTTGTCACTTGTTTGTCCTTATTGCTTTGGGTCCGCCCCTTTTCCACATGTGTTTTGCTCCCTCTGGGACTACTAGAAAGAGCAAAACACATTGAAGAAGAAGAGAAGAGATTGGATTTATATCCCGCCCCTCACTACCCAAGGGAGTCTCAGAGTGGCTTACAAACTCCTTTCCCTTCTCCACACAACAGACACCCTGTGAGGTGGGTGGGGCTGAGAGTGCTCTGACAGAAACTGCTCTTTTTCAAGAACAGCTGTGCCAGAACTATGGCTTGCCCAAGGTCATCCAGCAGGTGAAAGTGGAAGAGTGGGGAATCAAACCCGGTTCTCCCATATTAGAGTCTGTGCACTTAATCACTACACCAAACTGGCTGCACCAAACTACACCAAACTGAGGGGGGGGGGGGAATACCCTGAAGCAATAGGGACAAACGAGTGACAAAAATGACAATGCAGAAGAGACAGTTTAAACCCTTGCAACACTGGATCTCTGTTATGTCCCTCTTTCAGTTTGCTCATTACTTCTTGACCAAATGGTTGGCAATGCTGAAGTCAAATCATTCAGAGAAAAGGCATTGTTGTATGTAAGTCAGCCTGTCATTAGTGATAGTGGGGATTCCTCTGGGGAAGAGGGGCTGGTTGCCACTATAGAGTAACAGGAGATTTGGTTACCGACTGATTATAACTTACAACCCACAGCTGTAGCCAAGCCAACACCCTGCAGCTCTGAATCAGGAAACAAGCCTGCAAAGGCAACTCCCAGCTTGCCTTGCTCCCCCACACCCACGCAGTGCCAGTGCTGTCAACAGTGTGCAGAATTGCAGGCAAGAAGGAAGAGTATGTGTGTCCTGGGCCATCATCATGATGAGCAGTTTCAAGATGACTGCCAAGTAATTGGCTGTATGTCTCATTAAGACTTACCTATAAAATCAACCAGGAGAAGCAGCAGTTTGTGGATCCAACTAGTATGCTTTACTACTGAGCCACTGGCATTGCTGATACCTGAACTTCGGAGCCTTGGACCCTGGACTGGACATGGACAACCAGCTCTTCTGGAATCCCTGATCCTAGACTGGACTTGAACTTGCTTGCCTGACCCTAGACTGAACTTTGTTAACCTGCTCTCTGTATCTCTTGACTTTGGACTGGACTTTGGTTGCTCTCTTTCTCTGTAATCTTTGCTTTTGGACTGCTCTGCTGAGTACCAGCACTTGCTTCCGGGGACAACTTGACCAGTACAGTTATTGGGAGAAAAATGTTCAGTCATACTGACAGTACAATGCTTCTGATCAACAAACCAGTAGCCTGGCTGTTTCCATTTCAATGTCAAATCTACACAGATACCGGGGGGGGGGGGGGGAATTGTGCACATATTATAGTGAGTCAGACCATTGGTCCATCTGCTCCAGGATGGTAAAACCATTGGTCCATCTACCAAGTATTCCAGGCCAATGCCCAGTGCTTCTGGCAGAATTATTTCTCAGTCCTACCTGACAGCCTTTCAAGTACTGCTAGAACAATGAGGTACAGTATGGTAGACTGGCTAGGCTGGTTAATTTGAACTTGGGGAGACCCAAGACAAAAAGCACTGTTCAGCCATGAAGCTTGCTGGTGGCCTTGGGTCAGTCATCCCCCCCCCCCCCCCACATAACCTACTTGATAGAATTGCTGTGAGAATGAAAATGGAGAAGAGGAGAACTATATATGCTTATCTGAGCTCTGTGGAGGAAAGGTGGGACTAAAATGTAACACATAGATGTTCTCCATGAAAAGCATGTGCTCTACCACTGAACTATGATGCTTTTTTACTTAAGATGGACATGCACAGTCACTTGCACATGTACACCCTCCAGGTGTTATCCAAAATTAACAATAATCCAAGCATGTGCCTTTATTCTTCTATTATCCATAGTTAATGAACTCTCAATTCTGCTCTTAAGAAAAGTTTCCTGTTAGGGGATGAGCGCCCTCTAGTGAATAAGACTTGCTGAGATTAAAGCAGGTAGGATCAAGAACGAAGTACAAGATCACAAGAAGCCCAAGTCAGTCTCTGCAAAAGGCTGTAGGACTCTCCTTTGCCCTGTGTTCTGAAATGACAATTATCCTCAATGCCCTGTTTCTTTTCTCTGTGGGTTTGCAATAACAGCTGTCTATATCTTTGGCTTTCATTTTTCTTTCTTCTCATGCTTGGAAGGGACTCAGCAGCAGTTTGTGACTCACAGTGTTTACCTGAATTCTAACAAAAGCTTCAGAAGCTGTTACTATGATGATCTCTTTGGGGGACCCTTTTCAGATGGGGACTGCCAATACGAGCACAATTAATCTGGCCTCACAAACTGGTGCTCATTGTTCCTAGTCAAGTAAATTGGGACATCTTCAATCCCAGTACAACATTTTAACATATTTGTGAACAAGGACATCATTTCAATATGGAAGAACAAACCATGACCTCTGGGGAAGAGAGGATGGTACAAAGGTTTGCTCTTAGATGTATTTAAAGTTAAATTGCAAAGAGACATACATTTTAAGGACATTTTGTTAAGACTGTTTTCTGACTTTTATATACCTAGTAAGAACTACAGTGACATTACAAAACATAGACCCTGAGTAAAGAGGTCTGAGCATTTAACTTGCATGCATGTCCATATCATTGTTTATAACAATCGATACTCAGTAGGGATACTCACCCAGGGAATGGGATGGAGATATAGCTGCTCTTGAGGGACTTCTCAGTTTAGAAAACAGACAAGTAATGGGAATATACAACTGAGGTTTATAAAATTATGCACAAGATAGGCAGAGTGGACAAAGAGAACTCTTTGTCCCATCCCCAAATATGAAAACTCAAGAGCATCCAGTTAAGTTGATGGGCAGTAGATTCAGGATGGACAAAAAGAAATACTGCTTTACACAGGTGATAAAATTATGGAATTTGCTGCTACTAGCTATGGTGACTAAAGGTAATCTCCATATTCAGAGGCAGCAAAGTTTTGAATGGCAGTGCCAGTAGGCAACATCAGGGACAGGCCTCAGCCCCTATGCCTGGCTGTTGGCCCTCCAGAGTAACTGGTAGACCACTGTGTGAGACAGGATGCTGGACTAGAAGAACCACTGGTCTGATCCAGCAGGGCTCTTCTTCTATTCTTATGAACAGTATCCACATGTGGTTTGAAACAGAAAAGATGGGAGAATGCTGGTGGAATGATGTGTTAAAAGCATTTTTCAGCTTCTTTCTGAGCACTGGCTTCATCTGCTTCCCTGGAATACTCAGTCTTAAGACTGTCTCAGAGGGTCTTTTTACACATTACATTTGTAGATATATACCTAAATATGTCAGAAGTGAATATATCAATTTTTTGTCTGTGCCATACAGGTGCATCACATAAGACAGGGGACTTCAGCTATGGCTCACTGTTGAATTTACCTGTGGGTTTGTTGATGTGTCATGTATGAAAAGATGTCCTGTTCATCCTCCTCATACCTTTGAGTGCTTTATACTTGGCAGGGTTTTTTTGTTTTTGAGGTTGTCGCTTTGACAGCTTCTGCAGGCAGTGATGTACCAAAGGGGGGGGGGGGGTGCTATCCACCCTGGGCTAAGCTTGAGGAAGGTTTTTGGCGGGGGGGGGGGGGCGTTGAAGACAGTGTCATGCTGCACCCATCTTTCCTTTTATTTTAAAATGCAGTTCTGGCTGCAGCATCTAGGGGTGCAGGAAAGTTTGCAGCAAAATAAAACAACTTTCCCCTCTGTTAATTTCTCTTCCTCCTTTCCACACTTTTCTTTCATTTCTGTGGTCCCCCCCCCCCCAATTTTTAATTCTTGGTCTCAAGAGCTTCTTATCCCTATCCTGCTTGCTGACAGAATGTATTTAAAAGTAGTATAGTAGCAAACCTTTGCTAATATTATAAACAGAAGGCACTGGGTTTGTTGGGCACTGTACATTGCACTGGTTCTGCTGGGCTTCCATCCCATACCCACTCGCTTGAATTGTAATTCTGTGCTTAACATCAGCTGGCATTGCTCCAATGGCACGGGGTGTGCTGGGCACTGTACATTGCACTGGTTCTGTTGGGCTTCCAACCCTTCCCCCAGATGCACACCTTGCTTGGACTGTAATTCAGTGTTTTACATCAGTCCTGTTGAGCTGGCATTGCCACAATGGCAGTGGATTTTGCTGGGCATCCTGTGATTGCACTTGTACTGTTGGGTACTTTGTACATTGCACTGGTTCTGTTGGGCTTGCAAAATGCCCCCCCTCCACCTTCAGTTTCTACTGCAGAGATACTCTGGTTTGACTTTAATTATTTAGAAACAATGGCGAATGGGGGCATCTTATTTGGGGGATAGTGTGTTTCTTAACATCCAGTCTGGTGAAGCCTATATCCACTATTATATGATGTTTTGGCTTGTGTTAGTTAATAAAAGTTAATACAAAGACAGACTCCTAGCTCTTAAAAATGCCTTGTAGATGTTTTGGATGGTCAACTCTTGGGCTTCAAAATGGAGAACAAAAGCTTTCCCAAGTGCCTGCTCAAAACACAAGTGGTGTGATAGAAACTTTTTTTGCTGTCAAGTTACAGATGATTTATGGCAAACCTGTAGGGTTTTCAAGGCAAGAGACATTTGGAAGTGGTTTGCCATTGCCTGCCTCCATGTTGGCCCAGCTTAACTTCTGAGATCTGACAAGATCAGGCTATCCTGTGGCTATCCAGGTCAGGGCCGGGCTGAAAGTAATGTGACTGGCCCAAGGTCACCCAGCAAGCTTCCATGGCACGAGTGGGGATTCAAACCTGGATTTCCCAGATCCTAGTCTGACACTTTAACCACTACATGGGGTAGGGCAGGATTTTTTAAAAAATCACAAAAATAAATAAATATACCACACTGCCTCTCATGATGGAATAGCAAGTTGGAATTTGATTTTTTTTTAACTGGCATAATTAATATATACTACAAATAAAATAATTTTTTCACTGTCTGTTTATTTTCTGGCCATTATTATTATTTGTTTTATTTCATGATTATTACTGAAAATAATTTCGTCCTATTGGGGCGAGGCCCTGATCTGGATAGCCCCAGCCTAGCCTGATCTCATCAGATCTCAGAAGCTAAGCAGGGCCGACGCGAAGGCAGGCAGTGGGCAAACCACCTCCAAACGTCTCTTGCCTTGAAAACTCTACAGCATCATAAGTCAGCTGTGATGTGACAGCAAAAAAAAAAAAAAAAGAGGAGGAGGATGTTAAAAAATTACCCACCCTGGGTGCCGAATAGGCTAAGTACGCCACTGTCTGCAGGTGCTCCAGGGCGCTGTTCAAAACCACAGTGTTTGTGTAAATAACAAGAAAATATTTCACTGACTAATGAGTACAGAAGTCATGTTTTGGCTGGTTAGTTACAGTAAACTCTTCCTTGCCTGCAAACATATTTAGCTTGGTGCATCTTGCTCACTCCCACTTTCTGCTTGTGGTAGACAGCAATCTGGATTACGTATATTAATCTGGAGAGGGATTATTTGCAGAACATTCTGATTTAAAACAGGAAGTTGGACCGCATGACTGCCAGACACATTCTAGCCCCTGCTTATGCATTTTTTTTTAACTCGCTGTTAGTTTCTCACCACACTCTTCAAAGCAGACCAACTGTCTGCCTAATGTCTCTTCTTCAGCAGCCCCTAATGTTAAGCATTCTGGCTCTCTATGAGTAGGAGCTGAAGTGCATCAGACCCATGAAGCTGCCTTATACTGAGTCAAACCATTGGCCTATCAAGGTCAGGATTGTCTGCTCTGACTGGCAGCAGCTCTCCAGGGTCTCGAATAAAAAGATCATTCACATCACTTGCTAACTAATCCAATTAGGTGGAGATGATGGAGATTGAACCTGGGACTCTGCAAGTCATGAATCCTCTTAATGTTCTGAGATTTTATTATTGGCAGCTGTACCACAGAGGTAATTGGCCCTTGTCCTCCTCCAGATACACACTGTCTATATATCAGGAGTCAGCCTACATGTACCAAGTGGCCCACACAAATATACAAGAGAGGTGTCCATGCCTGCCATTCTATCTGGTATATAATAATCTGAGATCCAGCATAAAATATCCCCATGACACAAGCATGTTTTGCTAGAATTGAGAAGGAAACAAGGATACATCGGACTACGGGTGAACATATTAGACACAATCTATTCTATACAATAGTCAGCTGTGGGCTTGTCCAAATGGAAATTTCCTCCATGGCTAGTTTCAAACTGTAGTATTAAATCAGGATAGAGCCTGTTTTATTTACATGCAAGCGCACACACACACACATACACATGTACACCGAATGCTACAAGTTGTCCTGCAACCATTGTTATTGGGACTAGTCTCTGAATTTGCATGCCCTATAAGATGTGGGTGTTGAAGATGTTGAATTTTTTTAAAAAACCCCAGTTTAAAAGCATACCTATGTTCTTTTACAAATATTTTTCTCCCACTTCTTTCTTTTTGTGGGAAGGGGATGCCTGCCTGCACAGGTAGCAGCAGCAGCAGCTGTCACAAAACACTGAGACCTGGCTATACTTAAAGAATGTCAAGGGCTGGATTAATCTCCTCTCCGTTATCTTCAGAGAGCTCTGGTCCTGGATTCCTGTTACGCCAAGAGCTGCTTAAGAGAGTTGACATCTCAAGGCAGGTTGCCCCTCCAAGGGCCCTCCTTCCCTGTTACCCGGGTAGCGGAGGCAGAGAAGGCATGCCCCCTCCTGTGCCACACCTGCAAGGTCTCAGGCAGACTCCAGGCTCTGCCGTCTGCCCTGGAGGATGGAGTCTTGAGATGCCTGGGAGCGGGTGGGGTGTGCCTTCTCCCATGTCCCTCCAAACCTGAGTTCCAGCAGACACACCTGTAGAGCCCACTTTTGACCAGGCAGCAGCAGCATGAGTCTGGGAAGCTTCCACAGATGCAAACCACAGCCATTGCCGCCTCCTATGTTGCTGTCCTCTGCCACTGGCATATGGATCAGTCCAGCCTCAGAGAAGGAACATGACTTGTTGGCAAACTGAGAACCAAGAGATTCTTTTCTCGTTTGCGTTCCTTAAGCAGATCCTGCGGTGGCCATTAATGCTCAGCATCCTCCTGTGATGGGTTCAGCATCAGAACCTGCGAGGTCGAAGGAGGAGGCCCCAAACATTTCCCTCCCCGAAGCAGAACTGGCCCCAACATCCCCTTCTCCCTGTGCAAGCTTGGAGGGAGCCCTTCACCCTTCCTGCCATGCGATGACCTGACTCCCGGACATGGAGGCAGTGGGGCGAGGGGCGGGGCACATCTTCCCACACACTCAGGGGAACAAGAGAATCGTGAGTCCTCCACTGGCCTCTGGCACGCGCGTGCAAAGCCCCCCCCCCCCCCCCCCCGCGCCCCCTCCGCCGCCACTACTAGCAGAATCTCCTACTGGATGCCGTCGGTCCTGCGTCAGATGGAGCCTGGAAGCGATTGGGGAAGGCGCCGCGTTTCCCTTTTTTGACTAATTATAAAGTGGCGCTCTCCACTTCCCTGGGTCCTGACTTCGGTGAAGAGCCTCCGAGCCCGCAAAGGAGACCAGCCCTGGGAGAGGAAGCGGAGGCAGCAACTCCAGCTCCGACCTCGCGTCTCCCCTGTAAGAAGTGCGGCGGCTGACAGTCCTCCCTAACGGCACCTCTCGACTTTGTCGTCCCCTCCCGAGCATTCACTGTTGCTTGTGTCTTTCATTCTACAGTTCCTCAAGAGGCAGCCGGTGCTTAGCTCTTCTCCCAGTACCTAGGAATTGCTCCCAGCAAGAGACGTCAACCGAGCCGCTTCTCACTTCAGAAGAGCACCCGTGCCCGGAGAAATAAATGTAAGGAAGGGGGGGGGGGGGGGGGGGGCCCTGTGTGCAAAGATAAGGGACTCTAGGGGGGGGGGATTCTAATAACTCTTTCTGAGCACTGTCCATTTCATCTGTGAGTTTTACTTTCTGTTAACTGGGTGTTCTGCTTCCCTGAGAATGGATTTATATTTTGCTGGGTTCCTTTAATGCTATATCACTGTAACCTTAGTGATGAACTTGGAAGAAACCTCTTTGAGGCACTTGGTTCCTAGCTATCACTGGACACATTCCTTTTCTCTCTGGAATTAGCTCTACAGTTTTCTCTCTGTGTGCTGATAGTTAGCCTCTGAAGAGAAGGAGCAACAGTATTCACCATACACTTTTTGTTGTAAGGAAAAGTGGAGGCAAATTTTGAAAGTCACCTTCATAAGGAACCTCTTAATCAACTGAAACTAAACCGCACTTTTGTGCTTTAACTATGAGGTGGGGTAAAAGTTTATGGGTAAATTTTCTCCAGTCATCCAAGCTATGTTAATTGGTAAAATATTGCTAAAATGACTTTCTCAGTGCCATTTGGAATTTAAAATACTGAATCAAGGAATGATACTATTACAAGTTAATCTTCAGTGGAAAATGAAAGGAAAGAGACATTTTATTCCATCCATTTTATTTGAAACTTTTGTCTTCATTCAGTGTCACATTCCAGGATCTTGCACCTTTCCTTGCATCAGCCAGCACAGGGCTGTAGCCAGTGTTACCTCTAAGATGAGTTAGTGTGAGCTAGTTCACAGTTTTTTAGCCTCCGGCTCACACATTTTTGTCTTAGCTAAGGAAGGATGGCTCCAGAGCAAACTGATTTACACAGTAGTGAAATCACTCACTCACAGCTTGAATGCCAGTAGCTCACAAAGTTGAAGTTTTGCTCACAAGATTCCACAGCTTAGAGGGAGCATTGGTTGTAGCCTCCCATGCTATAAAGGGAGGAAGGGATGGGTTATAATGACATTTCATGCCTTAAGCTTTTTATTTAATATATAATGTACATTTAAGTCTTGACTGTCCCTATTTTGATGTATGTGAAGTTAAAACCAATGGGTCTTGCTTGCAAGGAAATGTGTTTAGGTTGTTGTAGAGATTAATTAGGAAGAACTCCTTCCCCTTGGCTTCCTTTTATCTATGAACATGTTCAGTGATAAGAAAACACAGCATTTGGGATGAGAGATATTCATGCAACAGGAAAACAGGTGGAAGCAGTTGGGCTAAAGTCTTACTTCTTCTTTTTGCAGACCATGAAACTGCTTCTGAGATTTTATTTCATGCTCGTGGCTCTTAGCACATGCCTCATCCTTACAGTTCAGGCAGACTGCAGCAAAGACTGTACATTTTGTACCCGACTGGCATTCCATGCCAACATCAAACCTCTGGTAAGCAGAATTAACTCTTTGTCTTTTTAAGACAGCCCCCTTCCAATAGCTACCCAGTTAGGAGATCCAATGAGCAAATCAGACTTTTTCAACCACAAAAAGCTATAAAGCATATGGAAACCACAGACAAATAGTAAAACTTAGCCTCACATGGGTCACTAACACAGACTGGTGACTGCTAATTCACTTTAATCACCCATATATAACTATAGCCAGGTTCAATAAAGAATAACCGAATGTATTTCCCAAAAACTGTTATATATGATATGGTGATTCTAATCTGTCTCTGAGTACAGCATTGGTGTAGATATTCTGAATTTCCAGTACAGAAACACATTTTTGTATATACCCTCTGAAACAGTGTACACTTCCCTATCCACTGCTAGAACGTATGAGAACATAGCATTATGGGGGATCAGATATTCAGACTACCTTTCTAGTTTCCATAACAGATGCATAACAAATACATCCCTGTACCTAAAAGCATGGGAGGGAAGGCGGCATGGTACAGCCCGATCTTGTCAGATCTCGGAAGCTAAACAGGGTTGGTACATGGAAGGGCGACCACCAAATTAGACTCTGGAGGAAAGCAATGGCAAACCACCTCTTCTTCTCATTTGCCTTGAAAGCCCCTTGTTGGGATTGCCATAAATTGGTTGTAACTTGATAGCACTTTAAATACCCCCCCCCCCCGAGCATGCCAGCTATTTCAGAACCATGGAGAGCTCTTATGTTTCTCACTAGCTCCTGCCTGGCAGAGTTGCCTGGCAAACTGGATCTCCAAACGGTGATCTTAAACTGCACGATAGCCTCCATGAGATTTAAGCATAGATTGAAGCCATGCTTATTTCACAACACCATGGTGGCAGAATGACCATTTCCTGGGCTTTTGCAGTGCCTTCCTTGGGAGGTCCATTTTGATCAGCAGAAGTCATAATATGAAGCAGCCTTTTGTTTTGACCTAGTGGGGCCAAGGATTATCAAGACACTCAAAATTAACAGGAAAACATGAGTCCAAAGGATCCAGACATACCTGCCTACCTGAGGGACCACCTCTCCCCATATGTTCCCCAGACAGCACTGTGATCGGAAACCCAGAATCGGCTGGTCCTCCTGACTATTAAGGAGGCCAGGCTGATTACAACAAGGGCAAGGGCTTTCTCGGTGGTGGCTCCAGTCTGGTGGAATGAGCCCCCGGAGGAGATCAGGGCCCTGTGGGATTTGCTTCAGTTCCACAGGGCCTGTAAAACGGAGCTCTTCCACCAGGCTTTTGGAACTGCCGCCACTACCACCTCCGCTACCACCCCTATTACCACCATGGCCACTGCCCTTTTTACCGTCTGATAGTGTATAGTGGGCGAGCCTGACTCTCTGGATCCCCCCCCCCCCCCGTTACAACTATAGCCTGTCCCAAGTAGGGTTGGTGAGCCCAATTTCTGGATCCCCCCCCCCACTTTTTTCAACTATAGCCTGTTTTGAGCATGGAGTACTGTGTATTGAGTACAGAGCCCGTAAACAACTGACAGGTGACATGTGATTGACTGTATGATGAGGAATTACTAGCAATTTAATAGGTATTATAATATTGGTTTTAAAATTTGTATGAACAGATTTATATTGTTTTATTGATTTTACATTGTTATATTGTTTTATACTGTCGTAAGCCGCCCTGAGCTGGCTCTGCTGGAAGGGTGGGGTAAAAGTTTAATATAAATAAATGGCCTTAAGGACACATTTAGGTCTAGGTATCACTATGTAGTTCTCATTAGGATAATAAGCCAGAATTTTGCTCTTGTTGGGGAAGGGAGGCTTTTTGGAGGGGAGGCTTGAACCATCAGCATGTGTAACTTTCCACAGTTATCAGATGTGTTGAACTTCATGGGTCTGGGGAACTTCATGGATTCTCTTTTATTTTATTCACAAAATCGGGGGGGGGGGGGGACATGGGCAATTAGTTCCACCAGCCCACTTCTGTTGCTTGAAGAGCAGCCTTCCACGCCATGTGACCAGTGGCTTTTGAAATTAAGATGAGTTTCAAAAGCAGTTCATAATATGGCAATGGGGAGATACTGTTCAAAGGCATAAAAAAGCAAAAATAAAATCCTAAGAAGAAAACATCTCAGAGTTTTTTGTTTATTTGTTCGTGTCCAGCCTACGATTCTATAAGGCAATTGTCCCCTACAGGACACTGAGAGAAACATATTCTGCTGCTGCACTTGGTCTTAGATCCTTTTGCAAGGAGTACTAGGGAGCCTTAGACATATCATTATAATGCAAAAATTGGGGGGGGGGGGTTGCCCAAAACTACCTGCACCAATTGTTTACTGGATTATTGAAGACTGTGGTGATACAACATTGTATTTGTGAAGGGAGAAAGAGAAATATCACTTTAGGAACCCAGTGAAAGTTTGCTCCTTCACTTTGCATGATCCTTCAGTCTACGTATGACAAAGAAAACAGAGCTACTCCGGTTCTTCCTGGTTCAAGAGCACTGCTGTGATGTCAAGAGGCTGTGCTTATTTCACTTGCTTTTTATCTTCAGATTTTCTGATCACATATCCTAGGAAGATAAATCAACCCAATTATGTAGTTACAGCTAATGTGGAAAAACATGACAATTAGAGTGAATGAGAGGTACAAATTAAATGCAATGCCCTTTTCTGTTGTTGCTTGGTGAAAAGCCTAGCTTGAAGATTCACAGTGCTGTTCTTCAAGGAGCCCAGGATGATAGTGCTCCTTAAAATCATTATGTAGGATACAGTATGATGCAGAGTTACTCCCATCTCATTGATTCTACTGTTAATCTAATAGGCAAGTGAAAAATCCAAAATATTCTTAAATGGTCTCTCTGTATCAGAGAGATGAATCTGAATGTAAACGAGACATACAAAAAGGTATGGCCAAGTCATAATTTTAGCTGTAATTTTATCTGTAGAATTGTAGGATTAAGTGAGAACTAAATAGTCCATTTTCCATCTCTTCCATTTTAGACCGTTAACAGATCATATAATTTTGCCATAACATTTGTATTGTCATTAGAACAGGCATTTCATATATAAATGGAATTGGTTTAGAAAAACTTTTCTTTCTAGAATATTATGTCAAAACTATTCGCAGATTAAAATATGACCAGACAGAATCAGACCATTAGTCCATCTAGCTCAAGTAATGTCTTCCCAGGCAAATAAATTCTTTTACTGCCTGCTTTCTGAGATCCTTGAGACCTTTTGTATATAACACGTGCTCTATCACTGAGCCATAGTTCTTCCCATAATACCGATGCTAAAACTAGGCTTACATCTCTCACTGAAATCAAAGAGACCAAAGTGTTTGAAAATATAGTTATTTATTTTAGGTCCTCACAGTTCTGAAACTATAATGGTTGATAAACAGATCCTTTTTCTTACTGTTCTGTCAGTTTCCTTCCTTTCTTGAGAGCAAGACAGAAGAAAAAAGCAAGTTAGGCAAGTTAACAGTACAGGAGACATTAGAGATTAAGAGTCAACAGAAATGCCTCAAAATGCATTACATTCAAAATGGTTTCATATGTTTAAGCATGTTCATTCGCATACAAACCTATGGAAATGATATACAGAGCTT
The DNA here is from genome assembly GCA_029233225.1 of Lepidodactylus listeri. NCBI lineage: Eukaryota > Metazoa > Chordata > Lepidosauria > Squamata > Gekkonidae > Lepidodactylus > Lepidodactylus listeri. The sequence continues at coordinate 55,705,009 of JARCFY010000006.1, forward strand.
GATGACATCAATAGTAACTGTATATGGATTGCAGCAATGTTATGACATCTGTTTTAATCCAGATATTCAAGCCCACAAGACTTTTTCAGTCATGGCAGAGACCGGGGTGGGGGGGGACATTCTCTATGCTAAATTCTCTATGCCTTAGCACTTTTATCAGTTAAAGATGTAATGGAAAATATATCCTAAAGAAAAGCCATAGGCTACAAAATGCTGACCATCTTGGTTCTTGCCCATAAAAATATAGAAGATTTCAATACAGGAAGATTTTTTCTTAAATAATACTTGTAAAGTGTTTGTCGAGATAAACTGCAGAAGGGGAACAAATGCCCAGTCCTGAAGCACATTTTTCTTCATAGGTTTTAAGAATGCTAATGATGGGAGAAACAAAGTTCTTGTTTATGCCTTGCACATAAACACTATTCTGCCAAATAGAAAGCAGAAGCAAGCTCTTGTATGCATAATTAAGTAACCATATTCATCAGTATTGCTGGCATTAGGAAGATCACATAATTTATTAAGCTTATGGACACCCACATGAGTATTTTGCATAATAAGAGGCCAGAGAGCTCAGCATGTCAGTAGGTCAGCCCTATTCTTTCTCTAACCATTAGAACCCCAGGGAACATTAATTATTTCTTCAGCAGAGCCATTTAAACTGGAGATACACACAAGACATCGGTAAAAAAGGCACTGAATCAAACTAAAAATTATCTATATAGCTTAATAACAGATTGGAACTAATTCCCTACCAAGCTTCACTTGTGCGGAATGTAATGGTCTTATCCTGCCAGATTCTGAGCACCTCCTAAGCATTTCCCTACAAGCAGTCAGAATAAAATTGTTAGTCATATTCCATCTCTTCAGACATTGGGTTGATACTCCGCAATGCCACTGTGTATTGTTAACTCAAAGTAATATAACAGAAGAATAGCTTAAAAATTACATCCCCCCCTTTCCTCCTGACTCATGATGACCATGAAAGTGAAACAATTGGAGTGAAATACGCAGGATGTTTTCTGAAACATGAAACTAGCTGAACTGCTCTGCTATTTTTTTAATAAAAAAACAAATCTGACTCATGAAAGTATTCCTAGGAGTTGGTTATAAATTCCATCTTCATTCTCACTAAGATTTCAAAACCCAGCTATTCTTGTATAGTCTGGTTAATGTTAAGATCACTCTGGAGTATATGTGTATTGAGTTCCTATCTCAAGTTATTGAGGAAGAGGATAATGAGTGAATCCTGTTGAAATATGAAGTCTGAACACCATCTGTAAAAAAAAAAAAAAAAACAGCCTCCCCCACCACATTTTTCTACAATTTTATTATCTGGACAAAGACCATATTTAGATATCATGAATACCACATGATGAAACTAGACATTTATAGACTGAACATGAATGTTGAATAAGCTTCCCACTGCTGCATATTGCATAGTCATTCAACAGAATGTTGATGCAGGCAACACTGACAGCAAAAATTATCTCTTTGCAATGATAAAGACCCTGAATCTGGGACTCTCATCCCCACAGATTTCACCCCGTCTCCATTTTTAAAACTGGTAAATAGAATTGTAAACATCAATCCTCTGTTCTGATCCAATGGCAGGAATTATGTACAAACCCCAAGCACTAAATGTAGACATTAAGCCCTGGCAATAAGGCAAAGCGTCATTTTGCATGTAGCATTCCTAATTCATTAGCCATGTTGAACTGGATTAAGCATGTATTTGAAGGGAAGGCTCCAGTGACTAGCAATGGGAAGCAGTAACAAGTGATGCATTATGTCTATATTCATCTGCAAAGCTAACTTTTTAGAAATCACTAGCATTCAAACTACATTTTTAAGAGCATAAGTAGAGTTTCTGAAATAATGTGTACCAAATGTAGCGAGTCAGATGTGCTAAATTAAAAATCTAAAGTAAATTGTTTTAGAAATGCTAATTATTTTTTAACATTAGGACTATGCTGTCCTCATTTGGCAAAAATTTATAGTGTCCTTTGAAAACATAGTGGCTATTGCTACAAGTGTGTAATCATAGTTGTTTAACTGGATGAAGCAGATCGTTTGAATTGCTTTCAGTCTGGTTATAGGAAATGGTCTTGGTCACCCTAGTGGATGGCCTGCACCGGAAGATGGATGCACCGGTAGATGGATGGGATGATTGTGACCCTGTTGAGTCTGCTGGACCTTTTGGTGGCTTTTGATACCATCAGACATGATATTCTTTTGGATTGCCTTTCTGGGATGAAATGAGGAAGAACTGTTTTGTGGTGGTTTCAGAATATGGTGTTGGGGGACTGCTGCTTGGCCCCTTTGCTTCTCACCTATTGGTCCTGAAAGGAGGTGCTCCTGGTCCTGAGCCTCTTGTTGGATAAGCAGGTGGTAGCAATGGCCAGGAGTTCCTTTCACCAGCTTTGGCTAGTAAGCCAGCTGTGGCCTTTCCTGGGCAAAAAAAGATCTTGCTACTGAGGTGTATGCCCTGGTAACATTAGACTTCTGTGTTAGACTATTCTGTGTAGGGCTGTCATTAAAGAGTGTCTGGAGGCTGTAATTGGATCAGAATGCTGCAGCCAGAATGTGGATTAGAGTGAGCCCAGTTGTGTTCCACAACACTGGTTCCGAATTTTCTACAGGACCCAAAGCATGTAGCTGGTATTGGCTTTTACATCATTATACAGCTTGAGATCAGCATACCATAAGGACTATTTCCTCCCATATGAACTTACCTGACCACTAAGGTCATCTTCAGGGTCCCTCATCACTGAGACTAGATAGCAACCCAAAAGGTTCTTCTCCAAGGACATCAAAATCATAGAATTCTCTCCCAGGGCAGATTTGTCTTTTTCCCTCTATCATTGTTCACAAGCGGATGAAAACTTTTCTGTTCTGTTGGCATTCTCTCACTGACTCTCCTTCCCATTTATGTATTTTAATTTGTGTATTTGTGTGTTTGACTGTTCTTTCCCTTGAGAACCCTACGTTGTGTGGAAATCTAGCATTAAAATGTTTCAAATAAATGAACTGAATGCTGCCACCTCTGTGTACAGGTTTGGCTTATTACAGAAATCTCTAAAGGGAAATGAAAATGAGGTTGGTTATGTGCTGTTCAAACTGAAAGACCTGGGGAAAATTTAATAGATTTGGGGAATTTTCCACTGGGGCTACAGCACAATGCATTACTTCAGATGTTATGTAACAGTGAATATGTGATTGTTATTGTGTGAGTGTATGCCCACGAGGCAGACGCTGACAGCTGATCTCTGTTCTCTGACATGTGGCTACATAGAACATGGGACCAGAAACAGAAGTTTGCCTTAAGTTTTACAAAGACACATGAAATGTAAAAGCTGGATGAATTTGAATAGTATTTCAATAGTCTGATATATTGGCATGTTAGCTCTGGCTCTGTGGCTTATAATGCATTTCATTCAAATAAATATACATTAATATTCCAAGAAGTGTGGTTATTCTATTTGCATCGGTGGAAAACCTCCCCAGATTTCACCAAAAACAGATTAGATTATATAGTGCTGTACCAAATCACATTAATGCCATTCCATACCAGAACGGTATATCAAAGAAGATTATAGAGCTTCAAAATGAATAACCATAACTAATACCCTTAATACTTGGTTTATATTCTGAATTTGGGACTTTATATATCCCTATATTTTTAGCGAAACAAGGATACATCTCAAATATAGTTGTATATTTAAATATGCTTTTAAAAATAAAACTATTTTTCAGGTGTGTACATTAGAATGTGAAGGAAAGCTGCCGTCTGCCAGTGCCTGGGAAACCTGCAAGGAGCTCCTACAACTAACTAAACTGGATCATTCCCAGGAAGGAAATGGTGCTCTAGGGGACAATGCAAAAGAGCAGGATGAGAGTCATTTGCTAGCAAAAAAATATGGTGGGTTCATGAAAAGGTATGGTGGCTTTATGAAGAAGATGGATGAGCTCTATCGTATAGAACCAGAGGAGGAACCAAATGGAGGAGAAATCCTTACTAAGAGGTATGGAGGGTTTATGAAGAAGGACTCGGATGATGATGCTTTGGCTAATTCCTCTGATCTGCTGAAAGAGCTTCTTGGAACAGGGGAAATTGCTGATGTTGGACATTACCGGGACATAAATGATAATGATGGTGACATTGCCAAAAGATATGGTGGCTTCATGAGAAACATAAGGCACAGCCCAGAACTGGAAGATGATGCCAAAGAGCTGCAAAAGAGGTATGGTGGCTTCATGAGAAGAGTGGGAAGGCCAGAGTGGTGGCTGGACTACCAGAAACGCTATGGTGGATTTCTTAAGCGCTTTGCCAATTCTCTTCTTCCTTCAGATGAAGATGGAGAAAGTTATTCCAAAGAAGTTCCAGAGATGGAAAAGAGATACGGTGGATTTATGAGATTTTAAAATCCTCCTTTTTGTCCTTTCGGTCGCAAATGAAAGACTGCCTCATTTATCATGATTTATTGTAATTTGTTGCTTGTATTGTACAGTTTTTTACTGTCCTAGTTAATAATGCAACCTGCTGTCTGTTATTTCAAGTTCTGTGCTATTTTAAGTCAACAACTAATTTCTGTTCTTGTCTGTTTTGGGTCTTTGTTGTACTTTTCATGCTAAATCTACTTTGATTACTATATCCATTCCTTTAAATCAACACAGTTACTTAACTGTATATACAATAAATTGTTCATCCTAACTGCATAATAAATCTAGAAGTATTTATTGTTTCTTGGCAATCACTGCTTTAAAACAAAGAAATATTCTATAATGAATTCATTGGCTAACATGCAGATTTGTTCAGTCTTCAAAGAACATAAATTGGATTTTTTAGGAAAATCTTAAGCAAAGTATGTATTCTACAAATTTATGATCCATATTTTTTATTGCACTGAAATCTGAGCAGCCTGGTTTAATGCAAATTTATGAGTACATACTTTTTATACATTTAGCTGGAGTAGTCCATACAACTGGTCAGTGAGCAAGGCATTTTCCAACATAATATGGCATATTCAAAACGAGCACTTGAAAATCTCTCTGTTTCTAAATACATGGAGTTGCTGTAAAATATTTCTCAGCAGTAGTTCTAGCAGTTTTTAGAACGATACCCAACTTGTATTCATTGTGCTTGGACAGACACCCACAAATGGCTGTGTTGCAACAAAACCCTTGGGATGCTGAACTCAAGCTACAGCTGCTTTAGTCTCTTCTAACTGAATCAGACACTTTTTGTAGTAGTGTAGAAATTCATAACTCAACATGCTTCAGAAACAATCCTGACCCAGAGTATCTTACTTTGCTATGAAGAGCAACACTGACTTCCAAAGACTGCCTTCACTTTTCAATATTTCTGTTCTTGTGTCCATCGTCTAGCAGCTCTCCTAAAATATGAGTATACTAAGGTACACTTACAGAGTTGCCACTTGTGTTTCAAACAACAGGGGATTAAATCTTTGAAGGTCGATAGTGAATTATACCTGATCTCTCTAATTGTAAGGGGGCCAATATTGCACCTAGTTTTTTTACTTTGTACATTAGAATATGGCAGTCAAAAAACATTAAAGCATACTACTGGCTGTATACTTCCTTGTATTCAGAAACAGTAGCAGTTGTGTTACTAATAATACATAGAATCTGATGTCATTAACCATATAATCTATGCTGGGCTGGTGTTTGGTTCATACAGAAGGATTAGTTTAAAAAACCATCAGCCACAATAATGGCCAGTTCTACATTCACTTCTTCTGCCTTTTACATTCACCTTTGTTATTATACTGAAGATTTTCATCACCTTCTTGATTTCATCTGATGTTTCAGTCTTTTTTTTCTGCTCCTACTAGGCATCTGCTTCATAAGCTTTCCATGTGTCTGTTTTCTCCCCAGCCCTTTTCAACTCCCAAATCAAATATCATTATTTCATCTTGCAAAAGGCAAAAAAGGCTGTTCCGTTTGTTTACAATTTTATACAGGCAAAACCCACTAATACTAGTTATAATTAATAAGGAGTACTTCAAACAAAAGGGATTGTTGATGCCTATATGTACAGGTAAGTGTGAAAATGTTGCACATATGATTGGATCCAAACTAGTAAAAAAGAGAGAAGGAGGACCCCTTTTTGACTACCCAAAAGTTTGTGCTGGGGATCATGGACCTGCAAGGCCAAAAAAAAACACCCCACTCCTGTGGAATGGGGCTGTAACAAGGAGGGAGATTAGGTAAAATTGAAGAAGAAAGCTAGCTCCATCCAACCCACAGTCTGTTGTTCAAAGTGTTTAGAAAAATGTTGGAAAATATTTTAAAGAAAACTGTTTAGATTTATTTCTTTTCACACCGAGTGCTTCATACAGACTCCTCTATGGCTGAAAGAGTAGCACAAATTGTGTTTGGGGGGGGGGGAATTGTTTGTTTTGTTTGCTGTGAACTCTATAAAATCCACCTTGGGTCCCTGTGAGAAAGTAAATTTAAAAAGTCGTACCCAGCTTATGGCAACCCCTAAGAGAGATGGTTTGCCATTGCCTGCCTCTGAGTAACAACTCAAGACTTCCTTGGTGGTCTCCCTTCTAAGTACTAAGTAGGGATGATGATGCTTGGCTTCTGAGATCTGGTTAGATTAGACTAGCCTGGTCTATCCAGGTCAAAGTGAGCAGAAATGATAGAATTCAGTTCTACTATTTCATCCCATTCACCCAGGTTTCCATAGTATTCTTGCATGATCAAGAAACAGGAGCTATGCAGGTAGGAACAAACTCGATTCTCAGTAGGACTTGAGGTTACCCAGGGTGCTTTCATATAGAGGTGAGAACAAGAAAAAAACTGAACCCACTGTGCAAGCAGCAGTGAATGAGGCTGAGGCACAGGGAATGCATTCACACACATCCTTCCTTGTACCACTCACTGTTGGAAATGCCCTTCTCACCCCCTTCTTTCTTGTCACATCAGTGCAGAAGAGCCAACCTGATGACAATCCCCTCCACCCCCCAGCCCTGCAATTCCATCTTCCTCTCAACAGTTAAGCTGTGGCTCACAAATGAGCTGAGGCCAAGGTGTTTCTTTAAAAGCCCTGTTGACTAGCGGGGGGGGGGGGGGGAGATAAAGAGCCAAACACCACTGTTTTGAAGACAGTGCTAAGCTCCTCCTCCTCGCTAGATGGTACACAGCCAGAGTTTTCACACAAAGGCTCTGCCTGCAGCCCACACATTCTTTCCCTCTTATGCTGGAGCTAAGAACATTTTCCTTTGCCTTCCTTCTAGCCTCAAGAGCCATGCCCCAAATGCCATAGCATTGTGTAGAAACTCTCTGTCAAGGAGTCTGACATGGGGGTAAAATTCCACAAGGGGTACAATTTATCTGTATATACAAAGAACATAATTCTGTGTACTTCCCAACAGCTCTTGCAATATATAAACCCTAGCCCTCATGATGGCCTTTTCCCCCTTGCATTTTTAAATAAAGGAGTAATGTAACTAGTTCAGGTAGAAATACCAGAAGAATCTCTTTGGTACTAAGATTCAACACAACTTCACTGAGAAATGCAAATTCTACAATGGTTTTTTACTTCTTTCATTCATGAGATCCAAGTCCCGTGTGTGTGTGTGTGTGTGTGTGTGTGTGTGTGTGTGTGTGTGTGTGTGAGAGAGAGAGAGAGAGAGAGAGAGAGAGAGAGAGAGAGAAGCCTGACATGAACTTCAAGAATGTGTAAGCAACCAGAACACTGTCTGCTTGTCTTTTGTCCACCTTATCTCCATTCACAAGGAGGAAAATAGGGTGGCTCAAAAGTTATCCTCCATCCTGATCTGATCTTATCCTAGGCACGCTTCCTCTCTATACATTACATTCCCAGTGCATCTCTGTTAACCCCCCCTAGCCATTTTGGGGCAGTTTACAGTACAAACCCATTGACTTCAATGAATACAGATGGGTTAATTCTGTTTAGAACTGCACACATGATCTTTGCATGGGCGCACCAGCCATTTCATGACATTTTGATAACAACTTTGCCAGTAGAACAAGGCATAAAAGTGGTCCTTAACAGCATTTTTGCAATCCACTTGTTTTCCTCCTGACACATAAGGCTCCAGCAGGAATATTAAAGGTTTTACATCTCAGGAATGAAAACCAAGACGGTAGGAATAGGACTTTTCTGAACTTGAGGCATGTTGCTTCAGCTTGCCTGACACTTGCAAATGGTACAGAAATGATGATAATCTCTATATCTCTATATCGACCCACTCCTGCTTCACCAAACAGCAAAATCAACATGAGTGCTATGCTGAAAAAACAGCAGTTGTAGCAAAACCCTATTCTACCTTAGACTTCTTCTTTTTCCAGTACTCTTCACTTGGTGCTATCATACAGTTTCAAAAAAATGATAAAAGTTTGATTTAGATTAGTGCTTATATAACATTTCAAAATAAATGGGAAAATAAATTCCAGATGATCCCTCCTTCTAAAAAGCAAATTTAAGTGGTTGAGTGCCTAATGATAAGACAGAGAAACAGGAGCACCCATAGACAGGGATTTCTGCATAGAAGAGCCCTGCTGGATCAGGCCAGTGGTCCATTTAGTCCAGCATCCTGTTTCACACGGTACCCAATCAGTTCCTCTGGATGTCCAATGAATATAACATAGAGGCCGAGCCTTCCTCTGGTGTTGTCTTCTGGCTCTGGGATTCAGAGGCTTAGCACCTCTGACTGTGGAGGTTCCCCTCAATCACCATAGCTAGTAGCTATTGACAGATTTATCCTCTGTGAATCTATCTAATCTGTTTTAAAGCTGCTTGTTCCTGTGGCCATCACTACATCCTCTGGCATACCTAGGAGGAGACACCTCTGTTACATGTAAAATTCAAAGGAAAAACCTCTTACCCCCAGGAAGAAGTATAAAGAGGCCTGAGTGTACTCATTTAGATTCTGATAGGTTTCTTCATCAGTATTATTTGTCCTCTTACTTGAGAAAATTTAATCAGTAGAAGTCCTTCAGTGGTTATGACTCACATATCAATATGGTCTGTTTGCATAAAAATGTATCAGCCAGACAAAACTATCTCTGAATGTAACTCAAAATGCTCATAAGATTATTCAACAGGTCTGCACATTTCCCCCACCTTGCTCATTAGGAGCTTAGAGTTTTTAAATCATGGCTTCCTATAAGCCAATTAAGGTATCATGATTAGGATCACTTTCAGGTATTAAAGCTAATTAACAACCACCTGCTGCAGCACCCCTATTCTTCCACTGAGGTAACTGAAGAGGGATTATTTAAGTGAGATGAAAAGATTAACCACTCCCTTTCCCAGTGACTTTTATGTAAGGGCTGCTTTCATCTTCCCTGACCATCTGTGTTACATCTATATGCACCTAAATAGTTCATACAATGCTTAGCCCATGCCTACTCCTATACCTCTGTGCCTTCCTGAAGGGAGGAGTTCCTTCTCCCACCCTGCCCCCATTATCCAGCCCTTCTTTGGGTGTCAATCTCTCCTCTTTTATTAACTTCTTCCCAGTCTGGAATTGGCTCTGCCAGTGTCTCAGATTTCTCACAGCCTCTTGCCTCCACCCTTAGTTGGCCTCTGCAACCCTCCCTTGTTCTGGCATCTTTCCCAGCTTCTGGAGCATTCCCATCTCCACCACAGCTGTCAGCTTCCTCAGTCTCTCTCTCTGCTGCTGTTCCTCCCCCTCATTTCCCCAGCCACAGGAATTTAATTTTTACAGTCAGATGGCCAAGCCTCATTCTCCCTACAGCAGTGGTGCATCATTTCCACTCACTTGCCGGCCACACTAGTTGTTTGCCCTTAGTCCGGTCTGCTTACTGAAGACACTGGAATAATAAAAACAAGGCACTGCACCTGGAAGATTCCTCCTCTTCCTCAGCTGACTCTCTCAAGCTCCTGTTCCTCCAGCCCCTTCTTGCAGATTACAAAATACTTGTAATCAGACAATTCTTTGTCAACTTTGTCAATACCAGACAATTCTTTGTCAACTTTCTGTTGCCTTCACCAGTGAAAAGTACTGGAGTCAGGAGGCCGGTAACAGTGAAATCAGCATGGTAGTTTATTGTGGGTCAAGATGGAACATGGAAACCCTGGGCTCAGAGCCCTCTTTTATTCCAGTTGGAGGCGCACCCCCGACCTCGTCCAGATGTCCCGATAGGACCTTAAGATAGTGGTTACAGTTCATAGGTCCCCGGGGAAAACCTAGGCTCCAGATTGGTGATCGTTAGGGATCTGACCGACTATTGTTCTACCTGGCCAAAGTTCAGGTAGATTCTGGCCATGTGTGAATGTCCACATGGTGGTCGCCATTACATGAGCACATGGCGACCGCGATATTGATACACAACAACCAGCAACTGCTGAATCTTTATGGCTTACCCAACCTTTACTTCAGCCAGCCTGAGGTTTTTTATTCACTCCTTCAATCAATTAAACTCCTCTGTGTGCTCATCTCATAAATTCTCAGAACAGCCCAATGAAGTGGTTAATCATCCCTAACCGACTAATCCATCCCATAAAAAGATGACAGAGATTAACTGAAAACCTCAGAAAGGAAACTACTCCCTAAGTAGCAGTGACTTGATATCAGCTCCACTGCTTGGCAGGCTTTCCAGAGACCTACAGGCTTTGTAGCTTTGTTTACCTCACAGAAATCACCTCATATTTATCTCATAACTTTATGAGGTATATAATAGTAACTTTATGAGGAATATAATAATCTATATTCTAATTCTGAGAGGGTTTTTTTCTGTGTGGATGCTTATATCTGCCAAAAGAGAGCTCACTCTCCCCCAACAGCTTTTCCTACATAGTCAGGCCCCTTTCTCAGCCTGCAGAAAAATCTGAAAAGTTGACCGTTGAATTCCCCCCAATATCTTTTGAAATGGCATCAGCTCCAGGCATCAGCTGTGAGGAGATTAGAATGTTCGGGGGACAGGGGAGGCTCTAACTGTTTCTGTCAGTAAAAAGCAGGGGTTTTACTGGCAGCAGTATAGGGTTGCCCCCCCCCCCGGCCAAGTACCCCCCCTGGCCACCAGCAGCAGATCCAGATCCAGGCTGGGAAACTCCTAGAAATTTGGGGGTGGAACCTGGAAAGGACAGGGACCTCAGTGAGGTACAATGCCAGAAACTCCACCCTCCAAAGCATCCATTTTCTCCATAGAAAGTTTTCTCTGTAGTCTGGAGATGAGCAGTAACTCCAGGGGATCCCCAGGTCCCACCTAGAGGCTGGCATCCCTAGGCAGCACCCTCTGTGTGACTTGATACCACCTGATTTGCATTACTTAATTAGGCCCAGCTGCTTTGCTACTGTTCAACAGCAGCCACCCTATGAAAGCCATTGTGATGTAACAGTTAGAGCTTCAGATTGGGATCTGTGAGACCCAGGTTCAGATCCCCATCTTGCGGTGGAAACTGACTGGGAGATTTTGGACCAGTCACATACTTTTAGCCTAACCAACCTCACAGAGTTGTTGTGCAGACAACAAGAAGGAAATAATAATGTAAGCTGCTTTAGTCCCCACTGTGGAGAAAGACTGTAATTTTCCTAGGTAGAGGCTGCAGGGGAGAGGGGTGGAGATGGAAAGGTGAAGACAGATAAAGGCTGTTGGTTGGGAAGGAAATAGGGTTGCAAACTCCAGGTTGGGAAATTCCTGGATATTTGAGAGGTGGAGGCTGGGGAGGGTGGGATTTGAGGTGGGAGGCAGAAAGAGAGAGAGAGAGTGTGTGTGATGAGGTGGGGAGGCAGAAAAACAAAGAGAATGATGATGGGTCAGAAAGAGAGAGGAAGTAACGTACATGGAGGAGAGAGAGAGAGTAAGAAAGGGGGGGCAGAAGAGAGAAAGAGTGTGAGAGAGGTAGGGGGAGAAGGGAGGAAGCAAAGGTGTGAGGAATGGGATAACCATCCCGCAAGTTTCTTGCGGGTCTCCACTTGTAAACCTGATATTTCATACATAAGTAAATAATTACTGTTTTCATTGTCTTTCTGTTTCTTTGTACATCTGTTTGTGTGTGTGTGTGTGTGTGTGTGTGTGTGTGTGTGTTCTTAAAGTACTTTCAGCAAGGCCACCATCAGGAAGGGACTGGGGACATAAAATTCCCAGGGCCTAAGTCAGCTTGAGGGCCCAGTGAAGCTGCAATCATCCTGTATTCAGCAAATGTATTTCAGTTAATTTCACTTTTAGCGCAGTTCTGCACTGCAGCCACTAGGGGAGCAGACAAGACAAAGCAGAGCAAACAGACAGACAGACTTCCCAGACAGTGCTGTTTGCCACCCTTTTTAGCAGTGATTTTTAAAGAATGCTCTCCATGGCTTCATACTTCTTTAACTATGAGGATGAAGCAAACATTGGCCTAACAAAATGTTGCTAAACCCATCAACCAATCTGGTATGCCTTCATTTCTTTCTCTCCCCACCATCTAATTCTTCTCTCCCCCCATCCCCCCCTCTCCATTTTCCAGCCTCATTCCTGTCATCCCTACCCTGGCTATGGAATTAAAACATACATAATAGTAGAACAGAAAACCTCTGTTAATATTATAACTAGATGTCAGGAGGGGACCAGCGACCCCACCCCCCAACTTGCACGACCCTGGCTGATGAGGGGGGGACCCCTGAACCATCACCACTGATCCAGCGCATGCGGTGTTGGGTGGGTGAGCTCGCAACACAGTGCAGAACCTGTGTACGCCCCATTAGCACCCACACCTGTGGAGATCACCAGTCACGAGGAGCACCTGCCATCCAAGGAAGGCCAGTCAGCTGTGCCTACCGCAGTCCCGACTGAGGAATGTATCAGAGGGAGGTGGGATGGGACTCCAAGGGAGTTGGGGGAGGCATGGTCGGCCCACTGGCTCACCTGTTGTAAGGCGGGGCTGGGTATGACAAGGAAATAAAGAAAGCAGGGAAAGAACATACCGGAGACGATCGAACCTGGGGCCTTATGCAAGATGGGTGAGCGTTGTGATGAATGGAGGATGGGAGCCACAGCAGGGGCCGCTGAGAGAGACGGGGTGTTGGCCCACCCCCAAACCCCTCTGTCGGTAACACACATCCCTGGGTAAGCCCTGGTGGCGGCCTGTGGTGAAGTGAACCACAGCCGACCCAGTTCTGAGGACTGTTCTCCTTTTGCCAACCCAGCGTTCCCTGTCGCAGCCCAGCCTCGCCTCACCATGGACCCCTGGGATGAGCAGCGGGAAGGTGCACAGCCGACACTGGAAGGTGGAGTGTCAAGTAAATATAACGCAAGAATCTATCAAAGTATCAAAAGGCTGATTTCCCCTGCACGCACGCACATACACACATACACTTTACATGCCTTGTGATACATATTAATCTGTATCAGAGGTTATATATGTGGAATAGTGGATGACTTAGTTTCAGTTTATATCAAAGCAAACAACACCCTGTAACTATAATTTCTATTTGTGGTTTTAAAATACAACTTGTTTTAGACCTAGTTAAAGCACACGTGAAATCTGAGATTAGAAGTGAGAACTAGAAATGTACCCTATATTGGTAGACATGTATATGTGTGTGTAAATATAAAATTCAAAATTACACATAAGGCCAAAGAGAGAAATATTGAGAGGTATAGGCTGTGGAGGACTCATTTGCACTGGAAGAATCTTAAACAGTTTTATTAATGCTAATGAAGAAGAGATTTATTTGCAGAGATTGCCTCAACAGATTTACACCCTTCTAAGCCCATTGACTTCAATGGACATAGAAGTATGTAAGTCTGCTTAGGACTGCACTTAGTCACTTATTTATTTTTATTTAAAACATTTCTGTGCTGCATTTCCACCCACATAGGGGCCCAAGGCAGCAAACATCAAGGCATTAAAACATTTAAAATATTAAAACCACATTTACAGTATGAATGTAAAATATTTAAAAATACAATAAAAACATACAAACATATAAACACAACAGAATATGGGAGAACAGCCAATTAGAGTTTACTGGTGGTACACCAATAAACCAAAAAAGTCTTCATTCACTGGCAGAAATAAATATGGAAGACAGATGACTCTCCCTGAAGATAGAGTTCCAAAGTTTTGGCCCCATGACTGAGAAGACCCTTTCTCAGGTGGTTACCTGTCTAATCTCAGATGGTGGGGGCACTTGAAGCAAGTCCTCCATAAATGACCAGAGGGGATGAGTAGGTCCACATGGGAGAAGGCAGTCCTTAAGGTATGATGGCCTCAAGCTATATAGGGTTTTTCGGGGATTTAAAGGTCAGTATGAACACCTTGAAATGGAGCCAAAAGGACATTGGGAGCCAGTGTAGATGGAACAAGACCAGAGTATATCACTCCATGTCAGTCCCTGCAAACCAGTCAACCATCTGGTTGCAGCATTCTATACCAACCATAGCTTCTGCACAGTTCTCAAGGGCAGCCCCACATATAAGTGCAGTGCAGTTATCTACTCTAGATGTTACTAGGGCATGTACCATAGTGGCAAGGTCTTGCTCACCCAGGAAAGGCTGCTGCTGGCTCACCACCAAAAGCTGCTGGAAGGTAACCCTGGCCATGATTGCAACTTCTTCATCCAACAGGAGGCCCAGAGCCAGCAGCTCCCCCCTCCCATTAGTAGTACTTTCATTTTGTTGGAATTAGGGGCTCTTCTGTATTCTCATTGCTTTAAAACTAAAATTAAACTGTAGTTTTTAATGCCAGAAGTACTGTGATGTAATAGCAAATTGACCACTAGATGGAGCAGAACACTTGCAGAAAAGAAAAAAAGTAATAGGGACACACAACCGATGAAAATGAGGAAGAGCCATACGTTTCTGCTTCTTAGTCCTCATTCATTCCAAAACTGCCCCAATCAACTGTTCATGATTTCCATAGCCTTCCTTGGATCTACTGGATGCACAAGATAAAGCTGAATATCCTCTGCATATTGGTGGCAATTCAGCTCAAATCTCAGGATGACCTCTCCTAGCAACTTTCTATAGGCTTTTTCTGTTTCCTGGACACAATCTGCCAGCCCCCCCCCCCCCCCCGATTTAAGCAGCCAAGAGGGAGCAGAGTTGTACAAGCCAGCGGTAAGTCTCAAAGTTCCAAGAATCCAGTCCAAATCCTCAGCTGTAGAGTCCAAGTCAGAGCAGATGTGATTTTATCTGCAAAGTGTTTAGCAAAATGATCTCACTAGGCTACAGAGTAGTCCACCTCATCCTGTATATGGCCTGCATGACTTCATCTTTGTTACAGGCTGATGCTTAGTTGCCCCGAGTCTTGTGAGAAAAAGATGACTGGCCACTCCCAAGGGAACTTTTTTCTCTCCCTCTCCCTCTCTCTCCCTCTCTCTCATGTTTGTCTAGCAGCCCCTATCTTCAAAGGGCTGGACTGTGTCTTCCACTCACTGGATGCCTGGCTCATTGAAGTGTTTGGGATAGCTTAATTAATAATTATTTGACTGGTAGCCAGCATTTAGGGTATAAGGCACCTAGTTTTAGTGATGCTTGTAGCCTCAGATTTGTACACACTTGAGGCCCAGCTGATGGAAGATTAGCCTGCATTTTCTGTAAGTTTGATGTTTTATTTAAAAATCTTCTTGGTAAGCAAACCTCGTATATTGTTTCCTTGAGATTTCTTTGAACCTAGAACATCCTGTAGTCTAGAACCCAATAGGCCCCTGACCACCCAGAAGAGTTCTGCAGGTCAACACTGTGTGGATGCAATGGTGGCAGAGAAGTATTGCTTTAAATAAGTGCTAGCCCTTGCCCATGCCTAGCTGGATTCATCCCGAGTCTTTCTCCACTGTTGTTCTAGTTGTCTCCTTTGTCTTTTCATTATCTGCAGCCCCTCAGTAAACCATGGGGCTCCCCAGACTCTTACACTGGAAGGAAAGCACTTTGGAGCAATCATATCAATTGCCTGACTCATTTCCTTATTTCAGAGGTCGGCCAGGTTATCAACAGAAGTACTGACCATATCAACAGAAAAATCTCCTAATTCTATCTGAAAACTAGGCAGATCCATCAGGCTACAGGAATGGATCATCTTAATCAGTCCCCCATTCTTGTGGAGTCTTAGTACAACTGTTAAGTCTACAACCCAGCAAATAGCGATCTGTTTATGACAATGATGATGACATCTGTCCGTGACAATCTGCCAAACCTTCAATCACCTTCTTCCTGCCCAGAGCAAAACACCGGATCAAGAGTGTGACCTGCACAGTGTGTGGGGCCTGTTATTATCTGAGACAGGCCCATGTCTGTCATGGAAACCGTGGAATCCGGAGCTGCTACTTTCAAGGTAGCCTCAGCATAAATGTTGAAATTCCCCCAAATAACTAGCCTAAGAATGAGTGAGTTATATAGAAGTATCAATTGACATGGCATGTCACAGAGTACAAGATGTCTCTTGAACTTACACCTAAAATTTGACACAAGGATGGAACCATAGAGAAGAGAGTGAGAATAAAGAATGAAGAAAATCCATCCAACTCATTCTTAACTAAAAAAATGATTTAGGAATAGGCTTAACTAATTAAGGCCTAAATGATTTTCCTATCACTAATTCAAACAATGTTAATAAGTAGTGATAGGGGATACACTTCTTATTTGTCAGAACCCAGAAACCATTGACAGCTCCCCCCCCCCCACATTGGTGAGGGGACCCCCCACATTGGTGAGGGGACCCCCCACCCCCCCGCTATTGGCTGGAATGGAGGAGGGGTGAGGGCATGGATTGCTGGGAAGAAGGAGGAGGTGTGGAAAAAATGGCTGCAGCTGATTTGTACAGTGAGGTGTGGCGGGGAAGCTTGAATGTGAGTTTGTGTGCGTGTGTGTTGTGAGTTTGTGTGTGTGTGTGCTAACTGCAATCTTGTATTTATTTTTTGAATCAGAGAAACAGCAATACTCTGTGAGTTTTGTATTTTTGTACAGAGAAAGGAGAGAAGGTTAAAATAGAATGATTGTGCTTGGTGCAAACTGGGAGAGAGTAAAGCATGTGTGCAGTTTATTTTATTTTTAAAAATGTGCTGAAAAGTGTGGTGTAAGTTCAAGCCACTGGAGGTTTCAAAAACTTGCTGGCTCTCTCATGCCAGAGGCTCAGACCGGCAAGAAGGGGTTCCCTTCCCCCCCTTTGGATTGGGCTAGCTGGGTTTAGTGCAGGCTTCCCTGCAGTCTGAGACCCCCCCACCCCCCCGCCCTGCCAGCCAGTTTCCAGAAAAGGAAAAGCAATGTCCCTTTTAAAAAGCCAAGCCACAGCAGAGCATTTTCCCCTCAAACATACAGTCATCCCAGCAGAGTTTTAAACAGAAGCAGCCACAGAATGTGTGTCCAAAATGGACAGGGGGGTGAGAAAGAGAGAGAGCACACAGCCCCCCCATACACACGCCCTTCCCAAAAAGACTCCTTTCCCTCCCACCGTGTGAGTTTCAAACCCACCAACAGAGCTAGGTTTTGCAGCAGAGAGAGAGCAAATTTTAACATTCAAAAGCAATCAGTTTTTTACAAAAACACAGTTAAACCATTCAGCAACAATTTTAACACATAGAAAGCAGTGTTAATTTGAAACACACACACACACACACACACACACACACACACACACAGAGAGAGAAGCAAGCAAAAGTTTGAAAGCTTACTTACTGACCACGCCAGTCTATGCCACTCCCTTCCTCCCTAACCCATGTTAAGGCATGCAAAAAAAACTCCAGAGAAAATCCTTCCAGTTCAAGCCAGAGTGTTCAAGCATGCCTGCTATTTAAATGCCCCCCTCCCCCTTTGCTTTACGGAGCCAGCTCTAGACGGCATAGGACAGAGAGAAACAAACCAACAGTTTTCTCAAGTCCTCCTCAGCTACAGTTTTAAAAATCCTTCTTAAAATAAAGTCAGCCTGTGGAAAGTAGAGCCATGTGTTCCTTGCCAAACTTTTTAGCAGAATGGCTTCTAAAGAGAGAGTTCAGCCGGAGCTCACCTGCATAATTGCTTCAACATGATCCAAATCAGGTTTCAGCCCAGCTGCTGAAACACTATGTCCCAAAAAAGACAGTTCTACCTATCTGTTTACATTTTTCCATATTAAGCTCCAGTCCAATTGCACTAATACACTTTAATACTGACTGTAAATTACTCTCATGTTCTTCAGATGTCTTTCCAAATACAATGATGCCATCTAAATAACACTGAACTCCCCTCTGCCCCTTATGTATTGAGGACATCATCTTTTGAAAAGCAGCAGGAGCAGAAGCCAACCCATATGGGACATGTTTAAATCTAAATAATCCCTCATGTGTAATGAATGCTGTAAGATCTCTGCTTTCTTTATGCAGCATAACTTGAAGATAGGCACTCTGCAGATCCAAAGGAGAAAACATCCTCGATCCTGCCAATTCTGAAAAAACCTCTTCTATATGTGGCAATGGGTGGCTATCAATCACAACAGCCTTATTTGGTTCTCTTAGATCTACACAAAGGCATATACTTCCATCTTTCTTTCTTACCACCACTATCGGGAAAACCCATTCAATAATATCCTTCTGCACCAATTTCTTAAGTTCTTCTGACTCAAGATCTCTCACAGCAAATGGCAATCGCCATAACTTTTGTTGCACAGGAACCACATTAGGTCTCATTTTTACTTTGCATAACCAATACCCTGCACAGAAGTATCCCCACTCACAGAAGTAAACAAAACTCTCTGTGAGGGTTCAACATCCAGTTGTGAAGCCATAATACATCCATCCACTACCATCAGTTTTAATGCAGCAAACAAATCCCTGCCAAGGATAGGAGTACCATTAGGCACAATATAAAATTCTATAGGTGGCACAACATGTACCAAAACTCACTTTAGCAGGTAAACAACCACACAAAGGTATTTGGTTCTGTAAATAACACACCAACTGCAATTTTGGCTCTACTAATGGCACACTCCCAAAATATTCCAAATAAAGTGCCTCAGGTAATATAGACACAGCTGAACCAATATCTAACATCAGCTCAATTTCCTGACCCTCCCCCAAGGGGTTAGCACATATCTTAACAGTGCACATAATTCTTTTTGCTTCAGACACAATTCTACTCCCATCCACATTCAAAACTTTTACATCAGGTGCTTGAACTGCATGCACCTGGTAATTATTCTGACAACTAGAAAACATCTTAAAAACATGTCCTAATTTTTTACAATAATGGCACTGTACTCCCTTTGCAGGGCACTTAGGGTTGTTTGCCAGATGTTGTATGGAGCCACACCGAAAACACATTTTTGTTGACATTCTATTTTGCTGGCTCCCTGGCTTTTCAGCATATTTTTTCTGCTCCTTTGCAGAATCATGGCTTTGTATTGGCACCCTCTGCAACAGTTCCACCCTCTGTACTCCATCTCCAGTGCCCGAACTGCTGCCTCAGTTTGAGTTGCTAATGTTATAGCATTATCCAGTGAAAGTTCTGGTTCCAAAAGTAGCCGCTCCCTTATGCGGGGCATAGTTGTCTTTTCAACCAGCTGGTCTCTAATCATCTCATCAGCCAGCACTCCAAACTCACAGGAGCCAACTAAGGCTCTCAAAGCTGCAATATATAGTAAGGTTAACTCCCCCGTTTCTGTTCCTGCTGACGGAACTTATAGCAATTAGCCACCACATTAACCTTGGGCACAAAAAAATTCCTTCAGTGCAGCAAGAGCAGTCTCGTACTTATCATCAGTAAGAGGAAATGTATAAAAAATACGTTGTCCTTCTACTCCCAAGAAGTGAATAAGCAGGGCAAGTTTCCACTCTTCAGACACCTCCAGGTCACTAATTGCAAGTAGATAATTATCAAAGATACAAATCCATGAGGTAAAAGCAATCTGAGGCTCACCGGACTTTGTAAAAAACAGACAAAAAAGACAAAAAAGCCATCCCAATTCATCGCCAAAATGTTACATAGTAGTAAAACGCTGCCACATCAGTCTCCAAGTTAATTTATTATCCTCAGTCTCACGGTATAAAATACACCTGCAACTTACAATCACTCCCACTTCCTATTCCCAACTTATATACAGTCCTCTTAAAGAAACACACACAACAGATAGTTGTTATAAATTGACTCTGCACAGGATCTGTTTTACATGAGGAAATAATGTTGGTGAAGTATTCAAAAAATATACTGTTACAGGCACAGCTGTACTGTCAATATACCCAATAATCGATCTTTAAAAATCTTTTTAAAGTGCTGAGAATCTTTCTTCTTCCACAGTCTGCAGCTGGGGCCCAGGAGGAAGTCCACCGTTTCTCCATTGTGATGACTGGTGTCTGACACTGAAGCGCTAGGGATTTGCCTTAGCAGCACCTGAGCTGAGCAAAGGGCCGCACTTACTTTAAAACAGCCTTCACGCACCTGGTTTGGAAAGGCCTAAAACCAGCCTCCCCTTTAATATCTGCTAAAAGGTCTTTGAGCGCCGTTCCTGGTCCCCAGCGGAATCCCGGCGGCGGCTTTTCTAACCCCCCGCCCCCTCTGAGCAATTGACAGCCGTCTTTCAGCTTCCAAGGTCAGCTCTGGGCGTTGCTACGGGGGCCTGTCTTTTGGAGAAAGCCGGCGTCTCTTCGCAGGCTAAGCAGAGAGCGCCGCCGCCTGCAGCCTGGAGAGCTTGTCCTCTGCTTGGGAGGGAGGTGACGGTGGCAACGGACAAGGGCCGGCCGGGAGGACGAGGAGAGGGTCGAGAAAGCGAGAGACTGGCGCGGGTTTCGAAGCCCGCGTTGCCCTCCCTGAGCTCCAGAGCTGAAGCTGGGCCCAACGAGCCGCCAGTATGGTGAGCGAAGGACGCCGTCCTCTTTGGGCACGCCACCTTTCCGCCTCGGATGGCCGTACAGAGAGAAGGAGACACACACACACCCCGGAGCGACACCCGCCAAACTGAGGGAGCGAAGAGGCCCTGGAATGGCAGGCAGACCCCGTCGTATTTGGGGACACAGAGTCCCTTTGTCCAGCACTTCCGCCTAAGCGCTGAAGCCCGCGCCCACCAGCAGGGTTTCAGCCCCCCCTTTCTCTCCCCCCCCCAGGCCTCCCAAGGCTTCCTGGGTGAGCGGAGGGGGGGAGATGGACAGACTTCTCGGAGTCCCGGCCGTCAGCGCTTCTGCACGGGACCGTTGGGGTGGGTTTCAGGCCCCTTCCTCTCCGCCCCCCATGTCAGCGCTTCGCCCCGGGAAAGCTAAGTGGGGGAGGGAGGGGGGTTCTTGCCGGGGCGCTGCCCGGGAAAGGTGAGTGGGGGGGAAATGGGCTTTTTCCCGGGCCGCCGGCGGCCTGCCGTGGCCCGGGAAGGGTGAACGGGGGGAGGCTTTCTTCCGGGGTGGGGCTTTTTTATGTGCCCGCGCCCCAGCCCCTTCTCTCCCGGAGCGGCGCTCCGGCGCGCCCCGGCCCCAACGGAGCCCTGGCCTAACCAGAGAATTTTAATTTTTTCACCCGTTTGCTTTTCACAATTAATTCAGCGTTGCTCAAGGTTGGGAAATTCCTGGAGATTTGGAGGTGGAGCCTGGGGAGGGCAGGATTGGCGGGGGGAGGGTTGTCAGGAGGGTATAATGCCGTAGAGGCCGCCATCCAAAGCAGCCATTTTTTCCAGGGGAACTGATCTCTGTCTTTTGGAGATCAGTTATAATTCCAGGAAACCGCCAGGGCCCACCCTAAAGCTGGCAACCCTAAAGAAGCGTCCATGTGAGACATGAATAAGACAACATTAGCATATTGGTAAGTGTATGAAATGACACCCCTGTTCTATTCCCTTTATTTCTACATGGTGTGGTGGAAAGTGCTGTCCAGTCACAACCGACTTACGGGTGACCCTGTAGGGTTTTCAAGGCAAGAGGCATTCAGAGGTGGTTTGCCATTGCCTGCCTCTGTAAGTAGAATAAAAGCAATCTGTACATGGGAGGGAAAAGGCAATATTGGTTGTATGACCACTGAGCACATGAATTTTTGCGCATATTTATGCCCATAACTATCTTATTAGATATCTCATTGTTGTTCTCATTTTAAGACAGAGAGAGAGCACTCTAATCGAGGGTTTTTTTAAGAAAAAAAAAGGACCGATGTTTACGGTAAAATTGATAGTAACACTGATTGTTACATTGATAGTAACAGAATATTAACTGTATTAATAATATCAACTATTTATTTATTTAGGGAAAACATTTTCTGCAGAACCATGTGCAAGGCAAGCAGCATCTTGGAAACCCTCAAATTTATCCTTCTGTTGATCTATTATTACTTTGAGGCCTTCATTATGAAGTTTTGTCAGGATCCTAAGAATGTTGCTGGGGAAATAGTGCTTATTACAGGATCAGCAAATGGAATTGGAAAACAGATAGCTTTAAATTTTGCCCGTCTTGGTGCCATTCTGGTCCTCTGGGATATTGATGAAGAAGGTAACAAGGAGACAGCTGCTCTTGCTGAAAGAAATGGAGCTTTAGCTGTTTATACCTACAAGTGTGACTGTGGCAAACGGGAAGAAATTTATGCAGTGGCAGATCAGGTAATTAAAAAAAAAGACTGTGGATCTTTTGCTTATGAATTAAAAATGTTGTTAATGTGTACTGCCAGAAATGTGTTTGACAAGTTGAGCTGAGAAAATTATCTGGCTGTACACTGAGCATGGACAGGAAAAAGTAAAGAAATGCACAAGAGGCAAAATTTATAATTCAGTTATGACAAAGTGCTTGGATTTAAACAATTTAACCTGTAGGCATGATCACACTTACATAGACGCTTTGGGATGAATGAATCCAGCTTCCAAGTAATACAATTGGGATCAACAGAAAAATCCGACTGAATTCAGGATGAAGACCATTCATGCCTCCATAAAAATTCACTATGCAGGGAAATTGGTTTGCATCTACAGGGCATTTTCACTTTTTCCCATCTGTCATAGTCAGGAGAATGACTTCGGTAGGCTATTTCAGTGTATAATCTGGTTCATACTAACATTTCCCTTGCAATCAGATGGAGAAAAAATACATACCTCATAAATGATACTCTGACAGCACAATCCCATTGGACTGCACAGTTAGTGTATTTTTGCAAGGTGTAAGCAGAGAAATTATTTAAATTGTTTAATTGTTGGAATTGCTGGACCTCCTGATGGCACCTGGTATTTTTGGCCACTGTGTGACAGAGTGTTGGACTGGATGGGCCATTGGTCTGATCCAACATTGGCTTCTCTTATGTTTTTAAGATGTAATTTATTATTGTTGTCCATCACTCAGAACCCTGAGTAATAGGGGATAAAGCAATTCATAAATAGACATAAGGAAGGAAGATAAATATACAGGCATTACGAGTCAGATCAATTATTGGAAAGAGTAAAGAAACAGACAAAACAAAAACCTAGCGCAGGTGTTACAGAACTACAAATACTTTGTTGATCTTAAAGGTGCCACTGGACTCAAACTTTGTTCAAATACTGTTCAATTAGGCAATGGGCTTAGAACATAATATCTCAAAATTCCCTTTTTGTTATAGGTTAAAAAAGAAGTAGGAGATGTTAATATTCTAATCAACAATGCTGGTATTCTGAATGGGAAGAATTTCATTGATCTTTCAGATTCTGAAATAGAAGAAACAATAGACGTGGACATTAAGGCACATTTCTGGGTAATCATTTTCTTTTTGTGGATAACCATGAAATTACTTGTATTCTTTCTAAAAACGTACATAATTGGAATTTGGCTACATTTGAGAATATCAGAAATAGTTAGTGGTAGCAAATACAAATCTATATAGTCTGTTATCTCGGTATTACTTTATGATAATTAATTATAATACTTCCCTTTTTGCCACTTATGCTATTTTTTTATTTCTTTGTCACCGTTTCACTACCTCTTGAATCCTTATTTATTTATTTATTTATTTCGATTTATATCCCACCTGACCAACATAAGCGGCTCTAAGCGGCTCACAACATTAAAATCAATACAAACAATATAAATTAGTGCATTAAAATACAATACAATTCCAATTTCAATTGGCGGCAAATTATAAATATAATTGGTGGCGATTTAAAATACCAGCACCAGGGCAACGACAGCTTTCTCCAGCCAGGAGGCTACCACTAACTGTTATCCCGGGCCTGTGTACTTCTCTGGCCATCTGTCAATGGCCATTTCCCCCAGCGGCGGCCCCAAAATCCTGGTGGAAGGGCTCCGTCTTGCAGGCCCTGCGGAACTGCAGAAGGTCCTGCAGGGCCCTGATGTCTTCCGGGAGCTCGTTCCACCAGTAGGGGGCCGCCACTGAGAAGGCTCTGTTCCGGGTGGTAGCCAGCCTGGCCTCTCTCGGGCCAGGAAGGGTCAGGCGATGTTGCGTGCCTGACCGTAGTGCTCTCTGGGGTATGTATGGGGAAAGGCGGTCCCTTAGGTAGGCAGGCCCCTGGCCGTAAAGGGCTTTAAAGGTTAAAACCAGCACCTTGAACCGGATCCGGTATGCTATAGGCAGCTAGTGCAGTGCCCTCAGCACAGGCCGCACATGGTCCCTCACAGAGAGGCCCATCAACAGCCTGGCTGTGGCATTCTGCACTAGCTGCAGCCGCCGGAGCTGGGACAAGGGCAGCCCCATGTAGAGAGCGTTGCAGTAATCAAGTCTCAAGGTGACCATTGTGTGGATCACTGTAGCCAGGTCATTGCGTTCAAGGAAGGGAACCAACTGCCTAATCAGCCTCAGATGGTAGAAGGCTGCCTTGGCAGTGGCCGCTACCTGGGCCTCCATAGTCAAGGAGGCATCCAGGAGCACCCCCAGACTCCGAACCCTCGGGGCTGGCACCAGTGGAACCCCCCCGAAGGCCGGTAATGGGGTCCCCACCCTCGAACCGCTCCAACTCAGGCACAGGACCTCCGTCTTCGTTGGATTCAATTTCTGTCGGCTCAGCCTAAGCCAGCCTGCCACGTCCTGAAGCGCCCGCTCCAGGTCCTCTGGGGTGGCTCCAGACTGGCCACCCGACAACAGATACAGCTGGGTGTCATCTGCATACTGATGACAACCCAGTCTGTGCCTCCGGGCAATCTGGGCAAGAGGGCGCATATAGATGTTAAACAGCATCGGGGATAGGACTGCCCCCTGAGGCACACCACATACCAGTAGGTGCCTCTGGGACGTCCGCTCCCCCAGCACCACTCTTTGTCCCCGATCTTGGAGGAAGGAGACAAGCCACTGTAAGGCAAGCCCCTGAACCCCCGTATCGGCGAGGCGGTGAGCCAGTAACTGGTGGTCGACCATGTCAAACGCGGCTGACAGATCTAACAACACCAGCACCGCTGTACCACCCCGATCCAGATGCTGCCGAAGGTCATCCGTGAGGGAGACCAATGCTGTCTCCGTCCCATGGCCCGGTCGGAAGCCGGACTGAAACAGGTCTAGCACAGAAGTGTCATCCAGAAAGCCCTGCAACTGAATCGCCACCGCTCTCTCCAAAATCTTGCCCAAAAAGGGCAAGTTGGAAACCGGCCGGTAGTTAGCCAATTCGGCCGGATCCAGTGATGGTTTTTTCAGGAGAGGGCGGACCATCGCTTCCTTGAGTGCCCCAGGGAACAGTCCCTCAGCGAAGTTTTAAGCATGCTTAAATCTGTGTTGGATTGACTTTAGTGGGTGGCCTGGGTTTTTTCCATTTTTGAAATTTATTTGTTTAAATGTGTGTATGTCTACTTTTCTCCTGAGCATCTCAGGACTGGAGTTGCCAACTCCAGGTAAAGAAATTCCTAGAGATTTGAGGGTGAAGCCTGGGAGAGTGAGGTTTAGGGAGGTGAAGGATCTTGGTAGGGTATAATGCCATGCAGTCCACCTTTCAAAGCAGCTAATTTCTCTAGGAGAAGTGGAATAAATTTAAATTAATTAATAATAAATACTTTGTGTGATCTGGAGATTAGCTGTAATTCTGGGAAATCTCTAGACTCCACCTGGAGGTTGGCAACTATAGGCAGGACTTTTCCATTGATCCCAGGTGCATATTCATTGTTCTCCATGAAACTTTTCTGATGTTTCTGCAATGCTAAGTTTTTTATCTCCAGAAGTAGAAGTTGGCTTTATATTTCATAAATTTCAGCTTTTCTCTGGAGTGGCACATGCCTGAAAACAATAAATGTTTCAAAACTGGACATTCCAAACATAACTTAATGTAATAATCCAAACAGCAATGGCAGGTAATCTTCCGGTGCAATTGTAGCTCTCAAGCAAAATGGACATGACTAAAAACTTGTTTAATAATTATTATTTATTAATTTACCACAGACTTGCAAAGCTTTTTTACCTGCCATGATTTCCTGTAACCATGGCCATTTGGTTACTGTTTCAAGTGCAGGAGCACTAACTGGGGCCAATAAACTTTCAGGTCAGTATACTCTGGAGTTATTTGTGTATGCATGTATACTTTCTACCTAGTTTGAAGTGTCCATTTATTTACTTACCAGCGCTGTTGGTAAGTAAAAGCAGGTTGGCATAGTGGCCAAGAGCACTTTCTATCAGCTGCTTCTGGTTTGCCAACTCTCTCTCCTTTCTTAGATGTGGCCAATCTGGACATGCTGATCCATGCTTTTATAATGTCATGGCTGGATGCTGTAATGTGTTCTGAGTTTGGGTGTCCTTGAAGACAATCCAAAAACTACAGCTGGTTCAGAATGCGACAGCCAGATTACTGTCAGGGGCTAACCCCTGACAGTAATCCTCACCCATCTTAAAACTGCTATAGAAGCCCGTTTTTTTCAGAGCTCAGTTCAAGGTGCTGTGAATGACTAAATATACACAGTCATACACAGCACCTTGAACTCCATTTGTTGAAAGGATCCTCTCTTCCCACATATCTCTTTGTAACAACTAATGTTCCTCAACCTGCACCTACTCTGTGTTCCCCCACTTAAGGTAGCACACACCTGGCATCAATGAGAGCCTGTGCATTTTTTATCATAGCTCCCATTCTGTGGAACAGGAGTGACATCTTTAGAAATTTTCAGGGAGCTCAGCAAGGGGCATTTTGTTTGCTAGGGCTTTTAATAGGGTATAAACTGAACCTGGGGGGGGGGGGATCTGCAATTTTATTCTATTGGTTTTAAATTGCAATGTTTTAACTGATGTGTAAGCCATCTTGAGACACAAGGACAGGCAGGATAGAAATATTTTTATAAACAAATAAAAATACTAAATTTATACTCTGCCTTTCTTGCACTCAAAGATTACATGTTACTTTAAGAAAGTGCAAGTGTAATCCTCTAGTATATCAGCTTCCTGATATTTAAAGAATTTTATAAATTGAACCTTCTGCTTGAGTCTAGGCTGCAAGTTTTAAACATTATTTTGTGTGGTTAAACAAAAAAGCCGTCGCCTCAGGTAAAATTTGGGTCTTGTTTATTCAGCAAACAGCAACCATGAGAGTTGGGACTCTTAAAGGACTTTGTATTAAAGCAGGCAATTAAGAATACACTGCCTCCCTTCTCCCTGTATCAAGTTTGGAAAGGAAGGAAGGTAAATGTTCTCTTTCAGTTTGTTCCCTAAACCAGCACTTTGTTTGGCTTTTAATGTGAAAGAACAATTGCTTTCCTTTTAGTAGTAAGAACATCCAGGCACCAACTCAGGTATAACCGTTATAAATCTACCCATGCAGGCTATCACTACAGTTGTGGCACAAGGTTTGCAGAAGTGAAGGTTGTCCTATGATTGTCATATGTGTTTAGGTTGTGAAGTGCTTGAACATCTCCAAGTCACCACTTGTGTGACATCACAGAGTGACTCCTTTGCAAAACAGTTATTGGGTGGTAATGATTGGGACCAACACAATGCCCATCCTACCATGTCAGCTGGATATCCTAGGTCAGTTTGAGATACTATAGAAACATAAGAGTCTCCTTGCTGGTTTAGACCAAGGTCCATTTCTGTTTCCAACACTGGCAACTCTGATAATCAGGGCATAAAGACACCTGATAATCAGGGCATAAAGACAGAAGTCATCCACTTTTTTTTATATTCCATATCTAGTATTCAGAACTTTCTGCATTGTTTATAGTATACCTTGCCTTAGATAGCTTCTTTTCATTTTCTTTTCTGATTCTGTAATCCTAGTCCTATTGCATTGTTCATTGTTTTTTATCATGTCTGTTTGCATTGTTCTATGTGAGAATTCACCTTGATTCTCAGTGAGAAAGGTAGGATAAATAAAGCAAATAAATAAAAAAAAATCCAGAGGCACATGGAAGTTCCATTTAGATACTATGACTGTGTGTGTTAAGTGCCCTCCAGTTGCTTGTAATCTGTGGTGATGCTATGAACTAATGACTTCCCAAATGTCCTACTGTTAACTGCCTTGCTCAGGTCTTGAAAACTGAGGGTGGTGTCTTCCTTCAGTGAGTCAAACCATCTCCTGTTTGGTCTTTTTTCCTTCTGCCTTCACTTTTCCTAGCATTATTGTATTTTCCATTGACTGTTGTCTTCTCAAAATATGACCAAAATACTATAGTCTCAGTTTAGTAATTTTAACTGTTAGGAAGTGTTCTAGAACCCACTTATTAGTCATTTTGGTGGTGCACATTTCAAATGAATCAACTTTCTAATAGCCATTAATAGGCTATCTTCCATTCATTTGTCTAATATAAAGCTTGTGGCCATGACTATATTTTATGGTGGTGAATTCCATAACTTAATGTATTGTTTGCAGAACATCTTATGATGTTGCACTGCTATAACTATCCGTGCATTCAATGATTAATACATATTCACTAGCACAGATAATAGGAACTCAAGTTTAAGATATCTTCCCATAGCTATAAAATAACTACCTATCAACTAACTTCTGAGAAAAAGTACTCTATTCTAAAAATTAAATGAAGCATATAATATTGCTCATACATGTGCTGGCATGTGTTTTAATCTTCTTTTTCCACTTTTCAGATTACTGTGCAAGTAAGTGGGCAGAAACTGGTTTTTTGGAGTCTGTTGCTTTTGAATTGCAGGCTGCAGGAAAGAAAGGCATCAAAACTACCATTGTCTTTCCTTATTACGTTGACACAGAATTGGTTACTGGAGTACAAACAACGTGAGTTTTGGATTTCGAATAAAAAATCCACAGAACTTTAAAAATCCAACCAACCTGTTGAGCCACCTATGTGTCTAGAGATTTGGATCCCATGGAAATTTTTCACTAAAGGGGGGAGCAGTTTTCACCATTTCCCCCTTTTTGCTGTGGATCTTCAAATACCAGCCCCTTCCTAGAGATTACCTGTCCTCCAGGAATCGCTTTTGGATGATTATATGAGGCTCCAGGACAAATAAGGAGGCCAGAAATTCTGGTTCCACTGATTGAACTCCCTTCCATCAGCAGAAATCCAACACATAGTCTTTTTAGGCGTGTCCCAGCAGGAAATGCTTTTAAAGCTCATATGAGGTGGCAAGGTGTGTCAGCTGCTCAAGGAACGCAAGCAAAAGTTCATCTGAGTGCATGTAATTAGTCATGCATTTTACTCGATTCATGCAAAAAAAGTCAATCTTGTCAATTTTTTTTCCCAGGAGGCCCTGTCTATTTCCAATTTTGGATGTAGAATATGTGGGCAGGAGTATTGTGGATGCTGTTCTGAAGGAGAAGTTTTATCTCGTTATTCCATCATGGGCATCCTTCACTACTCTAAAAATGTAAGAATACAACTCATCTCCTACTTATTCTGTGGTAATTTAGCATAACTCAGAAGCCAAATAAGATGGGGTGGGGTGAAAGATTTCAAAAAGGTATTTTAAAGTGTATTACATTGAAACTTTGAGATAGATAACTGAATCTTCAGGTCGTGTTTTCTATTGGTATTTCTGATTAGTTTTCTGGAGGGTCAGTCTAGAAATATAAGGAGAAATATATAGATAATAATGGCCATCACCACATTTCATAGGTATTCTTATCTTGTGCACAGAACCATAAACAGTCCAAGCATTTCCAAATAGACAAGGAAAGGATTGTCTTACTTTTTGGAATGTTTTTCAGTACAACCTGTACCCAAATATATTTAAACAGGACATTTGAATTAATTTCTCTGATTACATACCATTGTGTACATCCCTGTATACAACAAAACCCAATTAAAGGTTATTAAGGAAGTAGGTAGAAATTACTGTTTGGGATTTCCTTCTTTATATTATGTAATTTATTTTTTCAACATGTTTGTTCTCATAAAAAACATCAATATGGTGGGTACTGTAAAGAAAAACGTCCTCCAGGTGTAGCTACTTTTTAAAAAGTCAACATAATTTTATCAGTGGTTGATACATTTATGTTGCTTCCCCAAAATCATCTTCTTACATGATAACTGTGCTTTTCTTTCCTGTTTTTCCTCAGTGCTCTGCAATCTGGGCATCACTGAGTTGGAACTTATTTTCTTACCAAGTAGTTTCTTTTAACAGGATTTTCTTTTTGCTCTCAGATTCTTTTCATGCCTTTCCCATCCCTTTTCTTAAGCTTTGGTTTCCTCCACACAAGTATGTGTGTGTGCATGCACACATACACTGCTCCACCCTAGCTCAAATGTTTTGAGGGCAGACTCACCCTTCCTATAAACATCTACCAAATACTTCCAACTCGTAGACATTTAAGACAAATAGGCACCAAAAAATCTCACAACACAGAGAGTGATTAAAATGATTAATTTGCTGCCATCTACCAAATACTTCCAACTCGTAGACATTTAAGACAGAAACAGGCACAGACATATCCAGGGCTTTTTTTGTAGAAAAAGCCCAGCAAGAACTCATTAGCATAATAGGCCACACCCAACAACAGAAACTTATTAGCACATTAGGCCACACCACTGACAGCACAGTTTATTGGCATATTAGGCCTCACCCCCATGTTACCAGAAGAGTGGTCATCCAGCCACACCTAGAGGCGTTGACTTTTAAAATCCCCGGGGGGGCGGGGGCTCTTGACCATGTCCCCGCCGGCCCCCCCCCTTGACCATGTCCCCGCCGCCGCCGGCCCGCTGCCCCCCCCCCGACTGGCCTAGCCTGGCCACTCCTGCCTCCATGGGGCCAGCTGGGCAACTGCCCAGCGTGCCAGGTCAATCCTGGGGGGGGAGGCGGCAGCAGCAGCCGGCGGGCGGGCAAACGAGGCGGCAGCCCGTGCCGCCGCCTCCCCCCCGCCTGCTCTTGCCTCCATTCCTCTGTCCAACATGCTGGACATTTGCCCAGCTGGTTCCTGGACGGAGGGAGGGAGGAACGGAGCAGGGGGAGAGGCAATGTCGGCAGCAGCCGGCCAGCCAGCCGGCCTGGGCACTCCATTTTCCCGGGGGCGGCTGAGCACCCCCCAGGAAATTTCGGGGGTGGCTCGAGCCCTCGAGCCCCCCCGTAGTTTACGCCTATGGCCACACCCACCTTTTGCTGCTTATTCTGTTTACCTTGTTTGTTGTCAAAACCCAGGGCTTTTTTTGTAGCAGGAATTAATTTGCATGTTAGGCCACATACCCCTAATGTAGTCAGTCCTAATGAGTTTCTGTTGTTGGATGTGGCCTATTATGATAATGAGTTCCTGCTGGGTGTGTCCA
Source organism: Lepidodactylus listeri (assembly GCA_029233225.1). NCBI lineage: Eukaryota > Metazoa > Chordata > Lepidosauria > Squamata > Gekkonidae > Lepidodactylus > Lepidodactylus listeri. The sequence goes on from JARCFY010000006.1 coordinate 55,736,496, forward strand.
ACTCAGGAGCCAGCCAGAACTCCGTTCCTGTGCGTTCCTGCCCAAAAATAGCCCTGGACGTATCTCATGACACAGAGAGTGATTAAAATGATTAATTTGCTGCCAGAGGTTGTAGTGATGGTGACAGGAATAAACAGCTTTAAAAGGGGATTAGATGGATCATTGTTGTGGGGTGGGGAAATGTCATCCTATATGTGTGATGGAAAACAGAAATGACACACTACAATAATTATAATACAGGGACTGAATGTAAACATGTGCATATGCTGTATTCTCATTCCCTTCCTAGTCTTTTATGAAGGAAGAAATTTGCAAATTAAACCTTTGTACACAATCCTCTACATGAAATGCCAGTGTTAGTCATTATGTTATGTGGATGGTAATCATGTCCAAATGTGTGAACCATCCCTTACTCACTCGATTTGTCTCTGATTTTTTTCTTAATCTGTAACAAAATAATAAGAAATTAAATGTAAAGGATAACACTGATGCTAATGAGAAATATATTGCATTATTTCCCCTCTCAGATTTCTTCCAACAAAAGTAATTTTCCTTCTTGCTGAATATTTGGGAATCTTCAATAACTTTGATCACTTCAAAGGTCGGAAGAAAAGAAAAGAGAACAAAAATTAATGATTAGTTTTGCCTGTTGGATTATTATCTCTCCATTGCACTTTTAATCTCATCCTTCTGCAAGCTTTTTGCTTCAATAGATTCTTCTTAATTTTTGTCCTTGGTTCTGGATCATATACTATGTTAGGCATGTTATGTTAATTCCTTTAGAACAGCATTTTTACCATTTACTTAATATAATAGCTCCTAAAATCATGTTAGACACATACAGTTCCAAATAAACAAAGTTAAAAAATCCGGGATTCAGCCACAGTTGTCCATGAACTACTTCAAAGTTGGAGTACTTTGAAAGTTATCAAGAAGTTTCATTTAGTTCAGAATATGGTATTGAAGGTTCTGTCAGGTATATGTTCAGGGACCATAGCAGACCATAGCTGCTGCATCATAGCTTGCTTTGCCAGACTCTCTCAATTGCTCAGCCATTTCATGTTTTCCCCTGGGTCCTAGACTTGGAACTCTGAGCTTGAGATTTCTGTGGTGAATGTCAATAAATCAAAAGTAAGTTCGTAGCTTATAGAGACACAGTTGAACAGCATACTCAAGATTGCAACAGCACAGACATTTTGATGCAATAATTCAGAGCAAGAGGTATCAGATACTGTTAAATAAACAAAATATTGCAAGAGTGCTAACGTTTTAAGCATATTTTTATTTTAAGTTAAAAAAAAACTTTGTGCTTGTGTCCTTTATAGAGTTTATATCTCCACTACCTGGCATTACATTTCATGACACACATGGCCTGGCCCAACAAGGTCTCATTTATGTCAGATCCAGCCGTCATAACAAATGAGTTCAACACCCCTGCACTAGATGTACTCATCTACAGATGTTTCTGAATTACTTTTTAAATAGAGCCATTCTTCACAATTTGAAGAATTCTCTGCATGCAGAAATACCAAGGCATATTCTGTTTTATTAACAATGGCTGCAAATTTGAGAATGCTTTTTTTGGAGTAAGTGCCATCAAATAAAATTAGACACTTCCTAACAGACTTGCTTAGCATTGCTTCAGATGTACTAAGCACAGTACTGCTGGCTGTCTCAGAGCAGGCTCCTACAATGGGAGGCCTGTCTACTCTTTACTTCTTGTTTTCTCCCTGGCATGAGGAACCTGTAGCTGTTGAGCAGATCTGAACAAGCAGGCTCTGCAGATAAAAGATAAGTCCTGTGCCCATCCTTCCCCCTGAAGAGCTTGCTGAGCACTTAGCTGTCCACTAGAGCCGTGAGCCTCAGACATCTTCTAACCCCCCCTCCCACTTTCTAGGTACTTAAGTCTTTAATTGTATGCAGGGCTATTTTGGGGCAGGAACGCAGTTCCGGCTGGCTTCTGAGTTGGCCACGCCTACAGCCTCCCCCCCCCCCCCTTGGGTTCCCCAGGCACCTCACAAGCCTTGGCTTGGGATCTCTTGACCTGAGGAAGCCAAGCCGATCTAGGGAGGGAAGGCAGTTTAAACTACCTTCCCTCCTTGGGTTCCCCAGGTGCCCCACGGCCGATCCTGGGGAAGCCAAGCCGATCCAGGGAGGGAAGGCGGGGGTGTGGCCTAATATGCTAATGAGTTTCTGCTGTTGGGTGTGGCCTATTATGCTAATGAGTTCCTGATGGGCTTTTTCTACAAAAAAAGCCCTGATGGTATGCACACTGATAGTGAGTCCCATTGAACATAGGAGGGCACTTGTTAGTGTTTTCATGTTCCATGGGTTAGGTAATGTTGAATTTGATGGCTTTTCAAGCCATCCAGCCCTAATTAACTAATTATCATATGGCAGGGGGTATTGTATAGCCAGGAGATCTGAAGATTGTGTGGAAGCCTGAAACTCTTATCTTTTTTTGTGGTGAACTAGGTTTGTTTTTTGGGATGAGAGAACTGTGACTGACCCAAGATCACCCAGTTGGCTTCATGTGGAGAAGTGGGGAATTGAACCCAGTTCTCCATATTAAGAGTGTGCCGCTTTTAACTATTACACCAAACAGCCCTATCTCAGTGAATCAGAGAGGAAGGAAAAGACAAGAGGAGCTCTATAGAAACTGGGATGATTTTATCATTAATATGGACCCAAAATAAAATAAACAGCTTTATTTTTAAAATGCAACACACATTGTTCATAATGATTATATCAAAATTGTGGAGCTGTAGGGGTTTGTGTTTGAGACTGGATCAACAGATATAGCTGGATGAAGTGGTGGAATGGGGCACCCCACTGAGTACTAACTTACAAAACAGAGCTCCTTGCAAGTAAGAACTACTCATGGAGAGAGGTTCTAAGCACCCTGTTTCCTGCAGTACTAGAATTCAACTTCAAGGGAACATTTAGCACTCCAATAAAACAGTGTAAAATATGCACCAAACAACACAATAAAAATGGTGTAACACATACAGTATGCAATGAAATGGAACCTGCCTAAATTTTCAGACATCAAACAGCTGCTTGCATATCCCACCCTTTGCATTTGTTAATTGCTTCAATTATATCTCTGCAGTTTCCAATTGTTATCTCTTTGCCTCATTTCATCCTGTACTTTTACATTTTGATTGCCTAAGAGCAATTGGAGATGTCTCACACCTATGCTGAATAAACTGATCAGACTTTGGATTTGATCTTGTTTTGAATCACTCTTTTTGTAACATCATACCCCCTTCTATTGTGGATATAAATTGAGCCTGATGGATTTATTCTCTCATCCATATGAAGAATCCCAGAAACTCATGCTAGATTACATTCTGTTAGTCTTCAAAGCACTCCTGGTTTCCTGTTCCATTTCACAGAACCATGGAAGGGCATCACCACTTAGAAGGCCTTATCTGACTGAGGAAAAGGTTTCTTTTGCTCAAAAGCCAGTCGAATCCGACTCTAGGGGGCGGTGCTCATTTCTGTTTCCAAGCCAAAGAGCTAGTGCTGTCTGAGGACATTTTCATAGTCATGTGGCTGGCATAACTAGATGCTGAGGCGCATGGAACACTATTACCTTCCCACCAAAGTTGTACCTATTTATCTACTTGCAATTTCTTGCTTTTGAACTGCTAGGCTGGCAGGAGCTGGGACCAGAGATGGGAGCTCACTCTGTCATGCGGCACTTGGGTCTCGAACTGCCGAACTACCGATCTTCTAATCTGCAGCTCAGCATCTTAACCAGGGAGCCACCGCTCAGTGGTTAGCACCTGCCAAACCTCAGGTAGCAGAGAGATACACAAAGGCCCTGTTCTCTGATGCTGACCTCAGTGAATGGGAATCTTCTTTACTGGTGCAGGCAGTTCTTATAATACCCTGAGCCCAGACCAATTAGAGGGGGGGGGGGGGGTTAAAGCAAAAAGACCGTTTTTCTTGAGCCCTGAAACAATCGGCATTTGATGAAGGTGGTACTATATCAGAGTTATCTACTGCATGTGACAGGATTTAGATAATACTTCATTAGAGTTGAAAAATGTTGAGTGAAATTGAAATATAAACCATAGAAAGCAATCCTAAAATGGTGTACTCAGAAATGTCCTACGCTGTATAACAGGGGCTTACTCACAGGAAAGCATCCTTAGGACTGAATCCCTTCTTTCCTATCAAACATAAGCTTCTTGTGCTGCTTTTTAAAAGGCATGATTTATAAGATAGTTACCTTGTAAAATTAATTGGTCAATTGGATTCTAAAAGTATAAATACCTTAGTTTTCATAGCATTTTTTTTTTTACTTCAATGGTCCCTTAAATTCCCAATTTTTCAGTGGAAAGCCTGAAAAAAGGTTCTCGGACTTTTTCATTCCACACATTCAAAGTGAATAAAACTTTATCTTTAGAAAGCATTTAATTCATTCCAAAAGAGAAAATACTTTGCATGTGCTTAATACTGCAAAGAGGCAGCTGTGTTAGTCTGTTCAGTCAAATGAAATAGAAGTGCAGTGGCTCCTTAAAGACACGTTTTAATATAAGCTTCTGCAAGTCACTTCCTCACAGCCTCAAAAAACACAGTCTGTATAAGAAGTATTTCTGGCCGCAACTGGTTCCTGAGAATCTAGGAGCAGTGGGGGTCCAGATTCTGGAAAGGGAATGTAAATGTAATCCCATGCAACTTCAAAATCTTGCAGTTTAATTATGAGTATCTGCAAGGGCAGACCTGCAAAAATTCGTAATAATCTCACTCTCATCTCAATTCTTTGCTCTCATGCCAAGCAGGGGCGTCGAGTTTTAAATTCCTGGGGGGGGGGGGGGGGGAGAGGAGGCACGGCGGCGGGGACAATGGTCCAGGCGCGCACAGCCCTTCCTGGCCACTCCCGCTTCCATCCGTCCAGGGGCCAGCTGGGCATTTGCTTAGCTGGCTCCTGGACGGACTGAGGGAGGGAGGGACGGAGGCAGCCAGGCCGGCGAGGGGTGGGGGGGAGAGAGAGAGAGGCGGCGGCAGCCCTAGGAAGGGCCCAGGGACTCGCGGCGGCGGGATGTCCGTTTTCCCGGGGGGGGGGGCTCAGTCCCCCCCCCCCCCCGGTAGTTGAGGCCTATGATGCCAAGCACAAAAACGGCGTCGACGCACACCAGGCAGCCTCGTCTTCAGACCTTGCCAGTCTATGGCGTTCTTCCGCCCAGACCTTTCGTCTTAGCCAAGGAACTCCATTTGCTCAGCACAGTTCCAGACAATTGTGAACCTGGCAATGACCTTTCCGTGCTTTCTGACTCCGCATAACTTGGCCGGGGAAAGGGGGCGGAGTTATATCTCCTGCAGAAGGACGGCTTCGCGCCACAGGGTGCGCACGGAGCGCCCATACGTGCCTGTAGTCTAAAGGGCCGCTCCGCTGTTTAGTCTGGAGGCGACGCATGGACTGGGCGTGAGGGGCGGAGAAATAGATGCCGGTTCCGGAGCCTTTTTATTCCGGGGAGCCCAAATCGCTCGCCTTAGTCTCCACAGGGACCGTCGAAGAGTCGCCAGCGCGGTAAGTGAGGGACGCAGCACCGTCCCGCCCGTCGTCTGCTGCCGCCCGTGCTCAGCGCCTCGGCGAGACGGTACAGAGAGACGCGCCCGCCGGTGTAGGCAAGGAGCGCGGAGCCGGGTGCGGTGACTGCCGCTCAGCTGCTCTTGCTGTTTATGTTGGAGGCACAGGTGTGCCTTTAAAGCACCTGTTAACCTGTACAGCTGCTTTGTTGATTTCATCCCAGTGTTTGTGATAGGAAGGATGGACGGATGGAACTCCATAGCAAAGCACTTGGGAGGGTACAACAAATTGTTATCTAGCTAACTTTTTTATTTTAAAAAACTGTACTTTTTAACATTCTGCTGGGCTACAAGAAAGGACTTCAGACTTGTTCATGCACCTGAAGAAATTACGAAGGTAAACATACAGAATGAGATTTTCAGTAAACTTCTCAGGTGGGGCTGAGTAGCACTGAGAGTGAGATGGTGTATCCTCCAACTGGCTGTTCCCTAGGCATGGCTGTGAACTAACAGAATTTTAATTGTTCATATTTTTTTAGGGGGAACAGATCCCTTCAGTGGAAGCATGACCACGATAAGCAGCTTCTTCGAGACACTCAGGTTTATAGTTTTGTTAATCTATTACTACATTGAGGCCTTCATTATGCACTTTTGTCATGCTTCTAAGAATGTTGCTGGGGAAATAGTGCTTATTACAGGATCAGCACATGGAATTGGAAAGCAGATAGCTTTAAATTTTGCCAGCCTTGGTGCCATTCTGGTCCTCTGGGATATTGATGAAGAATGTAACAAGGAGACAGCTGAACTTGCCAAAAGAAATGGAGCTTTAGCTGTTTATACGTACAAGTGCGACTGTGGCAAACGGGAAGAAGTCTATGCAGTGGCAGACCAGGTAAAAATGCATAATTTGATTATAAATTAGATGAGCTTTATATAATGCTAATCATTGCAGTTACTAATGGATTAGAGTTATGAAAATGCCCTGATGGGCCACGTGGAATTTTTAGGATAGAATTAGGGGCGGGATTTACACTTACTTAATATTTATTCCATTTTCCATAACTTCAAAGCTTTAAAAGCAGTTAAAATATACCAAAACAAACAGAAAACCCCCTAGTGATAGTACCAATCAGATACAAGTAGAATATTTGTTGTTGTTGTTCAGTTGCACAGTCAAGTCAGACTCTTCGTGACCCCATGGACCACATCACGCCAAGCCCTCCTGTCTTCCATCGTGCTCCAGAGTTTGCTTAATTTCATGTTCATTGCCTCGATAACATTATCTAACCATCTCAACCTTTGCTGTCCTCTTCTTCTTTTACCTTCAGTCTTTCCCATCATCAGGGTCTTCTCCAGTGAGTGCTCCCTTCTCACTTGGTGGCCAAAGTATTTGAGCTTCAGCTTCACTATCTGGCCTTACAGAACTGTCAGTAAAACCCCAGTCCACCAGATGCCAACTGGAAAAGGAATTTTTAATAACCGTTTTATAAATCCAGGAGACAGGTGGCTTTTATAAACTTCTGTGGTACAGCATGCCTTTGATAAGGCTTTTTGCTGGCATCTTAATTGACACCTGGGTTCATATGGTAATAGGTCAGGCCATGAAAGCCTTTGAAATTTATCTAACATCTTGAATGTGCCATAGGAGCAAAAGGTTTCTAATGTAACTGACACAGAATATGTTCTATATGAATAGTTTCCCAGCACTCTCTAGGAAAATAGCAGTTGCATTCAGCACTAATTCTGTTGTTTAATCAAGGCTGGAGATTGCAGAAGTATCCATTAGTGTAGGTAGGTCAGAGAATATAAATGCTTCAAGAAATGAAGAAAATCCATGATGCAACACACATAATTTGCACTGTTTAACAATACCAGCCTGCTTCTCCAAAGGCAGATCTATATCCAGGAGCGCCAGGGTTCTTCCTCTGATGTCATCCACTCCAGAACACAGATATCCCTCCAGCACATCACCTGCATCTTATCATCTTGTCTGGATTCTACTTCATCAAAGCTTCCAGGTCCTGGTATAGCACAAAAGCCCCTGATCCCAGTTGCTTTGTTAATGAAATACAGAACTGCTTTTATAATCACAGTGGTAACATTAAACTACAAAGCTAAAGATGGTCAGCAGCTTCGTACGACTGTTAATGCCAGCTGTTCCACCTGTCTGTGCAGTATCCCATATGACAAGTAAATGATGCAGCTTCTTCAATGATAATTTTTTGAGCCCTATAGAACAACAACAACAAAAACCCTTCCAAATGTATTATTTCAAATGGTTCAAAAGCTGCAGCAAGGTCTGATAAAATCAACTGGGAAGTACAACTACAGTTCATTTCCCTGTGTGTTTCAAATCCCACAGCTCCATTGGAAACCATGCTGCTGGGTCATCATTGAGACAGTTTCCCATTCATTTACCTTGGTGCATTCTGTAATGCCAGATTATCCATGTCTACTATAGAACACTGTACTACTATGATACAGGCCTGTACACACGGGGGGTGTCCACAAGTACCTGGCACTCTCCCCAAACAACCAGGCACCCTCCAAAGAAGACAGCAGCTTCCCAAACAGCCGTGCCTCCCCCTAGCCCCAGTGGCAGTGGTGAGTGGGGCCTGTGTGCGAGAGTGAGAGAGGGAACCAGCCAGCAAGTGAGAGCCTCCTTCCTGCTCTCTCTTCCTCCCTTCCTCACAGCCAAGCAGGCAGAAGCTCCTGCTCGCTCCCCTCCCGCCTTCCCTTACACCGTGACCAAGGTCCAGCACTGTGGGTAGGTGTGTGTCTGCCTGCCCATGTGGCTTGAGCAGCACTGGCTGAAGCATTATACTCGGCTGAGGTCCCTCCCTTCCCCAAATCCCACCCTCCCCAGAGGGCACCTTGGAGCACCCCCAACAAAAATTTTCTGGGTATGGGGCTGCTAGTATAAGGCAAATACTTAACAAAATGACTATTCTAAGGCAAAAACTTCATAATATGCAGTTCCATACTTTATGTAGAGTGGAACTGGCAAGCCAATAGCTTAATTTTTGTCTAGACAGGAATGCAAACCTCTCTGTGCAGTGGCTCATGCATGGGTATTGTTGTAGATCAACCAAGTAGCAAGCAAGTGATCATAGTAACATTTTTTTCATGAAACTGACTAGGTTTCCCTTGCTTGAAAGCCAGTCAAATCCGACTCTAGGGGGTAGTGCTGATCTCCGTTTGCAAGCCAAAGAGCCAACGCTGCCTGAAGACTTTTCCGAGGTCATGTGACTAGCATGACTTGACGCCGAGGCGCACAGAACGCTGTTACCTTCCCACTGAAGCGGTACCTATTTATCTACTTGCAGTTTCTTGCTTTCAGACTGCTAGATTGGCATGAGCGGGGGTTAGGGAAGGGAACTCACTCCGTCATGTGGTACTCGGGTCTCGAATCGCCGAGCTACTGACCTTCCAGTCTGCAGGTCAGGCCATTTCCATGTATAGACAGTTTCCCTTAGTAATTGAATGGAGGAAAAAATAGCCAACTCATGCATATGAATCAACCCTCAGTCTTTCTCTTAAGAGACTGGTTGTTCTCTTTTTGAGAACCAGCGCAGTGTATTAGTTAGAGTAGTGGCATAGTACCTGGAAGATCCAGGTTTGAATCTCCACTTTGCCATGGAAGCTTGCTGGGAGACCTTTTGGCTAGTTGCACACTCTCCGCCTAACCTACCTTATGGGGCTGTTGTGAATATAAAATAGCGCACAGGTGAAAGATGTAATTCTCTTTGAGTCTCTGTTGAGAAGAACAGTGGGGGGGATAAAGGAAGTAAATAAAATAATCTTTCAACAGGCAATGTAGTTTGGGTGGATGATTCAAGCTTTGGATAGGTCATCAAACATTAGTTCAATTAGATTTTTACCAAGCTAAAAGATCATGTAAATAGTAGGTGCTTGGGGCTTTTTGAGCACCATGAAACGGTTATAATGTTTCTCGACACCAATGATTTCTGCTCCAGAAATGATTTCTTTTTTATTTTCCCCTTTCTGAACAAGCACCAAAACTGAGTTGCTTGAATGCTACATATCAATTAATCCCTTTCCCTTCCTTTTTTACTTACGTGCATAAGGAGAGTAAACATTTTCGGCCTTTGGCTAGCTTCAGTGAACTGTTCTCTGATATAACATTTGATGGTGTCAAATCTGTTGATTAAGTGATTTTTAACTTCTGTTTCCCATTTTATTATGAAAAGTTATTTTGTAGGTATTCTTGCCACTGCTTATTAAAATATTTTTTCTTTCAAAATAGATTGTACCAATGGGGAACCCACAAGGATTTGTGGCAGTTGCTTAATTTCCCCCTGTATTCCCTCTTTTCCTGGAAGTTCCCATAGCCTCTGCCCTGATTCCTTCTCTTGTTACCACTCACCAGCCGACCTTTTTAAATCTGCTCCGCCCCCCCATCTCCAGCTTTATTATTTGTCTTTTCCAGTGAGACTTGTCTTCTCATGATATGATCAAAGTACAATAGCCTCAGTTTAGTCATTTTTAGTTTCTAGGGACAAGAAGAAGAGATTGGATTTATACCCCGCCCTTCCCTACCCGAAGGGGTCTCAGAGTGGCTTACAATCTCCTTTCCCTTCCCCTCCCCACAACAGGCACCCTGTGAGGTAGGTGAGGCCGAGAGAGCTCTCTTGAGAACTGCCCCTTGAGAGAACTTATGACTGACCCAAGGTCACACCAGCAGCTGCATGTGGAGGAGTGGGGAATCAAACCCGGTTCTCCCAGATTAGAGTCGGCACTCTTAACCACTATACCAAACTGGGTCTCAGTTCAGGTTTGGTTTGATCATTTGTCTTTTTGGCAGTCTGTGGTATCTGTAAAACTCTCCAAAAACATTTCAAATGATCAAATGTATGGCAGTACGTATATAAGAAGGGATCACTGTTTTCAGTAGGTTTGCCAGGTACTCACATTCTAGTGGGGGGGGGAGTCTTCTTGCTCCTGGGAGCTCCCTGGCACGCACAAAGTGATGATGTCACCGGAAGTGATGTCATCACACTGGGCACGTTGCCAGGGCGACGCTCTGGCAATCGCCCAAAACCTCTATGGTACTGTAGAGTTTTGGGGGCTATTGCTAGAGCGTCACCCTGGCAACATGCCCAGTGTGATAATGTCACTTCCGGGTGACATCATCATGCTGGGGCAGTCGTCCTGATCGGACGACATCGGGGGTGGGGTTCCCTCCGCTGGCTGAATCTGGGCCGGCAGATTGGGGACCCCTGTAGCGGGGGTTTCTCCGCCCCCAGCGCAACTTGGAAGCCCTAGTTTTCAGTCATCTTACAAACAAGAGAGAACGGTCTCAAGATAATATTTTCAGTGGTGTTTGTCTCCACACAGGCTTTGAAAAGTCTATCAAATTCTACCTGGGAAGTATTGGAATTGCCCTTGTGGGAAAGGTAGCTCATAAAAAAGGTAATGGCCCTTGTAGGGAAGGCTGTGGTCCTGTGAAAGGGCCCAGGAGTCCTGGGAAATGGTGAATCAGACTATTGCAGAGCTATTACAGGTAGGGTTGCCAGCTCTGGGTAGGGAAACTCATGGAGATTTGGGAGTGGAGCCTGGCGAGTATTGGGTGTGGAGAAGGAAGGGACTTTGGCAGTGGATAATGCCCTTTTATCCAGGAGCCATTTTATCTGGAGCAACTGATCTCTGTAGCTTGGAGAACAACTGTAGTTCCCGGAGGTCTCCAGGCCCTACCTGGAGATAGGCAACCATAATCCCAGATACTTTCACCAGTTAAGCTGAGGGTTTTCTATTAATTTACATGGGAAGGGTACCAGTCTCATATTAGGAAATAATGCTGAATTTGGTAACTGTATTTGGAAGAACAGTTTAAATGACAGAAATAACTTATTATGACTTCAGTTGGTTTAGAAAGGTGTCACTCTGTTCAGGATTGCGTTACTGGTTTAGTACTGATTTGCAGAAAAATGGTCTGTATTTGTATGGATGCTAGCCTCCAGGTGGGACCTGGGAATCCTGCAGAATTACAGTTTATCTCCAGACTACAGGGATTTGTTCCCCTGAAGAAAATGGATTCTTTGGAGGGTGAAGTGTATGGCATTGTCTGAGGTCCTTCCCCTCCCCAGGCTCTGCCTCCCATCTCCAAAAGTTTCCCAACCTGGAGCTGATAACCCTACCCTCCCACCCCCTGCTTGACTCTCAGTTAATATCTACCCCACTTGAATCATGGTGGCAACTGTTTAGCCACAGAACATAGCTGAAGCAGCACAGCAGGAACCGCTAAAGCAGCAAAGAGTTTTGCAGCATGGAACAAGGCCAGAAGCTTCCAGCTTAATTGCAATCAGTCTTGCCCAGTGGTTCCCAAAGTGAGCAGTACAGTCTCTGCGGGGACAGGGGGATAACCTAGAGGTGTGCTAAGAGCCAAGGGGCACCAGCAGGTTGTTGGAGGTGGGCCTCTTTGACTACATTTACAATGACCAGGCTATGGCATCATGCTGGCAAATGGCATTCCAGGTTTCTACCTCTGCATAGTGCTGAAATCTGGTGGACATATCAGAATTTTTAGTAAATACACCACCAGAGCTCTCGTCAGACTAGTATAGCATGTTTTGAAAAACTCGTCACAGTGTATTTTTGTCTCTGTCATTTTTCACGTTTTTGCTGGTGAGTCCTCAACATAATAATATTCAGTGAGTTATTTATTTTCCTGTGTTCTTGGTTACCGTACCTGTTGATTATGAAGTACACTTTTTAGCTATATATTATTTTTGTCATCGTCTGCTCAATTTCAATATTTCTAGGATCTTTTTCACAGTCTCTGTGCAGTCCGACACTTGGGGTACTGCACCTACACTGGAGCTTGTAGAGCTAATCCTTAATACTTTTGGCAAGCTTTCTCCTCTGCTCTGGGGAGCATCAACTGTGCATGCCTGGAGCTGAGGAGAAAGTTGCCCCCCACTCAGTTCCTTTCTAACTGATGCGCCGATCACACGTTTTCAATGTCTACTCACACAATGTTTCCTCACCCTTGACGATTCTGCTCCTGTGATATAGCCTGCTCAAAGCCATCCAACACCATCTGCCACACCTCCACCGCAGGGAGATTTGGCGTTGTCCAGGAGTTTGGCATCATTAAGCCAGGCAAAAAAGGACAAAACCATGAAATGGATTTCAAGGTCAACACCTGCAGATTCAAAACCAAAAGTACCAAAACCAACTCCAACACAAGTACCTCCAGTCATCATTACAGGACTTCCAATTTCCACACCTTCTGCTTGAGATGGCCCTTTGGGAGGCTCTGCACCGGCAACAGCAGCCTGTGTTCCGATCGATACATCACCCATGCTGTCAGAGAGAGTTTCACTGGGGCAGCAGGCTATTGCTATTATTTCTTGCTCCCCGTCTGTCAGGTCAGGCTTTCAGGCTTCCACCAGAAGTGCAGAGCAGGACTGCACTCAATGTGCTACTCCTGACATCATCAGTACACCAATCATGGGACCGTTCCCGATTTGACTATTATGCACAGGCCGAGCACTCTCAATCTAGATCCACCTATCATCAGAAACCTGCTGACGGAGACTGTAGTCTCCAGAATCAATGTCTCATCTGCAATACCACTATGGGTCCTGGTTCCATTCACGCAGACCGGTTCCATTCACCACCCAGGTAATTATACCGTTCTGGATCCCAGGATGTGTGCCATTGACATCAATTACGCTCCTAGGATTCATCCAGGGACCATGGATACCGACACTTTCAATCCTGGCAAACTTCATAAGATCACGGAACCCCCATGCACGGAACGCAACCACCCACTGAGGGAATCTCTTCGATACCACTGCACTCAGTTCAGCTGGTTGAGCCTGAGGCTAGCTGCCTGGGAACAGTTTCATCCTCTGAGGGGATCTTCTGGAGTTTTTGGAGAGGATGGCAGCAGCCCTGCAAATTCAGCTCCCCCCGATACACCAAAGGTGACAGATTTGGTACATAAAACCTTGCATTTGGACCTATCCCTCGCAGCAGTGCTTCTGATGCTTCTGGTATACCTTGAAACCCTTAAGGAGAATGGGGAATAGCCAGCGTCCACATCTCCAATATCCAAAACATATGAAGCCATGTATTGGATACAGCTCACCAACGCTAATTTTCTCTTCTCAAATCCTCAGCCGAACTCAATAATTGTACCTTCGTCCACCAAATTGTAACATACATGCAATCTGGCTCCCCCTGATAGGGAGGGGAGGAAGATTGATACCCTAGCAAAAAAGGTCTACACTCTCACAATTGTGGTAGCCAAACTGCAGACCTACCTTTCTAATTTCTCAGCATAGTCTCCACTTGATAACTCTCATTGCCTCCCAACTTCCTCATCTGCCCTCAAACCCTTGGCCATGACTACATTTCTGACCCAGGAGCTCCGCATGGTTTCCAAGCAACAGATCACCATGGTCTGACACTCTGTCACCTGTTTATCTAGGACATGAAACCTTAACATCAGTGGATGATAGTTGGAAGTGGGTGAGAAATCTGGGCATCACACAACAGGGGACTCGATGCCAATTTAAGTCTGAAACCTGGAAGTCCTCTGGCGGAAAGTGCCAGTGTTCCCCACAATCCAATGACCACTGGAGGAAGAGGTCTTTCTCTAAGAAGTCCACTTATCAAACGATGCTGAAACCATCTTCATCTTCCAAGAAGCCTTCACAACAGTCCAAGCAGTCACTTTAGCTCCTCTCTGCACCATCCAAGACCCACCCCAACCATGATTACCCCACCCATAGGTACCCAACTCCATACCTGAACAGGTGGGAAGACATCACAGCAGACACCTGGGTCCTCACCATCATCAGTGTGGGGTATGCTATAGAGTTCAATTCCTTACTACAGATGTCACACTTTGTTACAACAACCCCGTCACTGTTACTCCTCAAAGAAATCAGAACCTTTCTAGCCAAAGAAGTTATCCAACCTGTGCTCCAGGCACTTCAAGGACAAGTACTTTATAGTCCCAATTACTTTATAATTTCAAAAACAGACGGGGGCCTATGACCTATCATGTACCTGAGAAGACTCAATGAGCACAGTCAAAGAACAAAGTTCCTCCTGGTGACTCTTCAGTCCATCCTCCCACTTCTCCCTGTCGGTGCATGGCTGACATCCATTGATTTCAAGGATGCATACTTCCACGTCACCGTCCAGCCACAGCACTGCTGTTATCTTTGCTTCACTGTTGGCCCTCTCCACTACCAGTATTCGGTCCTTCCCTTTGGTCTTTCCACAGCTCCCGAGATCTTCACAAAGTGTATAGCTGTGGTGGCTGCAACTCTGAGAACTTGGGGTATCCCCATTTTCCCCTGCATAGATGATTGGCTCTTGGTGGTGCCTTCCCCTCATCAGCTCACCCAACATGTGCAGAGAACTCCTGCTCTATTGAGTGACCTGGAACTTTGCGTGAATCAGGAGAAGTCCTCTCTCTTTCCCACCCAGATTTTTTGATTCATAGGAGCTCGACTAGACACCACCATGCAGAGAGCGTACTCCCATCATAGCAGCCACGCTGTGGGACCTGGTACTCCAATTCACCACATCTCCCATCCAAAGGCTCATTGTATCCAGCAACTGCTCAGCCTCATGGCCTCCACAACAGTTGTAGTGTCCTTTACATGACTCAGGATGAGACCATCGCGTTTATGGTTTCTTCAACACTACAACCCCCTCTGCCAGCCTCAGTCCTACTCTACTATAACTCCTGAAGGAAGTCGCCTCAGTCCTACTCTACTACAACTCCTGAAGGAAGTCACCTCATTCCTCCAGTGGCGGACTTTTCTGAATAATCTCCTTAAGGGCCTGCTATTTGTTCCACCTGTTCCAGATGTCACAATGTACACAAACACCTTGTTATGGAGTTGGGGAGCCTATTATGGGGATCTGCATGTCCAAGGCCGCTGGTGTCCAATGGAGCAATGTCTCATATCAACTCCCTGGAACTTCTAGTGATTTGCAACACTCTGATGTCTCTTCTACCCTCCCTGCAGAGCAAGGCTGTACAAGTTGTAGAGCACGAATGGTCCATAACAAAGACCTATTTACAGCCAGTATTCAGACAGTTTGGTCGACCCACAGTGGATGCCTTCACCACAGTGACCAATGCCAAATGCCGGCTGTTCTACACCAGGGGCTGTCCAGTGGGAGGTTCATTAGAGGAAGCCTTCCTGCACTGTTGGAGTAGAACTTACTTCTACGTGTTCCCACCTTATCTTCTCATCATCAGGGTATTCAGGAAGATTCTCCACGACCACATATCCAATATTCTAATAACTCCATGGTGGTCCATGCAACCCTGGTTTCCTCTTCTACTTCAATTATCCAGGGGTGTCTATCATCACCTGCCTCTGGCCACATACCTGTTTTCTCAGCAGAACAGGAAAGTTCTTAATCACGACCCATCCTTCTTCAAGCTGACAGCTAGGAGGGTAATACAATAGACTTCCTTCCTGATGTTGCCAGTGTTCTGCTGAATGCACGGAACCTTCCACCAGGCGTTGCTACGCTGTGAAATCGCAGAGATTTTCTGCCTATGCTGAGGTGTGCAACCTCCGCCCTGAGTGTGCCCCTGTGCCAGAGGTCCTATCCTACCTGGTCTCCCTTTAGAATTTCGGTCTCAGTTTTTCATCTCTGAAGGTACATCTCTCTGCAATTTTGGCCTTCCATAAACTGATAGAAGGGTGATCCCTGTTTTCACACCAGATGACAGGGTCTTCTGAAACTCCAAGAAAGCCCTTTGCCCTGGCTTGGAGCCTATCCTTGGTCCTCTCCAAGCTGATGGGAAAACTGTTCAAGCCCATGGCTGAATCTTTCTTACATTTTCTTTCATGGAAAACAGCCTTTTTAATGGCTATTACATCATCTAAGTGAGCGAATGAACTCTGTGCATTCTGGAATGATGCTCCCTACATGGTGTTTCATAAAGATAAAGTGGTGCTAAGGCCAGACCCCTCTTTCTTGCCAAAAGTTGTATCACCCTTCCACTTGTGTCAGCCAACAACTTTACTATCTTCTTTCCAGACCTATCTGATGATGGCCAACAAGCATTGCACACCCTTGATGTACGACGGGCAATAGCCTTTTACCTGGATAGGACTCAGTCCTTTAGAAGTGACCACCACTTATTTGTGTCTTATTCTAACCCAGCCAAAGGGAAAAGGATCTCCCCACAATGCCTATCCAAGTGGATAGTGTCTGTGATTTCCAGTGTCAAGGTTCAGTGGTTACTTTCTGGACTCAACTTTCTCATGACCTCTAATGCCTCCTGTTTTCTCCAGTCTGTAATTCAACTCAGGGAAGCTATTAACTGATCTATTTCACTTTGGTTGGCCTTACAATCGCTTTGTTACCTCAATGTATTTTTTTTAATGTACTTTTATCTTTGACATGCCAATAAAGGTTGTCTGTCTGTCTACCTGGCAAAGCTAGGGGCTAGCAGATTACTGTGAACCAGTCCAACAACTGTGAACCAGTCCAACAACAAATGTGGAGTAGGACTGGGCAGAAAGTCATCAGGAGGTATTTGAGAAGATAATGGACACAATAGGAAAGCTCTGTAAAGTACTGCTGTCCAGGTGAGCAGCTGTGTATCTGCATATATGTGGGAAATAGGGTTGCCAGATGGTTTCTACAAAAATACTGCACATGCTTCATAATAATGTGTTGACCTTGTGAAGACCAAATTTGTTTTAATATGCATATATAGTTTTCTTAACATTATAAAAGGAAAGATGTATCAATATATGTGGAACTGAGCAAGTTAGGAAGGTAGCCAGGAAGAATAACTCAGGGACACGGAGGAAGGTAGAGTGTAGGGGGGAAACAACAGGAAGTTCCTGTAGAAAAGAAACATAACAAAGTCTGAGTCCAGAGGTGCCTTTATTAAAACTAACAAGATTTTATTCAAAGTGCTAGCTTTCGTGTATAAAGCACACTTCTTCAAACAAATGGAACAAAGTCTTGAAGGTACTGCTGGACTCTAGCTTCACTCAGACATCTTTTTGTTAGCTCTTGCATTTACATGCTAATTTGCTGCTATCCATTGATCTTAACTGGCCACCTGATCCAATTTCAGCTCTGCATATGCATCTTGGCTCTGAGTGGCCCCTCCTAACGTCTGCCCTCCTCTCTTTTTTTTTCCTGTACATAATCCTTGAGATTTTGTTCCATTTGTCTGGAGACATGTGCTTTGCACATGAAAGCTTATACCTTGAATAAAACTTCGTTGGTTTTAAAGGTGCCACTGGACTCTTGTTCCACTGCTTCAGACCAACGTGGCTACTCATCTGAATTTTTTTTAGTAGAAAAGATAAATAAAGGAGTTCAGGCGATAGAGGCAGATTTTTTAAATAAAGACTTTTATTATCCTACTTGAAACATTATCTTATCTTGTGGTTTTATATCATTATATGTATGCTGTTTCTATGTCCTCTTTTTGTGTTAATTAAAATAAAAATTATTTTTGTAAAAGAGACTAGTAGATGCATTTGGAATATCAAATATTAATACAGACTCATTGCAAATTGAACCAATAGATGCAAAAAACTTCTATGTTAAGCACATTTTGAATACAGTAAGTTAAATCACATAAATTTTAAAAGAATACAATTTTTCATATTTCCCTTTTTGGTTTAGGTTAAAAAAGAAGTTGGAGATGTTAATATTCTAATCAACAATGCTGGTATTTTGGTTGGAAAGAATTTCCTTGATATTCCAGACTATAAAATGGATGAAACTTTAGATGTGAACTTCAAGGCACATTTCTGGGTAATCATTTTTTTAATACAGATAACCATGAAACTACTTTGAATTCTTATTAAAAGCTAATTGTGAATTATTGGAATTTGCTACTTTTTAGAAATATAGTAGTATTTAGCATAGCTGTTGAAAACCTAGGAAGTCTTTTCACTAGTACTGTGGAATGAGTTTTCAGTCTGTTTTCTTTGTTCCTGCTTTTGCTGTGTGCTCCCTCTTTATTCTCTGTTCCCCTAATCCACAATGTTATGTCTTGTTTGTTATAATGCATTGCATTGTCAGGGTTCTGGTAGTTCAATCCCCTCAATCTTATTGGCTGCCTAATAAAGACTCCTTATTGGTCCTGAAGCCAATCCAGGGAACCAATCACAGAGCCCTGCTTAGGTCTAGTGAGACTGCATGTAAATAGTTACAATGTATATAGTTAGCTGTTGAAACCCTATAAGTTGAGTGTCACTCTTGCTAGAGCTGTCCCAGAGCTGAATGATGTTTGAAATAAAAGCTTGCATTTGATTCATCATCTCCCGACTTCAATACTTAAAACACAATCTAAGAAGATAAGCAGATGGATAAAAAATGATTTTACAAAATGGATTTGTGTATTGAAATTCAATTATTAATGCTTTAAAAATGTCTTTTTTATTTAAAATGAAACCTGAAGTTACTGCAAACAGTTACTGCATAAACTGAATTTATTACACCTTATGAATGTATGGGAAATTGTTTTTCATTGTGAAGAAAACTGTGGGAAAAACATCTCCCATCAGTCGTCGTATTACAAAATAGTTAATGTAATTTATGTAATAGTTTTATATGGGACTAGAGACTAGTGAGTCATCACAGTGGGTTGCCTGTTGATTTATCTGTATGACCTTGTATTCATGATCTATCCAGTAATGCTACCAGCCATTGCTTCTAGTTGATGGAGTGGGGTGAAACAGAGCAGTTGTATGGCAAAGGAAAAGGGACAAACTAAAGCAGAAAGGAGCATTGAAGAAGATGCAATTTTTTGATTCCTACCAGCATTCATCTACAAAATCCTATCATAGTTGCACGCCATAAAAGATATCCTGTTTATAATCATTGTAATCTAAAAACAGTGTTGTATATCAGCTTCTGAAAGTAAAAACAGTCAAATAGAGAAAGTTTTAGTGTATCCTTGGAAGTTTCATAAAGATTCTCTTCAGTTTTAAGTCAATATTTTAAAGTTCTAACAATAAATTAATAGATACTTTTATTTAGGAAGTATCCAAATGATAATGAAAAATGTTACATCAGCATTTTGGGGGTGATTTAAATAATTATTAAAATCACTGATGTAGATCACCTTACTTAAATTGATTCACCTTGGAATTAAGAATTCTTAAACATTCTGAAATGTTTGGCTTTAGCCATACTTAACTGTGTTGTTCCTAGGGTCTGATCTGAGGGATTCCATGTTATGACATCTATAGATCATCACATCAAGACATTTCTAGATGTGGCTCTGCTTTTCAGTAAGCCCACCTTTTATGTAAATGGGCAAACACTTGAAAATAGTAAACTTCTAAAAAAATGTAAATTAAAAACCTGATGTAATGATCCTAATCAGGTATGTCAGTATACCTGCCAACAATGTTGGAATAATCTGCCAGTCATTGTGTAGGGTGTCCCATAATGTTTTTGTAGCAACATCAGAAATTACTTTTAAAAAATGGCTAATAGTATGGGTTTTATTACTGTGTCACAGACTTGCAAAGCCTTCCTACCATCCATGATTGCCTGCAACCATGGACATTTGGTTAGTATTGCGAGTCAAGCAGGAATGCTTGGGCCCAATAAACTCTCAGGTCAGTATACTGTGGTTCTTTTTATTCATGTAGTTGAATAGAGAAATTACTAAAACGTTCTGGTTGGATATTTTTGTACTTGACAATAATCAAATCTCAACATATGAAAATCAAAGATGTGCTAGTTTATGGGAGTGCTTGTCAGGAGGAGGACCATATCAGGTAAAATGTATCTGTGTCACTAAAGGTTCTTGTGATGTGCAAGGGAACTTGCATCCTAGCTCCTACTCACATGGGGTAATTTCAAACACAGAGAATAGCATGAGGAAAAACCCTTCCTCAACAACTACTTTACACTGTAGTCCTGTATTTAGATGTCACTGGTAATAGAGATCTTCATATGTTCTTAATCTATCAAAGGACAAAGGCAGTTTCTATAGAATCATCACAGGAATAGCACAGTTAGAAGTAGGAACATAAGAACATAAGAGAAGCCAATGCTGGATCAGGCTAATGGCCCAGCCAGTTCAACTCTGTCACACAGTGGCCAAAAATACCAAGTGCCATCAGGAGGTCCAGCAATGGGGCCAGGACACTAGAAGCCCTCCCACTGTTGCCCTCCCAAGCACCAAGAATACAGAGCACCACTTGCCCCAGACCGAGAGTTCCTATCTATACCTTGTGGCTAATAGCCACTGATGGACCTCTGCTCCATATGTTTATCTAATTCCCTCTTGAAGCCGTCTATGCTTGTAGCTGCCACCTCCTGTGGCAGTAAATTCCACGTGTTAATCATTCTTTGGGTGAAAAAGTACTTCCTTTTATCCATTCTAACCCAACTGCTCAGCAATTTCATGGAGTGCCCATGAGTTCTTGTATTGTGATAAAGGGAGAAAAGTACTTCTTTCTCTACCTGCTCTATCCCATGCATAATCTTATAAACCTCGATCATGTCACCCCTCAGCCATCGTTTCTCCAAGCTAAAGAACCCCAAGCGCTTTAACCTTCTTCATAGGGAAATTGTTCCATCCCTTTTATCATTCTAGTTGCCCCTTTCTGCACTTTTTCCAGTGCTATAATATCTTTTGGAGGTACGGCGACCAGAACTGTACACAGTACTCCAAGTGAGGTCGCACCATCAATTTATTGTGATTATGATACTGGCTGATTTGTTTTCAATTCCCTTCCTAGTAACCCCCAGCATAGCATTGGCCTTTTTCACTGCAGTCGCACACTGTCTCAACTTTTTGAGTTATCTACTACAACTCCAAGGTCTCTCTCTTAGTCAGTCTCCGCCAGTTCGAACCCCATCAGCATGTATTTATAGTTAGGATTTTTGGCTCCAGTGTGCATCACTTTGCACTTGGCCACATTGAACCCCATTTGCCTTTTATCCTATGACTTTGAGCTTACTTAGGAGCCTTCATTTATATACACACACTCGTTTTTTCCCTAATGGGGACCCAAAGGGGCTTACAACATTCTCCCCTAATCCATTTTATCTTCACAATAACCCTTAGAGTCCATGAGTCATGTTGGAATAAAGGAGGTGTGGTCCCATCCTTGGCTTTTCCCCAGGGTCCCAGAATTATTAAACTGCCTCTTTCTGGCAGGGAATATGTCTGCCAGCATTGGTGTGTCACAGAGCAGTAGTGGCACTTCGGAGCCTGCCTCTTCCTCTGCCTCCTGCTCAGTGAGCTTCCTTGCCAAGCCACATGGTCAACAAATTTTTATGAGCATGTCCAGTATTTGGCAGCTTTATCTCCCACACACATGCATGCATACAGACTAGGGTGGCAAGGCTGCAAACAGCAGGAGGGCTGGAGATGGGAATCTTGGGTGCTGCAAGATTGTGCACCACTATGTCACTTCTGGGGAAAACCTATAAGCAATGTGCTATCACTCTAGGAACTGCTGGAAACTCTATGGATCCACTATAGAATTTCTGGGGATTCCTAGAGCTACTCTACCTTACTTCTGGGTTTCCCCCCCAAAGTGATGTAGCAGTGAACATGATGTTGAGGGTTTTAAAATCTTTCTCCTGCTGCCACTTGGAGCAGCAGTGGGCAAGGATTGGGGAGGGGGGTGGCCTTTACACACTCAAACACCCAGAGCTATAAAAAAACCAACCTACTGACTTCTGAGGATGCTGTTTTTTCATAATTGCCCTCTTATGATTTTTAATCTTTCTCCCTCCATTTTTCAGTGTATGCTGCAAGCAAGGCTGCAGAAATTGCATTTTTGGAGGCAGTTGGTTTTGAATTGCAGGCTGCAGGAAAGAAAGGCATTAAAACTACTATTGTATGTCCATATTATGTGCATACACGCCTTGTTTTGGGCGTAAAAACAACGTGAGTGTTGATTAACAATTTATTTACAGAAAGTTGTATTTCAGTAAACTTACTGAAAGTTCTGTGTGTAAGGGCCCAGAGCTAGTTTATAGATATCCACAGATAGATTTGACTTTTTCTTTTTGAATATGAGAAATGGAAAACTGCATCTATATTCAAAAGAGGTTAGTCATGCCCCCTGGGGGAAGGGAAGTGCCCAGAAGTTATTCAGTTCTTTAGACCCAGGCAAAGTGCTCAGACTTGTTTAATCAGCGTATTTTTTTTCTTCAGACGGCCCTGTCTTTTGCCAATCTTGGATGTAGAGTATGTTGGCAGGACAATTGTAGATGGTATTCGGAAGGACATGTTTTATTTGTTTCCATTGCCAATTACAGCACTTTCTGCTCTAAAAGTGTAAGTATATGATTTTTCTCTCACTTTCTCTCTGACTCAGAGCACTGTTGGGTATCTTTAAAAGATTGGGGGGGGGGTGACTAAAGGTCTAAAAATTAAGCTGAGGTATTGCTTTTACTATTTGTTATATTAAACTTTATGATGAAGAATCAGATTTTCCGTTTTTTTGTATTCTATCGATACTTCTATTGAGTTCTGTGGAGGGAACAGTTTAGAAATATATATGCAAGTGTTGTTAATGACCATCACCATATTTCATAAATTCGTTCACCTTGTGCACTGATTCATATGTTTCCATCAAGCTTCCAGTATGCATCTTGACTCTAACTAGCCCCTCCTGGCAATTAACCCTCTCCCCCATATGTAATGGCTGAGGAAATTCTCTTTCACTGTATCTGAAGAAGTATGCTTGCACATAAAAGCTTATACTTTGAATAAAACTTTATTGGTCTTAAAGGTGCCACTGGTCTCAGTGGTTAATGGAGGTTACCATATTTCATAAATTCATTCACCTTGTGCACAGATTCATAAATTGCCATCAAGCCTCCAGTTTGGTTGGCCTTTCTTTAACTCTCCATCTTGAAATGTGCAACTAGCTTCTTTCTGTTAACTGGCCAAGTAAGCAAGTTTATATCCATTAATGATCACATCAAAAGACCAAGAACAGGTAGATTATGCCTAATCTCATCACACTGACATATGGAATAAATAGTTCAAGAGAAAATAGGAGCCGCTTTCCATACTGGGTAACCAGACCATTAGTTAAGGCCTTTTGAGTGACAGTTCCTAGTGCTGTTAGCCACAAAAGAATCATGTTGCACTATTACTGCAGGGAAAGTGTCATACCCACATTAGCAGTTCCCTAAAATGGTCAGTCTGCATTTAAGGCTGGTGAAATTGTATTGCTGATATAGCAAGGACTACCTCCGTACATACCTCTTCCTGAACTGGATACTCCCCTGTTATTTGGAAATATTCCCGGAACCCTGGGCTTCCCCTCCTCCTTACCTTCAACTAATCAAGTGAAATACCTGTAAACCCCTTTATTTCCCTTTCCCTATTTCTATACCCAGGAAGAAAAGAATTGTTTTCTCAAGACTCAAGTCTCTGGCCCTCTAATTGAAACCAGAATCTATCCCCATATCTTACTTGTGCTCTGGTAGTTTACTGTACTAAGTCCTCCCCTGGCATAGTCTGTGGGTACTTCTCCCCCACAAAAACTTCCTTATTGATGCTCATGTCTCTGCCTGCTTTTGAAATCGAATTAGGTGTGGTTCTAGCTGCTGTTCCTTTGGATTATTTGTTGCCTGGATTCTTGGACCTTCCCTGCCTTGAGAGCTGGACCCTTTCTGAACTTGTTCAGATAGCCATCTGTGGAATCTGCTTTCACCTCTCACTCTACTTTCTTGGGCCATTTGCCCACCCTTTTGAGTGCAGTACACTGTACAACATGTGTGGTTGTTTGGAATATTTAATATAGTGTTGGGCATTATCCAGGAATGTTTGTTATTTTTTGATTGCTTGAGTTCACTGATTCTGAAGTCTAGTTTTTACATTATTTCCTGCAGTCAACTTTGTTTTGTATTTCAGTTAGTACTCTTTCCAAGCTTTAAAGAAGCCTTGTTTTTTGTCAGCATATTCCTTTATAGTTTGAACATGTTTCTTCCAAGAATAAGGATGTTCTGTTCATTTTAACTAGGTGTGGCAGAACATGCCTGCCCTGGCCTGCCGGCCCTGTTGCACCTTGCCCTCCTAGGGGTTCCCAACTCCCTGGAGGGGCTTTTACTTCTCTCTAGGGTAGTCCACCACCACCACCTGCCCTTTTTGCAAGGAAATGCCCACTGGGAGGGATAGGACTCCCAGCTCCCTTTCCAAGATCTGAGGCTTTGCCTCTGTGTCTCCTGCTGCCCGTCACCTAGTGCCCACAGGGACAGATTACTGCCTTGTGTGCCCCTGGGGGAACAGCCACTTGCCAACTGACTGCCTCCCCCCCCCCCCCCCCGGCATTCCTTTTAAAATACCGTGTCTGAGACGGTGGAGGGCTATGTAGTACAGAGAACCACAGCCAGCATCAAAAGTTATGAAGTATTTATTAAAAAGAAAATATGTACAAGTATACTTTTATCACAGCACCAGATTGAGCAAGGAAACCAAAAGAAAGGAGTAAAAATGGAAATCCTCTGTCCCTCTCCCTATACATGCCCTATTAAAATAGGACAGGATCCTTAAGCTTAAGAAGTTACAAATCCCTACAAAGTCTCCTTTACCTTGAAGATCCCTCCTTCTGTAGGCGAACATATGGTCAATGGCTGCTATCTCTGAGAAGAGGTCTGTGCGTATGTTCTCATGTCCTCAGCATTCCAGGAAAAAGAGAACTTCCTCCTGCTTCAAGTAGGTTTTATCATATCTTTTTACTTTCCTATTGACCGTGCTAGGACAGGTCAAAGAGGCACTTCTTGGTGATCTCCATGAATCTCTTTCCTGAAGACTATATGTAACATTCTATCCTTCCAAATCTAGAAGAACTTTACCCACCTATTATCTCTCCTGCTAGATCCATTAGCATATGTATACAGGTAAGCTGGAAAGCCATTGCATCGACTTCCCCCAACACACTTGTTTCCGGGGGGGGGGGGGGGGGGACTGTCAAAACACAAAGTAGAGACGGTGCTCCTTGCCAGACTCCCAGGAGAAAATGCATTTCTTCACACTTGGTATAAAATCTAAGCCAACAGCTACTTTGGTGGAACAGTTAAGAGGCAGTGGAAGGAAGAAACTTTCTTCCATATACTCAGGCTAGTTTTGCATGGATTTGGGCTCAGGTTGGAAAATGGGCTATATTCACACAGATAATGTCTAGTGTATATGTGTCACACAATAACACATAGCTAGGGCTGCCAGCCTCCAGGTGGGGCCTAGAGATCTTCCAGAATTATAGCTGATATCCAGGCTAGAGACATCCCCGGAGAGAATGGCTGCTTTGGAGAGTGGCCTCTATGGCATTATAACCCAACCTTCCCCAGGGTCCACCCTCAGATCTCCAGGAATTTTCCACCCCTAAACATGAGCAAATAGGTCATTTTTTTTTAACTTTTTTTGTTTTTTAAATAAAAAGAACAAAACAGATGTATTCAACTAGAACTTCTTTAATTACATGCAGCTGTATGTACTACCAACCCTTGTCTAAGCATTATGAAGAAAGTGTGATAATGAAGTTTCTATCACCTGGATTTTTTGTTTGTATAAAACAGATTTTCACTGGATCAGTTAGGTTAGTTTAATGGTTCTGCAGGAGCTTCATGTGAATTTAGGACTGCATAATTTATGTTTCTAGTATTGCAAATTCCTCCTCTCCCCAATCAATACTGTGAGCAGTCTAAAGGGAAGCTTATTTTTGGTTTATCTGTACCACAGTTCTGTAATGCAAAATAATTTTTATCAGTAGCCTTTTCATATTCTTTGATATGCATATCTTCTCTCTGTGTTCCAAAAATCATCCTTACATGATAACTGAATATTTACTTCTAGACTGGTTTTCTCAGTGCTTGGTGTTCTGCATAATCGAAGAATATGGCAATTGCAGCTTATTTCATCAGTACAATTATTTTATTAGAATTACAAGAACATTTTCTTCCAAATTGAGTTCCCTTTTCACAGAGATTTTTTTCATCCCCTTTCTTAAAGCTTTGTTGATTTATACTTTTGTAACCCACCCTAGTCATGATGTTCTGATTCATCCTACAATCTAGCATATGTCATTGGTTACATTTCATTAGTAGCCAAAAGCCAAATTTCTTGTATTTCTCCCCTAGAGAGCATCACTGGGAAATGGTGAGGGGGAAATTGTAGTCCTCCCTTCTCCCCCCACCCCCACAAGTACCAGGAGCCTCATGCTGCTGAATTAAAACAAAAATGTCTGAGAATCCAGTCTTGGATCTCTTGAGTTATAGAAATAGTCATGTATTACAAATGATTAGTATTAAGGATTAAGTTAAATGAACACTCTAGAGAATATTTTATGTGCTAAAATGCCTTTTCATGCCTAAAAATGATTATCAGATATCCCAAAAGAGTGAGTTAAATTACAGCTGAAAAACAGCTGATGTTTGTTCACCTAACAAAAACAAAAATGTGTGATTAATGCTTTTTATTTCCTCATTCATCATAAACTGTGGTTGAATTAAAAATATATATCATTGCGGGGGGGGGGGGGGGGGGGTTTACCCTTACACCCTTTTTGGCTACTAGGGATATACATACCCTTATGAAAAAATTGGGTGGTATCTTGCCCAGAAAATACTTTACCTTGTCAAGCACTATCTGAAAACCAAGTTCTAGTCTATGAAAAACCACAAAAAGATATTTGAAAACTAGGTGTACAGCCTGAATGTTATTAAAGAACTTTATATTCCAGTATTAACAGTTGTTGATGTTGTTCTGCTCTGACCTGGATAGCCCCGGCTAGCCCAATCTTGTCATATCTTGAAAGCTAAGTAGGGTGGCCCTGGCTAGTATTTGGATGGGAAACCTCCATGGCATACCAAGGTCATGATGTGGAAGAAGGTAATGGCAAACCACCTCTGATCATCTCTTGCCTTGAAAACCCTACGAGGTCAGCTGTGACTTGACAGCACTTTCCATCACCAATGCTGTTCCATGACCATTTTCAACTGTCATTGCTCTAATGTGGACCTTCAGCTAAATGAAAGTTTTACCATCTCCAACATTTTGCCTCTTTTGTGGCTTTCCTCAGGATCAAAAGCCATACACAAAAATGCGTATGTTGATCTAAAAAGCAATTTGCCTTCAAGATCTCCCAGCATCATTGTGTGTGTGTGCATATGCACGTGCGTTAAGTGCCATCAAGTCATTTCTGACTTACAGCAACCCTGTGAATTGATGACTCCAAAAGATCCTATTATTAACATCCTTGCTTAGGTCTTGCAAACTGAGGACCATGGCTTCCTTGATTGAGTCAATCCATCACATGTTGGTTCTTCCTCTTTTCCTGCTACCTTCAACTTTTCCTAGTATTATTGAAGGATGTTTATTGAATGATGATCATCATCATTCCTAGTATTATTGTCTTTTCCAGTGAGTCTTGTCTCCTCATAATGTGACCAAAGTACAATAGGCTCAGTATAGCCATTTTAGCTTCTAGGGAGTTGAGGCTTGATTTGATCTAGAACCCACTTATTTGTCCTTTTGGCAGTTCACAGTATCTATAAAACTATCCACCACTACCACTTTTGAAAATGACTCAACTTTATTCCTGTCAGCTTTCTTTATTGTCCAACTTTCACACCCATACATAGTAATGGGGAATACTGTGGCATAAATTACTTTGATCTTGATCATCAGTGACACATCCTTACTCTTAAGAATAATTTCTAGCTCCTTCACGGCTGCCTTTCTTCTAAAATTCTCTCATATGCTTCAATAACCAATGCTTGGCAATATGATCTCTAGTGCTTCTTCCTTTTCTGAATCCAGCTTGTACATCTGGCATTTCTCATTCCATATATGGTCTTTGTTGTAAGATTTTAAGTATCACTTTAGTCACATGAGAAATCAATGCAATAATCTGGTAGTTGCTGCAGTCCTTGATGTCTCCTTATTTTGGAATTGGACTGTATATTGAGTGTTTCTAGTCTGGGGCCATTCTTTTTGTATTTCATATCTGTTGGCATATTCTTGCTAAGATTTTGATGGATTCTGTTTCTGTGACTTGGAGCAGCTCAATTGATATCCCTTTTATTTGGTTTCTCCCAGTTGCTCTCAGTACAGCTTTCACTTCACTTAGCTAAACAAGCATCAGCTTATTTGTCACAAAATTACTAACATCTAAGAAAGCAGGAACAGACACACAAATCCCAGTTATCCTTCTTTAACCATTGACAGGGATCACCCCCCTTTACTAAGAGCTATTTTCCTCAGGGAAGGACTACTTATCCCATTTCCTTAGAATCGTCTTGGATATTTCATTCTTCTTAACTGAATTACCTGACATTCTCAACTGCCACTCTTAACTGCCATTCTCAGCAGTAGAATTCCATTTGAACCTCCTGTCAATCAAGGTTCTCAGGCCTGGTTAACTCATTAACCGTCGCTGACTGTTACACATGTGTTTGCAATGAACAAATGTTGTATTCACAGAATTCTATGAGTTGCTCTCCTGCTTCATTTCATGCACCTTGTCGACAAATTTGGTTCTGCTTTGTTTCTTACTTTTGTGTTCCAGTCACCTATGATTATTAGTACATCTTGTATAGGTGTATGATCAATTTCTTCTTGGACACTTGCATAAAAGATTTCAGCTTCTTCCTAATTAGCATCTATTGTTGGGGCATAAACTTAAATGATGATTATATTGATAAGCTTTCCATGAAGTCCGATTGATATTATTTGGTCGGATTTTGCATTATAGCCCCAGACTTCTTGTGCTACATCTCCCCTCACTATTAGAGCAACTACGTTTCCTCTATGTTTGTCATTCCAGCATCATTACAACCCCAGAAATGAGCATGATATGACAGGAAATGAAGTTTTCATTAGGACAGTCTTTTCCTTCTGCTCACTAATATCACAGTCTTCTCATTTTTAACAAGATTCTTAGTGAACACTGTTGAATGCATTATCTTTTACACAGTTCATAAAAGAAA
This sequence comes from Lepidodactylus listeri, assembly GCA_029233225.1. Classification (NCBI taxonomy): domain Eukaryota; kingdom Metazoa; phylum Chordata; class Lepidosauria; order Squamata; family Gekkonidae; genus Lepidodactylus; species Lepidodactylus listeri. Next base: position 55,765,992 of record JARCFY010000006.1, read on the forward strand.
GCCTCTCTGTTCTGTATAGCAGTATGGAAGGATCAAAACCAGCTTAAGTCAGGCATTCATGACTGAAAACTTTTAGTTAGACTCTGATTTATGTGATTGCAGGAAATTATTCAGCTAATAGACCTTTTAGTATGGTGAGATATTAAGCTCAACAACCTCATGTGCACTTAGGATACTGTGCAATGATGATGATCAGAGTAGGGGTGTAATGTTGGGCAACAACGGACATTGTGTAAGTTTGTCAAAAGGGATAATGCAAAAAGTTAGGAAATATAGAGACAAGTTGGCACTTTTCAACAATAGTTGTGAATCCAAGGTCAGAGTTAAGAAATAGGGTGACAGGAAATTTGCTATCAGGTAAGTAGTTCGCTTTTAAAAAGATCTTTTTAACTACCTCTGTTGTTACATAAGGATAGGCTTTCAGTAATTGGAAATAACATCATTATTCATATCTTGGCTTAAAGGGAAGTGCCAGCTAAATGAAAATGTCAATCAATTCAACATTTTGCATGCTTCATGTGAATAATTAGTGTTATGCTTATTATGATTTTGAAGGTAGGTAAATAAAAGGCCCTTTAGATATTTTGCTTCCATTTAGGTCCTGACGGGCATCTCTGAGTTGATCAAGAACCTGACCCAATTCTCAATTCAAGCTGATTTTTGTTGTAGAGAAAAACTTTGGTTCTTTGTACACCCTGATTTCCTTAGTATTCCAGGTGGTGGAAGTTTCAAATGAGAAAGTTAAAAGAAATCCATGATCTCCAGAGCTGTTATTTTAGGGTTTTAACATCTTAAGAGCAAGCTAATGGAGTTGAATCTTGAATTAGATGAAATACTTTTTTCTGCTATCAGTAACCTGAATTCAAAGCTGCTTAGTTGTCAACTTGTACACTCTTTGGCTGAGCTGTAGAAAACAGACTTTGTCAGCAGAGCTATATGGAAATTGCTGTTAAACTTGGTGATAGACCTAATAGGAGAAAAAAGGCTCCATGGGTTGAACCCTGCCATGCACACACAGGATTTGGGGGAAGTGCATTTCCACCTTCTCCATACAGCCCTCACTGTTTCAAGATAGTGGGAAGGCAATTTTGCTTGGCTTCCCCTTATTTCAGCCCCCCACCCCACCCCCAATTCTACAGAACACTGGGACCACATTATCTGCTGTTGAGGCACGTTGTTGTTTAATGCAGATATTTTTAATGATATAAGGATGATGATTTTATGGGTTTAAATTAAATATTGTAATATGTTTTAATATTGTAAATCTGCATTAACTGTAGGTATACATATGCTTACCCGCCCTGAGCATGGGGAGAGCGGGCTATAAGTCTAATGAAATAAATAAAGAAATAAAATGTATTTATTTATTTATTTGATTTATGTCCCGCCCTTCCTGCAAGTGGGCTCAAGAAAGCCTCCTGACTCTCAGCGGAAAGGTTTTGTGGTGGGCAGGGACAGCTTAGTAAAAGGGAAAGTGATCTGCTTGCACATGAAAGAATCCAGCTAGAGTTGCCAATAGAAGCTCAATGAGTTGGAATAGGCATCTGAAGGTTTGACCGGCTTGAAGATAATTAAAGCCTTTATTAAAGGAACAGGAAAAAATTTTTCTCCAAGGCAGTTGGCAACCCTAGATCCAACCCTGTGGGGTTTTTTTGTTAAGCCTGTCTCCTGGGGTGTTTTGGCAATGATATATATACATTGCACTATTCTATTAGTCTTATCTGCTTATTTATGTAGTTCTCTTTTCACTGTTGTGCTACTTTGTCAGTATAATGTACAGTTGACAAAGAATAATCTAATTACAGTCTGTAGAGGATTATTTTTTCCACATGTCATTTAGTGCCTCGCTGGGTTTATACTCTTTTTATGGACTGTGGCTGGCTTTATGGCTATTTATTTTATGCTGCTGTGAGATTTTATCATATTATGTTCCTTGGCTAGATGCTTTCGTATTTTTGGTACTCCTACTTTAACTTTATTTGTTGCGATCATATGTCAGCCAAGACTGAAACACAGAGAGTCATCAGCACATCTACATCCAAAAAAATTTCAAAGCCACGTAATAGGCTGATTTCAGTAGTACAGACATAATTAATGAAAAGACAACCAGCTGCTTTTTTGTGAAGCATGCCAAGGTGCCTTGGCCACCGTAAAGGTCATCTGGTTAGAACGATCTGATAGGAGGAAGGAAACAATTCTGCTAGTTCTCCTGGCATTCTTAGAGGCCTTTTGATAAATCAGCTATAGTATCCCGCTGAGCTGCCTTTCAGCACTGGGACTATGGGGCACTGTATTACAATTGTTCAAGTCCTGTCAAGGGGGTCAGTCTACGAAGGAAGTGTTGAGGGATTCCTGCTCTGCCCCATGGCCATTGACTTATGTGGTGCCACAGGGTTCCATCTTATCCCCCATGCTATTGAATGTCTATATGAAGCCACTAGGAGAGGTCATCGGGAGGTATGGGCTGCGATGCCACCATTATGTGGATGGTACCCAGTTCTGCCTTTCTTTTCCACAGAATCCCAAGGATGCTGCTGATGTTCTGAACTGGTGCTTGAAGTCAGTAATGGGCTGAATGAGGGCAAACAAACTGAAACACAATCCTGACAAGACAGAGGTTCTCTTGGTTAGTAGAAAGGCAGGCCAGGAACTCGAGATCTCCCCCAGCCTGAATGGAGTTATACTCCCCTTGAAAAGCCAAGTTCACAGCTTGGGAGTGCTGCTTGGCGCAGCAGTCCCCTTAAAAAACCAAGAGGTGCTCTGGCTGGGAGTCAACAGCATCCATTCCTGGGTCAGTCAGATCTCCCCACATTGATCTATGCCTTAGTTACATCTAGACTGGACTATTGCAGTGCACTCTACTTGGTGCTACCCTTGAAGAGTATTCAGAAGTTGCAGCTAGTGTAGAATACTATGGCTAGACAGCAGGTTATGGGCAACTATGGGGAACATGTGTTCCCAATACTACAGCAATTACACTGGCTACCAATCTGCTCTCAAGCCCAATTCAAGGTGCTGGTTTTGTCTTTTGAATTCCTGCATGCCTTGGAGCAGGGTATCTGAAGGACCGTATGCTCCTGCCGGGAATTAAGATTACAGGGAGATGCCCTCCTGACTGTTCCACCAATGAAAGACACTCATTTGGTGGGTATGTAAGAAAGAGCCTTTTCTGTGGCAGTCCCACAGTTATTGAAAAATCACTTGGTGCAAGCTCCTGGCCAAGGGCTCGGAAATTGCTGTATCTGCTCTGGAATGTAATGATGGCCGCCAATGAATGCATGAAATTTCTGTGAAATATTGTAGTTGCTGTTGCGGTTATTTATGCCACAATTTATTGTAATTACCTGTTGTGTTTTATTGTTTTGAGCCGGCTAACACTGGCTAGGTGGGATATAAATCCCAATAAATAAATAAAAATGGAACAACTTCCCTTGGGATGAATGTTTGGCCTCCACATCGCTGATCTTCAGGAGGCAGTTGAACATAGCATTATTTAGGACTACATTTTGGTTGATTTAGCTTTTATCGGCAGTCCTAACTGGAGTTATTAAACAGAGTTTTATGGGTTTAATAATATATTTACTTTCATTTATTTATTTACATATCACTTTTCTCCCTAACGGGGATCCAAAGTAGCTTATATCATTGTCCTCTCCTCCAGTTTTTTCTGACAACCACCCTGTAAGGTAGGTCAGGCTGAGTGTGTGACTGGCCCTGGGTTACCTAGCAAGCATCAATGGCAAAATGAGGATTCAAACATGGGTTTCCCAGATTGTAGTCCAACACTTTAACCACTTTGTTTCATAATGTTTTGTTTATATTGTAAGCCACCTTGACTTCTGCAAGGGAGAAAGGCCATTAACAAATGTTTTTAATGAAATAAATATATAAAATAAATATAAAATTCATCAGGTCTGCCAAGAAAATTTGATAAGACTGGAGTCCTGAATGTCCCCATACAGTAAGACATGGTCAACTGTTTTGATCATGTCCATTTGGCAGTGGCAAACACACTGAAAATAAGATATACATATGGTATCTTCCTTCTGAAAGACATAATGGTAAAGCACAAAAACTGACCAAAGTAAAGGTTCTTTGGTATCTGGAGAATTCTAAAACATATTGATAGTCTGCCAGAACTATCCCTGCCTCCAGATAGGACTTTGCTTGCACTCTGTCTATTTGACGGGCTATATCCCAGATTTGGCATAGGGCTGGGGGCATATTCTCCTCAATAGATCTCTCCCAGATTGAGCTGAAATATTCTGAATTAATTAATTTAATTAATCCGGAATGGTTAGTGTTTAATTTAAGCCAAAATCTTATTGCTTGGTACCAGCCATGTGCTCCAAGCAGCACCATCACAGTCTAAGAAGGATACTGGGAACACAGTATAGAACCCCAAATATCTGAGGATCTGAGACATTTAGATTGTACTGTCTCCATGGAATGGAACTCTTTATAGAAACATAGTTGTGACCCATACATAAACTGAGGAACTACCTTGTCTTGGAAGATTTTGATTACATAAGGAATGTGTGAGTTGGTTCTCTTACACAAACGTACACAGTCTGAAAGAAGAATTCTTTTGGGCCTCACCTTCCTTAGATTTCAGAAACTGTGATCTTCAAACTAAGGTTATTCTGGAATTTGGTTAACTGGCCTATTCGAGAACATTGAAAGACAGCTATTATGAGATTGTAGTGCAAGTTGTCATGATTTTTTTTCCACTCAACTTTTCAGTGATTTTTTGTTTGTTAACCTCCTGAATACTGTGGTAATGCAGATTTATATGCATTTTTAAAAGAAAGAAGAACCAAAATAGGCACAATAGAGATCATGGATCCACACCCTTTCTGTAAAAAGTAAACTGAGTGCTTGCTCAGCTATGATTTGATTCCCTTCCGTGCATGAAGGGAAGAGGGAATTTAACTCTTCAAGCCTCTTTAGCCAGTTTGGTGTAGTGGTTAAATGTGCGGACTCTAAGGCCGAGGACAGACTGGCAATCTAAAGCGGGGCAGGCACGCTTCGGAAACGGAAGAAAGGAGCACGTTCAGACATGCGCATCTGTCCGTCAGCTCCGTTTCATACTTACCCGTCTCCCAGTCGCTTTCCATCCGCTTTACCAGGACACCGGGTAAAACCGGTGTTCAGGGGCCGTCCTCCGCATGCCTCCCGCTTCCAAACAGTGTGAACCGGAAGAAGCGGGAGGCATCCGGAGGCGGCAGTGTGAACACGCCGCACAAAGTTATGCGCATGTGTGCATGTGCGCACATGCAAAACACATCAAAGGAAAACAAAAGCAGCGGCGCGCGTGAGCCGCGCACGCTGGCTCCGCGGCAGTCTGAACGCTCCGTATCGCCGCTGGTCCGCATTGCTCTGGCCAGTGTGAACGGCCAGCTCCGTGGGGTTTTTCCCCCGCACCAGTTCCCTCCGCTTTGCCTCCGCTTTAGATTGCCAGTCTGTCCTCAGCCTAATCTGGGAGAACCGGGTTTGATTCCCCACTCCTCCACTTGCACCTGCTGGATGACCTTGGGCAAGCCATAGCTCTGTACCAGCTGTTCTCTCAAGGACAGCTTGGGAAAGAGCTCTCTCAGCCCCACCTACCTCACAGGGTGTCTTTTGTGGGGAGGGGAAGGGAAAGGAGTTTGTAAACCGCTCTGAGACTCCAAGTGAGTGAAGGGCGGAGTATAAATCCAATCTCTTCTCTTCTAACTGTTGTTAAAAGACAGTTTTTCACTTTGAAATCGAAAGCCTAGTTTTGATTAGGGAACTGAGTGGTGGATGGGCAAGCCTCCTCTTCTCTTCTCACATGGCTGGAATCCAAATTACAGCATGCACATAGTTTACTTTTACTGGCTGACACAGATCCATGATCTTCATCATATCTGTTTTGTCCCCAGGTCTTTGAACTGTTCCACAGATAATCTTGATTTGTTTCCTGATCTGTAATACAACAACAAAAGAATTAAATACTAATGCTAGTAATTAAACAACTAGTAGTTTTTACTAATTAGTAATTAAATAATAGTCATTTTCAAAGCTGAACAGAAATATAGATCTGCATGGCTCAAGTGCATTCGTTCTCAGCCATGGCACCTGTCCTTTGGAACAGATTCCAGAGGTTAGGAGGCTTCCACTCTGGCATGGTTCTAGAGGCATTCTAAAAAGCTTTCTTGTTTAAAGAGGCTTCTGAGGACAACTGAATGGAACTGACATGGTGTTTGTGCAGATGTGGGGTACCTAAATCTGTTTGTATAGTGTAGTTTGCACCAGTGTTTGTAAGAGGCCTTGAGCCACCATCTGACAGTGGAATAGGTGGGATATAAATATTTAAATAGATCCAATGTTGTTTTGTTTTCTCTCCTCAGATTTCTTCCTAGAAAAGCACTTTTTGTTTTTGCACAGTATGTTGGAATCTACGAAAACATGGCTGACTTCAAAGGTTACAACACTGAAGAAGGGAACAAAAATGACTGATACAGAGCCAGCCTTGTATGGTAGTCAGCGTGTCAAACTACAGTCTGGAAGACATGGGTTTGAATCTTCTCTCTGCCATTGAAGCTTGCTGGATGACTTTGGGCCAGTCATGCACTCTTAGTCCAGCCTACATTACACAGTTGTTGTGAAGATAAAATAGAAAAAGGGAGCATGGCATTGTAAGATGTTTTCAACCCCAACGTGGGGCTTAAATATCAATTAATCCCATAAATAAAATGCATCCTGTGCTAGTATCAGGCTTCGTACTTCAATAATACTACTGCTTCTTGGTCACTGGTGTCATTAATTTGGGGTGGTTGGTTTTAAATATTCATTTGTAACATCTTTTCTTTGTCTTTCACTTACTATATACACATGTAATCATTCTACACATATCCATGATACCTACTAAAGAAAGTGAAGGCCTTTTTTGTCATATTTTGTCTTTATTTCATTGTGAAGTATTGTCCATCTCATATCTCATAAAAGAACTGAATAGTCAAGGATATGGCAGCAACTTACAGTCTAAACATGAAATCTCAATGCCAGCACAAACCCACAGTACCCACTACCATGGTACTACAAAGTTGTTTCTGCCTGTTCTGCGGAAGGGACAAATATGAAAGGAAAGTCTCACACCCAGGCAGAGACATAGCAATTGTACCCAAGACAATGGTGACCTTGCAGAGTTCCTTCAGTCACAGTGTGGCTTGGTGCTGATGTCCCCATGAGTGGCACACGGGAATGTAGCCAACTAGGACATGATGATGCAACCATGCTCCCCTCCCCAGGATCAGGCCGTTGCTGCCCATCTGCAGAACACTAAGGGAGGGAACAGCACCCTCTACTGCACAGAGCACTAGCGTGTGCCTGGAAAGAATCCTAAAATTGTGGAGTCCTTTTATTTTCTTCTGCACATGCCTGAAATAATCAGGATATTCAATGGAATTCAGTGAACCTGCTAAGCTTTCAGTGGTACATCAATATTGAGAAAAGTTTTGGGAGTTTTTTTAAAAGAAAAATAATCAACAATGAAACCCTCACAAGTGGATGAAAATGAGTGATTTGACAATGACAGGAGTCCAGTCTTTGAAAAATGGGGTGGAGTGGGTGAGGAAAAAAACAACAACAGAAACATCATGCATAAGGGAAAAAAGGCAACTCAAAGTCTGCTTCCAGAAAAAAGAATGGGGTGAAAGTTGTCTTAAAAGAACTTTTTTGGGGGGAGAACAGGAAAACAAAACAAAACAAAAAATGGAAGCAACAACTACAGTTACAAAAATGCATGAAGAGAAACTGAAGCAGTATGCGGCCAGAACCAACAACAGCAGAAGTGGGAAAGCCCCTTGCCTGGTTTACTGTGATGTTCAAACGCTGACCTCCCCACTAACTCTACTTTTCAGCTTGTGAACTGAATTGCATGCTAGCTGTGATGACTGTGGTACCCAAATGCAGAATCCCAGCTTTACCCACTTGGTAAAGAGTCACAGCTGTAAATTGGCCAACAAACCTTAATTCTTCTCCTCCTGCTGGTTCCCACTGTACGCATTCCATCCCACTCTGTCTGCCTCCCAGCACTCTTCCCTCCTCACTCAGCAAATAATATTCACTGCATTCAGCCTAGCTTGAGCCTAAGCTGAGGTAAGATTGTAAAAATGGTAGAGGACATCACAAAAAACTTTTGTCCCTGCAGCTTTTAACTTTCTGGCTGCAGGGAATAAATTTTCTATTAAACACATCTTATTTACTGAGATCCCTCTGAACATAAAGTTCAAAAGAGCTACACTAGGATCTTTTCATATTTCTTTGTGCAGAATCTCTGTCACTAACTTATTCCAAAAACTGTTTAGAATCAACCACTGCCACCAGAATGAATGAGCCAGTATGTCTTTTACATCTCCAGCATACGTTTGATTTGGAAGATGCTATTTTCCTTAACCTGTCTGGTGGGTTTTTTCACATTGTTATTTTCCTTGCTTATAAGTTCCTTTTGCTTGGGGGGGGGGGGGGGGCTCTGTTCCACACATGCTTTGCTCCCTCTAGTGGTCAATTCAATATTAGATCAGGTTATGTCTGGCATAAAATCCTTCAGATTTAAACTGCCGACCCGGGGAGGGGGGGACAAAAAAGAAGAAGAAACAGGAACTTACAAGTCAGGAAAATGACAATGTGGAAAAGCCAAGTTTAGTAACATTTTCCCTTATAGCTACATTCACTGAAACATTCCTTATACTTTTTGGTATAGTTTGGTGTAGTGGTTATACTTTTTGATACAGTTTGGTGTAGTGGTTAAGTGCGCGGACTCTAATCTGGGAGAACCGGGTTTGATTCCCCACTCCTCCACTTGTACCTGCTGGATGACCTTGGGCAAGCCATAGTTCTGGCACAGCTGTTCTTGAAAAAGAGCAGTTTCTGTTAGAACTCTCTCAGCCCCACCTACCTCATAGGGTGTCTGTTGTGGGGAGGGGGAGGGAAAAGGAGTTTGTAAGCTGCTCTGAGACTCCTTTGGGTAGTGAAGGGTGGGCTATAAATCCATCTTCCTCCTCCTCCTATTTTTCCACTGATTCTCATATATGTATTAGCAGGTTTTTTCCCCACCTCTCCTTATATACAGTTACTTTTTCTTCTGCCTCCATCAGTATGATGTAAATAGTTGCTACTTGTGACTTCCTCTATCCAGTTATAATAGGATGGCCTCAAAAGGGTTAAATTAGATATATTTATTTGATCTTGCTTACTGTGAATGAAATGTCTGATTTGCAAATATTGAGAGAAAGGCAAAGCTGTATTTGTGTTTGTGCTGTATTTCTGCATAAGCTATGATAGCACTATCTTTCATAAATTCCAGTATTCTGTTCAATCCTATTTTTTCCCAAGCATCAAAACTGCATTGTTGAAAAGCCTCAGCAAAATCTGCATGTCGCAGTCCTGGCAGTATTGCCAGTAGTGTTGCATCTTTACTGATCTCTTGATGAGCAGTGATGTCCAAGAAGTCCTTTAACACTAGTTCTGCAACAAAAGCAATGTACAACTTATCTAGCCAGCTGGCCAGACGGAGCTATGAGTATCCTTCTGCCCAGTGCCAGAAACGAAAGCAAGACCTCAAGAAGAAATTAAAAGCTAACCACACCTTGTAGCCCATGGTTAATCCAAGAACCATGCTGTTCTACAATAATCTCACCATTGTACTGCTGGAATTGAGGGATATCACTCCATGGAATGACATGAGCAGAGGAATCAGCCAGCAGTGCAAATGCCCCAGTTTAAGTTACATGCTATTTCTGGCCATGGTGCTCACGACTCATCCTTCTGTGTTAAATTCAGTGCCTGTTCATGATGCCAAGAAGGTCTCTTTACCAACTCCCTCTACTTTCTCCACACATGCACTGGAAACACCATATGAATGTGGGTACTCAGCACAAGAGACACTTAGGTGTCTCTTCCAGGTATCTCCATATGGCAGCCCCTACCACTGAACAGCGAGAGCATTAGGATCCTCTTCTATGAGTTTTCCTGGTGCATGATATAACTGTGCAGCAGACCTGGAAATCCAGGGTGGTGATAATGATACCACTCAGACCAGTGGTAATGTTTGCTATCAAAGAGGCTGCAACTCCACAGAAGTTGACACAGCTGTTGCCCAAGGCACATCTCCTCTTGCACAGGATCCTGCTGCCCGTTCTTAGCGGTTTGATCAATACAGGAATAATTAGGTCAGAAAGAGGAGGGGTCAGACAGCCAACTTAGCTAGAAGTGACTCAATGATCTCCAAGGAGGCTTACTCTGCACTGGGTTATGCTTTCCCACCCCTTGCCTGCCCATGCATTGTGGATGACCAATGGTGAGTGAGTTGCTGATGTACTTCTACTTTGGAAGAAGTGGATCCATGCAAGGACACTGGAGATTGTCAGAGATTCTGCTTAGTGGTGAGAAAGCAGGCAAAGATAAAAGAAATTGGGATTTCCAGATGCACTCTGATTCTTTCAACTATCTGCTGTAATAAACATGGTTTGTTCAAGATAGCACAGTTTAGCATGATATTCGAAGGCAACCAATTTCTCAGTGAGAGGATGCTCTCTTACCTTGGTTCCACCTTGTTTGCCTCCTCTTGTCACCTGGAAATTACCATGAAAATAAGCTTGGGGTTTCCTTAAGTGGTAATATATGCATGTGTGTAAAGTGCCATCAAGTTGTAGCTGACTTATGGTGATCTCAGCAAGGGGTTTACAGGGCAAGTAAGAAGTAGAAGTGGTTTGCCATTGCCTTCCTCTTCAGAGTCTTCCTTGATGTTCTCCCTGTTTAGCTTCTGAAAACTGATTGGATTCAGCTATATTGTGCTTCCTTCCATGGGCGTCAACTACGGGGGGGCTCGAGGGCTCGAGCCTCCCCCGAAATTTCCCGGGGGGGGCTCAGCCCCCCCCGGCAAAATGCAGCGCCTGCGGGAGCGCCCGCCAGTGGGCGGAGGGAGACCCCTGGCTGCTGCCACACGCACCAGAGAGGGCGCCCCTTGCATGCAGCTCGGCGGAACCCATATCCCTCCCCTCCCCTCCCGGGCTCCGCAGGAGTAGCCCTGCCACTCCCAGGCGAGCCAGGCGTCCGGGGGGCTTCTCCTCCTCCAGCCTCTCGGGCTCCGTCCCAGGAAGGCCTTCCACGCCTGGCAACCGGCAGCAGCGGCGGCGGCGACGGCGGCGGGTGGGCCGCCGGGGGAAGCCCTTTCACCGCCAGAGACCCCGGAGAGATGAGCACCCCCCCGGACGGGAGGGCCGCTCCCTCCTCGCTCCACCTGGCACCCAGGCTGCGCTTGGCGCCCCACGGAAGCCGGCCGTGGCTGGAGAAGCGGGCGCTGCGCCCCAAGAAGACCCCTGGCGGGGGGGGGGCTCTGGTGAGCCAGCTGCCTTAGGTGCCAGCGTTCCGCCGGTTGGTCGCCTGGGCCGGGCCGGCCGGCCAAGCACCCGCGGCGGAGTCCTGGTGGAGCCCAGAGGTCCCCCCGCCCGGCGCCTGCTGCTCTTCCGGGCCCCAAGGAATGGTACCTACGGCCCCTCTCTCACCGTCCGACGGCCGCGGCCAGAGGCCTTTGCGGTCCCCCGACTGGGCGAGGAGGGCCTGGAACCCGGAACCCCCCCCCATGAGCGAGGACTGGCCCCTCCGCCCCAGAACCCGTGGGCGTGATGCCGGGCTCCCTCCGGAGTCGGCCCTTGCCGCCTCTCCTTCCCCCCCACCCCTGGCCTGCCCTCCTGCCTCCCTGGGACGGGGGGGAGAGAGGAGGCGGGGACATGGTCCCGCTCGCGTGGGGGGCAGTCAGCCGGCCAGCTGGCTGCCACCGCCAAGACTGCGCCCCGAGGAGACTGCGCCCCTTGAGTCTGCCTCCTGGGGGGGGGAGGAGCGGCAGGGACATGGTCCCGTGCACGCGCGCGCGCTTTGCGCGCGCACACAAGAGAGCCCCTGCCCCCCCCCGGGGATTTAAAAAGTCTACGCCCCTGCTTCCTTCCCTCCCCCATGGTAATATATGGAAAACATTAACTCAAAGGTATATGAAGGGTATCAACATAGCCAGCATTTTATTTAAACTTGTCATGAGTAGTATAGCAATAAATTTCAGCACTGGATATATGGTAGCATAAACTGATTATTACTGGCATAACACACACACATTTATATATATATATATATATATATATATATATATATATATATATATATATATATATATATATATAAAAATAAATGATTACCTCCATATGTGCCAAAGTGATGGAAAACTGTGAGAGCATGTAGAGGGCTTCTCAGCCACAGATTCCTTCACTCACATGCAAGCTGCCCTCCTGTTTGCAACTAATAGTCCAAACCTTTCAAAATTACAATGCCTGGCAAACTGGCAGAGTGGTTTAACTCTTCTTATGGGAGAGGACAGAGTTGTGAAGCCTATCTCTGGTGATGAGTAGACCTGGTAACTTTAAGTTTTATAGAGAATTCACCACATAACCTGTATATAAATAAATCTTTTTGTTTGTTTGTTTTATTAAACCTTCTGTTTCTGTGATCTCTGTACTCTTCAGGCTCACTACAAAACTTACCTCACAACAGTGGCCCACAGCCTTTACACTCACTACCTTAAGAACACTTTGTAACTGAGGGGAAAGTTTATATCTCAAACATAGGCGTCAACTACGGGGGGGCTCGAGGGCTCAAGCCCCCCCCGAAATTTCCCGGGGGGGGGCTCAGCCTCCCCCGGCAAAACGAAGCCTCTACCAGGCAGGCTCGCTTGCCTGCCTGCCGGCCCACCGGCCGGCCGCATAGGCATCGTCTACAGGGGCTGGGGAGCTTGAGCTCCCTCCCTCCCCCCCCCCCGAACCTTTTCAGACGGTGCTGAGCCTCCCCCGGGGCCCAGGGCAAGTTCCAGTTCATTTTGAAAGCGAGGGTTTTTCCCCTCCGCTTTCAGAGACTCCGTTCTTCTGCTAGGTGGCTGGAGAGAGGGAGGGGGGGGGAGGAAGTCACAGGAAGCTTGGAAGCTAAGCTCCACCCCCTCTTGGATCAGCCTACAGGAGCCTGGAGGCTGCACATGAAGACTGATTTCCTTGCTTTCCCGCGCTCACTAAACAAAGTAAGGAAGCCAGTGCTGTCTTTCTTTCTCCTGCAGCCCCAGGAACTCTTGTGCTGCAGGGAGCAAGCTGGAATCCTGGGCTCACTTTCTTCTGTGGGGGTGGGGGTGGGTGGCTGCGCTCTCTGTCCCTCTCTCTCTTTCTGTTACTCCATCCTGGGAGAGCTGAAAGCAAGGAGAGACTGGAAGCAAGGAGAGACTTTCCCTTTCACTTTTCTTTCTTTCTCTTGGATACGACATGGAGGCTACCCTCCAGAAACTTGATTTTTTTTCCTAGGGGAAAAATCTGGAAGTCTGGAAATGAGCTGTAATTCCAGGGGATCCCCAGATCCCACCTGGAGGGTAGCATCCCTAGCTCTTGTGCTGAAATTGGAAGCTCTGGCTCTGCTGAGTGAGTTGGTGCATGCAAACCACTGGCATTGGTTTGCATTTGCTAAATCACCCTTCGTGGGTGGAGGAAGGGAAGTTGGAGGAAGGGAAGGGTGTCATTCTACCAAAAATGGAAGGTTTGGATTTCTCTGTGAATTTGAGGACAGGAACTGGCACTAAAGTGAGATGAGAAAAATGTGTGGCTTTCTGAAAAATCTTGTGCTACAGTAATAATTATGCTACAATACAGTCTGTTTATATTAAAGGAACTACTGAGCTTTTTACTATTTTGTATGTTATGGGAGTGATATGAGAGCCAATTGAGCTGTGGGTCCATCTCATGCTACTGACAATAGTTACACATTAGGCCTTGCCCAAATGGTTCTGGGCATTAAAGCGCAGTTGCCCTGTGATTATGGAAAGTGATAGCAAGTCAAAGTCAACTCATGGTAACCCTGTAGGGTTGTCAAGGCAAGAGATATTCAGAGGTGATTTGCCATTGCCTGACTCTGCATCATGTCCCTGGTATTCCTTGGAGTGAATAAATGTCACTGCTGGGAGACAACAGGCTCTCTGAGTATTTATGAGGGAACAGTGTATCTTGCTTGCTGCTTAGTTCATGTAATTAGGCTCTGAAGGACTGTTTTGGAAATGATCTGCTTAAAGACTCTGATGTGGTGGAGATGGTGTTCTATGTTTTTTATAGGTAAAGGTAAAAGTTTCCCTTGCTCAAAACCCAGTCAAATATGACTCTAGGGATGCGGTGCTCATCTCCGTTTCCAAGCCGAAGAGCCAGCGCTGTCCAAAGACATTTCCGTGGTCATATGGTCGGCATGACTAGACGCTGAGGCGCATGGAACGCTGTTACCTTCCCACCGAACTGGTACCTATTTATCTACTTGCAATTTCTTGCTTTTGAACTGCTAGCTTGGCAGGAGCTGGGGCCAGAGATGGGAGCTCACTCCATCACGCGGCACTAGGGTCTTGAACTGCTGAACTACTGGTCTGCAGTTCAGCATCTTAACCACTTGAGCCACTTGCTTCTAAAAGAGATAGGTTTTGAGTTACAGTTTGGTGTAGTGGTTAGGAGCATGGACTAATCTGGGAGAACCGGGTTTGATTCCCCACTCCTTCGCTTGCAGCTGCTGATGTGACCTTGGGTCAGTCCCAAGTTCTTTCAGAGCTGTTCTCTCAAGAGCAGTCCTCAAAAGAGCTCTCTCAGCCCCACCTGCCTAGTCACAGGGTGTCTGTTTTTAAATGGTAAGCCCATCTGCATGAACAAGATGGGGGGGGGGGGGACATGCAGATCAACGTCCTTTTAAAATTTCCTTTTGCTGTGTGCAGCCTGGAGAGAACACTGGCAAGAATTGTGCACTCTGTACATGAAGCTCAATAGTCATGGGACAGAAGAAGAAGAGATTGGATTATACCCCGCCCTTCACTTGGAGTCTCAGAGCGGCTTACAAACTCCTTTCCCTTCCCCTCCCCACAACAGACACCCTGTGAGGTAGGTGGGGCTGAGAGAGCTCTTTCCCAAGCTGTCCTTGAGGGAACAGCTGGTACAGAGCTATGGCTTGCCCAAGGTCATCCAGCCAGGTGCAAGTGGAGGAGTGGGGAATCAAACCCGGTTCTCCCAGATTAGAGTTCGCACACTAAACCACTACACCAAACTGGCTCTCTTTTGTGACAAGTCCTTTTGTGGATCAAAAACTGACTAATTTAAAGGAAACAGAGTGAGTATAAATGGGCAATTTTCTCAGTGGAGGGAGGTAAGCAGTGGGGTACTGCATGGATCAGTACTTGGTCCAATGCTTTTTAACTTGTTTATTAATGATTTGGAGTTGGGAGTAAGTAGTGAAGTGGCTAAATTTGCAGACGAAGTTTTTCAGGGTGCTGAGAACCAGGGAGGATTGTGAGGCACTCCAAAGGGATCTGTCAAGGATGGGTGAGTGGGCATCAACATGGCAAATGGGATTTAATGTGGCCAAGTGCAAAGTGATGCACATTGGAGCCAAAAACCCTAACTATAAATACACATTGATGGGGTCCAAACTGGCAGAGACTGATTAAGAGAGAGATCTTAGAGTCGAAGTAGATAACTCAATGAAAATGTTGAGACAGTGTGCGACTGCAATGAAAAAGGCCAACACTATGGGGGTTATTAAAAAGGGAACTGAAAACAAATCAGCCAGTATCATAATGCCCCTGTATAAATCGATGGTGCGACCTCATTTGGAGTACTGTGTACAGTTCTGGTCGCCACACCTCAAAAAAGATATTATAGCATTGGAAAACATGCAGAAAAGGGCAACTAAAATGATAAAAGGTTTGGAACACTTTCCCTATGAAGAAAGGTTGAAGCGCATGGGGCTCTTTAGCTTGGAGAAACGACGGCTGAGGGGGTGACATGATCGAGGTTTATAAGATTATACATGGGATAGAGCAGGTAGAGAAAGAAGTCCTGTTCTCCCTTTCTCACAATACAAGAACTTGTGGGCACTCGATGAAACTGCTGAGCAGTCGGGTTAGAACAGATAAAAGGAAGTACTTCTTCACCCAAAGGGTAGTTAACACTGTGGAATTCACTGCCACAGGAGGTGGTGGTGGCTACAAGCATGGATGGCTTCAAGAGGGAATGGAGCAGAAGTCCATCAGTGGCTATTAGCCACAAAGTACAGATAGGAACTCTCAGTCTGGGGCAAGTGATGCTCTGTGTTCTTGGTGTTTGATGGGAGGGGCAACAGTGGGAGGGCTTCCTGCCCCCACTGCTGGACCTCCTGAGGGCACCTGGTGTTTTTGGCCACTGTGTGACAGAGTGTTGGACTGGATGGGCCACTGGCCTGATCCAACATTGGCTTCTCTTATGTTTTTATGTTCTTATGTTCATGCTCTTCCTTTTGCTGTTACCTAAAATGGTGTGGTATAGTTTTAAAGGGACAATTAACTGGGATGTGTAAAAGGAATGACAGGATTGCCCATTGGAAACAATGGGAGAGGCTTGAAGGCCCATTGGAGATAATGGGAGCCAGGAATGCCAATTGACTTGCATACTGAAATACATTGCAGCACAAAAAAAGTTGCAAAGAAAATATGGAATGGTTTTTCCATTAAGGTTTTGGGCCCAGATAGGCTACTCTGGGACTCGAATGACAGCTCCCAGAGTGGAATTACGGTCCCTAGGAATAGAATCTGTGCTCTGGGACTAGAATGACAGCCCCCAGAGTGGAATGACAATCCCTAGCAATAGAATCTGTGCTCTGGGATTGGAATGACAGGTCACAAAGTGAAATGACAGCCACTGGGAATAGGTTCAGTGCCCTGGGATTTGCACTCACTCCTAGGATATGAGTTTGAAGTGAGAAGAAGAAGAGATGAAGAAGAAGAGATTGGATTTATACCCCGCCCTTCACTTGTAGTCTCAGAGCGATTTATAAACTCCTTTCCCTTCCCCTGCCCTCAACAGACACCCTGTGAGGTAGGTGGGGCTGAGAGAGCTCTGAGACAACTATCCTTGAGAGAACAGCTGGTACACAGCTATGGCTTGCCCAAGGTCATCCAGCAGGTGCAAGTGGAGGAGTGGGGAATCAAACCCAGTTCTCTCGGATTAGAGTCCATGCACTTAACCATTACACCAAACTGGCTCTCAAGATTGCTGCTATTCTGAACTCTGTACATTGCTCAGAAATTGAGTGCACAGCAACTGTTTGGTATTCTGTCCTGGCTCAGAGATTTCAGCCATGCATTTACCAAATGAAGGCATCTGTGATGCCATAAGTTAGTACATTTCAGTACAACGTCACCCTTCTAAATAAGACAGAAACAAGACTCCTCTAAATGAATGTCCAGGAAAACTTTTAAAATATTCCCCTACAGGCTTTTCTGTGTTGTCTTCCTTACTGTCAAATTTGTGACCATTACTTTGTCTGATGCACATGGTATGTATATTTGCAGATCTATTCTAAAAGTGAATTTAAATAAAGGACACAGCAGAGACCGCTACCACTATAACCACTGGCCAACTCCCACCTTTTCCTGGGTTTGGCCCAGCCCGGGGGCATTGCTGGGGGTTCCCAGGCTCCCCTAAATTTCTGGAGAGCCCCTCCCTAAATCCCACATTGCTCTACTTTCATAGATAGTGACAATAGCCTATGATGTCACTGGCTCCTCCCTATGATGTCACTGGGCCTCGGTTCTTTTAAGGACCTAGCATAGTGACTCTGGCTCAGCCCCAGCCCCCTCCCCCCGGAAAATTGAAAAGTCTACGCCCTTGATCTCAAAACCAACCAAATTCTACAAATTCGTCAGAGAGGCAGTGTGCTCAACCAACGTTTGGTGAGATTTCAAATTATTATCCTTGTCTAATAACTCTTGGTAGGTACTTTTCTTTCCCTCTACTAGTAGAGTAGGCATAATGAAAGCTTCCGTTGGCGAAACCCAACATGGGATTTTAAAATAAACAATATGTTTTACTTCGTCCCAAATCTTTATGAGTGAACCTCTAATTATGTGATGCTTAAAGTAACTTCTTTCTTGGCCATACCAAAAAAAGGAGTGCCAGCCTATTGCTAAATTGTGGCCTTCTAAAATTACCAATCTCCTATCTTTTAGCCTTGCCCAATCTTTCAACCAAACCAGGGCGGAGGCCTTAAATATGAGTACCAATTGGGTAATCCCAATCCGCCCCTCTCCAGTTTATCCTGTAAATCTTTTAGTTTAATTCTGGGTTTTCTACCCAGCCAAACAAAACATGCTATAATTTTCTCAAGTTCTCGAAAGAAGTTCTGATTTTTTAAAATAGGTAACACTTGAAAAATAAAAATTAATCAAGGGAGAATGTTCATTTTAATCGTAGCTATACGGCCCAGTAGCGAAAGCTGTAAGCCCTTCCATTTTTCCAAATCATTTTGGAATTCTTGTAAAAGCTTCTTATAGTTGTTATCATATAAAGAACTACATTTATTAGTTAAGCTAATACCCAGATATTTAACCTTATTAGATATCACGAATCTGGTCTTATCTCTCAATAGGTTGATAACTTCTGTCGGGCAATTTTTAGTAAGAATATTCGATTTCTGTGAGTTTATTTTAAGACCTGCGACACTGCCAAATTGGGATAAGGTATGAAGTAACAAATCTATTGAATACATTGGCTCTTCCAAAATAAACACCAAATCGTCGGCAAAAGCCTGGAGCTTATAATGTTCCCCTTTTATGGAGAGGCCTTTTATACCTCTTTCTTCATGAATAACTTCATTTAGGATTTCCAAGACAAAAATAAAAAGCAAGGGGGAGAGGGGACATCCCTGCCTCGTACCCTTCTGGATTGGGCATTGCGATGTATATCCCCCGTTAAAAGTAACTTTAGCCACCTGTCCATCATATATTGCTTCTACCATAGAATAAAATGATTCTCCACATCCCCACTGTTTAAGTTGTGTTAACATAAATTCCCAACTCACATTATCAAACGCCTTCTCCGCGTCAATAAAAAGGAGAGCCATTTGTTTTTTCGTATGTTTTTCGTAAAATTCTAAAATATTCAGGATAATTCTCATATTGTGTCTTATCTGTCTGGAGGGCAAAAAACCGGCCTGATCATGATGTATGATCTGTGTCAACACTCTTTTAAGCCTACCCGCTAAAACATTAGCATAAATCTTATAGTCAACGTTGAGAAGAGAAATTGGTCGGTAATTTTTAATATCTACGCTATGGGTTTCTTTCTTAATGATCAGTACGATTTCTTAATGATCAGTACGATTTCCATGACTCAGGTACTCTCCTTTCCTCCTGAATATTATATATTGTGCTCGCTAGTGGTGCCACAACACATTCAAGAAAGTTTAAATAAAATTCAATTGGAAGACCGTCTGGTCCTGGAGCCTTACCTTTCTTGAATCTCTTAATTGCCTCGGTAATTTGGCTAGAAGTAATCGGTTGATTCAGTACCTGGGCCTCCATTGTCAGGGAGGGATCCAGGAGCACTCCCAAACTCCTTACCCCCAACACGGGCACCACATTAATTTCCCAGAGAGGAGCCTTCATCAACTTGACTAGGCCCAAAAGCCTGAACCAAAGTTTGAAAAGCTAAGAAATGGCTAAACAAGGCCAGTTTCTTGACACTCAGTAACTTCCACAGTAATCTGGTGTGTTTGTTATAAATAATTTCAGTCCCTCCAATTTACTATCACAATACCGCTATGAAATTCATTCTCATGACATGTATCAAAGAAGCCTGCACAATGGGCTTCAAATTTTCTGGTCCCACTTTTCAATAATTTGTCTTTCCAAAGAAAATAATAATACATATATCTACAATAAACATTTATGTGGATGAATTCAAAATAAAAACTCTGGACAAAATTGAAGTTTTTGTTTTATATTCTAAAAAAAAAGGTATTTAGAGGTTGCAGAGAGACAATTCTGCACAAACCCTACTGAAACACATGGAAAAGGTGCTCCTTTCTACAACCCATTTTATACGGGAAGGATCTAATGGCAAAAGGATGAGAGCTGTTGATTCAGAGACTTACTACCAGTCAGAGCACATAATACTGAGCTACTGAATAAATAAATTTCCTTTGCCCATACAGCTACAGGGGCTGTGGAGAGGGAGTGTCCATTATTTCAGTGCAATATCTCACTGCTGATTTTTTAAAAACTTTGGTCCCTGAGATCTTTTCAAGTAGTTATGCCAGATGCAGAAGCTGAAACATTCTCCCTACATTCAGATCGCGTCCTCTACCCCCTTCCCCCACACACATACATACACACACCAATGCTCCCTCGAAGCTGTGGAGTCCTGTGAGCGAAAATTATAATTTCTGAGCTACTGGCATTAAAGTTGTGAGCAAGTGATTTGGCTACTGCATAAATCAGTTTGCTCTGGAGCCATCCTTCCTGAGCTAAGGCAAAAATGTGTGAGTCTGAGGTTAAAAAACTGTGAGCCAGCTCACACTAACTCAGCTTAGAGGGAACACTGACACACACCCCTTGTCATATATTATTCAGCATTAGGAATGACCCCAACTTGTGTTTAATGCATCATCACAAATCTTTGTTCATATTAACTGTAATATCAAAATCTTTACTCTCAAGAGCAGGGTTGTTCTAAAAGTCCCTGGAAAGGGAAGAGTACCCTCTAGTGAGCAAGGCTTGACATTAAAGCAGGTAGAAAGAATTAACAGGGGACAGACAGTATCAAGGGAAGCTCAAAGAAGCAGCTACTATAAAAACAGTAGGGCTAGTCCTTCTCTTCTGTTTTGGCAAAAACTACCAGTCACAGTGCTCCAGTAACATCCCTTTTCCCTGAACATTTTCAGTAATGGGTGTCTCTGTACTTCACATTCCATTTTGCTTTCTTCTCACATGTGGAGAGGGGTGGGAGTAGTCTGTGACTTAATATATTTGTTTTACTTAATTTCTGATAGAGACATAAAAGGCATTAGAAGCAGTCTCTGAGTTCTCTTTAGGGGACACTTCATACAAGAACGCAACAGTAGGATTGCATGAAAAAAAACATTCAGTTTGGTACTTATAGATTTTTCTAAATACCAGAATTAAAACTTTAAGGCTTGCAAAGTGAATATACTCGTAGTTGGTATAATTGATGTCAAATGTAGGGAAGTGTCATGAATTGCACTTACAATAACCTGTTCCATCATTATCTTCGCAGCTGTGAAATCATAAACATAAAAACATCAGAAAAACCCTGCAGGATCAGACCAGTGGTCCATCTAGTCCAACATCCTGTCTCACACAGTGGCCCACCAGTTACTCTCGAGAATCAACAACAGGGCTTAGAGGCCAAGGCCTTTGCCTGATATTGCCTCTTGGCACTGGTATTTAAAGGTTTACTGCCTCTGAACATGGAGGTTCCCTTTAATCACTATGGCAAGTAGCCACTGATAGACCTATCTTCCATGAATCTGTCTAATCCCTTTATAAAGCTGTTTATGCTTGTGGCCATTTTCTGGCAGCAAACTGCACATTTTAATTACCCATGGTGTAAACAAGTATTTCCTTTTGTCAGTCCTCAATCTCCTGTCCATCAACTTCATTGGAAGCCCTTGTGTTCTAGGACTTTGGGAAACTGAGAAGTTCTCTCTGTACACTCTCTCAATCCTGTGCATAATTTTATAGACCTCTATCATCTCCCCCATTACTTATCTCTTTCTAAACTGAAGAGTTCCAGACTTTTCAGCTTTTCTTCTTAGGAAAGGTGCTCCAAACCCTTAATCATTTTGCTTCTCCTCTTTTGTACTTTTTCCAGCTCTGCAATGTCCTTTTGAGATACAAAGACCAGAACTGCACACATTCCAAATGAGGCTACATCGTGTATCTATTCAGTGGCATTATAATATTACTTTTTTCCTTCTCAAGCCCTTTCCTAATAATCCCCAGCACAGTGTTTGCTCTTTTCATTGCTGCTGCACACTAAGTTGACATTTTCATTAAGCTATCCAATAAGCCCCAAGGTCTCTTTCCCTCTCAGTTTCAGCAAATTCAGACCTCATTATCATATACTAAAAGTTGGGTGGTTTGTTCCACTGTGCATCACCTCACACTTACCTGCACTGAACTTCATACACAACATTGTTTCTCACTCACCCAAGCTGTGGAGATCCTCCTGAAGATTGTCACAGTGGGCCTTGGTTGTCCCTGTCCAGGAAAATTTTGTGTCAGCTAGGGATGGGCACGAACTGGCTCACAAACTAAAGTTCATGATGAATTTTGGCCAGCTCATGGTTCATGAACTGAAATTCATGGCAGGTCAACTGGCATGAACTTACCACAAACTTTCAAGTAATTACTGGCAGTTTGTGGCAGCTCATGAATGGATACATTTCCAGACAGTTTCCACTCAATAAAAATGTTTACCAAACTTCAAAACAACAGGGAGAGCAGAATTCTCCAGCCTTGGAAACACCAATAGGGACTCTCCAAAGCTTAACAAACACTTCTGGCTACCAGTAACAGAGTTCCCATTCTGCTCTATGGGATCAGAATGCTATATGTACCCTCAGCTCAGCTCTGTACCCTCTCCTCAGTTGGGTGTTGGCAGTTAGACAGAAAGGCAGGGAACTTGTTAAAAGCAGAGCACATTCATTTATTCCTGATTGTGAACACCTTTCTCCTGGTGGGGTTTGGGTATTAGGTGGACTCAGGACTCTGAGCCACCACATTTCTCTGCTCACACCAAGCAGAGAGGCTTAGCTACTGGGTGCCTTAGCTGAGGATTTATACCCTCCCACGCCTCCTGATTGTGAACACCTCTGTACCTTGCGGGTGAAAGTGGGTGTAAAGGGTGCTTGTTGTGGGGAGAAGTCATCCAGCCCCTGCATACCACAGGCCCCCTATCCCAGGCCACCAAACCCATCCTACCAGGCTGCTGGAGCCCAGCCCTAGCAGGGCATCACCAGGGGTCTTGGAGCCTCTTTCTCCTGATCTGTTCCTGGGGCTCTCCACTGAGGCAAGAGAGGTGTTAACACTGGCCAGACATCAGCAGTTACTAACACTCTTTACTGAGGAGGACTCTGATAGCAGTGATTCAGAGGATAGGGGGAAGTAACCTTCCCTTCCACATCCCTACTCCTTGTGGCTCCCGCCTTGAGTACACCCTTCGGTGGCCCTCCCAGGCCAATGCCAGAAAGCAGCTGTGCCTCCCACCTTCTCCAATCCTGAAGCCTCATTTCAAGCCCACAGTTTGGAAACATTTCTGCACCCTCCACAGTGACCCCTGTGTGGCAGAGTGCCAGGTGTGCCACATCCATGTCCACAGGAAAACAAACCCCTAACACTTGTCCTCCTGTATCCTCCCCAGGCACCTGCAAAAGGTGCACCCAACTATGTTGCCATCAGATGAAAGAGTGGCAGCTAGTGGGAGGAGGAAGAGGCCCACTCCCTCTCAGAAGGGAGAAGCAGAGGGGGATGAACAGCCCCCTCCAAGAAAGGCTCCCCACATTCAGGGTACTGTGGTTGGGACATCAAAGCAGGCTACCCTCCAAGAAGTCTTTCTCCCGGGGATGCCGACAGTGCCATTCAAAAGGGCTATGTGTAGTGCACAGAAAACAGTCATGTGCCTTGTCATGTGCCTTGTCAGCAAAATGATTACTGTGGCTGGCTAACCCTTTTCCCTCATGGAGGATGTAGCCTTTTGCCAGCCACTGCAACATCTGGCTCCCTGGTGTTCTGTCCCCTCATGGAGGACCATGAGCCAATGAGTCTTGCCTGCTATACACAGCTCTACAGTGGCGATGGTCAAGGCTCAGCTCTCCAGAGTGCAAGGCAGAACCATCTACTTCATGAAAGAACGTCTATCTCATAACAAGTGTTCCCTCTAAGCTAAGTTAGGGGGAGCTAGCTCACAGTGTTTTAGCCTCTAGCTCACACATTTTTGTCTTAGCTCAGGAAGGATAGCTCCAGAGCAAACTAATTTATGCAGTAGCCAAATCACTAGTTCACAACTTTAATGCCAGTAGCTCACAAAGTAGAATTTTTGCTCACAAGACTCCAGAGCTTAGAGCAGGGGTCCTCAAACTTTTTAAGCAGGGGGCCAGTTCACTGTCCCTCAGACCGCTGGCGGGCCGGACTATAGTTTAAAAAAAAAACTATGAACAAATTCCTATGCACACTGCACATATCTTATTTTGAAGTAAAAAAACAAAACAGGAACAAGTGGTTAAGTGTGCAGAGACTCTAATCTGGGAGAACAGGATTTGATTCCCCACGCCTCCACTTGCATCTGCTGGATGACCTTGGGCAATCCTGTGTAATACCTGGAAAAATCTGTACCAGCTGTTCTCTCAAGGACAGTTGTCTCAGAGCTCTCTCAGCCCCACCTACCTCACAGGGTGTCTGCTGTGGGGAGGGGGAGGGAAAGGAGTTTGTAAGCCGCTCTGAGACTCTAAGTGAATGAAGGGCGGGATATAAATCCAATCTCTTCTTCTAATAGCCACTCATGGGCTTAAGATGTGTTGACTTAAGAAAACTGCTTGTTGTCAAAGGGCAAATGGGGGGGAGAGAAGCCTGGCGATTATCTTTCACTGGGGCAGCATCGCACAAACCCACAGACACATCCCTCCTGTTTTCCTGCCTGTTGGGGGAGGGAGCTACACATGCTCAGAGGTCCTTCACTCCTTTATGAAAGGTCCAAAAAAGGGTTGCCAAGGAAAAGCACCCATAAGAACATAAGAGAGGCCAATGTTGGATCAGGCCAGTGGCCCATCCAGTCCAACCCTCTGTCACACAGTGGCCAAAAACACCAGGTGCCCTCAGAAGGTCCAGCAGTGGGGGCAGGAAGCCCTCTCACTTTTGCCTCTCCCCCCCAAGCACCAAGAATACAGAGCATCACTTGTACCAGACTGAGAGTCCCTGTTTGCTTCCATTTCTTGGCCCTTTCCCCATCAGCATGGAGAGTACACAGGACACCAGGAAAAGTAAGATACACCCTCCACTTTTTCTTATTTCCCTCTCTCTCTCTCTTGCTACAGCTCTCCCCCCCCCCCTCTGCTCTGCTAACCCCAGCTGCTGGATCTAGCTTTGAGGGTGCCAACCTCCAGGTGGGACCTGTGGATCCCCCAGAATTACAGCTCATCTCGAGACTATAGAGACCAGTTCCCCCGGATGAAATGGCTGCTTTGGAGGGTGGACTCTGTGGCACTGGACCCCACTGGGGTCCCTGTCCTCCCCAGGCTCCACTTGCAAATCTCCAGGAATTTCCCCACTGGGGTCTGGCAACCCTATCAGACTGGCTTGGAGCCTTCCTCTTGACTCTCTGAGTCCTGGAGCATCTCCACGCTTTTGCATTCAATCCCCCCCCCCAGGGGGCGGGTGGCATAGCTTCCTTTGGCCGCACACACACACACACACACACACACACATTGCAAGGAGTCTCTCTCTCTCTCTCCTCTCCCCTCCCCCATTGCAGCAGGCGTCAGGGAGGGGGCAGGTGGTGGTGTCACTTCTTTTGGCCGGCCAGCTGGCCAGCTGACACACACACACACACACACACACCCAAAGAAAATAAAAGTTCCTTCGGAGCCTGGAGGTTCCAGGCAGCTCTTTTCGCGCTCGGAATTCTCCTCCCCCCCCCCCACCCTCGGGCAACTTCTAAGCAGCAGTTGCTAACCCAAAGAGAACTCCAAAGGTTCTGAAAATTGCTCCCCCCCAACTGCTCTGAGCCCCCGCTAGCCAGGCAGGACAGTCGGGCACACAGCAAAGAAGCAGCAGAAGGCATGGCTCCCCGTCTCAGAGAGGCTCCGCTGGCGGCACACCAAAGTCAGGCGTGTGGGGGGGGAGCACCAATGCACCCCTTTCCCCTCTCCTTTGAGACCAGGGGCCTCTCTGGACGAGATAGAGGCTCTCCCCCCACACACACCCAGCGGGCATGGCTAAGGCTGGGGAGGAGAAAAAACAAGATAGCTCGCCACCACCACCAGTAGCCAGCCTCCCGTCCCACCACCCTTTGACTTGCCTGCTATAGCCGCCCCAACCCCATTGCTCCCTGGCAAGGCGGCAACCAACCGACCACCCATGGGCTGGCCCCACTCGCCTTGCAGTTGCAGCTAGAATCCGGCTGTGTTTGTGTGTGTGCAGTGCACAGTTCAGGCTTTTGTTGTGGGAAACAGTGTCGAGGTAGGCGCACAAGCACTGCACGTGCTCCCTTACAAACTCCAGAGTGCTCTGATGCACGCGGCTGCAAGAGGGCAGGCTTTTGGAGAGGGAGGGAGGGAGAGAGGGGGCAGGGCAGCCGGAAACAGGCAGCAGAAGGACTGGACTGCTCCCTTGACTCCTGAGTGCTCCTGAGAGGCTTCAAGAGGGCGAGCTTTTGGCGAGGGAGAGGGGGTGGGGCTGAAGGCCTAATCTGCGCCCTCAGGCCCACGCACTCATAGGCGATCATCTAGTGAATGAACTGGCCCTGGAATCGGAAGACAGGCAGTGGCGGCAAAAACACCCGGCGGGCCGGATAAATGTCTTCGGCGGGCCGCATGTGGCCCGCGGGCTGCAGTTTGAGGACCCCTGGCTTAGAGGGAACACTGCTCATAATACAACACCTATCTCATGGAACAACATTCACCTCAGCAAACATCTGACTGTACAAGCAAGCCCCTATTTGACTACTCCTTTCTATTGCATTTATAAAGTTCTATACACTTTTGAACCAGTGCCTGACATTTCCCCCAAAAGCACTTTCCTGGGGGCAGGGGTCATTTCATAGAAAAAGAGGTGCTCATTAGCATAAATCATTAGTATAACTTATTTGCCTATGCTACACCACCTGACATCACTAGAAGTATGTCAGAAGGCAAGAAAGAAAGGAGGGAGGGAGGGAGGGAGGGAGAGAGAGAGAGAGAGAGAGAGTGAGGGAGAGAGAGAGAGAAAGAAAGAAAGAAAGAAAGAAAGAAAGAAAGAAAGAAAGAAAGAAAGAAAGAAAGAAAGAAAGAAAGAAAGCTGGCAGAGAGGGGATTTATTTATTTATTTATTTTTGATATTTATATCCTGCCCTACCCGCCAACGGCGGCTCACGGCAGCTCACAACAACACACACTACAATACAAAAAGTTCATAAAAACGTTAAAACATATAAAACAAATTATCTATATAGACAGCATACCTTCAGCTCAATATATCCTAACAGAGCCCAGATGTAATCCTTGTAGACGGTCATAGTAGCTTGACGGATAAGATCGAATAGTCGGGCCAGGGCCACGTTGGAAATATTAGGCAACCACTACTTGAATGCCTGGTGGAAGAGCTCCGTCTTACAGGCCCTGTGGAATTGTAATAGATCCCGCAGGGCCCTGATGTTATCCAGGAGCTCATTCCACCAGTGCGGGGCCACCACAGAAAAGGCCCTGGCCCTTGTAACCGCCAACCGAGCCTCCTTCGGCCCTGGGAGGACCAGACGGTTTTGGGATCCGGACCGAAGTGCTCGCTGGGGCACATATGGAGAGAGGCGGTCCTTCAAGTAGGTAGGCCCCAGGCCATATAGGGCTTTATAGGTAAGTATCAGCACCTTGAACTTTATCCGGTATGCTATAGGCAGCCAGTGCAGTAATTTTAGGGCGGGCTGGATGTGCTCCCTCACAGGAAGACCCATCAACAGCCACGCCGCTGCATTCTGCACCAGCTGCAGCTTCCGGATTTAGCACAAGGGCAGCCCCAAGTAGAGAGCATTGCAGTAGTCTAATCTTGAGGTGACCAATGCATGGATCACTGTAGCCAGTTCATTACATTCAAGGA
Source organism: Lepidodactylus listeri (assembly GCA_029233225.1). NCBI lineage: Eukaryota > Metazoa > Chordata > Lepidosauria > Squamata > Gekkonidae > Lepidodactylus > Lepidodactylus listeri. Next base: position 55,793,683 of record JARCFY010000006.1, read on the forward strand.
AGGGAACCAACTGTTTGATCAGCCGAAGATGATAGAAGGCTGACCTCGCAGTGGCTGCTACCTGGGCCTCCATCATTAACGAGGGGTCCAGGAGCACTCCCAAACTCCTAACCTCCGATGCTGGCACCAACAGCACCCCCTCGAAGGCCGGGAGAGGGATCCCTACCCCTGATCCGCTCCGACTCAGGCATAGGATCTCCATCTTCATCGGATTCAATTTCAGTCAACTCTGCCTGAGCCAACCAGCCACGGCCTGCAACGCCAGGTCCAGATCTCCTGGTTCGGAGTCAGACTGCCCGCCCAACAACAGATAGAGCTGGGTGTCATCTGCGTACTGATGACATCCCAACCCATACCTCCGGGCAATCTGGACAAGGGGGCGCATATAGATGTTAAACAGCATAGGGGAAAGCACAGCTCCCTGTGGGACACCGCAAGTCAGCGGATGTCTTTGGGAGAGCTGTTCCCTTACCACCACCCTCTGTCCCCGATTTTGGAGAAACGAGGAAAGCCATTGTAAAGCTAACCCCTGGATCCCACTATCGGTGAGGTGGCGGCACAGTAGCTGATGGTCGACCGTGTCGAACGCCGCCAACAGGTCCAACAACATCAGCACCACTGTACCGCCTCGGTCCAGGTGCCTCTGGAGGTCATCTGTAAGGGTGACCAGCAATGCTCCCTCTAAGCTGTGCGGTCTTGTGAGCAAAAATTCTACTTTGTGAGCTACCAGCATTAAAGTTGTGAGTGAGCAGTTTGGCTGCTGCATACATTAAATTTGCTCTGAAGCCATCCTGCCTGAGCTAAGACAAAAATGTGTGAGCTGGAGGCTAAAAAACTGTGAGCTAGCTCACACTAATTCAGCTTAGAGGGAACACTGGCGACCAGCACTGTCTCCGTCCCATGGCCTGGTCGGAAACCGGATTGGAAGGGATCTAACACAGAGGTGTCATCCAAAAAGCCCTGCAACTGGTCCGCCACCACCTTCTCGATTAACTTACCCAAATAGGGTAAGTTAGATACCGGTCAGTAGTTGCCTAATTCGGCCGGATCTAATGATGGTTTTTTTAGGAGGGGGCGTACCACCGCCTCCTTTAGGGCACTGGGGAACACCCCTTGTGCAAGGGGTGTGTTAATGATCTCCCCAAGTGCCCCTCATACCCGCTCATGGCTTGCTTTAATTAGCCATGATGGGCACAGATTGAGACCACAGGTGGTTGGACGGACCAGAGAGAGCAGATTGTCAACCTCTTCCAGACAGAGTGGACTGAAATAATCCAAAATATGACCAGAAGACGTGCTTGGAGCCTCAAGTTCTGCTACTGTATCAACTGTGGCAGGGAGGTCTCGGCAGGATAGCTGCTAATCAGAGCCTCAGAAATACCACTATTTTGGGAGGATCACTTCAGTGGTGGCTGAAGCCTTCAGAAGGCTGGTCGGAGGAACAAGGACTTTTCCAGGGGATGGGGTCATTTTGCTGCAGCCGTGACACAAGCAGGCATTCCTCCTTGGGGGGGGCTGGCACCAACTCCCAGAGCTGAGCTCCTGCTCGAAATGACCCCTGCCTGGGGGCATCTTTTTTGGGTGGCCATAGCTTGGACCCCCTAAATCCAATCTGCACATAACTTGGAAGGCATGTAGATGAGCATCAGGGGGAGGTCTCCTATGAGTTTGATGTCTCTACCTTTACGGGGTCCATTCTATACATTCCTGAACCTGCACCGGTCATTTACCCAGAAAGTACTTTCCTGGGGGCACCTTCTTGGAGGGGTCATAATTCGAACCCCGTAAATCCAATCCTTACAAAATTTGGAAGGCAGGCAGCGGAGAGTAAGCCAAACATACCCTGCAGGCTTGGAGTATTCTACCACATCACAAACCAAACCAGTTCATTTGGTGCCTAAAAGATCATAATGGTTCATGCCACAAACCATGAAATGAACCGCATTTCCCCAGTTAATATCCATCCCTAGTGTCAGCTGCAAACTTGACTGTTACTCTGCTCACCTCCAGTTCCAGATCATCTATGAAGAAGCTAAACCAGGCAACACTGTGGATTATTTATGAACAAGCTAGACTAGGAAACACTGTGGTTCTGAACACCAGCCTAAGACCAACTTCACATATTAAATTTTAAAGCTAAGCACCAGCAAGTTGAATTGGAACTGGAAACAAATATGGAGCCAGTAAAGGAACTTTAAAGTAGGAATAATACAGTCCCCTTTACACCAGACAAAATTTCCCATCCTGTGCCATAAATCAGCTGCGACTTGACAGCATTTTCCACCACCACCAATTCCTGAAGGGGTAGCCATGTGTGACACCCCTTGTTCACTTACACAGAGTTTAAAAAAAAAACAACCATGGGGGAGATTTCCCCCCAACTAAAAGATCATTCTCTGCACAAGCACAGTGAACATACTTACCTTCCGTGATACCCATTCTCCACCCACACAGAGTGCTTACCACATTCAACAGCCTCTCTCTCTCAGGTTCAGGGGAAGGACGTCACATTCACCACCCTTCTTATCTCTTTTAAAATCTACAGAGACCCATGACCACTTTTAGGGGCTGCAGTGGCTCAGAGGTAAAGACACTGAGTTGCAGACTGGAAGGTCGGTAGCTTGGCAGTTTGAGACCCTATCGCCACATGGCAGAGTGAGCTCCCGTCTCTGGCCCCAGTTCCTGCCAACCTAGCAGTTCGAAAGCAAGAAACTGCAAGTAGATAAATAGGTACTTTGGTGGGAAGGTAATAGGGTTCCATGTGCCTTGGCATTTAGTCATGCCGGCCACAGGACCATGGAGAAGTCTTTGGACAGGTCTTTGAAGTCTTTGGCTTAGAAACGGAGATGAGCACCACCCCCTAGAGTCAGATTCTACTGGCTTTCAAACAAGGGAAACCTTTACCTTTATGACCACTTCATACCTCAAGTCCTCTCTCTTACTCCCAAAGACATCCACAGACAGGGTAGCCTAGCTTCCTTCAATAACAAGCCCTCACTCACACAGAGTTATTGGGGTTGGGGCTCAAACACTGTTCCATTCACATGCTGCCACCATTTATTCTTCTTTATTATTTATTTATTATTTCAATTTATATTCTGCCCTTCCCACAAGTGGGCTCAGGGTGGCTCACAACAATTAATTTAATACTATCTTAAAATAACTCAAACAGGCAATAAATAGCAATATTAAAACAATACAATAAAACCAATTTATAACATTTAAAGTGGGCAGTGCAATATATTCAGTTTCAGTTCCTACAGCTGGGAAATGAGTGGGCCAGCACCAAGCCTTAGTGGTCTCATGCAACTGCAATGGGGGGGCCAGCTGGTATATATCCTATAATATGTATATGTCACCCAAGATATTAAACTGTGTCTGTTTTTTTCTCCTAGACACACAGCCTATAGGGTTAAACAAAACAAAAAGTTAACTTTTATTTACTTTATTAACATAACATAACACTGGGGAAAGTACAGGGTTGTCAAGCCCCCAGTCCAGCCAGGGTTTTCCCCAATTTTGGGGGCTTCAAACCACCACCGGCCAGCTGGCTGGCAGGGGAAGCCCCACCCCCAAACACAGATGTCACTGTACAACATTAGTGTCATAATGATGTCACCCAGAAGTACCATTATCACGTTGCCAATGTCAGGGGTGCTGCTATAGTTTTTGGGCAAACTCTGTGGTTTTGAGGGCAACGTGATGACATCACTTCCAGGTGACATCATCATGGTGCACACACCAGAAGATCCCAGACAGCCGACTGGAGCCCCCCACTGGCAGCAAGGTAGGACCTGGCAACCCTAGGAAAGTAAGGTATAAGTAACAACATTTCACTTCCATTGACCTTTTGAACTGAGATCCTATTCCTGCAACTGGGATCCTTTTGTTACAAATTGACTATTTTCAGCTTACTTTAAGCAGCTCTTCCACACAGCTTCACTTAGGCATCTTCCTTTTCCTACCTCAGATCCCAAGCTGCCAACTGCCCCTGCTGCTAATGCCTAATTGCCATCCGTAACTGTCATTTTCCCACTCCCCATCTCTCAACATTCCATCAGCTCTCATTGGTTGCTCTTAGAGAGAACCTTCCCTGTCTGTCACACCTTCCTTCTGCAGAGCTGGAAGCAAGGGTGTCCAGGAGCCACTCCAGGCTGGGCCACAGTGGTGGCAGTGTCCTGAAATGGCTCCAAGCATGGAGTAGCTTCCAGACACTGCCACCACCAGGCCCAGAATGGCTTCTGAGGCCTGGTCAAGCAGGGCTCATTGACAGGGAAGGAGAGTGGGATTCCCCTCTGCAAGGTAAGGAGGGGAGGATGGAAGGAGGTCAAGGGAGGAGGAAAGTGAGGTAAGGATGGGGAAGAAAGAGGGATGGGGGCATTGACAAGAAAAGGAGGGGGGAGAAAGAGGGCAGATTGTCAGAGAAGGCGAGGGGGAGAAATAGAGGGGGAAAGATTGACAGAGACAGAGAGGGGGAGATAGAGGAGAGAAGATTGTTAGAGAAGGAGGGAAATAGAAGGAAATGAAGGGTGCCTAGGATGCATCCTCCTCTCAAGGTTCTTGTGCATCCCCACTTGTAGGATTCTAAAACTGATGGCATTTTCTTGAAGAATACAAATGAATGTATTTCAAATATTTGCTCACAGTGCATAGTTGCACTTGGTCTACTGACTACACTCAAATAACAATAACAAGGCATCTTCGGTAAAGTACATTTCTGAGGTTTTGCTATCACAATTACTAGCATCTTGTCCTGACTGGTGGCACACAGTAAGCACACAGAGTCATAGGCGTTAACTTCAGGGGGGCTGGGGAGCTGGAGCCCCCCCAAACATTTCCAGGACGTGCTGAGCCTCCCTGAGAGACAATGGCCTGTAATGTCTTTGCCCCAGACCCCACCCCACCCCACCCCACCCCACCCCAGGAAATTGGAAAGTCTACACCCTTGCACACAGTTAGTTTCTCAACATCAAAACACAGCTCCGAGGTTCAAGCACAGGTTAGGCAACACTCACAGCTTCAAATCCAAATGGGGATATACAAGCAAGGTTTCTACAATACAGGCCAAGGTCAGGGACGAAGAAATCAATCCAGAACATAAACAGCAAAGTCAGTAACTAACAGTGTTGCTTTTAAGCTCCCCCCACCCCCACATACACACACTGTTAACCACCTGCATTGCATCATGCACCTGCCGGCTGCCTCCATCCAGGTCCTGCAAATACTCATCCTCATTGTTGCAGCTGGGCCAGTGCTGTGCTGCCAGATGGGCACTGTGCCTTCTGGCTTGAAGGTCTCTCCTAATCTTCTTCTGACAGCATTCCTGAGGCTCTGATGATGAGGGGGGTGAACCGACTGGCAACTGGCTCCCTCTTGCCAGCCCAGGGTTGGGAGGCTGAGGGGCCAATGTCCTGGTTCCTGGCTGAGAGTCTGTATCTGGCCCCTCAGAGACTGCCTCCTCCTGCAGTACCTCTGCCACTGGCTGTGGGCTTGGGTCAGGTATGCTGACCTCCTCTTCCTCAGAGGAGTCCTTTGTGTCCCTTTGCTCTGCTGAGCTTGACTGGTCCATGAACCATCATCAGCTGTACTAGAATAATTAGTTTTTAGAATAATTTATGTTTGCAGTCTCCTAGTCCCATAAACAGTGATATGAGCGATCGTTTCAGACTGCAGTCAACATGTATTTCAGTGTAATGTCACAAAAGCACTGACAGCACTTACGTGCTTGCATTGGACAAACAAACGCAGAATTTTTTTTCCTCCCATGGAATGCAGATATTTAAAGAGCAGTCAGGCAATACTATTTGCTTTTGCTATAAAATGCCTACATTTGCTTGCTATACTGTGAGAGCAAAAGCACTGTAATGATGCAGAGAAAATTTATGCCAACACAGTTTATATCAATATCACCTAATTAAAGAGAAACAGTGCACAGGAACTTGATTACAAACATTCATTCTTTCCTTCTCAGGCACAAGGTCTACAGACAAATTAAAGGACAAGTAAATATCAATACATCATGCACAAGGGAAAATATCTATTACAATACTTAAGGCCTTAAGTAAAGAAGAAACATTTATTGTAATAGATATTTTCCCTTGTGCATGATGTATTGATATTTACTTGTCCTTTAATTTGTCTGTGGACCTTGTGCCTGAGAAGGAAAGAAAGGAAGTTTGTAATCAAGTTCTTATGCACTGTTTCTCTTTAATTAGGTGATATTGATATAAATTGTGTTGGCATTAATTTTCTCTGTATCGTTACAGTGCTTTTGTACTTTTGTAGTTTATTACTACGGTTATTGCCTTTGTTGTATACTGTGAGAGCCACACCAGGCTGTTAATCATGTGACAGTGTGTCACCCTAAGCAAACTTTTATACACTACGCACAGAAACCCATGATTCAGGTAATGCCATCTGCTAATCCAGTTGGGGCATATTATGTCATTATCTTTAATAAAAAGAGGTTTAACAATAAGCAGTTTGGTTAGTATATAATAGGCACGGGGCCAGAGGCACCCATACTTTGATGCAATCTGCATGTTGCAAATAAAGGTTGGGTTTGTCTCAGCCCTCTGGTGCAGATCTCTGCAAATCATCAGTGTACTATGAAGCAAATGATACATGCTGTCAGTTTTGAAAATAGTTATGTTAAGCTTTTTAATGCTATTGGCTATCCTTAATATTGTACAGAGTAATGCTTAAACCCATCCTGTACTCACTCTAATTCTTTCCCTTCTCTTTTGTTGGTGCAAATATTTCCTTTCCAAATTAATTTATTTTGGATAAATTCATTTCAGCTGTCATTTTGACAGGCACAGTTTCAAAAGGTTCAGGAATGTATAGAAAAAATACTATGCAAGCTAGAGACACCAAACTCACAATGGGCCTCCCCCGTATACTCCTCTACAAGCCTTCCAAGTTTAGTGTCTCTGGCTTGCACAGGATCTATTCCAGTGATGGTGAACCTTTTAGAGACCGAGTGCCCAAACTGCAACCCAAAACCCACTTATTTATCGCAAAGTGCCAACACGGCAATTTAACCTGAATACTGAGGTTTTCATTTTAGAAAAAACAACTCATACATTAACATCTTTTGTCTTAAAAGAAAAACACAATAACAGAGCTTTCAATGATACAAACAACTTTTTATTGAAAGGAAAAAGTTTGCATTTGGCATGCTTTTGAACAATTAATGTGATTTTTGCTGTCCAATCTTGCGAACTATGTGCTGGGGCGATGCCATGTGTGCCCACAGAGAGGGCTCTGAGTGCCACCTCTGGCACATGTGCCATAGGTTTGCCACCACTGATCTATTCTATACACTTCTGCTGTATAGCATTTTGACAGGCACAGGTTCAGGAGGTTCAGGAGTATATAGAATGGATCCTGTGCAAGTTAGAGATGCCAAATTCACAGGGGATCTCCAGCAGACTTGTCTCTACCTGCCCGCCAAGTTTGGTAAGGCTTGGATTTATGGGGTCCAAGTTATGTCCCCCCCCAGAAGGTGCCCCATGAAAGTGCTTTCTGGGAAGAAGACTGCCTTCCATTTCCATAGAAAGCACTTTCCTGGGAGCACCTTCTTTTTGGGGGGGGGGGGCTGTAACTCAAATCCCATAAATCCAATACTCAAATAAGTACCTGAACTTCAGGATTTTAACATGAAATTGCTATGTAAGACTCCATGGATAGATAATCTAGCAACAACAACAAAACTCAAACCCCATAAATCCAGTACTCAAATAAGTACCTGAACTTCAGGAAAGCTGATTTTAACAAAAAAAATTGCTATGTAAGACTCCATGGATAGATAATCTAGCAGAGAAAAGGATCCAAAATGGGCAGAACTACCTGCAAAGAATGATACTAAAGGGACCATCACAAACAATGCCAATGACAAAGAAAAGTGGGAGATGCCACAAGAAGCTTTTGTGGGTACAAAAAAAGCTAAATGACAAGGTGAAAATCAAAAAGAACATGTATAAGACAAGGAAGGAGGGACGAGGCACTAGGAATGTTTACAGACAAGGAGCCTGGACTTGTAGGGACAGTGTTAGGAAAACTAAAGCTCAAAATGCCCTCAAAATGGTAGGTATGAAATAAGAGTAAGGTAACACTGCTCTGTGAGGATGGCAAAGTTTCCATGTTTCAGATCTCTGACAAAATAAGGAGCCCTTGAACAGGACACAGGGACACAGCAGCAAGGACAACAGCAGAAGGAGACTGTCAGTGATGGAAAGATCTGTGGAGGAGAGAAAACTGCATGGAAGACTGTGTCTGTCAGGAGAAGGAGATTCAGGGGCAAAGTAAAGGAGAAGCATCCCCAAGTCCACAACTGCACCATAAGAGCTCAGCTCTGGCCAGAGCCCCTGCAGTGTGAGGTGATGGAGAAAGGGCACCTACATTCTTCCCCTTTGCCATTTTTCTGACTTGAAACAGTGCTGAGGGTATTGTTTGCCTCCTTGCCCCTGAGTGCTCTTTCAGGTGGGCCAGTGCTTCTTCCCCCTACATTATGGTTGTCCCAACCAGAATTGGGCCCCAGCAGCACTATTAAAAGAAGTTCTCAAGTGGGACTCAGGAATGCCATCTCACCCAGTTTGGGCTGCAGAAGACATTATGAATCAAACTACAAACACTGCATTCAGGCGTTTTCAGCAATAATGTCTCTGAGGATCCAGATGGTGATTGGTTACAGCAGGCTAAACTGTGCATCAGAGAATCCTCTCACCCCTCTCAAGTGATCCAACCACCATCTACAGAAAGAGGCACAATTCAAAGAGATGGTTCTTTTAAATCCTGGAATGCCTTGAGATCAGGGCACTTGAAGGACTGCCTCACCCTGTATTGCCCAGCCCACCAGTTCTCTTCTGAAGCACTGTGGTCTGTTTTCACCCTTCAGAGGTGTGGTGGGTGGTGACCAGAAACAGGACATTCTCAGCAATGGCACCACATTTCTGGAATGTCCTCCCCCATGAGACTCATCTTGCATTCTTCTGGGTGACAGGCTAAAATATTCCTTTTTACCCAGGCTTTTAGTTGAGGGATTTATCTGTTATCTTTGAGAAATCCTGGAGGTGGCATAAGTAGTTACAGGCAAACAGTCACTGCCAGATGTAAACTGCAAACCTCCCTGCGGTGAGGGCTTAATTCCAGGGAGGGAAGGAAAGAGACCCTCCTCCCCAACAACCCCCACCCCTCTCCATAGCCTCCAAGTTCTCATCCCAGCACCCCAGAAGCTGCCATGAGGAGAGCAATCTGGCCAACCACCACAAAGAGAGTAAAACCATGACCACTACCATAGCAAACACCCACAGAAAGACAGGCTGAGGCAGGTATCTGAAAATCTAGCAATCTGTGGCTTTGATCTAACTGATGAACAAAAGGCAGATTTTATGCTTGGGACTTTGGGGGAAGACTTTTCTGCATTTGTGAACATACAGAGTCAAAGCCAAAAGACACAAAAACTTTCAATCAGGCACTAAAAGAATTGCAGAAAGAATGCGCAGAATGGCTTATTGAATTTGAATCACTGAATGGCTCAAGTTACATTTCTAGAAAGAACTTGAAAGAGTAAGTCCCACCAAGAGAAAGGGAGAAAAACCAGATGCTGTGTTGCTTTAAGTATGACAAAGGGGGCCACTTAGCAAAGGACAGTAGAGAGCCACCAGCCAATATGCACAATTCTAAGATGCACAAGAACAGCACACAAGCAATAAACAAACAGAGAAGTAATTTTAAGAATCAAAAGCATGATGGTCCTAATGCAGCATACAAAGGAAAGCATTATTTAATAATTGACCAGAAATGCTTTATTTATGATGATGCTGAATCAGAATCAAAACAGAATAAGTGGCTAATAGACAATGGAGTATCTAGTCACAGCACACACTGCAAAGATTTCTTTGATTAACTTAATGAAAGTGAGAAAAGAGAAATAAAAAATGTTCATGGTGAATGTATACATATTCAAAGCATAGGTAACGGCACCTTATGCTGTAGCACACCTCACAAAAATTTCTTAAATGAAGTTGTTCATGTACCTGAATCAAGCTGTTATGTACCTGAATCAAGCTGCAATTTATTGAGTGTGTCTACAACAAAGGCTTTGGCATGTGTTTTGGAAAGGATGTACTAAAAGCAATAACAGGATTGCCCACTGGAAACTATGGGAGAGGCTTGCCCATTGGAGATAATGGAAGCCAGGAATGCCAATTGACTTGCATGGCCTCCATCAAAATACATTGCAACAGGAATAGATTTTCCATTAAAGTCTCTGGGCCCAGAGACTACTCTGGGACTGGAATGACAGCCCCCAGAGTGGAATGATGGTCCCTAGCAATAGAATTTGTGCTCTGGGACTGGAGAGACAAGTCACGGGGTGGAATGACAGCCCCTGGGAATAGGCTCAGTGCACTGGGACTGGAACGAAAGCTCCCAGAGTGGAATCACAGCCCCTGGGAGTAGCAGAGGTGTTCTGGGACTGGAATGACAGGGTGCAGAGTGGAATGACATACCCTAGGGAGAGAATCAGCGCTCTCAGGAAAGGACAGCCCCCAGGAAAGGACAGCCCCCAGAGTGGAATGATGGCTCCTGGGAGTAGAGTCAGTGCTCTGCAAATGGAATCACAAACCATAGAGAGGAATGCAATACTTTACATTTTAATTAATATTTCTGGAAGGTGTGCAGCTATCACCAAATCAGCTCCACCTCAGTAATTATCCTGCCTGTCAGGTCCTCAGTTTCCTTATAAACTCATGAGGTTGATGTCAGCCACCTCCTCTGTTGTCAAGTATAAATCTTTCCCTTGTCCTCCTTCCAGTTCCAGTGTCCAGTTCTGCTGCCTTCCTAACCCCCATGTTCCCATTATGTGCCACATCCTGCCTGAGTTCCTTGCACAGTTTTGTTGACCACTGATGCAGAGCACCCCCTCCATAGTCTTTCTGTGAAAAATTACATCCCATACTCTAGGTTGTGGATCCCCAACCTTTTTGAGCCTGTGCACCTTTGTAATTCTGACAAAGCATGGTGGGTGCAGACACAAAATGACTGCTGCAGGAGGCAGAGCCAGCCAGGAAAGGGTAGCCACAGTGCACCTTCAGTCACATGGTGAAGATCCTTGAAATGTAGTGGCCGCTGCCGCCAAAGGAATGTTTTTAAAAATCTGTGATCACAACAACACTGTTTGTGATCCCAGTTGCAGAGCACTGAATCTACTCTTTGGAGCCATCATTCCACTATGGGGGCTGTCATTCCAGTCACAGAGCACTGAGCCTATTTCCAGGGGCTGTCATTCCACTCTGGTGGCTGTCGTTCCAGTCCCAGAACACTTCTGCTACTCCTAGGGGCTTTAATTCCACTGTGTAACCTGTCACTCCAGTCCTAGAACACAGATTCTGTTCCCTGGGGCTGTCATTCCACTCTGTGGCTGTCATTCCAGTCCCAAAACCATTCTGTTTTCCCAGGGGCTGTCATTTTACTCTGGGGGCTGTCATTCCAGTTCCAGAGCACAAATTCTACTGCTAGGGACCATCATTCTACACTGGGGGCTGTCATTCCACTCCCAGAGCACTGAGCCTATTTCCAGAGGCGGTCATTCCACCCTGCAACCTGTCATTCTGGTCAGCACAGAATCTATTGCTAGGGACCATTATTTCACTCTGCAACCTGTCATCCCAGTCCTGGAGCACAGATTCTGTTCCCAGTGACTGTCATTACACTCTGTGCCCTGTGCTGTCATTCCACACTGCGCTCTGTCATTCCAGTCCCAGAATGCTTCTGGTGATTCCAGTCCCAGAGCACTGGGCCTATTCCCAGGGGCTGTCATTCTACTCTGTGACCTGTCATTCCAGTACCAGAGCACTGTTTCTATTGCTAGGGACCGTTATTCCACACTGCACTCTGTTATTCCTGTCCCAAAATGCTTCTGTTACACCCAGGGGTGTCACACCAGTCCCAGTACACTTCTACTTCTCTCAGGGGCTGTCATTCCACTCTGTAACCTATCAATCCAGTCCCAGAGCACTGAGCCTATTTCCATTGGCTGTCATGGGTCCCCCCACCTTGGTCTCCTGGCAAGTACAAAAACGGCCTCAGCACATGGGGCAGCCCAGTCCTCAGACCCTGCTGGTCTACTGTGTTCCTTCGTGCAAGACTTTCATTAGGCCACGGGACTCTGTTTGCGCAACCCAGTGCCAGATAACTGTGGCCCAAGTAATAACCTTTCCGTCCTCTCCCCCCTCGCATCAATTGGCCACGGGGAGTGCCGGGGCCAGGTTACGTAGGGAGCACCCTCAACTGCAGCCTGAGCGCCCATGCATGCCTGTAGTCTAAAGGGCCGCTCCGCTGTTTAGTCTGGAGGCGACGCATGGACTGGGCGTGAGGGGCGGAGAAATGGATGCTGGTTCTGGAGACTTTTTATTCTGGGGAGCCCAAATCGCTCGCCTTAGTCTCCACAGGGACCGTCGAAGAGTCGCCAGCGCAGTAAGTGAGGGACGCAGCACTGTCCCGCCCATCATCTGCTGCCGCCCATCAAGGGCGTAGACTTTCCAGTTTCCCAGGGGGGCTGGAGCTGGGCCAGAGAGATCACAGGCCATTGTCACTATGGAGGTGGAGCCATGTGGGATTTAGGGAGGGGCTCCCCAGAGCTTCTAAATTTGCAGAGTGGAATGACTCTCTAGCACACAGAGGTGTCAAACTCATTTGTTACAAGGGCTGGATCTGACAGAAATGTCACTTTGTCGGGCCGGGCCATGTGTGCCATAAAATGTAACACAAGGTACCCAAGATGATTTCAGATGCTGAATAGCAATAGCCAGCTTGATCAGATTGATATGCAGAGGGGTAGTAGGAGTAGAGATATCGGCACTGGTAATGAACCTAGGTCTCAGTTTAGTACAAGAGGATTCAGTCCAGGAGGATGCAAAGAATAAATGGAAAAAGTCTGAAGAAGTGAGCAGCAGCTCATAAAAGCACATACCCAACCATAATTTTGTTAGTCTTTAAAGGTACTACTGGACTCTTACTTTTTCTACTGCTGTTACAAACCACAGCATTCAAAAACCAGTGGGGGGACATTTTAACCTTCCAGGACATTCAGTTGCTGACCTAAGAGTAGCAGTTCTCTTACAAAGGAATTTCAAAGGGAGATTAGAAAGAGAGACTGGAGAATTGCAGCTGATAATGGAGCTCAAGACAGTGCAAACTCCTGGACTGAATTGAGACTTGGGTTGTCCCTCTCATTAACAATGCCTGCTGTTGTCATATGGCATCTGAAATCACTTCACTCTCCAAGATATAAGGACAGATGGACTCCCATTCTAGCTGTATCTGAAGAAGTGAGCACTGACTCATGAAAGCTCGTATCCTGACAGAAACTTTGTTAGTCTTTAAGGTGCTGCTGGACTCTTGTTCCCTTTCACTAATAAGGAATGCAAGCTGTACTGTTAGGTTTCTTCCCCATCCTCATCTGTTAGAAATGGAAAAGGGAATCCATATCGCTCTCCCCCTTCCGACCACACACTTATTCCATCTCCAGGGGTTTTCAGAAAGCTACATACTCTTTTCCAATCTCACTTCAGTGCCAGTTCCTGTCCTCAGACTCACAGAGAGACCCAAACACACTCATTTTGGGTAGAATGACACCCCTCCCCTCCTCCACCTGGCTGTTGTGCATCCTATATGAAACAGGCAGATGCAAGCCAATGCCAGTGGTCTGCATCCACCTACTCACATGGCAGAACCAGAGCTTCCAGTTTCAACACTGGACCTGGGGATCCCCTGGAATTACAGCTCATTATCAGACTTCAAAGATTAGTTTCCCTGAAGAAAATGGATGTTCTGGAGGGTGGACTCTATGGCTGTGATCACGCACACTAAATAATCCATTTTCTATCCACTTTCAATGCACTTTCCAACTGGTTTTTGCCAGTTCACACACAGTAAAATCCAGTTGGAAAGTGCACTGAAAGTGCATTGAAAGTGGATTATTTAGTGTGTGTGATCATAGCCTATGGCATTGTACCCCGCTGAGGTCCCTGTCCTCCCCAGGCTCCACCCCCAAATCTCCAAGAGTTTCCCAACCTGTATCAGGCCACCCCTCTCCCCCATCCCCCATAGGTGGACAATCTTAGGGCGAACCTGGCAACCCTAACTAGGGATGTTTTAACAAGGGAGGGAGGGAGGAGAGAGGTGGAAAGAAAGTAAATAGATGGGAAGGCGGGAAGGCTTTGTGGCACCAAATTAGTTTTTAAAAGATCACAAAATTTCACTCAAAACAAACTGAAGGGGTTTTTCTCTCTCCTGGACTCACCAGCAAACAGGCAGGTAGGCAGAAGCCTCCATGTGGAAGCCAGCTCCTTCCCTCCCCCACTCCCCAAAGAACTCAAAATGAACTCAAGGGCTTTTTTCTGCACTGGGAAAGGCAACCAGCCAAGCCAGTTCAAGCTCCATGTGCATGCTGGCTCTTTCTCCCCTCCCCTGATCCTCCAGCATAGCTGCCCAGCCCACCCCCACCCCTGAAAACATACCCCCACCCCTGCTGCCCCAGCAAGCTCCAGTCCTCCTCCTTACCTTGGCTTTCTCTGCAGTCTCTGTGCATGGGAAATAGGCCTAAAGTCTGCCTGGGGGGTGGGGGATCCCCCGCTACAGGGGTCCCCAATCCGCCAGCCCAGATTCAGCCAACAGGGGAAAACCCACCCCCAAAGTTGTCCAGTCAGGACGACTGCCCCAGTGTGATCACATTGGGGACGCTGCCAGGGTGACGCTCTAGGCGATTGCTCTGGCAACGCCCCAATGTGATGATGTTACTTCCAGTGACATTATCGTGGTGCGTGCGCTTTGCACGCATGCCAGGAAGCTCCCAGACCGAGGAGGACTCCCCCCCACTGGCACCCAGTGAGTACTTGGCAACCCTAACAGGAAAGCAGGGAAGCCATGTGCAGCCTCCAGGCTCCAGCTGAACTGAGGGCTGCTGGGAGCCTGGGGATGGGGCTTAGCTTCCAGGAAGCAAGCCCCTGCCCTGCCTGACTTCCCTTCCCTTCCAGTCCCAACCCACCCCACAGAAAGCAGAGGGAAAAAACCCCTCTGCTTTCAACATGGGGGGATGTGCAAAGTTATGGTTACATCTGGGGGAGGCTCAGCACCTCCTGGAAAAGTTCAGGGGGGGCTCCAGCTCCCCAGCCTTCCTGAAATTGATGCCTATGCCACCTGTGCTCGGCGCCTCAGCGGGACTGTACAGAGAGACGCGCCCGCCAGTGTAGGCAAGAAGCACGGAGCGGCTAATCCCCCCCCCCCCGTGTTGTGATTGGCGCTCAGCTGCTCTTGCTGTTACGTTGTATTTAAGGCACCTATTAACCTGTACGGCTGCTCTATTGATTGAGGGAAAGGAAAGAAAGGACTTCCATAGCAGGGTGCTGGGAGGGTACAGCAAACTGTTATCTAGCTAATTTTTTTTAAACTACTTTTTAACATTCTGCTGGGCTACAAGAAGGTACTTCAAACTTATTCATGCACCTGAAGAAATTTCCAAGGCAAACATATGGAATGAGATTTTCAATAAACTTCTCAGGTGGGGCAGAGTAGCACTGAGAGTGAGGTGGTGTATCTTCCCACTGGCTGTTCCCTAGGCATGGCTGTGAACTAACAGAATTTTAATTGTTTATATATATTTTTAGGGGGGACAGATCCTTTCAGTAGAATCATGACCACGATAAGTAGCTTCTTTGAGACACTCAGATTTATAGTTTTGTTAATCTATTACTACATTGAGGCCTTCATTATGCACTTTTGTCATGCTCCTAAGAATGTTGCTGGGGAAATAGTGCTTATTACAGGATCAGCACATGGAACTGGAAAGCAGATGGCTTTAAATTTTGCCAGCCTTGGTGCCATTCTGGTCCTCTGGGATATTGATGAAGAATGTAACAAGGAGACGGCTGAACTTGCCAAAAGAAATTGAGCTTTAGCTGTTTATACGTACAAGTGCGACTGTGGCAAACGGGAAGAAGTTTATGCAGTGGCAGACCAGGTAAAAAATGCATAATTTGGTTATAAATTAGATGAGCTTTATATAATGACTAGGGGCAAGGCCCGTTGCAGGCAACAATGCAACAGGTGCTAGCAAGAGGAAGAAAAAGAAGGAAGGAAGCAATTGGCTTCATCTCAACTTCTTTCCCTCTTCCTCTCAGCTACCCCCCCCCCCCCGCACCCTTGCTGTCTCCCCCCCCCCCCCCGCCCAACAGAGCCTCTTTGTAGAGGCCATTGCATTTATTAACTGAGTGGGTGTCGGAGTGCATCTCTCTTCCTTACTTACTCCCGAGTAAAGAGGCTGTGCACACACACACATTATTAGGGCTAAAGCTGGGGCCAGCTCACCTATGTCTATTTTGTAGGCACCGCAAAAGGGCTTGCAGAGGGGCTGTCCCCCGTCATCAATTTTGAAAGCAAATAAATGCTTCCTCCTGTGCTTAGTCCCACCGTCTGCAGCTCTTCTCTCATCTCCAAAGCTAGAGAAATCCTCAGAGGTTGGTGCAGAGCAGTGGGGACCGAGAGTTGCTGCAAGCCAGCACTTAACAGATTTCCAGAACAAAGTTTGAGTCCAGCTGCACCTTTAAGACCCATGAAGTTTAACTGTAGGTAGCTTTTCATGGGCATGGACAGTGAACTGAGTGCAAGCTTCTATGCTGGATGTTTTCCTTTTGTTTCCCCACAAGCTGTTTCAATTGCAAAACTACTTCCCGTTTAACAGCAGCTAATTAGTTATCGTGGCCCACCGCCGCTTGGGACTCCCAAATTGGGAGTTGTAGTTCTAATTTCCTTTGCTATGGTTGCAGTAAAGCCAGCAGAGCACTACAACTCCCAACGTGCACCGCTCTGTGGGCGGGAGTGAGGCAACGCAAGGAGGGAATACAGCCAGTGGGCAAGGCTGCTGTTCTGAGTGACAGTTCTTGCAGCCAACGGATTTTGGCACCCCATGGAATCTTGCTGCTTTGAAAACAGCTTTATATATAAGAGAGATAATAATTGCAGTTACTAATGGATTAGAGTTATGAAAATGCCCTGATGGCCCAGGTGGAATTTTCAGGATAGAATTATGGGTGGGGTTTACACTTACTTAATATTAATTTCATTTTGCCATTATGTCAAAACTGTAAAAATAATTAAACATTAAAAAACCCAACAAAATCCAGAAATAGTACCAATCAGACACAAGTAGAATATACAGAACAGGCAATGAAACCCTAAATAACCAGATGTCAACTGGAAAAGTAATTTTTAATAACCATTTCATAAATCCAGGGGAGAGGTGACTTTTGCTACCTTTTGTGGGATATGATGCCTTCCACAAGGCTTTGTTCCCCTGATGTCTTAATTGCCACTGGGGTTCATATGGGGATACTTGGTCCTCCCAGTATGTAATCTTCAGGCCGTGAAGGGCTTTGACATTTACCCAACACCTTGAATGTGCCATAGGATATAATATTTGAGGGTGTGGAATCTGCTGGTAAAGTGATTTTTAACTTCCATTTCCCCTCTTTATTATGAAAAGTCAGGGCTCTTCTTGTAGAAAAAGCCCAGCAGGAACTCATTAGCATATTAGGCCACACCCCTGACAGCACAGCTCATTAATATATTAGGCCACACCCAATGTTCCCAGAAGTGTGGTCATCCAGCCACATCCACCTTTTGCTTCTTATTCTGTTTACCTTGATGTCAAAATAATGCTGTTAGTCAATTAAAAAATAAAATTTAATAGATATTAATAGATATATACAAAAATACATGTATTTATTTCACAATAGATTAAAAAGAAATATTGGCTCTTACAATAGCCTCATTTATCATTGATGTTCTACAATGACATCCAAAGATAACAAATATTGCATCTGACCAGATGCATTTTGGCCCAATTGGCCTTCTCCAGTGGTCAAACTAATAACATTGCAACATGGCTTCCAATGCTGCCTCTAAGCTGTAGAGTCTTGTGAGCAAAAATTCTACTTTTCTGAACTACTGGCATTAAAGTTGTGAGTGAACGATTTGGCTACTGCATACGTTAGTTTGCTTTGGAGCCATCCTTCCTGAACTAAGACAAAAATGTGTGAGGCAGAGGCTAAAAAACTGTGAGCTAGTTCACACTAACTCAGCTTAGAGGGAACACTGTTCCTGACATATTAATATAATATTTATCATAAACTGACCAAGATTAATTATGACGCATCAACACTATTAGGACTGATCAAACACTATAACCCTAACTTTCAGTGGATTGGAAACTGATAGAGATTCACTGGCTAGGTCAGTTCTCTTTAGATTCCCTCCCTATGGGAAAACCCTTCAAATAGAGCAGAGGGGATCCGGAGACACTTCTTTTAAGATCTGGGACACACATAAAGAGATCTTAGCCCCCAAGATTTCACTTTTGACAACCTTTATTGGGCAATCCTGGTTTGCATTGGCAGAGTCTCCCAATTCATTCAGAACCTGGAAAGAAAAAACTTACCCATTTCATAGACATCCTCCGAGGCTCATCAGTCATGGAGAAAGACTATCTGGAAGAAAAACACAACTGTACAATACATTGGTTCAAATATTTTCAGGTTAGACACTTAGCCAGATCTTCAGGAACATGATATAATCTAGTCAGACCTCTTACTCTTTGAATGCTGCTTAACATCAGACCAAACCATCTTCAAAACCTTGAGTTCAAAACTATACAAAGAACTTCTTCTGTTCCATACCAAACGCCCATTAAGCTACCAAGGTTCATGGCAAACTGAGCAGTTACATTCACAGATGAAGAATGGGAATGACCCCAACTTGTATTTAATGCATCATCACAAATATTTGTCCGTATCTCTCTATATAGTAATTGTGTTTTCCAGTGGCACTTTCCTGAATGTTCCACATGCTCCCAAATCAGTTGGCTCCCTAATCTGTCACTCAGAAGGTGTCCCTATCCACTGGCTGCATTGCCTGAGACCTACCCACAGAAGCAGCAAGCACCGAAATTCACCTTAGACAAGAAATTCACCTCAGAAGAGAAGCCAGTGCCTACAGCCACTCCATGCCGCTGCCTGTCCCAGTCCCTACCAGAGCCCTGATGGTTCCCCAAGGTAAGTAGGCAGCCGCACCTTCCCTGGCCCAGCCAAAGCTGGCCAGCTGAGGAAGTCTGGGAGAGCCCCCCTGCGCCTTCCCTGGTCCACCCGCCTAGGCGGCCAAGCCGGGGAAGGCCCTTAATGAAGCAGGGAGATTGGGTGAGCCAGGGTTTCACACCGGCTGTCTGTACTTAAAGGGGCTCCTTTTAAGTGCAGACAGCCGGAGGACCCTGCCTGCCCCCATCAGGTATGCGGGGCCTTTTCCATCCACCTGCCTGCACTTAAAGAGGCTCCCTTTATGGGCAGACAGCCAGAGGCCCCTGGCCACTCAATCTCCACTCAGAGATTGGGTGCACGGGGCCCTTTTGCACCAGCTGCCTGCACTTAAAGGGACTCCATTTAAGTGCAGAAAGCTGGAGGCTCCTGCCCACCCGATCTCTGAGTGGCAATGCCGCTTGGAGACTGGGTGCACAGCCCACAGCTGCCCCTCTCCCTCCTCTCTCTCAAGAGAGAAGGGAGAGGGGTGGCTGTGGGTGTTGGGTCCTGGGGGCTGGGCTTTCCCCGCCAGCCAGCTGGCCTGCGGCGGGTTAAACCCCCCCAAAAGTGAGTAACCTCTGCCAAACCGGGGGGTCTGGCAGCCCTGTTCCTTTTTCTCTTTCTGTCTTTCTCTCTTTGTCTTTCTGTCTCACTTTCTCTCTTTTTCTTACTGTTTTTTTCTCTGCCTTTCTCTCTGTCTCTCTCTCTGTATCACTCTGTGTCTCTCTTACTCTTTCCTTCTATCTTTCTGTCACTCTTTGTCTTTATTTTTCTCTTTTTCTGTCTCTCTCTTTCTCAGTCCATATTTTGTTTCCTTTGGTGCATAATGTCCCAGGCTTATCTGGTAAGCTTTCAACTGAATGGGAGTTTTGTTATGGATTTCAATCAGTCAAGAATCCCCTCCCCTTTTGCGCAAACCTTGCACTTATTAACAGCTGAACTGCTATTATATACTTTACCTGTTCCCAACCTATGCATTCGTTAGAGTTCACATCTTTCTAGAGCCTGTTGTATTGCTTTCACAATGAGCTTTACTGCTAGTTAACTGTGATGTCACTCTCAAGAGCAAGGTTGTTCTAAAAGTCCCTGGAAGGGGAAGAGCACCCTCTAGTGAGCAAGGCTTGACATTAAGCAAGTAGAAAGAATTAACGGGACAGTATTAAGGGAAGTTCAAAGAGGCAGCTACTATAAAAACAGGGCTAGTCCTCCCCTTGTGTTTTGGCAAAAACTACCAGTCACAGTGCTACAGTCACATCCCTTTTCCCTGTACATTTTCAGTAATGGGTGTCTCCATCCTTCACATTCCATTTTGCTTTCATCTCACATGTGGAGAGGGGTGTGCAGTAGTCTGTGACTCAATATATTTGTTTTACTTAATTTCTGTTAAGAGACATAAAAGGCATTGGAGGCAGTCTCTGTGTTCACTTTTCATACATAGGGGTGTGTGAAAAAACAGTCAGTTTGGTACTTATATGTTGTTCAGGATTAAACTTCAAGGCTTGGAAAGTGAATACACTCAAAGTTGGTGTAACTGATGTCAAATGTAGGGAAGTGTCAGGGTACAGGGCCTAACAGGGCTGCTACAGACAGGATATCCCTTCCAGGGATCTTCCTCCATCTCACCAACCCCCTCCTTCCCCCTGCCTTCTTCAGGTCTACATTAACTCTGGTTCTGGGGCCTCACTGGAGAGGGCCCTGAGCATTCTCCCTACCCCCCCAGGCAACACCGATGTATGGCCAAATTTGATTCCCAGATTTGATCACCAAATCTCCAGAAGTTCCCCAACCTTGATCTAACAACCCTAGCAAAAAGTTTATGGTGAGAATTACTTCTACCATCAAGTTTTGTCCAAATACCAAATTGTCCCCATATCATCAACAACTAGGATTGTCAGGTCTAACCCAGAAAATACCTGGAGATTTTGGGAAGTGGTGCTTAGCAAGAATGTGATGTCACTTCATGATGTCATACCCTGTGATATCACTCCCAGGAAAAAGGACAAGACACTATGATGTCCAACTTGGGAAATATCTGGGGACTTTGGGGGTGGAGCCAGGAGACTTTGGGGGTGGAGCCAGGAGAAAGGAAGTGACATCATTTTGTGATGTCACATCCTGTGATGTTCCTTCCACATGCTGACACATGAACTCATGAAGTTTCCTAATACTGAATCAGGCCATTAGTCCATCAAGGTCAGTATTGACTACTCAGACTGGTAGTGGCTCTCCAGGGTCTCAGGCTGAGATCTTTAATGTCACCTATTACCTGATCCTTTTTTAGCTGAAGAGGCTGATACCTCCTGCATGTCAAGCAGATGCTCTAGCACTGAGCAACGGCCCTACTGAATCCTTCCTCATCTCGGCAGAATATGAAGCACTGCTACACAAGTGCTAAATATGATTTTCATATCATAAGAACAGGAGAGAAGCCACAGTGGATCGGGCCAACAGCCCATCCAGTACAACACTCTGTGTCACAACAGTGGCCAAAAATACCAGGTGCCCTCAGGAGGTCCAGCAGCGGGGCCAGAACTCCAGAAGCCCTCCCACTGTTACCCCCCAAGCACCAAGAATGCAGAGCATCACTGCCCCAGACAAAGGGTTCCATTTAGACCTTGTGGCTAATAATAGCCACTGACAGACCTCTGCTGGATGGGGACAGAGAGAGAGAGACAGACAGACAGACAGACAGACAGAAAAAAGAAAGAAGGAGAGAGAGAGAAGGAAAAGAGCTGGCACAGGCACTTACTTCCATTTAGACCTTGTGGCTAATAATAGCCACTGATAGACCTCTGCTGGATGGGGACAGAGAGAGAGAGAGAGACAGAAAAAAGAAAGAAAGGGGGTGGGGGAGAGAGAGAGAAGGAAAAGAGCTGGCACAGGCACTTACCCCAGGCCCAGCAGCAACATTTCAATCTTACACCAGCCGCATGCAAAAGCAGGCCCTTCAGTAAGAGCTTAGTCCCTCGTTAATCTCTGGGCGGGGCTCTCTTGCTAACTCTTAAAGGGGAAATGTCTGGTGAGGCTTTTCACTGCAGGCTCTTCAGACATTTCCCTTTAAGAGGCCTGGAAGGGAGAGGGCCCGGCAGGCTCCGACGTTCCCCTCCTGTTGGCAGCCATTGCCTCCCCCCGGTGGCCAGTTTTGAAAAAGCGGGGGGGGGAAGCATGAAAAATCGGTGTTTCCCCCGCCCTATCGGGGGACTTGGCAGCCTTACTCTTGGACTGGTTACTGAGAGCTCTCTTAAAGGGAAAGATCCCTGTAGACAGATAGTAGATCCTTGCTAATACCTCACCTCTCGCTGAAGCCTACCATTTAGCTAAATTTCCCTACAGATTGAAGGCAGTGATTCAGCCTCTTAAAATCTAAGCTAGTAGGGGTAACTCAGTGGCACTGGCAGCAGGTCCATAGTGAGTGGGACTGCATCATTGTGGATGGAGGCATGGGTTAAGATGGCTACTTAAGGGCAGGGACGATAAAGCCAAAGGATTTCTTCTGCATTAGAATTACTCTGGTATGAACCGGGGGGGGGGGGGGGAGTCCACGGCAAAACAGCATTCAGAAAACCCGGGGAAACAGTGGACGGAAACTAAACTGAGACCTGAGCAATGCAGAATTTAAAAATAACCTGGCAGAAATGCAGAGCAAACCTCCTAGGCAATGCAGAGCTAAAAATATACAGTGAGTCAAAGCAGGAGGCAATGCAGAACGAAAAATATCCCACGAGGCAGAACAGCTGTGAGTGCAGGGAATAACCCAGTGCAGAAAGAGCTGGTAATAGAGATCTGGAGAAAATGGCTGCTTTGAAGGGTGGATATGGCATTATATTTGGCTGAGGCTTCTTCCTCAGCCAAACCCTGAACTCTTTAGATTTCACCACAATTCTCCAGGAATTTCCCAATCTGGAACTGGCAACCCTTGTCTGGTCCCAGTGAGCCCTCCTGCAAAGGCCAAAATAGACCTGGAAAGGGCTTTTCTTCTTCCCCCTGCCTTTCACTCATTGAAACCCAGCCCTCAAACCCTGTGGTTGCCTAGCAATAACCACTGAGAGAATCTATTGCTTAAAGCTACAGGCACTCCTTTTATCATTTTTGGGTTTTTTAAACCCACCCAATTATTATTTTTTTAAAAGAATCACATTTTTGTGCAAACCTAGGACCCTTTTCAGGTTTGTAGAAAGATCTGTTCAGGGTGTGCTCTCTGAAACGACAAGAAGTGTATGAAGAAAACAGTGCAGAAAAATATGTAATGAACAACAAAATCTACCACTAGAGGTCACTTTTCTTTATCCTTTTTGCATGAAATGAAGGCAGCTAAAGACTTTTTTACATGGAGGGTTTTTTTACATATAAATACACAGTTGTTACTTATTCAATCAGAAAATTTATTTAGTCAAAAAACTACAAAGTGTTTTAATATGGAAATGCCAAACACAGAAGAAACAGTGTTGCTCTAATAGTGAGGCTAGATGTAGCACAAACAAGTGGGATATTATGCAAAGTCTGATTGAGTTAATTAAATCAGACTTCATGGAAAACGTATCAGCATAAGCATCATTCAAAATTACACCCCAACTACAGATGCTGATGAGGAAGAAACTGAAAGCTTTTATGCAAATATTCAGGAAGAAATTGATTACAAACCTAAGCAAGATGTGCTGATAATCATAGGTGACTGGAGTACAAATGGAGAAAATGAAGCAGAATCAAATATTGAAATGAAACAGAGAAGTGACTCATAGATTTCTGTGAAGACAACAATTTGTTCATTGCAAATACATATTTCAGGCAATCCAGCATACAACTGTATACATGGACATACATTCTTACGTATGAAAAGTGTAAAAGTTGAACAATGAAGAAAGCTGATTCATTTAAAATGTGGTGTTGGAAGAGAGTTTTATGGATACCATGGACTGCCAAAAGGACAAATAAGTGGTTCTAGATCAAATCAAGCCTGAACTCTCTCTGGAAGATAAAATGATCAAATCAGACTGTAACGGACAGTAAATGGTTAATACTTTAACCTGGTCTGAGAACTATGAGTGACAGGGGATTAATTCTACAGTTGAGAGTGTCAGTTAGGAGTGGCAATTAAGAATACTAATTAAGAGCCAAAAGTTAAAAACATCAATAGGTATAGACAAAGGTACACGTTTATTTCAAAAACATATACAAACCTTGTCGGGGCCCAAATAAAGACTCATAAAATAATTAAAGTGATAAATGCACAAAAAAGAACCATATATGACCTGACGCATTTCGGCCCACAAGAGACTTCTCCAGAGGTCAAATAGAATACAACATGCAACAATGTCCCTGTTATACTTGTAAGGCAGTAAACAATTGATATAGGACCATAAATGGAATGTTCTAATCTGGAATTGAATGACACACCCCAAAAAATTGTTTGTCGGGGCACAAATGTATCTGGCCTTGTGTCAGAAACAATTGCATGTACTGGAGATAGTAATAGTATCAATATGTACATTCCAGTTTAGGTCCTAAGAATACAAGTAAAATCACCTTATCAGGGCCAATGTCACATCAATAGGAACACTGTCACTTTATTTTATGAGGTTTTATTTGGGCCCTTACCAAGTTTTTATATGTTCTTGAAATAAACACGTGTTCTTTTGTCTATACGTATAGATGTTTTAAACTTTTGGCCCTTAATTAGTTTTCTAAACTTCCTTTGGAGGTTTTTGCTTGGTTTAGTTTTTCTTCTCCTCTCTTTGTGGGTGGCAGTTAAGAATGCCAGCTGAGTGCGAGTTAAGCTGAGTGAGAGGATCAAGAGGGGTCCTGAGTTAGAAAAATGAGATGAGTGGCCCTTCCCTGAGGAAAATAGCTCCTAGGAAAGGGGGATGATGCCTATTGTGGTTAAGAAGGGATACTGGACCTTATGTGAATGTTCCTGCCTTCACCAACTTAAGTATCCTGAGACAAAGAAACTTACGCTTGTGTATTTAAGCAGACTGCCAAGAAAACTCTCTTCTCAGTTTTAAAGACCTGTCTGTATAACTAAGCAGCTACTTGAAAAGAGCAAGAGTCCAGTAGCACCTTAAAGACTAAGAAAATATGTGGCAGGGTATGAGCTTTTGTGAGTCACTGCTCACTTCTTCTTGATCTTAAACAGCTACTTGTTTGTGACAAACTATTGTTGTTTATATTTATACAAAGTTACCTCATTCCTGTTGCCTGTTCATCTTCTAAGTCCTAAACCTAACACCTACCTGACCATTTCCCCTCAATAGTGAAATAAAGCAGTTTGTTAGTTTTTAATTACCATCAGCATCTCATGTGCCTGTATCAGACAAGGACAAAAGAAGGATTTTAGTCGGTCCCTCAGTTCCTTAGGCTGGGTCAGCATATATCTATTCATCCCAACCAGGTGGGATAGACTGAGAAACAAAGAGGAAAGAAAAGAGGCTGAGTCATTATAGTGTCTATCATACTTTGGTCACATCATGAAAAGGCAAAACTCACTGGAAAAGACAATAATGCTAGGAAAAGTTGAAGGCAGAAGAAAAAGAGAAAGGCCCAACATGAGATGGATTGACTCAATCAAGGAAGCCATGGCTCTCAGCATGCAAGAAATGAGCAAGGCTGTTAACAATAGGATGTGTTGGAAGGCATTAATTCATAGGGTCACAATAAGTTTACACAGTGGGGAGGTGGGCTGCAGAGACCCTGAGTCTCATTAGGTTCCTTTGATAGAGCCTTTAAAAAAATTTTTTTACCAGGTGGTGATATTTATTTCCATACAATAAATAGCTACAGCTTTCCACTTCCAAACATTAAACATTAGTTAAAGGGACAAGACATTTCTCTCCAGGCCTGTTACTGACAAAATGTGGGGGTGTTGTGTATGACTATTGATAGGTCTATATCCCATTTATGGCAAAAAAATTATAGGATTACATCTAATGACCAAGAGCTTCTTGCAGTATATCCTGTGGCTTGGACTGTTGAAAGTCTCTGTTCCCAAAGCGCTTTACCATGTTGCTTTCCCTTGAAACAGAAGCCTGAGTTCCCTTGGAACTCAGTTTTTGAACTGAACTATGGACTTCTCAGATAGCAGCACCATGGAAACTTGCTTTTTGCACTGAACTCTGAACTTGTCTGAGATAATGGATAAGCAGAAAACAGTCCTCTGAACTGCTGAAATAGTCCCATAGCAAGGGTGGGAAGATTGTTGTGCCTTAGAAAGAACAAAGTCCTTAGCATTGATCTCGCAGAATCATGGAATGCCAGTCTGTGAAATAGGTGAAAGTGCAAAAACGTACAAAGATAAGTTTAAAACTGTATGATCAGCCCTTATTTGGAGATGCATTTCTTTGGGCAGAAGTGGGCATTAGAAAGGATTCCCTGCACTGTTGTTTCTTCCGAGGTAGTGGAATGCTTCCAGCAGGGCTTTTTTTCTGGAGGAATGTGCTGGAATGGAGTTCCAGATGCTCTTCAACAAAATTATTTTTAAAATGTTTAAAAGTTCATGAGTTTTTTTAAAAATATTTTTATTATTTTTAAACACTAGAACCTAAAGGATGGGGGACACAGGGTATCACTAAAAAACTAAAACAGAAAAAAGGGAAAAAACAAAAATTATGACAAGCAGTGTTTCCCCTAAGCTGAGTTAGTGTGAGTTAGCTCACAGTTCTTTAGCCTCCAGCTCACGTTTTTGTCTTAACTCAGGAAGGATGGCTCCAGAGCAGACCAATTTAGGCAGTAACCAAATGAATCGCTCACAACTTTAATGCCAGTATCTCACAAAGCAGAATTTTTGCTCACAAGCCTCCACAGCTTAGAGGGAGCATTGATGGCAAGTATTAGTATGGATATGTTACATTCTTAACAATCCTACATTATCTAAATACAATCTTGTGAAAATTAGTTGCTTTCTAGGTAAAGCTAGCTATAGTCCATAGTGTTCGTTTTCAGGTGTTCTGTTGTCATTCATATTTTGTTGAACTTTGGTTTTATTATTTACGTTTTTTCTTCTTAAGTTTTCTCTTACTCTTTTATGGTTTGGGAGCAGCTGCTCCTTTCTCTGTTTTTGAGGTCTCAGTTGTGCTACTAGTCTTGCTAGAACTGCTCAGGAGTTTTCAGTATACAGACTGAAAACTTCATTTCCCTCTTGAGAGTTCCGGCACCTCTTTTTCCATGCACACACAAAAAGAGCCCTGCTTCCAAGTGAGAAGGGGTGCTTGACCTTTGTATCAGTGGCAAACTACACTCTGCAAGTGCCCCTCCATCTGTCTGTTGTATTAAGAGTTGTTTTGATAGTTCAACCAGCTAGACTCTGAAATGAAAACTAAGCCCAGCTGGAGGAAACATACTGGGGAGGAATTTGTCCCAGGGAATTATTTCAGATAATTTACTCTGCCTAGCAAGCATAGGTGTCAACTTCAGAGGGGCTGGGGAGCTGGAGCCCCCCCCCCCGAACTTTTCCAGGACATGCTGAGCCTCCCCTGGGGACAATGGCCTGTAATGTCTCTGACCCAGCCCCACCCCCAGGATATTGGAAAGTTTACAGCCTTGCTAGCAAGTGCCCCGCCCTTCTCTCTCTTCATTTATATTAATTTGCACATGTGGAGATCTGAGCATGCATTTGCTAAGATTATGTCAGGAGTGCCAGATTACATCTAGTTTCATACTGAGCTATTGCCAAAATATAATCCATATTACTTCAACATTGTGGGTGTGTGAAGTGCCGTCAAGTTGCACCCAATTTATGGCAACCCCATGGGTTTTCAAGGCAATTGATTAAGCAGAGGTGGTTTGCCATTGCCTTCCTCTGCAAAGTCTTCCATAGGGATCTCCCATCCAAGTACCAATCCAGTTTAGCTTCCAAGATTTGAGGAGATCAGGCTATACCAGCAGTTCCCAACTTTTTCAGTATGGTGATCCAAATTTACTTCTTCATGAACAGAGTGTTTTCACTAAATGAAACATGAAATGAAACATGATGATGCTTATGTAACTCCCAAACACACACAAGAACCTGACAGATATTCTTATTCACTCAACCCTGGTTGATCAGCATATAATGAAAGCCTACTGAGGTTACTATAATTTAGAGCAGTACCTTTCATACTTTCAATTACTAAGGCAGTAAAAGAGTTGCCTCTCCTTTACTTGTTCCCAGGACGGTCCAGAATTTGAAGGGCACACCCACATGGGGATCTGAAGAGGATTGGAGGAAATGTCTGCTTCCTTTAACAGAGAATGAAATAGGCAGCAGAAGCAGAAAATAGTGTTACCTGATAATTGCTGAAGATCAAACTGATATTTAAAAAATAGAGGAGCCAATTTAAATGTCGGGAGCCCTCCCTAGGGCCAGTCACACAAATTCATCCCAGCACACTCATGGTTTCAGATTTCTAAGGCTACTGCTAGGAGTTGAGACATTTCAGTTTGGGGGTAGAGGTGGCTAAAGCTAGATAAAGTGTAGGGCAAACCTTGGACTGAAAACCAAGATGAAGCAAAAAAGGCTTTAAGAATATAGGTTTTTGTTTCATAAATTAAAAATAAATTTATTATAGCTAACCAGTTTGATAAAATATATTCAGTGTATATATTGCTAGAATTTTTCCATGTGAATATACTACTTGTATATACAGTGGTCTCAGGTTGCCAACCTCCAGGTGGGATCAAGAGATCTGGAAGTACAACTGATTTCCAGAGGACACAGATCTGTTTGCCTGGTTTTGGAGGTTCCGGTTCCAGCGGCGGCGGCTGCGAAAGGTGCAAGAGCTTGCTCTGCCCCTCCGAAGCAGAATTCTCCTTTCCCTGGGGGTTACCAAATTGGGACACCCCCGCACAAAGCTTCTGTAGGAAGCGGGTGTGTAGGGCTATCGCTGGTAACTGGGGGAAGAGGGCGGCGGCCCATTCTGTCCAGCCCAGCTGGCCATAGCGGGGAGAGGGACAAGAAGGCTTCAACTATCGAAGCTATAGCTGCCTTTTCGAAGCCAAGGGAGGAGAACTGACGGGCGGAGTGCCCAATTGCTTTTTCTTTCTATTTCTTTTTTCTTTCGCTCCATTTACCTTATATTGTGGTGCATAATTCTGAAACTCTGGGACTGCTTCGGCGTGTTGCTGTGGGGCGGCTGCCAAGAAGACACGCTGAATCGATAACCAAGTGGAGAGCGGCGACGGGGCGTGACGGCTCAAGCTGACTGTAAGCGAGAGGAAGAGCGGATGAATGTGCTGACCCTGACACAGCATTGAAGTGGAGTGAGGAGCATGTGATGAACAGCTGTGAGTGAAAGGGTGGCGTGGAGAGTCGTTAAATGGGACATTGTGGGTGAAAGCATCTGGAAAAGAGCTTCATGGTCAATGATGATCAGAGATTCAGTGAGCGACGCGTAAGGTCTGGAGTGACTTTTGTCCCTGAGAGAGCGGTTTGGGATTGTGTAAAGAGACGCTGAGCCGGAGGTGAAGATAAAAGAAGAGAAGCAATAAAGAAAAGACTGGTTAGAGACACTTTAGTTGTGTAACCTGCGAAAAGAAATAAACAAAGAGGGAGGGGGCCAGAAGAAGACGGACTGCGTCGGGGAAACGGAAATGTTATAGAGAACTCTGGGCGGGGAAGGAAGGGAAGAATCGGTATAGACAAAATAAGAATATAATAATAAGGTCAGATTAGTTTAGTTTGAAGGAAGGAGCTATAAAGGTGGATCCAATTAATAGCAATCAAACACCCGGGTGATAACTTGTAGGACTATTGTGGATAGTGGAAGTTGAGGGAAAGATAAGGAATTAGAAATAGCAGGACTACTAATAATATATTATTAAATAAGATAGGATAAGAGAAGTTAAGATAGATAGTCACATAAATAATATAGAAAAGGTAGAGATAAGGTGCCAGTTTACTTTAAAGGTAGTATAGAAAGTAAAGTTTAAGATAGAGATAAGTGTTAATTTAGTGTATAGGGAATATAGAAAGTAAAGTATATTATAATAGTAGAAAATTAAAACA
Source organism: Lepidodactylus listeri (assembly GCA_029233225.1). NCBI lineage: Eukaryota > Metazoa > Chordata > Lepidosauria > Squamata > Gekkonidae > Lepidodactylus > Lepidodactylus listeri. The sequence goes on from JARCFY010000006.1 coordinate 55,823,788, forward strand.
CAAAGAAAAGCTTGGCAATTAGATTAAAGGGCAAGGCTTGAGGGAAAATTGTTAAGCCTATATAGGTAAGATAAAATAAGAGACTACAAATTAAGGTAAGAAAGATATTATCTTAAATAAATTGGGTGGACATCAACGCCAAGAGTGTTTGAGAACCATGGCAAGCGGTAGTAGGAAAGGCTCAGTTTCGGGCATGTCTAGTTTAAGTCAATTGAGTTCCAAAGACCTGAATCAGCAAATATTTGACAGCGTAATGGAGGCAATGAACCAAGTAGTTCAGAACACATTGCCAAATTTGATAGCGAACGCGATTGACCCACTACAAAAAAAATTGGATTTATATACACAGCAGATGGCAGTACAGACGGCTGAATTTAAAGCCCAGATAATCGAAAATAAGAAAGAAATAGTAACTCTCAGTAATGCATTTAAGCAAACAGAGGAAAAACTGGAAATGATAGAACAACAAGTTGAGGATGTGTATGCTAAATGTGAGACATTAGAAAACTCGCTTATGCAAATGGAATTGGAAAAATCAATGTTAGTAATTAGGCTCCAAAATATACCCGAGGTAAAAGAAGAGAATATAAAAGAGACAGTAATTGTGAATTTAACTGAATGGTTAAATTTGGAAACATCAGATCAGTTAAATCAAGATGTGGAAGTAATATATCAGAGAAATACGGCCTTTGCTAAGCGCAATAAGACACCTAGAGAGGTTCATGTGAGATTTTACAAAAGAACCTTTAGGGAAAATTTTTTGGAAAAAGCAAGAACGGATCCACTTATAATTGCCGGGAATGAGATAACAATATTAAGGGATCTTCCATGGCGTGTTAGACAAAAAAGACAAGGTTATTCAAAGTTGGTGGCAGCATTACAACAAAATGAGATAAACTATAGATGGTTAGCACCAGAAGGGATTTCCTTTTACTATAAAGGAACAAAACACAATTTAACGTCAATTTTTAAAATGGAAGACTTTGTGAGAAATTATGGAATAGACTTGGGGATACAAGAAGAAGAATATAGTGGATCAGACGAGGAAACACAACAAGTAATAGGGAAAGAGAGACAAATAGTAAAACGAGGGAAAGGAAGGAAAACAGGAAAACCGGTAGCCCCGACGGTAACAACAAGGAAGGAAAGAGGAAGGTAAGGAAGGTAAAGACAAAAATCATGAATAGGAAGACAAGTAAGGTGCTATCAATTAATGTAAGTGGGCTAAATATCCCACACAAGAGGAAAAAATTTTATTTACAAATCCAAAAATTAAATGTAGATATAGTGTGTCTCCAAGAGACTCATATTATACAAAAGGACGAACATTTATTAGAAGCTAAAAAAACTAGGGGAAAAAATTGTGGCGGCAGAGAAGCAAAAGAAAAAATGTGGTGTGGTCACATATGTGAAACAGGCGTTACGTCCAGAGCTAGTCTATGGAAATGAAGATGGAAGAATCTTGATAGTCAAAGTTTTTAGATATGCCAGATCTATGTTGGTAGTAAATATATATGCACCAAATCAACACCTAGAGAAGTTTTTTGCAAAAGTACGGGATTTACTAAGTAAAATTGAGTTTGATGATTTATGTGTTGTGGGCGATTTTAATGCCATTTTTGATAGATCAATTGATAGAAAAGTGGAACCACCCAAAGCATGCAAAGGGAATGAGTTACCCAAATCCTTCTTAGATTTAGCAGAAGAATTTACACTTATAGATATTTGGAGAGTCAAAAATGGTAATCAAAAGGACTTCACTTATTTTTCACACGTTCATAAATCCTGGTCCTGCATCAACATGATGTGGATATCGATTAGTATGTTATCAGACATCGTAGAGGCAGAGATAAAACCAGCAACATTCGCAGACCACAACCCTATGATGCTGGTAATTAAGGAAGCACTAAGAGGGGGTAGATGGTCATTGAAGACACAATTATTGCAAGATTTAAATTTTGTAAACAATTGTAAGAAAGACTTTGATGAATTTTTCAAACGAAATATGTCTGGAGAAGTTAAAATAGGAACAGTCTGGGATGCTTTCAAAGCGTATGCTAGGGGAAAAATGATATCCCAGGAAATTTGGATATGGAAAAAACGAAAGAGTAAATACAAAGAATTAATAGCAAGAATAGCAGAAGAAGAGACAAATTTGAAAAAGAACCCTGACTTAATTAAATGTAGAGACAAAATGAGAATGTGGCAGCATATCTTGAATTGTGAATTAACTAAAGAGTTAGAGAAAAAAATTAGATACGCTAAACAGCATATGTTTGACAGTGCAAATAAGCCAAACCGATGGTTAGCATATAAAATCAGGAAAGATAGAGTAGATAGATATATAAGAATACTGAGGAATGATAAGGGTGAAGATAAGACATCAATGGGGGAGTTGAAGAAGATCATTGGAAATTTTTATAGAAGGTTATATAAACAAGAAGACCACTCTTTAGAGGGAATTGAGACATATTTAGACAGGTTCGTGGCCAAGAATTTTACGGAAGACCAGAAAAGAATTCTAAATACCCCCATTACAATGATGGAAATAACAGAAGCCATTAAAAATCAAAAAAACCAATAAATCACCAGGTACAGATGGAATAGGAGCTGAATTTTATAAAATATTTGAGGAAAATATAGTTAATGGATTGAAAACAACAATGCAACATATCTATGAGGGTGGGGAGATACCCAATTCATGGAAAGAAGCTCTAATTAGTTTAATACCAAAGCAAGGTGCAAAACTGAATGATATCAAGAACTACCAACCGATCTCCCTATTAAACGTCGACTACAAAATTTATGCATCTATACTGTCAAATAGGTTCAAAAAGGTATTAAGTCAAACAATTAATTACGATCAGTCAGGTTTTTTACCATATAGACAATTGAGACACAATATTCGTGTTATTCTGGACGTGTTAGAATACTACGAGCTCCACTCTGACAAACAATTAGCACTTTTTTTTTTAGACGCGGAGAAGGCCTTTGATAAGTTATCATGGGAATTTATGTTGGCCTTACTCAAAAAATGGGAATGCGGAGACAACTTTTTTATTATAGTGAAATCAATTAATCAAGAACAAGAAGCCAAAGTATGGTTTAATGGTGACTGCACTGAAATTTTTCCGATTCAAAAAGGCGTAAGACAGGGATGCCCACTCTCGCCCCTTTTGTTTATATTTGTTTTGGAGGTATTATGTGACGTAGTAAGAGAAGAGGACATAATTAAAGGCTTAAAAATAAGAGAAGAAAAATTCAAACTATTGGCCTTCGCAGACGATATGGTTTTTATTGTTCAAGACCCCCTAAGTTCATCGAAAAAACTTTTGAATATCTTGGAAGAATTTGGAAGAGTGGCAGGTTTTAAAGTAAATAAGGACAAAACAAAAATTCTGACTAAAAATTGCTCTAAAGAAACAGAAACATTGCTCCAAAAAAATGACTAACTATGAAGTGATTAAGAATATTAAGTATCTAGGTATTTATTTATCTAGTAGATGTAGCTCGCTCTACAAAGATAATTATGTGAAGATGCTGAGAGAGATTAAAAAAGATTTGGAAAGGCGGAGCAAACTTCAAATCTCCCTCATGGGACGTATCGCACTTATTAAAATGAATGTTTTACCACGTTTGATGTTCCTTTATCAAACGTTGCCAATTCTGAAAAATAAAATATTCTTTCGAGAACTAGATAAAATTACAACAAGCTATATATGGCAAACTAGAAGACCAAGAATAAAATTAAAATATCTGCAGGAAAGGACGGAACGAGGAGGTCTGGCACTCCCAGATTGGTACCACTATTATATGGCGGCATCCATGGTGTGGTTAAAAGACTGGGCTAACCTGGTAAACTCAAGAATATTAAAGCTAGAAGGACATGACCTGTTGGTAGGTTGGCATGCGGTGATGTGGTATAACCAGAAAAATGAAATATTTAAACAACACGCTATAAGAGGCCCTCTTTTAAAAACATGGCTAGAAATTAAGAAAAAATTCTATTATAAAATATCTAAATGGGTTTTTCCAATAGAGGCTTTTGTAAAACCTACCCTTTTGACAAAAAATAAGGTTGCCAATTATGGAGAACTATTAAATAATGATCAAAGTTTGAAGAGCATCCAAATGTTAAAAGCGCAAGGAATGGACCTAACATGGTGGGAGCAAATACAAATTAAGTCAAGTTATGATCTAGATAAGAAATTTGGTTTTTATAGCGAAAACACGGAACTGGACAAAAATTGCCTAGGTATAGAAAGGAAAAACATCCAAAAATTTATAAACTGTTAATAGAATACAAAATGCAAGATGAATGGGTTAAACCCACCGTGGTAACTTGGGCATGTTGGATAGGTCACAGCATTGACATGGAGGTCTGGGAGAAGGTGTGGAAGAAAAACCTGAAATTCACGAAAGCAAGTGCATTTAAGGAAAACTTATATAAAATGTTTTATCTTTGGTATATCTCACCAGACAAACTCGCGAGGTTTTCCAAGTCAAATTCAAATATATGCTGGAAGTGTAAAAGTACTATAGGTAATTTTTATCATATGTGGTGGAAATGTAAAAAGGCAAGAAAGTTTTGGCAATTTATAAGGAATATATTGCAGGAAATAGTACAGTGTGATGTTCCTGGGTTACCAGAATTATTTTTGCTTAATATCATCCCGGAGAGTTATGATTATAAAGACAAGAGACTGATAATCCACGTTGTCACAGCTGCAAGAATTTTATATGCGAAATATTGGAAAACTGAAAAGATACCAGGAGAAGATGAAATAATAGCAAAGTTGTTTGAGATGGTGGAAATAGACAATTTAAGTTTGAGATTAAAAAACAAACAAGACACATTTAAAATGGTGTGGGAAAAATTTTATTTTTGGTACGAAAGAAAATATACAAATATAATGAACAATATGAACAGTTTATGAATATATATCAGTTCACTCTCTTTGTTTAGCAAAATATGTTGTAATGAAATGTGATATTATAGAAAAATTAAATATATATATATATATATATATATATATATATATATATATATATATATATATAAGATCTGTTTGCCTGGGAGGAAATAGTTGCTTTGGAGGGGGGAAGGCCGGTTCTACCATTAGGCCAACCTAGGCAGCTGCCTAGGGCACAGATCACAGAGGGGTGCAGAGAAGCCAGAGCCCATCTGTGGGGTGGCCACACTGCACTCCCTTGGAAAAGGCTCCCCTTCTGTGGCCCTCCCTCCAGATGCCTGGGCAGGGGCAGGGTGAAATTTGGGAGTGCCTGCCCCCACTCTCTTCCCTTTTGCCCCAGCAACCAGGAGTGCACTGCTGAGCACCAGAAGGAAAAAGCAGGCAGGCAAGCACATGCAGCCTGGGCCTGGTCAGCCCTGCCTCACATGGTCAGTCTGCCTCACATGGTCAGTCTGCCTCACATGGTCAGTCGTCCTCACACGGTCAGTCAGCCATGGTGGTTGCAATGGTGGCCTCACAGCAAGACCCTGTTGGGGACTGGCAGGACTTCTCCGGTTTCCAGCTGCCCACTACGGAGCCCTCGGCGATGCCAGCTGGAGAGGGGGGCCCTTGGGATGATGGAGATGGTGGTGACCTGGAGAACAGGCTTCTGCTTTGCTTCCAGCCTCCTCTTCCTCCTTCTCGGCCCCTTTGGAACTGTGAGGGTGGTGGAGAAACTCATCTCCTGCCATGGCCCCTGGGTGAACAGAACACCTGGCATGAGGATGAGTGAGTGGCTGGGGGGTCCTTCCCTTTTGCCCCTTCGGGATCGGGGGGGGGGCTTGCAGCTGCATAAGGAAATAAAGCCCTGAGCCTCTGAAGGGCGTTTCAGTGCGCCAATGCCTTTGGACTCCCTGGCAACCGTTTGGGGGGAAATGGGGATGAATGGGATGCGGCTGCAGCTCCAGCATACTGATGCCAGCTGTGCCCAACCCTCCCTTTCCCTGGCCGCTGCCAGAAACCTTTCGGAGGCACCTTTGCGTGGATTCACATCATGCCATGGCTTTGCTGCAGATGAATCGGGGGCAATTCACCTTTCCCGTCCCCCCATCCACTAGTTCTGACATCTGGTGTTCCAGAAAAGGAAATTCACCACAGAAGCATTAGACTGATTACAACAGTTGAATTTAGAAACAACAACATGTCATGGAATAGTGCTAGATGAGCTAGAAAACCTTTCAACCAGTAACTGGTATAGAAGTTAAGACTATGATATTATCCTCCTTCAAGAGATTTGGCTTACTAAATCACTTGATTTTCTTGGCTTCTTTTGTTTTTCCATCCCAGCACTCAAACAAAGAGATTGACCCAGGCTAGGCCCTGCCTGTCTTATTGCATATGACCTGAAGGTACAATGTACCCTGCTTATATCACTCCCTCCCTCCAATCATGATGTCTGTTCTTATCCAATAAACTGCTCTAAAACTGATTTTGATAAATATCTATTTGGCGCCTCCACCCTCTAAGATGCCCTTGCTCTCTGGACTTGTTTAGAATATTTTTGCCTCTGGTATGCAATGCTGGACCCAGAAGTTCCTGTCTTTCTGGCTAGCAATCTAAATGCCCAACTAGGCCCATTGGATGAGACACTGGTTAATTCTAAGTGGTGGCCTTTGGATAAACGGGTTCTAGAAAGAGGCTCTAAGCAGGTGCCCCAGCCTTGGGCACTCAGTGTCAATTTGCTGTGGCAACCTCAGCAGGGTATAATGACACAGAATCCACTGTTTTCTCCAGGGGAACTGATCTGTGCCATAGGCGTCAACTTCGGGGGGGCTCAGGGGCTGAGGCTACCCCCGAAAATTCCCGGGGGAGGCTGAGTCCCCCCCCCGGGAATCAGCCACTTCCATTTTGAAAGCGGAGGGATTTTTCCCTCGCTTTCAAAGACTTCCGGAAGGAACAACATGCTCCACCCCCAGCTCCCCTTATTAGGGCGGGAAGCTGAAGCACGAGGTTCATTTCCAGAGAGGCAAAACAGGTAAGGAGCTCTTGTTTTTTTTGGGGGGGGGGGAGACCGGCATCCACTATGGATGGCCGGCCTGGGGGCTCCAGGCCGTCGCGGGGCATTCCTGCAGCCCCGCGGCGGCCTTTTTCAGTCTGGGGAAGGTGGGGGGGAGGAGGAGGCCGGCATCCACAGTGGATGGCCGGCCTTGGGAGTTCCAGGCCGTCGCGGGGCGCTCCTGCAGCCCCGCGGCGGCCTTTTCCAGTCTGGGTTGGTGGGGGGGGAGGAGGCCGGCATCCACAGTGGATGGCCGGCCTCGGGAGTTCCAGGCCGTCGCGGGGCGCTCCTGCAGCCCCGCAGCGGCCTTTTCCAGTCTGGGTTGGTGGGGGGGGGGAGGAGGCCGGCATCCACAGTGGATGGCCGGCCTCGGGAGTTCCAGGCCGTCGCGGGGCGCTCCTGCAGCCCCGCGGCGGCCTTTTTCAGTCTGGGTTGCTGGGGGGGGAGGAGGAGGCCGGCATCCACAGTGGATGGCCGGCCTCTGGAGTTCCAGGCCATCGCGGGGCGCTCCTGCAGCCCCACAGCGGCCTTTTTCAGTCTGGGTTGGTGGGGGGGGAGGAGGCCGGCATTAGGCCTCCCAAGCCCCCACTGGGGCCGGGGGATCCCCGGTTTTAAGTCTCCATTCCCTGCTTTAAAAAAATTCGGCCCCGGGGGACAAAATGGCGGCCGGGAAAAAAGTGCCGCTCTACCTAGTCCTCCAACCAAGTCTCTATGGCTATGAAAGCCATAGAGACTCCCTGAGTCCCTGCTGTTCCTGGTGGAGAGCTTTGTTGGGGCCGGGGCCAGGGCCAAGCCCCGCCCCCTGCTACCAGCAGTCCTCAACAATCCATCCAGGAGGAGGAGGCAGAAGGTAAGTTTCTGCCGTCAGACTCTGGGACCCAGCGCTGGGCCTCAGAGCGTCTGGAAAGCGCCCCCCCCCCCCCCAATCTTCCCAGCCGGCGTGCTCCCTCTAAGCTGTGGAGACATGTGAGTCGCTGGGCATTAAAGTTGGGATCGAAGGATCGGGCTGCTGCAGAAATTAGTTTGCTCTGGAGCCCTCCTGCCTGAAAAAAGCCCCCCCCCCCCAGCCGACGTGCTCCCTCTAAGCTGTGGAGACATGTGAGTCGCTGGGCATTAAAGTTGGGATCAAAGGATCGGGCTGCTGCAGAAATTAGTTTGCTCTGGAGCCCTCCTGCCTGAGGAAAGCCCCCCCCACAATGTGTTCCAGGAATTCACAAGATAGAGGAGTGTAGGGTGACACCGGTGTAAGACAGCCCATGGAGCATGTAAAGCCTTGATAAAAATGACTAAAACAATATGCCTTTTCAAACCTGTGGTCAGTGAAATATTTAGACCAGGAGCTGGTATTATATAGGGGCTAAACATGAACCTAGAGCTGTGTAATCAGAAGTCTATTGTCCTTAAAAGCAACCATGAAAGGGAGGGACTGAGGTAACAGTGCCAGGGGTGGGCACGTTATTCCTACTACTGTTTCTTTGACAAAAAGAAGAAGCTCCCTTGCACCCACTGCTTAAGCCACAGAAAGAGGGAAAGAGGGGCATTGCTATTGGGTCTTTTTTCCTTTCTTGGGACTTAAAGCAGCTCAGGAAGACCATTTCTGATTAGAGAAACATCACATGGGGGAAAGTTCACACACACATCTGCCCAGGACTGTAACTAGGATCTGTATAGGGCCCCCCCCCAGTTATTTTGCAGCTGCTGGATGACCTTGAGCAAGCCATAATTCTGTCAGATAAGTTCTCTCAGAGCTCTCTCAGCTCCACCTACCTCGCAGGGTGTTTGTTGTGGGGAGGGGAAAGGAAAGGAGTTTGTAAACTGTTCTGAGACTCTGAGTGAAAGGCAAGGTATAAATCCAATCTCCTTTTCTTCTTCGTCTTCGTCTTATTTTATATGGACAAAATACAGGACAGATATTTCAGTCCCCAATTCCACTGTCCCCTGTGGTTTGGCCCTAGCTTTCTTCTAGGGTTGCCAGCCTCCAGGCGGGGCCTGGGGATCTCCTGCTTTTGTAACAGATCTCCAGCTGACAGAAATCAGCTCCCTTGGAGAAAATGGCTGCTTTGAAGGGTGGACTCTATGGCATTGTACCATCCTGAAGCCCCTCCCCTCCCCAAACCCTGAGGAAAGCCTCCCCCCCCCCCCCGCTCACTTTTCCCAGCCGGAGTGCTCCCTCTAAGCTGTGGAGTCTTGTGAGCTGCTGGCATTAAAGTTGGGAGTGAAGGATTTGGCTGCTGCAGAGATTAGTTTGCTCCAGAGTATGGTTGCCAAATCGGGGTTGGAAAATACCTGGAGATTTTGGGGGTGGATCCAGGAGAGGGTGGGGTTTAGGGAAGGGAGGGGCCTCAGCATGGTACAATGCTATTGAGTCCACCTTTCAAAGCAGCCATTTTCTCCAGGGTAGCTGTTCTCTGCCAGCTGGAGATCAGTTGTAAAAGCAGGAGATCCCCAGGCCCCACCTTGACGCTGGCAACCCTACTGGAAAGCGGTTTCTCAGTTCTTGTCCTAAGAGTTTTCTGGCCCAATGTCTGGCTGCGCAGAGAGCCTCCTTCCAACAATGTTGTTTTTTTTGTTTTTATGTGTGTGTTGTGTTCCCGCCTCAGCACCTCTCTTTAACCGGCTGGGAAGAGGAACCCCTCTGCTTCCCGAGTCGGCCACTTGTTTCTTCCAACCTGTGCGCGTGCCCTTTAAAGCAAGCACCTCGGCAGGTCCGTCCACCTGCTGCTTACTTCAAATGATGCCTCTTAACTTCTCCCCCCCCACCAAAAAAGAAGTGAGAGAGGGAAGGAGAACCTTGCAGTGGCTGAGCAATTTAAAGGGTGTGCAGTTATTTCAGGGGGCTCCTTTGCTCCCCCACCCCCAGAAAAAAGAGGCAGGAGGGAACAAAGGGGAGACTTCTGGCTGCCTGTCTTTCTGTCTGCCTTCCTTCCTATTGTCCTTTCTGTCTGTGACAGTCTGCTTTTCTTCTTTCTTTCCTTTGGTTTTTCTGTCTTTTACTCCTCTCCCCAATTTTTTCTACCTCTCCCTTCCTTCCTTTATCTCTTTCTGTCTTTCTCTCTGTCTTGGGGGAGGGGCAGACAGTGGGAGGGCTTCTAGTGTCCTGGCCCCACTGCTGGACCTCCTGATGGCACCTGGTGTTTTTGGCCACTGTGTGACAGAGTGTTGGACTGGACGGGCCACTGGCCGGATCCAACATTGGTTTCTCTGATGTTCTTACGTTCTGTAATCATATTGCTGGCTTATTGGCTTGGGAAGGATCCTTATACTTCATAAGCTGCAGTACTCCCTGCATAAGCCAATATAGCTATTTGGAATTTTCAGGGCTTGGTGGGGGGGGGGTTCCAGAACTTTCAAGACGGAAATGAAGTTTTCAATATGTATACTGAAAAATCATGAACTTTATAACATTTTTAAAATAAATTTGTCTAAGAAAAAAAGCCCTGGGAATTATCTTGCTCACAAAAATTTTAATTTTTGAAAGGGAGAGGTGGGTTTGGGGGAGTACCTGGAAAGTGACATCACAGGAAGAGGTGGGGTTTTGGCGCAGTGTACTGGAAGTGACATCATCTGAAGGGGAAGTGACATCACTTGCCATTTGACCTGGAAATGACACCACAGGAAGTGACATCACAGGAAGTGACATCACAAAAGTCTCCTGGCTCCACCCCCAAAGTCTCCTGGCTCCACCCCCAAAGTCCTCAGATATTTCTGGAGTTGGACTTGGCAGCCCTAGCCGGCATCCACAGTGGATGGCCGGCCTCGGGAGTTCCAGGCCGTCGCGGGGCGCTCCTGCAGCCCCGCGGCGGCCTTTTTCAGTCTGGGTTGCTGGGGGGGGGGAGGAGGAGGCCGGCATCCACAGTGGATGGCCGGCCTCGGGAGTTCCAGGCCGTCGCGGGGCGCTCCTGCAGCCCCGCAGCGGCCTTTTCCAGTCTGGGTTGGTGGGGGGGGAGGAGGCCGGCATCCACAGTGGATGGTCGGCCTCGGGAGTTCCAGGCCGTCGCGGGGCGCTCCTGCAGCCCCGCGGCGGCCTTTTTCAGTCTGGGTTGCTGGGGGGGGAGGAGGAGGAGGCCGGCATCCACAGTGGATGGCCGGCCTCGGGAGTTCCAGGCTGTCGCGGGGCGCTCCTGCAGCCCCGCAGCGGCCTTTTCCAGTCTGGGTTGGTGGGGGGGGGAGGAGGCCGGCATCCACAGTGGATGGTCGGCCTCGGGAGTTCCAGGCCGTCGCGGGGCGCTCCTGCAGCCCCACGGCGGCCTTTTTCAGTCTGGGTTGCTGGGGGGGGGAGGAGGAGGCCGGCATCCACAGTGGATGGCCGGCCTCGGGAGTTCCAGGCCGTCGCGGGGCACTCCTGCAGCCCCGCGGTGGCCTTTTTCAGTCTGGGTTGCTGGGGGGGGGAGGAGGAGGCCGGCATCCACAGTGGATGGCCGGCCTCGGGAGTTCCAGGCCGTCGCGGGGCACTCCTGCAGCCCCACGGCAGCCTTTTACAGTCTGGGTTGGTGGGGGGGAGGAGGAGGCTGGCATCCACAGTGGATGGCCGGCCTCGGGAGTTCCAGGCCGTCGCGGGGCGCTCCTGCAGCCCCACGGCGGCCTTTTCCAGTCTGGGGGGGGGGAGGAGGAGGCCGGCATCCACAGTGGATGGCCGGCCTCGGGAGTTCCAGGCCGTCGCAGGGCGCTCCTGCAGCCCGGCGGCGGCCTTTTTCAGTCTGGGGGAGGTGGGGGGGAGGAGGAAGCTGGCATCCACAGTGGATGGGGGGGTTCCAGGCCGTCGCGGGGTGCTGCTGCTCCATACTAGTGGGTCTCCCCCAGATGTGCAGGAAAGCACAGCTCTTTCAATTAACTAGAAGAAAAACAAGAGAAGGGGTGGGGGGGGGGAACCAGCTTCAGAGAGAGCAAAATCTTCTCCAGGCAGGCCAGAATGTAAAGAGCAGCTTAGGGTCAGTTAAAGAGGAAAAATGGGGCAAAGGGAGAAGACATCAGCCTGCTTAAGTCCTCTACCTAAAAGCTTACAGAATCATGAAGGAGGAGATCTGGTGACAAAGTTAATACTTTTAAGTTGTACAGCGCACATCCTGGCAGGGGATGCCAAATCCAGGCGATGAAGCTCTTGGAGATTTGAGGAGGGAGATGGGGGTAGAGAAAAATGCATCAGTTTCCTGCAGGGGAACTGATCTCTCACATCTGTCACTTGTATCTGAAGAAGTGTGTGTGCACAAAAAAGCTCACACTAGGGTTGCCAGGTCCCTTCTGGCCACTGGGAAGGGATGCCAGATCCAGGCTGGGGAAACTCCTGAAGATTTGAGGAAGGAGACGGGGGTGGGGGGGGAGTAAGATGCCATAGGATCCATCCTTCAAAGTAAGAGTTGGGAAAAGAGATGAGGGGGGTACATTGCCATAGGTTCCACCCTACACCGTATTAGTTTACTCCAGGAGAATTGATCTCTCACATCTTGGCCCCTGGGGAAACTCCTGGACATTTGAGGAAGGAGACCTTGGGGGGGGGGGGTGTACAATGCCATAGGGTCCACCCTTCATAATAACCCCGCCTAATGGAAGCACCAGCCCTTGCCACAGCACCGTTTGTTTTTGTGCCTTTTTTTTTTTTTTTGCACAGCTGGAGTGGGGGAGGTGGAGGACTCCATGATAAATTATGCAGGGGGATTTCTTTCAAGTAATTAAGTTTTGATTTCTTGCATTTCAGTTAGTGCCAGGAAACTCAGGGCAACACAGACTGCAAACAGCTTCATCGATTGCTCCATACTTGAAGTTCCATTTTGTGACCTGACCACTGGAGGAAAGTTAAGTTTGGCAAACAGTCAGGTCCCTGCCAAAAAAGCCCGGGGCTCTCACGGCCAGTTTTCTGCTTGGATACTGAGGGTAACTTGGTTGGCTGCCATTCTGTGCCCTCCTGTGGTTTAAAGTGGGTTGTGGGAGACAGCCATCCCCAGAAGCTTTTGTGCCATGGGGAGCGTGTTGTTCCAGTGGCACAGAAAATCATGGGGCTCACTCCATCCTGCAGTCAGCGCAGGAAGGGGTGCTCTCTCTCTCTCTCTTTTTTTGTCTTTTTCTCTTTTCATCTCACTTCCAATCCTTTCTCTTTTTTCCCGTTGAGGCTTGTAAGAGCTGGAAGCGAAGCAAGGCTGAGGAGCTGCTCCCCCCCCCCCCCCCACGCATGCCAGGCTGCTTCTCTTACATCCTGACTCTCCTTTCTTTCTTGCCTTCCATTCTGTCTTTCACTTCTCTGTTTCCATCTATTTGCTTTCTTTCCATTTCTCATCTCCCTCATTAAAACATCCCTAATTAAGGTTGCCAGGTTTCCCCTGTCCACTCTGTGGGATGGGGGGGGAGGTGTGGCCCAGTACTGGTTGGGAAACTCCTGGAGATTTGGGGATGGAGCCTGGGGAGGACAGGGGCCTCAGTGGGCCACAATGCCATAGAGTCCACCCTCCAGAACATCCATTTTGTTCAGGGAAACTAATTTTTGTAATCTGAGCTGTAATTCCAGGAGATCCCCAGATCTCACCTGGAGGCTGGCATCCCTAGCTCCAGTGCTGAAACTGGAAGCTCTGGTTCTGCTGTGTGAGTTGGTGCATGCAAACCAATGGCATTGGCTTGCATTTGCCAAATCACCCTGCTTCACATAAGATGCACAACAGCCAGGTGAAGGAGGGGAGGGGTGTATTTGATTTGGATCTATATATTCTTGATTGAGAACAGTTGTTTTTTCCCATGGTAATGGGGGGGGGGGGAGCCGCTTCAGTCACTTCGTAACTCTTCTTTCAATCTCCGTTTCATTTAAGTGGGAAGTCCATCTACATAAACAAGATTGGCGGCGGGGGGCATGCAGATCAGAGGCCTTTTAAAATTTGACTTGTATGGGCACTGCTAATATACATTGCAGCCAAAACAAAGTTGAAAAAATGCAGAATTGTTTTTCCAATACGGTTTTTGGGACTGGAATGACAGTTCACAGAGTAGAATGACAGCCCCTGGGTGTTTCAGAAGCAGTCTGGAACTATCTTTCCATTCTGAGGTTTGTCATTCCAATCCCAGAACACCTCTGCTACTCCCATGGGCCATCACTCCACTCTGGGGGCTGTCATTCCAGTTGCAGAGCACTGAGCCTATTGCCCAAGGCTGTCATTCCACTCTGCAAATTTAGAAGCTGCAGGGATTACATGATTAACATGGCTACCCACTCCTATTTTATTATTTGTAATTTCTCCTCCTTCAGAATCCTGATATTTTCCTTTGCACTACTTTCAGTCAACCATTCCATTCAATTTGCCATGGATAGATTTCTAATCAGAAAACGGAAGGTCCCTTCTGATGCTGAAGATTCCTCTTTTACACCTACAACATCCTGCAGTATAGACCCGGATGAGAGGCCTGAAGGCATCTCCGCCACGACTTCCTTGACAAGTGATTCAGGCAAGGGGGAGGGAGAGGCCACGACTTCCTCGGCAAGCGATTCAGCCAAGGGGGAGGGAGACTCTTCAGAGACAAGTGCTCCTAATGTAAAGCAAAAGCCAGGACGGCAATTCCAAGACAGTTGGAAAAGAACCTATGAATGGCTCTCTTATGACGTGACTACAGATAAAGCCTATTGTGACATCTGTCGCTCAGCAGCAAATGACATGAATGTTCCTCTTCCAAACACATCAAGAGACAAGGATGCACGTGACACTTTTATTCATAATGGCTTCTCAAACTGGAAGAAGGCACTGGTCAGATTTCAGACCCATCAAAATTCTAACTTGCACCGTGCAGCCGTCCAGGCAATAGCCTCTGTTAAAGCAGGGGTAAATGTACATAGCAAGCTTTCAGAAGGCCATCAGAAGCAAATGCAAGATGCTAGAAAAGCACTGCTGACAATTTTGTCATCACTAAGGTACCTTGCCTGTCAGGGCAGTGCAATACGTGGCCATGATGAGGAAGACTCAAACCTGAAACAGCTCTTGCTGCAACGTGCTGAAGATGTTCCACAGCTGAAATCGTGGTTGAATCGCACAAGCTACAAATGGATTTCACCTGAAACTGTGAATGAAATGATTGAGATCATGGCTCACAATGTTCTACGTACACTAGTGAGAGAGATTAAAGCAGCTGTTTATTACAGTGTAATTGTTGATGAGAGTACAGATATCACCACTCAAGAACAGGTTTCATTTTGCTTCCGCATTGCTAGAGAAGATATGTTTGTGGAGGAATTATTTTTTGGGTTTTACAAAACTGAATCCACCACTGCTAAAACTCTCTTTTCTGTTTTGAAAGATGTACTCTGTCGCTTTGATCTGCCTCTTGACAGATATCGTGGCCAGTGCTATGATGGAGCATCAAATGTTGCTGGACGTCTTAGTGGAGTTCAAGCTCTGGTAAAGGCTGAGGAGCCAAGAGCACTATATGTTCACTGTTTTGCACATGTTGTGAACTTGGTGGTACAAGATGTGTCAAAAGATGTTATCATGTGCAGACATTTTCTGGGTGAGTTATCTGACATGATCACTTTTGTGAAAACTTCACCCAAACGTCTTGCTTTGTTTGAACACTTTCAGCAGGCAGACAGCATAAATCTGAGACAATTTTGCCCCACTAGGTGGACTGTTAGAGCAGCCTCCTTACAGTCAGTGGCTTCAAATTATAGGGAGTTGATTCAGTTTTTTGACGATGTGACTTCTGAGGAGGACAGAGATCCTGGGGCAAAAGCATATGGATATGCACGAAGCTTGTGGAAATTTGCTTCTTACTTCATGCTACAGTTACTGCTGCTTGTGTTTGGTCGTTTGGACACATTAAATACAGCTCTTCAAAAAAGTGATTTACAGTTCCATCAGGCAGAAATTCTTGTTGCTTCTGCAAAGGAGACTACAAAGCAACGGAGGGACAGCTTTGAACAGTTCTGGTCACAGACAGTCCAGACTGCGAAAGACTTAGATTTAGAAAGTCCTACTGTTCCTAGGTACAGAAAGCCTGCATGACGTGTTGATGCTGGGTGTGATCCTCACCAGTTTCAGTCTCCTGAGGATTTCTACAGGAAAATCTTTTATGAAATCATTGATAACATCAACAGCAGTTTACACAATCGCTTTTCCTCAGATGTGTCCCAACACATGAGCAAAATCGAAAAGTTTGCCATAGGAGAAGATGATAGCACATACATTCAAAATTTTTACAAAACTGACTTTGATGCTAACCGATTACAGCTTCATCGGGACATTGCAAGGCAGCGAAACATTAAACTTTTAGGTCTCCATGATGTAATTAATCTGTTCAGTGGAGAACAAGGAAAAAGCCTTCAACAACTACTGCCAGAATTAGCCAAACTTCTCAGAATAAGCCTGACCATTCCTGTTTCCTCCTGCAGCTCAGAAAGGTCATTCTCTTGCCTTCGTAGAATAAAGACCTTTCTACGGTCAAGCATGGGACAGGCGAGGCTCAATCATGTGGCTCTTCTTCATGGACATAAAGAGATCTCTCAGGAGATTGATCTGAATGTTATAGCCAGTGAATTAATTCAAAGAACAGCAATAAGGAGAAACACTTTCAGTGACATTTAGGTTCTAAGCTTCATTTTATTGTAATTTTTTAAAAATGTAAAGAAATAGTTTGCATTGTTAATTAAAAGTTAAAGTTGTATTTCAGCTGTCTGAAGATTATTTGTTGAAGCCAAAAGTGTTTTGCAAGTTGAACCTGAAGAGCAGGAATTAACCATGCACAGGAATACAGTCATTTCCCATAAATTTAATTATGTGATTTTTATTAATACTTTATTTTGAATGTCTGCATTTTAAGGTGGAGATTCTAAGCAGTGTGCTAAGAAGGCACCTGTTCCTGCCCAGGGGCATTGCTGGGGGGGGGGGGGTTCCCAGGCCCCCCTAAATTTCTGGGAAGCCTGTCCATGAATCCCACATGGTTCCAACTCCATGGATAGTGACCATGGCCTGTGAGGTCACTAGCTCCTCCCTATGATGTCATTGGGTCCAAGTTCTTTTAATGACTTAGCAATGCCTCTGGCCCAGCCCCAGCCCCCCCCCCCCGGGAAATTCGAAAGTCTACGCCTATGAACTGTGCTATCTGGAGAGCAGTTGTAATTCTGAGTGATCTCCAGCCCTCCCCTAGAAATTGGCAACAAAGTTTCCCCAGGAGGAAATGGCTGGTTTGGAGGGTGGAGTCTATGGCATTATACCTGTCTGAGGGCCCACCCCTACTCAAACCCCACCCTTTCCAGGCTCTACCTCTCAAATCTCCAGGAAGTTCCCAACCTGGAGGTGGAACTCTATCTCCTTCCCAGCCAACCATCAACCTACCTTTATCTGCTCCTCTGACTTCAGCTTTCCATCTCCTCTCCTCTTCCTGCAGCCTCTTCCTAGGAAGAGTGCAGTCTTTCTCCGCAGTGGGGACCAAAGCAGCTCACATCATTCTCCCCTCTCCCTTTTGATCTGCACAACAACCCTGTGAGGTAGGTAGGTTAGGCTGAAAGTCTGTGACTGGTCCAAAATCACCCACTCAGCTTCCACATCAAGAACCTGAGTCTGGCAGGCCCTGCTCTGAAGCACTGCTACATCACACTGGCTGTCATAGGGTGGCCACCTCAGCAGGGTATAATGACAGAGAATCCACCATTTTCTCCAGGGGAACTGATCTCTGCCGTCTGGAAAGCACTTGGAGATTGACAGCAATGGTTCCCCAGGAGAAAATAACTGCTTTGGAGGGTGGAGACTATGGCATTCTTTTCAGCTGAGGCCTGTCCCCTCCCCAAACTCTGCTTCTGTAGACTCCACCACAAAATCTCCAGGAATTTCCCAACCTGGAGCTGGCAGGCCTGGAAAGGGCCTCCTGCCTTTGCCTTTTTACTGACAGAATCAAGCTTGGTTGCCTAGCAACAGCCACTGAAGGAAAAGTTAGCCCCACAGGAACCAAGCAGGAGAAATGTCTTTGTCAGGAGAGACAGACATTTTGGCAGTTTATTCTGTCAGGGAACAGTGGCCAGGTTAGCAGTGGGCAGGAGAGAGGAGTAGACCCAGCACCCAGACAATGGCACGTGATGAGTACTCTTGACTGGCGGTTGATGGGCAATGGCTAATGGAGTGCACAATATAGCCAATGGGAGACCTGGAAAGTGCCCATACATTAGGGCTTTTATATATATCAGATCTGCCACCACCACTATTGTTATACTTTTGTCTCTATTCCCTTTTCTTTTTTTTTACTCTATTTAGTTGCTGGATGTAAAATTTTATGCCTTGCTCTTTTTTTGTTGTTAAAAGAAATTTTAAAAATTGGGGGAAAGGGCAGTAAAATGAGAGCCTTTGGAGTCTCTTGGGCTTTTGTAGGGCTGTTAGTTCTTATAGTTGGTTCTCTTTTGGATGATATTTATAAAGTTTCTGCTGGAAGTTTTAGCAGTTTGATGTTTTAAACTCCCTGTGAGTTATATGGTTTGTAATTCTGTTTCCCACCTTGGGTCCCAGTTGCCTGAGAAAAAAGTGGACATAAATGTATTAAATAAAAACATGTTTAAATAAATAAAATTACACAGCATTTGGTTTGGGATTTTGCTATGGACCAACATGGCTATCTACATTTTTTGTCTACACTGAAGTCAGAGAATCAACACACATAAATCTGTTAGCCTGTTGCACCAAAAAAGGAGTTATTATGGCATTTTAAAGAACATTCCTTTTTTCAGAATATGCTTTCATAGTTCATGAAAACTTATGCTGCAATACAATTCTGTTGTCTTTAAGATGCCACAGGACTTGGCTTATGTGTAGTAATGTGTGTAATGGAGAAGAAAATTTTGTCAGTGCTGTGATGGAAGGACTTACTCTTGTGAAATCTCTGGGCCTACATAAATCTACTGAGTGAAGTGTTCCAGTTCTGGAATCAGACAAGATACCCAGACCTAGCACTCTTTTAATCAGTGGCAGATGTTCAGAATAGATTCTGGATGCAGTAATGGGGTAGATGAAGCCAATAAACTGGAACTCAGTCAAGAAAAATCCGAGGTGCTGTTGTAAACAACATTAAAGCAGATATTGAACAATCCTCCTTAGTTACACCTCTCTTTATAGATCAGGTTTGCACCTCCAGGGAGCTATTAGAGCCAAGTTTCATCAATTGCACATAACATGTTTTGTCACTAATGAGATCTTGCTGCACCTACTATGACTGCCAACCCTGGGTTGGAAAACACCTGAAGATTTTGGGGGGTAGAGCATGAGGAGGCTGGAGTTTGGAGAGGGAGCTTAGTAGGTATACCATCACCTGCCAAAGTTGCCATTTCTGCCATGAGAACTGATCTGTTAGCTGAAGATCAGTTATAATACTAGGAGATCCCCAGGCCCCATCTGGAGATTGGCAACTCTAGCACCTACCCATGTTTTGGTAACTTCTATGTTAGACTACTGTAACCCTGCCTTTGAAGATGGCCCAGCAATTTCAGTTTCCTCAAGGTGCTGTCAGTAAGCTGTTAACATGTATTAAACCATTGGAATCATATTTTGCCAACACAAAAACAGACCCACAGGTTGTTAATTCATCACCAATCTTGATTCAAAGTGCTGGGTGTTATACTTAAAGCCCTAAATTGGTCAAGGGTACATACAAGAACATCTGCTCCCGCATGATTCTGCCTGATAGTTATGATCTGCATTAAAAACTCTGCCTTCTAGAGTGGCCATTTCCTCCAGGAAAATGGTTCTCTGTCATCTGGAAATGATATACAGTTCCATGAGAAATCCAGGGCCTCTAGGCTCCATTTTGAGTTTGGTAACTCTAGCACCTACCCTCAAGGACTTGATGCCTGCTAAAAATACAGCCCTCCAAAACCTCACCTATAGGCTGAACCCATCAAAACCCTGATAGTGATATATCATCAATGCCATTTGTTTTCAGTTGAATAACAATCTGTATTCTACCGTTTTCTGTAATTGCAGAGGCTATTTGCTGTTTATTTTTCTGATATTTTTAAATTAACTTTATTTTTCTTCCTTTTGCTGTTGCTTAACTATCTAATTTTCAGCGGTTTTACTCATTTAATCTTCTGCTGCTCTTTACATTCAATGATTATATTGCTATTTATTTACCTAACATTTGGTTTTGAAATACATTTTTGATTCTGTGTTTTTAAATCTTGGAAACTGCATCAGAATTTTTTCAATAAATTAAGAGTGAAACATTCAATAAATTACGAGTGAAACATTAAAGTAAATAATGGTATGGAGTCAGTCCTAATTAGCTCCTTCTCAAGCCTTCCTATCGGAAGAAAATCCCTCTTACTAGTGTGGGCCCTGCTATGAGAATGAAAAAAAGAACAACACCACTCTATTCAGAGAAAACATAGAGATTTCTGCTTAAGTGATCCCTCCACCCGCTTTCATAAACTAACCAAAAGAAAAGTAAAACCCAATCAACTGCCCTAATAAGAGCTGAATATGTTCCAGGACAGAGGCAAAGAATGTTGAGAGGAGGTTACAGACAAAGAAAGTGGGGGGGGGGGCTAGCTTGCTCAACCTAAGGCAGGGGTGTCAAACATGCGGCCCGGGGGGCGGATCAGGACCTCAGAGGGCTTCTATCAGGCCCACACTGGAACTGGCCATCTCCTGCTTCCAGTTCTGCTGCTGCTGCAGCATCACAGCTTGCTTCGCCAGACTCTCTCAACTGCTCAGCCATTTGATGTTTTCCCTGGGTCCTAGACTCAGAACTCTGAGATTTCTGTGCTGAATGTCAATAAATCAAAAGTAGGTTTGCAGCGTACAGATACACACCTGAACAGCATGCTCAAGACTGCAACAGCACAGATATTTTGATGCACTAATTTTAGAGCAAGAGGTGTCAGTTTCAGATACTGTTAAATAAAGAAAATATTGCAAGAGTGCTAATGTTTTAAGTATGTTTTTAAGTTTAAAAAATTGTGTTTGTGTCCTTTATAAAGTTTATATCTCCGCTTCCTGGCATTACATTTTATGACGCACATGGCCCGGCCCAACAAAAACTCATTTATGTCAGATCCGGTTCTTATAACAAATGAGTTCGACATCCTTGTCCTAAGGGATCACGGAATGCGAGGGAAAGATGGAGGGGGGGGGGGTCATAAGCATTCCCACATCCCACGATTCCTTACTACTCTCCAGTCGGTCTGTTTCTACAAAGAATAGGCACTTTAGAGCAATTCTGTCGCTTGAGCTTACTGGATATTGTTTTGCACACTAGAGTTGAGAGTAATGTAGCAAATATATTAGGCAAGGGCAGTTCACCACCCCCAGGGGGATCAAACAAGGGCCATGGTCACACGGCCCTTTAAATCCGGGAGCCCTCCCGTATTTAAAGGGGCCGCTTCTTTTAAGTTCGGGTTGGGATGTTTATACATTCCAACCCCCAGTGGTGGCGGCCGCAGCGGTGGAGAAGGAGGCTGGCGGCAGTGGCTGCAGAGGAAGCCGGTGGCAGAAGAGGCAGTCGGCAGAGGAGGAGGCGGTTGTTGTCGACGGAGGAGGAGGAGGAGGCGGGCAGCAGTAGCTGCCGGGGGAGAAACCCTACCCTGAGCCCTGCCAACTGCCTGGTAAGTTCGGCAGTTTTTCCCCCCCTTTTGCACTTGGGCGCTTGAGTGCCCAAGCAGGGCTGGTGCTACCATAAGGCCAAGTTAGGCGACTGCCTAGGGCACAGACCTCAGAGGAGTGCAGAAACGGACAATCAGCACCCCTCCAACCAGCCACAGGCTCTCACATTCACTCACCAGCCCCAGCTCTCCCATGCTTTTCCTCCTCCAGAAAGTCATGGCAACTAAAGCAGCGGCAGCAGCTCCCTTCAGCTTTGCCTCACACCCTGCCTGCCCAAGCCCGCACAATTTTTTTAAAAATTAGCAGGGTCAAGTTTTGTGCTTTTAATTTTCCCTAGCATCTGTTTTTGATAATTGGTTAGCAGTGGGAGGGTGCAAGTAGTTAACCTTGCCTAGGGCTCCAAAAAGCCTGGCACCGGCCCTGCACCCAAGTGCAAAAGGGGGGGATGGGGAAGAGCCATCTGGACAGCCCTCTCTCGCAATGATTGTGAGAGAGGGCTAGCCAGAATTGGAGGTTCCCCCCCCCCCCCCCCCGCAACCACTGGGAAAACACTCAATTTTCCCGGAGTTGGAAAACGCCGGAGGAACCTGCATTTGAGCCCGCTTCTGTGCGGGACTAGCCACATCCCTTGTGGACGGTCCCTTTAAATGCAGAAGGAAACAGCAGTTCCTCCCACATTAAAGGGCTGTGTGACCATGGCATTGGGAAGAAGAGAGCGCAAAGCTCGGCACACAGGAGGCGGCACAGGACACAGCTCACGCTGGTTATCCCCTGACACAGACCCATGCCGCGGGAGGAGGCATAACGCATCCCCTCACATTGGTGCCACTGTCGCCGGAAGCAAAACAGCCTCTCGCAGGCATGGGAGCCGCCCGCCCGCTAGTCTCAGCCCCGGCGGGCGACGCGAAGAGGAAAGCGCTCCGTTTCATTTCCCCGCCCCTTTCCCCCCGCCGGCTACGGTGCTCCAGCAACCACCCCTGGACGCCGCGCGGTTTCTGCCGGCCCTGGCGCATGACCAGGGAGGAGAGGCCAGCGCTGGGCGTGGCGCTTTGCAAAGCGACTTCCGCAGAGGAGCCTGGGCCAGACGGGGCTTCTTTCTGTGCCTTTGCCGATCTCCGCTAGCCCGCCCGCAGCGTGGACCGGTTAGTAGAGGGCGTGCGGGTACGCGGGTGCGGGTAGAGAGGGCCGGTCTTTGCTGTGTGGGGCGGCTGAAGGGAGGGCGGTTGGGGAGCGGCGATTCTTTCTCGAAAGCGGCCAGGCTTTCTGCGTGTTTTAATAGAACTCTGTCTCCCCACCCCACCCCGAAATGGCCCGTGGGGAGTAAGTTCCTGTTTGGTCTGCGGAGTGTCCCGAGACTTTGAAGGCAAATAGTAAGTTGGCTGCTGTGTTGAACATTTTGTGTTTTGAAGTGGGTCTTAGTCGGCATGCTTTGTGTGGCTTTAAAATAAATCGCTAGCTGCCTTGAGGGCTAATCTTGGTAGAAGAAAGGCAAAGAATTAATGTAAAATACGCGCTCGACGGAGTGGAGTGAAGCAACCGTGGAGACGGTGGTTCTCAAGGATCGGGCTGGAATCCAGTTTAGCAACTGAAATTGTCTCGGTGTCAGTGGCTTGCAAATAGTAACCCAGGCGCGTTTTGGAGCAGCTGGGTAGTCTGTAAATCTGGGGGCAGGGCATTCAGAACTTCTCGGGGGGATGGAGAACATTTGGAATTCTAGACAGCTACTGCTCCGCGCGTATGTATTTATATTATTTATTTAGATTAAATGTTGATGCCTCCTCTCCAGAAATTTACAAATGGCAGCGCAGGAGAATAACTATACTACTCAGCCTTCCTGAGGATAAATCCCAGAGTTTTCCCCAAGGGTACCTAACCTGTCAAATAAGAATCACATGTGGGGACTTGCAAGAAACTTGCCAGAGTGGCTACCGGTTCCCCCTAGCTTTGCCTCTTCCCCTCTCTCCCTACTTTTCTTACACTCTCCCTCCTGTCACCCTTTTCTTATTCGCTCTCTCCTCGATGCCAGTCACTTCCTCTCTCTTTTTGCCTTCCCACCCTATCCATCTTTCTTTCTCGTTATGCCCCCTGCTCCATTACTTTTTCTCTATGTCTGCCCCTCCCACCACATCACTCTCCCAGCCTCCTGCCTGCTTCCTCCTGCTCCCACAGTGTCAGAGGTAGCTGTCCAGCTCTCCCAAAGTTCCCTGTAAGCTGTGGAGACTTGTGAGCAAAACTTCTAGTTCGTGAGCTGAAAGAACTATTAGCATTAAAGCTGTGAGCGGGCCTAATTTGACTATCACGTAAATTAGTTTTTTATAAGATTATTACATAACCTTTTTATAACTATTACCATAACATATTTATAGAATACGGTAACACCTAAAGACCAACATAATGTAGTCTAGCTAGTGTTGCCAGTCTCCAGGTGGAGCCTGGAGTTCTCCAAGAATTACAACTGATTAGCAGATGATACAGATTGCATCCCTGTAGGAGGTGGCAGTCTGGGAAGGAAGAATCAGCGGCACCACATCTCCACTGAACTCCCTCCTGTCCCCAGATTCCTCCCACTGCCAGGAATTTTGCAAGCTGCAGTTGGCAACCTTGAACAGTTGGCAACCTTGAACAACTATTCAAATTATGGAAAATATCAGTGGAATTAAATTTACCACCGAATTGTGCTGCAGTCAAAATCTGAACTTACTTCACAGAGTCCTTTTCCTGAGAAATGTCCTAAGGAATTTGAAGGCACTTTTAAAAATGCATTTTAAAAATCTTTATACAATTGTCTTAAAATTATTCCCGTCAGTACAAATAAAGTCTTCTCTGCCGTTTTATTCCCCACACATATACACACACACACTGGGCTCCTTTTTGGTTTGGGGTGATCTGTGTTTGTCTTTATTGCCCACTGACTTCTACAGTAGTATTTATATACTCTGGTTAATTTACAGATGTATTTTTGTTATCTCTCTCTATAATAATTCTCTGTTGGTGGTGGCGCACTCCTGAACATTCCACACACCACCCCAGCCTTTGGTCCCCTGGCCTGTCAATCAGAAGCTGTCCCTATCCACTGGCTGTGAGTACTCGCATGCCATTGGCGTTGGGTGCTGTGTCTGCTCCTCTTCCCTGCCTACTCCTTCAGCCTCTGTGCCCTGTCAGAATTTCTGGCAGATGGCTTTCTGTCTTGGAGAAGACGCTTCTCCTGCTTCACTCCTGTGGGGGGATTAACTGTTGCCTCAGTGGCTGTTGGTAGGTGAAACGAAATGGCAGTTACCTGTGTTTATAAGATGGATGTTGTCTGTGGTTTGCTTAAAATGTTCCCCCATAAGGTTCAAGTGAGCTGTAGTTCCAAAGAGGGGCCTGCAGGAGTATCACTCACTGGGTTGAATGGGGTTTTCTCATCTGCTAGCCTACAGTTCCCAGCTGCCCGAGGTGTGTGTGGGGGGGAATGGAAAGCAGAAGAGTGAGGGGGAAATTAAGATAGGTTGATGCTTGGCTGGGAAGGTGATAGGGTTGCCAATTCCAGGTGGGGAATTCCTGGAGATTTGAGGGGTGGAGCCTGGAGAGGGTGAGGTTTGAGGAGAGGTGGGGCCTCAGACAGGTACAATGCCATAGACTCTGCCCTCCAAACCAGCTATTCCCTCTTGGGGAACCACAGTTGCCAAATTCCAGGTGAGGGCAGGAGATCACTCAGAATTACAACTGCTCTTCAGGTAGCAAAGATCAGTTCCCCTGGAGAAAATTGTGGACTTTATGTCATTATACCCTGCTGAGGTTGCCACAGCAAATTGACGCTGAGTGCCCAAGGCCTTTGCACTCTCCCAGAGCCTCTTTCTAGAGCCCGTTGTATTTATTTCCACAATGGGCCTTATTCCTAGTTATGCTATATTACATTGTAACATCTTGTTATGTTTTTTGTTTTTTGAGAAAATGCAATAAAATATGAATTTTAAAAAAAACCCAAATGGTGACTATATAAACTTAGCTTGTTGTTCCTGTTTGGTTCTGCATCTGTTAAAACATCATTATGTTGTATGCTAATTTGCTATATGTCTGGACTATTAAACTGAGGAAGTGTGCGTGCACATGAAAGCCTGTACCTTGAAAAAAACTTTGTTGGGCTTAAAAGTGCTACTAGACTCAACACATGCTGTGAGGCGGTCACATTCTAAGTGGAGCTGGTGTGAATGGAACACACAGACATTTATGATCCAACTAATTTCCAAGGAGCACTCATTCTCTGTAATATTTAGAGCCATTTAGCACACATTCCAAAGCAGGAAAGGAACTTTATTACTTACTTCCGAATATTACATGCACTTTAAAAAAATATCAAAACTCTTAAACATTGTAAATAGTTTCTCACAGTCCTAGCCAGAATTTTTTTGAGAGGGGCTATGTAAATCTAAATTAATTAAATTATAATTTATTAAAATTGCTCAGCAAGATGGGGATCTGAACCTGGGTCTTGTAGGCCCTACTCTGAAACTCTAACTGCTACACCAGACTGGCATTCCTAGGGTGGCTGCTGTTGAACAATAGCAAGCCAGGCGTAGTTGAGTCATGGAAGTCAGGTGGTATCAAGTCAACCAGATGATATTGCCATGCATAGGGTTGCCAACCTCCAGGTAGGACCTGGACATCTCCCAGAATTACAATTGAACTCCAGACATCTGTCCCCCTGGAGAAAATGGCTGCTTCAGATGGTGGACTCTCTGGTATTATATTCGGCTGAGGCCTCTCCTGTCCCCAAACTGCACTCCTCAGACTTCTCCACAAAATCTTCAGGAATTCCCCAACCCGGAACTGGCAAACATAGCCCCAGGCCTGGCTCCAATGAGTCTGCCCTCAAAGGCCAAAGTAGGTGTGGAAAGGACCCTGGCCCCTCCCCGTCTTTTACTCACAAAAACTGAAGCCTGGAATGTTGTGGTTGCCTAGCAACAGCCACTATGGGAGTTTGTTCAATCTATTTTTAAAATCTACAGGTGCTCCTTTTATTTTGGGTTTTTTAACTCCCCATTGTATTTTTGTTAGGTTTCACTTTTTTTTTTTTTTTGCAAACCTGGAGCCCTTTTCAGGTTTGTAGAAAGATCTGTCTTGCCAATACACAACTCCAGTCACCTGATTTAAGTATCCAAAGATTTGGCCATCTTCACTGTTAGAATATAAGATACCTAACGTTAAAGAGTTGGCTGACTGCTCTCTCACTGAATGAATACCAGCAATCTGAGCCTTCTATGTGTGCACTACAAGTATATCTGTACCAAAAAAAATTGCTTTTTCTGGTGCAGTTTTTGTCCTAATTTTTTACTTGTCACTCGAGCAAGAAGTTGGTGACAGTGCTGAGTACTTGTTGGTATTTATGGACTAGACCTACCCAGCACATCAGAAATCACTTTGAATACTCTTTCTTTGCTGCCTTTCCATAGCCAAATCTGGAGAGCCAAACCACAGAAGAGAGCATACTAAATATAATTGGATTAAATTGGAAAGCACTAAACCATGTAACAATGATCCTTGACACACTCCTGCTAATATTAAGCACTGTTTTGGTGTCACTGACTTATGCAAAAGAATCAAACTTGCATCATTTAGGGATATCAATGGGAGTTAAGCTGTGAGCCTAAAATAATTAGGATTGCTCTCTTAAAGTGTGTATCTAGATGCCTCATGCCCATTCTTTTAAAAATGAGATCTGACATAAAGGTAAAATGGTCTTTTGGGTCTCTTCCAGTTTTACAGAAATTAATAAAGAAAGTTAAGTAGGCAGTCTAAAAAAATCTGATTTATACAAAGGAATGCATATCCTGAAGAATAAGCGAGCTGTCGCCGGAAGCTGATATATCCTGGCGTTGATATGAAGCATTTTCTCAATCTGATAATAATTGGTGGCAATGCAAGGATTAAGAAAAACTGAGTAAAGAGAGGTCCTGAAACTATGCATGTAATAATTTACTCAGTACTACATGTAATTAGTATTTTAGGAAACACCATGAATGTGAAGTTGAGCAATGCTGATGAAATACTTAAAAAATCAACTGCCAAATTCCTTGGAGGTCACCTTTCCAAATCCTAGTCAATACTTAACTTCCGAGGTCTGACAGAATTGGGCTAGGTCAGGATGACAATATAAGACATGAATACATTTCCATAGTGACCTGACATATTAAGTACTTCACAGTGAAGAAGAAGAGATTGGATTAGTACCTCGCTCTTTACTTAGAGTCTCAGGGCAGTTTACAATCTCCTTTCCCATCCCCTCCCCTCCCCACAACAGACACCCTGTGAGGTAGGTGGGGCTGAGAGAGCTCTGAGAGAACTGCTCTTGAGAGAACAGCTCTGAAAGAACTTGTGACTGATCTAAGGTCACACTAACAGCTGCATGTGGAGGAATGGGGAATCAAATCCAGTTCTTCCAGATTAGAGTCCACGATCTTAACCGCTATACCAAACTGGTGCTGGAGTTCCTGCAGCTGCAATTCTGTAGTCAATATTTTGTAATTTTCCTAGGGGCATTTGCTGCTGTTCGGCAGCCAGAAAAAGTACTTTACATTTCTGATGATAAAGTGATTTTTTAGAAACGTGACTGAAGTGATAGAGCCAGCATGATGTAGTGGTTAAATTCTCAGACTAGGATCTGGAAGCCCCAGGTTTGCATTCACACTCTGCCATGGAATTTTGCAGCATTCCAGTGGGCCATTCGTTCTCTCTACTTCACAGGGTGATTGTGAGGATAAAACACAGGAAAGGAGAACAGTGTTGTAAGCTGGATCCACAGTGAGGAGGGAGGAAACATACTGACATCTTATGAGGCATGGAAAGGACATGGGGAGAGCCTGGAGTTAAAACATGTCACAGTCTAACCATAGTTATGCACCTTTAAATCTCTAATGTCGAGAGTGATTCTTGGGTAGTTGCTGTAGGCAAGTTGTTCCTCAAGGACTGCATGGACATCTGAGTCAATACATTCCTGGTGAAGGCAGGAAAACAATATAATACAGCAGTCCAGTGGCACCTTAAAGACTAACAAAATTTCTTCCAGCATGAGATTTCATAAGTCAGAGCTCACTTCTTCAGATACTTATGGGAAGAAAATCTTTTTGGAGATTTTATTAAAAATCACATAAAGAGACAGGGAGAAAGAGGAAGAGTTGGAGCAGAGAGAGGCTTGATGTGAATAAATCTTTCAGGTGTGATTCCAAGTGTAAGGGACTGAAATGGATGTAGATGTTACACAAAATAGCATGTGAAAGAGAGGCTCCAAGGTATGGATAAACAATGGGCTATAAAATAGCAGAAACAATGAATCAAGGAAGAAGCAGTCTGAAGCATCAGAACAATTACCATTGGTGAAGGGTTATGGTATGATGTTAAGAAAAGCCATTTTAAAAAGTGGGCCCTGTTGGACTGTTCACAATTATAGTGAGTAAGGAAATCCAGGTCTCTGTTTTGGATGGGGCAGAGGGATCATGTTTAATTTCTTGAAGAGTTGTAACTTAACCATTCCCTGCCCAATGTATAATTTCTCTCTGCCATTAGGGGGACAAAAGGTCCAGCCCTAATTACTTTATAGCCCAATCTCAGCATGCTTTCCTTCTTATATGCTGCTTTAGGGGTTAAGGGAAGTTGTGTGTGTTATGTGTCATCGAGATGCTTCCAATTTATGGTGACCTTATGAATTAATTACTCCCAAATGCCCAATCATTAACAGCCTTGCTCAGGTTTTGCAAACAGAAACCCATGGTTTCCTTTACTGAGTCAATCAATCTCCTGTTGGGTCTTCCTTTTTTCCTAGCATTGTTGCCTTTTCCCAGTGAATCTTGTATTCTCATAATGTGATCAAAGTATGATAGTTATTTTAGCTTCTAGGGAGAGTTTAGGTTTGATTTAATCTATAACCCATTTATTTGTCTTTTTTCTTTATTTGTCAGTCCGAAACTCTCCTTCAACACCACATTTCAAATTAATCAATATTCTTCCTGTGAGCTTTTCTTCATTGTCCAGCTTTCACATTCGTACATAGTAATGAAGTATAGTGTGAATTATCTTGATCTTGGTTTCCTGCAACACTTTCATACACAAGAATGTTTTCTAGTTCCTTCATGGCTGGTTGTCCTTCTCTGTTTCTATCTCCTATTGTTTTTTTGGTTGCAGCTTCCTCTTTAGTGTATGATTGAGCCAAGGAATACAAAATCCTGAACACTTTCAGTATCTTTATTGTCAACTTTAAAGCAGTATCTTTATTGTCAACCTTAAAGCTGTGTAAATCCCCAGTAGTCATTACTTTTGTCTTCTTGATGTTCAGCTGTAATCCTGATTGCACACTTTCTGCTTAAACCTTCATCAGTAAGGGAAACACCCAGATGATTTTAGGGAAGGATGTTTTTGCCCTTCTGGCAGAGTTTTCTGGGCTGGGTTATGCCTGTGTTACGATTGCACTCCTTAATTACATTTGATTAGGTTGAAGGAGGTGGTGTAATTAAAAAAAGAAGGTGAAACTGCAAGCTTGGCTGTGAAGTTGTTGTAAACCCAAGAGAACTGGAATGAGAAGCATTAACTCATTTAGAAGTAGTGAGACAGTGTGGATATCTTGAGTGGTTGGAAGTATATAATGGATTAATAATGTAAATGTACTAGTGAAATGTTACCAAGATTTAGCTATTTCTTTTAAATCTATATGTGAATTTTACCTTTCTTCATTTTGCATTCTGACCGACTGTGCCTCTTGAATCAGTCCATTCTCCCTGTTTTTCTTCCTCTTAGAGAATACCCGTCTCCTTCTTCCTTTCGTACTTCTGGGCCATGCTGCTGCAGCCTGCAACCCTTTCTTCCCTTGACCAGCTGTTGTCTCAGGACCCTGTCTGCTTTTCTCCTTAGGTCTTGCTTGATTTTATGTTTGTTTGATTTTGTTTTGCTTTAGCTTTTCTGTCTGCCTTGTTCTCCAAGGGTTGAGCAGTTCAGCCAATGACAAACAGCAGCTCTTAGGAGGAAAGCAGGTCTACTAAGGAAAACCAGAAGCCTTATTGACTCCTGGTGTTCTCTTAGACAGGCAAGAAACCAAGACAAGCAATTCCAAAAGCTTTACTGTCAACGGCATACAATCCTGTAGTGCATCACAACACATTTTGTATTTAAAATACCTCAGTTAATATTGCTTGTACGTTAAGTTATTCAGACATAGCTGTTATACACAGCTGAAGCCCAAAACGCCTCAGCAACATGTACCTTCTTGCCCTTAAATCTTCTGTGAATTTGTTTCTGCACATTCCACCTTATTGGCACTCATTTCCTTGGTTCCCTCCCTTCTCTTGCTGAGGCCTGCATTTTCTCCATGTGTCTCAATCTTGTGCTCATTTGGCCCTTCTGTGTCTCCTAGGACCAATCCCTACTCAACCTGAGCCTGCATTGTGGGGAGGGTGGGGTATAAATCTGATTAATAAATAATAAATAAATAAACCTTCCTGACTTGGCGACATAGCTTCTTTCATCCCTAAAGTTACTGGTTGTAGATGAGTGCATTGGTCCACAGTGAAAATCCAAAACCATCAGTATTTCGATTGCTTGGTGGTCATACTCCTGGATAGAATTCAAAACTACAAATTAGAGTGAACTTGCAATGGTTGATTAATCTGCCAGTTAGACTTAGTGATACCATGTAAATGTGCTACCGGCTTCAAGGCCAAATAAGAGATGTATTGTTACCTTTGTTGCGGCAGGGCTACCTTCAAACATTCTGTAAGAATTCATTACTAAGAATTCATTAACTAATTCATTACTAAGAATTCATTACTAATACATGATGTGTGGGTTACATGTGTCTTTAATTCTGGAACCATAACACCTTTGTTGAGTGTAATGAGTAGTAAAATCATGGATAAACAGGCAAATAGCAAGGGAAATCATAACAGATTCCATCAAATATGGACGCAGAGGATAAGAATAGGATGCCCTACCAAGTCAATGAGAAATCTGGGGAAGAGCCTAGTACTGAGTTAATGAAGGTGGAGGATACAGTTATTCTGCCCAAGCAGACCAAGAATGGTGCAGATAGGGCAATTATAATCTCAAACTTTTCTGACCCAACTAATATTTCTATTCCAATTCAGTCTATTCCAGCTCAAGTTGATGATTCACTTAATCTATCTAACCATTCTGGCTCAGATAACTATAAATCTGATACTGTTCTTTTGTACCCAGTTAAATTAACTGTTAAAAAGCCAAACACAGTGGTTTATGCTGACATTGGGGTGTGCAAAAAATTGGTATTTTTCAGGTTTGGGTGTATTGAACCCAAAAAACATTGGTATTTTCCGATAGTCCTAAATTCTAATATCAGTAGGATATTGGGATTCGGGAAATAATCGGGATTGCTGAATTTATTCAGCTCCATTATACCCTATGGGGACCATCCCCATAGGGTATAATAGATAAGGGAGTGTGTGAACACGCGCTGCTTCTGGGTTCACTTGCATGTGGTAGCAAAAGTTGCCTTTAAATGGCTTTTTGCAAGCAGAGCCATGTGAGAGTGAATTTGAAGTGGGGTGAGTTCCATGCAGGCTTGGCTGTGAATCTGCTGGGCCGCCTGCCATCAGAAAGCTGCAAGAAGAACAAGCCACCAGCAGAAAGGAGGGAGGGAAGATCTTAAATTTTCCCTTCCCCCCCTTCCATTCTACTGTCCTTGAGAACTGTGGCCAGTAGAAAGGAGAGAGGGAAGATCTCAGATCTTTCCCTGTTTCCTTTCTGCTGACCTTGAGGAGAGTTCTCCCCACAGGATCAATTCCTGGGAAGGGGCTCCGTTGGGCAGTCATGTTTGGTATTCTCAAATTTTATTGAACAAGAGGAGGCTGGTTGGTGCTCCCACTTTTGGAAATTTATAGAACAGAGATACTTTTCCAGTTATTATATGAAGCTCCAATCTGGGGATTTGGAAATTTGCACCCCCTTTAAATTATTCAAGATAAATTCACCTGTTATTATTAGTCCCAAATTCAACAGCATCAACTATAGTTAGATATGAGTTGTCCTTATCTCTAATATCAACTCTAGTCTTCAAAGTTGTCATTAGTTTTTGGCTGAAAGTCCTTTTCTGGCCAGTTTTTTAACCCTGACTTATGGTGAGATAAAATTTAACTCATGGAGAAGTCATTTATTAAATGCATTAGCCAAACTCGGTTTCTCAGAAGAATATCTAACTAAGAAGGCTAGGGGTTTTTTTTTGCAGCCAAACAGTTAATAAAAGAAAGGCTGTTGGATATAAATGCTCAAGTTGATGCTGTATCATTAGGCACCTCGAGAGTAGTCTCCTTTTATAGGTAGCTTTCTCCCTCTCCGTTAAATCTTCCAGTTTATCTTACTGATCTGTTAAATTTTGAGCATAGGAAGGCCTTTATTAAGGCCTGATTGATATCTTACCACTAGCATTGTTAAGAGGTCGTTACAACAGTATCTCATATAATGAGCGAGTCTTCTCTTGTGACCAGAGATCTGTCGAGGGCCTGGCCCGTGTAGTTTTTTGGTGCCTAAGATTTGCAGTGGATCATGAACAATATCTTGGAAATGGATTGACAAGATATCCAGGACAATCAGATTGATTGAAACTTGTAATACTCATAGACCAAAATAAATGGGTCACATTACAAATGGCAAAGTTTATTGCCTTAGTTATAAAGATCCAGTCAAAACCGATGCCAGTATGGTCAACGAATAGTACCTTGCTCACATTGGGTTGTTCTGTGCTATTATGGGATCAGTAGTTCATTGTTAACCATTGCCATTTGTTACTAAGATTCATGTTTGTTATTTATAAATTATGTTTTTAGATCTTTTTAATGGATATTTTATTGTAGTGTGAATTGTGGTTGTTTTATGCTGTGTTTCACTGTTTTTCTTAATGTTTGCTATGGCTGTGAGCTAATGCAATAAACTTGATTTAACTTGAAACTGAAAAGCCCCAGGCTCTTCAGTGTTTCCTCATAGAGATTGGTTGAAAGAGGTCAGAAGATCAGCGGCCTAAGTTTTCTGTAAATGTAGTCTATTCTGCTAGGCCCCACCCTTCCATTCCCTTATCCCTTACCTTATCCCTTACCTTCACCTTCTATGCTGTGTTACATCTATTTAGATTATGCTGCATGCTTTTGGACTGAATTTGCTAAAGCCTTAAAAACTTAAGATCTACACTGCAAGAACCTTTTTTCACTAAGTGTATCCAGGAAGTCAATTAATTAATTTTGTGTACTTGAACCCTTCACTGGAATAATATTGTTCTTAAATCTTTTGTCCTTTTAAATATTTTTTTTATTTTTGTGTGTTTTTGTTGTATATTACATATTGTCTCTTAACCCGTACATTTTGTATCCATTTATAACTCTTCTCCCTCCCTCCCCCCTCCTCTATTGTTCCCATGCGTTAGTCCTTTATTCCCAGCCACGAGCACAAAGTCCGAATCCTGCACTGAATGTCTTTTTTTCCTTCTGTTGGTATCCACTCTAGGTAGGTCTTCCATTTCATCCTAATTTCTGTGGTCTTGTCTACCCATGTTGTCTTTCAGTTCAGCTTCTCGATTATATCTGACTGTATAAAATCAAACAAATAATTATGCCAGATTTCTACTGTCCATTTACTCTTATCCTTCCAACCCAGAGCAATAACTGCTTTGCTTGCTAATATCATAGCTTTAAATATAGCTTGGTTCTCCTTGCTTACTGCTGGGTTCCCTATTATATCTATTAGCATTAAATTAAAGTTTATGGTCAGTGAAACTTTACATATTCTCTTTATAATTTGTAATATTTTTGTCCAGAAAGCTCTAACCTCTGGGCACTCCCACCACATATGGGAAAACCATCCCTTAGATTGTTTGCAGTGCCAACACCTAGGGCTCATTCCTGGAAACATATTTGCCAGCTGCGCTGGTGTTTTATACCATTTTGTAAAGAATTTATGCTCCATTTCATTAAATTTTATCATTTTAATTTCCTCTGTTCCTTTCATTATTCTACTTGCCATATTTTCTGATATCTGACCTTCTTTGTTCCAAGTTTTTTGTAAATATGATATTGACTTATCTTTATTTGTTATCATTTTCCTATCAATTTTCCCTGCTAGTCCTTGTTTTGATTTTTGCATTTCTTTGTATATTTCTTCTATTAGTTCCTCTATCCAAATTCTCTCTTTTTCATTTATCTTTTTAGCCATACTGTAGAGGCCTGTTATTTTTAACCAGTGTTGGTCACGTACCTTTTCTACTATCTCATGTATCGGTTTAGGTTACCTCCTGTGAACATGTCTCCCAGCCTGTAGTAGCCTTTAGATCTTAACAAGTCCCACCATTTGTTTTCTCTTATTCCGCTATGCATGGACTCCAGTGGTGCCCATCTTTGGTTTCTCCTTAACCATAATGCCTGCCACTTACTCCAAGATTCTAATGCTGAATATCTAGGACCTTTAATTAATTTGAGGTCTTTTTTTGTAACTTTGGAAAATATCCCAAAGCATCCTATATTACTGTTGATCTCATTCTCGAATCTGACCCATTTCTGATCATTACCTTCGCCTATCTCTAATAACGACTTTATTTGGAAGGCTTCATAGTAACTGTTCAACTCGGGGACTCCCCAACCCAACTCCGCTTTATTGCTATGTACCTTCCTTTTTTGGATTCTACATTTTTTACTGCCAAATATCCACTCTCTAATCGCTCTATTCCATTGTTCTAACCTTTTATTATGGTTTTCTAATGGTATCGACTGAAATAGATATATTAATTTAGGCACCCAGAACATTTTAACGCTCCTAATTCTAGTAGATATACCTAGAGTTTTATTTTTCCACTTTTCCATTTCTTTCTCTATTTTCCTCCATACCATATTATAGTTAGCGTCCGAAATTCTCTCGGTCGTCTTTTGTAACTCTATACCTAAATATTTGAACTTTTTAGCACCCATTCCAATACTTGTACTTTTATTTATTTCTCTTTTTTCCTCTTGGTTCACATTGAGATACATAACTTCTGATTTTGCCATATTGACCCTTAAGCCTGAACAACATTCAAAATTCTCTAGTATAATTTTGACTTCTTTTATCGCTTCTTTAGGGTTTGTCATAACCACTATAATGTCATCTGCAAATAGATTAATTTTCATTTTCTCCTTCTTCACCTTATAACCTTCTATCCTTACACCATTTCTTATCCTTTCGGCTAGCTGTTCTATTGCTATGATAAATAGGAGCAGTGAGAGCGGGTAACCCTGCCGAACTCCTCTCTGTATCTGAAAAGCTCGTGATTGGTCATTGTTAACCTTTACCACTGCTGTTCTATCCCTGTATATCTCTTGAATTGCTCTTATGTGTCTCCTATCTTGTAGTTTCTCATAATCTGCCACAGATAATCGTGAGAGAGAGTGTCAAAGGCTTTATAAACGTCCAGTTTTAAAAGGCCCAGCTTTTTTTGTTGTTGTTGAGCGTGTTGCAGTACATTTATTATATTTCTGATTGGGTGGGCTATGTTCCTATCCTTAACGAATCCATATTGATCTTCTTTTATTATATTAGGAATAGTTTTCTTAAGTCTATTTGCTAAAATTTTTGCAAAGATCTTATAGTCTTGGTTAAGAAGGCTTATAGGTCTATATGAACCTACCTCTTCAGGGTCCTTGCATGGTTTCAGGATTACTATTATTTCTATTTGCCTCCATGAATCTGGGGCCTTTTCCCCTCTCAAAATTTCATTGAATACTCTTTGGAGCTCTGGGGCTAAAATATCTACCATTGCCTTATAAAATTCACTTGTGAATCCATCTCGGCCAGGAAATTTACCCTTTTTCAGTTCTTTGATTACCTCCCTTATCTCGTGTATTGTAATTTTCTCTCCTAATTTAGCTTGCTCGTTCTCTTTCAATGTTGTTTTTACAACCTCTAGAAAATCTGCTGTATCCTCCTTCTTATATAATTTTTTATAAAAGGATACGAACGCCTTCATTATTTCTATAGGATGTTGTGTTTTTTGACCATTTACCTTTATACTTTTTACCCTTTGTCTTTCCCTTCTGTTTTTCAGGTAATTTGCCAGCCTTTTTGCTGAGTTAATACTATTTCTTTGAAACTCATTTCTCACCATAGCTTCCCTTTTCCATAGTGTTGCTGAGTCTAGAGCCTCCAATTGCTTTTTAATTGCTATTATTTGGTTCTGTAATATAGGATCGTACTTATGCATTAATTTGCTCTGTAACCGCTCCATTTCTTGGATTATAGCTTGTCTTCTTGAGTACCACTCTCTTTTTATAATCTTTTCTTTCTTTATACAGTGCCCCCTTATCACTGCCTTTGCCGCATCCCATAGAGTATTAATGGGAACTGTTCCTCTATTTTCCTCAAAACACAGCTTTATCTGTTCAGACATATATTGTCTAGCACTTTCTGTGGCCATTATTAAATTATTATACCTCCAAGTTCTTGTTATTGATTGTTGGGTGCATTCTATTGCAACACTTATTGGAGCATGGTCGGATATCCAGATTGGGTGCGTTATGATTTCTTTGATAATCGTGTTACTATTTTTTTCTAAAATTATGTAATCGATACATGATGCTGTTTTATGTCTACTAGATATATGTGTGGGTTTGGGTTGACACCCCATAAGTTCATACCCTTCTATCAAATCCCAATTTCCCAACTTAATTGATTTATCTTTTGTTATATCTATATTTAGGTCTCCTGCTATAATAATTTCTCCCTCCGAAAATTGTTTAGTTTTTTAAAATGTTTTGCACAAAAATTTCTTTTGCCCTTTATTTGGGGCGTAAATATTTACTATTGTAAATGTCTTACCA
This sequence comes from Lepidodactylus listeri, assembly GCA_029233225.1. Lineage (NCBI taxonomy): Eukaryota > Metazoa > Chordata > Lepidosauria > Squamata > Gekkonidae > Lepidodactylus > Lepidodactylus listeri. The sequence goes on from JARCFY010000006.1 coordinate 55,861,172, forward strand.
TCCATTTTAAATTTTACAGGCAAGTATCTACCATTCCTATCCACCATTTTTACCACTTCCTCTGGTTTGAATTTCTTATGAATCAATACTGCTACCCCTTTGCTCTTAGCATCGCTCCTGGCTTCAGCTAGTATCTCTTAGGTTGAGTCATTTATCAGTGGCTTATTATCTTTTTTTTTCTTGTGCGTTTCCTGGAGGCATAAAACATCAATCTTTTGATCTTTTGCTAGTTTAGCTATCCTATATCTTTTAACGTTTGAAGTTAGCCCGTTGACATTCAGTGTAAGCAGTCTTATTGTTCTATCCATATTCTTTGTGATTCTGGGTTTTCGGTTCCATGACTGTGGACCTTTTAAGCAATTTATTAATCTACCCCTCCCATCCCCTCCCATCCCTGTGGTTGAGAAAACTCATGGGGAGAAAATAACCTCCTCTCTCTCCACTTCATGGAGTGCACACATCTCCTCCGCCCCCTTGATACTTTCTAAATATTAACATTAGCTCAGTTATGTTTGCATACTTCCCCTTAGGTGTTTCCTTCTAGTGACTCTGTCCTAGGACGTTTTTCTCCCCTCTCTGAAGTTCCTTCTTCCGGGTCTATGCCAAGCTCTGTCTCTTCTTCCATTTCCTGCTCCATCTCTTCTATGCTGATTCCGAGTTGTCTAAGGAATTGTTTGGCCTCAACGGCATTCCGTGCCATAAGTCTCTTCCCATCTCGGAATATAATTATTGAGGATGGGTAGCCCCAGGTGAATTTTACATTATTTATGTGGAGTTTTTGGGCATAAGGACGCATTAAGTTCTTTTTCTTAAGAGTCTCCTGGCAGAAATCCTGCCGCACCCAAACTTTCCTTCCCCTAAAACTCAGGTCCTTTTTCTTTTTTAATTCTTTATATATTTGTTGTTGGATTTTTTTCTCTAGAAAACTTGATAATAACATCTCGAGGGGCTCCGTCCTTACCCCTTCCCTGCAAGCGGTGTGCCCTATTTCCTCCAGTTGAATCTTAAGACCATTATTTCCCAGCCACTCCCCTAGTGTTCCTTCTAAGTTCTTGGCAGATATTTCTTCAGAAATTCCTGTCAATATTAAGTTAGCCCTCCTGTTGCAATCTGAGAGAGCATTAATCTGGTTTCTTAAGGAGGCAATCTTCTTATCATTTGCCAGAGCCAGCTCTTTGGCAAAGTTAGCTGTTTGTTTGATGCCGGCTATCTCCTTCCCTATCTTAGCCACATCTTCTCGAACAGTCTTAATCTCTTCACTAATTTTGTCCTGAAATGCTAGGACTGTGTTTTGTAGAGTGGCTATTTGTTCTGACAGTTCCTTAATGTTTCTTGCCATTCTTAGTGATTTATTTAAAGCTTAATAAGCTTAATTAGCTAGCCGTTTGCTGCGCTGGGCGTTACCTTGTGAAGAAGCAGTAAATAAAGGTCTTATCACTTGCCGTCTGGAGCCCCTGCTGCTCTTTGCTTTCGACTCTTCTTTTCACCTAATTATGTGCCAGAGTTTGGCTGTTTACATTCCTTTGAGCTGTAAATTCCTTAGGCTAAGGGAGAGCTCGAAGTATCAGCGTCTGACTTGATTTAGCGCATGCGTGCTTCCCCCGTTCTTAAATCTTTTGTTTTACTTTCTGCACACTAAAGCCTATTTTAGCTTTATGGTGGCATTGCTGTGAGTTTACTGGTCCAAACCCAGGGCAAGCTTAAGGGAGGGGCTTATTCCAGGGTCTCACCAGAACACCAGACACCAGAACAGTTTTCTCAGGACAGGTCTAGGCAGCTTTGACAACATATTTATAGTATAGATGCCAAAATGATATGAGTTGCACAATATATTGCTTATCTTATACTGGTTTTTGCTAGATGTTACTGTATCAAATTTTATTTCACCTGGCTACGCCTTGATCACAAGCTCATTTAAACCCTAAGTCTTTAAACTTGACATTTGTTGTTAACTGATTCTAACTCTCTTTGCACTCTTTGCACAGCTGTTTGGAAAAATCTTCTGCAAGATGAACATCTTCCTGGAAACACTCCTTGTCATTGTGAAGTTGCTCTATCTGAGTCTGGAGTCTTTGTTTTTATTATTTATCCCTGTACGGAAGAAGAGTGTTGCTGGTGAAATAGTGCTTATAACGGGATCTGGAAGTGGAATTGGAAGGCTTATGGCTTTAAAATTCGCCAAGCTTGGAGCCACTTTGGTTCTGTGGGATATTAATCAAGAAGGAAACAAAGAGACGGCCAGACTGGTGAAAGAAAATGGAAGCGTGAGAGTGTATGACTACACGTGTGACTGTAGCAAGAAGCAGGAAATCTATCGAGTGGCAGATCAGGTAATTCTTGATTACAGGTGGTCTTGCATGTTGCTTATCTGTCTTGCCTAGTTTATCATCACTTTCAGGTATGCTGCTGCAGCACATTGATAACTCAGTAGGTGAAAATGGAATAAGTACAGTTCCCTACAAAGTTGTGCTTTGCCCCTGACCAGGTCAATATGATGCTGTCAGCCTTTTACTGACTTCAGATGCAGAAAAAAATCAGTCTCTTGCATCTCTGAGGTCTTTTATATGCCAGGACAGGACAGGACTTAATGGCTCAATACTTCATTTTGCTTCTGGTTTGTTACGATTTGGTGTTTTTAGTGGCATCCCACCTGTGATTGCCTCCTGAGAATTCACTAGACTATGGTATGTAAATACTGGAAGCAAAGACATTACAAATACAGATGCAACTGTATCTTCCAAAGGGGTTGTGTTCAGATGACTTTTTCAGATAGGGAATGGACTTGACCATATGCTATCCATATTTTGCACTTGGATTTTTTAGCCATCCATGTGTTATTAGTCTGAAATAGCATTTCCTTTTTTAAAAATAGAAAACTCACACTAAGCCTTCCCGTGATAAGTGATCCCTCGTAATGAGCTATACAGAACTGTTTGTGAAGTTGAGTGCTACCACCATCAGGCCAGGAATTTCCGTTCCTTTCCAAAAACATGAATTGGGTGTGTGAAAATACACAATATAATGGTATTTACAGGTCAGGAATGGGATCACGTGTTGAGGAAGGTTGTTTTGGGTAGTGTACCTGTGGTAAGCATCACCTGCTATGGCCTTATTTACTCACATTGTTGTTGTTTTTCCTGTCACACACAGTTTTACATTAAGCACCTTACCAATTCTGAACATAGTCTATAATATGGAAAACATGCTAACAGTAAAGCGACAGGCCAAAGGTCCTAAAACAAAATTTTCCGGTAAATCTCAGTAGAATATCCTACTTTGCCCTATATGAGGTGCTGATTCAAATTTTGTTTTATCCACAGTGTATGCAAATCTCTGTATTAAAAATGGCCTTTTTTACTGTATGCTATCAAATTCACTCACAATCAGTTTGGATCCAAATGCTTCAGACTCAGCATTGATAACCAGTTTGCAAACCGAGTTCCAAAGCTGACAATGCTGTCTCTGGGGAGCTTCAAAGGGGAAAGGGTGACCTAATCACTTCACTGACAATGCTAGGAGATGGTTATCTTGTGTGTATACACATGTGCTGTTCCTTAACAAACAATACAAAACTATTAATAAAGTGAGCTCAGATTGCAGAGAGGTGGCCCAGAGGTTAAGACTCTGAGCTTAAGACGGGAAGGTTGGTAGCTCAGCACTTTGAGACCCTGTTGCGGCATGACAAAGTGAGCTCCCGTCTCTGGCCCCAGCTCCTGCCAACCTAGCAGTTTGAGAGCAAGAAAATGCAAATAGATAAATAGGTACCACTTTGGTGGGAAGGTAACACAGCCGTTCTGTGCACCTCGGCGTTTAGTCATGCTGGCCACATGACCATAGAAACATCTTCGGATAGCGCTGGCTCTTTGGCTTGGAAATGGAGATGAGCCCCACCTCCTAGAGTCAGATTTGACTGGCTTTCGAGCAAAGGAAAGCTTTACCTTTAACTTAATTGTTCCAGTCATGATAACTGCAAGGGACAAATTGCACATGGCAGCAGCAGAGCCATATGTTAGAGCACAACTCATTATCCAATGCAGGGATGCCTATTAAAGCAGAGAAACCTTGAGTCTGAGGACGTGTGCTGAACTCCCTTTGCGTGCCCCCACTAGGCATTATCTTCCAGTGGGGCCCTAGGACCCAAAGTAAGCTCCTTCATCACAAAAAGTGGCTGGGGGGAGAGCGTGTGTGAACAAAAAGCAATGGGACAATTTGCCCCTTCCCCACCCTCCTACAGACAATCTCAGTTTCTACAAATATTTTGTTCAGATACCTGAGTCTGTTGTTGCTGGCCCCTAAGAAGTGTTTTTATCAGCGGAGAGAATTTCTTTGTATGTTCTAGCACCTTGCTTCTGTCCATCTGTTTGATACAAGCCCAAGAGTGCTGTGGCTTAGTCATGCTCACTGCCTGTGGATGCTTCCTTGTCCACTTGAGTGGCAGAAGCAAGTCCACAAACACATTGTTTTGCAAAAGCATTGGCAGTTGCCAAGCTCTTTTCTCAGTCAATTAAGATTAAAAATCTTTAGATTTTTACATTATATAGACACAGGTATTAAATAAATTTCCTTCTTTTTTTAGTCTGACTCTGCTTGTTGGGTTTTGTTGCAGGTTAAAAAGGAAGTTGGTGATGTTAGTATCCTAATTAACAATGCTGGAATTGTAACTGGGAAGCGATTCCTTGACTGTCCAGACTCGCTGATAGAGAAGACTATGGAAGTGAACACAATGGCAAACATCTGGGTAACAGACATATGATTACATTTGAATCTGAGTTGACTTTTCAGTAGTAGATGAAAGCATCATAGTACTTGTATATTAGGAAGTTTAATTTCTTCTTTATTTAATTTTTTTTAATTGAAGGCATTTTTATTAAACAAGCAAATAATCAATATAATCATTACAATAAAGAATACAAAACTTTTCAGTTACCATTGTTTTGAAAGAAAGAAAGAGCTACAGACTACTAACAAGTTACTTGTTATAGTATTTTATATGTGCCATCCCACAGTCAGTTAAGTTCAGAAGTTTTCCAGGAGAGAAATACCTTTTGTTTGTCTGTGAGGTTTATAAAGATGGCATCCAAGGGGAGGAGATTTTCCACAGTTTGGGGGCTGCAGTTGAGCTCCAGGCTCAGATTGATTGACATTTAAATACCCACTGGTGCTCAGCTGACAACCTGTTTGCCACTTGTGATCAGGCTGCTGATTAATCGATTGTGTGTTCACAACCTGTTCATGCCATTCAGCACAAACAGTCTTTGTTGCATCAGGGGATCTGAAATAGACTCCTAGCTGATCCCCCATCACATGTGATTTAATTTCTGATCTTCTGCTGAGGAAACATAGCTGTGTCCCAGTGTCACTTTAACCCAGGGACATGGGAGGGGGAGATCACAGGATCAGCTAGGGCAGGCTTCTTATCCTCCACTGCCACTGATATGAACCAGTTTGGTTCGTGATGCCATAGAATGCCCCCCCCCGGGTGTCCTAGAGACATCAAACTTACAATGGATCTCCATCTGACTTTCTTTTGTGTGCCCCCCAAGTTTGGTGTTGATTGGATGTATGGGGTCTGAGTTACGGGCCCCCCAAAGAAAGTGCCCCCATCCTCCAGTCTTTCCAGTGGAGGAAAAAACAGCAAAAAGAAAAGCAAGGGCAAATAGAAACTGAAGGGAGGGGGCATTTTTGCCAGCCCAGCTGAACCAGTGTAATGTGCCCTGAGACCCACACCAGAGTGCAATGACATATGTATATGTGGAGTCTCAAAGCCCCACTGAGACCACCCAAAACCCTAACTCAAAAGCCTGCAACTCGAAGCCCCCCTGAGACATGTTCATGTAGTGGCTCAAAGCCCTGAATCCACCTTAGACCTAAACCCAAACCAGACATATGTAGACATGGTGGCTTGAAGCCCCAAGTCCAGCCCTGACACCCAAACCCCAAAGGATGCAACAATGTATGTAGATGTGGTGGCTTGAAGCCCCAGGTCCAACCCGGACAGCCAAATGCCAAAGGTTGCAAAAACATATGTAGATGTAGTGGCTGAAAGCCCCAAGTTCAGCCCTGACAGCCAAACCCCAAAGTGTGCAATGATATATGTTGACATAGTGGCTCGAATCCCTGAGTTGTACGTACACGTGGTGGCTTGAAGCTCTAAGTCCACCCCGGACACCTGGTGAGAGGGAGTAGGCCTTTTCCTCCTCCCACTGCCTGTCACTCCTTCCTCCAGCAGCAATAAAGTGGAGTGCACCCTTTGCAGGTGCCTGTGGAAAACAGGAAAACATGTTGGGTATTTGTGCCCCTGCAGACATGGGTGTGGCACACCTGACACTCTGCCACACAGGAGTCACTGAGATCTCTGAACCACTGTTGTCAGAGGAGTCCTCTCCAAAGAGTTTTAGCAACTGCTGGTGTGTGGACATTGCTAAAATCTCTGTTTCCTTTTGAGAGAGCTCCAAGATCAGAGTAGGGGAAGAATGCTATGAGTCCCCTTGTGATGTCCTGCTAGGACAGGACTCGGGGGGGGGGGTTGGGTTTGGTGCGCAGTGAGAGAGGCCTCTGGTTCCCTGGGGGGGGGAGGGCTTCTCCCCCCCGCCAAAGAGCACCCAGTTTCCACCCAGTTTCATCCTCATGGTGTTGACTAAGCCCCTGTGATCAGAGTGAACACAGGGATAAGATCTTGAGTCCAAGCACTCCACACCCAAATCCCAGCAGCAGAGAAAAGAGCAGATCACAAGCAGGAGAGGTGGGGGGATATAAAGACACCCAATAGCTAAGCCCCATTGCTCAGTGTGAGAACAGAGAGGATCAGATCCCTGAATCTAGAAGACTCTACACCCAAACACCAGCAGCAGAGAGCAGAGCAGATCACAAGGGGGGGGGGGGTTGTATAAATGTAGGTTCTCTGGGGAGGTACCCAATAGCTAAGCCCCTGTGTTCAGCATGAGCACTGAGACTGTGTGACTCAGAGGGAGCCCTGACTCCACTCCACACCCAAATCCCAGCAGCAGAGAGCAGATCAGAAGCAGGAGGGTTGGCGGGGTGTATAAATGTAGGTAATTTGGGGAGGCACCCAATAGCTAAACCCCTGTGCTCAGCATGAGCTCAGACACTTGGTGGATCAGAGCCCTGAGTCTACTCTGTACCCTAATCCTAAACCCCAGCAGCAGAGAGCAGATCACAACCAAACAGAAAGCAAAGCAATGAATCAGGTCTGCTAGCTCTGTGCCTCTCTCTCACTTCACCAGCCATCAAAGGAGAGGGTAGGAGAAGAGCTCACTTAATATATAGCCTTCCAAACCCATAGAGCAGAATGGGAACTCTGTTACTGGAAGAAGAAGAGGAAGAGGAGATTGAATTTATGCCCCACCCTTCACTACCCAAAGGAGTCTCAGAACGGCTTACAAACTCCTTTCCATTTCCCTCCCCACAACAGACACCCTGTGGGGCAGGTGGGGCTGAGAGAGCTCTTTCAAGAACTGCCCTTGAGAGAACAGCTCTGAAATAACTTGTAATTGACCAAAGTCACACAACTGTAGCTGCATGTGGAGGAGTGGTGAATCAAACCCAGATCAGAGTCCATGCTCCTAACCATTACACCAGACTGAAGCCAGCAGTGCCTGTCAAGCTTTGGAGGAGCTCCTACTGGTGTTTCCAAGGCTGGAGAATTTCACTCTCACTGTTGCCCTGGAGTTTTGTAAGCAGTTTCATTGATCGGTGCCAGTTTGTCTGCAAAATGTAGCCATCCATTAACTGCCCCAAAACTTCATGAATGTTCATGGCAGAAGAGCCACCACGAACATAGTTTCCCAAACCACAATTGGGCCAAACTTCATGACGAACTTTAATTTGAGAGCTGGTTGGTGCCCATCCCTATTAGAAATCAGAAGCATCTTATCTCAAACTTCTCAGTGTCCCAGCCAGCTTGAGTCACAGCAATTGGGTGTGTGTGTGTGGATCTGAAGCCTACTACTAGCTGATCCCCTGATCTGTTGGCAGCCCCCCCCCCCCAAAAAAAACCACCCCACTTTGCTGTGTCCTAGTAAATCTGGCCAACAACAAAGTTTCCAGGGCTGGGAGATCAGGAGCAGATTCTTGCTGATCTTGAGAAACATCTTCTCCTAACAAGGATAGAGCAATATTTCCAGGAAGGGGGATCAGAAGCTAGCCTTCCAGCTTATCACTGGTTCAGCTGAGAGTCAGCTTCCGAGCAGTCCTGTTCAGCAGCTGTTCACTTCATTCTGCTGGAGCTAAACATAACTATGTTTAGGTTGTAGTGTGATCATGAGCACTGAACATGGTACATGGTGCTGAACAGCTGTTGAACAGGCTCAGTGCACAGTTCACAGTTGATGCTAGATTCTGTGATGACTGCCTCTTAACAGCGTTAACAGATCATTAGGGCTCTCAAAGAACAGAAATGTGAAATTGCTAGAATAAAACAAATACATTTAACATTGTTAAAAACTCATTTGCTTTCTAGAAAAGTACAAGTAGACAATTCTAGGATCCAAGAGAGCTGGACAGTTAGATTGATCAGTCTGCTTCGGCCCCAAATAGATAAGTAGAAACAGAGCTGAATACAAATGAAATTACTAAATTGCCACTTTTTGTTAATGCTGTGGAGCACCTTGACTTGACCACTTAAGGTCTCATCATCTCTTAATCCAGCCCTAAGTAGCAAGCATTATTAAAATTGCTAGAGTTATATACATGCAGTAGCAAGGGCTGACGAGGAAGAATCAGAATGGTCTCTGCAAAGAAAACCTCATTAGAATCTTTGTTGGAATCTACAAACATGTAGATTGGGGTGGGCTAGCAGATTTTACAGAATTCCAAAAACTTTTGACAGATCCTTTGATCAAAAGCTTCTGACTAAACTTAGTGGAAATGGAAAAGTAAATGGGTCTTCTTAAGGAGGATAAAGTTTTAAAGAGTGGAGTTTGGGAAAAAGGTCCATATTGACTCTTAGGGTGAGAACACAGATTCTAAAGTCAATTTTGCTTCATTTGAGGGCATTTATTTCAGAGCAGAGAATGTATATTCAAACTACTTCCATTTAAAATGCATTTCTGTTTTCATCTTATTTTCATACATCTATAGAATATCACAGCTATTTCCTTGTTACTTGAGAGCCTGAGGACCAAAACAGACCTAAAAAAGATCTTGGATCTCTGTCCAGCTGTAAAAAGTTAGTTACAGTCATGATTTGAATTGGGGACTTGCAAGAAGGGAAGGCGGGATCTTTAACCCTTCACCCTCTGCTTGGTTTGGCAAAATGAATCCAGGCTTTTCATGTTGTTGGCTTTTTGAAGAGGGAAAAGTTTAATTGAAAAAGCCACACCTCTTCCCTTTAAAACTGTAGCGGGAGTGACTTTCAGTCTGCAAAACTGATAGACACTCCTTCACTCCCTCCCTCTCCCCTTCTGGCCTCAGTCCAAATCATAGCTAAATGTATGATTTACTTTCTACACACTGAAAGACACTTGTGATTTCTGTCAAACACGTTTTGGCCCTAATACTGCTAAGCTGGAGAAGGTTTTTGTTTCAGTGGGACAAAGAAAGAAAACTTAGGGCGTTATACTTAAAAGGTTCACTAGGAATTGCTGAGTAAGTTTCCAGTGGAGAACTGATGTAGTAAGAGATGTTTACAATAAGGCATGCCATACTTCATAAGACTACTTCAAAAGTGCTTATTTTTTGTTTTTGAAAACTAGCAAAAGTTTGTTGTTATTAAAAATATGTATTTTTCTATTTCCACTACCCAGAAGTAGGAAGTGGACTCTACTATTTAGGAAGGATGATGGAAAGTTCTCAGAAGAATTTCTTCTGTTGCCACTGTTGCTGGTGCTGATGTTGTAGTCAAAGATGAAATTCTTGGTTAGAGTCTTTTTCGGAAGAACTTATGCCTTATGTTTTTGGTGATGGTGACCCCCAGTGGACATTTATAATATTAAGAAAAAGCTAGAAGTACAGAGGTGGAGTATACCGCTTCAAAAACATGTGCTTACTATGTATGTGCATCATAAAATAAGGGCGGAGACTAATAAAATAATATGGTGAATCATGGTAACAAACGTTTGCAATCTTTCTCAATAATCCTCTACCAGAAAAGGCTGAAATATTTGTTCAAAACTCTTCCCTGCCAGAATAGCTACAGTATATAATATTTATTTACTTCATCACCTTTCTCCTCAACTAGGATATAATTTTCTTATATAATTCTCCATTTTATCCTCATAAAAGCCTTGTGAGGTAGAGTAGGCTGAGAGACTGTGACTGGCCTCACGTCACCCAGTGAGCTTCCATGGCAAGAGTGAAGGTCTGAATCTAGTTCTTCCCGTTCCTAGTCCCAGCCCTCTCACCACTATCCCATGCTGGCTGTCAATAATAGCAAAATGATATTTACTATTTAATTCATTGATATCATTCCTTTCTTCACAATGTGGTCCCAAATTGGCTTGTATCATTCTCTCCTCCATTTTATCCTCACAACAACCTTGTGAGGTAGGTTGGCTGAGAGTCTGTGACTGGCTTAGCGTGGGGATTTGGACTTGGGTCTCCTAGACCCTAGTCCGACACTGTTACCACAGCTGCACACTGGCGCTCACAGAGCTGTGTGTTCATTAATTTAAAATGTAAAGATCTTAAATATTGTTATTGTTAAAATAGGCTTAAGTACAGGTGTGCAGCCGTGTTGGTCTAAAGCAGCAGAACAAAATTTTTGAGTCCGGCAGCACCTTTAAGACCAACAAAAGTTTTACTCCAAGTATAACCTTTCGTGTGCATGACTGGATCTGAGGAAGTGTGCATGCACACGAAAGCTCATACATTGAATAAACTTTTGTTGGTCTTAAAGGGGCCGTTGGACTCAAAATCTGTTCTATGTTTAAGTACTTTAGAGATGGTTAGATTGCTTTCAGCAGTCCATCTACATATCTAATAGTCAAGGATTGGCCCCTGTGTAGACAGGTTAATTTTGCATAGTGGGATCAGCTACAAACTATATCTCTACAAAGACAGTAGAACCCCCTTAGGTTTATAGAAGAACCCTAGATTTAGGGAGAAAAACCTAATTTTGTGGAACAATCTTATCAAAGTTAATTGCAAAGTCTGTGAAAGTACAGGTTTGCACAAAAAAACAACAACACCCACCTGGAGTTCAGGCAGCATTTGGGATTGCTCTAGATGTCAGAATGGCACATAAATACAGGTTGCTTACCTGTAATTGGAGATCTTCGAGTGGTCATCTGTGCATTCACACCTCAGGGATAATGTGCGCCTGCGCCGATCCCGATCGGTAACTTCAAAGCCAACGGATTTTCGCGCCAACTCCCCGATCGCGCGCCTGCTCCACTGCGCATGACCGGGGAGGGGCACGAGGATCCCGCCAGTTCCTTCTGACCGCTGCAAGCAGCCTCCAAGAAAGTACAAGGGAGACCGAAAGCAGAGGGGAAGGAGGGCGGGTGGTGTGAATGCACAGATGACCACTCGAAGATCTCCAATTACAGGTAAGCAACCTGTATATCTTCTTCGTGGTCTCTGTGCATCACACCTCTGGGAGAATAGCGAGCAATAATTACACCACATACCTGGAGGTGGGTGCTGAAGGTCTCACATCTGAGCTGTCTGCAGAACTGCACGGCCCACCGCTGATCGCTGATGGGTACAGACGTCCAAGGCGTAGTGCCTCACAAACGTGTGAGGAGACATCCATGTAGCAGCATTGCAGATATCTCCCAGGGGGATGCCCTTGAGAAAAGCTGTCGAGGCAGCCACTGCTCGAGTAGAGTGAGCCCGCAGGGACGCCGGTAATGGCCGCTTGGCCAGGAGGTAGGCGAGCTTTATCGTCTCAACAATCCATTTAGACAGTCTCTGAGACGACAGCTTCTGTCCCTGTCTGGGAAGGGCATGAGCGACAAAGAGAGCTGGAGACTTGCGAAAGGATTTAGTCCGATCCAAGTAAAATGACAGGGCCCTCTTAACGTCGAGGGAATGCAGGCAACATTGTGTCTGGTCCTTGGGTTCAGGATAAAACACCGGTAGGGTGATGTCCGCTTTAATGTGGAAGTCCGAAACTATCTTCGGCAAAAAAGTAATATCAGGAGTCAGGGTCACTGCGTCCTGATGAAAGGTAAGGTATGGTGGGTCACATCGAAGAGCCGACAGCTCACTCACCCGTCGAACCGAAGTGAGAGCCACAAGAAACGCTACTTTCCACGAAAGAAGCTGCAGGCTACAAGAAGCCATAGGCTCAAATGGCTTGCCCATTAGCTTATGCAGCACTAGAGGCAGGTCCCATGCTGGAACAGGGGTTTTAACTGTTGGGAAGAGACGGCACATTCCCTTTAGGAATTGCTTCGTAGTGGGATGAGAGAAAACGGAATAGCCATCTATCGTTGGGTGGTTAACCGAAACTGCTGAAAGGTAGACACGAAGGGATGCATGGCACAATCCTCTGTCCTTACAAGACAAGAGGAACCCAAAGATGTCATTCAGTGTAGATGGAATGGAAGGTCGTCCTATTGAAGCAAGGAAAGACAGGAACTTATTCCATTTTGCCTCGTAGGAACGACGGGTAGACGGTTTACGGGCATTGAGGAGGACATTCGCTATGCGAGGGTCCACTTCGGAGGACGAATTCGCCAAGCTGTCAGCTTCAGTCTGGCTATGTCGTGATGCGGCACCAGACCCTTGTACATCCATAGGAGGTCTGGGTTCATCGGAAGGTGAGTGTACACCCCGTCGGAGAGACGAAGGAGCGTGGGGAACCAAGGTTGCCTCGGCCACCAGGGTGTGATCAGGATTGCTAATGGTTGTTCTGCAAGTAGCTTCTGTACTACCCTCAGTATTAGTGGAATTGGAGGGAACAGGTAAAGGTGCTAATCCCGACCAGGAGAGGAGAAGGCCGTCCCCCAGGGACGTCGGGTCTGTACCTGCCCTGGAGCAGAAGAGGGGACACTTCTTGTTGTCTCTGGAAGCAAAGACATCCACAGAAGGCTGACCCCAGAGGCTGAAGATTGGGGTCAAGTATCGCGGATTGAGCTCCCAATCGTGTAGGGATGCACCCCCTCTGCTCAAGAAGTCTGCTTGCGTATTGAGCTGACCGGGAAGATGATTCGCCACCAGATAGATATCCAGCGATTGGCATTCTGTCCAGAGTTCTATCGCTAACCGGCAAAGACTGCGGGAAACCGTACCACCCTGCCTGTTGATGTAGTACATCGTGGTTGTGTTGTCCGTGAGGACAGCCACCGTCTTTCCCGACAGAAGGTGTTGGAAGGACCGGATTGCGTAACGGACCGCTAGTAGCTCCAGAAAGTTGATGTGATTGGGGGCTACTGATGGATCCCACTTGTCGCCTACGCACAGATCGCCGAGATGGGCTCCCCAGCCCCATAGGGATGCGTCCGTGGTAATAGTGACTGACGGGGGAGGGCGGCGAAAGGGGGCGCCCGTCTGGAGATTCTGTGGCACCTGCCACCACTCCAGGGCTTGAACCACCGAGTCCGAGAGGCGGAATCTCTTGGACAGAAGGTGTAGGCTTGGCCTGAACCGACGGAGGAACCACAGCTGCAAGGGTCTCATGTGTAGCCGTGCGAAGGGAATGACCATGGTGGTTGCCGCCATGAGTCCCAGGAGTCGCAGTATCTGACGAGCTGTCGCCTCCCGGTTCCTTCTCAGATTTTTGAGGAGAGAAACGATGTCCGAGGCTCTGCTGGGAGGTAGGAACGCCCTGCACTGTAGGGAGTCGAGAAGAGCTCCGATGAATTGCACCCGTCTGGAGGGGGTGAGCATGGACTTTTTTGTATTTATTGTCAACCCCAGAGTCTCCAGGGTGTGGAGCGTTAGGGAGACGTGGTCTTGCAGGTCTGATGCTGAGGGTGCATTCAGAAGCCAGTCGTCCAGGTAGGGGTATAGGTGGATGCCCTGCAGGCGGAGGTGGGCCGCTACTGTTGCCATTAGTTTTGTGAAGACACGGGGTGCTGTCGAGAGGCCGAATGGTATCTCGAAGAATTCTATTCTGTAACCCTCGGAGATGACCGAGAGTGCCCATTTGTCTGAAGTGATGTGTTGTAAGGTTTATGTTGATAGGTAGATGGCGGCGACCTCTGCCATTGGGGTTCAGAGGGAGGCCTTTGTGGCTGTTTCTTGGACCATGATCTCTGCCATGTTCTCTGTTTCTGTTGCTTAGGCTGAGATACTCCCAGATTGCAGGAAGTCTTCATGCTCTTATCAAGCTCGTGAAGCACTGTGTCCGTTGTTGAGCTGAAGAGCCCGTCTCCTTCAAACGGAAGATCTTCCACCAAGGTCTTGGTGTCCTGAGGAAGAGAAGTGGATCTCAACCAGGCATGTCGTCTGATGGACACTGCTGAAGTGAGCGTCTTGGAGGTTACTTCTGCCGAATGCTTAGAGGCCGAGAGTTGAAGCTTGGCCAAAGACATGCCTTCTTTCTGGATCTTCCTGGCATTGTGTAGCTTGTCCTCTGGGAGATGGGCGATGAGGGCAGTCATCTGCTCCCAGAGCGAGTACTGGTATCTGCTCATGCAGGCGGTGTAATTTGCAATCTTTAGGACCAATGCGCCCGCTGAATAAATACGTCTGCCAAAGGAATCTATTTTGCGTCCTTCTTCGTCCAATGGGGAGGAGTGACCACTACGACCCTTGGTGGAGGGTGTCACGACCACCGAATTGGGTTTGGGGTGGACAAACAAAAATTCTGCCCCAGGCTCCTGGATCCTATACATGTGGTCTAGGCGTTTGCTGGAGATGGGGGTAGATGAGGGATGAGGCCAGGATTCTTTGGCCATAGTCATCAGGACCGATATGAGAGGGAGGGCCACCGGTGTGGACGTATCCATCTGTACTATGTCGAAGATGGAGTCTGTGGCTGTCGGAGTCGGTTGGGCCGTGGCCAAAGCCAGTGAATGTGCCATCCTCTTAATCAGTTCTCCGTAGGGTTTCACATCCTCGGAGGGGGAGATTGGGAGGTTTTCGGTGACCTGCGTGTCCGGAGATGGGTGCGGAAGTGATTCGTCTCCCGACACGGATGATGCCGGGGACCCCAGTGCCGAGTCCTCGGATGGTGAAAGAGGGGTCGGGCTTGACAGGTCTTGTGTTGTCGGCAACGGACGAGGATCGATGTCGGGCGTCCGTTTCGGAGGTACCAATGTAGGTGTCGGTGTCGGTACTGATGTAGGTTCTCGGTACCGAGACACTCTGGAAGAGGTGGATTGTCGATCCCATTCGGTGGGGTACCACTGGGGCGGAGGTGGGTAGGAGCCGTAGAGGTATCTCCACTGCTGGATGTCCCACGGCACCGGTGGAGCCGGAGAGCGGTAATCCTTATCCCCTCTCGGTGCCGACGGTGGTTTCGCCTTGGCGTCGGGGGTATCCCGAGGGACCTGTGTAAGGTCTATGTCGAGGTCAGAGTCTGTCAAGGTGATCGGTCGCAGCATCGGGGAGATCGATCTACCCCTGGGTCACTCGCGATCTTTCGGGTCAAGCTGGTTGAGCCCGGACTGGGCTGAGTCGAGCGTGCCGCGCGTCGACGAAGCACTCGAGGGTTTCTTGTGCTTCAGCTTGCCCTTCTCCTCCTTGCCCTCTCTGCGCTTTTTAGCAGGAGTATCAGGCAAGGGGAGTGATCTCTTCGGTGCCGGTCTGTCGGTACCGATGCTCCGGGATGGAGACGGCGTCGGTCCCGTCGGTCCCATCGGTGAAGACGCCGGAATTTCGGAAGAAGACATCTTCGGGGACAATGCCGACTCGAGGAGGGCAACCCGGAGCCTCGCAGCTCGATTTTTACGAGTTTGCTTCGAGAAAGCCGCACAACTCACGCAGGAGTCAACTCGGTGGGACTCACCCAGACAAAGAAGGCACAAGGAGTGCTTGTCCGGTGGGGCTATTTTACTGCCGCACTGCAGGCACCTCTTAAAGAACCCCCACCGCTGGGCCATAGGCCGAGCGGTGAAGTAAGGGGGGGGATTTCCAAAATCAAGTCCAGTTAACAGTCCGAGTTCAAATAGGGGAGAAAAATCAGTCCGAAGGCTTTTTTCAGATAGGAAAGTAAACTACCGACCGGAGCAGGAGAGAAAGGATCCTCACGACGCGGCGGTCAGAAGAGAACTGGCGGGATCCTCGTGCCCCTCCCCGGTCATGCGCAGTGGAGCCGGCGCGCGATCGGGGAGTTGGCGCGAAAATCCGTTGGCTTTGAAGTTACCGATCGGGATTGGCGCAGGCGCACATTATCCCTGAGGTGTGATGCACAGAGACCACGAAGAAGATAAACACAATAGCAGTAGGCACAGCCACCAGCAGCGGGGGGGGGGGTGGCGGCGCCAGAGACAAAGAGTGGGGAAATAAAATTTCTCTTCTTCTGACAAATCTGTGCAGGTTTCCTTCTTGTTCAAATAGCTAATAGATAGAAAAATAGGTACTTGTTTTGAAGATCAGGATTTTAAATGACTTTAGAATATAGGTAGCGTGATATGAAGTTAAATCAGTGTTGTCTCTGTCCCACTCTCCGCCTGACAGACTGAATCCAAGTGGCTTCTAAATGCATTTATTTAAGTACATGGACAGGAAGTTACTACAGCTTGATTAATGATGTTGTTTCCTATAGTTATGATTGTATTATTTATTTGTTTTATTTATTTTTGCCATTTTTATCCCACCTTACCCTGCAAGCAAGCTTAGGGAGGCTCACCACATAGCTTAACATGCATTAACTTAGGAGTGTTCCAGATATGCTGTGAGTTGAAAAATTGCCATTGTTGAATCAGCCAGATATAGTAGAAGTACTTTTATTACGTTTGAAGATATTCAGATTGTTGGTCCACACCTGATGAAGACTGTTGGAAACGAATGTATCTACCGGATGTTTCGTTGTTGATGACTTTGGACCCCCCATCACTTATATTAAATTAATTATATTTTGCAATAATTTTTGTATGTTTTTTGGAAATTTTTGATGTATATGCCTTAATAGGAGGGTGTGTTGTTACAGCTGTATGATTCTGTGCTCCCTCAGTGGCTGTAAAGAAGTCAGTAGTGAGACTTCAGTTGCTCTAGCCTTCCCCCGGTCCTTTGATTGTTGGTCTGATGCTACTATTGTTATTAACACATATGGGAAGTGGTTCTAATGAGAAAGAAAATATGTCACTTTCTATATAGTAATACTTTGGATAAATTATATGTAATTATTAAATATTAAAAAATTACCTACATTACTTCAACAAGATATACAACTACTGTATAAGCGGTATCAACAGAGTCTGAGAGAAAGTGATTTGTTTATTGCGTGGCACAGTCATGGCTGAGGTGTGATTTCACAGGAGACTTCATAGCTTTTATCTTATTGTCTTGACCATTACAGTAGTGTGCATCCTCTCACATGTTTATTTGTAATTTTTTTCATGCTTGGTTCTGTGTTTTTCTGCATAGACTTGCAAAGCGTTTCTTCCAGCAATGATGGCCGCTAATCATGGGCACTTAGTAACTCTTGCTAGTGCAGCTGGTTTGGTTGGAACCAGTGGACTGACAGGTTAGTGCACAAAAGATGTATGTTTAGGTTGCTCTTAAGCAGAATGAATGGAGCCCTTCAAATCATTTAACCCGTGGTTCAGAAAGGGTACGCTGGGGGCCCACAGATGCAATTTGTAGCCTATGACTTAATGTGGGCAGGAGCTCACCAGGTAACAGATTTCCGGCTCTTGCATGAAGTGCCAGAAGTCCTTTTTTTAAACTCACCACAGTCAGAGGGGCAAAAACTCACATCCGTACATGGATCTAAAAGAGACACTTCCATGACATGATCCTTCCCATCCTGGAGTTCTGAACATAGAAAGTCTGCCCATCATGGCTGATTTTGGAGATGATTTCTGGAACAAAATAACAACAAATACATGCACCCAAGTACAGTTATATATACTTCTGGCCAGGGGTCATTTCATAGAAAAAGAGGTGCAGGAGCTCATGAGCATACCTATTAGCATAACTCATTAGCATATGCCACGCCCCCTGAAATCACCAAAAGTGTTTCAGAAAGGGAAGCAAAAGGGGGGGCATCTTCAAAAGCCTCCCCTTTCCTTCTCCAGCTGGCCTGCCAAGGCAGGGGGGGTGAAGTGAGAAGGGCCCCATAGAATACAATGGAAAGATCGTGCCGCAGCTGCCATGCGACTCTAAACAGAAGGGGTTTAAACTTGCTTCACTTCCTCCACAGGCTTGCTGGGAGCTGGGGGAGGGGCTTGCCACCACTGCCATTTGTGCCCACTAGGGGTGTGCAAATAAAAAAAATTGGCCAGATTCAGATCGGGCCAAATCAGGCCTCATCTGTTCTAGCTGCCGAATGACCCCCACATGTCAGTTTTGGCAGTGTAAGCCCATTCAGCCGGCCGAATGTCAGTTTCAGCCCCATTATACCCTATAGGCCAGGGGTGGGCAAATTGCAGCCTGCGGGCCACATGCGGTCTGTCACAGAGTTTTTTGCAGCCCACCAAGACAGTCGGCCACGTGGTTTCAGTGAGGCCTCCGTTGGGCCCGGAGTGCCACTACCCTTGCCTTCCCCAGGCTGTGGCAAAGCGCAGCGCTCCAGGGAAGCCCTGCCCACTCTCACCCTCGCCTTCCCCGGATTGCACGGAGGCGCAATTTATACCTTTTCTGAAATGCAAACTTAACTAATGAATGCAATCATTTTAAAAGGTGCGGCCCTCCGCTAATCTCCGCTCCCACAATGTGGCCCCCGAGCCAAAACAATTGCCCACCCCTGCTATAGGCCATTGAAGCCAATGGCAAAAACTCAGGGTATATGAGCTGCTAGAGGAGAAGGCGTTTGAGGGAGATACTCCAAACTTGCAGGGTAGCTGCTGGAGCCTCTCCCCCAAATACCCACCAAGTTTCAAGAAGATTGGACCATGGGGTCCAATTCTACAGGCCCTCAAACAGGTTGCCCCATCCCCTCCATTGTTCTCTATGGCGGGAAAAAAGTTACTTTTTTCCCACCATAAAGAACAATGGAGGGAATAGGGATAACCTGTTTGGAGGCCCGTAGAATTGGACCCCGTGGTCCAGTCTTCTTGAAACTTTATGGGTATTTGGGGGAGAGGCTCCAGCAGCTACCCTGTAAGTTTGGAGTCTCTCCCTCAAACCCCCTCCCCTCCAGCTGCTTTTTCAGCGGCGGGCCAAATCAGATCAGAGAATTTGATTCGGCCTGTGGCTGCCCTAGTGTCTACTCCTGGGCTGGCGGATCATTGCTTTGTCTCACTCCGGCCCCAAATGACCCCTGCTTCTGGCATTGTTTTATTGGGAGTAGACTTTGGGATTTAAAAAGAAGGTTGTGGGAAGATGTGGTTTTGAGGAGAGGTTTGAAGAGAGAAAAGGAGGTATAATGCCAGTAGGGGTTTTGATCCTGAACACCTGTGAAAAGGCCTGGCACTGCTGGAAACTGTTACATTATTAAGATGGGGCCAAAGGTCTACAAAATCTAGTGTATAGCCTCAGAATTCCATAGCAAGCATTACATTCTGGAAATCATTATTTTGACCCAGAGGATTTACCAGTTACAAATGATTTCTCTTGTGCTTCTCACAATATTTCACTGAGTTTAAAAGGAAAACAAGATAGAACTTTGTTACCGGGATTGTATTTTGCTGCATTATTCTATTACTTAATAGTTTTTGACAGTCTTGTTGTATGTGGAACCACCAGATATAGTGCAACAGTAATACACTTCCTAGTTTATGTTCCTTGAGGAATCCTGCACAATTATAATAACCTGTTAAATAATTCACTAAAGGCATGGTTAGGTGCCCAGGAAGAACTAGAGGTTTCCCTCCCCTTTTTGGAAATATGCAAACAATTAGGGAGAACATAATAAATTGATCCAGTAGGTAGATTTTAAATGGACAGTGGAATGGGTTCCAGGATATTGGTGCAAGTAGTTTCAGTATACCAACACTACAAACTCTAGTATGCTACAGGCACACACTGAAGGAGGAGTATGAAGATGACTCTTGTTTTAGCATTGTACTCTGTACTATTTTTGCTTAGGCAAAAATAGAAAATGGGAGATCAAAGAGGTGAAAGTTTAATCTGGAAAAGACTACAAAAACATAAAGGCAGTCTCCTGTTGACAAGGCTAAATTAAACATTTCAGGGATTTATTTGTAGGCCAATGGATTAGCTATTTGTTTTCAAGAAAATAAACTGTGAAGCAAGTTAAAAGTGGCTTCATATACTACAAATAAGTATTGCCAAATGAAATAGTTGTCAGGTGTATAATGTCAAAAGAGGATCTTGCATAGGAAAGTCCTACCAGGATAACAACAATGTCTTCAGCTGTCATTGTTGACTTCACCTCCTAGGTGAGGGAATTACATAATTAGGGGCAGCATCTGAAAAGGCCCTGCCATAAGTCCCTGCCAACACTAACTTAGACTAGACAGGTTTCTGTAGGAGGATATTCCTCATTGACCTATGGCTTGGGCAGAAGAGAAGGGCTCTTCAGTACTGGATGTTACATGCAACCAATGGTCCCTCTAAGTTGGAGAGTCTTGTGAGCAAAAAGTCTATTTTGTGAGCTACTGGCATTGAAGTTGTGAGCGAGCAATTTGGCTGCTGCATAAATTAGTTTCCTCTGGAGCCATCCTTCCTGAGCTAAGACAAAAATGTGTGAGCCAAAGGCTAAGAAACTGTGAGCTAGCTCCCACTAACTCAGAGGGAACACTGCATGCAACCATTGCCAGCTCACTGCTCTTATAGCACTTGCTTTTATCATATGAAGTTCTCAGTTAATGAGGGAGGCTTATTTAGCTATTGTTCTGATAGGTGATCTCCTGTGGCATAGTGGGTCTTGCATTTACACCACTTCAGCATGGCGTTTTCTTTTAGAGGAAAGTGTGCCCCTGTTTTATTGTAGACTCGTCTTTTATTTTTTATTTAGCAAGCAGTAAAACAGAGTCTAGGGCTAAGAAGGCCTCAGACCTTTATTGAGCCACAGACTTTATTGGGTGGGGTTGGGGCAAGTCACGCTCCATATTACTTTCCAGTGTGTAAAAAGCTTTGATTGCACAGCACTGTTGAAAAGATTAAACAAACAAGGATGGTTACGACACCATGTGCATGCAGAGTCTTTACAAGCAAACAATAATGAACTTGACATCCAGTCTCTAATATCCTGCTGTATACAAGTATTATGCTGCTAACACGCTTCCCTCTCATTTAACAGATTACTGTACAAGTAAATTTGCAGCTGTGGGCTTTCTTGAGTCTTTAAATGCAGAGATCAAACACTTGGGGAAGACTGGCATTAAAACCACAATTGTCTGCCCGTATTTCATTACCACAGGGATGTTTGAAGGCTGTAACCCAAAGTGAGTTAACTGGTTTTTTGCATGCATGTATGCATATGGTCTTAAAATGTTTCTACATATATATATAAGAGAACTCAATAATTTTTTAAACCAAGTCAGCAGCAGCAGCTACTCAGAATAATTGTGTTCTGGTTGGAATCTAGTTCATATGCAAAAAGCACCACAAAAATCCAGAAGGTACTTTTTTTTTCTTGTTTCTAGGCCCTTCTAGTGCATGGTTTTTAAACAATGTTTTCCAGTTAATGAGTAGAGTTGAAGAAGCTGTAGCAGGCTTCCCTTTAAAAGGTGGAAGGTGTACCTAAATGAAGAAAATAAAAGTGTCACTGTGGCAGATGGGGCTGTCCTGCCCGTCTTCGAGTCATGTCAGTCCCCTGTCACTGAGTTTTGAAGACCGAGAGAATGTTAGAATGCTGAGTGAGAGGGAGGAAACTGAGAGGCAACTTAAGACTCCAGTGGTTGTTCTGGGGAGAAAAAATGACCGCTGAGGGGATCAGAGGGCTAGATGTATGGATCAGAGAGACTTGCTGTAGATTGAGATCACCTTTCCTCACTAACATTAACCAAATAACCAATATGGTCTGTCTTCTGAATGAAGTAGATTGCATATACTTGTAACAGTGGGATCAGGCCAATTCAAAGAATTCCTAAAGCTGGAGTTACAATATGTTGGTTGACTGAAACAGATGTCTGTCAGGGTTGAAAGTACTTTTAAGCTCTGAAGGTAATTTGGTCAATTTGTATTTAAACCTCCCCCCCCCCCCCCCCAGTAATTCTCTGAAGAAGGTTTGCCTCAGCAAAAAGATACGAGGCTGCATTTTTGCTGTAACATTCAAACAGCAGATAATGTGGAACATGAATATTAAACTTTACTAAGGAAGAAAAAAACAAAGACATTTGCTTAAAACACATTGAATAGAATATCTGTCAGTGAATAACCCCAAGAATAATGAGGTCATTGCAAACTCTTGGAGAAAAAATAAGATAAGCAAAAAATAATAAGAAGAAGAACTTGAGGATCATATGGCTAAACATTGAGACAGATGATAAAAATGTTGTTAAATACATTAGTAGTCTGAAACCAGTCAAGGCAATGGTTGACTGATAAAAAAGCAAAGAGAAGAAAGAATTACTAAAGGGGGATAAGGATATGGTAATTCCTTGCATTCAGCTTCACTTCCGAATATGTTTGAAAGATGGCTACAGTACACACAGGGTCTGGACAGCACTCACCCAAGAGTTTTTAAAGAACTTGAATGTAAAATTGTTGCTCCTCTATCAGATACACTACTTGTTACTGAAATCATCTTTTTACCAAAGAATTGGAAGTTAGACAATAAACAGCTCTTAGAATGAATGGAAGTAAATGCTAGATTTCATCAAATTTGCAGTTCTCCCAGTGATCAGCAGAAGATTCAGAACAGACAAATGAGATGTAATTCACACAAACGATATGAAAGTTACATAATATACTGCCAAGACTTTAAAAAGCTATTGGACAGATTCATGAAGGATAGGCACATCAACAGATATTAGCTATGCTACCTTAGTGGAACATTAAAGTTCAGAGGCAGCATGCTGACCTAATTGGTCTGGTCTATCTGGATTTTTCTCATATTCTTCATGTACAGATATAATTATCATGATTCACTACCTGGTGCTGCAACAACTTCCATCTGTCGTTGTGTCAGTCCATTAAGTTTGAACGAGAACAGTAATGTCTATCAAGGTGCATCATAATTTGCATCATTATCAGTTAGGCCAAGAAAGTACTGACTGTCTTTCTGCTATCTGCTGTAAAATATCTGAAGAATGAATAATAAGAAGAAAATGCTATGGAGTATTAACCGACTCATGGTGACCCCATCCACAGGGCATTCCAGGCAAGAGACTAGTGGAGGTAGTACTGACTGCAGCTGACCCTGATTAGCTCCTGAGGTCTTACAAGCCCAGACCAGGCTGGGCTATTTGATAGGGTTGCCAACTCCATGTTGAGAAATTCATGGAGGTTTGGGGGCAAAGCCTGGTGAGGGAAGAGTTTGAGTAAGGAAGGGATCTCAGTGACATATAATGCCATAGAACCTACCCTCTGAAGGAGCCATTTTCTCCAAGGAGACTGATCTCTGTAGTCTGGAGCTCCACTGTTATTCTGGGATATCTACAGGCCCCACCTGAAGGCTGGCAACCCTACTATCTGGGCTACTAAAGAATGAGTAAGGGTGTAGTAAGATCTTCAGTCCAGGCATCCCTAGTAGCAGATTGGCAAAAACCTTTCTCTATCTAAGACAACAGAGGTCCACTGGCAAACAGTTGACAGTAGAGTAATGATCTAATTTGGTATAAGGCAGGTCATACAGCTTGATTGTGCTAGTGAGGACCTCTGGATCATGGATACAACGTGGGGATATTTGAAGAAGAGTTGGGAACAGGTTGAAATGAATATACAACCAATTGACAGCATTACTAGTTTGGGGGAATAGTATGAGGAGGTTAATTCAGGTATGTTTGTGCCTGTATCTTTTCTGGTGTGTCTAACCAGTCCTTGCCATGATGCTGTTCTTGGGGTGGAAGGGGTTCAACCTTCCAGTTTCTACGTATTGTGCCATTAGTCTTGATTATCTTTTCCCAGATTGAAACACTTGATGCCTTTTCTAAAGCCAGAATATACAGCGGAGAGAATTGTGACCAGTATTCTGAGGGAGGAGTTCTATGTGATCATACCACAAGCCGTATCCTTTTTAGTTAAAATGAAATAGTAGGAGCAACTTTCTCTTCTTTACATTCACCTCCTATGCTGCTCTCTTGCTTCAAGCCTAAGCCAAGAGCCCTAATGGCACAACCAACATAAGCAATATTTTTAACCTATGAAACAGATTATAGTCAAGAGATGAACCCTTAACATTTTCTGTGACATTGCAAGGGTTCCTGGCAGGGCTATTTTTGGGCAGGAACGCACAGGAACGGAGTTCCAGCTGGCTTCCAAGTTGGCCATGCCTACAGCCTCCCCCTCCTGAGTCCCCAGGTGCCTTGCAAGCTGCGAGGCACCTGGGGAAGCCAATCCTGTAAGGGAGTTGTGCGGTCAGGGGTGTGGCCTAATATGCTAATGAGTTTCTGCTGCTGGGTGTGGCCTATTATGCTAATGAGTTCCTGCTGGGCTTTTCCTAAAAAAAAAGCCCTGGTTCCTGGCATGGATCTCTTGCTGCAACCAGCTGCACTATATTATGCATAGAGATGGGCACAAACTCGCTGATGAACTAAAGTTTGTCACAAATTTTGGGCAGTTTGTAGTTTGTGAGGCAGTGTTTGCAAACTGAAGAACCACCATGAACTTTCATGAATTTTGATGCAGTTCATGAAAAGCGGGAGCTTAAACCCCAGCTTTCTGCTCTTCATGAAAAACAGCTCTGCTGTTCAGTTTAATTAAACCACTGCTTTCTGTTCCACATGAAAAGCCACGAGGAGCAGAAAGCAGAGGTTTAAACTTAAAATGGCTTACCAAGTGGTTCAGT
Source organism: Lepidodactylus listeri (assembly GCA_029233225.1). NCBI lineage: Eukaryota > Metazoa > Chordata > Lepidosauria > Squamata > Gekkonidae > Lepidodactylus > Lepidodactylus listeri. The sequence continues at coordinate 55,886,043 of JARCFY010000006.1, forward strand.
TCACTAACCAACCTCCTGGTTCATATTGGTTCAACTATGAACTGAACCGCAAAAATGTGGTTATGCCCATTTCTATTCATGCAGCTAAGTCATTTGAGTGGGACCTGCTAAATTGTCCACAAGCGGGCACAAGGGTGGGTAACATAGTATACTTATTACTCTGCATAAAACTTTGACTGCAAGACAAAGCTTTGAAAGTACCAAAATAGTACATTACCTACCCCACCCCTTATGCAAGAAGCTCTGTAGACAATCACACTAGTCCCTCCTTACTTGCTCCAATTTTCTGCACAAGGGTGAAGGCAGAATGGACTCAGAGAGAATGACTGGCTTAGAGGTACCCAGTGAATTTTGTGAATTTGGACCAGAATATCCTGAGTCTTAGTTTGACATCCTAACACAGGAAACCTGTGTGGAGTTCTAAGGGGAAATTAGTTCATAAATCTGAATTCTTGTCTTATTGTATGTGATGGCAGTTAAGTCCTCAAAAATTTGGTATGATCATCTTCCTGTCATGGCTCTGCCCATAGATCACAAAGAAGGCAGCTGCAATGGAGGATAGGATGAGTCAAGATAAGATGAGTCAGCAGTAGACAAGAAAGTGGCTAAAACTGTGAAGATTTAAGAAGTGGGACAGTGCAGAGAGAATGAACCATTTAGAATAATAGAATCATAGAGTTGGAAGGGATCTCCAGGGTTATCTAGTCCACCTCCCTGCACAATGCAGGAAATTCACAACTACCTCCCCCACACACCCCCAGTGACCCTTGCTCCATGCCCAGATTTAGCAGTGCATATTTTGGAAATCCTAGGTTGTATGCTGACTTGTATAGAACTAACATCCTCTCTGTTTTCATTCCTGTTTCTAGCTTGCTACCTACAAAAGTGTCAATTGCCCTCGGAGACTATATTGGATTTTTCAGTTTTATGGATACGTTCATAGGCCGGGGAAAGAAGAAGTGAATACCATAAATTTCTGAAATCGTCAACAAAAAATCCCAAGTTTTTCCTCAGGAATATTAATCTGTGTTTCAGTACCTGTATGGGACTCTTTTGCCAGATTTTTTTCCTTGGTGAACCTGTATGTGTAATGAATCAGGGTTAGGTTGGATCAAGTTTAGTCTTATTTGGTAATGAATTACAGTGGTGGAGGTGTATGGCTGACCTTAAACACAACTGTCTTCAGAATATCATGACATTTAGCTTGTATATTGTGTGTGTGTGTATTCATGCATGCACGCACTTCATTGCACTTAACCATTGAACTCATGGGAACAAATGTCTTTTGGATGTTGGCTTTTCTAGCTGTGGGGGTTTTTAACATATAAATTAAACAATTAATCTATTTTTTTGAAATGTGACAACTTATATCTGCTCCCATCCCAAGGATGTGTGAATTGTTTTATAACCAGTGATTGAGGGGAACTTAGCCATTACATCTATAATGTCCCACCCTCTGTGGTGGAGCTCTAAGAATCTTAAGATTTTTGTGTGTGACTATGTCCCTAATGTTTTTCCCCACGAGCTGAACCCAAACAGATTATAGCCGTATAAACTTGTTATTCTTTTAATCTGTTAAAAACATCTTCATTGTTCTGTATGCTAATTTACTGCCCACCTCTATATGTATGACTGTTATTTCTATTTTCATTTCATTGTCTCTGCACACGAAAGTTCATACCTTAAATAAACCTTTGTTGGTCTTAAAGGTGCCACTGGACTAAAAATTTGTTCTATGTCCCTATGGAAGTAGTTCTCTGATACCCCATAATATGGGGGTATTTCACACCCAGGGATTTGACAGTGCCAGGGTCTACGTATGATCCCATTTATCTGTCCAGACAAAACTGAAAATTCTTGAGAAAAAAATATTCTGTTATGTGATGATTTAGAATGTTCTTCAGAGTTCCAGTCACACTTTACTGTCAGCCCTCCTTTGTACTGCCTGGATCACGCTGTGAGGATATTGTCTAGATTGCAATTTTGAAACCAAAATCTCAGGCTGTAAATCATAATCATCTCGTAGGGATGAATTATATTTAATATGCAGGAACATACACAAGGTAAATTGCATTGTAAGTAGCTAGGATGATGGCTTGTATAGCTGAACACTGAATTCTTATCAGTAGGTTTAGAAAACATTCTGATCAATAACTTGCTGTCCCATACATATACTTCCAAATGTAGAAATGCAGTGTGCTGCTGATGAGATGTAATAGTAAATTGAATAGTGAAGTGCAGGGTATTAATCCAAGTTGAAAATAATGTTAAACATTCCTCATTTTTAAATATCAAAAGATGTCATCTATAAATCTGTAATAAGCAACAATATTGTTCCTATATGAATTAGATGAATGAAAAACAAAACTCTCTTCAAATTCTGCCAATAAATAAGTTGGCACTAGTTGGTGCAATAGGGCTCCATGTAGCAGCTCCTTGAATCTGTAAATAAAACTGATCCTCCATCTGTAAATAATGCTTCTCCAGAACAATATCCAGCCATTGAATGAGAAAAGGGTGGACTAATTTCTCTCAAAATCCTCTTGTGCCACTAACCTAACCTCCTCATGTGGTATATTGGTGTATAATGCTTTAACATTCAATGTACATAGCAAATAATTGACTTTAAATGAATGGCCTTCAATCTTAGTTATAAAAACAGTTGTATCTCTTGATATATGTTTGAGTCTTTGCTACAAAATGATTAGAAAACACCATATAATGTGCCAGAGGTTCAAGAATCAAATTGGAACTTGACATAATGGGTCTTCCAGGAGGAGGGGTTCCTTCCTTATGTATTTTGGGCAATATGTAAAATACTGGAACATGATAAGATTGGTTAACCAAAAAGTCAGCTATGGGTACCATCATGTGCTTAAACCCTCTTGTGCTACAGTTCTGACAATAAATAGAATATGCTTACTAGGATCTTGTTCTAATGGTTTATAAAATGACTGGCCACACAATTGTCTATTCAATTCAACATCATCCCTTCTATCCCATATGACAGTAGCTCCTCCCCTGTCCACAGATTTTATGACAATGGAGGAGTTACAACTAAGTTGTCTCAGAGCCACTCTCTCAGAATGTGTTAATGTTTTGCTGTAGCCTGTCTTGATCATTCTGCAATAGTTTCATCTCTCAGAATTACCTGTTCAGATGCAAGAATATTATGATTAAAGCTCATTAGATTAAAGTAAGACTTAGGTTTGAACTGCGTTCCAGAACTCAAATCACCAGGACCAAACCAAGAATATTATGATTAAAGCTCATTAGATTAAAGTAAGACTTAGGTTTGAACTGTGTTCCAGAACTCAAATCAGGTTTATGGAACTATTTTGATCTGTATTTGAAATTATTATTGGACCGTGAAATCCAGGGGTCATTTGGGACCGGAGCGAGGTGGAGTGGTGCTCCACCAGCCCAGGAGTGGGCACTAGGGCAGCCACAGGCCGAATCAGATTCTCTGATCTGATTCAGCCTGCCGCCAAATTGCTGCCGAAATTCGGCTTAAAAAGCAGCTGGAGGGGAGGGGGTTTGAGGGAGAAGCTCCAAACTTATTGGTGAAACTGCTGCTGGAGCCTCTCCCCCAAATACCCACCAAGTTTCAAGAAGATTGGATCAGGGGCTCAAATTCTACGGGCCCCCAAACAGGTTGTCCCCATTCCCTCCATTGTTCTCTATGGTGGAAAAAAGTAGGAAGACACATCAATAACCTCACCGCAGCATTCTGCACCAGCTGCAGCCTCTGGGTTTGCAGCAAGGGCAGCCCCATGTAGAGTGCATTACAATAGTATAGCCTCAAGGTGACCGTTGCGTGGATCACTGTAGCCAGGTCTGCGCGGTCCAGGAAGGGAGCCAACTGCCGCACTTTGGCCACTATGCCACATTAGTTTTTCATCAAATTGGCTGGAGATGTGGCTATCCTGTTAGCAGACTGAAAGAGGCCCCACCTAGGAATGCCAGCCTCCAGGTGGGACCTGGGGATCCCCCAGAATTACACCTCATCTCCAGACTGCAGAGATCAGTTCCTCTGGAAAAAAATAGATGTCTTGGATGGTGGGCTGTATGGCACTGTACCACACTGAGGTCCCTGTCCTCCCCAGGCTCCATTCCTAGATCTTCCAAGAGTTTCCCAACCTGGATCTGACAACCCCACCACTCCATCCCCTGGATGGTGGCCAGCTGGGACCTGGCAGCCCTAGCCCCAGACAATAGGAGCTTTCCCATGTTCTTATTTTCCTCATTTTTAAGTTCCTGTTTCTTCAGGTTTTTCCCCTCTTTCACATGTTTGGCTCCCTTTAGTGGTCAATTTCATTTTACATAGGTTTATGTCCAGCCTGACATAAACCAATGTAATATCAAATTGACCACTAGAATGAACAAAACACACATGGAACAGAACACCGCCCCCCCACCCCGAGGAAACAGGAACTTACAAGCGAGGGAAATGAGAATGCAGAAAAGCCCCAGGACAGCAACAGGATGACGCATCACTGTACATTTAAAGGGGGCATTCCTGTCCTCTCACCAATGATTTATTGAGAAAAATCACTCATGAGGCAATACTTACCTTTTGGCCAGCAACAAGATGAGCAGGAGCAAAATAAAAAGATAACACTGGACCAGAACTGACACCTGATGTTGTAGGGCATTCCTCATATACAAGCCATATATAACTAGGCAAGAAAAGATGAATAAAAAGAGCGCTTAGTATGCATGAAACTCCCAGCTGAAGCCCTGAGACAGCATTTGAAGAAGTCCTAGATACAGCTGAAACTTTGCACCGTCAGACAGGTTCGTGTTGCTCAAGATGATTGACTATCCCAAAGTCCAGTAATTTTGCTTAGCATCTTCCCTGGTATCCATCCTTGCACTGTATTTAGGAGGTTCATTACCAGAGCTGCTGCTATTCATCACAGGAACCCTAGTCCATCCTCAGCCATGTAGCCTTCATAGTTTATCACACACAGGCAGTGGTCAGGGAGACTGTGAACCAGGAGGAGACTGCCCCTCCTTGCATTTGTTGGGAGATCCTCTTAGCACCCTCCCAGTGTCAGTCCCATATTGAAGACAGCTGAGGTTAGTAAGAAGCAGGAGGTCGGAATAAACTCCTGTCTACCAAACTCTGTTGAAACCAAGACACAGCTGTGAAACGATTTTACTGAACAGAATCGGGAACTGACTTCCGAATGCAAGTCAGATGAGTGGGGCTGCCTTTTCTCTTGGTGTAGCAGGGCTCCTGTGCCTTTGAAAGCTGTATAGGCAGAACACAAAGGCGGAACTGTCCCTATGGTAGCATGCCTCTGATAGGTACAACTGTGTGCTGGTCAAACATAGCAGAGAACTATCGTGCAGGACCAGGACAGAACAGAGAGGGTTGACGACATTAGCAGAACAGTGCTCTAAGCAACTCAGGAAAAGAATAATCATATAAAATACCAAAACAATATGAAAGATCAATATAAAAACCATTCACAAACTGCTCACTTTTAAAGAAATAATACAACAATTTAAAACATACAAAGACAGACCATAAGTATGGCATGAACACTGGCTCTCTGTTTCCATGTTGTTGTTTTAAATTGCTTTTAATTGTTTTATCTGGACTTGGCACTGAGTGCCACATTGTAAGCCGCCCTGAGCCCACTTGCAGGGAGGGTGGAGTAAAAGTGTGATGAATGAATGAATGAATAAATAAATAAATAATTTTAAGCATAAATATTAATGAACACATTAATCTATTTATCTAGGTTCTGTAGCTATTTAAAAAAAACATTTGACAAAAGACTTTCCAGGGCATCCCTATCCAGCATGCCTTGAAACTGAGAATCATAAACAAATAAGTTCCTGTGTGCAGACTTTAATTTCTGATTGCATATCTCACCACAAGGAGGAGGTAGAACTCTTTGAGCATTATGTGAGCTATACAGCGCATTTGAGGCAGGCTTATGGGAGCTTCAGCCTAGACTGATGTCCAGCAAAAATTCGACAATTCAGCAGAAGGGGCATATCTACTGTGTCTGATGGGGCCATGAACAAGCTTGCAAGACGCATCAGGAGGGCAGACTCAGGAACAGGGTTCTTTCCTAAATTATAGGGCAAGAAGGAGTGACATGGAAAAGTTTTGTTTTTTTTCCCTGGACTTAAAATTTGGTTGACTTTAAATGTGGGAAATGTTTTCACAGCAGACATGCTAATAGAAAACAGGGAAGCTTCTTTTTATGGCCAAAGGCAAACAGATATAGTTACCAGAAGTTCTTAATTTTGATCTGAACATCTCCAAGCACTGGTGGTATCTTGAGTGAAGAACTGCCTCCTGCTTCTTCAGGCTTTCCCAGAGATTGCCTAGTCTATTCCAACAAGACTTGGTCCCCCCACAGGCCAGAGTTTTCTTCCATCACCTTGATTCAAGTTCAGTGTACATCACGGTGAAAGTACACCTCAACACCAGAACTGGGTCCTTTAAACTGAAGATCCTAGGGATTTAAGAAGAGAAGAGAAGAAGAGGAGATTGGATTTATACCCCGCCCTTCACTCACTTGGAGTCTCAGAGCGGCTTACAAACTCCTTTTTCCTTCCCCTCCCCACAACAGACACCCTGTGAGGTAGATGGGGGCTGAGAGAACTCTTTCCCAAGCTGTCCTTGAGAGAACAGCTGGTACAGAGCTATGGCTTGCCCAAGGTCATCTAGCGAGGTGCAAGTGGAGGAGTGGGGAATCAAACCCGGTTCTCCCAGATTAGAGTCCGCGCACTTAACCACTACACCAAACTGGCTGTCTTAACCTGAGACCATTTGCGTCCAGAGCATGGGCTCTACCACTGGGACACTGCTTCTAGATCCTCCTAGTCCAACGTCCTATTCCTGACAGTGACCAGGACACATTAAGATGGTTGTGGCTCCTGGTGCCTCGTCCTGGAAGGGTGAAGCAGTCCTGAGACACATTCCTTTTTCCTATTGTAAAAGAAACACTGAACTCTTATCTGCAATTACCCATGACCTTTGCTGTTGCACCCTGACTTTGTTGAATACTGTGAAACAAAAAGGAAACATGGGTCACCACCTATTTTTCTGTATGCTCAAGAAGTCTAATTTTAATTGGGTCACATTTATACCCAGAAACTGGCACAGAAGGTGGTGGAGCACCATGTAATTAGAATATCAGCCAACAGCATCCTTACAAAGGATCCAAGTTGATAATACAGTTCATGGAGCTAGTTCCAGGCCTTTACTGACCATTTTCCTCTGACTTTAACAGTAGTTTGCAACAGAAATTTACTGGGCATGGTGAAGAAATTTCACCTGATAAATATCTGAGAACTTTATTGCTGTTAAAGGCACAGGGCTATCGACACCCACCCTACACACACACACACTTAAATCTGGAACTCTCCCAGAACCTTTGGCATCGAGCTTTCTTTTTTTTTTCTCAGCTCATCCAATTCAGTAAAGATCTTCTTTTAGTCCATTCTCTCTTCTTAGAGGTACAGTCCTCAAACCACTCACTTTGTAGAGCCTCTGGCAAATTGGCAATGTCATAGAAGTGATTTGAATATTGCAACTAAGTAGTGAAACCTCATAAAACATTTATTTTAGAAAATTAAACTGATTTCATCTCAAGACAGTCAGTCTCTCTTACAAGCTTTACCTCTTCTCAGAAGGTTACTTTTTCTAGGATCCTAGATAAAGGAAGTATCTGAACTTTGCAAATACTTCCAATTTACTCAATGCATGCTTCTGCTTTTCAGAGAAAATCAAAGCTCCCTCTTAATGAGAACCATGTGATTGGCAACAAAAGGAAGCATTGTTCCAGCTTCAGTAACCAGGAAATGATGGAAGAACCAGAAGAATGTATATATGTTCAGAAGTGCAATGCTGAACTCTGCATTCCACAGTATTCGCCTCTCACCCCATAATATATCTTTCTTTTCTCGAGTGTGGTAATCATAAGCAACTACTGATACCAGCAAGATGGGAGAAAGTTCTCTCAGCTATTTGTCAAAGAATGTTTAACTTTTCATTTCATTTTGTTTTTTTACTATAGAAATGTATTTTGATTCTTAGGAGAACTGAGAAACAGGAAAATCTGCTATAGGTATAAAACAGGATAGTTCTTGACATCAGGGGAAATTGGGGGGGAAACACTCACAAAGTTCACATAAGACTAATTAAGTTGATACAATTTTCAATAAGAGGGGGGGGGGAGTCTGTCTGCTGGTATGGAGATAATGCTGACATGGGGAATGAACCCAGGAAGACTGGGTCTAATTCTGAATTCATTTTGCAATTACAGATTTCACAACTGATAGAAACTAAAATACTCAGTCGATTAGTTTTTTCTTGTTTGTGGAGATAACAGCAATTTGTTGTTACCGACACAAATGATCATGTTTAATTTGGCATTTAGCTGAGTTTTGATCTAGAAATATTAAACTTCAGCCATTAGCTTTCTGTATACAAAACTAAAACGCTGAACTAACAATGGTCATTCTTTTCAGACACAGAGCTGGGCAGCAATAGCCTCTGAGAGTGGTGGAGCAGGTTCACCACATGGACAGCACTCCCCACCCCCTTTTTTAAAGGAAAGAATCACAAGGATGTGATACCTGCACTATTTGGACCACAATTGGAGAGGAACATACCTGCTCTATTGGATGAAGACTTCCACTGGCTTCAGTGTCTGTCTGAACCAAGCCAGAGAGCAGCATCAGGAATGTCAGTGTCATTATGGAGACACTGCTGGTAGGACAGTGGGGAAACCTTGCAAATCCTGGCAAATTCATGCACTTCGTATTCATGGCTTATGTTTTCCCCACTGTATGGGCAGCAAAACCTTTGACATTTTTGCACTCCACAAATTATACCAGATCAGTCCCTGAATCAAAAGCAGTTAATTATCTCATGCTCCCTTCTTGTGGTGTAGTTACAGCTCATAAGACAGCTCATTCACTTTTCCAGCTAATTTATCCTGGGAAAGGTGAGAAACTGCTTTCATCTATTGTGGTTAGTGGTTAAGAGTACTGAACAAGTCTCCAGGAGAACTGGGTTTGAACTCTCACCCATGCCATGGAAGCTCAGCCTAACCTACCTCACAGGGTTGTTGGAGGATAAAAGGTAGAAGACAAGAATGATGTAAGTCACTTTGGATCCCGTTGGGGAGAAAGGTGAAACGTGAATGAATTAAATACAAATGAGTTAAAATAAATACTAGCTGTAGAATCCAATTACACTCAAGTCAGTCTTATTCCATCGTAATGGTTTCTTCATTTAATTTCTAAAATAATTTACAATTCCTTGTGACATAGGTACTCATAGCAACCAGTAAACATGAGCAAACTGAAGAGAAGTTTAGGTGCTTTTAATAGCATTCCCTTCCCCCTCTCCCTAAACAGAGAAGCAATTTGTCCTGGGCTGTGGAGACAATGGGTACACCCCCACACATACCTGGAACATAAGTCCACCCCACCTAAGGCTCCCCCCCCCCTTTTTAAATAAAAAGGCTTTTAAATATGTGGTATTATAGCTCTTAGTTAAAGAATGTGAACTTTTTTTTAGAATAGGAAAACTTCTAGCTTAAAAAAACACCACAATGTCAGCTTCTGTAATTCCCCGCACATTGTAGTACACCAAACTCTACTCACCTTATTTAGAAAATATATTCCCTATTTTTTCCACTGAAGGGACCCAAAACAGCTCCCAATAGAACAGCAAATGCATTTTTTAAAGTACAGTTTAAGTAAAAAAACAAAAACAAAACCACCCCAAAGTAGCTGTATCTTGGGCTGGTCCCAGATCCAAAGGGCCAGTATATCCAAGACCACAGGATCCAGCAACTTAGGAGCTAAGAAGCCTCTGGCTGCATCCAGATTTTATACCTGGAGAAAGACATAAGCAAGCAAATGTACAGCTCAGTGTCACTCCCAGTTCGCCCTTCCTGACTTTGGCTTATGGTGGATTTTTCAAGATTGGGATAGTCCTTAATGTGCTTAATTAGGGTTAACTTGAGGTACCTTCTTCAGTCTTGCCTGCTCCATAAATACAGTGGAGCTGCCTGGGGTATTCTCCAAGCTTCTGGCATTGCCGTGCACTCCTGAGGAGCATCTCACTAGGCAGAACATTTCCCACCCAGCCTGATTTCAAGGACTCTGGAGAACGGTGAATGGGTCCTGGGAATGCCTGCTCATGCTTGCTACCAGTGTAGGTCTATTAATTAAGGCTTTAGTTGCTATGCAAACATGAACAGATGCTTGAAAATTGTCAGGGCCCAACGGAGCCCTGCTCCTGACATTTCGACCACAGTGTTTTTTCACTGGGTCAGAATCACGCTTTAAGACAATGCTTTAAGTTCTCAGCAGTTACTGTGCACAAGAAAGGAGGACATCTAAGAAGCTTTTGAAACTTTTTTTAAAATTACACTGCTAGGAGGGGGCTTCAAGAAGAAAAACGAAAGGAAGAAGCAGTAATAAAGGGGATATTGAGAAGGAAGTCAAAGAATGGTGCTAGCCTGACAAACAGCAGCAGACTTCCCTTCCAGCAGGTGAGAACCTCTCTCAGGTAAGATGCAGGGAGAGCCACACAGGAAAACAGGAGAGAATCCAACTGCTGCTCTCAGTTGTACAGCACTAACTTAAAGAATGCATAAGGCTCATTGACTTCAAGCCCCACCCCACCTTTTTAAAAATATTTATTTATTTATTTTCTACAGCTACATAACTACAGCTACAATTAAAACTACTACATTAAACTAAAACCCTACTCTACCCTAAGGTATACAGAAGTCAGAATACTATAGTGGTATAACAACCTTACTTCAAGATTCAAGAAAATGTTAAACTATTCAGGCTGAAAAAACAATTTGCTAAATATTGCATATCTAAAGGCTATATAAAAATATAAGAATGAGTGGGATTCATAATGGGATACAGTAGATCATATATGACTTTTAACATATCAGAGTTCATTTTTCATTATATCTTCCTGTTTTTCTTCTTTTCTTCTGGGGTTCCAACTGCTCTCAGTTGTACAGCACTATCTTAAAGAATGCATTTTTAGGCTCACTGACTTCAAGCCCCACCCCACCTTTATGCATCAGTACCAATATTGGAGTGTTTAAAAGGTACTTTCAAAGATGATAGTGATCACAAAGGGTTATTATGTATCATTAAGATCTGTAATTCTTGTGAAACAATAAATGTGCCAGTACATTTAGTTCAATGTGTTCCATATTAATATTCCATTACACCATTCAACTTGTATATAGCTTGCATAAACTCAACAGTAAATCTACACAAAATGTCTAGCTGAGGAAAGTGCTTTTAGTAAGTAGACCTTCAGAATGTTAACACAACTATTCTGACTCCACTGACACTTTTCACTGACACCCTAAATGTTAACATTCATAAAAACCCATTGACACTTGGGCTTGGCATCAAGATTAGTGAAATTCTAGAGGGGTGAAGCTGCTGCAGACTGTCGGCAGAGCAATAGTGCCCAACCTGATTAAAGAGTAGATAACAGTTTATTTAGGAATTAACATACTTGATCGGAAAGAGGAGAGTCAGAGATAGGTTTCTAATTACACCTCTAGCTGAGAGAGAGGATAAGACTGAGTGTGGCACTTCTGAAAAGAAGGGAAATTGCCCTAAGAGTAGCCATCTGGAGACAGGCAAGGAATGACACTTAACAGGAGAGGTGCTGGCCTCACTATCCTATCCAATTGTCTACTTGCTGCCCAATGCAGGGTCTTCTTCTCTTCTTCTTTGTACACCAGACATTGCCTTTTCCAACACAGGCAACATAACAAAGAGTCTTGTGGCACCATAAAAACAATTTAAGTTGTGTGAAGAATCATAGAGTTGGAAGGGACCTCCAGGATCATCTACTCCAACCCCCTGCACAATACCCTGTAGGTATAACTTGCATACATCATCTACCTTTTATAATGTTTTTCATCCACTTATCCAGAGCAGACATCGGGGTAACTAGCCTCTTATCTCTGGATTTCTTTTCAAAATCTCAGTGACATTTCCTACTTTCCAGTCCTATGTATAGGATCACTTTCACACCCACTGAATAATGCATGCTTGATCCGCTTTCAGTGTACTTTGCAACTGGATTTTACTGTGTGAAATGGCAAAATCCACTTGCAAACGATCACTAGAGTGGATTGAAAGCGCATTATTGTGTGAAAGTGTCCTAGGAGTTTGGTTTTAACAGCAAATTTCACATGTTCATTAAGTAACTCATCACAATTTCAAATCTGAGCTCAAGAATACTTGGGTGCATGCCATCTTGTGGCTTGTTAGTTTTTTTAATCTTCAGTTTGCTCTAAAATTTTCATCTCTTGTCTCCTCTATTTGATTTAATTGGGCAGGCATCCTTTGCCAAAGCAGAAGAGTAATAGGCAGGGGGGCTGGGGCAGTGCAGTGGCTTTCCCCTCCCATTTTGTGGAGACCTGCCCCACTGCAGTCTTCTACTCCCCTCCCCCATCCTCAGGCTGGTGTGGTGCAAGGCCCTCTTCACTGAGGCTGGAGCGCCATCTGCAGAGGTGCCTGAGGCAAGGGTCTGCTGTTTAGGATGCCTTTCCTCCAACTGCTAGGACTCGGCAGCAGGAAAAAGAGCAGCCTGAGCTGTAGTTCAAGTTGAATTTGGGGGACAAGAGGAGTTCACCCAGGGAGGAGAGACTGGGCACCTCTTTCCCACTACCTCCAGAGTCCAGCATGCTTTCCAAGGAGAGGGAAGAAGAGAGGCTGGATGTGGCACAAGAGGATGAAATGAAGGCAGGGCTTTTTTCTTGGGGGAATGTGCTGGAACAGAGTTCTGGAACCTCTTCAACAACATTCTTTTAAAAATGTTTAAAAATTCATGAGTTTTCACTATACAAATTGAAAATTTCATTTCCCTCTGGAGAGTTCTGGCACCTCTTTTTAAAAAAAAAAAAAAAACACACACACACCCCAAATGAAGGTACACCCCAAGGTGCTGCCACCTCAACCCTTCCTACCTCTGGCATTTCCTGTCCATGCTTCGAGACGGTATGCCTTTCCTGAGCCCCTCACAGGAAGTAGCTCCAGTGGTGCCCACAGCTGTTAGTCAGCATGGGTGCCTTTATTCCTTCACAGTCTGAAAGCTCTTCCAGAGGATGGAGGATTCTCCACAGTGCCAGCTGGATAGGGGCTAAGACTGGTTGAGGGAAAGCCCTGAGTCATCTCACAATGACCAGGCACAGGAACCATTTGAAGAAGCACTACCAGGCAGTGCTTCTTCAGAGGCAGAGAGGAGCTGGGGTGGCTGTGTGGCTTCCAGTCAGCCAAGAGAACAGTTGCTTCCCAATGTCCTGTAGGGAAGGGACACTGAGCATCACTGGTCGAGATGCTTGGTGTGGGTGGCACTAGTGTACATGGGCGTCAACTACGGGGGGGCTCGAGGGCTCGAGCCTCCCCTGAAATTTCCCGGGGGGGGGCTCAGCCACCCCCGGCAAAATGCTCGCCCAGCAGCCGACCGTCGCCACCTCTCCTTCCCCCCCACCCCCGGCCTGCCCTCCTGCCTCCCTGGGGCGGGGGGGGAGAGAGGCGGCGGGGACATAGTTGCGCGCTTCGCGCGGGCGGCAGTCAGCTGGCCAGCTGGCTGCCGCCGCCGCCGCAGGTCTGCCTCCCTGGGCCGGGGGGGGGGGACGGAGCGGCAGGGACAAAGGCGCGCGCAGGCGCGCTTCACTCGGGAGGCAATCAGCTGGCCAGCTGGCTGCCGCCACCGCCGTGGGTCTGCCTCCCTGGGCTGGGGGGGGGACGGAGCGGCAGGGACATAGGCGCGCGCAGGCGCGCTTCGCTCGGGCGGCAGTCAGCTGGCCAGCTGGCTGCTGCCGCCGCAGGTCTGCCTCCCTGGGCGGGGGGGGGAAGAGCGCCAGGGACATGGTCCCGTGCGCGCGCGCGCGCTTTGCGCGCGCGCACGGGAGAGCCACTGCCCCCCCCGGGGATTTAGAAAGTCGACGCCCCTGCTAGTGTACCAAGGGGTGGGCAGAAGCAGGCAAGGGCGTAGACTTTCCAATTTCCTGGGCTGGAGCTGGGCCAGAGACATTACAAGCCATTGTCTCTGGGGGAGGCTCAGCATGTCCTGGAAAAGTTCGGGGAGGGGGGCCTCCAGCTCCCCAGCCCCCTGAAGTTGATGCGTATGGAAGCAGGTAGGGCAGAGAGTCACCGCATTACCAAGATGATTACTTTAAAGAAGCAGCTCTTTTCTGTTGCTGAGGATGCCGGGTTCCACAGGCTGCTCCAAGTACACTTACTGCACAGCCTGCCTCTTTCACCTAGTGGTGAAGGATGCCCTGGGTTTGGGCTCTGCAGACAATCCTGAATTGGATGCTGTGACTTGTGATTTCCAGCATCGGCCCCAGAACTGCCAGGACCTTACAAACCACTTTTTGCACAGTGTGAAGGCTACACATCTGATACATCTGATAGCCACCCTAAGCCTGTTTTGGTGGCAGGGTATAAATCGAATAAATAAATTCATACACACAAACACACACCCCAGAAGCAGGTACTTATGGGCATGCCAGAGTACTGCCTGATCAGTCACATCAGCACTTGCAGGAACTACACCTGTGCCACACAAGTTTCTGGTGGAATGTAAGAACTTGAGAAGAGCCCTGCTGGATCACACCATTGTTCCATCTAGTCCAGCATCCTGTCTCACACAGTGGTCAGCCAGTTGCTCCGGAGGTCCATGACAGGGAACAGAGGCTGAAGCCTTCTCCTGATATTGCCTCCTGGCACTGGGATTCAGAGGCTGATTGTGTCTGAATGTGAAGGTTCCCTGTAGTCACCACAGCTAGTGGCCACTGTTAGAACTATCCTCCATGAATCTGTCCAATCCCCTTTTAAAGCCGTCTATGCCTGTGGCCATCACTATATCCTTTGGCAGCAAATTCCACATTTTAATCACTCTCTGTGTAGAGAAGTATTTCCTTCTGTTTGTCCTCCTGAAGCTACTTGTCCATTAGGTTCATTGGATGCCCTCAAGTTCTAGTATTTTGGGAGAGGGAGAAAAAGTTCTCTTTGTTAACTTTCTTCACATTGTACATAATTATATAAACCTTTATCATGTCCGCTCTTAGTCATCTCTTTTCTAAACAGAAAAGTTCCAGACTCTTCAGCCTTTCCTCAAAGGGAGGGAAGGTGCTCCAACCCCCAATCATTTTGGTTGCCCTCTTCTGTATCTTTTCGAGCTCTGTGATGCCATTTCTGAGATACGGTGAACAAAACTGTACATAGTGTTCCAAATGAGGCCGTACCATTGATCTATGCAGGGGCATTATAATTTCAGCTATTTTATTTTCAGCCCCTTTCCTAATAGTCCCTAACATAAAGTTTGCCTTTTCACCACTGCAGCACACTGGGTTGACACTTTCATTGAGCTATCTACTATGATCCCAAGATCTTTTTCCCTCTCAGTCTTAGCAGGTTCAGATCCCATTAGCCTACACCTGAAGTTGGTATTTTTTGTTCCAACCTGTATCACCTATCAATATTGAACTTCATTTGCCACATTGTTGCCTATTCTCCCAATTTGTGGAGATCCTCCTGGAGTTCTTCATAGTTATCCTTGGTTTTCACCATCCTGAATAATACTGTGTCATCTGTAAACCTGGCCACTACACTACTCACCCCTAGTTCCAGGTCATTTATGAACAAATTAAATAGTAATGACCCTAGTACTGATCCTTGAGGGACCTCACTACTTATTTCCCCCGATTGTGAGAACTGTCAATTTATTCTCATTCTTTGCTTCCTGTCATTTAACCAGTTTTTAATCCTTTTATCCCATGACTGCTAAGTTTGCTCAGGAGTCTTTGGTGAGGGACCTTGTCAAAAGCCTTTTGAAAGTCCAAGTGTATAATTTCTTCTGCATCACTGTTGTCTACATGCTTCTTCACTTTCTCAAAGAACTCCAAAAGGTTGGTGAGGAAGAACGTCCCTTTGCAAAAGCCATGCTGATTTTCCCTCAGCAGGCTCTGTGGAACAGAAGAATGTCCTCTATAAGGTGGCCTCCATGGGAGACACAGTGTTTCAGCAATCAGGGGTGTCTAACAGTCTCCCAGGCAGTGGAGGTCCTTAAGCCTTTTAAAGAAGTCACCAATACACTCTCATCTGACATGGCAAGCCTGGGTGTCATTATTCCCTTGATCTGAACCCTTCAGGGGAAGAAAACCAGCTTTCTGGGCCTAGGCGCAGGACATGCAGACATTCTTCCAGCAGTGCATGCACTGATGCAGAGGCTGCAAGGGGCATCAAGTCCCACAAGAACCCTCTCACCAAGCAGAGGACTGCATGGTGGTGATCATGTGTGACCCATGCATCAGTGGCAGCCTCACCCTACGTGCCTGCCAACTAATTAGCTGGAGAGATGAGCTCTCTCAGCACATGGGGCATTTGCAGGCCAAGAGAGGCATGCTGCTTCCAGGAAATGAAGAGCATGAAAACAGCTCTGCTGTTCCCCTCATCGCCATACCCTGGATGTCCATGGTGATGGAGGCCATTGGGGAAGTATTCAGCTCCAGTAGGAATGTGAGGAGTACAAGCCAGGCTTCAGTCAACTAAGTGATGAGGGACTGCCTATCTGAGCCATATGAGTTGTGTGCTACCTATCTGCTGAGCTACTGTTGATCAATTTGCTGATATCAGCCTGCACTGCTCACGTCTGCTCCTCTGGAGGGTTGAGCAACTGGCTTTCCTGAAGGTCACCTTGCCACTACCCAGCTTTATGAGTGAAGTGAGTTTGTGCTTGTTCCTACCTTCTCTCATCTTTGTTGGGAAAAACCACTCTTCCTGAAACTCAGAGGTAGAAACAAACAGCAGGGAATTTGTCCAATTTGATTGGTACTACATAAAATCAACATTCCAGGTTGTGTTCTAAAACATCCTGAACTGAACCCTAGTTGCTGTGCAGCACAGAGCGATGCTGGTGGGGCTCAGCACCTCTTGGCACAATTCTTTTCAGGCATACAGCCCTAACAGTGGAATCAGCTGCCTAGGAAGTGGTGAGCTCCCTCTCACTGGCAGTCTTTAAGCAGTGGCTGGACAAACACTTCTCAGGGACACTCTAAGCTGATGCTGCATTAAGCAAGGAGTTGGACTAGATGGCCTGTATGGCCCCTTCCAGGTCTGTGATTCTGTGATTCTATGACAACTTCTAAAACTTCCATTCCTCTATTTTCTACTAAAGTGTACCACAACAATATAATATTATATTGCTGTTACGTTTGTGCAGGTAAAATTTTTAGTTTAATGATAAAATAATGTTTGACAATTTTAAACATTTACCGTATTTTTCGCTCCATAAGACGCACTTTTCCTCCCCAAAAACGTGGGGGGGGGGGGGAAGTGTGTGCGTCTTATGGAGCGAATTATGGAGCTTTTCTTACCTGTAACAGGGCTCTTTTTTCAGCAGGAACGCAGGGGAACGCCATTCAGGCTGGCATCCCAGCCTTCCCCGCCCCTCCCTGCTGGGCCTGAGCTGTTAAGACTTAAAAGGGAAACGGCAGGAAAAAACCCCACCAGGCTAAGTACTCTTTCCCTTTAAGTGCTTTCCCCCTTTAAGACAGCCAGCAGCAGAAAGCCCCGCCCACAGATTAAGCTCCGTGGCTACTTTGCACAGAAAGGCCTGGCTTTGCATGGCATGCCGACGTCTCTCTTCTTTCCTTTCTCTATCTTCCTTCCTTCCTTCCTTTCCTTTTTTCTGTCTGTCTGTCTTTCTGTCTCTCTCTCTGTCCCCACCTTTCTTTCTTCCTTTCTCTTTTTCTCGCTCTCCTCCTCCTTCCTTCATCTCTCTCTCTCTCTCTCTCTTTCTGTTTCATTTTTTCCTGTTTTCCTCCTCTAAAAACAAGGTGCGTCTTATGATCAGGTGCGTCTTATGGAGCAAAAAATACGGTAAATCACTAACATTGTTTCTAAGTAATTTATAATATTAGATTGCACATGAAAGATTTATAGCAGTTATAATTTATTCTCATGACATTCTAGTCTCAAAATCACTTTTCATATTATTTTCATAGTTGACAACAAAGGATTTCATATGCAAAACTTATCAAGTATTATACTAAAGTTACTTATTTAGATTCCACTTCCCCCCTGATGGGCCCTGAATTAGTTTCAACACTAGTATTTGATTACAACAACAGTATTTTATCTGCACAATAATACTGTGATAGGAGAGGCTTAGAGATTGGCCCAAGGTTACCCATCAAGCTTCAGTGACTGAGTGGGGATTCAAACATGGGTCTTCCAGCACTCTAACCGCTGCATAGCACTGGCTGACTGTAGTTATCTTTCCCAGCACTTTTTTTTAGCTGTCTTCTTTTTCATACTTCCTCATGCTTCTTATTTCTGGACATAAAAGCACCAGAAAATAAAGCTACCAAGAACACTAAGATTAAAGCAGTCAATGCAAGAGAGTTTTTGTTAGAAGTTCCGCATAGTGAAATGGGACCCCTGAGCTCCAGGCTTTGCAGCCCATGATATATTCTATGCCAGGCCTGTAGCCAGGATTTTTTAAGTTGGGGGGGCATTCAAATTTCTTAGGGGGCACTGGCTAATTGAAGGAATACCCTTCCCAGGGTGAGGCTCATCCATTGCACTCCGGGTTGCTGACCCCTGCGATTTCCCCAAATATGGGGAACTCGACTGTATAATTTGTGGTAGTCCTTCCCCGCACCTGCTCGGGCTGGATGGGAGGTTGTGGGGCCTGGCTCGTAAATCAGGGGGCTTAGCCTCGAGATGCCCCACTATAGCTACGGGCCTGTTCCATACGGTTAGAAAAATGCCTGGCACATCCCTTCTTTGGAAGACCTTAATGAGCCTGTTGCTGGAAAACTGAAATCACTCCATCAAGAACCAGGTAGAAAGAATAGGGTTACTGGGCAATGTCAGCAGCAATTAAACTGCATCTACTCTGAATGATCTGCTTCACATACTCTGACCGTACATCTTGGAATAATAGTATAGTGGTCTCTAACTTGCCCAAGGTGCCACTAAGCACAGTGTTTATTCATCATAGCTCTCAACTTATGGTCCTTGTTTTCCCCCCAACACTATAGTGGAAACTTACCTAGATTTTTAAAGTCTGTTGGAAATAATGGTGTCCTTGTTCTACTCTGTACATACTTACCATACACCCGGGGAGGGGGGTATAGCCAGCCCTCCTTTTTAGGTAGAACTCCACATTTCCAGAAAGGACTCCAGAGAAGTGTATGTGATTTACTAGTAATCAACAATAATCTTCATACATCCAATGAAGTGAGCACAAACTCATGGAAACTTATGTTACAGTATATTCACTGCCACATGATACAGTGATACCCACTTGCTTAGATAGCTTTGAAATGGAACTGAAAATTAATCAAGATGTGTAACCTTCATTGAAAATTAATCAGTTAGCCAGGATGTGTAACCTTCATTCTCAAGCACTATGTGCCTCTGACCACTAAAAACTGGTGGGTAGGCAGGAAGAGGAGGAAGGCTTCCACCTGGCTTGTGAGAGAGATCTGCTTGTCTTCTTTGTGAGAGCGATCTGCTTGCCCATTGTAAAAAAATATTGGATCAGTCTAACAGGGCTCTTATTACATTGTTTTAGTTATTTTTATATTTGCCAGTGAAGAAAGGTTTCATAACCAACACCCTAGGCTTATTGCAAGAAGCTTCTTTCATCTTAGCATCTTTCAAAGACGATCCTCCCCCATCCTTTTTTCTTTTGTACTGTGTAGACTTCTCTTGTAAGTCTTCCAATACTATAGATTTGTATCTCCTTCTAAAGTAGAAATTGAAAAGAACATGGAACAGGCACTGAGTGGAATAAAAAAACCTGAATGAGCACAAAAAGTGAGGCTATACTGAAGCTTTCTGGCAGGTAAGCAGACATAATAGGGATTTCATGATGCAGCAGCAACTCTTTGGTATCTCAGAGATGACATTACAGAGCTGGAAAATGTACACAACATGGCAACCAAGATGATCAAAGGCTTGGAGCACCTTTCCTGTGAGGAAATCCTGAAGTGCCTGCAACTTTCTAGTTCAGAAAAAAAGATAAGTAGCCCCCCACCCCATAGAGGTTTAATATGCATAGGATGGAGAAACTGAGAGCTTTTCTTTCTACCCCATTATACTAGAATTCAGAGGCACCATATGAAGGTGATGTATAGGACAGAAAAAAGAAATAATTTACTCAGTGAGTAGTTAAATAGTGGAATTCACTGCCACTGGATGTAGTGATAGCCATGAGCACAGATGGTTTTTAAAAGGGGGTTGGACAGATTCATGGAGAATAGGTCCAACATTGCGTACCAGCCATGGTTTGTAAGGTGACCCTCCATATTAAGGCAATAATACCAGTGCTAGAAGGCAATATCAAGGGAGAACTTCCGCCTCTATGTTTTGTTTGTTGGCCCTACAGGGCAATTCACTGGCCCCATGTGAAACAAACTGCTGGACTAGATGGACCACAGTCTCTTCCACCAGGGTTCGGATGTTAACTAGGCCACGTTGTGCCAAAGACTGACATTTCTTTATAGTTTCAGCCTTTGATAGCTAAAATGACACATTTGGTATCTAAGTGACAGCACCAGCTTCACAGTTCCCCAGCTTCATTATGTGAGCTGTACACTTCAGCCAATCATAACTTATCCAGTATTTATATAGATTTATATTTATTTACTTATAGATTAAATTTAAGTTCACAGGGCTCTGGGCGATGTACAACAGCAAATAAAATATAAACACCATCAAATCACAACAAAACATTCAATACAGTCTTAAAAACAGTTCCCAGATAGTGTCCATGAATCAAATTTTAAGCCAGTTCCACACTATATTGCCACCTTGCAGGCAGGGAAGGGAGGAGGCTGAAAGAAAAAAGGACCCATCACTGTCAAAAGCCTGGCAGAACATCTCTGCCTTGCAGGCCCTCTGGAATTGCATTAAATCCTGCAGGGCCCTGCTGCTATTTGGCAGAGTTCCACCAAATCAGAACCAGGGCCAAAAAAGCCCTGGCTCTGGTAGAGGACAGCCGGATATCTATGTTTTAGAGCTCTTATAAGGGCAGCCAATATTCATTTATTTCACAACTTTTGCAGATATTCTAATCCAGGTTGCAGGCATGAATTAAACACTGGGCAGGTACAGGCAGGAAACCCAGTTTGACTGTAGTAGCTTCCCCCCTACCCCAACAGAAGTCATAACACACAGTACTAGATCCATATACAGGTGTTTGTATAAAAGGGAGATTTTGTGCTACTTGTGTGAGAAGAGCAAAACAAATGATATGATTGGATTCAATCCCTCCAAAGTTATTCTGGGGATCATGGAAGCATTTAAACTAGGATACTATAGCACTACTCAAAAGCCTCCAATATTGTGTGCAATGCAGTACTGCAGCAGCTATTTTCCATCCTTTCAAAGGTCCACTGAATTGAACCCACAACTGGGGCACAGATAATATACAGAAAAGGGTTCTTTGTTTACCTATACTCATGGCTTATGTGGCTATTGCCCAGGAGAGGGCCTAGCATTCACGTGAATGTTCAGTGGTATGTTTGTTCAGGTCCAAGGCCATTGCTTTCAACAGGATTCCTGCATAGGATTCCATTTAAACTTTGTTCTGGCCTGCAGCCACTGGTGACGGGAGTATGAGATGCAAAAACTGCTGACATCTTTTCATCACTAAGAATAAAAAAGCACTGTTATAAAAAGGTCAGAATTTATTAATGAATTTCTGCTACATGCAACAAAGCTCTCCATTTTGACAGAACCAATGCTTCACATTTCTGCTTTAGCTGCAACATAAGCAGTCTGTAGAGGGCAGAGCCAAAATTATAGTTCGGAATGGTGTATAGGAGAATTTAGAAAGACAACGGCTTGTCACTCTATAATGGCAGTTTTCAATATTCTTTCCAAAACACCTTATTTACAGTAAAACCTCCCTACAACTTAAGCCAGTAACACTGGTCTATTAATATGGTATTCTTTCTATTGATTCCAGGATATTTTTTCTTTCTTCTGCTGTAGGCATAGCTGGTTTTATTCCATCCTTTCTTCTCTGCATCATGATCCCATTCTAGTAATACAAGAACTGGTATGTTAATACCAATTTAAATCAATTTCATTTTTTAGCAAATAAATTATAAAATGTTTCAAGTATCAGACTCCTAGAATGTATTTACTTGCAGGAAGAAAATCTCTTCGCTAAAACAACAAGAAGAAGTTGCAGTGCTTGAGCTAATTCAGAACTAAAGCATCTTGCCAAAAAGATGCTTAGGACAGACTGGAATAAAACTGGTTAAATGAGGGGGGGAAATCAAGAATAAAAAATAGAATAAACATCAAGTAGGCTGCTCATGATCTCCAGTTGGACTTGAATATTACTCTTGATGGAAGTGACACGCATCCTGACGAATGAGACATTTGGTACCAGAATAATTTGGAAAATTTGTGCAGCTATTACTCTGGCTCATTATACAAATTTGTAGCAACTGCATCACATTCAAGAAAGCAACACCTGGTCACGTATACACACACACACAAGTCTTTGTGCATGTAATTCTGGGTCTGTGTTATTGTGAAATAAGGAATATTGACCACTGAGGAAGGCCCACAGGGGCCGAAATGCGTATGGTCCTTAGGTCAAAAGTTTTATCTATCAATTTGTTATGTATAACAATCATTTCTGAATGTAATAAGCTTTTAGAGTCTGAAATTTAGACTCTTTTAACCTCATAACATTTTATTTGTGTGTACACCCTAATAAATATTTGTATTTTTATATTAATTTACTTGTTAACTTGACCCTCTTAGATCGCAGCTATTTTTTGGGTTAAGTCCCCACCCCTTTTTTTCGACTGCACATTTGAACCAGAAAGTGATTGTGGTTCAGTCCAGAAACACCGAGAGAGAACCATAATTTGACTTTTCTGTCTTCTGCTTTGACTTTACTGCCAAAGAGGAATCAGAGATGCAATGGTGTCTAGAGGGCTGAGTTTTAGCTTTTATTTATTTATTTCGATTTATAGGCCGTTCTCCCCACTATTATAAGGATATCAGCCTGAAAAGTTACTTTCTGGCTAACCTGGGAAATAAAGAATGAGGTACTGTACTGTTTAGCTATTTCTTGCTATTTCTACTCAGATAGAGCTTTAACTTATTATCTGCAAAAACTCACACCCTGGGCAGTTAGCCAACCTCTGATCTGCATTGGGTTGGTTCAGACATAGCACAAGATCATGCTTAATTTCAACCATGATCAGTGATACCATGGATCAACTTGCAGATTGATGACCAGTGAAAATCTTTGCTTCAACACTGTCACAATTTCTTCTGCTTCCCTGCTGGAGACTGAGCTGCTATCCTAGCTTGCCTCAAGAGCCCAGTTCACACTTTACAGTGAATGTACACGTGTATGTCTGTCTACAAGAAAGAACCAACAAACTCATTTTACTAATGAAAACAATGACATGCATCTGAAATATAGGGTTTAAATCATGCATTCAGCTATACATGTGTTCAACATGAGAATTATTCAACAAAAATATGAGGACATATCAATTGTATACGAATCATACATGTGCTCACTGTATCTTGGGAACGTGGCTAACGAATGGAAAAGCTATATGGTATCACCAACTTGCTTACCAATGACAACAGAAGGATGTGAAAATTCAAGGCCATTCGCAGAACGGCAGTCAGCTGCCAAGCTGCATCTCCCACCCCATTCAGAGCTCAGCCAAGAATTGGCAAGGCTTTCATACTAATACTTTCCTTACCAAAACTCTAAGAAAACAAACTCTCACTGCCGATTTCAGTGCAAATCATCCATGACAACTAAAAAACCCTCATCCTTACTATCTCATCTCTGCTCTAAGATGGATCTCACCCCTCAGTCTTACTCATTTGCCCTGCCATGTTTCTGCCTCCATGCATCACAATGTGCCTGCCACATACCTAGAGTACAAACAAGACACTTATATAAAATGCCATGTTGCTGAAACACAGGTGTTCAAGATAGCCAGAGTTCTTATTTTCCTTTCAAATGCCTGGAAGAGGTTTGCCAAGTTGTTTCTTTCAGAGAGCGAGGATGAAGAGAGGGGTGTTTTATTAGGCAAACTGGGAACTGAAGGCAGGGACAGGCTTGATTCTAGTGAGAGCGAGGTAAGAGTGGTTTCATTGTGAGCTGCTCTTTCCATAAAACTCAGCTGGTGAGGTCAGCATGAAGCGCTGATGGGAAACAAACAAGGATTAAGCCAAGATACTATGCTCTATGTAACACAAAACTGTGGTGACCATAGTTGATAAACTAGCTTTATTCCCAAGCTTCAGATTCTGGTCTGTACCCTAAAGTTCGGATGATCAATTAGTTATGATTAGTTTAATTTGACCATGATTATATGTTATGATTGAACCAACTCATTAAGTTCCACAATCCCAATGAAAAGAATCCAGTCTGCACACCTGGCAAAAATAAACACCCATACGTGGTTTAAATAGCTTGTTGGTAGATACTGAAGATGACTATGTTGGTTTTTTAAACTATTCTGGTTAGTTTTCAATTTTATATCGCACTGCAAAGTACTAAGCAAGAAAATATTTTTCTATGCTGTAATATGCTGTCTCTAACACATACTGTAACTGACACACTTTCAATTTAAGTAGAATATCTTTCATTATTAAATGTAGACTCAAAAAAATATAGCCATTTTACCATAATGATCTTGAACATTCAGATATGAACACTGCACATATGCAAGAACATCACAGTGCAATTAACGTGGAACATTTCCCAAACATACTTACCCAAAATTTTCTGCAGTTTTTGTATCTTAAAAAATGGACAGTACACATATCTCTATTGTAGTTATTGTCATCCATACACTTTCTAGAAGCATCTGTTTCCTTCAATATGAAAAGAAACAGCTGAAGAGCCAACAGGGACCAAAGATCTAATTTTATTTCACCCATCATACTTAACATTTTCACAACCAGTTTTCAGAAATGCTGTACACACAGAGTGAAATACTGCTGAATACCAAGACAGCAAACCCAAGCACACATAGCAAAAAGCATATTGTGCTACGCTCACTGGGATATGTGTCTAAATAAACATCCTGGGTTTAGGCTGCACATGAAAGGCTTACTGAGATGAGACTCCAAAACACTTAGCAGGGTAAAGTTAGCTGCAAGCATTAAGCTGTAGATTCAAAAGAAACCCCATTAGCTATCTTTTGGTACTACATCACTGCAGACACATTTGTTTCAAAGAGAAAACAAATTAATTAAATATAGAAAAAGAAGCCGACATGTTATAATTAGTACTATATTAAAGTTCAGTTTCTTACCAATATACAGGGATTGGTATCATCGTCTAGAAGTCGTTGCTGTTTTCTGGACATGAAGTTTTTGATGTTTGTTTTTTTTTAAATAAACACAGCTACTAGACGAAGGTGGCTTTGATAGTTTCCTAAAAAAACACAATCCATCTTGGTTAGAATTTAACAAGTTCTTTTCCTACTGAAATATGACATTAAAAGTAGTGAATGTTTATAAAGCATATGTGTGCCTTCAAGCTCTACCAAGAAATTTTTGCATTTAATATTAACACATACGTCTTAACTTAGAGTCTTCATTAGTGAGACAGATGCTGGGCAGTAGGTCACTTCACCACACTGGATAACTAACTACTTTAGCATACCCATCTGAGATGAACTATCTGGGCTACTGATGCCATATCTCACTCCCACAAAAGAATGTGAAAGACTGGAAAATTCAGGAAGAAAAACACTCCTGTCATTTCCTCCCCCCCCCCCCCCCAAGAATTGACATTTTAAGAAAAACTGAAGAAACCTCTTGTGAAATAGTCTGTCTTCCAGAATTTTAGTTAAATATTTTAAACCACAGTATTAAGAATTTTAGACATCCTACTCATATTAGTGAAAATTCTATATTACCATTTTAAAAACTGGAATCAGTGTAGGTACTCCAGGGAGTCCATGGCCCCGTCCACACTGTCACTTTTGTCGCTCATTTCTCCCTATTGCTTTGGGTCCCCCCCCCTTTTCCACATGTGTTTTGCCCCCTTCTGGGACTACTAGAGAGAACAAAACATATGGGGGGTGGGGGAACCTGAAGCAATAGGGAGAAATGAGCGACAAAAGTGACAGTGTGGACGGGGCCCATGAGTCCTTTAGAAGCCAAGCCCTTCTTGTGCCTATCTGGCTAACATGGAAATGGGGCTGAGTTTTATAATAATGAGAATATAATCAGTTTTTCCTTGTTCTGAGAGCTTGCATTCACCTAGCTTTCGGATAACCTGAGAGCACTAGCCAGAAAGGAACCAATATGTCAGCCTTAAGAACTCAAATTGTTCTGGCGACTAGGACTTAGTTGTAAGCGTTAAATTGAAAGTTCTCTCTTCCCTTTTCCCTATGAGACACGTATTCATGTACATTTTAATAATAGTACTTACATGTAATCCTTTTGCTTCTCTTTCTGGGTGCAAGCTACACAGTTGTAGAGGGAAACAACAGAAGAGTGCTTCAGGAAATATCAGTTCTTCTTCCAACGAGAAACTCTGCAACCTGACACCATGAAGGCAGCCTTGTAAGTACACTGGCACCAATGGGATCAGGGTCAGATAAATGGTAGATTTGCAATGTTCTTAAGATGTACAACCCGTCCAAGACAGTCTTCAGAAGAGAAGACTGTTCATGTGCAATACAAAGCACATGCCATTTTAACACACTTAGGGCTAAAGAAGGACTGGAAGATTTCAGTTTCCTAGATGCTGGCACACTGTATTTCCACATCCAAGAACCTAGCATTCTCTGGCTCATTTTGGAATACCATCCATATGTATAGTCCTCTATTTGCTTTACACTGTTCATAAAAAAATAAATGTCCGCAAAAGGCTAAATGATTTAAAATACAGATATCAGTAAGAAACTACAATACTTAATTTTAAGCCATTCAAGTGACTACATGGCTGTAGCAACACTATGGATCAAGCTTTGTTCAGTATTATTGGATCTATAGCGCAGTCCAAAGCAGATTTACATACTTCTACATCCAGAGAAGTCGATGGGCTTAAAATGGTCTAACTGTGCTTATGATTGCAATGCAAGACTGTATGTGGCTCACTACCAATATTCCCTTTAGAGCAATGGTTTTATTTAGTGAAATGTCTAAGTCTACGAACATGGGATCAAATCCAAACACTTGTCTAGAGTGCTTAACCATGTTAAAATTTGATTGCTTAACATGCCCATTAATACTAACGTGCAGACAACAAGTTCTCTTTCAACCATTGGCCCCAGGCTGTTTTTTTCTGTTTAGACCGACCAGAATATTTCCTGCTGCCTTCACCTGTGAAAATGTTTTTGGCAGTAATTGAGTATGTCAGCAATGGCAGAAGCTTTGAAATTTACAAGGCTGTTTTTGTGCAGTAGTTAAACTCTGACATGGAAGTTTAGGCTGCTTCCACCTGGAAGC
This sequence comes from Lepidodactylus listeri, assembly GCA_029233225.1. NCBI lineage: Eukaryota > Metazoa > Chordata > Lepidosauria > Squamata > Gekkonidae > Lepidodactylus > Lepidodactylus listeri. Next base: position 55,913,565 of record JARCFY010000006.1, read on the forward strand.
CTTCACCCATGGGAGTACCACTGCATTCGCCTGTTCTCAAGATGTACGAGGGAAAAAGGCTAGTCATGTCGCCTGAGAAAAACGTTTTAGCAATAGCAAGCATTTGAGTAGTGTGAAGAAAATAAACGGTTTCATCACCCACCATGGGAAATGGTGAGATGACAGTGTGTGTCACACACAAGCACCGTCCACTAACAACTTGGGATCCGTGTTTTTTTGGGCAGTGATAAATTGGGATTTTCCACACAAAGTAGTAGGGCATTAGTCACCTACTTATCTCATTCTTTCTGGTGTAGATTCTGACAGCAACAGCCCCAGGGTTTTTTTTTCTCTTTTTCTTATTAGTCCACACTGAAAGTCGGCCTCTTTCATAACTGGGTAGAAAATCTTAAAGATATGGGTTTGGATCCAAGCAGCTTTTCACCTGCTGAAAAATGTAAGGCAGGGGTCCCCTTTGGCCACCTAAAAGGCTATGCTGGGGACTGTAGATCTGAATGGTCAAAAGCCATGCAGGACAGGGACTGCAGAAAGGAGATAACGCATGTGACACTGAGAGGGAAAGCTGGCTGGATCCAGCTCAACTACCAAAATATAACTACCCACAGTTTTAGGTTTCCACACTTAGCAACACCCCAATAAATATTTACAGTTTAGAGGGATCTGCCTTAACTTTTTACGGAACAGCTACATGCCAGGTGGAAAGGGAAAACATCAACACACAACCATTTGTTTCCTGGAAATGAAAAGACACACAGAGCCCCAAGAAAGAATTATTTATACTGACAGGAGGAGCTCCAAACTTGCAGCATGCAGCCAGCCTCTACCTTCGTTAAAGTTTCACGTTAACCTGGCTGCATACAGCATTCAGTTAGTCGCAACCACGTGATATTCCATAAAGACAAGCCCCCTTAGACCGGAGGGTCTAATCCAGCAATCTGTTTTCCAGGAGTGGCCAAGCAGAAACTCCCGGGAACTCCACTAGGAGGCCAAAAGCCCTTCCAAAGGCCGGAGAGGCTGCTGCATTCCCCATAACTCACTAAAACAGCTTGAAGGTATAAGGTGGCGTTTAGGCAACAGGAATGGAGAGGGAACATCCCGCTTGCGGCTGGCGACTTAAACGCCCCCTCCCCTCCCCAATTTCAATGTAGATCGAAGCCTCTTCTAAAAGTACTGCAAGTGGTGTGGCTCCCAAACTGAGCATTCGCGCAAGGAAAGCCAACCTGGGGTCACGTCAACCGTCTTGCCCTCCCCCACATGCCGGTGAAGCTGCCTCACGCCGAGTCAGACCCTTGACCTGCCTAGCTCAGTACTGTTTTCCCGGGAAGGCAGGCAGAAAAAGGACTCCCTCAGTATTAGATTACCCGAGTGAGTTCTTTTTCGCCCTTGAAGACGCCAGGGAGACCCCTCTTGCAAAGCCACGGCGAAGGACACCCAGCCGGGAAGGGCAGGTGGAGGAGGAGGAAGTCCCGACTGGCGGAACGACAGGAGAACAGCCACGGACTACCTAGACTTCGCCGCCCACCGGCGCCTCGCAGGCCCACCACGTCTGCCAACCCGGCTGCTTCTCCAACCCAGCGAGGGCTCCTCCACGCAGGCAGCACCCGCGATGGCTGGGCCTACCTCCACCGCGCCCCTCCGACCTCACCTCCGCTCTTGGAGCCCTCTCCAGACTCCGGCTAAGCGCGCTCCCGCCCCGCATGATCCGCGAACGAGCCGTTCACTTTGGGGGGGGGGGGGGGGGATTACCCTTGGTAGTTTTTTTGCCACTCAGGGGGCGCCAGTAGCTGGCGACCCGAGCTAAGTCGGCGCACTACCGCTAAAAGGGCTCCGTGTGCACAAAAGGGCTCCCAGGTACGACTCCTCGGGAGGCGCCGCTCACCTCTGCATCCACAAGCCCAGCCAACTCGCGGACTGAATACTAGCTTCCAATTCGAAAGACGTCAACGGCTTGGGCAGCTGCCTTATAAGCGGCGCAGCCTACCCCACTTATAGGCTCCGCAACCCGACAGGAATGGACAAGGCCTAAGCCCAATCGGTTTCGCCCGAGCTCTTGGAGTGACAGGCACGAGGGCGCTCTACGCTCGCCTATCCGCGCTGGGTTCCTCCTCCGCCTCCCTCGAGCGGCGTTTCCTCCGACCAACCCGGCCAGCCGCCAGGGCCAGAGGCGCCGCCGTCTGGGTGAGGCTCGAGAGCTGAGTGACAGGGGGAGGTGTCCAACCCGCGGCGCGTGTGGGCGGCTGGCGGTGTGGGCGCGGCGTGTGCGGCAGGCTGAGCTGCACCGCAGCGCATACACTACAATGGCTGCTGGAAAGAGGGGAAAGCAAACAATTTCCAGGCCCGCCGCGTCCAGCCCGAAATATGGGGAAAAAATTACAGAAAAATCGGAGAACCCTGTAAAAGGCGGGAAGAGGGCGCCGAGGGGATGCTGAGGCTCCCGCGGTGAGTCTGCTATGGGTTTGGGAGTCAGGAGCCGGGGTTCAGCAGGGAAATATTAGGGTTATTTAAATTCTGAAGGGGGAGGAGGAGAAGGAGGGGGGACCAAAGAGAGCGGCGCGGCGGCGAGGAAAAAGTTTGTGCGGCTCCATCTCCGTCCCTCGCACCTCGGGGCTCTGCCGTCCTTCTTGCGTGGGTTCCAAAGCGCGGAGTGAGAGAGCGCCCAAAAAACAGGGCTCACTTTTTCTCAGCTCTCGGGCTGGAGTTTCCCCTCTCTTCTCCCCCCCCCCCCGGTCTTCTTGCGAGGGCTGTTTGGAGAGGGTCTCCTCTCGCGTGCTCCCCCCTCGTCTCTCGCTTCGTGGATGGGGGACTTCGGATGTAACTTGGCGGAAAGTTGTTGGCTTTGCCCCCTTCCCACCTTGTGCTCTCGGTGTGTGCCTCTCTTTCCTCACCCCCCCCCCCCCTTCGCTCGGCTCCAGAGTCTGTGCTGTGAGTGTAGTGACAGCAGCGGTAGCAGCCAGAAGGGAGCGGAAGACATTAGAGCCCGTGGTGCCCAAAAATGAGAGAAAATTAATATAAATTCACCCGAAGCGTCAAACCGGCCGCATTTTGCCCAGAAACGTTCCGGGGGGGCTGCACTCTCTGGAGTGGGCGCCAGGGCCCCCCTTGGCTAAAGCTTGAGGGGGATCTGGAGTCACTTTGGGGCATGCAGCGCCCTTCTCCGCTCTCTTTTTATTGGACAAAAGTTTCCCCCCCTTTCTTCCCCACCCTATAAAGAAACGAAATTGCCTGCTTTCCTAGCTCCGACCGGCCCGTGAGGCTTTCTCTCCTCTTCTTGTGTGGGTTTCAGAACATGAAGGCAAGCAGGATTGGAGGGTGGGTTGCATTGGGGAGAGGCGGGGTGGGGGGGTTCGTTAACTGAAAGCAGGAGAGATCCGGAGAGAGAGAGCAGGGACAGCTTGTTGTCAGTATCATAAACAACCAAAATGGAGGGAGAACTGAGACATATAACAAAATTAAAAATAGCCAAAAAATCACCAAAATTGCCCAAAATAAAATACGATCTCCAGTTTCTTCCTAGGAGATCAGGCTCAGCCTTGCGCCTTCTTATGTCGGGTTTTAAGCTCTCAGAGAGCAAGGAGTTAATATTGATGCCTATTTTTGTTGTTGATCACTGCTTTGGACAGGCAAAAGCCCTTTTACAGCTCGTTCCCGACAATGCGAGAACGTGAAAAAAAAACCCCTCTCCCTTGAATGGTGGCGGGAGGTGGGAATGCACGAGATACACAACTTTTCGGCAACGTGGAGCAGTTGCAAAGAAGATAAATGCTGCATTTGCCGCTTTGTACCTTACTTTCATGTCTTTTGTTTGTGTGTGGTGGGGGCGGATAGAAGAAGGGGAAGGTGGCGGGAAATGTAATACCTATGTATTGCCTTTCCCCGGTTCTAATTCGGATGTGTAAAGCGAAAGAGTAAATCTTCCGGTTGGTTAAGTACTTTTGCTGCCTATGGATCCCAAGGTTATTTCTTGTTTTTTTACTCTTAAATACATTCTTTAAGAACAGCATGGACTTGAAATAACGTGCCATAGAGATGTTTTTTTTATGTGTACCCTCATGAGGTCACCAGTTCTGGGAGAGAACTGGTGACTTTCCCTGGAGTGCTTATTTCACTTGTGTGATTTTCATAAATAATGTCCAGTGTTCTCATTTTATTTATAAAAATGATGCCTTGTCTTGCATCACACTGAAGCTGGTAAGAAAGTGCTGGTGATATTGGTTTCCACGTGGGATCAGCGACAGAGCTGAGTATTTTAAAGAGACAGCTCCTCTTTTCTTCTCTCTGTCCTCACCTATGCAGAATCACAAGCTAAATCAAACCAGTGGTCTTGGATTTGTAAACATGTGAAAATGAAGGCAAGTCAGTTTCCACACACTAAGTGGTGTTATCTAAAGTCAATGGGGCTGCTAAGTGTAAATATTCATGGGTTTTTCCCATTTGCCTGAGATATTAAATCTTCAAATTCAAGTATTCTTGGGGGGGGGGTATGTTTAACAACTCTGTTGTTGGAGTTTGTGTTCTTTGCAATTCAATTAAAGTGTTATTCCTAGAAATTGATTTTTGGAATGGGATGTAAGCAGAAATGGAAGTAGTTTAGTGCTATTTAATATTAAACAGTACTGTTGTCCTGTTTGTTCTGAATTCCGTAAAGCAATGTGTGAAGTATAGTGTCTCTTGTAGTATAAGTTTAAAGTAGTTTTGTAAGCATGGATAAGTGTGCATAGTTTCTGTTTGAATGTCTTTAGTCTTATAGGTTTGCATTTTAACTGATAAATATCTATTTAAAACCTGGAGATAGTGTTCTGTTTTTTTAAAATAAAGGGTCTGAGTACAGCACAGTAAGCAGCTTACCTTTAGTCTTCCAGTCTTGGAGTATTTAAACAGCTGGAGTGCCCATGTATAGTTACAGGCAGCATCCCTGGATTTGGTTTTGATAAATGTGATTTAGAATGAAAGCAAACTTGTCATACATGTGTCTCATGTTTGTTGATCGGCTCCAAGTTATTTTGTTTTGTTAGGATCAGCTTCTGGAAGATATCCATGATAACTTTTGTTGTGTTCTGTGATATGAAACTTTGTCTGTTTATTTGTAGTCTACATGTTTGTTGAAATGCTTCTGGAGAGTATAATGCTACTTTAAAAATAACTGCTATCAGATCATGTGCTTCTCATGCACGATTACATTTTCATTAAGGTCATTTGCTCTTACGGTACCTAGATTGAAATCTAAATTGGTCTTAAATAGCAGGTAGTCCAAAAGATGGACTGCATTTTGAGAGGAACTTCATCAGTTGTACTTACTTTTTGTTGCATATACCAAACAAACCTAGTCTGCTGTCATCCAGTTCACTTGCAGCCTGATTCTGTAAGCTCCACAGAGACTGGTGGGACTTGAATTTCAAGGATGCATAGGACTGCAGCCTTACTACTTAGTGTTCATACGTTACCTGCATCTTCCTTGGAAATAAGTTGTACATTGTGTAGACTGCTGTTGAAACTTAGAGTTTTGCAAGAAAACATCAAGTTTTCCAGTAACTTGTTTTCTTTAATCATATCATTTTATTAGGAGAGAGATGTTCTGTTAACACTATAGAATCATACAGGGTTTTTTTTGTTTTGCTAATGACTTCTTCACTTTCACCATAAGCCTTTTTTTTCTACTTTAACTTAAATGATGGGGATCTGAAAGCTAACAGAAGCTTAGAAATGGCTGGTATATGCCATCTATTTTAAATATGTTACTTGAATAACTAGTGTTTGTAGATATGTAATCTTCATCAACCAGTAAAAGATACTGCATTTAGGATTGTAAGTAGGAATCAAACCTGTAGTCTTCAATTCCTATCATAAACTCCTATCATAAATTTGTTTGATACAGTGCAGAGTTTGTATCACAAAAGTTTCTAGACACAAAATATGTGTGACATAAGCTGCTGAATTCTTTAGAGTACCACATCAGGTCTAGTGGTCTTTTACAGTATGCATTTTAAAGCCATTTTGTAGACCTGGATAATTGCATGACTTGTATTTGAGGATCCAGAGTTATTATATCAGTTGTGTCTTGCAAGTATATGTTAAGCGAAAGTGCATTTTCCTGGAAAGAGTAAGCCAGATTACATTATCACTCCTTTATGGAAGTTCTGTATGTATGGAATCTCTTTAAAAATTTACTAGATGAAGTAGTGTTGGAGTAATAACTGTTGTAGGCAAAGGTTTTGTTTTGTGTATTTAAAAATGTGTTAATAATAGCTTGGAACACTCTCTAATCTATCAAGTTAATATATGACTATTAGTAAAGACATTGATCTCTGAGAACATTCAGTGATTCAAGCTATTGAGAATTTGTATAGACTTTTAAAATTGTTTCTGACAATGTTCTATGAACTTATATAGATTCTATATAAGTTCTATTAATGGGAAAAGTCCACAACTGATAAGCAAAAATGTCTTTTTTCAGTCTTATTGACCAATCTATTGTAAGATGTTAAACTAGTTTAACTACTAAACAAAGTGTCTGAGTTCTAAATATAGCTTTAACATTTTTCACCTTTATTTAAAGTGAACATTTGGTGCATATAGAACTTAATAGTCATCTTACTACTATGCATTTTTATCAAGATGGTGTCCTTACAACCCCACAATTTTACTATGTGAGCATGGATGCTTGAAGTTTCTGTCTTTAATGCGTTAATTTAAATCCATCTGATTCATGTTCTAAATTGGTCTTGTACCTTGTAATGTATAATAGATTGTTATCATCTATTTTTATTTTGAGACTTTAAAATTTTAGGAGAGAATTCTTGAATACATTTCTTTGTAAAAAAAAACAAACACTACATTTTGAGGTCATAGTACTCAAACCTTTCCTGAAGTGCACTGTAATAAAGGACAGTCGGAATATATGAGGAGAATATGCTTTTGAAATCACATATGCAAATGTGTTGTACTGTGTTTGGTAGAAGAATTTAATGATTTGTTGGCCAGATTCAGCCAATTACAAAAAAGCCTGAGAACTATTTAAAGAAATATTCTAGCAGTGTATATTTTGTACTGATCTGACATAAAGTGTGTATTTGAAATATAACAAATGATTGAAGACTACACTAAGCAGGTAAAATGTCTCTGTAGCAGAATATCTCTATTAGGAAGAAAACCTGCAATTCAGTACCTGATTTGTAAATGGTGTCACTTTGTAGATAGAATATATCTCTTTTCTCATTAGAGAGACAAGTGCTGGTTTCTAATGATGTGTGTTTATTTTTTTGATGAGCACCAGAAACAATTTTGTTTTAAAGTACATTACTGTTGTTTAAGATGTTGTGTGGCTATAGCTGTGTGGCAGGACAACTACTGGGCTACTGCAATCACAGGTACAATGTGGGATTTGTCTGTTTCTACACATAATTGTTTGATAAGTATAAGTTTTGGCTATTCATTCTCATCCTGTCAGTCAGTGTTTCCTATGTAGAGCATAGTTAACATAACTTGTGAAATTTCATAGGAATCTAAAATTGTGTGCTCTTAGTTGTTAGTGTCTTTATTTCCTCTGTATTTAAAAAAATTACTATGGAATTGTTGTAAATGTAAAAGTTTGAGTTAAGTTGAGGTGTATTTGGTGTAGACACAGAAGGTTATCTCTTAAAACATATTTAGCTGAACTCAAGATCTTAAAACTATATGTTTTGAACTTTGATAAATAATAAATGTATATTCAGTATGTTGCATGTACGTATGCACCTTTTGTCAGTTTTCCTGATGTGTTCAGACATCAAGTTATTACTGAGGATAGATATACCAAGCATAGTATGGAAGAAGAGAGAAGAAGCTGTGTGAATCAACATAATTAATTTATATCTGTTGATAAAAGAATGTGTTCTAAGAATATTCAGCAATGGTAATTCAAAATTATTAAATGTACAGTTGAGGCTGAGAAGCATGAAGCAGTGAAGGATAGTTAAGAAACATATTTTAAGGAAAATTAGGTGTCTGGGAAGAAGTATCTTGAGAGCATAGATATAATCATGATGGCACTTATTGTAGCAGATGTGTTACTTAATGGAAAATATCTTTTGAAATCAGATTACAAAGTTTTTAATAGGAATTAGTTGTCAGCTTTTGTGGCTAGCTTTTCAAAAACTGTCTGACTTGTGCTGACAGGGTGAGAGTTCATAATAATCATTGTTTTTAATTAAACATTATTCTTCAATGCCAGGATAATACTAAAAATTCAGAGTTACTTAGTGTATTGAACTTCTGCTTTTAAGCATTGTAATTCAGTATTTGTAATAAGGAATTATGCTTATTTGTATTTAATTTTGTAATCTATCACTAACAGCATGTTGCATTATGAAGTGTGTTTTCCACTTGTTCAAGAAGTGCAATAATTATATTCCATATTCATTTATGCATGTAATGGCTTCTTCATACATTTGTGTGTGATCAATAGATGACTGCTGCAATATTGTACAGTAACATTTTTCAGAAGTAAAAGGAACTGATCTTGTGTTACAGGCTACATGGTCTGTGGAATAAAGTAATCCTGATAATTTTGAAATATGTTACATTACTGTTTAAAAATAGGACTTTTAATATGTATTAGTGGTATACTGGTGACCAAGATAAGAATTTAGAAGAATTATTAATTGTCTTTTTGTTCAAATATATTTCTTAAGGGTATAATTCTATGGAAGCTTTCTATTTTAGGAAAATGAAGATTTGTTTTATAAAAATTAATGTTAATCTTATCTGTTACTAAAGTAAACTTTTGGGATAAAACTAGTTATTTTATATAATTTTATTGTACTAAAAGTATAGAATGCCCCCTCTACTTTTAGATTGAAGCTATAATTTGAAAAGGATGGATACAGGCTAATTAAACCATAGTTTCATTTTAGTACTCTTAACACATGAACATTACTTGCCTCTGCATGAGAGCTTAGCTACAAATTGAAAGAAATATTAAGATAAATGTGAACAAACAATCTGAAACCTTCAGAGGCTAAGCTTTTTTGTCAGTCAAACAGATATTGTTAACACTGATTTCTTGTTGGAAGACTATGCAACTAATACAAGTTTAATTGCTATACTCTAGGGGACTCTACAAAACTGTGAACCATGCAAGCTAAAGAATAACTCTGGCATAGCTTTCTTGTAGAAAATGCCAGCTTGGTTGGATCTGTTTTATTTGATGCCTTCAATCTAACAAATAACTTAAATGAACTTTCTTTGGTCAGTTTAAAGAGAAAATTGCTAAGTGAATCTGTTCTTGTAATTACAGCAAAGAAACTTAACAGTATTTGGATGCAGCCTTTAATGTTAAATGACATTGTGATTTTTATAACTTGCCCTGTTTTTAATTCTCAGGGTGGGGAACAGAACTGCTTCATCATCATCATTTTCAACTGCTGCTTTTGTTTATCATATTTTAATATTGTTCTTATATACTCCCATGACTATGCTATATAATATGCAAATCTTTTTTTAAAGGTTGCAGTTGTATTGTATGGTGTTTTGAGTATAGAGATTGTATATTATGATGTATCCCTAGAATATAGTTCTATCCATATTGATTTCTGATTAATTGATGTAGGTTTTGCAATGTTAATTGCATTCTAATACATGATACTCTTTAGTCAGGTCTATTTGCTTTGCTCTATTTGCTTTGCTCTATTTAAGGCTTTCCCCCCTCGTTTGTTTTGTTTATTTCACTTGTTGGGGAAGTGAATATCTGCCACTCCTTACTGAAGTGAGTTCAACTCTATCTTCTTAGACTTTGTCTTTTCAGGGTCTGTATTTTGCTTGAGATTTAAAAAAAATACAAAAGACAGAGCCAACAATGCAGACTAAACAATGAGTTTAATCAGGAAATGTGTTCAATAGTTACTGCATCACCTTCTATTGAGACATATACAGAGGATCTAAAACAAAACAGGAGTCCAGTGGCACCTTAAGGGCTAACAAAACATAGTCCAACTAGTTTCTCCTTGAATGCTTAGGAGTGCTATTTCATCAGGCCCTTGGAAAATAAGTATTATTTCCAAATTATTAATTCATGCTTAATTTTTCTAAATTTTGACCAAATTGTATCCTTTCCTTTATCTAGAACAGTGTTAACCTTGTGCATTGAAAACTGAATTATCAAAAAAATCTGAAAAACCTGAGTTTATTAGACATATGAATCTTAGCTGCAACAGGTATGGGAATTATGTCAGGAAAAACAGAGAATGGTTACGTATTCACTAAATAAGTTGATACTCATTACTTCTACAATGCTTTAATGCAAGCCTTGTAAAGCACATACTTCAGCAAGAAATTAGAGGAGTCGATAATCATTGCATCCCTTCTAAGAGCTTAAAAATGTCTGATACATTAGTAGACATATGCTGTAATTTCATAATAGTCCAGGTGTTACTTAAACGAGTGAGCAGTCAAGTATACATACAACTTTCCCCATGCAGTTACGTATTCAAGTGGAAGTTGCCTGCTTCTATCTCACAAATCCGGGCACTGCTTTGAATTTCAGCTTTTTAATACTAACACTTCTTAGAAGAGAAAACTTTGATATAAGGATTTACATATGTTTTATCTTATAAAGCCTACACCCCTTCATGCCATAAGTGTGTTTTGCAGGGTTAAACTTGGCAAACAGCTTACCAACAGTGCTGTCTGAATTGTTATATGTGAGAAAATTAACTTACTACCTACTAACCAATTTCCCCACCTGGGTAATTCTTGCTTCTGCCTGAAATGCAAGGATTAAAAATGTATATGCCTCTACTACCTATTAATCTTACTTCCGAAAAAACAGTAAAAATACAATAATATAAATCATTAAAATAGAAAACAGAAATCCACAATCAAATAAGTATAACTCAACTCCCAAAATCAGCCTCACAAAATACCTTACCTTTAAGCCCAACAGTAACAACAAATCAGTAGCCAACAGAAAAATAAATCTAGGCAATACTGAAATTTCATCAGCAATAGAGCTTAGTAATAATATTTAATTCCCAAAGGCTTTGCATAGCTTCTAAAACCTTGCCAGCAATGGCACCCAGTGCACCACCTTTCCAAAGGGTGAGTGCTGCTGCAGGGAAGGCTGTAGGTTATGGGGGCCAGATGTGCTTCTGCTAGGAGAATATGTCTGACAGGATCTATTTGATCAAAATAAAACAGAAATTAAGTGGCACTTTAAAGACTAACAACATGTATTTCAATATGTGCATTCATGAGTCACCACTCGCTTTTTCAGATATTTATGGAAATCAGATCTCTCTTATGAGGCGGGTTATGGAGTGGGGTGGGAAGTTAAGGCTGAGTCGTGTATAGATTCACTGTGTGGGAGAAAAAGGAGGTAAAGAAGGTATTGGGTCAACCTAAGTTGGTGAGCAGGCTTTTATAGGTACAGGTGGATCTTCAAATAGGTGGGTCACAGGTCATGAAGAGCTTTAAAAGTTAAGGAAAACACCTAAGTTGCATCTAGAAAAGATAAGCAGTCAATGCAACTGTTGTAAAGCTCATGTTATATACACATAGAACTCTATAAAAAAAAAACATTTTGTACAAGCTGAAGCTTCCAAGTTACTAGAAAGGGTAGCCCCACAGAAAACATAGTGCAGTAATCAGATCAGGAGTTTACGGAAGTGTTAGTAGAGTCAAGAATAGACAATTTTCATATTGGATGTAAATTATTAAAAGCTTGCCCAGTTGAATACAGTCATTTTCTCTGAAAAACTTGACATTTCCAGAGTGATATTTCTGTCTTCGTGTGGCATTGCATACACAAAGCTCTTGACTTAAGTACAGTATGCTTTAACAATATTCCCACACATATTGGAGGGGGGTGTACTTATACACTAAGCATAATTCATATATTTCTGAACATGTCCATCCAAGGGCTGTTCTGGTACTACATTTTGAATATGCAGGAAACTGCAGTCTTGCAGATCAGCCAGAAAGAACCCAGCATTAACTCCACCATCTGATCACCACCTTGTTTCACATAAACAGAATATACATGAATGAGATTGTCCCTCTAATATATTTACTGAAAATGATAGCAATAGAGTCAAAATCATGACTTATTACATCCCTAAAGACTTGATATTAGTAATGTTATTTTTTAATATCAATTAAGAATAATGAAAATTGTCAAGAATATTTGTATACACAAAACCTTCTTTAATAACCCATAAAAAGAGTAGTTTCAACATCTTATAATCCATTTTACATTGCAGTCTAATATGCTGTTGGAACCTGATAAAAACAGCTGCTAAAATAAAGACCAGGTTTATATAATCCGCAAATGAGTATGGGCCAATTGCTAAGCCGATGCTCAAGCTTCTAGAAAGCTGCAAGGGCCTCTTCCTCTTCTCCTTCAATATGCTGGGCAAAATTAAGCATACAGTGTACATCTGAAACTTTCAGGTAGTAGTAAATGCAAAAAGTTGTTATATATCTTGGCCTTTATAGATGTGACAACTACACAGGCCAGCACTGGTCTTCTTATAGTGGCACCACTGGAGAATGCTCTGTCAGCTGGGAAGCTCCTGACTTGATCTCAGCTGGCTTTCCATCCCTAGGTTAAATGCAACTGTAATAGAAAGTGTTTCCTAATGGCAGATATCACATCTTGTTTTTATATTTACAGAGGAGTTGTTGTTCATTCGCACAGTTGAGTCCCACATCACGCCATCCTGCAGAGTTTGCTCAATTTCATGTTTGCTACATCGCTAACACTGTCTAACCATAGCACTCTTTGCCGTTCCCTTCTTCTTTGACCTTCAATCTTTCCCAGCATCAGGGTCTTCTCCAGTGAGTGCTCCCTTCTCATTTGGTGGCCAAGGTATTTGAGCTTCAGCTTCAGCCTCTTGTCCTTCCTGGGAACAGTTAGGTTTGATTTCATTTAGGATTGAAATTTTACCTGACAGCTAATGCTACTCCTGACAATTTATGATTTCTAAATTTCAGCCTTACATGTATAAATCATTTATTTCATTGCAATTGTACATCATTTTGGATGTCAGCTCACTGTATAAATATAACACAATTAAAAGAGCAAGCTTCTCTGGTTTACTTGCATTGCTTACATTTGGTTACTTGCCTTGGAAAGGAACAGCAATACTGGAGAAAAGGGTTGAAATCAAATATACTACTTGACTGGTGAGTGATACTTCTGAATCTATCCAATGCATTTATATGCTGCTTCTCCAGGGACCTGCTTGAGGCAGTTTACAACAAAAATTAACAAAAATCAAAATTAGTAAACTATACTAAGTACTGTTGGGGGAAAAATTAATAAACTAATGTCCTTGCAATAAAATCACCCTGAGATGTCTTCTGAAAACAGATAGCATGTGTAGTTTCCCTACTGCTGCTTCCACACGGTAGGTATCCCAATAATTTCCCTATCCTGCTCCCCACCCCACACTGGCAGTTCCTCCACATATACCACCAGGCCTTTTTAAATGGCAATTTGATATTGTTATGACTATATTTTTAACAGGTTCTCTGAATTTCTGGCTTTCATTTTTTTAAAAAGTCTCTAGCCCTTCATTGCAAAGTTATACTTTTCCCTTATATCTCTATAACAAAAAGTGCTGGAGACTTTTAAAAGAAAGAAAGCTGGGAATTCAGAGAACCTGTTACACATTATTATAATGTCATATGATATTCAGTTGCTTATTTGGAAAAAAAATGGTGGTGGGGAAGGAAATGGTTGCTGTGGGGATATGGTTGCCACGTAGGAAGGACTTAGAAAACCTCTGGAACAAAGCAAGTTTGGGAAAGATTAAGGAAAAGCCAGGGAAGCCTTAGGGGATGTACAAAAGTACCAGGGGGTACACAAATGTCTCAGGGTGCTGTGGGAAAGCAGAAGAAAAGCCTGCTTCCCAACAACATCAGACCCAGGGCAGATAATTTGTGTGGAAATGCCTCAGTTTAGCAGTTAAAACTGCTGTAAACATCACAGCAGAGTACATGGGTGGTAGAGGTAAGAAAGCAATGGATTTGAAAATAAAAATAAGGGACCCTGCAGACTAGCTGCTTGGCATATCCCTTTACCCTGTTGGGTTTTCACTGAAGTCAGGCCAATACGGTTCTCAAAAGTACTTTGTAGCCAGACTGGGCCAAAATCAGAATCCAGAATCACACCACAGTCCATGTAATACCTTTATCAAGACCAGTTACATTGATGCACAAGTGTGTACAAGCTTTTGAGTTTGCCAGAACTCTTCTTCAGGCTAACTGTTACAAAATAAAAAGGGAGTGGAATAGGAAAAGGTATTCCAGGCCTTGATTTTAAAGGCCTTCTCTCATGGCGTATCTGTGCTGAATGCCAAGCTAGTAGATATACATTGGTGCCTTTGATGTAGGTTGTGCTATAGTTTTCTGAGCTTGAGAGAGGAAAAAACTGCTATTCTTCCATTGGTATTAGAGAGGCCAGCCATCTCAGCTAAGATGGTGGCAGAGCATTGACTCTCAGAAGAGATACTAGAGAGGGCTGATGCTTCATCCACTGAAGAATTAAGTATCATACTGCTAGAAACCAAGTGCATGTTGGCCAGGTTCCAGAACAACAATATTTGCTGCATGCTGCCAGCCTCAGACTTTGAGGGTGAAGAAAGCCTTCATTGTATTACCTGATTGTGGCACAAAAATTGCAGTACACCCATTCTCTTCTAGGGACCAGCAAGCAGCTTGGTCCAGTTCTAGGTTTCTGCTTTGGCTTCAAGAACTGTAGTACAAGAGCTGGTTGGTAGAATACTACTAAAGCAGGCATCATAACTCTACAGAGAGTAATTGCTTTAGGCACAGTCCTTCCAAATCTATCTCCTCTTCCAAAGGAGCCAATGAGGCTCAGTCAGTGTGCCTTTTTAAATGATCTTGGCCACAATTCCCAGTCAAGGCCAGTAGGGAGCAGCAAAACCATCCTGGCCAGCTAAAGCATCAAGGAAAGCATCACAGTCCAGGAAAGCCCAGTCTACTATTGCCATACGTACTAACTTAGATGGGGTTATTTTCGTTGATTTGGAGGACTGATAAATTACTTTCAGATAAGGAGGAAGTAGAAATAACTGATGAAGAAGAGCACCACTTCATGTGCACTATAGATGCCTTTTTTTCTTCAGAAAGGCTTTCCTCATTGAGGCAATAAAAGGGTTTAGAACTCTCTGAGCCACCTAAGAACTCCCAAATGTGCCAAAGAGTTCCCCCCTAAAAATAAAGGAGCAGGTCACATGTTTTTTGTTCTAGATGTTTTTCAGAGTACATTGGTACCTTTGCTCACAAACTTAACACTGGCCATTTAAAAACATGATACCCTACTTTTAGCAAAGCATGAAAACCTTACAGATTTATTTTTATTATTTATTAAACTTATGAATTGCCTGTGAGCAGACTGTGAGTGATTTACAACATTATAGGCATTTAAAATACAATTAATATATAGTTGAGATTACTTCTAAAAAGCCATGTGTACTAACTTAGGGTTATTCTCATTGATTTGGCGGACTAATGATTTCAAATAAGGAGGAAGTGGAAATAATTGAAGAAGAGCACCACCATGTGCACTATAGATGCACTATGGATACCTAGTAGTGGCAGTGGTGTCAGGAACAGTGGTTCTGAAAGACAGGGAAGGTTCATTGAGGGAGCCAATGGATCAGAGAAGTAAACTTGCATTGCAGAAGCAACACACTTTGTCATTTCACCCTTCATGTCCCAGACCTAAATGGTGTGAGTGTACAAGCTGCTGAATGGTGGTTCAGTGGAAAGTAGAGGAGCCATATTCACAGACTAGAACAAACATTTTCTTCTTTGGTGATTGCTAAGCTTCAGTGAAGTATACTTCTAGAGCCACTATAACCTGTGACTTAAAAACTGGACTTATCCTGTGTTACCTGGCTACATCTTTTTTTCTTGAGAAGTAAAGTATTGGGGGATATGCTAAAGCACATCCTGGCTGAGGCCAAGGATAAAAATACCTTTACACACAGGAATAACATTCTGATTCTTCCTCCTTTTTTTATTTCAGAGAGTGCTCTGAAAGATCAGAAGTTATTTCAAGAAATAACAAATCAGAGTTCTGAAACAAATCAGAGTTCTCTAGCCCCACCTTATTCAGTCGTAATCTGTTCTGATGAGACTATCTCTTTTTTCCTGTGCTGAACTTGTTATATTCTTTTTTTTCCACTAGTGTCCTCAGTTTCTAAATTGTGCTTCAGTTCCACTCTAAGAGCGGCGTAACTTTTTTTCCTACACAAGGCAAACATCATGTATATCATGGAGGAATTTGACAGCTGGGGAAATCTCTGAATTGATCTTTTCCATCCCTTTGGAGATGGAAAGCTTAGCCTACTTCCAGCCTCCAGGGCTAATGGGAAGAAGTACTTAAATGTATCAGGACATCACCCTCAATCTCATGCAGAATGAACTTTCTTGATAAATGCAGAGTGAACTTTCTTGATAAATCCAATGTTCTTTTTGGATGGAAGCCTGTCTCCATGCTGTGATAGTCCAGTCCCATTGGAAACTGTTCCAGTTATGTGCCAGAACAAGTTAACAGTTCCAAGCTTTACCATTAAGTTTAGCTTCCACTCTTACAATATCCACCACAGTGATGCTTGCATTGGTAGCTGTTCCTAGGATAGAGGCTATTCATGTATACCTGCAGCTGGATGACCTCATGAGATCATTTTCCAGGAACAAGGCAAACAAAGACATCAGGACCATGGCTGCTCAATAAATAAGAAAAGCTTCTTAACACTATTATAATGGATTGAAAATCTTGGGTCAATCTAGTTCTACCTCCAGAAAGGAAGGAGAGAAACTGAGGCAAACTTTATCTCTGGTACCGTACTCCAAGACCATGAACTGATACTCGGCACACCACTACAAGGTTTGATTTCTTGCATGGATGCAGTGCCATAGGGCAGGGCACATTCAAATCAAGAACAGTGCAGTAGACACTTTCTGAATGACACAGCAACAAAACACCACCTGCGGTTACAAACCATGGTTACAAACATCTGTAACCTCATATGCAACATGAGGTGGTTGACTGTTGATACTCATCTGTTTAAGGGGAAATAGTTTGGATTAGGGACATAAGGTTGGTTAGGGGCAATTTTTTTAAGTCTGGAAAGTGCACAACTAGCAGGTGTACATTCGGGACTGCTGGGATCAATTGGAGAGTAAAGACAGCATCAGTTGGTTAGATCTGTGGTAGCGCATCCAGCTTTTCTAGGATTCCAGTGCACTGTCCAGCACCTCCATATGTATGGATTTATGGATATTTATGGATAATGTTATGGCAAAGGCACACATCAGCTGGGAAGGGGAGGAATTAGATCAGCATTTGTTCAGAAGGAAGCGAATCTGCTAACACTCTGGGCAGAAATGCACCTTCAACACTGATGGCGAAGCATGTAAGTGGGGCCAGAAGCATCCAGGCTGAGTTGATAGAACCTAGTCTCAGGAGAATGGTCTCTGAAACTTTTATTCAGAGATCACTGCCTTTACAGTTCCCATGGATGGATCTTTTCACATTGCCCCAGAACATGCACAAGTAGTTTCTTACTGTGGTTTAAGTGCTCCAAGGCAGAGCCAACTGATGCTGTGGTAGCACCATGGCCTTCAGGCCTACTATATGCCTTAACTCTGGTTCCTCTCATAGCTAGTGTTCTCCAGAAGCTGATATGGTAAACAGCAGCGTTGATCTACGAGACACCTCCCTCCATGTAGATGTTGACCTAGTGGAGCTCTCAGTGTGAGATCTATGGAGCAAGATTGTTTCTTTATTCATACCCAGAATTGTTTGTCTGATCCTGTGAAGACCGACTGGCAGCTACTAAGGTCAGGAAGCTTTCCAGAATTGGTCATGGATTTAGATGTACAGAAGTCAAAATGTACGGAGAGCCTGTGCCATGTGTTGTGTGTGTAGAATAGCACATGTAAAACACTCATCCCCCTCTGTATTTCAAATTTTCCCTTTTGTATCAACACCTTGTATAGACAGACAGCAGCCTTGGTGATGGCTGCAGAAGGTATCACTGTTCCAGGCACGCCTGTATCAAGTAGTTTTCAAAGAGCATCATAATGAAACCTCCTATGGTTCATCACTTTTCACTCATGAAGACTGTTCTTCATGCTTTAACTCAGCATCCATTAAAACCTCTGCCTGATATACCTCTAAACATTCTGAACCTGAGGGTTTCTCTTCTTCGGAGCATAGCCTCTGCTAGGAGGGTCTCGGAATTGAGGAACCTTATCTGTGTACTTTTCATAAAGACAATGTCAGGTTAAAAACTGACCCACTATCATGCCCAGAATAAACACTGCTTTTTATATTGCTCAAGAAGAAGAGTTGGATCTTCGACGTGGTCTCTGTGCTTCACACTGATGGGTTTCTGTGCCTGCGCAGGAATCCTTCGGTATTGTAGAAACCTCTAATGGAGTTTCGTGCCCAGTGCCTCTGGGCATGTGCAGAGCCCCACTGCGCATGCCCAGAGGAGCGGGCACGGACATCCCGCCAGTTCTCTTCTGACCGCCGTGCTGCTAACAGCTTCTGCGATTAGCTGAGTCCTTTGAGGAAAGCTCGCTTCGCTTTCTTTGTCTCCTCACTCTTTCTCCTTAACTTTCAACACTTTCTGTATTCTTCTGTCAAAAAAAAAATTCTTTCTCGGGTGGTAGGGTTCTTCCCTTTCTGCCTTCGGGTCCTCCCCCATTTTTCATCTCTGTTTATTTCTACTTTATGGCTACAAAGTGGGGCTGCTTCAAACTTTGCTTGGCTTGCGGCAGCAAATTAGTGGCTCCTGATGGACACTCCTTGTGTATTCTCTGCCTCAGAGAAAGTCACCGGCCAGATTCCTGCCCTCATTGCGCCAAGTTTTAGCAACCAAACTCGGAAAAATAGGGCAGCCCGCCTGAAGGTCGCTTTACTGGAGTCGACATTGCTTCCCACATCAACCTCGACCACAATGACATCCTTCCCATCGACATCGATGGTATCGACATCCGACTTCATGGCCCTGTCGACATCGAGGCCGTCATCTGATATAACTCGACCAGTATCGAAACACCAGGCTCCGACGCAGTCTACAGCTTCGACGCCAGTCAAAAAGAAGGATAATTTGGGAAAACGCCACAAGGCTCTATCTGCAGGCACTGGCAAGCCTTCGAGTAAGGCCCTACTTCGGTTTCCGGACCAGTAGCACCCCCATTAGATGCTACCTCGGTACCAATAACTACCTTGATCATGCCTCCACCACCTACCGAAGTGACCACTATCACGTTTCTGGATTCTCCCATCCGGCAACCGCATGAGGCACTACCGGACCACATTCTGGAGGCACACGAGTTCCTTGAGACTGACCAAGAACAACTCTATGCTCCGTCACCACGACGCCCGAGCTCTTGTTCTTAGTCCTGATCGCCATCTGACGGATCCCTCTCCTACATCGAGACCGATCCTCCTCGTCCAAACAGGGACGATAGGCATGACTGTTGGCCTCCGCCACCCCGATCCCGATCCCCAAGAAATAGGTCTCCTCAGCATGGATCACCTAGACACCGATCGCCCATTTCAACGCACTGGGGATATGCTCCTCCGATGGCACCATGGGATCGGCACCGTCCTCCCTATCAGTACAGAGACTACCCACCATCGATATCGATGCCCTGGATCCCCCCGGTCACCCACTTCGACTGGGATAGATATTCCCATTGGGCTCGATCGCCAGCAAGATCATGTCCACTGCCCTCTGCAGCACAGTCTAGACCCCCTACCCAGACTATGAACCAGCAACGTCCTACTCCTCTGCCATTGGCACCGAGCGCAACTGAACCACCAACGGCCACGGCATCAAAACACTCTGTGCGGGACCTGCGGTCGACACAGACGACCCTCATCTCTGTGACCTGACCCCCGGCTCAGTTGATTCAAATGGAAGCAGTACCTGTCTCTTCCTCATCCGAACGGGATTCCAATGGCGATCAGTCGACCATAGTTCCCCTGTCGACCCTTCTCCGAAACCTGACGTGGTGGAAAATTTACCAATCTCCCCGTCAGAGGATCTCACCTCTTAAGGAGACCTGATTAAATGAATGGCCCTTTCCCTTGGTCTCCCTGTTGTACAACCAAAGCCTGCTATAACTGATCCGGTGTTCGACATCGTACAAACGGACACCTCCACTTCCATTGCACTGCCGATGTCTGCGGTCCTCCTCCAAGCTGCCAAATCGGTATGGAATAAACCCTCGTTGACACCGGTCTCTACCAGGGTCCAGGAGACTGATGCTGAGTTCCTGACAAACCATCCTCGCCCCAACTCGATGGTCGTCACCTCGGCTTCCAGATCCAGGAGGACACACTCCACCCCTGCGGATAAGGAAGGGCGCAAGCTTGATGCTTTCGGACACTGTTTCTATTCGGCTGGAGCTCTGGGACTGAAAGTCACCAATTACTTCGCCTGCATGGGAAGATGTCACTATGCCCTGTGGGAACAGCTTTCAGAAGCCATCAGTTTGCTCCCTGAGGACCAAAGACTGGCTGCCAGAAGGATACAAAAGGAAGGCCTCACCCTTGCTAAACAGCAGGTGAACACCTCCAAACATGCTTTAGACACCTTCTCTAAAACCATGATGTCCGCCATAGCCCTGAGGCGTCACTCCTGGTTACGCTCTACCAACTTGCAACAGGACACCAGATCCTTGGTCGAAGACCTCCCTTTTGATGGAGTTGGCCTGTTCCATGCCACCGATTCCGTCCTCCAGGATCTTGATAAAAGCATCAAGGCCTCCCGCACACTAGGGGTGTCTTCTGCTCCTCGGCAATCCAAACCATGAAGTTGGTCTAGACCCTGGTCCTGGAGATCATCAAACCGGAGCTCCCTGGACAAATCCTGGTGTCCACATACTTCCCCAGGTGTGCAGAAGCAATCATATGTTCTGAGACAGAAATTCTTGCCAGCCCAACAGCCTGGCCGCTCCAAACAGTCCCAGCAGGCCAAGCAGGGCCTTTGACTATCCGTCCTGGCTCCCCTCACACTCATCTTGCCCCCTTCCTTCCTTCCTATGTGGAACGAGGTAACGTCAGATTCTTGGGTCCTGACCCTTATTTCCAGGGGATACCTCATCAAATTCCTCCAACCCCCACCAACCCCTACCTTCATCGCCACCGTCCCTTCAGATGTCCTCGTTTGAGAAGTCAAGGTCCTCCTCGACAAGGGTGCCATAGAACCCATCCCCACTCACCACCAATGCAACGGTTTCTACTCAAGATACTCCGCAGTACCCAAAAGGGACGGTGGCACCAGACTCATCTTGGACCTCCGAGACCTCAACCTATTAATCCAATACCGCCAGTTCTGACTGATGACATTACGCTCCATTCTTCCCCTGCTACACAGACAAGCATGGATGGCCACCCTCGATCTGCAGGATACCTACTTCCATATCACTATATGTCCCCCCCACTGGAAATACCTCCATTTTGCCATTGGACATCAACATTTTCAATACAAAGCACTACTGTTTGGCCTCTCCACAGCTCCCTGCGTTGTTATAAAGACAATGGTCATCATTGCAGCCTTCCTCTACCTGCAAAGGATTACTATTTTCCCGTACTGACTCACAGTGTCAACTTCCCCCCATGGCTTGCTGGCCGACATATCCGTCACGCGAACCGTCCTGGAGGATCTGGGCCTAATGATCAACGAGGACAAATCTCATCTCGTCCCCACTCAGAGAGTACAGTTCATTCCTACGGGCATACCTTCCAGAAGACAAGGTGTCACCAATAGTCACATTGGCCTCACACGTCCGCTCCGATCCCGACTTTGGCTTTCTTGATCCAACGATTATTGGGACACATGGCTGCCACAACAGCGGTGCTGCTCTTTGCAAAACTCAAAATGTGCCCTCTCCAACTATGGTTCGTCCATTCCTTTCATCTACAACGAGACCCACAGAACCTCTCCCCCCCAAGATGTCCGAGACTCTCTCCTCTGGTGGACCCTGCCATCCAACCTCCTCCAGGGATCCCCCTTTCATCTCCTGTCACCGCAACTCACCCTAACCACCGACGCATCTACATGGGGATGGGGGGGGCACATCTGAATGGCCACAGCATGGGCACTTGCTGGGAACAGGACCTGAGGTCCCACCACATCAATTACCTTGAACTCCTGGCAATCTTCGTCATGCTTCAGACCTTTCTACCCATAGTGAAAGGCCACTGCATGGCTATCCTTACAGTCAATACCACTGCAGTCTGTTATGTCAATCGCCAAGGAGGCACAATTTCCCGCAGCCTTTGCCAGCTTGCAATCCGACTTTGGAACTGGAGCACGTCCAACGACATTTTCTTGAGGGCCACACACATTCCCGGCTCCCTCAACAGCCATGCCGATCTCCTGAGACAGGGACACGCCGGACATCACAAATGGGAACTGAATCCAAATTACCTCAGCCAGGTATTCCTTGTTTGGAGAACCCCAGATGTGGATGCCTTCACCACTCACCAGAACACGAAGTGCACGGCATTCTGCACGGAGGGCGGAATCGACCCCCTCTCCCTGGGAGATGGCCTACTCTACCCATGGAATCACGATTTCATCTACGCCTTTCCACCTCTACCACTACTCACGCAAGTGGTACACAAGATAGTGCATGAGATGGCGGAATGCATACTGATCACTCCTTGGTGGCCCAGACAAGCCTGGTTTCCAGTCCTTGTCTCATTGGCCCATGGGAAATTCCATCAATTTTCTCCACTACCAGATCTCCTGATACTCTCCCGACCTCCACCACGACATTCCCCGTCTCAAGCTCACGGCATGGAGACTCTTCCCTCCGTATTCTCGGATAGAGTGAATAATGTCCTGCTTAACTCCCGCAAGGCATTCACTCATCAATCATACGCTTACAAATGGACTTGTTTCTTTACATACCTAGTCCGACAAAGAACCCTGCTCTACGGGCCTGTCCCATATTTTTGATTTCCTCCTATCCCTAGCGGATGCTGGATTCTCACAGTCTTCTCTGAGAGTATACCTGTCTGCAATCTCGGCTTTCCACAGCAGAATTGACAGCTTTTCTGTGTTTCAAAATGCTTTCTGAAGGGCCTTCTCCATCCCTATCCACCCACCAGAGTCCCACCACAACCTTGGGATCTGCCATTGGTCCTCCGCACACTCACTCAGAAGCCATTTGAACAGTTGGCATCCTGTGATCTCCGCCTGCTTGCTTGGAAAATGGCCTTCTTACTCGCCATCACTTCTGTTCGTCAAGTTGGCGAACTCCTAGCCCTCAGATCTCCTAGTCCTCCGTTCCTCTGCTTCCTACCAAACACAGTTCGCATGGTTCCGGACATTTCATTCCTCCCTAAAGTCGTCTCCAACTTCCACCTGCAATCTGAGATCATCTTGCCTAACTTCTACCCTTCTTACATTTCTGAGCAAGAACAACTCTTACATACCCTTGACGTAAAATGAGCACTTCTACCTTGCTCGTATTAAGCCGACTAAGAAAACACCCAAGCTCTTTGTTTCCTGTGCGTCACACAGTATGGGCAAACCTATCACCACCCAAAGACTCTCCAAATGGATTGTGGAGCTTATTAAATTTGCCTAAGAACTTGCCAAGACTCCACTTCTGGGGCCCATCTGGGCACACTCCACCAGGTCTACAGCAGCCTCTACGGCATTTCTCAAAGGTGCCTCCCTGACAGACATTTACACGGCTGCGACTTGGGCTACTCCGAACACCTTTATCAGGCACTATGCACTGGACACTTGAGTAGCTGCCCGCTCTGCGATGGGTCGCCTTATCTTTTCCACTGCTTCTCAGTGACAGCCTGCCTGCTCCCTCCTCCAGGTAGGACACTGCTGCTACTCTCCCATCAGTATGAAGCACAGAGACCCCGTCAAAGATAAACAGGTTGCCTATCTGTAACTGATGATCTTCGAGTGGTCATCTGTGCATTCACACTACCCACCCATCCTTCCCCTCTGCCACCAGGCTTTCTCCTCATTAACATGCTTGGTTGCAGCAGTCAGAAGGAACTGGTGGGATATCTGCGCCCACTTCTCTGGACATGCGTGGTGGGGCTTCGCACATGCCTGGAGGCACTGGGCGCAAAAATCCATTAAACCTTTCTACAATACCGAATGATTCCTGCGCAGAACCCCATCAGTGTGAATGCACAGATGACCACTCGAAGATCATCAGTTACAGATAGGCAACCTGTTTATCTTTGACGGGGTCTCTGTGCTTCATACTGATGGGAGAGTAGCGAGCAGTGTCCTACCTGGAGGAGGGAGCAGGCAGGCTGTCACTGAGAAGTTACAGTTACAGGTAGGCAACCTGTTTTTTTTTATGCCACACTTTTCTCTACCCTAAGGGGTCTCAAAGCATCTTACACTCTCCTTCCCTTCCTCTTCCCACAACGGTCCCCTTGTGGGGTAGATGGGGCTGAGTTTTACAAGAACTGTAACTGGCCCAAGGTCACCCAGCAGCCTCCATGTGGAGGAGTGGGGAATCGAGCCCAGTTCTCCAGATAAGAGCCTGCCTCTTCTAACCACTACACCAAGAGATCAACTTGTTTTCCATTTTACTCAAGCTCTAAACAGAAGTCACGGTGCATACTGGCACACTTTGCATATGTATTCAGAAGACAGCTGGTTTCAGGCAATCTGACTCCTTATTTATGGCTTTTGACTGAAAGCAGAAAACTATACATTATTAAGCAGATGTCTCTGAGAATTTGTTCACATTTAATATGAATCTCAAGAGAGGAAGATTTCAGCACAAATGTACTTGTAGCCTTGTACACTAATGCCATAGCTGAAGGTATTTGCAAGTTAACATGTGCTTAAACTTTTGTAATACGTTATACATAAAGATGCTGACCTCACCTTTCTTTTAAAGTTGTTTTTCTGTAATGTTCTTTTATTGACTAATTACCAGTTGATTTTGGAAGTATTTGAACCACTGAAGAAGGAGGTGGAGGGTGCCTCTTGCCAGTGGCTAAGATAAGTTGTGTATTCTCTTGTCTTTTGTTCTAACCATCCATTAAGGATGCCTTCCATATTTCCAGCTAGAGGGAACAATCACAGTATTCTGTTTTCTGTGTATCGGGATATCTTTGTATAATATGATACTGAAAGCTTAGATTCTATTAGCTTGAATTCCTAATCGTTTTAAAAGTTGGGACTCCTATGCCACTTTACTGTCAATAATATATTTTCTTGTAGATTTTATTTTTAAGGCATTCAAATAATGCACCAAATTTGGATACTAAAGTTTTAAATTGGACATATGTGTGACAGTTATAAGGCTGTCTCTAGTTGAGTTTCTTGAAACCAAAAAACAGTTTCTACACTATTCTTTATATCAAGCAGTCATGTAAATTTCTGGATTTTTAAAAACTTCCTCTATTATAAAATTCCTCTATCTTAGTTATAGTAATGTGGGGTTCACTGTTTATTAAGCAATTGAAGACTGGCTTTTAAAGCAGAACTTTCAGAAGACTGTCCTTAGATACTAGACAGTAGGTTGGATTAAAGGTAGGCTGCTCTATGGCATCAGTCGTGGCTTGTGATCTGTCCCAGCAACAACCTAAAATAAGATGGAGTAATCTGTACCTTTTAATCAAATGATGAACTAGGAACTAAGAACCAATTTCAGTTTCTACTTCAAATAGCATTAATGCCAGCCATTGGTGATACCATGGAAATGGAACTGCTATAAAAGACCCTCAATTTTATTATTTTGCTGCAAGAATCTTCTTCAGAAACTCAAAATGACTTTTTCTCTAGGCTTTTCTGTAGCATAATAACAAAATATGCTGCTTAAAGCAGCACTGATGGTTAGAAGATGCTTGCTTAAATTAAAATAGATGGGTTTTGATGGATGATGGTGATTAGGTGTTGGGTACAGCCTACTTGCATGAGTGGTGACTAAAGGGTGACATGAAGGAGAAACAGCAGTCTTGCTATCCACTGGCAAGAAGTAGCTGGTGGTGTTTCTTTTGGGGCAAGACAGGATTAGGGTGCTTTTCCTGTTCTCTCCCATGTTCACCATGCATATTTGTAAACATATATTTCAAATTCCATAGCTTTCCAGTTCTTCTCACAAGACAATATCTTCGAAAAGGCTGGTCCTGCAGCTTTCTGCTGCAAACACTAAACTTTAAAAGTTGTTTTACTCATTTATGCTGCTACCCCCACCCTCCAGGGATCCAAAATGGCTTACCGAAATTTCCAGACCATGTTAACAATAGGTTAACAATCACAAATCCTGGGTGGGTCCTGCTTCAGAAGCTGGCTATCATAGGTTCCAACATTGTGAGCCAAGGGTCCTTCATTTCACACCTTTGGACATGTCCACCTTAGTCTCTGTAAGAAGGCATAAAGGTTTCCTGAGGATTTCCATTCAGGGCTTTTGAACAGAGGTATATGGAACAGGTTTCAGGGATCTGCTAGAATCATTCTACTCCTGGGCTGACAGCTCCTCTGCTGTTGTGGAGATTGAGGGGCTTGAGATTGGGGAGTGTCACACTAACTGTGGCAGGCATTTTGACTACATGATGACCTTCCTGCCTGGCACAAAGGTTGTGGACATCACACTGTCTAGATAGATTGATAGGTAATGCTGGGCAGGGTTAGTGGGTCAGTTGTGGTTCATGTTAGCACCAATTATATTGGGAAATGCCCTGTGGTCCTTGAGGGGGAAATCAAATGGAACCAGACGGCTGGCACTTAATATCAGAAAAGTGGCAGAGCAGTTTTTAAACAAATCCCATGAGGGAAGCAAGCAGGAGCTCAGAGTCTGGTTTGGGACACATGCTGGAAGTCTCTGAGTCAAGATGGGAGAGCTAAAAGATGCTAAAAGATAACTGAAATATAGTGGGTGTTTCAGAAACCTGGCGCAATGGGAACAATCAATAGGATACAGTCATCCCTGGGTATAAGCCCCATAGACATGACAGGGAGAGGCATATTTAGGGTTGCCAGGTCTTACCTGGATTCCTGTGGGGGGTCCTTGTCTGGGATTTCTTTGGGGCACAAAGTGCACACACCACAATGACATCACCCAGAAGTGATGTCATTGCATATGGCACATTGCAAGGAACACTCTACCATTTAAGGAAAAGGCTATGGTTTTTCCTTAAATGATTGACTGTCCCACCCCACCCCCCCAACGCCCCTCCAGGTGACATCATTGCACTGGGTATGTTGGTGCAAATGCAGCCCTTTGGGGGCATAGTTCCCCCCACTGGCTGAATCGGGGCTGGCAGATTGGGGGCTGCAAAAGCAGGCAACCCCCCACCCCCAGTGGGGGAATGGGAACCCTAGGCATATTGAGGGTGGTGTTGCTCTATATATTAAAGAGGGCATAGAGGTAAATAAACTAGAAAACATTAGGGGGTTGAACTCCCTGACGAAATCATTATGAATAGAGATATTAGGCTGTAAGACTTGCTTAAAAGTGGGAGTGTACCTGATCAAACCTTTCAGGCTGAACTCGAGATGGGAATAAAGAGACTAAAGCAGATAATATGATATTGGGTGACTTCAACTACCCTCACATTGACTGGGTATCCAGGTGTTTGAATCATGCTGTAAAAATGAGGTTCCTGAACATCATAAGTGACTATGCACTGGAACTGTTGATCACAGAGCCAACCAGAGGGGTAGTGATCTTGGACTTGGTTCTGAGTAGGTCTGGAGACCTGGTGCAAGATGTAGATATTGTTGTGCCAATTGGGAACAGTGACCTGAGTGCTATTAAGTTACCATTCATGTCAATAGAAAATTACTCCTGAAGTCCAAAACAGTAACATTTGATTTCAAAAGAGGATTTTACAAAAATGAAGGGACTAACTATGAAGCTGAAAGAGAAATTCAAGAGACTCAGATTCCTAGGAGATGCTTGCATGCTTTTTAAAACCACACTAATTGAATCTTAGATAAAATTCATCCCTCAGATTATGGAAAGTACTTTCAGGTCTGAAAGAATGCATCTAATAAGCTTTTCTTTAAATACACCTGGAGCAGGAAACCAGCCATGTAAGGAATTCTTTCCTTGGCTGACCAAGGAATAAAAGGATTGCTAAAGGAAGATGGGTCATGGTAGAGAAGCTAAAGGAATTCACTGCATCTGTGTTCACTGTGCAAAGTGTGGGGCATATACCCAGACTAGAGCAACTACTTTCAGGAAGGATGTCTAAAGAACTGAGTCAAATTGCAATAACAAGAGATGACATTCTAGACCTAATGAAGAAATTAAAAACCAATAAGTCTCAAGGTCCTGACGGCATTCACTTGAGGGTTCTTAGGGAACTGAAATGTAAAATGGTTGATCTACTAGCCAGTATATGTAACTTGTCACTATAATCAGCCGCTGTACCTGAAGACTGAAGAGTAGCAAATGTTAAACCAGTTTTTAGAAAGGGCTCCAGAGGGGAGCCTGAAAATTACAGGCCAGTTAACTTAATATCTGTTCGAGGCAAATCAGTATAAACGGTAATCAAAGATAGAATTATTAGGCACATAAAGAAACAAATGAGGAAATCAGCAAGACTTTTGCAAAGGAAAGTTTGCAACCTTTTCTTTGCAGCCAACCTTTTGGAGTTCTTTGAGAAAGTGAATAAACGTGTAGATAATGATGATCCAGTAGACATTAAATATTTGGTCTTTCAAAAGTCACCTCACCAAAGACACCTGTGTAAGCTTAGCAGTAGTGAGAGAAGAGGATGGGTTCTTCTGTGGATTAAAAATTGGTTAAGCTTGCTGTGATTCTTTTGCAATGCATTTTACAAGCAATTTTAGTTGCATTACCATGATTTAAACATCCCAGTTGGACTAGCTTAATCTCAGGGTGCTGTTGGAGTACAGTCTGGTCCTGGTTATAAGGATGACTTTCAGTTGGTGAGCGTTGATTAAGCAGACAGTGAAGTGGACAAGGTGCTTCAAAGTGTGTGGCTCCCACATCCAATCTTGCCCCTCATGGCTAATAGTATCATGCCAGGCTAGGTTGGTTGACTGAATCCAGGAGATAATACCGTATTTTTCGCTCCATTAGACGCACCTGATCATAAGACGCATCTTGTTTTTAGAGGAGGAAAACAGGAAAAAATGAAACAGAAAGAAAGAGAGAGAGAGAGAGAGAGAGAGAGATAAAGGAAGGAAGGAGGAGGAGAGAGAGAGAAAGAGAAAGGAAAAAAGAAAGGTGGGGACAGAGAGAGAGACAGAAAGACAGACAGACAGAAAAAAGGAAAGGAAGGAAGGAAGAAAGATAGAGAAAGGAAAGTAGAGAGACGTCGGCATGCCATGCAAAGCCAGACCTTTCTGTGCAAAGTAGCCATGGAGCTTAATCTGTGGGCGGGGCTTTCTGCTGCTGGCTGTCTTAAAGGGGAAAAGCACTTAAAGGGAAAGAGTATTTAGCCTGGTGGGGTTTTTCTGAGGGCTGACTGAGAGCCAGTCTAGTGTAGTGGTTAAGTGCATGGACTCTAATCTGGGAGAACCGGGTTTGATTCCCCACTCCTCCACTTGCACCTGGCTGGATGACCTTGGGCAAGCCATAGCTCTGTACCAGCCGTTCCCTCAAGGACAACATGGTGTTTTTCTAGGGAGGCTGGCTGGGCTGGAAGCAGGGGGCGTTGTGTTTGTGGTTTTTGCACCGAAGGTGATGGGGAGGTGCTGCTCAGCCCTGTGACACTTATGCTGGAGGGGGTACAGTGTTCCATCTTGTTCCCCATAATATTTTACATCCATATGCAACTGCTGGGAGAGCTCATCCAAGGATTCAGATTGAAGTGTCACTAGAGTGCAAATGACACCCAGTTCTATTTCTCCTTAACAGCTAAGCCAGGTGCGTCTGTGGAAGTCCTAAATACAGAGTCCTGCAGGGGATGTCTGCCTGGGAGATTGGGTTGCACTTCTCTTAAAGGAGCAGATTTGTAATTTTGGGGGTGCTCCTGGACCTGGGCCTCCTGTTGGATAAACAGGTGGAAGCAGTGGCTGGGGTGTCTTTCAGTAGCTTCAGCTGGTGAGCCAGCTGTGCCCCTTCCTGAACAAAGATCTTGCCGCTGTGGTGCATGCCCTGGTAACATATAGATTAGATTACTGCAGTCCACACTATGGGGGCTGCCCTTGAAGACTGGCCAGGGGCTACAGTTGGTACAGAATACTGTGGCTAGAGTGTTGACTGGAGTAGGGACCCTCTCTCTTCAGTCTTGGCCCACCTACACAGATTTCCAGTTTGCTTCCGGGCTCAATTCAAGGTGCTGGCATTGACTTTTAAAGCCCTGTATGGCCTAGGACTAACATACCTTGAGGATTTCATCCTCCCATATTAACCTACCTGCTCACTCCAGTCATCCTCAGAGGCCCTGCTTTGGTTGCCCCTGCCATCTGAAGCTAAACCTGAAAAGGGGCCTTCTCTGTCATGGCACCAAAATTTTGGAACTTCCGGACTTCCGATAATGGCGGACGCTCTCCTCCGCAACTGCGGGGAGCGCGATCCGTACCCGGCGGGAAGAAGGGGCTCTGGACTGGTGCTGAGCCCCCAGAGACCCCAGTGAGGGGGCTCTGCCTGGGGTGGCACGAAGGGGATCTCTCCCTACGATGGCGACCGAGGGATCGAGATCCCTTTTCATCACCCCCATAGGTTCCCCCGCCGTGGGAGCCGTATGGCTGAAAGCGCAAATCCATGAAGCAGCAGAGAGTGCGAAGCAATGAGGCTGGAACTGACAGTTACGCATGGAGAAAACGTGAGTCTGAAGTAAGAAAAGCAGAATACAGCGGGAAGACAGCGGGAGGAGTGAAACCCCCCCCCTCTCCGGGACTAGCGTACTTACGAGACTCTTTATGTGGCGTTACTGCAGGAATAAAAGCCCATCCGCCTTGCTAGATGGCAGCATCGCTCACTTGGAGATATAAACTTTAGAAGGACATAAGTGCTGTTCGAAAATTTGCTCCTTTCGTTCATCTTATCTATCTATAAACAAAGAGCGTAGCCTCAACAATGACGGGGAAACCGAAACCTTCCCCCAAACTAGGAAGTACAGCTCCGAGTTCAAAGGTTGATACCACGGAGATGAGCACGGTGTTCTCCTCGTTATTGCGACCTCTAGTGGACCAAATGACAGCTCTCAACGTTAAGATGGACAAAATGCAGCTAAAACTAAAAGAGTCAAATAAAACCACAGAGAGGCTGCAGCGAGAACTTCTGGAAGTAAAAACTTCAGTAAAAAATCAAGACGCAAGACTACAAAAGGCAGAGAAGGAAAAGGCCTTCCACCACGATCAGCTTTTGAAATTACAAATGGAAAGATCGAATTTTTTCCTAAGACTTCAGAATGTGCCAGAAAACACAGGAGAAGACCTTAAAAATTTGCTAAGTGAAGCACTTGAACCAGTGACAGGCATGAAAGCAGCGGGTATAAAAAGCGATATGGATATGGTTTACAGAACCTATCCAGATTATACTAAAAAGAAAAGCCTGCCTGGTGAAATTATGATAAGGTTCTCCAAAAAATCTACAAGAGACGTGGTGCTTAGGACCACAAACAAAGCAGCTCTGAAGATCCTGGGAGAAGTAAAAGTGATGAAGGATATCCCATTTGAAATAAGGAAAAGAAGGAAAGCCTATGGAAAATTGACATCTTGGCTCCAGTCTGAGTCTATCATCTATCGTTGGAATACTCCAGAAGGACTATGCTTCAGCATCAAAGATAAGAAGTATAAGATTGACTCTGTTCAACAAGCGAAAAAATTTCTGGAAAAAAGCAAAGAACAGAAAACTGGGAGAGACTCAGATGGTTCACTGGCCTCGCAAGAAAGCATGTATGGATTTGATAGCTCAAAGAGTGAAGAAGAAGTGTCTGACTCGGAAAAAGGAGCAGCAGCTCCAAAAGTAGATGAGACTGTTAAGACAAGAAGAGGATGAAAGAAGAAATAGTGATTAAACTGTTTTATTAAGCATTGCACTTATGTATTATAAATTGCTTAATTAACCGTATTTCTCTAGGTGGGCGTGCCTGCCAAATAGTTTTGATATTTTTTATAGTAGCAGTAACAAAGTAACTGAAATTTATCCAAGGTTCTAAATGCTTCATAATTATATTATGTAACAAGGTAGTATTAAGCAAATGATAAAGTACTCTCTGTATAAGGTATATGTAGCTTAGATTGTAGCGTTATAGTTGTAGTTATAGGGAAAAATCAATAAAAATTTATTTAAAAAAAACAACACAAAATTTTGGAACTTCCTCCCCAGGGAGATTCATCAGTCTCACTCTATTGGTGTCTTTCACTAGCAGATGAAGACTTCTTTGTTTTGTCTGGCATGCTCCCAGTAATGGTTCTTGGCACCCTCTTCTAGTGTTAAATATGTGTTTTTAATTGAATTTTATATTTTAATTGTATTGTAATTGGTTAAATGTTTTTATGTTTGCTGCCTTGTGGACCCTGATTGGGTGGAAAGGCAGCATAAAATGTTAAATAAATAGGTATCTGGAGATGGCAATGAGATGGATGAGGGCCAAAAAACTGAATTCAGGCAAGACTGGGGTGCTGTTGTTCAAGCTACTTGTTCAAGCTGCTTGGGGAATGCAGAGTGAGCCTGTTCAGAGCAGGTTTGTAGCTTGGGGTGCTAGTGGATCCTGGTCTATGGTTGGAGGCTTAGGTCTTCTCTGTGGCATGTAGCACTTATCACCTTTGGCTGGTTCGCCAGCTATGGCCATTCCTTGAAAAGCATGTTCTGGCCATAGTGATCCATGCTCTGATCTCACCCAAGAAGATTACTATGATGCACTCTGTACGAGATTGCATTTGAAAATGGTTCAAAATTTTTAGTTGAGCCAGAATGTGGTTACTAGGCTATTTTCAGGCGTAGGTTACATACCATATCACCCCCATGCTAGAAGATCTGCAGTGGTTTCCCATCTGTTCCTGGGCACAATTCAAAGCACTGGTTCTTATCTGTAAGTTCCTAAAGGACTTGGGGCCAGGATACCTGAAGGACTGTCTCTCCCATACTATTCCAGTGACCAGCTGAAATATGCCTCTCAAGCCCTGCTTTCTGTGAGGTGAGTGGCAACTAGACAAAGGGCATTTTCTGAGGTAGTGTCTTACCTTTGGAATGCCCTCCCCCTTGAGGCTCACCTGGCACCTACTTTATTTCTTTTTAGGCACCAAAACTAATCCTTTAACCTAGGTTTTTAATTAAGTGTTTTACCTTATTAGCTTTTTAATGGTCTGCTTCTGTTTTATGGATAGTTTTAATGCTGCTTGCTTATAAAGTCTTGTTTTTAAAACTGTGATGCAGTTTAATTGTAAACCACCTTGAGAAGGACTCTGGAGAGGCAGCACAAA
Organism: Lepidodactylus listeri; assembly: GCA_029233225.1. Classification (NCBI taxonomy): domain Eukaryota; kingdom Metazoa; phylum Chordata; class Lepidosauria; order Squamata; family Gekkonidae; genus Lepidodactylus; species Lepidodactylus listeri. The sequence goes on from JARCFY010000006.1 coordinate 55,946,939, forward strand.
ATATCCTAAGTAAATAACAATAAGTAATAAGCAAAAGGAAAAAGAGGTAGGAATAAATGGACAGTCTTCTCAATGGAGGAAGTAAGCAGTGGTGTTTCAGAAGGTATGGTATTGGGGCTGGTGCTATTTGATTTGTTTTTCAATGATCTGGAACTGGGGGTGGACAATGTAGTGGCCAAATCTGTAAATGGCATAAAATTATTTAGGATGGTGAAAACCAAGGCCAACTGTGAAGAGTTCCAGGAGGATTTCTGCATACTGGGTGTTGGGGCAACAATATGGCAAATGAAGTCCAATTTAGGTAAGTACACAGGGGTATATACTGCAAAAATCCAGCCTTTAATGGTGTCTGAACTTGGTGGGGTTATAGCTCAACAGCAATTTCAACTCAGAGTGCCACAGTGGTGAAAAGGGCAAACTCTATTCTGGGGATTATTAGGAGAGGGACTGAAAATAAAACAGCCGTATTATAATGCCCCTCTATAGATCTGTAGTGCAGCCTCACTTGGAATAACACGTGCAGTTCTGGTAGCTATATATCAGAATAGCCCATGGGCCAGACCAGATGTCGGTATTAGGTAAAATGGCAAAAATGTATTTTTCCCCCTGAAGAGTATGTCTGTTTTGATGTGATAGCCTGTTCTGATTGGTAGCTTAAGATTTTTATGATGTTACATCACTTTCTTATGATGTTACAAAGTGGGCCGAATCTAATTTCCAAGTAGTTTCGAAGCTGCAAAAGCATTCACTGTGTCACAGCCACTTTCTGAAAAATACTTCAGGAAAATGCCATACCTGATACTGATATGTCAGATTTTTAATCTTGTCCCACAGACTAAAAAGGACATTGCAAAGCTAGAAAAAATACAGAAGAGTTCAAGAAAGATAATTAAGATGTTGGAGTACCTTTCCTATGAGGAAAGGCTGAAGAGTCTGTGACTCTTCAGTTTAGACAACAGATGACTAAGTGGGGAAACAGTAGAGGTTTAAATACACACAGGGGAGAGAGAGTGGATCAAGAAAACTTTTTGTCCCAAAATACTAGAACTTGGGGAATCCAGTGCACTTGATGGCTGTAGATTCAGGATAGACAAAAGTAAATACTTCTTTACTCAACAAGTGATTAAAATGTGGAATTCGCTGCCAAAGGATGTAGTTAATAGCCACAGGCATAGATGGCTTTAAAAGGTGATTACATGGATTCATGGAGGATAGTTCTATTAGTGATTGCTAGCCATGGTAACTAAAGGGAACCACCACATTCAGAGGTAGTTGATCTCTGAATATCAGTGCTGGGAGGCAATGTCAGGGAAGACCTCAGTCTCTATGCTCGATTGTTGGACCTACAGAGTAACTGGTTGGCCACTGTGTGAGACAGGATGCTGGACTAATGGGCCACAGGTCTGATCCAGGAGGGCTTTTCTTATGTTTTTATACCTGCAGGCATGAAGGCTGATAAGTTGTATAGCTGTCATTGTTTTCCTAGTGTACTCTTTAGTTGTATGGAGACATGTATGTGGGAAGAAGCAACCAAATAGTTTAAAATAAGTGGGAAAAGAAGGGGTTCAGTTACTGTTGCTGTAATTAATTAACTGCTGAACATAATACAGTGCTATATAAGAATAATAAAACTAGGAAAACAACCTTAAACAGACCTTGATGTAGGGCATTTGTACAGGGTTGAATTGCATAGTTTTGCATTCACTGTTACAGTGGTCTGAAGTTTCTGTTCATTCACACTAACGAAACCTTTTCCAAAATTCCCTCATTGGTAACAGTATGAGTTTTAAATGTCAAAGTGCATGTTTATGCTTCCTTGAGTTGATGGTACTAACAAACCCGAGCCACTTGATTCGGTTCACATCTAAATATATTCTGAGTCTAGGGTTGCTAACCTCCAGGTGGTACCTGGAGATCTCCTCTTATAGTTATCTCCAGACTACCAAGATCAGTTCCCCTGGAGAAAACGGCTGCTTTGGATGGTGGATTGTATGGCATTACATCCTGATGAGGTCTCTCCTCTCCTGAAACCTTCCCCTCCCCAGGCTCCACACCCAAAATCTCCAGATATTTGCCAGCCTGGAGCTGGCTCTAACTGAGCCTCACAGTATGTAAAAAATTTGTATAAAGGTTGGAAAAAACATTTCAATTCAAGTCAGCAGCAACTTGCTTTTACACCCACCCTACAGAGCTTGGCTGAGCACTTCAGCATGGAAGAAGTACTCTGCAAATGCACAGCAATGGTGTCCTCTCCCAATAGGCTGTTTGCAGTCTTCTCCAGTGGTTTTACCTCGAAGAGGAAACAGGCCTCCAGTCTGATTCCTGCCTGATGCTTCCAAAGTCCAGTCCTTGAAGAAGGTAGAGAAGAAGCTCAAGCAGACAACCCCAAATTTACATATAAATCCTTCCAGTTAACGGCATTAGTTCATGTGCTCATTCTGGTTCTAGGGGATCCAGTGAGTGTGTCATCAAAGAACTTTTTCAAACCTTTTCTCTGAACTGGGAACCTGATGGGAGAGGGAGTTTATTCTGGTTCATGGCAGAAAAAATAATAAAGATTTATTCTTGTTGTTTCAAGTTTAACTCCTTGCTTTAATGAAACAGCCAAGGCTGGTGACTATTTTTATTTACTACATTCTCCTTTCTCATTGAGGCTCAAGCGGATTACAGAATTAGGGGGAAATGCAAAAATGACCCATATAATATAGACAACAAATAGTGCAGTAAAACTTGATTATAGAACTAGAGAACAAGGAAATTAAAACAGTAGAATACAATTACAGAAAGACCTTATTAACACCTGTCTTCTCAGAACCATTACAGGTATTATACTTCAAGACACAAGCCAACAGAAATTTCTGTTCCAACTTGGGATGCAGGGCAATGCAGGTAAACATAGTTTTACCACACAAATAAACAGGAAAAGCAGTTTCATGTTTCCAAGTTTGACTTCAGCCAGTGTCTCTCATATCTCCCCTGCAATGTGAGTTAACTCATGATTGGCTTAACAGCCCTTCTTCAGCAGCTGCTAGCAGTGTTTTCCACACAGGGGCACAAAGTAAGTATGCTCTGTATAAAAAGGGAGGGAGACTGTAGCGCAAGAAACATCATATACAGGTAAGCTTCTACCAGCCATTGGTAAAGACCACAGGCAGCACAGCCACCTTTCAGGGTGAGCACCATTCACTCCAACCATTGTTGCTGCTAGCCAAATGCTCATGACTCCTTTGTTTTTTCTTGCAGAATTACAGCCTGGACACATGGAGCTTCATAAATTGCAGGCTGAATTCCATTGCTATTCCCTACAGGGGAGAAGTAAGTATTATTTCAGACTACATGTGAAAAGTGAGGGAAACCCCAAGGGAAGAGGGAGATAAGGTATGAGGACTGGAAGAGTGCTTAGGCAGTACCACTTGCTCATTCATTTGATCATTACTACCAGCTGAGAGCCTGAGCCTAGATGCTCTTTCTTGCAGCTGCTCACTATTACTCATTACTGTCCCTGTGTCTCCCTTGACTGTTCACAGGCAACCTTCCAACTGATGCAGAGGCAAGGATTTTCCCACTTCCAGTGCAATGCAGAACACGAGCAAGGCTTGCAGCAAGACCAGCAATTGCAGTTACCATTGTGCATCCAGGTGTTCCTCTGCAGGGTTGTCACCTTTCTTGTTGTTGCAGGGCTTCTTTGCCCTTTCAAACTGCTTTATGGACAAGTATCCAGTAAAGCCAGCCCTAATATACAGTGATATGGAAAGCTCTGCTTCTTATTCTCCTGTCTGTCAAACAGCTTTCAAAAGCACAGAAGTGCTGCCAAAACAAGAAGACTGGCAACCCTATTAATATGTCTTTCTTACAGAATTCCATTCCTAATGCTGTTTAATAAAAGCTTGGACTGTTTTACAGCTGAATCTGTGTGCTAATGATGACTGGCAGATAAGATTCCTTAGAGAACTAGTGTTGTTTAGTGGTTAGAGTGTTAGACTATGACCAAGAAAACCTGGGTTCAAATCACCTACTCTGCCATGAAGTTTACTGGGAGACCTTGGGTCAGTTACTTTCTCTTAGCCTAACCTTTCTCACAAGGTTGTTGTTAGGGTAAAATGGGGGAAAGGGAACAATGAATTCCTTCCTGAGCTCCTTCTCTGCCTTCACTTATTACTCACCTCTGTTTTCTTGAGGATGGGAGATACTTGCTAGAAGGGAGATCTAGAAGATATTCCAGTGTCCTGCATTACGCAACTGGACTTCACAATCTTCTTGATTGCTGATGGTGTGATGAGCCTTCTTGATATGAAGAGGGGCACATGGGATATTAAGCAACAAGAAGAGATGATCACATCCTAATGAACACAGGAGGGGCTGGATGGAGGGGGATAGAGAAAAGTTAAATTTGTAGCTGACTCATCCCCACTAATTTTGACTGCATTTCACAGGTGCCCTTATGTTCTGATGGCATCTCACTGGTGGGTGACCACATCCAAGGTTTGAACCAGGGACTTCAGGTGGTGCTAAGCCTGTGCTGTTCCAGTGCTACAATTTCTATGCTTCAGCGGCAAGGGCGGGGTATAAATCAAACAAATAAAATAAATAAAATATATAGCCCTAGTATATATGGTATGATTTCATCACCAGGGCCAGCAGAAGATTCCAGTTTGCACCATACATTCCCCTGTGGCTGCATGGTTACACAGTTGCTCTGTGGTATGGATTCTCCTCTTAATTTGTTCCCTTGTTCTGTGGCTGGTAAAGAGGCAGGGCTTACCCAGTCATACATTATTACTTATAATTATACACATTTATTTATTTATTTTTGAGATTTTTATTCTGCCCTCCCCAAAGTGAGCTCAGAGCAGATTATGAAAGCCAAGTCCAAGACAGCATGTGGTTCTAAAATGTGGAAGAGCTGCAAATTCCACCAACCCTAACAAGCCTCTCTCAGCTCCTCCTGTCTGCTGCATCCTGCCTCTACCCACAGAAGCTACTTTTATCAGCTTCATGATCAGAGATGGTATACCTCAAAGTACCAGGTGCTGAGGCAAACTACAGGGCAAGGCCATCACACTTCTACTTGAGAGCTTCCAGTGACTGGCCACTGCTGGGGAAAGGACTGTACAATCCAGCAAGGCTGTTCCTTCTGTCATGTGCAGCAGTACTAAATTGACTGTCGTCATCTGCTCAGCATTTTCTTTTTACATATTCATTCTATCTCCTGTTCAGTTATCTTTAACCCAAGCAGGCAGGCTAATCCGAACACTTCTGTTCTCCAGCCTGGTAACTAATTGTGTAAAATGATTAAAATGGGCAGCTGTTGGCCAGTCAACCTGTGATCCACTGAGACAGTCTGCCTCAGTCATTCTTGCTTCTACCACAGCGTAACAATATTGGCACCTGTGTGGTGCTCAGCCATCTTTAGGGAACAGACATGGAGTAAACCCTTCAAATCCTCCTCGTACTCCTGCATTGCTGTATTTTTACTGAAGCTGTGTGTCTAATAGTCTGTGTGTGTTTAATTTGCTGTTATCTACAGTGGTGGGTTTATCAAATATTTATAAAGATAATCTGTGACAATATATTGAACATATAAGTATTCATGTAATTAATGTTTGAAGCTTATAGTCTTGTTTATTATTTTCATCTTTCTTTCTGCCCCCTAATATAATGAGTTTTAACATGACATGTTTGGTTTTTCCCATTAAGTTAATGTGGAAACATAATTCTTGTTGCAGTAATACATTAAATCCATTCTTGATAGGTGAACAGTGTCTCCTTCTTAAAAGTGAACAAGAATATTGCAGAATTCAACAATAATTGATTTCTTCTAATAGCAAATTTGATAGCTCCATGCCTCCATGGCTATTAGCAGGAAAGTAAAATGAGGCAACCTACAGACAAGGTTAGGGGATTTGTTATATGTGGAGGGGTCCATTGTTCCCTCTGAGCTGAGTTAGTGTGAGCTAGCTCAGTTTTTTAGCCTCTGGCTCACACATTTTTGTTTTAGCTCAGGATGAATGGTTCCAGAGCAAACTAATTTATGCAGTAGCTAAATCGCTCGCTCACAACTTTAATGCTAGTAGCTCGCAAAGTAGATTTTTTGTTCACAAGACTCTACAGCTTAGAGGGAGCATTGAAGGGGACCCCATGTATGCAGAAAAATTAATACTTTATAGACAACACTTAAAAAAATTCTAAGTTGCCAAAAAACTCCAAAAGAAGGATTTAGCAGACTCATTGCCCTTCAGGAGTCAATGCATGTTCAGGTCAAATGAAGGGAGGGAACACAAAAATGGGGTTGGGGTGGTGGTGGGGAACCTACCTCCCCACCTCCATTTTTTTGTTCCCTCCCTTGAGCTCCAAGCAGCATCTAGAGTGGGATTTTGGTTCCAAAGGATACACATTCTAATATTCTCCTTTTCAGTTCAGGATGCTTTTAGATTTCAGACCACTTTGGAGCTAAGCATCCTGTCAAGATTATAGAGGTGTTTTTCTTTTTATCTATCCCCAAGTACTCTTTAAAATGCAGGGGAAATAGCATCTGTAGTTTTATAGTATCCAAGAATGGGCAGTAAAATTGTGAGTGGGGAGTGTATGCCATAAGACAACATGCAGCAATTTTTCCTCCGCCAGGGACAGAGAGGTAAAAATGTGTATGTGTCCCACACTGTATCAAACAGTTTAGGGCTTACATGAGCATCTATGTGCTCACTGTGGCCATGAACCTCAGTAAAGCACTAAAGAAATACTGCACTATAATGCTAGCCTGTGAAAAGTTCATGGCTAGATGAGCAGGAAGCTATTCATCTAGCCTCGGCACTCAGTCTAACAATATTGCTATAGAAGGGGAAGAGAATTTCCTGATATTTCTTTTACCTCCATCTTCCCTGTGATTGGAGCACCCAATTTGTCTTCATTATCTTCTTGATTACTTTATTGATCATACTCCAAAATTTCTAAGCTACCAGACAGGCCTATCACTTTATGGAAATAAGTATAACTTTGTGGCACTTCCGGCATAATGGACTGTTTGCACCCATTATCAGATACAGTTTCTTAGATATGATATACCATCTGGTCATTTACTTAAAACTTTAAATTGGTACATAAAGAAAAATTGTCATGTCTCCAACTATAATTCCATATGTTGAAAGCAACAGATTTCCTAAGATGCTGTCCACAGTTAATCACAGTTATTTACTTATTTATTCTGCTTCTGAGTCCTTTATATGTCCTGGTTTGATTTTTGGTTTATCAGTGTGTCTTCATGTGTTTGTAAATTGTGTTCTCTCCTCAATGCAAGGAAACCAGTTGACTAAAATCTAGATTATTAGGATTAAAAACTTGAGCTGTTGACTGCTGAGGCTGTATTGTTGGCAAGTGGTTTACTTTTGTAGTTTTAAGATGGTTTGGATGGAGTTAAACCATTTGTGTTCCATTTATCACTATGGATACTGCATAAATAGAGAGGCATCTCTAAAGGTATAAAATGGGTGTTTATATTACTATTGTAGCAAGTCCTGCTTATAGAACTTTATTCACATTTCCAGACATCGCAATTCATAGCTTTCTTCAATCAGCATTTCTGCACTGTGGAGGAGAGCGTAGGACCTAGGGAAGCAGCCAAGGGAAGAAGCAAGCTACCATTACAGTGCTCTCTATTAGATGTTATAGATGCTGAAACAGGTGATCAGGAGTTGGAGGAGTGCATAGGACCTAGAAAAGCAAGCCATGGGAAGAAGTGAGCTGTAATTACAATCTACCAGGTGCCACTGATGTTAAAACAAAAGAAAATAACTATAGTTTATTGGCAGCCCAAACATATCTTATTGCAAAATCTCTTGATAAAATTTACAAAAAATTGGATGTACTAACTTTTTACATCCTTCACAATAAGAAACAAGGGAAGGAAGCAGCAGCAGTTCCTTACATTTCTGTCCATCTATCTACCCACAACTGGGAACCAAGATGACCCAACAAAATCTGATTTTTAAACCAAGCAAATTTATTCTTGAAATCTTTCCTTATCAAGGCAGAAATATAAGCTGGCAGAACATATGGCAAGCTAAAAGACATCTTAGCTATTTATTAGGAATATCAATAAGGGAAATAGATTTATGGATTTTATTTACAGTGTGTATGTGGGGGGAGTAAACAGGGTGTTCAGGACAAACTTATACACACTTACTAAATTAATAAATGAAATTATATATATATATATACACACACACACAATGTATTGGCCCTTTCCAGCTCTCCCATTGGCTGTGCTGTGCGTTCCACAAGCCATTGCCCCATCAGTTGCCACTCAAGAGTATTTGCGTGCCATTGGCTGGGTGCTGGGTCTACTCCTCTCCCCTGCCCACTGCCGGCTTGGCCACTTTCCTGACAGAATAAATTGGCTCTCTCTCCTGACAAAGATGCTTCTCCTGCTTGGCTTCTCTGGCTGGCCCTCAAACCATTCTTAGCTTTCTACTCTGGAGCTAACTTTCCCCTCAGTGGGTGTTGCTAGACAACCAAGCTTGGTTTTGTCAGTAAAAAGGCAAAGATAGGAGGCCTTTTCCAGGTCTACTTAGGCCTTTGTGGAGAATTCACTGGGGCCAGTCCTGACTAGGGTTGCCAGCTCCAGGTTGTGAAATTCCTGGATATTTTGTGGTGGAGTCTATGGAAGCCACAGTTTGGGGAAGGGAGAGGCCCTCAGTGGCCATTGCTAGGCGACCACAACAGTATTTCTGGCTTTCAAGACGGTTTCTGTCAGGAAACGGCAGGGGAAGGGGTCAAGGCCCTTTGCAGGGCTCTTATGGCCTTTGAGGGAGGTATCATTGGGGTCAGGCTCTCCCGCACCCACTGGGCAACTTGCTGTGATGCAGTCTGCATGATTCACACAGGCCTGGCTGCTTGCTGTTGTTCAACAGCAGCCACCCCATAAAAGCCAATGCAGTATAGTGATTAGGTTTTTGGACTAACTGGGAAATCCAGGTTCAAACGCCACTCTGTTTTAGAAGCTCACTGTGTGACTCTGGGCCAATCACACACTCTCAGCCTAACCTCCCTCCCTCAAGGATGTTTTGAGAATAAAATGGAGAAGAGAATGGTGTGTAAAGTCCCCCTTGTGGGGGTAAGTTTTTTTAAGCCCCCCTTGTGGAGAAAGGCAGAATATAAATGAAGTAAATAATAACCATAGCTGAAGGGGGTGATAAAAGGTAGGTTGGTGGGTGGAAGGAAGCCAGGAAAGGTGAAGATATGCAGGCTGGAAATGAATCCTGAATAATATAGTTCATTTAGAAATGGATCCTGTTTCAAGAGTGTGAGAACTAGAGGTCTGTGGTGTGTGGGTTATAAGATGTGTACTTCTGAAGAATATTCATAACTACCAGCTCTTTATGTTGTACTACAAAAGTGTGTGTGTGTGGGGTTAACAGAAGAAATATTCAAAGGCACGTCTCAAATGGCTATAAAGATTAACATGCTTAACTTATCACAGCTATCTGGAAGATTCACAATAAACATTGCTTTTAATGTGGTATAATGGTTAAAATGTTAGATTTGGATCAGGGGCACCTGAGTTCAAATTCCCATATGTGATTAACCTCACAGGATGACCTTAGGCCAGCCATTCTCTCTTAGCCTAACATACCTCACTAAGTTGTTGTGAGGATAAAAATGGAGGAGAGAACCATGTAGGCAGCTCTGAGCTGCTTGAGGAAAGGTGGGAGAAATAAATATAGTAACTACTTTAAACTGAAATTGTTTTCCGTCTACCTTTCAAATTCTGATTTAGCTTAAAAGCTAAAAATAATTGCATTGGTTCAAACATCATCTTGTAATGATATGCAATTCACACTTCAGCATCATGCTTTAACAGCCATACTATGTGTTCCATGCAAAAATAACTAATTCTGTTGCTCCCTTTATATTGGAAACCCACTTTGGGAATAGAATAAATGGAATTGGAAAAGGAAGGATGGAATGTTTCACTCTTTCCCTGTTTCAAAGCATACGCTCACTATTGGGAATCAAATGTATATTTACTCCTACCACCTTCTTTGGTTAATTGTTCTGTTTGCTTCTATGAATTAATATTAAAAAATGGTAAGCTGTTCTTAATAGACAAATATTTACTCTGTTGTGCTGAATGCATGCTCTATCTTCCACATGCAGAAGCATGAGGGAGGCTAGTGAAAACGTAATAAGTTATTTGTTGTGATCTGATTTTCACCTTCCTAGCTCACAGACAATGGAATCACATCACAGAATATTCTTCTGGGCCCATCCAGGAATCCAGACTATATGTAGAGCTACTCCTCTTAATGGTGCAAGTAATCTGATGAGGACTGTGTCACTGAATGAGCCCAGAGGAAGAATGGACTGTCAAACAACACTGTTGGCAACAATAGGGGAAAATTGTGTCTTTCTCTCCTCTACTTGCTTACTGGCTTCTAGTCCTTTTCTGTGCATAGCTGTTACACTCTGTTCTTTGCATGTAGAGGGTCCAAATGGTAGCTATTGTTCTAGTTATCCATGCTTAGTTTAGCAAATGTTAAACTATAAATAGTTTGAATATGGTTTCTTTCTCTTGTAGGTTTCTAGCCAAATATTTTCACTAATGTGTAGCCCCTTCTTCTTTGTTTTTCAGATCAGCAAAAATGGGAAGTTCTGGATTTTGGTTTGCGCCTAGACATATCAATGGAACTGGTTAAGACCAAAATCTGAAGGTTTTTCTGCATTATCCGTCACCAGGTGTGCACTGAGCAGAGGCTACCATAAATCTGTTTTGAGTATGAACACCTTTTAAAATGGTATAAAATATATAAAAGAATTTTGTAATGTAGAACTGAATAGTTTGTGAAGTTATATCATTCATTCATTCTATAGTTGTAAAAGAACAAATGTCAGTAATTGAAACTATACTGAGCAGGAAATAGGCATTGTTACTCAATTTTTTTTTCAGCTGGTCTTTGAGAATTGTAATATTTGAGCATCACTGTTAACAAACAAACAAACACTGTCTGCATTGCTCAGCCTGTACATCCACAGGTTATCAAGTCTGTATTGATATTTTAAAAAATGATAAATTCCATTATTTAGACATTCAGGTAAGACTAGTAGAAAAAGATTAAAACAGCTAGGATCCAGAGGACTATGTTTAATATTCCTTGTGCACATCCAGGCTTTTCCAATACTCCTTTCCTAATACAGCCCTAGCGATCATGCCACTGTCACATCTAATTAGGGTGTGAGGGTAGCCACCCTAATTATCCTAAACACAATTATCCTAAACAGTTTTTGTTTTGTTTTGTTTTGTCATTTCATTTGCTTCGTAGTAAAATGGGCTCTTTGGAGAAGTAAAAATTACTTAACAGTTGATGGGAACCTGAGAAGTGTAAGCAGGGATCTACAAGTGGAACACATCTTTCTTGCTGCCTCCTTCCACCAATGTAAAAAGTTGTTCTTTGGGAGACCCTTGAGAAATTTTTTATTAAAATATGTATACTTCACTTTTTTTCTTGGCTCAAGGTGGGGGCATAGTGTGAAATTGGGAGGGCCACAGCTGGAAGCGGAATCATGTGCACACACACAAAGCCCATCATACACAACTGATTGGATCCAACTTAATGGTTTTTGAGGCATATCAGAACATTGTAGGTCCTTCATATTAACTAGTTTTGCCTCATAACAGAAAAGTCAGACTGAATTCTACCCTAAGATTCTTCTTAGAGCTTGTACATAATACAGTTTGTTCAACATCATAAAGGTGAATATTGAGAGACTCATCTTTAAAACATTTGTGCTCCATGATTAGGCAAAATAAATTAACTTTAGGTGCTATCACTTTTTCTTTTTAAGGCCTGAGGATGCATTTAATTAAGAAATTGAGGCAATATAAGCATCATGCAGCTTTAAAATTATGCTTTCTCTCCTGATCTATGAAGCATTTTTGTAAACTTTGCATTTGATTTTTCTCCCTCTGCTAACTCACAGTTTTGCACTGCACACTCTTGTAGTGACCTATAATAAACCTTGAGGTAAGATTAGTTTTTGTGTGCTGCTTAATTCCCATTTTGGTCATACTTTTTTCATTAGCTAGACAGGCATGATTGGCAGCAATAACTAAGATAGCAAATTAGGAATTAAATCTACTGTTTTTCGTTTAGATTTGCTTGAGATTGCCTGGATTGCTAATTAATGAAGAAATTAATAGTTTGAACAGATATAGCATCCCAGTTCATTTAAGACCTTTGTAGACTGTCAGTTTATAGTCCAGCAAACATTCAGAAGTTGCTTATTTGTTGTACGAGATCCCACATTAAATATCTCAGAAGATAGCCCTTCCATATATCAAACGTCTCTGTACAATATTCAGTCATCATTGTTATGATTAGGAAATTGCAGATATTCCTTGTCTCACATCTCAGGTAACATCTCAGTTGCAACTGTATGCTGTTGGAAATAAGAACAAAGTTTTAGTCCATTGGCCCCTTTAAGACCACCGGACTCCCAACTTTGTTCTTCAGACCAACACGCCTACCCACCTGAATCTATCTTGTTGGAAATACAGTTAAACTAAGTCTGCAGGCATGTACTGAATCATGGCTCATATTTCAAGAGATGAGCAACACAACGACCCTTGTTCTGCTATTTTGTCTGCATCAGTTCTTTTGTTAATCATACTTAATGCTAAACAACTGTTTGTAAACCTGTTTTACAATGATTGCAAATTATGTCTTGGTATTAACTATGGTTAACAAAATGGCTGGGTCTTAGGTTGATGTAAGTATGTCTGGCCAAGAACTCCCATAATCTCCTATCCACTGTTTTTGTTTGCTGACATACCAGCATCTTCACAAGTATTCATGTATTTTTTGGTCCATGGGCCAAAAAGTCTGCATACCCCTGACCTAATTAATGAGCAGGCTGAGCATTCTCCTGTTAATGCCATTGAAAAATGAGTTACATGAGCATTCATACAAGAAATGCTGCCTTTTTTCCCTACAACTCTTGTTTAGATTTTAGGTTTATTTTTTCTACTAAAATGTAAATTCCCAGTGATGAAATTTACATGATTTCCCCCCTCAAAGCTCTACTTGGGTCACACTTAGCAAGGCTATTTGCTGACTCTTACAAAGGCTAAAATGTACTGGGGCATGCTTTGAATTGATTGTCTGGATAAGCACTTACTGAGATGGATTGGCTAGGTGTAGATAGCAAATGAGAAACTGAAATCTGATACCTACAGAGGAATGTACCTCAAATCACTACTTCAGTCTGTTACTAAAAATATTTAGTCTGTGGATAAAACTGTATCAGGAAGATAACTGCCACTTTTCTCAAGGCAGGCGAGAAGAATTATTAACCTTATTAATTGTATCTTACATGTTAATTATCCAGTTCATCTAGAAAACAGTTGGCATAATGTGGAGATAAAAATGTTTTTTATTGGCAGGGGTGGAATTGGAAAAACAAGAAATTGTTGGGCTAGTTGGAAGGTTCCTATATACCCTGTAGACTTTCCCCCGGAAAATATAGGGTTTTTTTATTGTCGTTGGGTAACTGGCTTTAAGACAATATCTTTTTTTTAAAGTTAGTTTGCTAAATTATGTATTGGGATTGCAACCAGGTTTTCATGAGACCACAAGATTTGTTTCAAAGGATCCTTACAGAATTTGGAGTAATCATTCTATTAAAAGAAACTGAAAACTACCTGTCCCAAGATCTATTATGCTGCATTTTGTGCTTATGCCTGTCTTCCCTCATGCTGTCAATCTAGTTTTCAGTCTGTTTTCTTCATAGTTTTTGACCATGTTTATCTGTAGTCCAATGTTAATATCTGAAATACTAAAGTGCCTCTTGAGATAGAAGACTGCATAGTAGTGATAGTGTTTAGGAACTAGACAGTGATTTCCAGATAATTCTTGGGAATAAGCCCTTTAAGCAGTCTGAATCATTTTTTAATTGTTTCAGCAAGCACTAGAGACATTTACGTATTGTGAAAAAAGAAATGGTACAGCCAAATACATTCTTTAAGAGTGCAGCTAGAGGATTTGCACAGGTAAATGTCCATATATATTTCTTTAAAACAAACAAAATATATTTTGCGTATATAAAACTAGGATGTTAAAAAAGGCATAAGATAAGACTAGAAACATTCTCCCTGATTTTTTGTATTTCCACAGAGAAGAAGAACTTGTACGTAGGGGAGCATTCAAATACACCGTTCTTTCAGATGCATGCTGTGCTATAGTTCTCAGCGTGTATAACTTAACATTCATTTTCACTACTATGTACGGTGTTTCACACTACAGTCCTTCCAGATTCCACAATGGGGTTTTTTCCCTCTTGAGTAAAATGAAGAAGTGGTTATTGTATTCAAAAGTCATGGCTTTCATTTTTAGCCATGTCACATTAGATTTGCTACAGGTCCTTAGAAAACGATTGAAACTATATTTGCTAAAATATATGCACAGCCATTTTAGTTTTTATAGGTTTAATAAGATCCTGAAAAGTTGCAATCTTATCTCAAGAACCTGACAGAAAATTGAAAGGTGTACTTTTAGGGTGCATGTGGATCTGTCCAATCTGAGCAGTGAATTTTGAGCTGTGATAAACAGCTTAAAAGAGCCTAAATATATTACATTAGACCAGCTGAACCTAACTTTATTTAAGCTTTAATCAAAAGCATCACATAGCAAGTAAACTTCAAAATTAAGTGTAGTTACAAATAGTTGTTTCTTATTTTTTTTTCCAGTCCCCTTTTGCTTTCTTTAACGACCACATGAAACTTGAGAAGCCATCTAAAGCTAAATCATTTAGTGGAGTTGGGCAATTCCCAAGTGTCCAACAAGAAGGCCTGGTTTAGGCTGCGATGGCCACTGTCATTCCTGGTGATTTGTCAGAAGTAAGAGATACCCAGAAAGTCCCTTCAGGGAAACGTAAGCGTGGTGAATCCAAACCAAGAAAAAACTTTCCTTGCCAACTGTGTGACAAGGCCTTTAACAGTGTTGAGAAATTAAAGGTTCACTCATACTCTCACACAGGAGAGAGGCCCTACAAGTGCACACAACAAGACTGCACCAAGGCCTTTGTTTCTAAGTACAAATTACTAAGGTATTAAACTCTATTTATCTTTCAGATTCTATTATAGTTTGTTGGCCATTTTAAGCTTTGTAAACGTATATATCTCTATACAAATCAGTTGATTTTCAGGAAGTTAATTTAGACATCAGATCATATAGTATTATAAATTACAATGCATAGTTTTATATGCTAATGTCTTTGAATTTTTTTGTTTGTGTGTTATTTTCAAAGAAGCAAGTTTAAAGTTTTTCATTTGTATAAACCTGCTGCAAAGATTTGTGTGGAATGTGCATTTTCACTATGGACATAAATGAAATATTCACATTTAACCAAATAACTTATTAAATTAACGTAAAATCTTCAAACTAAAATGTCATTTGAAATGAAACTGTTTGTGATTTATTATATTTAGGTATGACATTCAGTATTTGTAGTGACATGTTTCCTCTAAATATACTGTTGAATTTTTTTTAGCTTAGCATTTACTGTTAAAATTGAACACAAGTACCTTTTGATCAAAATAATTACTTACAGAATATATCTGTGTTTAAAGGCATATGGCTACTCATTCTCCTGAGAAAACCCACAAGTGTAATTATTGTGAGAAAATGTTTCATCGAAAAGATCATCTAAAGAATCACCTACATACACATAATCCTAATAAAGAGGCCTTTAAGTGTGAAGAATGTGGAAAGAACTACAACACAAAGCTTGGGTTTAAGCGTCACCTGGCTTTGCATGCCGCGACAAGTGGTGACCTCACCTGTAAAGTATGTTTGCAGACATTTGAAAGCACAGGAGTGCTGCTGGAGCATCTAAAAACTCATGCAGGCAAATCATCAGGTGGCGTGAAGGAGAAAAAACACCAGTGTGAACATTGTGATCGTCGGTTTTACACCCGAAAGGATGTCCGAAGACACATGGTAGTGCACACTGGAAGAAAGGACTTCCTGTGTCAATACTGTGCACAGAGATTTGGCCGGAAGGATCACCTAACACGGCATATGAAGAAAAGTCACAACCAAGAACTTCTGAAGGTCAAAACAGAGCCAATGGACCTTCTAGACCCATTTACTTGCAATGTTTCTGTGCCTATAAAGGATGAGCTGCTTCCAGTGATGTCTTTATCTTCCAGTGAGCTGACATCAAAGCCATTTACAAACACCTTGCAATTAAACCTTTACAACACTCAAATTCAATCAATGCAGAGCTCAGCTTCTGCTCACCAAATGGTTGCCACATCATTACCATTAGGAATGTCTTGTCCAATAGATATGGAGTCTGTCCACCCTTCTCACCAGCTTTCTCTAAAATATCCACTCAGTTCTACCTCATATACACTTTCTATGACTGATAAAGAGCAACCATTGAAAGGGGAAATTGAAAGTTACTTAATGGAACTGCAAAGTGGTATGCCTTCTTCATCCCAAGATTCTCAAGCATCTTCATCTAAATTAGGGTTGGATCCCCAAGTAGGGCCTCTAGATGATGGATCTGGGGATGTTTCCCTTTCCAAAAGTTCTGTTTCCATTAGTGAACCTCTAAGCACCCCATCACTGGACTTCTCTCAGTTGTTCAATTTTATACCAGTCAATGGACCTCCTTTTAATCCTTCTGTTTCTGTGGGAAATCTTGGAATGAGTTACACACAAGAGGAGGCACATTCTTCTATGACTCAGCTGCCTCCACAAGCACAAGATCCACAAGACCCTAGTAATAGTATAGGTCTTGGATCTTTACATTCATTGTCAGCAGCATTCACAAGCAGTCTAAACACAACCACAACCCTACCACGTTTTCATCAAGCTTTCCAATAGGGTAAAAAACCAGCCTTGCAACAGTTTATTTGTAGAAATGCCTTAGATAACTTTTATTAATGTAGTGCCTACTATGTCATTGTAAACCTACTTTTGTACAGTACCAATCGCGTTAAGCCAGTATGAAATTCAAATTAACTTTTAAAATACTTTGAATGTGTTCGTTCACGGATGTTTACTTGGGTTTTTTTTAAGTCTATCAATTTTCACTGCCAACAGACCCATGCTTTTAAATATAGAACCATTCCCACTAAATGTATGTATCCCTTGTTTAAATTTTCATTAAGAATAGGTAATTCTGTCTGTCAATAAGTGGTGGCTATTTTAATAACTAAGAATAGCAACGAAACATTGATTTGAAAACAATCAGAAAAACTTCTGCTATATTCATAACCTGGAATATTTTAAGAGTAAAATTTTAACTCTTGTATGATGATTGTGCAGCATATACATGTAGACATCAAAAGTCTGGACTGATCATTTTTGCAAAAATAACTTCAAGTTTTAAAAGGAAGAAGTATGATTTAAGTGCAATTAAAGTAGTTAAGTAATTTGGCAAGAATAATGTTCCTGATCGACAAGTTTAAGCTCAAAAAGAGGCAAAATTAAGAGCTGTCTTTGAAACAAATATTTTATCTCAACTGAACACATTTGATTATTATTTTATAGAATACATTATTCTTCACCTTAAATATTCATTTTTCCCAACTGACTCTCAAAGGTGTGGTCAAGTCTAGCCAGAAAGTTTAGTTCCTATCTTGTTCATTTGATTTTCCTTCATTTAGAAAATGAATGTAAATTTAGAAATCCATTTTTCCATATTTTCACTGAAGCAGATCTCTTGAGTTGCATATCTGGTGTGTAATGTCACCCTAAGCAACAGCTTAGATGGTAACCACACTTACTACACCTGGGTATTTGGTAAGTGATTTTTTTCACTGCCAAGAATTAAAAACAGGACTCTTAGGAGTGAAGTAAAAGCATATTGCTTATGCCACTTTTATCTCAAATACTAGGGTATTTTGGAAAATAACAACAAAATGACTACTCGTGCTGTATGTCAAATTGCTGTTTCTTTTCAAAAGACTCTCTTATGTTCCCTACCCCTGATAACCAAAAGAGGGAAAAACTGTGATACCTAAGTGCAAAATGTAGTTTTGCTATAACTTGGTAACATTTTATTCTTGTCACTTTTAGGAGAAATTTAAAAAATACATAGATATCTCCAATCATTTGCATGAACGAATATAAGGTTTTAAGTGGTTAAAATAAATACACTTCACAATAACAAAAGTTGCTCCCATTTAAGGAGCTTTGGCTCCCAGTGTTTGTATCATTAGTTCCTACTTTTTTACTGTAGGAACCATATGCAGGTGTGATTTTACTATTTTATACTGATATATATTTAAATTTTATTACTGAATAGTAACTTTTTTATGTTTGTGTTCCAAAGGCATTAAAATAAGGATGTATTAATAAGGAAAACACCTTTCAAAATTTTGCAAGCTGCTCCAATATGCTGTGAGAATACTTTCTCAAAGTAGACTTTAGCTCTGCTGCATGATTGCTTCCTTTAGTTTCTATGAAACAGATTGCTTAAATATATCTTTAGTGGAATGATTTGTTCAATATTGCTTTCCAGCATTTAGTACCATAATTTTAAGGGGGGGGGGGGGCAGATGCCAGAAGAAGATTAGAAATATTACAAAGCTACTTCATGATTCAAATGGCAAAAAAGTGGAATTCTCCTCCTTGGATGTTTTCTTTTTTTCCTCTAGAAGGGACAGAAAGGTTTTATTTCTTCAAAGGAATCAGATCTCATGAGAAAAATTAAACATCCTTACTTGCTTTTTCTAGATGTTGAATATATTCAACACTTTACAGAATCAGTACCTGAGGGACTGGCCTTCATTATCCCATTTGTCACTGAAACAGTTGTATAATTCACTTAGAAATGCCATTGGACAAGTATTGAAAAATGCATTTCATTGATTTCAGAAGTGAGTTGAACTAGTTTTAACCTTTCCTTTTTCAAGAGGCTTACCACTACATTGTTTATGGTATTTGACAGGGAATGGTATGTACGAAGCATGTTACGACAATGTTATCTTTTCAGTGTTAGTTACTGGTTAACTTGATTTTTTTTTAAAAAAGAAAACTAAACTAGTTTTGCCAGTACTCTTTAGTACTTCTAAAGGCTCCATATTGTTATGGCAATTCATCCAGGTTGTCAGATGGGATTAATTAGAGACAGGTGCACTTCAAATTAGTAGTTGGGACCTCAAGACAAGATATTGAACCTCATTCAGTTAGTACTTCAGCAGTTGGCTACACCTTGTGTATGCACCACTGAAGTAGTATGTATGTGTATGTGGAAGCAGTTTGACAGTGTAGGCAGTATTTACACATTAGTGCTTTATGGCTATCATTTAGGCAGTCATTATTGGCAGCTTCAAAATGTCAGTTTTAAAGCCTGTTTTATAGTTACTGGGTTGATTCTTAAGGGTGGAATGTGGTGTGTGCTGGCTGATCATGCACCACATTTTTTGCAACTTCTAAATGTCTGCTATGGATTTTTAAAATATATATATATGTGTGTATATATATATATATATAATTTGCTTGTGTTTTATTAGTAGTGAATTGTGGAATAGAGTGATTTATTCATTTGGCAGTAGAGGTTTTCAGAAACCATATACTGACTAAAACATGAGCCAGACCTGATTGCTTTATTAAGCTAATAATGAATGTTAAGAGTACATATTTTCAGGATTTTTTGCCTAGTGAGCTCTATATGTATTGTAGGCCAATGTTGTTGTTGTTGTTGTTGTTGAGGAGTGTGTGTGTGTTAAACTAAAGTTCGATCAACTTCTGTGTTACACATAATACAAGATATAGCACTTTCAAAAGAGAACCTAAACCTTTTATAAAAGAGAATTTCTTACAGGTTATGCTTTCTATTATAAAATCTTTTATTATAATTGTTCAAGTGCCATTAGATGACATATGTGGGCCTTTAATATAATGCTTTGGGTACAAAATGATAAACAATGTAATTTTAAACAGGTACATCATGCAGTGTTTTCGTATCAATTTGCTATATTGCACAGAACCAGTGTGTCTTTTAAAAGGGTTTTACAGTGGACTTCCCTAGGTTTACATATTTCAAATTATGCTGTTTTTCTACTGCCATTTTTAATACAAGTCCAAAATTAAAGTAATCAACAATTGTTAAATGTATACTCAAAAGTCTTAAGAGTTTGCAGTTGTATGCCCACTAATGCTAGGTAAGTCCCATGTGTTTCAGTGGGAATTACAAATGTTATTAGGCACAGGAGTTTAGCCTTACAGCCCATTCCTATGCATGTTTACTCAGAAGTCACACTGAGTTCAATGGGACTTATCCCAAGTGAGTGTGCATAGGATTGCAATTTTCAGAATGTTTGATAATGCAGTATTTTAAAGATTTGATGTCCTACAATAATTATGCTGCTGTTGGAATTCAACATAGGGTTGGTCCTGTGCCTGTTAGTATAAAGAGAAGGATTAAGCTCTTAATTATTTGTCTCATACACTGGTTTATCAGCTAAAAATGATGTGCCTCTTAGTAATGCAGCCTAGACATTATACTTACTTGCTATGAAGTATATTGTGTAGGTTCAGCCGCCTATCTGCATCCTGCCGGTATACAATTCAAAGCCACCAATTTGACATTACAGAGGAAGACCATTTGGAGTGATGTCGTAGTAATTGGAAAGTGTATTATATAGTCCCTTAACCCTTATAAAATAAGGGTGGTGTTGTGTTGGCCATGTTTTTTTGATCAGTTATTTAACCCTAAAATTGACACAGAACTGTTGCTAATTGCATGCAAACACTTTTCAATATAAGCTTCAGTGGTACAGTTGAACCAGAATGAATGTTTATCTTCTCAGAAACACTCCTGCAGAATCATTATAGTGGATCATGCTGCTAATGTAACGTGGGATACAACTCCTCTCATGGTGCTACAGACCTCCCTGTCTCATTCAGACTGATGTATTTTTATCCATAGAGAAAGGCCTATACTAGATTTATAGATGTATGATATATTTTTATACTGTGACTTAATTTGTCATTAATGAATTTTGTACACCACCATGTATTCATATGCACTTGTAATACAAAAAAAACACAAAAAAGTGGACATGCAGAGTTATACTCAGATAAGCCTATTTTCAAAACTAGAAGATGGTAAATGAAAAGGGGGCTTTTAATATAGTGTGAAGTGAAGAGCATGCTTGTTTCTAAGAGCCCTTTGAATACTGACAGACTAGGAAACATTGTAAAAAGAAAGACACCTGAACCTTACTGGGATTGCTGAAATTATATTTGTAGATAGTGAAATGTTTGGACTTGTGTGCTAAAACATTTAATGACACAGATTTTGAGTCAAAAATAGAAAAAATGCATTCCAGAATGAATTTGTGTATTTCATTTAAAGTTACTATCCTGTGATATGGGAAATTGAGTTGCTTATCATGTATATGTACTTTAAAATGTATTCACAAACTACTGTTGTATTTGTATAAAATATAGACAAAAGATTGCATATATATTTTTGTGTATAAGCTCTGTAAATTAGCTATCACATTATGAAGCTGCAGCAGAAATTCATTTTAAACATTCATATCCAAAGAAACAGACTATTTATTGTCCACATACCCTGATAAAAATATAACTTGCTGCTATTAAACAATAGTGCTGCAGCTTCTTGTGGCCTACAGTGTTATGTTTGCTGTACAGAAATATGTGAACTCCACAAAATATCAATAAAACTACAGAACGGTTTTAGTTATGTACAGAATATGTCTGAAATTACATTGTGGGTGCATTACAAAAAAGGCTGCTAATGTATTCTAACTTCCTAATTTGTGGATGCAATTAACTGGAAATCTTTGGCCTAAATTTGGACCTCCTGGGAATGCTGCCCCCCTCCAAAACTAAATGAAGATGTCAATAAAATGAAGTCTGTGGCAATAGTTTGCTTTCAGGATCCTTTAAGGGATTTAGGTACTGGTCAATCATTCTTCTCAAAAGAGACTTCCAGAGGAAGAGGCCATGGATGTGTACCATTTTATTTTCCGGCTATTTCCTCATTTTTATTATTTTGTATGCAAAGCTTTCTCATTTTTTAAACATTAACTAGAGCTCTTTTTTGTGCTGTTTTGGGACTTCTTACCAAAAGGCGATTCTGGAGCAGGGGGGTTCCAACTTGGTACCCATGGGCACCATGGTGCCCACTGACATCTTTCTTGGTGCCCACCAGGTACTTTTAGAAAGTGGCTGGGGATTTTGCCCAGCAGTGCTTCTGATTCACAATTGGAGATTTGATTGGCTGTGCAGATTTTTTTTTTTAAAAAAAAACATTGCTTTGACAGCAGCTGCCACTGCAGCAAAAGGTGATAAGCTGTAAGCAAGGAAATTCTTTTAAACAATATGCTTATTTTAAAAGGCATTCTGTTAAGCAAAGCTTCTATTTGAAATGTTGAAGAATTACTATTAGTTATGCTTAACTTCACTCCCTGACATTTTGTAGTTGCCTCCCCATGCAGCAGCCATTTCGTGGTTGAACCAACTGCCTTGTGTGTGTCAGAATTCCAAAGTTGCTTGCAGGCTTGACATATGTGAATATGGTCCTGTTACTCTCACTTCCAATCCTAACATGTTGTCTTTTCACGGCTTTCCTAATTGCGTTGAGCTACCCAGGCTAAAGGTAACTTAATTTTCCAACATTAATAGCAGCACTTTGATAGACCAAGATCTGAATCACAGTAACAATGAAAGAGGAACTCAGTGTATAATAAAATCGAAATCCAAAATGCTAGCAAATACCACATTCTATACACTATTATAAACTACATATATATCAAAGACAGTGTGACACATTTTGCATATT
Source organism: Lepidodactylus listeri (assembly GCA_029233225.1). Lineage (NCBI taxonomy): Eukaryota > Metazoa > Chordata > Lepidosauria > Squamata > Gekkonidae > Lepidodactylus > Lepidodactylus listeri. The sequence continues at coordinate 55,969,760 of JARCFY010000006.1, forward strand.
CTGTCTGTGGAATATATGTAGTTCTTTATAACTGTGTATACAGTGTGGTGCTATTTAGTATTTTGGATTTTGATTTATGGCTCAATATACGGAACTTCAATGTGTAGTAATTGTATATAAAGAATCAACAATAGCTGTTCTATGTTTCTTGCCAAAATATATTTGCAGTGGTCCTTGTTTACTATTTCTCTTGTTATTCTTTTTTCTACTCTAAATTATCTTTTTTTCTACTCTAAATTATCTAAGTGGCTTTCTCCCTCCAAAAAAGGAAAGGGTGTCAGATAAATGGTGGGTGGGGAACCTGATAGATTAAGGAAACATAGATTAAACATGCATTTGGGACCTTCTGGAGGGAAAGGCTACATCAAGCGGGATAACGCAGACCGGAGAAATAGCCTTGGGAGGGGGTTAAACAAGCTTTTTTCACCACTACTCTTTCACCAGATATAATCATTACACATTGAAGCTGCCTTACTGGGACTCTCTGGTCTATCAAAGTTAATATTGTCTACTCTAATAAGGCAGGAGTCTTCCAGGGTTTCAGGTAGAGGTTTTTCATATAATCTTTCATATTAATTGGAGATGCTGGGGATTGAATTTTGGATCAATGAGCCTTGTTTGCATCTAACATGTAGAAGAAGAAGAAGAGAAGAGATTGGATTTATAACCTGCCCTTCACTACCCAAGGGAGTCTCAGAATGACTTACAAACTCCTTTCCCTTCCCCTCCCCACAATAGACACCCTGTGAGGTGGGTGGGGCTGAAAGAGTTCTGACAGAAACTGCTGTTTTTCAAGAACAACTGTGCCAGAACTATGGCTTGCCCAAGGTCATTCAGCAGCTCCAAGTGGAGGCATGGGGAATCAAGCCCGGTTGTCCCAGATAAGAGTCCACGCACTTAACCACTACACCAAATCATAATCATAGAATCAATACATCTTGCAGAAGTGATCTATGAAGCAATAATTTTAGACAGGTTGAATGGACATAATAAAAGTAATATAATAGGTAAAAGAATGTAATTTAAATAGAATAAAAATTACACCTGCAGTGGTTTGCATACTTTGAGGAGAAGTTTCTGAGGAAAATGTGTACAGTGGGTTGCTAACAAGGCTGGAGAACAATGTCCTGTCCCTTTAACAGAGACTTAATGGGACGTTATTTATCAGGTGATGATGTTTACCTGCATGCCATGAAAAGCCTTAGTTGCCAGTTTCTACACATTAAGCCTTTATTAAAGGGCAGAACATTTTTCTCCAGACCTGTTAGCAATCCTATTTGTATACTGCAAAGAATTCTTGGACATGTTCCAAGATACCTTGAGAGGGTGTCACTTGCGTGTGCAAACTTTGTGTACTTGCCTGGTGTTCCCAGATTTAGATGTAGTGAAAAACCAGTAATGGTGGGTAAGTGGTTTTTCAGGGAAGCTTGTCGTCTATTACTGATCTGCTTCTACCTTGACAAATGCCTGCCATATTCTCAAGGAATCCTAGCACACAATTTAAAATTTGCTAATCTGTTAATAAATGGAAAAGCTATATGACATCAAATATCACTCATGGTATTTAGCGCAAGTGTTTTTTCATTCACAAACAGTTTAACTGACGGGATAAAATACATTTCCTCTGTGCCTACACCTTTTGTGGGTGCGCGGACTCTTTCATTCACACTAGTTATGCCCTTGATATATGCAGAAACTAATGGAACAAAAGGGAGGCTTTAGAGCAGGGGTGTCAAACATGTGGCCCAGGAGCCAGATCAGGCCCCCGGAGGGCTTCTATCAGGCCCACACTGGAACTGGCCATCTCCTGCTTCCAGTTCTGTTGCTGCTGCTGCATCATAGCTTGCTTTGCCAGACTCTCAATCGCTCAGCCATTTCATGTTTTCCCATGGGTCTTGGACTCAGAACTCTGAGCATGAGATTTCTGTGCTGAATGTCAATAAATCAAAAGTAGGCTTGCAGCTTACAGAGACACACTTGAACAGCATATTCAAGATTGCAACAGCACAGACATTTTGATGCAATTCAGAGCAAGAGGTGTCAGTTATCAGAGACTGTTAAATAAAGTATTGCAAGAGTGCTAATGTTTTAAGTATGTTTTTATTTTAAATTTAAAAAAATCTTTGTGTTTGTGTCCTTTATAAAGTTTATATCTCCGTGTCCTGGCATTACATTTTATGACACACATGGCCCGGCCCAACAAGGACTCATTTATGTCAGATCCGGCTCTCATAACAAATGAGTTCGACATCCTTGTCCTAAGGGATCATGGAATGCTTGAGGGAGAAAGCAAGAGGTGTCAGTTATCAGAGACTGTTAAATAAACACAATATTGCAAGAGTGCTAATGTTTTGAGCATGTTTTTGTTTTTAGTTAAAAAAGAAAAAAAACCTTTGTATTTGTGTCCTTTATAAAATTACCTGGCAATTTCTTTTAGACACACATGACCTGGCTCAACAAGGTCTTATTTATGTCAGATCCGGCCCTCAAAACAAATGAGTTGGACACCCCCGCTTTAGAGCTACATAAACTGTTACATTGTAGATTGCTGCTGTGCTTTATTTGTTGATCAAGTACCAGCATACACTCGGAATACCTTGTTGAAAACTTTTGAATAAACATTTGGTTAAATGCAGGGGAAGGATTGAAGGGGGGCTTTAATTGATTATGGAGCATGCACAAAACACTAATGACTGCACTCTTTCTGTGAATATATATATATGGGGGGATTGTCTTTCATCTTAGCCTTGGTTTTAAAAAAGATAAGAAACTTCCAAAAAAAATTCTTCCAAGCAATACAAGAGACCTGATCTATTTCTTCCTCAAATACTGGCAAGCTTTTCTTTTATGATCTTCAACTCCAAACTCAATGGAAGGGAGAGGGTTTGGGTGCTGGTGGGCAGAGGTGGAAGATGATAACCAAGATTGCCAAATGGAATATTGGTGACTGATTTTATGGAGTCCTGCACAGGAAACAAGTCTAAATATGATTCCTAATATCAAAGAAAAAGAATGCTGAAATATTAAAAGCCTAATTCTTTTCTTACAAAACTGTTGAAACTACAGCAGTTAGTTTTGGTTTACATAAATACTGGCATTTATACTAAGGGAAAGACAAGGTTGCCCCCTTGTGTAGATACATCATATTACTATTTATTTTATTTTAACACTATTAAGCATACATCAAGAACTAAAGTATGTTGTGCTAAATACCATAAATAAAATATTTCCAGTATCTGCTACAGAATTTTGAAAACCTTTCACTTGTCCTTGATTCTTCCACAATACAATAAAAGATTACCACTTCACGTGAAGAGTGTTTATATTTTTATAGTAACCTTTCCCATAACTGTAAGATCACAATACTCTTAACGATAATCCTATTCATTTATTTGGAATATTTATACCTTGACATATTATATGCATATTCTGACACCCGATACAGTGTTTTTTTTCCATCATAGATAATTTTCCATCATAGATAATTCCATCATGTTCTAGAGGCTAATCTAACGTTAGTATCTTGGAACTTGGAAATATATATCAAGTTATATTGTAGAACTGCTATCAAATAACTTTAATTTTTGTTCAGCCCACCCAATGTGTGTGTGTGTGTGTGTGTGTAGATAAAAATAATAAACCTATATCATAGTTAAATGTGCAGAAACAAGTATACTCTTCTTCCAGATATTGTGCTAGCAATACTCTTCTAATGGAACAGGTAGATTTGAGTTCCAGTAGCACCTTAACCTTTCAAGAGTCAGAAGGGAACTTTGACTCTTGAAAGCTTATACCCCCTCTTATTGGTCTATAAGGTGCTACTGGACTATTCTACTGCAGACTAAAGGTTACCCGCTGAAACTATTGGAGAGCCAGTTTGGTGTAGTGGTTAGGAGCACAGACTAATCTGGGAGAACCGGGTTTGATCCCCCACTCCTCCACATGCAGCTGCTGGTGTGGCCTTGGGTCAGTCATGGCTGTCTCAGAGCTGTTCTCTCAAGAGCAATTCTCAAAAGGGCTCTCAGCCCCATCTACCTCACAGGGTTTCTGTTGTGGAGATGAGAAAGGAAAGGACATTGTAAGCTGCTCTGAGATGCCTTCGGGTAGTGAAAGGTGGGGTATAAATCCAATCTCTTCTTCCTTTTATTTAATGATTTTAATGATTTTCTTTTATCCAATTACCTAAAAAATCAGTAGGCTGCTAAGACTTTGCTTTCCTGGCCAACTGTGATTAAATCCTTTTTTTCTAAAAAAATCACCACACTTCTAATTTGACTACACTCACATTTGTCTTGCATATAACCACACACGGAAAAATTGAAACTTGGGAAACTATCCAAATTCATTAAGCAAGCAGAGAAATTGACCCAATGAATAAACTGTCCATTCAATTATTCCATTAATTGAATTATTGCTGAGTTATTCTATACAAATCCTGCATTAGTCTTCCTTTCCCCGCCCGCTTGCCGGGCAAGCCAGCCAAGGGGAAGGAATGGGAAGGCATTTAAACATGCCTCCCCAATCTTTCCTCCCTTCTCAAGCTGGCTAATTTGTCTTCCCTTCAATAATGGGAGCGTGCAGCCACTGTGGCACATCTGCAGAGGGCAGGATCACTATACTCTATGGGGATCATTATACATATGCAGCCGTGAGCCAGCTGGAAAAGGAAGGAAAGATTGGGGAGGAATGTTTAATTGCCTCCCCATTTCTTCTCCAGCTGGCTTTCCCTGTCCCTTTTCTTACTGGGCTACCATCATGGGCCACCTAGAGAATGTAGGAAAGATCAGGGAGGCATGTTTAAATGCCTCCCTGTGCCTTCCCCAGCTTTCCCAATGCAGCAGACCAGCTGGGGTCGTGGAAAAGATCAGGAGGCATTTAACCAATCCTCCCCGGCAAGCCAGCTGGGAAAGGAAGCAGGGGGGGCATTTAAACATGCCTCCTGACCCTTTCCCAGCCCGCAGTGGGAGACTGGCTGGGGAAAGATGGTCCCCCCCTCTAGCCATTTAAACCTAACAACTGATAGACAAACCATCTGTCAGCATTTAGGTTTAAATAACCAATAGGTCTGGAATGATGAATGCACTTGAATAAAAGCTGAGTGAGATTGGCCTTTATTTGGGATCACCTTATCTGATTTGGCTGAATAAATACCCAGAAAATACTGATAAGGTATTTACTGGGTATTTATTCGGTTCATCTTAGCTGAATGTACATCCCTAGTTAATACAGGAGTGCAACTATGATATGTGGAAGTAAAGACAGTCAATGTGGATAAGTCTATATAACTGACCCACAAATGTTTTGAATAATCTTGAATATTTGCAGGCACTCTCACAAGCAGATCAAGGATTTTTTTAAAAAATCACTGAGGTAACAGACTGCCAACGGATAATGCCTAACAGAGTGAGAACCTCTGAGTGACAGGCTGAATGGAATTCTGTTGAGAGAGTCAGTTAAGGAATGGCGGTTGGGAACTGAGAGTTGAAGAAGAGACAGTTAAGCACTGACTGTGGATGAGGAAGGAGGCTAAGAGTCAGTGGATCACGGAAGATCCCCATTCAAGCCCAGTTATGAGGGGAAATAGCTTCTAGTAAAGAGAAGTTATCCCTGCCCAGTTAAGAAGGGAAATAGCTTCTAGAAAAGAAGTGTGATCCCTGGTCTGTATATAAAGAAGGTTTTTGGGGACTTGGTTGTATGTTCCTGCCTTCTGAATGTTACATGTCTGTGAAACTCAGAAACCTATGTTTGAGCGTTTAAACAGAAATTGAAAAGAAAGTCTCTCTCAAAGTTTTAAAGACCTTGTTGAATAGCATCAGGTGGATAGCCATGTTGTTCTGAAGCAGCAGAATAAAGTTTGAGTCCAGTGGCACCTTTAAGACCAGCAAAGTTTTATTCAAGGTATATGCTTTTGTGTGCAAGCACACATATTCAGTTACTGTATATATATAAAATAAAGCAACTGGGTGGAACAACCATAGACAGACAAGAAGAGAAAATGGGCTGCTCAGCAAGAAAGATGACAAGGGAAAATCCTGCGTGTGAGGGATGGGAGGAGGACAAGATCATCCTATAGACTCTCAAAACTTCCAGAAAAACTTGGACCCAATCAACCCCAGGACCAGGTTTACAAAATTAGAATATCTTAGCTGCTCAGGCTACCACATACAGTTTACCTGCGATTCTAGAAAAGCAGCCAGGAGACTGCTGAATCCTAGCATAGTTCCAAAATCTGAAACATTTTAAATTGCAGGATTACCAACTTCAACAAATAAATTTTAGAACTTGCAAAACAGCAAATACATCTGATCTGCATCAGAAGCATAGCAAGGGAAAGTTAAGCACAAAATCACCCAGCCTGGATTGAATCTTCAAAGTGGTAAAACTCTACATATGACAGGTGCAAACACAGTACCAAAACCTGTATTCAGGTATATTATAATTCCATAAAATATTAAGTTTAATGAACTCCCATCCTGCAACTATTTCAAACTTGTTAGGCCTGGACCCCCTCCTCCCTTGGAAGGATGAGCTTGGTACCTATAAACAGGTGACACAAGCAACCTTCCCTCTCTTAGCATCTCACAGGGTCACTCATTCAAGACTTTTCCCTGGTCTGAAAATAAGAAATCAAAATAGGTCCTACAGTCCCATGGAATGTGTACTGTCAAATATTGACCAGAGGCCTATCTGAAGAACTGATCCTAAAGGTGCAAAGGTCTGGTTTTTGGCAGTCCTCTTCCATCTTTAAATCCATCAGTTTCAAAGACTGATTTCTCAGAAAGGCAATAAATCTAACCAACTACCTACCTTGCCTGACCTTTCCCTACCATCCTAAGTAAATACTTAGTAGAAACCATTTTAATCTCATAATCCTTTGTGTGATAGTTGTCTTGTCCTAGCAATTAGAGTTCACCAAACATAATAGACATTTCATATAAATGTTACATTACACTTGCATTTCCTGGGAATGTTATGAAGCTTCTTTGTTCAGACAACATTGTTTCACTATAACCATTACAGCATTTTTCTACGAACAATCACATCATGCTCCAAGGGGTATAATCAGACACACTTTGTTCAGTAATGTGTGTGTGTATCTGGACATCCACTAACTTATACCCACAATTCAAAGGTTGGGTACCCTACTTGAAGTGAGATGCTGGTTCATTTCGGTCATCTTCCTCTTGGATCTTTGTTCCTTGGATAGGTAAATATAGTTCCATGCAATAAGTTCCCTTCTTTGTCTCTACGAAGCCACCACCTTTATTTTCTGAACTTGTGTGTTCATAGAGTGCTCTTCAATTAATAAATTTTGATTTTATTCTTTAATTCTATTTAATAAAAACCATTTCATTAATCATGGCCTAGTTCATTTTGAGAGTTCTACTGAGAGGGAAATCCCCATAACCATAGGTGGAGATCCTGCTTGATTACCCCCTCTCACATTGTTTTGGTTTCCTGGGTATTTCCCCAACAAACTCAGGAGACCCTCACAACCACTTAGGGCAGGGGTGGCCAACCTTGCTTAACGTAAGAGCCACATAGAATAAACGTCAGATGTCTGAGAGCCGCAAGACAGGAACAAATATCACACACACGTTTTTATTTTTTTTAATATGCAAATTTGCTTTTTATTAACATTAAATGGGACTGCCAAAAATAAAAACAAACGAGGAAAACTGGTTATTGATAATGATATTACTTGTTTGCTAATGATATTGAGAGAGAGAGAAAAAAAGAGAGAGATGGAAAGAAAGAATTAAAGAAGTGGAAAGAAAGAGAGAGAGAGAAACTAGGAAAGCAAATAGATGGGAGGGGAGAGGGAGGAGGGAAGGAAGGAAGGAAGGAAGGAAGGAAGGAAGGAAGGAAGGGAGAAAGAGAGAAAAAGCATGCCTCCCCTTTGTTTCCCCAGCCACCCTGCCAGGAGCCGCACAATATGTGTGAAAGAGCCGCATGTGGCTCCCGAGCCATAGGTTGGCCACCCCTGACTTAGGGTAACACACTAGCTATCCCAGAGCTGCTTCTACATAGAAATGATGATCTATGTTGCTCTCACTGTAGTGAAGCCTGAGGAATTCACAGTGACAACACAGCATCCACACGGAAATTTTCCCTGGCTTTCCTTGACAGCCCTGTGCAGCTGTGCAGCTTTTCCCTACTGCCACTGGATGGCTTTTTAAGGCTTTAAAAAATCAGTCTATTGCAATAAAATATACAGATAACTTTTAAGTACTGAGTTCTTATGGTTCTAGAGTTAGAAGGGATGTGCAGCCAAAACCTTTCCCCTTACATTTACTTTTTTAAAAAGATGCTTACTTTGCTGCAATAGACCATTATAATGCTATAGCAATATTGCTATTAATGTATTTTAAAAATTTCCCCAAAGCCCTCCAGTGGCAGAGGAAAAGGCCACCACAGAGAATGAGATAAGGTAAATGGCTCCAATGTGAGAGGGATCTGAAAAAAATGTGCACTTTTAGACCTATGCAGCATCCAAAGACACTTTGGCTGAGATCTTTCCCAAAAGATTGTATCAAACCAGGTTTGGTAAAGATTGCCACAAAGTGGGTGAAAACATGGAAACAGGGAATGGGATGATGCCATATGAATGCTTCTGAAAACAGAGCTGTAAGGATGCCAAAGCACAGCAAAACATCTGATATATTAAGTTTCCTGGGGGAGCAGACGATTGATTTTTAGATAACTATAAACTAACTGAGCTGTTTCCAACACTCTGCTGAATTTACAGTAGAATATTAAGCAGAGTTCTATCCTTCTATAGCCCAGGCTAGCTGGACCTCCTCAGATCTCAGAAGCTAATCAGATTCGGTCCTGGTTAGTCCTTGGATGGGAGACCATCAAGGAAGTCCAGGGCTACTATGCAGAGACAGAAAATGGCAAACCACCTCTGATAGTTTGTTGTCTGGAAACCCCTACAAAGTTGCCATAAGACAATGTTACAGACTGCACTTTTAAACGTTTAGAAGTGCTGTACAAACAACTAAAGGACTGTGAACAGTGTTCCCTCAAAGCTGAGTTAGTGTGAGCAGAGATAGACTTGAGAGCTGCATGCTGAGGATAAATTCAGTCAGATTTCTGCCTTGACTGAATTCAGTCTGATTTCAGCCATAGTTGAGAAGAGTCAAGTACTGACAATTTCAGACTTCAGCCCTGACTGAGAGCAGTTTAACACAGACAGGAGGACTGGAGAAAATTGGCAAGGATGAGTGGGCAGTTAGACAGAGACTCCCATTCAGGACAAGGAAAGGGGATAGATCTTCTACAGAGAGAATTTCCCTTCCCAGTCAAATAGGAAGTTAGCACTGAAGAGTACAGAGATCCCTGGTCTGGTGTGGTTAGAAATTACCTTTAGAAACCTTAACAGTCAGTTAAAAATTCAAGAGGTTTGGGTATTGAAAAGAGTGTACCAGCGTTCTGGAAACCAAAAGAGTTAGAGAATACTCAACAAAAGTGTACTGAAGTGTTTGGGGAAAACACTGGAACAAAAGCCTCACAACATAAAGATTTTAAGTAGCTCTGAATATCTTAAGAAACTCTCATTAGCCTGAAACATAAGAACTAACATATGTGCATATCCTGGTTTTACCTCAGAAATTTCAACCTCTGATTTCACCTGACCTTTCCCCTCTATGTTGAATAAAATATTTTATTAATTTGGAATATAAAAATTGAGTGCCATTTAAGTTGTATAAGTTAAAGGGGGCTCTCATTCCTTCTCTCAGGTTCCTGGGCTGAGCAAAATATTATACTATGATAGGGTGGAACACCCAGAATTCTACAGGAAAGAAGAAAACAGACAACTAAGACAGCTGAGCCACAAAAGGGAAAGAAAAATGGAGGGAAAATCTTGCCTCTGAGGGAGGGAAGTGGACAGGGGCATCATAGGCAGTTGCAACTTGATGGCACTTTCCTCCACCACCAAGTCTATTGAAGGCAATAGTCTTAAAGGGGTATTGGTGGTATCCCAAAAGGCTGGAGTAACAGGATAAGTAAGTCCAAATAGGTCGACACGTATTAGGGCCGTAATGTGCAAATGTGTCCTCTTGGTAGCATGGAACAAACACATGTATTTTGGATACTTCAATACTTGGAATCTTAGCATGCGCATACCATGTCCATATTCAGATCAAAAATTTTAAAAGCTGTGGGGAGAAAACTCTTACCGAATAATCAGAAGAGAAACCAAATTAATTTATGCAGTAGTAGGAATAAGGCTCGTTGTGGAAATAAATACAACGGGCTCTAGAAAGAGGCTCCGGGAGAGTGCCAAGGCCTTGGGCACTCAGCGTCAATTTGCTGTGGCAACCTCAGCAGGGTATAATGACACAGAGTCCACCATTTTCTCCAGAGGAACAGATCTCTGCTACCTGAAGAGCAGTTGTAATTCTGAGTGATCTCCAGCCCCCATCTGGAGGTTGGCTACAGTGATTCCCCAGGAGGAAATGGCTGGTTTGGAGGGTGAAGTCTATGGCATTGTACCTGTCTGAGGCCCCAACCCTCCTCAAACCTCACCGTCTCCAGGCTCCATCCCTCAAATCTCCAGGAATTCCCCACCTGGAGTTGGCAACCCTATCTCCTTCCAAGCCAATCTTCAACTTCACTCTTCAACTTTCCATCTCCCCCCCCCCCCCCGCAGCCTCCACTGTGCTCTGAAGCCCTGACTGCTATGTCACATTGGCTGTCATAGGGGGGCCATCTCAGCAGGGTATAAGGACACAGAGTCCACCATTTTCTCCACGGGAACTGATCAATGCCATCTGAAGAGCACTTGTAATTCTAAGTGCTCTCCAGCACTTGCCTGGAGATTGGCAACCATAGTTCCCCTGGAGAAGTAGTCTTTCTCTGTAGTGGGGACCAAAGCAGCTGACATCATTCTCCTTTGCACAACAACACTGTGAGGTAGGTTAGGCTTAAAGTCTGTGACTGGCCCCAAATCACCCATTCAGCAAGAACCTGGGTCTAGCAGATCCTGTTCTGAAGCACTGACAGCTGCGCCTAGGGTAGCCAATCTCTAGGTGGAGCCTGAAGATCACCAGGTATCACAACTGAACTCCAGACAACAGATCTCTCCCCCCCCCAGCCATTTCCTCCAGGGGAACTGATCTCTGTCATCTGGAGATCAATTGTAACAGCAGGAGATCTCCAGGTCCCACCTGGAGATGGCAACCCTATCTCCTTCCCAGCCAGTTATCAACCTACCTTTATTTCCCCCTCACTGTTCAGCTTTCCATCTCTCCCACCCACACCTGCAGCCTCTACCATGCTCTGAAGCCCTGACTGCCACATCACATTGGCTGTCGTGGGGGGGCATCTCAGCAGGGTTTAAGGACAGAGTCCACCATTTTCTCCAGGGGAACTGATTTCTGCCATCTGGAGAGCAATTGTAATTCCAAGTGATCTCCAGCACTCACCTGGAAATTGGCAACTCTTCTCCTCCACCCAGTGTCAGGTGGGTCTAACTGTCCCCTCAGTGGCCTGCTTCTGTCAGTAGAAAGACCATGGACTTTCAGCATAACCCCCTCCCCCGCCCACTGCCAGCTTGGCAACAAAGCTTGCTCTGATTAGGGAAATACCTGGAGATTGGGGGGGGGGGTGGATCCTGTGGAGGGCAGCATTGGGGGGGGGGGTGGAAGGACTCAGCAGGGTATAATGCCATAGGGTCTACCCTCCAGCCATTTTCTCCAGGGGAACTGATCTCTGTCATCTGGAGATCAAATGTAACAGCAAGAGATCTCCAGGTCCCACCTGGAGACTGGCAACCCTAGGGGGAAAGTCAGTCACACAGCAGGGGGGTGAAGAGAATGGTTTGATGGTCGCTGCCCCACATCATTAGCCAGCCAGCCATGGTGGAGCTAAGCTGGGCTGTGGTCAGACGTGCATTTTAATCTGCTATTGCCCCGCCTATAATTGATCCAGAGTATTTTATTACAGAGAATACTGATCAGACTCACCCCTTTTAGCACTCTTCAAAGCGCTTTTGTACCATTCTTGAGTGATCAGACGCATATCAGACCCTGCAGCCAAGGGGTGTTGCTGCCGGCCATTTTTAAAAATAATTTTTCCCTCAAGCATGCCCAGAAGTGCTGCTATGCCTTCTGGAATATGTAGTTCATGGGGCTGTTGGCCATTTTTTTAAAAAATTACTCTCTAGGTACCCCTTCCCCAAAGCACAGGAAAAAGCTGAAGTACAGGGGTGTTTTTATTTGAAAGTTTCTATGCAGAAAACAATGTTTAGAGTAGCCCCTGCGGGAGAGGGGGAGAGAGAGAGTGGTGTGAATAAGCAGTTGTGTTAGGGTTGCCAGCATCCAGGTGGGGCCTGGGGATCTCCCGCTTTTACAATTGATCTCCAGCTGACAGAGATCAGCTGCCCCGGAGAAAATGGCTGCTTTGAAGGGTTGACTCTATGGCATTGTACCATGCTGAGGCCCCTCCCCTCCCCAAACCCCACCATCTCCTGGTTCCACCCCCAAAGTCCCCAGGTAATTTCCAACCTGGACTTGGTAACCCTAAGTTGTGTGCACTTCACTAACTACTGAAAAAAATGGCGGCTGAAAAAAAAAGCCCTGTCAGAGCTGCCTGATTGACTGGGTGATCAGACAACAGGAAATCTGGTTTGAAACCAGCTCAGGCCAAAACAACTGCATTTTAACAGGTATCAAAATAAACACACAGTAAAGGGGGGGGGGGAACGGGACACAGACGACTGGGACACAACAGACAGATGTTGCTGTCTGATTGTGCACTTTAAATCCATCAGGGAACAGCAATAGCAACGGATCAAACTGGACTTCTGATCACAGCCCGGGAGAGAGCGCCGTTTTCAGTTTACTCTGACAGGAATGTCAGTGGGCGGGGGAGGGGGGTTATGCTGAAAGTCCATTGTGTTTTCACTGACAGAAGCAGTCCACTGAGGGGACAGTTAGACCGACCTGGCAGTGGGTGGAGGAGAAGAGTGGACCCAGCACCCAGTCCTTCCCCTTCACTGGCTCCCTCCAGACTGAGACCGAGACACTGGCCGGTGGCTCTGTGGGCGGGAATGAGGCAAATCAGGGAGAGAATGCAGCCAGTGGCCAGGGACCCCCTTTTGAATGGCAGTCCTTCCAGCCAACTGATTTTGGCACCCCATGGAATCTTGCCCTTGAAAACAACTTTATTTAATAAGAAAGATGGTAGAACAAAATGAAGGTTACAGAGTGGAAAAATTCAAAACAGGAAATAAAACACAAAAACCTGCCTGCCCAAAAGGGGAAATAAACATACGAGACTGTTCCTGAAGGGAAGGGGGGTTGACCTTGGCAGCAAAGAATCTGCTTTAGGAATTGAAACTGACCAGGTGGGAGAGGGAGCAAAGAGTTAAGACTGGAGAGATGAGGGGCCAACCATAAAACTAACAGGATAAGTCCAAAACCAGCTACAAAAATTGGAGCTGGGGGTAATTTTTATACCTTTTTGCCTGGGATGAGGAGGGGAAGGGGTGTTGGCACTGAAATGTGGGAATAATAAGGAAGTGGTCTTTAGAGGATGAGCCAGCTTGAAAAGAAGCCCTTTGTCTATGGGATAGGGAGGAGTCTTCCTTTTGTGCATGGGAAGAATAAAAAATGTTCCCTTAGGGAGGTTGGGAGGTTAGATCCATGGGCAAGTACTTATCATGATTGAGGATGCTACCCAAACTGGACCCAGAGAAGAATAAGTTAGTTTTAAAGGGTTCCAGAAAGGAATAACATGAGATCTTTGCATACCAGGGTGGATCTCAGTAGTGGTACCCCAGAATAAAATTACAGAGAAAAAGTGTGAAAGTGCTTCTAAGTGCAAACAAATAGCTTTAAAAAGAAAAAAAAATAAGTGCAAACAAATAGCTTTATAAAAAAAATAAAAATATAAAGAACCTACACTAGGCACTTGAGAACTAATTCCCTAAGTAACCACACGCGCACACACACACACCCCAAAAGGGCACACTTACAAAATGCAAGAGGGAGGAAATTGGGAAGTTTTAGGGAAGGGCATACAACCTGAAATCCTGGCTTGAGATCTGGAGAGGTCCAGAGGCTAACACAGCTGAAGTCCAAGAAACAGAGCAAGGAGGGAAAAAAGGAGCCCACAACACAGTTGCAGGGGAGTTCAGGTTGTAGGAAAACCTGGCACACTTTCCACTGACTTGAGATGGTCTTTTTATGGAGACGGGTCCCATAGCTAGACATGAGAAGCAACTTTCCCAGGAACATGACTGGTCCAAGATATGAAGCTTGAACTTGACTGGGCAGTTTGAAGGTAATGGCTGTAAACAATTGGTGGGAAGATTAGTAGGGAAATACCTTGCATTCCAAGATGGGGTGATCGTTGGACAGTTCTAGCATACTGAAAAAGAACTGGAAGTGAATGATGGGTTTAAGTGTCCTCCTGATGGCCCATCCTGGGTGTATTGGATGTTATGCTGCCTTTATCAATGGCTGGATTGGATTAGTGATACTGAAGGGTTGCCCAGCTGTCTATAGCTGGAAATGGCTCACATTGCCTTGATGAAGTATCCCTTGGAGCAAGGATATGATTGTATTAGGCATACCGTGGAGCATAGCACTGAAAGGGGTTTTTTTGTCCTTGAGAAACATATGTCACTAGAGCTGGGGGAGATTGCATTTAATGCCAGCACACACTTCCTCTCTCCTGGGCTTTCCTACAATTTTCATGTCATCATGGATGTAATCAGGTGCCTTTATGAGTCTCCCGAAGTTTCAGATCCCCTGGCACTTGGGCTCTTAAAGGGGTGCCTTTTAAAACAACTTAGTCCAAAATAAGAGGAGGACTCCACTAACCAATGGGGTCTTGACGGAAAAGGGGGTGAGGTCCTTACAAGGAAGGGCTGGAACCTTCAGTTGTTTAGATACTGACTAAATTGCTTATTGTTATGGAACTCTGGGTCTTCTTGGGATGAAATCAATGAGGTCCATCAGGGAGCATGGTTCCCGCATAAGACTTATAATAGCCTATAATTAGAAGTGAGCTTTTCCCTTTAAGAATGTGGGGCATCTTTGGAGTTAAGTTACTTCTAGTTAAATCTTTTTACTATATAGTCATCTACAGTGGAGTAAACCATTAAGACATCCCGATTCATCAGCTAGTGAGGACGTATTCCCCTTGCCCGTCTGAGAAACCTTTTTGGTGAGTGTTGACATAAACCTAGTTATGATTTTGTGTTTAAAATTGTTTAAAATTTAGAATACATTGTTGCTTACTTGTGGTTCTTTTGTAGGAGATCTTGTTACCTTTGAAGCTTCTGACCGTTGTGAGCTGCTTTTTGCAGACATAGTAGGTATATATGTATTTCAAGTTTCGTGGTGGTATGTAGTAAGGGTTGTATATGACTTTTGTATAATTGTTTTTGTATATTCGAGTTTCCTGTGAAAAAGGATACATGAAACGAAGTTTGTATCTAGAGTCTTCGTTTGGAAACTTTATTGCTGCATTTTATAGTGGAACTACACACAAGATACAGTTTGAAAGAAAGCTTTATTGCTGTAATTATATTGTCTGTTAATTACATTTACATTGTTAAGCACCACGAGTCTAATCGTTCTTTTTATGCTTTTGTTACACAGTTTATCTCTTCTGCTTTGTTACAAAAATCAAAGACATAAAAAGCCAAGATATGTATAAGCACTTAAAATGCTAATACATCAAAACATATCTAGCTCTAGGGATGCCAGCCTAAAAGTGGAACCTGGGGATCCCCTGGAATTACAGCTCATCTCCAGTCTACAGCGGTCAGTTCTCCTGGAGAAAATAGGTGCTTTGGAGGGTGGACTCTAGTGGCCTTGTACCCCACTGATGTCCCTGTCCTCCCCAGGTTCCATCCCCAAATGTCCAGGAGGTTCCCACCCTGGACCTGGCAACTCTACCCTCCCTCCCCCATTGGTGGCCACCCTATCTGGCTCATACCCCTGTTACCACAAAAAGTCAAAATCAGTGTACAACATTACACAGAGTTTTTTTATATAAAAAAAATCAGCTATGAAAGACAAAAGTTAAAAACAGGGAAAGAAGACACAGAAAGGTGACAATCTGCTGGTCAATGCAGCCTCTCCCTTTCCAGTAAAAGAGAACTGACTACAAACCCTCATAATTCTTTGATTCTAAGTCCTGATGTAACTGTAATGTTGGTAGAACAGAAGAACTTACATTTGCAATCTTAAGCATAGCCAGCATCTCATTTTAAAATAGCCACTCAGCCAATACACATGCAGTGCTGTACGCCAGAACTGGGAAGTGAGTATATGTTATACTAGTGTGCTACTGTTGTCTATAGTAAAGGTAAAGGTTTCCCTTGCTCGAAAGCTAGTTGAATACGACTCCAGGGAGCAGTGCTCATCTCCGTTTCCAAGCTGAAGAGCCAGCACTATCCGAGGACTTTTCCATGGTCATGTGGCTGGCATGACTAAACACCGAGGCACACAAGACGCTGTTACCTTCCTACCAAAGTGGTACCTGTTTATCTACTTCAATTTCTTGCTTTCAAACTGCTAGGTTGGCAGGAGCTGGGACCAGAGACAGGAGCTCACTCCATCATGCAGCACTCAGGTCTTGAACTGCCGAGCTACCAAACTTCCAGTCTGCAGCAGGGTGTCTTAACCTCTGAGCCACTGAGGCCCCACTTTACTTTACTGTTGTCTATACAGTGGCCTAATTCCAAGAACTAACACCAACAACTTCTTCCTGCCAGCATTACATTTAAATAAGGCCTAAAAGTTATGGTGTTGAGAGTGCTGTGGAAAGAAAACAAGTGTACATAGTTTAGTTTTATTAATATGGTCTTAAAACCAGCATACAATAAAAAAATAATATGAGAAAGAGGGAGAAAAACAGAGATAATATACAGAATAAAAATCTAAATTTAAAAACATTTAAGACTCCCGTAATTTAAGAATCAATGCACAGAACTCAGCAACTGAATGTGTAATCTCTGCATTCTTATCTGATAGAAGCCAGTGAAGCCTTGCTTTGTTTGTATTGATCTGCTCAGGTGTCCTATCGACTAATGGGGTAATAATTTTAAGACGAGCCTCTCTATAGAATGGGCAACTGAAAAACATATGCTCTACCAATTCAACCTCACATAAAGTGTATGAACATGGCCTTTCAGTGTAGGGTTTTTAAATTATACCTGCCTTGAATAATCACAGATGAAAGGGCAAAACAACTAGCTAGGGCAAATGCCCTTCTAGAGTTCTTTCTTTCCACTGAAGTCAAATATGTAGCCAGCAAAATGGTGCTTTTGATATTTAGCAACACTCCAAGTTTTGAAACCTTCAAGATACCAGATTGTTGCTCAATATTCTCAACTCTTTGTTTAATTAGCCCTTTGGCTTGTTCACATCCATAGGATAAAAGCAGCTGGGGTGAAAAACCAATTCTATGAATATGAAAGTAAACTGCCCTAATCCAGCTGGATTTGAAATCATCCTGGAATAACAGGGGAAGCAAGCCTTGTGGGTTTAAATTTCAGCCACATATAGACAGACAGAATACAAACCCTAGCTTCAAACCTAAGATTACCAGACTCTAATCGTATCCAAACATTGGATGCACAGTTAGGAACTTCCAGAACAGCTCTTAAACTTTGGATTGGACTCTTTCTTGCGATGCAAAGCATGAAGAAGGTGGTCCTAGGAATGTTCCATAGAGCAGTCGTGCCAATGTTTTGGCCTTAAATAACTTGAGGGCTGCAGGAACAAAGTGTCCACCATGACTTTAAAAAAAATTAAATATGGTATTTGCGGATCTTTCCCCTAGATCGGCAGCATATCAAGTGCACATATATGGTGGTAAATAAACAGCATGCATACATACCATACATATTTATATGTTGTTATTAGTGGTAATGTGTAGAGTTCCAGTGACTGTTTTGCATTTTTAAAAAGCCTGAACAATTCTCAGCCCTGACCTGGATAGCCCAGGCAAGCCTGATCTCATCAGATCTCAGAAGCTAAGCAGGGCTGACCCTGGCAAGTACTTGGAAGGGAGATCTCCAAGGAATACCAGGGCCAGGACACAGAGGCAGGCAATAATAAGCCATCTCTCTGAAATGTCCAAGCCCCACTATGGGTCAGCAGAAGTCAACCATGACTTCCTGGCGCACGCACACACACACACACACCAAAATAAAGTCTGAACAATTCTGGATAATTATATATTTTCAGGTAGATTTCAGAGAAGAAAGAGTTGTTACTATACATAAGTAAATAATGTCAAGAGACATACAGAAAAAGGAATGCAAGGAAACCACTGGACTTAAAACCTTACTATTGTATCACAAAACTTAGCATTTGGTACTTTTAGTCATAATATGTTAAAAGGATAGAATGTTGCCTAACTGGGTTTAATAAAGAACAGACTCACAGTTAATAGGCCCACTTAAGTCAGTTTGCTTTATATTCTACACCTGAGATTACATTCCATCAAAACACCATAGGAATGTAGGCAGGGTCATAGCATAGCATAGAGCAACTTGGAAAGCAATCTTCAGCAGGTCTACTCAGAATCCTACATAAGTATATTGAATGGTGCTTACACTCAAAGAAGTGTTCTTAGGATGGCCCAGTGTGATACTGTGAGCACCTATGGAAGAGATTTACTAAAATTATCTAACCAATACATTTTTTATCCCATCCTTCCTCCTAAGACCTCAAAACAGCATACATGGTTCTCCTTTATTTTATCTTCACAACAACCCTGTGAGGTAGGCTGGACTTGCAGAGAGTGACTGCCCCTAGCTAAGGCAAAACAAATGTTCATTATCAAAGCTAGAGAATAATTTGAAAACTCATCTCTGTGAATAAAAAAATTCCACCAGGCACCAAACCTGGCTTTTTATCCACAGTCATAATGGCTAGATCCTTGCTTTTTTTCTGTGCACACAACAGATTTCATGTTCATCTAAACTGGGTTCATATAAATATATTCCTATGTAGAAGATTTTTACCTCACCAGTCATATAAGGAGCTCATTATGGCAATAACAACCCTAGACAATCAGTCAGGCTGAGAGTGCCTGGCCAACATCACCCAGTGATCTTCATGACTGAGTGGTGATTAAATTCATGCTTGGTCCAACAGTGTAATCACTATACTGTTCTGTACATATGGAATGAATTGTCTTGATTATAATCAGCTGATCTTAGAAAACACAAAGTACTATACGGTCTCCTCACGTAATTGCACTTCAAGACCATCATCTGAAGATAACTTGATCCTGTGAAATGCACTACTAGCTTGCAGTGTAAATGGCAACCATGTCCTGGCCAAGTCTATGTAACTGCTATGAAACACAATGCATGCTGAACCCTGACAAAAAAAATCCTATAAAAGTTCTACGAGGTATCATTGTGCAATAATTGCAAAACTTCACTTAAACAGGGGTATTCTTTATACAGATAATTTTTGTAGGTAGTTTGAAGAAAAGTTTGTAAAAGCTTTGCCCAATTGTATTACATAAAGCAAGAGATAATGTTTGTTGTTTAAGGTTGTTGTAGGTTTTCCACTTTTTTTCCAACAGAGCTCTTGAGTTACTGTATGACAGGCAGAAATTCATCAGGTATGGAACATGGAGATACAGTGCTGAAGAAAGCTGTGGCTACAAAATTTCTGCGTGTTAGACAGCTATTAAATGCGGGGGAGAATGGTTCCTAAAATGACAATCCTGTATCTCTCAGGTGTACTTACTTGGTGACTTTATACGCAAGTAAAAACTAAGGCCTATTGTACAACAAAGGGTTAATATTTTAATTCCCAATTATCCTGAAAACATTGACATGTAATTTACATCCATGTAAGGCTGTTACTCTGAATGTACTTCCTAGGGACTAAGTCCCATTGAATTCAGTGGTGCTTACTTTTGAGTATTAGGACATGCTGTAAGTCTTTTTAGGACTGAGACTGTAATTTGAATTCTCTATATAGCCCCAGGTTAGGAAAATCCCTATTAAAATTGCTCTCATCTGAAAATAGATGCAGATATTTATGAGACAGGAACTGGAGTTTAAACTTCCCCAGTAACTCCTTAATATTTTTCTATTTACCAATTCTAACTTTATCTTTAGAAAGGCATGCCATCTCCTCTTCCTCTTAGTCGTCTTCTTCATTTGGAATTTTCTCCATCTTTGAATATGCGACCCTGTAGCAGTCCCTTGGTGCTGCCTGCCAAAAGTGGAAAGCTCTTGGTAGGGGAAAATCCCCCCAAACTGCATCGCCTGCCCCCTCGCCTGGCTTGGTGTTCCATAGACTGGCATCATTTGTGTCTGCTGCATCCCCTAGGCTCTGGTGGCTTTGGTTCGGTCTACAAGGGTACTTACCATGGAGCTACAGTGGCTGTAAAGCAGGTGAAGAAATGCAGTAAGAACAGTTTAGCATCACGGCAGAGCTTCTGGGCAGAACTAAATGTAGCACTCCTTGATCATCAAAATGTGGTGCGTGTAATAGCTGCTAGCACATGCTCTCCTGCTGGGCAGGACAGTTTGGGGACCATAATAATGGAATATGTAGGTAACAGCACTCTGCATCATGTTATCTATGGGACTAACTGGGTAACAGCAAAAAGCAAGGATGATGGCCTTGGATGTGGCCGAGAGTCTTTAAGCTTAACTCAGTCTCTACACTACTCCTGTGACATTGTGGCAGGTCTAGTCTTTCTCCATTCACAGTTAATTGTGCATTTGGATTTAAAACCTGCTAACATATTCATCACTGAACAAAACATTTGCAAGATTGGAGACTTTGGATGTTCCCAAAAGCTAGAGGGCATTGCAACCTCAGGCCCACAGCTGTATCATCAAGGGGGGACATATACCCATCGAGCTCCTGAACTCCTTAAAGGGGAAAAAGTGACCTCCAAAGCAGATATTTACTCTTTTGCTATTACTCTCTGGCAAATGGTTACACAGGAAGAGCCTTATCTGGGTGAGCACCAGTATGTACTCTACTCTGTGGTGGCTTATAACCTGCGCCCCTCTCTGACTGCACCTGTGTTTAGAGACTCAGCCATCGGACAAAAACTTGAGACTATAATTGGAAATTGTTGGAGAGCTGATATAGCAGAGCGTCCTAGCGCTGATCATCTTCTGCACAATCTTCTTTCTTTATCATTAACAGTGTAAAAGTCTTTATCACCTTGCCTTAAATCTCTCTACAGTTTTATTGTTGTTAACTCTTGGCAAATTAGTGAGTGTTACTGCTCTAGCTTGGATAAGTGCATAAAGGGAGCTTCAAAAAAGGATGTTACAAGTGATCAAATATTCTATAAATAAAGTTATTCCCAGATAATTAGAAATAGTGTTGTGCTCAGGAGAATGTTATCAACTGGTTATGAATCCCAAAGGTGCAATCCTAAGGACACTTTTCAGGGCCTAAACACTATTGAATAGCATAGAACTTCTGACTAGACCTCCTGAGGATTGTTCATGAAGTCAAGAAGACCTGTAGTATTCAAGTTTATTTATTTGTTTATAATATCTTTCTTTAAATAAGCCACATGGGTATTTCTTTTCTTTAGGTTGATTTTCCCCAACCTAGCTTCTGAAATTTGGGCTTTAATACTATGAAATTTACCTGGGAGCTCAATTACAAAGGAACTGGAAAAACTAATGTAGAAGTAGGGTGCACAACCATAATGTGAGTTGTAAAGAAATGTGTGTCATACTGTTTGTCCTGAACAAATGTATGAAGTGCATGTGACTAAAGAAGGGATGTAACTAGAAGCATATTTGTTTCATTGCTGAAGATTACATTGGTGGTCCTTAGTAAGTGAATTGTACTAGAAATCATTTCAACTCATGTTCTAAATGTTCTGGTGAACATCTTTGCTTCAAGAACAGGCACTGCAAACACTGTGTAGGGATGTGTGCACATGCATTATACACAGGTTTTTGCAAACTGTCAAGGAACATATTTATACATTTAAAAAAACAGGGTAGTGATTGATTATTTTGTCTGCCTCAATCAGTATGCCCTGGGAGCCCTGCATGATATGCCATGGATGTAGTTGTCTACTCATCTAGTAGCATCAGTATTTAACTCTCCCATGGAGGTCATTGGAACAACTCAGATTCATTGTCACTTTTCATGGTATCTCTTACTGTATTTGTTCCATATCAGATGAGTGATTATAATATTCCTTCTACTATGTGAGGAGACATAGAAATAAGGCATTTATTTGGCTGTGCAGCTCAAAACATAACAAATGCTAACTGGGTGAATTAATAGAACAAATTTTGAGTCTAGTGGAATTAATAACTTCATTTTTTTAAATGTGGATGGTAGGATAAAACCCATTATTCATTAGATTATCATGTAGTCATGAGCTCTAGTAAAGAGAGACAGTAGTTTAGACTACTTTCACATCTGTTATCCCTGTGTGAATAAGAAACATTTGAAAGTGATAAAATCAGGAGATCTGCTATGTTTGGAAAACATAATGGATCAAGAATGTATTCTATGCACCTTTTGGTTCCCAATCCTACTAGATTTCTGATTAGATATGAATAAAATCTAGCTACTAGATTGTAACAAACTAGGAATAAGGCCCGTTGTGGAAATAAATACAACAGGCTCTAGAAAGAGGCTCCGGGAGAGTGCCAATGCCTTGGGCAGTGATCGTCAATTTGCTGTGGCAACCTCAGCAGGGTATAATGACACAGAGTCTACCATTTTCTCCAGAGGAATGGATCTCTGGTACCTGAAGAGTAGTTGCAATTCTAAGTGTTCAAACCTCACCATCTCCAGGCGCCATCCCTCAAATCTCCAGGAATGTCCCACCTGGAGTTAGCAACCCTATCTCCTTCCCAGTTACGCATCAACCTACCTTTATTCCCCCCCGTTCAGCTTTCCATCTCTCCCCCCCCACCACTACCTGCAGCCTCTATCATGCTCTGAAGCCCTGACTGCCATGTCACATTGGCTGTCATAGGGTATCAGGACACAATGAGTTTTCTCCCGAAGGCCAAAATAGTGAAAAGGGCCTTTTGCTGACAGAACTAAGCTTGGTTGACCAGCAACAGGCACTGAGGGGAAAGTAGGGTTCCCAGCTCTGAGTAGGGAAATACCTGGAAATTTGGGGGGAGGATCCTGTGGAGGGCAGCATTGGGGGTAGAGGCAGAAGGACTCAGCAGGAATTTCCCAACCCGGAGCTGGCAACCTTGGTCAGGACTGGCCCCAATGAGTTCTCATTATTCCTGTATACTAATGGTTATTATATAGGTTCTCGTTCTATTATTTATATTGTTACATAAAGTTTGTTCAGGATTTGCACACAGCTTTCTGTTGTCTTGTTCACTGTGATCTGAGCTGTGGTTCTCTATATAGACTTAAGCGCCAGGAAAGGCAGGATAGAAATCCTTAAACATGCAGAAGCCAGTAAGACAACATTATAGCCTTCCAGCCATGATTCCCTGGTGCTGACCTGAAAATCACAATTATTTAACAAAATAATGTCAAGGGACCCCTGCGTGAAACTGCTTAATTAGAATTTATCAGGACACGTGTTTGCATTCACATTTATTTGAACTGAAATGAAGATTTTCTTACTTGCTACAGATGTATGATCCCCTTTGACTTCAGTTTACAATTTTGTTCTATGTCTGTGTGTGTGTGTATGAATATGAAATTTCCTTCAAGCAGGCTGGGGGAGTAGCCCTTGTTCCAGTGATCCAGAATCAATACTTATGGGGAGATGGGTTCCAGGATCACCACATAGATATTGATTCTGAACCACTGGAACAAGGGCTACTCCCTTAGCCTCCCCAAAGCTTGAAGGAAATTTCTCACGCCCCCATGGATGAGAGAACTCAAGCTTCTGCTCCCCGATATAGGGGAAGGTGTATGCTGGTAATTGGAGATTCCCTACTGAGAGGGGTAGAGGCTAAAGTGTGTCAACCAGATTTCTCATCTCAAGAGGTATGCTGTCTACCATGTGCACACATCCAGGATGTGACAGAAAGGGTATGAAGACTCATCAAGACCAGAGTATTATCCCTTCTTGCTCATCCATGTGGGAACAAATGATACTGCCTGGCACAGCTAAGAACATATTAAGAGAGACTATGTGGCTCTGGGTAAAAAGGTGAAGAACCTGGGGAGCAAAGGTTGTGTTTCTGTCAGTTCTTCCCACTGAAAGCCGTAACTTAGGAAAGGAAAGAAGAATACTGCAAATAAATGACTGGCTACGTGTCATCAGGAAAAGTCTGGTTTTCCTCAGATAAAGTGGAATTAATTTCTATCCTTCTTTCAGCAGCAAAAATCACTACAGCATTACGATGGAAATCTAACACTTATCCAGATATACCTTTATAGCATAAAAAACTCTGGGAATATTACATCTTAGCAAAAATAACACACAATGGCCCCGTCCACACGAGCAAGATAAGCCAGACGGGAAGTGACTCAAATTTGAGCCGGTGCAATTTGCACCGCTTTTGCAGGATCACACAGGTCCATGGACCTGTGAGGGCGAACTGTTGCTGCGTGATCACACGCAGCCGTGGGCGAGTTGGGGTTTTTTTTCCGGCTGTTTTCAGTGCGCTTATCTGCTTCTACAAGGGATCGATGACTTGCCTGTCCACCCTTGGGATCATCCAATGATGTGCATACTGGGATGGGAGGGGGAAAAAACCCCAAAAAGCCCGCTCCCCAATGCCACTTGTTTGCTCTGGTGTGATCACACCAGGAAAGGTCAGTTCTGGGCCGTCGCAAACCATTTGAGACTGCCCTTTCACTGGTAGCTAAATAAGTCGATTCCCCACCGGCTCAAAGTGGTTTGCGACACTTTGACACCAGTTGCAGGATGCTTCCCAGATGTGCTTGTGTGATCACGCCACTTTGAGCCGGCGGGGAATCGTCCTTCTTGTGTCGCAAATGGGTGCGTGTGATCACGCCCAATCTTTCTCAATATGAATCTGGTCAAAACCAATTTACCTTCATTACAATTTGGTTCCCTATTTTAGAGTATTTGATTCAACAAAAAGAAATACCAAATATAGTTAATGATCTCCAGTTATGGTAGTAATATCTTGAATAATAGATTTGGATAGACAAATTGTAATCTTGTATTTGTATATTTAATATTTTGATATCTGATAGAAAAATCCTGTTGTGAAATCTTATACTTCTCCTACATGAATTGTTTATTGAATATGTGTTTATACAGTCAATTAATAAAGAAAAACGTTTATTAAAAAAAGGAAAGGTTTGGGTTTTTGGACCATGGCTCACACTTTCGAGATAAAGCACTTCTACTTGAGAGAGGGTTTGTACCTCAAAATAATAGGAAAAATGTGTTTGGTAAGAGCCTTGCAAACCTGATAAGGAGGGCTTTAAACTAAATCCTATGGGGAAGCAAGACAGAAATTCAAAGCTTAGTATGATGCCAACAACTGGAGATAAGAACACTAAAGATTTGCGAGGAGTGCCACATAGGCTAGGAAATATTAATTTGCCCATAAGTACAGAATCGAAAACCGCAGGGTGCATAAACCATGGATTCCGATGTCTCTACATTAATGCACAGAGTATGGGAAACAAGCAGGAGGAACTTGGAAGTCCTAATACAGGAAGAGGACTATGAACTCCTCTATTACTGATACTTGGTGGGATGACACTCACAATTGGAATATTAGGACTGAGGGGTTCAACTTGGTTAAAAGAGAAGGGGGAGGAGTAGCATTATATGTAAAGGAGGTATATACTTGTGATAAAATACGTGAATCTGATATGGAAGTTCAGTTGAGAGTCTCTGGGTAAAAATAAAAGGAGTAAGAAATAATACTGATATTGTAGTGGGGGTCTGCTACAGACCACCAAGCCAGACAGAGGACTTGGATGAGACACACCCACAACAGATTACAAAGTTCTCAAAGAGATGGAACATAGTGGTCATGGGAGATTTCAATTACCCAGGTATTTGTTGCAAGTCCAACTGTGCTAAAAATGAAAGGTCCAATAAATTCGTGACTTGTCTTGCTGGCAACTTCATTTTCCAGAAAGTGGAGAGGAAAACAAGGGAAATCTGCTATCTTGGACTTGATTCTCACCAACAGGGAAGAACTGGTTGACGAGTTGAAAGTAGTGGCCACCCTGGGTAGTAGTGACCAGTGTTCCCTCTAAACTGAGTCAGTGTGAGGTAGCTCACAGTTTTTTAGCCTCCAGCTCACACATTTTTGTCTTAGTTCAGGAAGGATGGCTCCAGAGCAAACCAGTTTATGCGGTGGCCAAATCATTCACTCACAACTTTAATGCCAGTAACTCACAAAGTAGATTTTTTGCTCACAAGACTCCACAGCTTAGAGGGAGCATTGGTACTGACCATGTAATTCTGGAATATATAGTCTTAGGGAAGGGGAAAGCTGTATGTAGTCACCAATGATCTTCCACTTCAGATTACACTTTGAGGCTCCCTTAGGTTGAAAAGGGAAATGTGGAGGAAAATGTATGTCCTTGAGTGTCAAGTGTAGTTTAGCCCTAATTTCCTAGATATAATTTAGGGATCCATTGGTAACTGAATTGGATCAGTGCAAATCGAAGAATGCTAGAATGCAGAACACTCAAGAATCAGATCTGGGCTGTAATCCTATGTACATTTACCTGCAAATAAGTCCCTCTGAATTTAGAAGGAGTTACTTCTCATTAAACACATACATGATTATGATATAAAAACTGACACAATTCATATGCTGAGATTTTTGGAACTGCTTCACTCTACATTGGCCTGGCTGTCTGTAGTAGCTTGCCAAGCATAAGGATCACCCATTAAGGGAGGATGTATATAGTTAAATATGTTCCTCTGTATGAGTTCTACTTTAAGAGATTCTCATTATGTTGCAGGTACAATTAAAATTCAGGCAGACCTCTTCAAAATAGATTCTTGTTTCATGTACCAAATAATGTAAAAAATTATTCCTGGTATTACTAGTTTCTTTTAAAAACTTACTGAGGGACACAGTTCATCAAATGAATTAGTCTGATTCAGAGCTGGTGCTGATAGGCTTAGGTGTCAAAAGTTGCTGCAGAGAAACAATCTGTGGCACTGGCTACTTCTAATGAAGACTAAAGTTTAATGGCAGCACATCTTTTAAGACTGGTGGAGAGACAGGAACACCTGGTATTCTACTTTTCACACTTGCAGTAGTTTGGGGTATTTGGGGCTATGTTTTCTTTTCAAGCATCCAGTTGAGGCTGCGGAGGGAAAAACTAGTTTCACTAACTGTCCCAGAGACTGTAAAATAGCACAGGTAGAGGGAAGGGTTCAAGAAGAGATTAGTACAATCAATACAAGCAGCTTGTACTTAGTGGCCTCTCAATTTCCAAAAGACATCTTTGCTGATGGCCTTCAAAGAAGTCTATAAAATGGAACTTGGGACTCATGGGGGGCAGCAGTGTAGTAATGCCAAACTTTGCTTGTAACCTGTTTACAGAAGTTGATATAAGTGTTTCTTTTTACAGTTTTAAAGTGTATACTCTTACCCACAATCAGTCCCACATTTCTGAAAGGCAGATTTATGAATTTTCCAAATAAATATCTTAAAACACTTTTACACAAATAGCCATATTTAGAGTACAATCCAGAAGTTATAGTACCCAAAGTGGCCAGGCAATCCGGAATGGGAAGTAATGTGTAGTTTGCCATCTGGATTCTTTTATATCTGTTACACTAGTACTGTTTATATCTTTTATCTCTATGGTTTTATGTTTTTATCTATTGTTGTACATCACCCAGAGTCATGCAGTAACAGAGATTGTGTGATTAAGATATTTAATAAATAATAAAATAAGAAATAATACTTCAGTCATTGTATTGCCTGCATCCTCCCCAGTGCCCCACAGTCTGTATTCCCTTCTTTACTTTTAGACATAAATCAGATAAAATGCTAGGCACATATCAAATGGTGTAAATGAAGCAAGAATATACCTGACTATGAACCGGGTATGTCTAGTTCAAACACAGCCGGCGTCTTAGTGTGTAGCAAGGAAGGGGTGTTAATAACACTGAGGTTATTCTACAGGACTGTTGTAATTTGCAGCTACAGTTTACAGAATAATGTACCTTCAATAATAGATTAAAACTATAAACCTGATCTAACGCATGTTTATCCAGAAGTCTCGCTAAATCCAGGAGCACAACTCCCAAACAAGAATACATAGAGTTGCAACCTAAAACGTACATACTTAGCAGTGAGCTTCCAAATAAAGCAGATAAAGCAAATAAAGGTCCGTTAGTCCCTTCACTACCTCCACTCCCGGCAGCTCGGTAAATACATTTTTGAAAAAGACCGATAGAAGGGGCAGTGTCTTACACTGCCAGCTGCTTCCTGCGCGAAGTTTTTTCTACGCTGTCTTAGCCAATCAGCCAATCAGCCAGCCAACTCCTGCCTCTTTCCCGGCCTCCCTACTAATCAGTTCCGGGGCGAAGGGGAAAGAGGCGGGTGTTTCGTGGTGGGCCTATATAATGTGTGGTCTCCGCCGCTCCTCCCTCTTTCTCTGCATACGCTCGTGTCCGGGAGTTGTCGCGCTCTCCTGACTCACCGCTGTTTCTTGGGCCTCGGTAGCTCCGGCCAGGAATAAGTCGGTCAGGAAGGCTTCAAGTCGGCCATGGTGAGGACTTAGGGAGAAGTGAGAGAGTCGGCGATGCCGGCAGCGCGGCAGAAATTCTGTTTAACTGCCGTAGCGCGTGGGCCGCACCCCCCCCCCCCGCGCACATGGCCTTGCGCCGCTCGCGAGAGCAGGGCTGTTCTCTCCGTCGCGCGCGGTCTCTTCGTCGTGTCCCCGGCCCCGTTGTCTTTCGTGGCTTAGGAGCGGAAGCTGTCCGCCTCGCGGGCAAGTGGAGAGCGAGCGACGGCTGAGCGGGTGGTGCAGTCTCTTGTCTTCACTTTTCATACAGTGTGGGGTAGTTGTTTTGATGTTCCTTTTGCAGCACGGTCGGTCACTCGGGTGGCCAAGGTTTGTAAAGCTGGGCACGTTTCAACGAAGTGGAATTTTAAGGCTGAGTTAAGCGTGCCTTAGGTTGGACTGCGCAGGTATGGGGAAACGTGGGGCCCTGTTTTGGGTTGCTGGCTCTTTACACTCGCGTGTGTATTAAAATGGGGGTTACATCTGAGACCGAAACATTTAAGTGCCAGTCTTTAAAGATACTCAGTCTTATTGGAAGTGCTCTAGTTTCAGTAAGTTTGTAAAGAGGAAAGGAGTTCTCTCATGTTACGTGTGTATACGAGAGTATTTTGAATGCTCAGGTTTGATCTCTTTAATTGTGAAGAGGATGTGAGAGGCA
The DNA here is from genome assembly GCA_029233225.1 of Lepidodactylus listeri. Taxonomy (NCBI): domain Eukaryota; kingdom Metazoa; phylum Chordata; class Lepidosauria; order Squamata; family Gekkonidae; genus Lepidodactylus; species Lepidodactylus listeri. The sequence goes on from JARCFY010000006.1 coordinate 55,999,082, forward strand.
AAGATCTGTGCTTGATCTAGGACTGGGTGACTGATCGATAAGTGAGGCTTTTTAAATAAACTCAAGCTATGTTTATTTTGAGCAGCGTTATATTTCTTTCCTAAAAGTGGGCTAATTTCACATAAGATACCTTGGGGTGTAAAACTGAAAAATATGATCCCTTTCCTTCTTTAAAACTATCTGTGTGCTAGAGCTCCGCCAACCATCTGTTTTGCAGAATATGTTGTTTTAATATTAGTGTTAACTATTCCCCTGAGCCCCATCATCTCCACTTTCCCTGGCAACAAGAGTCGGCTAGTTGCTGTAGACATTGATCTAAAAGACAGGAAATGAGCAGCTCTTTCCTCTAACTTCTGCAAAAGTTTGTTGCTAAGGGGGAGAGATATGACCTTTAGCTGTTGTTTGCTTTCAGCATTGGGGCGACCTCCAGATTTTCCACATTTGTCACCCTGTTAAATGTTTGCTTTATATAGAGCTTTGACAGATATTTGGATTGCAAGCTCATCTTTGCAATCTGTTTTGTTTCAGGCATTTAAAGATACTGGCAAGGCACCTGTAGAACAGGAAGTAGCAATTCACCGAATCAGAATTACTTTGACAAGTCGTAATGTGAAATCACTTGAGAAAGGTAAGTAGCTAAATATTCTGAAAACTGACTGTTGACCAAAGGCCAACTAGGCCACTCTGCACACATTAGAAGAAGAAAAGTAACTCCTAGTCTGTATTCTAGGGTGACTGTCTCCACAGTAATACTATAATATCAGGATAATATCCAAGAAAGGCGCTACCAGTAAAAAGATTTTCCTAGTTACACTAAATAAAAATTGTACTTGACAGTGATAAGTATACAGAGTGAAACTCTTTATGCATATATTGTTGGCTATGAGGAAAACAATTGTTAACTGAATTGCTGTGATTATTTTATACGCTATTCTGAGCCAACAGTAGTTACTGAATGCTTATTGCACTGAACATTAAACTCCTAAAAATTTGTCATTGTTTCTTAGTCTGTGCAGATCTGATCAGAGGTGCAAAAGAAAAAAACCTAAAAGTGAAAGGACCGGTTCGCATGCCTACCAAGGTATATAATTATGGATTCTGAAAATAATTCCAATGCTGTTCATAATAATAATGGTAACGGATGATAGTGATACCTCATATTGGAAAGGGAGCAGGATTGGCCTTGTTTAGGGTAGCATCTCTTTTGGAGAAAGTAATTAGGGTGGGCATTGGTGCAACTGCGATGGACAGAAGGACTTTACAACCTCCTCCCCCCCAAAAAAAATTATTTTAAAGCATTATTAAAAATTTTATAAGTGGTTGAGGATACAAAATGATGTTGGAATAAGAAGTCACATGCAGTGATATGGACACCTAGGTGCCTTTGAGATTTGCACAAGTTCATATACTTCAGGGGGCTGGCAGAGTTACTGGCAATGCAAAACAAGTGGGATTGCTGTAAACTAATTTTACAGCAGAAATACTTGCTGAGACAACGTTTGCTTTTTGATGAGCTTAGATGGAGTAAGTCTCCATATGGTTACACTGCTAGTCATTCCCACCTGGTTCCTCTGTAAAAAGGCCATATTTACCTAACATTGTATTAAACATAAGTGCACACAGCTGCTTAGTTCTCCAAACTTTGAAGTTCATAGCATGATGGATACATACTTGAAAAATTTATGGGAAAATGCATTTGATGAGAGGCTTCACTTTCCATATGGCTCATAAAATTCTAATTGAAATACACTTATGGATTTGCTGTTTGTTTACATTTTAGACTCTGCGAATCACTACACGAAAAACACCATGTGGTGAAGGTTCCAAGACTTGGGATCGTTTCCAGATGCGTATTCATAAGCGTCTTATTGATTTGCACAGTCCGTCTGAGATTGTCAAGCAGATAACTTCTATCAGTATTGAGCCTGGTGTAGAAGTTGAAGTTACTATTGCTGATGCCTAAATGATTGTCATCTGTTTCAATAAAAGTTAAACTTTTACTTGCCTTTAATTAGTTTCTTGGCTTTAATTATGAAGAACCGCAAATTTAATAGGACACTTGTAAATAGTTTTACATAAAACTTGTGTGAATATTTTAAAATCATTCTGTAAATTATGTGAACGGGGCAAACTGATGTGAATTGACTAGGTAGGAATTACCCATAGAGCATTTATATATAATCTTAGAACCAAGTATTTGTTCAAGACCATTAAATCTAGCTGATTCAGGAATTGCATTCTCCCAAGTTGTAGTCTAATATTCACTGGAATATTGGCTGAAATCTGCTAAGTCGTACAGTGTGAGTTCTTCCCTGGCCCTTGGAAATTCTACTCATGCACTTCTTGCCTTCATTTCTAAGCCTTTGATGTTAACTGTAAATTCTAAAAATTATATGGAGGATGTCTCTAAAGACAAAGCAGAGATCCTGAACAGCTACTATCTGCATAAACAGGGCTAGATGGACAATTCAGCAGATGCCAGTTTTTCATGGGAAAATAGAAGCTAATATGTATGGGCAATTGTGGGATCAGCCCATGGATGTCCCAGGTAAAGAAGTCCAGTGATGATTCCTGAACTTCTGGTGGAATGTTAGCACGCCAAGTGTAGGAAACTCCCATAGATGCATGAACTGCTAATCCAGGGAACATTGACATTAAATTACAGTATACCACATTTAACAGCGGTTTTTGCTTACAGGGTTGTGTTCCATACATCGTGCAATTAGTACAGAGGAAAAATAGATAAGGTAGAATAGCTATCTAAAGTTACAGCTTATTGACCTTAAAAGCAGAACGGCTGAATCAGCAAGTCTGGTTTGAAATGAATTTTATCATATCTGTCTCTGCTAAGAGCTTAAAATGCTGGGAAAGAACTTGAAAATGCTGCTGTTGGTACTTGAAGGTGGTTAACAATTCTTGAGCTGTAGCAAGTATCCTTGAGAAATGGTCTAGGGCTAAAGAAAGAAGTTAGTTTGCTCTAGGAAAGTTTGAACTGTGTAAGTGGAGCTCATACAAGGAAAGCATAGTGAAAATGTGTAAAGCATTCAGAGGCTGACAATATAACCTGGAAGAAAGAATAATTTCCTGGCTTTAAAATCCACTGAATTTTTAGACTAGACAAAGTTTTAGCCCCGAGATCTTTTGGTCAACTGTGGTTAGGTAACATGAAGCCAAAGGAAACTGGTGGAGGCTTGTGTTGGTCTTGAGGCATGAATTAGTCATCCAGCCTGGCTGTAAGTGTGAAAGACTGGTTGACCTTGGGCCAGACTGGGTCTTAGCCTAGTATACTTTGCAGGGTTCACTGGGGAGACAAGCAGGTTCAGGCTGAGTAGCAGTCATAGTATCTGGTTCCTTGTGAAGTTTCTCTCAGGGTAGCTGTTGCTCTCATACTGCCCCTTTCATAGTCTGAGCCTTTTCATATAGCTCACATTTCTGATGCCATTCTTGTGATATTTGGGTGGTATGCTGGGATCTCACTCCTAGCATCTGTCTTGTTTGTGCTGCTGTGTCACATGATTTGAGGCAACAGGACTTGAGATCCCAACACCTTGCCCTGCCTCCCTTGCAGGTTGCTGCCATATACTAAACATATATGTACTTCAGGACTCAAATTTAACTGTTCCACTACATAAATAATTAAATAGCCAGCAAGCATAGCATACAAGGAAAGAAGCTCTAGCCTTACTCTCACATGTGCTAATTTTGTTTGTTTTCAGAAGTTTTTACATGGGGACGCATTAAGATTATGACACACCCAAGAGTCAAGTGGTATGGGCTTAGAAATGGTATAATACAGGATTACCAACCTCAAGGGTAGGGCCTGCATTTCTCCTTGAATTACAACAATCTCTAGACTACATAGATCAGTTTCCCTGATGGGAATGGCAGCTTTGGAGGGTGGACTTGATATCACATCCCCCCTGTGCTCTTTCCCCAAAGTTTACCCTCCCCAGGCACTGCCTCCACATTTCCAGGAATTTCCCAAGCCAGAGCTGGCAACATTAATAACTATTTAGATTGCACTGTTAAGCAAGCTACCTGAATGTGATTCTGACATTTATGTATTGGGGTATATAGCAAAAGAAAAACTCCCAAGATATTTTTCCAATCTTGTTACTGTATCTCTCTCCTTTTGAACAATGTATGTTCTGGCCTGCATATTTTATCTTGATATTTACAAAAAAATTTAAAGAAGTCAAAACAATTGTTCAACCCTAGGTAGTTCTAACTTGCAGTAAGTGGTATGCTATGTGGATGCTTCGGCTGCTTTTTCACTCCTGCATACATGCAAGTGACTTGAATGGAAGTCCAAAAGGAAGTATGATTGCTGGATATACAGGTGAAGCACAAAACATTTAGAGGTATATGCTATTCTTAAATGTCACCACCTAATCGTGATAGCTTATGTGAAGGCTAAGATACATGTGGACGGGCCAAAAGCCTTTAAAACATTGCCTACATGTAGAGTCTCTTTTCCTTACCTGTTCTACCTTTGTTGTCAAAGTCAGGCGGCAAGTTTCTTAGAGCACACATCTCTCCTTTTTGTATAGGCTATTCCGTAAAGCACTGTGTACCTTGTGTTATGGAGTGTTCATTTAAAGTATATCCTGCCTTCCACAATGCCCAACATAGCTAAAACACAAAACACACCAAAAAAACATAGCTAAAACACAAAATACATCAAGTTTTCACTCAGCTCTTAACCAGCCTGGATGGCTCAGGCTAGCCTGATCGCAGAAACTAAGCCAGGTTGGCCCTGGTTAGTACTTGGATGGGAGACCCCCAAGGAAGTCTAGGGCTGCTCTACAGATGCAGACAATTTCATACTACCCCAGAATGTCTCTTGCCTTGAAAACCCTATGGGATCACCATAATTTGTCTGTGACTTGACAGCACTTTACACACGTGCCAGTTCCTTTTCTTGCTTACAGACAGCCTGCTAACCTAAAACAATTTCTTACCTGCAATGATAAACTACTTAACAGTAACATGGACTCTGGTACCAAGGTCTGCAACAAACCAAGATGCCAACTTTGCCCTGATCCTAGCAACACCATCAGCGGACCCAGCAATATCAGCCATACCATTCCTACTGCTCATCTTCTAACGTGATTTATGCCATCATGTGTCAGCAATGTCCGTCCACTCTCTACATTGGACAAACAGGACAGTCCCTTCAACAAAGAATTAATGGAAATAAATCTGACATCAGAAACCATGACATTCAAAAACCAGTGGAGGAACCTTCCACGACATTCAGCTGCTGACCTAAAAGTAGCAGTTATCTTACTAAGGAATCTCATAGGGACATTAAAAACAGAGACTGCTGAATTACAACTGATAATGAAGCTCAAGACAATGCATCCACCTGGACTGAATCAAGACCCAAGTTTCCTATCTCATTACCAATACTGATTTCTCCATGCTGACTTCCTCTCTGCATATCACACCTAATCCAATCACACCTTCTATTGTCATTTGCCTGCTAATATCATTTGGCATCTGTAATAACTCCACTTTCCAACATTCTAGTTGTATCTGAAGAAGTGAGCAGTGACTCACGAAAGTTCATACCCTACCACAAGTTTTGTTAGTCTTTAAGGTGCTACTGGGCTCTCTTCTGCTACAGACAAACATGGCTATCCATCTTGATCTTAACCAGTTCCTAGAGTCTTTGCACATTTGAGGGAGGGAAGAGAGAGTAGGATTGTTCCATTCCATGTCAGGCAGGCCATTCCAAAATGTGGATACTGCCACTGAACATACCATACACAGGCTATAGCTGAATGATGAACAGAAGGGACCATCAGAAGTGAGGTGCTTGACTGCCTCAGTTGGTGCATGGGATCATACTGGAAAACATGGACATCATGTTTTAATTGTAAAACTGACTACCTATACAGGAATTCCTCCCTAGGGGATCTCCTGTGGCCCTTATGTGAGCGGAAACAGGACTTCCTTCTCTTAGGGCAAGGGTACACCTCGCAATTATAAAATACTGGAAGAAGACAAATCTGTCAAGATCTAACTCTTTAAGTCACCTATCTGTTAGATCATTACTAACAAAAGACCCTACACACTCTGGTTGTCTTAGCAATATCCTTTGTAGATACACCATACCCAATGACCTCCTTGAGGCCTCAGGTGATAACACCCAACTTAGGGAACGGATATTTAAATCAGATGCTGTGATAGATCACTCTCCTTGGTACAAATAAGGTAGCTCCTTGGTACAAATTCTTTAAATCTGACCATTCTGGATCACCCTACCTATCCAATATCTACAATTATAACCTCAGGGTGTTCTTCACTGTCTTGCGCTTCCAAACAATGTACATAGCATTGCGGGAGGGTTGATACTTTCAAATTCCAACTGAACATAGTATATGTATGAACATAGTATATGTATGCAGTATATGTATCTGCAACTCACTTGCCATTGAGAACCTTCCCCACTGTATCCCAGCTTGCTTATTGTACAATGCACCCAAATTCCTGACAGGAATTTTATTTACCATAAATGCGTATTCAGAAAAAGAGAATATAGTGTTTCTGTTATCAGATACTGATGAGTTCATATCCTATAAAGTTTCCCTTTTTGCCCTTGCCGCCAAAAAGATTAGAGTCTAGGTGGCACTATAGGGGTCATTGTTATAACCTGCTGGTCATTTTTAACTCATTTTACTGTATAATTTTATAGCTCGCATATGCAATTTTAGGTTTTATTCCTTATGTATTTTCCGTATTTTAACGCTATGTAACTTTGTTATGGCCTGTGGCTAATACAATAAATTTCATTGATTGATTGGATTATACAGGAATTCAAAACATATCAAAGCAGAGAGATGTTATTTCCAGATTACAACTAGCTTCAGTATCAATAAAAATTTTTGCAAAGTTTTGTGGCAGCCAGATCACTAACCACAGTTTATGTATGGTGTTTGATTGGACAAGTTTCTTATTTCTGCTTACCAGCTGGTATACTCCTTCAATAAGTAGCAAGAGAAATCTGCTTCCTCACCACAAGCACAGTGTCTTGAATTATGCTGAATGTTATATTACCCATATAAATTCAGGTGGATAGCCATGTTGATCTGAAGTAAGAGAATAAAGTTCAAGTCCAGTGGTACCTTTAAGACTAGCAAAGTTTAATTCTGGGTATAAGCTTTCATGTGCATGCAAACTTCTTCAGATACATTGAAACAGACTTCACCAACTCCTTCGTATAGGTAGAATGGGGGGTTAGTCGCCAGGAAGAACTAATTGGAGTCAAGATGCATAAGTAACTGAGTGATAAGTATAGTTAAGACTGGATTAAAGCAGTTGGTAAAAGCTATGAAAGCAGCAAATTACCATACAGATAATAAAAGAATTAACAAACAAATGCAAGAACTGAGCGACTTAGTATGTGTACTGAGATAAGAACCCGATATCTCTGTTAAGCCCTGGGGGTTCCATTATCCTCAGTGCTGTAATAACTTGTAATTCAGCTATCTCCCTTTCCAGTCGGTTTCTGAAATTCCTTTGCAATAAAACAACTACTTTGAGGTCCCCCATTTAGTGTTCTGGGAGTTTTGTGATTCTTCATGTCAGATTTGTTTCCATTTATCATTTTGTGTAGTGTTTGAGCTGTTTGCCTTATGTAGAGAACTGAAGGGCATTGTTGGCATTTAATAGCATATACAATGTTAGAAGATGAGTAAGTGAATGAGCCTGAGATGGTGTGGTTGATGTTGTTAGGTCCAGTGATTGTGTTGTCTGGGTGTATATGGCAGCAAAGTTGGCATCTGCGTTTATTGCAGGCTCTGGTACCAGTATCCATGTTCAAACTCTCACTCACAATAATACAACATCTAATCTGAGCATGGATACTGGTACCAGAGCTTGCAATACCAAATGCCAACTTTGCTGCAACATAACCCAGACAGTGTTATCAATGCAATGAACATGAAATTAAACAAACTCCGGAGCACGACAGAAGAGAGGCAGGCCTGGCGTGATGTGGTCTAAGGGATCGCAAAGAGTCAGACTTGACTGTGCGACTGAACAACAACACCCAGACAACACAGTCACTGGAGCTAACAACTTCACCCTTTCAAGCTCATTCACTTGCTCATCTTCTAACACTGTATATGCTATTAAATGCCAACAATGTCCTTCAGTTCTCTACATAAGGTAAACAGCTCAAACACTACACAAAAGGATAAATGGAAACAAATCTGACATGAAGAATCACAAAACTGAGAAACCTGTGGGAGAACATTTCTACTTCCCAGAACACTAAATGGGGAGGCCTCAAAGTAGCTGTTTTATTGCAAAGGAATTTCAGAAACAGACTAGAAAGGGAGATTGCTGAATTATAAGTTATTATAGCACTGAGAACAATAGAATCCCCAGGGCTTAACAGAGATATTGGGTTCACTCAGTTCTCACATTTATTTATTAACTCTTTTATTGTCTGTATGCTAATTTAATGCTATTCACAGGTTTTACCAACTGCTTTAATCCAATTTTAGCTCTACTTATCACTCAGTTACTTATGCATCTGGCTCCAATTAGACCTTTCTGGCAACTAACCTCCCCACTCTCTACCTATATGTAATGTTTGGTGAAGTCTATTTCAATGTATCTGAAGAAGTGTGCACACACATGAAAGCTTATACCCAAAATTAAACTTTGATGGTCTTAAAAGGTCCCATTGGACTCAAGCTTTGTTATATTACACATATATTACAGCAGAGGGCAGCAAATGCAGTGTCAGCAAGTAAAGAGGGTTTCCTTCCACATAGAATAAATCTAAACAGATTAGTTATATAATTTAACTTAATTTGATACTAAAGACCAGTTTTAACCCTAAAAAATTATACTCAACAAATATTTCTCTTATTCTCTTCTTAAATTCTATTATAATAGCTGACACATTAGAACTTGGAAAATCAAGAGAAAATGATAAACCAGTAGAGTTTTCCAGTGAGCTCAGTGGGAACTTTGGGGTAATCAAAATACAACAGGATTTGTCTCTCTTCTGCCGTCTGAATGTGTTTTAACTGATAATTAAGAAAAGAAGTGGATTCTCTGGTCCATTTCAGTTTTTAGTAAAACAGAAGTGTTGTACTTTTGAGTGCCTAAAGTACCAATTTGGAACTATGAACTGAAATTATTTCTTTTCAGAGACATGGGATGCAGATAGCATCTGAGGTATTATTTATTTTCCAGTATTTTTGTTTATTCATTTGAATGCTTTTCTGTCCCAATGAGCACTTAAATCTGCTAACATAGTTCCTTCACTTTACCCTCTCAACTACCCTATGAGGTTGGTTAGGCTGAAAGTATATGACTGACCCAAGGTCACCCAGAATGCTTCGTTGGCAGAGTGGAAATCTGAATCTGAGTTTCCCAGATCCTGTTCCAACACTCTAACCACTATACCATACTGGCTTTCTATAACTAGAATGATGTCATGCAGTGGTCCTTCAAAAATTCAAGGCCACAATTACAGACCATTTTCTGCCATGTTTCATCTGGTCTTTCAAAATACTAGAACCAAAGAATAAAACTGTGAGACATAAGCAGAGCCATAGCAGGGTATGAAAGAAAAGGAAAGCCTAAATAGCTAGACAGTGAAAGACTAAAACCACTTTCCTGGAATTAAACCTTACTGAATAGACCTGAGTAGGAGTTTGAGCATGTTTTTAGGATTACTCATTAAGTGATTTAGAGGGTGGGACTATGAGTAGATTGATGGTTACTAATGTTGCTTGAGAGTTCCTTATTGGTCAATGGCCAGCCTATACAACTCTGGGTGGGGGGGGGGGAGTGGCATAGAGAATATCACAGACCAAAATAAAGAGGGTGAGACTGAATAGTGTTTGTAGATAAAGTAGGTAAGTAAGGAGCAAAAAATGTGTAAAGAAATCTGTATGATGAAGAAAATGTGAGCGTAAGAACAAGACTTATGTGTAACATTTAGGAGTGGAAGTCTGAATGAAAATATGGGAAAGAAGCCTAATTCCATACATATTTGCTAACTGAATTCATTGGGGTTACTCTCAAGTATTTTCATGGAGGTCTACAGCCAGATATCCTGCTTCTATGAAGTTCTAGATATGGTAAACCTGTGCTAACCAAAGGGTTTGTTTGCCTAATCTGGAGTATAAGACAGCCATAAAGTTATTTATATATATATGTAAATATGTGGTCTCTGAGGGGTAAAAATACTGCAAGAGAGGCAGGTATGAATAAATGAAATGAAAGCTGATGTGAATGTACAAGTGGTGTCTGACAGGCAATACATTTTCAAAGTATTTTAAATTATTTATTGTTTCTGTTAATGCCTCAGAATTTGAGTTGGCTTACACTAAATTGGAGCATTCTGTATTTAATGAGAGCTAATGGGAAGGGTCTGGCTTTGCAAACACAAGAACAAGGGAAAATGGTGTCACTAGTGTGGCACTGAAGCAAGGTTCTAGGAACAAATTCCTGACCATGTTGTTGTTGTTTTGTTTTAATGAGGATTTCAGTGGTAGCAATCCTGAGCCATTAAAACACTTTCCTAGGATTAAACCTCACTGAATAGACCTGAGTAGAATTCGGAGCATGTTTTTAGGATTGCCATTTGAGTGATTGAGAGAGTGGGACTATGAGTAGATGAGAGCCAGTTTGGTGTAGTGGTTAGGAGCGTGGTTTGATTCCCCCACTTCTCCACATGCAGCTGCTGGTGTAACCTTGGGTCAGTTACAGCTGTTCTCTCAGCCCCACCTACCTCACAGGGTGTCTGTGGTGGGGAGGGGAAGGGAAAGGAGATTGCAAGCCTCTCTCAGAGACTCATTCAGGTAGTGAAGGGTGGGGTATAAATCCAATCTCATCTCTTCTTAAAATTTCTGAGAACCGTGTCATTAAATGTGAAGTGTTTTCTCATCAGTAAAAATCTAGAGGTTTGCCGGGTTACAAACCTATTTCTTACTCACTTTTTACAGTGAAACAATGGATTGTCAGGAAGGAACATGTAGTATGACTACATTGGTGTCTGATGTGGGCTTAACTTTGCCCCAGGAGTTTTCAGAGGTATCCGGCGCTAAAGTGCATCATGAGGGAGAGGTGAGCTGTTTGCTGTTCAACTTTGCTGTTGACATTAGTGTATGTGTATTCCCCCCCTCTTTCTGTCCAGTGTAACAAATGCCTTGAAAATTAAACCCCTTTCTCCTAGTTGTGGTCATTGTTTAGAAAAATCAAGACCTATGGAGAGGAATAAATAAAGATCCCTAATGATGCAAATTAAAATTATTCTTATGTAAAATGGAGCTTGTGTAGAAAAGATAATGAGTCTTAAATCTAGAATCAAAATGAGATATCCTTTTGCATATTTTTGCAGGGGGTAAGAAGGCAGAGAGACAGATTGTTAGTTGAAAAGAGTAAAACAACTATACTAGTCTTCAAAAATGTGTACCTTTTCCTGTGAAACTTTTGGTCAAGGCATTAGAAATTGAAACATGTGGCGATTTACATTAAATAAAGGTTTAGCCATTCAGAAAATATGGATGTTCAGAACCATAGAACTCTACTTTAATTCTCTCTCAGCCTCACCTATCTCACAGGGTCATAGCTGAGGTGAACACTATGTTATTAAGCCACTTTGTGTCCTCATTGAGAATACTGGTGTATATATATCATCCCTTCCCTTTCAGTTTGCTTTGCTGGAACCCATAATCTACCCCTGGAATGTAAAAGATGGTGAGATCAGGATGGGAATGTCTACCAAACTAATAGTGTAAAGTGGCCCAGCCATGACTCCCATTAACTACTGCATGGAGATTATAGTTCTGCCAGACAAAACAAGCTTTCTTGTGACTGTTTCTGCAGATAGTGTCTCATGTAAAGTCCTTGTATAATCACTGTGTTTTGTGGTTTCAATAAATAAAAACTCAATGTGTTGGGTCCTATGAACAAAGTTTGAGCCTAGAGGCACCTTTAAGACAAAAAAAGTTTTATTTAAGGTATAAGCATTTTGTGTGCACACACACTTCTTCAGTTACAATGAAATGGAAATTACCTGTCCATATATATAGGTAGAGGGTGAGCAGTAAATTAGCATACAGCATAATCAAGATGTTTAACAAATTCAAGTACCAAATAGGAAAAACAAGCTTAGTTTATATGGTTACCATTTGTTTGGGTTTAATTCCGAGGGAAAACATAATGAAGGAAATAAATATGTCAAAAGTGGAGATCATTTGTGGAATTAATTAATCTCCACTTTTGGCATATTTATTTCATTCACTATGTTATCCCTTGGAGTTAAACCAGTGGTAACCATATAAACTAAGCTTGTTTTTCCTCTTTGGGCCTTGAATCTGTTAAATATCCTCATTATTCCATATGCTAATTTACTGCTCACCCTCTACCTATACGTATGGACTGGTACGTTGTGTCTGAAGAAGTGTGCATGCTCATGAAAGCTTATACCTTGAATAAAACTTTGTTCTTTTGCTTTAGACCAATGCGGCTACCCACCTGAATATATCTTCTTGGATCCAATGGTTATTTTTACCAGTTCAAGAATATTTCTGTTAGCTGAGAAGGGAAGGATTTCCTTCCCACTGCAGTCTCCCATACTGGGCCTAGTGCTGTTCCTGGTGGTCCCCCTGAACCTGGGGGGGGGGGTAGCTGTACAGAGCACAGAGTGGACTACCGCTGAAGGAGGGAAGTTTCACAGGCAGCTGAATTCATAGAGTGAATGACCAGTAAACTGAGCCAAGGTCCTTCTGTTCCCAGATTTAGTCCTGTGTCTGAGTGCCAAATGTTTGATAACATTTGAAAAAGAGAAGTTTTCAGATATAAGAGTGCACCTGGAGGGACAAGAAGTGAGTTGGGTGATGTACTGAAGGCTGGAGATGCACAGTTCACAAGTTTGTGGCATCTTTTCCTAATGGTTGTTAATCTCATCCTTATTTTTTTCAGGATGTATGTCAGCTACTGAAAGTGTACTTGAGAGTGCGGCCCTTCTCCAAGGCAGAGCTTGAAAACAATGAAAACCAGGTGAGTTGTACAGCTTATCACTAGTAGGGTGTATGCGTGTAGACTCAGTTTCAGAATTGTATCTAATGTGCTCCATCCCAACCAGTGCAGATACAAGAATGTAGCTTTGACTTGCTTTTTACTTAGAAGTAGCCTTTATGAAGACTCAGAGAGGGCCAACTCAGGCCTCAATACTGTAGGATATGGTGAAGGGATGTGACAACCAGGAGAGTGTTTAATGACTGAAGTAGGATAACCAGAACAAGAAACAGTAAGATTTGAGCCCAGTAGCACCTTAAAGACCATCAAGAGTTTTTGAGAGTCAAAGCTTTGTCTGGCAGACACAAGTAGAAACGGAGAAAATCAAATACAATGAAAGCATGTTAGGAAACAGGCCCTCTTGGAACAGATGACTTCAAGAGGTATGTTTAAAATCATACAACGCACGAAAAAAACCTTTTGGCTTAAAATGAAATTGAAGTGCACCTTGCTCACCAAGAACAATACCAACAAGACAAAATAAACTTTAAACAAAGGGCATATAAATAGAACCACATTGGTGTTCTCTACTGCCTTGATTGGTTCCCTTTGGAGAAGGAAAGCTAGAGTGTATTTGTAATATATGCTTTATTTACAAATGTACAAGTAAAGCATAAGTGGAGGCCAAGAGGGATTCCTGCTAACCACGAATGGATCCTTGGCAGGGGATTGAAGTGGAACTATAAAATGTATTTATTTAAGAATATTATATGCCACTTTTCTGAAAACAGTAATTCAAAATGCTTCCATCAGCTCACAGTTTCTCTCTGTCTGCTTCTGCTGTTTTCGTTCACATACAAACCTGCCCCTTCTCCTCTTTCCTCACCTGAAAGAAGTCCTCTCCTTCATGCTCTGATGGTACTTGACAGAGCTCTTTGAGTGCTTAAAACATGTTAGAGGTGTTAATTTTAGCAGATGAAGTACACTTCAGGAAATTTATTTAAAGTAACTTTGTTTGTTGCTAAGGACTGTTTAACGATTGAAAACCTAGAAACGGTAACTCTTCATGCACCTAAAGAATCAGCTGCAATGAAGAACAGTGAAAAGGGAATTGGGCAATGTGCACATCGGTTCACCTTTACTCGGGTAAGATTACCTGTCCTTGAGGGGAACATATACTTCAGGCATTGAAAATATACATTCAGGCACTGGTCCAGAGTGCTTACTTGGAAGTCAGTTCATAGCATCTAGGTTAGGCCAAAGTAAATTGCACCCCTAAAACTGCAGACTGGGAGGTCAGTAGTTTGGCAGTTCAAGACCCGAGTGCTGCATGACAGAGTGAGCTCCCGTCTCTGGCCCCAGCTCCTGCCAACCTAGCAGTTTGAAATCAAGAAATTGCAAGTTGATAAATAGGTATCACTTTGGTGGGAAGGTAACAGTGTTCTGTGCACCTTGGCATCCAGTCATGCCAGCCACATGACCACCGAGAAGTCTTCAGACAGTGCTGGCTCCTTGGCTTGGAAATGGAGATGACCTAGAGTCAGATTCAACTGGTTTTCGAGCAAGGGAAACCTTTACCTTTACTAAAAGCATAACCAGATAAAATGTGGGCCACTTTTCTATATAAGACTGAATAAAAATTTAATCTCACTAGAAGTATTTAATATGATATTTGGAGAGATTCAATTAATAGAATTTTATTTATCACTTTTGATTATTTCTTAAATCTCCCACATTTTTCCTTTGAAGGAGCTTAGGGTGGTATGATTGGTGTCTGCCCCTGTTGCCCATTTTATCCTTCATGAGGTACATTAGGCTTATGGAGAATAACTAGCCCTAGGTCATTCAGTAAGCTTCGTTGCAGGACTCCTTGCTCTAACCATTACAGCATACTGGCTCTCAAAGTGGCAGTAGATCTGATTGCTGTGTAGGCATCTTAGCAAAAATTCCTGTATGCGAGCAAAACAACTTGATCTTCCCTCAGTGACACTATAACTCTGGTATTCTCTCTTTAGGTTTTTGGACCGGATAGTACTCAAAGTGAATTTTTTGAAGGCACAATGAATGAGATACTAAAAGCATTCATCAATGGAGTGAATGGGCTTGTGTTTACCTATGGTGTTACTAATGCTGGCAAAACATTCACTGTTCACGGTACATTCGCTGTTCACAGTTGTATTCAAGAAATACACAATTTAGAAGCTCTAAAAGGTATAGCGTATAGCACAAGAGAAATTCGATATTTTCACAGGTTCTCCAAAAGATGGTGGTATCCTGCCTCGTGCTCTTGGAATGATCTTCAGCCATGTAAGAGGAAGGCAGTATCAAAAGATGAACTTAAAGCCGTGCTTCAGCAACCTTATCAAGAGGCTGGATGATATGCATACTAAGCGAGAGGAATCCATAAAAGCGGCACTCCTTGCCTCTTTGAAAGAGGTCAGTGGCAAGCAGGGTTCTCTATTTCGAGGTGACCATGCATTAAAACTGCTTGATGGTAGCACTATGTTATTGTAAGAGCAACATGGAATTTTCAGCCATGTCTTCTTCTTGTACTTGTGTTGACTTAAGACTCCATAATCTGCCTTGACTCTCAGAAAGACAGGTGGACTATAAGTACACTAATAATGACTTGTTAAATTTGTGGGCTGTTCACATATATATGAAAATATTTTTGAAATACCAAGTTTGAAAATGTAATTGATTAGGCCATTTAAAATAAACATTAATTGATAGTCTTATATGTTGTACGTACTGGCACAGCATAACAACTTGATACATATTAGAACATCATTGATACTAACCTTTTTATGTTTATCAAGGAGCCCGATAATTCTTTGAAGCGTACCACAACTTCGAGTACACCAGATTCAACTTGTAGTAACTGTAGCTCACCCAGTCTTACTTTGGATCAATTAGGTAACTGCTAAATGTTTATGGCTTGTGAAATACTTTTGGAAGTATTATCCTGTGGTATGTGAATAATATCAAAATAGGATTAATTTCCATAAGGAATGAGGGAAAGAATTAATGTGGAAGCATGTATTTTGGTCCAAATGTTTTGAATCAAAGTTGTTAAAGATACATAAGTATAATTGTGTGCTACATACATGGTTGCCTTGGTTTAGATGCATATCTTTCCTGAGAGAATGCCTGTAGATGTGAACAAATAATGTGAACACTGACCTTTGTTTGCTTACTGATATTTTTAAGTTATTCTATCCTTTTTCTACTTCTGGTTAACAGACCAAAGTAATGAACTACTAGATTCTGAGAGGGGTAGCAAGTATCAGAGAACACTGTTGTCTGTCTGGGTTTCTTTCTTTGAAATCTACAATGAGTATGTTTATGAACTACTGGACTCACTGCCAACATCAAAAAATCAAAAGCGCAAAGTTCTAAGGATCTGTGAGGATCAAGGAGGAAATTCTTATGTCAAAGGTAACAATAAGCCTGAAAGGTTATGGGTTCAGTGCACTGATTAACTCTTGGATGGGGAGATCTTAGAACATACATAGTATTGGACAAATGGTCCACCTAACTGAGTATTCTGTTAGACACTGGCCACCTGCAGATGCATGGGGAAGCTCTGGACACCAGAGGGTGCTGCTAATAGTATTCTCTTCCATGTAATTAATATTGCTGTGAGCCTTGTGGCTGCTGTGAGCCTTACAACAGCTGACTCTTTGTTATTGGGGGGCCAGAGGTACTTCAAACATATTTTAGCTATTACATTTTTAAACTCAGCACATATGGTTACAGAAATGATTTCTCATCCTTACTAGTAGAAGGCAAGAGCACCAGGTATTTTCATCCTTTTATATATATGTACCCCAATGAACCACAACTGTTGCATCCTACCAGTCTCAGGCCGAGGACAGACTGGCAGTCTGGCCCGCTCTGCCTCCGCTTTAAAAGCCGAGGCAGAGCGGCCGTTCAGACTGCCACATCTGCCCGGAGGAGGCGGCCCGGACGCAATGCGTCCGGCGCCGTGCTCCTCCTGCAGTAGCCGGGCACCACTTCAAAGTGGTGTCCCGGCTGCTGCGCGCGCGTTCCACCTGCTTCCGGTGGGTGTGAACACCCGCCGGGCCAGGGGAGCCACATGGCGTTTGGACGCTGCCGCCGGAAGCCGCCCACAGTCTGGACGCTGCGGGCGGCTTCCTTGTGGCGGTGTGTGAACGCCGCGTGGCAGGAGCAATTCCCCCCGCCTTGTTCTGCCGCGCCATGGAGGCGCGGCAGAATACCAGTATGTCCTCGGCCTCAGTCAGCGTGGAGGCTTCAGTTGGCCAGCAGAATGGCTTGTGTTAAATGGATGGCTTTTTTGCTGACAGAATATACTTTCCTTAACTGAGTAGTTAAGGAAATGGTATGTAAGATGTAGATATGCTGAGCCTGCTATGCGGGGCGAGCGGCCTAGAAATCTAATCTAATCAAATAAATAAATAAATAAAATATATTACACTAATAATTCTCAATGTTCAGAGCTTTGTTGACTACCCTGCACTGAGCTGATCATCTTGATACCATTTATGATGACAAAGATACTTGAATGTTAAATGTGGTCCCCAGAGCTGTACCTAAGAGGTAACTTTCCTCTAAACACATTACTTCACATTGTTAATGCTGAATTTGTGTTGTGAAATCCAGCTGGAACTCTAGTTGGAAATCTTCACTATATTATCTAGACTATTATCCCTATATTATCCCTTTTCTCAGACTGTTACTTTTAAAACATGTTATGCTGCATTTAAACAATTTTAAAACAACATTCAAGGCAATCTAATAAACAGCTTAATGTAAGGCAGTGTTCCATTTCTAGATAATTAACACTTGTGTAGTATAATCTAGAAAACATTTCGAAACAAATAGTAAATAATTTTTAAAAAAGCCTTGAGCCAGCTTGTCTGGCAAGGCGAGGTAGAAATACAAGTAATAAATAAATCTTTTGCCTTTTTTGACATTTATTTATTTATGTTGTCTGAAGATCAAATGTTTTACATTATTTGGGAAATTAATCATTGTGTACCCTTCACTTTTATCCAGTTACCATCTATAGCCAAAATCATTAATGTTCTGAATTTTCAGAGGTTTCTTGTGTCGGACTTCATAAGCAGCTTCCTGAAAGGGTCAGGACATACCATTCAATTGCTAGATTTAGAACCATCAGAAAAAGTGTAGTATTGTGAATTGGGACTTTATTTCACACGAGAAATTTTCCATGTGTGCAATTCAATTCTTAATTTTGATTTTTCAGATATTCATTTGTATGATGGATAAGTAAAGTACTACTGATCTGTTAGTTTGTTTCCAAATTTATATGGGCACTTGAAAGTATTGCTGCGTGTTCAGATTTTCTCTGAAACCTTGTTTGAGGATTGAAATGTCTTGTTGAAATTACATGAAATATTTCTTTAAAAATTGTTCCAGTGGTTCCATTGATTCTGGTTTTGATAGGCTGGATCTAAGAACACCCTTCTGATAGTGTGGAAGGCTTCTGTCCTCTAGTGGAAAGTTCTTCACTTAACTGAAGAGAATCTTAGGTCAACCCAGTTCAATAACAAATAATGTTTTGTTGCAACTTTACCTAGTTGCTTTTTTAGTTCTCTCTTGGCCATCCTTTTTGTTTTTACATTTAACTTGCTAAAACTTTTACATTGTACTGCTGTTTAGCCATTTTCTGCCTTTAGTATACACAATTTAAAAAATAATTTAAAAAATATTTTCTCATCCTAGACTTGAAGTGGATCAACATAAAGAACATAGATGAAGCTTACAAAATACTTAAAATAGGAAACAAAAACAGAAGTTTGGCATGCACTAAGACAAATCAGCAATCAAGTAGAAGGTTTGTTATTTCTAATTGGCATACCCCACAATAACTGTTATTGTTTGTCCTCCCCGGTTGTGGTGGTGTTTATGTGTTTTGATTTAATTTTTATCATTTTTAAATGTTCTTAATTATTCTAATATGTTTGTGTGCCACCATGAGGACCCTGATTGGGTTGAAAGGGGCATCAAAATGTTTTAAACAAATAAAATAATTAAATCCATAAACTGATATCAGCTCTAGGGCCTCAAACCACAGAACTGTACACATATGGGGGTTTTGAAGATAGTTTCAGAAGATAGCTGTGTTGGTCTGCAGTAAAACATTTAGTTTTGAGTCAAATAGCACCATGTGGTAAGGTGTGTACTTGAATTTTTTGAAGTCATATACAGCACAAGGCTCATCTGGTCAAAAACACTTAATTTGCTTGATGTATGCAAGTCATGAACAATATCTAAAGGCAATCTGACTTGCATCCTGGACATAATACATCTTTCTGTTAAAGAAAGAAGTTGGATGCATCTTTGCATGTGGAGATTGTTGGCAGAATTCAGGAAATAATCCAATCCACACTTTGGATTTTGATTTCAATGAGTTTATTGCAATAGGATTTTGCAAAAAAAGACAATAACTGACTGCTGGCCATTAATGCAAAGGCCTTTAGAGCACAAACACTTAACACATACTAACACACAGCAGAGAGAGAAACAACGAGAGGTAGACTGAACTGCCAAGAGAAAATATTCAATAAACTCTGAATGCTAGATTGCTAGAATGCTAGAATGTGCCACAGTTCCCCCTAGGGTACAAGTGGACTAAACTATTCTTTCAGTTATGTTTGCAGTAACTAGACTCTTAGCAGCCTGTCGCTTCTCCAACAGAGATTTAAATGGCTGTAGGAAATAGTTGTTCTTTTTTGTTTCAAGGCACTACATGCCATAGTGAACACAAATAAAGCCATGTTTGACACCAGCAGTGGCACATTTACTTCCAGCAATTAGTCTAATATAGGTACTTCAAACAGGGCCTTCTGTTTCCTCTAGGTATTATTTCAAAGAGACTTTAAAATCTAGATCTGTGGAATAAAAGAAAACATTTAATATGACATTTGAAAATAATGACACATTTTAAGTAAGATGTCTTCTGTTCTGTGTCCAGAGGAAGTCTGGGGCCAAAACACTGGTTCTGTGCGACATGAGTTGGGTCACTGAGCTCGACCTGAACATAACATGTTCAAGTGTGGGCTAACTTTTAGAAAACTCTCCATCTGTTTGCATGTCTTTGAACACTGAGAAGGAGGAACTTCAGGCTTCCCTCCTGCATCATTGTTGCCAGTGGCAATGGCCACATGGTACCTTTTGCCCCTTCCTTCAGCTCCATGTGCTCTGGGTTGGACATGTGGAGACCAAAGAAGAGGCAAAAAGCGGTCCTTGTGGCCATTTCCACTGGTGAAAATGATGCAGGAGGGAAGCCTGAAGCCACTTTCTTCTCCATCACAGTGTTTGGAGCTATGTGGAATGATGGGGGAAATTTTAAAGGTTAGACTCCTTGTGAACATATAACTGAGTCTGGTTGAGTATTGATGACTTGACTCATGTCACATGTAATGCAAATCCTATTAGAAAAAGATGAGATGGGTGTTTTATTAAATGAACTAACTCTTAAGCATGAAAACAAGCATGTTTTTGGACTTTTCTAGCCACAGCATCTTTTCTATCAGACTAATCAGCTTGAGTGATGAGACTATACCTCATGTTCTTGGAGTCTCTGAGTAAGTGTTGTCTCCATTCTGCTAAACTATACTTGTGGTGGTGGTGAAAAGTGCCATGAAATTGCAGCTGACATTGTGGCAGCCCCATAGGGTCTTCAAGGGAAGAGACATGCAGATATGCTTTGCCATTGACTACCTTTGTGTAGCAACCCTGGACTTTCTTGGTGGTCTCCCATCCAAGTACTAACCAGGGCTGACCCTGCTCAACTTCCAAGATTGGATGAGATCCAGGCTACCTTGGGCCATCCAGGCCAGGGCTAGAATGTGCTTTTCTCAGTAATGAGGTTCTAGCAAAATGTCAGAGGGCAAATTAGTACTCTAAATCTATGGTAAAAATAAAGTGTACTTTACTCACCCAGTGTGAAAGTCAAATAGATTACAAAAAAAAAATCTAGGGGGCTGTGTGATGACAGTTGTAAAGAAAACTATAAACCCTTTGAATATTTCCCTGTGACAGCAAATAGAACAGTTCCAAATAAGAGAACATCATAAAATTAAGAAACTATAATTTTGTGTATTCTTGTTGCTTTCTGTTTCCCATTAAATTCATGAGTAAAATAACCAACACAATTTGTGTATACACTGCAATTAACATACTATTATAAGTGTGGAAAGTATGGAACACTAGAGGGAATTTGGCCTCACTAAGTTTGAGGAATATATGGAGTTAAGTTGCAGAAGATTAAAAACACAATTTTTAGTTACTTCCCCATACTTCTTCAGGTCAAGTTGACCTCACTGTCCAGGCAAGTTTTGTGTCCATTTGTTTGTCTTACCTGGGAATACTTTTTCTTGGTGCAGGTGCTCTCATCTTGAAGTAACCTTATGAAACTGTGCCTTTGCCTTACTCATGGTTTTGCTTTGCAGTACTGAAACCATTCTGCCATTTTGTGTGTGTGTGTGTACGCGCATGTGCGCAGAGTAGCTTGCTTCCTTAAGATTGATAGGGAAACTCGGAAACACATGATGCTGAATTGGGACATCCCTGTGATTTATATCTGGCTCTTCACTTTTCTATTTATGACAATGTTCAGTGGATCACTTTGACTTCTAGCAAACTTTCACTTGTTAAAAAACACTGGCTGTCAGTTATAGTACCAACCTGTTTAAAGTAAAATAACAAGTTTTAACTTTGGGTATTTATTTGTGTAGACTCTCTTTGTGTGACCTGGCTGGATCAGAACGATGCAATAAAACACAAAGCTTTGGAGACAGGATTAAAGAAGCAGGCAATATTAATAATTCTCTTCTTATCCTTGGGAAATGCATTGCAGCTCTGAAACAAAATCAAAATCCTATGTGAGTGCGAAAATCAAGTGTTGGAAACTGGTCAAGTGTCTTATATCCGGTGTCATTGTTATGTGCTTGCCACGTCCCCAAGCGGTGAGAAGTCCAGGACAGCAGCACTACAGGTTTAGTTTCTTTTGGGTAAAGCAGCAGTGGAGGTGGCATAATCTGTTTTATTTACACAGTTCTGCTTCATTGAATTCCAAGCTTTTAAGTCCCTTTCCCCTTATGATAAAGAGTTTTAAAAGGATTTGTGAATTTTTATGTTGGCAAATAAAAAAAAACATAGTTCTTATGCTGCTGCATGTATTTGTTCAGTTACAGTTTCATTGTTAGTTGTCTCAGACACATTTATGGAAAGAGAGCAGAGTATGAAGTATTTTCAATGCACAGATTCAACATGTGAGTGCTTTGGGCTTGGCAAGCAGATGTGGTTTATTGTCAGCGGTTCAACTGGCTGTTTTCCTGGCTATGTCCATTATTGCCACTCTTGATCACTCTAAGGAGCGATTTGGCACACCAGTTTCCCATTCCCAGTGTATGGAGGGGAGGAAAGAAGATGAGAAAACATTTACATTTAGCTGAATTTAATGATCTGAGTCTTCTACAGATGGAGAACAAATAGCATATATGACTGGATATGCATCTGGTCTTACTACTGATTTGAATCTTGTCATTAATTTTCATACAATTTTCTCTTAAAGGTTAAGGCAGGCATATATTCCCTTCAGAGAAAGTAAGCTAACCCGTTTATTTCAACCATTCTTTTGTGGTAAAGGCAAAGCTTGTATGATAGTTAACATTAACCAATGTGCCTCTACGTATGATGAGACCCTGCATGTAATGAAATTTTCTTCTGTAGCTAAGCAAGTGAGTAAGATTTTATTTATATAGATATTTTATGCCCTGCTTTTCTTTCCAACTGGTATCTGAAATGGCTTTACATCATCATTCTCCTGTCTCCTGTTTTATCCTCACAACAACCTTGTGAGGTAGGTCAAGCTTGAGAGAAAGTGACTGGCCCAACATCATCCAGTGAGCTTCCATGGCAGAGTAGGGACTCTCAGGTCCTTGTCTGAAGCTTGAACCACTATACCACAAGGGCTTTCTAATTCTGTTTTCTCCAAAACAAAAGCTTGATTGTTTCTCTGCTATACCAATAGTATGAAGGGGGGAGGGGGTCTGGTCACAGTTCAAAAATACAGCCAGTTTAATCCTAAATCCATCTGTCAAAAGGAATTTGGGCTGCAAATGTGGATTTGAGTAGACACTCGCTGATGATGAACTTGTATAGAACACATTCTGTTAAAGAACATTCTCATTTCCTTGAATGAAGAAAGAAATTATTAGCCATAGGATAGTTAAAGGTCTCTTCAGTATATCTCCAACTTCTTAAGTAGGTTTCTAAGTTAAATAACCCAAAACTAAAAGATGTAGAGAAACAGCATGTTTATCTTGATTTGGACCATTGTAACAATCTTTTCCTCTTCCAGATTATTCAAACATTTCAACCTAAAATCTTTGATTATTTCCCCCCACAATACAGTGGGAGGGAAGGTAAGCCTGCAGTACATTCAAATGACATATCTGCTGAGGAGATTCCAGATGATACTAATATATCCTCCTCTTCCTCTGAAGAAGAAATAGATATCAGCATTATGACTCATGAGGTAACTTAAAACTAGCTTGCTGCTTTTATTTGTCTGTGTGATTTTTCAAACCAGTCTACGTTGGTCTTAAAAGCAGTGATATAAAAGTTATGAATTTCTAAGTTGTTACAGGATTAGGCTGTGTTATAATTTGGTTGCTGTGCTTAACCCAGTACTCAGATCTTGGTCAGATTTCTTCCTTAAGTGCAGTAGGCAGGAATTGCTTGAGTAGGCTAAGAATCGAACCCGCTCATTAATACCTTTTTCTAAAGGAGGAGGCTTTAACAATGTCTGTTGCTGTGCTCCCTTTATTCATAATGTGCTGCTCGAATAGCCATGTTGGGTTTTTTCACCACTTTATTTTATTGATTTAAAACCTTAAAACTCAAGGAGGCTTACAATATAAGTAAAATAATTATTGAAAACATAGCAATTATAAAAATACATAATAGGTCACAATTTAAAAACTCCAGTTAGGACTGCCAATAAATAAAAACTAAGTTAGTCAAGTACAGCCCTAAGTAAAACTGTCTTCAGCTGGCTCCTGAAGGCTGATAGCGAAGGGGCCAGGCACACCTCCCGGGGGAGGTTGTTCCACAATCATCGGGCTGCCACTGAAAAGGCCTTTGTTAATGTGGCCACCAGGCAAGCCTCTTTGATTGGTGGGACAGTCAGGAGGGCCTCTCTCTGTGATCATAATCCCTGAGTTGGAATGTTTAGGAGATGATGGTCCTTCAGATACCATGATCTTAAGCCATGTAGGGCTTTAAAGGACAAAACCAGCATCTTGGATTGGGCTTGGGAGTGGATCGGTAACTGCTGTAGTTGCTGCATTATAGGGGCTGTGTGCACCTAGAAGCTGGCCCACACTGCAGTCTAGTTGCAGCTTCCAAACACTCTTCAAGGGTAGACCCAAGCAGAACCCATTGCAGTAGTCCAGTCTAGATGTGATTAAGGCATGGATCACTGTGGCTATATCTGACTGAATCAGGAACAGGCATAGCTAGGCAGAAGCATTCCAGAAGCACCACAGCCACCTGGTTTTTTAAGGTGACCATGATGAAAAGCAGCACTTCCAAGCTGTGAACCTAGCTTTCCAGAGGAAGCATAACCCCATCCAAGCTAGGAGAGATCTCATATTCCTGGTCTGCCTTTCTACTGACCCAGAGAACCTCTGTTTTCTCAGGATTAAGTTTAATCTTATTCACCATCATCCAACCCACTACTGACTCCAAGCACCGGTTCAGAACATCAACAGCATCCTCAGTATCATCCACATAATGGTGACACTGCAACCCAAACCTTCTGATGACCTCTCTCAGAGGCTTCATATAGATATTCAATAGCATGGGGGATAAGATGAAATCCTGCAGCGCCCACAGGCCAACATCCATGGACCATCTCCCATCTTCTGACACAACCCCCTAGATAAGACTCAAACCACCACAACACAGTACCCCTTGGTCCCAGTGTTGAGTGGTGGCACTTTAGGCTACTGTGGTCAATAGTATTAAAGGCCATTGACAGAATCCATCAGAACTAGCAGAGTCACATTCCCCCTGTCTTGTTCTCATCGACCTTGGCAACCAAAGCAGTCTCTGTTCCAAATCCCAGCCTGAAGCCAGAGTGAAATGGATCCAGAGCATCAGTCTCTTCTAAGAACCCCTGGAGCTGAGAAGCAGCCCACCCGCTCAAGCACTGTGCCCAAGAACAGAGGATTCTAACATAGTAGGGCTCAGGGAAGGTTTTTTTCAAAACAGGTCTGATCATTGCCTCCTTGAGCATGACCAGCACAACTCCAGTTTGCAAGGAAGCATTTACCACTTCCATTATCCACTTAGCCAGTCTACTTCTGGCAGCTTTTATTGGCCAGGAAGGGCAAGGGTCAAGAATATAGGTGTTAGGTCTCACCTGTCCAATGATATTGGCCACATTCTTGGGATCCGCAAACTGAAAATTATCCATACAAATTGGAAAGCAGATGCCAAAGGTACATCTTCTGAACATGCATCCACACCAGCATCTAATCCAGAGTGGATCTGAGAGATTTTCATGTGGACAGAGCCCAAATTTGGGGGGGCTATGATGTAGAATCCCTGAACTACAGGACACAGCTTAGCTGGATGATTACATGCAGATGCAATGGTGGCAGAGAAATTCTGCCTTTTTACTATTGTCACCATCACAGAATAGATTCTCACATGGGCTGTAGGTTATGTTTGACCAGCCTTGCTCTGAGTTTTCCACCAGCAGTACTCTAGCCCATTGCCCCTCCTGTTTCATTGCCATCAGCTCCCCAGTGAACCAGGGAGACTGCTTGGCTCTGTCCGGGGGTGGGGGTGGGGGCTTAGGAGCGATTGTGTCAATAGTCCAGGCTATCTACCTATTCCAGAAAGTGGTCAGAGCCTCAATGTAGTCCTTAGTAACTGAGATGGGAAAATTCCCAAGCACTGACAGGAACCCATTAGGTTCTATCAGGCATCTGCAGCAGGCCATTATAATGAGTCTAGCACTCCTGCGGAGTCCAGAGGAAGCAGTAAATCTGATCTTTCCTATGAACCCAGCCACCTTATGTGCCCACTGAGCTCCTGTCTTTGCTTCCGAGTGAACATTTATGTGCTTTTTGCATTTATAGGTACAATTAATTGATGTTATAAAAACCTTGGAAACTAGTGAAATCTTAGTGCATTCACTGCTGAAGGAGAAGAGTCTTGCCAGTTGAAAGAGGTTCAGTGGAACTCTGATTCTAAATATTTGTGCCTTGACATTGCCATGCTGACACACATGGCATTCATGCAGTAGTTGGTACATGCCATTCCAAGTGCTGATGTCTAGTGTTAGGAAGTGTCACAATTAGGTTGGTTTGAGGACTTGAAGCTCTGACATACTAAAGCTGCAACGCCCTGTGTATTACCTCAGAGCAAGCAAACATAAGATCAAGCTATGTCACTTGGTGGCAATACAATGGTGTTAAAACACTGGTCCAAGGAAAGGTCCAAGGTCTAGAAAACACTGGTCCAAGGAAGCAGGATTGAATGATCTGAAGACATACCTTTTCATTTCACAGAAACATTTCTACAGAACAGGTGTGGATTATTAAATATGCAGATGAGGAGGGGGCAAATCTACTGAAACATTTTTCCTCATGTGGAAGTGTATATCAAGGTTTGGGGTATTTGAAAACAGGGAGAGCTGTGACACATACTGACATACCACCAAAACTAGACTTTTGGTTATTTTTGGAGTTTTTTGGGGGTTTTTTGTTCTGATACAGTGGAATTTGGTCTGGGGAATATATCTATATGAAAACACAATAGTATTTTAAATCAACATTTATTGATTTGGGTTTTTCATAGTTTTACTTGACCCAACCACTTGGCAAGTTAGACATCCTAAGTATTTTCCTAGCTGCTTAACAGAATTGTCACATGTTCAGACAAGGTAACATTGTGTTCCAGTGAATGGTACCTATTCATTCATTTGTTCTATTACCCCACCTTTCAGTCCCTAAGGATTCCACAAGGTATCTTATCCAGAAAGGTGGAATACAATTATTTTGGGAATGTTCCGATCAACTCTGACATGGAAATGCCTACCTGAATTATAGTTCTCATGAGGACTGGCTGTTCTCACCCCTGCTTCCCAAGATCATGGCTGACAACTGGATGGCTGACTGCTGGCCTTGTGTTCTCCTACTCCCCCAGGGCTGCTGGGAGGGGCCAGGTCGAGCAGTCTTGCCTCAGCAGAGGCGCTGAGTGATAGCAGCTATACAGGGTAACAGATTTATGGTAAAACATGAATTTAGAGATATTTAATTCTTCTGACTCTAAATGATATTACAACAAAATATTGCAGGATCTCTTGAAAACTACTGAGCTCCTAAAGGAGAAACTAATTTCGGAAAGACAAAGCAAGTTACTTCTTGAGGTGCAGATACGGAAAGAGATGGCAGAGGCAATGCTTCAGCAACTGCTGGAAACTGAAGAATCCTGGCGGTATGCTGTAAGATCTTGTAATGGCAAATAACAAAGTGTTGTGTTGTATATGTGCGCTGAGTAGGTGTGAAGTCAGGATGATGAATCCTCAGTTCTAAAGTGAAGTTGCTTAATTTTTGGATCAATATCATACTGGAAACTGGATGTTGTGTTGGTAGTCTGTTGGTCTTATGTTCAAACTGTTTCAAATTGGAAAGATCCAGGTTAGATTACAGTAAAGTACTTCATATGGGCCTGTCTTTGAATATTCTCTGGAAACATCAGTAGTCTAAAATGTGGTGACCAGGCTGTTGTTGAGGCAGGCCTGTAGCTACAGTGGGACATCTTATGGCTAGGCCCCCAACTTGCTGGCAAGACCCTCTGACTTTCCATCTAGCCCAGGGCATCATGGCCTTCTCCCCTGGATTAAATTGATTAGCCAGTGCCCCCTAAGAAATTTAAATGCTCCTGACTTTAAAAAACCCTAGCTACAGGCCTGTGTTGAGGGCTTGGTACAAGGATCGTACTGTACCTGTGCCTAGAAATAGGAAAGCCAGTGCTGTTCTTCAGCATAACTCAAAAATTGGGCTCTTACCTTTTAAGGCATTAAAATGTCTTGGGTCTGTGGTACACGAACTGCCTCCTCCCATATTCTGCTGACCACCAGTTACAAGCATCTCCGTAAGTTTAAGGTGAGGCAGGTGGCGACCAGAGATGTGGCTTTCTCAATGATGGCGCTTTTCCTTTGGAAAGATCTCCCCCATGATGCTCAAAGAGGTACCTAAGGTACTCTCATTTAAGTGCCAGGCCAAAGTATTTTGTTTCTATCTTTTAAAGCTACTTTTGTGGATCATTTCTAGATTGAGGACTATTTCATGATATTTCATAAGTATTGTTTTAGGCTGCTGACTGTTCTATATTTTCATGTAATTTACTTGAGCTGCTTTGAAGAAATCTCTGGAGAGATTACTACATTTTATGAATAAATAAATGTTTATTAAAGGACTGGTTTTTCTGCTGAGAAACTCTCACAAGGGCTACAGCCACATTGAGCCAAGAGGAAAGAGAGGGCATAAATACTGAACTCCTTGCCACCCTGGCTGTGATGTAAATTTGCCCCCTTCCCCACCCATGGCTGCTTTTCAACATTAAAAATATATGACCCAACCACAGATCTCCATTGCTTCATGTAGTTTGACTCTTAATGTAACATAAGGGCCTGTGCAGCACACTTGAGGGTAGTAGTTACTAAGCCCTTAAAAGTGTTCTGTAATTCTCATTGCTAACCTATCCAGTAAGCGCCTGGAAGATATGAAAGAAAGCTATGAAGAGAAACTGGAGAGTAAATTTGAAATGTACAAGGAGGCTATAAAGAAGCATGCATATATGTGTGCAATGGAGCAAATTGAGGAGCACTATGTTCCAGTTGAAGAGTTCATAGCTGAACAAGCAAAGGTTGAGGTATGTCTTCTGAGAAAACTATTTGTGCTGACTTAGACCAATGCAAATATTGGCATTTTAAAATCGTATCCAAGAATTCTGTTAAAGGGAATGGAGGGAGATAGAAGATGTGAGATTTTTTTCCAAGTCGTCAGTCTAGGCAGTTTTGAATCTTCCTGTATTTGAAATGCCTGTGCTGCACGAATACATTGATTGATGTCACCTAAGAGTAAGTACATTGTCCAGGAGCATGAGCTGGATTGTATCAAGAAGGCTTTAGAGATGTGAAAAAGCTTTAAATAACTTTTAGTACATAAGTCCTATTTGGACTGGCACAAAATTAAAATACTTTGCACAGTATTTTAATTAAGGAAATAATAAGGTTAAGGACAATTGGATTATTAGCTATGAGGTTAGCATAATTTTTACAGGCTTTTCTTGGCATAGGAGGGAGAAATGCTTCAGGTAAGAGGCTGAAACTGTCTTGGTGTTATCAGAGAATAGTGACAAGATGTACAGACTCTCAGAGCTTATGTCATTGTTCAAGGATCGAGAGATGAAAATACAGCAGCTGAAACAAAAGTTTGGAGAGCCCAATGCCTTTACTTTGGAAAGTCCTAATTCAGATACCACAGAGAGGGGAATTAATCCAGGTAAGGGAATATTTTACATTTATGGTTTCTACTACTCTCCAGCATCTGGTACAAATATTCTTAACCTTTTTATTACAGATGTTAAATACAAGATGATGATGCAGAGAGCTTCAGATACTTTGTCAAGGCAGTGTGAGGAGAAAGATGAGGTAACTTTCCTTATTATTGCCAACAGTCACTTGGACTTTGTGGACTGTATTCAGTGAGCTGTGAGTAGAACATTTTAGGAGAATATTTTAGGGGGGGCGGGGAGACTGACCTCCCAACAGGCAACTCTGAGCAAGTAAACAAAAGTTGCCACTCCTTGACTGGTTAATACCTAGCCAGCACAGGTACTATTTTGTTGGATGCATCCCTATTATTTGTAATTGCTAGTTGTCAAGCGTAGAAACCAAATGGAAGGTAGAAGTGGAGTATATTAAGTTTCACATAAAATTGCAAATATGTGGAAGATTCTATACTGTAGCCTTTCAAATGACATATCCTATGACTACAAGATCTACCAATCAGGGATATTGATTAGGTATAGAGAGAAGTGAATGGGCTTATTGGCAGGTAGTGAATGGAGTTAAGGAAAGGACTAGAATCCTATTTTCCCTATCAGACTTGATATTATTTTATTAGTTAAAATATTATCAATAGTAGTTAATACAGTTCTGTCGCTCCAAATTCCGTTTAAGAGGGTTGTTCCATATTCATTTCTCCTTCACATTTACAGTGTTTTAATAAGAACAATCATCTTGTTTTGCAGTTAATCAAATCGCTGAAGCTGAAAATGCAAAAATTAAATGAAATGTTACAAGATGCCAATGATATCTATAAAAAAACAGTTGAGGAGAATAATAGACTGAAGCAGGTGATAATGTTCAAGGTTGGTCATGTTCCTCGTAAAGCTTCATTCCAACATTTGTGTGCTGTGCTTGGCTAGTTTTAATTCTGCTTGTAGCTGTATTATATCCCTTAGCATTAATATCAGCATCACAAAGGAACAGAAAGTGATGGCATACTAAATTGACCAGGCTAGTAGAATGAGATTTAGCCACATAACCACTTCTATGCTTTTTCTTCTGTTCAAATCTACTCTAGGTTCTTAATTTGTCACCTTGCCTTCTAGGTTAGAAAACCACCTTCAGAAAGGGAAGAGTACTAGCCACTAAGGACAGGATTTTGTAAGTCATAGCTTATGGTGCCCACCAACACCTTGTTGGTCCCAAGCCATACAGGGCTTTAAAGTTCAATACCAGCACCTCAAATTGAGCCTGGAAGGAAATTGGAAGCCAGTGTAGGTCTAATGACTGGAGTAATATAGTCCCTATGACCCATTCTACTCAGCACTCTGGTTGCAGCATTCTGTACCAACTATACCTTCTGGACAGTCCACAAGTGCAGCCCCATACAGAGCACATTGCAGTAATCTAATCTAGATGTTACCAGGGCATGCACCACAGTGGCAAGATTTCTGTACAGGAAGGGCCATAGCTGGTTCAGTAACTGAAGCTGGTGAAAGGCACCCCAGCCACTGCTGCCACCTGTTTATTCAGCAGGAGGCCCCGGTCCAAGAGCACCCCCAAGCTATGAGCCTGCCCCATCCAGGGTAGTGCAACCTCTTCCAGAACAGGGGACGACCCAATTCCTGGGTCAGACTTTCCTCCTATTAATAGTACCTCTGTTTTGTCAGGATTAAGTTTCAGTTTGTTAATCCTCATCCATTCCAAAACTGCCTCCAGGCACCTGTTTGTAGTTACCACAGCCTCCCTGGGATCTACTGGTAGCGCAAGATAGAGCTGAGTGTCACCTGCATATTGGTGGCAATTCATCCTAAATCTTTGGATGACCTCTCCCATTGGCTTTCCATCTATGTCCCTCTTTCAACAAGATGGAACCTTGGGGAACCCCGTAGGCCAAGGGGGCAGAACAGCAGTCCCCCAGCACCACACTCTCAAACCTACCCTCAAGGTAGGACCAGAACCACCACAGAACAGAGTCTCCCAATCCAGTCCTGAAAGGCAATCCAGAAGGATACCATGATTAATTGTATCCAAAGCTACTGAGAGGTTCAGGAGAATTAATAGGGTCTCCCTCCCCCTGGGCATCTCCAAGTTCATGTCATCCATCAGGGCAACCAAGGCTGTTTCAGTCCCATAACAAGGCTTGAAACCAGATTAGAATGGATCTAAACATTCTGCTTCATTTAGGAATCTCTGAAGTTGGTCAGCCACCACTTGTCCTAGGGCTTTTCTACATGGCTGTTTCCCCTCCCACTTGGTTCTGGAGCCATACTGCCTCAGTTTATCCCAATTTCAACACAAATGTTTGTGCCTTTAGTTTTCACATCATGCCCCTCCCCACAGTTTTTTCCAGCTCTTTTAAGACCACTTTTATCCTGATGTTTTTCTGGAAGCCAGTGATTTTTTCCTAGTGTGTAATGTGTATCAGTGTTCTTTTTTTCAGCTACTGCCAGCTCACTTTTCAATTAATGAACTATTGTCATCATTAAACCACTCTTGCTCCCCCCAAGACAAGTGATTTTATTTTTTTAAAGGCCCTAAAACATTGATATAATGTTGTAGTGTTGTAATAATAGTTTGTGGGCTCTCTAAATTCCCAGCTTTTTAAAAAAGTAAGTCTCCAGCCCTTTCCTTTGTGGTGATACGCCTTGTCCTTATATCTCTGAGAGAGAGGACACTAGAGACTTTTTTTTAAAATGAAAGCTTGGGAATTCAGGGAACCTGATTAAACTATTGTTACAACAATGCAGCAGTATACTGATATTTCAGGGCCTTTTTTAAAAAATAAGGGAAGGTGCTCTGATACCACATATGACACCAATGAAGACAGCACCCTCCCTTGAAAATTATTTAAGCCATGTGCAGAAGAAAATAAACTGACTCGACAACTATAAAAATGTACAGGGGGGCAGACATGTGGAAGAACCCTGCCCAAACTGATTCCAATGCTTGTGGAATGACTCCCAAGAAAATCAGGAGTCACCCAAGTGTGTGGAAAAAATCTGGGGCAGGGCTCTTTTTGTTGAAAAAGCCCAGCAGGAACTCATTAGCATATTAGGCCACACCCCTGACAGCACAGCTCATTAACTTATTAGGCCACACCCGATGTTACCAGAAGTGTGGTCATCCAGCCACATCCACCTTTTGCTTCTTATTCTGTTTACCTTGTTGTCAAAACAGTTTTGACAAAACCAATAAAAACATTATTTTCTGTCCCATCTATACAAAATCTTGTCTGAACCAATATCTTCTGTCCAACAATTATTCCCATACTGGATTGGAATCAATTAATAAAGGTTAGGTTCCCATGGAAATCAGCTTGCCTTCCTGCAGAACTATTACGCTGAATATGATTTTTTAGGGTTGCCAACCTACAGGTGGGGTCTGGAGATCTGGCATTACAACTGAGCTCCAAACTACAGAGATCAGGTCAGTGGCTGCTTTGTAAAGTGGAGTCCACGGCATTATGCCTTGCTTAGGTCCCTCCTTCCCCTAAACCCCACCCTCCACTCCCAAATCTCCAGGGATTTCCTCAACCTGGAGTTGGCAACCCTAGTTGACTGGCAGAACAACACTAGGAGCCAGTTTGGTGTAGTGGTTAAGTGCGCGGACTCTAATCTGGGAGAACCGGGTTTAATTCCTCACTCCCCCCCTTGCAGCTGCTGGATGACCTTGGGCAAGCCATAGCTCTGTACCAGCTGTTGTCTCAGAGCTCTCTCAGCCCCACCTACCTCACAGGGTGTCTGTTGTGGGGACGGGAAGGGAAAGGAGTTTGTAAGACACTCTGAGACTCCCTTGGGTAGTGAAGGGCGGGGTATAAATCCAATCTCTTCTTCTTCTAGGTTTGTAGATGCACTGGACGGGAGTAGTTTGTGGACTATTTTATTCAAGGTACAAAATTTTATTCAAGGTATAAGATTTCATGTGCCACCCACACTTCTTCAGATGGAAGAAGTGTGCATGCACACAAAAGCTTATACCTTGGATGAAACTTTGGACTCCAACTTCAGACCAACACGGCTACCCACCTGAATTATTACACTATAATACTTTTTACAAGCAATTATGTACCAGTGGTTACCATGCAGAGTCTGTCCCACAGGTAAAATTATCCTGTGAACAGGTGGTCTTTACCACATAAAAGTATCACTACTGTCACAAGATCACCAATCGTTGGAAGTCAACTCCTCAGAAGCAGAAATCTCTCTTATTAGGAGGTTTAAGAACATCAATTTTGCTGGCCCATTAAAGGCAGATGTCAGCCCAGTGGCAGGAGAAGCTACAATGAAGCTACTTTTTCAGATGTTTTCTCTTGCATGGCAGTAAGCACCAAACCACTTTAATATAGACTTTAGACACACATATATTTGCAAGCCATTCCCAACAAGACACAACAATGAACTCAGGCTTCAAACATACTTTTCTTAAGCAGAAGATGCCATGAGAAAACGAAAGAGATGCTCAAAAATCAAAGATATTGTCAAAAGCAGCATTTCCTGGGCTCTCTGCTTTTTTACATCCCCCCCTTTTCAATAATTTTTAAAATAAAAACACAAAGAACCAGAGCAGGGAGAGCGATGCGACGCTGGCAATCCAAATGCAGAGTCAGGCCTTTCAATACAAAGAGCCTAGCCCCGTGCTTAATCTCTGGGCGGAGCTTTCTCCTGCTGGCTCTCTGTACTTAAAGGGAAAGCGCCGGGTGGGGCTTTTTCCTGCCAGCTCTCTGCAGGAACTTTTCCTTTAAGTGTAAACAGCTCAGGCCCGGCAGGAAGGGAGCGGGGCAGGCTCGGACGCCAACCGGAACGGTGTTCCGGTGCATTCCTGCTGAAAAAGAGCCCTGGTCTATGGTAAGATTAAGACTTGGTTATTGCCAAGGCATTTACTGTATTTACTATTTGTTGCAGTGTAAGACTTGTGTACTTACCTTTGATTGTTTTGTTTTACTGTTACTATCTCTGCTGTTTAATTCTTCATATATGCTTGCTGTTGCTACTCTGTGGTTAGTAGTCTGTTTAATATTACTGTCTTTTTTACTTTACTATGGCTACTGGATTTAGTTTGGTTTTATCTTCTGCTGCTTACTAGTGGCTTTTTATTATATATGGCTTAGTTCAGACATCATGAGGTTTATTTTATTATTTTCTGAAACTGGAATTTAGCTTTCAGACAATCACTCAAACCCTGGTTTCCCTTTGATGGTTTTATCACTTTGTATCCTGGAAGGGTATCCCCAGAGAACAGGTCAGGTTCAGACCAGCATTATCTGCATTCAGAGATCACATTAAACCACAGTTAACACCAACTGTGGTTAATAAATAAATTTCAGATCCTGGCAGAGTGGAGTGTCCTGGATTCAGACAATCACATTAACCAGTTTTCCATAAAGTGGAAAGTGAGCCACTGCTGGAATGGACTCTACCAACCTGTCTGCCCACCACTTTTACTTTTGTAACCTTGCCAGATTCTTCTTACTTACTCCAGCCTCATGTGACCCCCCCCCCAAGTGCTGGTTGCTAGATCTTCAGCATAGCTTTTAAGAAGAAGGTAGACAGAAAAGGACTCTGCTCTACTAGCAGAATGCTTGTGGGATCCTACTCATTGTATCATTGTTATACATTGATTTGGAGAATTTTAATAGGGAGCTGAGGTATATCGTATAGTATTTTAGAATAACCTCAACTATAGCAAGAGTTGTATATCACAAGTAAATAGATTACCATAGTAAATAAATACCATACTGGTCACACGAGCGAGATAAAGCAGAGGGAAAGTGAGGCTTTTTGACCTGCAGTTGTGCAATCACACATTTTTGCAAAGCTGCTGTCGCAACTCACCACTGCATGATCAGACGCAACCGCAGGCAAGTTGGGGTCCCCCCCCCCCCGTTTCTTTCCGATTCGCTTCAACGGGGGATTGATGAATCGCACCTTCACCCTGAGGGCTTCCAATGGCATTATGCAATGATGTGCATACTGAGAAGGGGAAATAAACAACAGCATGGCGTCAGGATAGCCTGATCAGACTATCCCTGACGCCACAAGTGCACGCTGGAGCGATCACACGGGGAAAGTCCGTCTGTGGCCCGTAGCAACCCATTTGATACTGGATTTTCCCGACTGTTTTTTTACTGCGCTTCTTCGGCGGAGAGCAATGGCTTGCCGACGGGTGCAGGACACTTCACAGATGTGATCTTGTGTTCGCACCCTTAAAATCTGGCAGGGAGTTGTGCCTCTCACGCAGCTAATTCTGCGTGTGATCAGGGCCATAGTATCTTTTCCTTGATACTCAAATAAATAAAGCCCTGCAACTAGAGCCAGTTTGGTGGTTAAGTGCACAGACCGGGTTTGATTCCTCACTCCTTCACTTGCACCTGCTGGATGACGTTGGGCAAGCCATAGTTCTGGCACACCTGTTTTTGAAAAAGAGCAGTTCCTGTCAGAGCTCTCTCAGCCCCACCTACCTCACAGGGTGTCTGTTGTGGGGAGGGGAAGGGAAAGGAGTTTGTAAGCCGCTCTGAGGCTCCCTTGGGTAGTGAAGGGCAGGGTATAAATCCAATCTTTTTTCTTCTTCTTCTATTAATTTAAAGTTGGCCTCTGCCATGCTATGTATTCTAAGGTAGTATTCAAAACATTCAGGTAGACCACTCACTCAAGTCAGCAAGGGCTTCTGCAGGTGCCATGTGCCAACCTGCAGACGGACAAAATCAACAACTGCCTGAACATGTGCTTTTTCCGTTGTGGCTCCCACCTTGTGGAATGGCCAGCCTGAAAAGGTCAGAAAAGCTCCCACTTTCCTGGCTTTCTGCAAACTGCAAAATTGAACTATCCAAGAGATCTTTTCTACACAAGTAATAAGGTTGCTCTGTACAAAATGGCTTGTACAAACTTGCTTGGGCTGCAGTCACACATGTTACATAATCCACTTTCAATCCACTTTCCATGCACTTGAAAGTACATGGAAAGAGGATTGAAAGTGGATTATTTAGTGTGTGTGACCGCAGCCTTGGATAAATGATTACGGACTGAGATCTATACTGCAATCTATACTTACTGTAAGTAGGATCCTATTTATGTAATTCTATACCATTTGCTGTGTTACGTGAATACTTATGCTATTTCATTCTCTCTGGTGGTTCTAGATTTCTAAAATCCTAATGCATTGGTTACTGAATGTCCCGTTTTGTCAATTGTTCTGACTCTCTATGTGTAATTTGCCTTGAGTCCCTGTGAGAAAGGCAGACTATAAATACGTAAATGATTTTTTAAAAACTGGCTTCATTGTAGCCCAAGGGGATGATTACGTAAATTCCATGAATAACCTTCTAATGTATATCTAATGCTTCCATAGGAACAAGAGATTGAAGGTCTTCAAACCTGGGCTAAACGTGTCCATGAACTTGAAGCCACAGTATCTCTTCTACAAAAAGAACTAGATGAAAGCAAGAAAAAAATTCTTAATGTGGACGATCTTAAGCATCGAAAATCCAAGAAGGGCTTCTTTGCAAATCTTAAATATACAGTGGTTGAGGTCCCTAAAACAAACAGCAAAGACTCAGAAAAACCTAATTGGTCACCTACAGTGATGTGCAAACAAACAGTACATAAAGTAAAAGAATCGCTCCAGTCTTTGTAGGTGTGTTAAACTGCCACTATAGAGGCTAACAAGACATTAGATTGTGGGGTTTTTTTCATTGTGGAAGATCACAAGAGAAAAACATTGAAGGCAGCCTAAATGTCACTATAACTTGAAGAGAAAAGTTTCACCTCTCTTTTCTTTAGATAGGAAAACAGTATTGCTATGTATTTAGCTTTTCTGGAAGTATATAAATCTGCAGCAGATTCTTTGAACCTATAGTGTTTAAGAGACTTGGCATCAAGAATAGGAGAGCACTTTTTAAACACCCCCCCCCCTTTACAATAGGCCAGACTTTTTTTTGAGATCTTACATGGGTGAGTTTTATGAAATGAAGCTGACATTCAGATTTATATCTTGATTTAATGACTAATACAAGCATGTGGAAAAGGTGCTATTAAATTCAATGACTGAACATTTTTTTCCTGTACAGAGGAATGGAGGACATATGTGTTAAAACCTTTTATTATATACTTACTAATAAATATTTTCCAGTTTTTGACCTGATTAGTCTGTTCCTAGGATGTAAATACAAAGTTGAGATTTGTGTATCAGTGAATGTATAAGCACCAATTCTCCTCTATCAAGTTTTTGGCTAATATTTAGTATATGAGTCCTAAGTACAGCTATATAATCAAAAAATCTTCCGAAGATTTTACCTCTGTTTCCCTTCTTTTACACATTTTCATAGTTAATCCTTTAGAATGTCTAAAGGTGACCTTGGAAGACTAAAGAATGAGAACTAATCATTGAGTGTGAGTGGGTCCTAAACACCAAACTCTACCAGCTGGCTACAAACAGTAGCTGTTCACAAGTTAATGAACGTGCATGCAATCCACGTATGGTATGTCTTTTCTTTATATATGCTTTGAGTAATTCTCACATTACACTTGACACATACAGCAGAATGAATTGAAACCCCCACATTTACCCAGGCACCAGTCCTCTGTTTCATTGATAAAATGAATGCACACTGGCACTTTCTAACAAACAGGTGTATACACACACCTGTAGGCTGTAGATGTGTTCACTGTAACAAGTGAGCAGGGCTACTGTCTCCTACAATCAAGGACCCCCTAACCTGCCTCACTAGTGACTAAGCCCTGCCTGAAGGGAAAATTACTGTTAACTGTTTTTTACTCTGACTTCTCCCTCCGATCTGCTTTCGAGGTTCTAAGGGCCCTGCTGGCTGTTACTGACTCACTGCACATTCCAAGCAGCATTTAAAGGGTACTGGTAGGTGGCAGAGAAAGGGTAGGACTTTGACCTGTCAGTCACAAGATTGCTGTAATAAAGTCACAGAAGACAAATCTGTCAGTGGTTAATAGTCAGGACAGTTAAATTGGGTCTCCCTGTTCAGTCTGTGTGTGTATGGATGAGAGGAGGACATGGACAATCTAGTGGGAGAGGTTTTATGTTGTTGAAACAATAACCCTGTTTCTCTCATTGTCTTTCAAGAAAAACCTTTCTATCATTTATTTGCTCATTATTACAGGAGGGCAAGGGAAACGGCAGAATGCAAACAGCTGCATTTGTGCCTCAACAATGAGTTTCTTTTTATTTTAAAAAATTTCTGTGCCAACATGCTATTTCACCCAACTCAGGTTCCCCACAGTGGTAAACAGTAAAACATTCCAAACATCAAAATGGCATTTAAAATACAAATATATACATATAAAACAAGTAAAACATGTATAAACACACAAAGGGAGGACTAATAAGAGTTAAGGAACACCAAAACAAAGGTCTTCACTTGCTGGCAGAAGACAATGATGGAGGGAGATGGACAAGGCTCCCTGGAAGGGAGTTCCAAAGTTCTGACGTCATGACTGAGGCCTTTTTCATGAGTTGCCACCTGTCTAGCGAGACCACTGAAGATGACTGGAGCAGTTGGATAGGTTCATAAGGGAGTAGTAGGTTCCTATTATGCTTCTGTTCTCAATAGTTGATTTGCTTTACTTTCGGTTACAGAAATGAGCAAGGGGTAGGCCCACAATACCCAGGGGAGGATTTCCCCTCTCACTTCCTTGCCAGGCCCATGCCTAGTGCAACTCCACCAGCAGCCTCATGTGACTCCAAGGTTGCACCACTGGCAGCAGCATGCCCGGGGTGGCTTCCAAACTCTGCCACCGGCAGCATGCTTGAGCCCAGCTCTTAGGTTGTAAGGCTGCTGCCAGACAGGCCCAGCATGGTTCCCAGGCTGTGCGGCTCCTGTCAGCCCAAAACAGAGCCCCAGATTGCCAGCTGTGTGGCTGTTGCTGGACCCAGCATGGAACCTTGGTCTGCGCCACCACTGCCCCCTGTGTATTTTTGAAATTTTCAGATTTTTCTGTAAAAATTTGGGGAGTACCCCAAGTTTGCTAAAAAGTCTGGTTAATGTCTGTGTGGCACTGATCCATGGATTTAACTATCTGCAGATGGGGACCACACATCACTAGTGGTGTATAGGAATTAAATGGTTTGAACACTCAAGGAGAACAGTGGGGCTAATATGAGAGAGGAGACACACTTCCCACCCTTTTTATGTGATCAAGAGCATTTTTCTTATCTTTTCACCAACTGCTGTTTTAAACAAGAAGGTAAGTACAAATCATCTCTTCTGTCTCAGATCATTAAAATGTATAAATTGTTCCTATGATTCTTAATTCTAAATTTAGATATCAAAGGAAAAATAGGAATCGACATATTCAGAGGCGTTTTGTGCTATAAAAAATGACAAACCATAAGTCTGGCCACCTCTTGAAAAAATACTATACTGTCAGTTCTTTGGTAACGACTTAAAATTTTTATTTTAAAGAACATGCAGCATTTTTTGTATGAACAAACTAAGCTACTGCTATACTAGAGATTATGCTACATAAGAGATTATAGCTAATAGTATTGATCCAGTCTCCAGGTGTGCTTGCAAAGCTCTGGAGAGCTTGGCAGCTGGAAAGACCTTTGTCTAGTGGGCCACAGGAGATGAGATTTGACCTTGCATGTTGCGGTAGGCGATTAATATAATGTCACAGGCCTAAGTGGATCTGAGCTATGGCATCACTTAAGCATGGTTAGAAGCCACGAGGCAGATGCTTAAGGTGATGCCTTTCTAGAATACAAATGTTCAATTTTTGTTTGACTTACTCCTTTTGGATCATAAATATATCCTGGAACAGTGAAGTGTTTGTTGGTATGTAAGGAAATCTTAGGGTTTAAACCAATGAGACATTTGTAGAGCTTTTACAAATGCATGCATTTCTGAATCCAGGTTAAGATTGTTATCAATCACCTTTAATTCCCAGAGTTGTATAAGCTTAGTTTCCTAGCCTGTTGGAAACACTGGAGTAAAATTGGGAGGAAAACTAGGACCATATATCCAACTCCTTTGCTGCCTATTCCTTCAACCATAAATAGAGGATGGATAAAGAAAAACAAGCACACTTTATGTACTGAAGGCATGTTTGCACAGCTTGTTCAGGGCTTGGGCAACCTCTATGAAGACTATATGACATCAGGTTCTTTGTTAAAGACAGGTGGCAGCATATATACTATAGCCAAACAAGAACAGTTTATAAGATTATTGTTTCAGGAAGCCAGGTATGGCTGAAGTGACAACAAAACTTTTAAATATTTAACAAAGCTAATTTATTTACATTTTTATGGTTCCAGACATTAGGAAGCCACCAATCCCTATCTTGTGTGTGCCTCTGCCTTCTGATGTTAGCCTAAGCTATTTGAAATTTTCATCTTTTCCTTTACTATGTTACTGTGCTCTCAAATTGAATCATATACCTCATGCTGTTACTGAAATTTCCCAGTTTGCATCTAGAATTTCTCATGTCAAAACTAGTAACAGTGGCCTGATAATAGATCTGGTAAAGGGTTGATGATACAGTACATTGCTAACTTTTGGCACGTTGCCCACCTCAGAGGTTCCACATCTGGATTTTGGATGAATATTACCAGCTTGCTACAACCACTCTTAAGACTGCAGAAGGTTTAGGGTTGTTAATTAGTTAGGGGCAGTATTCTTTGATGATTATTTGTTTTCAGTTAAATTATGTATGCTCGGTACACAGGAAAGATTATGTATGCTCGGTACACAGGAAAGATTGTCATGCTGATGCTTAAATGTAGAGATTACGTCGTTGCAATATGGCTGTTTATGCTATGAATATCTTCTGCCCTTGAGGCTGAAAGACTCGTACATTCACTTTTTAAATTATTCTAAAGCTTTACTGAAAAGGCAAACCATGTGAGAAACCACCAGCCCCTCTTAGCGCAGATTCAGACTAGTGAATGCTTTTCAGACCTTGAAAAGCAAACAACTGAAAATTTAAGATGCCTTAAATTGTGCCATGTAGCACTTGGAAGCAGGTTCTCCATTTTATATAGATTTCACATTTAGCTTGTCAGAGAGCTTAAGTAGGGATGCCAGCCTCCAGGTAGGACCTGGGGATCCTCTGGAATTACAGCTTACCTCCAGACTACAAAGATTGGTTTCCATGGAGAAAATGGATGCTTTGGAGGGTGGGCTGTATGGCATTGTACCCCACTGAGGTCCCTGTCCTCCCCAGGCTCCACCCCCAGATCTCCAGGAGTTTTCCATCCTGGAGCTGGCAACCTTCCTCCCCCAACCCCTACCAATGCCAAAGGGGAACTGGCAACCCTAAGCTTAAGGTTGGAATTGTTCATACTGGATCAAAAGGAATACAGTGCAGAAGTAATGAACGAACATTCAACTCAACAGCATTATTACACTGACCACATGAAGCTGCCTTATTACAGCACCAGACTGCTGGTCTATCAAGGTCAGTATTGTCTATTCTAGCAAGCAGCAACTCTCCAGTGTCCCAGGCAAACACCTTTCAGCTCACCTCTTACCTGATCCTTCTAATTGGAGATGCCAGGGATTGAAGCTGGGACATTCCGCATGCAAAGCAGGTGCTCCTCACTGAGCTGCAGCCCCTCCCCCATACATCAATAGAGAAGGTATTTTATGCCATTCATCTAAGGAAGAGGGGACAGTGCACATGGTTTTCTCCTACATTGTATCCTAACAGTAAGGTAGACTGGGCTTAATAAATGACTGGCCAAAGATCATCCAGGTCATGTTTCAGTTTTATTACCATCTACCGCATTAGCCTTAAATTATATGTTGAATAATTTTATAAAAATAACTGGTTTTAGCATTTCTAGTGTTTAAAAACTACAGTTCCCAGGTTTTATGAGTTAAAGAGCAGCAAGACTAGCAACAACTTAAAGCATACAAGGGAATCTATCAAGTTCAGAATTTCAGGAATGCTTATTTATTAAAATCGCCATGCCATGTAAGTATTTACAGGTTGGCATACTGGTTATCAGTCTGCCAAATGGACTCCTTCATTCAAAAATAGTAAATAGCATATATTTATATATATTTTTAAATGGTGTTCACGCAACTGAACAGAATCATATTCCTTACAGCAACCAGCTTGAGAATAAGCATTTCTTTAATACTATTGTCTTCCCATTCTTATCATGATAAAGACAAAGCAGTTCCGCTGAGGAAAAAGCAGAGGCACAGTGACACGATTACCAAAGTTGACTCTTATCCAGTTTCCGACTTGAATCCCAAACCTGTAGCCCTGAACACTTGTAGTCCGATTTTTCAAGTGCAGTTGTTACCAATCTCGGTAATGGGTTGGATCCTGTCAAACACTGCACCCAGCCAATTCCCCCCTCCCCAACTCCACTTTCACGCTGTAGCCAGGAATCCGCAATTCTCCAGGAGCAGCATATTAGGCAACAGTGGAAAGGAGGAGGCTGGGAAGACAGGCTTCTGTGCATGGAGATTTTAGATTGGTTCCAAGCCTGTGTGCAAATATATCAGCTCTCTGACTGTACAAACAGCAAGCTATACTTCCTGAGACGAAATTTACATTTTAATTGTGCCTTTTGTAACACAACATTTGACAAAATATAAAGAGTTAAGAATGAGAACAATGGCTACTCCAAAGTTGCTGTACAGTGAAAGCAGCTTCTTTGGCACTGTTAACCAACTGCAGCAAGATACATTTAGCAGAAATTTTAAAAATGTCTCTGGTAAAAAAGTTTGATGAGCCCTATCAGTAGAGAGGATTTTACCAACCATTTGCCTTTATCAAAGCGAGTTTAAACGCTTCTACATGTCCCGTGCAATGGTCTTGTACTAGAAAATGTATTTCAAATTCCACATACTGAACCTTTGAACAGGGAATTGTTCTGGTATTTAGGACTGACAGGAGGGGGAGTGATACCACAGCTATTTCTATGCTCTAAACCATGATGACCAGCAGACAAACCTCAGCTAATCTTCTCCCCACAGAAGTAAAAAGATTCAGGGCTTTCATATATTTTCTCACACAGCTGTAAAACATTAGGTAGGAATTTTAAGTAGACAGACAGCAGGAGGGAAGAAGTGAAGTAGCTACTGTTTCCCCTCTCATGTCCCTTCTTACCACTGTTCTGCTCCCAAGTGTAGCCCTTGAAGCTTCTGTTCAGTTAAGACACACATTCTGCCAGGAGAACATTCAGATGTTTTCTGTGCAAGATCAGATTTGGCCCTGATATAAGATCAGATTTGGCCCTGATTTGGCCCAGATTTGGCACAGTATAGCTGTGCCATTTGTTGCAAGTTCTGATTACCATCATGAACTTGCATCTGTTCATTGTGTTTGCAGTTGTTCCTTCATCATGTTTGGCATTGGTGTGGCTGTCTTTCCCTTTTGTCTTCTGAGTCAAAGCTCATCTCATTTGGATGTTTATTTAAACAAAACACAAAGGAAGCATTAATAGTGAACTTTAACCTTAAACAGGATGATAATTTACATTGTTCATCTTCTTCCAGCTGAACTGCAGTTTTTAGTTTCAGGAACCACAAGTCATAAAGATATTCCAGCATATCCAAAGTAACTGCCTTAACCATATTTTCTTATCCAAAGATTGTCAATGGGGGACAGAAGCTTCTTTTTCTTATGGCTGCTGCTGGTATTGTACTTCTGTAGCTGTGTAGAAGTCATCAAGCACACTCTGTAAATATTCAAATGTTGGTCTCTCTTCTGCTTTATCTTTCCAGCAAGTTTTC
The DNA here is from genome assembly GCA_029233225.1 of Lepidodactylus listeri. Lineage (NCBI taxonomy): Eukaryota > Metazoa > Chordata > Lepidosauria > Squamata > Gekkonidae > Lepidodactylus > Lepidodactylus listeri. The sequence continues at coordinate 56,043,397 of JARCFY010000006.1, forward strand.
ATGATGTCATAGAGCTCAGTTGGGCAGCCATCCATGCGTGGCATACGGTAACCCCGCTGAAGAGCTACCATTACATCAGAATTACTCATTCCTAAAACAATAAAAGCAAAAAACTCCTTTAAACTGTCTTATCTGGACACTCATTTATTCATTTATTTATTAGATTTGTAGCCTCCCTCCCTCATACAAGAGGGCTCAGAGTGGATAACAACAATATTCATAAAATTAAAACTATTAAACAACTTTTACAATATGATAGCACATAACAAAAAGCATGGCATAGTGCCCCTTATCTAGAGGGGAAGTAACTAACATACAGTTAGCAAATAAAGAACAGCAGACCAGGGAGGGGAGAAGGGACAGGGGAAAAGGAAGAGAGGAGGAGGCCAGTCCTGACAGAAACAGTTGCTGTTCTCAGACATAGGCCTGGTGGAACATCTCTGTCTTACAGGCCCTGTGGAATTGCACCAGATCCTGCATGGCCCAGGTCTCATTCAACAGAGACTTTCACCAGGCCGAGGCCAAGGCCAAAAAAGCCCTGGCTCTGGTTGACAACAACTGGATACTTTTTGGGACAGACACCACCAATAAGTTGTTAGACAATTCAGGTCAAACAAGTGGGGGATCCACTTGCGAGGGGAATATTTCCTCCATATCCCCTCCCCCACTATTTCCTTCCCCCCGTTCCCTCGCAACTCCCTCTTCCCCCTTTCCTGCTTCCTTTTCTCCTTCATACACCAACCTACCTTATTGCCCCTGTGTCTTCAGCTTTCTCTCCTACTCAACTTGTACATATATTATTACAAAATATGCAGCTCCATTTCCCAAAGTATATAAAGGTAACCTCAATAGTCCATAAGACCAGCACTAAACTCAGGAACCAAAGGCCAGGTGAAATGTTATATTCAAACCAGAATACCCCTAAGCCTTGTTTGCATTTGCCACTCCTCTTCATCTGTGGTGGAGATTTTTCCTTTGGCACCTGTTGGGTTTCAGCTCACTAGCAGACTCCTGTCTTTCAGAAGTTCCTAGCATCAGAAGACTGCCTCCACCATGGGAAAGGGTGCAGCATAAGTGGAAACAAGGCTTACGATCAATTCCCACTGTGATTTTATTTGGAAATATGCCTGCAAGTCTTAACTTAGAAAGGGATAGAAGTGATCAACTTGCAGATCAAACATGAATGTTTTGGAAATTTAGAATACATCCATACCACCTTTTCCACACTATGATTTTATTATATGAGAACCAGAATAAAACTACTACTAGAGTCTAGAGACTCAGAATAGGATCAAAGGAGTAACATAATAAAATGGCCTTCTGTAGATTGGGTGTCTAACACATATCAAGAGATAATATGTGCTGAGGTCCAGGTGTGAGAGTGTCTGAGAACGGTAAGAATGTGTGAGAGTGTCTGAGCACGGTAAGAATGTCTAACTTCACAGAAGTGAAGATATAGTTCAAAGGTGGGTTGTATTGGTTGAGGGCTGATATTGATATGCATGGAAAAGCCTGTAATCACTGTTTTTAAATATACTTTGTTATAATAAAAAAGTAGCAAGAATGAACAGTTTTTATGTATTTAAGGATATATTAAAGTACAGATATGATATTTGAAATAACAAGATAATTAGTAGGCCAAGAATATGAGCTTTATCAAGTGGAACAGAAGGTGGTTTTAAACCTTTAAGCATGGGAGTTTGAATTGATTACGAGCTCCTTCTTAGAAGAGGCACCTTCTTTGTGCTCGACTCGTCTTTGGGTAAGAAATCTAACTGAGTCATGTAATTGCTCTCACAAATAAATTATACCATCACTTACTGCTATGTAGATAAAGCTGCAAAGAGTTATGGTATAATAAAAGGATAAAGTAGAAGGAAAAGTTCTCTAATAGTGGTAGTTGTGTACTGTAACTCATAATGAGCCATAACAGTAATCCAGAATACTATGTAAAAGAAACTTCTGCATAGTGCTGTATATGACCAATGTCACATTTAAATCATGTGTACCACTATGGCATGTTCATAATCCATAGCAAGTAAAATTCTGCATGCCTAAGAACTGATAATCTAATTTAAAGATGATGCTGAACATGTATAACGCCACACAGACAGCTTCCTTCTACATGGCCACCATCATTTAACCAGGAGATCAAGGACAGGGAATTTTCCATTAAATAGGACTAAATTCTTTCACATTTTTCAGCCTTAAAATAGTAGTTCATCAAGTGTGACAGTATTCTGTTGTAATTTTGATCACATCTTTTGTGATGTTGGGAAGTATAATATTAGTATGTTTAGCATTTTAATAGGTTACAGGTTTTTAACAGATGATAGGCCAACATCTTCAGATCTGCTCAAGTTTTGACTTCATGATCACACCTACATAAACTTTTTTATCTTTTACTAGCCTGATACCCGTGCTTCGCTACGTACGCTGGATTTAAGTTCCATAAATCCAGTTATAATACTGATGATGGGAAGTTTGAAATGTAACATTTGTTGTAGGAATTCTAATGGAGAAGATTGTAGTGTAAAAAATGAAGTAAAACATACATACTTTTCCCCCCCTCCACTGAAGGACCTCTCTGTAGACCACACTGGTGGTTCTGCCCTCAGGTGCTAAGATCACCAGGCTGTTTGATGAGCTCACTCTGGAGCAGGCAACATAGAACTGTCTATTTAAGAAGCAGTCGTCTGTTAAGTCAGCTCCTGCAACCTTCCACGAAAGTGATGGCCTCTCTACTTGTGTTCCTGGATTGTTTTGCTGTAAGCATCCCACCTCTCCAACACCTAACAGTTAGCTGCCTATCCACTGTAGGAGGGGCAGGGGGAGAAGTATTAGAAGTTTCTGTGGAGGCAGGGCTGTCAGGATTACTAAGGCGTTACTGCTGGGGTGGGCTCCCTCATGGCTTAAAGGCATCCAGGAGGCTGGGCCAGCAGCAGGGCTAAGGCAATCCTGATTTCCTCAACTGCTGTTAGCTCCCTGCAGTCTCCTGTAACTGTTTTTTTTTAACCTTAGAACGCTAAACTCTGCAGCTGACCAATTAGAGAGTGGGGGGTGCAAGCAGGCAGCAGCCTGGCAACCTCATAGGAATCAGTCAGGGAGCACATTTCCCCCCTTTTGACCCATTTAGGGGGTCAAATTTCTAAAAATCCCTTGTTAGTGAGCACCTATGCCATGGTAGGAGCGCTCTCCCTGAATCTGGTGTTTCTAGGTCCAGCAGTTTGGCCTGGGTGTTGATTTTATGGTGATGTGACTTTTATATATATATATACAAGATAACGGGACCTGCAATACTTGCGGGGGGGGGGGGGGGGAGAGACAAGCGCAGAGCCAGCAGCCGCAGGTGAGTCTTCTCTCCCCCCCACATTCACGGTGAGGCCTGGGCCCGGCGATTCCTCCCCCCTCCAGCTGATTCCCCTCCCGGTCCTGGGGGCTGAACGAACCCTGGCTCTAAGCAGAGCTGCCAAGTGCCTTAGCTGTCCTCCTTGCACCTACTGTCCTAGCCCTTCCAAGTGTGGCGTGAGGGTGAGCTCGGTTGGAATTTTTGTGAGGAGCCAGAAAAAGACCGAGTGCTCCAGTGACTTTGGCAGCAGGGCTCCCTCTTCCTCCAACCCTCATAGCCAGCTCTGCCATGAGCTCAGGAAGCCTGGGCAGGGGCCTGCCACAGCCCAGGAAGAGGAGTGCAGCAGCAGGGGGAGAGCTTGGAGCAGCCGCCAAAGGTGTCGTGTGCACTGGTGGAATCCTGAGGCGCTGCCACCACTGCCTGTGAGGAGAAGAGTGGCTCCTCTTGTTCCCTGAAGTGACTTAGCAACAGTTGTAGCAGCAGTGGTGGCAGTAGCAGCATCCGCGCACCCTCTCGCCTCCAACCAGTAAGTACGGCAGCCTCAGTCGCCAGGCCAAGTAAAGAGAGGAACTTCCCGTGTTCTCCTTCGTGCCTATCCTGTCGAAGAGAGAGGTCTTTTTTGACTGATGTGTGTGCATGTGCCCGTGTGTGTGTGTGTGGGTGTTTCTCCGCCAATGCACGCTTTCCTCCAAGTGCAGTGGGAAAGCCTCACTCCTCTCTCTTGTGGGCTGCCTCAGAGTTCCTAAAGCGTTCCCTGCACCTGTGCAGGGAATGCTTTTTAACTTTGGGGGGGATTTAAATCCCCCTGAAAGTTTTTTTAAAGTTTTCAGATTTTTCTGCACATCTGGGGACCCCACCAAGTGTGCAGAACAATCTCCCTGCCCCCCAGGTGCCTCCCATGCAGATTTAGATATCTGCACGCAGGGGGCGCCTTTGCTATTAGTATATCGATACATAGATAGTAAAATTGCTTGACTGGCAGGGATGTCAGTGAATATAAAATTTTAACAATTTTCCAAAACCATTTCTCTGATTTATAGATATTTTTCCTACTTCATTATTAAAACTACACACTTTCACCTCTGATTTGCATTTTTAAATATTAGATTCCAGTATTAGATTCTGAAGCTTTCTTCAGAATTGGTTTTCTTCTGATTTTACTGTTATCACTCAGTCAGGATGAACTCTGTATAGCAGTGGTTCTCAACCTTTCTAATGCCGCGACCCTTTAATACAGTTCCTCATGTTGTGGTGACCCCCAACCATAAAATTCTGCCAACACACACAACAATGAAGCTACTTTTTCAGATGTTTTCTCAGGCATGACAGCACCAAACAACTTTAATACAGACTTTAGACACACATATATTTGCAAGCTAGTCCCAACAAGACACAAAAACACTCAGGCTTCAGACTTACTTTTCTTCAACAGAAGATGCCATGAGAAAATGAAGGTAGGTGGGGGGGGAGAGGCTGTTGCAGGTAGGGGGGAGAGATAGAGAGAAAGGGCGAAGAGAGGGGGGGAAGAGAGAAAGAGAGAGAAAGGGGAAGAGAGAGAGAGAGAAAGGGGGGGGAAGAAAGGGGGGAAGGAAGGTAGGTGGGGGGGCTTTTTCCGCTTTTCCTGGGCTCTGCGCTTCGGCGCGGAGCCTAGGGAAGGTGGCAGGGGCGGCTTTTGCTGCCTTTCCTGGGCTCTGCACTTCTGTGCAGAGTCTAGGGAAGGCGGGGGGCTTTTGCCGCCTTTCCTGGGCTCTGCACTTTGGCGCGGAGCCTAGGGAAGGCGGTGGGGGGGAGGCTTTTGCCACTTTTCCTGGGCTCTGCACTTCTGTGCAGAGTCTAGGGAAGGCGGGGGGCTTTTGCCGCCTTTCCTGGGCTCTGCACTTTGGCGCGGAGCCTAGGGAAGGCGGTGGGGGGGAGGCTTTTGCCACTTTTCCTGGGCTCTGCGCTTTGGTGCGGAGTCTGGGGAAGGTGGGGGGCTTTTGCCACCTTTCCTGGGCTCTGCGCTTTGGCACGGAGCCTAGGGAAGGCAGTGGTGGGGGGGCTTTTGCCACCTTCCCTGGGTGCTGCGCTTTGGCGTGGAGCCCAGGGAAGGTGACAGCAAAGCGCCCTAAAGGTGGTGGCGGGGAGGGGGAAGTGGCCATTGACTTACCTGCTGGCTTCTTCCTCCTCGTGGCCCCTGCTGGAAGGGCTGCTGGAAGCAGGGGGGCGGGGCTTCGGTCCCAACCAACTCCTGCTCTTTGCCCTTAAAGGGAAAGCTCCCTTTGAGGGCAAAGAGCCGGGAGGCCAGACCTCGCACTCAATCGAGCGCAGGGCCCTTTCCTGCCGGCGGGAAGGGGCAGGGTGGGCTCAGATGCCAACCGGTGACCCCTGTGAAATGGTCGTTCGACCCCAAAAGGAGTCCCGACCCACAGGTTGAGAACTGCTGCTGTATAGGAAGAATAGGTCATAATCTAATCCCAGTACCAAGGGGAGAGAACTGAGATCCCACATGAGGCATATGTGATAAATGGAGAAGAAAAGAAATGTATAGCCGTTTTCATACATTTTATTTTGGTGCACCAACTGTGCACTGGCCACAATCTTCCAGATACATGTAGTTACCCATTTGAATAAATGGGAAAACACACATATTTTCCGTGTACATACAAAATCGGTACAGGCAAACATTGGATTTGTTTTGATTCTGTGCTTTGATATAAGTCTTGTTAAGCTTGCACTGCCACAGTGGCACTGGTTCTACTGGGCTTTCTTTACACTGCAATTGGTTGTGCTGGGCTTGCAAAAATGCCCCTCCCCCCACTTCAGTTTCAACTGCAGAGATTCTCTGGTTTGATTTTTGGTTCTGTTTGGCTTTGCCCATTGGCTTGTGGTTCTGCTGGGATTACTGAGCTCTGCAATGGTTCTGTTGGACTTGATGTTTGTCCTCAGTGATTGCTACTTGTAGGCATGGCTCTTTGCCTGGAAGGAGCTTGAAGGGCCCCCCCCCAGCAATAGGAAATAATGGGAGAATGGCTGGGGCACCCTGATCAGGGGCCCATAAAATTGGACCCCTTCATCTGATTAACTTGAAACTTGGAAATTATTTAGAGGACAGGCACAAGAAGTTTCACTGCATTTTTGGTGCCTGTATCTTTAAAAACAACTTCACTAGCCATTCCCCACAGGAAATAATGGACCCCCCAAAATCAGAAACGCGAAAAAACCCTGAATTTAGGAAAACTGGAACCCACAAAAAACCCTGAATTCAAGAATACCAATATTATTTGGGTCCAATACCCCTGAATCTGAAAAAATTGCATTTTTTTGTTTTTGTTGTTGCACAACCCAAACTCAGACCACACTGAAAAATTCATCTGGAATTTTTTTTCTCAGTAACTGGTTCAAATGTATGATTTCAGTAATTCAAATTAGTTTCCATGGTGTAAGCCACTTGATCATTTCAAATTATAAGGAATAAGACTGTTCCTGTTAGAAGCCCTGGTCACCCCACAATACATACACACAGTGTCAACATCTCTTAATTACTCTAGTTTAATATGTACATTTAATACATGCCAGTTTTATTTCAGATCTTTCAATAGACTCCATGGATGCTAATTTGAGATTTTCAGTTTTCAATAAATGAAGCATTTTAACTGCTATTTTATGTACACTTTCATAACAAAATCCAGTTGTTAGGGAGTGCACCGAGAACAACTTCAGATCTGGGCTGGGGGTTTGATTTTATCAAGACTGCTTCATTTCAAGTAGGGCATTACTGATTCAGGTTAGAGATTTGCATGGTGCTTTCAGGTTCTGGATTTTTGGGGAAACATTCTGTTCAACAGACAGTCTGCAGTAGCAGTCATTGAAAATAACACCACCAGATTCACTCTGAATCCAGTCTTCTCTCTTCTTTAAAGACTAGGGTTGCTAGCTCCAGGTTGAGAAATACCTGGAGATTTTGGGAGTGGAGCCTGAGGAGGGTGAGGTTTGGAAGAGAGGAATTTCAAAGCAGCCATTTTCTCTAGGTGAACTGATCTCTGTCACCTGGAGATCAGTTGTAGTAGTGGGAGACCTCCAGCCACCACCTCCCAAATTTCTAGCACATTCAACAATAGGGCTTTTTACGCGACCCCAAATTAGGCAAGTTTCCATGTACATGCACTGCAGACAGAAGGTACTAGAATTAAGGACAAAAATGGCCTTTGAAAACAGTGGTGCCTGAAGGCCTACTGTTATAATGGGTCCACATGGTTTCCCCGCCCCTTATTTTTCCCAAGGCCTACCTGTTCCTATCATCAAAAGAAGGCAAAATCAGAACCACAACTAAAAATCTTTTTAGAGCTGCTTCATACAAAATTCTTACACAGAAAACACTTCTGTTTGAAGTGCAGCCCGTGCTTTGATGTATTTTGTTTCATGCTCTTGTACCAATGTCTGCAACATCGTGCGTACTCACAAATAAGTACATGAAGACTGCATGCTACTTCCCAAACAGAACTGCATTCCTGTTAGCATTTTATAATGTGCAGAACACTCTTGATGAATAAAAACTTTTTACCTGCTGCCACTCCTTTAACACACTATTTTCCTTACATTGGATCAATACAGTTGCAAAGATCTCAACAATATGGAGTTCTGGTTCCAACCCTTCTTTTGTGTGAGAAATCTGTTTATGGCCAAGCACTAGACAACTTAACATTCTTCTTCCCATTGTACAAAGTAGCATGCACACAGCTTTTATTCTTTAAAGAGAACACTGACATGCTTAGAAAGAATAACCACACAGAGATGTGTGTTCTCTCATATCTCTTATGATGAGTGTGTTCGCTATCTCCCACTGCACCCTATCCTACACCACTAACATAGCGAAACATCACTGGATTTTCTAAACAGAACAGAAGTCCAGGGGCATCTAAAAGACTCACAACTTTTATTCCAGTATGAACTTTTATGAGATAGAGCTCACTTCTACAGAGTGTATAATATCAAGAAAGATCACTGGCATTAAGATGGAACTAGCGGCAAATCTGTGTACTTCTAATTTGCCATGCCTGTGAAATATTCTTCACCTCTAACTTCTTATAAATAACTCTGAAGTACCAAGACAGCAAACTTGGAACCTGCAGATTGTAATTTATGATCTACAGAAAAGTTTTATAAAACTAATTTATGAAAAATTGTATTGTGTCCCTCTTACTGTTCTCACAGTGTGTGGAATGTCTTTGCTTTATCATGCTCTGATTTACCACACTCCACACAAGATAGGATTCTAAATCTCTATTCAATCCCACTTTAGAATCCTGTTGTGTGGAGTAAACACATTCCAGTTCACTGAGGATCCTGTATTCAGACATCATGACGACCTGAACCCTAATCAAACCAGGAAGTTCTGCACATAGCTCAATGAATGAAGATAGGTGTGAAAATTGAGGGGCATGGCAACAAATTATATTTTTATAAGGGAAATAAATAGGGCAGTAGCAAATGGAATTGTTCAGCTGGATGCTTTTATGAAGGGAACAGGGTTGTAGTTTATTGCACTGCTTATTGTATGAATTATCTTGTTTTTTTTGTAGTGCTTATGAAGTGTCTTTTTTATTCTATTATTTTCTAATTCCATAATCCAACTATAGTCTCAGAAAGAAAGGTGGATTAGAAATAAATAAACCTCTGTAAAACTATGAACATAGAATTATTGCTATGTACTTTCAAAACTCTTTCATAAGAGTATGTAAGCCTTGCATAGGTTTCAGTAAGAACATACTTTGGTACCTAAATAGAATGAGAGTACATAAAAAAAAGAGGTGAATAAAAAGCTACATACCTGGATAAGGAATTTTTCCAAATGTAATGATTTCATAGAGAAGAACTCCAAAGGACCACACATCAGACTTAATAGTAAATGAACCATAGTTAATGGCTTCTGGCGCTGTCCATTTGATAGGGAATTTTGCACCTAAGGAAGGGGTAAAAATTCATCTGAAATTACTGAGGAGAATTGATTCAGAGGGCAGTGGCTTTAGGAAGCATTATGAGACCCCTTGTATATAGACAGGCATGCTTCTCTCATCCCTGAACTGTCTTCAGGCAAGAACTGCCTTTCCTAACATGTGCTCCTGGATTAACAGTGGAGATGTTATATGTACATACATGGCTGCTATATCTCTGCTGTGGGTTCACACATGGCAACTGCTCATGAAGCTCTCCTGTTTTTCTTTCTAGCTTTTAATACGGTTCTGGCACTTGAAGAGAAGAAAATTAAAGTCATGTTTACAACTGTCGAAATGCTAACATTAAACAGGAAAGCGCCATGAAATCTGCACATGCACCTCTATCTCTGTTGAAAATCCTGGGCCAGAAGAGCCCCCAGTAAGAGCCCCACAGTGGTTAGAATAAAAGGAAGACTACAGCAGCAACACTGAGCTGGGAATAAAAGGAAGGAGAAGCCAGGTGAGCAAATTGAGCAGCTAGGGTGGAAGGAGAGGAGGATGAGATTCACATTTTCCTTTATTATGTATGGAAATGCTCAATAAATTCAGTCAACCACCAAAAAGGCAGCATCAGTGCACATGCCAGAAGTTCCTAACACACCATGCCTAACTGTAATAATCACAAAGCACGCTCTCTTAATCCGTATTATATGAGTAACACCAGTGGTGATGTACAAGGCACACATTCTTGCCCCCAAATAACAACATTTAACTCACTGAACAAGCTTTAAATTCTGTTTTGCTAGACACTTTCCCATCCCAAGTGCTTTTTTTGCAGCACACTTTACTATGCTTTTTGGTCTGTAGCCTTTGTAGAAAGATAATTTAAGAATTAAGAATGCTAGTGTCACTCAAAGAGCTGAAGGCTGACTGTTTCAACTAATTGAAATGTATCTACTCATGCTGATCAGTTTCAACTAAAACCACTCTCTATGTACAGCATATCCTGTGTAAGGGTGGGATTACACGGGATGCCTTTCCACTTTATGTACTCCTTAATGAAGCAAAGTATGACTGAACTATTGTACAACATGCCTGAAAACAGGCCAGAGCAATCTGCTCTTATACTATCAATTACTGTTTCAAAGAAGCCATAACAGTTGCCTGAAGGATTCAAGCATTTGTACTCTGGGTATGTCTAAAGAGGAAACGTTCTATACTTCCCCTATAGAATGTACAGGAGCTGCTTCAACTGTCCCCTGACATTGTGCAAGTGCATTATACAAGGTGTCACTGTTTCCCTTAGAAAAGTTAAGATTCTAAAACTTCAAGAAATTACCAGGAGAACTAAGAGACATTTCCCACAATGCCTTTGGTCCACAGAAATGTGCAGTGGTAGGACACCCTGATCTCTCTCAAGCAGAAAGAGAAGGCATGACAGTCCTGGTGCAAGAGATTTAGAGAGGGGCGATTGGCTAGATACAAATGAGTAACTATTGTTATGACATGCTTGCTATTGGGGAGACTGTTTCTCCTTTAAAACCCACTTGGTGTATATGAACTTGGTAGATTTCTGCTGCCACCAGGAATTAAAAATTCCAACTCTCTCTAATTTGGTAGAATGACTCAGTATCAGGGTGCTTTAGAGGACTATGTGGCCCTGAGGAAGTACTGTTCTGATTTCTGGGATAAGTTTAAACAAATAATGATTTATTTATAAAAGAACAAAATAGGTTTCTGGTTATTTTGAACTGTTGCTGAAGAAAGGAACTTGTAAATATAACTGGCAAGGCATGACATCACACACAGTCTCTCAGACTTCAAAACTCCACTCTGACAGGCTTAGACAGTCTAATCCAGGGGTGTCAAACATGCAGCCCAGGGGCCGGATCAGGCCCCCAGAGGGTTTCTATCAGGCCCTCAGTGAAACTGGCTATCTTCTGCTTCTTCTTCCAGTTCTGCTGCTGCTGTGTCATTGTAGGTTTGCAGCTTACAGATACACACCTGAACAGCATACTCATGATTACAACAGCACAGACATTTTGATGTAATAATTCAGAGCAAGAGATGACAGTTATCAGGCAATGTTAAATAAACAAAATATTGCAAGGGTGCTAATGTTTTAAGCATGTTTTATTTTAAGTAAAAAAAACCTTTGTGTTTGTGTCCTTTATAAAGTTTATACCTCTGTTACCTGGCATTACATTTAATCACACACATGACCCAGCCCAGCAAGGTCTCATTTATGTCAGATCCAGCCATCACAACAAATGAGTGACACCTGTGGTCTAATCTCTCTCTCTCTCTCATATATATATATATATATATATATATATATATATATATATATATATATATAGCCACACAGGCTAAACTCTTCACCTTAATCACACAGAACAGACTTAAACTCTTATAATCACATAGGCTGAGGACAGACTGGCAATTTGGCCCAGGATAGGTCTGTGTTGGAAGTGGAGGAAGGGAGGCAGTTCAGACAGCCGCAGCTGTCCTCTGTTGCCCTTGTGTACTCACCCACTCCTGAAGCCCTTTCATGACGCTTCAACCGGATACCTGTAGAAACCGGTGTCAACGGGTGTCTGTGCGCCTTCATTCCGCTTCCTGGCCATGTGGACGCAAATAAGCCGCACATCAAGCGGCGCCAGTAATGTGAATCTGCTGATCTGGCTGCTGCACCCATGTGCATATGCGCACCTCAGCAAAACATACCAAAGCCACACGCCACCATGGCACCTCTGCCAGAAGCCACCCTGCAGTGTGAACGCTCCGTTCCACCTGCTCCCTGGAATGCTCCCACTTCAGTCTGCCCAGTGGGAATGGCAAGCCCTGGACAATTTGGCCCAGGTCTTTTTGCCCCACTTCCGTGGCGCTTCATTTTGCCAGTCTGTCCTCAGCCACAGACTATTCCAAACTTCACACATAGAATCACCTCAGAGACATCTCTCCTCCCACACTCTCAGTCATCAGCCAATCACCTCACACATCTCCTCCTATCATTCTTCTTACATTACTTCAGTCACACTAAACATTTAAAGAAACACACACACCGAAACATGAAATTATTACAACTGGCAATGCAAAATTATTTTTAATTAAAATCTTCTGGAAACATGGTAATGTTTCCTTTAACCAGTAAGAAAAGAACAGTGTTCAAAAATTCCTTTAACCAGTAAGAAAAGAACAGTGTTCAAAAATTCATGCTGTGTTGGTTGATTAAGGCACAGACTGTACTGTACAAAAGCTTTTATTCTGAAGAACTGAAACAGGAAAAGACACCATGTTATATGATTTTAAAAATATATTACCATTGTTAAAAATGTAGCAATGGCATTTGAAATATCAGATTCTTTCATAAGAAATAGCCATTAATGGAACTGTTTTTTAAAATATTATAAAGTGATACTTACCTTCCCTGGCTGTATACTCATTATCTTCAATTACTCTGGCTAGTCCAAAATCAGCAATTTTGCACATTAGTGATTCTGAGACTAGAACATTAGCTGCTCTCAGATCCCGATGTATGTAGTTTTTCCTTTCTATATATGCCATGCCCTCTGCAATCTGTACCAACAAGAGAAAAGCCTTCCATTTTTATATCACCACACAAAGGTTGATGTGAAAGTACTGCTAACTGTATCTAAGATTCAAATCTGTCAAGTGAAAAATAACTTAGACATTTCATTTTCTCATATATGTCAACGTTTTCTCTTTTCAATCATTTACACAATTCATTCATCTTTAAAAAAATAGAAAAATAATCATGTACTGCAACAGTCTTTTTAAAAAGCACATAACTTCTAAAAGTACGAACTGCCTTGGCTTCTCCTGTTTCATGGACCTGTCTTCTTTCCTTCCCTCCTACCAATGATATTCCAGGAAAGGACCTCATTTATGTTACTGTGATCACTATATTCAGACCCATTCACCAGGGACTCAGTCAATGTATCTTTGACTTTTTAAAAAGTACTGTTATGTGTATTTAAATGCCTTCTGAAACCAAGATACTGTCAGGAGACAGGGAGTTCCAGTCCTTAGCCTCTGTCTCAAAAAATGAGCTCATTTTCTTCTCCGTTCCAAAAATACGCTAGCCTTGTCTTTCAGAATTTGTTACACTACAGCTGCTTCTGTCACTCTGCATCATAGCAATGAAACAGATAAAATGTTACTGAATTATTTGACTAATATATTGTCCCTTGATTCAAAGATGTCAGTGGAATGAATAAAGGCTGGAAGTGCTAATGGCTGTTCATCAGGGGGACATTCAGCAAAAACATTTTAGTTCGGTTTCTAGTTTTGCTTTAGGTTCATTCAGGAAGTCAGGCAACATGCAGTGTAATCAAGATTACCAACTAGATTAAAATACTTGCACAAAAGCTTATAAATCAATGATACTAATCTGACAAATGCCATTTTTGCCACATAAGAGAATATTAGAATTACATTTTACAAGTAAACATAACATCTTGGAAAGCCTTTTAAATGCCCCTTAAGTAGCAGTCCTGTATTTGACATGCAGATCACCATTCATAAAACAAAACTGTGCATTTTCCTTGTTCCTCTTTTAGGGTGTCAGGCAATGGAAAAAAGTTTACAGCACTTCCCACCCCAGTTATCACAAGACTGAACACAGTTTTTTAAAACGAGAAATATTGCATGAAGCCAAACCCTTGCATCTGTGTATAATCTGTGAAACAAATGGGCAGTTTCTGTTCCTTGCTAATGCTGAACAGTGCTTGCAATTAACTAATAACATTTGCCTTTTAAAAACTACAGAATTCACTGTGGCATGTGGCTGGATAATATGACGATGTAGGCTGTAGAATACTGACTGCTGAGGCTAAGGTCTCTGCCAAAGAGTAACAGCAGTCTAGCAGAGTAATGTCCTTTATCATAGTATATCACTTTTAAAGTTAATGAATCTGTATGTGTCAGGTTCCACCGAGGTTGGGTCTGAGTTCAAGGCTGTCTCACCGTCCAGGGTTGCTTTAGTTGGGCAAGTGTCCCAGGACAGAGCCTCAGAATAGATCAAGAGAAGGAGGTTTCCCTTGACCCAATTTCCATATACTGCACTGCCAATTACCTATTCCCACATGACAGGGAATGAGTCTGGCTCTTTTTCCCTGACTGGTCCTGGGCATATATTTTAAATGCTTCCGCTTCCCAAAGGAAGCCAACCCCAGGCTCAGCCAATCTTCTCTCCTCAACCCAGTCTGGGGGAGTGACTGGCCTCTGGGTCAATGGATTCTTGCCTTGGATTGGTGAGTTCACTGGCCCTTCCCCCTGGACATCTTTAAAGAGCTGGCTGCCCCACCCAATCTCCTCTAAGAAGGTCAGTGCTGCCTGCTGTCCCTGCCCCTTTCTCAGAGCTCTCCTGAGTCTCAGTGCCAGGGTCATATCTGGTAGGAACTCAGGTGGGTTGGCTTCTGCTGCTGAGTATGCTGCTGAGAGCCAGCTGGGCTCCTTCAAGCTGGCTGATTCCTGAGTTGACTCCGTCAAGGCCATGCCCTGCTGTGGCCTGCTAGACAACAGCCCCAGTCTCAGGGCTGGCTGGCGCAGCATGTCTTCAGTGGGGCTTGCAGTCCTTTGGGGTAAGTGCAGGAGCAGAAGTGTCAACCCCAGATAGTATGGAATGGGGGTGGCCAAACTGTGGCTCAGGAGCCACGTGAGGCTTTTTCACACATATTGTGCAGCTCTTGGCAGGGGAAGTGAAGGGGAGGCATGACTCTCCAATTGGTCTGCCCTTCCCCAGCCAGTGTTCCCCTACCTGGGTAGGCTTGAGGTAGGGGGGAGCAGAGAAAGAAAGCAACTTTAAACATGTTCTCCAAACCTTACCCTGCCGGCTGGCTTGGAAAAGGCATTTGTCTCTTTAAATCTCTTCTCCAAGCCAAGACAGTCAGCAGGTGGGGGGGTTTGGAGGACACATTTAAAGTTAAAGTTGCTTTCTTTCCACCTCTCCCCCCTCCCTCCCCCTATCTATTTACTTTCTTTCCACTTTCTTTCTTTCCCTCTCTTTCTCCCCTCCCTTAATTAACATACAGTTTTTATTCATACATTATAAATTTACAAAAATAAAGCAGGCAAAATATGTGGAATAGAGGAGAGTGCCCCCCTCCATATTTTTTCATATGACAAGGGCTTTGTGGATATCCGCTTTAACCAAAAACACTTCCATTCGTGGTGGTTCTTCAGTCCGTGGCGGTTCTTCGGTCTGTGAACATCACTTCATTAACCACGAACTAGCCAAAACTCATGACAAACTTTAGTTCATTAGCCAGTTCGTGCCCATCCCTACCAAACAGGATTGTTCAGAAGCTGACTTCCAGCTGACTTGGGGGTTAGTTGCTGCTTAGACAGCTTATCTAGTTTATCTAGGTCTCAACCTTCCTAGGATATAGCAATTTGGGGGGAAGAGGGAGGGGAATCAGAAGTCAACTCTCAGCTGATTGGGTGATCAGCCTTGGAAACTTTGCTGCCTGCCAGACTTGCTAGGAGACAGCAAAATTATTTGGGGGAATAAGAAGCCAGCTCCCAGTTTATCAGTGAATCAATTGGGAATGAGTTTTTGATGCACTCTCCTCCCCTCAAAGAAAGTGCTGTTGTACGGGGGAAAGTCTGAGGCAAAACAAAGTTAGCATTCACAGCAGTGAGCAGGTTATGAGCCAAACCAGCAGATGTTTAAGCATCCCTGTATTGTTGACAGGGGATAGAGTCGGAAAGAGGAAAATGCATACAAACATAGGATAAGCATCTACATCTGGTTCTTGAAAAAGAGATAAAACAACAAGTTGTGCCATGGTAATGTTCGAAACTAGATCACTCCAAATTGTAAAAAAAGCAGAAGAAATTGCAGTCTGACATAAACAAAGATAGAAATTTTCTAGCTAGCAGAATACAGTCAGATAATATGAAACAAGATTTTGTTACTTTGTTTAGAGTGTTAGCTCAAACTAAGGCTAATTTTTACATAAGGGCCGGTTCACAGGATATTTGCTACAGGACTTTTTGTAGCATTATGACAAGCTGTAAATATTGCTTTAAACAGGGTTTTATTAAAAAAAGAAACCCCACCCAAGCTTTGTGTGCATTGTCCTCACTTATAGTTTCTCTTTTCACTATGCTTCCTTTAAAGTGATAACTGAAAAGCATGTGGTTGTTCTGACCAGCTGCTGCTTGTTCTAGAAAGAATGAAAGTCCTTTGCAAAAATAGGGAAGATATAACTGACAGCAATCTGTTGTGCTCCCTTAACAGACTGCAAAATTTTACTCTTACCTTTTTGCCCAGCCCCCAGCATTAATTTCATTGTCTGTGTCCCTCTGCAGTAATAGGGTGCATCTCTACTCCTAGGAGGCCTTTATACCCCCTTGGACTGCTTTGGATAAAGGTAGATAAGAATTACACTGAACCCCAAAACAAGATGCTTCCTGCACTACAATGAATCCAGAAGGAGAGGATCCGGGTAAAGAAATCCAACTTCTTGTGAGTTTTGAGTCTGGACTGGCCAACAACTAGTTGCCAGTAGCTTGGAAAATCTATGCTGCAGTTCAGGCCCTATAAAAAGAAGCAATGTGTTTTCCTGGGTTTGTAGAACTTGGCAACCTGGAATCCTACTCTGGTTTCATGACTGTTCCATCAATCTAAGAATCAGTGTAGGACAACCCTACCCTCTCTACAGTTGATGAAGACAACAGGTGCCAGCCCCTGCCAAGGAAAATGGTTTGCTGTAGATTTGCTACCTTGTCCATCAGATAAAGAAAGTTTTGGGTACAGCTGGAGTATTTTCTCCTCTCCTCTTCCCTCCCCTCATTCTCTTCCTAGTTTACAGGACTCCTCATTTTACATTAGTCTTTTTTCTGGCCTCCCCTGCCATCCACTGTGCAGTAGTCATACCCTGCCCTCTTAATCACTTTGGATCCAAGCCAAAATCATTGCATTCTGTTTGACAATAGCAAGCAGCTCTTCCTTCCCCTATACAAAATTTCTTCTCTAAGCATAGCTTAAACCTGCAATTAGGAAATACATAAATATTTCCATGACATCACAGCAAGTTAGTCAAGGATTACAGGAAATGGTGACACACAGCTAACAGTACTGAGTACAACAAATTATCCCTTCATAATTAAATTTAAGTTTACACAATAAAGCTATACTTACAGGTAAGCCACTTAGTATTTCAAAGGATACTTTTTTCTGCATTCTGAGGTCTGAATCCAGACACTACCCAGCATTGTACTAGAGTAACTATTTATAGTACATTCTAGGCATGCCATTTTATTATTCTCATCCACCTGTACCTGACCTGCTATGTGCAGTCAAACAAATTGCTCCCTATATTGCCAAGGCAGATGATTAGGACCTTTCCTAGGTACAGTATTCTGTCACCTACCAGCTCTGTCTGACATAATTTATGACCAAACCAGTTTTGAGGAGGTTTTAAAAAAAATAAAAATCAAACTGACTCTTATACAACTTAGCAGTGGTTGGTAGTAATAGCCTAAAGCATCAGAAGAAATGTCATAATAATCTGCCCCCCCAAAACAGGAAACAGATTTTTATGGCCATATATGAACATACTTTTATTTAAATCCATTTAAATAAAAACTCAGTATCCAAAGGATGGAAATCAAAGCTGTAGACCAAAGCATGCCTCAGTACACCTGACCTCCAGGTAGTTGTGGAAGATAGATCCAGGTGAGGCCTAAGTTCCTCTCCATCATTTTTTGTGCTTGAATAGACTGAACTTCAACCAGGTATTGTGACAGTGGAAATGGCTGTCCCAGTTTCTTGTGGCTTCTGTTTTACCATAGCAGAAAGCCTTGTGAAAGTAAAATCCTTGGTTGGCCACACTGAGTTTTTATAAGGCAACCACATCAGAATTCTCAGTAACAGACCTGTAATATCCATGTATTATATTACTGCTTTGTTTACCTGAGCTGAAAAGTCAATAAGCTTTGGAAGGAGTAATTTCCCACCCTCTGTACTCTTCAGAAAATCAAGCAAGCTACCTGTGTGAACAAAAGTTTAAAACAATTTGAAACTAAGAAACAAGTAAAAACACTGGAGATCTAGTCTTTGAGGAATCAAGCAGAATTTTATTTCTACATATTTTAATTTACGAAACATACAATTTTTTTTTGCAACACGGGTAAGCTTTTCAGGCTTCTGTTTTGCAAAAGCTCAGTGTGGCTACAAAACTGTTTTCAGCAATTAGCAATGTGTTCCCAGTGTGTGTATATCACACTCACGTGCAGTGAAAAAGAAGTGGGTATGATCATCATGTACAACCTCCACTCAAAGTGCAACCATTTATTTTTTGTATGAAGGGTTTTTTAAATAGTAGCTCATTTGAAAACATGCTTCAGCCCCCTACAAAACCAATAACAGCTGCTTTTAATAGGGTTGGCAAGTCTGGGTTGGAAAATACCTGGAGACTTTGGGGGGTGGAGCCAGGAGAGAGTGGGGTTTGGGGAGGGAGGCCTCAGCATGGTACCATGCCATAGAGTCCACCTTCCAAAGCAGCCATTTTCTCCAGGGGAGCTAGTCTCTGTCAGCTGGAGATCAGTTGTAAAAGTAGGGGATCCCCAGGCCACACTTGGAGGCTGGCAACCCTAGCTTTTAAAGGTTCAGAGAACTGTATATGAAGTACCAGCTGGCTCATGTACTTGTAATCTTAGCACCGAGAGTAGGCGCAAAGATAAATTCCCTTTCAAAGTAACCAACCTTATACATAAAGACAAAAATTCTGTGATATGATTATACAAACTATCTGCAAAATTTTCTGTTGTATTTAATATGGTGTAGACAATCCTAAATATCCTTCCAGTACTTACAATGTGCTTCATTGTATAAACCAGTAAGTACGTGCCATAGACAGATAACTACTGTCTGTGAGATGAGTTCCTTCCTGTGTTTCCCTACATCTCATGCTTCTATAAATGAGTTGTACACAAGACCCTGGCCTGAGTAAGAAGAACTTATGTGTGAATCAAAATCTTGGTACATTCCTTTATCTTCTGAAATGTCCAGCTATTTATTCATTATGCCTGTTAAATTGCTTGCCTGAAGTAATTTTGTCCCAAAATACGAAACTGACACTATAAACAAACTCCTTAGCCACTTCTATGCATAACAAATTGCTATCAGTAGTCCACTCCAAGTTCACATCCATACACACAAAAATGGTATTTTCTTGTTATAAAACCAGTAATTCCTACCTTTTGCCATGAATTCTGTTATTATATAAATAGGTTCTTCTTTGGTGACTACAGCATACAATCTAACCAGTTTGTCATGCTGAAGTGATTTCATAAGATTGGCTTCTTCCATGAAAGCTTGCACAGACATAGTACCAGGCTTCAGAGTTTTAACCGCAACTTTGGTATTGTTATTGTAGTAACCTAGAATGAGAGATTATTATGGTATTACCAAAATCCAGCAAGCTAAACTGATAGTCAGAGGGCTTTATTACTTTTAATAAAGCCAAGGTGTAAAGTATCCAGATATGTCACTGTTTGCCTCTATGTCCATAGTAGACTGATTTTATATTAATTTCCCCACACACTAAGGGCTTAGAGCAAAATACCATATTTTTAATAAACATACATACAAACCAACTGAACAGATGGAATACAACTTTGAGATCAATCCTTTCACTGATTTCTTAAAATAGAAATGTATTATTTAGCAAGTATTTGTATATAAAATACACATTAGCCAACCTTCTGTTATCCCCTGGAATAGACAAAGTAGATTCACTCTTTATGTGGCAAGGAAGGGGGCCACTTGTATTTCTTTGGAGAGAGAATGTAAGAACTCAATGAAATATAGTAAGCATAACTGGGTGTTGTTCCTCAGTAATTACCACTACACGTTTGTACACTCATGTCTCTCTTTCAACTGCTTCAGGCAGTTGAACCAGAAGGTGCAGAAAATTACCTACTGAGGAAAGTGAAGTTGCTCTTATCGGGTTGCTATTGCTCATATGCAGGCTATGACTAATTGTCACATGAGTTATCAGTGGCCCTTAAAGGGGGGCAGGGTAGAACAGGCTTCCCTTTCAGCACAGTGTTTGATTCACTTTAGCCTTATAGCATTATTTGCTGTCTATATGACTAATGCCTTTTGGACATCAGGAAACTAAAGGAGGAGAAAAGTTGAATAACAGAGAAGCCAATTTCACCTTTTTCACCTTACAGCATAAGTAGTTTATTACTATGTTAACATGCTGATAGTGAAGCTTGTTGTATTAATGAGCTCAGGACTAGCCAAAAGTTTAGCTTACACTTATAGTATACTTCAAGGTATTGGCTTTATCAGTTGTCATATGATTAAGCAGCAGTGTTGTACAAAACTCGTGTTCAAGATTTCTGTTACTGAGATTTCCTATCACACTAGAATTCAGCTTGTTTACAAAAAGACTCCTCCTCAAACTTGTCATTGGTGTGAGAGCATACATTTAAGCAGGGAACATATATCATTTAATTTAAAGGAACAGGCATGGAAATAGATTTCCAAGACCAAATTTTGGCATCTTAGGGACTGCGGAGGAACAGAAGAAGCTCTCCTGATATCAAAGTATCATATTGAAATGATGCATGAACATACATATGAACTATTATGCAGATCTATTATACTGTTGCCACAGAGACAGAATTGACAGGGGTTGATTGAAGCTGTGGGTTTCCTATTTTTCAATTTAGTACGTTTGTGTTTTTTTAATCCTCTTTTGCAAAAATAGCTCCTTGCACAATTGGCCATCTGTGTGTACATGCACACACATATCTCTTCAGTGATCACTTCTGACGAAGAAGGGGCTTGCCTATGAAAGCCCATGCATAATACAGTTGTTGGTCTTTAAGTTGCTACAAGATTGTTTGCTGTTTTAGCTGCAACAGCTTATCACAGCTACTTTTCTAAAATTTAAAGGCATCTTATCCGATTATCATGTGGATTTAGTGAGTTAGTACCCATACTGTTTTTTATGTTTTATTCCTTTGACATCATAAAATCATTCAGAAATAACCAAATACTAAGTAAATATCATCCTTTAGGAACTGGTGAGGCCACAGACCCTCCAGGACAACAAAGGCAACTGGAATGCCACAGAATCATACCATCAAGTTCTAAGATGTTTGCAGTCAAAATGTTTCCCACCAGCTTTTAATACTGAAGCCTAGAGAGGAAGCATGTAGTTTGGTTCACAGTGCAGTAATTTTACCCATAACGTAACAATAACCCACAGAGAACCAACCATGCTAAGCCAAATATAGACGTCAAAAGGCTCACATAAACAAGAGGAAACATCTTGAACCAGAAGCACCCCTCTCCAGTTCTGTATGCATATATGCAAGTACAGAAGTTCCTGAAATTAGTTCTTTCTGTTACAGATGACAGCACTTCACTAACCTCTGTATATTAGCTCAGTGTCCAAAAATTGTTGTCATATGGGCTTATTAAATAGTAAATGCTCTGATGATATCTGTTGCTTGATGCCCAATAACTGTATTTTAATACAAAAGAGGATGTATTTTCTATTACACAAATGAAATTGCTAAAACCAAGTGATAGAAAAGGCTACGGGGAGTCACACATACAAACACTGCCCACACAGTTTTCTCCCCTTGCAGAATGCAACTGGGTCACCTGTCAGGGGAGAACTTCTGTCCCCATTTCAAGTGTACTTTAGTCTCTAAGAGAAACTAATGGCTGGCTACAGAATGTCCTACAGAATGTTCCCCTCAGCCTACGGAAGATCACCTGTCATTGCAATGGAGAGGCTAAGAGCCTTGTAAACTATACCCCCATGGGTGCTTCAGACTTTTATTATTGTCCTGGACTGAATTATTCTTTTAAAGCAAAAGACATTACTAATTTACTGAAGTTCTATAATACGCATACCGAGAACTGAGCCTTGCTGAGGAAGAATCAGTACAGCTTCTGCAAAGGAAAATCCTGTTTCTGTAACTTTGTTTTAACTATAGTGTGGTATCTGTCCTCTATTACTTTCTTCTGACAGTGGGTGAAGACTTTTTGTTTTGTTTTGCTTTTAATTTCCTTATTGACCCTTCTTTCTGTTTTACATATATGAATTGTTCTTAAACTTGATTTTAATGTCTTTTTAACTGTTTGCTGCCTTGAGGGTCCTAACTGAGTAGAAAGATACAATGTTTTAAATAAAAACAAATAAGAATGAAGATAGGGCAATCAATAAGTATTCAGTTGGATCAAACCAGCTTTTCTGCTCATGAAAAGGGAGAAGGGATTCTCTTTGATCACCAAAAAGCATTATGCGAGGGACAATAGGTCCTGTGCATACAAAAGGCATGTCGGACAGGGGCTGTAACAAGGAGGGATTTGGGGTAGACTTAGGGTTGCCAAGTCCTACCTCCTATTGGAGTGGGGGGGAGTCTGTTGCCACCCGGGAGTCCTCTCGTCAGGCACATTGGGGGTGGGACCTCAGTAATTTGAGAGAAAACCATAGAGATTTCCCTCAAATTACAGAGTGTGCCCCCGAAACATGCCCAACGCAATGACATCATTGCGCTGGACACGTCTCCTCAGCCCGGCAATTTGGGGGATTTGCCAACCCTAGGTAGACTGAGTGAAAAAGTTGGCTGGATTCAATTCACTATATACTCAGACTTCTCCCCCCACAACCCCCCCCACACACACCTTTAAGTGAAGTCCCTTGCCAAAGACTCCTGAATTTGTGAAATGCTTCAAACAACTGAAGTGCTATGCATATCTAAATATTATTATTGAAGTGGGCAGACATGGTCCTCCTATGAATCAGTAACCAGATAATAAAGAGGCATAGGGTAGGAATGAACACAGAGTTTATTCATTCAATGTTCCAAACAAAGAATTACTAGTTGTGGGTCCCGTCGTATCAGTGCAGCACTAGGGCTATACATGAAGGTGCAATCTAGGATATATAAGAGGATATTTTGGTGTTAGGGGAAAAAAGGTCCTTGGGACAGGGGAGAAGCTTCCATTAGTAAAAAGAGGCCTTACTCTTAACAAGTATCTTATTATTAATAGCACCTAGGACATCTCAATTGGGGCTTAAGCCTGAGATTAACGGTAGTAGTTTACCTGCTCTAGCCAAAACCTTAGAACTCCCTCCCCAGGTAGATTTGTCTGTCTCCCTCTATTGTTGTCTTCTGTCAGTGGGTGAAGACTTTTTTGTTTTATTTAGCATACTGTTCCTAGCCATGCTCCTGGTTTTGGTGTTGTGTGTTTATGTTTTTATCAAATTATTTTATATATACCTTATTTTAAATATTTTTTAAATTTTGAAAAGTGTTCATGTTTGATGTTTATTTATATGTTTGATGTTGGGTGTTCCTATTTGGGTTGGGTGTTCCTATTTGGGTGGAAAGGAAGAATAGAAACATTTTAAATAAAACAAACAGAACTGAACATATGAAGCTGCCTTCTACAGAATCAGATCATTAGTCTCGTAATCTATTCTGTTGTCTATTCTCACTGACAGAAGCTCTCTCAGTCTCAGGCAGAGGTCTTTCACATCACCTGCTACTTGACCACTTACTGAACATACCATTGGACATGACCCTGGGACTCTGTGCATGTAGAGCGGATGTTCTACCACTAAGTCACAGCCCTACTCCAATTGCTTGCCTTCACAACAAAAAAATTACATAAAATAGTTCATATGAATGACCTGGTCTGTAAAGCATCTAGATCTCTTTTTAAACACGTTCAATATGTACAAGCTCCAACAGACTGCATAAAAGGTAAGGACACAAAATCCATGCAAGAACTCAGTACATACACTGTGGATCATTCTGGCAAACAACTTAATAACAGGCAGGTTTGATATGCATGTGCACACACACAAAACCAGTTTTGGGAATCATGTGACAATGCCTAGGTTAATAAAACCAAAGGAAATTCAGAGTTAGTAATTTAGCTCCTCAGTACTATAAGGTCAGAAATATTTTACAAGAAATTAAGCATCTGAACAGCTCTTCACCCAAACAAGCATCTTACCCATCCAGACTTCTCCAAATTGACCTGCTCCAAGCTTTTTGACTAATTTAATTGAGTCCCGAGGGATCTCCCAGGCATCTTTGTCCCATGGTTTCTGTGGTTTGGGACTAATGCAAGCTTTCTCCAGCTTTCGACATAAGCCATCTGCCTGCTCTGTTTAAGAGATAAACATGTTATCAATAAACAAACAAACAAACACCTGTTAGCTACAAAAACCAAGCACTGTCAAAGACTCCTGGTTTGGAAAATGTTTATCTGCTGAGCAAAAGGCAGTTTCAGAACAGCTCTGCCCACAGGCTGTGTCATGGCAGCCAGATCTCATCCTTGCTTTTGCTGGACTGTTCACAACCCTTGAATGGTGGCAGGATTTATTGAGTAGCAGTTATGATAACATACAAAAACAACACAAAGTTCTACAGCAAAGCATTTACTCAGATACTTAGGCACAAACACCAGAGACCAGATCGCAGGATCTCATCCATGCTGACATACAACTCAGATAGATTCCTTACCCAGAATACTGGCCAGCTTTGTTGGGACATACAATGTAGAATCTGTGCAGGATCCTACCTTCCATCTCCTGAGTCTGTCTCTGACTGAGAGCCAGATTTTTAAATCTCTAATTCTAGCCACCTTCCCTAATTACTTATTGGTTTGGGTCATCCAGAAGATTGGTAGTTCTACCTCCTGTGGACATTTCTAAGAAGGCTCTTTTCACCTTGAATGCTCCTGGTCAATCAGCATAGTCCAAGACTTGGGGTAGGTTCACACTGATTTTTCTATCTCTTCTCCCCAGCACACATAGAGGGGTGTACTGAGATTTCAGAATGCAAAGTGTCTTATTTCACATATTATTTTACTTAGACATGGCTGTGTCCTTGGCTGGCAGATAAAATATGTGTAGTTGAGGGAGGGGCAATGTGTCTTTTACACAGAAAAGAACAGTGGGAAGCAGAATCAGGCCTGAAGTATTAAAAATAGCTCTACTTTGGTTCAGGTAAGGCTCAGCTCAGAATTCTCACAGCAGGATTGTCTCTAATACACTAAAAATTGGCCTCCCTATCTTCTTTAAGATTCTGAAAATTAAAAATCAGCAAGATCAACAAGACAACTGATATGAGGAGTTTTTTGAAGTTAAGCAATGCAACGTGTACCATCAACTCTATTGCTCTTGATTTTTCTACCTGATGCCACCTGGCACTACCATAGTAAACTGACATGAGAATGAGAATGCTTTTGAGTCAATCCCATCCAGTTTTTTGCACAGTTTGTGATCACTTTAGAAGACTGTTGGCAATTGTCAACAGCAAATGCCCTCTCACAGGAGAAACATTACTGTCTATAAACAGAGCTTCTTAACCAAAACCCATGTTACTCAACCTTCACAAATAGTTTTGAAGGTTTATATTTCTGAATTGATACATCGATTTGCAACACGTTTATATTAGAAGTAGAAATTAGTGCTGATTTGCCCTGATTAAAATCAGAACCCAAATCAGAAGGCAAGTGCATTCAAAGCATGTTTTTTCCTTACCTGGTGAAAATAGGTGCATAGGAAAAAAGGGGGGAAATCCCATAAACATCAGTAAAGATCAGTATTAAAAAAAAAATCTCTGTGCACAAGTCAAACAGTACTCTCTTAGAAGCTAAAGGCTGTTTTTCTTTCCCACAGCAAGTATGGGCACAAGAATGCTACAGTGTTGGTACAAGATAATGACAATGCTGATAACTTCAGTTTATCACTAGGTCCACACAAGACTCTAAACGCTGCTTAATCTCCCAAACCAAAGACTTCCTGTTCAAAACTAATCCGATTCTCCCTTTACTTTAAGACTGATAAAAGTCAAAGCTTTGTCTTTCCCACAGCCTAGTGCTCTAAATTAAAATACTTTTGACTTAAGTGGCTTGAAACAGAAGAGCATCTTGTGCTCTGTTAAGCCAGTATCTTCCAGAACTGACTTACTTTGATAATGTTTGATCATGTCACTGATGGAAGGAAAGGTAATTCTTGGGGAGATGTAATACCCTCCATTGTCTAGACTTCTGATTTTGTAGTGCTTGACAACATCACCATGTTGACTGTCAGTGTCCCTGACGGACAGAGAGTAGCTACCTGTGGACAATTAAAAAAAAGATCACAATGCATGCATTACAGATAACATTCACACCAAATCAATTTGTTGCTGTCCTGGCTGGTTTTAATGCTAAAGCATTAATTATTCTTTCTAAAAGCCTTGTGGAAGAGAGACTGCGATTTCTGCAAGATACTAACCCCTTCCAAAGACTAGGCCAGAGAATAATGTTTCAGATCCACTAGAGTCACCTGAAGAAAGATAATAGACTTTACACTTTCCCTTATCCTACCACATCAGTTATTTTTGCTCATGAGGCCGCTGGTTTTTGCCATATTCCAGGAAAGCAAAACTGTAGAGTCAAGATTACAATGTTACTATTTATATATGCAAGATAAAACCTATTCTGGTGATTAACATGTGGAATTCGCATGTGGGCTTCAGGTCTCTGCAGTGTGTAGATCATCAACATATGTAAAAAGGGCTACTATATCAGCACCAAATGTTTAGCACCTCTCAAGAAGAGCTGCTTTGCTTCCATATGGCACCAATTCTTACAACAGTAACAAAGCAGAATTAACATATGGACTTGCAGTCTTCTTTACTCCACTTCCTAAAGGAATGGATTCTGGCATTGTAGCACACATCAAAGTGCACAAAGAATATATCTAAGCTAAGCCAAACATTACTGGGTTGTTTTTTTCCATCAGAGACCAGGAAGGCATGAGCACTATGAACTCAGGGCTCCAGAGCAAACACTGGATTAGGAAAATGCTTCTCTTGTAGAAGCTAGACAAAACCCAACTTTAAGTGAGATGGATTTTTTTTTTTAAATATAGGTTTTAAAATTCGTTATGTTTTCCTATAAACTAAACAGGTTTAAAAATGGTATCTGTAATACAAAAGTATCATATCCTTTTCTCAATAAATGTAAGAACCATTCTCCTATGTTAAAGAACAAACTGGGACCAAAAAGAGGAGTCACTTCAGAGATCAAGTCAATGGCATGCCAACTCTGTTTAGGATTCCACACTTAGGTTTCTTCTTTTGTAGTAACTGGGATTCTTAACAGGGATTAGACCATAATTAAAAGTTTCCAGTTACTGGGGAGACACAAATTTCAGTTTGCTGAGGCACATTTAGGGGTCATGACAGACTGGAGTTAGCTTGAAGACTCTGAACTTCAATCTCAGCTCAGTGCACAAGGAGTGGGAAAGTAGCCTGAGTCCAACAACAAAGCACATTCATGTTCAGGGCTCTTTTTGTAGAAAAAGCCCAGCAGGAACTCATTAGCATATTAGGCCATACCCCTGACAGCACATCTCATTAACATATTAGGCCACACCTGATGTTACCAGAAGTGTGGTTATCCAGCCACATCCACCTTTTGCTTCTTATTCTGTTTACCTTGTTGTCAAAACGGTTCTGACAAAACTAATAAAAACATTATTTTCTGTCCCATCTATAGGAAATCTTGCGTGAACCAGTATTTTATGTCCAACAATTATTCCCACACTGGATTGGAATCAATTCCTAAAGGTTGGGTTCCCATGGAAATCAGCTTGCCTTCCTGCAGAACTAGTACACTGAATATGATTTTTTAGGGTTGCCAACCTACAGGTGGAGTCTGGAGATCTCCTGGAATTACAACTGAACTCCAAACTACACAGATCAGGTCAATGGCTGCTTTGGAAAGTGGAATCCATGGCATTATGCCTTGCTTAGGTCCCTCCTTCCCCCAAAACCCACGCTCCTCAGGCTCCACTCCCAAATCTCCAGGGATTTCCTCAACCTGGAGTTGGCAAACCTAGTTCACTGGCAGAACAATCCTAGGAGGCAGTTTGGTGTAGTGGTTAAGTGCGCTGACTCTAATCTGGGAGAATCAGGTTTGATTCCCCACTTCCCCTCCTTGCACTTGCTAGATGACCTTGGGCAAGCCATAGCTCTCTACCAGCTGTTCTCTCAAGGACAGTTGTCTCAGAGCTCTCTCAGCCCCACCTACCTCACAGGGTGTCTGTTGTGGGGAGGGGAAGGGAAAGGAGTTTGTAAGCCGCTCTGAGACTCCCTTGGGTAGTAAAGGGCGAGGTATAAATCCAATCTCTTCTTCTAGGTTTGTAGATGCACTGGACAGGAGCAGTTTGTGGACTATTTTATTCAAGGTACAAAATTTTATTCAAGGTATAAGATTTCAGATGGAAGAAGTGTGCATGCACACAAAAACTTATACCTTGGATGAAACTTTGGACTCAAATTTTGTGCTGCTGCTTCAGACCAACACGGCTACCCACCTGAATTATTACATTATAATATTTGTTACAAGCAATTATGTACCAGTGGAGTGGTAACCATGGAGAGTCTGTCCCACAGGTAAAATGATCCTGTGAACAGGTGGGCTTTACCACATCAAAGTATCACTACCATCACAAGATCACCAATCGTTGGAAGTCAACTCCTCAGAAGCAGAAATCTCTCTTATTAGTAGGTTTAAGAACATCAATTTTGCTGGCCCATTAAAGGCAGATGTCAGCCCAGTGGAAGGAGAAGAGGGACAATCATCTTCATCAGAAACTCTGCCCACTTTTTAAATTTCAGGAAACAGGCAATCTCCAAAGTGCTGCTGACCATGCTCATTTTTAGTTACAACTGTATTTCTCTGCAGATGTCCCCCAAAGACCCCCAAGCAACAGTCAAGTGTTCTGCCAACACACACAACAATTAAGAGAGAGAGAGAGAGAGAGAAAGGAAGGAAGGAAGGAAGGAAGGTAGGTGGGGGGAGAAAGAGAGAGAGAAAGGTAGGTAGGTGGGGGAGAGGGACAAAGGAAGGAAGGAAGGAGGGAAGGTGGGGGAGAGGCGGGGAGAGAGAGAGAGAGAGAAAGGAAGGAAGGAAGGAAGGAAGGAAGGAAGGAAGGAAGAACGAAAGAAAGAGGGGGAGGGAAAGAGAGAGAGAGAGAGGAAGGATGGGTGGGTGGAAGGGAGGGAAGAAAAGAGAGAGAAAGGAAGGAAGAAAAAAGAAAGAGAGAGAGAGAAGAAAGAGGGGAGGGAGGGAGAGAGAGTGAGAGAGAGAAGATGGGGGGCCACTTACTGGGTGCAGGGAGAGCCTACGTGCAGCGACAAGCCTTCTGGAGTGGGAACTATGGACCTTGCACCGGAGATCCGCAGCGTGGGGCCCCTTCCCGGCTGCTCTGTGCCCTTAAAGGGAATGCTCCCTTTGAGGGCAAAGAGCCGGGGAGGCCCGACCTTGTGCCAGATCTCCGTGCGGAGATCCGCAGCGTGGGGCCCCTTCCCAACTGCTCTGTGCCCTTAAAGGGAATGCTCCCTTTGAGGGCAAAGAGCCCGGGAGGCTTGACCTCACGCCGGATCTCCATGTGGAGATCCGCAGAACAGGGCCCCTTCCCGGCTGCTCTGTGCCCTTAAAGGGAATGCTCCCTTTGAGGGCAAAGAGCCGGGAGGCCAGACCTTGCGCCGGATCTCTGTGCGGAGTTCTGCAGCATGGGGCCCTTTCCTGCCAACGGGGAGGGGAGGGGCGGGGTGGGCTCGGACACCAGCCAAAATGCCTTTCCAGTGCATTTCGGCCCCAAAAGAGCCCTGTTCATGTTCATTGAGAACAAACTTTGACAACTTATTTGTGAGTGAACTGTTTTGTTTAGAAGAAGAAATGTTAGGAGGTGAAGTAAAAAGGCCTTTCACATGACCTTTATAAATTATAATTAAATTGAGTACATTCATACACCTGAAGATCATATGGACTCAACAAGTCAAGTATATACTGAAGAAGGGCAGAAGGTTGAGTTTATTTTTAATTTGGACACGAATTCAAAAAGCCATTGCCTACCTTTTAAAGTTTCACTCTCTCTGATAAGGAAAGCTCCAGGACTATTTCCTGGTGCTAGAAGTTGTCTTTCTGCATCTTTCCTGGTTACATCTTTAAAAAACCATCTGAAAAATATTTTGAAAAAAGTTACACCTCTCCTTCCTTTCCCAGTTGGGACAAGCAATGTAGTAAGTGGTGAATAACAAAAGCTGAATATGATGAACTTACTCTTCTGTTTCTAAGGTGTTGACCTTTGCAACATAGTTGCTTGGGATAAAACCCTCCTTCTTGGTCACGAGGGATTTAGCTTTCCACCACTCTCCATGCCTGAGAAAAAGAAAAGACCAACACTCATCTAAGCAAATAGGAATGATCATCTTCATCAGTCTCCAAAAAACAAACTAACAAACAAAAAACCTCTTAGGCTTTACTGGGGTGGGAAACATTAACGCAGTCTGGTAGGCATGCCTGCAATCAAGTGTTCCGAGGATATATCTCTGCAAACCCAAATATGGTACCTATGGTTGCCAACCTCCAGGTGGGCTTAAAGACAAAAGAACTGTGTAAATTGGTTGTATGTAATTACTATTAGCGACACTTGAACTTATAACAAGAAGATTGTCCAAAATATGTTCACAGAGTGATGAATGTTATCCATAAGACCGGATGGCTCAAACAATTAAAGATTACTTGACAAGCATTCCAGTCTGCATTGATTTCAACTGGAGGAGATACTTTGTCTCAGGGGTCATTTCATAGAAAAAGAGGTACAGGAGCTCATTAGCATAATTCATTAGCATAACTTATTTGCATATGCCCCACCCCCTGACATCACCAGAAGTATGTCAGAAGGCAAGAAAGAAAGAAGAGAGAGACAGAGAGAGAGAGAGAGAGAGAGAGAGAAAGAAAGAAAGAAAGAGAGAGAGAGAGAGAGAAAGAGAGAGAAAGGAAGGAAGGAAGGAAGGAAGGAAGGAAGGAAGGAAGGAAGGAAGGAAGGAAGGAAGGAAGGAAGGAGCTGGCAGAGAGGGGACCGCTACTAATCCAGGCCTCAGAAATACCACTATTCTGGGAGGATAGCTTCAGTGGTGGCTGAAGCCTTCAGAAGGCTGGTCAGAGGAACAAGGACCTTTCCAGGGGACGGGGTCATTTTGCTGCAGCCATGACACAAGCAGGCATTCCCCCGCAGGGGGGGGGCTGGCACCAACTCCCGGAGCTGCGCTCCCCCGAGCTCCTGCTCGAAAGGACCCCTGCTTTGTCTCACTACTGGGATTTCCTATTGTAATGTATAAGATGATGATAAAGACTCCTGGATGCTTGTTTTAGAACACTGAAGCCTTCAATTTCTGAGGAAGAAAATTGGAAACAGTGCATACCGGAACATTTGCATTGTTTTGAATAGTGTGTGAAATACAAGGAACAGTGTTTTGTTATCTTGTAACCAATACAAGTTAATGTTTGTAAAACAGCCAGGAGATTTGATAGATACTGACCAATGTTTTTGTAAACTTTATTCTATTTTGCTAATAGTAATTGCATACAAACCAATTTACATGGTTCTTTTGTCTTTAAGCTCTTGCTCAGACTGTGGTCCCTGCACATATATATCATCAACCTCCAGCAGGGCCTGGAGATCTCCCACTTTACAACTGATCTCCAGACTACAGAGATCATTTCCCCTGGAGAAAATGCCTGCTTTGGAGGGTGGATTCTATGGCATTGTACTATGCTAAGGTCCCTCTCCAGGCTCCAATCCTTCCCCAAAATATCCTGGTATTTCCCAACCTGGAGCTGGCAACCCTAACTGATAATATGGACCAGCCATATGTAAATGATGCCCATATACAGTGGGAGAGAGGAACACATTCAATATGGCTTTGACTATATCAGGGATCACCAATCTTTCCTTTAATGAGAGCTACATTTAGGGGCTGAAAGACTGAGCAAAGTACTTTTAAGATGAATGTACTTTTAATCTTGGCAGGATATAAACCGGAAGTAAATTATATATAAAGTTAGCCTACTAACTTCAGTAAAAATGGGTATATTTTTCACAGATAGATGAGTTTTACAGATAGCTGTGCAATCTGTGTTTTTGTATCCAAAGGGAAGTTCTTCTACCTAAATTTGTA
This sequence comes from Lepidodactylus listeri, assembly GCA_029233225.1. NCBI lineage: Eukaryota > Metazoa > Chordata > Lepidosauria > Squamata > Gekkonidae > Lepidodactylus > Lepidodactylus listeri. Next base: position 56,075,698 of record JARCFY010000006.1, read on the forward strand.
AAACAGGGCTGTATGTGTTTTCTGTCACATTCACTAGATCAAGCCAGTATGGTGTAGTGGTTAAGGCTGTCAGACTAGGATCTAGGAGACCCAGGTTCAAATCCCCACTTATACCATGGAAACTTGCTGGGGGACCTTGGGCCAGTCATACACTCTCAGCCTAAACTACCTCACAGGGTTGTTGCGAGGATAAAACAGAGGAGAGGAGAATGGTGTTAAGATACTTTGGTTCACCATTGGAGAGAAAGGTGGGGTATAAATGAAATAAATAAATAAATACTTTTAATTGTGCACAATATTATGCAGAACATCCAGCTTCTCAATAACCTCAATATTCTTTTTAAAGAAAAACAAGTTTATTGTCTTTACAACTATGAGGATAGGCTTGCGAATACATTCCTTCTGTGTTATGCCTATACTTACTCCTCAAGAACTGCCATTTTCTCTCCTTTCTTGAAGGACAAATCATCTTCATGAAGACCATCATAAGGGTATAAGGCTACTACAATGGCCCGAAGATCCTTCTCCTCTGCTAATACATAAATTTAAGATATTTTTTTAATTCATTTGTAGATTTTACTGTAGATTTATAGATTTCACAAACTTGTATTAACTAGTGGCTTTTATAAACTTACCGTCTGTAAAGAACCTCTGACCTGGTAAAAGTACATCTGTTTTTGGCTAGAACAACAATAAAAAAGCAGTTAATGTTCATGTCAAATTTATGAATTCACATTTATTAGTCATTATTTTTAATTAAATGTTTTTTTTCCCTTGGCCAGTGTTTAGAAGCCCTTCATAACACTGTGACTTTTGTCAGACTGCCAAGTGATTGGGGAAGGGGGGTCAGAAGTACAAATGTCACAATGTCCAAGGAATCCAGCAAAATAGTACGAAGTCCCCATCTACCATCTCCAAAGATCAAAACAGAGACAGAGAAAACTTCAAGTTCAGAGATTCTCACTGGAGTTGCCTCCTCCCACAGAAGGGACTGCCAGATGCATGCAGCAGTAAAGGTAAAAATTCTTGTTACCTTTATTACCAGAGGAGGCAGAGAGGGTAACAGGGCCTCTCTCTTGCCTTGTTCTATGCCAAAAGAGTAGGCATAGATAAGTGCACCCTCTGATCAGAAATGCTGGCAGGGGGTAAGGGGAAAAGTGGAGTGGATGCCCATGTGGGAAAGATTGGACTGGAGCTGTGTAAAGATTGCACCATATTCTATAGGACCCCTCCCCCCCAACTCACTGCATCTGGGCGCAATCATACGCACCCATTTGCCACAGAAGAGGGACGATTAACCACCGGATCAAAGCGGCATGATCACACCAGCACATCTGAGAAGCATCCTGCAACCATCGTCAAACAGTTGCAAACCATTTTGATCTGGTGGGGAATCATGGTAAAAAGCTACTAGTGAAATTCCAGTATCAAATGGTTTGCTGCGGTTCACAGCCGGAGTATCCCTGTGTGATTACTCCAGCACCGAAGTGTGGCATTGCAGATACATGATCACATGCTATCCCGATGCCACACTGTTGTTTCCCCCCCATCTCCGTGTGCACATCATCGAAAGCCCTTAGGGTGGGGAGGCGATTCATCAATCCTCCATTTAAGCACCTCAAAAACCAACCAAAAAAACCCCCCAACTTGCCCATGGTTGCAGCTGATCATGCAGTGGCAAGTTGCCCCGGCAGGTCCACAGACCTGTGTGATCATGCAACTGCGGGGCAAATTGCTCCGGAGCAAAAAAGCCTTGCTTCCCCTCCAGATTATCTCACTCATGTGGAAAGGACCTCAGGGTAGAGACAGGCCACAGTTACTTGGAATAATGGAAAGGCTTTGTGTGTATACTTAGAGCAGTGGTTCTCAACCTTTCTAATGCCGCGACCCTTTAATACAGTTCCTCATGTTGTGGTGACCCCCAACCATAAAATTCTGCCAGCACACACAACAATGAAGCTACTTTTTCAGATGTTTTCTCTTGCATGGCAGTTAGCACCAAACAACTTTAATATAGACTTTAGACACACATATATTTGCAAGCTAGTCCCAACAAGACACAACAAACACTCAGGCTTCAGACTTACTTTTCTTCAACAGAAGATGCCATGAGAAAACGAAGATAGGTGGGGGGGAAGAGGCTGTTGCAGGTAGGGGGGAGGGAGAGAGAGAGAGAGAAAGGTGGGGGAAGAGAGAGAGGGGGAAGGAAGAAAGGTAGGTGGGGGGGGGGGCTTTTGCCGCTTTTCCTGGGCTCTGCGCTTTGGCATGGAGCCTGGGGAAGGCGACGGGGGGCAGCTTTTGCTGCCTTTCCTGGACTCTGTGCTTTGGTGCAGAGCCTAGGGAAGGCGGCGGGGTGGTGGTGGCTTTTGCCGCCTTTCCTGGGCTCTGCGCTTTGGTGCGGAGCCTAGTGAAGGCGGCGATGGCGGGGCTTTTGCCACCTTTCCTGGGCTCTGTGCTTCGGCGTGGAGCCCAGGGAAGGTGACAGCAGAGCACCCTAAAGGTGGCAGCAGGGAGCAGGAAGCGGCCATTGACTTACCTGCTGGCTTCTTCTTCCTCGTGGCCCCTGCTGGAAGGGCTGCTGGAAGCAGGGGGCGGGGCTCTGGCCCCAACCAACTCCTGCTCTTTGCCCTTAAAGGGAAAGCTCCCTTTGAGGGCAAAGAACCGGGAGGCCAGACCTCGCACTCGATCGAGCGCAGGGCCATTTCCTGCCGGCGGGGAGGGGCGGTGCGGGCTCGGACACCAGCCGGCGACCCCTGTGAAATGGTCGTTCAACCCCAAAAGGGGTCCCAACCCACAGGTTGAGAACCGCTGACTTAGAGGTACTTTCCTTTATCATTACTGTACTTTGTTGCAATGCTCAGCCCAGGCACAAACTAAGAGAAAAGGGGGCTATGTGGAATGCTTGCATATGGCAGGAAAAGAAGTTACCAAAATGTTTATTATTTATTTATTAATGAAAACTCCCTGGAAGGGAGTTGAAAAAATGAATGGTGCTAACAAGGGAAGTGTGAGCTGTGGTTGAAAGAAAAAGGCAATGCAATCTGCCCTTCCATCCATTTAAATTGTGTGGGAAAGGCACTCTGGAAATGCTCAGAACAAGAAACAAAGCCTATGAAAAACTTTTTATTAGGATCAAGCAAATGACACACAAAACACTGTGCACTGTGCACATCTTCACATTCAATGTATCACATTAAATGAACATAGTGAGAAATAATTTTTCAGAATTCATTCTACAATATGTAGATAATGGTTATTCAGGCTGCTTTAGCTTTTATCTTTTGTGAACATGTAAAGTAAATGATACTAGATTAAAGATATGCACAAAATAGCCATCGTGTTTTAATTTTTCAGGTGCACCTGTTTAACTGCTTGTTTCCTGTAAATATGCACAAAAGGTGATCAAGAACGGATTGGTGTCTTATTCTTGGTTATTTTCATAAGATACAGAGAAAACATGCATTCAGTTTATTTTATTTACTCATTAAATTTCTGGATTGCCCAGTCCCTAAATACATAAGGCTCTGGGTGATTTACAACAGATTAAAACAATATAAAATTACAGATTTAAATCAACAATTAACTATTCTCATTTAATAATTTCTTTATGGTGTCCATAATTTAATCCAAAACCTACACTGGGCTCCAGGTGGTCAGCTGTGTTAGTCTGAAGCAGCAGAACAAATTTAGAGTCCAGTGGCACCTTTAGGACCAACAAAGGGTTATTCAGGGTATGAGCTTTCGTGTGCATACACACTTTTTCAAATATTTGCGTGCATACTCACTTTTTCAAATATTTTCTAAATTTGTTCTACTACTCTGGGCTGTTCTTCTATTTTGTGGGTAGGTTAAGGAGGAGGCTGAAGTGGACAGAATGGAAGAGAAGGGGGTGCCAGCTATAATGGAAAGCAGTTGCTGTCCTCAACCAAAAACCTGGCGGAACATCTCTAACTTATAGGCCCTGCGGAACTGCATTAAGTCCCGCAGGGCCCTGATGGAAGTTGACAGAGTCCCACCAGGCCAGAGCCAGGGCTGAAAAAGCACCTTAAATCTGACTTGGTATTCCACTGGAAGCCAGCATAGTTGGTGCAGCACAAGTCCAATATGTGCCATCTGTGGTGTTCCCATCAGGACTTTCCCCGCCACATTCTGGATCAGCTGGAGTTTTTGGGTCTGTCTCAAGAGTAGGCCAGCATAGAGCAAGTTACAGTAGTCTCATATGGAGGTGACTGTGGCATGGATTACTGTGGCTAGATCAGGATGTGACAGAAGAGGGGCCAATTGTCACACTTGGTGAAGATGGAAAAACGCCACCGTGGCAATATTCATGACCTGGGCCTCCATAGTTAAGGAGGCATCCAGGACCATGCCCAAACTCCTGATGGACTGTGCCGGTGTCAGTGGCACCTCGTCAAAGGTGGGAAGACTTTGCCCCAGCCCTGACATGCCCCCCCACCACAGAACCTCTGTCTGTTGGATTCAGACTCAGCCTACTCTTTTTTAACCATCCCACCACAGCCTCCAGACCCTCAGCCAGATTATGTGGGGCAGTATCTGGGCGGCCATCCAGTAGCAGATATAGCTGCGTGTCATCAGCGTACGTCAGTTCCAGCATGACACCCCAAACTGAGTACAAGTCCTCACCCCTCGTTTACAAAGACTCTTCCTTTTTGGCCCATGATGTAAGCAAATGAAAGGGCATATTTCCTATTTATGTAACCACACTTTGAAAAGAACCTTTCCTTTCAGGTTATTAAATACCTTGATATTCATGAAGCAAACAGCATATTTTGGAAGCCATTTTAAATAGCAATGCTCAGTAAGAATTTAAGAAATTCTGTAATACTTTTTAATAGTTACCTCAGTTTCTTTTAAAACATCAAATACATCAAGAAGAATGCATAAGCCAAGTGGTGCTCATTGAAGAATGAGCTGCCATACAGTTGTAGTTCCAAAAACCAGATTAGTGAATTACTGTCAGTGGGACTGTCTTGCATGTGCATTGGCGGGGCAAAGTATTCAGTGTGCTAATGGAGCTATTCACAAGAACCTATTGTGCAAAAAAGCTTGTGATTTCAGCAACTACAAAGCAAAATTATAGACAAACTACAGACAAAAATCAATTTTCACTTCTGCAAGCTTTTGTTTTTTTATTGAATTTTAAGATGTGCCAGTCATGCTGTGATCTCACTGTTGCAATTCTTCCCTGAGACTATCTACTTACTGGCCTTTGCTGTTTATTGGACGTTGGATCCCTCACATAAATAGTTCTTTCAGTTTTACGTACTGATTGGGTCTTCATATCTAGCCCATCTCCACGAAGACTGTCTTTTCTTTTGGATTTTATACATCCCATATTTCCTGCTGGAATAAAAAAAAAGATTAAGCAAAAATTCTATACAGGGTATCCACATTGTCTAGTCTATATAACAAAGATCTCCTTTTCTCCCCAACATTTATGGTACAACTTCTAGAAACTGGATATTCATGACTTCATATTGCCAGCATCCTATTTTTTAAGATCAACCGAATTTAGGTTCAAGTCCAGTGACACCTTTAAGACCAACAAAATTTAATTCTGGGTATAAGCTTTTGTGTGCATGAAGAAGACGTTTGCATGCACATGAAAGCTTATACCCAGAATTAAACTTTGTTGGTCTTAAAGGTGTCACTGAACTCAAACTTTGTTCCATTGCTTCAGACCAACAAGGCTACCCACCTGAATTTAGGTTCATAACTAAAGGATGGACTTGAAATAGGGCTGCCTGCTCTGGGTTCACAAGTACCAGGAGTCTTTGGTGATAGAGACTGGGGAGGGTGGGGTTTGGGGAGAACAGGGACTTCAGCAGGGTATAATGCCATATAATCCACCCTCCAAGCAGCCATTTTCTTGGTTGTCTGGAGATCCAACGTAATGGTGGACTATCTCCAGCTGTCACCTGGAGGTTGGCAGCCCTAACTTATAGCCCTTTGACATAATGGTGGTTGGACTGAAATAAGATATCTGTGTGCATTTTTATGAAGTTGATAGATTTCTACTCGCAGCAGCTAAGTGCAGTGCCTTCCGTTATAATAGTTCTAGTGGGGCAGCAATGTTAGTCTGCTGCAGCAAACATAAACTTGAGTGTTACAGCCCCTTAAAGGTAAACAAAATTTTGGTCCAGAATAAGCTTTCATGCACTGCCTCAGATGCAAAAGATTCTCGAGACAGCAAATATCTCCAAGATAGCAAATGTATTATTCCAAAATAAGCCTCAGTAATTTTAAATAGATTTTTTTAGAAACAAATTTTTTTTTAAAAAAAGAAATAATTCTATTATTCATTTTTTAAATTTTAGGATGAAACACTGACTCAAATTGGACAGACAGAAATATTAAGTTATTGATGGTCTGGTTACCAAAAACAATAAGCATTTTCTAATTTCTCTGACATGCTAGGTCACTAACAAGTGATGAAAACATTCTGGCTGAGAATTCTTTTAAGCTGTTCTGCAGCAAACCCTACTTAAAAAACAACATGGCAACATGACACCACCTTCCATGCTAAATTAAAACAAAGGTGAGAGTCCATACACTGGTTTCCAGGATAGAATCTAATCACTTACAGGATTGCCTCTTTTTATGTAACATATAAATGAACAGAATGCTCTGGCATCCGTAAGAGAAGGGACTACTCAAATGTGAAATGTTAATGATGGGAGCTTGGAGTTGGTAAAGACAGGCTGTAACCCAAACTAATCTACAGTTAAACAGAGAAGTAGATTTCTTTACTGTTATATATTGACCATGCGGTCGCCATGTGCTCCCTTCATTGCGACCGCATGGCCAGAGCACATGGCCAGAGCATGGCCAGAGCACATGGCCAAGAAACTACCTGAGCTTCAGCCAGGTAGAACAAAGGCCAGGTGGATTCAAACCGACCACCAATCCTGTACCTAGGTTTCTCCCAGGGAACCTATGAAATGTAAATAGACTTCTAATAGCCTATCAGGCCAGTTGGGTGAGGTCAGGGGATTGTCCCTGACCAGCATAAAAGGAGAGCTTCGAGCCCTGGGTTGTATGCTTCATCCGGACCAGCAATAAAGATCATGCTGTTTCACTGTTCCACGGACTCCCGACTCCAATACTTATCATTTACTATCCCGTCTTATAGTTAATACCAATTTAGGGCTGCCAAGTCCCCCGCTTGGGCGGGGGAAACACCGATTTTTAGAGCTTACCTCCCGCTTTTCCAAAGATGGCCACCGGGGGGACAAAATGGCTGCCTTAAAAGGGAAATGTCTGCAGAGAGCCTGCCCTGTATTAAAAAGCCTCGCCAGACATTTCCCCTTTAAGAAGTCAGCAAGAGAGCTTCTTCCACAGCAAGAGAGCCCCGCCCAGAGATTAAGGAGGGACTGAAGGAGCTGCTTTTGCATGTGGCTGGCAAGGTGAGTGTCTCTTCCAGCTCTTTTCATTCTCTCTCCCTTTCTTTTTTCTGTCTGTCTGTCTGTCTCTCTCTCTGTCCCCATCCAGCAGAGGTCTATCAGTGGCTATTATAGCCACAAGGTCTAAATGAAAGTAAGTGCCTCTGCCAGTTTTTTCCCCTTCTCTCTCTCTCCCTCTTTCTTTTTTCTGTCTGTCTGTCTGTCTCTCTCTCTGTCCCCATCCAGCAGAGGTCTATCAATGGCTATTATAGCCACAAGGTCTAAATGAAAGTAAGTGCCTCTGCCAGGTTTTTCCCCTTCTCTCTCTCTCCCTCTTTCTTTTTTCTGTCTGTCTGTCTGTCTCTCTCTCTGTCCCCATCCAGCAGAGGTCTATCAGTGGCTATTATAGCCACAAGGTCTAAATGGAAGTAAGTGCCTCTGCCAGTTTTTTCCCCTTCTCTCTCTCTCCCTCTTTCTTTTTTCTGTCTGTCTGTCTGTCTCTCTCTCTCTGTCCCCATCCAGCAGAGGTCTATCAGTGGCTATTATTAGCCACAAGGTCTAAATGGAACCCTTTGGCTGGGGCAGTGATGCTCTGAATTCTTGGTGCTTGGGGGGCAACAGTGGGAGGGCTTCTGGAGTTTCTGGGCTTCTGGCCCCGCTGCTGGACCTCCTGAGGGCACCTGGTATTTTTGGCCACTGTTGTGACACAGAGTGTTGTACTGGATGGGCTGTACTGGATGGGCCGATCCACTGTGGCTTCTCTCCTGTTCTTATGATATGAAAATCATATTCAGCACTTGTGTAGCACTTAGTGCTTCATATTCTGCCGAGATGAGGAAGGATTCAGTAGGGCCGTTGCTCAGTGATAGAGCATCTGCTTCACATGCAGGAGGTATCAGCCTCTTCAGCTAAAAAAGGATCAGGTAATAGGTGACATTAAAGATCTCAGCCTGAGACCCTGGAGAGCCACTACCAGTCTGAGTAGTCAATACTGACCTTGATGGACCAATGGCCTGATTCAGTATTAGGAAACTCCATGAGTTCATGTGTCAGCATGTGGAAGCAACATCACAGGATGTGACATCACATAATGATGTCACTTCCTTTCTCCTGGCTCCACCCCCAAAGTCTCCTGGCTCCACCCCCAAAGACCCCAGATATTTCCCAAGTTGGACTTGGCAGCCCTATACCAATTATGTCACATGCTGGAGTTTCAGAGTCTGAACTGGATTTTGTGTTGTTTCTGCAGAAAGCTGTTTACTGAGTGCTTATGTTTTGGCCCCACTGTGATTTTTCTACACAGTCTTAGATTTCTAGTTCCATAATGCCAAGGGTATCATAATCAGAGAGAGGGACTCTTTCATTACATCTGTCATTACATTTCCAAATCAAATTCAAGGTACTGGTTTTAAGCATAATGTTTCCAAACTTGAATTCAAGGTACTGGTTGTAACCATCAACACCCTAGCTCAGTCTGGAGAATCACAAGGAAATTCACCCAAATTACTTCCCTTTATTTCTTTGCCAACTAGCCGAGGTGCTATCTTTTGCAGGTGCTATTTGGCATCCATAAGATTTTTTTACCAGGCCATTTTGGCCAATAGCTTTTCTTTTTAAAGTAACTGACAAAATCATTTTTGTTCCATCAGTCTTTTGAGAACAAGGCCTCCATTTGGTGTTTTAAGATTTACTCATTGTTTCATCAATGACATTTGATTTACTTGTTTCACTGGTTTTAATATGAGTGTGTAACCAGTTTTAATGGGTATTTGTTTTAAGCTGCATACTACTTTGAAAACTGCTATTGAAAGGCAGGGTAGATTTAACAAACAACTACAAATTACTGGCAACATGGGCCCTAGGGATGCCACTGAAAATGTTATCTCCATATCAGGTTCTCCCTCTACTTCAGTACAAAGGGATCTTTATCCTATACATGAACATTGTCACACTGGGCTGGATCCTATGAAATGCAAGCAACAGGGTGCTCACATATGTGAGCAGCATCTTGTGACTCCACCATAGGGAAGCTTCATGGGCAAGTGTAATAGAACCATAGGATAACAGTAAAGAGCACAATTAAATGAAGAAACTCCAGCAGTAGAAGAGATAGGCAAGGATAAATCAGTTGTTTCTCTTTACTGTGTGCACCCCTGTACCCTGCAGCATTTTGTCCATGAGGCAATTCTAACCCCCAGTATCAGGTTTGGGGTGAGGGCACAAGAAATGATGGAGAAAAAGAAGAGAGACCCACATTAATATTTGGCTTGTGCTTCAAAAGATCCAGCCCAGCATGCGTTTCCCTGCTGCTGCCAGTCAAAGACATAGAGCAGTGGCAGAAACATGAGTGAAAATACATGTTAAGGGGAAATATGACACATCAGTGAGGTTTTAATTGACATTATCATGACCCCTGTAAAGCGTAGCTCTACCCTGTTGTTGCCTTAAATGCAATATATATATGCATATGGTTATTATTACATAGATAGCCAGTATTAACATATCAACACAGCAAGTTTTCATCTCTCTCTGTGCTAAGTGTATTTGGATATTTTAGTTTTCTTTTTGCAAGCAAGCAAAACAATTTGAGCAGGCACTATGTGGGGCAGCACTGCAATTTATAGGAGAGTGATAGTTCTTTTCTGAGATGAAATACTTTCTGTGTCAAAGAATATAGAACTGGGCACTTTTTCAAAGCTTTGTGTGGCTCATTGAAGATCTTGAGGTTTTCTCAAATGCTACATGCTTTCTGTATGCTGTCCTACATGTCGAAGAGGCTTTCCTGGAGAGTATCGCAAATATTACTGATATTGAAGTTCCCTTCACATCGGAATGCAGACTTTTAAATGAAAGGAATGAGGACTTACTAACCAATTTAGATAGGATGAGAACAGCAATTTTACTATATGCAGCAAAAGCAGTGATAGCTGCTCACTGGAAATCAGAACAAGTAATATCTTTAACTGCACGGTATAATAAACTCTGGCATTTATATATAATGGAGAAAATTACTAGTTCATTACAATTTCTACTTACTGATCATAGTAAAATGATATTTTCTGTATGGCTTCTATTATAGAACATCTGCATCAACAAGGAGAGGTTCCAAGTCATCTAGTGAATTTAAATTTCGTCTAACATCTCCTGTTTGTAATGCGTAATTTTTAGTTTAGATAATATAGCTAATCTGTTATTGACTATCCTGTGTTCTGTATTGGATTGAAAATGTTATGCTGACTTACTTGTTGTGTTGTTTTGAAAATAAAAAATGTTATTAAAAAAAAGTCTAAGAGGCTTTCCCCTGCATTGTATACCAGCTGTAATTAGTTCACTTGGCACTTGCATAGTTGTACAAAATCACTTGATCACTGATCTTTTGTAATATCATGTATTTATCTCCAGCTTTTCTAAAGTGTCCTGATCTTGGGCATGTCAGATAGAGGAACTTGGTGTATTTATAATATGGTGTACAACTGTTACATAAACTAGTAAGCTGTACATTCAAATGGACCAGGGTCATGATGCAATGGCAGGCAATGGCAAACCACCTCTGAAATGTCTCTTGCCTTCAGAACAAGTCTAGCTACCAGACAGTCTTAAGATCTCCTGGTTATTCTACACACAATTCCTAATAATAATAATAATAATAATAATAATAATAATAATAATAATAATCCCTTTTCTCAGGGTGAGGTAAATAGCTTTCTATACAAGAAATAGAGTTGCTCCCAACAGCCACCACCCCAACCCTCCCACCCTCAACAGCCACCACCCTGTGCAAGGCTCCCAGTGTGATGATATCACATGGAAGTGACATCATCACGCCGGGGATGTTGCATGGTAACACTCTAGTATTTTGGGCAAAACGCTTTGGTAACCATAGAGTTTTGCCCAAAATACCAGTGTGTCACTGTGTGACATCCCCAGCATGATGTCATCACTTCCACATGATATCATCATTCTGGGGACATCACACATGGAGACTTCGCCCTGCCCCTGCACTCCTGTGAAGCTCCCTCCCACCCCCTGCTAGCAAACAAAGAGGACCTGGCAACCCTACCAAGAAACCAGGCACTCAAAAATGGCACAGGAAAGGGTGAAAATCCCTTTTTGTGTATGCCAGCAGGAAACAACAAGATAATAGGATGGGGGGACGGGACTAAAGATTGGCAAGAACCTGAAAGGATGCAAGACCTAGATACAAATTAATAGATTAGGAAGGTACCTCCAGCATCAGCCAAGAATTAGGCTGATTTTTCATTATATTTTACCATGAAACTTGCTTCTTGTCCTTATTTCTTTTGAATGCATACATAATAAAAACCTTAATACAAATAATTGTACATGGGCTTTCCTGGTTGAGAACAGAGGACTAAGTCCTCAGTGGGAAATTCCAAACTATTGTTATATTATTTTTCAAATTCATATGTACCTAAATGACCAATGTATGGCCTGTACCTGAACTTTTTTCTTAAAACAAAACCAGAAGGTGCTTGTAGTCTAGATGCCATTCCTGAAGAGACCATGATCTTATCCAAGTTTTTGTGGGTTTCAGATGGATTAAATGGAATCATACAATGCAGGCTTCTAACTGGCTAGGAACAGGTTTTGAGTAACAAATGTTATTTAAGAGTAGAAAAATAGAATATTCTTACTGTATCTGAGTATGTCATTTTAGAATGTACCTGGTTGATAGAGCTGCCAGACACCCTGGTTTGGTGGGGCTTGCCCACTTTTTTGGGTGTTCAACCCGCCACAGGTCAGCTGGCTGGCAGGAGAAGCCCCGCCCCCAAACCCCAACACCCACAGCCACCCCTCTCCCTTCTCTCTTGAGAAGGGAGCTGTGGGCTGTGCACCTGATCTCCAAGCAGCATTGCTCAGCTTAAAGGGAGCCCCTTTAAGTGCAGGCAACTGGTGTGAAAGGGCACCGTGTGCCCGATCTCCAAGTGGAGATTGGGCGGGTGGGGGCCTCCGGCTGCCTACACTTAAAGGGACCTGCCTCCGGCTGCCTACACTTTAAGTGCAGGCAGCCAGCAGGACCATCCCTGCGGGGGTGATGCTTGGAGCCAGGATGTCCCCAACGTGACATCATCATGCTGGATATGCCCCACCCTCTCCAGGAACACCCCCCCCCCCCAAAGTCCCCTGCTGGGGATGAAGATGAACCTGGCAACCCTACTGGTTGATCAAAATAATTTTTATTTTATTTTTATTTTGCATTTGCCTGTGTTTTAGTAAATCAAGGTTTTGGGACTCTTACAGTGCAATCTTAAACAGAGTACAACTTCTGCTTAGAACTGTACTGTTAGGCACCAAGTCTGGTACTAAATTAATGAACCAAGAGGGAGCTTCTAGTTCCTGTCTTCTCTTCTTTTCTCAGACATCTCAACCTGCAGTTTATGTTTTGTGTTTGACCAGTTAACAGTATCAGATAGTGAGCTTGCTATCCTGGTTTCCAGGGTAAGGCAAACTATAGGCCGGTTTGGATTTTAATGGTATCATCTGGTTTGCTGAAAACCAGGAAGTAACTCATTTTGTGACACATGAGCGAAGGAAGGAAGAGGAAGTATATGAGCCCGTAGTTCTTTCCAGGCTCATTTTTGTACCAACCCACTGTTTGGTGTTACCTCAGAAACATGCCATAGTGTTTCACAGTGAAGACTGTTGCCTTAATGGATTTAGACTATGTTTAGGAGTGTAAGACTCCCTCTGATCTATAGAATGACATTCCTGTAGATGATAGAACACGGAGTATCTAGTGAACAGATGTACTGTATCTTTTGGCCTTAATTGACCCTTGCTACTAGCTTCAAGGGAGTGGGCATTCTGCAGGTGAGGTGCCAGTATTAAAAAAGCCCTGTCTCTGGTCACCACTCACTCACCTCTGCAGGCATGGGCACAGAGAGGGGGCTTATGAAGAAGATCTTACATGGCAGAGTGGATAGTTAGTTAGCAGGATATTAAAGGCAAAACAGAGAGAAAACTGAAGTATTTCATCGGAAGTACTATGCTAGGGATATGAGATGGAGACACTCCTCCAAGGAGCTTTGGTTGGTGTACATGCTGTCCTCCATTCAAGAACCCCGTAGATGGTATAGAGACAGAACAAGTTGCCAAAGTCTCTTAAAGGTTAGCCTCATAGTTGAGTGGGGTTTTGAATCCAGGTCGTCTTGGTCCAAGTATAGAAATATATCCACATCAGTATAACAGAGATATGACTGGAAGAAAATGATGTGGCATGTCTGTTCTAATTAACTCCACCTGGTTATACAGTCTTTCACCAAGCCCACACCAGTGTACGTGGAAGAGGGGGGGCATTATCCTCCACGAGGCCTTTAAATTTTACAGACACCTGATGCAAACTATCAGTGAAACTGACTGTATGCTCCTTATGTTGGAGGTTAAGGATAGACTAGGCATTCTGCTTATTTACCAGCTGCCTAGTTCCCCAGTGGGCACCCTGTCTGAGTTGGCAGAAGTACTCTCGGGTGTGGTGCTAGAGACTCTGTTTTCTTCAAAAGCCAAATTTGTTGTGAAGAGTGCCCTTGCAGCTTTTCTGTGACCCAGTACTTAAAGTCCTTATCTATACGTCCCAAGGTCATGTAGCACTTCATAAGCGGAGCCAGCAATTTTTGCTGTCCGATGCAGCTTCTGTGTCAGAGTGTCCAACATGAAGGACTCCCTTATCTTCTTAAGGACCTTACATTCACTGGCTCCACTTGTGAAGCAATACATGACCTTGGGACATACAGGTAAGGACCTAGATCATAGAAAGTGCACTCTTCACAACAAATTCAATTTTTGAAGCTCCTAAATACCTTCTGATTTGGATTCCAGCTGTATCATGGCTCAGATAAATTAAACGTCTAATGCACCATCTGGCTCATTTATGAACCATGTTGACCATGTGGATGCTGACAGGCTCGTGGGAACTGCAAAGGCTTCCACGTGTGCTCTGGGCCCTCATCCATCCGGGTTGCTGAATTCATGCATGGACCACATTAATGAGTCCTATGATTTTGCTTTTTAGATGCCTCAACTATTTATTACACTGACATTGTATGATCTCACTTTGTGTCTCAGTGAGAAAGGTGAACTGTAGTAACATAAACAATAGGTCCTTTTTGAAGAGTGTAGTGTGAATATGTATTCCAGATACAGGAAGTGATACTTGAGAACCTTCTAATGTGGCAAACTTGTGCATAAGCAAGAATTTTAAAAAATGCCTTAATACAACAACTTACGATGTTAGAATTAACAAAACAATTGCAATTATGATGAGCACATCTAGGGATATAGAAAGAATATGTATTGCAAAGACTCCTGGTAAAGGGGGTCACAATGTGCCTTTTTATTCTCCCAAGAAAGGATCAAATTGTAACTGGGAAAATCACTGTTGTGGCAGGGATTTTGGGTTTTGTTTTGTTTTAACCAACCCTTTCCCCTTATTTCATGTAACTAATAATTGTAATGTGAGCCACACTGAGAACTTTTACCCACACAGCTCCATCCAACTACTGCATACTAGGATGCATCAAACAGAGAGAACTAAAGTACAAGATGCTTATAAAAGAGACTTACGATGGTAAGGCCACTTTGGGTGCCCACTGGGAATAAAGGCATGATATAAATGAAGTAAGCAAATAAATAAATGGTATAGCCATCCATGGACTCAAATATACCATCAGAAGTGTGAAATTCTTTTCTTGATTGGAAGATATATATTAATGGGGAGACAGATTTAAAACATAATAGTCAGATGGATCCAAAGAACTGTCAGCAGTTTTTTATTCACAAACACATCTTTCTTTTTTCTCCCCATCTATCTTTCTAATGTCCTCCCACAAGAAAAGCTGCCACTGTTGATTGGGGGAACCCTGCAAACAGCATAAGATGCAGTGATCAGACCTGCAGCTCAACAAGAAAATCTGCAGAAATCACAGATCATTCCCTCTGAATGAATAAAAATACCATCTTGCTTGTGCAAGGGCAACTTCAGACATTTCGATGCAAAGTTCAAATATACTGAATAGATTTACAGAAATAGATGATATTGATATCCCATTAAAATCCAAACTAAACTAACCTTGTTTAATATAGTTACAGCAAGTGGGGGCTCACGAGATTCACAGGGGAAATACCATCTCCCCCCCCCCCAACTATCTTGCTGAGCCCAGCATGGTCCCTGGGCTGTCTCACAGTCACTGCCGGGTCCAACATAGAGCTCTGAGTTGTTTGGCAGCTGCCACCAGGCCCGGTGCGGCCCCTGGGCTCTCCTTGGGCTGCACTGCAGTCCCTGGGCACTCCAGCAGTTGCTGCCAGGCCTGGTGCAGCTTCTGGGCTCCCCCTGAGCTATGCCACTGCTGCCAAGCCCATTGTGGCTCCCAGGCTGCACCAGTGATGGCTGCATGCCCAGCAAAGTTTCTAGGCTTTGGCAGCAGCATGCTGAGTGTAGCTCCCAGGCTGCATCAGTGGTGACATGTCCTACATGGCTCCTGGACATGACATGCCCCACATGGCTACATGGCCACTGCTGGCCCCAGTGCAGAGCCTTGGGCTGTGCTGCTGCCAGGCCCAGTGTAGCACCCAGGCTGCACAGACACCACCACTGGACCTAGGATGGAGCCCCAGGCTGTGCAGCTGCCGCTGCCAGACCCAACATGGAGCCTCAGCACCACCACAGTTGAACACCCAAGGTAAGTACTCCTTTTCCAGGATTTAAATCTCCCTATGTATTTTTTATTTAATATTTTTATGCAAACTTCGTTGGAAAATCTCTTTGGCCTCCACATGGCCCCAATCCACAGATTTAGCTATCCACAGATTGAGGCCAAGGTTGGCTAATAGTATATAGATACCAACTAATCCAAAGTAAGAAATAATTAATGGTGTTTGGATATGAGAGAAGGTTGTTCCTTGTGTATTTTCATGTCTCCCCGGTGCATTGTTCAGACTATGCTAGCAGGGAATGGAAGAGTGTGAGTCAGCAGATTGACCATGCACACTGACCAACTAGGTGTGTATACTGAGTGTATTGATCTTGCCAGAGTGTACATATTTGTGTGCACTGCATGCTCAACAAATGCTGCACAACAGATGAAGGTTTTTTGGATCCCATATTAATGTGGATTATCACAATTTCTCTGTGCTGAATACTTTCTATTAGAGGCTTCATGGTTTTTCCGTGGTTTGCTTTCCATTGCTACTGCTAAACTCAAGAATGATTTTCTATAATGAGCTGCTGTTTAGACTGATATTTTCTTGGACTGTTAGAGAGAATAGCAGAACAATTTCTGAAATGGGAGAAAAATAAAAGGATATATCAGGAAAAGTGTTTCTCACTGAATACAATATTAAAAAACCAACATGTGTAATAAAAAGGAAACCTGGCAAAATTATTAAAGAAAAAAATGAATCATAGGCTAAGGGGCAATCCTAAGCAGGTCTACTCAGAAGTAAACCCCATGTGATTCAATGGAGCTTACTCCCAGGAAAGTATAGTTAGGATTGCAGCCTAAAAATGCAATCCTATGCTGTTATTACAGTTTAAGCCTACTGAATATTTGTATACCTCCTCTTCAAAGTCCTACTCGGGGCAGGCTTAAAATTAAAGACCACAGTATAAAACACAAGCCATTAAACAGTAGCAGCATACAAAGTATCCATAAAACAGACCAGAGTTTAGTTCTTCGCAAGAGTGTTTCTACTGTGATCACTAGTTCAACTTAGAAATCATGACTATTCCAGGAAAGAGTTACAAACACGCTTTAAAAGAGGCAGAATAGCAGGAACTAATGCCAATAAAATAGAAATTTATTGGGCATTTTAGCTCAGTATAAAGAAAAACAGCAATTTGTTAAATTTGACTTCAGGTTTTAAAAAAATGATTGAATTGTTATTTATTTATTTAATTTATACCCCGCCCTACCCCAGGAATGGGCTTAGGGTGGCTCACAACATAAAACCAACAAACAATAAAAACAATAAGAACATAAGAGAAGCCAATGTTGGATCAGGCCAATGGCCCATTCAATCCAACACTCTGTCACACAGTGGCCAAAAACACCAGGTGCCCTCAGGAGGTCCAGCAGCGGGGCCAGTACACTAGAAGCCCTCCCACTGTTGCCCCTCCAAAACACCAAGAATACAGAGCATCACTTGCCCCAGACTGAGAGTTCCTATCTATACTTGGTGGCTAATAGCCACTGATGGACTTCCGCTCCATATGTTTATCTAATTCCCTCTTGAAGTCGTCAATGCTTGTATCCGCCACCACTTCCTGTTAATTCCACATGTTAATCACTCTTTGGGTGAAGAAGTATTTCCTTTTATCTGTTCTAAGCCGACTGCTCAGCAATTTCATCGAGTGCCCACGAGTTCTTGTATTGTGAGAAAGGGAGAAAAGGACTTCTTTCTCTACCTGCTCTATCCCATGCATAATCTT
This sequence comes from Lepidodactylus listeri, assembly GCA_029233225.1. NCBI lineage: Eukaryota > Metazoa > Chordata > Lepidosauria > Squamata > Gekkonidae > Lepidodactylus > Lepidodactylus listeri. The sequence continues at coordinate 56,093,545 of JARCFY010000006.1, forward strand.
ATAAACCTCGATCATGTCACCCCTCAGCCATCATTTCTCCAAGCTAAAGAGCCCCAAGCACTTCAACCTTTCTTCATAGGGAAAGTGTTCCAACCCTTTTATCGTTCTAGTTGCCCTTTTCTGCACTTTTTCCAATGCTATAATACCTTTTTTGAGGTGGGGCGACCAGAACTGTACACAGTACTCCAAATGAGCTCACACCATCGATTTATATGATACTGGCTGATTTGTTTTCAATTCCCTTCCTAATAACCCCCAGCATAGTGCTGGCCTTTTTCATTGCAGTCACACACTGTCTTGACATTTTCATTGAGTTATCTACTATGACTCCAAGATCTCTCTCTTGGTCAGTCTCCACCAGTTTGGACCCCATCAACGTGTATTAATAGTTAGGATTTTTGGCTCCAATGTGCATCACTTTGCACTTGGCCACACTGAACCCCATTTGTCACGTTGATGCCCACTCACCTATCCTCGACAGATCTCTTTGGAGTGCCTCACAATCCTCCCTGGTTCTCACCACCCTGAACAACTTCATGTCATCTGCAAATTTAGCCACTTCATTGCTTACTCCCAACTCCAAATCATTAATAAACAAGTTAAAAAGCATTGGACTGAGTACTGATCCCTGCGGTATCCCACTGCTTACCTCCCTCCACTGAGAAAATTGCCCATTTATAGTCACTCTCTGTTTCCTTTTAATTAGCCAGTTTTTGATCCACAAAAGGGCTTGTCCTTTTATCCCATGATTATTGAGCTTACTTAGGAGCCTTTGATGAGGAACTTTATCAAAAGCTTTCTGGAAGTCAAGGTAAACAACATCTATTGGGTCCCCCTTGTCCACATGTTATTTACTCCCTCAAAGAACACTAACAGGTTGGTGGGACAAGATCTTCCCTTACAGAACCCATGCTGAGTCTTCCTCAACTTATTTTGTTCATCAGTGTGCCTACTAATTTTTTCCTTAATAACAGTTTCCACCAACTTACCTGGTATCGACATCAGACTGGCTGGCCTGTAATTTCCTGGATCTCCTCTGGAACCCTTTTTAAAGATAGGAGTGATATTTGCTACCTTCCAGTTCTCAGGAATGGAGGCAGATTTTAAGGAAAGATTACATAGAACAATAAATAGCAACAGCAGATGAAACCAAAACCACTGGGCAGGAATAATTACCCCAAGAAATTCCAGTGCCCAAAGGCACTCCATGAAATTGCTGAGCAGTCGGGTTAGAATAGATAAAAGGAAGTACTGCTTCACCCAAAGAGTGGTCACAGCCACACGAGTGAGATAATCCAGAGGGGAATCAAGGCTTTTTTTGCTCCAGAGCAATTTGCCCCACAGTTGCATGATCACACAGCTCCATGGACCTGCCGGGGTAAACCGCTGCTGCATGATCAAACGCAACCGCAGGCGAGTGGGTTTTTTTTTGTGGTGGTTTTCTGAGGCGCTTAAACGGGATTGATTAATTGCTGCAAGGGGAGAAGGGGGAATCAATGCTTTGCTTCTCCCCCCAAGGGCTTTCAATGATGCGCACACGGAGAAGGGGGGGAAACAGCGTTATATCGGGATAGCGTGTGATCACGCTATCCGCGATGCCACACTTCCACGCTGGCGCAATCACACAGGGAAACTCTGGCTGTAAGCCACAGCAAACCATTTGATACTGGAGTTTCGCTAGTAGTTTTTTACTACGATTCCCCACTGGATCAAAACGGTTTGCAACAGCTTGACGACAGTTGCGGGATGCTTCCCAGATGTGCTGGTGTGATCGCACCAGTTTGATCAATCGATGAATCGTCCCTCTAGTGTGGCAAATAGGTGCATATGATCGCGCCCAGAGATTAACACATGGAATTCACTGCCACAGGACATGGTGGTGGCTACAAGCATGGATGGCTTCAAGAGGGAATTAGATAAACATATGGAGCAGAGGTCCATCAGTGGGTATTAGCTACAAGGTATAAATAGGAACCCTCAGTCTGGGGCAAGTGATGCTCTATATTCTTGATGGTTGTGGGGGGGGGGGGGGACAGTGGGAGGGCCTCTAGTGTCCTGGCCCCACTGCTGGACCTCCTGAGGGCACTTGGTGTTTTTGGCCACTGTGTGACAGAGTGTTGGATTGGATGGGCCATTGGCCTGATCCAACATTGGCTTCTCTTATGTTCTTATGTTAATACCCAGAACAGCAAGAGCACTGGGAAAGGGGTTATGAACAGGGGGGGTGGGGCCATGGACAGGGGGGTGGGGCAGAATGGTTGAATGCCCACTGCCTCAACCAAAGGCCTGGTGGAACAGCTTCATTTTATAAGCCCTGCAGAACTGTAAGAGGTCCCATAGGGCCAGATCTCAATGGGAACATGTTCCACCAGGTCGGGATGAGGGCCAAAAAAGCCCTTGCCATGGTCGAGGCTAAGCAGATGTCTCTTGGGCTGGGGAGCACCAGGAGATGTTGATCAGAAGAGAATAAAGCTCTACAAGACTCATACGGGGAGAAGCAGTCCTGCAGGTATGATGGTCCCAGGCTGCTTAGGGCTTTAATGGTCAAAACCATAACCTTGAACCAGATCTGGTATTCAATTAGCAGCTAGTGCAGTTGCTGCAACACCAGCTGAATGTACACCCAAGCAGGTGTTGCCATCAGCAGGTGTGCTGCCACATTCTCCACTAGCTACAATTTCCAGATTCGGCTCAAGGGTAGCCCTGCATAGAGCGAGTTACAGTAGTCCAGCCTGGAAGTGACCACTGCATGGATCACTGTAGCTAAGTCCCAGGGGTGGGCAAGACAGGGAACCAGTTGCCTTGCCTGATAAGCCGAAGGTGACCTGGACCTCCATAGTAAGCAAGGAATCCAGTATTACCCTGAGACTCCTTACCCTCAGGGCTGGCACCAGTGGTGCCCCATCGAAGACCAGGAGCCTGATTCCCAGTCCCAACCCCCCACAACTCAGGTATAGGACCTCCATCTTTGTTGGATTCAACTTCAGCCATCTCTGCTGCAACCATCCAGCCATAATTTTTAATAACACATGGTTATATAAACAGGACTAACTTCATAATAAAAACCTGACTTCACATTTTTTGGGGGAATACAGTGGATACGGAAAAACAGTAAAAAAATTACATTACTAATGTAATGATACTAATGTCTGAAGAATGTTTTGTTTTAATTTGTGCAATCTTTTGAAAATAAAATATTCTTTTAATAATAAAAATGGATTATCTTGTTATAGCACCCATTTTTTCATTTATTTTCAAAACAATTCTATGAGATAAACTGAAAAGAAAAATTACTGTTTCTACAGGATTACATATCACGTCTTCACTGATATACTCGACCTGACTACTGATTCAAACACTATACTCCTATATCCATCTCTTCTCAGTGTAGCTATCCAGGCCCAAACCCTGACTTCCAATCCACTTTCAATGTACTGAATTTTACTGTGTAAAATGGCAAAATCCATTTGCAAATCGGGTTGCCAAGTCCTCCCTGGCCACTGGCACAGGGGTTAGGTTGCCAGCTCCAGGTTGGGAAATTCCAGGAGCTTTGGTGGTGGAGCCTGGAAAGGACAGGGACCTCAGTGGGGTGGAATATCACAGACTCCACCCTCCAAATCATTCATTTTCTCCAGGGGAACTAATTTCTGTAGACTGGGGATGAACTGTAATTCCTGGGGACCCCAACTGGAGGTTAGCATCCCTACTTGCAAATAATTGCTAAAGTGGATTGCATGGACATAATTCAGCGTGTATCAAAATGCCCTAAGATATTAATACATGCACACCTATCGTCCCAGCTTTGTCATGTACATAAAGGCGCTCCAGCTTTCTCATGCGTATAAAAGCATTTCTTTCCCTCAACCCTATAGTTGCTGCATGTTGTTCTGTTTTTGTAAACAGCAGTTTTGTCTTTTGCTGGTTAGCCTGGGACCCAGCCAGACCACATAAGAGCTGAATATAAACTTTTTGGATGACACTGATATGAAGACTTCTGCTCTGTATTTTACATGGCATTACTTTGAAAACTAGACTTTAATCAAGAATATATAATTAAAGATAAAAGTTAGAAACTGCTCTCAGTTTTATCAAACACTGCCTTTGTTCCATGCCCTCAGTCACACTATAATAAACTCTATCACATGGATCTCAAATAACTTTGCTTAAACAAATGATTTTTTTATTGCTGTACATGTCCCTCACTACTTTCTTCACCCTTTCCTTAGTGATACCACCCGTATTAATGCTAGCCCTGTGGAACAGCAGCCAGTGAAGACAAACAGAGGGACTTTGAATGCTGTAGTTTGTGTATCCTGAGAAATGATCAGATCATACAGAAGTGAAACTTGCAAAAAAAATTAGAAACTGCAAATACAGCAAACAACACACATGAAGCAACTGAGAGAAAAGAGAAGAGGCAGCATGCAATTGTGTAAGCGCCTGTTCCTACCCAACAATGGAAGCAGAACTAGAATGCAACAAAGGCATAATCCATGTATAAAGCAGGGGTGTATGTTCTATGTACTGTTCTCCTTCCTTGGTGCCAATAGAAGAGAAAATGGAAAAAGTTTATGGAACAATAGATCACTTGTGGGGATTATTTGATTTGGCCATTTGTGTTACTTTTTTATTTGGTGTGACTTCATTGGCATTGGTTTCAGGTTACCTCCTTTTTTACTGCTATCCTTGACAATTCTATTGTTTTTTTAAAATACAATTTGCATCCCATTGATGTACAAATAATGTTGAAAATGTATTCAATTATTGGGAAAATTTCAGTGTGAGGAAAGAAATGATGTGAAAATGAAGACTCATGGAGTTGTTTCTCAGAAGGGAGAAATTAAATCAAATGGGAACATTCCAGTCAAACCAACTCTCAGAATCTGGCCTCTTCCCTAACAGAAGGTTGGCAGCAGGAAGAGTGCAGTGTCCTTGTCTGTGTGCCCACCAGTCACAATTTATTAGTAAATAGTAATTAATAAATATATTAGTAAATAAAAGTCCCATCTACCACCAACACATCCAGTTTGGTCCACAAAGAGGCCCTGTGACAGAGAATTCATTCAGTCACTACAGTTTTAGCTCATTAAGCTCATCTTTCTTCACATATCTAGAGTATACTTCAACTACAGGCAATTTGTGGAGATTCGCTTTGCACTGGAGAAGATTATATGAAAGCAGCAAAGAGGACCAGGATGTTTATCTTTAGAAGAGTTTAAACCAAGAAGATAACTCTGTAGCCTCACTTCTGCCACTCTATAGCACTGCATGTCCATATTGATAGGGGATACTTAGGACATTAACCTATGACATGCAGACTGAACACATTGGACAGAGACTTAAGTAACCTGATGGAGTACTTAAAACCTCACATATATTTTACTAACGTAAACTGGTCAAATATGAGGTATCACATTACCTATTTTCTGTGTCTCAACTTAAGCTCCAGGTCTCCAAATATAGATTTCTCCACTTCCTCCCCCTCTTCCAGTTTACCTCAGAAACTTTCACTTCCTCATCTGAAATTCCGGCATCTTTCTTAAGCTATGTTCCTCATCACTCTTTCATTAAAAAGCCTTATAACTAAGCATTTAACAAGAGAATAATGGAGTGCAAAAGATCTGACAGTCATGTCTTTTAACACAGAATAATATGACATATTTAAAAATCTGACATTTAAAATATGCCAAATACAGGTTAGTCAGTTTTCTTCTATTGTATGCACTACACACTACCCTAGTACATTGTGAATACATATCCACATTTAACAATTTGTTGTAGCAATTATTTAAGATAACCTCATAGGAAACATGAAGTTTGTCCTGGTTATGCAAGCATGTCTGTTCCTTGAGCCATGTAGGTTTGAGCCAGGCTTAGAAGCCTGACACTGGAGAATAAGAGAAGTGGTTCTCCATTAGTGGATGATTTACACAACAGGAAGAGTGGTATGTCAGCCAAATGGTATACCAGAAAAGAAAAAGGGATGTGGAATCTGTGTAGGTACACACTGGACAAGAAAACATCATAGGCCAAAGCAGGCAGGCTAAAAGCATTGTCTTTAGCTTTCACAGACACACTCACCCACAGATCAAAGAAAAATCTTTAGCAAAGCAATATGAACAAAAGTGCTATCATGAAAATAAGCGTACTTAAGAAAAACATTGAAAAGTCTCTCACAAAACAAGACAAGCAACATCAGACTTCCAAGACAAAACCAATGTTCTTTAAACTGACATCCTGTCTGAGCTGCATGTAATCACTGTCAAAAGTAAAATAAATAAATAAATACCATACAATACAACACCTCACAAAGATGGTATGTCAGATTTATCCTAACACAAACTACATTATAAAGTTCTATCTATTAGGTACTTCCTAAATGGTATTCTGCCATTTCTGTGCGCAGAACAACACCTCACAAAGATGCTATGTCAGATTTATCCTAACACAAACTACATTATACATCTGTATCTATCAGGTACTTCCTAAATGGTAATGATACATTATACATCTGTATCTATCAGGTACTTCCTAAATGTGCGCATAACAATTTATGCATTACTAAATTTGGTAGGACTTATTCCCAAGTAGGTGTACCTTGACTGTTGTTGAAATCTAATTTACAATTCTGAAGGGATAAAGTACATTGAACTCAAGAGCACTGGTCCATCTTGGTCCGTATCTCTGTTCTCTAAGATCTCAGGCTAAGTCTTTCCCAGCCTACGAACTGAGATTTTTTTCTTTGAATAGGTTATCAAGAATATTGAATAGTTTTAAATGTTATTATCCTCTTTTACCTTCTTTTAGAACTAGCCATTATCTCTTCATTCCTAAGCCAAGACAGAGAGATCATCCATTCTAATGTACAGTACTATTCCAAAACTACCACTCTTGGCGACTAGAACAGGAACATCAATGGTAAGGCAGGACCAAGGGCTGACTCCATTTGCAATGCAGTTTCTCAACATAAATGGTTTTCCAGCAGCAGCAAAAGTGCCCAGCCCTCAGTTTTGCATTTATATGAAGTATAATTCTTCTGCAGAACTTCAATTTTGTTAGCCTTCTTGAGCATATTAATAGAAAAGCAAGACCTAAATTGTGCAAATGCCCTGAGCACAAATGCACACAAGATTGATTCCGCAGTTAGGGTATACAGACCTCAGGAAAAACTCAAGTTGACACTGCCCCAGCCAAGGAAACTGTACTTTATGAACACAGCAATCAAAAGGAAATTTCAGCTAACCCAGAGTCAGTGTTCTCTCTCCCCTTCAGGGAAAAAATTTTCAACTCAAAGATGTCTGTTCATCAGAAGTGTAGTTAACATAAGTTAAAAATAATTTCAAAACTAGTTAGACCACATGACATACACTATGGAAAGCTCTTTATCTTGCATTAATGACCAGAAGATATGAGCCCATTGCTTTGGGGGGCATCTCCTAATCTGCTGCTGCAAATTTGCCACTTTAGCTTTCTTTACATTTTTAAGGTTCTGTATTGGAGAATTCTGTGTGGGGGGGAAAGGAGATGCACAGCAGACTGATTTGTTAAAAAGTGTGTATGTGTGTGTGATAAATTCACAGTCCAACCCAAAAAACCATGATCAATCTTCAATAATTCTCCTTACCATAACCGTATAAAGTTGGTAAGTCCTCTGTATTACATAAAGGGAGCCTGAGAGAATACTGGCTTGATGAGGCTCCCTAATGAGTTTATGACTTAAACAAGGTAGAAACCTTCCAGCATACACATTTATACAGGCTAATCCTGTAGACCAGCTGGCCAGCAGTTGCTACATCAGGGCAGCACCACTTCCAGTAGTTCAGTGAACAACAAAGGCCGAGGACAGACTATTGTTCTGCCGCGCTACAGGAGTGCGGCAGAACAAGGCAGGGGGGAACTGCCCCACAGCGTGGCGTTCAGACGCCGCTGCAAGGAAGCCGCCTGCAGCATCCACAATGTGAGTGGCTTCCGGCGGCGGCAGCAGAACGCCACGCGGCTCCGCCCGCAGCGTTCACACCGGCCGGAAGCAGGTGGGACGCATGCGCAGCCGCCGGGACACCATTTGGAAGTGGTGCCCAGCTGCTGCGGGAGGAGCGTGCCACTGGACTGCCTCCGCGGGGCAGATGCGGCAGTCTGGACGCCCGCTCTGCCTCCGCTTTTAAAGCGGAGGCAGAGCGGGCCAGACTGCCAGTCTGTCCTCAGCCAAAATAACACCTGTAGAAAAAATGTCAAAGGCAGAAATGACAGCAGACACACATAAAACATTACAGCTCCAGATCACATATTGGTACTATGTAAATAGAAATATAATGCAATAATAGCAAGATAACATTTGTTAGTAGTGCAGCACAGTCCCATTTCCTCTACTGAAACATCGTCCTGAATCATTCTGTGATAATGCAACCTTATTCCTTTATACAAATCCTGATCATTGCTAAAAGGAAGCTCTACTTTATTGAAGCAAGGTTTGTTGCTTGCCATTATTTCTCTGGCAAAGCTTCCCTTGGAATAAGAAAGAAATTTTAAAACCAATTAATTGGCATTCATTGTCCATGAATTTTGATAATTTAGACAGGAAATATTGGTACACTCCATTATCAAACAAAACACTGCTGTTACCAATTATGAATATGTGAAAAGTTGGATAGAAGTATAATTCTAATCTATATGTCCTCCAAGAACAAAGTTGCATACTTAAAAATCTTTAATAATGCAATAGTAGCTTAGGTCATTCACACCAAAATGCTACAAGAGTTACTGTAGAATGACATTAAAATGATGACATTCAAGTTAGCGGAACCATGCTTATAATTTTCTGAGTATTGTTCATGTGTTCCACATCCTGCCCATAACTGATAATGGCCTGGAGAGTACAGAAGAGAAGCACACAAGGTTGTTTTGTGTGTGTGTGTGTGTGTGTGTTTTAAAAAACATTATTGAAAACTTTGGCACCATCCTACTTCCCCTCTGCCTATCCTGCCTCATATAAGGGAAGGAGACTGCCCTCCAGTCATGTCACCTCCCATCCTCTCCAGCTCTTTGGGAATGTTTGTATTTCATTTTAGTTTAGAATGCTTTGCACATTGATGTTTTACTAAATGTTAGATTCAGGTGGGGGTAGCCGTGTTGGTTTGAGGGAGCAGAATGAAGTTTGAGTCCAGTGGCACCTTTAAGACCAACTGAGTTTCATTCAAGGTATAAGCTTTCATTTGCGTGCATACTTATCTGAAAAAGTGTGCATGCAAATAAAAACTTAAATAAAACTCAGCTGGCCTCAAAGGTGCCACTGGCCTTAAATTTCATTCTTACTAAATTTTATTTATAGCACTTGTATTACATTCTTCTATCAAAAATAATCAGGGTGGCTTATAATTTTTTTTTTTTTAGAACAGCAACAGTCAATAATAAGGATAAACATAGAAACAGAGCTGTTTCCCTCTTTGGAACTGTACCATATGACTACAATTTGCATACCCAAAAACCAAATAAGTGCCTGCACCAGTGAATAAGTTGGGATGATGTAACCATGGTTGCAATTAATCAGGTATGGACTCCATCACACCTAAACCACTCGGAGGGATGAGTGGGTGGTAAATATGCTAAAGAGCAAAAACACTTTTATTTAAATTAGCAACTGCCTTTGTTCCCCAAGGCACTGCTGTTTTCAAGCCGAAGGGCTAGATCCAACCTCATGTCACATGTAGTTGGTTTGGTTCTCTTTTGCTTAGCTGAGAAGACAGGAAGCAACTTTTAATACTGTATCGACCAATTTTTAAAATCAAGACATTCTGCTTTTGTATTTATCCAGTATTATGTCTACTCACTTTAACTCTCCTTCTCATTAATGTTAAATTTAGTTTATTCTGTACCGAAAGCCAGAAGAGTTATGAGATAAGAATCCTGATTCCTAACACTTAGGAGACTTTGGAAATCCTAAATATTCAAGAGGACTAGTGGGGACAAAATGAAAGCACACATTTAAGATTCCAGTCCCTGGCTGAAATTATAAATTGATCAAGCAAACAGTAGTCTTAAGTTTCTTGACCAAACTGAATTAGCAATGAAAGTCAGTAATATCTGCTGGGAAGAAAGCTCTATCAAGCACAATGGAACTGGGTGAATATGCATAGGATTTCAGTGACACTTGAAAAATAAAAACAACATGTTTCAATTTTTGAAATCTTTTGGGTCACTCATCATATTCCTTTATTTAAATTATTTTCATTTTAGACACTGTTTTTGTCTGGAGGAGGAGAATGGTAGTATATCCAGCGGGATTTTTCTCTTAAAGCAAAGAACTGTCAGTGTATACAGAATACTATCCTATCAAGAAGGCTGGAAAACATTAACCATACTTAGGAGGCATTCAAACAATAGGTCAGATGTCCTTTAAAATTCATCAGCATCACATGATAGATTAAACCGGACTGGCGGGCCCTTCCCTCGGGCAAGGGGGAAAATGAGCCCTTGTGAAAATAACGCTGACTTCCTTTTAACTAATGTACGGTTACGGTAGCATAGGTTTTATCTGCTGTTCAGTGAAAAGGTCCTGTAGGGGGGGTCAACACAGAAACACAAACTGTCCATTAAGTATCACACTTCCTCTTTTTAAAAATGTGCTCCCCATATGGTCCACATTACAGTGCCTTAAAGGTGATAATGATGAAGAGAGGCTATCAGGTTTCAGGACTTGATAAAAATCGAGTTGCTTTGATATATTACCAACCCTTCGCTATTAGTTGCGCTCTCGGTTGTACACCCGAATTGTACAAGCCACTTATCTGATTGTACGCCTAGAACTTCTGAGAAGAGGAAGCTTGCCCGAAGCTCGCCGCAAGAGCGCAGAGGCGGATGGAACCCGGGGGTCCCGCAGCCCCCCCCCCCCCCCGGGAGGCTTACCATTCCTGAGGGCACCTCGAGATCCGTGACCGGCCACTCCCATCCTCCCTCTCCTTCCCCCCCCCCCCCCCCCCCCCCCCCCCCGTTTCAGGAATGTCTCCAGAAACGAAGGATAGAAAGTCTGGGGGTCTGGGGGGTTAAGCAAACGAACCAGATCACGGCCCTGAAAGGCTTGGCGGGGTGCGCCAGGTGCCCCTCTCTCTCCGTCTGTCTCTGCGCTTGGCCAGGGAGGGAAACCCACCAAACGGAGGCAACGGCGACCAAAAAGGGAGGCAGGACTTTGCTTTCCCTCCGCAGACGACACGGCCGTGTGCCGCTGCTTTTAGCAGCAACGAACTTCGGGCAGAACTTGACTAGTCACTTGGGAAAGTTTCGCCAGTTTTCGCTCTAGCCGGCGGTCGTCCCTCAAATCCCTTCTCTTCGCTCTCTGAACAGCTAAGAGACGCCAGAGCAACGTGCCGAGAGAACAAAAGAGGGCGGGGGAGACTTACTTTCCTGAGCGCGACGTCTCGAGACCGGCAAGTTTGATCCCCCTGTTGCGTCAGCCCCCGGGCTGGAGGGGCCGCGGCCGGGAGGTGCGTTGCTCAGGAGGAGGCAACGCGGGGTTCTTGGAAATGGACCCGAAGAGCCGGAGCCGTCGACACGGTCATTCTCCGAGGAGCTCCTCTGCAGAGAGGAACTTCAGCCGCTTGCCCGGCTCGCCCCTGGCTGAGGGTTTGCTGCTGACTTCCTGGTCGTGGCGGGGAATTTGCATAGTTCTTCGGGAAAGCGGCGGCCGGGGGGGGGGGGGGGGGGCGCGTGGGGCCCTTGAGTCCAAACGGAAACCTTGCACGGTTCGGTACAGCTGAGAGGGACAGGATGTTGCAGAGGGGGCGCTTCCCAGAGAGACCTCTGCTCTGGCCGACTCCCCTCTGCAAAGTAGCTGGCAACTATAGAGCATCCACAAATGAAGGAAGAGGGAGGAAAGGGGGGGGAGAGGGAAAGGCCTTTGAGGGTTGTTATCTAGGTTTTGTTTCATGCTGAATAAGTGTCTTCCTTGTTCCTTCTTGCTGGAGGGAGAAGGGAAATAAAGGATAAGAAGGCTGTAATCAGTAGTCCACTGATCAGGTACCGGCAGCAACTAACCTATTGAACTGGACTCTGGTTCAAAGCCTGTCATAAGAACATAAGAGAAGCCAATGTTGGATCAGGCCAGTGGCCCATCCAGTCCAATACTCTGCCACACAGTGGCCAAAAACACCAGGTGCCCTCAGGAGGTCCAGCAGGGGGGGCAGGACACTAGAAGCCCTCCCACTGTTGCCTCCCCTCAAGCACCAAGAATACAGAGCATCACTTGCCCCAGACTTGTTCCTATCTATACTTTGTGGCTAATAGCCACTGATGGACCTCTGCTCCATATCTATATATCTAATTCCCAAGTACCCTCCCCCGTGCGGATACCTAAATCCACGCGGGGGGGGCACTTGGGGGGTGGGGTTTCTACACATGGGGGGCACTCCCCCCATGTGCAGAAAAATCCTAAATGTTTAAAAAACTTTTCAGGGGATCTTTAAATCCCCCGAAAAGTTAAAGCGTTCTCCGCGCGTGCGCAGAGAACGCTGTGGCCGCTGTAGGGGAGCATCTGCTCTCTTTGGTTGGTATGCAGCATGTTTTCTTATGTAACAATACTTGGCAAAATTCCAGTATTAACAAATACAGTGATTGTTCAGTTCTGGAAAGCTTCAGAACACACCTTGGTTAAAATTGTTTACACCTTTTGCCTCTGTGTCGTTGACGGGCAGCAGGACTCACCACTGCCACAAGATTATAACCCCTTAGATTAGAACCTTTTATTAATTCATGTATTGTTTTATATTTCCATTCTACTTTTCAGCCATCAAAATCCAAGATTCCTGAAGTGGCTAACAATAATGAAACTCTAATATCCAGATAAAACATAAGGAGTTACAGACACAGGAGATGTATGCCATGGTAATCTGTTCAGGCCTCTGGGAACTGATGATGTTGGACAGGTTCCAAGCCCTTCTGTGAGGAAGCAGAATGCAGAAAGAGGTGCAGGTGGACTGAGGGACTAGCTGATGATAAGCTGCCAACCCACAAAAGCTTGTATTGGGATGAGTTTGTGGCAACAACAGTACAAATGATTTGATCTTTCTGTCCAGGTGGTCTGAATAGTTTGGCATTTTACGACCTCTTGGCAATCCTGTGGCAAGAGAACTGACAAAATCCTTCACTTTAGCAGTTCATGGCACCAGTGGGCACCCCCCCCCCCATCCCCAAAACCTGCTGTTAGTCCACACAGTACTGCAAAATACATTTGAAAAGGACATGGTTACAGAGCCCATTGTTTCCTCCCCGCCCCCTTGTGTTGACAGGCAGATAGATCCACTGCTGGAGTCAACCAGAGAACTAAGCAAGTGAAAGTATCTTGTTTCTGTGTCCTTCCCACAGTGAATGATTATGGGCTTCCATTTGTTTATTCTTATTGAAGCAATGCTTTTTAAAAAAAATTATGGGGTTTTGGTTGTTACGTTTTTAGGTTAGGATGACCCTTGCAGGAAAGGAGGAAGCGTTACCACCCAGCATGTGGTGGATAGGAAGGAGGCTGAAGCTGGTTCCCAGTTCCTTATTCACAATTCCTACTTCCTTATTCACAAATTCAGCCACAAATGTTGATGATACTTAACAAGATCTACACTGCAAAATAAGTTCTGGATCAGCATAAATCATGTACCTCTCACATTCAGGGCACTGTGCCCTATTAAGGGGACCTGTGCTGTTCCCTAGACCAAAGCTTTTTTTTGTGTACTGATGGCTCAAAAGTAGGGTACCTCAGGAGAAATGAAGATTAAGAAATGGGTAGCTGAACCTCAAGGTAAGTGTTGGATCACCCCAAATCGTATACTCTGATGCTTTGGGGACTCTGCCCTGAAAGGCTACAGGCACTGGCAGCCAGTTTAAACATTTATTTTATTTTATTTTATTTATCATTAGACTGATAGGCCGCTCTCCCCACTACATAGGTACAGAGCTGCTTACATGACTTGGCCATACATTAAAATTAGTTAGAACATAATAAAACACTCTCAAAACGTAACATAACAATAACAGTAAGAATAAAGCGCTCAGTTATGTGTCAGATAGTGTAGTAACTAGACCCCACATTCTCCGGCTCCAGATGTCAGATGTCTCTAGCTCCGGATGATGTTACCCGTGGCCAGTCGTTGGTAGTCATAAGATGGGGGGGGGGGGTAGGGAGGTGGTGGCCCCTATTTGTAAGCCTTGCGGAAGAGCTCCATCTTGCAGGCCCTGCAGAACTGCACAAGGTCCCGCAGGGCCCTGATCTCCTCCAAGAGCTTGTTCCACCAGTAAGGAGCCGCCACCAAAAAAGCCCTCCCCCTAGTAGCAGCAAGTCTGGCTTCTCCAGGGCCTGGAATAGCTAGATGGTGTTGCACCCCAGACCGTAGTGCTCTCTGGGGCATATACAGGGAAAGGCGTTCCCTCAGGTAAGTCGGACCCAGGCCAATTTAGGGCTTTAAAGGCAAGCACCAGCACCTTGAAGTGAATCTGGTACGCTATCGGCAGCCAGTGCAGTGCCTCTAGCGTCGTTCGGATGTGCTCCCATCTAGGGAGGCACATCAATAACCTCACTGCGGCATTCTGCACCAGCTGCGGCCTCTGGATTTGCAACAAAGGCAGCCCCATGTAGAGAGTGTTACAATAGTCTAACATTGAGATGACTGATGCGTGGATCACTGTAGCCAGGTCTGTGTGGTCCAGGAAGGGAACCAATGGCCGCACCAGCCGCTGATGATAAAAGGCCGACTTGGCAGTGGCTGCTACCTGGGCCTCCATTGTCAGGGAGGGATCCAGGAGCACTCCCAAATTCCTAACCACCAGTGCAGGCACCAACGGCACCCTGTCAAAGGCCGGGAGCAGGAGCCCCGACCTTGGACCGCCCCGACCCAAGCACAGGACCTCCGTCTTCGCCGGGTTCAGCTTCAGCCTACTCAGCCTGAGCCAAACATATCCCCAGAAAGCCACTGTGATTAATATAACATGCCCTGAATAAGGAACTGGGGCAGCGGCATGCTCTCTGCACTCCAAGAAAAGCTTTGGACCACTCTGAATCACACATCCCAAGATACTACAGGAGCCAGCACCTGACTAGGCTCAGTGGGGTCACTGGCCTTGTCCTGTTTTGAATACTTTTCAGTTGTTCTGCATGAGACCGTGGGCAAAATCCTTGGTGAAGTGGGACCTACCACTTGCATGCTTAAGCATTATCCTTGCTGTTTACTTAGATCATCCAGAAGAGGACTTACTTACTGAATGGTGGAGATACTGAAGACTTTATTACAATATGGCCCTGAAGGCAGTTTGGTTGTACCAGTCCTAAGGAGTTGAACAGCTTCCAGCCAATCTCTCATAAACCATTCTTGGGCAAGGTGCTTAAACAGAGGTTCTTGGATTGCTGTTGTGTGCAGTGGTGTGGAAGGCATACCTCTCAAGTCCTCCAGCACATAAAACATAAAGCAAATATCAACAGGTAGGTACTTGATTAAGACAACTAACAGAAAGATAAGTACGACAAAAAAGGTAGAAAGTTCACATAATGTATCAGTAAAACAATTTAAAACTATTAAACTTGTTATCCTGGCAGTAAAATTACTTCAGTATGTGTGCTAAAACCAGTGGTATAAAAACATAATAAAAGCCTTAAAAGAATCAACAGGCAAGGGGAAAAGGCCAAGATCATAACAACAGAATAGGAACCTTTTAAACTGGTGCTGAAATACTAACAGAGTAGGTACCAGCTGAATTTCAATGGGGGAGGGCAGATAAAGCACCACCACTGGGAAAACCTGTCTCTGTTCACTGCTCCCCTCTCTATTTCATACATGGGTGCAGAGAGCAAGGTTTGAGGTGAAGACTTTAACTGGAAAACTGGACAATACAGAAGAAGGGGGTCTATTACTCTCCTGAGACCACCAAGTGAATTCATGGCTCAGCTGAGATTTGAAGTTCATTTTTTTTAATTTACTGTACTTCTATTACATGCACACATGAATTATCTGGAAAAAGTATATATTTAGTTACTGAATCAAATTGTATTTTTAAAATGAGGTTATTTTTAACGTTATGAAGCAAACTATAATAAATGTATCTGAACAATTCTTAAACCCTTTTCCACTATGAAAGAAGGAAGTGAACTTATTTTTGTGTGAGCTGTGTTGCTACTGAGAAGCAAGAGTCTTTTGTTCATAATCAAACATTCCTGAACTGGTTTCTTAAGGTGAAATACATTATAAGGAAAGGACTTTCATTAGACAACATTAAGTGATGAAAGCATAATAGAAGATTAATATCACTGGAACTGAAAGCACACTGTCAAAGCCAACTAAGTAAGTAAACCAAAAGAATTTTCCAGGCCACTGCTGAAAGAAAATTCCTTCCTGACTATGGTATTGGGGGGGGGGGGGGGGTTGTTATTTGATCTATTTAAAATGTTTGATGCCACCTTTCCACCCAGTTCATGGTCTCCAGTCAAAACATTAAAACAAATCTTAAATGCGTATATATGAAACACTAAAAACAAATTACCAAAACACAGACTCATACTCACATACACTTAAAAAAGATATCAGCATACTTTAGAGACCTGACACAATTAATATTGCATTTAGTGCTCAATTGTTTCTCATTGCAACCAAGGAGACTTCAGGGTGCTTGAATGAAAAATTGATAACAATGTTCAGTTTTTCCAATGAGATCTGCTGAACAAGTATTCTGGCAATCATTTAAACAAGCCTACATCATGATTCAGATTCTCTACCACTCTGTAATATTGCAAGAATGGAATACAGCAGTATGTTGGGTGTGTGTTTCATATTTTAGCACAGAATCTGTTTCTTGTGAGGTCCAGCAAAGTGGGTGACACTTGGAATTCATTTCTTTTCCTGATTTTGACAGGTGTAAGTAGTTTTCTATTGCATCCTTTTCATTATAAGATCTCAAAGTGTGTTTTAAATTTTGCTAAGCTGAGATCCCTTTTTCCCTCCAAATGTCTCCTTGGGCTGAACCCAGGACAAGCCACTTCCAACTGCAGTTTCCATGTTCTTTAACAGCCTGAATACTGAATACAGCCTGAATAGCCCAGCCTACCTGGACTTTCCAGAGTTTAGGAGCTAAGCAGGGTCAGCCATGGTCAGTACTTGGATAGGAGACCACCAAGGAAGACTGGAGTTGAAGAAGGCAATGGGAAACCACCTCTGCACTTCTGTTGCCTGGAACACTCTGTGGAGGAGGTCACCATGACTTGGTTGTGACTTCACTGCATGTTCTTCTTCCATGTTCTTTGTTTCCCTGTACTCTTTTCTGTCTTTACTTTCAATCAAATAAAATGTTACTACAGGTCAGCCTTGGGGTTGTTTTTTTTTTAAATTTCCACTGAGGGTTGCATATATATCAACATTCTTAAAGTCTCCACTGGATTAATTCCACTTCCATAGGCAGTTTTCAGGCTATCACAATGTTGCCCTCTTTTGTCTTTTTTCTGAAACTGAGCTACTATTAAGCTTTACTTTTTCAGTTTATTGTATCTCCTTCTTGGTTATAGAACTGAGCCCTTTCAGATTCAGTAATCTATAAAGCCCTTCACTTTTTTTTCCAGCACCAAGTACTTTTCTGCATGTCTGAGGAAGGGCTCTTCATTGTAATCCATTCCAGAAATATCTAGAAAGTCACAAGCTTCCTTCAACTGCTTTTCCTGAGGCTGATTTAAAATCAGCTGCCACAAACCAGATTTCTAATTCATTATTGACAACAATGGTCTGACCAACTCAGTCACTGAGAAACTCCCTCTTCTGTGCTATTTCTTTTCTTTTCTTTTTTAAAGAACCAGCTGCTTTTCCCACAATTTTGTAGGTCCATCCTTTTATCCATTCAAAGTCTCTTGGCTGGCTTGCCAAAATGTTTACATTATGTTCCAAGGACATGAAGCACATTAACATGTATTGATTCAAAGCCCTGGAACCTGTCAGAAGAATTTTACACAGACTACCATATTCTCAACAAAAGACAACCACAATATAATTGGCTTCTTCCTCTTTTCCCCAGAGTTCCAGGTGGGCATTACATTGAAGGGACAGAGCTAGATTCAAGTACCGTAGCATCTTAGGAATGAACAAGATTTTTGGGGGTATAACTTTTGACAATCAAAGCTCATACCTCCCTCCTCCAATTTTGTTGGTCCCTAAGGTGCAACGGACATGAAGCTGAGCAGGCTTCAGAGGACGGTGGAGGATAGGAGGGCCTGGTGTGATGTGGTCCATGGGGTCACGAAGAGTCAAACTTGACTGTGTGACTGAACAACAACAAGGTGCTACTGGACTCGAATCTAGCTTTTCTACTCGGAAACTGTTAAAGAGGCAGATACTTACGTACTAACAGTAAACAAGGGCAAGGTAGCCAGCAAAGTGGCTATTACATACACACACACGGCTAATTTTGGGCAGGAATGCACAGGAATGAGGAACAGAGTTCTGGCTGGCTTCTGAGTTGGCCACGCCTACAGCCAAAATCTCTAGCATGCGTGGCTACAGAGCATGCTGCCCTCCCCATGTTACACACAAGAGGGGAAGGCGGCATGTTAAAATGCATCTTTCCCTCTGGGGAGCTCCTTGGGATTTCCTTGTCAATTTCACTCTCCTCCAGTCAGCTGAGAGTGAAATTGACAAGGAAAAGCCTCTCTCTGCCTTCCCTTTTCTAGCTGACATGTTGCAGCTGGAAAAGGGCAAACAGGGAACCCAGGCACATTGAAAATGCCTTTCTTTCCCTCCCCGATCTGGGGGAGGGAGAGAAAAGCTTTTAACCATGCCCACCCCGCACTTCCCCCAGTCTCTCCGCAATAGTGGAGAGGCTCAGGGAAGAAAGGGGCATGTGTGCATGCCTGCCTTCCTTTCCCCAGCCCATCCACCATGGAGAAGCTCAGGGGGAGACAGAGGCAAGCTTCCATGCCTGTCCTGTGCTTTTCCAGCCCCACCTAATATTCTAATGAGCTGCACTGTCAGGGTGTGGCCTATTATGCTAATGAGTTTCTACTATCGGGTGTGGCCTATTATGCAAATTAGTTCCTGCTGGGCTTTATCTACAAAAAAACCCCTGTATAGATACACATACACACACACACTAGGAGTAAGGCCTGTTGTGGGAAGAAATACAACGGGCTCTAGAAGGAAGCTCCAGGTGAGTGTCCCGGCTGTGGCTGGAGGGGCGGCAGAGGGAAGGGGAAAACAGAGGGAGGCAAGCCATGTTTGTTTCCTTCTGCTTAGCTATAAGGCAGTGCTGTCTCAAGTCATTTTGCTGCCCCAAGTGGGTAGTATGGGAGGACAGCCTCATGGTAACAGGTATAGTTCCCTCCACCCCTGACTTATGTTGATTTGGAGTTATGTAGTGGCAGCTAAGGTAAAAAACCACCTCCTCCTATGCCATATCTTCTGGGTTCCAAGGGTCTGGAAAGCGGTTCTATAGCCAGTTACAGGGTTGCCAGCTCTGGGTTGGGAAGTATCTGTAGATTTGAGGGGCAGAGCCTGAGGAGGGCAGGGTTTGGGGTGCAAAGGGACTTCAGCAGTGCCATAGAGTCCACTGACCAAAGCAGCCATTTTCTCCAGGAGAACTGATCTTGGTCTTCTGGAAATCAGTTGTAATAGCTGGGAAATTTTCTGTAGGGGAAATGATGTGCTGTGGCTGGGGAACATGGTGATTTCTGGGAGATCTCCAGGCCCCACAGTGAGATTGGCAACTCCAGCGACCGTTTAAGGGAAGATTGGGATATGTATTTTACCTCAGGACACATTCAAAGACTCCCAACAGCAACAACAAAGTGTTTAGAATGTTAGAGGCGAAGGCCAATCAGGCCACATATGCAAACAACCTCTGTGTTCTGACTGGCTATGGGAGAACTATGGCAAGGGTGTAGACTTTCCAATTTCTGAGGGAGGGGGGCTGGGGCTGGGCCAGAGACATTACAGGCCATTGTCTCTGTGGGAGGCTCAGCATGTCCTGGAAAAGTTCGGGAGGGGGGCTCCAGCTCCCCGGCCCCCATGAAGTTGATGCCTATGAGCTATGGCACCCATACAGCCAGCCTGGGGCAAGTCATCCCCCTGATTTGAAGGCTGGACCAGGTGCTGGGCTCTGCACTGGAGCTGGCTGTTCTCCCACTGGTCGGGGTCTCTTGGCAGAGAGGTTGCAGGTGGGCATCACCACCAGGTTGCAGCCTGTCTGTAATAAAAGGAGTACAAGTTGGCCTGTATAGATTGTGACCCCCAGATAAAAGGCAGCATTGCTCTCATGAATACAGAGCTCTACAAAGACTTCAGAGGCTACAGGCCAACAGATGTGGCCAGAGGTAACAGCTGGTGGAAGATGCTGGGGAGGAGGAGCCACAGCCCAGTACTTCTGCCTCATAAAGCCCAACCAGGGATAAGCCCCACTACTGAACTTAGGCAGATCATGAGAGGGAGGGCAGGAAGGGCTTCATCAGTGCTTAGTTCTTGTGGCCCTTTCTTACACACCCAGGGAAATTCTGATTGCCACTTTGGGGCCAGGAAGCAATTTTCCCCCATGCCATTTTGGCTGGAGATCCTGGAGGCTTTTTGGTCATTTTCTGGGCATGGAACAGCGGAGGGGGGAGATATTTTTGAATGTCCTGTATTGTGCAGGGGGTTGGACTAGATGACCCTGGAGGTCCCTTCCAACTCTATGGTTCTGTTATTCTTCTGGTTGTCAGTACTGAACTGGGAGGTCAGCAGTGGCAGGAATGCCAGGTGTGCCATGATAGAGGATTCAGCGGAGCTGATAGTGAGGGAATACCTAGCCAAGTCCCCTAAGAACACCAACACTGATCCCCTGGAGTCCTGGTCATGCAGGGCTGTCATCTGGCCTGACCTCTTTTGCATGGCTATGAGCCCTGAGTCTGCCTAATACCCAAACCCCAGCAGGGAAGAGGAGTTCACAATCAGGAGAGTATAAAATATGGGTCCTCCACTGAGGTAGTCAGCTTGAGCAGAGAGGTAGGGTACCGCTGAGCCCTGTGTTCACCTAACACCCAAACCACAGCAGGGAGAGAGTTCACAATCAGGAGTGTATAAAACATGGGTCCTCACTCAGTTAAGGTACTCAGTAGCTAAGGTGGAACCTAACTTGTCCATCACAGAGAGCTCCCCTTTCACCATCAAAAAAGGCTCTGTTGAATCACAATCCAAATTAAACTGGGGCTGTAGTGGACAGACTTGGGTGAGAAAGTGAAAAAGACTGCTGGATCTAAGCCTGTCTAAAAACATATCAAAATAAAAATGTTTTGCTGTGTTTTAGAAATACAGCTCTTTCCTGCAGAGAAATGTGTCAGGGCTCTGTGATAGGAAAAGCTTCATTCTCCCTCCCTAATTGTTTTCCATCCATATTGATGGGAGAATGGAGAAGCTAAACAGAAATTAGGCAGCAGTGACAGGATGTCCTGTTGTATTTATCTTATAGAGGCAGATACATGACTCACAAATGTTGGTTCCTAGCACATCATTCACTTTTTGTTTAAATTTCTGCTTTAAGATACGGCTAAAGGTATAACAAGTGCTTGGTTATTTGCATTTCTTCTTACCCCAGACAAACATAGGGAACTATGTTGCAAATTCTATGATAGGGATTATTAGGAAAGGGACGGAGAATAAAACAGTTGATATTTTAATTAGGGAGGGGCAGAAACCACCTGACGAACTAAAGTTCATCACGAATTTTGGTTGGTTCATGGTTTGTGAAGCAATGTTCACGAACCAAAGAACCATCACAAACTTTGATAAATTTTGATGCAGATCACGGTGGTTCGTGAAAAGCAGAAGGCAGAGGTTGAAACCCATTTTCTGGTCTTCATGAAAACAGCTGTGCTGTAGGGAGCTCCCCAGCACTCAGCTATTTGGTTTAAATGGCTGGGAGCCATTTAAACCACTGCTTTCTGCTCCCTGTGAAAAGCTGTGGGGAGCAGAAAGTAGGGGTTTAAACTTTAAATGGCTCACAAACCAATACGAACCAGGTCAGTTTGCAAACCAACCTCCCAGTTTGTATGGGTTTGTGGTTCGGTTCATGGTTCAGAGACAACATTCACCTGAGGCTGCTTCCTCCTCCACATGGAGCTCCTTCTCCCCCCCCACGAGTACTGCGGGTCCTGCCTCTTGTCTATATACTAATAGCCAAGTTGCCCCCTCCGTGCGGATATCTAAATTTGCATGGAGGGGGCACTTGGAGGGCAGGGAGATTTTTCTGCACACGTGGGGGACTCTACACGTGTGCAGAAAAATCTAAAAAGTTTAAAAAAATTTCTGGGGGATATTTAAATCCCCCCAAAAGTAAAAGTGTCCTCTGCACATGCACAGGAAATGCTCTGGGAACTGTGGCGGCCAGTGGTTGGGATGTTCCAAGCCTCACCACCAGTGCCGAGGGGTGGGAGGGAGAAGCAGCAGGCCTGAGTGGCTGTCAGCTGCTCGGGCCTCGCCGCAAGAGCGGGGTGGGTGGGAGGGAGAAGTGGTGGGCCCGCAAGAGTGTGTGTGTGGGGGTGAATCAGCGGGCCTGGTGAGAGCTGCTCAGGCTTCGCCAGTGCTGGTGGGGGGGGGAAGAGAAGCAGCGGCCTGGTGAGAGCTGCTCAGGCCTTGCTGGTGCCTGTGAGGGGGAAGCGACAGGCCTGGCAACTAGATGCCTCAGGCCTCACTGTTGGTACGGGGAGGAGAAGGATTGGTGGGCCAAGGCCTCACTGTGGGTGCCAGGGTGGGGTGGGGTAGGGGAGAAGACTCACCTATGGCTGCTTCCTCCACTCGGTGGAGCTCCTTCTCCCCCCCTGTGAGTATCGCGGGACCCCACCTTCTTGTTCTCTAAGGCTATAAGGGAAAATAAGCTCTATATGTAGCTTTCACAGCTCTGCCCTCATAAGCACTATGAAAGTTGTCATCCTCTGTGGTTCATCATGCCTTTTGCCTTCAACAACATTATTTGAAAGTGTACAAATATTCATTATGGCAACAACCAATACAATAATTCATTTATTTGTGGAGTTCTCTGGGCTGGTTAAACCAAGATTAGTTTTGATTAGTTTTTCATAGTTTGTTTTCATTCAGTAGGCAGGTGTGATGGACTGCACTTTTAAAAGGCTTAGAAGTGCTGAACCAGCAACTAAAGGATTGTGAAAGGTTAATTCTTTAGTGAGGCAGAGAGCCTTGAGTGACAGGCTGCTCTAAGCAATCTGATTGGTTAGCATCATCTGAGCAAAAAAAAATATTGAGAGAGCTGGATGCTGAGAAGAGTGAGTCAGATTCATGCCTTAACTGAAAATAGACGTGTACTGAGACCATCTGAGAATAGCCCTGACAGAAAAAGGGTTTAGTGCTGAGATTTCTACCTTCAATGAACACAGTCTGAATTCAGCATTAGCTGAGAGTAGTTTGAACACAGAGAACTGAGGAACAGTTTGACAAGAAAGTTTGGGCAGTAGAGAAGACTCCCATTCAGGCCAAAGGAAAGGGGATAGATCTTCTAGAGAAAGATTTCCTACCCAGTCAAACAGAGAGAGTTATCTCTGAGAAGCACAGAGATCCCTGATCCTGTGTGATTGGAAACTGCCTGTAGAGACCTTAAAAGTCAATAAACAACTCAAGAAAAGTACTGATGTACCAAGAGAAGGGGTCTGGGTACTGGGAAGAGGGTACCTGCCTTCTGGGCACTAAAAGCATCAGCGATAATACAAATAAAGTATATTAGAGTGTTAGGGAAAACACTGGAACAAAAGCATCTCAATATAAAGAACTAAGTAACTGTGAATAAATTAAGAACCTCTAATTAGTTTGAAATATAGGATCAAAAGTCTGTGCTTGTACTAGTTTTATCTCAGTAATTTCAACCCCGGATTTTCCCTGACTTTTTCCTTTGATGTTAAATAAGACCTTTTGTTATTTTTGAATTTTAAAGCATCTCAAGTGCCATTTTCAAGGGTTTAAGTTAAAGGATGATCCTATCCCTTCCCTCAGGTTCCTGGGCTGCACAAACAGTCAAAATATATCTTATTGACAGGGTGGGACAGACAAAGTTTCTTCAGAGAGAAGAAAACATGTTACCGGGGCTGCTCAGTTAGTGAGGGGACAGAAAACAGAGGGAAAATTTAGCCCCTGAGGAAGGGAAGCAGAAGGGGTCATAGTAAGGTAGCAGCATTTAAATGTACTAGATCATAAGAGAACATAAGAGAAGCCAATGTAGGATCAGGCCAATGGCCCATCCAATCCAACACTTTGTCATACAGTGGCCAAAAATAGCAGATGCCATCAGGAGGTCCAGCAGTGGGGGCAGGACACTAGAAGCCCTCCCACTGTGG
The DNA here is from genome assembly GCA_029233225.1 of Lepidodactylus listeri. NCBI lineage: Eukaryota > Metazoa > Chordata > Lepidosauria > Squamata > Gekkonidae > Lepidodactylus > Lepidodactylus listeri. The sequence goes on from JARCFY010000006.1 coordinate 56,117,852, forward strand.
CTCCCCCCAAGCACCAAGAATACAGTGCATCACTTGCCCCAGACTGAGAGATCCTATCGATACTTTGTGGCTAATAGCCACTGATGGACCTCTGCTCCACATGTTTATCTAATTCCCTCTTGAAGCTGTCCATGCTTGTAGGCACCACCACCTCCTGTGGCAGTGAATTCCATGTGTTAATCACTGTTAGGGTGAAGAAGTACTTCCTTTAATCTGTTCTAACCTGACTGCTCAGCAATTTCATTGAGTGCCGAGTTCTTGTACTGTGAGAATGAGGGAAAAGTACTTTTCTCTTCCTGCTCTATCTCATGCATAATCTTGCAAACCTCTATCATGTCACCCCTCAGTCGTCGTTTCTCCAAGCTAAAGAGCCCCAAGCGCTTTAACCTTTCTTCATAAGGAAAGTGTTCCAACCCTTTTATCATTCTAGTTGCCCTTTTCTGCACTTTTTCCAATGCTATAATATCCTTTCTGAGGTGTGGTGACCAGAATTGTACAAAGTATTCCAAATGAGTCAGTCCATTGATTTATACAGGGGAATTACGATCCTGGCTGATTTGTTTTCAATTTCCTTCCTAATAATTCCCAGCATAGCATTGGCCTTTTCTATTGCAGTGGCACACTGTCTCGACATTTTCTGTGAGTTATCTACTATGACTTCAAGATCGCTCTCTTGGTCAGTCTCCGCCAGTTTGTACCCCATCATGTATTTATAGTTAGGATTTTTGGCCCCAATGTGCATCACTTTGCGCTTGGCCACACTGAACCCCATTTGCCACACTGACACCCACTTGCCCATCCTCGAAAGATCCCTTTGAAGTGCCTCACAATCCTCCCTGGTTTTCACCACCCTGAACAATTTCGTGTTGTCCACAAATTTAGCCACTTCACTGCTTACTCCCAACTCCAATTCACTAATAACAAGTTAAAAAACATTGGACCCAGTACTGATCCCTGTGGTTCCCCACTGCTTACCATCTTCCACTGAGAAAATTGTCCATTTATACTCACTCTGTTTCCTATTAGCCAGTTTTTGATCCATAAGAGGTCTTGTCCTTTTATCCCATGACTATTGAGCTTACTTAGGAGCCTTTGACGAGGAACTTTATCAAAAGCTTTCTGGAAGTCAAGGTAAACAACATCTATTGGGTCCCCTTTGTCCACATGTTTGTTCACTCCCTCAGAGAACACTAACAGGTTAGTGAGACAAGATCTTCCCTTACCGAACCCATGCGGAGTCTTCCTCAATAGATTTTGTTCATCAATGTGCATACTAATTCTCTCCTTAATAACAGCTTCCACCAACTTACCTGCTGTTGACATCAGACTGACTGGCCTGTAATTTCCCTGATCTCCTCTGGAACGTTTTTTATAGATGGGAGTGACATTCGCTACCTTCCAGTCCTCAGGAATGGAGGCAGATTTTAATGAAAGATTACATATTTTTGTCAGGAGAAAGTTCACATTTAAGAACTTTCAGAACTCTGGGATGTATGCCATCCAGGCCTGGTAATTTATCAGTTTTTAACAGGGCTCTTTTTGTAGAAAAAGCCCAGTAGGAACTCATTAGCATATTAGACCACACCCCTGACAGAACAGTTCATTAACATATTAGGCCACACCTGATGTTACCAGAAGTGTGGTCATCCAGCCACATCCACCTTTTGCTTCTTATTCTGTTTACCTTGTTGTCAAAACAGTTTTGACAAAACCAATAAAAACATTATTTTCTGTCCCATCTATACAAAATCTTGCCTGAACCAATATCTTATGTCCAACAATTATTTCCACACTGGATTGGAATCAATTCCTAAAGGTTAGGTTCCCATGGAAATCAGCTTGCCTTCCTGCAGAACTAGTATGCTGAATGATTTTTTAGGGCTGCCAACCTACAGGTGAGGGCTGGAGATCTCCTGGAATTACAACTGAGCTCCAAACTACAGAGATAGGGTCAATGGCTGCTTTGGAAAGTGGAGTCCATGGCATTATACCTTGCTTAGGTCCCTCCTTCCCCTAAACCCCACCCTCCACTCCCAAATCTCCAGGGATTTCCTCAACCTGGAGTTGGCAACCCTAGTTCACTGGCAGAACAACGCTAGGAGCCAGTTTGGTGTAGTGGTTAAGTGCGTGGACTCTAATCTGGGAGAACTGGGTTTAATTCCTCACTCCCCCCCTTGCACCTACTGGATGATCTTGGGCAAGCCATAGCTCTGTACCAGCTGTTGTCTCAGAGCTCTCTCAGCCCCACCTATCTCACAGGGTGTCTGTTGTGGGGAGGGGAAGGGAAAGGAGTTTGTAAGATGCTCTGAGACTCTCTGGGTAGTGAAGGGCGGGGTATAAATCCAATCTCCTCTTCTTCTAGTTTTGTGGATGCACTGGACGGGAGTAGTTTGTGGCCTATTTTATTCAAGGTACAAAATTTTATTCAAGGTATAAGATTTCATGTGCCACCCACACTTCTTCAGATGGAAGACGTGTGCATGCACACAAAAGCTTATACCTTGGATGAAACTTTGGACTCCAACTTTGTTCTGCTGCTTCAGACCAACACGGCTACCCACCTGAATTATTATTTTACAATCAATTATGTACCAGTGGAGTGGTTACCATGCAGAGTCTGTCCCACAGGTAAAATTATCCTGTGAACAGGTGGTCTTTACCACATAAAAGTATACTACCATCACAGGATCACCAATCATTGGAAGTCAGTGCCTCAGAAGCAGAAATCTCTTATTAGGAGGTTTAAGAACATCAACTTTGCTGGCCCATTAAAGGCAGATGTCAGCCCAGTGGCAGGAGAAGAGGGACAATCATCTTCATCAGAAACTCTGCCCACTTTTTAAATTTCACAAAACAGGCAATCTCCAAAGTGCTGCTGACCATGCTCATTTTTAGTTACATCTCTGTTTCTTTGCAGATGTCCCCCAAAGTCCCCCATGCAACAGTCAAGTGTTCTGCCAACACACACAACAATGAAGCTACTTTTTCAGATGTTTTCTCTTGCATGGCAGTAAGCACCAAACCACTTTAATACAGACTTTAGACACACATATATTTGCAAGCCATTCCCAACAAGACACAACAATGAACTCAGGCTTCAAACGTACTTTTCTTAAGCAGAAGACGCCATGAGAAAACCAAAGAGATGCTCAAAAATTAAAAATATTGTCAAAAGCAGCATTTCCTGGGCTCTCTGCTTTTTTACATCCCCCCCTTTTCAATAATTTTTTTATAAAAACACAAAGAAAAAAATGAAACAGAAAGAAAGAGAGAGAGAGAGAGAGAGAGAGAGAGAGAGAGGTGGGAGAGAGAGAGAGAAAGAAAGAAATGTAGGGGAGAGAGAGAAAAAGAAGGAAAGAAGGAAGGAAGGAGATAGATAGATACATAGGGGAGAGAGAAAGGAAGGAAGGAAGGAAGGTGGGAGAGAGAGAGAGAGAAAGGAAGGGGGATGGATAGAGAAAAAGAGAAAGAAAGGTGGAGACAGAGAGAGAGAGAGAAAGAAAGACAGAAAGACAGAGGCTGCGGTCACACAGCCCCTTTAAATCTGGGAGGACTCCCGGATTTAAAGGGGCCGCATTTTTCTACTGCGGGTTGGGATGTCTATACATGGGATGTCTATACATCCCAACCCCTGCGGCGGCGGCAGCAACGGCAGCAAGAATGGCTGCGGAGGCAGCCGCAGCAGCGGCAGAAGCAGTGGTGGCGGCCAAGGACCCGCCATCCACCTGTTGAGTTTGGGGTCCCCCCCTTTTTACACTTGGGCGCATGAGTGGCCAAGTGCCCAAGTGTAAAAGGGGGGGGGGGGAAATGGCCGGCGGGACTATCTGGACAGCCCTGCTCTCGCAATGCTTGCGAGAGAGGGCTGTCCAGATACCTCAAATGCGGGTTCCTCCCGCAACACCCAAGAAAACACTTGATTTTCCCGGGGTCGGAAAATGCGGGAGGAACCCGCATTGGAGCCCGCTTCAGCGCGGGACTTGGGGTGAGCCGTGTGGTCGGCCCCTTTAAATGCGGGAGGAAATAGCCCTTCCTCCCACATTTAAGGCCCATGTGGCCGCAGCCAGATAGATGAGAGAAAGGAAGGAAGGAAGGTGGAGGAGAGAGAAAGGAAGGGGGAGGGAGAGAAAGAGAAAGAAAGACAGACAGATAGATGAGAGAGAGAAAGGAAGGAAGGAAGGTGGAGGAGAGAGAGAGAGAGAGAAAGAGTAAGAACGAAAGAAAGGTGGGGACAGAGAGAGAGAAAGACAGACAGAAAAAAAAGGTGGGGGGAGAGAGAGAGAAGGAAAAGAGATGGGTGAGGCACTTACCGGAGCAGGGAGAGCGACGCGACGTCGGCAAGCCAAATGCAGTGCAAAGAGCCTAGCCCCCTGCTTAATCTCTGGGTGGGGCTTTCTCCTGCTGGCTCTCTATACTTAAAGGGAAAGCGCCCGGTGAGTCTTTTTCCTGCTGGCTCTCTGCAGGAACTTTCCCTTTAAGTGTGAACTGCTCAGGTCCGGCAGGGAGGGGGCGGGGCAGGCTCAGACGCCAGGTGGAATGGCGTTCCAGTGTGTTCCTGCTGAAAAAGAGCCCTGGTTTTTAAGTTGTCTATCAGTCATAGGACCTCCTCTCATCACCTCAATCTGACTCAGGTCTTTCAACACCCCTTCCAAAATCAGCGGTTCTGGAGTGGGCAAGCACTTCTCATCTTCCACAGTGAAGACAGAGGCAAAAACGCATTAAGCTTCTCTGCCATTTCCCTATCATCCTTCAGTACTCCTTTTACCCCTTGGTCATCCAAAGGCCCTACTGCCTCCCTGGTTGGTTTCCTGCTTCAAATGCTTTTAAAGAAAGAATTATTGTTGATCTTTGTTTTTTGCAATATGCTCCTCATATTCCTTTTTGCCTGCCTGATCAGAGACTTGAATTTTAGTTGCCACAGCCTGTGTTCCCTTTTATCAACCTCACTGAAACTAGCTTTCCACCACTTAAAGGAATCTGTCTTACCTTTTACAGCTTCCATTACTTTGTTAACCATGCAGACCTTTTTCTGTACCTATTTGTGCTTTTTCTAACCTGCGGTATATATTTTTTCAGAGCTTCTAGGATTGTGGTTTTAAATGGTCTTCAAGCTTCCCCAATGGTTTTGACCTGTTCTACTTTTCCTTTCAATTTCCTTTTCACATGTCCCCTCATTTCAGAGAAGTTACTCTTTTAAGCTTTGAGAGTCAGCATTTGAACGTAGTAGCTTAATCTCCTAACAAGTAATACTTAAAGGAGCCTTGGTAGCAACTGTTGTAAAAGATGGACATTAAATGCAAACTTGCATTTATACCTCCCCAAAATCTTTTGTCTATTCTTCCACCTCTAGTCCAATATCTTCTCTATTGATCTGCTTTCCTATATCCATCCTTCTTTCATTTCTTTTTTCTCACCTGTAAACTGTGTTGCTCCAACTTGTTTGCATTTTCAAATCTCCCTTGCACTTTTAAAACAAATTTTCTATATGTCCTCTCCTGTCAGCTACAGCCTACCCCAATTCAGTTTATAATGTTGGATCAATTGCTTTTCCAGTCTCATTTGCACTAATTCCACTCACCGAAGCTTATAGTATTTTCAATAACCTTTATTATTCGGAAGTTTAGTTTAAGGTAGACTGTGGCTGTAATAAATTCTTCAAACAGCAGAGTGAGAGTTTCAATATAATGGCCTCACATCTCCCAATATAAAGTTAGTAATGCGTGAACAAAGTGCCTTTAAGTTACAGCCAATTTATGGTGAACCCAGGAAGGCAAATGAGAAGCAGAGGTAGTCTGCCATCACTTCCCTCTGAAAAGTCTTCCTTGGTGGTCTCCCTTCCAAGTACTGACCCTGCTTAGCTTCCAAGATCTGATGAGATCGGGTTATGCCATGCCCCCCTTCCCTCCCCAAGTTAATAATATCCCTCAATATTTACTACCACAGATAACTCAAGCCTTATTAGAAAATATTTTATTAATATCTGTATGATGTTCTCAACAATTTTTCTTAAAACAATACAAACATTACAGAACAGCCACTGACTGTGGAAATAAAATGAATGATGGAGATCAAAGTCTGGGATGATCCACCGTGCATCAGCAAGACTGTACACACGCATACAGGTCACGATACATCTTGTCTGATTAGATCACCAAAATATGCAGTTACGGTCTTCAAACGGTTGTTCAGAAAATTCTGTTCTATTTCAACTTTCCCTCCTGGTCCAGCTAAAGAAGCAATCTAAAGAAAAGAAAGGTTCAAAATGATAAACATGCTAGATAAAATCAGAAAAACAAGCTAATTGCATTGCTTCAGACATTTTTATCCAGCCCATTCCAATTCCGGTAACACAGCCGAGCTTGCAGAATGTTGCCTAGGAGGACTTGTACTTAAGAGAAGTGAAGCTGCAGAGAGTTCAGCTTGTCCTTACACACGTGCTTTTTTGATGGGCATATTATCTCCAAATCCCAACTTCTCTCTCTCGCACACACACACACACACACACACACACACGTAGACATACAGGGCAGATACATGAATAAGTGAACTGAGCTGACTGTATGACATCTAGTTTAGTCTTTAGAGATGTGCACAAGTATAAAATATATTTATAAGATTCCATATTATTTATTAATTTATTATATTTTTTATCTTTCTTCTAGCCAAAAACTGGTACTCTTAAGTGAATTCTAGTAATTAAATTCTAATAAAATGATGCTAGCAATTAAGTGAATAATGAAAAACAACAAATTACCACAGATGTTGTGAACCAGATTACTTGTTACCAATTGTGCTTTTAAGGCGATCTATCTGCTTTTCCAGAGCTTGCAGATCCACCAGTGGGGCAAATAAGTTAAGATAGGCCAGAAAATGAATTGAAGGCATGTGGACACAACTCCATACCTTGAAGCTAAGTGGACTGGTCCTGAGCACTGGCAGAATTGGACACCATCTTGAACTAGATATCAGCTATTCAACTCTTTTTCTAAAGAGCATACCACCAGGAGGAACAGAATAACTATACTGCAGCCCACTCCCTCCTCCCAGTTTGATTTTATAATGATGTAACTAGCTAGTTCTCGTTATAAAACAAAACCTACTTGGTGTATTACTCAACAGGGCAGAGGTCAGCAACCTTTTATAACTGAAGAGCCAAATTATGTCAAAATTCAGAGTATCAGAGCCAGTATATTAAAGCCTATTTGCATGCATACACACACATATATACATATATATATACACACACGATTTAACATTAATGATAATTGATATGTTGATTAATAAGCTGTACAATTTCTATGGTCCAAACACTGGTTGTTGTGAGTCCTTTACTAGGACAGCCGATACCTTTCTGTATGTAATTTAAACCCGTTGCTTCGGGTCCTGTCCTCTGCTGCCAACTGGAACAGCTCCTTGCCCTCCTCCAAATATTTAAAGGGAGCAATCATGTCCCCCCTCAATCTCCTCTTCTCCAAACTAAACATTCCCAAGGCCCTTAGCCTTTCCTCGTAGGTCTCAGTCTCCAGACCCCTGATCATCCTCATTGCTCTCCTCTGCACCCTTTCGAGTATGTCCACGTCCTTTTTGAAGCGAGGCCTCCAGAACGGCACACAGTACTCAAGGTGCGGCCTGACCAAGGCAGTGTACAGAGGGGCTATACTGACAAAGCCTATGAAATGCTGCAGACACTATGAACCAATTCCTATCTACAGAATATCAAATTTCACTTTGTGTTTATATTCCTCTAAGACTTCTGTTACAAAGAAAGGGCTTAAGCACACTGAACTTCCTCTATTTTTAAGCTATTATTAGTAGAGCAAACTTACCGTAAAGAAGGAGGAAGTGAAATATTAACTATTCTTTAAATGACTGATTCCTTGCAGGCAGAAGAAAAATTCGATGGCTGCCTAATCCCTTCCCCCTAAATGTATCCTTTAATGCAATATACACAAATCCTGGTTTAGTAAAAACAAACAAAACCAGCAAGCACACACAACAAACCAGGAATCCTGCAGTATAATAAAAGCAGAAGCTGATCATTATGAGGTAGCAAAGTGCCCCATGAAGGGGTTTGGGAGGTAAGAAGGGCTCAAATATGTATAGAAAGCACTACATGTGCCTATACTCTATATCCTCACTAGATGATCAGTTTCAGACAGTTATTTGCTATTTAGGTACATTCAGAACAAGGACTGGTGACTGCACACTTTTTGGGGGGGGATGCCTGTCTCTCTCCCAACATCCTTGTCATTCCCAGGATGCAAACCCAATGAAGTGGAGAATCAAGACTATTTTAATCTGTAAAGCACCTCAGATTTCACATGCTTGGTCCATTCCTCCAAGTTCCACTTAAGAATCTCTATGTTCAGATATGTGTAGAGTATAGACAGCAGATCAGGTGGCAGACCAGAGCCCTGGCTGGATTCCCAGACTCCAACGTCTAGTTTTGCTATGTTCAGGGTTGTTGTTGTTTTTTTAAAGTGGAAGAATTTTATGCTGTACAAGTGCTATAGTCCGATACACTGCTTATCAGTTTACCTGCTGAGAGTGAGAACTAAATGTCAATCATGACAGAAATTAATACTAGTGTGTGGAAGACAGAATATTGGAAACTGGATGTTACATAAAACCAGCCAAAAAGACTGATTTAGAAAATGAACAAACAAGTTAACTTTCTTGTACTTTCTAACATGACACACAAAAACACCCCACCAAAAAACTTTTATTGTTCACAGTAGGATGAAAATGTAAGGTGATCCCCTCCTTTCCTTGGCAGCACACCTGGGGGAAAAACCTAGTCTTCCTTTTGAGCAAATACATACTTTACAAGAGCAAATAAAATATCCAAATTCAGGGAAAGATCAGTATTGAATTCTGAAGAACTGCAGGGCAGGAAGGTTCATTGCCTTCAAGGTACTGTAGACAACATCCCAAACAACTGAATCAGAACAGGGATACTTTCCAGTCACAGCTAAACTAAGAAGATGCTGAAGCCCAAAATACAAACCAGAAACTACCTTCAGCTTCTTACAAGGTAACTGGGAAGTCAGCAAAGGTGAAAAAGTCCACAAGTTGCATCTTATCTCCTCTCCTGAAAAGAACTCAGCAGTTTCTATTCTAGAACATGTACAAAGGACTTGGGAGCTGTAATCTAATTATGGACAGGCCATTTTCCTGAAATCATACTTCACCAAAGTTCACTGAACTCTGGCAGTTCATGAGGGAAAGAACTGGATTGCACAAGACTTCTAATACAAACTGTCTGAAAAAAACTGCTTTTGGAAATCCCAGCCAATACTCAGTTCCTGTCCTTTGTGCATTTGGGTTATTAAAGCACATTCTTGTCATTTCCAATATTTCTAGGCAATGTTCTATTTAAGAACGTAAGTGTTCTTTCAGAAATAATTTGCAAGTGGAAGTGGACAGCAAGAGCTCCACAACATCATGATGAAAATTAAACTAAGAATTTTAAAATAAGCTCCAATCCAAGGGGCCCTGCCTGCCCAAGCAGCATTCCCATGGGCACAGTGTGGCCTCCCTCCCTGCTGGTGCCCATGCAGGCAACACAGAGGAGACTGGGGCATCCGCATACGTTTGCTATTCCCCCTCTAGACTTCCCTCTTCAGTCAGTGCAAGTCTGGAGACCCCAGTAAATACTGAAAAGACAAACAGACCCCTGCGAAAATGTCACTGGTGATGGGATTATATGGATCAGGGGTCTCCATCAGGTACTTTGTCAGTACTGGACTGCCACAGAACAGCATGTGCATCCCCTAGAAAAGACCTGCTCTACGCTTTGGTAATGGGGCGGGGAGGTGGGGATTAGATTGGGATTTTGTTGTTGTTATTATTCAGAAGTAGCTCTTGTTATAGAAACTCCCTGTGAAGGACATGCATGCAAAGAAGTGGATTGCTGCTAATTGTTCCAAATGTGTTTGGAAATCAGGGAATAAACCAGAACAGTATGGGGCCAGAACTGACAGGAGGAAAAATTCTGTAGAAAAGCCCCAATAGTGGGACAGACTGCCTCATATGGTTATGATCTCTCCTTCGCTAGAGGTCTAGGAAAGCCGGGTGGCTAGCTGTAGGGATACTAAACTGGAAGTTGGACTAGATGACTTCCAAAGCCCTTGCCAATTCTGGCACTCTGGCTCTAAAAATAATGTTTGGTAAAATTTGCTTGCTTCTGCGGCCCAGATTTGAAACAAAGATACACCATTTCCTGCCAACTATGTATATAAGGACCCAAACACATTGGCATGTTAAGTGCACGTCCAAAGCCAACACCAATTCTTGCAAATAATCTGTTTGTTTAGCTTAAAATAGGGTTACCATATTTTGAGAAGCATAAAAGAGGACATTATTTCCTGTCTATTTCAAACAAGGGATCATTATGACAAATCTTGTTTTAATTACCCCTACTATTTCAGCTCTGATAATTGCTACTAACTAGAAATATTCCTAACCTTCCAACCCAAAAAGAGAACATTTTCATCAGTTTTTTTTAAAAAAGAGCCCAAAAGGGGACGGACACCAAAAAAGAGGACATGTCCCCTAGCTTAAAGTGACAATATGCTTTATTTTCTTTATACAATGTGCTACTTGCATGATTGTGCCCTCTAGGGGAGAAAAAGTAAAATGCAGTAACTGGGAGAGTTCCATGGTACAACTAAACCACTTTGTTGTTTGCGTTCCTGGTTTATTATTACCTAGGAAAGTAACTAGCTGGATTCAGATGGTAGTGAATGCCTGCTTGAGAGAGGGGATGGTCCTGACCATTGTGAAAGAGCCAGCTGAGAGCATTTCTTTAGGAGCTTTCTCACTGGAGCTAATGAATTCTTCCAGCTGTTAGCCATCAGCTGATCTTCTGTATCGGAGAAGAAGAGTTGGATTTATACCCTGCCCTTCACTCAGAGTGGCTTACATTCTCCTTCCCCTCTCCAGAACAGACACCCTGTGAGGTAGGTGGGGCTGAGAGCGCTCTGAGAGAACTGTGACTAACCCAAGGTCACCCAGCAGCTGCATGTGAAGGAGTGGGGAATCAAACCCAGTTCTCCGGATTAGAAGCTGCTGCTCTTAACCACTACACCAAACTGGCTATAAAGTACTGGTGCTCAGTGCTCAAACAGCTGACGAAACTGATCTTCTAGATTCTATTGCAATGATTTCCAATGTCCATGTGTTACAGTGTGAGAATTCAAAGTTTTCGTGCCTGGAATAAACATATTTCTGTTACTATGATTACGCATTCTATTTGCCTCTAAAACAAAAATGAGAGCGACTAGTTCATGCTTCAATCCTGATCATTTCTTTTTCTCACACAAAACCATCTCACGGTGTTGCAGAGGACACTTTGCTTTTAGAAAATGCCTGGAGGATAACACCCACCATAAGACTGTTGCCAAAATTATTTACAATTATAGAAATACTAATATTGTACATGACTACAGTTTACACAGGAATTATTGTTTAATGTTTTGATAAAACATGGCTTTCAATTCAATTACTCCCAACGGAAAAAATATCATAGTCCAATGTTTCCTAGTTTTTCCATCGGAAAAACTGAAGTTCTCAGACTTTTTCATCCTTTACATGATGAATGAGAAAAACCTAACTAAAAGAAAAAAAATTATTTCAGAGCTCCTCAGGATCTATTTTTCCATTGGACACCTATTTCCATTGCTTCTATGGGCCCCTTTAGCCCAGCATCCTGATTCTAACAACCAGTCAGATGCTTTAGACAGGGCAGGAATGTAACCGATCTCTTCTCTGTTAGCCCTACAGCAACCGGTAGAGCAGTGGCTCAGTGACAGAGCATCCAGTCTGCATGCAGAGGGATCCAGATTCACTCTCCAGCATCTCTGTTTAAAAAGACCAGGTACTAGGCGATATGAAAGACCTCTGTGTTGGAACTTGGACAGCTGCTGATGCCCATCACAGGAGACAACACTCATCTGGATGGACTCAGTATAAAGGCAACTTCATGCGGCATGTGGGTTTTCAGAGGAATATTATGCCGGAACCAGAGATTCCATTTAGCGACCGTAACTACTATAACCAGCGACTTATGCGCCATGAAATTTGTCTAACCATTTAAAAGTAACCTAAGCCACTGCCATCTGAATACACAGTTATTCAGTTTCAATGCCCCACCTGGATTTTTAGCATCAGGGGCAGAGTTCTAATTTATTTATTACATTTGATTTTTAGACTGCCCTTCCCTGAAAAACAGGGCTCAGGGCGATGTACAGTAATACCAATATACATACAGAAATTAGCAATAAAAGCAGTAAAATCAACTAAACACAACACAGAGCTAGGACTGGTAGACCACCCCCAAAAAAGAGAGAAAAGAGACTAAAACGGTAGGAAGAGAGACTGAAAAGAGACCAAGTCACCGAGTGCTCCATATGGTTCAAATGTTTGATGCTCATTGTTTTCGCACTAAAAATTCTGATAAAATATATGTATTTTTCAATAATCCCCAACCAAAAAAAGGCCGGTGTCAGTAGCACCTAGGCTTTGTTGTGCCGAGAGGACAGTCACTCCAGGACGACTATTCTCAGGGGATTCTAGTCACAAGATGAGCCTCAGTTGTGACAAAGGAAGGGGGGGAAGGTTACTCCTGACCTTCTTCCCCCTCTTCCGTCTCAGGTTGGGGCCAGGGTGGAAAACACCTTTGCTGAGGACTGCTGGATATAGTATTATATTCTATTTACATTGTGTATAATTTTATAGGTTTCTACCATGTCCCACCATAGTCCTTCTCCTAATCTCTAAGATTAACAGTGGCAGTTAATTTTCCTTACAATCAAAATAAATATTTATGGAGCATCTGAGATTGAAGCTTAATGACAAATATAAAAAGAACTTCAACACTTCACACATGCACAATCCTTTTAACAGCTCTGTAATGTATACTGGACTTGATCCCGTATTTAAAATGTGGAGATAAGGTTTAAAGATGTGTTGAGAGCCCACTGCTTAGTATGTGGCAGAGACAGGACTTGAACTGGGGTTTTCCAAGTTCACATGTCGGCCTTAGCCATGGTGCTACACCAGCTGTGTGCAAAGGGTTACAACTTACCTGATCAATATCAGCATTACGAGGAAGAAAGTACACAATGTTGTTGGTAATCTTTTGTGACAGCTTGAAAATTTCATATGTAGGGATGTGTTAAGGAAGAAACTTTCCATTTGGGAGGTTCTCTTAGTGAAGAAACTCCCTAATAAAAGTAATACATTAGTCCACAAATATAAACTGAATACTTGTAGTGATAATCACCTCCTATCAAAGGGTAGCTGATTCAAGCAAAAGAGTGGCCCTCTACACACAACCCCTCTGCATGTTTAGTCAACATGCAGAGAATGGGCATGGGCCTGCTGGCCCAGTCCCCTTACTCATAACCACTGGCTTGTGAGCACAGTGCTGACACATAGTGTACATGTAGCCACTGACCTTGTGATCAAGAACTCTACTTTTCAAATGTTGCCAATCACAAGGAAGGGGCCCGCATACACAGACTTCTACGAAACAAAGGAACTGGACTCAGAAATCAGTGATCTAAGGGAAATGGGGCTGGCATGCTTGTGTCTGTTCCTGTCATTTGTGTGTTGGCTGAAAGCATGGAAGGGTTGTATGCAGAGGGCTAAAGAGGCAGTAGAAGCTGACAAAATGGGACTGTTATTGCTTCAAGCTAGGAATGGGATGGCTCATAATATTTTAACACATACAGCTAGCTACCTGTAATCGAGAAATAATGCTAGATCAACACTCTTGATGCTATACCAGCTTTTAACTTGCAGGGAAATGTGATCCTAAGTGACATGACCCATTTCAGGATTCTACCACCTAATTCCTACCCTTTCAACTACATGCGTAGACCTGGCCCAAGGCATGTTCTACAAGGCAAATATTTCCTGAGAGGTTCATTCAGTTACATGACTCTAAGGAAAACTTCTCACATGCATCCTTAAAAGAGTTCTGTCCTCTTATATACCTCACAGAAAGCACATCTTACACATTCTTTGTTGCTGTTAGCTAAGTGGAATTAGGATGAATATGTGAGCCTTTTTGTCTTTTGGATGTGATGATGGGTATATGAATGTTATTGCCACATCTGGCAATGTGTAAAGCCAGCCAATAAGAATGAGAAATTCGAACATGGAAGGGATTAATATGTTATGTAAGGGCACAATTTGAGAAGCATCTGAAATCTTTCAGCACCATGAATCTTGGAACCAAATCAACATCAATAAAATCTAACTGTAAGCTAAGTTTATTATATGACTGACTACAGCTTTATAAAACTAAACCTTCCAAAATCACTTGATTTTGCTAAGAAATAAAATCCATAAAAATCTCCCAGATGACAGACTCATTTCTCATCTTTAATGTCAGCTCCAAAGAAACAGCTGTAAGTGGCTTGTTTTGTTCTAACCACTAACACTTACCCTGGAAATCTACATTCTGGGTCCTCATCCTTTTTCCAACATGAAGTATACTCAGATGTAACTGATTTATTCTCCTGACAATTTATTTGTGATACTTTCAAAGATGTTAGGGGTCAGGAGGCAATTTTTCTCCAGGCCAGTTTGGCTGGAGATTCTGGAGGTTTTTTGTCATCTTCTGGGCAAGGAACAGTGGTCACTGGGGGTGTGGGGGGAGAAGTATTTGTGAATTTCCTGCACTGTGCAGGGGGTTAGATTAGATGACCCTGGAGGTCCCTTCCAACTCTATGATTCTATGAAATATTCACTTATTGTAAATATATTATTTATATTTACAAATGAAGAGAAGAAGAGAAGAAGAGATTGGATCTATACCCCGCCCTTCACTCACTTGGGAGTCTCAGAGCGGTTTACAAACTCCTTTCCCTTCCCCTCCCCACAACAGACACCCTGTGAGGTAGGTGGGGCTGAGAGAGCTCTGAGACAACTGTTCTTGAGAGAACAGCTGGTCCAGAGCTATGGCTTGCCCAAGGTCATCCAGCCAGGTGCAAATGGAGGAGTGGGGAATCAAACCCGGTTCTCCCAGATTAGAGTCCACGCACTTAACCACTACACCAAACTGGCTCTCAAATCTGGCAAATCTACCTGGAGTACCATTATCCAAGCCCAGAAAAGAAACAGGACCAACATGTTTTAAAGACCTTTCTTCTATAACTGCAAGAGCTGGAAATCAAGGTTAGACTTTTCAGATTGCCTGAGATGTGCAACAGCTAATTAAGGAAGAAGGACTCTCTAATCTCAAGTAACAGCAAATGTTGTCACTCTTCATCCTACAATAGAAAATACCTGTAGAAAAAATATATGGGAGAGCAAAACAAGATTTGATGTGGAAAAGGATATCCATTAGGAGAGATCATTGTCTGAACATCAAAGATTTCTGCAGTGGCATATTCAGGCCCACCCCATGGAGGGCTAAGAAACACAACATCAGCTTTCAACCCAGATGCCAGTTGCATGAAGTCACCACATATGAACTCTATCTGGTCTGCCACTCCATACACTTCTGCATTGTTGTGAGCAAGAGCGATCTTCACAGGGTCAATATCGACTGCAATTACTGAGAAGAACAAAACAGATCTCTTTAAATGGTTGCAAAAAAAATCAGCTCAGCCATATTACTGTCAAGCTACTTCTTGAAGCTTAAATTTTCCTGGCACTTTGGGCACAATCCTAGATTTTAGATAAAAGATATTTTAAATATTTTTACCACAGTTAATCATGATAATCTGGTCATAGCATGAGTTCTAAGAGATGTATTTACAAATTCTACTTAAGGTCTGCTTAATGTAAGCCATGCTAAATTTATACAATTTATACCTGATCTTCTCTGTATATGGGAGAGCTAAATGGTTGAAATGCTGCGCAGGGCTCTAAACCTTTGTCTCAGTCAGGAAGCAGGCGTTTGGAAACAGTTGCCTCCTTAAGAGCCAGTGTGGTATCCTGGACCCTGGGTGATCCAGACCTGAATCCCCACTTCTGCCACGGAAGCTCCCTAGGTGATCTTGGGGCTGTCCCAAACCCACAGCCTGGCATACCTTGCAGGACTGTTTTTAGCTCAAGATGGGTAGCTGTGTTTGTCAGCAGCAGCAGAAAAGAGCAAGAGTCCAGTAGCACCTCAAAGACTAACAACATTTGTGGCAGGGTACGAGCTTTTGTGAGTCACCGCTCACAAAAACTCATACCGTGCCAGATTTTGCTAACCTTTAAGGATCATTTTTGTGAAAGAACAGAGGAGGGGAGAACAATGGTCTAAGCGTTTGGAGTCCCAACTGTGGGGAGAAAGGTGGCATATAAATAAACAAATGCAAATGCATCCTTGGTTGGGAATCTCTTAACCATTTTGTGGACCCTTCTGTTTTGTTGCTGCACCCTCAACAAAGTTAAGGACTGTAGCCTCCTGCTCAGAAACCAAACACAAAGAAAAGGCCAGAGACAATTGGACAGGAGCAGCAAAGAAGGGGCTGGATCACATGTTTTGCTAGCAGCGATGCTTTTCTCTGGGGCAAGGAGTCAGTAGGGGAAACTGCTGCCATTAGTGGGACAGATTCATGGCATCCAAGCCAAGGCAGCTCTTTTTGGCAAGAAAAATACAGTACCAGATCAGGCTACGGTAGAAGAGACTGGAGAAGAGGAGGGTTGTGCCACAAAGACAATGTTGTTAGATAAAGGAGTGTAAGAACAGACCAAAGCAACTCATAGAATACAGATCATAAAACGAGGCTCTGCAGAGCGGACAAGGCAAGTAGAAGTTAGAGGGGAGTGCTTCCCTCCCCCATCTATGTCTCTGACTTCCCCAGGAACCACTGTCTGAGTTGTCACTGCAAATGAACATCAATCGGTCCCTCTAGGTCAGGGGTGGCCAACCTGTGGCTCGGGAGCCACATGCGGCTCTTTCACACATATTGTGCGGCTCCTGGCAGGGCGGCTGGGGAAGCAAAGGGGAGACATGCTTTTTCTCTCTTTCTCCCTTCCTTCCTTCCCTCCTCCCTCCCATCTATTTGCTTTCCTAGTTTCTCTCTCTCTCTTTCTTTCCACTTCTTTAATTCTTTCTTTCCATCTCTCTCTTTTTCTCTCTCTCTCTCAATATCATTAGCAAACAAGTAATATCATTATCAATAACTGGTTTTCCTCGTTTGTTTTTATTTTTGGCAGTCCCATTTAATGTTAATAAAAAGCAAATTTGCATATTTTTAAAAATAAAAACGTGTGTGTGTGACATTTGTTCCTGTCTTGCGGCTCTCAGACATCTGACGTTTATTCTATGTGGCTCTTACGTTAAGCAAGGTTGGCCACCCCTGCTCTAGGTCCCCAACACTGCATTTTCTTCAACCAAGAAGAAACTGTTTCAGCAGCTGCCAGTCAAATCCAACAGGTGCCCCAAATAGAAGGACTAGCAACTACCCAACTTAGTCCTCTCCCCTCTTTCTGATAGAACAGTACACACACACACACACAGAGCAGTACAGTGTTAACAGTGTATTTATCCCATACAGCTCCGGAGACCAACTCAATATTACAGCAGGTTCCAGACTGACAGTCTACTTTCTACATTCAGAGTCAACAGCCACCATGTTCCCTGAACAGGTGTAAAAGACACACCAGCTGCCAGGCCTGGCTTTCAAAATCTAAGACAGAATCCATCCTGCAATTGTGGGAGATGGCAAAGTGGGCAGCTAAGAGCTATTAACCATGAAGGAAACTGCTCCTTCCTTTAGGAAGCAATAAAATTGTCTAACAAAGCATGCCTCTATATTTTGCCTGTATTTAAAACACAAGTCAGCTTAGGAGTGTTTTAGTTGTTAAAACAACACAGAAACGATTCTTAGCTTTAACTACGGCAATCTCATTTTAAAAAATGTTTACTACACCACACAAGAAGAGGAGAGAGAAGCCTTTTACCTCTTTTTGCTGCCAAGGCAAACTGAATAGCATTTCCCCCCACACCACAGAATGCATCTATTATGATGTCAGAGTCGAAGGACTGCTTCACACGCTCTGCAATGTGCTCTGCGATCTTCTCAGGGGTAACAGAAAACCATCCCTCTGTCAGAAGAAATCAACTATTACATTTCAGAATTCAAGCCACAGACAAGTCTGGATTTTAAATTAATGGAATCTTAGATCCTAATTATGTTGGGGAAAGACACTTCTGCCAGGAAAAAAAGTGGGTGTTTCTCACCAATTTCCCTTTCCAGTGCAGACTCCCCCACAACAGGCCGCAGCAGGAAGGGGGACGCTGCTCTGTTCATGCTAGATAACATCTCAGCCAGAATTTCTGGTGGGATGCTGCTTCATGTATACATGTAAGGTAAAGGTAAAGGTTTCCCTTGCTTGAAAACCAGTCGAATACAACTCTAGGGATGCGGTGCTCATCTCCGTTTCCAAGCTGAAGAGCCAGCACTGTCCGAAGACGTTTCCGTGGTCATGTGGCTGACATGACTAGATGCTGAGGCACATGGAATGCTGTTACCTTCCCACCAAAGTGGTAATTTCTACTTGCAATTTCTTGCTTTCGAACTGCTAGGTTGGCAGGAGCTGGGGCCAGAGATGTATACATGTAGGATCACACAATTACTACAGGTAAAACACCACACCCAGAAATTCAAAAGAAACAGGGTTTTAATTCATACAGTGAGTTGGCAGGTCAACAGATTATGAGCTTACCTCTATCTAACTGAATCCCTTCATCAAATCGAGAGAACAGTCTATACCGTTGTGCCCAGTATTTGGCTAGCTCAGGATCACTGGCTATTTCAGGAGGCAGGAACTGTGGGGGTTTGGTTTTTTTCTGTTTCTTTTTCTTGTTTTTCTTCTTCTTAGAAGAGCCTTTTTCACCTTCACCAAGAAAAAAAATATATAGCTTCACAGTTAGCTTATCACTCTCAAGCTGCCTGGCTGAAATGTTAAGCTCATCAGGGCAAATGTGAACAACTTTTTCAAGAAATGGGATTGCAAGAAAAACACAGAAGTCACAGTGACTGGCTTTGATTTTGCTGTACTATACAGGGCCATCAGTTGTAATTGATAACATGACTACCAGTTCATGATATATTATTAAACAAAGGATAGGGAGAAAACACTTGACAAAAATAGCACGCAAACATTTTCTGAAATCTTCTTAAAATATGTTAGTTTTATCAGCATTTTCAATCACTTGCATCGTCTAAAAACACATACATTCCCCAGGAAGATGAACATAAAACCACCTGTTCCAACTAAACTGTCAAACAACTATATTGCTTTCCTGTAATTTATTATTTGTTAAAACAGGACATTGGATCGACTGGGAATTCCCATGAGTGAAAGGCTTTGTGTTCACAGAGTACGATTTTCTCCCCTTCCACCTCAGCCCAAAATGCAGCTCCCACTCGCTAGGAATAGCAGGGAGAGGGGGATTTCCTGTGCTGCAGAGGAAGTGGGGAGGTGAGAAAGTCATACTCAGTGGGCAGAAATACTTCCACCCATGAAAAGCTCTGGTGGATCCAGGCCACTTATATTGTCTTGAAACTAAAAAAAGTTCTCAGAAAAAAAGTTCTCAGAAGTCCTTTGTTGTTGCTGTTTTAAAGTCACTAACAATAATCAATACTGGATGGGATCCAAACACTCATCAGGAGAAGAGGCAAAGGTATTTCCTTACATCTCTTTCTTCCCAGCGGTCCCTTCTGAACTCCAGAAAGATGAATCCTGGATTCATGGGACCCTCATGAACAAAACAAACATGCTTCTTTCTACATCGTTATGTGGTTTCAACTGTAAGCGTCTCAAGTGGGACTCTAAAAAGACAGCATGGAAATATCCTAAATAAATAAATTTAGGCCAAGAGAGGATGTAACGATGAAAGGGAATAGGTGAAACTGCCCTATCCTCCTGCTTCAAGCACAACACTCCTGAATAAAAAGGGAGCTATTTTGCTGCAATTCCCCCCACCCCCATCAATCACAAGCAATCCTCAAGTCTTCTAGTAATTGTAATAAGGTAACAATGTAAGGAAGGCATGTGCTCCCCACACCCACAGAATTTTCTCGCACCTTCTGTTTCTACCTGCAGATAGTCTGGGATGTCCAGGGGAATTAGCTGTCTTCCCAATGGACATTGTTCTCCTTCTTGCTCTCCTGGTCCGGATTCCTGTGAGTTACAGTCACCTGTTGCTATTACCACCTTCTCCTTGCCTTTCTCTTCAAGGCTGAGGCTTTCAGCTTCACAGGAAGCTGAGCTGGGAGGTAACAAGCCACAATTCTGGAAATCCAAAGTTGTCTGAGAGCCACCATCACTTTCCTGCTCCTCTAAGTCACTGTTTGAAGAAGTGTTATGAAGTACATCTTGCAAGACGGAGTCCTGTGATTTCACTTCCTTACGCTCATTCACTTGTTTCAAGAACTTTTCTACCTGGAAAATACCATGCATCACAAACAAGATGGGCCTCAAACCAGCAATTATGGCAATAGAAGAAATCACCTTGATAGAGTAAAATGAAAGCACATATAGATTTCAATATTTCAGCATATGCTAAACAAAATTTCATCATAATAAAACCATCCTAGCTTGTAAATCCCAAATGTTTACAAGACATATACTTTTTTTTTGGTTCTACTCATAATTTTGCTATTTTGTTTATAGTAAAATCTATCATGAAGATGGGGAAAAATACGGAAGTCATGCCTTCAATCTCACAGACAGACTGGAAGTGGAACTGCAAGTGTTTGAGGAAATCCTGTTCTTTATAACCCAGCTGCCTTACCTATACATTCTGTAGTGCTGTTTTATGTATTTCTTTTGGTGCAACATTTAAGCCACATTAAGACCTTGCAGACACACAGATGAAGTGTAATGATAGGCAAATGAGTGTCATGCCCACATGCTTGCCCAGCATTTACATGTTCACCATGAACTTGCAAATTATGGTTTACCATTTCTATCCCAACCAGGACTACTAATGACAAACAAAACATAGTTTGAAATCTTTTCCTCCTCCCCAGTTCAGATGTAATTGCAAACTATGGTCTGCACTAAAGCAGACGTCATTAATCAAAACAGAGCGTGCAGGAGATGGGGATAGGGGAACAGAGTGTTTTAGCATTAGGCTCATTCCCCCTGGGCTCATGGTTCGGAACTATGTCCACCCTGTCATCACAGATTTCTCTCTTGGAATCACAACGTAAACTGTTCCAAGGACTGTCTTAGCCTCAGTAATTTCAAAAATATCATTTTTACAAGGGTGGGGTCCACAAGACTCACAGGGGGATCCCCTTCCCCCGCCATCGCCAAGCCTCCTATGGCCCCAGACCTCATTGCTCACCTTTGAGACCAGCTGTGGAGGCAGGGGTTCCTGGCATCCACTACAGAAGTGACTGGGCCCAGACACTCTCCTGGTGTTCACTGCTACAGAATCTGAGAAAATTTAAATCCCTATTTTTTGTGACTTCAAATTTTCTGCAAACTTGAGGGGGTCTCCCAAGTTTGCAGGAAAATCTGTTTAGCATCGGTTTGGCCCCAATCTGCAGATTTAGATATCCGCAGATTGGGGGAGGGGGGCCACACATCACTATTGGATATACAATGTAAATACAATGTGAAATAACCCATTAGGCATTAGCTATTAAACTGTACAGGGTGTTGAAAAATATAGTAAAAACAGTACTTTGCATTGTGTGTTCTATCAAGGTGATTAATATTACTGTATAAATAACAGCTACCTTATTTAAAGTCTTGCTCTTCTTGCAAAACAATGCATCAGAGCCTTCTGTAAAAATGATGTGTTTGTTTTTGGTCTTGACTGTTCTGCGCATGTCCAAGAACTTAGACTCAAACTTCATATTTTTATTGAAATGTGTCACTCTTCTCTCACTGAAGCCAGGAATTCCCCTGTATCTGCAGAAAGATTACAGTTAAGAACAACTTTTTACCTAGGGAGGAATATATATGACATACCTCCAGGTTGATTGCTTTTAATTAAACAAGGTCATTTGACTTTCTTAGCTTCAACTAGACAATTTATTAATGCTGCCTTCTCAAGGATTCCCATAAATAAGTAAACATAGCAATCATCATTACTGGGTGGTAGGATAGGAGGCTTTGGGGATACGCAATCAGATCTCTTGATTTATAGTTAAAGCTTCAAAACTGTGTTTGTGGGGGTGGGTGGGAAGATAATTTAGACTGAAGCCGTTTTCCCGCGCAGCCTTTCTCAAAGAGAACTCGGCCTACCTGAACTATCTGGTGACAGGGGACACCCCTCCCCAATAGTCTTTTATCGTGTTTAGGTCATGGAAGGATACAGCACAGGGAAACAGAGGACCTTCCTCCAGCACTACAGCACCCTTTGAAATCAAGGCCCTTAGATACCCTGGGAGATCCATTTATCTGTCTAGTGCATTTCATCCCCCTCCCTCCTCAAGAAGCTGGGGGTGGCATACATGGTTTTCCCTTCCCCATCATATTATCACAGTGACCTTGAGACGTAGGTTAGGCTGGTTGGCCCAATAGCTGAACAGCGCACACAGCAGCTGCCAACAAAATAAACATTAATTAAAAATAAAGCCAGTTTCCTATGATTTTATTATTTTGTGAGCTTATTTCCATTACTACAACATTATACTGCACAAAAAAGTTTCTGCAGGAACTGAACTTTAGAGTAACTTTTCAGAACCTGTGCAGGAAAAGGGGAGCTTTAAAATAATAGATAATTCTGGGCAAAGCTGTGCAGTCTAAAATAAACTTGATTTGGAGGAAAACATCAGAATATTTCTTACTTCTGTCCCATGCCATGTTTGAGCCCCAAAAGACAACAAATGCTTTCTGGATCTTCCTGACCATGTTCTTCAGCATCTAGTTCATGGCTAGAAAGGAAACACAAAATGCTTTTATTAACCATCAAGAAGAAAAATCTGGTACGGCTAAGTATTATCAATTTGGTCTTCTGAATAAGGGAGATTAATTTTTAAGTACTAGAGGTACAGAAATATGGCTATATTAGACAGAACACGTGTGCAGCAGTAACTCCTGATGTGCAATTTGGCCCCAAAAAAGCAGATGCAGGGTAGGGAGAAATGGATCAGAGACTTAGCACTGGGTAAGGAGAGGGATGTCCAGACCAGGATGGTCCAGGCTATCCTGAGCCCATCAAATCTCAGAAGCTAAACAGTGTTGGCCCTGGTTAGTATTTGGATGGGAGACCCCCAAGGAAATCCAGGATTGCTATGTAAAAGCAGGTAATGGCAAACCACCTCTGAATGTCTCTTGTCTTGGTAACCCTATGAGGTGGCCATAAATTAGCTGCAGTTTAATGGCGCTCTCCACCACTAAGGAGAGGGGCATTTCCAACCAGAGAAACTACTAGGTAGGGAGGCTGAAAGCCTCTCTTTCACAGCACCACTGCTCAGATGCAGGGTTGGCCACCCTGCAGCTGCTTTTTACAGTCATGTTACTCATCTCATGAGTAAAGTGGCCCAAAGTGTCCTTCCAGTCCTCCAGTATATTAACAATGTAAAGATTTCTCTACTTCCCACATTCAAAATTTTCATGACTTCCTGCAACCCCCCCCCCAATCTTTAATATAACCACAACTATAATTTTTCCCCCAACAGTGTTTCCAAGACACACTACAAATGTTCAGAAAACTAGTCTAACTACTTTTTTTTTTGGCTCTTTGCAATCAAAATATTTATATCACAGAGGTATACATTATTTTCAGCTAATGGAAAACTATACATAAGTAAAGGAATGAAGAGTTTTCCACTTTGCAGATGACAGGTAAGTTACCAAATGAACACAAAACGTGGCTTAATTACAGATAGTATGTTAACGTCCAATAAGGATCAATGATACAGAAATGTATCAATATACAATACCAGATTATTAAACAAAAAGAAGAAATGACTGATCACCTGCCTCCTCTTTAATTTGACGGGTTTACGTTCAGGGGGCTGCTCACCATCTTCACTGTTACTAGGAGAAGCCCCACCTCCTGTAGCATCTGCTCTAGACGATCTCTGAGACACTAAAATGGAAACAGAAATGCTTTAGCATAACTAAAAGATGAGATAATTAGAGATACTATTTGGGAGCCTTTTTAGGATGTCATA
Source organism: Lepidodactylus listeri (assembly GCA_029233225.1). Taxonomy (NCBI): domain Eukaryota; kingdom Metazoa; phylum Chordata; class Lepidosauria; order Squamata; family Gekkonidae; genus Lepidodactylus; species Lepidodactylus listeri. The sequence goes on from JARCFY010000006.1 coordinate 56,141,941, forward strand.
CTGCTTGCCCAGCTACTGCCAACCTAGCACTTCGAAAGCAAGAAATTACAAGTAGATAAATAGGTACTGCTTTGTTGGGAAGGTAACAGTGTTCTTTGTGCCTCAGTGTCTAGTCATGCCGGCCACATGACCACGGAAATGTCTTTGGCTTAGAAACGGAGATGAGCATTGCCTCCTAGAGTTGGATTCAACTGGCTTTCGAGCAAGGGAAACCTTTACCTTTAATGTTTGCCCTGACACCTAGTAAAATGAACCGGTTAACAAATGACATTCTCCTTCCCTTTTAATGGGCAGTGTCATATGTGGCTTTGGGGATATACAAGTAGATCTCTTAATTTACAGTTTTAACCTTCAAACAGTGCAGTTTTGTCTGTTTTTAAAATTTGGATTCATACCATGTTAGGTTTCCTTTTTTTACCCATTTTCTCATGAACCATTTCTCAAAGCGAAATCAAACTACCTGAACTATTTGGTGACAGGAGAGGAAAATATTTTATCCTTCATGCTTAGGTCATGGGAAGGTAATGTTCCGGGGCGGGGGGCCTTTAAACATTAATATCTCAAGCACACTGAATTTTTCTATCACGGAATGTTTACAGCTCTAGGAATATAAACAAGAGCCTTGCTGGATCAGACCAGTGTTCCATCTAGCCCAGCATCCTGTTTTACTCAGCAGCCAATCAGTTGTCCTGGAGGGCCAAAAAGCAGGACACAGCAGCCAAGGTCTTCCCCTAACATTGCCTCCTGGCACAGGGATTCAGTTTACTGCATCTGAATGTGGCATATCCCTTTAGTGCCAATGGCCTCTCGAGCTGAAAAAGACCAGCAGTACATGACATGAGACCTGAGACCCTGAAGAGCTGCTGCTAGTCGGAGCACATCATACTGACCTTGATAGACCAGTGGTGTGATCAAGTATAAGGCAGTTTTGTGTTTGTATTATTCACATGTGTAATAGCCACTTACAGACCTTATCCTTCAGGAATTTGTCTAATCACCCTTTAAAGCCACCTACGCTCATGGCCTTCACTACATTTGCTGGCACTAAATTTCACAATTTAATCACTTGCTTAACAAAGAAGCACTTCTTTCTATCAGTCCTGAATCTACTGCCAATCAACTTCATTAGCTGTCCTTGAATTCTAGTATTATGAAAAAGGAAGAAAAATTTCCCTCTATACACTTTCTCCTTCTTGTGCATCATTTTATAAACCTACACATGTACACATTACTTGAGCTGGATGCAAGGTATAGGATTTATCACATCAGAATATCCCTCCCCAACATCAGCACTGGATTTTATTCCTTTGTGGGCTGGAGGAATGCAATTTCTGACCCTGGCACACCAACCTGACTGACACCCTTTTTCCGAAGACATCTTTTTCTTTGTTCCTTTTTCAGATGTTTCAGCCTGACCAGAATCACTTCTTGAACTCTGTCCTTGATTACCCGTAATCTCAACCATGTCTGCTGAATTGCTCTGCTTCACCTCTTCAGAATCAAGATTTATCTTTCCAACTGCAGTAAGAATTTCACTACAAAGTTCATCAGGAAGAATGAGATTTTCCTCACAGCTACCACCAGAAGAAAGATGACAATGAAATTCTGAATCCAGTATTTCTCTACAGTCACCATCTGCACCAATATCTGGTGTTTCTTCTTCTGGCTGCCTTGTTTCCAGTGTACTTGTGCTTTTTCTTGTGCTGTTGTTATGAACAGCATCAACAGTCCAACCTTGGCTTGCCCAGTAGTGAAACTGTTCCCAGTAATACCAGTATCGCTCACTATAATGCTGCTCCCACTTTTCTTTCACCTCAGGATTACTCCAAGGTTCAGACACAGCTAAAAGGTCAGAGTCACCATCCTTATATTTCTCCTGCCAACTCTGCCACAGAAGCCCTTCTCCATATTTGTGCCAATATTCTCCCCATTTTTCATTCTCATTAAGCTCTTCCAATACAACGTCCCCATTTTCACACTCCTCTTCATTCTTAGTCTCCTTTTTATTTAAGGACTCATCCTTGAAAATAGAGTGGTCGTTGTCTCCGTGGCCCTCTTCCAAAATCTCTTGCGACATTTCAAGAATCTCTTTTTGCAGCATATTTTTCTTTTTGTTCTTTTTTTTCTTGACTATTTTACCCCTCTTTTTAACATTTCCAAATTCCTGAAATTCAACAAGAGAAAGAATAAGTGCCTGTGCCAATTTTGCATACTGGAAGCAACAAGTTCTGATTCAGTGTGGATAATTCACTTCTCATGGTGGAGTGTGGATGAACACTGCTCTAATTCAACAAAGCCATTCCAAGCAATGCACTGATGGCAAATCCTGCGCCTATACAACGTCCAAGTACACCAGTGGAATGATGAGCATACTTTTGCTTTCTGATTTTTGTTATTTTTACTGCAATGTTTTGTTCTGTTTATTATTATCCCAGTTTTTAAAGTCTATTTTCCCATTTTTTTCTCCTAATTTACTTTGGCTATCCTTCTCGAGCCAGGAGTACACAAGTTCTCCTGAGGTTCTTATTGAGTATTGCATCTGGGGTCTTGTATTGGTAAAACATTTTAAACTCCTAAATTGAGGACCAGAGGATGCAAGAGATATAGGATAATTTGGTCAGAACAATGACTACACAAGTTAACTGAGTGGCAAACTTGTATATAGATATTCATCTCTTTTGAACCAATTGTGATAGTTGGCATTTATAATACATATGCAATTGAAGCCATTCTCAAGATCACTCAAGATTTTGCCTTACAATGCTGTGCTCAAGAATTTTCAAAAGAAAACTTGCTTATTTTTCTGCCAACTAAATCCTGTTATTTCAAAACATCTTGAGAGAGATACCTATACTGTAAAATTTCTTTATCACTAACCAAATAAACAAACCTCAAGAACAGATCTGTATAGTTATATAACAAAGTTTTATATACATACTAATGGTTTCCAAGAAACAGGACCTTTCTTAGCTTCCTTACTACATGTTTCAAATTCTAAACTATTTGCTTTGCAACTGCTGAGAAAATGAAAAATGTAAATCTATGATCTATCCAAGATCGTGAAAAACTGAAGTTAAAATGCAGTAAATATAAAGTTAAAATGCATAAATATGAAGTTCAAATTCAGTAAATCCTTTTGTGCCAGTTTGTCAATACAAGCTACTCATATCAACAATTAAAAGTAGTACAAAAGAACAGAATAAGTAAAATATGAATGGATTTTACCACAAATGCCTTAGGGCTGGTAACACTGCCAAACTGTACAGGCAACCCCATACTCTTCATGAGTTCAGTCTCTGAACCCAATTCATTTTCTTCCAGTCCAAAAGCACGGTCATTCGATAAATCAGCAGAGACGATGGAATTAAACTTTTCTTCTTCTTCCTCAGTGACTAGGTCTTCCCCTATTAATAAGCAGCATTAAGTTACAGGATGCTTTTTGTTTCCAACTAATCAGCTGCAGATTTCTGCAACCTTCCAGTTTTTAAGGATTACAATATCAAATTATTCTGTCCAGCAAGAATTCTGCATAACTGAGGTATGTCTAATTTGCATGCTTAGATTATTCGGGAGGAGAAGCAAGGTTGCCACCACACTGGGTTTCAGAGTAAAATACAGATTTCAAATTAAGACAGTGTAATTATATACACCTGACCAGGATAGTCCAATCTCATCAGATTTCAGAAGCTAAGCAGGGTCAGCCCTGGCTAGTATTTTGATAGGCAACCTCCAAGGAATACCAGGGGTGTGACATGGAGTCAGGAAATGACAAACGACTTCTGAAAGTCTCTTGCCTTGAAAACCGCACAGGGTTGCCATAAGTCAGCTGCGACTTAACAGCACTTTTCACCCCCATACAACCCATAAATTTTTGATGCAAGCATCTCCCAACTTTATAGAATGCAAGAAAAAAAATCTTTTACAAAGCACAAAACTTAGCAAATTAGTTTAAACACACCATACCTATACTGCCATTTTCATCATTTACATAAAACCCCTTTAAGCCTTGTTTGTACAATTTTCGATCCCTGGAAGAGAGGACAAGATAAAAACACAACGTGTTACACTTTGGTAAAATATGTGTGAAAGACACAGTAACCGCTAAGCCACCAATCTTAGTGAACTTCCTAAATCAATTATCTGCTTCCATAACAGATATGCAGAGGGAGCTATCTGCTCCACTCAGATATAAACATCAAAAGAGGTAACCTGGACACAGAATTCTTTAGAAACATGGACCATTCAGATGGTCTTGTCACCTCAGTCTAGTCACGCACTTCCAGCTACCCTCCTTACATTTTTAAATGACAGATGGAACATCAGCTCTAGGAGGCTGCAACCCCAAAACGTAATTTGTCCCCATGTTTTCTGCAGCAGATAAATTCAAGGCCATCATTTACAACTCCCCCCCCCCCCCCGGCAAAAGAACTAGCTACGAGAAATCGAGAGAATCCCGCCATCGAACCTCCCATTCTGCCCAACTGGGAATCCAAAACCGCACTTCCTCGCGCACTGCGTGAGCAAAGTGGCCGCACGTCGCTCCCCTCGCCCGCCGCGTTCAAACGCAGAACCAATCCCGCCTCCCTACTCACTCCACGAAGACCCGGGAGCACAAGCAGAGGATGCTCTCGGCCCTGCGGCTCTCTTCCCCTTCACCCTGCGACACAAACAGCAGCTCGGCCACCATCACGCTCCGCGGCAATTCGCGCAGCATAACGATGCGGCCTGCTTCGAGCAAGAGGAACTCCAAAACCAACGCACTCAGACCTACGGCCAAGAAAACATGGCCAACCCTCGCCGAAACACCCTTCCGGCGGAAGCAGATCTCATTGTGTGTCGCTCCATTAAAGTCCGCCGGGGGGGTGGGTGGAGAGAAAGAGCGTGTGCAAGCGAGTGAGGCGTCGGTCCTTTAGTTGCCTTCGTTTTTTTGTGCTGGGAGCTCTGCAGCCATGATCTGCAACACGCTTGTCCAGAAGCGTGTTCTGTAACTCTCGTGTTTGCCCTTACTGAGGGTCGCCTCACACTGTTTAGTGGGATGAAGCAGCTCGGGCTGCGTACATGCTTAGGCAGTCCCAGGGCGGAGTTTTCTGCAGAAATGCAGAATACGTTTTCCTACGGATGGGGAATAGTTTTAAGAAAATAATTCCAAAGCCGTTAGGTATGGGGAGAATGCTACTAAGTATACACGTATTTCTTCAACAAACAAGCAAATAAACAACAAACAAACAAACCACGCATCTAGAGACACAGACACTGGACTTTCAGTTCGGGGTAGTGGTTAAGTGCTCGGACTCTTAATTTGGGAGAACAGGGATTCCCCACTCACTCCTCCACTTGCAGCTGCTGGATGACCTTGGGCATCTCTCAAGGGCAGTTCTCTCAGAGCTCTTTCAGCTCCTCCTACCTCACAGGGTGTCTGTTGTAGGGAGGGGAGGGGAGGGGAAGGGAAAGGAGTTTGTAAGCCCCTCTCAGACTCCGAGTGAAGGGCAGGGTATAAATCCAGTCTCCTCTTCTGTCCTGGGCAAAGTAACAGCATTCCAGTTTGTGGGCAGCACGGATTATTATGTGCAATATTTTTTTTTGCCATTCAGTCACAGCTGATTTATGGCGATTCCATAGGGTTTTCATGGCAAGAAGAAGAAATTCCGATGTGGTTTACCATTGCCTCCAAGTCACAACCCTAGCATTCTTTGGAGGTCTCCCATCCAAATACTAGCCAGGGCCAGCCTTGCTGATCTTCTGAGAACTTATGAGAGCGGACTAGCCTGGGCTACCCAGGTCAGGGCCCTATGTGCAATTACTGGGACATAAATTTAGTTCAACTGTCCATAGAGTATAGGTGCTGTCATGCAGTGCAGTTCTAAATATGTTTATACATAACTAAGTCCCACTGACTTCAATTAGAATTATTACCTACTCACAGAGGAACCCTATCGACATTTATGGGAAAGGAATGCTCTGTGCTTCATTGGGGGGGGGGGGGGGGGAATGTTGCAAAAAAAAAGAGTTGCCCTAAACGTTTAATGTATAATCAAAGCAAAGATCCTTCCACCTAGTGAAAGTTAGAGGTGAGGGAGAATTAGATTGTGATCACACGGTTGTTTTGCGTGGTTTTCACCACACTTTCCTCACATATGAAAAAGGACTGTTCATACGGCCACATCTGCCTCCTTCACTGAAGTCAGTAGCCTCCTGCAATCAATCCTATTTCACACCATGTTTTCCAACACTGGGAAATCCTGGTATCTTATAGATATTTGCAGAGTCAAACCGCAGTTTCACCTGTCAAGATTTCCTCCAGGCGATATGAAGCCGTTTATGATGTTTGAAGATTCTTATTGTGTACCCTTCCTCCCCCCCCCCCCCCCGGGTCAGGGTTCTGTTGTGTGCATGACCGTTCTAACACTGCTTGCTTCCAGCATAGGAATCTCATTATGCATGGAGTGATTCTCGGCTATTCTGGGGATGGCAGAAGAAGTACAGAGCCGCCAACTGGGAGCAGTGATTTGATTAAGCACATATGCGCATGCACAAGGAATTAATGAAAAAATACATTTTGCCATGTCACCGTGGGTGGCACGGCACAACTCTAGATGGTCAGCTGGGCAAAAATGGGACTCGTGTGGTGAAAACGGTGTAGGGAGGGATGTCTGATCATCCAAACCCGCAAAAAGAAGGACCAGATGAAACAGCCACGGACCAAAGTCGCGGTAAGCTTGCCGTATGACTGCAACCTTACAGTGAGCATGCTCTCTAGTTAGGGTTGGTCCCACCTGGCCACTGGCAGGGAATGGGGGGGGGGCATAGGATTATGAGATCCAGGTTGGGAAACTGCTGGAGATTTAGGGATGGAACCTGGGGAGGACAGGGACCTCACTAGGGTACAATGCCATAGAGTCCTATCTCCAAAACATCCATTTTCTCCAGGGGAACTGACCTCTGTAGTCTGGAGATAAGCTGTAATTCTAGGGGATCCCCAGGTCCTACCGGGAGGATGGCATCCCTATTCTGGTTGTCATATCTGCAGGTGTTTTACATTTTTCACAGTAAAGATGTACTTTCTTCTGTTTCAGTCATAAAGACCATATCGCTTAAGGATTGCCTTATCTTCAGTGGATGCCAGTATGTTTCTGGGCCCAATTCGAGGTGCTGGTGTTGACCTTTAAAGTCATATAGAATTAGGGGCCAACATACCTTAAGAATCACATTCCCATAGGACCCTACCTGACTGCTATGCTCATCCTCCGAGGCTCTGCTTCGGATGCCCTGGCCTTCTGAGGTTAGGTGGTGACAAACTGAGAAAGGACCTTTTTAAATTGTGGCACTAAGACTGTGGCCCTCCCTCCCCTGGGAGATTTATCTGTCTCCTATTACTGTCTTGCATCAGCAGGTGATGATTTCTTTGTTCTGTCTGGTATTCCCTCTGTAATTTGTCCTCACTTCCTTATGCTTTTAACAGATATTTCTCTGTTTTTATATATGTATATTTTAGTTCATGTGTGTGTGTGTGTGTGTATTCTTATCCATTATTCTGTTACTGTTATTCTGAGCATATGAGGAAGCCTTATTTTAGGGATGGTAATGACACTTCCCCAAACATGGTTTATATTTCCTTATTGGTATCCCACTTCTCTAAGCCAATACACTTGCAAGAATACAAACAAATTTCAGATGTTCAGAAAAGGACTAAGGATTATGTACTGAGATGTGCTCCAGTATGACATTTTGACAAGGAATACCTTATAGAATAGAGTTCCTTGTTCATTTGCTTTCAATTTATGTGCTTTCCCCCATTCTACATTCCTCTTCAAGCGGGTGTGAAGGATCAATCCACTACAGATTTTCAGGCAAGGAATCAGGTTATAGTCTGCCACGATGAAAAGACAATAGTCAAGCCATGTGGTCAGAGACAGGAAATGAGTTTATAGGGCATGGCAGAGGTTACAGTCAATAATAATTGTGCTGCACACTGACTAGCTAAATGTTTCTCCCCATCCTGCATACATACATTTTAAATAGAATTCCTGAAAGTAGTTTCATATAGATAAAAGGCCAGCAGGTGGCAGCATGGAGATATTAACCTTCAGTTACATGCATGACCCAACAAGATACTCTCCCCTGGTTTTTCCCTGCATAGTACTTCAGCTTCCCACCAGTCATTGCACCACCACAGGCTTTGGGAAAGGCGTTGCTATATAAACTCCGGCCTTGAGAGAGGGAAAGGTTGCTTCATCTAGCTGCAGTACAGTAACTATGGCTTTGCAAGATCTGGGTGGGCAGGCAAAACTATGGAGCTGGGTACAAGGAGAGTAGGAGTAAAAAGGCTAGCTGCAGCCTGGCAATTACTGCAGATGCCATTAGTGCTGGCTTTCTTGCTCCAGTGCTGACATGGTTAATGGGCTTAGCACAGTCAGAGTGCTCTCTGGCCCCAGTGCCTGCAGCCAGAACTACATTAAGTGTAAAATAAATGTAAAGGCATTTGTTTGGATGGAGCATGATACTGGCTCCAGGTGCCATCCAACTGACTTGAGCCCCAGGAATTTTGTCCTTCCAATCCCCCCCCCCCCCCCCCGGGCCCTGAATTGGTCCCCCTGTGCCTTTTCAAGTGCCCAAACAGCCAAAATAATCTTAATACTCTCCACAGATCTGGCTGTTCTTCAGTTTGTCTGGGTAGCATTGTGTCTTCTGGCCTGCCTAATTCCATCTGCAAAGACTCACAGTCTGTTGGGCCTAGGAGAAGCCTTGTCTTCATCTGGGAACTGGAGACTTTGTCTCCTGCAGAGCCTGTGCTGAACTGGACCTTGCAGTCCTGAAATAGGTCCTTCAATACTGAAATAGTCCTGAAATTTCCTGAAATAGAAGCCTTTTTCAAGGGTTGGTTTGCCATGATAGGAGAGGATGATACTAACACTGGCAAATAGGAACAAAAGCCCTGAATATTCTGAGAACTGCAGTGTGACCCAACAGATCTGCCCCATGTTGGAGCTACTGTTGTGATGGAAAGATGAAGTCATGAAGTGTGGAAAATAAACGAGAATGCATAAAGAACTGGAAGCATAGCTGGGGTCCAGGTTGTGTTTTGCCAGGCTACTTGCTAAAAAGAGAGAGCTGACTGTGATTCCTGTTCTACGTTCTGCTGGAGAGCTGAGGAGAAATGTCACTTCCATGGCTAAGGAGAACAGTAGATCCCAGGAGGCAAAATCTTGACACACTCAGTTTCATGTGAGAGAGGGCGCCATCATGTCACTGTATTTTTTTTGGTTTGTTTTATACTACCGTGTGATGATTGTATGCCTGCATATACTGGCTTATGTCATAACTACTCTGCTCAGCTATGTTTGAAGCCTTCCGGGCTGAGAAGATTCCCTAACCCTCCCCTTGAAAGAGAGAGTGCTGCCAGAGGAAGGCTTCAGCTCAGTGGGAGGATGCAAGCCACTATTTTAAGTGGAGTTCAGGATGAGTCAATAATATGAGTCAAATTAGTCAGTGCCTTGATATATTTATAATACGTCAGATGAAGAAGATAGAAAGGAAACAGCATTCATCTTCATTTTCCATTCTTAAAATCTTATTCTGATCTTTTATAAAAGGAATTCCATATGTGCAGCTGCACAAACTTCTCTGTACACCAGTTTTTGACACTTATTTGTCTAAACAATGTTGTTTGTAATAGCCAGGGTGTATAATCAAATCAGCGTGTCGTGGCTACATGATTTTCACACCTGATTCACCCTGTACCTTTGACTGGCAGACAGATAAATATTTACACACCAGCAGGGGCGTAGAATTTTTTAAATTCTGGGGGAGGGGCTCTTTAGCGTGCACGCAAGGCGCGCTCACTGGCTGGGGCAATGTTCTCCCCCCCCGGGAAACCGCTGCGCCTCCCCGGGCTCTTCCAGCCGCTGCTGCCGGTGCCTCTCTCTCTCCCCCCTCCCTGCCCTGGCCACTCCTTCCCTCTTCCTCCCTCTTTTCCGGGCAAAATGCCCAGCATGGTGACATCACCCAGAAGTGACACCATCACGCTGGGCACGTTGCCAGGGTGACGCTCTGGCAATTGCCCTGAAACTCTATGGTGCCATAGAGTTTCAGGGTGATTGCTAGAGCGTCGCCTAGCAATGTGCCCAGCATGATGGCATCACTTCCGGGTGACGCCACCACGCCGGGCATTTTGCCCGGAGAAGAAGGAGGGAGAGGGAAGGACAGAGGAGTGGCCAGGCCGGGGGGGGGGGGAGGCACCACCAGCAGCAGCTGGCGGGCCTCGGAAGGGCCCGGGGAGGTACGGTGGCAGGTGCTCCATTTTGCCGGGGGTGGCTGAGCCCCCTGGGAAATTTCAGGGGTGGCTCGAGCCCTTGAGCCCCCTGTAGTCTACACCTATGCACACCAGAAGAAAGGGTATGCCAGAGAGCACCCCAGGTTGTTTCTGCAGCCATGCTGACCCTCCTGCCCAATGACAGAACCCTGGACCAGCAGCCATAGCATGAATGCCTCAGCATGGAGCAGGGTCCGTTCAATGCCCCCTCTGTGCTGGTCCCCTATCCACACACCCCTCCCCCATCCCAAGTAGAGGCCATGGCTGCACCTGAGTGGCTGACAGATGGCCTCAGCACCAGTGTTGGCACTGCATTGTGCTGCTGGGAGGGGAGTTGCTGTTGCCCCCAGGGGTGCCACCCTGATCCCCATCCACTGCCAAGGTCAATCCCAGAGGCCCATCCACAGTCCACATCCACTGATCCACATCCACTGCCACATGGCCAATCCCAGAGGCCCATCTACAGTCCAGCTGGGGTGGGATGCCAGTCACAGATCCATGCAAGTGCCAGGTACACATCCACATAGGCACTGTTGACAAGTTTCTTCCTCAGGTGGGATTCATCCAGAGATCTGTCCTTGTGCTGGTATACAGTGGGCTTCCAGAACTTATACATGGCAGCAGCAAAGCTTGTATAATCTGCAAGAGGGGCCACCTAAAACCCCTCAGCTGACAGCCCTGCACTGTGTCCAGGAGGTAGCTATGGTCTGCACCGCAGCTGGCCGAGGTAAAGTGGGGGAGGTGGGGCCCACCCCATGATGGAGGCAGCAGAGGACACATTTTTAAATAACTTTACTGTGAACACAGCAACACCAACAAACCAACATAAATTACAACATGAGCAATGCAGCAACATAGAGGAGCTAGCCCCAGACAACAGCAGGCCAGGCTGCATGGGTGTCCTCTCATGGTCAGGGGGTGCTTGTTAATGCTTTCTGTGGCACCCAGTGGTGCCCCAAGGAGGTTGGAGAGCCTGTGCAGATGCTCCCTTATGTTCTCGAGGCCTATAGACCAGCTGCCAGAGAGTAGACTCCCCAGTGGTCACCAGGAGGCTGCACACATGCTACTCCATATTGTGCAGCAGCGCCTGGACGTGCATCATCTCTCTGTACAGGTGTTGCTACCTGGTTTCAACCTGATCCAGCTGGGCCTCCATTTAGAACAGGATGGCTGTGACAAAGTGTTTCTGGGAGGGAGAGCGGGGTTAGAGACATGGTTAGAGATGGGCACGAACTGGGGAAATTGTTGGAGAAATGAGCATGTAACACAAGGCCTGAGAAATTCAGTCATTATAGGGTTAACCTATGCAACTTGTTTGTTTACCTAGATTTAGCCTGGAAGTGATACCTGGCAGCTGGCCAATTAATTCTGAGCCCGGGAAAGCTGAAGGTGTACTGTTTTGCTAATTGGTCAATGATATCAGGTGTTTCCTTTCTGGGGTTAAGAAGGAGAGATCCTCCATTACAATCTTCTCACTCTCTATCAGGATGTCTTAGTGTGCAGACGCAGCACAATGCTGCTTAGTAAGCATGTTTTGTTTATTTGTAGCGAATCCCGTTTACCTTTTCCCTTTAGTAATAAACTTCTTTTAAACTAAAAGAAGCAATCTCTTCTTTCCAGAAAAGCAAGATTCATTACTCTGAATTTTCTTGATTATTGGACAAAAGTCCTAACAGAAATGTGGTTCATGGTTGTGGTGTTCGCTGTTCACAAAACACGGACCGTCACAAACGCTTTGGTATTAGATGAACTAGTTTGGTTCATGAGGTTCGTGATGTGATAGAATCCCCCCCCCCCCCCAAATGCTAGAGACAAACTCGCAGAGGATCTCTGGTTGACTCTCTTTACCTGCCATCTAAGTTTGGTGAGGATTGTATTTACGGGGTCTGGACATAGGTGTGGCATACCTGGCACTCTTCCACAGAAGGGTCATTGGGGCGGGTGTGGAAATATTTCTAAAGTGTTGGCTGGAAACGATGCTCCAGGATGAGAAGGTGGGAGGAGGGACAGCTGCTTTCTGGCACTGGACTGGGAGGGGCCACAGAAAGGTATACTGGAGGCAGGAGCAGCAACAGGGTGTTGTGTGAAATGGGAGGATGCTCCCTCCCAAAATCACAGCTGTCGGAGACTTCTCCAAAGAGTGTTGTTGTGGGCAGCTGTGGTGTTGAGTTCTTGTATGATAGGTATGGGGCCTTGCTTCCACCATATTTTCTCTTCGCTCCTGCCTTTCTTTTTGCAGAAAACTCACTTGGCAGAGAGACTGATGCTGGACTGTGGGGTACTACGGCTGGTGAGTGGGCTCATCCTCACAGTGGTTCAGTGATCATGGACCCAAGAGAGGAAGACATTGGTGCCACTGCAGGCCTGCTGGGCAACCCCTCTGTCCATAGTTGCCAGCCTCCTAGGAATGTTCTCTGATATGGAGAGAAAACTGATATAATGTATACATTTTCCAGTGTGAAATGAAATGAATTAATTAGTGGTGCAGAAGACAGAAGGGCCTGGCGTGATGTGGTCCATGGGATTGTGAAGAGTCGAACTCAACTGTGCAACTGAACAACAACAACAGAAATAATGACTGAATGGAAGATGTCATGTTTGTAATTGTTCTCCTTTTTGATATTCCTGATACATTATGGCAGATGGCTCCTGAATGCTCTAAGAAGATTTTGGATAGTTTGGTTCTTCAAACATTTTTGAATACCTGGGATGGGAAAAGAAAGCATTTAATTATATGTATTTCAAAGTTTCAAACTCTTTTTAATCAAAAGGCCTTACTACCATCAGATTTTCCAGTAGACCAAAAAAAAATTGAAAACAGCAGGAATTACAATTTTGGCAGACATTGTTGAAAACAATATACCATTGACTAAAGTACAGCTAGAAACAAAACTAGGGTTCAATATGACATGGATGCAATCTTTACAATTATCACATGTTTGTAATCAAATAAAACTACCTGACATATTCCAATGCCCTTCATCTCGCTAAGCCTGCTTTAGATTTTTCTACAATTTGGTTTCCTATATTAGAGTATATGATACAGCAAGATGAAGTACCTGCGTTAAGGATTTAAACTTCTGGTAAACTAGTTTAGTTATCTTGTGTATCTTTGCTATTATAGTAATATATGGTATTGGTCGACATTTGTAATTAATGTATTTCGATATATATATCTGTATTGAATTTGAATATGTTTATTACCAAATCAATAAAATGTTATTTATACGTAATTGTTCTCCTTATTGCATTGTACTTCCATTGATTAGATCTAGTGTTTTTATTATTCTGGCCATCTTCAATACTTAGTTGTTGCCTTCATCTAAATGCTTTGATTTACCTTTGATTGGTTGTTGTTTCAAACAATTTCTGGTATGTAAGATCTCCTCATTGCTTTTGTTAATAGAATAAATTTTGTTAGTCATTAAAGTGCTAGTGGACTTTTATTTAATGATATAAGTCCTCATCTGTCTTGAATACTGTTCATTTTGTGTTGCTTACAGGACATTTGTGTCTACTCTGCTCCTTTGTATGCTTTTATAGGAACAAAAGTACTACCTATGAATTACTGTGTTGGAATAGCAGGTTCATCTGAGTGTCAATCATTCAGAGTCATTGTACTGGATGATCCTGAAAAGTACTGGTGCTGCAAAATATCTCTATAACATATAACCATTTATGTGTTATTAAACCACTTATAGGTATTTGGTGAGGCTATTTTGCAGTGTAAGGTCAATATTTACGACACACTACTTTTCATTCTTTTCAACAAGTGTAGGAACTTTGGCCTTATTCTCACAAAGAGCCGAAGTGTGGGCATCAGATTGCAGATGAAACCAACATGATGAAATGTTTATCTACTTAAAACAGAGGTGTCAAACTCCTTTGTTACGAGGGCCAGATCTGATATAAATGTCAATTTGTTGGGCCTGTTCAGGTGTACTATAAAATGTTACTTGAGGTACCAGATATATAAACTTTATAAAGATGATTTCAGATACTGAATGGCAATAGCAGGCATGATTGGTTTAGGTGTGATAGGCAAAGGGGAAGTAGGCATAGAAATATCAGTATTGGTAATGAGACAGGAAACCTAGGTCTCAGTTCCATCCAGGAGGATTCAGTCCAGGAGGATGCAGAGAATAAATGGACATGTCTAACATTAGAAAACACAACATTCAGTAGCTGACCTAAGTGTACCCATGCTTTTACAAATGAATTTCAAAGGGAGATTAGAAAGAGCGACTGCTGAATCCTCCTGGACTGAACTGAGACCTAGTTTTCCTGTCTCATTACTAATGTGTGCTATTATCATTTGCCATCTCAAATCACTCCACTCTCCAACATATAAGGACCAATCCACGTGTTCTAATTCATAACCAGGGTCTTTTTGAAAGAAAATAAATCCAGATATGAACAGAGAAATCCAATAATTTAAACCACAACTTTTCAGAATAAGCCAAAATAATTTCCTCAATGTACATTGTGTTTGTCAGAAAAATCCACCCACTCCCTCCCTCCAAAGAATTATGCTTGCACACAAAAGCTTATATACCTGGAATAAAACATTGTTGGTCTTGAAGCTGCTGTGTGTGTGTGTGAGAGAGAGAGGGGGGGGGGGGAGGGAGGGAGACGAGGCAGGAAGCAAAGAGTCACTAAGAGAGCTGGGAAAAAGCAAGCTAGGATGGGGCTGCAGGAGCAGCCCTGGGAAAGGAAACAGGAGAAGGAAGTTGTTTGGGGGGCTGGTTTTGAGCCCTGTACGGGCCAGATCTGGCCAACGGGCCACACGTTTTACACCCCTGATATAAAGTCATACGGATACAAAAATACCCTAGCATGTTATGTTAGAGGAAAGGCTGGGCTAGAACCCCATTTCGTGAAAACAATTTGTTTTGTGTAGGGATTTTTTCCCTCATGAAAGCATGTGAGCTCCTACCTACAGCCTGAAGTAGTACAATCTAGAAACAGGTTCACTAGGAGAACTTGGCCTTCACTTTCACCTTCACAAATAAATTCCCTGCTTGTTAGAGGAAATGGCTACCCTCCACATAAAGTCTCACCTCCAATAGTCTACCCATGTTGTAAGATCATCACATACAAAATCCCAACAAAATTCATTCATGCATTGATCTAAAAAACATAAAATGCATAAACTAAATATAAAATAATTTCAGACTGCTAATGAAGTGCTAAAGACAGAAAACAGAACACTTCAGATCCAAAGATAAGTGCAAAAGGAATGGAGGGAGTTGATACATGGTATAATGAGTCGTAGTGCACAGGACAATAACTTTTGTAGCACAATTATGTAGAAAAAGGGAACCTTGGAGGTAAAGTTTGCCACTGAAGGATGACAAAGCTGCACCTGCTGAAATGTATTCTTTTACACCAGGGGTGGCCAAACTTGCTTAATGTAAGAGCCACATAGAATAAACATCAGATGTTTGAGAGCCACAAGACATGAACAAATATTACATACACGTTTTTATTGAAAAATATGCAAATTTGCTTTTTATTAACATTAAATGAGACTGCCAAAAATAACAATAAAAGGAGTAAAAATAGATATTGATAATGATATTTATTTATCCAAAGATATTTGTAGGCTGGGGGGGGGGGTCTTTGAGAACACATTTAAAGTTAAAGTTGCTTTCTTTCTCTGCTCCCCCCTACCTCAAGCCTACCCAGGGAGGGGAACACTGGCTGGGGAAGGGAAGACCAATCAGGGAGGCATGCCTTCCCTTCGCTTCTCCAGCTCTTCTGCTGGGAGCCACAAGATATGTGCGAAAGAGCCACACGTGGCTCCCAAGCCGCAGTTTGGCCACCCCTGTTTTACACCCATATTAAAAGAACAGGAGACCAGTCTTTTGTACCATATGTGCAAGAGATGAAAGTGAGGTTGTGTGAGCAAATTAAAATTTACAAGAAGAAGAGATTGGATTTATACCCCACCATTCACTGCCCAAGGGAGTCTCAGAGCGGCTTACAATCTCCTTTCCCTTCCCCTCCCCACAACAGACACTCTGTGAGGTAGGTGGGGCTGAGAGAGCTCTGACAGAAACTGCTCTTTTTCAAGAACAGCTGTGCCAGAAATACAGGTTGCTTACCTGTAATTGGAGATCTTCGAGTGGTCATCTGTGCATTCACACCTCTGGGATAAAGTGCGCCTGCGCCAATCCCGATCGGTAATCTTCAAAGCCTAACGGATT
Organism: Lepidodactylus listeri; assembly: GCA_029233225.1. Classification (NCBI taxonomy): domain Eukaryota; kingdom Metazoa; phylum Chordata; class Lepidosauria; order Squamata; family Gekkonidae; genus Lepidodactylus; species Lepidodactylus listeri. The sequence goes on from JARCFY010000006.1 coordinate 56,158,459, forward strand.
TTTGCGCCAGCTCCCCGGTCACGTGCACGTCCTACTGCGCATGACCCGGGGAGAGGCACGAGGATCCCGCCAGTTCCTTCTGACCGCTGCTAACAGCCCCCAAGGAAAAAAGTGAGGGAGACCGAAAGCAGAGGGGAAGGAGGGCGGGTGGTGTGAATGCACAGATGACCACTTGAAGATCTCCAATTACAGGTAAGCAACCTGTATATCTTCTTCGTGGTCTCTGTGCATCACACCTCTGGGAGAATAGCGAGCAATGAACACACCACATACCTGGAGGTGGGTGCTGGAGGTCTCACATCTGAGCTGCTTGCAGGACTGCATGGCCCACCACAGTACGCTGATGGACGCGGACATCTAGGGTGTAGTGCTTCACAAACGTGTGAGGGGACGCCGACGTTGCAGCATTGCAGATGTCTCCCAGGGGAATGCCCTTAAGGAATGCTGTGGAAGTAGCCACGGCTCGAGTGGAGTGTGCCCGGAGGGACGCCGGCAGTGGCCTTTTGGCCAGAAGATAGGCGAGTTTTATCGTCTCAACTATCCACTTCGAGAGTCTTTGAGACGACAGTTTCTGTCCCTGCCTGGGCAAGGCATAAGAAATGAAGAGAGCTGGAGACTTGCGAAAGGATTTTGTCCGGTGCAAGTAGAAAGACAGGGCTCTCTTGACATCTAAAGTGTGTAGACTACGTTGCGTTGGGTCCTGGGGATCAGGAAAAAATACCGGCAAGGTGACATCCGCCCCTATATGGAAGTCTGAGACTATCTTAGGCAGGAAAGCGACATCTGGAGCCAAAGTGACGGCATTATGATGAAACGTGAGGTACGGTGGGTCGCAACGGAGCGCCGAGAGCTCACTCACGCGTTGAGTAGACGTGATGGCCACTAAAAACGCAACCTTCCATGACAAAAGTTGAAGACTGCATGAGGCCATAGGTTCGAAGGGTTTTCCCATCAGCTTAGTGAGAACCAGGGGCAAGTCCCATGCCGGGACTGGTGTCTGCACTGGGGGATAGAGGCGATTCATTCCCTTGAGGAATTGTTTCGTTGTTGGGTGGGAAAACACCGAATAGCCATCAATCTTAGGATGATTGACTGAGATGGCTGACAAGTAGACTCGGATAGATGAGTGACACAGTCCCCTGTCCTTACATGACAGGAGGAAACCAAAAACATCTTTAAGTCCGGCGGGGACTGAGGGCCGTCCCACAGACGCCAGGAAAGTTAAAAACTTAGTCCATTTTGACTCATATGAACGTCGAGTGGAGAGTTTGCGTGAGTTCAGTAGAACTTGAGCAATGCGTGATTCTAACCCTAAGTTTGGATCAGCCATACTGTCAATTTCAGCCTGGGCACATCGTGGTGCAGTACTCGGCCCCCGCGCATCCCGAGGAGGTCTGGGTCCATCGGGAGATGGAGATACGTCCCTCGTGAGAGGCTGAGGAGCGTGGGGAACCAGGGTTGTCTCGGCCACCATGGGGTAACTAGAATTGCCCACGGTCGCTCTGTCAACAGTTTGTGGACTACTCTCGGTATGAGAGGGATTGGGGGAAATAGGTACAACCATTTCCCTGTCCACCGGAAGAGGAGACCGTCTCCGAGAGAGGTCGGGTCCAATCCTGCTCTGGAACAGAATAGATGGCACTTCTTGTTCTCTCGAGAGGCGAATACATCCACGGATGGATGTCCCCAATGGTCGGAGATCGGAGTCAGGTAGAGGGGGTTCAGCTCCCACTCGTGTAGGGATGCTCCCCCTCTGCTTAGGAAGTCCACTTGGACGTTGAGTAGTCCTGGGAGATGAGTCGCCACCAGGTGAATATCTAGTGCCTGGCACTCGTTCCACAGCTCTATCGCTAACCGGCAAAGTCCACGGGAGACCGTCCCACCCTGGCGGTTGATGTAAAACATAGTGGTGGTGTTGTCTGTAAGGACAGTCACCGTTTTCCCCGTAAGGGATTGGCGGAAAGATCTCACTGTGTAGAGAACTGCCAGCAGCTCTAAGAAATTGATATGGTTGTGTGCCACAGAGGGGTGCCACCTGTCTCCCACACCTACACCGTCCAGGTGAGCTCCCCAGCCCCATAGGGATGCGTCCGTGGTGACGGTCGCTGAGGGGGGTGGAAGCCGGAAAGGTGCACCTGAGTGTAAATTCTGGGGCACAAGCCACCAATTCAGGGTCTCCAGGACCTGAGTAGATATCTGGAAAAGTTTGGAGAGGGAGTGGAAGTTGGGGCGGAAACGCCTCAAAAACCAAAGCTGCAGTGGTCTCATTCGCAATTTGGCGAAGGGAATTACTGCTGTTGTCGCGGCCATCAGGCCTAGCAGGCGAAGGATTTGTTTGGCTGTAGCCTCCTTGGTCTCTTGGATAGACTGGAGAAGGGAGACTATATCTGCTGCTCTGTTGGGGGGTAGGAATGCTCTGCATTGCAAGGAGTCCAGGATAGCTCCGATAAACTGAACCCGTCTGGAAGGGATAAGCATGGACTTTTTGAGGTTTATAGTCAGCCCTAGTGATTCTAGGGTACGAAGGGTAGTAGAGATGTGGTTCTGTAGTTCCGTCGTAGAGGGGGCGACTAGAAGCCAGTCGTCCAGGTAGGGGTAAAGGTGGAGACCTTGGAGTCTCAGATGTGCCGCTACTACTGCCATAAGCTTCGTGAAGACACGAGGAGCTGTAGAGAGGCCGAAGGGTAGGGCCTTGTACTGGAAGTGACGCGGACCGATCGCGAAGCGTAGGTACTGTCTGTGTGACGGGTGGATCGTCACATGAAAGTATGCGTCCTTTAAGTCCAGCGTCACCATCCACGCGTTGGCTTCTAGTAGCGGTAGGATGGTCTGTAGAGTGGTCATACGGAATTTCTTGTAGGTGATGAACGCATTGAGGTTCCGCAGATCCAATATGGGACGAAGTCCGCCATCCTTTTTTGGGACCGTGAAGTAGCGGGAGTAGAACCCCCGCTGAAGGTGATTTGGTGGTACTTGTTCTATGGCATCTTTTGAGAGGAGGGTTTCGACTTCCGACAATAGTTACGAAGTACGATTCTTGTGGAATCTGGAAAAATTCTATTCTGTAGCCTTCTGCTACGACCGACAGTGCCCATTTGTCTGTCGTGATACGTTGCCATGCTAGTAGGAAGGGGGATAGACGGGTGGGAAGATTGGAGCGAATGGGAGAGTCAAAGACTCTGCTTGTTCGGCTTTGGTGGTTTAGTCTTGGAAGCGGAAGCGGACGGGAATCGTGGCTTATGGCCATAAGGTTTCTGTTGATAAACAGTAGACGGCGGTCTCTGCCATTGGGGTTCAGTGGGAGATCTTCGCAGTTGCTGTTTGGGCCAAGATCTCTGCCATGTTTTCTGCTTCTGTTGTCTCGATTGTGAGACACCCAAGTTTCGAGATGTTTTGATGCTCTTATCTAAATCATGAAGGACTGTGTCCGTCGTGGAGCTGAACAGTCCTTCACCCTCGAAAGGGAGATCTTCCACTAAGGACTTAGTGTCTTGTGGAAGCGAAGTCGACCTCAGCCAGGCGTGGCGACGAAGGGCGACTGCTGAAGTGAGTGTCTTGGACGTGATGTCCACAGCATGCTTGGATGCGTTAAGCTGGTGCTTTGCTAGCACCATGCCTTCCCTTTGGATCTTCCTAGCAAGGCGTTGCTTATCCTCAGGAAGCTGGGCCAGAAGTGGTGTCATCTGTTCCCATAGGGAGTACTGGTACCTGCTCATGCAGGCTGTGTAGTTTGCCGTTTTTATGCCCAGTGCACCGGCTGAATAAAATCGTCTCCCGAAAGAATCTAGTTTCCGTCCCTCCTTGTCTAAGGGGGAGGAATGTCCGCTACGGCCCCTAGCCGAGGGGGTCACCACGACTGAGTTGGGCTTGGGGTGGATGAATAGGAATTCTGCCCCTGGCTCTTGGAGCCTATACATGTGGTCTAACCTCTTGTTGGAAATTGGGGTTGAGGAGGGGTGGCCCCAGGATTCTTTGGCAGTGCTCAAGAGCACCGAAATTAGTGGCAACGCTACCGCAGTGGATGTATCCATCTGTACGATGTCGAAGATGGCATCGGTAGCGGTAGGAGTTGGTTGGACCGTGGCAAGTGCCAAGGAATGTGCCATTCGTTTGATAAGTTCTCCATAGGATTTCACGTCCTCGGAGGGGGAGATTGGTAAATTTTCAGCCACATCAGGGGATGGTGACGGCTGGATGGGAGATTCGTCATCGGATGATTCGGGAGATTCGGGCATCGAATGGTCGGAATGTTCGGAGGGAGACATAGGGGTCGACGGGTCTGGCTGATAAGGAGGGAGGTCGACATCGGGTGAGGTGGGTATCGGCATCGTTAGTTTCGGTATCGGTTTCGGTTTCGGTATCGAAGTCGGAGTCGGAGCCGGGGGATCTCGGCATCGGGAGACTCTTGACGATGTCGATTGGCGATCCCACTCCCCTGGGTACCATTGTGGAGGTGGCGGGTAGGAGGAACCATACAGGTATCGCCATTGACGGACGTCCCACGGCACCGAAGATGGGGGGAGGCGCCAGTCTCGCTCGCCTCTCGGTGCCGGCATCAGGTCGGGCCCGGTCTCGGGACTGCTGTGAGGGATCTGCGTCAGCTCGATGTCGGGTTCCGAATCTGTGAGCTGGATGGGTCGCGGCATCGGGGAGGCGGGGCTGCCCCGGGGTCGCTCGCGCCCTGGAGGGTCAAGCTGCGGAGACCCGTGCTGGGTCATGTTGGACACGGGATGCGTCGACGAAGCACTCGAGGTTTTGTGCTTCAGCTTGCCCTTACCCTCTTTGCCCTCCTTACGCTTCTTAGCGGGAGTTCGTGGCAGTGAGAGGGGTCTTTTCGGTGCCGACTTCTCGGTACCGGAAGGGCTTCGCATCGGTGGCAACGTCGGGCCCGTCGGTACCGATGGGGATGTTGTCGAGGCGTCGGCTGCGGACATCTTCGGTGACAACGCTGCTTCCAAGAGAGCCCCTCTGAGTCGGGCCGCCCGGTTCTTACGAGTTTGTTTGGAGAACGCGGCGCAACTCGAACAGGAATCGACACGATGCGACTCGCCTAGGCACAGCAAGCAGAGGGAGTGCTTGTCTGGGGGAGCGATTTTACTCCCACAATTAAGGCAGCGTTTAAAGAAACCCCACCGCTGGGCCATAGGCCGGGCGGGGAGTAGGAAGAGGAGAATCCAAAAGTGAGTCCAGAAAAAACAGTCCGTAGGTCAGGAAAAACAAGAAAGTCAGTCCGAAAGGCCTTTCCAAGTTGGAAAAAGAAAGAACGAATGTTAGCTACCGACTGGAGCGGAGAGGGGGTCCTCACGACGCGGCGGTCAGAAGAGAACTGGCGAGATCCTTGTGCCTCTCCCCGGGTCATGTGCAGTGGGACGTGCACGTGACCGGGGAGCTGGCGCGAAAATCCGTTAGGCTTTGAAGATTACCGATCGGGATCGGCGCAGGCGCACTTAATCCCAGAGGTGTGATGCACAGAGACCACGAAGAAGATCTTTAGGTAAGAGATATGAAAGAACTCTGGGTTTAGGCCAAAATTTATGGCACCTTTAGGATTGAGATCGCCAGGGCATTTCAAGTATTACTTTCCATTTCCTAATAGCCATTGTTTACTGGTATATTTTGCTGTGCTGCAACTGCAGCTGCAGAATACTTAGACACATTCTTCTTCCCTCTGCTGCTCCCTGAGTTCCCTGAACACTGCTGAGGGTTAGGACCCCATCCTGAGCTATATGTAATGATGGGGGAGAGGCATCAGAAAAAGGAAATCAGCAGATATAGTCCTACCCCAGCCTTGTATAACATTTTGCCCCATTTGCCTTTATTATTCTGTCTGTGCCAAAGAAAGGAGAAATTATTTTGCCAATATTTTCCTTGTTGCAGTTCCTCATGTGGCATTCAATACTGAAGGGGATCCCTACTCACAACAGTGTGGGAAGAATCCTGGAAGGAAAGCAGGAAAAAAAATTCTACAATTAGTTCCATCCATTAAAGGACTGTATCCAGACTTGTGCCTATAAAAACACTTATATGCAAGTTAGCAGAGCTCGTTAGAAACTCAGGATCCATGTTTACATTCAGTTAGAAATGTTTTACTGTAACATCTGAATTTTCATGCCTCTCCATGGTATTCTGTGGGGTTCTGACCCCATGGTATTCTGTGGGGGTCATTCAGCCAATGGATCTTCTTCATAATATTTGAACAAGAAGAAAATGAAGGGCCACACCAGTTGGAGGAAAGAGACAAAGAAGAAACAATGGTGCAGTGGGAATTTTCTTCTCACTACACTATTGTTTTTTCTCCATAATATTCTACGCCATTCTCATATTGTTGTAAGAACACACTCAACTGAAGGGTGATTAAATGCACATTTCTCTTTGTTTTGTCATGTTTCACTTTCTTTTCTGTAAATAATGTTTGGGAAATATCCAATAATATTAATTTCAGAAAGTTGCTTAATTTGTTGCACCATGAAATTAAATAACAGGTTGTAGCCTCTGGTTATCATATTATCTGGTATAAGGTGTAGCTCTGCATATGGAGTGAATGTGTTTCAATCATTAATAATGCACTACTCCCATTTGTTTCAACACAACTTGCATAAGAGAATTTCCTTCTGTCTGGTATTTAATATGGGTGTTCAACCAAGTGAAAAAGGGAATTGCAAACTCTGTGTGTGTGTCAATAAATCTAAATTTCAACATGGCCAAATCCATGGATACTGCAATCCAGAAACTGGAGCCATGAAAAGTCAAGAGAAAACTTATTATGAACCTGAAAAACACCACAACTTTGCAGAAAAATCTGAAATCTGTCTGTCTGTCTGTCTGTCTGTCTGTCTATCTATCTATCTATCTATCTATCTATCTATCTATCTATCTATCTATCTATCTATCTATCTATCATCAGGTTTTAACCCTCCAAATAATAAAAGCAGAACCTGTAGCTTTAAGAAACAAAATGCTCTCTATTATTATTGCTAGGCAACTGTACAGTATTGACAGTATTTCACAGATACAACAGGTAAAGGTTTTGCAAGCATTGTGTTGGAGAGGAATGCAGAAAAAATATGGATTGTTAGTGTGTAATATTTGTATCCAAAGGAGTGCAAGTCATTGTTACACACACACAAACACACACACACAATCCCCAAGCTTTCTTTGTACGTTGCTGTTCCCACAACTGGAACCTTGTGTTGATGCATGCTGCAGACAGTTCTTGTGAGGCAAAGAGATTTTTGTAATACTCCATCACATTATTCTTTTTTTTTTCTGAATCAACAAAATGCTGGGAAGTGGTCTTACAGCAAAACTAACCATAAAAGCTGTGTAAATCATCTCAGGATGCTACATGTTGGAGAAGATGCTGTCAAATCGGTTTTGCTGGAATTACTGCAACTAATCAATGCATTAGAGGTGCTTTCTTTTTTTCTTTTTTTCTTTTTTTCTTTTTTTTATAACTTAATTTTTTTATTTTCAATTAATATCATATAACAACAATAAACAAAACATAATATTCAATTTAAATTCAACATTCAATATTTCCAACATCAAAACATCAACAATAGCTATATTCAATAAAACACAAAATCCGCATATTTCTTAGGTAGTTTGCCTTGTGGACATTTTTTACTCATATAATCAAAAAAGGGATACCACTTTTCCATAAAATCATTGTTTAGTTTGGGCGTCTCACTTATTACTATTTGAATAGCCAACTTATCCATGACAGCTAAATCCCATAATTTTGTGAACCACTGTTCTATTGTTGGGACATTTTTTGATTTCCATAGTTTTGCTATGAGTGTTTTAGCTGCCAGCAAAAACAAAGATACCATCTCCCCTCGCTGTTTAGTTATTTGAATATCAGGCCAAAAGTTCAAAAGAATAGATTCAGGTGTAAATGGTATAGATATCTCTAAAATATTTTCAGTCCATTTTAGGACTTTACGCCAAAATGCTTCTATATATGTACACGACCACCAACAATGCAAGAAAGTACCCGGATTACCACATGTTTTCCAGCACAAAATCGTTGGTATGGACATCAAATGTGCTATTCTTTGGGGGGTTAAGTACCATCTGGTATACAACTTATAATTTTGAAGTCTAATGTTTGTTGAAGCCGTTGAAAATAGTTTATTAGACCATATTGTTTCCCATTGTTCGTTATTCAAGTTAATACCACAGTCCTTGTGCCATGCCAGTTGCACTGTAGATATATTATTCCGCTGTTTATTATTTAACATTTGATAAATTAAAGAAATTAATCCTTTCATTGAATGTTTGGATTTAACATACAATTCAAATTTCGTTAGTGGTCTATTCAATAACGATACAATATTAGGGCTATATATCAAATGATGTAATTGTGTATATAATAGCCAAGGAATCTCAATATTGTATTTAGTTTCTAATTGCTGTTTAGATAACATCTGTTGTTTATTACATAGGTCACCCAAACACATAAAACCTTTTTGTCTCCATAATTTAAAATCATTTGAGTTCCTACATGGCATAAACCAAGGTTGGCCCAAAAAAACTGTTAATGGTGAAGTCGATGGACACAATATTGCACGATATTTGTCCCAAATTTCCAATGTATACATTAAAAAAGGATTTTGTATTACATTTCCTATATCTCTAGACTTAGGGTGGTTCCATATGATTTCACAAAGGCAGCCCTTTTTCAAATTGTTTTGCTCAATCAAAAGCCAATCCTTTTGACAAGATGGTTGTGCATAATATACAATATTCTTGAGTTGTACTGCTACAAAGTAAGATTCAAAAATCGGTAGTGCTAGGCCTCCTAATTTAATTGGTTTAGTCAAAATTGTATATTTAATCCTGGCTTTTTTATTGGACCATAAATTCTTCAATATTGTTTGTTGCCATAGTTTAAATTTACTCCCTGGGATTTTAATTGGCAAATTTTGAAATAAAAAAAGAAATTTCGGAAAAAGAAAAACTTTTATTGCTTCTACCTTTTCTAGTAACGTCAGGTTCAATTTCCCCCATTTTTCTAAAGTAGATTTTAATTCACTAAATAGAGGTCCATAGTTAACCTCAAATAGGTTTGTCAAGTTAAGTGGGAAAAGTATGCCAAGATATTTCCAGTTATCTGTTACCCATCTAAATGGGTATTTTTTCTTCAACATTAATTGTAGGGTTGGGGTACCAAAAATCGGGTATATCTCTGATTTAGAAATATTGATCTTGTATCCCGATATGCTGCTAAAATTGGCTATTTGAATCATAATATGTGGTAGTGATTGTTCTGGTTTTATTAAATAAAATGCTGCGTCATCTGCAAAAAGACTCACCTTATGTGATGAATTACCTATATCAAAACCTTTGATCAATTTATCTGTTCTAATGGCATGGGCTAAAGGTTCCAAAAAAATTGCAAAAAAAATGGGAGAGAGAGGACAACCCTGTCGGGTACCTCTTGTTAATTTTATAAATTCAGATCTATAATTGTTAGTAATAATTTGGGCTATAGGATTCCTATATAAAGCATTAAAAGAATTCAAAAATTTTTCCCCAACCTTCATCCTCTGTAGGACTGATCTCAAGTATGGTATTTCTACCCGATCGAACGCTTTCTCAGCGTCCAACGCTAATATAAGGGAATTAATTTTGTTGTTCCTACCATAGGTAATTACGTTCAGTGTTCTTCTAATATTGTCCATAATCGATCTATTAGGGATAAATCCCGATTGATCAGAATTAATATAATTTGCTATGATGTGATTTAATCGAGTGGCCAACAATGATGAGAAGATTTTTGAGTCATGGTTTAAAAGTGATATTGGCCTATATGAGGCCGGGTCTAATTTGTCTTTGCCTGGTTTATGTATAACTATTATTTTGGCTTCCGACCAGGTTTTGGGCATATTGCTTGATGTCATTACCTCATTACAAGTTCTCACTAAAAATGGTAATAAATTTCCTTGAAATTTACGATAAAATTCAGTAGGTATGCCGTCAGTGCCTACTGCTTTGTTAACTTTTGCTTTTTTCAAAATATCTGATATCTCTTTTGCTGAAATTGGTTGTTCCAAATATTCTATATGCTCCTTTGATAATGTTATATTATATTTAATAGAATCCAAATAACTATGAATAGCAGTCGCCTGGGGATTTTCTGAGGTATATAGTTTTTGAAAAAAATGTAAAAATGTAGAATTAATATCTTTTGACTTGGTATATGTTTCTCCATTCGAATTACGAATTTTGTGTATCAAGTTTGAAATATGTTTTTGGTTCACTCTTCGTTTAAGGAGAGCAAGTGATCTAGGCGTTTTAGTGATGAATTTTTGTTTCAAAAACAAAAGCTGTTTTTGAACTTTAGAGGTTTCTAGTAGTTCTAATTTTTTCCTTTCGCAATTGAGCTTTTTCAAGGTTTTTTTCCCCCCAAATTTGCTATGTTTGTCTTCTAAAATTTTTATCTGTGAATATAGTTCTGAAATAATTATTTGTCTCTCTTTTTTATAGGAGGAGGCCAAAGATATTAATTTGCCTCTGATTACCGCCTTAAAGGCATCCCAAACTGTCTCAGTTGGTACTCCACAATCACTATTAAATCTAAAGAATTCTTCAATTGTAGTGTTGATTTCTTCACAATATTGTTGTTTTTGAAGTAATAATTTATTAAGTGACCAATTGGGTCCTTTGCCATCAGTGTTTTGTTGTGTCATTAATATTGTTACCCAAGAATGATCAGAGATTGTTCTCGGGCCTATATCTGCTAATGTAATCTGGTTTAATAAAGTTTTTGATACTAACAAGTAGTCTATTCGTGTAAATATATTGTGTACTGGTGAATAATAGGTGTATTGCCTGTTTCCTGGGTTTACAAATCTCCAGGCGTCTGCCAATTGAAAGTGTTCCAAAATATTATGTAATTCATTAAATTGTTTTGATTTCTTCGGTTTTTTAGTAGTCTTATGTGTTTTATCTAAAGTTTGATCCATGATATAATTTAGGTCACAACCAAGTATAATTGGACCTTCTTGAAAGTTTGAAAGTAATTGTAGTGTTGTTCTAATGAACTCAAGTTGGTTTTGGTTTGGAGCATAGATTGAGGCTATTGTCAAGGGGGAACCATCCAATTCTCCCTTGACAAAAAGAAATCTTCCTCTTGGGTCTTGTTTAATTTCCTTGTGTTTAAAAGGAGTAGATTTTGAGACTAAAATAGCCACACCTCTTGCTTTAGAGGAACCCAATGCCTGAAAATTCTGATCGAACCAGTTGGTTTTTAAAATACGTTCTAGTGGTTTTCTGAGGTGAGTCTCCTGCAAACACAAAAAATTTGGTTTTTCTTTATACATCACATTCGAAATGCGTTTCACCTTGATGGGGTTGTTTAATCCACGGCAATTCCAAGTAATTGTTTTGTAATGATGAGTCATTTTATAGCTATTCTTAACTAAAAACTAATACTAATACTAACTATCTACTAACACTAATTAAACACACTAAACTTTATAAACAAAAAACAAACTTCTATTCGCCCTTTTTTAGGGCTTTAAACCAGTATTTCCCCCACTTATATTTGAAGGAGAAAGGAAAGTATTTACTCTCCCTTACTAGTTCCTCTACAACACCTACAGGGGGTCAATTTTACAACTGTACTTATAATTTTATTCCATTTCCCTTTCCCTACTCCTTTTAAGTTCAATAACTCAAAGCATTTAAAGTGATTATTGTTGTCTCACTTTTTTATCCCATTGTCTATTATATATTGTACCATTGACAATTCTTGTATCCATTTCTAACATTAATATTCTTATATACCATTTACTATCTTTTAATCTATAATAATACACTTAAAATTTACTATCTTATAATCTATAGTAGTGTACTTAAGAATTACTATCTTAATTTCCTATCAACTATATTTAACCATCAATTACTTCAATAATATTTAACTAAAAAATATATTTCCTCCTATTTCACTATAATATCTCTTATAGGAAACTCAAACTAATCTTAAAAATACAAACATTCTTTCTATAATAGTTCTTGTTTAAAACTCAATACCTCCTATATTTATTTATATAAATGATTGATATAAATTCTATGCCTTATATTGTTTTTTTGCTATATCTAATATCTAAATACTATGAATTAATAACCATAATAAATTGATTTAAATTATTAAATTATTTAACTCTCTAACTGCACTATTTTTAGTCTTAATATAAACATCTTTTATATTATTTCAACTTAAACAGTAACCTAAGCCAATGAATTAAACAGCTGTCTTCAGTCTTCTGCGTCTGTAGATAAACCCAAGATTTTGAGCAGTGCTTTTCCCGATTTCTGGTCTTTGACTTGATGTTGAAAACCGTCCTTGAAGACCAAGATATCAGAAATAGGGTTCCATCGAAACCGGACTTTTGCTTCAAATAGTGCAGTAGCATAGGGTTTTAAGTTCTTTCTTTTCTCTAGGGCTTCAGCCGAAAGGTCTAAAAGTACAAGGATTTTTTTTCCGTTATAAGTGAGGGATCCCTTGAGTCGAGCTTCTTTTAAAATCTTGTCTCGGCATCTAGGGTATAAAAACTGCGCCAAGACGTCTCGGGGCCTTTCCTTGCTTGCTCTTGAAAAGGGGCCTAAGCGGTACGCCCGCAAAATGGCGGGGGCGATTCCGTCTTCAAGCTCTAAGGATTGTGCCAGCCAAGTCGAAATAAAGGTAGCTAGCTCTGTATTTTTTTCTGCGCCCTCTTCCAGCCCTCTAAATTTCAAATTGTGTTGTCTCCATCGATTTTCGATCGCTACCATTCTATCTGTTAGTTGTGTTTCTTTAAAACGGAGTTTTTTTACCTCGTCTTGTAGCAGTTGAGTTTGCTCCGAGGTCGCCTCCGCGATCGTAGAAATGTCCTTTATTTCTGTTGTTAACTCGGTAAGTTGGGCGCGTATGGGTTGAATCGATTCAGCTACTGCCGTTGTGACCGACTGGTGTAGCCATTCCCGGATTTCTTTGAAATCGCGCCTTGTTAGGGGTGCGTTGTCGTCTTCTTCACTGGCCAGAGTCGCTGGGTTCGCGGAGCCTGTTGCTGTCGCCATCTTGGGGCTTTGTTGGTCGTCAAGGCCCGTTTTTCCCAAGGCTTTTCCCGGCGTGAAATATTGCTGAACTGTTGTGCCGTCTGCTTGCTTCGGTGGGGCTTTAAGTTTGGAGTTTTTGCCCATTGTTTTCGTGTGAGTTAGTTTTCTCGTAGGTCGTTTTTTTGGGCGGTTTTAGAAGTAGGGAGTGGGAGCTCTTCTATCCTGCGTCCGCCATGCACAAGCGACGCTCCGCCCCCCCTAGAGGTGCTTTCTTGTGTACGACATCTTGTGTACTACACAGGTACACACAGGCAAAAAATATACTTAGCCATCTTTGTACCCAATTAAGGCCTTCAAGGCAATGAAAAAAGATAATAATTTTTTTAAATACATAAATATAAAACCAATAATTAAAATTTTGGGCTGTGATTTTTGGAGGATTAAATTAGCAGCATCAAAGGTGTAACTCTTGAGAGGCCAGTAAGGCCTACATTACGGGAACCCTATTGGCAATAACTGTAAGAAAAAAGAAAAACAAGACTCTAAAGAAAATAACAGATAAAACAAAGGAGTTGGTACAATAACATAAAACCACTTGTAATTAGAACAAGCTTAAGGAGATGAAACAATTAAAGAATCAATTGGATCTATTAGAAACAGAAGAAATGCAGAAAAACAAAGACATTTTAAATTTGCATACAAACTGGGAAGATATCTAGGACATTGTCTAAGAAAAGAAAGGGCAAAAGGATAGCAGGAATTAGGAAAGCAAAGCAAATATTCTATTCAGAACAAAAAATGTTGGCACAAATACAAACGTTTAAAAAACTATCATAGATGAGGAAGCAATGAAAATGGAAAAATATTTACTTGAGATACAATTTAAAGGGTTCACATCCAAGCACAGAAAAATAACAGTACAAGAAAACCATTTAAAGGGTTCACATCCAAGCACAGAAAAATAACAGTATAAGAAATCAATCATGCTACAAAAAAACCTCAAAAAAGATAAAGCTCCTGGACTTGATGGTTTGACCACAACATATTACAAATGCTTTGAAGACATATTAACATATTAACAGTACCTCTCCAAAAAGCAATGAATGAAATACAGGAGGGAAAGCAAATACCACCATCTGGTGAGAAGCAAATATAATTATAATACAGAAAGAAGGGAATGATCTATTATTATTCTTTGCCCTCCTTACGCTTCTTAGCGGGAGTTCGTGGCAGTGAGAGGGGTCTTTTCGGTGCCGACTTCTCGGTACCGGAAGGGCTTCGCATCGGTGGCGACGTCAGGCCCGTCGGTACCGATGGGGATGTTGTCGAGGCGTCGGCTGCGGACATCTTCGGTGACAACGCTGCCTCCAAGAGAGCCACTCTGAGTTGGGCCGCCCGGTTCTTACGAGTTTGTTTGGAGAACGCGGCGCAACTCGAACAGGAGTCGACACGATGCGACTCGCCTAGGCACAGCAAGCAGAGGGAGTGCTTGTCTGGGGGGGGGGATTTTACTCCCACACTTAAGGCAGCGTTTAAAGAAACCCCACCGCTGGGCCATAGGCCGGGCGGGGAGTAGAAGGAGGAGAATCCAAAAGAGAGTCCAGGAAAACAGTCCGTAGGTCAAGTAAAGCCAAGAAAATCAGTCCGAAAGGCCTTTCCAATTGGAAAAAGAAGAAACGAAAGTTAACTACCGACCGGAGCGGAGAGGGGGTCCTCACGATGCGGCGGTCAGAAGAGAACTGGCGGGATCCTCGTGCCTCTCCCCGGGTCATGCGCAGTAGGACGTGCACGTGACCGGGGAGCTGGCGCGAAAATCCGTTAGGCTTTGAAGATTACCGATCGGGATCGGCGCAGGCGCACTTTATCCCAGAGGTGTGATGCACAGAGACCACGAAGAAGATCTATGGCTTGCCAAACATCACCTAGCAGGTACAAGTGGAGGACTGGGGAAACAAACCCGCGCACGTAACCACTACACCAAGCAGG
Source organism: Lepidodactylus listeri (assembly GCA_029233225.1). Classification (NCBI taxonomy): domain Eukaryota; kingdom Metazoa; phylum Chordata; class Lepidosauria; order Squamata; family Gekkonidae; genus Lepidodactylus; species Lepidodactylus listeri. The sequence continues at coordinate 56,173,489 of JARCFY010000006.1, forward strand.
TACCACAGATCATTTTCATCCTCAAAAAGTTTGTCTTCTGGTGCTCTGTTGCAAAAAGTAATTAACATTTAGCCATATAAGAAAAGAATTGCTACAATGCACAATTAATTGGCTCTCTTCCTTTGTAGGTGATACATGAACAGAGACTGTAATATTCTGTTCCTCCTTACCTCAACCTATTATTATCATCAAGGTCTGTTCAAACCCACCTAGTTGTTTCCTAATTCTTTAAGTAAGTAGGCCATTGTCACAACCCCTTTCAGGGCTTTCTTTTATTTTACATCACTTTACCAATAGCAAGTGAACTACCTCATCACCCACACCCTCCTTTTATTTTACTATACCAGGCCACTATTGGCTTCAGATGTGCTAAGCAAAGTGGATTTCTCTTATTTAGTATGTCGTCTTTTACGCACCCAGGATTCCTTAACAGGATGTGCAGAAAATATTGATTTTTATTTAAGAACTTATCAAACATTAACACTTTCATAATCAAAATCACTTCAGCATGGATATCTGGTAACTGCCATTTCTCTGGAATGCCACATGAGTCAGTCTTCAAAGGGTAGTAGCATATAAACAAACATGAACTTACATCTGTTACTTCCTGCCACACAGGGCTATTTTTGGGCAGGAACGCACAGGAATGGAGTTCCGGCTGGCTTCTGAGTTGGCCACGCCTACAGCCTCCCCCCCCCTCGGGCTCCCCAGGTGCCTCACATGCCGCGGGGCGCCTGGGGAAGCCAAGCTGATCCAGGGAGGGAAGGCAGTTTAAACTGCCTCCCCTCCTCAGGTGCCCTGCAGCTGCGGGGTGCCTGGGGAAGCCGATCCAGAAACTGCCTTCCTTCCCTCGGGTTCACCATGCGCCCTGCAAACCGCGGGGCACCTGGGGAAACCGATCCTGGGAGAGAGCTATGCTGCCAGGAGTGTGGCCTAATATGCTAATGAGTTTCTGCTGTTGGGTGTGGCTTATTATGCTAATGAGTTCCTGCTGGGCTTGTTCTACAAAAAAAGCTCTGCTGCCACATATACATCAAGTCCCCTCTCTGGATCCTAAAGAGTGTGGAGTGGGTTGTATGGATTGAGGATAATGCAGGAATCACATATAACAAAATACATAAGTTTATTTAATTGGTAAACTTGACCTTTTTATAAAACTTTCCCACTCTAATGGATAGCTGACACAGGGCTTTTCTATAAGGGTTTTTTGGTTGGCTCTGGCCTGTACTGCTTCAGTTTATCCATTTTTGTGCCTTTAATTTTCACTTCATTTTCTCCTCCCCTTTTTTTCCCTGGCTCCTTTGAGACCACTTTTGTAGGAATTCTGTAGTTATCTTAAGGCACTGGCAAACCATGTCTATAGATAGCTAAGACACCTATAGAATGTTTGGCATACCAACATCTGAAGGTCACAGAGAATTCCTCTCTCATCTCTCTCTGAGCATAATAGAAATGTAACCATTAGATTAAGCCAGCTCAGCTTTCTCACAGTAGAAACACTTTTCCCCGGGAGCTGTATCTTGTAGCAACATTGTTTATGTATCATGTACTGCATGCATGTTCTCTTGCTGACTGAACAAATAACTAACTACTGATGTAGCAAATATAGCCAATAAAAGCAGGGGCCTCACAGCCCTAACTTTATGCCTCAATCATACCTCTGACTCCGTGTGTCTGTTTTCATCACTCTCTCTCTTTGGAGAGGTGATCCCTATCATCACCTTGCTGGGTAAGGTGATCTCATCATTATCACCAGTGATCGCTCACCGCTTCACACTTTTACCTCAATGTATTTCTGGAAGCTGATTTTGAGTTGAGTTTTTTCATGCATAAAGTTTCTATCGGTTTTCTTTGTCCCACTTTCCAGTGATTTGACTGTTGTCATCATTAAGCCACCCCTCTTCCCTCCCAGTGAGCTTTCATTTTAAAAAAGTAAATGTCTAGTCCTTTCCCTTGCAGAGATATAAGGAGAGGGAAAAGGCTGAAGATTTACTTTTTTTTTTTTTTTTAAAGAAAGCTGAGAAATCAGAAAACCTGCGTAAACTATCACTGCAGCATTACATTAGGACCCATTTTTTAGGGCTTTGATGCCACAGCTAATGACACCAATGACAACAGCACCCTCTCTTGAAAATCCTAAGTATTTAAACCACATGCGGAAGAAAATAAACTGATTCCACAACTGTAAAAATGCATAGGGGGGCAGATGTGCTGAAGAACTAGGGTTGCTAGGCCCTTACTGTATTCTGGGGGGGGGGGCCTCCTGTCTTTTTCCTGGAGCCTTCCTCTGCGCATGTGCCATGGTGATGTCACCCAGAGGTGACATCATCACACAGGGCACATTGTGGGGGGATTATTAATTATTAATTACTAATTATTAATTTCTAATATTTAGTTTAGATAATTCCATTGTTATTGAAAGTCTATATCTTTCAAACTGCAAATTACAGACTAGGTACTGCATTGCCACGTCCATAGTCAGTGGAACCTGAATTCCTTTTGTAAGAGTGAAATGGAAATATCTAGCACCTTGGTGGATTAGAACAGAAATGGAACTTGGCTTACCATGAGGTTTCAAATTGTTTAATTGAATTGAGAGAGACTATTTATTTATTTATTTGTTACTTTATTTGTATTTATAAACATTGCCAAGGGGTTTTTTCTGCTCAAAGCCGCTCTAAGACTCCAAGTGAAGGGCGAGGTATAAATCCAATCTCTTCTTCTTCTTCTTCTTCTCAAGTACAAAGCATTACAGGTGAAATCATTACAGGTGTTTTTTTCAAAGAAATAAGATGAAGGAATACTTCTACTATTGCTTATTGTTCAATATGCTTTGTGGAGAAATTTGAGTCCACAATGTCAGGCTATAATGTAAAATAGGAAAAGACAAGGGAGAGATAAGATACATATGGTGGTTTAACAAGGAATAGTAGGAATACCAAGAGGAAAGACTAAGTTTAGAGAACCCAAAAAAGGATATAGAAAACACTGAGATTTCTGGAAGTATATGATGGAGACTGGGGGAGAGTACTGGGATAATGACTTTAAGCTTCATTTAACATGTGTAATACATATGGATGGATGGATTCCATAAGACCACTTATCAAATATCATATCTTTGTAGATCATTATTTAGTTTTGTGATGCTTCTCAAAGCGCTCCCAAAGAGCTCTTCTTATGCTTCCTGGTATTTTTTGATGTTTATCCCGTAAGGCTTCCACTGCAGTTTTTGTCTGTTAGGAGGGGAAAAATACATACATTTAGAATAAAGTTGTATTCCTCAGTTATCTAACATGAAGCTAGACCTATAAGGTTATTCGAAACAAAGGATATTGGGACTTTATTTTCATTATTTTATTTACGTTATTTATAGTCCACCTTTCTCACAGGGACTCAAGGAGGATTACACATAGTGAGTCAGTCAACCACTGCAACAGGACCTCTACTGTTTTGCCATAAAATGCATGGTACTCTGTGCATCTTGTGAATATGCAGTGATCAGTACAGCTTTGGTGTAGTGGTTAGGAACGTGGCCTCTAATCTGGGAGAACCAGGTTTGATTCCCCATACCTCCAGACGCAGCTGCTGGTGTGACCTTGGGTCAGTCACAAGTTCTCTCAGAGCTGTTCTCTCAAGAGCAATTCTGGAAAGAGCTCTCTCAGCCCCACCTGCCTCACAGGGTGTCTGTTGTGGGGAGGGGAAGGGAAAGGAGACTGTAAACCTCTCTGAGACTCCAAGCAAAGGGTGGGGTATAAATCCAATCTCTTCTTCTTCTCTTCTTCTTCTGAGGTCACCATCTCGGTTACTGTACCAGCTCTGCCTTCCAATTAAGTACTCATTCAGAAGACCACCGGTGTAAACTACGGGGGGGCTCGAGCCACCCCCGAAATTTCCCGGGGGGGGGGACTGAGCCCCCCCCGGGAAAACGTCGCGCTTGCTGCCGGTGCCTTGCTGCCGCGCCTCCCGGGTCCTTCCGAGGCTCGCCAGCTGGTGCCTCTCCCCCCCCACACCGGCCTGGCCATTCCTCCCTCCTTATCTCTCCCTCTTCCTTTTTTAGGGGTGAGGGAGGGAGTGGCCAGGGCGGAGGGGGAAGGAAAGGCACCAGCAGCACCAGCTGGTGAGCCTCGAAAGGGCCGGGGAGGCGCGGCGGCTGGCGGTAGGTTTTCCGGGGGGGAGGAAACATCGCCCCAGCGAGCGAGCGCGCTTTGTGCGCGTGCTAAAGAGCCCCCGCCCCCCCGGACTTCAGAAAAGTCTACGCCCCTGCAGAAGACCCCAAGGATACCTGTCCAGAGGGCTTTATGAGGCCCCAGCCTCAGAGCCTGCTCAACAGTCTGAGCAAACTGTCTGTGTGGTATAGAGTACATTGGCTTTTGGAAACTCGCTCGCCAGCCCATCTTGACTATGTTACTTGCCCTTGTCCCTCTGATCTTTGATTTCTGTTTATGTTTTAGCAGCCATGCTGTTTGCCCCTAGTTCCAGTGAATGACAGCTGGCTCTGCCTATACCCTGAAACATGACTGCATAGTTAAGTATCCAAGTGACCGTGACATCCTCATTCTTAAAGTTTTTCTAAGCTCTGTACTGGGAGCAACTGACCGAGAATTTGATGGTAGCACTTAGCACTGAAAGACTTACTTTTTCAACCAGTTCTTCAGCAGTTATATTTGGATCATAAGGAATGGGTTCTCCAATATGTGTCCATAGTTTGACTAGAATTGGTCCAAATGTTGGAAATATTAGGTACCGTGTTCGTTCATAAAGCCATCTCATTGGCCCTGTATATGAAATTAAAATGAGATTGGGCCAATATTTAAATATTGAAGGTAGATTCATTTTAAAATTAGTTGAGTCTTTGAACTGAAATGTTTGCAAGAAGCCAACATAGGTATCAGGCATCTGGTAGATTTCATCTATTGTCACCAATTGAATAATACAAATTCATATGGCGATAAGAAAAGCAAGTCTATGAAAACTCACGAACATCTTGAATAGGCTGCTTCACCACACATAGATCTTGGCTATAGTCTAAAGCTCCACCATGTACATGGCGCTCTGTGCACAGAAAGAGTTTCCAGCACATAAACACAGAGGATTTCCTTGGAAGGTTGAATCCTGATAGAGCTGCTGCTGGTTGGGAAGGCTGAAATTTTGGAGAGAGGTTTGCTAATCACCTTGGATTGTGGGGATCTATCATTACCAGACAGGGTTGGAAGCTTGGGACTCTCTTGCTGGAAAAGCAAATAAACCAGGTGGCAAAACTATGTTTTTTTAACATCATGTGGCAGGGAAATTGTCCCCTTTCTTTGATTATGCTGGCCTAGCAATGCTAACCCATTTTGTAGTAACCTTAAGACTAGACTATTTTAACATGCTACATGAGGGGTTGTCCTTGAAGACAACACTGAAGCAATAGCTGGTGCAGAATGCAGCAGCTGGGATGAGTTCGCTTCCATGCTGAATTGAAGTTGCTGGTGTTAAGGTTTAAAAACACTAATGACCTGAGAGTCTCATATTTGTGGGATTGCTTCCATCCATGTGTCCATATAAAGCACCTCTGAACATCAGAGTAGACATTATTAGCAGTCATTCTGTTGGCCTGACTGCTCTGGTTTACATTTAGCAATCGGCACTATAACAGGTTCTTGCCAACTATACCAAGGTCCCACCTCCCTGGTAGTTCTCAGTAAATAGGCGTGAAGCAAAGCGGTTTCTATAAATGATGTTTACTATAAAATATTAGGCAGGCATACAAGGAATAATAATAAAAACCACATACATACAAGGTCTAGGGGAAATCAGATATAAAATAGCACGTTTGCATGAGCAGGAGTATTGTTGAGGGGGAGTCACGTTACCTGGGTTGGTAGAGGTTGAGTCTCTTCCACAAGAAGAGTGGAGGAGGGGTGATTGGAAAATCTTGGGAGCGAGATCTGAACCTGCAGACACATGCTCCAGTCCTGGCTGCGCAAACCAGGGATTAAAGATGGAGGCTAGGGACTGGGTAGAGAAAGCTGGACATAAGAGGTTGGTCAAGGAGACAGAGGTCGATGAGGGTAAGAAAAGGCTATCTATCTATTTCTGCTGTGTAAGATCTTTTATCAGGTGGCATTTGGGTGGGTTGCGCTGACCACATCCCATTGTCACACCCACTAGGTTGTCCGTCCTTTCTAGTCTTTCTATTGGTCAGTGTCATAGCTAGGAGGGGACAGGAAGGAGTGGGCAATATTGCAGCACTAAAATGCTAATCAGGAGCTAACACCTGGGCCAACTGGTCAGTCTTCTTGGTGCCAATCTCTGGTCTCGTGATGGCTTTGGCCAGGTCACTTGATGTCCGACGATTAGTTGCCAAGCAACCTAATCTCTTTACTGGAATTGTTGGGGGCAGGTGTGAAAGAGGGCCCGTGTAGGGAGAAAAGGACTCTTTGAAATGGAGTCTTGGTCTCCAGAATGGTGGTTCTCATGTGAAGTAGATGTAAGAGCTCTTTGAAATGTATTTCGAGTTCTTCATGAGAGTGTTCTTTGTGATGTATTCTCATGCTCTTCATGAGAGAGATTTCTTTGAAATGTAGGTCGATTTCTCATGTAAGTGTGAGCTCTGAAGGAAGTCTCCCGCTGTGGGCTGGAGCCTCTCATGGCTGTAGAGAGTGCTTTCGCCTTGGGCAGAGAACCAACCCCAAAGGTCAAACTTATATTATCATACTTTCATAAGAGTGCATAGAATGCTCTGCTGGCTTACACCCCAGTTCAGGTCAGTTAGAACTGTCACTGGTAGGGCTCACTTTCTTTGCATCTGTATCTGTGCTGTGGAACCTGCTTCTGGAGGATGTGAGCCTTAGAGGTGTGGATTCTGGAATTCCAGAGCCAAAAATATACCGTATTTTTCGCTCCATAAGATGCACTTTTCCTCCCCCAAAAAGTGGGGGGGGGGGGGAAGTGTGTGCGTCTTATGGAGCGAATATGGAGCTTTTCTTACCTGTAACAGGGCTCTTTCTTCAGCAGGAACGCAGGGGAACGCCATTCAGGCTGGCATCCCAGCCTTCCCCGCCCCTCCCTGTTAGGCCTGAGCTGTTAAGACTTAAAAGGGAAACGGCAGGAAAAACCCCACCAGGCTAAGTACTCTTTCCCTTTAAGTGCTTTTCCCCTTTAAGATAGCCAGCAGCAGAAAGCCCCGCCCACAGATTAAGCTCCGTGGCTACTTTGCACAGAAAGGCCTGGCTTTGCATGGCATGCCGATGTCTCTCTTCTTTCCTTTCTCTATCTTTCTTCCTTCCTTCCTTTCCTTTTTTCTGTCTGTCTGTCTGTCTATCTTTCTGTCTCTCTCTCTCTGTCCCCACCTTTCTTTCTTCCTTTCTCTTTCTCTCTCTCTCTCCTCCTCCCTTCCTTTATCTCTCTCTCTCTCTCTTTCTTTCTTTCTGTTTCATTTTTTCCTGTTTTCCTCCTCTAAAAACAAGGTGCGTCTTATGATCAGGTGCGTCTTATGGAGCGAAAAATACGGTACATAAAAATCACTATTTCAGGTCATCACCATGATTTTTCAGAACAGTTACACAAATCCAGGATTCTTAGGCATTATTATACCCCCCCCCCCATCTCTCTCTCTCTCTCTCTCTCTCTCTCTGTGTTTTTGTGTCTATGTACTTACCATTAGCAACAGCAGGTGACTTATTTTTCTTTGATACTACAGATTTCCCTGGCCATGGCATTTCCTCCTTCTAATTAGATTCAATTGTGTGTGTGTCGCCTGGCATAGGGAAGTGGTTCCCAGTTAACCCAAATCTCACCCTCACCTGCTAGGCTCAAGGCCTGGCAGAGTTCTGAGTCTGGCCAGCTCCTTCTCCTTCTCTCTCTGTATTTTGGGGACAGGGCCATTTCCCCTCCTGGTCCATAGCTCTGCAAGTAGGATTGCTGGGGGCACCTTGTTCAGGGGCCTGTAAAATTGGACTTGACTCAATTTGCTTGGGATTTGGGGGTCTTCAGTGGACAGGCAGCATTAGCTCCCCTGCAATTGTTGTGTCTTTTGGTTGGAAAAACAATCACTCCAGGTCCCCCTCTAAAAAGCCCCCCCCCCCAAATAGGTAATAATAGAACCTAAATAATTTTAGAATCCCAGAAAAACCCAGACATGAATCTCAGAATGGTATTGGGGGTCCTGAATACAATTGAGCACCAATATTTATGCCCTTCCCAAAATCTAAATCCCCAAGGTTCAGGTTTAATTTTTTTTGGGATAATATCATTCTCTGGGATTTTACAAAGTGTAAGAATAACTCAGGTACCTGGATGGAAAGCAAACACAATGCCTATACAGATAAACTAGATTTTAACGCCATTAACAGCCTGATCTTAACAATGTTTTCTTGTGGAAGAAGTACCACTGAGTTTGTTTCGAAGTTCTTTTACAAGCTTATCTGCAAGTACGTGTGCATGGAGTGCAGCCCAAATAACACATTATTAAGAATACATGACATACAACTTACATATGTTTCCATACGTCCTATATCCTTCCCTGATATTTTGTGTAAACATAGGTATGATTGGCTTAAAAAGATAAAAAAATGAAATTAGGAAGACATGCTTTACTTCAGTCTGTGTAGATCAGTGAAAAGTGGTGCTGGCATGTTTGAAAGGAAGACCATACTGAGAAACACTCTAGACCTTGTCAACAAGTTGATTATTTGCTGAACTACTTTGAGAAGAAGGTAGTGAGAAGGGTGGTTAGGGATGGTAGAGAAGGGGCCAAGGCCCATTGCTGCAGATGCAACATAGAATCATCTCCTTTGCTTTTGGCTTTGGCAGCTAAGGGTCAGATGAAGTACAGATTTTTCTCAGAGGCTGCCTGTTGCTGACTGCTGCCCCTGAAGAATCACTGGACATTTTATAATATTGAAATTCCAACATCAGCATTATTTTGAAACTTGTATTATTTCTGAGAATGCAATATAACTTAAATGTGATATTCTTAGCCATTTCAGCTTGAGATAAAGACACCTAGAAAAAAAGGTATACTGTTGGATATTCCTAGCCCATTACAGTGACAAACATCTGGGATACTGGGTTGTGCTGGCAATATCGGATACCACTTTGTCCCCTCAATAGATTTTGGAGTCTGATATTACCATGCCTGATGATATCAGAATTGGGAATCCTGTTGGAAGGGTGGTTAGAGAAGAGAGAGTGCCTTGCAGCTGATCAGTGGCACACACCCCACTTAAATTTTAAAGGGCCACTATTTCCAATGGAAAGACCTGGGTCCGGAGTCCAAGTCCAATCCCATGGAATGTCATGGCCCTTTCAAATTTAAAGGGGGAGGGTGCCTTGCTGATCAGCTGTGAAGCATTGACATAATAGCCATTCAAACATTTAAAGAGCCACTGTTTTCTATGGGGTCAGCCATGTCTACCACCCAGAAAAGGCCCATAACTATCCTTTCTATAAGACTGAATGAGCCTGTCCCACATCCCCGATCTTTTAATGGCCTGGGGCTGTGCTACATCCTGGCTGTGGCTCATTCAACCTCCAGGCCCTCCAAGTCTCATTCCAATCTCATTGTTGGTGGCTTTGGAGCTGTGTTCCAACCCCAGCACAACTACCAGCATTGGTGGTGGCTGACCCCACCCAACAGCCAGGGAATTGGGGGCAAGTCACAGCTCTCCATGTCACAAACTGTGAATGTAGCTCAGCATAGATTCCTACATTTGTAATTCAAATTACAGAACTACTACCCTACTGGACTGAGACAACAGGCAGATGTGTTCTGTGACATGGTGGCCAGATAAGGAGGCATGTATTTAAGTTGCCACCTTTCTCTGAAAATACCAGTATGAGAAGAGTAGTACTATATCTTCCCAACTGACTGGACATATAGCATAGTTGGAGTGTGGGGGAAATATGCCAGATCACATAACCAGATATTATATATTTTGTATTTTGTCACATTGTTATGTGCATCTTGAAATGGTGGCAATACATGGTAACATTTTCTCAATTTATTAAGGGATACATATTTTGGAATTGAAGACGCTTCATTGAAATGTCTTTTTAAAGCCTTCTCTGTATATTTATGTTTGGTATGGATGCTAGTATAGTGTAAAATGTAATTACTAACTAGTATGTATTAGATTATAATGATTAAATATAGGTATGAATCAGATTGCGTTTTATCAGGTAAACTGGACCAAACCTATTCCTAATAGTTGAAATAGACTCCATGCAGTAGGATATGTCATGATAGCTGGCAAATGTATGCTAAAAGAAGAGACAAGGTGACAGTCATGGAGAAATCACTCACCACTTTTGCATCTATGGCTACTTGAGCAAACCCTTTACGCTTCCCCCAGACAAGTCTGTAAGTGTTATCTCCATAGTTTTGCTCTCGAAGTCCACCAGGTGCAACACCCACCAGATACCCTTTCTTTAGGATTTCAACACACTCTTCTCTTGTCAAACAGAGTTTCCAGATCTTTCTGTTCATTTCTATACCTGAAAAAAATAGGACCAAGCAAAACATGGGAAATGATTATTACACTTTTTCCCTTTAAAAGAGAGATTAATGAGCATGTAGAAATGTAGCATAAAAATGTGCAAACCTGTATTTTCTCTGTAATATTAATGCATGGGTGAGGTATTTGCAGGAAAGAGATCACCTGTGCAAGTGAACATTATGTCATTTTCCTTCCTATTAGGTTTCTTCTTCCCTGACTGGTTTTTCTTCATTGACTAATTTAGTGTTCTTGGCCGGGGGGGGGGGGGGAATAACTGCTATTAAGGAAGAATTATCTTGGGGAGGAGGTTATGGCAAGGAGGTTTAAAAAACCACTTCCTATTTTCCATTTAGCCCCTTCAAATGTCCTCACCTTTCAATTACATTATGTATAGGGATGTAGGTTTTTTTTTCTTTTTGGGTTTCTTTTTTAAAAATAACTTTTGCTTCATTTGTTGCAAAAATTTCTGTATATATAAATATAGGTTTACCTTGCTTGAAAGCCAGTCGAATCTGACTCTAGGGTTTGGTGCTCATCTCCGTTTCCAAGCCAAAGAGCCAGTGCTGTCCAAAGATGTTTCCGTGGTCATGTGGCAGAGGTGCACGGAACGCTGTTACCTTACCACATGGTACCTATTTATCTACTTGCAAATTCTTGCTTTCAAACTGCTAGGAGCTGGGGCCAGAGATGAGAGCTCACTCCATCATTCAGCACTGGGGTAGGAAGCAAATATGCACAGAAGCAATGTAGGTGTAACAGCCACTTGTGTGGGAGAAAGATGTTGCCTGTATTTGATAGCTTCTGTGGTTTCAGTCATTATTGATCTTTTTAGATTGATAGCATATTTTATGTTTTATTCAGTGAGCTTCCTTAACACAAATAGATTAACTGCATTTTCTCCTTTCAGGAGGAAGCCAGGCATATTGTAGTGCCATCCGATAAGCCCTAGGATTCAATGGTTAATTATTTTCTCCTGTATTTATCATTTTTATGGGGGGAGGAAATGCCCACCTTCTTGTGTCTGCTCTGAAAGGGAGAATTTTAATTGCATCTAAAATCATGACACTTCTTCTATCTGTCCTGCTTGCTGTTTGGTAGAGTGGATCCTTTTCATGAGAGGTATAAAATATGATTATCCTTTCTGGAAATGGTCTTGTAAGCCCCATTTTGCCCTGTGTGGGAGTGACAAAGCTACTCAACCATGCTGGATCTCCAGCCTGTTCAGGTTTCCCTTTCCTGCTCCCAGTTTCCATACTCTCTCTGGCTAAACTTTCACTGCCACCAGAAATTATGAACTAAGAGAAATTACCAAGTGAGTAGTCTGAACACAGGCCCGCTCCACCATTAGATGCTCAGCTCCACTTTTGCACATCTCCCACTGTACTTGTCTTAGGTCAAATCTACATCTGACTTTCCCGCTGGAATCATTCTAGTTTCAAACCCCCCTCCCCCCATCTATACCTGTTTCTAGTTTCAAACCATACTTGTTCTCGTTTAAAAATTACTGTTTACATTCATTAATTGCCCTCCTGTGGTCAAGCTAGCATTATATTACTTTAAACAGATCCTGTTGCTTAGTGCTCTTCAGACCCAGAGAGTGAAATTTGAAACCAGCTTGAAATGAGCATAGGAAAAGACAGCAGTCAAACTACTTCAGAGGGGAGGTGTAAATTGGGCCTTAGCTGCTTCAGGGACTAGGGGTGTGTAAAAAAATAAATAAATCATGGGTTTTTTTTCTGGCTCAGTTATAGCCTATGGGGACCATAGTCAATGGGCCCCATAGGCTCTAATGGAAAATCAATCTGGGGGTATCTAGAAAGCTTTTTTTTTTTTAAAGTAGAGGCACCAAAGTTTTCAAGTTTCAAAAAGACTGGATCAGGGGGTCCAATTCTATGGGCCCCAGAAGGAGGTGCCCCCATCCTCCATCGTTTCCAGTGTAGGGGAAAATGTCTTGTGAGCAGAAGCTCACAACACCTGAGCTGCCTGTTAATATTTTGTGTGCCAGCACCCCTAGCGCAGCTTAGAGGGAACTGTGCTTGGGACCTTTGGAAGTTCTTCCTAAAGCCCCCATTCTCAATCTGTGCATCATCAAAACAAGCAATGTACTTTCAGCAGACTGAGATCAGGTAAACTCCTCTCTGTTAATTCCATTTCTCTTAAAAACTCTCCTCCACCCTTCTTTAAATCCCTCTCTCCCACTTCTCTATTCATGGCTATTCCCTTGTGCAGAATTTTCATTCAGCCAGAGGCTTGACTCATTCATTTGCTCTCCCAGCTCTTTATTTTCTCTTCTAACACTTCACCTTTCCCCTAACACACAACTTTCTGAACACAACAGTTTTACTGTTCTTACGCTTGAGTACCTTTTCAATAAGCGCCCATATTTTCAGGCCAGGGTATCTGGGAAACCAGTATGTACTCTGAATTTTGAGATTCATGTGGAGGTTCCTACTGAGTATCCAGTATGTGAACTGTGTAGTTGTTAGAGCATTAGTGTAAGACTGGGGAGACTAGAGTTCCAGTCCTCAGCCATGAAGCACACCATGTGACCTTGGGGCAGTCACATGCTCTCAGCCTAATCTACCTCATAGGGTAGATGTAAGGAAAGGGGGGGGGGGAGGAAATATTTCTTTTCATACACAAATGAAATATTTACTGAGTGAAGGAGTTTAGTACATCTTTCCTTTCCTCTTACAGCATCCTCTTTCTTTAACTGATTCAGACAATTACAAGTTATTGTTTTTTTTAAAAAAACATATGATTAATTGTTGATGACTGGAGTCCAGTCTTGGGGATACTGCTGGACTCTAGCTTCATTCTCATATCTTTATGTTAACTCTTGCATTTACATGCTAATTTGCTGCTATCCATTGATCTTAACTGGCCACCTGATCCAATTTCAGCTCTGCATATGCATCTTGGCTCCGAGTGGCCCCTCCTAATGGCTGCACCCACCCTCTTTTTTCCTGTAAGTAACCCTTGAGGAGATTTAATTCCATTTGTCTGAAGAAGTGTGCTTTGCACATGAATGCTTACACTTTGAATAAAACTTTGTTGGTCTTAAAGGTGCCACTGGACTCAAACTTTGTTTTTCACTTTGAGTTGTTTTTGCTTTAAAAACCTAAGAAAACAGCTATCAGAATCATTTACTAGAACAATTAGATTACTAGTGGAACTGACTCACCTTTTTCAAATGACAGAATGGACTTTAAGTCCAACCCTTGCTTTGTACACCCTAAGTTATATTTGTGTTTTTGCTTTGCTGTCACTGATAACCAGTGCAAAATGGCATAGGCATTTGTCAGACAGCTGAAAACCAGAATCAAGTCATTTCAGGAAAAAACATTGGGGGAAAACAGGTTTCACAAAGAGTGGGGGGGGGGACATAAAAAACTCTGGACAGCAAGGAATTGCTAATGAGGCTCTGTGGACATGGAGGCTATCTTCAGGATACAGTTTATAGATAGACACATTCCCTTATATTTAACAGTGTTAGGGAGCTGGTATTTTGAGGATTTGTCCTAAGGACCTGTCCATGAACTTAGTTAATATGCATATAGTTTAGAGACTACTGTGCAAGACGTTTACTTGCTGTTCATATTAAGGTTGTTTTAAGGCATTCCTCATAATCGTTATCTGTGCACCTAAAAATATTACATGATGAAGCTTTCTTCTTTGCATAGTTTTCAGTCCAAAACAATTTGGCACAGATTGGGTTGAATAGAATCAGCTGACAGGTTCATTAACTATTGTATCTCTGATCCTATTTGTTCTCAGTTACTCACTTGAAGCTGCTTTTAACTTGTGCCTGTGTGTGGGTGTGGGGGAAAGCAGGGGAAAATACACTGATAAAATATTGAGATATTGGAGAATATTTATTTATTTAAGATATTTCTATGCCTGGTAGGGTTGCCGGGTCCCCCCTGGTCACCGGCGGGGAAATGGAGGTAGGGTTACCAGATCCAGGCTGGGAAAGTCCTAGAGAGGACAGGAACCTCACTTGAGTACAGTGCCCTAGAGTCCACCCTCCAAAGCATCCATGTTCTCCAGGGGAACTGATCTCTGTAGACTGGGCATCAGCTGTAGTTCTGGGGGATCCCCAGGCTCCACCTGGAGACTGGCATCCCTAATGCCAACCCTCCTCCTGAGCATTTATTCTGTAGAATCATTTGCCTTCCAGATTTTCCTCTTTGGAAAATCTAGGTGAAAGACTGCACTAGGACAATATTAAAAAATGAGTGGATTCCTCTTGAGTCCCTCAGTAGCTCTCAAATTATTTAATTGCCTGAAGCTGCCCATTGCACCCTCAGTCCTGCTTCATCCCTACACTCTACTCTTCTCTAATTTACACACCCCTCTGCCTACCTTGCTATTGCTGCTACCCTCACCTAGAGAACTCACAGTGGCAGTGGAGGGAGAAATTTCTGTCCCCCCCATCCCTCCCCCATCCAAAGGGCACTTTAGAGCTGGGAAAAACAACATCCCCTCACTTCCTCTGCCAAACTTTGCATCCTACCTAGATATTCATAGATCGCCTCAGAATCCAACCAATGCTAAACAAAATAAACACCTATAAAAGAATTGCAGTACCTCAGTTTCAATGAACCCTATGTTCAATTTGTGTTACTTGAAGGTCTTGCTGGGTATTGTGTCTTTACTCCACCTCCTTTATCTTATGACATTGATAGGGTTGCCAAGCCTTATCTCCATGAAAGCAGGGGAGTCCAGCCCATTGTCCTGGAGGTCCGCACGCACCGTGATGACATCACCCGGAAGTGACATCATCACTCTGGGCACATTGCGGGGGTGACGCTCTGGCAATCACCCCAAAACTCTATGGTACCAGCAACGTGCCTAGTGTGATGATGTCACTTCCAGGTGACGTCATCACGCTGGGGCAGTCATCCTGATCGGGTGACTTCGGGGGTGGGGTTCCCCCCGCTGGCCAAATCTGGGCCAGCAGATTGGGGACCCCTGTAGCGGGGGATTCCCCGCCCCCTGGGGCAACTTGGCAGCCCTAGACATTGAGCCTGGGCACTCTTCATTTTTTTTTGTTCTACTTATTTTATCCTCCACATACACATACGTTTATCTTAAAGTCTACATTGTAACATTTTTATAAAAAACGTATTTATGCTGCTTTTTAAAAGAAATGTAGCACTCAAATATGCATTTTGAGCCTTAGTGCAGCATCATTTAGTTAGCAATGAAAAATAGCTAAACCAAGAAGATGTTTGCAATTTGTCTCTTAAAAATACTTCTAATGACAAAAGATACAGATTATTCTTTACCTGGTAGATAATAAAAGAGATGATCTACCACGCTGAAGCACTGCTTTCCTGTGGTATAGAGTTTGTTTACAAAAAAGGCATAGTCTAGAGGTGAGGATCCATGGTAAAAGATAATAATCCCTGGGCCTTCTGGTAGATTTTCAGTTCCACAGATTTCATAATCTGTCAGTGATACAACATAATTGCTTCAGTATTACTTCATAAAGGTACATCGATACAGATCCCATCATTACCTGTATATCTTGAGAGGAAGATGGTGCAGTGAAGGACAAGGAGAAAAAAAATGGCTCTGATGGGAGGAATTTTCAAAAGTTATTTTCTTATGTTAGAGTTAAAAACCAGTAGGATAAAATCAAGAATGCTATTGATTATACATTATCTGCCTGGGTTTCATTTGTCATGCTTCCATTTATATTTATTCCTCCCTTGCACCAAGGAGCTTGGATATATTTTGTCATATCAGCCCTGTGAGGCAGGTTAAGGTGACAGAGCAAGTGACCCACTATTACCAAGTGATTGGGAACATAGAAATATAAGAAGAGACCTGCTGGATGAGACTAGTGGTTCCTTTAATCCAGCATCCTGTTTCACACACTGATCACCACAGTTGTCCTTTCGGGCCAGCAAGCTGGACAAAATGGCCACGGCCTTCTCCTCCTGTTGCTTTCTAGCACTGGTTTTCAGATTTGTGACCTCTAACTATGGGGGTTCCTTAGAGAGCAGACATTGATGGAGCTATCCTCCATGCTCTGGGCCATCACTATAAAACCAAGTAATAGGGAACATGTTTCTGAAGCAGAACCAAAGAGGGAATAGGCACTTTAGTATATACATTGTGGAGAGGTTTATGTGGAAAAGAAATGTGGAATTGAGCCCAGTTCAGGTGCTGTTGATTAAGCATTTGCCCTTCTGGTTTCTTGCCAGATCAAAGATTCACAAGGGAAAAGATTCCAAAACAGTTACCCAGTAATTTTTGGTTGATTTTATTCTAGATTTTTCATGTACCTTCCTGATACATCTATGCAACATTTCTGTATTTTATGCTTTTGCTATTTGTACAATTTACACAATTTTTTTCCCTGAAGTCCATTCCATAGCATGCCTATGATACCTGTGCCATGTTTTCCCTCCCTATTTTTCCCACCATGCTGCTACTAGTGTCTTATGTTCTTAGAAATTTCTGGAAGCTTCTTCTCTCTATAAGATTACATCATGCTAGAAAAATAAATTGATAAAAAACCCAACTGACTAGCTTGTGTGATTTAACCTGGGTCCAAGATACAACATTCCAAACTTGTGTTCTGTTCAGTGGTCAGTCATTACTGGGTTTCTCAGCTCATGATCAAACCATATTGAATGACATGCAATAAAACAAGGGGATTGCAGGATTCTCATTTTCCTTCTGAAGAAAAGGGGTATTTCTGAATAACAGAAGGTCAAAGAACATGAGATACTGGCAAATCTGCGAAAGGCTCTTCCAGAGATATTTTTATTAAACGGGAGCCCCTAGGGAGTGGGTGTTGAACAGGTTTAGGGCAGTAGTGGAAGACAAAGGAGATTTAAATCGTTTTCTCCATCCTATTTTCCCAATCTCAAATATCCCCACACAGATAATATGTGCCTAATTGTGGAAAACAAACACTAGCATTGTTTTTTGTATCCTTGCAGCTGGTGCTGCTTTGTTAGCTGCTTTGACTTTGAAGACCTAACGTGGGATAGTAATATTTTAAAAATAAACCAATATGTAAACACGGACATGGTAAAGACACTCCCCCCCTCTATTCCTCGGCTCTATTCATGAGAATGCAGTAAGCTGCTAATTTGGTTCACAATGACCCACTGGTCTGTGTGTATCAGGTTCATTAATAGTTAATACCAACCTTCAGGTGGTATTTATGAATGAAAACTCATTTAAGAGGTTTATTCACAGATACCTTGGCAAGTCACCTAGTTTTGGTCCCTAGAGATTACAAGAGAAAGTCATGCTTACCATGTAGCACCTTCCCTATCATATTCATAATAGATGCCAGGAAGTACAATATCCCATTCCATTCTTCTCGGGAAACATCTTCTGGCATGTTATATAGCTTTTTATAAATGGTTAAAAAAAAGTTGCTTGAACACCATAAATATAGCAAAATAAGATGGGGAAAATACAATATTACCACAGTCACTAAAGAACATAAAAGATAATTTTGATAAACATAATTCAGACATTCCTGCCATAAAGTACTGTTTGTTATATCTATTGTCATCTTTGGAGTAAATAGTATACCAAATACAATGTCACGAAGTCACTTTTGTTTTTCTGGAAGAGAGAGAGAGAGAATAGTGTTAATAGACTTACAACTGCATCCACAAGGCAACTGTCAAGTTGGAAAGTGGAATGGGGATTGGCAGGGAGAAGAGGAAGCAAACTGTCTGGGCTGGTCTTCCCCTTGCTGTATCTATTTAAATTCCTACCTAATATTCCACCACACTTTAGAATGACTAAGAAACTAGGGCAGGAGAATGCAGTAAGTTGCTAATTTGGTTCACAATGATCCACTGGTGTGTGTATGTATCAGGTTCATGAATAGTTAATTTTTTTAAGTAAGTTTTTAACCCCTTTCATTGTGGAGATATAAAGGAAAAAGGATATCTTATCAGTGAAAGGGGCTAGAGACTAAGTTTTTAAATGAAAGCTGGGAATTCAGAGACCTTGATACATATATTGCTGTTATATTGATATAATGCTATTCAACTGTCAATTCTGGTCCATAGCCAGGATTTTTTTGAGAGGGGCATATAAATTTTTCAAGGGTCATAATTTTTAAAAGAACCCTTTTCTGGGTGCCAGTGAATAAAAGTGGACTTACTTCTGACTAGACTGAGTAGAAGTGTAAGTGGGGTAGTGTGAGATGAAGGGAGGGAGCTGAGACTAAATGGCAAAAAGCCTCCCTCTCAATTTATGGAAAGTGAAATCTTTTTTTCCTCTAAGCTGCTGCCTTGAACTCCACAAGAGGGGAAAATATATGAGGAAGGAGCAGCGGAGGAAGAAGGGGTGCTCCAATCCCTTGAGCTGCAGCCTGTTGCCGTCTGCTGCTGCTTCTGCTGGTCTTTTGGGCACGGAGCGCCACTGCACTGAGGGACAGTTGGCGCTGCTGCAGCAGGGTGCTTCATGCTCTGCAGGGTGGGCAGGCAGTGCTTTTTGCCTGTCTCTTGCTTGTCTCTTGCTGGCCAGCAAAGCAAGAAAGCCCCTTCTCCAGTCCCACACTGCTAATCTATTAGCAATGTGAGACTGGAGGTGGAACTTGCTTTGCCGGGTGGCAAGAGACAACCTTGGCTGTCCTTGCTGAAGAGAGATAGAGAGAGCTGCTGTGGGGAAGGGTGGGAGAGGGGGTTTGAGGCTTGCCACTGCCCCTGGCAGTGGTGGCAAGTGCAGGAAATAAGATGGGCCTGAACAGGGTGGTAAGTTGGGGGGCCCTGGAGGAAAGTCAGGGGCTGGGCCCCGAAATGCTCCACTGTAGCTATGGGCCTGTGTCAATTTAACACAAAAAGGGCCCCGGTGAGTGGGGGAAATGGCCATTGCAGCAACCACACTTTGCAAGAATCTAGGAGTCCATCTGCCATTCTCCAACCATGGCACAGGCTCTGCCACCTCTGATGCTGACAACAGGTAGAAACTTCCAGTGGAGACAGTGCTGGCATGTTAAGTCCAGGGCTGGCTCCCCACCCCCACCCCTTTGGGACACAATAAAAAGTACCCAGTAAAAATCCCAAACCAGTAAACAACACTTCCAAAAAATCAGGATAACAAAAATGATGTTTTACCCAAAATCTAGATCTGGAAGTATTACAGTCACTTTTGAAATGAATCTTTCCCATTAAAAGATGGAAATGGGCCTTCCAACCTTCCAAATGGGCCTTCTCACATCCCCATCCCATTACCTTTTGCCTGCAGCAGCTACTGTGAAGGCTTTGACTCTGGTCTCAGTCTATAATGTCTTCTCTCATCTTCAGAGGGTGGACTGAGCGCATATGTATTAAAATGATCCTATTTCAAATGCATCATGACATCAATTAAGGTGGTGGATTTTACATCACCGCTATCTGTTGTATCACTTCAGTGTAGCAAATGCAGCAATGTAGCAGATGCAATGGGTCAACAATTACTTTTGAAACTTGATTACACACAGGGCATTGTGAGCAGGGGTGTAGACTTTGTAAATTCCCGGGGGGGGGGGGCGGGGGCTCTTTCATGTGTGCACGCGCACGGGACCATGTCCCCGCCGCCTCTCTCCCCCCCGCCCCGCTAGGGCTGCCAAGTCCCCCGGTGGGGCGGGGGAAACACTGATTTTTAGTGCTTATCTCCCGCTTTTCCAAAGTTGGCCACCGGGGGGACAAAATGGCTGCCTTAAAAGGGAAATGTCTGCAGAGAGCCTGCCCTGCAGTAAAAAGCCTCGCCAGACATTTCCCCTTTAAGAAGTCAGCAAGAGAGCTTCTTCCACAGCAAGACAGGTCCGCCCAGAGATTAAGGAGGGACTGAAGGAGCTGCTTTTGCATGTGGCTGGCAAGGTGAGTTTCTCTTCCAGCTCTTTTCATTCTCTCTCCCTCTTTCTTTTTTCTGTCTGTCTGTCTGTCTGTCTCTCTCTCTGTCCCCATCCAGCAGAGGTCTATCAGTGGCTATTATAGCCACAAGGTCTAAATGGAAGTAAGTGCCTCTGCCAGTTTTTTCCCCTTCTCTCTCTCTCCCTCTTTCTTTCTTTTTTCTGTCTGTCTGTCTGTCTCTCTCTCTCTGTCCCCATCCAGCAGAGGTCTATCAGTGGCTATTATTAGCCACAAGGTCTAAATGGAACCCTTTGTCTGGGGCAGTGAGGCTCTGAATTCTTGGTGCTTGGGGGGCAACAGTGGGAGGGCTTCTGGAGTTCTGGCCCCGCTGCTGGACCTCCTGAGGGCACCTGGTATTTTTGGCCACTGTTGTGACACAGAGTGTTGTACTGGATGGGCTGTACTGGATGGGCTGATCCACTGTGGCTTCTCTCCTGTTCTTATGATATGAAAATCATATTTAGCACTTGTGTAGCACTTAGTGCTTCATATTCTGCCGAGATGAGGAAGGATTCAGTAGGGCCGTTGCTCAGTGATAGAGCATCTGCTTGACATGCAGGAGGTATCAGCCTCTTCAGCTAAAAAAGGATCAGGTAATAGGTGACATTAAAGATCTCAGCCTGAGACCCTGGAGAGCCACTACCAGTCTGAGTAGTCAATACTGACCTTGATGGACCAATGGCCTGATTCAGTATTAGGAAACTTCATGAGTTCATGTGGAAGCATGTGGAAGCAACATCACAGGATGTGACATCACATAATGATGTCACTTCCTTTCTCCTGGCTCCACCCCCAAAGTCTCCTAGCTCCACCCCCAAAGTCCCCAGATATTTCCCAAGTTGGACTTGGCAGCCCTACCCCCCGCCCTGCAGACCTTTTCTTGCTGCGGGCGCTCCCCGAGCTCCGTCTCGGTGGCGGCTTCCTCGACGAGTCCCTTCTGCCGCGCCCGGCACCCCCCGGGCTCCCGTTGGCCCTCCCCGCCTCCCCCACCGGTGGGCGCTCCATTTTGCCGGGTGTGGCTGAGCCCCCCCCGTAGTTGACGCCTATGATTGTGAGGAACATTTACTGGGTGATTTTTGGATTTCCTGTCTATAGACAATTCTGTTTTCAAACAGTTTGAGGTATGTGTAACTTACAGCCTGGAAGAGAGAAGATAGACAATAATTTTTGGAAGAATACCAAATGGAAGAAATAACTCAAGTGGAAGAATTCTATAAATTATATACTGATGTTGATTCTTATAATGTGTTTTTAATTTATGTAATAAGGTTTTGGGTTTATCAAATTACGTTTGAACTGTTTATCTCAGATCTTGGGTTTTGGTGCTCTGTTTGAACATTCAGGGTCTGAGAGGTCTCTGAGGGGTTTTTCCTCATTTATCCCTACACTAATTTCAAATTATACTCAGCCTTCTACAGGAAACTGAAAAGTCTTCACCACTGAAAGAAAGAGACTGATATGCCAGGTGAAAGGGTCTTTCAGTCATAGGGCCTACAAAGGAAAAGAGAAGTAGGTGGGTAAGAAAGAGACTAATCCTTAGTTTACCTAGAAGACTGGGCACATCAACAAATAAGCGAAGCAGTGCCAAGGGTTTTCAAATTAGCACAACCAACACTCTTCCACATACCTTCCTCAGAAGTTCACATTCTTTGATATATCATATTGCCCCAGAGAACATTGTATTCAGGGGCCCAAAACTGGCTGGCCCTCCCAGGTCTCAAAGATGCCAGGTTGGAGACAATTAGGGCCAGGGCCTTCTCAGTGGGGGCCCTGTACTGGTGGAATGAGCTCCTGGAAGAGATCAGGGCTCTACGGGACCTTTTACCATTCTGCAGGGTCTGCAAGACAAGAGCTCTTCCACCAGGCTTTCTATTAGGAACTGCATAAAGCATCCGAGAAGAGACCCTGTGCCCTGGTCTTAGCACCTTTAGTCCACCCTTGCTTAGGGTTGCCATCCTCCAGGTGGGGCCTGGGGATCTCCTGCTTTTACAACTGATCTCCAGCTGACAGAGATCAGCTCCCCTGGAGAAAATGGCTGCTTTGAAGGGTGGACTCTATGGCATTGTACCATGTTGAGGCCCCTCCCCTCCCCAAACCCCACCTTTTCCTGGCTCCACCCCCAAAGTCCCCAAGTATTTTCCAACCTGGACTTGGCAACCCTATATCGCTGCATAAGTAAGTAGATCAACGGAGCTTGTGGGAACATCATTGTGACTGTCATCTGTGGAGTATTGTTCAATTTTGAAATTTCCGCTCTCGCACTTTATCTGCATACTGTTCCAGCACTTTAGTTTAATAGATTTTAGGATAGTTGACGTTTATGGTTTGATTGTTTTATGAGGCATTTTAATTGTATTTATATATGCATTTCGTGTAAGCTGCCCTGAGCCTGCCTTGGTAGGGAGGGCAGGGTATAAATAGAAATAAATAAATAAATTTTGCTAAAAATAATGATTAGCAGACAGCCTAAAATAAATGGGTTGCAAAGATGGTGAACGCAAGCCTCCTAAAGACACAGAATGAGAGTACTGCTGTGAGTTTAGGCTGTATTTAGGATTGCCAGCCACGAGATGGCAACCGAGGGGAGTCTGAGTGGAAACATAAGGGAAATGCCATCAGTACAATGGTGTTACTATTGGGGTATTTGGTTAGTACAGTGGAGTTAGGGTTGCCACCCTCCAGGTGGGGCCTGGGGATCTCCCGTTTTTACAACTGATCTCCAGCTGACAGAGATCAACTCCCCTGGAGAAAATGGCTGCTTTGCAGGGTGGACTCTATGGTATTGTACCATGCTGAGGCCCCTCCCCTCCCCAAACCCCATCTTCTCCTGGCTCCACCCCCAAAGTCCCCAGGCATTTTCCAACCCAGACTTGGCAACCCTAAGTGGAGTTGGTCCAGTCATGGAAGTGTGATATTGCATGCAGTAAATAAATCTCCTGAGAAGTATATTGCAAAAGTAAAACTTGCATTTATTCAAGTAGATTCAGTTCACATTCAGGTTCCAGTTGAAAGGAGAGAAAGAAGCCTAATCTAAAGAGTACCTTCCCTATAATAAGTGGCCAGATACACTGGGGTCTCATATGTGGAAGTATGAGGGAATTATTTCTACAGAAGATACCTGTAGAGATGTGACTCCATGAAGAGCCATGTAGAGAGTGGTATAGAACAAGGGGCACAGAGAGAGAGGAGGGATCAGAGGGCAGCTTCCAGGTTAAGACAAAAAGAGTAGGGTTGCCAGATGTGGGTTGGAAAAAACCTGGAGCACTTTGGAGGTGGATCCGGGAGAGGTTTGGGGAGGGGAGGGGCCTCGGCATGGTACAATACCAGAGTCCACCCTGCAAAGCAGCCATTTTCTCCAGGGGAGCTGATCTCTGTCAGCTGGAGATCAGTTGTAAAAGCAGGAGATCTCCAGGCCCCACCTGGAGGCTGGCAACCCTAAAAGAGAGGCAATCCTTTGAAGGTGATAACACACACTCTCTCACACACAGTGATGTAGTGCCCTCCAATGTCCAAGTATGCTAAGTTGCTCACTAAGTTGCCATTTCAAAAGGTATATGGGGGGAGGGAATTCAACCCTCCCCTTTTAAAAAACTTTTTGGATTTTTCTTCAGAGCCATGGAGTCCTCTGAGTCTGTAGAAAAACCTGTTGGGG
Organism: Lepidodactylus listeri; assembly: GCA_029233225.1. Lineage (NCBI taxonomy): Eukaryota > Metazoa > Chordata > Lepidosauria > Squamata > Gekkonidae > Lepidodactylus > Lepidodactylus listeri. The sequence goes on from JARCFY010000006.1 coordinate 56,197,503, forward strand.
AGAGTGTGACTGCTATCTGTGGAAATAAGTATCTGCACACAGAGGAGACGGTTGAGAATTAGACGTATAGATGTTTGGTATTATATATTTTTATTTATTTTATTTATTTATACTTCATTTTTATACCCCACCCTCCCTGCAAATGGGCTCAGGGCAACTTACAAGGGCACACAGTGCCAACCTAATACATCATAAAACAGTTAAAATACATCACAATGCTAAAACAGTTACAAATAACATACGTTACATTACAATAAAATGCTTTCAATTATAATAATCATCAGTTGGAATCTTCAGATGGCTCCCTGTCAGGGTTGGGGTCCGGTCTCCTGTGACCGCCTGGTCTGGGCTGCGTTCAGATGTTCAAGTGTTCAGGTACTCAGGTATATAGCCTATATATAAGTGGGAATCACATCCCCCCTAGTGTTTGATATTATGTAGCTTAAAAGAAACACTGCTATTTTTGGTAGTGGGCATTTGATTAGTTGTGTTAATGTTAGGTATAATCAAATAGGGACCAGAAAAAAGTGGAGCTCTTCCCCCCCCCCCCCCCCCAGTGAACAACACATTTATTTAAAAAAACCCTGATTTTTGAGATACTATTTTATTGTTTACTCTTCCTGTAGTGGGGCAACTCCCAGGAAATGTTTGATACAAACCTGCAAGGGTACAGTAATTGTGTAGAGAATTAGCAAGAAAAGGAGAGTCAGTTTGTTTTTCTGGGGAACTGGATAAAATTTTCTGGGCTTGTTATCACCATGTAAAATGTTTGTAATGGTTATAATTAGTGTCCAGGAGTAGCAACCCCATCCACGCACTCACCCCCTCTGGTTTTGGTAATTTCAGTGATTGCAGATATTTTATAGTTTTAGTTTGATCTATTGATTCCTTCTGAAAAAGTTTGGCATAGTATTTAAAAAATTCTCTTTTTATTCCCTTCAAGTCCATTATTTCCTTTTTATCTGTCACAATTTTATCAATGATTTTATTTTCGTGTCTTTTTTTTAACTGCCATGCTAAATATTTCCCTGGTTTATTAGCACCTTTAAAGGATTTTTGTTGTAATTTCTTTAAATTCCAGTACATTTCCTGATTCAAAATAGCCTTTAACTGATCTTGTAACATCCATATTTCTTTTTGCAGTTTTTTCTTCCCCGGTCTTTTCTTTAGTTCCTTCTCTTTTACGTTGATTGCTTGCGTAATATTATCCTGCTGTTCTTTTCTTCTTTTGTTTTCTCTATTATTTATTTATGGATATCAATGTACCTCGCATTACAGCTTTGTATGCATCCCATACAACTTGTGGTTTTGTTTCTTTGTGCAGATTTATTTGAAAGTACGTCTTTGTCTCTTCTTGTATCGTATTTATTACTTCCCGGTTATCCAAGAGATCTTCATTTATTCTCCATCTCCACTGTTTTTTCCCCTGTCCTGAATTCCATATTACAGGGTTGTGGTCAGAAATAAGCTTAGGTAAAATTTCTGTTTTCTTTGTTTTTAACGTTAAATTTGTTGTCATCCATATCATATCTATTCTTGAATGTGAGTCATGTCTATTAGAGTAAAAAGTATAATCTTTAGTTCTTGGATTCAATTTTCTCCATATGTCTTCCAAATTTTCCTGTTTAGCCAATGCAAAAAAGACCTACTTCATCCTTACTTTTTGAAAGTCTATCCATTCTATTATTTACTGTTCCATTGAAGTCACCTGCCAAAATTACTTGTTCATAATCAATTTTATCGAATTCCGCAATTAAATCTTTAAAAAACTTTTCTTTTGCTCCATTGGGTGCATAAATATTCACTATCAAAGTTTTTTTTCCCATGCAGAGTTATTTCTGTTGCAAGGTATCTTCCTTCATTGTCTTTGAAAATTTCGTTTGGCTCTAGTTCTTTCTTAACATAAGTTACCACACCTTTTTCTTTATATTGGCTAAGGAAGAGAATTCTTCTCCCAGTTTTTTCCTAATTAAATATTTACAGTCTTGTTTTTTAATATGCACTTCTTCTTTTTTTCCCCCCATATAATTGTATTATTTTTCTACTTTTAAACCATATCATATTACATTTCTAAACAATTATACAGAGAGCCATACATATTAATCCAACCAGATGTAAAGTTTAGACCAGACCAACAAGGGGTCCATTTTTGCTTGTGGGTTCAACAGATATCCTAGTTTGTCCATCTCGGCCCAATTTAGCAACATACTTGTAATATCTTCTTTCCTTGGCAAAGTCGATTGCTTCCATCGTTTTGCCCTTGATATATGCGCTGCAGTTATGATGCATGATAACAATTTCTGATTTTCTTTGATTAGTCTGTCCGGTAAAATATTCAATAGAAAAATTGTTGGGTCCATTGGTACATTCACTTCCATTATTTCTAATATCCAATTTTTAACCATCACCCAAAATTTTTTGACTTTTTTACATTTCCACCACATGTGAAAATAGTTAGCAGGACCATCACCACATATCCAACAGTTTGCTGAAACACTTTTATAGCATTTATGTATTTTATCCGGTGACCAATGCCACCGATAAAACATCTTATAAATGTTTTCCTTATAGTTAACAGCTTTTAAGAATTTAATTGTTTTCCATATCTTTATCCATTTATCCACTTCTACCGTTCTGCCTAAATCTTTCATCCATTGGATCATTGGTGTTTTTATTGTTTCTTCTAACGTATATTGAGATAGCAAAAATCTATATAGTTTGTTAATTAATCTATCATTATTCTTCAGCCATATTTTATCCAATTCATTTGGTGTTTTATCAAAGCCAACTTTCAAATCCTTCTGGAATCTAGATTGTAGCTGTGCATTCTCCCACCAGGATAAATGCCAATCTAATTCATTTCTTCTTTGTAGTTCATTTTTAAGCATCCCTTTATTGTCTAGTAACTTATCATAATTTATTCTGAATTTGACTCCAAGTAGTGAGGGTTTAGTAAAGGCCTCCAGGGGAGCAACCCATCCCGGAATCTTCTTATAATTCTTATTTTTAATTTCTAGCCAAAGTTTCATCAGAGCTGCTCTTAGTATGTGTCTATTAAAGTTTGAATGTATTTTATGCTTGTCGTACCAGATGTATGCGTGCCACCCCATATATAAATCGTGGCCTTCTAGCGCCAATAATCTGGTATTATCTAATACTATCCAATCCTTAATCCATACCAATGCCACCGCTTTACTATATATTTCCCAGTTGGGAAGCCCTACTCCTCCTTTTCTTTACCTTCCTGAAGTAATTTCCATTTTATTCTGGGTTTTTTTGATGACCAAATAAATTTCCTTATTATATCATTAAGTTCTTTATATACTTGGCTATTGGTTTTTAACAAGGGTAATGCTTGAGCTAAAAATAAGAATTTTGGTAAGATGTTCATTTTTACCGCTGCTATTTTACCAAGCCATGATAGTTTAAGCCCTGTCCATCTATTCAAGTCCTCTCTAACTTTTTTAATCAATCTGTTATAATTATCATCAATTAAAGAACTAACTTTATTAGAACATATTATACCTAAATACTTGACCCTTTTAACTACTTCCATTTCTGTGATTTTTTGGATTTTATCTTTTATTGTTCAGAACAGTTTTTAACTAATATTTTGGATTTTTGAATATTAATTTTAAACCTGCTACATCCCCATATTTCTTTATCTCTTCTAGTAAGCTTTCTACTGAATTTATTGGATCCTCTGTTATAAACATCAGATCATCTGCATATGCACAAAGTTTAAATTCTGATCCTTTACATTTGAGACCTTTAATTAACTTATTATTTCTGATCTGTTCACAGCATGATTCCAAGGCAAATATAAATAAAAGAGGTGATAGGGGGCATCCTTGTCTAGTGCCCTTCTCTATTGGAAATTCCTGTGAGATATCTCCATTAATTCTAATCCTTGCAGATTGCTTTTTATAAATTGCATCTACCATTTTAGTGAAATTTTCACCTGGGTCATATTTATGTAGTTTTGCGAGTAAGAATTTCCAGGATAGGTTGTCAAAGGCTTTTTCTGCGTCTACAAAAAGTAACGCTGCTGCTTTTTCTGGGTGGGATTCATAATACTCCAGCACGTTTATGAGAGTTCTAATATTTTCTCTTAGCTGCCTTTTAGGTAGGAATCCTACTTGGTCTCTATTGATTATTTGATTTAGAACCTTTTTAAATCTGTCTGCTAATATATTTGCAAAGATCTTATAATCTACATTTAGTAGGGAGATAGGTCTATAATTACCAATTAACTCCCGTTTCTCTTTATCTTTCGGAATTAATGTGATTAGCGCAGAGGTCCAGGAATCAGGTATTGTGTTTGTCTTAGTTATAGCATCCAATAAATCTTTAAAGATTATCGAAGTTTCTCCTTCAAATGTCTGATAGAATTCCCCTGATAGGCCATCTGGGCCTGGGGACTTGTTATTTTTTTGTCTTTTTATTGCTTCAACAACCTCAGATATTGAAATGGGTTCACTTAGGCTTCTCCTTTGTGAGTCCGTAAATGTTTCTGAACCTATTTTAGAATTTACATAAACTTTAATTTGTTCTTCGTTTTCTTCCTTTTGTTTATATATTTGACTAAAGTACTCTACTGCTATCTTTTTTAAATCTACTTGTAGGAATTTACTAATTCCGTTCTCATCTTTTAACGAGATTATGGGTTTTTTTGCCTGTTGTTTTTTTAATCTATATGCCAACCACCTTGATGGTTTGTTAGCATTTTCAAAAAAGATTAATTTGTTTTCTTGTATTTTTTTCCCAGTCTCTTTAGTTAATAGCAGGTTTAACTTATGCTGTTTAAAAAGAATTCTATATTTACATTTATCATCTTCCTGTGTTTCTAATCTGTTTTTTTCCTCTTCCTTAATCTGTTTAACTAAATAATTATATTCTTTATTTTCCTGTTTTTTTTCCCAAATTGTATAACTAATTATTTCCCCCCTAACATAAGCCTTAAAAGTGTCCCATACAACATTTATTGGTGTTTGTGGCTGTATATTTCTAATAAAGAACTCTTTGATGTCTTTTTTAAGTGTCTGCACAAAGGATTGATCTTTTAGAATATGCTTGTTCATTGTCCATCTGGTATTTATTGGCATATCTCTTAAGGATAGTAGTAATGGGTTGTGGTCTGCAAAAGTTAAGGGAAGAGTTTCTATGTCCTTTACTTCCATCATTAATGATCTTGAGAGCCAGGCCATGTCTATTCTTGACCAGGATCTATGTCTGGCCAAATAGAATGTGTAGGCTTTCTGGTTAGCGTATTTGACTCGCCACGTGTCCAAAATATCATACTCTTCCATTAAAGAATAAAAGTTACTTGGTAGTGTCTGTCCTTTTTTCTTAGAACCGGAGTTACTCTTCCGATCTAGGTCTCTATTTACTACTGCGTTAAAGTCGCCTATCAAGCATATGTTGTTACATCTTTTAATCTCCATTACTTCTGCAAGTTCTTTAAAGAATGTTTGTTGATTTGCATTTGGTGTGTATATATTTATTAATACATATTCCTTTCCTTGTTTTATTATTGATATTGCTACTATCCTCCCATCCTCTGAGGTGTAGACAAGCTGTGGGTGTAGATGTTCCTTAGCATAAATTGCTACCCCCCCCTTTTTTTTCCTTTTTATCAGCAGAAATGAATGCTAACCCCAATTTTTTGTACTCGATGTATTTTATATGGTCTTTTTTTATATGTGTCTCTTGTAGACAAACTCTCTCAGTTCTAAGTTTAGTTAGTTGGTGAAATACCCTTATAAGCGCCTTTATAAGCGCCTCAGGACTGAGTTGTCTTTGCTTTATATGGTTTTTTTTTCTTTTTTATATGTGATGTGAACTTATAATTATTGTGGCAAAGTATCTAACAGGGAGTTACGAAATTTGATTGTGGGGATAATTGTGGAAGTGATAACATTTGCTGAGATAAGCTTGTTATTAAGCAATTAAGGAGGGGAGGTAGGAAGTATATAAGCTGTAAATATAATTTATTGTACTCTGGTGAACTGCAAGAAATAAGCACTGGTGATAATTAATTGAATATAGGCAAAGGGGATCATATAAAAGGTAAAGAGATTAACTATATAAATACTGAGGGGAGATAAATAAATTGACATAAGAATAAATATCCCATATCTGAATTTGATTAAAGGTTAATTAATTGATCTGATCAAAAGTTAATTAATTAATTAATTAGATCTAATTAAGAATAGTTTAAAAAAATAGTAACAATAAGAACAAGAATTAATAACAATTAATAATATATAACTCAAACAATAAACTTTACTTGACCTAATAAAAAGTGTATAGGACATATGGCATCAGGCAGCGCCCCTAGGAAAGGCTCCATACCTTCACCTGCCAACCCGACCTCACTAAGTCAAATGAAGTCATCAGCCAGCAACGCAGGATCCTCAAGTAAAGAAATCAAATCAATGATCGATGACGCTGTTGCTGCTGCAGTCAAAGCAGTAGTAGAAAACACCCTACCAACACTTATGGAAAAAGTGGAAGAGAGAATTCCGGCAATAATGGAAGAGAGAATACCAGTTATAATACAAAAGGAGATGATCCCAATGTATGGAAAGATGGATGAGTTGGCCTCACAAATTAAGACAGACATAGAAGAAATAAAAACGCAAGTGATGTCCAACAAAACGGATATTCAAAGATTAATGATGAGCGGAAGACAAACGCACATGAGAGTTAGAGATTTAGATCTGGACCTGCAGGAGGTAAAAGCAAGCAACGAAAAACTGGAAGAGACTGTCATTAACCTCGAAATGGACAAAGCAGCACTGATCTTGAGATGTCAGAATGTACCTGAAGAAGCCAATTTGGACTGGAAAGATGAAATTATAAGTGTAATAGTGGAACAGCTAAAAATAGGAACAAAAGAAGAAATCTCAGCGGAAATTGACATAATGTATCGAAGAAACACCGCTTTCGCTAGAAAATTTAAAAAGCCAAGAGAAGTGCATATCAAATTTAATAGAAGGATGATAAGAGATAAAATCTTAAAGGCAGCGTACGAAACCAAGGTCTGCATACGAGGAGAAGAAATAAAATTTCTAAAGGAAACCCCATGGAGAGTAAGAGAGAGAAGAAAGGGTTATCAACAACTGGCGGCCAGTCTACGGGAAAGGAACTTAACATATCGATGGAACATCCCAGAAGGCCTTGTCTTCAAGTACAAAGGAAGAAGACACAAACTGGACTCTACATTCAAATTAGACAATTTTTTGGACGAATATGGAGCAGATTTCGGATTAATTGAAGAAGAAGACAGTTCATCATCAGAAAAGGAAGAAGGTCCGGTGGAAGAGGAAGAAGATAAAGAAGAAAAGAAAGAAGAAGAAAACAAGAAAGAGGGGAAGAGAAAAGGAAAGAAGAGAGCAGACGCTTCAGCACCCTGGCAAATGCAGACAAGATATCAAATGAAGTACAGGCGGGGAGGAGGTAAGGGAAAGGATGGCGCAGATCAATAAAGAGTTTAAAATCCTCTCTGTTAACATTAATGGCCTAAATGCACCACAAAAATATGCACTTCTTGTAAGCAAATCACATTACACTTCTGCTTTTCTAACCAATGACCTACAAGTCTACGTTTATTAGGTGAATTAAGTCCATTTACATTCCATGAAAGTAATTTGTAATCCATATTGGCTCAGAATTAAATGTTCCCAAATTCCTCTCTGTTATTTGCCAAAAACGAAAACATCTCTTTTGTATTTTTGATCAAGACCCGAGTGCTTTGGTGGATAAAACTTAAACCTTGAGGAACTTCCCATTGAAATCTGTAATTCTGCTGTTTAAGCTTATCTGTCAAACGTTTATAAATTTTTTTCTATCTTGTAGCATAGCTCTAGGGAGCTCTTTCATAACAATTACTTTAGTTCCTTCAACTTCAACGGGATCCTTAAAGCATTTTCTGTAGATCAACTCTCGTACTCTCTTGGTAGTAAATTGTACTACCACATCTCCTGGTAAATTCTTTTTGCTGGCATATTCTGAATTTACTCTGTAAACCAGATCAATATTGTATTTCAGGTCCTCTTCTTCATCTTGAAGATATGTAGTCAACGCCTCAATAATCTTTGTAAAGATGTCTTCTCCTAGTTTTTCTTCAATCCCTCTAAATCTTAAGTGAGTTTGCATATCTCTGTAAATCATCGTTTCCACTTTATCATTTTCTTTAGTTACCTTTTGAATATTCTCTTCCATAGCCAGCATTTTAGTTTCCATCTCCTTTGATTTCTTAGCTAAACTTTGAAATTCTATCTTCAATTCTCCAAAGTTCTTATCTACTTGTTCTGCTATGCCATTTATTTTCTTATCTAATTCTTGATTCTGTTTCCCAAGTTCATTTAGGGCTTCCATCATCCTTTTTTCCATTGCCTCTATTAGAGCTGCTACCTCTTTATCTTTTTTAGTCGTCATCTTAGGAGATGACCAGGAAGCAGCTCACCTTCTCTGTTCAGGCTCCGTTCTTTCACTGTAAAAAAAAACTGATTTTTTAATGTTCTCCAATTTATACAATCCTAAAGTCAGTCAATACGTCTTAAAAAGCTGAGTCACGCTATGTTATTTTCGCTGTTCAATGTAGTTTGGTCTTTGAAATATCCAAATTCAAAGTTTTAGTTTCCACTCAAATAACGGATGTCTTTAGTTTCTTAAAAAAAATGCTTCCCAGTTGCTGTAGTTCTTTCACTTTAAAAAAAACCCGGTTTTTTAATGTTCTCCAATTTATACAATCCTAAAGTCAGTCAGTACGTCTTAAAAAGCTGAGTCACGCTATGTTATTTTCGCCGTTCAATGCAGTTTAGTCTTTGAAATATCCAAATTTAAAGTTTTAGTTTCCACTCAAATAGCAGACGTCTTTAGTTTCCAGTCAGAATGGCATGTGTCTTTAGTTTCCACTCAAATGGCGGGCATCTTTAAAATCCACTCAGAATGACATGCGTCTTTAAGTTCCACTCAAATGGCGGGTGTCACAAATCACTCTTACTTCCTTGTTCTTAAAAAAATGCTTCCCAGTTGCTGTAGTTCTTTCACTTTAAAAAAACCCGGTTTTTTAAATTTCTTCAATTTATACAATCCCAAAGTCAGTCAATACGTCTTAAAAAGCTGAGTCACACTATGTTATTTTCGCCATTCAATGTAATTTAGTCTTTGAAATATCCAAATTTAAAGTTTTAGTTTCCACTCAAATGGTGGACGTCTTTAGTTTTCACTCAGAATGGCATGTGTCTTTAGTTTCCACTCAAATGGTGGGTGTCGCAAGTCGCTCTTACTTCCTTGTTCTTAAAAAGAATGCTTCACAGTTGCCGTAGTTCTCCCGTGTCTCCTCCTCTCCTGTTCCTGCTCAAACATCAGTTCCTGTTTATCTCCGTTTGTGCGGCTCTTGCGATATTTCAGTCTTTCTCACTCCGCTGCCCCTCTTTTAAAATCGCAGGAATGTTAAACAAGATGTTTTTTAGGCAATTTTTCCTTCACATCCAGCTCTTTTACAAGCGGAAAAGGACTCAGCCTGTTCTTAAATGCTTTCTCTACTTATCCAGTTGTTTCCCTCTATTTTACATCCACGGTAACGGTAAGTAAAAGTTTTCCTGTTACCTTTTGTTGATATTTTGGTGCAGCTGAGGTTCCTTAGTTTAAACTTGATCTTCCTTTGTTAAGGAATCGGGGATGTAGAAGTTTTATGCTGGAATTCCAGCCCAGTCAGCTCTCTAGAGTTGCTTGCAGAAATCCACTCTGGGGGAGGAGGTCAAAGCGGAAGAAAAAGCCTCCTCTGAGGCTTATCTTCCTCCGATCTCAACTCTCTCTTGGATTATAGATGCTTGCTGGTTCCCCCCCCTGCCTGGGGAGGGCTGCGTCAGATGCGTTAGGCACCCAAACTGTCAAAAAGAGCAGCTGTACAGCCGGTGCATTTATCGGGTGCTTCAGACTTCTATTTCTCCCCGACCGGAAACCAAAATATATCCATTTTTCTTTCAAGGTTTGAAATGAGAAAAACTTCACTCTGAATTTTAAAAGTCCCCACCCTGGGCAGAGAACAGGCAGGAAAATCAATTCAATTGCTTTCCAGACTTATCTCAGCCCACCTACATACAAATGCTAATAGATCTAACTAGAGACAGCAGGAAACAGAGACTTGGACAACTTGAAGACTAGAGAGACTTCAAGAAAGAACTCCCGGAGATCTCCAGGAAAAGCCTCTTTGATTCAGCCTGACCTGGTCACTAGGAAGGGAAAGGGAGAAGATAAAATTCAAGGGAACAAAGAGGAAGTTCTCTTTTGTGCTGGGTCCATCAGAACAGACAGATACCTTTACTGAGGTTCCCTGGAGTAGGCAGCCATTTTAACCTTGTGCTGTCCTGAAGAGCTAGGAGAAAGCCGCAGGGTAATGAAACTGTACAGCTCTCTAACTTCCTAAGCTAAAGGAGCCTGTCCTGTATTTTAGCACCTGATACGGCATGTATAGAGAGAGGGACAGAGGAATTGTGCTTTACCCATTTCTTTTGAATCCCTTACTCAATCTGGTGCTGTGCTAAAAGCATGCTTATGAACATTTTCTTTTTAATAAATACTTTATAACTTTTGATGGTGGTGGTGGTTCTCTATACCACATAGACCTCCACCATTTCTGACATGCTATTTTAAAAGGAGCATCAGGGAGGAGGCAGTCACTTGGCAAGTGGCTATTCCTCCAAGGGCGCACAAAGGCAGTAAACTGTCCCTGTGGTTACCAGGCGCTGGGCAGATGGAGACAATGAGGCAAGGCCTCAGAACTTGGAAGGGAAGCTGGGAGCCCTAACCCTCCTACAAAGGTCAGCTGGTGGTGGCAAATTACTAGAAAGAGAGAGAAAAGCCTCTCCAGGTGTTGAGAAGACCTTGGAAGGCAGGGTGAAATAGGGCCTGCAGGCCAGAGCAGGCCTGTTCTGTCACAATTTTCATTTTAAAACATGTCTGATAATAGATACAGAATGTTTTCTTACCTGGGAGATAATAAAGGACATTTTCTATCACACTGAAGCATAATCTCCCTGTGGTGGTGTAGACTTTGCATAAAAAAAGGGCATAGTCTAAAGCAAAGCATCCATGATAGTAGATAATAAGCCCTGGGCCTTCTGGTAGACTTTCAAGTCCGTAGGCCTCATAACCTGTCAGTGGAACAACATAATAGCTTCAGTATTGTTTCGTATAGATACAGATCTCATAATTATCTATATTCCTTAAGAGAAGGCGATGGCATAAAGAGGGCAAATAAAGAAAAACAGTGGGTCTGATGGCAAGAACTTCCCAATTTATCTTCTGGAGGGAAAAGACCTTTGAAAGCTATTGAGGTACTGTCAGAAAATTTTATGACAATCTATCAGTAATCTGTTTACCTATTCACCAACCCTTCATCCAGCCATTACTATGTATGAGTATGAAAGTTGGACACTGAAGAAAGCTGACAGGAAGGTTTCCAGTTGGGAGAATGGAGGTCTGACACTCTTTGCAAATGTGCAAGGCGGACAGCGGCTCTTCCTGACAGCTTGGGTGGGTTAATCCACCCGACGCAACCTCACACAGGTAGTGTGAGGACCAGCAAGCAATATAATCCAGGTTTGAGCAACCTCGGTGAAGGGAAAGTCTCGGAGGAGACTTTTCCGACACCTTGAGCACTGCAGCCGAAGAGGATTCTTGCGAGTATCTCTAAGGAGCCGAGCTGAGCTGAAAAATTCAGCATAAAACCTCCAATTCCCCTGATTCCTTAACAAAGAAGACAAAGTTTAAACGTTGGGACCACATCTGAAGCGAAGTAACAACAAAAGGTAACGGAAAAAAGTTTTTGGCCTTACCATTGCCGCGTTTTGAAAGATGAAAAACAGATCGGGTGAAGCAATAGACTGATGTTGATTGGATGAGAGCAGTTTTGAAGTGCTAAAAAACCGAATTTGAACTTAAAAAGCCAAAAAAACAAGTTGTTTAACATTCCTGCGGTTAAGAGGAGTCGGGAGGGGAAGCCAAGCATCGCGAGACAAAGAGGGAGAAGGGAACCAAGCATCGCGAGATTAAGACGTGAGGACTGAATCAGGAAGTGACGGCTAGAAGAGCAGACAAGAAGGAAAAAGGAGAAGAACCGGAAGAAGGTAAAGGGGACTCTAAATACTGCCGGACCAGAAAGGGGACTCTAAATACTGCCGGACCAGAAAGGGGACTCTAAATACTGCCGGACCAGAAAGACCATAACAGGAAGTGACGTGCAGAGAGCAGACAAGTAAAGAAAAGGAAGGGACAAAAAAGGAAACTACGGCAAGCCAGAAGCAAGGTAAAAAGACTATAACCTTTGACATTAACCATAGAGAAGTCGCGCCCGCCATTTTGGATTTATAAAATTTTTAAACTGCAATATCTCAAAGATTATATAACGTAGAAGGCTGAAACCAACATAATTTGACTTGGCAAGATTAGCTTGTTTGAATGCACTAATTGGTGTTTGATTTGGAAGACAAGATAAAATCGATCTTTTTAAAGAGGCAAAATGGACCGCGGACTAAGATCGAGAGCAGCCACATGGTCCTCTCCTACAATGGCAGCAAAAAAAGAAAAAGAGCTACTAGCCGTTATGGAAGCAATGGAAAAGAAAATGTTAGACGCTATAGGAGAGGTAAATGTTAAAATGAATAATATAGCGGCTCAAGCAGATAAAAATTGCATGGAATTAAAAGCAGAATTTCAAAAATTATCCACAAGAACACAAGATATAGAAACTAAAGTAAAAGAACTGGAAGAAAACACCCATAAGACAATGAGAGAGAACGAGAGGATGGAAAAGATGATGCATTATAAAGATATGCAAAACCACTTGAGATTTCGAGGGATTGAGGAAAAATTGAATGAGGATATTTTTATAAGAATGCAAGAAGCAATAGCAGATTTTTTACAAGAACAGGAAGAAGTTGTTAAAGAACACATGGATCTTGTTTATAGAGTTAACTCTACATATGCAAGAGACAAAAACATACCAAGAGACGTGGTTGTCCAATTTACAATGAAAAGAACAAAAGAACAAATCTACAGGAAGTGCTTTACTGACCCCTTTGTAATAGATGGAAAGAAAATCATAGTAATGAAAGAATTGCCTAGAGCAATACTGCAAGAAAGGAAAAAATTCAAGCGTCTGACGGATAAACTGAAGGAGAAAAAAATCAGATTTCGTTGGGAAATACCTCAAGGACTAAGTTTTTATTATGGCAACTCCAGAGTAGTGATTAAAAGCACAGAAGAAATGTATGCATTCCTGGGAGAGAATAAAGATGATTTTGGAGATATTTAAGAATATATCAAAATGGATTACAAAATACTTACATGGAATGTAAATGGACTAAATTCACCCCGAAAACGTAGAATGGTAGGTCATTGGTTGGAAAAACAAAAATGTAATATAATTTGCTTGCAAGAAGCTCATCTTAAAAACCAAGACCATAAATATTTAATAAGGGAAAAATTGGGAGAAGAATTTTATTCTTTAGCAAGCAACAAAAAAAATGGTGTTGTAACATATGTCAAAAAAGATTTGGAACCCAAAGTAATATTCAAAGACAAAGATGGAAGATATTTAGCTATTGAAATTTTACTGCAAGGAGTGAAAACTTTGATTGTGAACATTTATGCTCCGAATGGAGCTAAAGAAATTTTTTTTAAAGAACTTCAAATGGAATTGGACAATGTAAACTATGATCAAATTATGATGTTAGGAGACTTCAACGGAACTGTAGATAATAAACTAGACAGGCGCTCTAAAAGAAAGGATGAGACGTTAGGGAAGCTTCCAAAAAACTTTTTTGAACTGATAAAACAAGAAAAGTTGGAAGATATTTGGAGGAAAGCTAACCCACAAGGAAAAGACTTTACCTTTTACTCTAACAGACATGACTCATATTCAAGAATTGACATGATTTGGATGACTACTAACCTAACCTTCAAGACAAGAAAAGTGGAAATTTTACCCAGAATAATCTCAGATCACAATCCGTGTTTATGGACAGCTGGGCAGATTAAAAAACAAAAGAGATGGAGAATAAACGAGGACTTATTAGATAATCAAGAAATAATTAAAAAATTACTTGAAGAAACAGACCTATACTTCCAAGTAAACATGCAGAAAGAAGTTAAAATTCAAACCGTATGGGATGCATATAAAGCAGTGATGAGAGGACTATTGATATCGTTAAATGCTAAAGATAATAAAAAGAAAAAAGAGCAATATGAAAATATTTTACAAGCCATTAAAACAAAGGAAGAAGAACTGAAGAAGAAACCAGGGAAAAAGAAACTGCAAAAGGAAATTTGGATGCTACAAGACCAAGCAAAAGCCATTTTGAACCAGGAGATGTACTGGAACTTAAAAAAACTTCAACAAAAAGCATTTGAAGGTGCAAATAAACCCGGAAAATACTTAGCATGGCAATTAAAGAAAAAACGTGAAATAAATTTATCACTAAAGTGATAAGAGATAATATTGAGATAATAGATAACAAAGGAATAAAAAGAGAATTTTTTAAATACTACGCAAAACTTTTTAAGAAGGAAAACAAAGACAGAAGAAAGATTAAAGAATACCTGCAAACATTAAAGTTACCAAAACCAACAGAGAAAATTAAAGAACTATTTAATAATCCAGTATCATTACAAGAGATCAAAAATGCAATAAATGACTCAAAATTAGGTAAAGCACCTGGACCGGATGGATTTACAGCAAAGTTCTACAAAACGTTACAGGAGTCAGTTTCACCGGTGTTACTGCTATTGATGAACGATATAAGAGTTACTGGAGAGGTACCAGAAACCTGGAAAGATGCATCCATCTCACTGATCCCGAAAGAAAATCAGGATTTGACCAATGTTAAGAATTATAGACCGATCTCTTTACTGAATAATGATTATAAGATTTTTGCTAAGATTATAGCGGATAGACTAAAAGAGCACCTTAAAGAGACTATACAAACAGAACAAGCAGGGTTCTTACCTAATCGACAAATAAGGGACAATCTAAGAGTAGTAGTGGACGCTATAGAATACTACGATAAACATCCTGAAAAGGAAGTGGGCTTTTTCTTTTTAGATGCGGAGAAAGCGTTTGATAATTTAAACTGGGATTTTATGTTTGAAGTTTTAGAACATCTTGAGATCGGTGAATATATGCTTAACTTCATTAAAGCAATATATAAAGAACAGAAATCCTCAATAATAATTAATACCGAAAAGACAGACGATTTTAAAGTTGAAAAAGGAACAAGACAAGGATGCCCGCTTTCGCCGCTGCTATTTATTTGGATTTTAGAAGTTCTACTGTTAAATGTGAAGGAAGACAAAGATATTAAAGGCTTAACAACTAAAGGTTTTTCTTTCAAATATAGGGCCTTTGCAGATGATGTGATGTTTATAGTGGAAGACCCCTTATCCACATTACCACATTTGTTACAGAGAGTAAAAGAGTTTGGTGACTTAGCAGGATTTTATGTAAATAAAAACAAATCGAAAGTAATGTGCAAAAATATGTCAAATAAGAAACAAAACGAGTTACAAAAACTTACAGAATGTGAGGTGGTGAAAAAGACAAAATATCTGGGTGTAAACCTAACTATGAAAAATATTGATCTTTATAAAAATAATTATGAAAAATTATGGTTGCAAATTATGCAGGATATTAAAAAGTGGAATGTATTGAATTTGTCATTGCTGGGTAGAATTGCGGTGGTCAAGATGAATGTGTTACCACGATTAATGTTTTTGTTTCAAACTATTCCAATTGTGAAAGATGTAAAAACATTCAAATGTTGGCAGAAGGAGCTGTCTAAATGTGTGTGGGGAGGGAAAAAACCAAGAATTAAGATGAAAATAATGTGTGATGCCAAAGAAAGAGGAGGGTTTCAACTACCAAATCTAAGGTTATACCATGATGCAATATGTTTGACCTGGGTAGGGGCATGGACTATGTTACAAGATAGAACGTTATTGTCCCTGGAAGGTCATGATTGTAGATTTGGGTGGCATGCATATTTGTATTATGGCAAAACAAAAATGGACAATATGTTTAAACATCATTATTTGAGAAGAACACTAATGGATACGTGGATAAGATATAAAAACTTATTTTCAGAAGAGATACCCATGTGGATTGTACCCGCAGAAGTCTTACATCCAACATCAAGATATAAAGGACAAGATTGGCTGAAGTATAGAGACTTATTAATAAGACATGGCAAGGATTTCAAACTGAAGGAGCAGCATCAGATTGACTTTGATTATGGTTGGTTAAGATATAGACAAATATATGACTTGTATAGAAGTGATAAAAAACACGGTTTCAGGGAAAAAATAATGAAATAGAACAAGTTTGGGAGGAAGGTGGGAAAAAAATGATTTCTAAAATGTATAAAGTCTTGCTAAAATGGTTTAATGCTGATGAAATGGTAAAAGAACAAATGGTAAAATGGGCGATAAACTTTAACAAAGACATTGAAATGGAATCTTGGGAATTTTTATGGAAAAATGCTATGAGTATATCTACGTGTTATAACTTAAAAGAAAATTGTTTTAAAATGATGTATAGATGGTATATGACACCAAAAAAAATTGCAAATATTGGTCAAAATATGTCTAACAAATGTTGGAAGTGTAAAAAGAAAGAAGGGTCTTTTTATCATATGTGGTGGACTTGTGATAAAGCAAAGACTTATTGGTCAAAAATACATGCAGAAATGGAAAAAATCTTGAAATGTACATTTAAGAAGTTGCCTGAAATGTTATTGCTAGGACTTAAACTAGAAGAGATAAATGTAAAGAAAAGGACAATAATATGGTATATGATTACAACAGCAAGAATGGTGTATGCACAAAACTGGAAAAATGAAAAAATACCAGAGGTGTGGGAATGGTTGAAAAAACTGTTATATATGGCTGAAATGGATAAGTGGACTAGAAAATTGAATAACCTTTACTCAGAGACCTTTCTGGAAGACTGGAAAGATTTGAAAGAATATGTTGAAAAGTATTGGGATATGAAAAACTATATCTATACATGGTTATAATAGCATAAAGGAATAGAAATATATTATATGAATGTTTTAGTTAAAATTAGACAATGAAACTGTTTTTATTTAGAAATACATAAGAGTATAGAAAATAAGAATTGGTGTATAAGTATAAGTATTTTAAAGCTATATAACCGTTACCAGAAACGAAACATAGATATAAGTATTACTATTTTGAATAAAATGGAAAATGTGTTATGCTTCAGATGTCGTGGGAAACCACCAAAACAAGATAAAAATAGAATGTACAAATAGAACAAAATGTTATTTAATATGGAAAAAGGGATTTGTATAAGGTTAAATGTATTATTTTCGATGTTTTTTTTTTTGAAAAATAAAAATTTCTTTACAAAAAAAAAAAGAAAGCTGACAGGAAGAAAGTTGATTCATTTGAAATGTGGTGTTGGAGGAGAGTTTAACAGATACCATGGATGACCAAAAAGACTAAGTAGGTTCTAGATCAAATTAGGCCTGAACTCTTCAATCAATAGATTAGCTAGAAAGGTTGACAACATAAGTTTCTTGTTCCTGAAATGATGGTAATTTGCAGCAGAACTTAAATCCTTTCTTAATTTCAGATTTAGCTTTGGAATTACCCAAGGTTATTAAGCTACTAGGAGAATATCTAATGAATCATAATTTATCTGAAAGGAACTTTCCATTTTGACTGAAAGTTGTCTGTTAAGTGTTACTTGCAAGACCCGCAGAAGAGGAAACAAGCATCAGCCAGTAATTGATCCTGTATATCCACACACTAGCTTCCAGAAAAAATTAAACCCACTTCTAGACACAAAACTGTATTAGGAACACAGCTGGGGAATGCAAGTATGGCTCTCAGGAATTTAGTCTGAATGATTTCAAAGGATCTAAAGTTGGCATATGTACACAAAGATAAGGATGGCTAAAGGGACACATTGGCCTCCTTTGGCATAGAAAAAGTTTTGCCAGAGCAGAGACACTTCTCTGGGCATTCCCAACTGCATTCTTAATTTGAGTGTGCTAAGAACAAGATGAAGACATAACTACACCTAAGTATTTGAAACATGTCACCTGCTCAGTAGTATTCCTGTTAGTCATCCATCTATTCTTAGATCTTCTGTTAAACACAACAGTTTTGGAATTGCTATAATTAATGATCAAAATATTATCAAAATATGATGCAAGAGCCCCCCAGCATATGCCTTAAAACAATATTGGTATGAGAGCAGTACTGCATCATCTGCATAAAGTAAGGTTGAAAGTGGTCTAGAGGCCGATGTGGGGGATTTTTATTTATTTTATGGAATTTCTATCCTGTCCTCCCCACGAGTGGGCTCAGGGTGGGTCACCACAGGTAAATAAAACAGTTAAAAGGAATACAAAATACATACAATTTAAAATCTGTAAACCCAATGGTAAGATACATGATGGCAGGCTAAAATGAACAAAACTCCCTGGTGTAAGCCTGTAAGTATGCCCAAGGGCCAGCACTTTGAGAGGTAGGCAAGCACCCAACAGTGGAACAACTTAATAAAGTGTACAATGCAAGGCAGGCTGAGGCGGATAAGGGTAGATTAGGGCAGGGGATGCTGACGTAATTTGACATCTGTGGCCTCAGCCAAAAGCCTGGCAGAACAACTCCGTCTTACAGGCCCTGAAAGCTGTAATAAGTCCTGCAGGGCCCTGATCTCACTAAGGAGAGCATTTTACCAGATCGGAGCCAGAGTCGAAAAGGCTCTGGCCCTGGTTGAGGCCAAACGGATGTCTTTTGGACCAGGGATTACCAGAAGATGTTATTCAGCCAAGTGTAAGGCTCTTTGGTGGACATATAGGGAGATAAGGTTGTGCAGATATGTAGGCCCCAGACCACATAGGACTTTAAAGATTAATACTATAATCTTGAACTTGATCTGGTATGCAACTGGAAGCCAATGCAGCTGGCAAAGCATTGGCTGTGTGCGCACCCACAGGGGCTTCCCAGTCAAGAGGCATGCCGCTGCATTTTGAATAAACTGAAGTTTCTAGGTCAAATGCATGGGCACTATTGTAAGTAGGAACAGAGGCAGACAGATGTTCAGCATGGTTACAATTACCCTATATCCAAGTGTTTTCATATAGGCATCAGATAAGAATTAGCAACCATTTGTTTATATTGGACTCCTCAAATTTACTCTATAGCCTACCTCATGAGATAAGATCAAATGCTGACTTAAAATTAATGACAGCTGCATAGAGTACAACCCCTTGGTGAGGCATATTTATCTACCAGATGCTGAAGAATAGCGGTCTATCATTAAATGGCTCACTTTAAATCCAGTTTATTCATCCTCTAGAATGTTTTCAAGATCTAGTCAGGTCTAACCGGTCCAATAACTTTTTCTATAGATGGTTTGGTGAACATTGGATTTACAGAGTTCAAGTTACGGCCTTCCAAAAAAGGTGTCCCATCCTCCATTTTTACAAGCCCAGCAGAACCAGTGCCACTGTGACACTGCAAATCCAAGAGGATTAAGGTCAAGCCAACTCCCATCCCAACCTGCGGGATGGCAACCCTACTGCTCACACAATGCCCTTTTTTCAGTGGAACACAACATTCTTCCTGCATTCCACCCCCCCTCCCCCGCAGCCAGTCTCCCCCAAATGCTGCTTCAGGAAGAGGGAATTAGTGGAAAGTTCCTTACCCCTTCAATTAGTGGAAAATTTTGTCTATATCCAACCCAGTAAGTGCCCAACTACAGGAAACTGAATATAGGCATGGTAAGGGCCCTCTTCTCTCCATGCCTCAGCCCTAACCCAATCTGCTGGTAGTAGGATTCCTTGTGGCTGTAGCGCAAACACCTTAGGCTTAGCCCAGACTAATGTTGCCAACCTTCAGGTGGGGCCTGGAGATTTCCCAGAATTACAAGTGATCTTCAACTGACAGAGATCAGCTTCCTTGGAAAAAATTGCTGTTTTGGAGGTGGACTATATGGCATTATGACCCAATGAGGTCTTTCCCCTCCTCAAACCCTCTCCTCCCCAGGTTTCACCACCAAATCTGTGGGAATTCCCCAATGAGGAGTTGGCAAGCAGGCAGGTAGAATCTGTGAATTAAAAACATGCTCAGAAGACCTTTTAATGGAAATCTTTAACAGCCAAACTAGATAAGGTGCCAGGATAAAGAAAGTCATGCTTACCATGTAACACTTTTCCTAGCATAGTCATAGCAGATACCATCAAATATCGTGGCCTCTCCCATTCTTTTTTAGAAGTATCTTCTGGCAGGTTATACATTTTTCCATAAATGGCACAGAAACTGGAATTTAAATACAATAGAAGCAGTCCAAAACAATGGGGGTGTCACCACCTCCAACTCACCTAGACCAGGTAAGCAGGGGCAGGTTTCAGGGTCAAACAAACAACTTAACAAACAACCTAGAAAGCCTACAGCCTTCACAGGTTATTGGTATGCTGCCACCAGATTCTCTCAGTCTACACCCCACCAGCTGAGAATAGAGAATCAAACTTTCCAGCCTCTCAGGGCACTCAAAGTCAAACAGTTAAAAGGGTAGCAATGTGGTCTTTAGGTCTAAGGCACTTGGAGAAAGCCTATTACGGTTGCAAGAAGTCAAGGCACAGTTCAGGTAAAATATAATGTTTGTTTATTAAGTAATAAATGCAAGAATATATAAAACACAGGACTAGACTTGAAAGGAGAGGGTAAAACAACAAACTCTTAAGCTTAACCAGCCTAGCTATAACACAGTCAGGTTCAGTTACTCACAGGTTCAAGACAGGACAAGAGACAGTTTGTAATCCATAAAGTCAGGCAGGCCATCCAGGCCTTTGGTCACGGCATCATTCTGACTAACAGCATCCCACTTGACCTACCAGGCCCAAGTAGAAATTGCTAGTCCCGAATCTAATGTCCAGGGTACTTTTATAGGCAGTATGGCTTCTGAGCTGGTCATGGCCAGTAACCAATCAGAAGTCATAGGCATGATGTAACTCATTAATTAGCTGCTAAAACAAGCACGTTCTTTGTTCATGGGAAGAGGGCTCGTTACTGCAGTTAACAAGCTTGCTTCCCCCATCCAGGTGTAAATCATTCTAATTGGGTTGGAATGCAAAGTAGAGCTTCACTGATAAGCAAGCGTTAGGGAGGCAAGGTCAGTATGGTCAGTATGGCCTCCCGTTATCTGTGGTATGTTATTCTAACTCAAGGAAAACACTTACAGTCTCATGGCCATATTTCTTTGCTGTTGCTGGAGAGGCCTTTTACACCAGGCCTCAAACATTGGTCTGAACCAAAGTTTAAGAAATAGACTCTAGAAGGGAAAAATGCATTACAGGGGGTAATATAATATGAATGCAGTCACTAACAACATCAAGGAGTATGTCATAAGGTCTTGATAACCTTTCAAAGTATGAATCATGCAAGTTGTAAATTCCTGCCAAAAAGTACAGTTTGCAGTTTGCATCATCTTTGGGGTAAATGGTACGCATAAAGTACAATGTTGTTCATAAAGTCATGTCGCTTCTGTCCTGAAAAAAAGAGAGAATATACCATTAACAGACCTTCTCCTTGCTATGGCATTAACTAGGCAACTGTCAGCTGGAACAGAGCTTTACAGTCAGGAAAGGGAGGGGAGAAAGCTCTTTGTGACTGCTCCTTTCTGACCTATGTCTGGGGCTAGGTCGGTCTTCCCTTTGCTATGGTGTTCTTCCCAGGATGAAAGAACTGATGCTATATTTGTACAGCAATTTCCAAATATTCTATCACAAACTAGGGCAGGAAAATGCAGAAAGATGCTGATTTGATCATTGAATCTCGTGGAGCTTTAATCTGAGGGTCAATTACAAGTTACAAAATCCTCATGTTTTCTGGAAGTTCCATGCATAGAGCTTAAATGTTTGGTTGCCCAAGTCAAATTATGACCGTGGAGCATGGGAATAGGAGGCCTAAGTCTTCTCTGTCTAATTGTTTCCCCATGAAGCCATTATTTTGCCCCACTGAAAAACTAGTGTGTATTCCATTGTGTATGAATGTTTTCCCAATGGGGAAATATGACTCCTTTGAGCTGTTTCTGGTTGGGAAAACAGAAGGCATAAATTCTAGGACTTAAGTTCTGAGCTTGGAACTCTTAGCACATGTCTGATGAACACAGGAATTAGGGATGTACACTGACTGTCGAGGGGGGAAACTGATAATAATTCCAAATAAGGGAAAATATCTATTATGTACTGGGTTCGTTGCACTGAAGAGCCGGACTAAAACGTAGCGATCAGCATTCTTTATTAGGTACACAACTAAGCATGCAATACCTGCCAAGAGGGCCAACTTTATACAGTCCCTAGGACACACCCAAAAGTCCTATTGGTGGGTTTGAATTTCCCGCCAGAGTTCTTATTGGAGGGCTTGTGGTGGTCTAGAATCCTTGACTTCTAATGTTCCCAGGAGTCAGGCTCAGGCTGTATGTCGCTGGTGCCATGTGGCGGTCAGCAGACATAACACCCTTCCCCCCATAGTTCGAGCCCACCTATGGAACATAGTCCTGCAAGTAGGTTGGGGGTCTTCACTCCCTCTGGGAATGTCTGGGTGAGGGCGCAGCAGCAACCTCTGGAGTTCTGTCCTGCAAACTGGTCTGAGTCTCTGGTGGCTGGGTCAGGAGGCCCTCGGCTGGCGCTGAGCTGGAGACCGGTGCTCCTGTGGGCTGGTCAGCTGTGGGCACGGGGGCTGATTCTTGGGCCGCATCTGGTACTTCAGGACTTGAGTCTCCGTTGCTGGGCTGCGAAGCTGGATTGTCGGCTGTGGCGGGAAGCAGGTGCCTTCTCAATTGGTCGAGATGCCTCCACAGGATCTGTCTGTCCTCTGTCGAGACCTCGTAGGACACCAGTCCTATGGCCCGAATAACTCGCTGCAAGCCATGGAAAGCCCTTGCCAAAATTGTGTGTGTAGACAAGGTCTTTGGGGAAGAATCCCCTGGGTGCCTCCTTTGGCTCCGACTGGCTCTGTGACTCCAGAGCCTGGTCCGGATGTAGCCTGTCCAGTAATATGGTGGGCCACCTACCCATTAGGAGTTCGGCTGGGCAGCAGCTGCTCACCGGGTTAGGGGTACTGCATTGCGCTAGTAAGAAGTGAGCGATGCGGGCTTCCCAGTTGCCCTCTATGAGCCATGTTAGGGCTTCCTTGGCAGTCTGGTCCATCTGCTCCGCTTGTTCGTTGGTAGTTGGGTGGAACGGGGTGGACCGTATGTGCCAGATCAGGTTGCTGCTTAAGAATTCCCTGAATTCCTCAGAGGTGAAAGCTGTCCCATTGTCTGAGACTATTGTGTCTGGCAGCCCATGCGTTGTGAAGATCCGGCATAGTGCCCGGATAGTGGCCTTGGAAGAAGTGGTCGAGACAGGGCTGATCTCTACCCATTTGGAGTATGACTCCACTGTTACTAGGAAGAGCAGTCCGTGAAATGGGCCTGCGAAGTCAATATGTACTGTTGACCGTGGCTTCTGGGTGGACTCCCAAGCTTGAGTGGATGCGCTCGGCGGACTGGGTCGGGTCTCCTGGTACTGGCTGCAATGCTTGACCCACACTTCTATCTCTGCATCTATTCCTGGCCACCACACATAGCTCCATGCAAGGGCCTTCATTCGCATGACCCCTGGATGAGCCTTGTGCAAAGCTTTGAGGATGCCCTGTTGTAGGGGAATGGGGACCACTACCTTATCTCCCCATAGTAAACACCCCTTGTGGGCTGAGAGTTCCTCTCTGTGGGCCAAATAGGGCATAAAGTCAAGGGTCAATTACAACACCGAGCCCAATTACAACCCTCAACACCCAGCCCAGAACCCGAGAGAGGATGCGGTCCCAGGCCAAGCGGCACTCAACGTCAGCCGCCTGTAGTGGGGCATCCAGAAGGTCCTTCACCAGGAGGATGTGGTGTGCCTGAGCTGGATCAGCTTCAATGGAGGGCAATGGAAGGCAGCTGAGGGCGTCAGCATGGCTCATGGCCTTCCCCGGGCGGTGTTGCAGGGTGTAGTCATATCCCGAAAGGAAGATAGACCAGCAGAGCACCCACGGGGATAGCACCTGCGGCATCTGCCAGTCTGCTGTGAAGAGGTTGAGGAGGGGACAATGGTCCTTCATAATGGTGAAATGGCAGCCGTAGATGAAGTCATGGAACTTCTTCATGCTTGCCACGATTGCTAACCCTTCCCTGTCGATTTGCACATAGTTGCGCTTGGTGGCCAACAAGGTCCTAGAGTAGTAGGCTACTGGTACCTTCCGCCCATCCGGGAGCAGGTGAGCAAGCACGGTGCCCACCCTGTAAGGGGAGGCATCGCAGGCCAGTACTACAGGCAGCATCTCATCAAAATGTGCTAGGACATTATTCGATACAAGGAGTGCCTTGACTGTTTTGAAGGCCGAGGCCTGACATGGGTCCCAAGTCCAGGGAGACTGCTTGTCGAGCAGGCAATGCAGGGGCTCAGTTACCACCACCTTGTGGGGAAGGAAGGCGTGATATAAGTTCAACAGGCCGAGGAACACATGCAGCTCCACCTTGGACTTGGGTGGAGGGGCCTCGATGATGGCCTTGATTTTGTCCCGGGATGGATGGAGGCTGTCCACATCAACTGTGAAGCCCAAGAAGTTGATGGACGGGACTCCAAGGAGGCACTTCTCTCGCTTTACCTTAAGGCTATCCTCATTGAAGCAATGGAGAACAGTGCACAAGCAGGAGATGAAGTCGTCCGGCGTGGCAGCGGTGATCAGCACATCACCGAAAAATGGTGTGATCCCAGGGATTCCTTTAAGAAGAGAATCCATTAGATTTTGGAAAAGTCCAGGTGCAACTTTCACCCCAAAGTGCAGTCTCTTAACTTTAAAGGCAGGTGATGATGGACTGTGCGACTGCGGTGGCATCGTCCATGGGGAGCTGCTGGTATGCTTGGGTGAGATCTAGTTTACCAAAGATCTTCACCCCGGTCAATGTAGCCAATACATGGCTTACTACCGGGACCGGATATGCGTGGTTTTGGAGGGCCTTGTTAAGAGTACATTTGTAGTCTGTGTAGATGCGGACATCCCTGTTGGGATTCACGGGGGTGATGATGGGTGTCTCCCAACTGGCATGAGAGATGGGCTCCGGGACCCCCTGGGCCATGAGGTGGTCCCGTTCCATGTCTATCTTGTGACGCATGGCAAAGGGGACCTTCTGGGACCACATGCATATGGGTGCCACCTTTGGGTCAAGTTGCAGGGACACTGGGGGGCCTGTATACCAGCCCAGATTCTGGATGAAGATGGATGGGAACTCGCTGCACACCCTGCTAAAGTCCCGTGTGCAGCTGTAGATCCCTTCGACTGAGATCCCCAAGGGGCTGAACCAGGCACACCCCAGCAAGCTGCAGAGGTTGTCTGCGGCCACTAACAAATCCAGGCGGTCGTTAAAGCTCTTGTGCTGGACTCTGAAGCTACCTACGCCCCGTATTGGCACCCAGTTGCATTGGAAGTCCATGAAGGTAACCATAGACGGGCGCAGGCAGGGGCCCCCAAGCAGACACAGTCTTTTCAGGGTCTCCTCTGATACGATGGAGAAGGCAGACCCAGAGTCCGATTCCATGGTACACAGGGACCCCTCTATTCTAACCCTGACCTGGATTTTTGGAGTGTAGGTTTGGCTGGGAAGCCATAGTACCTGTTCAGATGCCAGCAGGTAAAGGTCTTCGGAGGCTGTGTCCTCCTCATGATGTGTGGCTGCCTGGCGGCGCTGGGGTGGCTGTGATGTCAGGGTTCGGGACTCCCTGGAACAGCATGCCCTCACAATTTGTCCAGATCAGCCGCAGCTCCTGCAGGTGGCATCCCGAAAGTGACACGTTTTTCGGTCATGTGGGTCCCCACAGCTGGCGCACTCAAGACAGGGCAACTCCATTACTGGTTTGGAGTGGGCCGCAGTCCCTGGGTCTTGCCGTCGGTTCCATTACTGCATCCGGTGGACTTCTACTCCATCGCTGTGATCAGAGCTGGGGTGCAGTGGTCATGCGGTGGCTGGACAATGAACTGGCTGCCGCTGGGTGCGACCTCTCCCATGCAATGGTGGTGGCTAGGGCAGAGGTGCTCAATGGGATCCCACCTTCGTCACCAGTATTGTATACTGGGTTCGTTGCACTGAAGAGCTGGACTACGACATAGCGATCAGCATTCTTTATTAGGTACACAACTAAACATGCAATACCAGCTGAGAAGGCCAACTTTATACAGTCCCTAGGACACACTCCAAAGTCCTATTGGTGGGTTTGAATTTCCCGCCAGAGTTCTTATTGGAGGGCTTGTGGTGGTCTAGGATCCTTGTTTCCAGGAGTCAAGCTCAAGCTGTATGTCGTTGGTGTCATGTGGCAGTCAGTGGACATAACAATATCCAACAGGCTTCCTTTCTGGCCACTGCTGGTGTAAGTGAGGGAGGCAGTGTTCATTAACTTCCTGACCCACAACTTTGTCTTCCTCCCAGCTGCAAGTAGCACAAAATGATGAAACCAGATGTTTTATGAGTTACATAGCAGCCAGTGGCTCTAATATCTCTGAGGTACTCTGATTACTAATAGTAAAATCCTAATCAGATTTATATACTTCTAAATCCACTCCCTCTTGGACACACACCTTAATGTGGTGAGGGGGTTTGTATGTATCAGTGAAGATGAGCACATTACCGTAAGGGGTCTGAATTCCTAGCAGAGTCAATCAAGGTGGAATGGTAACAGCTGAGACACCAGACTAAGAAATATTTTCCCACTTCAGGGATGTGAAGGCAACAATTTGTTCATTTCAAACACATGTTTCAGGCAACCAAACAGATGATTCTATCACCAGACCGCCAATTTAGAAATCAAACAGATAACATTATTGGAAGCAGAAGATGGAGAAGCTTTATTTCCTCTGCTAAAACAGGAGCCAACTGGGGTACTAACCATGAATGGTTAATATTGAAAATTAACATAAAGCTGATGAACACCAAAGCATTCATAGGGCTAAAATACAATCTAAACAACATTCCTGAGGAGTTTAAAGACCATGTAAAGAAAGATTTGCATTGCTAAGTTAAAGTGAACATGAACCAGAAGAACTATGGGTTGAAACTAGAGATATTATCAATGAAGAATGCACAAATACTTCCCGTACCCAAAAAAATAAATAAAAAAGCTTCAATAGATGACTGATGAAATTCTTACAATTGCTAAAGATAGATGAGAGGCAAAAGTACATGTGACAGAAACAGAAACAGAAGTCTAACTACAGTGTTCCAGCAACTGGCATGTAGATACAAAGGTAACTGTTATAATAACTAGTGCAAAGAAATGAAAGAGAATTAAAAAGGAAGAACAAGAGATCTGTTCCACGAGATCCAAGAAATCAAAGGGAAATTTAAAGTGCAGTCAGGCTTGCTGAAAGATTAACATGGGGTGATTCTGCACTGGGTTTTTCCCTCCATTGTTTTATGAAACCCATGTTGAAACAGAAATTCCTGTCTGCATTGCATGCTACTTTCACTTTCTTTGATCATCGAATTTTATGGTACCCTCCACACTGCATGCTGTTTTCGCTTTTTTGCTCATCGGATTTTATGGTACCTTCTGCATGGATTTATGACCATTCGGGGTAACTTTGCAGTCAGGACAGCATTGTCCTGAGGTATTTGAATGTGGTTTTGAACTGCACTTTCCCCTCCCAGTTGAGAAAATGTGGAGCAAATGCTAGATGCATAATCGCCCATGGAGATACATTAACAGGACAAAATAAAGAAAATACAGGAACAATACACTAAAGAAGTATACAACAGAGATGGAAGGATGACAGAGAAGAATGTTTTGAAGAAGAACCTACAGTTTTAGAAAGCAAAGTGAAAGCTGCATTGAGAGCAATTGCCAGAAACAAATCACCAGGAACAGATGGGATACCAATAAAGCTCTTCCAAGCCACAGAACTGGAGTCCATCGAAATTTTAACAAGATTGTGCCAACAAATATGGGACAAACAGTGGCCCACAAATTGAAATAGATAAATTTACATTCCAATTACAAAAAAGGAGATGTCAAAGACTACAGCAACTATCGGATCATTGCATTAATTTCTCATAAGAGTAAAGTGATGCTCGAAATTTATTTATTTATTTATTTCCTGAGATTTATATCCCGCCCTCCCCGACAAAATGGCAGGCTCAGAGCGGCTCACAACAAGAGTTAAAATTACCATCAATTTAAAATAAACACACATTCCACACAAGATCGGCAGCATCTTACAACAAAGACTACTACCATATATGGAAAGAGAAATGCAAGATATTCAAGCTAGATTCAGATTTACATTGGTTACTGGAGCATACGAGAGACTTTAAAAAGAAAATCAGTTTCTGTTTCATAGATTACAGCAAAGCTTTTAACTGTGTGGATCAGGAAAAGCTATGGTTAGTTTTGTAAGAAATGGGTGTGCCAGAGCATCTGACTGTTTTGATGAGCAATTTCTACTCTGGACAAGAGGCTACTGTTAGGACTGAGTATGGAGAAACAGAATGGTTTCCAATTGGTAAAGGTGTAAGACAAGGATGTATTTGATCTCCTTACCTCTTCAATCTATATGTAAAACATATAAGAAAAACTGGATTAGATTTCGATGATGGTGCACTGAAAATTGGTGGAATGAACCTTAAGAATTTGAGATATGCAGATGACACCAAATTACTTGCAGGAAATAGTGATGACTTATAACAACTATTTCTAAAGGTTAAAGTAGAAAATGCCAAAGCAGGATTACAGCTGAACATCAAGAAGACAAAAGTAATGACAACTGGGGAAATATACAACTTCAAGATTGACAATGAACAAATTGACATTGTTCAAGATTTTCTATTCCTTGGCTCTATCATGAAACAAAAGGGAGACTGCAACCAAGAAATCAGAAGGAGGTTAAGACTGGGAAGGGCAGCCATGAAGGAGCTAGAAAAGATTTTTAAGTGTAGGGATGTGTTGCTGTCAACCAAGATCAAGTTAAGTCATGCCATGGTATTCTCCATTACTATGTATGGGTGTGAAAGCTGGACAATGAAAAAAACTAACAGGAAGAAAGATGATTCATTTGAAATGTGCTGCTGGAGGAGAGTTTTACGGATATCATGGACCACCAAAAAGATAAATAAGTGGGTTCTAGACCACATGAAACTGAACTCTCCCTAGAAGCTAAAATTACTAAACTGAGGCTATTGTACTTTGGCCACATCATGAGAAGACAAGAGTCACTGAAAAAGGCAATAATGCTAGGAGAAGTTGAAGGCAGCAGGAGAAGAGGAAGACCCAACATGAGATGGATTGACTCAATCAAGGAAGCCACAGGGGCCCTCAGTCTGCAAGACCTGAGCAAGGCTGTTAATGACAGGAGGTTTTGTAGGACACTAATTCATAGGGTTGCCATAAATCAGAAGCAACTTCAGATCACTTAACTTTCACACGCAAAACCATCAATCTCAATGGGTTTGGAAGGGATTTGCCATTACACCCCTCCCTAAGTAACTATGGAACCTGAAATTATCTTTGGAACTCAGATGTGACCTGCTTAAAGCCACAGTTGTGTCAGCCATTTGCAGTCATCTATAGTAGACATGTAACAGAGAATATACAAATATAAATATGGATACACATTTAGAGAACCAAATAAAACTATTTACACATAGTCACAATGTTCAAGCATTCATCCCTGTTTTGTAACTATCTTTTCTATTATTTGAAACATTTGAAACATCTGAAACATTCTATTATTTGAAACATTTGAAACATTTGAAACATCTACAGAATTAATAATCTTATCATCCTGACCAAAGAATTTTTCCAGGCCCAATGAAAATACAACTGACAACCCGTTTCCATATCTTTCCTGTGACAGCTACTGCAGAGTCTTTGATTCTGGCTTCTGTTTTAATACCTTCTACTGCCACTCTCAGAGGGTGGACTGGGCACATCCTAACAAAGATAAATCACCTTCAAATACATAATAAACAACTGGAACGAACTGCAACTGGACGAACTGGAAGTACTCTACCATTAGCCTTTTCATCATTTCAGGATACCAGTTGCAGAATAACTTTATTGTGTAAAATTGGGCAAGAATCTGAAGGTGGTTTTGATAGGATGAGATGAAGAAAGTTTGCTGTATGAGAAAGTCTGGGTTAGAAGAGCGATCAGAAGTTCATATCTAACACTATCATAAAGCAGTTCTTATTAATTATTTTTCAGTTCCAATATAGTGTGTGCTGTAGGGAAACCAGTGCAAAGGCTGATAATTACTGAACAATATTTTGTTATGATATGGAAAAGAATGTGACCGCATATGTTCACACTTAGAATGTAAAAATTGGATCTCACATGGGCCATGCTAGTTCACTAAAAAGAATTAAATAGAAACAAAGGGAAATTCCTTATTTATTATGATTAAAGGTCACAGAGATTTTAAATTTTATTTTAAAAGTGAATTTCCTCAGGATTTCATCATAGATGTGCAATTTAAAATTACCTCAGAATGTAATCTCAGGTTTTGGTGATACTAGCAAGACCTTTTTTGTAGAAAAAGCCTAGCAGGAACTAATTAGTATAATAGGCCACACCCAACAGCAGACACTCATTAGCATATTAGGCCACACCCCTGACAGCACAACTCCCTCCAGGATCGGCTTTCCCAGGTGCCCCATGGTTTGTGGGGTGCATAGGGAACCCGAGGGAAGGAAGGCAGTTTTTGGATTGGCTTCCCCAGGTGCCCTGCAGCTGCAGGGTGCCTGGGGAACCCGGGGGGGGGGGGGAGACTGTAGGCGTGGCCAACTTTGAAGCCAGCCGGAATGCCATTTCTGTGCATTCCTGCCCAAAAAGAGCCCTGGATACTAGCATTACAATGTGTCAGAAAATATTAGTCTTTTTTGTGCACAAATCTTGGAGCTTCACAAAGTAGCTCCAAGGCATATCAGCTCTGTCTCAGCTCTGTCTCAGCTTTTCACTATCAAAAGTGCAGGCAGAGGTACCGGAATTCCTGGCCTTTACCAGCACTGAACACTGAACATGCCAGGTCCCAGAGTGGAATGACAGCTTCTGGAAGTAGCAGAAGAATTCTGCAGTTGGAATGACAGGTCCCAGACTGGAATGACAGCCCCTGGGTGTAGAAGAAGTGTTTTGGGCCTGGAACAACAGCCCCCAAAGTGAGGTGATAAGAAGTGCTCTAGGACTGGAATGACAGGTCCAAGGGTAGAATGACTGCCCCTGTGATTAAAATCAGTACACTGCACCTGTAATTACAATTAGAGTGGAATGAAATACCTTACACTGATTAAACAATCTAATTAACTTTAATTATCTAAACTTGACTACACTCTAAACAAATTAAATACCATCTGATGAAAAAAATCCTGGCCATGGGCCTGCTACTACTTACACTACAGATTATAACGTCTCAAATTGAGACTGCCTGAAGAAAGGCCCTCAGAGGTTGTCTCCACACAGGCAGGTAAGCTCTTATGCAATAAACTTTTATTGAAGACAGTAGCTGGTTGTATCAGATAACATCAGTCAAATGTCATTACAATGAAGCAAGACTGCCATGGGCTGGGTGCCAGTAGGTCAGGAGCCAAGTTGAAGTCCGAGACAGTCCAAGGTCAAGCCAAATCAGGAATGAATTACCAAGTCCAAAACACAAGCTGAAAGCAGAGTTAGTCCAAGCCGAGGTCAGAGAGGGAAACTCACGAGCAAACCAGTTCAAGGAGTCAACCAAAAGCTGAAGTCAAACTGTAATGTAGTATGCTCTGTGTTCTAACCAGCCTGCCATGTGCTCCCAGGTAATGGCGCCCGCCGCATGGCCAGAGCACATGGTCAGGCAGAGAGGGGAGCTTGAATCTGGAGGAACAATAGACATCCGGATTGAAAGCCTCCACCAATGTGGGACCTAGGTTCTCCCTGAGGAGCCAATGCAATCAAAGGTTCCTCTAGGGAACCTATGACAAACATGCGCATATGTTAAGCCCCTATCAGGTCTTTTGGGTGCGGCCGGAGGTGTGGCTCCGGCCAGCATATAATGAGGGCTCTGGAGCCCTGGAAGCATGCTTGTTCTGACCATCTACTGGGCATGCTGAATCATTCAATAAAGGCTTCATGATTTCACCGTTCCTGGTCTCCTGAGTCCAGTACTCTTCACTGGTGACGAAGGTGGGATCCCGATGAGCAACTCCTTGGCCGACACCAGCACCGCATCGAGCCCAGACCAGATCCGTCAGCCACCAGCCCTGCTTGGCTCCAGCGCCACCACACTGCCATCGGCTCCCGAAGATCTCGCTCAACGCACTGCTGCACATCCCAGAATGGCCACTGCTCCGGGAACCACCTACCCATTCGATCCAGCCTGCCCCGAAGACTGGGAAGCCTGGATGGACCAGCTCACATCCTACTTCGACGCATAGGACATCACGGATGCCGGGAAGAAGAAGTCCTGGCTCATGGCCTCCTGCGGGGTAAAGACGCTGAAGTTACTCCGCAGCCTGCTTTCCCCTCGTACCCCAGCGGAGGCCACGTACGATGACATCATGGTGCTCCTAAGGAACCACTTCTCGCCGAGACCCTCCAAGAACACGCAGCGGGTGAAGTTCTTCCACCGGCTGTAGCAGAACGGTGAGTCTGCCTCCAATTACCTGGCGGCCCTCCGCCATCTCCTGGTGGGGTGCGAGTTCATGGCCATAGAGAACACACTATACTCCGTGTTCCTGTGTGGGGTCCGCGACCCCAAGCTTCAAAGGAAGCTGATGGCCAACTCCACAGCCACCCTGGACGAGATGCTAACCACAGCTTTTGCCTTTGAGGTCTCTCAGCAGGAGAAGCTAGGCACATCCGCAGCCGCCCACCAGACCAAGGCTGCTGCAGACTCCGACGTTTCTGAGGATGACGAGACACTCCAGGTACAACGCTGGCCTCCGGGACAAGGGTCCCGCAACTCGGGTGAGAAGGCTTCCCGCTCCGCGATGCCACACTCCAAACATTCCACGTGCACTAGCTGTGGCGATCAGCATGACTGCCGGACATGCCGTTTCCGGGAAGCAGAGTGCCGGTCATGTGGCAAGAAGGGCCACATTGCCCGGGCCTGCCGCACCCGCTCCAACCGCCGCACCCAAGCCGCGCACCAGGAGTCCACTGAACTCCTCCAGACAGCAGCAACCCACCACCACCACCGCAAGACACAGCAGGTAATGAACTTGCCCCCCGACACCCCCAACAAAATTAAGGTCTCAGTTTTGATTGAGGGGACCCCCTGCCAAATGGAAGTAGACACTGGGTCGTCCTACTCCATAATCTTGTAGTCCACCCTCCGCAGGCTCTGCCCCATGGGGGGCCCCCAAGTTCAGAAAGTCCAGGGCCTAGCCCTGCGGGACTTTCAGAAGAACACGATACCAATAAGGGGGTTGGGCAAGTTCCGGGTCCAATTTAAGAACTTTACAGGACGCTTGGGCCTCCTGGTGGTGGCGGGCAACCTCACAAGCCTGCTGGGACTCTCCTGGTTCTAGCCCCTAGGGCTGGGTGTCACTGGAGTACACAGCCTGCGGCCCACAGATTTTGCCGACATCTGTGAGGAATTCCCAGCGGTTTTTGATAGGGCACTGGGCTCCAGCACTCATCAACTTCTACCACACCTTCCTTCCCCACAAGGCGGCGGTAGCTGAGTCCTTACACAGGCTCCTGGACAAAAGCACCACCTGGACTTGGGGTCCCTGCCAGGCAGCGGCCTTCCAGGGCATCAAGGACCTCCTAATGTCCAATGTGGTCCTCGCCCACTTCGACGAAGCCCTGCCCGTCGTATTGGCCTGTGACGCATCTCCTTATGGGGTGGGGGCAGTTTTGGGTCACAAACTGCCGAACGGCTGGGAGGTCCCGGTCGCATATTACTCCCAGACCCTAGCCCCGGCCGAAAGGAACTATGCTCAGATAGACAAAAAGGCACTTGCAATCGTGGCCAGGGTCAAAAAGTTCCATACTTACTTGTACGGGCGCAAGTTCACGGTCACCACGGACCACAAACCTCTTCTGGGCCTCCTCGCCCCGGATTGCTGCAAACCACAAATTTTGTCCTCGCAAGTCCTCCAATGGTCGATCTTCCTCACAGGGTACGACTATGACTTGGTGCATCGCCTGGGAAAGGCCATGGGCCATGCGGATGCACTCAGCCACCTTCCGCTGCCCTCCTGCGACCCCGAGTGCCTGCTGGGCTTTTTCTACAAAGAAAGTCCTGCTATCGAGTAAACATCTTTGGCCGGTTTCCTAATAACTTTACAGTTGATCACTTTTACTGTTGAATTTTGTATGTGTGTGTACTGTGTTTGCATGTGTGTGCCTTTTCAAAACACTTTTAAAAGAAGTATATGCAGAGGAAAGGGAGTCAGTGGAAAACTGAAAGCAGAAGCAAATATATTCAAAAGCATATCAATGAAAGGGCATTTAAAAACAAAGGCACATTTTCATTTAGCATTAAACACAACAGATATAAGTATGACAGACCAAATATTTAAGATGGGTTTTACTGCAGTACATTTTGACTTAGGCCCAATTTACACCTCCCCTCTGAAGTAGTTTGACTACTGTGTTTTCCCAAGCTCATTTCACGCTGGTTTCAAATTTCACTCCAGGGGGTCTGAAGAGTACTAAGCAACAGCATTTGTTTAAAGCAGTATAATGCTAGCTTGATCACAGGAAGGCAATTAATGAATGTAAACAATTATTTATAAACTAGAACAACTAGAAACAGGTATAGACAGTTTTTTTTGAAACTAGAATGATTCTAGTGGAAAAGTCAGATGTAAATTTGACCTTACAAATGAGTTCATATCTCTCCTTATATATAATTGAGTAGTGGAGTAGCACTTTCTGAACATTCCACATGCTCCTAAATCAGTTGGCTCCATGATGTGTCACTCAGAAGCTGTCCCTATCCACTGGCTGTGTTGCCTGAGTCTCGCCTCCAACATTCTAAACAGTTTGCTGTCCCACCCCCCCCACAGCCAGTCGGAAACAGCCAGTCGGAGGTCATTTGCACATGCAGCATGATTGGCCTTTGCCTTTAACATTCTAAACAGTTTGCTGTTGCTGTTGGGAGTAATTGAATGTGTTCTGTGGTAAAATACATATCCCAATTGTCCCTTAAATGGTCACTGGAGTTGCCACTCTCCCTGTGGGGCCTGGAGATCTCCCAAAAATCACTGTGTTCCCCAGCCACAGCACATCATTTCCCCTACAGAAAATTTCCCAGCTATTACAACTGATCTCCAGATGACCAAGATCAGTTCTCCTGGAGAAAATGGCTGCCTTGGGCAGTGGACTCTATAGCACTATACCCTGCTGAAGTACCTCCATACCCCAAACCCTGCCCTCCCCAGGCTCTACCCCTCAAATCTACTGGTGTTTCCCAACCCAGAGGTGGCAACCCTGTAACTGGCTATGGAACCACTTTCCAAACCCTTAGAACCCAGAAGAAATGGCATAGGAGATGCTTTTCTACCTTACCTGCCACTGCATAGCCCCAAATCAACATAAGTCAGGGGTGGAGGGAACCATACCATGAGGCTGTCCTCTAGGGTTGCCAAGTAACTTACGAGTTTGAGCGGGGGAGTCCCACTCCTGGTCTGGGACCCTTGTGCGTGTGCTCTGCACGTGCACGGCGCAATAACATTGTGCGGAAGTGATGTCATCACGCCAGGCACATCACTAGGCAACGCTCTGATAATTGCCCTAAAAACTCTACAGTACCATAGAGTTTTCAGGGCGATTACTAGAGCGTTGCCCTGTGACATGCCTGGCGTGATGACGTCCCTTCTGGGCAACGTCATCGCACTGGGCATGCTGGACTGATGTGGCCATTTCGGGGGTGGGGTTCCCGCCACCCGCTGAATCTCGACCGGCAAATTGGGGACCTATTTAGCGGGGGAATCCCCCCCCCCCGGGGGGACTTGGCAGCCCTACTGTCCTCCCATACTACCCACTTGGGGCAGCAAAATTACTTGAGACAGCCCAGTCTTATAGCTAAGCAGAAGGAAATAAACATGGCTTGCCTCCCTCTATTTTCCCCTTCCCTCTGCCACCCCACCAGCCCCAGCTGGGACACTCACCCGGAGCTTCCTTCCATGTTCCCTCTAAGCTATGGAGTCTTGTGAGCAAAAATTCTACTTTGTAAGCTACTGGCATTAAAGTTGTGAGCGAGCGATTTGGCTACTGCATAAATTAGTTTCCTCAGGAGCCATCCTTCCTGAGCTAAGACAAAAATGTGTGAGCTGGAGGGTAAAAAGCTGTGAGCTAGCTCACACTAACTCAGTTTAGAGGGAACACCGGAGCCGGTTGTATTTATTCCCACAATGGGCCTTAATCCTGTATATTGCAGTTATAAACTTATAAAGTTATAAATCTTAAGAAATAAAAAATAAAAAATAAACAGCAAAACCTTCACATAAATGTTTTAATTTAGTGCTTTATGTAGTGTGTAGGCTGGGATTAAAAACATCACCATGCAAGTGACATCAGGATTTGATTTCATTGAATGAATGAATGCTCCCTGACACACAAAAAAATGATCATGCAAAGGAACACAGCAATGGCCATTGCTTATTGCAAGACACCTCAGCCAGGACGTGTGAGAACTAAAGAAATCTACTCAATTTAAGACCAGCTGATTTAAGATCAAAGTTGCAAGACATCTACGTACAGGATTTCCCAGTTTTTTGTTTCTTTCTTTTTTTTAAAGCCAGAAGCAGCCATC
This sequence comes from Lepidodactylus listeri, assembly GCA_029233225.1. Lineage (NCBI taxonomy): Eukaryota > Metazoa > Chordata > Lepidosauria > Squamata > Gekkonidae > Lepidodactylus > Lepidodactylus listeri. The sequence goes on from JARCFY010000006.1 coordinate 56,234,355, forward strand.
AGCTCAGTTTGGAAAAGATATATGGGAGGCAAGTACTGGCTAAAATCTTATCCTCATTTGCTTAAAACAAAACAAAACAAAACAGGAGAAGTATTCAAAAGTAGTATTTCTATCAATACAGGGTAGTCTGTTCTACTGGCTCCCTACACTACTACAGCTGTACATATAACTCAAGAGAGGCAGGTTGCCAGCCTCCAGGTGGGACCGGGAGACCTCCTGGAAATACAGATCTCCAAACAAAAGAGATCAGTTCCCCTGAGGAAAATGCCTGCTTTGGAAGGTGGATTCTATGTAAAAATACCCTGCTGAGGTCCTTCCCCTCTCCAAACCCTGCCCTCTCCAGGCTCTACCCCCAAATCTCCAGGTATTTTCCAATCAGAAGCTGGCAACCCTAGATAAGAGGGCAAACGAAATCCAGTGGCACTTCACAAGTTAAAGGAACAACCCCAGGCAAATCTACTCGAAACAAGTCTCATGTTATTCAAGGGGATTTACGCCCAAGGCAGGCCTATTCTGCACATTGGAACAGAAATTTCCCTGGACATTGCATGCCACTTTCACTTTGATTGATTGACGGATTTTATCCTAGCCTCCACACTGCATGCCGGTTTCTGGCTTTCATGGTAATGTCTGCATAGATTTATGGCCATTTTATGGCCATTGAGGGGTGACTCTGCAATCAGTAAGGTGATGGTCCGGGGTATGTGAACCTGGTTTTGAGCCGCTGCGGGTTTGATAAAACAAGGAAGCGAAGACATTTTCAATCTCTTTTAAACAAAGGCTTTCTTTGGAACATCACTGTTTTCAGGAGAACATTAGTAAACGATTGGACTGGAAACGTACAGACGGTTGCAAAACCGCGATTTTTTTTGGGGGGGGGGGGGAGAGGAAGACGAGAGAAACCGTTTCCTCCCACTTTAGCAACACCGGGACGCGCAACGTCTCAACTGCATTGCGGCTCGCGCGCAGTTCTCCGCCCCTCCCAGCCTGGAACCGAAATGAATCCGCTGCTGCGATCTGGCCGGGCTCAGGCGCTTCTTCTAAAGCAGCCGTAGCAGACTGGGGGGACCCTGCAGCTGCCTGCTCTGCTCCGAGCCACTGGAGTCCTCGATGGGCCGGCAGGCGCAAAAATAATGCTTCGGGGGCGGGGGAGTCCTTTGAGCCGGGCTGCAGATTCAAAGTCGCAGCGAGGTGATGACGAACTGGCCTGGTAGGAGAGCTGCGCGAGTCGTCAGGCGGGGCAGCTGGGCGGCATCGTCTTCTCCCAGGGAGGCGGGGGTGGCGGGAGCGGCGCGCCCTGCGGAAGGAAGAGGTCGGGCGGAAGCAAGAAGGAAGTGGGGGAAGGAGACGATGTGGTATGGGGCGGGCGGGGATGAAAAGGACGGTTTAAGCTGGCTCAGCGGCTGGAGGGCAGGGCTGGTTCCAGGTTTGCGTGGGGTCGGGCAACAGGTATAATTGAGCCCCCTTCCCCCTTTTGCTTCACCTTAGCCACACCCCTTTCTATTTGGCCATTCCCCTCTGACTCTTCTTTATCCATGCCTAGGCTGTCAGCTTTGGGTTGGGGAATACCTGAGATTTTGGGGATGAAGGGGGGAGGGGTTCGTCAGCAGGTAGGGCTGCCAAGTCCAACTTGGGAAATATCTGGGGACTTTGGGGGTGGAGCCAGGAGACTTTGGGGGTGGAGCCAGGAGAAAGGAAGTGACATCATTTTGTGATGTCACATCCTGTGATGTTGCTTCCACATGCTTCCACATGAACTCATGAAGTTTCCTAATACTGAATCAGGCCATTGGTCCATCAAGGTCAGTATTGACTACTCAGACTGGTAGTGGCTCTCCAGGGTCTCAGGCTGAGATCTTTAATGTCACCTATTACCTGATCCTTTTTTAGCTGAAGAGGCTGATACCTCCTGCATGTCAAGCAGATGCTCTATCACTGAGCAACGGCCCTACTGAATCCTTCCTCATCTCGGCAGAATATGAAGCCCTAAGTGCTACACAAGTGCTAAATATGATTTTCATATCATAAGAACAAGAGAGAAGCCACAGTGGATCAGCCCATCCAGTACAGCCCATCCAGTACAACACTCTGTGTCACAACAGTGGCCAAAAATACCAGGTGCCCTCAGGAGGTCCAGCAGCGGGGCCAGAACTCCAGAAGCCCTCCCACTGTTGCCCCCCAAGCACCAAGAATGCAGAGCATCACTGCCCCAGACAAAGGGTTCCATTTAGACCTTGTGGCTATAATAGCCACTGATAGACCTCTGCTGGATGGGGATGGGGACAGAGAGAGAGACAGACAGACAGACAGACAGACAGACAGACAGTCAGCTTTTTCACTTACTCTTGCCCAATTCCCAGGCTTTATTTCTGGCCCTTGTTTCACCCAGCTGTTGTCCATGTAAGTCCCATAACTTCTCCCCCCCCCCCCCCCAGCATAGGCTTTTTGGTGGCTAAAGAGGACCTTTGTCCTCCCCTTTTCGCCAGCAGAAAAGCTAGTTGGATCCATCCCTAACTTAAAATACCGGTTACTTGATGTACAAATGCTTTTAAAAATGCAGATTTTTACTGCTGGAGGGGGGGGGGGACATGGTTGAAAGAAACAGCAAATTGGCATAAAAATGAGGAATCCCAACTTTTATTTGCAGAAGGGAAATGAGGATTGGGGGGACCCAAACAGTCACGACAAGACATTTTAAACAATCCCACTCCCAGACCTTCTACAGGCAACCTCTCCTTGTGATGTTTACCTCTTTGGAAGTGACAGTTTATTCCTTTGACAAAACCACAGTGCACAGACAGACAGAAAAAAGAAAGAGGGGGAGGGGGAGAGACAGAGAAGGAAAAGAGCTCGCAGACACCAACTTACCCCAGCAGTTTACTCAGTAGCAACCTTGCACGGAAGCCCTTCAGTAGAAAGAGCTTAGTCCCTCCTTAATCTCTGGGCGGGGCTGTCTTGCTTGATCAGCTCTTAAAGGAGAAATTTCCCTTTTAAGAAGTTCAAGAGGCCAGCAGGGCAGGCTCCGAGGTTCCCCTGCTGGCAGCCATTTTGTCCCCCCGGTTGCCAATTTTGGAAAAGCGGGGGAAAGCTTTAAAAATCGGTGTTTCCCCCGCTCTACCGGGGGACTTGGCAGCCCTATCAGCAGGGTTTAATGCCATAGGCCCATTCTGCATCTAGCATTTGCTCTGTTGTTTTACTAAACCCACGCTGGAACAGAAAAAAATGCGGCCAAAACCACATTGAAATGCCCCCATAAAACAGAGATCAAAGGAAGTGAAACCGGCAGGCAGTGAGGAAGCTATAATAAAATCCCACAAAGAAAGTGAAAGTGGCATGCAATGTAGAGGGGAATTTCAGTTCCAGTGTGGGTTTGGTAAAACAGCGGAGTGAATGCTAGATGCAGAATGGGCCATAGAGTCAACCAGTGTTCCCTCTAAGCTGAGTTAGTGTGAGCTAGCTCACAGTTTTTTAGCCTCCAGCTCACACATTTTTGCCTTAGCTCAAGAAGGACAGCTCCAGAGCAAACTAATTTATGCAGGAGCCAAACTGTTCACTCACAACTTTAATGCCAGTAGCTCACAAAGCAGAATTTTTGCTCACAAGACGCCACAGCTTAGAGGGAACATTGGAGTCAACCTTCCAAAACTGTCATTTTCTTCCTGCGAACGGATCTCTCTCCAGCCATCAACAAGAGGTTGGGAACCCTATCCATACACTTCCATTTCAATTTACTCACACTAGTAAAGAGAAACCATGCAAATTGTTTGCTCAGGATGAGGGGCAGACAAGGAGCAGTGCAGACACACACAGGTGCTTTGTTCCCAGTCACAGTCTCTCCCCACTCTACAGACAGCTGAGTCTCATCCCCTAGCCTCTCTCCCTTCCAAACAACTCTTCAGCCTCCCCAGCCCTGACAGCTCAGAGGTTTGGCTCCTCAGTTAGCTGGTGTGTCAGGATGATGTCATGGTTAGAGTCAGGGCGTTTTTTGTAGAAAAAGCCCAGCAGGAACTCGTTAGCATAATAAGCCCCACCCAACAGCAGAAACTCATTAGCATATTAGGCCACTAATATGGAGCAATTCACACGCAACTTCCCTTGCTGCAACCTCCCCCTACCCTATAGACTGCTGATTGCCTGCCCAGTTTTCGTGCCCCCCCCCGAAATATTATAACCCTGCCTGAAGCTTCACTGCTACTTAACAAAGGAGAATACAACAGAGGGAGCTGGTCAGGCTTGGGAGACCTCCCCCTTTCCCAACTGCAATCTCCCTCCACCCTTCAAACACCTAATTGCTCAGACTGTGGCTGTGGTCACATGGTCATTTTGATTGAGTTTCACCACTGTTCCCTCTTGCATTTAAAATAGCTGATCAGACGGCCACATCCGCCTCCCGCACCAAAGCGGGCTCACTGGTGCAATCCTCCCAGTTCCCTAGCAAGTTTTCCGATGCTGCGAAAATCAAGTACTTTCTGGGTGTTTGCGTTTTAAAGCCACGATTTCGCCGATCTGGACAGCCATCTCTCGCATGGATTGAGATTAGGATTGAGGTGTCCCCCCCCCCCCCAGTTTCTGCCTTTGTGCGCATGAGCAATCCTGCGCTGAATAAATTCAGCATTTAGATGTTCAAGCGCACATTTAGACTCCAGCATTTGGTAGTACGTTGTGGGTTCCTTTTGTTTGCTGTGGGGGGGAGGGGGGCCCTGTACAAACAAGGGAGTATGGTGAGTCCAGGTGGGGCGGTGATTCGGCCGTGTGCATCTGCGCATGCGCAAAGCAAATTTTTAAAAAACCCTCACGCCACACCGCTCAAGTGGCGGCGCGGCTATCTACGGTGTGCCCAGAGCCTCATCGCGTAGTGCTTGCAGTTCAGGGAGGAATGTGTGATCATCCCAACCCAGGAAAAAATATTCCTACTCAAATTTACTGTGGGAAGAAATCATGAAAACCTTGCCATGTGACCATAGCCTACCTCTCCAGAGCCCAACTAAACCTGATGGCAATCTCATGGTCCCCATGCTGGCCGTTTTACAGAGATTTTAAAACACTATGTGGCCCCAAACTAGTGCATGCATGTGGTGCAGAGATCTTCCCAGCATGCATCTCCTTTTCAAGTGCCAAAACAGCTGCGGAGGGGGGGAGAGCACATGTCCTTGTGGCTGTTTTGGCACATGAAAAGGAATTGGGGAGTGGGTGGGCTCCATGCCACGAGCCAGTATTGGATTGGGACCTCTTGGCATTTAAAAATCCCTGTAAAATGACCAGGCCAAATTCATGGTAGCCATGAGTTTGCCATCAGGTTTGGGCTCTCAGAAGCTACTCTCCCCCCAAGAAAACATTTAGCTCTGAAGCACAGGAGCAACTGCAGCCTGCCTTGTCCTAGAGAAGAGTTGCTGGCTGCTCCTGCATCACCTGCACTGGACTGCTAGGGAGGAGGGAGGTAGAGCCCTTCCTTCTGCTCTCCTCTGCTTCTTTGAGTGGGTCCTTGGGAAGTCTTTGGGCCCGGCAGATGACCAACTTTGCTGCTGGCTATGCTGGAGAGCTCCTGTTTGAGCCATGAACTCGCTGGGTGGTCTTGGGAGAACTTAGCAAAAGTTTGGATTGTCTTGTATTTTTAGCATTTAAAGATTAGCAAATTATTGTGGCAGGCAGAGCCTGCTCAAGATATTTTGCACAGCAGAAAGGTGGGTCTAGAAGGTGACCACCACCTCCTCCTGCTCCTCCCTACTGCCAGCTGGGAGAAGACTATCCCTGCTGGTGCTGTCAGAATTACCCTTACACATGTGCTGTAGCCAGGTGAAGGCAGTGGCCTCTCTCTGTGCCACTGCTCTTCTCAAAATGTGGCACCCAATCAACCACCTTGCTCACCTGGGCAGCAGGCCAAGGCAAGTGGTTCAGCCTAGGTGAGTTGCGGTGCTTCATCCTCAGTCCCTCATCTGCAGAATGGGAGTGAAGGTACTGAAAGATCAAACTCCCAATGCTAAAAGGGTTTAACACATGAGAAATCCTTGTTTCAAGTAGGTGGAACACAGGGATTTTCCACACTTTCCATTTTCCTTGTTTGTACGTTTCTGGATCTTTTTTCTGATCTGCATGTTTTTGCTCCATCTAGTGGTCAATTCAATATTACACCAGTGTATGTCCAGCATAAAAGGTTCCAGTTTAAATCTCCAGCGTTCTATCAAATTAACCACTACAGGGAGCAAAACACGTGTAGAACAGAAGCGCCCCCCCCTTTGAAGAAACAGGTACTTACAAGCAAGGAAAATGAGAATGCGGAAAAGCCCATACATTTCTTTTGAAGCAGCATTTCTCAAACCCTTTTGGATTTGCACCCTCTTCTAAAACATTTTCAGTTCATTCCTAGAGCCTCTCAACCCACTAGAAGGCATCACATCACAATCACAAACGGTTGTATATAATTCTGTGTGCACAAGTCTTCATGGATTGATGCAGTCATCCTCAAGAGATGGTGCTTTTCCACATATGTCAACATGTGTGGTTTTCCTGTTGCTGCGGTGACTGCCAGTACAGCATAGTGGCAGTGGGATCTCCATAGTTTCCCCATAGTTTCCCTGCCCTTGTCTACTGGTGGTGGCCATGCCCCCCTTGAACCAGGACTTTCCCAGTTTTTAAAATTGATTTAACACTGTAATAATGTGTAGGAGGGTCTCTGAATTCCCAGCTTTCATTTAAAAAGGAAAATCTCTAGCCCTTTTTGTTGCAGAAATATGTCTTTCCCCTTACAACTTTATAGGGAAAGGAGCTAGAGACTTAACTCTTCTTAAAAATGAAAGCTTGGAATTGAGAGAACCTGTTATATATTGTTACAAGAGAAGACCTGCAACAAAATGTTGCATAATGTGTTTTGGCCCTACCATAGTCTTCATTGCCAGCAGTCCCCGCAAGAAATTTGTGGGGAGGGGGCATTCCTCCACCTTTGTTTCCCTCTCCCACCTCGGTTGTCAAAGTTCCCTTCTCTGTCTTTCTGTATGCACCCCTTATCTACCAATCTTCCCTCCTCTCCTCCTCCTCCTCTCACCCCTTCTATGTCAGCTTTTTCCCGACCCCCGTCTCTAGCAATCCTTTCTTACCCCCCTTTCTCCTCTCACCCCTTGTATGTCTCACCCCCACTTACCCCTGCCTTCCTCAGACACTGTCCTCTTTCTCCCACCCCATCTGCCCCCTCTTTCTCTCCACTATTTCTCTACCCCGCCCCCCACAATCTCTTCCTCTTTCTCTCCCCCTCCCTCAGGCAACCCTCAGACAGTCTCCTGTTCTTTTTCTTTCTCTCCCCTCAACAGACAATCCCCTATTCTCTCTCTCTCTCTCTCTCTCCCCCTTCTCAAAGAACTCCACTTCTTTCTGTTTCTGGTGATGGAGAGGGGCTGACGCAGGCTTCACCTCCTCAGACTTCAGCTGACCAGCAGTAGGGCCAGCTTCCCAGTGGCAGCGTGGATGGTTCTTGCTGCTGCAGTCCTAGCAGCGGCAGGGACGGTTATTGCCATGGCAACTTCCCTTGTGACCCCAGCAGCTTTTCTATTGCCTCCCATAAGTCCCTTCTCTGTGCATGTGCAGAGCTGCTGCCAGTAAAAACCCTGCCTTTTACTGACAGAAACAGTTAGAAGCCTGCCCCTCCCCCGAACATTCTAATCTCCTCACAGTTGATGCCTGGAGCTGATGCCATTTCAAAAGTTATTTGGGTGAATTCAGCGGTCCCCGAAGTTTTTTTTTAAACTTTTCGGATTTTTCTGCAGTCCGAGGAAGGGGCCTGACTATGTAGGAAAAACTGTTGGGGGAGAGTGAGCTCTCTTTCACCAGAAATAAGCATCCCCACAGAAAAAAACCCTCTCGGAATTAGAATATAGATAGTGTTCTACAACAAGTTGCTGATTAACCCCCTCCAGTCTCCCGGACACCCCCCCCCGGGTGGGGAAATGGCGGCCGTCAGGAGAATGGCTGCCATGTTGGTGGGATGGGGAAAAGCCAGTCCATCCAGGCTTTGTTGCAATCTTTCCCAAGGCTTTGCAGCAAAGCATGTTTGGGAAAGATCTAAGAAAATCTAGGCAAACCACAGAAAGTGCACAAAAGCCCCAGGATTCTATGGAGAAGCAAAAACACAGAACAAAATCCAACGCTTTGTAACAGCATTGAACCCAGGGTGAATGACCTGTATGGAAATGGCCTATCAGACTTCTAGTACAATCCTAAGCAAAGTTATACCTTCTAAATCTGTTGAAGCCAGTGAGCTCAGAAGGGTGTAACTCTGTTTAGTATTGCACTGTTCTTTCTGAAAACAGCGAGGTGAGGAAGGAGAGGAGAGAAGCTGTTGATCCAGAAGCTCCCATTTGGCTACTGAATCTCTACAGCTTCTTTAATTCATATATTACCTTGGATGGTTGCAGTGATTGAATCTACTGTTGGAATACAGATATTTCTGACTTTTTCTGTTCCAGGACCTTCTTCTCTCCCAGTGCTGCTGGAACCCAGGGGACCACCCCACCATATGAGAATCAAAATGCAGCATTTCTGGGCTAGATAACAGTGGATATGACTTCTCCCACTCTCTTAATGTACACCGCTGACAAGTGGGGAGAAGCAATTATTCAAATTATGCTTTCTCCTTCTCTTTGAAAAACTAGGAGCGGAAAAACACAAAACTTTTGATTTGTGGATTAAACTTCATGTATGGAAAAAAGAAGTAGAATGTAGCACATTCATTTTCTTTTGAACATATTTGATGTGTCTACATTCGTAATTAGGGTTGCCAGCCTGGGGATCCCCTGGAATTACAGCTCATTTCCAGACTACAGAGAGCAGTTCCCCTGGAGAATATGGATGCTTTGGAGGGTGGACTCTGTGGCATTGTACCCCACTAAGGTCCTGGTCCTCCGCAAGGAAAATGGATGCTTTGGAGGGTGGACTCTGTTGCATTGTACCCCACTGAGGTCCCTGTCCTCCATCCACAAATCTCCAGGACTCTCCTAACCTGGATCTGGCAACCCTACCCCCCATCCCCCGCTGGTGGCCAGGAGAGACTTGGTAACCCTGTTAGTAATGCAGAAATAGATGTTATCATCTGGAATGCTAACTCTCAGTTTTTTGTTGTTAAAAGTGGATCCCTTCTCATTTCTGTTATAGACCTAGTACTATTTGAAGGTCTTCAGCCCATGGCAGATTCTCATAGGAGTCAGGAATTGTTCTTGTGGTGTTGAGCCCCAGTTTAAATTGTATTAATATAACTAGCCCATTTAGGCAGAAATCTACAAAGGAATAATTAAAAAAAATAAAAACTTGAAACTTGTTTTAATTTCACGAAAATTATTAAAACATAAAGAACAAGTATTCAAAAACCTATACAATGATTCATATACCCTGTTGGTTGTAAAAAAAACATTGCCACTGTTAATTTGTAAAAGGCAGAAATAACATTCAAGAGATCTAAAGAGTTTAATCCAAAAACAGATCCTGAGGTAATCCAGCCAAATGTGAAGCAGTAACCAATATTGGGCTTTCCCGCATTCTCATTTCCTTCACTTGTGTGTTCCTATTCTGCACATGTTTTGCTCCCTCTAGAGGTTGATTCAGTATCAACAATCACTTAGGTCACCAGCTGTAAAGTGGTTGTCTCCTTAAAAAAATCAAAGCTGCCTCTTCATCTACAAGATTTTACCTTCTCTCACTCGCCTTCTCTCACTCTCTTGTTCTCTTACTAGCCTTTCTTTTGTAAAAGATTCAGTGCCTTCTCTTTGGACAGGTATATGTAGATCTTGTTGGATCTTGCAACATTCAAGTCCCTCTAATAATTTCAGTTTAGTAAGGTCACTTTTGGAATGAAACCCAAGTTGTTGCCCAAATTTTCTGATTGTACTGTAATAAAATACAAGGCATTAAGTGTCCTTTTTATATCTAGGGTCGGTATTAAGAAACTGCTTTCTCCGTAGACTTGGTTGATTACCTTTTACGCAGAAGATGAGCAGCAGAAGTGAATCTTACTCTTCGGGGCAGGAAGATGTGACTGGACTGACAAGCTTATTGAAAGGATGGATTTATCCAAATCATTACCTAGGCGATTTTGGAGACTGTACAGTATCTCACTTGTGGGCGTTGACACCGTTCATAATCCTGTTTTCACCAACTTTAATTGTGCTTGGCTTTATTTATCTTTCTATTCTCCTCCTTCATATTTACAAGAGAAAGAATAATTTAAAGGAAGATTATCTCAGTAAATCATGGGACAACGGAAGGAGGGCAGTGACTTATCTTTGGGACATGTATGGCATTGTATGGCATGGTAAGAATTGTTACAGCACATGGACAGCAGTATCATATTGTATTGGTAGACACTGATAGAGCTTAGAAAGAATATTCGATTTCAAGTATTCACAGTGGTTCCCATTTATGTGTCAGGAATCCTTAACTCTGTAAGGAAAGCCAGTTCTATTTCTATATTGCAATCTCAGGGTAGAGGAAATTAAAGCTGTAAAACAGCAACCCTCCTAAAGCAACCAAGTAAGTTTGTGGATGTTTGGGATTTCCTGGCTCTTTGCCAACATGCAATTCCAGCAAATAATTTTAGGTGACCTAGGTTTTTATAAGTCATATGTTTTATCTTACTGTTACACAATATAATCAATTCATTTATTATTTTATTTAAACATTTCTATGCCACCTTTCCATCCAAGCATGGTCCCCAAGGTGGCAAGCATCAAAGTATATATAAAATATTTAAACAGTTCAATAATACATATAAACACATGTAGCAACACAACCAGGGGGTAGGGCCAATAATATTGGGGGGAAGGCCAAACAAAACAAAAAGACTTCACCCACTGGTAGAAGACAGTAATAGAGGGATACAGACAAATCTCCCTGAGGATGATGTTCCAAACGTATGACACCAAAATCAAGAAGACCGTTTCTTGGGCTGCCACCTGTCTAGCCTTGGATAGCAGGAGCACCTGAAACAAGGTCTTTGAAGATTAATTGCTTTGTTATTCATTGTACTATCATAATTTATTATATAAATTGAGATGTTGAACTGTTGCCCAGTTCACAACAGTTTTGAGTATAAATTCTTAGCAATTCAGATTCATTTTGACTATGAATACTTTTTGTCATTCATGCTTTTAGCAGAAGCAATGTGCATTGTGCTAAAGAATACTTTATGGACTTCGCATTAATACTAGTTAATTATGTAATAACTAATGTTATTTAGAGAGCTTACTATCGTCTTACTTTCTGATGCCTTGACTCTTGTCTATGTGAACTAAGATCATGAACCCCCTCCACAGTAATCTGTGAGCCAGCTGTGGTGTAGTGGTTAAGAGCAGTGGACTGTAATCTGGAGAACTGGGTTTGATTCCTCACCCCTCCATATGTAGCCAGCTGGGTGATCTTGGGTCAATCACAGTTCTCTCAGAACTGTTCTCTCAAGAGCAGTTCTCTCAGAGCTCTCAGGCCCACCTACCTCACAGGGCGTCTTTTGTCAGGAGAGGAAGGGAAGGAGATTGTAAGCTGCTCTGAGTGAAGGGTGAGGTATAAATCCTCCTCCTTCTTCTGCAATTGTAAGACAAATTCAAGATAACTAGAGTATAGAATTGGGGAGAGGGTAAATTCCTGGATCCCAAGGGCTAGGGCTCCCCAGTCTTGTTGAGCCTATGGACATTTTTGGAATTTTGAAAATGGGCACCAAAACAAAATGACTTCCTTGGGGAGTGGTGAGACCAATAACAAAACCAAGCATCCTCCTTTGATGGAGGGAGCTGTTTCCAAATGGATGCTCTCTACAAACAAAAATGGTGACTTCTGGATACCTTTGAGGCATCTTTTGCTCCAGTAAAGTAGAGGAAAGCCACGGATTTATGGAAGAGATACTTTGGAGAGACACAAGTAGGCACCAGGAATCATATTGGTAAGAGCCATCGTACCCATGGGCACCGTGCTGGGAATCATTGGCTAGACTAATAGCCCTACTTGATATCATTTCTTTTGATATTTCCTACTAATCTACTAAAATATTATTTCTGACAACGAATATTGCTAATGCTCTTGCATTTTGAACAGGTTATGAAGTGTGTGGAATGGATAAAATACCAAAAGGACCAGGGCTTGTTGTACTTTACCATGGAGCATTTCCTCTAGACTATTTCTACTTTGTATCTAGACTCTACTTACAGACTGGCAGACTCTGCCATTCAGTGGTTGATTACCATTTTTCAAAAATCCCAGGTAAAGTGTGCTTTCTTTGTTAGTGGACATGCATGTGTGTGTTACAATCTAAGAGTCTGTAATCTGTAGTCATAGGATATGACAATCGTGAAACACAGGTATATTTGACTGTATTTGGGCAAGTGTCAGAATGCTTCTTTTTCTCATTATGTGTTGACAAGTTGACTGCAAATCTGCAAGGCTGTGTCATAACTGCCCTTCCTTTAATACATATAAAAACAGGCTAAGGTCGATGTTTTATAGAATCTGTATTGGAAAGTCACTGAAGGATTTAGTTAGCTACAGTAACAAACTTATTTTTAATAATAGAGAAGAGTAAGAGTCCAGAAGCACCTTAAAGACTAAGAAAATTTGTGGCAGAATGTGAGCTTTCTGAAGAAGTGAGCAGTGACTCACGAAAGCTCATACCGTGTCATAAACTGTGTTAGTCTTAAAAATCCTACTGGACTCTTGTACTTTTCTACCACTACAGATAGACTAACATGGCTATGCATCTTGATTTATTTTTAATAAGGTAACTGTATATGTTTTCATTTTGTGTTTTTGATGTTTGGTTTTTAGTTTGATTTTAGTTGTTCTAATGATGCATTTATGTTTGGTTTTAATTGGTTTTAAGACATATTTTTATTATGTATGTTTTTAAATTCGCTAGCCGCCTTGGTGGCCCTGATGAGGACAAAAAGGCGAGGTATAAATTTTGTAAACTGAATAAATTAAATATAATACTTCAGCCCAGAAGAAAAAGCCCCATCCAGTTGTCAGCTGAACAGATAAGTCTGCTGATAAATCCACAATGAAGATGAACATATAAGAAAATCAAGCAAATGATAGATTCCCCCATTCAGACACTGGGATTTTTCAAGGTCTGTTCCTTTTGAGCCATTGTTGCTCTGTCTCTCTGGGACTCTTAGCTTTCCTTACCTATGCCTCTCCTTGTCTTATCCCTGACCTGAACACTCTTTCTTTCAATTTCAGAAGCCCTGTTAACATGTTAAAAGAACATGCACATGCATCTGTTTAAAGGAATGATCCAACATGCATCCATTTTACAAATGAAACAAGGCTAGGGCCTGGATAAATGTGGAGTTTCACTCACACATGAACTATACGTGCATTGAACGTAACAGAATTATTCAATGAATGTATAAAGAAAAATCAAGTGTAGACTGTACATGGATTGTGTGTGTGTTCACTGTAATTTGTGAACAGGGCTACAGTCTCTTGCTAAACATGCTGTCTGGGTTTAGGGCAGTAAGCTACCAGAGCCCCTCAGCTGATGATATACTTGGCTGCACTTAGAAAGTGTTGCTGGGAGCACCGAGGACAAAAAATGATTCTATTCATCTATGAAGGGTTGTTAAAAATAGATGACTTTTAAAATCTCTTTTAATAATTTGTGTTTGATCTTGAAACTTTGACCTTGATTTAGCAGTTTTATAAGTAAACTGGAGGAAAATATTTATCATCGTGCAGCAATTATGAATGTTTATATGTCAGAGAGGGTTTTTTTTGCAACCTAGAGGAATAATTTTTTCAACCTGGTAATAGAACAATTTATTATAGCGATAATAATGAACTATATATTTCATTGTTCAGTTCTTTGGGAGAAGGTAAAAATGGCTGTAGTCTATGATGTCATTGAATGAAAAGGAAAAATTGCCCCTAACAATAGTCTTACTGAAAGGGACCTTCTGGTAGGGGCAGGAAGGGGAAGAAATGCACAATTTATCTTTAGGGGTAGTTGTGTTTGCTGTAGCCCAATTACACAGTTGTATTTGTTGTAGCAAAATTACACCTTAAAGTAGCTACTGAAAGTATCACTTTCGGCTTCATGTTAAGTGCTGTCAAGTCACCTTGGACTCATGGCAACTCTATGAATTAATGACCTCAAAAACATCCTGTCATCAACAGCCTTGATCAGGTCTTGCAAACCAAGGGCTGTGATGAATCCATTTCATGTTGGGTCTTCCTCTTCTCCTGCTGCTTGCAACTTTTCCTAGCATTAGTGTCTTCTTATGTGACCAAAGTATGATAGCCTCAGTTGGGCCATTTTCATTTCTATGGAGAATTCAGGCTTGATTTGATCTAGAACACACTTATTTGTCTTTTTGGTGGTCCACGATATCTGTAAAACTCTCCTCCAACACTGCATTTCAAATGAATCAACTTTCTTCCCATCTGATTTCTTGCTTGCAGTCTCCCTTTTGTTTGATGACTGAGCCAAGGAAATCTTTTAACAATTTCAGTTTCTTCTTCATCAACCTTAAAGCTGTATAGTTCTTCAGCATTCATTACTTTTGTTTTCTTGATGTTCAGCTGTAATCCTGCTTTGGCACTTTCTGCATCAACTTTCATCAGTAGTTGTTTCAAGTCTTTGATGTTTTCTGCACCAGTTTTCACTTCACCTTGATCTGAATCTAAGACAGTTTCCTTATGACACGTTCTAAATATAGATCAAAGAGATAGGGAAATAAAGTAATCCTTTTCTGATACCTTTGCCAATTTGAAGCCATTTTGTTTCTCCATATTCTTACCTAACAGTGGCCTCTTATCTGGAGTACAGGTTGCACATCAAAACGAACAGATGTTGTTGCACACTTGTTTCTTTTAAAACCAGCTGTAGCATTTTATGATCCACATATTCAAAAGCTTTGCTGTAATATATTAAACAGAAGCTGATATTCTTCTAAAATTCTCATACTACTGTAGCCACCAAAAATTTGCAATATGATCTCTAGTAGGGCCTTTTTTGAATTCAAATTCTTGCTGCAGTCTTTGACATCTTTTTTTTCAAAACTGGAATATAAATGGCCCATTTCCAGGGCCATTGTGTTTTCCATATTCATTGGAAATTCTTGTTAAGATTTTGATGGAATCTTTCTGTTGTTGGAATAGCTCTATTAATATCCCATCTACTAGTGATTTGTTTCTCTCAGTTGGTCTTAGTGCAGCTATAACATCATTTTCTAAAACTCTAGGTTCTTCTTTAAAAGATTCTTCTTGGAAGGAATCTATCATCCTTTCCACTCTTTGGTTCCTTAGTGTATTGTTTCCATCTTTTCTTTATTTTGTCCTGTGCAGTCAATGTATTCCCATGTTAATCTTTTGGCATGCCTAACTGAGCTTTAAATTTCCCAGTGATTTCTTGGATCTTGTGGAACACATCTGTTGTTCTTCCTTTTTCGTTCTCTTCAGTTTCTTTGTACTGGTTATTAGAATGGTTATTTTTGTCTCTGCATGCCAGTTGCTGGAACACTGCAGTTAGACTTCTGTTTCTGTCACCTTTACTTTTGCTTCTCGTCTGTCTTTAGCAATATAAAGAATTTCTTAAGTCATCCATTGAGGCTTCTCATCCATCAAGCTTTCAAGAGTCTGAGCTTACATTAATGCATCAAAATGTATACCCATTAAATATTCAGAAGGGATGGCGGAAGTGTTATAAAGAGAGGCTGGTGTAAATCTTGTTTGTATTGTTTGATGCAGTCAAATAATGAAATTAAACAGTCCAAACAAGATTTACACCTGCCTCTCTTGCTAGCATCTCCCACTCTTCCTAATAAAAGGGATTTAGTTCCCTCCAGGAACAGCATGAGCAGGAAGGCAGAAGTATGCTGCAGGATGAGCAGATTAGCAAAAATGATTTTCCCCTTGTATGCATTCAGATTCTCTAGTGAATCCAAACCATCATGTATTATAGTTGGATTTTTTCCTGTGCTATGGGAAGGGGGGGATTTTTTGTCACATGTATGTCTACTGTATAGTTTAGGTATTTTAATATAATAGCTTAATTTTCTTTTTCAGGTATAAAGCTGTTTTATAATGTACAAGGTCTTACACAAGATGGAAGAGTACAATGTGTTGAAATTCTGAAAAAAGGGTACTTACTAGGCGTCTTACCTGGTGGAGTCCGAGAAGCACTGTTTAGCGACGAGAACTACAGTCTCTTGTGGGGCAGCCGGACAGGTTTTGCTCATGTGGCCATAGATGCAAAAGTGGTGAGTAGGCCCATGCCATACATTTCTGTGGTGTATTCAGAGGAAATCTACACGCAGTCCTCTGCATTAAAACCTTTCTTAAGGTTAGTAGAATCCCCAACCATTTATCCAGGTTTGGATGTATGTGCAGGTTTGATCTGGGATAAGAAATCTCTCTCTCTCTTTCTCTCTCCTTTTTTTTTTGTATTTTTATATTTGTGTGTGTGTGCAAACGCCCATGCCTGGAAGTTATGGTGACCTCTGGCGATTCCTACTGGGGTATGGAGGACATTCAGAGAAGTGGCTTGACAGCATGCCTCTGCCTCCTGGCCCTGGTATTCTTTGGAGCTCTCCCACCCATATACTTGCCAGGGTCGGCCCTGCTTAGCTTCCGAAATCTGACGAGATCGGGCTTGTCTGGGCTATCCAGGTCAGGGTTGGGTTAAGAAATCTTGTCTGCTGAAAGTGTCAACAGGTTAGATGAGATACTGGAGAGTTACTACCAGTCAAAGTAATCTGACTGATAGTAATAGACCAGTGATCTGACTCAATATGAGGCTGCTTCATGTGTTCATGTGATACTACCTTTCAGCGAGGCCATAGAGGATACATCTGAATTAGAATTGTTACTGCATGTCCATATGGGGAGAATGGGAGAGGAGGAAAAAAATATCTGTCATGAACGGATACGAAAAAGGCAATGAAGTTCTTCAGTCTGAGAAACAAAAGGATTTCTATTTCACTGGTTTTCAGAATAGTCAGTGGGGCACGAGAGGTGAGGGGTGGGGTTAACCGTTGTCTTCTCATGCCTATATGGAAAAGCTGCTGAAGAATCTCCTGATGCTCTGTTGCACCATACCAGTGTGTCTTCCTTACTCAGAGGCAATTGTTCTAAAGTTCCAAATTTATTTAAGCTGCAGGTTTTTAGCTTGATCCAGTGACGAGCAGCTCACTGAACAAGCAGTTTGCGTTTTGAAAGATATTTGCAGTTGCTAAGAAGACAGGCCGGTGAACCGGTAAAGCTGGTAAAATGGTGGCAGCTACAGCTGAGTGCAGGTGAAACCACAGTAAGTCAGTCCCTAAAGCCTATCCAGATTAACTGTTCTGAACATTAGTGGAAAGAAAACCCCTCATTTCCCCAGTATTTTACAGAGTTGTACAGTGACTCTCATCCATGCATTCCTTCAACATGTGAATTCACCCTTAATGTTGCATAAAAACCTTTCAATATGTGGCTGCTCATGGCTGCACATCTTTGTGGTTTTTAAATGATGCTACCTTTCTTTCTCTGATTACCTAACAGTGCAGAATTATGCAAGTCTTACCCATTGATTTCAGTACCCTATTGCAAGGTAAATCAGAGGAAACAAGAGTCCTTCAATACCTTCAAGACTAGCAAATCTTAATTCTAGCATTAGCTTTTATGACTGCTAATAATTACATACACTAGTAGTGATTGTTCCCTATAATATTTTATTTATGGACACTGTGATGTTAATGTAGGATAATTAAATAATGGAAGGCTGAAATTCTGGCAATGTTTTTCCCACGTCTTCCAGCCCATCATCCCTGTTTTTACTACAAATCTTCGGGAAGGATACAGGACGCTTGGAAAAATATGTAAGATTGTTTCTGACTCTATCTTCCCATATGCTGCTTTTTGCTGTCACGCATGCACCCTTCTTGTCTTTATATCTTCTTCCATCAGTATCTCCTCTTCTTCTCTTTCTCTCCCTTAAATTCTCTACTATCTTCTTGTGTAAATTTCCTCTGGGATTTGTTACCACTTGATGTTGGCTAGTTATGCTGTAGGCTGAACTGAAATCTGGCACATGTTTTGTACCCATACAGCCACTGAGATAATTGAAATATGCTTAATTATGATTAATGATGAGTTAGATTAAGGTCCTGGAACATATCATGCACGACTGCCTAGGCATGTACTACACAATTAAGAGTCATATGCGTGGCCTTTTCTTATGTACCTCTATACCCTATATTACAAAATAGAAAATAAATAGTCTATTTAAAATCAGGACTTCTTACAGTGCCTAAGTCTGCACCCTATTACATTTGTCAAAACATGAGTATATTTTAAATCTTATGGACAGGGCCATTAAAGTGGCTATACGAGCGTACCCGGTGGCCAATTGTTCCTATATATGGAGGATTTCCAGTCAAATTTTGCACGTATGTAGGAGATCCCATTCCATATGATCCACGTATAACAGCTGAAGAATTAGCTGAAAAGGTAAGTTTTGTGTATTACTGAAACCTTTAAAAATCTTACACTCTTAATTATATAATGTATGTACTTCCATTGACTGTTTTTAGTGTAGTATTAAAATTCATATGTTTTAACATTTTTTTAAGTTCGTATGTTTATGCCTTGGGCATTGTGGAAAGGTGAGATATAAATATTTGTTGTACTGTGATAAACTCCTCGTATACAAACCAGTTGTTTTGCTAGAGCAAGATTATGTAAGGTGCGGTATGAGATGTTGCACAAGTGATTCTTAGTTTTTTCATGAAGTCTTACACTAGTACTAGCACAAGGAAAAGTGCTTAAGTTATTACCAGAATGAACTCAAAAGTACAGAATTTTAAAAGAAGAAGAAAAGTCTGTTCTTATGGTTTCCTCGGTGATAAAGCCCTACTACAGAACTGCAGCAATCACTTGGGTTGGACGCTCCTGTTGATTGGACAACCCCCACACCAGCCATTTTGGTTTGCCCATGCACTTGTTACAGACAGGAGGTTCAATGTCACCACCTGCTCCTGTTAATCCCAGTGGCCCTGTGCTCCAGTCGTCTCCTACCATATCAATGCTAGCGATGACTGGAGGGAGAGTGTATAATCAGGAGCCCACCACTCCATTTTGCTAGAGGATAATTGCATTGACATTGGAGGACATGTTGAGCACCCTTTTGGTGAAAGTAGGGAGAAAAAAAAGTCCCATTCCTTTAATAGAGGCCTAAAGAGTTGGTTATGCATTTGTTTTTTAAAAAGTTCTCTGATGCCTTATTGCCTCAGACTTCTAAATTGATGTTATTTATCTCCCTACTATGAAAGGCTTCTTTCCATTTCCCCATAAGCAGCTTTCTCTTTATAGGGACAGGATGTTTCTCTCCAGGCCTGTTGTTAACCCTATACCTATATGGCATCAAAGCAGAGCAGTATCAGCAAAGTTTGTTTTCTTACTTTGTGCTTTGAGCAAAGTGCTGGTTTGTTTTTGTTTTTTGCTGTTGCTGTAGCACAGCAGAGTTTCTTTGGAGTTCCCTACAGGTGCCTCATTCTACAATAGAGGATGGCCATTAAACCTCCACAAGGAGTTTACCTCTACAGCTTCCCATCTTTCCAGCACATGTAGGATTCCCTTTTAATGTCACCTGTGTGTTGGGAATTAGAGAAATAAGTATCTCTGGTAACCAGTACTCCCTACCTTCTGTTTCTGTCTTTTAAGAGCCAAACTAGATGGTACCACGTTTCTGAGTCTATCACAAGGATCCACCATCATTTTAGATCCTTGGGGTTTTTTTACTTTTCAAAGCACCATGGGGGCCCAATCCTGCTGAGGACCACAGTGCAGGGGAATTAGGGACTCTCCCCCCGGCTGCATTTTCAAGAGTCCTATTAAAGGGACAGCAGTTTTTTGTCCAGATGTGTTGGGAACCATACTTGGAACCTAGGATGTTTCTGAGCATTATTAGGCTGTTAGGCCAAAGGCTACTCGGTCAGAGAAAAAAATAGATGTTCTCGCTTTGAAAATGTAAAGCAAATGTAAAAAGTATTTGGGTCTGTCTCTTGCTCTAATCTGAATGTATGGAGCTCTTATATGGCAAACAGCAGATTTAAATGAAAAAATTGTAGTCCTATTATTAACAAACCTGGAGATAAATTTTAGGTGATGCATCAGGTAAGATGTAATCAGATGCCAGTTTGGTGGGTACTGTCATCTAGTAATTTGATGACGCATTCCTCCCATAGGCAAAGTCTTATCATTAGTTGGTAGAAGATCATGGGATGAGAAAGTACATTTGATTATTTTCTTATGATGACCCCTCATGGGGCTTTCAAGGCAAGAAATAAGAAGAGTTGGTGGGCCATTGCTTTCCTCTGCATAACAGCCCTGGTCTTCCTTGATGGTCTCCCATTTAAGTCCCAATCATTGCTGTCCATGCTTAATTTTCAAGATCTAACAAGCTTGAGCTAGTCTATGCTAGTCAGACTGCTGATTAGTTTTTTAGGAAGTTAATCAGATGGATATTGGATAGAGTTTATCACAGATTTAAATAAGATACTTTGTAACCGCAAACTGATTACTAATGAACTAGTATACTGTAGCCCTAATTTTAAACTTCTAGTGGCCTCAAAACGCTCAATATGAGTATTATTTGAGTGTTTTGCTGGTGGTGGTACAGAATCAAAATATTCTTTTATATTTTTTCCTCTTTTTCAGACAAAGACTGCAATAAAAAATCTCAGAGATAAGCACCAAAGAATACCAGGTAGCATACCAAAAGCTTTGTTGGAACGCTTTAATAAACATCCAAAACGCGATTAGTGAAAACACTTTTCTGAAAATACATGTGCATGTGTGTGTGTATACATACATATATATGTATAAATTGTAGATGGTTTCTTTAACAAAATAATACGGTTAAAATATTACTTCGTTATGTTTGTTTAACCTTTATCAAACATGAAGCTGTAGCACTGTTATGTATGCTAATTGGCATTAGCTTTGAGGCTTTTTTCTGCCATCAGATTGTGATTTTGACTATTTAGTGGTCTTTGATGGCATTAATCTCTTGAAACAAAATTTGCTTGAACTGATTTTGTAGCCACGGTAAATTGGTTTAGGAGTGTGCCGTTCTTATTTGGTTGCTTAATTTGAAGAACAGAGGTGTTACTATGAAAGAATACTTAGACTGTTCTGTGTTAATTCTGTGTCATTCCACAATTCAGACTTACTTTATTTATTTATTTATTTATTTATTTATTTATTTATTGGATTTGTATCTCGCCCTCCCCGCAAAGCAGGCTTATTATTTTTATTAATCTTCCTCTTTTAGCAAATAAGTATGGACAGTGTATGCTATGCTAAAGATGGTACCTGTAATTCAACTGCCAAGGTAAAATTGATGTTCATGTTGCAAGTTGGGTTGCAGTAGAAGTCCTTTAGAAAAACAAAGTTTGATTTAATATTTAAGGTTCAGCCTGACCTGGATTGCCCAGGTGAGCCTGATCTTGTCAGATCTCGGAAGCTAAGCAGGGTTGACTCTGGCAAGTACTTGGATGGGGGACTTCCTTGCAATACCAAACCGGGAGGACAGAGGCAGGCTTTATTCAGCCACCTCTCTGAATATCCTCCAGGTCCCCAGTAGGGGTCAGTCACCAGAGGTCATCATGACTTCCAGGTGCGTGCACACATGCACATATGAAAAACACCCCCCAAAAAAAATTAAGGTCCCACTTCTGCTGAACTGAGTTTGAGAATTTCAATTAGATTTATTTACATTTTGGTACTTGCTGATACTGCTTCTGTCACATTATATTTACCCTGCTTTACATTAACAGTACATTCATTCTCATGTGTGGTTGTTTTACACTTAGTTTGGTTTTAGAATTTTAGCATAATATATACAGTTGGCACCATACAATTTATGATGTAGTGTACTTCTGAATATGTAAAGTACAGTTTGACTTCAGGTGACATCACTGTTTTCTGTCTTATTGCAGAGGAGTCAGGAGTATGGAGCCTCTCTAACTGTTTATCTGAGAGCCTATTCCACTTGAGGTTGTTAAGGAGTAGTAGCATTCTCTAGTGTTAATGCATTTTTCTTTTTTGTGGGTCATTTTGAGAGTTTTTAAAGTTGAAAAGCAACTAAAAATGTATAAAATGAAACTCTCTGGATGAAAAAATAGACCAGTATATGAAAACATTCTAGGCATATAAGTGAAATAAGCAAAAAATATAAGCTATATATCTGATCAAAAGACCAGGCAAAATCTGACAAGCCAGATGCAGAACTTTCCCAATGTGTCTGATGAAAAATGGTTTTCAAGATGGATGACTTATATCACTAGCTGAAAATAACTGGAGACTGAATGTTCACACTTTGCAATGATGATAATAAGCACTTTCTAAGCATATACGATTGGCTAACACTCCTGTAATTGACATCTTGCTAAAGTAATAACAATAGTGATTTGTAAACTCTCTGCAAACTAAGCACTATACAAAAGTATATTCAAAACACATGCACCCTGCATAAGCTCATATAATCATGTAATACAGAAAGAAAGTTTAAATTATTATTTACTTTTGACTGCTTGGCTGCTAATGATGCAGCTGTTGGAAATCGCTGCTCAGTTCTCCTTTGTGATGGAACTCATTGGTCTGCCTCACTTTGACAAAGGTACATACAGTTAAACGTACCAAGATGTGTTTATAAATAGTGTGCCTGAGAACTGCAGCAAGATTCAGACAGTTTCCTCCATTAGTGATTATTTGCTGTAAAGAACACTGAATTTAGGACCACCAACCAACATGCTTATGTCACTTGAGAAATACGTTCATAGTCTTAGAGAGGAAATTGAGAGCATGGAGTCTGCTGCTAATGCAGTAATTGCTGGCAGTAATTATGAGAACCAGTCTTGTGAGCAACACCATGTTTAATTATCAAACTTTTTGGAAAAAAAAATTATCCACATAATCTGCAGTCAACCGAGGCAGAAGAAAAACAAGAGAAATTCTCTTGCATGTACAAAAAGCATATTTCCAAATAAAGACTTGCACATTATCTATGTCTTTTTGAAACATACAGTTTTGACCAAATTATTATTGATCTCATTTCCTAAATTGTGAGAATAAAATACATTACACTCATTCTAATATTTCTTGCTTAACACTGGATTAACCTCATTTCAACATTAAATAAAAGATTGCTATTTCTGAATGTGTGTTTCCTGTGTATAATGTTTGCTTTCCATAGATGTTTGTTTACTGACAATTGACCAGTTTAATATCACAAACAAGATTTTCCAAAGTCAGATACCAGTTCTTCAGAAAGATTAGTGTTTCTAGGTTTGATGTATGTTCAACTGAAGTAATAATAGGGCTAGCAAAATTAATTTTTTTCAGATGTGACTTCATCGGGGTGTATTATGTCACAATAGCCAATTAATGCCATACGTTTTTAAGGCAGAAGAATGTTAAAGAGAATAGTGCTGCATACGATTCCTTTAAATATAAAATATTACTTTCTTGGCAGTATGAATTGTTACTTCAGTTCCTGGCTACAGCAGTTTCTTGAAACTTGATTTGCCTGAAATGGCAGTAGTTGTTGAGTATGGCTGTAAAGTTTCTTACTGGCCCGATGGGGTTCCCAGCATTGTCCCTGCGGATGTCATGGTGCTCGTCAGCACATTTTCTGGCACCTGCCAAGTGGTTTTAGAAAGTGGGTGGGGCCAGATGGGGGTTTTGCCTAGCAGAGCTTCTGATCAGCTAGTGGAGATCTGACTGGCAGTCAGATTCAGAAAAAAAGCAGGAACCCACAAGGACTTGCAGGAGGAATCTCTTTGCCCCCTCCCCCACTATTTCCTCTTTCCATTCCCTGAAAGCCCCCATAGCCTGTCTCCTTTTCCTGCTTCCTTCTCTCCTTCCAGGGTTGCTAACCTGAAGATCTCTTGGAATCACAATGGATTCCCTAACTACAGAGATCAGTTCCCCATAGGATTGCCAGCTCCAAGTCAGGAAATTCCTGGATATTTGGGGGTGGAGCCTTGGGAGGTCAAGGTTTGGGGAGGGATGCGACCTTAGCATTGTATAATGCCATAGAGTTCACCCCCCAAAGGAGCCATTTTATCCAGGGGAACTGATCTCTGTCCTCTGGAGAGCAGCTGTAATTTCAAGTGACCCCCTCAGGAGCCACCTGGAGGTTGGCAACCAAAGTTCCCCTGGAGGAAAGGGCTGCTGTAGAGGCATTATGCCCTCACCTCCTCAAACCCCACCATCCTCAGGCTACCCCCACAAATGTCTAGGAATTTCCTAACCTGGAGTTGGCAACCATAGCTCCTTCCCACCCAACAGCCAATCTGTCTTTATGTGCCCCTCTGTCTTAAGCTTTCCCTCTCCCTCCCCTGGCAGTCTTTATCTAGGAGACCCGCTTGCATAGTTGGGAACTTGTGAGGCATCACCTCAGTTTCCCCTATATATGCCTCCCCATATTATTTCCTCTTTGCCTCCTCCTGGCAACCCCCATACCTTCTCCCCTTTCTCTGCCTCATTTTCTTCTTCTTCGCCATTCACCAACATGCCTTTTATCTGCCTCCTATCTTCAGCTATATTTATTATTTATTTACTTCATTTGTACCCCACCCTTCTCCACAGCGGAAACCAAAGCAACTTACATTATTCTTCTATCTCCTTCACACACAACAGCCAGCCACCATTTATCTACTCCTCTGTCTTAAGCTTTCCTTCTCCCTCACCCTCAGCAGCCTCTGCCTAGGAAAAACTGTGGCCCTTTTGTGTGGTTCTGGCCACTGGGCCAGGCCCAATTGCATGATAGGGAACCCTCAAGGACTCGTGGGGGGGATCTCTCCTCCTCCCCCCACTATTTCCTCTTTATGTCCTCTCGGCAGCCCCCCATACCCTCTCTCCTTTCTCTGCCTTATTCTCTTCTCAGCCTGTCAAGGACTCAAGCCTGGGTCCCTCTGAGCCACCATCTTTCGGATAAGCAGGCAGTGCTTAGAGCTGTGGGTCCTCAAGGCTAGAAACCAGACCTTGGTCAAATATATAAAAGTTTATTAAATATTTCAAGAAATATGTTTTCACTAGGCAACACAGCCTCTAATGATCTGGCAGCAAGAAAGCTAACGTTTCTAGCTAATATTTCAATACCCAGTATTAGATGGCACCTTTTAAATATCAAAAGTCCAAGCTAGAGGCTCAAACATTGTCTCTGTAGCTGTCCATTGCAATAGGGCTTGGCATAATCAGAGCCAATGTCCTGTGGAATCATAAAGTTAGCACGGCTTCCTTCCTGTCCGTGGCTTAATTATAGTCTCTCTTACCATGTGGCATCAGGTGGTCTTCCAAACCCAATCAAGGAGCTTGCTCGATGGAACCATCTAGAAGATGACAACATGACTCTTGTCTCCCTCCCATCTAGTTACAAAGCTGAACGCAAGTTCCTATTATGAGCCAATTACCACATTCTTGAATCCAGCCTTGAAAGAGATACGGATGGTGTAGGCAGGGAGACCTAATTAAGGACACCTGCAAGCCGGAACAGGCCTAATATTTACATTAACCTTTGGGAGAAAATCAGGGTGCTTTGCCTCTCACAGCCATTCACCAACCTACCTCTTATTTGCTTATTTGCTACACCTCTTCAGCTATATTTATTATTTATTTACTTCATTTATACCCCACCTTTCTCACAGTGATAAGGATGGTGTAGGCAGGGCAGCCCAATTAAGGACGCCTGCAAGCCGGAGCAGGCCTACTAATATGCACATTAACCTTTGGAAGGAAATCAGGATGCTTTGCCTCACACAGCGATTCAGCAACCTTCCTTTTATTTGCCTCCTATCTTCAGCTATATTTATTATTTATTTACTTCATTTATATCCCACTTTTCTTCACTGTGGGGACCAAAGCAGCTTACATTATTCTGTTCTCCTTTTAATCTGCACAACAACCCTGTGAGGTAGGTTAGGTTGAAAGTATGTGACTGGTCTAGAATCACCCAGAGAGCTTCCATAGCAAGGTGGGGATTCGAACCTGGGTCTTCCAAGCTGTACTCTGAAGTTCTAACTGCTACACCACACTAGTTTTCATAGGGTGGCTGCTGTAGAACAGCCACTCCTATTGTGCTCTATATAACTATTGTAAGGACAGAGTCTCAAAAAACTTATTTCTATTACTGATGAATGGCTTTGAATGGAGGACTATGTCCCTTTAATTGGCCACTCCTATTGTGTTCTATATAACTATACAAGGTTAAGGAGACACTGAACGTGCTTTTCACTTTGGAGAAAGCCTTGAGCTCACTAAGAGACACTTTTTGCAGCATTCAGTGGTGAAAATTTGGATAAATATTTTGGGTAAGAACTCTACTTCTTGAGATTCTGCTCACCATGAGACTGCCAGTTCTGTAACCTGTTCTGCTTTGCTATTTTTTATGTTAGTATTTGGCAGGGGTCCTTTCATAAAAAGGTGCAGGAGCTCATTAGCATAACTTATTTGCATATGCCACACCCCCTGACGTCACCGGAAGTGTCAGAAGGCCACACACCTCTGACGTCACCGGAAGTGTGTCAGAAGGCAATACCCACCGCTCAGGCTCCACCCCAAGGTATTTCCCAACTCAGAGCTGGCAAGCCTATCTGATGGCAAAGAAAGGAAGGAAGGAAGGAAGGGAGGGAGGGAGGAAGGAAAGGAACAAGAAGGAAAAGAACAGGAAGGAAGGTAGGTGGAGGAGAGCGAGAGAGAGAAGAAAGAAAGAAAAAGGAAAAAAAGGGAGGGAGGAAGGGGGAAGGAAGAAAGGAACAGGAAGGTATGTAGGTGGGGGAAGAGAGATGAAAGGAAGGAAGGAAGGAAGGAAGGAAGGAAGAGGGAGGTAGGGGGGAAGGAGGGAAGGAAAGGAACAGGAAGGAAAGGAACGGGAAGGAAGGTAGGTAGGTGGGGGGAGAGAGAAGGA
The DNA here is from genome assembly GCA_029233225.1 of Lepidodactylus listeri. Taxonomy (NCBI): domain Eukaryota; kingdom Metazoa; phylum Chordata; class Lepidosauria; order Squamata; family Gekkonidae; genus Lepidodactylus; species Lepidodactylus listeri. The sequence goes on from JARCFY010000006.1 coordinate 56,261,269, forward strand.
AGGAAGGAGGAAGGAAGAAAGAAAGGAACAGGAAGGTAGGTAGGTAGGTGGGGGGAGAGAGGGAGAAGAAAGGAAGGAAGAGAGAAAAAGACAGACAGACTAGGCACTTCTCCCCCCCTCGCTCTTGCTTGGGCCCGAGTGGCTTAACGCCACTCAGGCCCAGCTTTTCCCTTCCTCCCGCCCCCCCTGCGGCCCGGGAATGGTGAGGGGGGGGTTAAGGGGCGCCTCTTCCCTGGCTGGTGGCCTGCCGTGGCCCGGGAATGATGAGGGGGGAGGGAAGGGGGTTCTCCCTGGGCCTGCCGCGGCCTGCTGCGGCCTGGGAAGGGAGAGCAGGGGGAGAGGTGGGGCTTCTCCCCGGGCTGGCAGCGGCCTGCCGTGGCCCAGGAAGGGAGAGCGGGGGAAAGGAAGGGGGTTCTCCCTGGACCGGTGGTGGCCTGCCGCGGCCCGGGAAGGGAGAGCGGAGGGAGGGATGGGGCTTGTCCCTGGGCCGGCAGCAGCTTGCCGCGGCCCGGGGGGGGCTTCGTCATGTGCCTGCCCCCTGGTGTCTTCCCTCCTGGAGCTCCAACAGACCCCTGGTATTTGGCAACCTTGTGCTTGAAAAATTCTTTTGGGAGGAGGAGGAAGAATGAATATTTACTGGACCTAAAGGAGTCCTCCTTCAAAAACTCTTTTGTATTATTTAGAAGGACTGATACTTATATAGGGGTTGTTTAACGTTTGTACTCTTTCTATGTGTTCATAATAATTAATATGATAGTGAATTATTTATTAAAAATGAAATTATATATATATATATATATATATATATATATATATATATATATATATATATATATATGCGCGCACGCACACGCACACACACACACACACACAAATTAAAAAAATATTTTTGAGATACTTTGTAAATTGTCTACAGCACGGTATTTTCTGATTTTTGGTAGAACAGTAGCAAGCAGCCAGGCCTAGTTGAGGCATGCAACTCGGGTGGAATCAAGTCACCCAGAGGTTGCTGCCAGGCCTAAAATTGCCAGTCTCCAGGTGGGACCTGGAGAGCTCCCAGAATTACAGCTGAACTCCAGACTACAGAGTTCTGATCCCCTGGAGAAAATGGCTGGTTTGGAGGTTGGACTCTCTGGCATTGTATTCGGCTGAAGACTCTCCCCTCCCCAGACTCTACTCTAACATCTCCAGGGATTTCCCAACCTGGTGCTGGTCACCATAGGCAGGCCTGATCCCTGTGAGTCCAAAAAAAAAAAAAAAAAGGCCTGGAAAGTACCCTCCTTCTCTGTCTTTTTATTCACAGAAATCCAGCTTGAAATACTGTGCCTCCCTAGCAACAGCCACTGTCACTTAAAGCTACATGCACTCCTTTTATCATTTTGGGTTTTTTTAAGCTGCCCAATTATTTTTTTTTAAGATTTCACAATCTCCTGCAAACCTGGGGTCCTTTTTAGGTTTGTAGAAAGATCTGTTTTTCCTATTTACAGCTCCACTTATGAGTTTTAAGTATTTAAAGATTTGGCCAACCTCACTATTAAAATATAAGATTACTTCAGCAACTGCTGCCGCCTCAACACAAGGATCTTTGCTGTATGACTGAATGTATGCTATATGTATAAAATAAAAATATTTTTAATATGTTCATTTTTCAAAGGCTCTGAGCAGAGCTTTGGTCTGAGACGCTGAAGAGCTGCTATGCATAACCTCACTGACATTTTGTGGGTTGCACCCACCATCCTGTGTTGGAATTCAAAAGGTGCCACACGTTCAAAAACGGTTGGGGACCCCTGGGCTAATGTATTGATGATCGACTGAATAAGAATACTGGGTTGGATCCAAACAGCTTTTCTGTTGGTGAAAAAAGAAGGAAGGGAATTCCCTTTTACCTGGGAACCCTTTCACTTGGGAGCCAAGGGGCAGCTTGGACAAAAATAATGTGAGGTAGAAGCTGTAGTAAGGTGGGGAAGGTGGTGAGCTAACTTCTCTGTTAACACAGAGAAACACTGCAAGGGAAAAATCCAGCTGGACAAAAACTTCAGCTGATGTACTTCCCTGTACTAAAGGGAAGGAATGAGATCAACCACTTATTCTTCACTAGGCTAGCTCCTCACGAGTAAATGGTGGAAATGTAGGTTTCTGCAGTTTGCTGGAGTCTGAGCAGCCCAAAGACTGGTTTTACAACCTTCCTCTTACACACGGTGGAAAGTAAGCTCAACCAAACCCACTGGAGCGTTTGGTGTAGTGGTTAAGTGCGCGGACTCTAATCTGGGAGATCCGGGTTTGATTCCCCACTCCTTCACTTGCACCTGGCTGGATGACCTTGGGCAAGCCATAGCTCTGTACCAGCTGTTCTCTCAAGGACAGCTTGGGAAAGAGCTCTCTCAGCCCCACCTACCTCACAGGGTGTCTGTTGTGGGGAGGGGAAGGGAAAGGAGTTTGTAAGCCGCTCTGAGACTCCAAGTGAGTGAAGGGTGGGGTATAAATCCAATCTTCTCTTCTCTTCTTCTTCTTATCATTTGAAGATTTACAAGGAAAATTCTTCTTGTTGGCAAAGGCATTTAAAAGATTACCTACTGTGAGATATTTCTTTTTCTTCATTCAAGTTTCCAAAATATAAAGGAGAGTTTAAGAACTTTATTTTGAAAGATTGATTGCAGGAAGCTTAATTTAAAACAGGATTTAAGAAAGTTTAAAAACAGACAAGAATTTTCCACTGTTTCATCTTATTTTTGATGAAATAGCTATTAGAAGTTGTTAATTTACATGCACAATTAGACTGTGTGGGAACTGGGCTTTGTGTATCACAGAGAGAGTCCACTATTGGCTGATTTACAACAACAAAGATAAGGAACATAGTCTCCATGGAGAGAGACACTGATTTTTTAAAAACAGCAGATTGGCCATTTATTTGCCTTTGTATGGTGAAAGAGAGCCATCTACCGGTCAGTAAAAATATCACAAAGTGTAATTCTGCCTGCTTGTAAAGTTTAATTATATAGTTTAGATATGGCTGGCACTAGAAAACATTGGTTCCTTAGAGCCACACACCCCTGGAAAAGCTGTTAGTCCTGAATTTTTAGAGAAATTATTTGATCAATATGAAAAAAATGGACATAAAATTTGAGAAAATAGGTGAAAGTGTGGTAAAAATGAAACCAGAAATTAGGAGGTTAAGAAATTTGAAAATTAAACAGCTTTCAGGGGATGTTCAGCCTATTAATGAGAAAGTAGAATCTTTGGAGAGCAAAACAGAAGTTTTAAATAGATGACTGGAGAGTGAGCAAGATAATCTGGTGTTATTAGAATTGAGAGAGAAGGAATATTGCCTGAGACTCATGAGAAAATCAGAGAAAAGGTTGTTGAAGCCTTGGCAGACCTTCTGGAAATTGATAAAGATGATATGGATTCTAAAATTGATAAGGTCTATAGAATAAATTTGCCACATTAAGAAATGGAACAAGAGATACTTTGGTGCAGCTTGTTAGGAAAAAAAATATAAGGGACCAGATTTTGCAACAACACTCTAAAGTCATAGAACCAGGGGTTTCTTGCTTCTGCTTTCTGGTTGGGCATATGTTAAGCCTTTAAAATGCATCAGTAAGTTTGGCTCTGAACATCTAATAATTGTACGAAAACAATATTTGTTCAAGGGCGTTTCTCCGGTGGTTTAGGAGTGGGGCAGTCCTGAAGTCCTCACTCCTGGGAAGCTCCTCTCACTTCCTGCTGCAGGGCTGGCAATGTTCAATCCTGCAGGGGAGGAGCTTCACCACTGGATCTCCAGTTTTTTCCGGCCCTGCTTCCAGCAGGTTGTGTTGGCGGTGCTTCTCCGAGCACGAAGATCCTACAAGGAAAACGAAAGAAGATTAGAAGACATACTCAGCCTTCTTCGTGGGAAAGTGGGAAGGTATATCCTCCCCAAAGACCTTTCCCTTCTCTCCCCTCCTCCCCCCTTTGCTGAATGGTCTAATTCAGGTGGAACACTACAAGGAGGGAGAGAATGGCACCGGCAGTCCTGGGTTCTTTCCAAGCTACCGCGCCGCCGCCTATCATTCCTGGGGCCCCGAGGGAGTAGCAGAGGAGATATGCTCACTCCTTACACTTCCCCCCCCTACGGTTTCTTCTCCCCAATGCAGCGGTTGGCTGCTACGTGGCTCAATTAGAGCCAGGGAGAGGCACAGGGGACCAGAGGCAGCCATCAGTGGCACGGAAAACTTCTGTCGCCAATACGGCTGGAGTCCAAACGGTCGCATTTTTTCCTTTCATAGGACTGCAGTGACCAGAGACTCTGAGGGCAGCACCGGACAACAGAGTACGGTAGGACTTGCCCAGCAGCGGAGTCAGGTTGGGGTCGGGGTGCCCTCCAGGGAAGAGGGAAGCTCTATACCCCCCTCACTCCCCTCCACGCCCTAACCCCCCCTCCCACCTTTCTCTGGCAAACACAGACGCCCAAAGCGAACAGGGGGTTTGCCTGGTTCTCCCGAGGCCCCTTTTTTTCTATTGGTCCCCATGTTCAGGGAACATATAGGAAGGGAACTGTTCCTCTTCCGTGATCCTCATCTGTCCCTACTTCTAGCCTAATGGACTCAGACTAGCCTGTGCTGGTCAGATCTCAGAAGCTAAACAGTCCAGTCCTGGCAACAGTCCTTTTTCTCCAGGCTTATTCAACTGGGACTAAGGGAAGAACCTAACTGCTTGACCTATAAGTCCTGGGCATGCTTTGGAACACCAGGGGCGGACATTTTGTAGGGAGACCTCATGGCTGATGGCCTTACTTCCACTCTCAGGTGGAACAAAATGGCCGACCATGCAGAAACTATGGGATCACCCAGCTATCCAGACCTGGAGAATTCCCAAAACAGTACCCCAGGACTCCCCGTAGAGCAAACAAGTGAGGAGGAAGCAAGACAGTCACTTCTAGCATGGCTTAAGGCAGAACTAAAGAAAGAATTCAGGGCAGAAGACTCCTCCTCACCTACAGACAAATCCTCTGGACAGAGACCCATGCATGAGATACCTCTCAAGAAGAGGAAACTCTCTATAACTGATAAAGGCTTTACTCCCAGAATCAGTGATTTTGAGGAAGATTCAGACTCAGTTGCTTCTGTAATGGAGAAGGAGGAAGGGGAATTGTCAGAGGAAGAGGAGGAAGCTATCTCTCTAAACCAATCTAGATTATTTCCCCAAAACATCTACTCCAAACTTCTCCCAAAGGTCATTAGAACTTTGGAGCTCAATTATACTCCAAAATCTCAAGAGGACAGGGAGGACCTGAGTATCCCAGAGGGGCCCACAAAGGATATCCCAAAAGTCTCTACCAAACCATTGGGAATACCCATTCCTGCAGCCTTCTATAACATCATGATGGCTGAATGGGAACACCCGGCAAACCCCAAAGCAGGTAATTCTCTTATCAATAAGCTTTATTCCTTGGTTCCAGAGGCAAGCAGAAAACTTAAACTACCTATAGTGGACGACCCAATTAATTCTCTGGCGTCCACCTTGGTCCTCCCTATGGACTCGGATGGCCTACTTAGAGACAATTGTGACAAAAGAGTGGAGAAAGCTCTTCGCAGGGACTTTGAGGCGGCAGCGGCTTCCTTGAGAGCCTCAGCCACAGGCTCCCTGTTCACAAGGGCAGCATACACCTGGGCCTCTAACTTGACTTCTGCAAACAGTGACATCCCCAAAAAAGTTAAAAATGAGATTAAGAAAGTAGCTCTAGCCACTGCCTTCACTGCAGACGCCTCGCTAGATGCCATGCAATTGGCGGCGAGATCCATGTCATGCAGTGTTACGGCACAGAGAAACACCTGGTTAAGAAGCTGGGAGGCAGACCCAGCAGCTAGAGCCAAAATAGCGGCAGTTCCATTCAAAGGGGTTAACCTCTTTGGAGCAGCCCTAGACCAATATTTAATCGAAGATAAAGATAAGAAAAAAGTCCTTCCCTCCAAAAGAAAAGAAGGAAGAAACAAATGTAAATTCCAGTCCTTTCGAGAGTACAGACGAGAGGAAAGAACACAAAGCAGACTGAGTAGCGGTAAATGGTTCAATAGACCCAGACAATAAACCACACCCCTTCCAAGGAAAAAGAACCCAGGCAGGCAGGGGACCCAAAAGAGGACCTACTGCATGACTATGCCAGGAATACAGAGGGAGTGGGAGCCAAACTACTCCTTTTCGCAGACCAATGGAAAAAGACTGTGACAGACAAATGGGTACTGGAAACAGTATCCCGAGGTTACGCACTGAAGTTCCAGACCCCTCCAAGACCACGTTTCTGGGAAATGCCCAGGAAAAAATCCAGGGATCAACACAACACAATGATAGTGGCCATGAAACATCTTCTACTTATAGGAGCGATAGAGCAGGTACCGTTACCGGAAAGGACTCTTGGAGTTTACTCGGTCTTCTTTACAGTACCCAAAAAGAACAGGGAACCAGAGCCATTCTGGATCTGAAACACCTCAACAAACACATCAGAAAGACAAAATTCAAAATGGAGACCCTAAAATCTATTTTAATGTCCATGCAGGTAAAAGACTACATGGTGTCCATAGATCTGGCAGAGACGTATCTACATATTCCTATCAGACCGGGGCATCGTCGCTATCTCAGGTTTGCATACGATGGTCTACACTTCCAATATCGAGCATTTCCATTTGGCCTATCATCGTCCCCACGAGTATTCACCAAAGTCTTAGTGACACTGGTAGCAGCACTCAGACTGAAGGGAGTAGCCTTATTTCCTTATCTAGACGATATACTGATCAAAGCGGACTCGCTAACGAAGGTACAACAGGACCTTCAATAGACCATAGATCTGCTTCAAACTCACGGAAAGTGTCCATGAGATAGTTAAAATCACCGCCGATCAACACTGGGCCAGTTTGGAAGCGACAAAGTTTAGTCAAAGTGTCTTTCAAAAATGATAGCTGACCCTGATTAGGTGAATAGACGGACACAAGAGTAATGGTGCAATCATTGAGTCTGCCCATTATAAATACGTATCTACCATGGGTATCTTTTTCCATGTTATCTAAAGGGAATCTGGTGGTTTTGGCAATCAGAATGGCGACACCTCTAGATTTGGTGCTGCCAGGAGCTAAAAATTGAAGTGGAAACCAATTATCTAGGAGCGCTTTGCTAGGATTCTTAATGTGGGTTTCTTGCAAAAATGCAACATCAACTTTTTGTTGCTTTAAGTCTGCTGCAATTCATTTCATCTTAATTCTGTTGTTCAGACCCCGACAGTTAAGAGTTAAAAATTTTAAACCAGCTAGTGTCATAGTTAAAGACAACAAGGTTAGCAAGCCAGAGGCAAATCATCAACAATAAAAGAAAACATTAGCATTGCAACTTAACTTTTTTACTCAAGTGCACCCAGATAATGGGTAAAACCAGAATTATAACAGTGGTAACCATTTGTAAGATAAGATAAGTATATACCTACAGCTAAACAACAAAGAAACATCCTAACTCTGACAACAACAGTAGTATTAACTGGAACAGTAGTCTCCTTTATGGTAGTTATAAGATTCAATCCCACCCCCCGAGCCCTTTTTCCCAAGTAATCCCAACGGGGAAGGAAGCCTGCTTATACCTAAGTTGAAATTCAATAGCTGAACAAAACCTTCCCCTTCTGAAGAGTAAGGGCTGTCCTTAACGGTGTGGCAATCAGCCACACGGAGCCATGAGGGCTCCTTCTGCAGGACAAAGCCAAAAAGGAAAAATAAAATCCAAAGGAAAAAACTTCTCTTACCCATAAGGGGGTATCTTGATCGAGCCCACCCACCCCTCTCCATCTTACGTCCAATAGAAGAAAGCAGGATCACTATGAGGTATAGCATAGAAAAAGAATTTTAAAAAACCCTGAAGGCGCCAAAAGGATAAAACAGTCACAGAGTCATGTTGAGTCTGACTGGAATTTTACTCCAGCGGTGTGGGGTTCCTGGGGCTTCTCTCTTACATTTCTTTATTTGTGATGTTTGAGGTTCCATTGGTTGGGCTAGACCTATGGCACACAGAAGATCGTTACCAGAATCTGGGTCATCGGCTTGGTATGTAGCTCCCTGGAATTTTACTTGCAAGTAGCCGGTCTGTAGCCACTGATAGGAAATTCCTGCAGTCGTCAAACGCTGCGTAGTAGGCTTCAATGACCTTTGGATTTGCAAGGTGTCAGGAGGGACATCGGGGTAAATGGTGATCTCATCGTTATTGTACTTGAAGTTCCCTTTCACTTTGGCTGTTTGAAGAAGGTGGTTCTTGGTGCGTAGGTCCATAAACTCGGCCACGATGTCCCGTGGACCTCTGCGGCGGTTTGAGTTAAGAGGGCCCAGATGGTAGGCCCGCAAAAGCATTGGTGCCATGCTATCTTCAAGGTGGAGCACCGATACTAGCCAGGAGGAGAGAAAAGCAGTGAGCTCCATGTTGCCTTCAGACTGCTCTGCAAACCTGCGAAATTTTAAGAAGCGTTCCCTTGCTTTGTGTTCCAAGGTAAAGATTCTTTCTTTGGCCCAGGTTTCGTTGTTCTGTAATTTTCTGATATCCTCCTGATTTGTAATCGAAGCTTCAAGGGCCATCTCAGCAGACTGTGAAATGTTTTGCATGGATTGTTGCATAGATTCTAGGCGATCAGCCATCGGTTGAAGCATTTCGTTGATGTTCTCCAGCAGTTCAGTTTTAAACATGCGAAACAGATCAGTAATGTCCTGTTTATCTTGCTAGGTGAGGTTTGATGAGGGCTGCTGCAGGTTCCTCTCGGCGGCGGCCATCTTGTTTTTGTCTTTTCTTTGAGATTTGCCGGGTTGAGAGTCTTCTCCCAAATTGAAAAAGGCTTTTAAGTCAGTTCTTTCGGTTTCCCCAGATTTTGCACGAGCTTCGGTATTTTTGCCCATAATAGAGATGTGTCAGAATAACCTCAAAGGCTTAGAAAATTGGGTAAGAATGGAGAGGGGGTTCAGAGCTCTCTCAAATGGCGTCCTCCATCCACCTCGATGATGCCCTGCGCCCCGGCCCTGGAGAACTTTTGAAAGGTGGTGTACGAGTAAAGGGGCTAATCCCATCAAAGCGAAGGTGGGCATGGTACTTGCCTTCTTACAGCAGGGTTCAGCGAAAGGCGTTAGCACTAGTACCCTTAAAAGACAAGTGGCAGCCATTTCAGTGGTCCAGGGAGCGGGTAAAGGCAGTTCCTTGTCTAAACATCCACACATTAAGAGATTTCTGAAGGGGGTCACTCTACTGAATCCTCCACAGTTACATCGTTTCCCCACTTGGCATCTTAACCTAGTCCTTCAAGCCCTTTGCAAGGCTCGCTTTGAACCTATGGCCTCTTGTCCACTGCGGGAACTCACCCTAAAGACTATTTTCTTAGTCGCAATTACCTCAGCACGTAGGGTTTCTGAGCTCAGAGCCTTGTCAATTCATAAAGACTTCTGTGTTTTTCACAGGGATAGAGTGGTTTTCAGACCAGACCTGGCTTTCATCCCTAAGGTTAACTCTAGTTTTCACAGGGCAGCGGACATAGTCCTACGTTCCTTTTGTCCAGAACCGAAACACGATAAGGAAAAACTATGGCACTGTCTAGACGTCCGTAGAGCCCTAAGTTTCTACCTAGACAGGACCAAGGCCTGGAGACAGGCTGAGACCTTGTTTGTCTCCTTTAAACGTCCTTCCCTGGGAAAGGGGGTCTCGACCTCCACCATTAGTAGGTGGATTAGGGACTGCATTGATCAGGCATACAGGTCACTGAAAATTACCCCACCAGAGGGGGTGATGGCTCACTTCCTCAGAGGGGCCGCCACCTCGGCAGTCTATTGAGCCTTCCCATCCTTGGACATGATTTGTAGAGCTGCCACCTGGAGTTCAGTGCACTCCTTCATGAAACACTACCGGGTTGACAACTTAGCTCTTGAGGAGGCTACCTTTGGCAGGAGGGTTCTGCAACAAGTAGTCTGAGCACAGGAAGCTGAACCTGCCCACCCAGAGGGACACTGCTTTTTGACGTCCCAGGAGTGAGGACTTCAGGACTGCCCCACTCCTGGACCACTGGAGAACAGAAGATTTGTACACTTACCGTGAAGCTTCCTTCTCGGTGGTCCAGAGTGGGGCAGTCCTACCCACCATGATGGAGGGTCAGCTTCCTTGGTTCGCAGTGGGGTATTATACAGTGGAGTAATCCCCTGGTTTCAGCTGACGAGGAACGGGGATGGCTTTTTCCCCATACAAGTTCCTGGTTACCTGTTAACATTAGTTATTACTGGTTAATAAATTCTGTTTTGATTGAAGCAGTACCTCGTCTATTGGCCTTCTGTGTCTACCTGTCGGTCCCTAAAGGTAGGGCAAGATGGTGGGCGTGTGGTAATCCTTTGTTCTAGGAGAAGATGGGCTTTGGAACAACTGGAGATCTGGTGGTGAAGCCCCTCCCCTGCAGGATTGAAAATTGCCAGCCCTGCAGCAGGAAGTGGGAGGAGCTTCCCAGGAGTGAGAACTTCAGGACTGCCCCACTCTGGACCACCGAGAAGGAAGCTTCACGGTAAGTGTACAAATCTTCCGTTTTCCTATTAGAAAAACACTGAAGATGTGAAATACTGCTACCCATTTCAAGATTCTATAGGAGCAACTTAAAAAACTTACATGTACAAAATAAAAGCCCCAACAATCCCCTCACCCCTATTTATATCCCTCATTATCTCTGTGGTGGAAGAGTCCTGCTCTGGCCTGCAGGCCCAGTTCCACCCTGCCCTCCTGGGTTTTCTCCACACCTGGAGGAACTTTTCTTTCCCTCTGTACAACCACTGTCTCCACCTGACCTTTGTAGAAGTTGCCCACTGGGAGGGTCAGGACTCCCAGCTTCCCTTCCACGTTCTGAGGCCTTGCCTCTGTGTCTCAGGCTACCCAGAATTTGGTTATCACAGGACAGGTTGATGCCTTGTGCATCACTGGGGGAGCAGCTGCTTACCAAATGACTGCTTATAGTAGTACAAAGGAGGTCAGTGGGGCATAAAGTTTATGCAGACCAAATACTAGTTTCAGAAGAACATAGTGTTTGTGATATGATTTTTTAAAAATCTGTACAAGATGCCACTGTTATTATTTTCTGTCAGTGCAGAACACTTGCAGCTCAGTAGAGTTACTGCTTCAGTGGTAGGTTTTAGTAGATCAGTATTCCTTTTTTTAAGGAAGTGGCATGTACAATATCTCACACTGAGCACTAAATTTACACAGGAGCACCCTGCACAATCGTTTTATTGTGCTGGCATAAATCTGCACATGGCTTGCACTTGGATTACTGGTAACTGTTCACCTTCATTATTTCACATCAACACATGCAGCTGCTTATATTTTCCATCAGTTTTATAAATGTACATTCAGCCATTGGTACCATTGGGCTCTGCACATCACATTCAAATGTTCTGTGTCGCAAATGTCCGGTTTCTATCTCAAAGTGTTCCATTTTTATTTATTTAATTATTTAAAACATTTATACACACACCTAAAAACAAACCAATCAAATACAAAACAAAGAATAAAGTGAGAGAGGCTCTTAAACAGCAACTCTGAAGCACAAAAGATAATTTATTTGCTCATTCACTTGCCCCCTGACATTTTTAAACTGAAAACATGAAAATGTAACAAAAAAAGGGTTTTCCCCACTGGGGAGAAAGGTGCGAAGGGTCAAGAGATGATCTGGTGGATGTTACATGAGAGTAGCACCATTGACTTTGGTATGTGTAGTGTAAAGCAAAAGGAGGACCAGACCACACACACACACACACTCAAAAGGCAAAGAGGAAGGTGCCCCAATAGGAATGACAGCTTGTTTCAATGCAGGTGCCTTCCATCACTGAAATGTTTCTCCACTGGGATGCAAATTTTAAAAAATACCCAAACCCACCTGACTTTTCTGGGTGGGTTTTGGCAGGCAGGTTGCGTTGGAAGTCACCAATGCAAAAAACTTAGTTCAGATTATGAGGAGAGACTTTCTTGCAAGTACATTTCGCTGGGGGGGGGGGATACAGGAGAAACCAATTTTATTAGGAACAGGGAAAAACAAGGAAGAAATGGGATGGAGGTAGGATGTTTACAAAGCTGAACACAAGAAAAAACCATGTTAACATTAAATGCAAGTGGGTTTTTAAGGCAATGTGAAAGACGTCACAGTCTCCTTCTCACTTATATCATAAGTTCTTGCAATATTACATGATGTTATTTTTGTGATGCATCCTGATGGCCTTACTTATTAGTGCTTTGGAAGAACATAACAAGAACTCTACTGGATAGGAACAAGAGTACTTGTAGTCCAGTATCCTGTTTCCCTAATCATTTTCAATATGACAGTATAGTAATGTCTGTACCAGGTCCTCTGAATTCCCAGGTTTCATTTGTTAAAAAAGTAATTCTGTAGCACCTTCTGTTATGGCAATACACCTTTTCCTTTATAGCTATCTTTTGAAGTGCACATCCCAAGGAGGAAGATCATCCAGGATCATGGAAATCTATAAGAACAGCAATCTACATGACAAAGGGATGGCAGCAGAAGAGGAAAACAGATAGAAGAAATTGACCTGTCCAATTTACCAGTTCTACCCCCTTTCACAACAATAGTGTGCTTGCTATAAAGAGATATTCCTTTGTCCTTCACTTCTGACATTATTAAGTAGGCCTTATTCAATAAATATAATGCTAAAATGTATTACCTGGTTAAGCAACAACCACTGGAAATCCAGCCATTGTTGAACTGGACCAATTTTGTGTTGTCAACTGCCAACATTGCATTTTGTGCAACTTCTGTGGTAGTTCTGTCAACCTTCTGTCAAATGCTTGGTTATTTTAATTGCTTTCATAGTTTCCCAATTCACCAATGAAAATGTAAGAATATATTGACAAAATCCTAGTGACTGGGGGCAGAGGGAGGTACGGCGGTGGGAGAAGGTCTAGGATTGGAAGGGGACAGAGATATGGTCATGCTCGATCCCTTTCCAGCCTTCGTCCCATCTCAAGACACATTGGTGTGAAGGCTAGGACTTTAAACTCCCCTTCAACACCGATGTTGTGCGATGCCAAATCCATTAATAATAATACCAGAACACTGCAGGATTATCTTGCTGCATAGAATGTGGATCTGGCTTGCATGATTGAGACCCGAGTTAGAGAGGGCAAAACTGTTGTCTTGCAAGAACTCCCCCCCCCCCCCCAGGTTTCTCAGTCCTTCATCAGTCTTGGACTCGGGGTTGGGGTGGCTCTGCTCATACAGGACAGTTTCTCCTTCAAACCACTCCCCAACCCAAGGTTCACCAATATTGATTGTTTTGGCCTTGTGTGGGACACTGAGGTGAGCCTAGCTCTTTGGCGTACTGACCGCCCAGCACACCAACTGACAGCCTGCTGGGTCTTTTGGAGGGCCTGCTGAGTCTTTTGGAGGTAATAGCCAGGTGGGCTTGAAATCCCCAAAATTCTTAATTCTTGGGGATTTCCATGCCCTTAAATCTATTAACTGTATCATTAATGTACAGATTAAATAAAGTGGGGGCTAAAATACAACTTTGTTTTACTCCTTCTATACAGGTATGTCACCTGTTAACACACCTTCTTTTCCTACCTTAACCTTTACAGTGGTATTTCAATGCAATTGACTTAGCAAAAAGACCAGCCTAGGATCAATATTAATATTAAGCAGTTTCTGCCATAATCTATTCCTGTCGAGGGAGTCGAAGGCCGAAGCCAGATCAATAAAGGCCACATACAGAGCTTTTGTTGGACCTCTAATAGCATCAGTAGCCAGAGTATATAATGTTTGACTGTTCAGTTGTAAATGCCCTTTTAAAAACCCTATTTGCAAGATGTGGATTAGATTATTCTCAATAACACAATCCTCTAATTTATTTTTAAAATATTTACTATATAATTTAGAAGCAATAGACAACAGACTAATCAGCCTAAAATTATTGCCCTTCTGGTATATCGGTACAATAATACTTGTGGTCCATCCTTTAGGGAGTCTACCCATATTATTAATTTGGCAAAAATGTTTTGTCAGAAGAGGGACACATAAGTCAATATATGTTTTAAAAGATTCCACCAAGAGCCTCTCCCAGGGATTTGCCTCTCAGCAAAGATTCCACCAGAGATCTCACTTCAGATTCTGACACTGGGGGCCAATTCACCACAGTAAATAGTGGTTCACAAGATACCATATTCTCTTGGTCACAACTAAAAATCTTTAGAAAAAGATTATACCAGGTATCAGCCTGGATTGGGGAGTCTAAACCCAGGCCATGGGACAGAGATGGTGTTGGTCGCCCTGACAGATGATCTCCGCAGACAGCTGGATTGAGATGGGTTGGCGCTGCTGTTGTTATTAGATCGTATGACAGTGTTCGACACAGTTGACTACAATCTTCTGACCCACTGCCTCGCCCATGTGGGAGTTCGTGGGGTGGCCCTTCAGTAGCTTACCTCATTTCTCCGTGGTCAGGGATAGAGAGTGGTGCTGCAAGAGAATATGTCCTCCAGATAACCCTTAATGTTTGGGGTCCCTCAGGAGATGCTTCTCTCAGCAATGTTATTTAACATTTACATTTGCCTCCTTGCCCTACTGGTGCAGGGTTTCGGGCTTGGGTGCTATTAGTATGCTGATGACACTCAGGTCTATCTGTTATTGGATTGTCACCTAGATACCGCTCCACAACATTTGGCCATGGGCTTGGAGGCCGTGGTGGGGTGGTTAAAGAGCAGACTGGAACTGAATCCAACAAAGACGAAGGTTCTGTGGTGATGGGGGTCTTTGGGGCTGGGGCATAGACTTCCCACTCTTAATGGGGTGCTATTGACACCAGCACAGTCTGTCAAGAGTTTGGGTGTGATTTTGGATGCCTCCTTGAATATGGAGGCCCAAGTCATGAATATTGCCAGGCTGGCATTTTTCTATCTGCACCATGCTCAGCAATTGGCCCCTTTCCTGTCGTGCCCTGACCTAGCCACAGTAATCCATGCAATGGTCATGTCCAGGCTAGACTACTGTAATGTTACACTGGCCTGCCATTGAGACTGACCTGGAAGCTCCAGCTGATCCAGAATGTGGCAGTGTGAGTCCTGATGGGAACATCATGGATAGCACATATACAACCTGTGCTGTGTCAGCTGCACTGGCTTCCAACAGAATACCAAGTTAAGTTCAAGGTTCTGGTGTTGACCTGCTAGGCCTTGAGTAGTCAGGGATTGACATATCTGTGGGACTGGCTTTTCTGGTATGTCCCTGGGAGAGTTATGCTCCTTGGATAGCAATCTGCTGGGATTTCTGTCCCCAAAAATATTTGGCTGTCCTTGACTGTGATCCATGAATTTAATAAATAATAATAAATACAAATGAGAAGCTCTGACAATGTTTGAGATAATTAAATGTTGGTAACTTTTTAAAGTTTTTGGGGTCAAACCTAAGCAGGTACACGCTGGGAAATAATCACATTTTATTCAATGAGGCTTTGTCTCAGGAAAGTGTCTATAAGACTGCAGTGTTCTTTAGATCTGAAGTTTTTATTTTAAAATTTGAATTTTAAAATGCAGAAGAATATGCATTACTTTTCCAGGAAAGAATATCACAGTAAAGGATCCTTGTATAATGGGTAATATGATAAATAATGACTGATGTCTTATTTTACATTGTGGATGGCCACTAACATATGTACGAAGTTTAGCGCTCAGACATGCTGAACAGCTTTTAAACACTTTTGTGGTTGTACACCTAAAGTTCAAGGATGCAAGCACCTTTCTCAATCCAGGGTGTGACAGGACAGACAAGATATTTTGGCCATGGAAAGAAAAAAGACGTTCTTATTATTGCAAAGTTAAAGTAAAGATCAGCATCTAACAGTTTAGAATGTAATAGATATTTAGTTGCAGCTGAGAATTAATACAGCCATTTAGGTAATATGACAGACAACCTATGAAAAGCAAAATCCATGAATACCGTCTTCATGTTTTGCAAACTGTATTATAACCACTATTGTGGGGTAAGGATTGGTTAAACAAAAGGAATCAAAGTGCAGGAATAAATGGACAGTTCTTCCAGTGGAGGGAAGGGAACAAGGGTGTCCCAAGCAACAGTACTGGAACCTGCTGTATTTAATTTGTTCATAAATGACTTGGAATTGGAGGTGAGCAGTGCAGTGGCCAAGGTTGCAGCTAAGAACAAATTAGCTGGCCAAAACCAAGGTGGAGCTGTTCAAGGAGGCAACAATGTGGCAAATGAAATTAAATGTAGGCAAATGTAAGGTGATGCACACTGGAGCATAAAATCCGAACTTTAAATATATGTTGACTGACTGAAATGGAAAGAGAGCTTGGGTTGAACTGGATAGCTCAATGAAAAGGTGGATCCAGTGATCCATTATCAGAAACTGCTGTTCTGTGCCCAACACTAAGACTTCTGATCAGCTGGTAACCTGATCTCTTGTCCTCCTTCTGGCTCAAAGCCACCAGCAGTTGGCTGTTCAATTGCCAGCAGAGGGCTAGCAGTTAGCTCTTCATCTGAGAAATCTGACCTGTCACTCAGCACTGACTGACATGACATTTTTTGTGGTTTGGTTCATGGTACGGGCTGAACCACAAACTGAACATTGAACTGATAAGCTAGTTCGTGAACCAAACTGGTTTGTATCAGTTCATGAGCCATTTAAAGTTTATATCTCTGCTGTCTGCTCCATGTGGGTTTTCTCAGGGACCAGAAAGCAGGGGGTTCCAAACTGCTGAGTGGTGGGGACCACTGTTCAGTTGTTTGGTTTAAATGTCCTTAAGCCATTTAAATCCTGCTTTCTGCTCCCTGCAAAGAGCCATCAGGAGCAGAAAGCAGGGGTTTAGTTTAAATGGCTCTGAGCCATTTAACCCTTACTTACTGCACTCTGAAAAGCTGTGGGGAGCAGAGAGCAGAGGTTTCTAAACAGTTGAGTGGCAGAGACTGCTTATAAGATACTGAGATCAAGACATGTCTTCAGTGAAATCAGCTCATAGTTTATTTTGGATGCGCATAACAAGACAACCGCTGGACCCATGGGTCCACTTATATTCCCAGAGGTGCCACACCTCCCAACACACTCCACACCTGTGATTGGTCTATTTACAGTGTCCTTTTTCTATAGGTCTCCCCAGTGAATCTGGGTCGTTCTATTGGTTCCTTCTGGGATCCTCTCGGGCTATTGTTGTAGATGCAAAGCTCGGCTTGTTCGTATGACCATGTGTGTGGCTGACCATGCGTGTGTGTGTGGCTGCCTCTGTACACAACACCCCTCCCTTCCCGGTTCAGGACCCACCCTCACATATGTAGTCCTTAAGGTAAGTAGTTCTCTGCCAAGTCCTGGCCAAGCGGCAGGGTTCAGGTGGCAGTGGTGTCTGCTCCGGGGTTGTTGTCTGTTCCTCGGGGACAAACTGTGGCTCAGCCAGGGTTGGCTCGATGTTGGGTGCTGGACTGGGGTCTGGCTCTGGGTGGTTGTCAGTATTTGCCTTGGCCCCATCGGCTTCACAGTTCTCTGGGGCCATGTAGTCGTCCTTGCTGTCCTCAAGCATCTCTGGATCTGTGGACTTGAGGTGCTGGCATAACTGGTCGATATGTCGCCTCCACAGCTGACCATTATCTCCTGAGACCACATACGACAGAGGTCCAGTCACTCAGATCACCCTTGTTGGAATCCATGCTGGGCCCCGAGCGAAGTTCCTGGTGTATACAGGGTCCCCTGGGAAGAACCCTCTGGGAGCTTTGCTATTCTCCGGGCCTGCACTGAGTTCTGGTGCCTGGTCTGGATGCAGGCAGTCTAGCCGTGTCATGATGTGCCATCCCATTAATAGCTCCGTTGGGCTGCGGCTGGTGGTGGTATTGGGTGTTACTGGCTGGCCAAACAGGAAGGCTGCTAGTTTGTAGTCCCAGTCCCCTTGGTCGAAGTGCCGCAGGAACTCCTTTGTGGTGTGGACCATACATTCTGCCTGGCCATTCGTTGCTGAGTGGAAGGATGCTGAATGGATGTGCTAAATCCCATAGTACTGCACAAACTCCTGAAATTCTCTGGAGGTAAAAGTCATCCCGTTGTCCATTACCAAGGAGTCTGGGACACTGTGTGTGCTAAAAATCCACCACATCATGCGGATTGGGGCTTGAGATGAGATGGATGACACCGGAACTACCTCAAGCCACTTGGTATATGTGTCTACCAATATGAAGAAAAGTTGTCCCTGGAATGGGCCTGCAAAGTCCAGGTGCAATCTTGCCCACGTGTTAGCTGAATTGCTTTAATTTAAGATTAGCAATTGGCAAATAACCGGGTTCTTGCCAACTATACCAAGGTCCCTCCCCTTCCAGGAGTTCCCAGAAAATAGGCACTGAGGTGGAGTGGTCTGTTTAAATGATGTTTACTTGCAAAATGTTCCCAAGCATACAAAAACAGAATCACAAACACTAACACCTAACCTAAGAAACTTTAGACAGAGGAATAGCACTTTTGCATGAGCAGGAGATTCGTTGGTTGGGCGATACGTTACCTGTCCTGGAGATGGGTGGTCCTTTTCCAAAAGAAGATTGAGGGGTAGAAAGGAAAAATGGGGAACATGATCTGAACCGGCAGAAACACGCTTCTCTCTGGCTGCAGACTCAGAGATTAAAGATGGAGGCAGGGTGTTGAGATAGCAAGCTGGGCATAAGGGGGTGTGAAAGCAGAAAGGGGTCATGGAAGCTCAAGAGAGCTATTGTATGGTGTGCAAGATCTTTTATAAGGTGGTATTGGGGCGGGCTGCGTTAACCACATCCCACTAACACACCTACCAGGTAGTCTGTCCCTACAAACCCTACCATTGGTAAAAAGAGGAGGGAATGTGGAGGGGTGGTCAATATTGCAACACTAAAGTCTAAACAGGAACTGACACCTGGGCAGTCTTGCGATGAGTCATTGAGCCATTCCATTGTCTCTTAATGGCCTTGGCTCCGCCACTTAATGGCCGAATGATTAGTTGCCAGGTAACGTCACTTAGCATAATCCTTGCAGGAATGTTGGAGGGGGCTGGGTGTTGCCTTAGTGTGAGGAGACATAAGAACCCTTTTGTAATGGAGTCCTTGTTCCTGTCTTTGTGGGTGTTTCTCCTGGAATGAACTATGGTGGGTGTTTTTCCTGGAATGGACTGGAGCCTCTTACAGCAATAAAGAGTGCATTTAGTCCTTTAGAGCATAACATCCCAAAGTTCAAAACTTATGAGCATTAAAGTCCATAAGAGCACATGATGTGCCTTGCTAGGCAACACATGGCTTATGGGACAACTCCCAGGGCCTTACAGGTGCCCGCGGGGGTTCTGGGTGTGATTCTTGGCACTTCTGACATCATTTCACCTGGTCTTTAATTTCGCCATCTAGCCCCGGTCACCACACATAACTCTGGGCCAGGGGTTTCATGCGCACAATCCCTGGGTGTGTTTCAGGCAGAGTGGTTAGTACCCTCTGGCACAGCAGACTTGGCATGACCACCTAGTTTCCCCAGAGCAGGCATTCCTTGTGGGATGATAGCTCGTCTCTCCCTGATGAGAATGCCCCAAATTTCGGTCCCACCCAGCCCGAGGACCATCCCCTCCCCACTCAGTCCAAGACCTGGGAGAGGATGTGATCCCAGGTGGTGTAGCAGGCGATGTCCATGATGCGGACAGGGCAGTCCTGGAGGTCTTTGAGCAAGGTGATGTGGTATGCTGGTGCCAGATCTGGGTCGCATGACAGCAGTGGCAGACGGCTGAGGGCGTCGGCATGGCCCATCGCCTTGCCAGGCCAGTGTACCAGCATGTACTGGTATCTGGACAGGAAAATGGACCAGTGTTGCACGCTAGGGTACAGCTTCTGCAACATCTGTCAGTCTGGGGCAAGGAGACTGAAGAGTGGTTTGTGGTCTGTGACCACAGTGAAGGGCTGGCCATACAGGTAATCATGACATTTCTTCATTCTGGCCAATATTGCTATGGTCTCTTTGATTTGAGTGTCATCCCGTTCCGCCGCTGACAAGGTGCGGGAATAGTATGCAATCGGAACCTCCTAGCCATCAGCCAACCGGTGTCCCAGGACTGCCCCCACCCTGTACGGGGAAGCATCACACCACTGGAAGAGACTCATCAAAATGGGTGAAGACTGTATTGAATGTCAAGAGGCCCTTCACTGCCAAAAAAGCTGTGGCATGCCAGGGGCCCCAGACCCATGGGCATGCTTGTTGAGGAGGTGATGGAGAAGTTCAGCCACCACAGCCTTGTGGGGCAAAAATGAGTGGTAGAAGTTGAGGAGGCCAGGAACGCCTGGAGTTCTGCCTTGGAGGATGGTGTGGGCACGTTGACAATGGCGCAAATCGTGGGGTGAATGCCATGCGCATTTATCTATTTATTTATTTGATTTCTATCCTGCCTTGCCGGGTAAGCTGGCTTAAGGCAGTGTACACATGATAAAATAATAAAACAATAGATACAATAAATTACATTAAAACACACACAGTACTAAAATAACATTTCAGATACAAGTGATGGTGGCATTCAGTAGAAAGTCCGATGTTGGTATATCCAGCGGTGTATCCAGGGCCATAGATGTTCAGATGAGTCATTCATCGGTGGTGGCTCCTAATCAAAAACCTGGTGGAAGAGCTCCATTTTACATGCCCTGCGGAACTGAAGAAGGTCCCACAGGGCCCTGATGTCGTCCGGGAGCTTGTTCCACCAGTATGGGGCCACAACCGAAAAAGCCTTGACTCTCATGGAAGCCAATCTGGTGTCTTTTGGGCCAGGGAGAGTTAGGCGATTTTGTAGCCCTGACCTCAGTGCTCTCTGGGGCACATACGGGGAGAGGCGGTCTCTTAAGTAGGCAGGCTTTAAAGGTCAGAACCAGCACCTTGAAATGGATCCGATAAGCTATTGGCAGCCAGTGCAATGCCTTCAGTGCAGGTTGGATGTGGTCCCATATAGAGAGGCCCATCAGCAGCCTGGCCACCGCATTTTGCACTAGCTGCAGCTTCCAGATCTGTGCCAAGGGCAGCCCCATGTAGAGAACATTGCAGTAGTCTAATCTTGAGGTGACTGTAGCATTGACCATGAAGCCCAGGAATTCCACCATGGCACCCCAAGCAGGCATTTTTCTTGCTTTACCTTCAGGCCGGCATCGTTGAATCTAGGGCTGCCAAGTCCAACTTGGGAAATATCTGGGGACTTTGGGGGTGGAGCCAGGAGACTTTGGGGGTGGAGCCAGGAGAAAGGAAGTGACATCATTTTGTGATGTCACATCCTGTGATGTTGCTTCCACATGCTTCCACATGAACTCATGAAGTTTCCTAATACTGAATCAGGCCATTGGTCCATCAAGGTCAGTATTGACTACTCAGACTGGTAGTGGCTCTCCAGGGTCTCAGGCTGAGATCTTTAATGTCACCTATTACCTGATCCTTTTTTAGCTGAAGAGGCTGATGCCTCCTGCATGTCAAGCAGATGCTCTATCACTGAGCAACGGCCCTACTGAATCCTTCCTCATCTTGGCAGAATATGAAGCACTAAGTGCTACACAAGTGCTAAATATGATTTTCATATCATAAGAACAGGAGAGAAGCCACAGTGGATCAGCCCATCCAGTACAGCCCATCCAGTACAACACTGTGTCACAACAGTGGCCAAAAATACCAGGTGCCCTCAGGAGGTCCAGCAGCGGGGCCAGAACTCCAGAAGCCCTCCCACTGTTGCCCCCCAAGCACCAAGAATTCAGAGCCTCACTGCCCCAGACAAAGGGTTCCATTTAGACCTTGTGGCTAATAATAGCCACTGATAGACCTCTGCTGGATGGGGACAGAGAGAGAGAGAGAGAGAGAGACAGACAGACAGACAGAAAAAAGAAAGGGAGAGAGAGAAGGGAAAAAAACTGGCAGAGGCACTTACTTCCATTTAGACCTTGTGGCTATAATAGCCACTGATAGACCTCTGCTGGATGGGGACAGAGAGAGACAGACAGACAGACAGAAAGACAGAAAAAAGAAAGAGGGAGAGAGAATGAAAAGAGCTGGAAGAGAAACTCACCTTGCAAGCCACATGCAAAAGCAGCTCCTTCAGTCCCTCCTTAATCTCTGGGCGGACCTCTCTTGCTGTGGAAGCTCTCTTGCTGACTTCTTAAAGGGGAAATGTCTGGTGAGGCTTTTTACTGCAGGGCAGGCTCTCTGCAGACATTTCCCTTTTAAGGCAACCATTTTGTCCCCCCGGTGGCCAACTTTGGAAAAGCGGGAGGTAAGCACTAAAAATCGGTGTTTCCCCCGCCCTACCGGGGGACTTGGCAGCCCTAGTTGAATCATTGAAGGATGAACCAGAGGCGTGTGGCGAACATCTTGGGGTTGGGAGCTGAGATTAAAACATCATCAAAGAAGGGTTGGACCCCTGGAAGACCTTTGAGCAAACAGTCCATTAGGTTCTGGAAAATGCCAGGGGCCACACTCACTCCAAACTGCAACTGCTGTACTTGGAATGCCCCCCTGTGGGTCACAATTGTTTGGGCTTCCGTGGTGGCATTGTCGATCGGTAGGTGTTGGTAGGCCTGCCCGAGGTCTAATTTCCCAAAGACCTTGGCACCTGCAAGGGAGGCGAGTACATGGCTAATGACAGGGATTGGATATGCGTGGTCCTGCAGGGCCTTGTTGATTGTACCTTTAGAATCAGCGCATATCCAGATGTCCCCGTTAGGCTTTACAGGAATGACTATGGGGGTTTCCCACTTTGCATGTGGGACCAGCTCTAGGACACCCTGTTCCACCAGGCGATCCAGTTCCATGTCAGTCTTTGGCCTCAGGGTGAATGGCGAGTGCCAGAACTTCATGTAGACAGGTCGTATAGTGGGGTCTACATCCTGGGTGACTGGAGGGCCGATATAGCGGCCCAGCATTCCATTGAACATGGCTGGGAACTCATCACATACATAGTTAAAATTGGTTGGCTGCACCCAGTTCACCCCATTGATCCCAAACCCCAGAGGCTCAAACCAGGATAGTCCCAGCAAACTCGTGAGCTTGCCCTCCACCACCAATAATTCTAGCAGTCCATTAAAGTCCTTGTATTGCACCCTGGAGGTACCCCACCCCTTGATGGCCACCGGGTTCTTTTGAAAATTCCAGAGTGTAAGGCCCACAGGTTTTGTTAGGTAGGGCCCCCCATGTGGACAGAGTCACCTAAGGGTCTCGGCCAAAATGACGAAAAAGGAAGACCCTGTATCCAACTCCATCTCACAGGGGGACCCCGTTACATGGATTTTGTTAGGGGTGTCCCGGGACAGACTCAGTACCTTGCTGTGGTAGTGGCTTGACGTGCTGTGGAGTTCTGCTGAGAAAGAGCTGAATAAGTTCTTTTCAATAGAATTTTCGAAGGGGGAGCAGTCAGGTACTGAATTCAAATGGGGAGATGAAACAGGGACCTGGACTCCATCCCTCTGAGCCATGTCTGTCAAGGCATCTTTGGTAGACTTGTCAATCTCCATACTAAAATCATCTTTTTCCCTACGTGGGAGCAGGGGCTTTATAGTTAAATTAACAAAAAGCCCTAGTCGGAAAAATCCCTTTGGAATAAAGAAATTCTTTCTGATGTAGCATTAAGTTAGGAATTCTGGAGCTGTTGACGGTAAGAAGAACTCTTTGTGCCTGGTTTAGATTGTTCTTTAAAAGCTCAACTGAGATTAGGTCTGTTAATGATACCTGCTCTCAGGAGGCCCACTGGACTGAATTCCAATGTATCATTGTACCTTTGTATTTACAGACTGTTAGGCACACTTTGAAAGGCTGTAGTTTTAGCTGGAATTCTCCCTCCTCCACTTGTGGCCACCATGGCCTGCCCTTTTTGGAGTTCCCTTCCTGCGGAATGGCCTGTCTGAGTCTGTTCCAGCTTTAGGTGATGATGCAAATTGCTGGGAGAGTAAGTCAATTTTATCTTAAATTTTATTTATTTTGATAAAAATAGAATTGACTGTTTTGCCGTTAATTGCGTGGAGTCACTTAGCATGCTATTGGTGTTTCTAATACTGAGAAATTCCAAATCATTCTCAGCCTCCTGCTGCTGAAGCAATATATCACCCCTCTCCGCCACATAATTACTGTCCTCTTCGAGGTTTGCAAGAGGAGTGAAGTGGTTATTAGTTTGGAAATCCAGAGACGGTCAAGGTAAACTTGACACAAAAAAATATCTATCTGTTTGCAAGTCAGTGGGAAAAATAGTTAGTCTGCATAACAGGCTCTTTTGCCCACACCCATTGCTGTGGGCCAGAAAGCAAAGCTCCTAAAATCAAATTGACTTAAAACAGGTGAGAACTCCAGACCAGGCACAGACCAGGCATCTATATTCTAATTCCGAGAGGTTTTTTTTTCTGTGTGGATGCTTATATCTGCCAAAGGAGAGCTCACTCTCCCCCAACAGCTTTTCCTACATAGTCAGGCACCTTCTTCAGTCTGCAGAAAAATCCCAAAAGTTAAAAAAAAACAAACTTCAGGGACCGTTGAATTCTGCCCAATGCCTTTTGAAATGGCATCAGCTCCAAGCATCAACTCTGAGAAGATTAGAATGTTCGGGGGAGGGGGGGAGGTTCTAACTGTTTCTGTCAGTAAAAAGCAGGGTTGCCAAGTACCCCCCCTCCTTGGCCATCACCAGCAGATGCAGATTCAGGCTGGGAAACTCCTGGAGATTTGGGGGTGGAACCCGTGAAGGACAGGGACCTCAGTGAGGTACAATGCCATAAACTCCACACTCGAAAGCATCCATTTTCTCCATGGAAAGTTATCTCTGTAGTCTGGAGATGAGCAGTAACTCCAGGGGATCCCCAGGTCCCACCTGGAGGCTGGAATTCCTAGGCAGCACCCTCTGTGTGGCTTGATACCACCTGATTTGCATGACTTAATTAGGCCCAGCTGCTTTGCTACTGTTCTTCAGCAGCCACCCTATGAAAGCCATTGTGATGTAACAGAGCTTCAGATTGGGATCTGCGAGACCCAGGTTCAGATCCCCATCTTGCGGTGGAAGCTGACTGGGAGATTTTGGACCAGTCACATACTTTCAGCCTAACCAATCTCACAGGGTTGTTGAGCAGACAACAAGGAGGAAATAATAATGTAAGCTGCTTTAGTCCCCACTATGGAGAAAGACTGTAATTTTCCTAGGTAGAGGCTGCGGGGAAGGGGGTGGAGATGGAAAGCTGAAGACAGATAAAGGTAGGTTGGCTGTTGGGTGGGAAGGAAATAGGATTGCCAACTCCAGGTTGGGAAATTCCTGGACATTTGAGAGGTGGAGCCTGGGGAGGGTGGGATTTGAGGTGGGAGGCAGAAAGAGAGAGAAAGGGTGATGAGGTGGGGAGGCAGAAAAACAAAGAGAATGATGACGGGTCAGAAAGAGAGAGGAAGTAACATACATGGAGGAGAGAGAGAGAGTAAGAAAGGGGGGCAGAAGGGAGAAAGAGTGTGAGAGAGGTTGGGGGAGAAGGGAGGAAGCAAAGGTGTGAGAAACGGGATAAGCATCCCACAAGTTTCTTGTGGGTCTCCACTTGTAAACATATAAATCCTTAAAAGCAGTAACCTTCAAAGTTCTCAGCTACGCATGCTCAGGCTGGATTCCATAGCAGCCAGCAGGGCAAAGTAAACAAGCCAAGGAAATAAAATGATAAGATAAGAAGAGTCTACAATGAAGTCCTCCGGGGAAAGAAAAGTTCAGCCTGGCATAGCTTGTCAAATTCAGAGCTTGTAAATAATATACTTATCTTAAAAGCAGAGTCCAAACAGGAGCGACACACCAATATATCTGCTGAGGACACCATCTTCTATTTTAGGTCAAATCTACATCTGACTTTCCTGCTGGAATCATTCTAGTTTTTTAAAAACCCATCTAAACCAGTTTCTAGTTTCAAACCATACTTGTTCTAGTTTAAAAATTACTGTTTACATTCGTTAATTGCCCTCCTGTGGTCAAGCTAGCATTTTACTGCTTTAAACAGATCCTGTTGCTTTGTACTCTTCAGACCCAGGGAGTGAAATTTGAAACCAGCGTGAAATGAGTTTAGGAAAAGACAGCAGTCAAACTACTTCAGAGGGGAGGTGTAAATTGGGCCTTAGTCAGAGTTATGCAACAGTGGAATCAGCTGCTTACAAACAACAGACCCATAAAGTTGATACAGCATGCCCATAATGGATGGTACGACCATGAATGTAGAGAGCTAAAAATAAAGAGCTACTCCACGCTATGAGATAGACCAGGCAAAGCAGGTAAGGGAAACAGTTATGCACCTACTTAAAACTCAGATCTCAGCACAAAGCCTTGACCAATCAAAAGAAATCAGAACATGCCAAATCTCTTTGGAAAGAGCTAGATTGAGCTGTAGTGGAGAAAAATGATTCTCACTTTTGGAAACTAGTTTCAATTAAAAGTAATAGCCCTTTTTGTCAGGTAGATACATATATATCAGGGCATGCCTGGTTCTCATATTTTAAGAATGTTTTTGGCTCCCAACATCTCTTATCTGAGGGATCAGAAAAAATACAGCTGAAAGATTATTCAGATCTTATAGGTTTACCAGATTGGGCGCCAGCCTCTGAATCAGAAATCAGAGTACTAATTGCCACATTACCCTCTGGAAAATCTCCAGGGGAGGATGTGCTACCACCAGAATTATACAAAGCCTTCCCCAAGTGGTGGGCCCCCATTCTGGCTAGAGTGTTTACACAGATTAACACCTCAGGCACGATCCTCCCAGGCTGGAAGCTAAGTATAGTAGTACCGATTCATAAAAAAGGAGACAAAGAAGGCCCCCAAAACTATAGACCGATAAGCCTTTTGGATACAGCAGCAAAACTGTACAGCAAATACCTGCTGCTAAAATTGGAAGAGTGGGTGGCAGAGGAACAAATTACCCATCCCACACAAGCAGGATTTCGAAAAGGGTGCAGAACATAGACCATTGCCAAACCCTTTACCAATTAGAGAGCCAGTTTGGTGTAGTGGTTAAGTGCGCGGACTCTAATTTGGGAGAACCGGGTTTGATTCCCCACTCCTCCACTTGCACCTGGCTGGATGACCTTGGGCAAGCCATAGCTCTGGACCAGCTGTTCCCTCAAGGACAGCTTGGGAAAGAGTTCTCTCAGCCCCACCTACCTCACAGGGTGTCTGTTGTGGGGAGGGGAAGGGAAAGGAGTTTGTAAGCCGCTCTGAGACTCCCTTGGGGAGTGGAGGGCGGGGTATAAATCCAATCTCTTCTTCTTCTTAGCGTACGCTGGTATAAATGGAGCAACAAAGGCACTTTATGTTGTGTTTGTTGACTTGGCTTCCACATTCGATTTCATCAACAGACCCCATTTATGGTCAAAGCTTGGTCCAATCTTCTTGAAATTCGGTGGGTATTTGGGGGAGAGGCTCCAGCAGCTACCCTGTAAGTTTGGAGCCTCTCCCCC
This sequence comes from Lepidodactylus listeri, assembly GCA_029233225.1. Classification (NCBI taxonomy): domain Eukaryota; kingdom Metazoa; phylum Chordata; class Lepidosauria; order Squamata; family Gekkonidae; genus Lepidodactylus; species Lepidodactylus listeri. Next base: position 56,288,706 of record JARCFY010000006.1, read on the forward strand.
AAACCCCCTCCCCTCCAGCCACTTTTTAAGCCACTGCCGAATTTCGGCGGCAATTCAGCAGCGGGTCAAATCAGATCAGAGAATCTGATTCAGCCCATGGCTGCCCTGGTGCCCACTCCTGGGCTGGCGGAGTGCCAGTGTGCCTCGCTCTGGCCCCAAATGACCCCTGATCACAACCAACATGTAGCGGGCATTCCAAGGTGTTCGAGGCAAAGGCCTCATGAAGTCTATGGCAATCCAATCAAAAGAGAATTGGATGACCAGCAATGGGGAGAGTGGAATGTGGGCTGCTGAGCACCCTGATGTCCTCTGACAGACCTCTCAGGTCTTACAAAACTCTTATACATCCCGAGTCACAGTTGGCCAGAAGAACCGTGCCAGTACTCAGAGCAGGATATTGTGGACTGCTTGGTGTCCCACCCATGTGTTAGCCTCACTGCTCTTTTATGTTATTAATATTTGGGGAATATTAGCTGTTATCAATATGCAGCAGGCTTACGGGACCTTTAACCAATGTATACAGAAGATGCACTAACCGATACTTCTGAGAAACTGACAAGGACTTGATTAAAGATGTAAAATAATTTGTTTACTGAGATATAATAAAAAGATTACATAAAGCAATGTAGTTCTGTCATTCATACATACATACAGTACTAGGAACTTAGGTAGGAGCTATAGGGACTTGTGCATGAGCAGGTAATTGATGGTTTCCATCGAGGGTGATATTTACCTATATAGATGCGATGGAATCTGGCTGGAAAACGGGGATGAGGAAATCTCAGGAAGACGATAAGGGTCATGCCTCTGAACCAGCAGAGAACCACGAGGCAGATCCCAGTGATGCACCCAGGAATCCATGAGAGGGAGGGGAGAGATCAGGGATAGGAGAGGGAGCTATGTCTGGAACTCTGGGTCTTATCTCTAACCTTGGGGAGTATCTTTTATTGGGAGGTGGTACCTGGGAAGACCTGGGAGGATGGCATGATATGATGTCATCCCTAGAAAACCTATAGATGGTCCGTATGCTATCTCTAGCCACTAAGAGGGTGATAGGGGATGGGTCAATATTCAGATCTATCTGATGGTCAGGGCAGGATGTCCCTGCCAGCAGGATCTGGTGCCGATCTTCTGGATCACAGGAACGCCAACCATGGGAACCAGTCCTCAGGAAGCATCCCAGTGTCTTCACGCCCAGGTGTGATGCTCTTTGATGTATCGTATGGAGATGAAGGCTGGCAGGAAGGGGCACCAGGAGGTGTACATGAAAAGGGGTATGCGTGAATAGAGCTGCAGATGTAGGGTTACAACCTCCTGTCTTTGTGTGTGAGAGTGTCTTTGATCTCTGATATCAATCCTCCCGCCTGGAGGTGGTAACCTCAGAAAAGGGTGCTTTGTTCCTATAGTGTAGGCATCTCTTCCCATCTTCCCACTGGACACCTAGTGTACTCTCATGTCCCACATAACTAATGGCATAGTTCATGCGTAGCTCTCATATCTTAGCAAAAGTCCATAACATGTTGCACAGCCTTGCACATGGGTGGCCACAGGTGGCCGTTAAGACATCCTGTTGGTATTTTGTGAGCACCAGGAGTTGGCGCTGAACCCCTGATCTTCCCTTGACCATTCAGAAACAACCCCCAGCCTCCCACACTACCTGACAGAGCCAGCCTGTGGAAATATTTCAGCACCCTGTCTGTCCTTCGGAACTCCGGAAGAAGTCACTTACTCACCTCATTGAGAAGATTATTGTTGTGCTTGGCCTTCTTAGGGCTTTGAGCCACCATGTCTACATACGTCATTGCAAACTTTGGTGTTTGGCTTTCAGAGTTGGACTCAGGGCTTGCACTCACCACATCAACATATGTTGTTGCACACTTTGGGGTTTGAGTGTCAGCGCCGGACTCACAGCTTTGATCCACCACATCTACTTACTTCTCAGGGCTTCAAGCCATCATATCTACTTCTCAGGGCTTTGAGACACCATGTCTATTTACTTCTCAAGGCACTGAGCCGCCAGGTCTAACTACTTCTCAGGGCTTTTGACCCATCATGTCTACTTACTTCTCAGGGCTTGGAGCCACGGTGTCTACTTACGTCTCAGGGCTTTGAGCCACCACATCTACTCACTTTTCAGAGCTTCAAGCCATCAATTCTACCTCTTTCTCTGGGTTTCAATACACCACATTTAGTTATGTTTCAGGTCTTTCAAGCCACCAAGACTAAATATGTCTCAGGGCTTGGACCTACCATGTCTACATATGTCATTGCATGATGGTTTGGGTTTGGGTCTCAGGTGATCTCAGGGCACATTGCTCTCGTTCTGCTGGGTTGGCAAAAAAGCCCCCCTTTTCAGAGATTCTTGGGGACTTCAATTCTGTTTCTGTTCTGCTGAGCTTCTGCCCTTGCTTTTTTTTGCTGTTTTTCCCCTCCTTTGGAAACAATGGAGGATGGCTGCACCTTCTTTGGAGGGCTATAACTCAGACCCCATGAATTCAATCTTCACCAAACTTGGAAGGCAGATATAGGAGAGTCAATTGGAGATCTGCTGTGAGTTGGTGTCTCTAGTGTGCCGGGGGGGGGGGGGGCTTCATTCTACTTCATGAACTAATTTGGATTGTATGAACAGTTTTTGTCCACGATGGTTCGTGGTCCTGCTTTTTCCCTGGTTCATGTCCATCCCTATACCTAATATTGGGGGATAATTTCTTAGTTCTGAGTTTATAGACATAAGAACATAAGAGAAGCCAATGTTGGATCAAGCCAGTGGCCCATCCAGTCCTACACACTGTCACACAGTGGCCAAAAACACTAGATGCCATGAGGAGGTCCACCAGTGGGGCCAGGACATTAGAAGCCCTGCCACTGTTGCCCCCCCAAGCACCAAGAATACAGTGCATCACTTGCCCCAGACTGAGAGTTCCTTCTATACCTTGTGGCTAATAGCCACTGATGGACCTCTGCTCCATATGTTTATCTAATTCCCTCTTGAAGTCGTCCATGCTTGTAGCCACCACCACCTCCTGTGGTAGTGAATTCCATGTGTTAATTACTCTTGGGATGAAGAAGTACTTCCATTTATCTGTTCTAACCCGACTGCTCAGCAATTTCATTGAGTGCCCACAAGTTCTTGTATTGTGAAAAGGGGAGAAAAATATTTCTTTCTCTACCTGCTTTATCCCATGCATGACCTTGTAAACCCTGATCATGTTACCCCTCAGCCATCGTTTCTCCAAGCTAAAGAGCCCCAAGTGCATCAACCTTTCTTCATAAGGAAAGTGTTCCAACCCTTTTATCATTCTAGTTGCCCTTTTCTGCACTCTTTCTAATGCTATAATATCTTTTTTGAGGTGTGGTGACCAGAACTGTACACAGTACTCCAAATGAGGTCACACCATTGATTTATTCAGGGGCATTATGATATTGGTTGATTTGTTTTCGATTCCTTTCCTAATAACCCCCAGCATAGTGTTGGCCTTTTTCATTGCAGTTGCACACTTTCTCGACATTTTCATTGAGTTATCTACTACGACTCCAAGATCTCTCTCTTGGTCAGTCTCTGCCAGTTCGGACCCCATCAACATGTATTTATAGTTAGGATTTTTGGCTCCAATGTGCATCACTTTGCACTTGGCCACACTGAACCCCATTTGCCATGTTGATGCCCACTCACCCATCCTCAACAGATCCCTTTGAAGTGCCTCACAATCCTCCCGGGTTCTTACCACCCTGAACAACTTCATGTCATCTGCACATTTAGCCACTTCACTGCTTACTCCCAACTCCAAATCATTAATAAACAATTTAAAAAGCATTGGACCGAGTACTGATCCCTGTGGTACCCCACTGCTTACCTCCCTCCACTGAGAAAACTGCCCATTTATACTCACTCTCTGTTTCCTTTTAATTAGCCAGTTTTTGATCCACAAAAGGACCTTTTATCCCATGACTATTGAGCTTACTTAGGAGCCTTTGATGAGGAACTTTATTAAAAGCTTTCTGGAAGTCAAGGTAAACAACATCTATTGGGTCCCCCTTGTCCCCATGTTTGTTCACTCTCTCAAAGAACACTAACAGGTTAATGAGACAAGATCTTCCCTTACAGAACCCATTATGAGTCTTCCTCAATAGATTTTGTTCATCAATGTGCCTACTAATTTTTTCCTTAATAACAGTTTCCACCAACTTACCCAGTATCGACGTCAGACTGAGTGGCCTGTAATTTCCCGGATCTCCTCTGAAATGCTTTTTTCGCTACCTTCTAGTCCTCAGGAATGAAGGCAGATTTTAATGAAAGATTACATATTTTTGTCAGGAGATCCACAAATTCACATTTGAGTTCTTTCTTGGATGTATGCCATCCAGGCCTGGTGATTTATTAGTTTTTAAGTAGTCTATCAGTCGTAGGACCTCCTCTCTCGTTACCTCAATATCATTATGGTCACCGTCCCAAGTGGTGCAATCACTTTTACATCTCTCACCAGGTCTTGGGCATTACTTAGGACCAAACCCAGGATCGCCTCTCCCATGGTAGGTTCTGTGACCTAGCTCCATAGCACAGTCATTGGAGTGTCTAGAAATTCAATCTCTTTTTCCTGACTTGAATACATATTGACCCAATCAGTGTGTGGGTAGTTAAAGTCACCTATTACTACACAGTTATTTCATCTAGCCACTATCTTTAATTCATTCACCATTTTATAATCCTCCTCTACCTTTTGATCTGGTGGGCAATAACAAACTCCCAATGTTAAGCTTCCTTTTGAGCCCACTAATTCAATCCATAGCATTTCCAGAAGTGAATCCCTCTCAGTCTTACTGGACTGTATACCCTCTTTGACATACAGAGCCACCCCACCTCCAACTCCCCCCCCATCCTTCTGATATAATTTATAACCAGGAATCACCATATCCCACTAATTTTCCTCATCCCACCAAGTTTCTGAAATACCCACAATGTTTATGTTTCCTCCCAACACCAAGCATTCCAACTCCCCGATTTTACCTTGGACACTTCTGGCATTAGTATATAAACATCTATAGTTTCCCATACATGTTAAGCCCACAACCTTCCTCTTGCTGCCTCGAGACCTTGCCAGGCAGTCCCTATCATTAGCCACAGTCTCAGTGGACAATTCTAATCCATTTCCTTGTAGAAAAGTAATAGCTACCCCTTCATCACTTTGAGATGAGCCATCTCAAACCAGAGATTTTTCATCTCCTGTCAGCTTTTCCCCAATATTCAGTTTAAAAACTGCTCTGCTACCTTTTTAATTTTAAGTGCCAGCTGATAGATGTAATTGAGGAGTCTTCCCTCTTAATAATTAAGATACTGAATAAGTGCTATTTTCCCCACCCATCCACAGCTTTCCCAACAAAGTTTTGAATGCTACTTCACAGTCTTCTGCCCCTATAATACCTGAAGAGAGAAAATTAGGTACCCTAATTAAATCAGCAAGGGTTCCAGGTATGATTGAAAGTAAACCTTTTCCTTGGATATCTGATACTAAGTCTTATTGCAGATATATGGCTTCTTCTAAAATATCTTACATTTAACAAGGTTAGTTTTCTTATCTTTTTAAAGTTTGGTAAGTAGCCAATGTCTTCAAATCCTCATGAATGTGAATACAGATTCCACATGGTATGTACCTAGTTGCATTTGGAAGTACTCCTACTAATATAGCTATTCAACATGATATCAGTTCTGACATCATTGTTACCAGTGAGTCTTCAAATTTAAGATCAGGGCTTTTTTTGTAGAAAAAGCCCAGCAGAAACTCATTAGCATATTAGGCCACCCCCCCCCCCCCTGCAGGGCTTATGGGGAACCCGAGGGAAGGAAGGCAGTTTCTGGATTGGCTTCCCCAGGTGCCTTGCAGCTGCAGGGCACCTGGGGAACCTGAGGAGGGGACACAGTTTAAACTGTTTTCCCACCCTGGATCGGCTTGGCTTCCCCAGGCACCCCATGGCTTGCAAGGTGCCTGGTGAACCCAAGGGGGGAGGCTGTAGGCGTGGCCAACTCAGAAGCCAGCCAGAACTCTGTTCCTGCACGTTCCTGCCCCAAAATAGTCCTGTTTAAGACGATGTTCTAAACTGTATGGCATGGTCTGAGCCAGGAACTTGCTGTTCAGATTATTGCTTGTTGTGTTCTGATGGGGTTGTAGCTGTACCCATGTATCTCTGGGCCCTTTCTTCGAAAAGCAGATAGACAAGAGAAAGTACAGATTTATTTATTTATTTGGACTTATACCCTGCCTAGCTAGCACAAAGCGGCTCTAGGTGGCTCACAGCATTAAAATCAGTAACATACAAAAAATTTAGATAATAACTAATTACAATAAAACCACAGAACACACTAAAAATGGCGGCAAATACAAAATCCAACACCAGGGCAGCAACTACTTCCCCACGGCCAGGAGGCTACCACCTGCAGATGTACCAGGCCAGTACTTCAACTGGCCACTTACCCATGGCCATTTCCCCAGTGGCAGCTCCAAAAGCCTGGCGGAAGAGCTCCGTCTTGGAGGCCCTGCAGAACTGCAAAAGGTCCTGCAGGGCCCTGATGTCTTCCAGGAGCTCGTTCCACCAGTGGGGAGCCACCACTAAGAAGGCCCTATTCCTGGTGGTCACCAGCCTGGCCATTCTCAGGCCAGGAAGGGTCAGGTGATGTTGTGTGCCTGACCACAGTGCTCTCTGGGGTATGTACGGGGAAAGGCGGTCCCTTAGGTAGGTAGGCCCCTTTAAAGGTTAAAACTAGTACCTTGAACCGGATCTGGTATGCTATAGGCAGCCAGTGCAGTGCCTTCAGCACAGGCCGGATTTGGTCCCTCACAGAGAGGCCCATCAACAACCTGGCCGCGGCCTTCTGCATTAGCTGCAGCCTCCGGAGCTGGGACAAGGGCTGCCCCATGTAGAGAGTGTTGCAGTAGACTATTCCTGAGGTGACCATTGCATGGATCACTGTTGCCAGGTCATTGTTTCTCCGCCCCCTTCTATTCTTTAAATGCCTAGTCCCACCGCTATTCCTTCCCCTCCCTAGGAGCACTGGTATCCCTAGACCTATCTCCCCCATTGTGGTGGCCTCTGCACTGACAAGCAGCACCCCAGGCCAAACACACTAGGTCAATGGTCACAAAGATGTTAATAGACGTGCTGTACTAAGCGATAGATCTGCAGTGCCCTGCTCACTAACCTAATTTACTAACTAATAATCCCTTAACCACCCTGACCTTCCTTCTTAATACCCGCTCTCCTCCTACCAGCGGCAAGAATAAACACTAATTCAAATTAAGGGTGGAAAAGATCACCTACTTGCGGTGGCCTCCCAAAAGGAGGAGAATGATGTTCCTGGCTGCGATTCATCCAGCTGCTCTTGCACCCCGCCCCCCAGCCTCTGCACTGCTACTTTCTTCCTGGGAGCCGCACAGCCTGCCAGGTTGCAGCCGCGGAGTAGGAGCTAGTGGGGTTGCCAGTCCTACAGGGGCAAGCCCCTGAATCACAGCAAGCCACCCAGATGACCCCAGCCAGCTGTGATGAGTGGATATGGGCCTCAGAGTCGAGCAACGGATAGGTGTAGACCTCAGCAGCGAGCTTTGCCCCAGTGGACGGCAGATGACAATAGCCATGACAAGGGCAGCCTCTGCTGGCAATCACAGTCCATGCCAGCGACAACAGACCACAGGGGGGAGGGTCCAGGCCCAGCAGACAATCGAGGGGCCCAACAATGACATGTGGGTGCACAAGCGCAGTCTTCCACACCCCCACAGCTCCACAATTCCAATGATACCACCCGCTGGCCTCAGCCACACTCGAGCCGTTCCTCTGTGCTCCTCGCATCAGCGGTGTCCAGCATCAGAGGCCCCCGGCTTGGCTCGCGGCAGCCTTCGCGGCCTCTGCATCCCTGCGAGGACCCCGATAGTCTCTGTAGGCCTTCCGACCCGGGGCCTCAGTGGCAGTCCAACAGCTCTTCAACTCCAGCAGCAAGCCCCTGCCCAGCTGGCCCCTGCTCACAGGGACCTGGGCTCCCGGTGACAGAGCCTGGTTGACCAGGGCCCCCAGCACCACTTGATATTTCTTGGCCACCGCAGGCCCGCCAAATAATTAACTTTTGGAATATAATTAACTATATGCAATTAACTATAAACAAATAATTAACTATAAACAAATAATTAACTATAAACAAATAATTAACTTTTGGAATGTGCAGCCACAAGACGTAATGGCGTCCAGTTGTTTAGAAGGCTTTCAAAGGAGATTAGTTAAATTAGTGGATGAGAGGTCTATCAATAGCTCTAAGTCAAGATGATGAAATCTCTGCATTCAGGGGTAGTGTACTTTAGAATATCAGTTAAAGGAGAGACAAATAATAGGAGGGCATAAACCTTTGTACTTTGCTTCAGGCTTTCGGAAGCCATGTGTCGACTACTGTGGAAATCAGAATGCTGGAAGATATGGTCTTTTGATCTGAGCCAGCAATGCTGTTCTTATATTCTTAAGTAATACCCTGTAATTATGTATGACAAAAATGCATATTCTGTAGGTTTGTGTGAAGCAAAAGTCCCTGTAGAGGGTTAACTTGTCTAACAACTGAGTCATCCTCCGTTCAACACAGCTGGCCGTCTGCTCAAGGTCAGGCAGAGCCACTAATTAACAACAGAGTGCAGCTGAGGTTGTTGGGTGTTATTCTCAAAATAGGGGCGTTTCTAGTAGTTAAAAGGGAGGAAGGGGCTTCCAACCTGGCAAGTTCTCAGAGTCATACAACTTTCCTCGGTCTGGATCTATTTTCAAGCCGTCTAGGAGCTGTGCCAACTTAAAGGTAGAATTATTTGTTTTTTTTTCTGTGCTTCTGCAGTGTGTTACTGGATTTTAGGTTTAATTTTAAAACCTCTTTTGCAATTAAAACTTTGATTTTAAAACTTAAAATTTAGTCTGTATGTGATTTGATTCCTGGTGAACTCACGAGGGCGCCTCGCTATCTTGACAGTGTGATTACAAAGTACCCACTCAGTTTTATCCTACTAAGACTGTAACTATATTCTTATGGCACAGGATTTCTTCATTGTGAATGTCATAACAGGTTGCACAGAAAAGAAACCATGTCTACAGGTGTGACCAGGGCTTTTTTTTTGTAGAAAAAGACCAGCAGGAACTCATTAGCATAATAGGCCACACCCAACAGCAGAAACGCATTAGCATATTAGGCCACATCTCCTGACAGCGCAGCTCCCTCCCAGGATCGGCTCCCTCAGGTGCCCCATGACTTGTGAGGCGCATAGGGAACCTGAGGGAAGGAAGGCAGCCTGGGGAGCCTGAGGCGGAGAGGCAGTTTAAACTGCCTTCTCTCCCTGTATCAGCTTGGCTTCCCCAGGCACCCCATAGCTTGCGAGGCACCTGGGGAACCCGGGGGGGGGGGGAGGCTGTAGGTTTGGCCAACTTGGAAATCAGCTGGAACTCTGTTCCTATGTGTTCCTGCCCAAAAATAGCCCTGGGAGTGACTATTTGATAATAAATACAGAATTAACCAGAAGTCATACAACATTTACTTCTGCTAGAGCACAGTGGTTGGAGGCAAGGACAGCTCAGCTTTATCCACAGTGGTAAGTAAACAGAATATTTGCCAGTGAACGTATTGGTCAGCAAATATTTCATGTTGATTTCTACTGCTAGTTGTAAGATCATCAGAAAGTCTTGTGACCCCCTTATTATGGGATAAACTTTCATAGAGTAAAATGTGTGACTATTATGCAATGTTGGCATATGAGGGTATGTTCTTGGGGACAAAAGGAAATACTGCTTTACACAAGGAGTGATTTGAACGTGGAATTCGCTGCCAGAGGATACAGTGATGGCCACAGGAATAAACAGCTTTAAAATAGAATTAGATAGATTCATGGAGGAAAATGTTAAAGTCACACAGCCCTGCTGTTTCCTCCCACATTTAAAGGGACCATTCATACAGGCTGGGATCACTCCTGCACTGAAGTGGGCTCAATTGTGCATTTCTCGCGCTGTTTCTGACCCCCGGGAAAATCAGGTATTTTTTGGGAGTTTGCGCAAGGAACCCACGATTGAGCCAATCTGAACAGCCCTCTCTTGCAATGATTGCGAGAGAGGTCTGTTCAGATTGTTCCTCCCGGTTCCCCCCCCCCCCATTTTTGCACTTGGGTGCCCAAGTGTAAAAGAGGGGGGAACCCCACTTTGCTCTGAGCCCTGCTGGCCGCCGCTGCCTAGCACCCCCCCAAGGTTCTCCCAAAACTTACCAGGCAGTGGCTGGTGGGGCACAGGGAAGGGTGCCTCCCCTGCCGCCGCACCAGCTGCCGCTGCAGTCTCCACTACCAGCTGCCGCTGCCACCCACCCCTGGCACCTGCCACCGCCAGCCTCCACCGCCTCCATGGCCAGCCGCTGCTGCCTCCACAGAGTTAGTGTGCCGCGTGACCACAGTCTAAGTCTATCAATGGATACTAGCCATGGTGACTGAGGAGAACCTCCACATTCAGAGGCATTAAGCCTCTGAATCACAGAGCCAGGAGACAACATCGGGGAAGGCCTCGGCCTCTATGCCCTGTAGTTGGCCATCCAGAGGATCTGGCTGGCCACTGTGTGAGACAGGATGCTGGACTAGGTGGACCATTGGTCTGATCCAGCAGGGCTGTTTTTACACTCTTCTTATGTTTTTCCTGTGGTAATCAGTGGATCAAAAATACTATGAAATGCAAAAGGTACATTTATCTCAGAACATGTCCCGATCCCGGGACTCACCCGGCCTCTGAGAGCCCCCACGAGCCCCCGGAGGATGCCGCGGTGCCAGGACCCCCGGCATCAAGACTTACCCGGGCTGGGGAAAGACCGGTGAGGAGCCAGCAGCCAGTGGCCCCAGGCAGCATGAGCCAGGACGCTGGGAGGGGCAGGGCGTTGCTGCTGCCGCAATCTCCTTGGCGGGGCCAGCCTGGGAAGCTTCCAGGGAGGGGCCGGGGCTTTTCCCGCTCTGCCCTGAGGCCATGGGGAGGCAGGCACAGTGGGAGGAGGGGACAACCCTCAATGGTTGATGGGAGGGCCACGGGGGCGGCCTGGGGATCCTGGGGCAGCCCCTTTCGAACAGCCAGAGGCGGGAGGGGGGAATGCCAGGTGTGCGGCTGGGCATGCCAGGCCACAGGCCCAGCACAAGGATGAGAGTGCGCTCTCAGGCTCCATGCTCTGGAGCCCAGGGAATCACTGGGGCGGGCCTGGAAGGATCAGGGGAGCCTCCGCGTACAGGCCTAAGAAGGGAGGCAGGGCCGGAGGGGGATGGAGATGAGCGAGAGGGCTGTTGGGAGGGAGGGGGGATAAAAGAAAGGCTGCCGACAGGGGCCGGGGAGGAGAAGCCTGAGTGTGGATGCTGTCAAGGTGCAGAGAGAGAGACAGAGCTGACAGTAACCAATCCCACCAGGAGGGCGCAGGAGTGGCTGTGGCGAGGCAACCCTCCCTCCTGTGGCCATATCTGAGGCCCTGGCAGCCGAGGGCAGGAAGGAGGCAAGGTGGCGGCACGAGGCACGGCCATCAAGTCTAACGATAGTGAGGCCAGCTCCAGCAACTCATGCGACAGTGTGGTGGAGAATGTGGGCACCGCCCCACCCCTGACACGCCCCCGACCGCACCTCCCCACCCTCGCCGGGTGGACGCCGTGACGGAACCCGGCAGCAGCGGTTGGGGTGCCACAGCCTGCACTGGAGGAAGAGCAGATGGAGGTACCTGGTGGGTCCCCCCCGGGACCTCACGGCTCCGCCGCCAACATAGACCTGACACAGTTCAGGCAGTGGCTCGTGGAACACCAGGCACAGTTGATGAGGGACCTGGCACAGCAATAGCAGTTGACGCAGGTAGCCCTGATCTGTGACCTACAGCAACTCCTCACCCCCGGGGGGGGCTGGCTCAGAACCCTCCCCCCAGGGCCCTTCGGCCAAGGGCCCTGGGCCGCCCTGACCAAATTGGGCCCAGAGGACGACATCGAGGCCTTCTTGGAGGCCTTTGAGCGGTTGGCTGAGGTGGCACAATGGCCAAAGGCACAGTGGGCTTTCGCCATCGGCCCCTATTTGATGGGTGAGGCGCAGGCGGCCATGCGCTCATTGGAGAAGGTGGAAGCCTCCAATTATGGGAAATTGAAGGGGGCCATCCTTGACTGTTATGGGCTCACGCCGGAGTCCCACCGGCAAAAATTCGAACAGCCAGAGGTGGGAGGGGAAAATGCCGAGTGCGCAGCTGGGCGCGGTGGGCCTGCGAGAGTGTAGTCGCGGGCTCCATGCTCTGGAGCCCAGGGAATCACTGGGGCGGGCCCAGAAGGATCAGGGGAGCCTCCGCATCCAGGCCTAAGAACGGAGGCAGGGCCGGAGGGGGGTGGAGATGAGCGAGAGGGCTGTTAGGAGGGAGGGGGGATAAAAGAAAGGCTGCCGACAGGGGCCGGGGAGGAGAAGCCTGAGTGTGGATGCTGTCAAGGTGCAGAGAGAGAGACAGAGCCGACAGTAACCAATCCCACCAGGGGGGCGCAGGAGCGGCTATGGTGAGGCAACCCTCCCTCCTGTGGCCATATCTGAGGCCCTGGCAGCCGAGGGCAGGAAGGAGGTGAGGTGGCGGCACAAGGTGTGGCCATCGAGTCTAGCGATAGTGAGGCCAGCTCCAGCGACTCGTGTGACAGAACCATATAAGAGATTACCATAGAAATGTCACAGACTGTACTTCTCATATTTCATATCATTTGGGCCCCACTTTTCAGCATCCTCCCCCAGGTCAACCCATTGTCTCTGGTAAAGACTCTATTTCTGAACCACTTTCACAGTTTGTGGATTACTATTTGCAGTCCTTTGTTTCCTGTGCTCCTTCTTACATCAGGGACACAAAAGATCTTATCTCTAAAATTGAAGGGCTTAGGGTGCCTCAGGATCCTACGGTAATCAGTGGATCAAAAATACTATGAAATGCAAAAGGTACATTTCTCTCAGAACCATAAAAGAGATTACCATAGAAATGTCACAGACTTTACTTCTCATATTTCATATCATTTGGGCCCTACTTTTCATATCATTTGGGCCAAAGGCCCGAACGAAGCCAAGCGGGGGCCGTGGACCAGCGGAAATGTTGAGGATCAGCAGATAGATTATAATTTCTGACATTCTTGTACCAGCAGAACCAGCTTGATTCATGGTATGTGTTGGAAAAACTATGGACATTCATTTCAGGCTGTATATCAGGTTTAAAGAGATGCTGTTAAAAAGCAAGAAGTTTCATGAAAATGTGCACTAGTTTAAATTAATGAATTGTGTTTTCTTTTTTCCCACAGGTGGAGAAGTAATAACCCATCTGAAGTAAATTTCATGGGGTTAGTTTGTTCATTATCATGTATGTAATGGCAACTGCAGCAATATCCAATACTTCAGAGAAGGAAACCTTGACCTTGTTTAGTCACATGCTGAAAAACTGGATTGATTTTGATTGCCTGGAAGAATATCTGAGCTACAAGTGGCTACCAATGCTACTCATACTACTTTATGCCAGTTGGCTGATCGCATTTCTTATTCTTTATGTTATCGCATGTCTGGTCAATATTTGGAAGAAAAAGACTAATTTACCAGAGGACACATCAGACAAATTATGGGATCTACCAAGGCAAAGGATTGCATACTTTATAGATAAACTTGGAAGGATACTGCATGGTAAGCAAGCATTCCCTTTCTCATCAACAATCACTATCATACAGTTCATAGGGCTGGAGTTTAGTATGTAGTGTGGAGGCAAATATACAACCATTGCCGGTGTGCCCCAGAAATTGTATGGAACTACAGCTCAATTGAACCTTATGGGGGAACATTTTAAACAAACCACAGACAGCAGCCATCTTATAAACACAGGTAACTGCAATTTCATTTCACCTACCAACAGCCACTGAGGTAACAGTTAATCCCCCACAAGAGGGAAGCAGGAGAAGCATCTTCGTCAGGAGAGAAAGCCATCTGCCAGTAATTCTGACAGGGCACAGTGGCTGAAGGAGTGGGTGGGGAAGAGGAGCAGACCCAGCACCCAGCCAATGGCACGCGAGTACTCAGAGCCAGTGGATACGGACAGCTTCTGAGGGACACGTCAGGGAGCCAACTGATTCTGGAGCATGTGGAATGTTCAGGAGAGTGCCACCACCTAGGGCTGCCAAGTCCAACTTGGGAAATATCTGAGGACTTTGGGGGTGGAGCCAGGAGACTTTGGGGGTGGAGGCAGGAGAAAGGAATTTTGTGATGTCACATCCTGTGATGTTGCTTCCACATGCTGACACATGAACTCATGAAGTTTCCTAATATTGAATCAGGCCATTGGTCCATCAAGGTCAGTATTGACTACTCAGACTGGTAGTGGCTCTCCAGGGTCTCAGGCTGAGATCTTTAATGTCACCTATTACCTGATCTTTTTTTAGCTGAAGAGGCTGATACCTCCTGCATGTCAAGCAGATGCTCTATCACTGAGCAACGGCCCTACTGAATCCTTCCTCATCTCGGCAGAATATGAAGCACTAAGTGCTACACAAGTGCTAAATATGATTTTCATATCATAAGAACAGGAGAGAAGCCACAGTGGATTGGGCGAACAGCTCATCCAGTACAATACTCTGTGTCACACAGTGGCCAAAAATACCAGGTGCCCTCAGTAGGTCCAGCAGCGGGGCGAGAACTCCAGAAACCCTCCCACTGTTGCCCCCCAAGCACCAAGAATGCAGAGCATCACTGCCCCAGAAAAAGTGTTCCATTTAGACCTTGTGGCTAATAATAGCCACTGATAGACCTCTGCTGGATGGGGACAGAGAGAGAGAGAGAGAGAGACAGACAGACAGACAGAAAAAAGAAAGAAAGAAAGGGGGAGGGGGAGAGAGAGAGAAGGAAAAGAGCTGGCAGACCCCAGCAGCTTACCCCAGCAGCTTACCCCAGCAGCAATTTTGCAAGCCACATGCAAAAGCATGCCCTTCAGTAGAAAGAGCTGAGTCCCTCCTTAATCTCTGGGCGGGGCTCTCTTGCTCCCTCTGCCTGAACTCTTAAAAGGGAAATGTCTGCAGAGAGCCTGCAGTAAAAAGCCTCAACAGACATTTCCCCTTTAAGAGTTCAGGCTGCGTTCCTGCTGGCAGCCATTGCCTCCCCCGGTGGCCAATTTTGAAAAAGCGGGGGTAAGCTTTAAAAATCGGTGTTTTCCCCGCCCTACCGAGGGACTTGGCAGCCCTACCACCACCAGAAGAGAATTATTCTATAAAGAGATAATGTAAAACACCATAGGCATAAAGCTAAAATTGATGAATATAGGCAGGTTGCATATTTTGGAACAGGAGGTAGATCTGGATTCCCCAACCTTTTATTGCCTAAGGGCACCTTTGGAATTCTTACAAAGGGCAGTGGGCACAATCACAAAATGGCTGCCACATGAGGCAGAGCCAATCACAAAATGGCTGCTTCAGCAGATAAAGCTAGCCACAAAATGCCAGGAATTGAGATTATACTCTAGTACTAATTTATCAGCATTTTGGGCAGAAGCTCTGTTAAACAGGATAACTTTTAATCTGCACAGCCAACCAGCAGCCCTTCTGGGAAATGCTCCAATTAGCCCTGCCACTTTCTAAAAGCACTTAGTGGGTCCCAGGAAAGGTGTTGGTGGGCACATGGCACCCATGGGCACCACTTTGGGAACCCCTGAGCTAGATAAAGAAGGATTTAAGGTGCTAAATAGCAAGCTGTAAAAGCTGGAAGGACTATTATGCACTATCAAGAAGTTTAAAATCAACTAAGAATATTTTGCACACCGTTAGTGTGCCAAACCAAATTTTGAACAGTGCACAGAAGAACATTCTCTGTGGCTGCCACTCCAGGCTGGAAGTTCTTTCCATGGAGATCTCCCAGTGCCTGAACCTGCATTCCTTCCCAAAACAATGCAGGGTGTTTTTGCTCTAATTAGAGTTGGATGGCCAGGAACAGGGTTGGTTAGGGCACGGGAGAGTTTAATCACATTTTAAGGTTTAACTTCTTTGTACAGACTATCAAATTAAATAAAAATTAAAATTTCAATATCTCTACCCTAATTTTCTTAAAATAAAGTTTTATTGTTTTCCCCCCCACCGGTAGTCGGTACTCTGCTCTTCTTTCTTCTTGCCACATTTACTCCATAGTTCAGCAGTATTTCCTCAGTGCCTCTCTTGTCAGCCTACTATTTTGTCCCACTGCCTTTAACCATCCTCAAGTTTTCACCATTCTTCCTTACACTCTGTTTCTCCTTCACACCCCCATAGTACACAGCCCCTCTGTCTTGGAAATGTTGTTAGGTTTGATCAGAACCACCACTTTGGTGTAGTAGCTAAGTGCGTGGACTCTAATCTGAACTCTGAAGTCGCCATCTGTTGGATTTGTAAGCATGTGGATTTGTAAGCATGTATGTAGCATGTGTGCTAATTTTAACTGTTTTATATTGTAAACCTTGAGGGTATTTTGTGTTGTTAGCTGCCTTGAGCCGGTTTGCTGGCAAGGCGGGATAGAAATGGAATAAATAAATAAATAAATAAATAAATAATCTGGGAGAATCAGGTTTGATTCTCCACTCTCCACTTGCAGCTGCTGGATGACCTTGGGCAAGCCATAGTTCTCTCAGAGCTGTTCTTGAAAGAACACTTCTGGAAAGAGCTCCCTCAGCCCCACCTACTACACAGGGTGTCTGTTGTGGGGACGGGAAGGGAAAGGAGTTTGTAAGCCACTCTGAGACTCCAAATGAAGGGGGGTATGAATCCAATCTCCTCCTCCTCCTCTGCTGCTTCTTCTTCTTCGCTGATTAGCACTGTCTCATTTCCCAGTTTATTCTGCCATTTTTCTTGGCCTATTCTCTAGCTAGCATTCCTTTCAGGTTCCCCCCAGGTCATTCACAGTGTAGAGTATTGGACTAGCATCTAGGAAACCCAGGTTCAAATCCCTACTCTGCCATGGAAGCTTGCTGGCTGACCTTCAGCAAATCACACATAAACTTAATTCTACTATTTCATCCTATATGTTTCTGGTTTCCTCGTTTCTTAGACCTCTTGTATCCCAGCATCTCTTTCTCAGTCTGGATGTTTAATTTCCATCAAACTGATAATTTTTGCTTTCCTCACAGAAGGTAGACTTCAAAATGTTCAGTTCATAGAGCAACTGATCACTCCATGAAACCACATAACATTAACCAACCAGTCTAGCAGAGTGCTTAAGTTAGATGTGTGGTATGGAAATTACTGCTCCTTTCCACAGTTCTGTTTGTAAGATATAAAATACCACAAAATGAATGTATCTTTAAGGAAATGTGACTGTACCAATGCTGTGATTCAATTACTAACTAAAGTTTTTGTTGTGTTTTTTGTGTTGGATTATTGTTGCAGCAATAGCTTGAAAGGGCTCTGGTATCCTGAAGCTCCATGTCTTATTGGCTGATGAATAAAGACTCCCATTGGTCCTAAAGACAATCCAGATACCCAATCGCTGAGCCCTGCTTAGGTCCAATAATATTGCTTGTATATAGTTACTTTGTTGAAAGTTATGTGTTGGAACAGTATAAATTAAGGTGTCACTCTCATAGAGCTGACTTTGGAGTTGAGCAATATCACTGAATAAAAGCCTGTTGTTTGAATTCATTGCCTTCCGCTCAGTACTTAAAACTGGCGATGAGGATGGGATCTCAGTCCTAACTGAATGGGTGAAATCACTCTGCCTGCCCAGATGAAATCACTAAGGGTGCCCAGAGCTAAATCACTACGGGCATGGCATCCAAGGGCCATATCGACCCGTTCGACCCTAAAGTTGGGAACTGGGAATCATACCTCAAGCAATTTGAATGCTACCGCGTAGCAAATCATATTGACGGGGACGATGTCTGCCACACCACCTTTCTGAGTACCTGCGACCAAGCTGTATTCGACATTGCTCAGGATTTAGTTGCTCCCTCTAAGTTACTCGAGACCCCTCTCGGCATCATCAAGGCCCGGCTGACTGAGTACTTCACCCCGAAGACGTCAGCTGCCGCACATTGATGCGCATTCCATCAGAGGAACCAGAAGGAGGGCGAGTCTGTCACGGAGTACCTCACCTCATTGAGGCGGGCTGCTAGAGACTGTCACTTCACCGATTTGAAGTCCATCCTCCTAGATCGACTACTCTGCAGCCTCCGAGACGAGAGCATCAGGCAAGCCCTACTCTTACTTAAGACTCTTACATATGAATTGGCCCTCAAAGAGGCCCTGAGAGTAGAGGTCGCCAACCTATCCCTCTGTGAAATGCGATTGGGTCCCCAAAGCCACACGCCAGGCCGCTCTGATGTTGTACACCAGAGCAATACCGCTGAGTCCGATGCCACCCGGGATGACCAATCCAATGTGTCCGATGACGGAGTCTGCAATGCAACAGCCAACCAGAAGCTATGTCACCATCACAATAGCCCACGCCACTCTCAAAATAGCCCGCACTGCTCTCAAAAAAGCCCGTGAAGAAACGGCTGTGCCGGTTGCGGAGGTACACATGTGCATCGAGACTGTCAGTTCTGCGATGCCATCTGTCATTCATGCGGGGAAGCGGGCCACCTTGCCAAAGTTTATCACTTGTCTCAGGGTCGTGATGCTACGGACGAGTTCCAGCGTACCCGAGGGTCTGCGAATACCCCCAGCTGGTCGTATCGTTCCAAGACATCTCAGCCGCCAGGGCAAAGACAAAGATACAGCCATGAAGCAAGCGTGTGCGAGGACTACACCAACCGCCTATTTATACACCAGGGACTACATCCGCGTCCAAAGATCAAAGCCACCATTTTCATCGAAGGTCAAGCATGCCAGATGGAAGTAGACTCGAGGTCAGCATTGTCCATCGCCTCATGGAGCACTTTCCAACAAGTCTGCCCGCGTTTAGCTGCACACTGCCTTCAAAGATGCACCTTACAGCTGTTTGACTTCCAGAGGAACCGAGTTCCGGTCATTTGCATTGCCACAGTCCAAGTCAAATATAAGAAATTCTCCAGCCGTCTGAACCTACTCGTGGTAGAGGGTCGCCGCACTAGCCTGATTGGACTGGACTGGTTCGCCGCCTTGGGCATAGACGTTGTTGGCATGCAACAGGTCAAAACGCAGCCTTTATTGGACTTTGAGACAGAGTTTCCAGAGGTTTTCAAGGCTGAGCTAGACTGCTACAAGGGTCCACCCATGTCATTTAACCTGGATCCTGTGGTATCACCAATCCACTTCAAGCCCAGACGCTGCCCCGTCGCTTTCAAGCCCAAGACTGACGAGCAAATAGATAAACTGTTGGCCCAAGGGATCCTCGAGCCAGTTCCCAATGCTGAGTGGGAGACACCTATCGTCACTCCCCTCAAGCCTGATGGCTCCATCCGTTTGTGCGCTGACTATAAGTGTACAATCAACCAGGCCCTACAGCCGCATGCATACCCGGTTCCTGTGGTGAGCCACCTCCTGACCTCAGTCTCTGGGGGCCGGGTGTTTGCCAAAATCGACCTCACCCAGGCATATCAGCAGTTGCCGGTTGATGCAGCCACAGCTGAAGCACAGATTATTGTGACACACCGAGGTGCTTTCAACGTAAACCAGCTGCAGGTCGGGGTAAGCGTCGCCCCCGGCATTTTTCAAGAACTCATGGAGCGCCTTCTTCGAGGTCTGCCTGGCATCGTACCCTATTTTGATGACGTCTTATTTGCCGGGACCTCTGATCTTGAACTGGCTGCTTGAGTGTGAGAGGTTCTTCATTGGCTACAGGATGTTGGCCTTCGACTGAAGAAGGAGAAATGCGAATTCTTCGTCCCTACTGTGCAATTCCTGGGTTACTGCCTAGACACAGATGGCATCCACCCTGCTCCAGACAAGGTTGCTGCAGTCCACAATGCACCCCCGCCAAAGTCTAAGAAAGAGCTGCAGTCCTTTTTAGGACTATTGAACTTCTATCATGCTTTCTTGCCCAGCAAAGCAGCTCTTGCAGAACCACTCCATCTGTTACTGGACAAGTCAGCTCCATGGGCATGGGGTTGCCGGGAAAACACCTCTTTCCAAGCCGTCAAAGCCCTCCTTGCCTCCGATGCCATCCTCATGTATTATGAAGAGAAGAAGCCCCTCATTCTAGCATGTGATGTGTTGCCTTATGGAATAGGGGCTGTACTCAGTCATCGCTTGCCATCTGGCCAGGAGGCCTCCATTGCCTTCTATTCCAGAAAGTTATCTTCTGCTGAAAGGAACTATGCCCAGATTGATCGGGAAGCACTAGCAATCATCGCTGCAGTAAAAAAATTTCATGATTTCATCTATGGGTGGGAATTTGATATCATCACTGACCACAAGCCGCTGCTGGGCATCTTCACGGCTGACCATCAAACCCCCCAGATTCTGTCCCCCCTGATGATACAATGGGCAGTCCTTCTGTCTGCCTACTCCTGCCGTCTCCTCCACAGGCCCGGCAAAACCATCGGGCATGCTGACACCCTTAGCCGGCTGCTACTTCTGTCGTCGGGACCGGCCGAGGCCCCGGAAGTTTTGTTGATTGAGGAGTTACCGCAGCCTCCACTCTCCGTTGCCGATGTAGCGTTCCATACTGGCTGGGATCGAACGCTCAGCAGAGTATACAACTATGTGTGGAGGGGATGGCTGTCAGGGACACTTGATGCCGATTTTCAGCCATTCCTGTCAAGATCTTTGGAACTGTCAGTAAACAAGGGGTGCCTTTTGTGGGGAAACAGAGTTGTCATTCCTCCCCCACTTCGCCAACGGGTGCTGGACGCCTTACATGAAGGACACCCGGGCATTGTTGAGATGAAGGCCATCGCAAGGAGCTATGTTTGGTGGCCCAGCATGGATCAGCAGATTGAGCGGTGGGTCCGGACGTGTCAGCCGTGCCAGGAGTCAAGACCAGCGGCTCCAGAGGTTTCTGTTCACCCATGGGAGAAGCCGAGGGGGCCATGGTCCCGCATTCATATAGACTTCATTGGGACTTTCCAGGGCCGAACACTCTTGCTTGTCGTGGATGCGTATTCCAAATGGTTGGAGGTCAACCCTGTCACCTCCATGACATCAGCCGTCGTTGCCCGCTGCCTAGACTGCCTCTTTGTTACTTTCGGCCTGCCGGACCTCCTCGTGTCCAACAATGGAATGCAATTTACATTGGCGGATTTCCGGTCCTTCCTAGATGAATGGGGTATCTGGCACAACACCTCGGCTCCTTTCCACCCTGCAACAAACGGACAGGCCGAGAGAATGGTGCGAAGGGTCAAGGACTCACTCCGTCGTTTGGGTGAGGGGAATTTCCAGGCTAAGCTCGTTGGTTTCTTGATGCAGCAGCACTCCTCGCCGCACGCCATCACCGGGAAGTCACCAGCAGAGCTGCTCATGGGTAGCCAGCTTTCCACCCGTATGAGCCATCTCCACCCAGACCTGGCACCAGACATCCATCGCGACCCTATCGCCAAAGGGTCAACTCAGTCCATTGAACAGGGAGATCCAGTTTTCGCCAGGAACTATGGGGCAGGTCCACATTGGGTTCCGGCAGTCATGGTGCGCGCAACAGGCCCGATCTCGTATGAGGTGAGGGACGACATGGGGCAGGTCCGTCGCAGACATCTGGCCCAGCTACGACGCTGGTGGCCAGCGCAGGAAGGTTGTTTGCAATGCTCCCCAGTTCCTGAACCGGAGCAAAGTTTGTCACACACCCCAGTTCCTGTGACCGGGCAATGCACCCTGGTTCCTGAGGCCGGCCTGGGAGATCTCCTGGCACAGCGAGACGCCGGTGCCCAGGAAAGTCCCTTGACGGAGGGCAGCCCTCTGCCGAATCCAGCCCAGGACATCCCAACAGGACTGTCTGCTGAGCCACTACCAGCTCAGAACGAGGTAGGCCTTCTGCTGGACCTGTGTCGTACTCCAGAACTCTCGGAGTTTCCGGACTTTATGGACAGCTCCCCCGTGAGTCCTCCACCACAGTTCATTGGATCCCCAGACTTAAGAGGATGTTCTCCAGTGGGTCCACCCTTGTTGCACCAGTCCCGGCAAACCAGGCAACTGCCCCCGCACCTAAGGGACTTTGTTGTTTGAACGTAGGGGGGGAGGAGTGTTGTGTTTTGTGTGTTGGATTATTGTTGCAGCAATAGCTTGAAAGGGCTCTGGTATCCTGAAGCTCCATGTCTTATTGGCTGATGAATAAAGACTCCCATTGGTCCTAAAGACAATCCAGATACCCAATCGCTGAGCCCTGCTTAGGTCCAATAGTATTGCTTGTATATAGTTACTTTGTTGAAAGTTATGTGTTGGAACCAGGGGTCATTTTGTAGAAAAGGAGGTGCAGGAGCTCATTAGCATAACTCATTTGCATAACTCTTTTGCATATGCTACACCCCCTAACATACCGGAAGTGTGTCAGAAGGCAACACCCACCCTTCAAGCTCCACTCGAGAGTGAAACTGACCTGCTCCCATCCCTTTCCCTTCCCCTCCCCACAGCAAGACACCATGTGAGGTAGGTGGGGCTGAGAGAGGTCTTTTGAGAACTGCTCATGAGAGAACAGCTCTGAGAGAACTTGTGACTGGCCCAAAGTCACACCAGCAGCTGCATGTGGAGGAGTCCAACTCCTGACCACTACACCAAACTGATGGAGTGGAAGCTGCTGAAGGGTTGGTGAAATTTCTCCAGTACTTATGTGCCATGTGCCCAGATAAAAAATGGTGTACTTAGAAAATTTATATGCCACCTTGAGCAAGTCTCTGGAAAAGCAGCACACAGTCATAAAGGAACAATGATAACATTATCAATATTAAAACAAAACATTAAAATCAATAAAGACCCTAGCAGGGCTTTCCCTGAGGCACTGCGCCTCTGCAGTGCTCGGGAAAGCCGAGGAGGGGGCGGGGCTTGGTCATGTGCCCGGCCCCTGGGCTCTTCACTCCCGGAGCTGTGCTCCTGTGCGCTCCCACTCCAATGGACCCCTGGTTGGAACAGTATAAATTAAGGTGCTGCTCTCATAGAGCTGACTTTGGAGCTGAGCAATATCACTGAATAAAAGCCTGTTGTTTGAATTCATCACCTCCTGCTCAATACTTAAAAGTTTTCATCTATTTCTGAAAAGATGAAATGGTTAAAGACAAGCAAGTCTCTGTAAGGAAAGTGTTTCATCAAGTGTGGGCCACTGCAGAGAAGACCCTGCTCCTACTATGTCAGCCTAGCATACTGAAGGAGCTCTTAAGTAGTACTCACTAGTTTATCTGAAAACTTGATTCTTCTGTCTCGTCATGATTCCCCTCCACTAAATATTTTAAATATTTAATATTATTTTCCTGGAACTTATGTAACATTGTGGTCTTTTTTGTCTCTGTTCAGGTTATGAGGTTATTGGCATGGAAAATCTACCAGAAGGACCTGGAATTATTATTTATTACCATGGAGCTCTCATTGTAGACTATGCATTCTTGATAGCTAAAACGTTTATAAAGAAAGGAAGAAGAATCCATTCTGTAGTTCATCACTTGTTAATTCTAATGCCAGGTAATATATATTTAACGTACAATTAGGATTAGAACAAGTGGGGACCTGTGATATCCCTCCCTCATCACTGCCACTTCCAGGCTGGTGCAACTCCTAGACACCCCTCCAGCATTGCTACTGTGGCCGCCCGGCTCCCTTATTGCCAGCTTGGGGGTGGTAGGGGTGGTGAGGACTGCTGCATCTCTTTATCCAACTCCCTGGTTGCTGACTGTGCAGCTGGGGGAGGCAGCAAGGACTCATGCACCCCCACCTGATTCCCTTGGTTGCTGGTTCAACAGGCAGGCCATGGGGGGCTTGCTGGTTTGGCAAGGGGGGCAATGAAGACTTCTGCACCTCCCCCGCCTGATTCATTCCTTGGCAGCTCAGTGGGTAGATGAGCTTGCTGAATTAGCCAGGGACAGCAAGGAATTCCACGACCCCATGCCCAAATCCTTTATTGCCAGCTTGGGGGGGAGGGGGGCAGAGAGGACTCATGTACCCCCACACCCAAGTCCTCTTTGCCAGCTCAGTGGGGGACCCACAAGAGTCATGTGGGTGAATCCCATCACCCCCCCCCCCCCCGACGATCCTGGCATAACTCCAGGCCCCACCACTCACCTTGGACCTGATCATTGCAGCAGCAGTGTCTGGGAGCTGTTCCAAACCTGGAACATCTCCCAGTGTCACCATGGTGGCAGCCAGTGTTCCCTCTAAGCTCAGTTAGTGTGAGCTAGCTCACAGTTTTTTAGCCTCTAGCTCACAGATTGTTGTCTTAGCTCAGAAAGGATGGTTCCAGAGCAAACAAATTTATGCAGTAGCCAAATTGCTCACTCACAACTTTAATGCCAGTAGCTCACAAAGTAGAATTTTCCTCACAAGATTCCAGAGTTTAGAAGGAACATTGCCAGCTAGGCCCAGGGTGCATCCCAGCATCTGCCATGGTGGCAATCAGGCCTGGATCATGTCTTGATGTTCACTGCCACTGCAGCTGGGCCCTGTGTTGGCCACTGCTGTGGCCGAGCGTGAAGCAGCTTCCTGAAGCTGGCACTGGCAGCTCTACAGAATCAAAGGAAGTGTGTTGTCCGTGCATGTGCAGACAGTGCTTTTTCATTTGGGAAGGATTGAAAAACCCCAATGTATTTTTTAAGATGTCTGTCTTTCTGTCTGTCTGTCTGTCTGTCATTGTCATCATCATCATCACCTATCTGTCTGTCTATCTGTCATCTATCTCTGCTCATATAACTATAGCCTTGAGCAGAAAATGTTTTAATATGTCAGATTCTTCTGCAAATCTAGAGAATCCCTGAAGTGTGCAGAAATATCTTTTTAGGATCAGTGTGGCCTACTTGTTCTGGAACAGCATTTCCTTGATGAGTCCCAAATCCCAAGCATGAGTCCCTCCAGAAAGAATTATAAGAGACTTTTACTAGGGCCGGCAAGGATTAATTCTAGAGTTTTTTTCTGCTCTGTCCTCCTCGTTACTGCAGCTGCATGGCTTTTGTCCATCTGTGTCCCAAAGATCCCCAGCATCACCTTTTTTGTGCAGTCAAAATGGGTATTTTCTCTTTCTCTTTGACCATAGAAGTGCTTATAGGATACAACCCCTGGTTTATAAATATTGTATTAGAAATGCAAAATGTATGTTCTGCCTAGCCCAGGGCAGCCCATGACTTATTTTCCATGGAAATTCAACTAAGACAGTAAAAAGAGAGTGACTGATCCCATGATGGGTGCCCATCTAGTGGTTGGCAAACTTGGTATACTGCATTTGAGATAACTGGTTACATAATTGTGGAGATCCTAATCAAGAGATTTTACCAATATACTTGCAGGACTGTGTCCCCCAGCATGCTCTACCATGTGAGCCACTAATCTGAGCAAAACCTTTTGAAGGTGCCATCCCTCATATGAGTAAGATTGGCAGCTGCCCATATACATGCATTTTCTGTTGTTGCTCTCACCTTCTAGAATGGCTTGCCTGAAGAGATCAGGAAAGTCCTAACTTCATTTGCTTTGCAGAGTTTGCAAAAAAAAAAAGGTTCAGGAGAGCATTTTTATAAAAGAATTAGAGCTGTAGTATAATGATACAGCTCAGGAGGACACTTTTATAATGGAGGATGCAGGGGACTCTCTAGAACTTATGAGAGGCATCTCATTTTTGGCTCTTACACTGTTTCCTCTTTCTCTCCCTTGAAATCCCCCATAGCCTCTCCCCTTTTTCTGCTTCCTTTTCTCCTTCCCATCCACCATCCAATATACCTTTATCTACTCCCTGTCTTCGGCTTTCCCCAGGCTTGTAGCTACAGTGGGGCATCTCGGTGCCCCCCCCCAACTTACCACCCAGGCCTCCTGACTTACCATCTAGGTGCTTTATTTTATTTTTCTTGCGTCTCACAGCTGAGCCGTTGCCCTGCCCCTCGTCTCTCTCTCTCTCTCTCTCTCTCTCATATCATTTTTAAAAAACCGTTTACTCTCTTATTGTTCCTGACACATCCTGGGTGTGTGTGCAGAGGTGCCCCCTGACTTATTTAAATGCCCCCCCAAGTAAAGAATCCTGGCTATGGCCCTGGCTTTCCCTCCTTCTCTGCCCCTGGTAGCCTCTGGTTTGTTCATGGCCCCAGTCTCTGGATTTAAGTATTTACAGATGAAGCCATATTGATTATATATAATTTTATTCGTAACTTTTTATAGGAATACAGAATAAGAAAGTGGGTAAGGGAAAAAGAGAAGAAAATAAAATAAAAACATCACAGAGGACAATTTTTAAAGATATTAAGGAAATTAATTAATTAAAAAGTATATAAAAAGATATATAACATGGCAACCATGTAAACCATTTTAGCAACCTTCTCAAAATATTCTACTATTTTCTCATAATGTGTTTTCATTTTTGTGCTATCTTATCAATTATAGAATAAAACATAGGTAAATTATCATTAACTTTATATATAATTCAAACATAACAGCTTTTTAAAATAAAAACCATGTAAATGATAATGTCCCTAATATTTCATATAAGAGTTATCATTTATAAAATAAACCATTGAAATATATAACTACAAGATTGATTATAGTAACATAAAGCACCAATTTTTCATATTGAGGTATAGTGACAGGATTGTAGTCCATTGCAATGTTTGTTGTATGTATCATTTTGCTTCTACTGCATTAACTTTTATCTTTGTAATACACTTTCTGCATTATGGTATGTCACACTTTACTTCTTTGTTGCATCATTTTCTAATTCTATAATCCTAGTATTGTTGCATTGTTACTGGGTGGCTTGCACAGTTTTCTGTACTTTATAATCTGCCTTGAGCCTGAGTAAGAACAGAGGCCAATGGAGGAGAAAATAAATAAAATAGCTAGAAACAGATGAAGCTCTGAGGCTGCTGGGAAGAAGTTCTTCCATGCATATATTTTTATGGATGTTAAGAATTTATTATTCTATCATTCTCCCAGACAGACAGAAATTATGAGAATGTCAGTAGTTTCTGAAGCTGAAATCTCCCAGAGAGGGCATATCACCCATGGCTGACACAGAATTTTAGGTATTCTCAGGAATGCCTATAATGTGTCTTTGAATTCCTGGACAGATATAGCCTCATACCAGTGTCCCCTCTAAGCTCACAGTTTTTTAGCCTTGGGCTCACACATATTTGTCTTAGCTCAGGAAAGATGACTCCAAAGCAAACTAATTTATGCAGTAGCCAAATCGCTCGCTCACAACTTTAATGCCAGTAGCTCACAAAGTAGAATTTTTGCTCACAAGACTCCACAGCTTAGTGGGAGCATTGTCTCATACTATATTTCCCTCACATGCCCAGGCCTACTCAAATGTCATATGAAAGCAAATCACATGATTTGCCTGACCCAGTGGTTCCCAGGATAACCAAAGACCCCAGAATATTGTTCATGCTAGAAATCTTAGCAACTCTGGCTTGCTTGACAGAGTTGTCCAATTTTGAGGTGGGGCTTCAAAAATTAATAGAAAATTAGTGATTTTATCAATACCTATAAAAACATTTGTAACTCTGTTGATTAGTCCAAGTATGTTTACATTCTTGAAGCCTGAATTACATAAGATTGCAACATACCACTTTTACTGAACTCACATAAAAGTGAGGAATGCAGTTCCCCTTTCCTAATACATCTGCTGTCTACCCCTTGGTAGCTCCCTCAATTCAGGTGCTTTCCCTCAGCCTAGGTAATCTTTATCATATCATAAACAGAGCCTGGTAGAAAGAAAAGTAGCATCAGAGTACACATAACAGGGCAATAAAAAACAGTCATAGTAGATAAATGGGTTAATTTCACTCCAGGATTCCTTCTGATTTTGAAATATCTAACCAGTAGCAGGGGCCTTGGGTAGACAGAGTTGGATAGATCAGATGGAGGAATGTGAAGAACTACAACATTTGTGTGTGTGTGTGTCAGCCTCTGCATTTAAAAGGTGTTCTTATTCTTTAAATCTGCAAGGTATTGGCACATTAAAAAGGCTGTTAGTCTTTAAGCTTAGGCAGAGTTGTTTTCTGTGGGGTGATATGCAGGGGTCCGTTGGAGCAGGAGCGCAGCTCCAGGAGTGAGGAGCCCAGGGGGTGGGCACATGACCAAGCCCCACCCCCTCCTCGGCTTCCCTGAGCAGTGCAGAGGAGCAGCGCCCCGGGGAAAGCCCTGCTAGGGTCTTTATTGTCTTTAATGTTTTGTTTTAATATTGATATCATTGTTCCTTTATGACTGTGTGCTGCTTTTCCAGAGACTTGCTCAAGGTGGCATATAAATTTTCTAAGTATACCATGCTTTATCTGGGCACATGGCACATAAGTACTGGAGAAATTTCACCAACCCTTCAGCAGCTTCCACCTTATCAGTATGGTGTAGTGGTCAGGAGTTGGACTCTAATATGGGAGAACCGGGTTTGATTCCCCACTCCTTCACATGCAGCTGCTAGTGTGACCTTGGGGCAGTCACAAGTTCTCTCAGAGCTATTCTCTCATGAGCAGTTCTCAAAAGACCCCTCTCAGCCCCACCTACCTCACAGGGTGTCTTGTTGTGGGGAGGGGAAGGGGGAAGGGATGGGTGGTGCACATGTCCTGGGTATCTCAAGTCTACTTGAAACCTGGTGGTTTCAAGGGAGCAGGAAGAGAATGAGGGTGTGTTCTTTATGCTTATTTTTATTGCACAGAATATTGGATGGGAAAGGGAATGGAGGAAGAGCAGGTCAGTTTCACTCACCTGTGGAGTGGAGCCTGAGGGATGGGTGTTGCCTTCTGACACACTTCCAGTATGTTGGGGTGTGTGGCATATGCAAATGAGTTATGCAAATGAGTAATGCTAATGAGCTCCTGCACCTCTTTTTCTACGAAATGACCCCTGGTGGTATGCCTACTGGCCCCACCCTGGTTACAGCTCTGGTTACAGCTACATCGTAACAGTGGCAATATTAAGAATCTTCAAGCTTATCTGATAGGCTTGCTTTGACGATGGTGGTGGTAGAAAGTGCCATCAAGTCACAGCTAACTTATGGCAACCATTACTGCAAACCTTCCAATTTGACTAGATCATAATTTGCATAACTGTGACAAAGAGCTGCAATTGGCTATGTGGTCTATGTTAGCCTTTCTAGGAAATGCTAACTGCTCGAAAACCTGGGGTAAGGGAAGAAGTTGTGCAAACATCCTGGTGCCTCATTTTGAATTTCTGACAAAGGTCATGCCTGGGAACCTTAAAAGAGCAATATCATTTCAACAGTGATGCTTGAATCCACACAATTCCATTAAGAACATTTCTATAAAATGTGTTGTCTTCTGAACATATTTTTTCAGGAATACAGCTGATTGCAAAAGTGATTGGTTGCAAAAATGCCAACAGAGATGAATGCACGAACATTCTGAGGGAAGGCCATTTGCTGGGGATTGCCCCTGGAGGACATAGAGAAGGAATGTTAGGTGATGAATACTACAACCTTCTATGGGGTAACCATATAGGTTTTGCAGAGGTGGCTTTAGCCGCCAAAGTGGTAAGCAGTCATTTTGTGATATTTGCATTGCCCTCATGACTATACTAGATTGTGTGCAGTGTGTTGATAGAGATATACACTTCGTTCAGTACTGAAGAAATATGACACTAATTTGTCCAAGTTGAGCTGAAGCATAAAGGTAAAGGTAAAGGTTTCCCTTGCTCAAAAGCCAGTCAAATCTGACTCTAGGGGGTGGTGCTCATCTTCGTTTCCAAGCTGAAGAGCCAGCATTGTCCAAAGACTTTTCCACGGTCATGTGGCTGGCGTGACTAAATGCTGAGGTGCATGGAATGCTGTTACCTTCCCGCCGAAGGAGTACCTATTTATCTACTTGCAATTTCTTGCTTTCGAACTGCTGGGTTGACAAGAGCTGGAGCCAGAGATGGGAGCTCACTCTGTCATGCGGCACTAGGGTCTCAAACTGCCAAGCTACCATCCTTCCAGTCTACAACTCAGCATCTTAACCTCTGAGCCACCGCAGCTCCACCAAGGGACTAAAGCCTGCCTTCTATGTGATCATAGAGTTCACAGCTTAAGTTTTAATTGCTAGAAAAAATATGATGGATGTTTGGGTTTAGAAACAGATTGCTTCATAGATTCTATTGTACAAGATCACAAACTAAGATTGTAATAAAAGAAATGGTTGCATTATTAATGTTCTGATCACATTAAGAACTAAGTCTGATCACACCCAGATAGGATTGTTGTAATCTACTTTTAATGGGTCTGCCTTAGAAGACTGTCTGGAAACTTCAGTTGGTTTAGAGTTCTGCTTCCTGAATGTTGACTGGAATAGATCATTGGGAACATACCTTGCCAGTAGTGAGAGAACACCATTGGCTACCAGTTCATTTCTGGCGTTAGTTCACAGTGCTGGTTCTTACTGTTAAAGCCTTAATTGTCCCTGGGTTTGCTTGCCCCCATATAAACCTGCCTACTGTACCTGTGTTCGCCCCCATATAAACCTTGCCCCCATATAAACCTGCCTACTGTACCTGTGTTCCCCCTCCTCACAGTAAATAGCTCATATTCACTTCTATGTTGATTGAGAACTTAAATAAAATTAAAGGCTGAACTATGTTTTCACTGTAAAAAAATGTGAAAAGCCAGGGGAGGTGGTAGAAATTCAGAAATCAAGCAAAGCAGGTAGAAGTTTACTGGGGAAGGGAAGCTGAGCATCCTTTTATGGCTAAGGATGGTTCTTAAAGCAAATCTGTTTCCTGAAGAGTGCTAGTTGTGGATGCTGAAGTTGAAAGGAAATACTCAGGATCCAGAAGTATAATAAATTACAAGACAAGACTAGAATTGAAAAACTGGAGTGGGGAGTCACAAGGGAATTCTTCTATGGCATTATAGCCACATTTATAGATTTTGTTGGCGTTTTTCCTTTTTTTGTTGATGTCAAGTTGCTGGTAACTTGTGGCAACCATGTATGGTTTTCAAGGCAAGAGAGTAACCTGGGTGGTTTGCCATTGCCTTCCTCTGTGTAGTGACTCTGGAATTCCTTGGTGGTCTCTCAACCAAACACTAACCAGAGCCAACCCTGCGTAGCTTCTGAGATCTGATGAGATCGGACTAGTCTGGGCCATCCAAGTTGTTGGGTTTAGGGGTATTATTTTAAAAGGTTAAAATATTATATTTGTCAAGCAGATATTTAACATTATTGCCTTGAACATCAGTAAAGCTTAAGATTTCAGATTGCTTAAGATAGCCTTTTAAATTAAATGTGAAACAAAATTTGAATCCAGTATAACATTCAAATTCTGATACGTTGCCTCATCTCAAATATGTACGATTACATTTTCAGCTCTAATTTATATCGAAATGAACTAAGTAGCTGTATGTTTGGCCACATGTAGCAAACATTGGGATCATTTTAGGTCAGGAGAATAGGAGTTGGAGGAGCTTAAAACTTATCTTTGCACCACAGTCACAGTCTGAACCCCCCCCCCCCCCAGTTGTTTAAAGACAGAAGAATATGAAAACATAGAAGATATTCACTACAACTGATTTATCCATAGAGAAGAGACACATGGCTATGTCAGGCCATGTCTACCACTTAACTTCTAGACCAAAAGATTCCTCCAGTCATTAATCACAAATGTGAGGAGGAGGAGGAGAAGAGGAGCAGACGAGAAGAAGAGATTGGATTTATACCTCTCCCTTCACTACCCAAGGGAGTCTCAGAGCAGCTTGCAAACTCCTTCCCCTTACCCTCCCTACAATCCTGTGAGGTAGGTGGGGCTGAGAGAGCTCTGACAGAAACTGCTCTTTTTCAAGAACAGCTGTGCCAGAACTATGGCTTGCCCAAGGTCATCCAGCAGCTGCAAGTGGAGGAGTGGGGAATCAAACCTGGTTCTTCCAGATTTGAGTCCATACACTTGAACACTATACCAAACTGGTGGTAGTGGAGGAGGAGGAGGAGGAGGAGAAGATTGGAATGATACCCCACCCTTTACTACCTGAAGGAGTCTCAGAGTGGCTTACAATCTTCTTTCCCTTCCTCTCTCCACAACAGACACCCTGTGAGACAGGTGGGCCTGAGAGAGCTCTTTTGAAGACTGCTCTTGAGAGAACAGCTCTGAAAGAACTTGTGACTGACCCACGGTCACACCAGCAGCTGCATGTAGAAGAGTGGGGACTCAAACCCAGTTCTCCCAGATTACAGTCCATGCTCCTAACCACTACACCTAACCACTACACCAGAGTCATACAACCATTTGTTAATATTAAAGAAAAAAACATTTCTCAGTCCAGATTTATCAGAAGTTCCAAAGACAAATCTTTCATTTATGGGCTGCTTATGATCAAAATATCAGTTTTGTTTCTTTCTGTAATTTTTTCTTTCTCTTTTTTTAGCCCATTATTCCTATGTTTACAGAAAATCTTCGTGAAGGATACCGAACAATTGGAAAAATGTGTAAGCCAAGTGTCCTATGTTTCTTCCTAAATGTCATTAATTATTTTCACACATTCCCTCTGGTTTAAAGATAAATGTTTGTGATTAGCATAGTACATCTGTAGCAGCAGAACCTGTGGTGTAATGGTTAAAGTGTCAGTCAAGGAACTGGGAGACCAATGCTCATTCATGGAAATATATAATTTCCTAGACATATAGTTCAGTTGCTGGTGACATCAGCTTCAGCTCACTGGTAATCTTGACCATCTGCAGTAGTAAACCTAACTGTGGAGAGTACCATTAACACTTAGTTCAACAGATCCATAATAATTTATCCCATGAAGAGATGTTACAAATCATGAGGACTAAAGTTGTAAAAATAATATTAAGGAACACATTATTATGAGGTATCTTATCTGTATCTGTGAGAAAGACCAACATTGAGCTAATGTATACCTGGTGGTGGGGTTTATTCTCTGAAGAGTTAAGTAGAACTGCAACAATTTTTGTACTGTTGTGTTAAACACCATACAGGAGTTATGTCAATTGACCTACAACAGTTAACTGCAGTTTTTACATTTATACTTTAGCCTTATTTTGATCTTGGTATTTTTTAGATACCTAGAGAAAATAGTTGTGTTTGTTTTAAATTAAAGCTTTTGGTTCTTTATTCTAGACTAGGAATAAGGCCCATTGTGGAAATAAATAGGCTCTGGGTGGGTGCCCCACTCAGCATCAATTTGCTGTGGCAACCTCAGCAGGATATAGTGACACAACCGTTTTCTCCAGGGGAACTGATCTCTGCCAGCTGAAGATCAGTTATAATTCTGAGTGATCTCCAGCCCTCACCTGGAGATTAGAAACAATGGTTCCCCAGGAGGAAATGGCTGGTTTAGAGGATGGTGCCTATGGCATTGTGCCTATCTGAGGTCCCACCTTTCCTCAAATCCCACCCTATTCAGGCTCCACCCTTCAAATCTCCAGGAATTTCCCAACCTGGAGTTGGCAACCCTATCTCCTTTCCAGCCAACCATCAACATACCTTTATTTGCCCCTTTAACTTCAGCTTTCCATCTCCTCCACCCTCCCTGCAGCCTCTACCTAGGAAGAGTACAGTTTTTCTCCACAGTGGGGACCAAAGCAGCTCACATCATTCTCCTCTCTCCCTTTTCATCTTCACAACAACCCTGTATAGTAGGTTAGGCTGAAAGTCTGTGAGTGGTCTGAAATAACCCAATCAACTTCCACAGGAAGAACCTGAGACTGGCAGACCCTGCTCTGAAGTGCTAACTGCTACATCACACTGGCTGTCATAGGGAGGCCAGCTCAGCACTGTATAATGACACAGAGTACACTGTTTTCTCCAGAGGAACTGATTTCTGCCATCTGGAGAGCAGTTTGAATTCTGAGTGATCTCCAGTCCCTACCTGGAGATTGGCAACAATGGTTACACAGGAGTCTTTCTTTGCAGTGAGGATCAAAGCAGTTTACACCATTCTATTCTCCCCCTTTTGATCTGAACAACAACTCTGTGAGGTAAGTTAGGCTGAAAGTCTGTGACTGGTCTTAAATCACTCACTCAGCTTCCACAGCAAGAACCTGGGTCTGGTAGACGCTGCCCTGAAGTGTTAACTGCTACTCCACATTGGCTGTCCTAAGGGGGCTGCTGCTAGTAAACAGGAGCAACCAGCCAGGCCTAGTGTCAGTTAACTGCCATGAATTCTTTTCAATAACTGTATGACTGCTACAAGGTGTATTTACATGGTCTCTGAAAAGGTTATCAGCTTTCATGTGTTTTACCCTCATGATTGGTGTCAGGTCCCACCCGGGAATTCTCAACGGAGCCATGACTCCCTCCTCTGGAATGTGTGCTCTACTCTGCTTGCTTGCTTGCTTGGTTGCTTCACTTGCACATACCTGGCTAAGTTATTTGCTTCTCCCCTGTTATATCTTGTGCCCTGTCCTTGAACGGGAGTGCTAGCGGTTATGTGTGAGCCACCGGTATTTTGTATTCTTCTTATTCATGTCTTGGGAACAGAACTTTAGAGATGTTCAACATCATTATTCTCTGGGAACTCCTTTTCCCACGTTTTCTATGGGAACTTCTGGCCAGTATATTTAAGTGCCTAAAATCCTGCCTAGTGACTGGGAGAATATCCTTAAACCATATTTCATATCCAGTATATCAATACCTGTAATCCCTAAACCCAGTATTACTAACAGTGGAAGTGTTTGACTCCAATGATCTTCTCTACAAATAAAGGACTTACTGCTTAAGGAGACCTGTTGAGGACTATATCTTTTGGGACAGGGGTGGCCAACCTATGGCTCGGGAGCCACATGCGGCTCTTTCACACATATTGTGCGGCTCCTGGCAGGGTGGCTGGGGAAACAAAGGGGAGGCATGCTTTTTCTCTCTTTCTCCCTTCCTTCCTTCCTTCCTTCCCTCCTCCCTCCCCCCTCCCATCTATTTGCTTTCCTAGTTTCTCTCTCTCTCTTTCTTTCCACTTCTTTCTTTCTTTCCATCTCTCTTTTTTTCTCTCTCTCTCAATATCATTAGCAAACAAGTAATATCATTATCAATAACCAGTTTTCCTTGTTTGTTTTTATTTTTGGCAGTCCCATTTAATGTTAATAAAAAGCAAATTTGCATATTTAAAAAAATAAAAACGTGTGTGTGATATTTGTTCCTGTCTTGCGGCTCTCAGACATCTGACGTTTATTCTATGTGGCTCTTACGTTAAGCAAGGTTGGCCACCCCTGTTTTGGGACATTCTCACACCTAGTTAAGTTATGCCAGTCAGGTGTCATCAAGTCATCCAGAGGGTACTGCCAGGCTTAGGGTAGCCACCTCCAGGTGGACCCCGAAGATCACCTGGTATCACAACTGAACTCCGGACAGCATCTCTCCCCCTGAAAAAAATAACTGCTTTGGAGGGTGGATTCTATGGCATTCTATTCAGCTCAAGCCTCTCCCTTCCCCAAACTCTAGCTTCCGTAGACTCCACCACACAAATCTCCAGCTCTAGGGAGCTGGCAACCCTAGTCAGGACTGGCCCCAATGGGTTCCCCACAAAGGCCAAAATAGGCCTGGAAAGGGCCTCCTTACCTGCCATTTTACTGAAAGAACCAAGTTTGGTTGCCTAGCAACAGCCACTGAGGGGAAAATGAGCCCCACAGCAGGGGTGCATTCAGACGCTCAGTTTGATCCGCTCCCCTTCCTCTTCCCTGATGGATTTAAATGGCACGATCAGACAGCAACAGCTGTCTTTCGTGCCCCAGTCGTCTGTCTTCCATTTTCCCCCCACTATTCTCCGCGGGTTTTTGATACCTGTTTTGGTCCGGTGCAGATGAGCGGTGCAGTCTTGGCGCGCACTTCCCGAATGTCTGATCACGATCTTGCATGCCAAGATTGCGACCGCCATCTTTTTAAAAAAACAATTCTCTGCATGCGCACATGAGCACCTTTGGTGCAGCTGTCTGCGCATGCGCACATGAGACATGCACATGCGTGAATCAGCATGAATCGGTCTGTCCAACAGGGTCATCAGTGCGCATGCATGTTCGCATAGGGGTTTGCTGGTTCACTCATCTGCTTATGCACATGTGTGGATTTTTTTTTAAAAAACCCAAAAACGCAGGCTTTGTGGTTAAAGCGCGGTAAGGTCTGGACATCCAGTCACCGAACAACTGCGTGCTGAGGCAGGTGAGTGGATTGCCGTCTGGATGCCATTCTTTCGGGATGATTTCATTTGGTTTAAAAAAAAAACGGGCTGATTTCTCTTCAACATTGTCGTCTGAACGCAGCACAGGAGGAGAAGAGAATGGTTTGATGGCTAGTGGCTCATCTCAGTAGCCAGCCTGCCATGGAGGAACCAAGCAGGAGAAGCAATAGCAGTAGAAGCCTCTTCCTGAGCAGGGAACAGCCATTTCAGTAGCCAGACAGATGAGGAGGAGCGAAACAGTGGCAGTCAAAGCATCTTCATCAGAAGAGACAGCTGTTTTGGCAGTTTATTCAGACAGGGAAGGGTGTCCAAGCCAGCAGTGGGCAGGGGAGAGGAGCAGACCCAGCACCCAGCCAATGGCTCACAAGTACTCTTGAGTGGTGGTTGATGGGCCAGAGGCTGATGGAGTGCACAGCACAGCCAATGGGAGAGCTGGAAAGTGCCAATACGTGAGGGCTTTTATATATATAGGATTCTTATTTCTTTTAATGTTGCTCCTTCTTTAAAGTGTATTATTTTAAAGTTTAGTTTCATTTTTTCATTGATAGTTTAACTTTCTTATTTAAGACTGTTCAGGGATCAAGGAATGGAAAGGTAAGATATAAAGCAGTGAGAAGAAGGCAAGATAGAAGAAGACTGAGCTACGAAGCAACAATCTGCAGATCTGCAACATGTAATATTAATATGCTATGTTTGTTTGTCCAACATTTATTTATATTTTTGTAAGTAGCTTAGAAAAAAGTAATGTGATATATTGTAGAAAAAGTCATGTAGTTGAAAAATCCATTCAGTACACTGCTTCTTTATATGCAAGGACTCCTCATTTAACTCTCATTACCTGAATTGTTGTTGGCAGTTAAAATCCATGCTATCAGAAAACTTCAAATGCGTAGTCAAGTTGCTGTTTCTTAAGATGTTGTTCCATTTCATCTGCAGGGCTGACAAAATGGCTATTCAATAAAATTCGATTTCTATTACTTCCCATATATATGTTTCCAGTAAAATTACGCACATACATTGGAGAACCCATCCCATATGATCCTAATACAACTGCTACAGAACTGGCTCAAAAAGTAAGCTACCTGTTTACTTAGAATCTCAAGTCAGACTCAAATTTGACATGTAGTTTTGTTTTTAAAATGAAGAACATCTTTAGGTTTTAATGCTATTCTGCTTACCTGTAAGGAGATATAAGTGGGTGCCAACAATGCTACCTCATTTTATAAGGGGTTTCTCTGCCTACTGATAAATGAATGTTCTGTAAATGGATAAAGTCCTTATGTGAACACAAAGAATCTTGGTTTGGTATCAGATCTCTTCCATTAATAAAGTGTTCTTTTAATCAGAGGTCGTTTAATAGAAAAAGTGGTGCAGGAGCTCATTAGCATACCTATTAGCATAACTCTTTAGCATATGCCATGTCCCCTGACATCACCGGAAGTATGTCAGAAAGGGAAGCAAAAGGGGGGGAATCTTCAAAAGCCTCCCCTTCCCTTCCCCAGCTGGCCTGCCAAGGTGGGTGGGTGGGGGAGCGATGCGAGAAGGGCCCCATAGAATACAATGGAACGATTGTGCCGCTGCTGCCATGCAACTCTAAACAGAAGGGGTTTAAACTTTAAACCCCTTCTCACTTCGCTTCCTCCACAGGCCCACTGGGGGAGGGGCTTGCCACCACTGCCATTTGTGCCCACTAGGGGTATGCAAATAATTTTTTTTTGGCCTGATTCACATTGGGCCAAGTCAGGTCACATCTGTTCTGACTGCCGAATGACCCCCGCATGTCAGTTTTGGCAATGCAAGTCCATTCGGCCGGCTGAATGTCAGTTTCAGCCCCATTATACCCTATGGGCCATTGAAGTCAATGGCAAAAACTCATAGGGTATATGAGGGGCTGGAGGAGAGGCGGTTTGAGGGAGAGGCTCCAAACTTGCAGGGTAGCTGCTGGAGTCTCTCCCCAAAATACCCACTGTAATGCAGTATGCTCTGTGTAGCAACCAGCCTGCCATGTGCTCCCAGGTAATGGCGCCCGCCGCATGGCCAGAGCACATGGTCAGGCAGAGAGGGGAGTTTGAATCTGGAGGAACAATAGACATCCGGATTGAAAGCCTCCACCAATGTGGGACCTAGGTTCTCCCTGGGGAGCCAATGCAATCAAAGGCTCCTCCAGGGAACCTATGACAAACATGCACATATGTTAAGCCCCTATCAGGTCTTTTGGGTGCAGCCGGAGGTGTGGCTCCGGCCAGCATATAATGAGGGCCCTGGAGCCCTGGAAGCATGCTTGTTCTGACCATCTACTGGGCATGCTGAATCACTCAATAAAGGCTTCATGATTTCACCGTTCCTGGTCTCCTGAGTCCAGTACTCTTCACCCACCAAGTTTCAAGAAGATTGGACCATGAGGTCCAATTCTACGGGCCCCAAAACAGGTTGCCCCATCCCCTCCATTGTTCTCTATGGTGGGAAAAATTTTACTTTTCCCCCACCATAGAGAACAATGGAGGGAATGGGGGCAACATGTTTGGGGTCTCATAGAATTGGACCCCTGGTCAAATCTTCTTGAAACTTGGTGGGTATTTTGGGAAGAGGCTCCAGCAGCTACCCTGTAAGTTTGGAGCTTATCCCTCAAACCCCCTCCACTCCAGCTGCTTTTTAAGTTGCTGCAAAATTTCAGTGGCAATTCAGCGGCGCGCTGAATCAGAGCAGAGAATCTGATTCGGCCTGTGGCTGCCCTAGTGCCCACTCCTGTGCTGGCAGAGCACAGCTCCAACTCGCTCTGCCCCCAAATGACCCCTGCTTTTAACTAATACTATAAATCACTTTGAACCATGATGAAAGGCAGGGTATATATGTTACATAAAAATGTTCCATCTCACTGATGTAGGAATCCGTGGGTTGGCCCTTCAATGGCTCTCCTCATTTCTCCAAGGTTGGGGACATAGTGTAGCACTGGGAGGGGATGTGTCCTCTAGGAAACCCCTGCTGTGTGGGGTCTCACAGGGGGCAGTCCTCTCCCTGATGTTATTTAATATTTATATGTGCCCCCTTGCCCAGCTGGCATGGAGTTTCGGACTTTGGTGTCACCAATATGTGGATGACACTCAGCTGTATCTGTTGTTGGATGGCCACCCATCCACCGCCCCACAAAATCTGGCTGAGGGTTTGGAGGCCATGGTGGAATGGTTAAAAAAGAGCAGATTAAAACTGAATCCAGCAAAGGTGGAGGATCTGTGGCTGGGGGGGAGAGCTTCAGGACTGGAGCCCAGGTTTCCATCTCTTGACAGGGCACCATTAAGACCAGCGCCATCCATCATGAGTTTAGGCATGACTTTGGATACCCAAGTCATACATATTGCCAAACTGGTGTTTTTCCATCTTCATCAGATATGGCAATTGGCACCTTTCCTGTCGTGCCCTGACCCAGCCACAGTAATCCATGCGTCACCTCCAGATCAGACTACTGTAACTTGCTTTATGCTGGCCTATCCCTGAGGCTGACCTGGAAGCTCCAGCAGATCCAGAATGCAGCAGCGCGAGTCCTGATTGGAATGTCACAGATGGCACATATCCAACCAGTGCTGTGCTGCTAGCTGCACTGGCTGCACTGGCTTCCAGTGGAATACCAAGTCAAGTTCAAGGTCTTGGTATTAACCTTTAAGACCTTGAGCAGTCTGGGACCAACATATCTACAGGACCATCTCCTCCACTATCTCCCCGGAAGAGCATTACGCTCCGCAGATAACAACGTACTAGTGATCCCTAGCCCCAAAGAGGTCTGGCTGTCATTGACCAGGGCCAGGGTCTTTTTGGTCCTGGCCCCAACCTGGTGGAACTTGCTGCCTACTACAGTCAA
Source organism: Lepidodactylus listeri (assembly GCA_029233225.1). NCBI lineage: Eukaryota > Metazoa > Chordata > Lepidosauria > Squamata > Gekkonidae > Lepidodactylus > Lepidodactylus listeri. Next base: position 56,328,706 of record JARCFY010000006.1, read on the forward strand.
AGCCCTGCAGGACCTCATGCAGTTCCACAGGGCCTGCAAGGCAGAGATGTTCCACCAGGCTTTTACTTGAAGACAGTGGTGGTTTTCCAACTTGGCTGGCACCCACCCCCCAAAATAAAACAAACCAAAAAGAGCGTAGTAAGTGACAAAAAATCTTTCAGAATTCCAGTTTTTCAATTGTATATTTGCTAGTGACGCCATCTTGAATTTGTTTTAAATTGGTTTTAATGTTATTAATCATGTTGCATACTGGGTTTGACGCATGGAAAGGCTGGACAACAGCATGATTATCAGCTCATAGTATATTCGTACACAGCAACGACAACTACTGGTCGATGCGACCAAATATATACAGCCACCTGAGACACACCCACAGTCCTATTGGAGGGTTTGAATCTCCCGCCAAAGTTCCTGTTGGTGAACTCTAGGTGGTCCAGGATCCTTGGCCCCTATTGTTTCCTGGAGTCAAGCTCAGACTGCATGTTGCTGGCGCCTAGTGGCGGTCAGCGGACATAACAAATCTCATGATATTTGATGTTTTTATATTGTTTCTAAGGCTTAATGTCACGTCGTAAACTGCCCAAAGCCTGGCACAAGTTGGGATGGAGCAGTTAATAAGTCTAATAGATGATGATGATGGTGAGATGATGTTGATGATGATATGTATGCAATACCATGTTAGAACAGGATTAAAAGACATCAGGACAATATATCTCAAGTTTAGTTTACTGGAGACAGAAACAAAACTGTTGATTAGTTTTCCAGCATATTATTTTCTTATGTGATATGTTTGCAAAGAAATTGGAAATATTATGGATAAAACAAGAAAAAGAACACTCAAATATTTCTTTCTCTCTACCTGCTTTCTTAAAAGGGGAGGAGAAAAGAGGAATGGTGTTCAGTTTCCAAGAGTGCTTTCCCCTACCTGGTCCAGGAAGGTACTATTTGGCCTAGTCTGTGAGGACATACAAGTGCTGGTGGCCATAGTACTGATCAGCATAGGAGCTACCCAAAATTAAGATGGTTTGGAGACTGGAAAGTGGAATACTAACAGAGGAACTGTTTGGGCAGTTTGTTACATCAGGAGCTGTTCTAATACCCATAATGGACTGATCTCGGCTGATTACCTGTCTAGATACTCCACATTTTCTGTGCTCTTAACTGTGTCCTATGCTTGGTGTTTGGCTCCTTCCTCCTGAGTATGTGAGATAGAATGCCCTGAACTGTTGGATGAGTAGTGTGTCTATAAGTGTGGGCTTTGGAATGGATTTGTTACAGTCACTGTTTTTGTACTCTTTGGGGGTAATTTCACCAGATGGCTCCAATCAGGAAATACCTGTTTCTTCCCCTTCTGACTGAATGGAACTTATTTATTTATTATTTATTATTTATTTATTTAATTCGATCTTTAGGCCGCTCTCCCTACATAGTAGGCTCAGAGTGGCTTACATAATAAGGTGAACATGTTCACGATAAAATAATTAAAACAGTTAAAATTAATCATTAATTAAACAATACAGTTACAGTTCTTAAAGTGCTCAGTGCTGTTATAGCATAAATCTGACGGTATTATGCATGCTGATGTTGTGCATGCTGGTATTGGGAGCACTCAGGATCATCGGCGACGTTGGTAATCACTGGATGTTAACAGGGGGAGAAGCAGAAAGGCGGCGGCCCCTATTCAAATGCCTGGCGGAAGAGCTCCGTCTTACAGGCCCTGCGGAACTGCATCAGGTCCCGCAGGGCCCTGATCTCCTCCAGGAGCTCGTTCCACCAGCTAGGGGCCGCCACCAAAAAAGCCCTCCCCCTGGTGGCAGTGAGCCTGGCTTCATTCTGAATAGTGGTCTTGGGCTTTCCCTTTGAGTGTCCAGACTTTCTTAGTCTTCAAATATGATTAGGTCTGCTGGTGCATACCCAGGTAGGAATGTGGTTTTCTAACCCATTTCAGATAAGAGGAAGTAAGCAGAAGAAAAGTTCTGTGACTAGAGAGGTAGAGCTAACAACTAGACTATTCATTAAAAGATACAAAGAACAAATTATCCTAGGCTGATCTCGATCTTTAATAGAGGGGTATATGGTGATCTTGCCCTCTTCCCTCCCTCACATGTAGGATTTCCCCTTCTGTCTTCTCCTTTTACTGAGCAACCCCTTTATCTATTTTCTTTTTATTTGTTTGCCTTCGACGGTCCTACCCAGTCACTTTATTAGATAGACAGACCAATGCTGGCCCAGCCCAGGGAACTGAGGGAAGAGACAAAATCATCATGTATATATATATATAAAGCAAGCTGTGCTGGCGATGACTCACCTACTCTCCCACTGGTCACTGGGGAAGCTGCCTTCGCATCCTATTGGCCTGTCCTGCCGGCTCCTAAATTCTTACACCCCCATTTCTAACGTGTTGCACCTTGGGAATTGTAGTTCTCAGCTGGCCTTACTGCAACCATAGTAAAGGGAATTAGAACTACAACTCCCACACTGGGAAGTCCCAAGAGGCTGTGGGGCATTAGCAGGGAGTCAATTGAAGTGTAAATCAGTTAAAGTGTTAAATGGGAAGCAGCTTTGGAACTGACAGGGGTTGTGGAGGGAGAGGAAGGCCTGGACATCTCCCTGAATTACAAATTATCTCCAGTTTACTGAGATCAGTCCCCATGGAGAAAATGGTTGCTTTGGAGAGTGAGCTCTAAGGCAGTATACCTCACTGAAGTTCTTCAGCAAACCTGGCCCTGCCCTAATTATTGCCAATCTCCAGGTAGCACCTGGAGATCTCGAACTTTTACAACCGATCTCCAGATGACCAAGATAAGTTCTGGAGAAAATGGCTGGTTTGGGCAGTGGACTCTATGGCATTATACCCTGCTGAGATCCCACTCCACCCCTAACCCTGCCTTCTCCAGGCTCTACCTCCACATTCTGATTCCTGCTTTTCCTTAGTACATTTTATATCCACCTACCTTCTAAACATGGCTTGGCACCCTCTATTTTCCCTTTCCCTACACTGTCCCACCAGCCACAGCTGGGACACTCACCTGGATCCTCTTTTCTAGAGCCCATTGTATTTCTTCCCACAACGGGCTTTACTCCTAGTCTTCTTATATTCTGCTTTTGAAATGGCACTCAAATGGCTTTTCAAAGTTCAAAATAAACAAAAGGTTTTATTTAACTTGGAAGAGAAAAGGTCAGGTGGAATCTGGTGTAGGATGTATGAGGTGAACAGATAATAAAACTGAAGTAACTTTGTATTCACACCAGTACCAGATAATTTGTTGCCAGCAAATGTTTCTGCTATTCTACAAGGTCTTTAAAACTTTGAGAAGAGAGGCTGTCTTTTCAGTTTCTGCTTAAACACTCAAACATAGGTTTGTGAGTTTCACCGACACATAAAGTTTAGAAGGCAGGAACATTCAACCAAGTTCCCAAGTTCTTTAAACGGAGACCAGGGATTACTCCTCTTCACTAGAAGCTATTTCCCTTTGGCTTGAATGGGGATCCTCCTTGATCCACTCACTCTCTTAGCCTTCTTCCCAGTCCACAGTCAGTGCTTAACTGTCTCTTCTTCAACTCTCAGTTCACAACTGTCATTCCTTAACTGACTCTCTCAACAGAATTACATTTGAACAGCCTGTCACTCAAAGGTTTTCAGACTCTGTTAGTCATTAACTCTTGACAGTCCGTCACAGGGTCCTTTGAAGGAAACCTCTGTGTCTCTCAGTCCAGACTTCCTTACGCCTTGTACTATCTACACTGTGAATGATACTGTTTCTCCAAAAGCCCACAATGCTAGTTCTTTATCTTACAAGATCACGGTTTGGGTAACGCCAGGGGTCCTTTCGTAAAAAAAGAGGTGCAGGAGCTCATTAGCATAACTAATTTGCATATGCCACACCCCTGACGTCACCGGAAGCGATGACATCATCGGCAGTGTGTCAGAAGGCAAGAAGGGAGGGAGGGAGGGAGGGGGAAGGAAAGGAAAGGAAAGGAACAGAAAGGAAGGTAGGTAGGTAGGTGGGAGAGAGAGAGAGAAGGAAGGAAGGAAGGAAGGAAGGAAGGAAGGAAGGAAGGAAGGAAGGACAGGGGAAGGGGGGAAGGAAGGAAGAAAGGAACAGGTAGGTAGGTAGGTGGGGGGAGAGAGAGAAGGAAGGAAGGAAGGGGGAAAGGAAGGAACAGGAAGGTAGGTAGGCAGGTGGGGGGAGAGAGAGAGAGAGAAGGAAGGAAGGACTAGGAAGGTAGGTAGGTGGGGGGGAGAGAGAGAAGGAAGAAAGGAAGGGGGAAAGGAAGGAACAGGAAGGTAGGTAGGTGGGGGGAGAGAGAGAAGATAGGAAGGAAGGGAGAGGGGAAGGAAGGGGGAAAGGAAGGAACAGGAAGGTAGGTAGGTAGGTAGGTGGGGGGAGAGAGAGAAGGAAGGAAGGAAGGGGGGAGAGAGGGGAAGGACGGGAAAGGAAGAAGCAGTGAGAGGGGGGAGGGAGCAGTGGGAGGGGGGAGGCTTCTCCTTCCCGGGGCCGGCGGAGCGCCGCCGGCCCCAGGACAATTGAAGGGGGGGAAGGGAAGCGGCTTCCCGGGGCCTGCGGCGCTCTGCCGCAGCCCCGGGATCTGTGGGAGGGGGGAGGTTTCTTCTTCAGCGGAGTGCTGCCGGCCCCCGGGACAATTGAAGGGGGGGAAGGGAAGCGGCTTCCTGGGGCCTGCGGCACTCTGCCGCAGCCCCAGGATCTGTGGGAGGGGGGAGGTTTCTTCTTCCCGGGGGCCGGTGGAGCGCCGCCAGCCCCGGGACAATTGAAGGGGGGGAAGGGAAGCGGCTTCCCGGGGCCTGCGGCGCTCTGCTGCAGCCCCGGGAAGCATTGACGGGGGACGGCGGCGGGGGGGGCGGGGCTTTGTTAAGTGCCCCCCCTGCCGCATCTCTCCCGGAGCGGCGCTCCGGCGCGCCCCGGCCCCAACGGAACCCTGGGTAACGCTATGTATAATTTTCATAATGCAGCTTTCCTCCCATTTACTTTATTGACACCACAATTTTTCTATGTGGATGTGACAATCATCCAGCCTAAGTGCCATAGAATTCCGTCCTTTTCAGGCATTTTCATAAACTGCTCATTTTAACAATGATTCCAGTGAGACTTGAAGTACATACAATTTTGCACAGCTTTTGCACATTTGAAATTTTTTGTTATGTTATTTATTTAAGTCCTTTTTAGCCTTCTTTTTTCCAGTGTAGGGAACAAGGCAACTAATAAAAATATAAATTCTTATTTCATACCATTCTGAAACCATTACAGGGTCCAGTGGTAAAGAGGTTGTTTGAAAAGTTTAGCAAAATCAGTTATATTACTTCTGCAGAGGCTGTGCCTCTCCCCTTTTCCATTACTATTATATATAATTATTCATATATTTTGGGGGGGGAATTAACTATAACTATGTTGTTTCTTTTTATGTTTTAACAGACAAAAGCTGCAATTGAAAATCTTCGAGACAAACACCAGGAAAGACCAGGAAATATTTTACAAGCCCTATTGGGACGTTTTGAGAAATCTCATAAACAAAACTAGTCTTTATAATTTTTTTATATGAATCATTCATATCCTGTGCAGTCAATGTGCTTGCAGTGAGAAATGTTTGGAAATACAATACATGATTTAAATGCATAACTTTCTGGAGTTTTATAAAATATGCAACAAATTCTCATCCACACAATTTTCAAAAAATAAAATCTGTTTTCAGTAGGTTAGACTGGATGGTAATCACCCTGTCATATCATAACGAAAGACAACAGGTTTTTTACCTTGATAAATGTCTCCTCTTGTTCTGATCCAGCAGTGTTATTTTTACGTTCTTAGGCAGTTAACACACACATCTATCATGCAGTACAGCTAATAAAGTGAGGTTATTCACTTGGCCTGGTTTGAGGAGTGGCTTGCATGCCAAGTACAGGCAATTGCTTGGTGTGGTCCAGCAGGGTAACAGACAAACGGAGAAGGACCTGTTTAATGGAGAAGGGTCAAAATGCATTTGAAAATATTTCTATCTAGGCCAATTTTACTGGATGAAACAAATTGTATGGATACTTTCCCATTTGATTTCAAACCTTGTGCTAGGACTGAACTGGCGTTGGTCACCCTGGTGGATGACAAGCACTGGAAGATGGACAGATGGAAAGCGACTCTACTGATTCTCTTGGATCTCTCAGCAGATTTGAAATCATCAACCATAGTATCATTCTGGACTGCATTTCAGTGTTGGCACTGGGAGGCACCATTCTACAGTGTTTTTGGCCTTACCTGAAAAGCACGTTCCAGAAGGGAGAGCTGGGTCACTACTGCTTGGCCCCTTAGCTTCTGGGGACCTGCAAGGTTCCATCTTGTCCTTCATGCTTTTAAAGATCTACATGGAATTGTTGGGTGAAGTCATCTGGAAAATTGAGTTGGTTGTAAACTAATATGCAGATGACACTCAGCTCTGTCTCACACTTCCAGCAGATCCTATGGAAGTAGAATGTGCAATTGAGTCAAATTGACTCATGACAACCCCACCCATGGGTTTGTTTTAGGCAAGAGAGGAGCAGAGATGGTTTGCCATTGCCTTCCTCCATGTGGGAATCTCAGTCTTCCTTCCAAATCCTGACCACGGCTGATCTGGCTTAGCTCCCAAGTTCTGGCTAGCCGGTGCCAAGCAGACTGTAGAAATTCTGAACTGTGACTGAAGGCAGTTCTGTGGGAGCTAATAAACAGATTCCCAAGAAAACTGAGATGCTATTGGTAAGCAGAAGGATTTATCCAGGTCTAGATGGGTTGCACTGACTCTGAAAGAACAAATCTATAGCTGGGGGCAGAGTGGGCGGGGGGTTTCCTACTGCTGGATAGTAAGTGGAGTACATGACCAGGGGCACCTTTTACCAACTTTGACTAGGTAGACAGCAGCAGCCTCTTCCAGGGGAGAAGAGATCCAGCCACTGTGGTGCATGCCTTTGTAACATGTTGATAGATTATGGCAATGCACTTTACCTGCGGCTGCTCTTTAAAAATGTTAAGAAACTTCATTTGGTGGTACAGCCATAATGTTGACTAAAATGGATTATAAGGACCATATTGTTCCAGTCTTTGCTCATCTTTACAGGTTCCCAATTGCTGGGCCCAATTAAAGGGAGTGGTGTTGACCTTTAAAGTTTGAGACCAGCATATCTTAAGGAACAGCTATGATCCTGCCCATTCACTATGATCATTGTCTGAAGCCCTGTTTTGGGTACCCAACCTTCTGAAGTTAGATGGTTAGCATCCCAAAAAAGGGCCTTCTCAGTCATGGCACCAACATTATGGAAATCCCTCCCTAGGGATATTGATTTGTCTTTCACCAGCCCCACCCCCTGTCTAGCATTCCGTCAAAGACTCCTTCATTCATCACTGAGTGGTCTTCTGTGCAAGCAGTAGAGAAATTTTGCTTCCCGTCCAGGCTAATTAGGGTTCCCAGGTCCCTCTTGGCAGCGGGTGGGAGATGGGGAGTGGGATTACCAGGAGCAGGAAGTTTCATCCAATGTTTCAGCGATGTGCCCACATGAATTCCAATATGACCCAGATATGACCAGTGAAATCAGGCATATGTTTGCTAAGGATTGTAGTAGAGGCTATAACATCAGTTAACAGTAACAGTTAAAAACTTTGCCCTGTGGGACAAGTGTTTTGAGTAGAACACATAAGATTTTTGGCCAGCAAGGTACTGCTAGTGCTCTTATGGATTCTAATATTCATAAGTTCGAACTTGGGTTGCTGTGCTGTAAGGGCTATAGGCATTCTCCATTGCTGGGAGAAGCTCCAGTCCACTCCAGGAGGCTGGCACCCATGATAGTTCACCAAAACAGAGACAAAGAATCCTTTTGCAATAAGGTTTCTTTCTGTCACACTGCGCTGGTCAACCCCTGCCCCCTCCCACATACCTGCAAGGATTATGCTAAACAAGGTTACCTGGCAACTAATCTTCCACCCATCAACTGTCCAGCTAGAGCCATTAAGAGACAATACCATGGCCCCAGTGAGTCATCGGACTTTGCCCAGGTGTCAGTTCCTGTTTAGCTCATAGTTTTGCAATATTGGCCACCCCTCTGCATCCCCTCCTCCTTTTACCTTGACCAATGATAGGGATTGTAGGGACGGACCACCTGGAAGGTGTGTCAAGGGGATGTGGTTAGCGCTGCCCGCCCCCAAGACCACCTAATAAAAGACCTTGCACAGCATGCAATCGGTCTCTTGAGCTTCCACTATCTGCTTTACCCCCCCCCCCCCATGTCCAGCTTGCTATCCCACTACCTTGCCTCCATCTTTAATCCCTGGTTTGCGCAGCCAGGAAGAAGTGTGTATCTGCAGGTTTAGATCACGCTCCCCCATTTTTCCTTTCCAATCCCTCTAATCTTCTGTTGGAACAAGGATCCATCTCCAGGATAGGTAAATGAAACTCCTGCTAATGCAACAGTGCTATTTTCTATCTAAATTTCCTTAGACCTGTGTGTTTGTGTGTGTGATTCTGTTTTGTGTATGCTTGAACAACATCATTCAGTAAACAGCATTTAATTTGCCATCTGCCTCACGTGCCTTTTTCCTGGAGAACTCCCAGGAGGGGTGGGACCCTGGTATAGTTGGCTGTAACCCGGTATTTTGCCAATTGCTCATCTTAAATTAAAGCAATTTGGCTAACAAGATGTCATTTAAAAAGATGGATATAGAGACAGGCCGGCTCTATCACTAGGCCAACTAGGCGGCTGCCTAGGGGTGCAGCTGGCAAACAGGGCGGCAGAGAGACTGAGAGCGAGAGACTCAGCGAGACAGCATGAGAGCCCAGCGCAAAGGGACATTTTATCACATGTGGTGAACTTGTAAGAAAGCCATTGATGTAAGGTCCAATATCTTCTCCAACCATTCTTCTTTTGTAGGTATTGTCAGACACTTCCATTTCTGTGCATATAATATTCTTGCTGCCATAGTCATTTATAGAAATAAAGTTCCATGGCTTCTTTCCAACCACTTGTCCATTAGTCTTAACAAGAGGGACTTTGGTTTCAATTGTATATTAGTCTTTTTTATATACATATACATTTTATTAAGTTTTCTACCTTATTTACAACATTCAACATTTCCAAACCATCTCTTTCCCAATGAGCATGACAGTTATTTCAGCCATGTAGTAAATTTGGACCATACATTGTCAGGATCAGCTTTGTTTTCCAAGTTCATTAGGTAACTTAACTTGTCCATCTCTGCTCATTCCGAGAGTTTGTATATTATTTCTTTCCTTCTTGGTAAAGAGGACGATCTCCAATATTTTGCCCGTAGTATACGAGCTGCAGTTAGTATGCATGCCATTAACTTTTGATCTGTTTTCCCCAAGCCCTCTGGTAACATATTCAGCAAATATACCTCTGGGGCCAAAACCAAGTCATATTCCATAGTTTCAAGTATCAGTTTCATAACTAGCAACCAAAATTTTTGTACTACCTTACAGGACCACCACATGTGGTAAAGAGTCCCAGCGTTACTCCCACATAACCAACAGAGATTAGACACGGATTTAAAGCATTTACTTAATCTATCCGGTGACCAATACCAGCGATAAAATAATGTATAAATATTCTCTTTGTAATTTACCACTTTCGGGTATTTTATAGATTTCCAAATTTTTGACCAATTATCAGTTTTAATGTTATACCCGAAATCTTCCATCCATTTTATCATTACTTGTTTAATTTCCTCATCTTGCATTTCATACTTCAAGATTATATTATATAACGTCTTTATTAATTTAGAGTCATCATTTAACCATATTGCGTCTAGCTCATTTGGTCTTTTACTAAACCCAATTGTATATTAGTCTTTAGAATCTTGTATTAATATTTGTATTTGTGTACAAATTTTTTAGTCTTTCTTACAAGTCCACCACATGTGATAAAATGTCCCTTCATGATGATTACATTTCCACCATAAACTAGAAGTACTTTGCTACATTCTAGACAATTTCTCTGGAGACATATACCAACAATACATCATCTTACCAATGATACATTCTTGCCACTGAAATGTTGAGGTAGTGTGTGATGGTACCTAGTTTCTTCTATCTCTTGATTCGGTTGATGTGCTACTTCCTCATGGTCATCCTAGTCTTCAAATGATAGGATTAGATTATCTACATAGGTCAAAATGTAGGTCTGTTTGTCATCTATGTATCTGGTGTACAGGCAGGGTTTACCTTGTGTGAAGCCTTCTTGGATGATCATCTGGATCAGTTTCTCATTCCATGCTTTTGCTCCAGACTAGATTATTATTGAGCTTGCATACTTGCAAGCTTTAAGCTCTTGCAGGGCTATTTTTGGGCAGGAACACACAGGAACGGAGTTACGACTGGCTTCAGAGTTGGCCACGCCTACAGCCTCCCCCCCTTGCTGTGGGGCATCTGGGGAAGCAAGCCGTGGGGCACCTGGGGAAGCCAAGCCAATCCAGGGAGGGAAGGTAGTTTAAACTGCCTCCCCTCCTCGGGTTCCCAAGGCACCTCACATCTGGGGAAGCCAATCCTGGGAGGGAGCTGTGCTGCCAGGGATGTGGCCTAATATGCTAATGAGTTTCTGCTGTTGGGTGTGGCCTATTGTGCTAATGAGTTCCTGCTGGGCTTTTTCTACAAAAAGAGCCCTGATTTGCTTGCCTAGTTCTATGATCCCAGGACACTGGTCCATGTATATGTTTTCCTATATTTCTCTATGCAGGAATTCTGTCTTCATGTCAAGGCGCTAATGTAGCATCCACAACAGTTAGACATGTCCTTTGTCATGGGTCAACAAGGGCTCAGCAATAGCAAGGACTCCTCAGGAGAAGGGGAGCCTTGTGTAGCCAGCCTTGAGTTAATAGGAGAACCTGACCAGCAGGAAAATGAGCTGCAGGCATGTCAGGATTCACAGCAAACAGCTGGTATAGAGCCACTGATACCCTGCACTTCTGCCAGTCTTGTGAAGTAGGACAGTTGCTTAGCTGTGACTCTAGAAAGTCATTTCTCAACTCCTTCAGGTCTACCTTCATCCCTTCTGGTTTATTTTCTTCTCTTTCAGGCCCTTGCATCATGGAAAGTAATCTGCACCCACTAAACAATCCACTTTCATTCTACTTTCAATGCACTTTCCAACTGGATTTTACTGTGTGAACTGTAAGCCTGCACAGCATTCTTATGAACTTTTCTGATGATTTATGAGAGCAGTGAATGGACTATGATGTCAGTTATGTGGGACATGAAAGTGCACTAGGTAACCAGTGGGAAGATGGGGACAGACACCTACACTATAGGGTCAAAACACCATTTTCTGAGGTTGCCACCTCCATGCGGGAGGTTAACACAGAGAACAAAGACACTCTCTCACACACAAAGCCATGAGGTTCAACTCCATGCAAGTATACACTCCAGGCACGTACACAGGCTTATGCCCCCTCCTGCAAGACCACATTACCATTCGCTACATCAAAGGACTTCACACCTGGGTGCGAAGACAGCAGGGTGCTTCCTGAGAATCAGTTCCCATGCCCAGCACTCCCTGCATCCCGAAGACAGATGGCAGATGCAGCTGACATCAACATCCTGTCCTGACCATCAGGTAGATTTGAATATTGACCACTCCTATAGCACCCCCTTAGTGGCTAGGAGATAGAGAATGGACCAGCTATAGGCTCTTTTGGGATGGCATCATATCATGCCATCCTCCCAGAGATCACCTCCCACCCCCTGAATAAAGGAAAGTTCCCAGCACAATTCTCTCCCTTCTTTTCTACATTGTCTGCTTGCTCTTTTACATCCTGGCTCCCACTTGCATCACTCCCCCCCCCTCTTTCACCATGCTCTGGCATGGTTCCCAATCCACAAACCCCCCCCCCCCCCCAATTCCCTATAAACTCATCTTATTTCTTCAGCAGGAATACACCAACTCTCTCTGCGCAGGTAAATATAAAATGTCAATGATTTCCTAATAATGCAACCATTCCTTTTACTCTATCTGACTTCCTAGAACTGTATGAATGTGTGAACGTTTCTGTAACACTTGAATAAGCTACCTTTTATTCTTTAAGTAAAAGAAAACCTTTTATATCCTAATAACAGTCTCCTTGTCGATTTCTTGGTTTGTCTGAAGAAGGCAGCAACTTCTGTATAACAAAGGTGCAGATCCCTAATGCCTACTGCTGATTATTAAGAGCTAATATTCCCCAAATATTAATAACATAAAAGAGCAGTTAGGCTAACAGATCTAGCAAAATCCAGTTGGAAAGTGCACTGAAGGTAGATTGATAGTGGATTATTTAGTGTGTCTGATCGCAGTTAGAGCTCTGTTTATCTCTGTCATGATTGCTGGCCTCTATATTTTACCAACTAGATTCAGAGGAGCAATGGCCAGCTGAGGGCAGTTTTGACTGGACACATCTATTAGCATTAAGAGCACTTGTGGAAGCCTCATATCCTGGCCAACTAATTTTCCTTTCTCTGTGAATGGAGGAGGTGGCCTTTTCCACCAGCACATGCGAAAGAACACAAAAAACAAAAACATAGACCTCTTTCCTATTCCAATTCCAATTATACTCCAGCTTCCCTAGTTCTCCCCCCCTTCTTCCCCTTCCACTCATGCTGAGCTGGAAGAGTTAATTTTTCTCACTGAACTTGGAAGGACAATTCCCTCTGCCCCCATAGCAAATGATGATTCACAAACCACATGATCCACCCAAAGTATATGCTGTCAATAAAACAAATCATGACATGTCTAAAATCCTTGGTGCAGGGTTATTTCCCATTCATATTAATCCAAACATGACAGATCCCGCTGCTGCTCCTGTTTATGTTTATAACCCCTGGCCTAAATCAGATCTATATACAATCTGTCAATCCGTGCCCAATCCGTGCCCATCCGGGGGGTGTTACATTTATTAAAGAAATTAAAAATCTCATTATTCTCTGGAATCCACTGCCAGCTGACTTGGAAAAGTTAATAAAAGTATGTGTTGAATCCAGTGATTTTACTCAATTTATGAAACATGAAAGGAATACAGAGGAAAATCAGGATAGCATGATTTGGCCCTCAGACCCCCCAAAATAGACTGAATCCATTAATGAGGAGATACTGAGGGATGCAACCAGATTATAGGAGACAATGACAAGAGCACTTGGGAATACTTTTGTTAAGTGAGTAAATTGGGGAAAGATTTGTGAAGTTAAATAAAAAGAAGAGGGAAGTCCAAGAGATTATTATGAACACCTGTGTGTTTTAGTGCGTCATTATTCCAAAATTAATCCTGATGATAATGATCAGGAGCCCCAAATGGTTTCTCTCCTTTAGAAGGTCCTCACCCTGAACTGACAAAGTAAAGTTTTCTCTGTTGTGATACCCTGGAAGCCCACCCAGTAAGATTTTACAGGCAGCTACTCAGTTCTGGGTGGATCGGGAGGGGGGCACATCTCCCCAGTAAACTATGGATTTACAGATTCAAGTGTATAAATCAAAGCAAGGCACCAAATATTTTATGGGCCCCAGTGACATCAAACATCACAACAGGGTACACCCCATCATTTTTCTAATAATAGACAACCACAATGCTATTATCATGGCATTTGGGGACATTTTGCCTGCAATTGTAGGAAAAGACAAAGAGACCAGAGCCAACACCAGTGCCAGCTCAACCAGCTGGATGCAGACATGCAGCTCCCAGCACTTGTTTTCCCAGAACCAGCTTACAATGTGATTGACCTATAGTGACTTTGATTATTAATTTTCATTCTTTTCCTTGCCTAGTGGATACAGCTCCCTCTTACTATATGATTCATCAGCAGGAGACATCAGTTCCTATTTCATGTGACACTGTACTGGCTTCAGTACGTTTCTCATATTCCCCAGTTTGTTTCTTTAGGACTAAGCAAGGTAACAAGTCATGACTTGATTTTCCATGCCTCCTGTTAATTCATTAAGATTGAGATTTATTGTGTGAATTTGATGCAATTGATTGTAAACTAGATGATTCCATCAATGTGATTTTGCCACTTTCTGATGCCCCCCCCCCCCTTGAGGCTCCAGAGGAACCTGCAAAGGATCTTCTGAAATCCTTGCCTACCCCCTTTTGGACTTCCAAACCTCATAACATCAGAAGCTTGTGTAAAGCAGACCATTAAAATCATAATCTGGCCCAATGTGAATTTCTCCAACATTGTCCAATACCCTTTATGAAAAGAACAAACTAAAGGAATCACCCTGGTCATCAAAGTGTTATTATAATGGGGAATACTGATTGGTTTATTTTATGGATCTACCTATAATACTCCTATGCCCCCCTTTGCTCCTGCATTTTTCTGTCATACCACCTTTCCCTGATCTCTCTGCACAGCAAAAGCAGGTTCCCACTTGGGAAAAGACTTGTGAGGTCATCCTGGCATGACCCTACATTCCTTTTACAATCATGCTCTCTTGCCCAAGAGGATGAATAGCTAGCCAAATGTCAAAATCATGATCAAAATATGCACCAACCCCCACATAACCTCTCAGTGCACCATCTATGGGTCTATCTATCTATCTATCTATCTATCTATCTATCTATCTATCTATCTATTCTCATCATCCTCATCATCCTCATCTATCAATATAATACTATAAGATTATGCATGGGATTGAGCAGGTAGAGAAAGAAGTACTTTTCTCCCTTTCTCACAATACAAGAACTTGGGGGCACTTAATGAAATTGCTGAGCAGTCTGGTTAGAACGGATAAAAGGAAGTACTTCTTCACCCAAAGAGTGATTAACATGTGGAATTCACTGCCACAGGAGGTGGTGGCAGCTACAAGCATGGACGGCTTCAAGAAGGAATTAGATAAACATATGGAGCAGAGGTCCATCAGTGGCTATTAGCCACAAGGTATAGATAGGAACTCTCGGTCTGGGGCATGTGATGCACTGTATTCTTGGTGCTTGGGGGGGCAACAGTGGGAGGGCTTCTACTGTCCTGGCCCCACTGGTGGACCTCCTGATGGCACCTGGTATTTTTGGCCACTGTGTGACAAAGTGCTGAACTGGATGGGCCATTGGCCTGATCCAACATTGGCTTCTCTTATGTTCTTATGTTCTTATTTGTCCCATCTCAATAACTGCAAGTTGATTTTATTGAACTGCCATCAAATAGAGGGTTTATACCAGTTGCCATCCTTTAAAATCCTGTTTGGACTAAGACCTTTGCCTATAGGGAATTTTAAGTATTGAGCGGGAGGTGATGAATTCAAACAACAGGCTTTTATTCGGTGATATTGCTCAGCTCCAAAGTCAGCTCTATGAGAGCGGCACCTTAATTTATACTGTTCCAACACATAACTTTCAACCAAGTAACTATATACAAGCAATACTATTGGACCTAAGCAGGGCTCAGCGATTGGGTATCTGGATTGTCTTTAGGACCAATGGGAGTCTTTAGTCATCAGCCAATAAGAATTGGAGCTTTCAGATACCAGAGCCCTATCAAGCTATTGCTTCTTCAATACTCCAAACACAAACACAACAGGGAATGAACCACCCCACAGAAAGACTATCTCAGAATTTTCAACTGACATGTTTAAATATATGCTACAAGTAAGTGGAGTACTGAAAGCTTTACAGAATCAAGTTTCTCAGATTATTCCCACAGACACTGCATGACATGACATCCATCCAGGAGACTACGTTTCCAGGTCTACAGAAAGAAATCTGCCCTGAAACTCAAGTGGGAAGGCCTATACCAGGTTGCCCCCATAGACAGAAGAAATAGTCAGACAACATAATTTGGAATTTTATGGCCACTTTATTTATTTATTTATAAAACAAAGGCAAGGGCTAACCTGCGACATGGTCAAGGCCTGGGGTTGACAACCCCACCCTTACCATATTACGGGCAATGCACCTGACCCCGGGGCATAGCCCACTGTTAGCGGCTGGCCACCCGGGCAGCCCAGCCTTGGGGCATGCCATGATGATCCCTCACACACATCCACCAGGTCTGCATTGAGTATCCATCACCAGCACTCCCAAAGGGCAGCCTGCTAATCTCATCCCTGGCCACAAGGCAGCAGTTATGATCCAAACAGACCCCCTCACCCTACCAGGTTGCTGAAGATGCTTACTGAGCCGTAACCATTATTAACCAAACTCCGCCATCGCAAGGGTCAAGCCTCAGCTTAGGCCCCTGCACCCATCAACACCTAGAATAGCCATTAGCCCTTGCCTTAGGTTCCTAAGGAAGAGGTGATTTCCGCGTTCCGACAGGTGCACGCCATCGCACCTGTACAGATCCACAGAATCAGACTGAATCATTGGATGAGGTATAAAGTGGCCACCCCCAATCACTAAGCTGTTCCTAATTTCCCTATTGGCCCAGCGCCAGGCCCTCTCAATATGACCAGAGTTAAAAGCACCTCGCCACTCTCTGCGAGGTACCATGGCTGACCAAACAATGACCGTATCTGGCCAGTGGTGCCAGATATAGGTAAAATCCTCCCCAGCCTGCAAAATCAGAGCCTTCCCTTTTAGAATGCCCAGGTTGTTCCTGCCCAAGTGAATTAAAACTATGTCAGGTGAAGCAGCGGCCGGGGGGTGGAACAGCAGGTGAAGAAGGCCCGCCCAGAGCAGGCCACGGCACCCCCCTTCACTCCACCGTAGCCCATTCACTTAGGCCCAGCTGAGATCTGATAGCCAATCTGTTAGCCCAGTGAGCTGCCCATAAAATAAAACTGTGCCCGCAGATGAGAATATGTCTCCGCCTGCCACCAGACACAGCACCTGAAAAGAGAGGACAGTCAGACACTTGGACCCTGGGAGGGGGTCACATGGCCACGGAATGCACATAGCCCTTATAGGTGGCAGACTTCCAGGGACTGACCCGCTGCACATCCTTAGCTGAGTATCCCATCGCCGCTGCCGTGGAGGCAGCTCTGATACAAAAGGAGTGGGTCCCAAACTTTACTCCCAACAAACCCAGTTTGTCCAAGGCCCACAAGGTCACAGCCCAAAACTGATGTCTAGTCCGCGGGCTACCGTTTTCATGCCTAAAAAGGAAGCCAGCCTCCAAGCCCCGCAATGCCAAATACTATGACAGGGCTGAGACTGGGCAGAGGTCCTTGTCCTGACTGACCCCATGTCCTCTCCCCCACCCCACACCGGCATCCATTGCAAGGCCTAGGCCCACCAATCCTTCTCCCCTGTACCCCCTGCACTGATGGTGAGGCCTGAGGCTTCTAGCCACCAGGCCCACCGCTTCTCCCCCCCAATGGGCACCGGTGAGGTCTGTACAGTACGTAACCTGTTCATAATTTTGGGAATTTCCCCCCTAAAGATAACTGCTAGTCGATCAAGCCATTAAAGTAGACCATGACAATAATCAGATCTATGCTAATTCCTATTATTTGTTGTAATTTTTTTTCAGTGCAGGTCCCCTAAAGCCATCAGCTAATTGCAGCCACCATACACTGCATTACACAAACCTAGGACTTTATTCCACTGTAGTGTGGCAAAATCCCATGAATTTTTACACCCAGGCATCCTCTTTGAGTCTCACAGCCCCACACCTACCATTAATGAATGAGGTCTGCATATTAATTGAATCTGGAGAATCGCTGCCTGGGGCTTGGGGGGGGTGTCGAAAGAGAACTGCTAGGAGGAGCTGTCCTGCATCCGTGGCTCTTATGGTTCATTCCCCATGGTTGCAAACTGCATTGAAAGGTGTCTTGAGATCTGAATGTAACCCTGAAGATCCAACAGCACCAATAGACCCAGGACATGATCCATGCTCTTAAATGTCGGCTGTGTGTGTGCAACCACTGGATCTTGGAGATATGCACAGGGGAAAAGAATAAAAGAAATGTTTAACATTCCTGATGTTGACCTAACCTAATGGTCATTAGTGCCCTAAGACATCACCGGGGTTGCGGGGGGTGGGAAGGCTGAAAAGAAGACCGAATTCCAACTGTACCATGCCTGGAAAGGAAGAGAAAGCACTACAATTCCCAGCAGGCGTCTTGGTACTGGGGTCAGTTCCTGCTGGACCTGGAACGGTTGTGCTGCGGGGGTGGTGTGTGTGTGCGCGCGCACTGCATTTGAAAGAACTGCAGGCGGGGGAGCGAGGCAGCACCTCCGGGAGGGCCTGTTGGTGGCACTGGCTGGTTTGCAAATGTTGGTCAATGCCAGAGTGAAAGGGAGGGTGCGCCTTTCTGTACCAGAGAGGGGCAGGTGGGTCAGCGACTTCTCTCCTTCAGGTGTTCCTTTCCCCCCTTCATTCCCGAGGAGGTGAGACTTGCCTTCTTTCGCATCTCTCTGTTGTTTGCTTAAGGAACCGGCGTCCGGCAAAGAGGGCCTGGGGTAGAGAGAAACGAGGGCAGCTTCTTCGAATGAATGAGAGGAGGGGTGGAGATGGGCAGGCGGGGAGGTGGAATTTGCACTGCAAGGGGTGGTGGAGGTGGATGGGAAAGTCCCTTTTGTTAATACAGAGTTACCAGATGTCGTCTTTTTTTGGTGTCCGTCCTCTTTGGGGCTCCTCCCACCCCCCTCTCCAAAGACAACAGCGGTGAGGCCCGCTGATCCTTCTCCCTCCTCCCCCTCCCCCCTGCTGGCAAGGCCTGAGTGGCTCACAGCCGCCAGGCCTGCCGAGCCTCTCCAACAGTGGCCAAAGCTTTCTTTGCGCATGCGCAGGGAACGCTTTTACTTTTGGGCGGATTTAAATATCCCCCCCCCAAAAATTTTCTAACTTTTAGGATTTTTCTGCTCACGTGGGGACTCCTCCACATTTGCAGAAAAACCTCCCTTCCCCCCAAGTGCCCCCCCCGCGTGGATTTAGATATCCACACGCAGGGGGCCACTTGGGAATTAGATATATAGATATTGTTGTATACTGATGAGAAACTGAAACAGGATGAAATAGTTAAAAACTCTATGGTTAAATGGGCACAAAACTTGGGTCATAATATTGATTTAGACCAATGGTCACAAATATGGAAAACAAATGTAAAGATTACTAAAGCAACTTCATATAAAGAAAATATTTATAAAATGTTTTATAGATGGTATATGATGCCAGATAAATTAGCAATGTTTTATCCTGATTTAACAAATGATTGCTGAAAATGTCAAAAAAATGTTGGTTCATTTTTTCATATGTGGTGGACATGTGATAGAGTTAAAAAGTATTAGTCTTGGATTCATGAAGTGTTACAGAAAATATTAGAATGTATTATACCCTATTTACCTGAACTGTTTTTATTGAATATAATGCCAGAAAACTGTGAAAACAGGATTTTGACCTTATTATACATGTAGTGACTACTGCAAGAATACTATATGCTAAATATTGGAGAAAAAATGAAGTGCCTTCAAAAGAAGAAATTATAGATAAACTATTTGAAACTGCAGAGATGGATAAATTAACTTTAATTTTGAGAGGACAAGAAGGAAGCTTTGAAAATACATGGTCAAGATTTCACAAATGGCTGGAAGAGTAAAGCAAATAAACCATGAGGACATACAACTGGATTAGAAGAAAATACTAACTATATTTTTAACTATAATGCAAAACACATAAGAATATATGGTGGATAAAATGGAATATACAAATAGACAATGTATGAAGTAACAGACTTAATCATAATGTAAATGGAACTCCCAAATTTGTTTGTATTTGTTTGTTTCTTGTTTGTCTGTTGTAAAAAAGAAAAGAAAAGAAAAGAAAAATTGTTACTGATTTGAGAAGATTTAGGGGGGTGGTCTATGGTTTCCTATCTTTCAGGAAAACGTGGCTCTGACTGTGCTTCTCCTTGAAGAATCCTTGGTAAAAATTCCCAGGAATTTCAGAATACCATGGAATGCAGTTCGAAAACCAGTACTTTAGCAGTGTAACTGTTACTCTGCTTAGAATACCACAGGATGTGACCGAACACAATCTGAAAACCAGTACTTTAGCAGTGTAATTGTTACTCTCGAAGATGTCACTAATCAGCAGCTCTAGAAACTAATATACTAGGTGCTTCATCCTGTTGATTTGCACATTGCCAAAGTCCTTCTATCTCTGTTCTATTTTAGGTACCCTATGTGCATTTAATTATTATATTATCACACAGTGTTTCATGATGAGGAAGACAAAGAAACCATTGACTAATGAAATAAACTTTGAGTACAATAGAAGAAGAGTAGGTTTTTGTACACTGCTTTTCTCTACCCTAAGGCATCTCAAAACAACTTACAATTGCCTTCCCTTCCTCTTCCCACAAAAGGCACCTTGTGAGGTAGGTGGGGCTGAGAGGCTTCATGTGGAGGAGTGGGGAATCAAACCCATTTCTCAAGATTAGAGTCGGCTGCTCTTAACCACTTCACCATGCTGGTTCTCAGTAATAAAAAGAAAGGCATAACATAAAATGCAGTGATGAAAAATTAAACAGCATCTAGGAGTGGAAATGGTTTTACTAAACAAATGAGTCCACTCAGGAGTAGTCTAAGTGTAACCAAATTGTAAATGTGTGTTGTGTGTCCCCAGGACAAGAAAAGGAGACAGGAGGGAAGGAGCTACTGCAAGGAATGAAAAGTGATCATGCTGATCAGATAGACTTGTGAGGAAAGAATCATTCTTGTAGCAGGACTGAAGGGGTGCAGCATGTGGTTTCAGGGGAAGGAAGAAACTGGGAAACTGAACAAATCCAAGAGAAGGGGGAGATAGCATGGTACGGAGGGGCTGGTTGAAATAAAATGGGGAGGAGGTTCTTGACAGAGAGAGGACTCTGGAAAGGTGCTTCAAATGAGAGATTCAGATGAGAGCCTGATCCTGAAACATGACTGTTTTCTAGAGTTTTGGTGGTGAGGGACAGTCCTAAGATGGGTAGGCTAAAGTGGATGCCTTTATCCCCCAAGCCTTCTAGTGAAAATAAGGCTTCTTTCCCTTGAGATACTCCAGGGAAAATACGAATGGGGCTACAGTTGAGTTTCTCCTTGCTGATTGAGGACTTGATTTTACATGGAATGGCACATACTATTCTCGATATTCCCTCAGTAGAGTGGAATGTCAGGTGTTCCTACAAGCACTGATTGTTCATTCCATTCACATGTGGAAAAATCCCACAGAGTCACAAGACTGGCCCTTGATGAATGGTTGTAGAGTTTCTCAGAGGAACTGGGAGCTGTGTTAACAGAACAACATGAGGGGGAAGGAGTGTGTGGAGAGCAACAGTGAGATAATGAGGTTGAGAAATGCAGAGAGGAGTAATGTTACACTCTGCCTATCTTGAAAAGTGCTCATGCTGATCAGACAGACATCTGAGGAAAGAATCATTCTTGCAGCAGGAGTGAAGGTGTGCAACATATGGTTTCAGGGACATTATGTTTGTGGACATTTTCACTTTAAATATGCTTTATAACTTTTGATGTTGGAAATGGTTCTCTCTACCATATAGACCTCCACTGTCTTAGACACTATTTTAAAGAGGAGTGCCGGGAGGAAGGGGTGGCAGTCAGTTGAAAAGTGGCTACTCCCCCAGTGGTGCCCAAGACTGTAAGTTGTCTCCATGAAGCACCAGATCAGGTTCAAGGTTTTGGTCTTGACCTTCAAGGCCCTTAACGGTCAAGGACCTACATACCTTCAGGACTGCCTCTCTCAGTATGTCCTTGGAAGAGCATTATGCTCAGGGAATAAGAACTTCCTGGTGGTCCCTGGCCCAAGAAAGATCTGGCTGTCCTCAACCAGGGCCAGGGCTTTTTTGGCCCTGGCCCCCACCTGGTGGAACTCTCTGCCAGAAAACATCCATGACTTGCAGGAATTACTACCTTTCCACAGGACATGTAAGGCAGAAATGTTCCACCAAGCATTCGGTTGAGGACCATGATAGGACAGTATGACATTTGGCACTCTCATATACTCTCCGTATCCCTCACAACCCCTTCCCCCTTAGGAGGCTGGGAAACTGATTATTTTCCCACCATCTTGGACTGTATACTGTTTTATTTATTAATCTGTTTTTGAGTAGTTTTAATCTTGGTTTTAATTTAATTTATTGAACGCTATTCTGTTATAAGCCACCCTGAGCCCTACTTGAAGGGCAACCTAGTAAATCTAAATAAATAAATAAAATGGTAATTAGGTACTGATAGCAGGAGATACAGAGGTGAGGTCTCAGAACTGGGAAGGGGATCTGGGGGTGCCTTACTGGGCAATTCCTACAAAGGCCAGATGGTGGCAGCAGTTATCACATATGTCATCATTCACAGGTTTCATCACTTCCCTTTTATGTGCAGCCCAACTAGAGTTACAGTTGGAAGAACATTCCTAGATACCTAACACTTTTAACCTGTTCAATATATTCCCCTCTTATCTTCCACTTAGGCAGTTTCCACAGCTTCCCCCAAACAATAATTTTTGACTTCTGAAAATTTAGGTCAATTTGTTTAGCTCACAGTAGTCCATAAAACAGTAAAGTAGCCTTTTCAATCCAATATGCGAGATGGGATGACGCTTCCGTGCTGGACCCATTTCAGTCCGGCTTCCAGCCGGGTCACAGGATGGAGACGGCACTGGTCACCCTCACGGACGACCTCCGACGGCATCTGGATCGGGGCTGTACAGCGGTGTTGGTGTTGTTAGATCTGTCGGCTGGATTTGACATGGTCGACCACCAGCTACTGATCCATCGCCTCGCCAACATGGGGGTTCAGGGGCTTTCCTCCTTCTTCCAAAGTTGGGGACAGAGGGTGATGCTGGGGGAGCAGATGTCCCAGAGGCACCCACTGGTATGTGGAGTGCCACAAGGGGCAGTGCTATCCCCAATGTTTTTCAACATCTATACGCACCCCCTCACCCCGATTGCCCAGAGGCATAGGCTGAGTTGTCACCAGTATGCTGATGACACCCAGCTGTATCTGTTGTTGGGCAGCCAGTCTGAAGCCAACCCGGATGACCTGGAGCAGGTTCTTCAAGATGTAGCGGGCTGGCTCAGGCTGAGCCAATTGAAATTGAATCCAATGAAGATGGAGGTCCTGTGCCTGAGACGGAGCGGGCCGGGGGTAGGGATCCCATTGCTGGCCTTTGGGGGACGCTGTTGGTGCCAGCACCAAGGTCCGGAGTTTGGGAGTGCTCCTGGATGCTTCCTTAACCATGGAGGCCCAGGTAGCAGCCGCTGCCAAGGCAGCCTGTTACCATCTATGGCTGATAAGGCAGCTGGTTACCTTCCTCAAACCCAATGACCTGGCAACAGTGATCCATGCAATGGTCACCTCGAGGTTAGACTACTGCAATGCTTTCTACATGGGGCTGCCCTTGTCTCAGCTCTGGAGGCTGCCGCTAGTGCAGAGTGCCGTGGCCAGGCTGTTGATGGGCCTCTTGGTGCGAGACCACATCCAGCCTGTGCTGAGGATGCTGCACTGGCTGCCTATAGCATACCGGATCCAGTTCAAGGTGCTGGTTTTAACCTTTAAAGCCCTATATGGTCAGGGGCCAGCCTACCTAAGGGACCCCCTTTCCCTGTATATACCCCAGAGAGCACTGCGGTCAGGCACTCAACACCACCTGACCCTCCCTGGCCCTAGAGAGGCCAGGCTGGCGATCACCAGATCCAGAGCTTTCTCAGTGGCAGCTCCTCACTGGTGGAATGAGCTCCTGGAGGACATCAGGGCCCTGTGAGACCTTCTGCAGTTCTGCAGGGCCTGCAAAGTGGAGCTCTTCCACCAGGCCTTCAATGAGGAGCTGCCACTGGGGAAAATGGTTCCTGGATAATTGGCTGGTTTAACCTTTCCGGCTCAGGAAATTGGCTGGTGGTAGCCTCCTGGTCTGAGATACTTGGGTTGTTGCGCTCTGTAGGATGTTCTATATTGCCGCTATCTGTGGGTTTTATTATGTCATTTTATGTAGATGGATTTTAATCTTAATTTATGTATGAATGTGATTTTATCTGTTGTTAGCCACCTGCAGCCGGCTCTGCTGGACAGATGGGATATAAATAAATAAAAAAAAGTAGAACTGCGTCATCTGCATAAAGCAGAAGGGGGACATGAAACACACCAAGTTTGGGACTGTGACCATCAATAGAATTCAAAAAAGGAGCCAAATCATTAATGAAAAGATTAAACAGTAGAGGGGCTAGAATACAGCTTTGTTTCACACCTAATGTGTTGGGATCTTCAGGGTTAGATCACCCTCCTTAGAAATCTAACTTGCCAAATAGTGTTAAAATGAAGTTTTTTAATTAGAAAAAGGATCAAATTGAGCATGTGCCCTGCTCAGTGAGTGGGAGCCATTACATATTGGTTGAGTCCTAGCACCACCATGGACTCAGGTCCATTGCCTGCATGGAAGCCGCATCATCGACTTGGGCATTGAAGTCACCCAGGACTATCAGTCTAGCGTGCTTCAGAGCCCAGCCTGATATGGCCTCCAGCAGCCTGATATGGCCTCCAGCAGGCTGTTTGTCAGTGCGTTGGATGGACAGTACACCAACCAAACAGTCAAACTCTCCCCAGCTTCCTATACAAAGCTGGTACACTCTATGCCCATGAGCCTTGGTGGCGGGAGCACTCTGAAAGTGTAAGCCTCTTGAAGAGCCACTTATCCCCTGCCCCTTTGTCCAGGATTGGTGAAGAACCACGAACCCAGGAGGAGCTAGCTGGGAGAGAGCTCATTATATACCTCCTGACTATAACTGGTAATTTACATACATTGGCTTTGAAAGAGGTTCAGTCTATTTAACTGCTGGGTAAATTCCACAGAGAAAAACAGATAAAAATCATTAGGAATTAGCTATTAAAAATAAGCAATTGATCTTACTTCTTACATGCCTGATGCTGTTATGGAAACTGGTACTTTTCAGATACAGTTCATTTTTATTCAGTGGAAGATTATTCACACCTGCAAAGGTCTCCTTGTAATAGCAGAAGTCTCTGCCTTTAGCAAAAAAGAACTTGTTGCCCAAATCACTACTAATAATTTGCATTAACTTCAGCAATTGAGCCAGTATACTACCATGTCCATTAAAGATTACTGAGGGCCAATCACAGAATTACAGTACTGGAAGGGTGCGGTCACATGGGACTTTACTGTGGGGATTAGTGCCGTTTCCTCTCGCTTTTTAATCTCCTGTTCATACAGATCTCGCTCTGAAGCTCGCTCACTCATGCAACCCTTCCGCTTTTCTCCCACGTTTAAGGACCCCTGGAAAAACAAGTATTTTCTGGGTGTTAGCACGAGGAATCTGCAACTGAGCCGATCTGAACAGCCCTCTCTTGCAATGATTGCGAGAGGGCTGTTCAGATTGTCCCTCCCTGTCCCCCCCCTGCCGTTTTTGCACTTGGGCACTAAAGCACCCAAGTGCAAAAATGGGGGGGGGGAATACCCCGTGCTCTGCTCCCAGCCCCGAACCCCGCCACCTCACCCCCCTCTCGCATTCTCTAACCCAAAAAATTACCAGGTGGTGATAGGTGGAGCTCGAGGCCTGGAGCAGAGTGCGGGGCAAGCCAGGCAGCCAGGACGGGTCTGCTGGCAGCTGGTGGTGGCAGCTGGCAGCTGGTGGTGGCAGCTGGCAGCGGCGGCAGCTGGTGGTGGCTGGCAGCAGTGGCAGAGGGGTTGTAGAGTGCTCTTCTGCGAGCAGGAAGAGTCCCTCCCTCCCCCCCACCACTGGTGGGGTTGGGATGTATGAATATCACAACCCAGAAGAAAACAAATCGGATAAAATCCCAGCAGGATTTTATCAACGAGTCAGGTGCCGTGTGACCACGGCCGAAGGGTCTCCAGATTACATAACCCAGGTTTATGGCACAATGTCCACTTCTGCAATAACATCTATAAAAATAATTCTTGGAAGGAGTTGAAGTATATACATTCAAACTTAAAGGTACTCACCTGACTCAGATTATCTGTAGAATTTACACCACAGTCTTCCCTCTTGTTTAATGACCAGCACAGAAAGGGAAAGCAACACAACACTTCCCTAGCGATTACCTGTGCTCAGGATGTTCATTCAGATATATCCAGTCCATATCTGTCTGTCCATCCGTCTGTCTGTCTGTCTGTCTGTCTGTCTCTATCATCTCCCTCCCTCCCTCTTTTGAGTGTTTGTCTTCTTTTTTATCATCCATAAATGGCCACTGTAGTACATGGGTATGATAGATTCCATATGACATCATCCTTTATAGATTAAATATGACCATGATCAATAACGATATAGGATGTTCCACCATCCAGTCAGTCTGTTTTGTGTCCTGCAACCACAACAGCCTAGGTGTGTCAACATATTTAAAGTGCCATATATTGTCCTAATTGATAAGATACATATTTGACTGGCAGTTCTTACTATATTCATTGTGGAAAATTAATCTTTTCAGGAGTAATATATGTTCCTTCTCCCAAATTAAAATTAAAAACCAAGAGATGAGACTTTTCTTTAAGTGCTACTGAGGTCATCTTGTTTGTTTTATACTTCTAACAGTCAGAAGAACACTATGTTTTCAGTTTCCAGTTGCTGATACCAATGAAACTGTAACTAAATATTGCAAAAATCCTCAAAGTATTTCTTATTTTGTATTTGTAAGGGTACCATTCACTACAAAATTGCTTTAGCAATATGGTACATTTTTATTAGCTTGAGACTAACCCGATTTGATTATACAGGCACAGGTGTATTTTCAATGCCATAACACAATGCCACAACACCAAGAACATTTCAGAAGTTCCTTATCTGTGAGACTAATTATAGCAGGGAGGTCAAACTTGTGAGACTTTTTTCAATTGAGCTACAAAATTACACCTACACTGTTCCTGATCCATAAATGTGATACACACACCTTATATGCAACAGCAATGAAGTAAATGGTAAGAAGGAAACACTATGTAGTAATAATTATCTTTTTAATTTGGGGCAGCTTGTTAAATATGAAATGTTTAAGTAAAGCAAATATTGGGAATTAAAGAAATAGTTCAATTTGAACCATAGATATTGTAACCCCCAACCCTGCCTTCCAACTCAACTTCACTCAGAATTCAGAGGTGCAGGTAAGTTAGACAGTCATTTGTCTGCCTTCCATCTTGTGTCTTGTGTCTTATTTTACAATTGCCCTGGTCCTTTTACATGCTGGGGCCCCAATCTCTTCCCCAGAGACACCACCAGACAGGTCAACTTAGTTCCCTTCTCAACTACCCCTCACCCAGATATTTCCCTGAGCTATTGGTTTAAGGAACTACTGCTTCCTTTGATGCTTCCACCATTTATATAAATATATAACGTCTGAAGCCTGTTTTGCACGTGCAGTTTCTTCCCCTGAGGTAATTCACATTCAGGCAGTAGGGATTAACAAAAATGCTAGAACATCACTGTGCGACGGCCCCAGTGTGATGATGTCACTCTGTATGACATCATCATGCCACTGACATTGATATGCGATGTGCCTGTTTGGGGTGGCCAGCAGTGAGTTGAAGCCCCCAAAATCGGGGAAACTGCCTGGGCCGGGGGTCTGGCAACCCTATTTTCTCTTCCATTTTATATTCAGAGAGAGTGTGTATCACTGGACCAAGGTATCCTAGCAAGCTTCCATGGCTGAGTGGGAATTAAAACCTGGATATCCAAGAATACAGTATGACACTCTAAGCATAATACCATACTGGCTCACGCTTATTTCACTGTCCCACTCCCCACTTCTCCAGATGTCTAGAGATTCAGGGCACCAGTATTTTTGATGTTCAGTGGCTGATATAATAATGATCATGAAGCACACATTGGATCTAGGGCTTTGCAAGGCTTAAAGACAGGGGCTTCAATAGCTGAAGGCATTGTTATATAGTAAATAAAATACAGCACTAGTTTTTAAAATAAACACCTATCAGCATTTTGATTGACACTGAAATTGCACTCAGGCTGTTAATGGACCTTTGCCGGAAGAATTATAGTGACCTTAAACTGGATTAATTTTAGCTGTTTTGATTATCTTTAATCATGAGATGTCTCTAAAACAACTGCAGATCCCAGAAGGGCTGATGGGATGGCTCTTGGGGGTGCTTTTTCATGTCTTGCACTGATATCTAACAAGGCAATGCTTGTCATCACTGCAGAATAAAGATAGGGCAATGCTGTTGAATTTAGTTCAGTAATAATTTTGATGTACCAGATTATTTTTTTCTGGACATCTGATTAATGCCCAGTTTATTTTTCTAGAGTCCAAATTATTGAGAGTCTGGAATAATAAACTAGATATTCAGATGGCCATCCCAGTTTTTGCTCAATAATAATATGGTTGTCATCTTGCTTAATGGTGATACTGAAATCTATAATTTCATATGCTCAAATGGCCTTACATGCATATTGACTGTAATAAATATATTGGGTTGGATCTAGACAACTTTTTCACTCAATCTCACCCAGTTCCCCAAGCCTTATGTACATGCAGGTCCCACAATCCCCAGAAGAGCCATTTTATGGTCTAAGAGGGCCCTTCCTTCTCTTTTTGCAAGTAGAATAACTTGATGGTTCCAACCCAGTGGGTTGGATCCAATACTGAATATATTGAAATAACTTTGAACTTCTTTCCTGTATAGCTTCTCTACCCCTGAAAAGCTGGTGCTGATGGATGAGGTGGTATGGAGGGATGCAGTAAGAAGGGAGACGTAGTAGGAAAGGGTTTTTTCCCCTCCCTCTTGCTGCTATCCCCTGGGCCACCTGCTGGTCTGGTGTATCCCTTGACCCTCAGCAGCTTTCATTGGGATGTGGCAAGAGGTGACTGGGGAAAGTGAGGCTAATGAGAACTCTCTCATTCATGGAAGCAATAGATCCCATCCAGTGTTACAAGATCACCTTCTCCTCCTCTTTCAATAAATGCACGGCTTGTATGCAGTATTCCAGAATTCAAACAATTGGGGAAAATGTAAATATTGTGAAATGTGAATATTGTGAAATAATTTGTGAAAGAAAGGATTTCATCCTCATGGGCATCAACAACTGAAGCATTCACCAGGGCATCAGGATTTTGATACAATTATTTGTGACATTTGTTTGCTACTGGAAAAGTAATTATTTGCTGGTAAATGTCAGTGGTGAAGTAGAAGTTTGGAAAGATCCCCTATAGTTTTTGTACAGCAAGGGTGTGAACCTTCTCGATTTGGATAGCAACTGTATTTTCTGTACAGTGTCATTGCACATAGTATCTCCAAGGTGAAATTTTAGGATCAGGAAGAAGGTCAGCAGGCTACAACCAGTTTTTTTAAACTAATCATAGTAACTTATTGTTTTGGATTTCAAGACAAAAAATACAAATCCATGATTCTTTTTTTTTGCACTAGAACATATTTCTCCACTTCTTTACTGGAGAAAGAATAGCCAGAGCTCTACTGAATCAGTCATCTTTTCTTGCTAAGAGGAATGACAGAAGTATAGTTAACATATGTAAGAGGTTTCCTATCACTACACCTAGTGTTTTAGTTGGACTCTGTGACTGCTGTAGGTTAAATGAGCTTTAAGCCTTGGGTCCTAAGTCTTGCTTGCTGTGCTATAGAGCATGGCCCTCCACTACAGAGCATGATCTGTTAGTTGCTTCTGCTTGAGCATGAACCATCAGTGTCCAGGGCTCACCCAAGAATTTTGGGTGCCCTAAGTGAACTATGATCTTTGTTCCCAACCAGTGAGCTTCAGTAATGCATAAAAAAATCATTTTAAGTTCTTGAATGGAAAAAAAATTCTTGCATGAGGTTGCTTGCAATCCTAGGAACGGTTTCGTGGGAGTAAGCTAAACTGAATAAAAAGGCACTTCTGAGTAGACTTGCTTAGAATTGCTGTCAAAGTCACTCTCCCACTCTACCTCCCTTTTCAAATTGAAATAATATCCTAGCATTATTGCCCTTCCTGGTGAGTCTTGCTCCCGCATAATGGGATCAAAGTACAACAGCCTCAGTTTGGCCATTTTAACTTTTAGGGAGAGTTCAGGCTTGATTTTATCTACAGCCCACCTATTGGTCTTTTTGGCAATTGACAGTATCCATAAAATTGTCCTCCATCACCACTTTTGAAATTAATAAACTTTTGTGCTGTCAGCTTTCTTCATTGTTTAATTTTCACACCCCTACATAGTAATGGGAAATATTATGGCATGAATTAACTTGATCTCGGTCATCTGCAACACATCCTTATATTTCTTTTCTAGCTCCTTCATGGCTGCCCTTCTCAGTCACAGTTTCCTTCAGATTTTTTTTATTGCAGTCTCCCTTTTGATTTATGATGGAGCCAAGGAATACGAAATCTTTAACAGTTTCAGTTTCTTCAAAGTCAACCATAAGTTATGTAATTCCTCAGCAGTCAAAATCTCACTAATAAAATGTAAACCATAGCCTGAAATATACAACTGTATGCGTGACTTTACATGCTGGAATAACTATCCTCTCTCTCACACAAAAATAATCCCTACACATAGAAAGTTACATGTTTGGGATAGGGTTCCCAAGTCTGGGTCGGAAAATACCTGGAGACTTTGGGGGTGGAGCCAGGAGAGGGCGGGGTTTGGGGAGGGGAGGGGCCTCAGCATAGTATAATGCCATAGTTTCCACCCTCCAAAGCAGCCATTTTCTCCAGGGGAGCTGATCTCTGTCAGCTGGAGATCAGTTGTAAAAGCAGGAGATCCTCAGGCCCTACCTGGGGGTTGGCAACCCTAGTTTGGGAAAAGGGAATTTTTCATTGATACTTAATATTCTATGTCAATTCCTTTTATATGAACATTCTATCAAATAAGTCCCCATTTCTGGCTATAAATGGGGCAGAACAGAAACAGATTTACTAGTTCAACAAGACTATGATGCAAGGAATTTTAGGAGCATTCTTCATGCACCTTTGCTGTTCCCTGATGACATGATATGACATGATATGATATGCATGTGGTTCCCTGATGATATGATATGACATGATATGATATGCATGTGGGCCAGGTCTCTACCAAGAAACAATTTTGTGTTCATGTAGCGTGACAAGATAAGCTACTGGTGAAAATACTATAAAAGGGAGTGGGAATAGTCTTCTGACAATTTGAATGAATATAGTTTTGCAACTAACACAGAGCCATTACCCATCTTTTGGAGTAAACTGACATAAAATAGATCTTATAAGCAGGGAACCCATAAGACTTTACAGGAGGCATCACCCCACCCAATTTCATCTTTCCCTTCTTTAACAGCCCCCATAGCCTCTCCCCTTTTCTTGCCTCCTTCTCACCCATCCAACAAACAACCTTTATTCCCCCTTTTCACCTTTCCCTCCTTCTCTCTCCTGGCAGCCTCTCCCTGGGAAAACTCTTGCATTTCTGGCCACCTAGCTGGACCAGGACCAGTTGCATGGTGGGAAACCTGCAAGGACTTGTGGAGGCTCCAGTATCTCTCCTTCACACTATTTCCTCTTTTCCTCCTCCTAGCAAGCCACATATACTCGCCTTTCTTTGCTTCCTTCTTTCCTTCCCACAGACCACAAAAACCTGCGAATGAGCCTGCGAATGCGGGGAGAGCGGTTTAGAAATTAATTAATTAATTAATTAAATATAAATAAATAAAACTTATATTTTATACGGTCCCATCTTCAGCTATATTTATTATTCGTTTACTTCATTTATACTCCACCTTTCTCCAAAGAAACTCAAAGAGCTAACATCATTCTCCTTTGTTTCATTTTCCCTTACAACAACCCTGCAAGGTAGATTAGGCTGAGTGTGTGTGACTGGTCCAAGGTTACTCAATGAACCTCCATGGTAGAATGGGGATCTGAACCTGGGTCTCTCATATCCTAGCCTGAAATGCTAACCACTACACCACGCTGGCTCGCATAGGGTGACTCCTGTTGAACAGTAGTGAGTAGCTGGGCATACGTGAGTCATTCAAATACATGGTAGCAAGTTGCCTGGTGGTTGCTGGTGGGCCTGGCCTTGATGAGTCATCACTCAAAGGCCAATACAGGCCGGGAAAGGGCCTTGCCCCCTCCCTCTGCCTTATACTGATAAAATCAGAGGTTTCAACTGGCAGTACTGGTGTAGTTTCCTAGCAATGGACACAGAGAGCATTTATTTCTTAAAGGTGCAGGTACTGTTTCCATTATTTGAAGGCATTTTAATCTCCCCCCACCTGGGACTTTTTCATGTTTTTAGAAATAACTGTTTTGTCTGTTAATGGCTCTATTGTCTGGATTTAATTATCCACAGATTTGGCTGTGTTGAGAATTGTACATATTGACTAGCAGCAAAGCCCGTTGTGAAAGGAAGACAATGGGTTCTAGAAAGAGGCCTCTGTGTAGGTGCAGACAGGGCCCCCCACCACCCTGCTTTCTCCACCATTTGCAGACCCCATGGCCAAGGGGTGACAGAAGGGCCTGTCACTGCCTCCCCACCCTGCTGCCTCCAGCAGCTTCCCAGCCGCCTCCGCAGGCCACCACTCCAGCAGCTCATGGCTGCACACAGGGGGCCCCCGCCCCCACTCTTTCCCCTCTCCCCAGACCCTGCAGTCGCTGCGGTGGGCTCCTGGACACCAATGTGGCCCAGTGCCTCTGGCAGCCTCCTGGCTGTCACTGCAGCCCACCTCCCTGGTGGCCTCCTGGCCACACACAGCCCCCCCCCAGATATTGTTCTCTCTCCCCTCCCCAGACCCTGCAGTAGCTGTGGCAGGCTCCTGGCCACCACTGCAGCCCAGTGCCTATGGCAGCCTCCTGGCTGCCACTGTGGCCCACGTCCCCAGCAGCCTTCTGGCCTCACACAGCCCCCCTGGACACCACTCTCTCCCCCCTCCCAGACTCTGTGGTTGCAGCGGCAGGCTCCTGGATGCTGCTGTGGCCCAGCACCTCCAGTGTCCTCCCAGCTGCCACTGCAACCCACCTCTCTGGTGGCCTCCTGGCTGCACATAAGCCCCCGACACAGCACTCTCTCCCCAGGCCCCATGGCTATCTTTGTTCCCAACCAGTCCCACTGATTTTCCTCATTCCACCAAGTTTCTGAAATACCCACAATGTCTGTTTCCCCCCAACATTAAGCATTCCAACTCCCCAATTTTACCTCAGACACTTCTAGCATTTGTATATAAACATCTATAGTTTCCCATAGATGTTAAGCCCACAACCTTCCTTTCGCTGCCTTGAGACCTTGCCAGACAGTCCCTATCATTAGCCACAGTCTCAGTCTCCTGCCCATTTGCCGGCTCCCAGCATACTGAGGCTGAAAGGCTGGGTGCCGGCTCTGTGGGTGGGACGCAGGCAACTCAGCCAGTGGTTAGGGAGACCCTGCGAGTGAAAGCTCAGGGAGCCAACTCATTTGGGAGTGTGTGGAATGTTCGGGAAAGTCCACGGTGAAAGTAGAATCTTTCCTATTATATAAAGCTGTTTTCAAGATTCCATGGGGCGCCAAAATCAGTAGGCTGGATGGACTGCCACTCAAAAGGGGGTCCCTGGTCACTGGCTGCATTCTCTCCCTGCTTTGCCTCAGTCCCACCCACAGAGCCACCGGCCAGTGTCCCGGCCTCAGTCTGGAGGGAGCCAGCGAAGGGGAAGGACCGACTGGGAGCTGGGTCCACTCTTCTCCTCCGCACACTGCCAGGTAGGTTTAACTGTCCCCTCAGTGGCCTGCTTCTGTCAGTGAAAAGACAATGGACTATCAGCATAACCCCCTCTCCCATACACTGCCAGCGTGCCCAGAATAAACTGTCAGAATAAACTGTCAGAAACAAGGGGCATTTCACACAGCACCCTGTAGAGCTTCAGGACCGGTACAAAGAACTGAAGAACACTTGGGAGGAGGTTTCAAGGTAAACCGGCTCAGGAAAGCTTCCCCAATGGGAGAGGCACGTTTCTGTGTGAAAGGGCCAATATGTTCCATTAGGGAACCGGTACTAATACGGTTCTGTGTAAAATGCCTGACAGAAACTGTTACTGATATGAGGACTCACAGGTTGGGGTCACACACACTAAATAATCTACGTTCAATCCACTTTCAGTGCATTTCCCAACTGGATTTTGCCAGTTACACAGTAAAATCCAGTTGGAAAGTGCACTGAAAGTGGATTGAAAGTGGATTATTGTGTGTGTGTGTGTGTGTGTGTGACTGCAACAGCAAATACATTATGACCAAATTCAGTATTCAAACTTCTGTTTTGTGAACATTCAACAATCCCTGCATTTTACCCATGCCTTCCAATTTCCTTTCCTTTTTGTCTTCTCTAAGACAATTTTGTTTAGCTTTTAGCTATAGATTTGTGCTGTATTTGTGCTGTTTGCATTTGTTTTCTAACATTTTGTACTGTTTTCACTGTTGTAATATTGGTTTAAATCTTTCTTCTTTCTTTTGGTTGTAAATATTTGTGCTTGCTTATTATTATCAGGTTTTATTAGATTCTATAATTTTCAAGTTATTAACTACTTCAGATCCTTGTTGGGAGGTGGAATACCTCAAATAAATGACTAAGTAAATCTTGACTAAAGTATGAAGAAGTAACAGAGCAGAAATTATAAAGTCAGATATGGGAGCTATTTGAAACCACCTCAACTGAGGCTCAGCTAGATTGCATATCCAAGGGAAAGTATCACTAAGTCTAAAAGTGTGGTTAATAAACCAAGACAAGGAAGACATAAAAAGCAATTTCAGATGCTAGTCATGTTGGTCTGTAGTAGAACAGCTAGATCCAAGTCTAGTAGCATCTTGGAGACAAACAAGAGTTTCAGAGTAGAAGCAGGGGTCCTTTCGTAGAAAAAGAGGTGCAGGAGCTCATTAGCGTAACTCATTAGCATATGCCACGTCCCCTGACATCACCAGAAGTGTGTCAGAAAGGGAATGTCAGTTTCAGCCCCATTATATCCTATGGGCCATTGAAATCAATGGCAAAAACTCATAGGGTATATGAGGGGCTGGAGGAAAGGGGGTTTGAGGGAGAGGCTCCAAACTTGTAGGGTAGCTGCTGGGGCCTCTCCTCGAAATACCCACTAATTTCAAACAGATTGGACCACGGGGTCCAATTCTATGGGCCCCCAAACAGATTGTCCCATCCCCTCCATTGTTCTCTATGGAGGGAAAAAATGTTTTCCTACCATAGAGAACAATGGAGGGAATGGGGGCAACCTGTTTGGGGGCCTGTAGAATTGGACCCCCTGGTCCAATCTTCTTGAAACTTGGTGGGCATTTCGAGGAGAGGCCCCAGCAGCTACCCTGCAAGTTTGGAGCCTCTCCCTCAAACCCCCTCCCCTTCAGTGGCTTTTAAAGTTGCCACTGAATTTCAGCAGCAAGCTGAATCAGATTAGACAATCTGATTCAGCCCGTGGCTGCCCTACTGGCCAGTCCTGAGCTGGCGGAGCTTCGCTCCACCTTGCTCCGGCCCCAACGGACCCCTGAGTATAAGCCTTCAAGAATCAAAACTCCTTTTGTCTGATACTTCATCCCACAAGAAGGCTTTAAGTGAAGGTCAACAGCAAAATGCACAGAACTGGGGAATGAATTCTCACTACTCAAGGTAATAATGACAGGGGAAAAAATTACAGTGGTAGAAACCAACAATTAGAAAAATACACTATAAGAGACTTTCAATATCTAATTACAACAGTCTTTCAAAAATCTTAATAAAGATTCAAATATTTTATGAAAAGTCAGTATAATTTTATATTATAGTTAAGTAAGACAACACCTATACAATAGAATGTGTCATGCATAACATTTGTAACAGAGGAAAAATCCCAAACAAGCAATACTCTAAGCAATCCATTTCAACCACAAAAAATTCAGCAAGTTCCAAAGCCCCTGATATATCAAAGAAATCCTCCAGAATATGTCAAACAAGTCAACATGGTTTTTGGATATAATCAGTACACACGTTTCAAGGTTCCTCTTCCAAGAAATATATAGCCTGCAAGAATTAGTAAACAAGCCATCTTTCTGCAATAAACCTTTCCGCAAAAACTTACTTTCTGCAATAAAACATTGGCACATAGTAGATGAAACACCTGGCTGCGCCAATGGGCCAATTATAGGATTTAGAAGGATTTGAAGTTTGAGAAATATGTTACATAAAGCCTGCCCTGATCATAATTTTTTTTCAAACATTGGCACATAGTAAATGAAATACCTGGCTGCACCAATGAGCCAATTATAGGATTTGGAAGGATGAAGAGTGATTAACACATGGAATTCACTGCCACAGGAGGTGGCGGTGGCTACAAGCATGAACGGCTTCAAGAGGGAATTAGATAAACATATGGAGCAGAGGTCCATCAGTGGCTGTTAGCCACAAAGTATAGATAGGAATTCTCAGTCAGGGGCAAGGGATGCTCTGTATTCCTGGTGCTTGATGGGGGGGCAACAGTGGGAGGGCTTCTAGTGTCCTGGCCCCACTGCTGGACCTCCTTGGGCATCTGGTGTTTTTGGCCACTGTGTGACAGAGTGTTGGACTGGATGGGCCACTGGCCTGATCCAACATTGGCTTCTCTTATGTTCTTATGATGTAAGCTGCAAGGCACAGTTTTAGCGGACTTATGGATGATAATTTCATAAGTGTAAGATCATGGACAATAATGATAAGTGTATGAGAGGACTTGTGTTGCTGAATGTACAACAACAGATGCCAACTGCAGACAAATGCCATCCTATGCCAGGAGATGACAGTCCAGCAGAAACCATTGTTCCAGTTCCCAGAAGCCTCTCTGAAGTACAGAAGCCAGTTTGTGACTCTGGTTCATCCCTGCATGCAAAGAGATGTCCAAACATTGTCAAATCCAAGTCTCCGCATATCATGGTCCTTCCCCCCCGCCCCCGCAACAGACATTGTTTCAGCTAAATAAAGGCTTAATTGCCCACTTCACATGGACTATGGAAGCAGTTAACGGACAATTGACTTGGCCAGGCCAAGAGGTTAATCCCTCTTGGGTAGAACAATGGCCTCACCTATGAGTCATCTTTCCTCCAGACCAGGTGTCTCTAGATGTGATTAGGACATCCTTAAACATTGTCCACTTCCATCCTATACCCTATTGGTTAGAACTTTAGAGGCAGATCAGCACAGAGAAGGTCACTTGGCAAGCCAGCCCCCAGCGACACCCTCCCTTAAGAGCAGTCTCCCAAGCTCCAGACAGTCAGATCTCACTTCTCTTGCTATCTCCTTCCCAACCTCCCTCCTGGACCCTTGTGTGCACGCTAGGGCCCACCATGTGCTTCTGCTGGTTCAGAGCATGTGATCCTTCCCCCATCCCCTTTCAAATATCCTCTATTCTTCTAGCAGGATGGAAACCAGGCTTCTGGAAGGCAAATATTTCCCTCTACAGGATACCATCACTTTCCTGCTAATGCAACCATCTCTTTAATTCTATTTTACTTAGACCTGTATGATGGTATGTATGATTTTTGCAACATCTGAATGAATCACTTTTATTATCATTAAGTAAACGAAAGAC
This sequence comes from Lepidodactylus listeri, assembly GCA_029233225.1. Lineage (NCBI taxonomy): Eukaryota > Metazoa > Chordata > Lepidosauria > Squamata > Gekkonidae > Lepidodactylus > Lepidodactylus listeri. The sequence goes on from JARCFY010000006.1 coordinate 56,366,090, forward strand.
TCTTTTTAACTTCTTTTGAGTCTCTGTATTTCTTTTTGGGAGGTCTGAGAGAGGCCCAGCCTCTGTATACAAAGGTGCTAGGTCTATTAAGGCCTACTGCTGATTATTAAGAGCTAATATTCCCCCAATTTTGATAACAGAATAGCAGTCAGGCTAACAATGACTCAAAGTTTAAGAAATATTTTGATCAGGTCAGACTTTATGCAACCCAGACCTTTAGCTGTAACATATACTGGACACCATAAATGTGGATCCTGTAGTATATGCTCCCAAGCATGGGAGACCAACAGATTGGTCATTCCTGAAATTAATTTTTTCTAAAATCTAGTAAAATTCTCTAATTGTGGAACCAAATGATCTGTTTATCTAATAAAATGTAGATGTGGACTCTTATATGTGGGATCCATGACAGTGAGAAGTAGGATGATAGATCACAAATCCGGTATTCAAAATCAGGTTACATACACGCCCTTGGTGCAGTATTTTATGGAGGTGCAACATAATCCAGAGGACATTAATTTCTCAGTACTTGATCAGTTTGTTGCACATCCCTACAATAGGTGTGACATACAAAGGCTTTTATTGCAGAAACGAAGTTTTTGGATTCACTGATTAAAAATTTATTCACCTTATGGCTTAATAACTCTTTGGAACGTTCATGTTTTCTTTGAAATAAATATGTGGTCCCTTTAAGAGAAACAAGACACATTGCAATTTTAAGTTTTTGGGGACCTGATCAATTTATTGCACACTCCTACAACTGGTGTGACATATAAAAGGTTTTATTGTAGAAAGAAATTTTCTGGACTCATTGACTATGAACTTGTTCATCCTATGGGCTCAGTAAATCCCTGGAGCTTTCTTTCAGATGGATGATCCCTTTAAGAGTAATGGGTCACATATACCATTATTAGTGCAGCTGCTGCAAACGTCAGGGATTAACCAATGTAATTATGGTTTTCAGTGATGGAGCTGAGGCACTTTTCAAGCTGGATTAATGTTGGAGATGCATTTTGTTTAAGATATTGTAAGCTTGGTGTCCATTTACTCTCACAGGTCTTTTCTTTTTGTGGTAAGAGCTGCAATATTCTTGTATTTTTAACTCTAATTGGTTGCTGGGGATTTGTACCAGATAATAAGGTATATAATGGTTTTTTATATTTACAGAATGTAACAGAAATGCTTTTGAATAAACATGCCCAAAGATAAAGTGTTATGAAACTAACCAGTGGATATGGTAAGCTAGAAATAATGTTTCTATTTTATGGTAAACTATTAATAATGTTTTGATTTTATGATAAGCTATTAATAATGTTTTGATTCATATTCTATTTTGTTGTTGTTGAAAGTCACTTTGTATGAAGCAGACTATGGGACAAAGTTTCTTTAAATAAATAGATACTGAAATACAGTCCCCAGTTGTATGAGCTAAAACTTTGACTGCAATCAATGGCATTTAATTTCTGTAATTCTGTGGCCCAGTGCTACCAATGAGACACATTTACATTGGTATTATTTGGAGCACATTGTGAGTTAAGACAATCAAAATTCATAAATTTGAGAGTCTGGACAACCAGCATTGTTTGAGTAGCAAGCAGATAGTAATTCTCTGACACAATTCCATCTCTCTTATCTTGGGGGTTTATATTGGGATCCTCATTAAAGAGTCAGTAACTTTGTCATTCTGGGAACAAAGGGAGCATGCACTATCTTCGTCTAGATCCTTTAATAAACTAAATATATTGGATGTTTTCACATTAATTAAAAAAACTTCATCAAACTTACTCATTTTACTAGCTACCGGATTACTATCGTCAGAGGCACACTCCCCTTTGTAGCCCATGTCAGCTGCAACTATGTCTAAAATTAACACAATTCAGCTGAATTTAAACAAAACAAAACTAGGGAGCCCATTAAGCATCCATTAAGCACCCTAAGCAGATGCTAAATAAATGCCCATTTCTTCTGCTATCTGGTCTTAGTTTATAATCCATAAGATAAGAGAGTGAGCAAGAAATAAATCAACTACTGTGTCAGCAGCTAAATTAATTGCAGAACAGAAATAAGGCAATTAAAATAATAGAATATTAAGGAAAACAAAAGAAATGAAAATGAGGCTGAGTAGATAGGCAGATTCCCAAGTTTTGGGTTCAGCCTGTAAACAATGTAAACAGCCTTAACCCAACATTCCTTAATTAATTAAGGAATAAAATCCTAATCATTCACTTTATTGTCTTAAAAACTTTAGCTTTAATTTATTAAAATCTTCAAAAAAGTTTCCTAAACAAGTATTAAGTAAACTCTTTCTTCTCCCCCCCAATCTACAGTTTGAATGTAGCTAACATTCTATCCAGAGGCTCTTTCATGTGGAACACAAATAACACAAATGGATCTTACCCAAAAGGTGGCTAACATGCAGAATTGAACTCCCTGTGACTCATGCAGGACCTTCCAAAGCCCCCCTCCAACCCCCAGTCTGAGGCTGTGGAGTCAGCTATGAACCCTCTGAATTCTACTTCTTCCACCCATCTATTATGATTAGCCTGCCATCACCTGGGGTCTGGGTCTGCCCATGTTTCTGGGGTTACCAACATGAATCAGGCATTGTTCCGTGTTTAGTGCTATATTGGGCACACCGTTGATAAAGAGACCAAGGTCCCCCTCACATGTTCCCTCCATCTCCAGGGTCTCTCAGACTAACTGGTGCTAGAAAACATTAATTACCTTTAGATGGAAAGTAAATATTGATACACAGCAGAATTCCCAAGGGGGACCCTTTCAGCAACAATACCAGTGCAAGATTTTCACACTCATGTGGCAACACTTCAGCCTCTATAGGAAGGCTGTTCTTAATGGTAATGGCAAGGCCCCCGCAGCCTCTCACCTTCTTATGGATCTTAACAGCAGGGGAATTATATATAATAAAACCATCCATCATTGGAGAGGCTGCCTCCTGGGTCCAGGTCTCTTGGAGTAAGAGTATCTCAGAGCAAGCCAGGGATTTTATGAATTTGGGGTCAGATTGTTTGTTCCACCACCACACTATGTTCCATGACAAGAGCCTTAGACATCAGGAGTCTATGTTAATCATTTCTAGCACCCTCTCAGAATCAAGGTAAACACATTCCCTGTTCCTTCTTCATCTCCCCTCCCTTAATTCCCAAGTTCACAGTATGGAGGTTTAGCCTAGGGACTCCCGTATCACTGGGAGTCTCCACCTGCTTTTTTTGTTCATTTGAAGCTGGTGTGTCCCCTGGGCAAAAAGTGCTATCCAAGACAATTGGAACATCCTGCAGATTTGTTTCTGTTTCCATGGTATTCTTCAGCTTTTGGGTTTCAAAATCCAATCTTTTGATGACAGCATGTCATTCACTTTGAGGTAAATTTCCTAATGAGTTCAAAAGTCCATCCTCCAAGGGTTTTGCCAGATCTCCACTGGGAGCTTGAGCCATAATATCCAAAGATTTGTTTTCCTTCTCTAGGGTCATAGGTGGTTGCCACATGGTCGATAAACTCCCTGTGACTGGCAGTGTATCATTCCAGGTTATTAGGCTTTTTTGTACATTATCAGTTTCCATCCTTTCCTCCACCAAAGATTCATGACTAGAACTCAACTCATCCATAGGCTTAGCAACCAGGGGCTTGATAACTGTGTTCACAAAAACCTTCACTGGGAAAACTCCTCTATCCCCAAGGTTCTTTTTCCATCTGTGGATCAAGGAGGGTATTCTGGGGGAAGCAAAGGTAAGCAGGACCTTTTGCACTTGATTAGGAGGATTAAGTTGTTGGATCTGCTTGAGGTCCACATTATCATAGTCAGTCCTAAGTAGTGCAGCTAGATGGGTTCTAATCCTGTACTGGCCAGACCACACTGGTGCCCGTCCAGAAGGGTTACATATTATTAAGCGTATTCTTTCCAGTTTCAGAACTAGTTGATATGTACTTTCACCCCGTGTCTTTTCAGGTAGTGGGGTGCAGCGTTGGTTTTTACAGACACTCACTTGCTGAAACTGAAAATCAGTTTGAGACTCAGTGTTACTTTGTGCCTATATGTACAGGTCATATAGTTCAGCAATATCCATTCTCAGCTGTTTAACTTGGCTAGTAATTTCATGGATGTATACAAAGATACAGTCCACTGTTCTAGCAGTCAAGGCAAGCTGGCTACATTCCAAAGGCATAATATCCTCCAAAATACCTGCTTCTTTAGGGAGGGTACTCTGCAGCTCAGGGGACTGTAGCCTTCAGGCCAAATTGCCATCATCCAGCAAAGTTTCTTCACCTCCTTCTTCCCCAACCGATTCCAATACAGTGAAACGGTTAGTTGTCTCAACATTACAATTATGATTCTCTCACACACTATCAGAGACAAAAAATAATCTAATTTGGATTGTTTGGCATGTTTGGAAACTGGAAAATAGAGAATGTTGTCTGTTTCTCTTAGTCATTTGCCAGGTGCCATAAATCCTCCTTTCTGGCAGTAGGGAGTGCTGAGGATGCCAATAAATACAATAAATTAACAGGAAGTTATCCTATATTCAGATGGCTTGCTAGAAACCTTTCTGCCTAGGACTCAAGGGCCATGCTTTGGTGACTCTACCTATAATAATCTTTGAGAACAGCCAAAGTAATCATGGATGTCATTGTAAGAGTTCTTGAATTTCTATATTGCTTAAGCACAACTGTTTACTTATTCATCCCTGCCAAGATCTCCAAAACTTCACTTCCAATTAACAACTTAGTAAAATATGAGCTGTCGAATCCCCTGAAACAGGCAAACTGATATGTCCATGAACTCTCCACAAATTTCCCATTTATTCCAATAAAATTTCTAAATGTGTAGCTAGTATGTGGCGATGATGTTGCTGAACTCCTTCAAGGACATATGATGCAGCCTTAGAGCAGTTCTTTTAAAACATATTTTGTGCCTTCCTCAACTTGCCTCTTCTTAGGCCGAGGACAGACTGGCAATTTGCCCGGGAGAGCTCCGCTTGGGAAGCGGGGGAAGGGACATCCGCAGCTGACATCCACAGCTGTCCCTCGGCACCCTTCCACACTTATGCGCTTTGAAGCAGGTTTCCTCTCATTGTAGAAGGGCACCGGGAGAAACCGGTGTCCAGGGGCCATCTTCCACATGCCTCCCACTTTCAGGCAGTGTGAACTGGAAGAAGGCGGGATTCAAGCGGAGGTGGCTGTGTGAACGTGCTGTTTTGGCAATTTGCACAACGGGGCCGCTCCGCAGCAGTCTGAACACTCCGTAACTGCATCCTTGCGCAATACACTGGCCAGAGTGAATGGCCAGCCCCGGGGAATTTCCCCCCGCAGCTTTTGCCTCCAGATTCCTCCTGCTCCAGATTGCCAGTCTGTCCTTGGCCTTAGCCTGCCTCCCTATCCAGTTACTCTGCCTACTTGCCCTCTGCCTCCTACTGCTTCCAGCCTTAGCCACTATGACTTTATGCTCTGGCAGAAATTGTATTATAGTCTCAATGGTTGGATCTTCCACTACTTTCTGCTCTTCTGTGCTTCTCTGTAATCAAATCAGAATTCTCTGGGACACTCCGGGCATTGTTTACTCTCCTTTCCTTTCCATAATTTTTCCAAAGGAATTCCTCCAAATCTTCTACCAGCTCAGTCATACACTGGTGCCAACATTGTCTCTGCAAGAGATGGCTTAACTACTTACTGAGGCATGTTCTTCCTCTTACCCAAAACAGTCTTCCCTGGCATCTCCCTCTCAATCAGCACACTGATGTTTTTCTCATGCCCCCAGCACTTCTTTTCCAACTTGCCACAACAATCACATACCCATTTTCTTTTAACCACTTCCTCCAGGGGTTCTTACATGATTTACTTAAATGTATTGCTGTTCTGGTGGGGTCCACAAAGACTACAAGCAAACTCCACCGAACTTCTACGACATGCACCTAAGATGTGTGCTCTTAAGGTATTTTGTTCCCCAAAACATAGGCGTCAACTATGGGGGGGGGGGCTCAAGGGCTTGAGCCACCCTCGAAATTTCCCGGGGGGGGACTGAGCCCCCCCCGGGAAAACAGTGCACCCTATGCCACGCCTCCCCCCTTCCTTCCTAAGGCCACTGCCATCTCTCTCTCCCCCCTGCCTGGCCACTCCGTCCCTCCCTCCGTCCGTCCAGGGGTCAGCTAAGCAAATGCCCAGCTGGCCCCTGGACAGATGGAGGGAGGGACGAAAGCAGGAGAGGTCAGGCCGGGGGGGGAGGCAACGGTGGTGGGAACATGGTCCCGGCGGGCGCTTCACACGCACGTGTCATGCCTGCCCCTGACTTAGCCTTAGACCCAGTGCCTGACAGCCATGGACAGGAGGACTTGGCTCAGTTAACTGCAGAAGACGTAAATCCTGCAGAGGATCCACAGCCAAGTCCTCAACCAAACCCACCTGGGGCTGACAATTCTCCACCAGACTCGCCTCCACCTGTCAGCAGGCTCCGTGAAAGGAGAAGGCAAGAGCTGACTAGGCGACGCAAGGAGGCACGCAGGCAGGGGCGAAGATCATTAAGTCCTGAGTACTAACAGGAGCCAGGACTTAGCACAGCAGTGCTAAGCACAGCAGTGCTAAGTGGTTAATGAGCCAGCACACTATTTAACAAAGCTGATGGCAGATAACAATCTGTGCTGGCAACATCGTTGTCAGGGCCCTTCGTTCCTGTATACCTTGCCTCTGATCCTGATTGATTCCCTGGCTTTCGACCCGGCTTGCTTCTTGGACTTCTGCTCTCTGCTCCCTGATCCTGGACCCCGGCTTTTGACCCTTGGCATTCCTTGACTCTGGCTTCAGCTCTGCTCCTGACTGACCTCGGCTTGATTTATGGACTCTGACCTCTGGTACGTTCTGACTATGCCTCTGCCTTGAGATTGGGACTTGCTGCCACGCTCTGCTGACTGTCTCAAGCCAAGTCACACCCAGGGCGTGCTTGCCAGCCTGTCTGCCCAGCCAGGCTCCCGGGCTCTGCCATGACAGCACGCCCAGAAGAGCTCCCCTCCCGGATTTTGAAAACTTGATGCCCCTGCCCCAAAATAACAACTGCAGACAAAACATACCCTGGCATCCAAACTACATATTCTTGCTACTCCACCACAACCATTCTCTCTTGCTGCAGATACTCACCTTCCTTATTCTCTTCCACTTCACACCACCTTCACCTCTTTCCTCCTGCTTTCATCCTCCTCAGGCACCTCAGTGGCATACTCAGATTCCTCATACTGTCGTTCACCTTCTCACATTTCCTGTGGGCTCATCATGGAGAAACTACATTCTGTCAGATCTGAAATACTATTATGGGGGCGAAGGGGGGCAACAACCTCAGCCCCACATCACAATGTATCTTTGTCTCTTGTATATCAGTATCAGTGACATCCATCCATACCCCAACAAATGTTGTCCATGGCTAACTTATGTAATATAGTCCATTTCTGTCTTCACTGTGACCCCAAAATAGGGGGAGTGAACATCCTTGGATGGTACATTAGGGACATTGGAGTTTGCATAAATTGAAAACCATCTTGTCCTACAGTACAGAAAATAGCACTGGATTAGGGTGGGTAGAGGAAACAACAATTAGCCATAAAGATGCCTCTGTTAGCAGCAAGACTACATCCAAATTATATGCTACCCTGCAAGAATCATAATTACTCCTGCCAATATCAACTACTGCCAATCCCCACTACTCAGTTCCCACACCATCCCTTTTCCTAACATCACAAATGACCCAACTTATAGAGATTCCCTCCAATAAAGCATTACTGTAGACCAATCCATCAACATCCCCATGACAAAAACATGCCTCATAAACTAAGATACCATGCAATTTTCCTCCATCCCACCCCTTTACCAGGAAGTGACTCCAGTGCACTGGTATGAACTCCTGATTATTCATTCACTGCCCAGCACTTCCCACATAGTTGCATATTCCCTAATGCTTTGTATCCAAAACTCTAACTTTGGGGAACGAAGGTGAGTCCCACTTTATAGGTGGGTGGGTGGAAACTTGCCAGTGACAATGCCTTAAGTGAAACAAAAGATATTAACCAAATATATACCACATTACAGGATGGCTGACACTGTATGGTGCTGTATGATGCAGCTGAGGTATTACCTCGAAACAATTCACAAGACAAAAAAGAAGGAAAGTTCACAGGTGCTCTGGAAAACTTAATGGTATACATGACATGTATTACAGTGAAGTAAATTCACACACTTAGACATTAATTTCAAAATTTCATTATTGATTCAATTAAAAAATCTCTATATTGTTACCATTCATTACCATAAAACATCTCTTTATTTTAAACCCTTTATAGCTGATACTTAAACAGTTGATAATCCACTGCACAGTATCTAGAACAATGACCATTGTCTAGTATCTAGACAATGTATCTACCGTATTTTTCGGACTATAAGACGCACCTGACCATAAGACGCACCTAGTCTTAGAGGAGGAAAACAGGGGAAAAAAATATTCTGAGCCAAATAGTAGGTAGTTTGGGGGGGGGGAGAGAAGAAAGAAAGAAAGAAAGAAAGAAAGAAAGAAAGAAAGAAAGAAAGAAAGAAAGAAAGAAAGAAAGAAAAGGTAGGTAGGGGGGAGAGAGAGAGAGAAAAGGAAGTAAGTAAGGAAGACAGACAGGCAGACAGAAAGAAAGAAAGAAAGAAAGAAAGAAAGAAAGAAAGAAAGAAAGAAAGAAAGAAAGAAAGAACTATACTTTGTTAAGGACAGTTTCTCAAAGTTCTACTGTAACTTATGCAGTGCTGGGGACTGTGATTGGGTGCAGGGTGTTTGACCACCACTAGGGAGGGGTGTGATTGGTTGCAGCTATAGCTGGCATCCTATGTTCTGCTTGAACTTATGGGTGACACCGTGCCTGTAGAGGACATTTTGCTTTTCTGTTGCATGGGTGCATATGCAGTACAGTGTGGTTTTGCAGGCATAACTTTATGTCGGTTCTGGAAGAGGAGAGTTCCCAGGCTGGGACGGCTTAGGGAGCCAACTAACTGCTGCCATGCCCCTGGCCCTGGCCCTTCTCCCACTGGTGCAGAGAGTTGCATAAGCAGTACTCTGGTGTGGGGCCATGGCACAGCAGGGCACAATGCCAGCACATCTCCAAGATACAATGGCATAGCAGTTGGTCAGCTCCCTGGGCAGTTTTGCCCACCCGCCTGAGGATTGTGCTGAGTGGAAATGTCAGGCAGATATTTTGAAACATAGTTGTCTCTTCCCTTTGGTCTGTTCCTCAACTCATTTTCAGCTAGTAGTCAGTGTGACAGGAGATACTGGAAGGCTAAGTGTTTTTCCTCACAGCAGTGCATTTGGCTGTGTATGCATGTGCAATGAATGCCAGTACTGATTGCAACAGCATGAGCCAGCTTGAAGCAACAAAAACTGTTTTTCCCCTCCCCACTCTTCTGCATTGCTGATACTATTTTACACACATAGGCACACGTCCATATACACATAAGTAGTAGAAGGGACTCAGCTTGTTTCTTGAGCTGAGCATGCAGTAAAAACATTCGTATCTGCAAGTTAATTCCACACTTGTAATAATTTTTCTTTTATATGTGGATATAATATTTTAAGTAAATATATTTTGATGTAAATTTTTTACAGGCTAATGCATAAAGCAATCTTCCCATTACAAACAATGCAATATTACCTTTAACAGGAGTAGTGAATTCTTAATATTTAGAATTTTTGTAGATACAAAACGATGAACATGGTTACATAACACAAAACAAAATAAAGAGACCTGAATACTGTCTCTTTTAATCCCATCTTATTTCTGACTTTTGAAGTAAGTAGCCAGGTATGAAAATAAGATAGCCAGTTTAGAGGGGGGTGGGAGGGAGGGGGGCTGGGAGGGGAGCTTCTGAGGGGGGTGGGAGGGAGGGGGGCTTCTGAGGGGGGTGGGAGGGAGGGGGGCTGGGAGGGGGCTTCTGAGGAGGTGGGTGGGAGGGGAGCTTCTGAGGAGGTGGGAGGGAGGGGGGCTGAGAGGGGAGCTTCTGAGGGGGGTGGGGGGAGGGGAGGGGAGCTTCTGAAGGGGTGGGGTGGGAGGGGAGCTTCCCCAGGAGCCTCTGAGGGCGGGGGATCTTCCTCCTGGGGCCGCGGCCACGGCCCCGGGAGCCTCTGGGGGGGGAGGGATCTTCCTCCCGGGAGCCTCTGAGGGGGGGAGGGATCTTCCTCCCGGGAGCCTCTGAGGGGGGGAGGGATCTTCCTCCCGGGTCCGCGGCGCTTGCCACGTCCCCCGGAGGCTCTGAAGGGGGCTGGGGGGGAGGGATCTTCCTCCCGGGTCCGCGGCGCTTGCCGCGTCCCCGGGAGGCTCTGAAGGGGCTGGGGGGGGAGGGATCTTCCTCCCAGGTCTGCGGCGCTTGCCGCGTCCCCCGGAGGCTCTGAAGGGGGCTGGGGGGGGAGGGATCTTCCTCCCGGGTCCGCGGCGTTTGCCGCATCCCCGGGAGGCTCTGAAGGGGCTGGGGGGGGAGGGATCTTCCTCCCGGGTCCGCGGCGCTTGCCACGTCCCCGGGAGGCTCTGAAGGGGCTGGGGGGGAGGGATCTTCCTCCCGGGTCCGCGGCGCTTGCCACGTCCCCGGGAGGCTCTGAAGGGGGCTGGGGGGGAGGGATCTTCCTCCCGGGTCCGCGGCGCTTGCTGCGTCCTCGGGAGCCTCTGAAGGGGGTGGTTGGGGGGGATCTTCCTCCCGGGTCCGCGGCGCTTGCCGCGTCCCCGGGAGCTTCTGAGGGGGGTGGGTGGGAGGAGGGCTTCCTCCCGGGGCCGCGGCAAGCGCCGCGGCCCGGGGAGGTTCACTCTATAAGACGCAGGCACTTTTCCTCCCACTTTTTTTGGGGGAAAAGTGCGTCTTATAGTGCGAAAAATACGGTAATATCTGGTCTAGTATCTAGACTAGTATCTAGAACAATGCACGAAGCTACCTGGTAACTTAATAATTAGTTTCAAGATGATATGAATCGTAGCCTGATATAAAAAGGCTACAGTCAGAGTAGAGATGAGAAAGATAAACACCTCCAGCTTCCAAACAGCTGCAAAGGGAGCAGTCACTTGAATCATATCATTGCTTGCCTTCTGAATCAAGCAGCAAGAAGACATTCAAAGCAAAGGAAAATCTTTCAAGTGGGACTGCTCCTACAGGTTCATCAGTTTCAAAAGCTGTGGAAAGGAGGCATTGGACACTGCCTAGTGGTTTAATTTGTTGTGGTGAGATACCAAAATCCTATTTCAGCTTGAAGTGTTATTGAATTTTATTATAAAGAAATAGAAGGATATAATTTAAGCACGTAGCTTTTTAAAACTTTTTAAAACTTTAAAACTCATAATGTTCCTCTTAGAGCAAAACTAGACAGCTTGTAAGTATTATTATAGAAACAATTGTTTAGTTATTAATGTACATGAAGATTAGCAGCTATGGTAAGTTTATCGGGCATCCGGTCTATCGAGGAAAGTGCTGGAATGGTGCACCAATTTGTAGATTCCAGAAGTGGTTTATTTATTCATGTGGTTTCCTGTTTAATTGTACAGGGCTGTGCTCAGAAAAGTGCATGGTCCTACACACGAATTCTGTAGAAGCTTTTATGATCATGGGTGATTGTTGGAACTATTACAATTGCAAAGACAGCTGTTTGCCAGTCAGCCTGTGAAGATGTTAGTGTTCTGGCAAAGAAAATGGGGGTGAGGGGTGAGGAGAATGAGCCATACTAGAACAAGCACTCTTGGAGCAAGCTAAGCCTCAGTGGCAGTGGGATCCACCTTGGACTTGGCTGGTGGCTGTGCATAACTGGGAGGTAATGGCAGACATAAGCAATGCCTGTTGCCTTTTCTTGAACCACTGGGCCCAGCAGTGCTGCCACTGCCTTGGTTACTGTCTCTGAGTAGCAAGCAATATTTATTTATACCTCATTTTTCTCATAAATGGGGATCCAGAGTCACTTACAACATTATTCCTCCTCTTCCATTTTTATCACAATAACAACTATACTAGGTTGAGAGAGACTAACTGACCCAAGGTTATTCAGAAAGTTTCATTGGCAAACTGGGGATTTAGACTGGAGTAGACCCATGCTGGGTCTGTGATCTGATGTGCCACTGCTAGGACATAAGCTGTGGCTTGCCTACCCTTGGTGTTCTCTGATCTAGGTAGGGACTGTATGCAGGACTATATGTGAAAGCAGGCTTCCACATGCCTATAACTACTTGGGTGAGAAACCACCCATGCAAATGAAGCAGTCCTGATTCATATTTGGATTCCTGGGCTAGGCCACAAATAGCACCAATCATTTCTTTGGAAGAGGAAATAAGGAGCTGAATTCAATTGCACCTGTTTGTCCTTCCTGCTTGGCAGAGCTACTGCTTTTTAACAGGGTTCTGTGTATCCTAGAGCAGCAGCAGGATCCGAGCCAATATGCTTTGTCACTAGTGATTCCAACAAAGTTCACAAATAATGGACTTGTAATACACATGTTTGTAACCCTCATTTTTATGATTAACTCTTCATCATTAATCTGAATATTTTATTTTTTCCAGAAATAATGTAACACCTGCTCCTATGTGATGCCCAAAGAAATTTAAGTTGTAAAGAAAAAAAGCTATTCAACAATAACAACTGTAATTATTTCCATTAATTAAGAAACTATGAACATAGACATCATCAGGGCAGGAAGTTTTAAAAGTGTGACCGCCCTTTACAGAACAATCGCATGCCTCTAGTCCACAGCAATATCCCACCCACATGGAAGCCAAGCACACTTTATTTTAATCTTTTTCAAAGCTTCAGTGCAAAGTAGCTTTGAGAAAGATTGGAGAAAAGCTGGGGAAACCCTAGGAGGTGCACCAGTGCACCATGATGTGGGGAAGTGTGTGTGTGGGGGGGAGTGCTTTCTAACAGTATTGAACCCAGGGAAGATAACCCAAATGGTAATGGCTATAGAAGCACTGCATACTTGCTTAGGCAATGTGCTGCCGCCTCATATTTCTGTACTCTGAGTCCTAAGCAGCACTGTAAGAGCATTTGTGCACCAAAACATTATTCAGATTCAACTGAAAATTCAGAAAGGAAAAAAGCTATATTTGTTTCATTGCAGGGTAAATTTGCAATTAGCAGCCCAAATGCTAATCCTGTAGATTGAGCAAGCACTGAAAGGAGGGAACCTCTCTGAACTAGTCCTGTAAGTTTTTGTTGAAATGAGAAATACTATATCTTTTGACAGATATTAATTAGGTAAATTGTTGAGATAATGAAAACAATCACATACCATAAGCAAACCATAGGGTCAAAGTCTTAGGTAGGCCTGCTTGCTTCCCACTGCCATTATGCCAATATCTGAACTCTCTGCTTTGCCTAAATCATCCACACTTCACTCATCATTCCCAAAAATGGGAATTTCAAATCTCCTGACTTCAAAATTATCTGATGAATTTCACAAGTACCAATAATTCTAGACTGCATGCCTGAACTTTCGAAATGATCAGGACATTTAAAGCAGATTTCTCCACACCGAATTTAATCCTGACGAGGGAAATCATATCAATTTTACACAAAATGAAGTTTTGTGCTTTATGATGGCAGAGCATTGAAAAGTACCCTGCTTTAATTATAGACCCATGCAATTGGATCCAGCAGTAATTTCTGCTGATGGGAGGAATTTCCATCTGCAAAATAGGACTTTCTCAGCTCCCCCATCCTGATGTAGTCCAAATTCCCCCTGAACTGCTACTCCTGCAGGTCAATGCACCCCAAGTATTGGAACTCTCATGGTATTTGATTTCATTGTTTTACACCATATAATCCACCTTGAGTCACAGTAACAAACAAGAACTTAAAATAAAGTCAATAAATAAGGAGCAGCATGAGACTCAAATTGGGGATCTATAATAAAAGACAGAACTGGTGAAAATTCCCACTTCCATTACCAGAAATCTACCACTGAATCCTGCTTCCATTACCAGAAATCTACCACTGAATCCAACCCATTGTCTAGAAACTTCCACAATAAACCTGCCCCAGCTGTAACTAAATAAAAGCATTCTTAGTGCTGTTCCTATAAAGTATGAATTGAAGGAGTGCATCAGCCATCTCTTTCTCCCATCTACCTGCAGTTTTCTACATCACCCAAAAAGCTGCTGTAGAAGGTCAGAAGGACCCACTGGAACAGAAAGGGATGCTGTGCAGAATGTTGCAGCAAAAAGCCCTGTGTTGCATGCCACTCTGTTCCTGAATCCCATCTCCCCAGTCCTATCCCTCAGCAGCATTCAGGGAGCAGGGACAACTGGGGCTGCTGCCCTAGGCCTCATGCTGCAGGGGGGCCCATATGGCTGACCCCCACAACTGCTCCCTGCATCCTCTGTTTTGCTTACCCCTGTGCTTACCCCTGGCAGCTTTTTTAGGGCAAGTGAGGATGGATGGCTGCATGGTGTGGAACTGAAGACGAGGGATGGAAACTGATGGAGATTCTGACTGTTCATTCCTTACTGTCATCAGGTGCACTACTTCTCGAGTCATGTCACCAGGGATGCTGGAGGCAATTGATGTAGGGAGGTGGAAGCTTCCATCCACCTAGCCACATCCCAATGGCACCTTCTGCTCTAAACCCCTCCCCTTTTCCAAGGGAGAGGTGGTTTGAGATGGAGGCTGGGAAAGGGTACAAACACTTTACTGATTGCCAAGCCAGCCCCTGCTACATATTACATCCTTGGTCGTAGCATCAGTGGCCTGGCTCACCCTTGGCTTTCTTTGCAATCCAATTATTCTTTGATGGGGGAACAGATAAGAAACCCACTCGCAGCTGAGAATGGGTTTCTGATCCACTCCCATCAGGAAAAATGGCAAATCTGAGACATATCAAATTTGAAGTTCAGCTTTGCTGTATAGTAATGTGGCAGAGCCAAGTTTGTCCCCTTTTACAGTATCTGCAAGTCCCCTGCATGCCCTGGCGGTCTGAAGATAAAGCCAGAAACAACTAATCAGGGCCCTTGCAACATATAGACAGAGGGGGCTGGAGCAGGAGCACAATGTCAGCAATATCTCTATGTCACTTCCTGGGGAAAACCCAATGTCACCTGGGTTTTTTCCAGGAAGTGATGTAGTAATGCTGCCAACATCACTTGTTTATTTTTATCCTGCTGCCACTCAGAGTGACAGCAGGCAAAGCAGGTCACTTACCTTAGTGGAAGTCCTGGCAGCCATGAAAGGGGGAGGAACAGATGGAAAAAGAACCTTTAATTGAGATTTGAGTCAAATAGGGTTCAGAGGTTACTTAAGCAGGACAGGGATCCTGCTCCAGTCACTTGAGATGGAAATGTACTATTTAGTGTGGTAGCCTAATTTGGTACATACTTGTGTATGGATCTCATATGTGCTCTTTCTGGGTGATTGGAAAGATACTGGATGATTGGAAAATTATTGGTACAGGCTGATATCTGGGTTGTAAAAGGGCAAGTAAAGGAACCTGAAAGTTCCAAGCTAATTATCCACCCTCGATTTTTATTACATACATCTATATATCTATTCCCCAAGTGTGGCCACATTTACACCAAACAGATTTTTCTGAAAACTTGGGGGACCCCCTTGGTTTGCAGAAAAATCTGAAAAATTAAAAATAATAATTGGGGGTTTGAGTTCTCCCAAATTAAATAAAGTGTTATTTGCATGTGCCTGGTTATGGCTGTGGTGGAGCTCGAGAGCTGCTCCAAGCCTCGTTGTGGCAGTGGAGCTTGAGAGCCACTCTGGGTCTGGCTATGGAGGTGGTGGAGGCCAGGAGCTGCTGGCAGGCCTGGCCATGGCTGCTGTGGAGCCTGGGAGCCACTCCTGGGAGATGCTCTAAGCTCAGCCACACAGCCAGTGGAGCCTGGGAGCTGCTCCAGGCTTAGAACAGCTCCCAAACACTGCTGCTGCTGTGGCTGAGCTCCAAGGGAGTCACACTGGATGGCAATGGTGGGGGGAATGGGATTTCCCCAGTGAGTTTCGTGAGCCCCCTACTTGTACATTTTATTAGCATACAGTTTACTTCTAATAAATAAGCCTTCTTGTTGTGTTTAATCTCTGTTCTCCTCCTTGATATTAAGGGTAGAAAGGTTATATTTGGGTTTACCAAAGCAGGGGAGAGAGTACCTCAGGAACATCATCACAGCTTACATCTGGGGTGTCTAGCAGTAAATAGATCCAAGCACTGACATGCCAATAAATAAACATTTATTTGGCCTCTTTCACAGGTATGTTTGGTGATGTGACAGGAAGTGTGATGTGGACAGATAGCAGTTAATCCCAAAATTAATACATGCTAGCATTGTGAGTACCTTAACACTGGGTGTGTGAGGGTTACCCCCACAAAAACAAATATTTTAATGTCTGCTCCTGCCACCCCAAGCCATTACAAAGTACTGCCAGAGCAGTGGGATATTTAGAACAAAATCCACCAAATCTGACAGGAAAATTTTGAGGGGTGACTAGGACTAAAGTCCGAAAGAAAGAAAGAAAGGAAGAAAGAAAGAAAGAAAGAAAGAAAACTGGCAGAGAGGGGACAGCTACTAATCCAAGCCTCAGAAATACCACTATTCTGGTAGGACAGCTTCAGTGGTGGCTGAAGCCTTCAGAAGGCTGGTCAGAGGAACAAGGACCTTTCCAGAGGACAGGGTCATTTTGCTGCAGCCATGACACAAGCAGGCTTTTAAGTATTGAGCGGGAGGCGATGAATTCAAACAACAGGCTTTTATTCAGTGATATTGCTCAGCTCCAAAGACAGCTCTATGAGAGCAGCACCTTAATTTATACTGTTCCAACACATAACTTTCAACAAAATAACTATATACAAGCAATACTATTGGACCCAAGCAGGGCTCAGCGATTGGATATCTAGATTGGCTTTAGGACCAATGGGAGTCTTTATTCATCAGCCAATAGGATGTGGAGCTTTAGGATACCAGAGCCCTTTCAAGCTATTGCTGCTTCAATGATCCAAAACACAAACACAACACAGGCATTCCCCCATGTGTGTGTGTGTGTGGGGGGGGCTGGCACCAACTCCCGGAGCTGTGCTCCCCTGAGCTCCTGCTTGAAATGACCCCTGGGCAAGGGGGGAGGGGAGGCCCTTTGGATCGATTCACAGTCGAGTTGCATGGCTTAAGGGGGGTTGTGTGGAAAGCAGGGGTGTAGGAGAGCACTTGATCCACACCAGGGAGCTGGCTCTTCTCCAGTTAATCTATTTTTACTTTATTATTTTTGTGATGTCAGAAGTGATATCACCCTCAAGTGCCTTCCCACCAAAAATCATCTAGCTGCAAGGCTGCACCCAGGTGCTCCCCCCCTTTCAGACTGTCTTGCTGTGTCTTTAATATACCAGACACTCTATGCCACTCAAAATGTGGAAGTCACTGAACTCATTCATATTCTCCCATTCAGGAAATGAGAAAAATCTTTTTATATTGCTATATATTTTGAAAATTCTGTAATTTACTTAATTCCAACCATCTGTTTATCAACAATGGCCCCAGTTGTCTCACACCTATTGCTGAGAAATCAATTTCTTCATTTTTTTCTTCTTCTGGAGAAGTTTGAAGAACTATGGAGTTGGAACAAATAATCTTTTTGGCTGGTGAAAAAGGAGACGAGGATCCCTTTTGACCACCCAAGAGGCTGTGTTAGGCGTTACGGTATCTGCAGCGATAAAAGGCATGAGGGGTCTATCATACGAAGGGAAGTTAGGTGTTGTTGTGTGGAAAAGCTGGCTGGATCCAGACCCATCTGTCCAGATGGTAAGAGCTAAGCTATATGTCACAATGCCTGCAACTCCACCACAGATACTTGTAGCCATATTGCAGCTCAAATTCCAATTTAAAAGTGCTGGAGGTTTTGATTCAAGTTGGGATCACAGTGTAGCAGGAGAAGGGCTGCTGCTTTCTCCTTATGCCATTTTCCTGAACCAAAACTGCATGCGAGATATTATATGACCTGCTGGGGGACCACATGTACTGAATGCTTGGAAATAATACCCCCTACCACCCTTTTGCATCAGGAAACAGCACAGGGGGAATAAGCCCCTGTTCCCCATGCCACAGTCCCAATCTGAATCAGGCCCTTGTAGCACTTTTACATGGAGTCTTGCCAGAACTCACAACTGCAATATATCCCTGTGTGGGACGCCCCTGTAGTTTGGCACTAAGCATCACTGAGCACTCCACAAGTCTGTTGTTGTACACACATTAAAAATGTCCTATTTTAATCTGTGAGGTTGAAGGATTTAATTAATCTAATTTTGTTCTTTCAGGCAGGCAACAATTACAAATACATCCTGTACTTCGGCACTGAGCCTTATGATATACCCCATGGATCTAGCTTTTACATTTGAAGAATGGACTGGAACAAAGTACTTGCAGGAATATTTTCTTTTGGGACTCAGCTGGTTGCTGACAGCATTATTAGCAGTTCCTTTGTGGATTTTCTGCTATGTGTACCTATCCGCTTTTATTGTTCAGATCTTTGACAAGACTTCTCAATTAACAGGAAGTTCATCAAGCAAATTGCAAAGAAAATGCCTTTTTGTTTTGGCATGTCTTTGGGACATCTTCGGGAAAATATGGCATGGTAAGCAAGGCTTTATTTTACAATTTGTTGTTAGATTTGCAACCAGGTGTTCTCTAAAACCAGCTGAAATAGTAAAAACACATGGTTAAATTATACAAAACTACATCCACATCTGTAGTCGGGACATGAAGGTTTGTCCACAGAAACTTTTTTTTTTGCTTGAGATGTCTGATTAAAAAAATACAGACTGCTGCTATAATCTGCCCCACATTCTTGGTTGCATCACTGATATGAACTTCTGTCGCTTGCTTTCATAAAGTTAACAACATATTACAAACTAACATTCTTGCAAAATACAAAGATTGCCCTTAGCAAATGAACAGAAGGAGCAACATAATGTTTAGTTTCTTTTTTTTTTGTTCCTTTGTCAGCCTTTCTACCCAAGTACTACAAACAACAGAACTATTAACAAAAACCTACACTAGACATGAAAGGGGGAATGATTCGGAAATCTCTGCTCCCTAAAAATCTCCTACTACAGGATTCTCTAAGCCTTTATGGGCTTGGATAGGCTGATTTCTCCCTGTCCCCACTTTCCTTTTAAACAACACTCAGCTGCTTTCAGCATCCCTTTCCTTCTGGAGCATATTTAGTCCTCATTAAATCATTTCTTGCAGGTCACATTTTTCCCCATATCTGGGAAATATTTTGATAATATAGGGGGCCTTGCCTCGTTTCCAGGATTTCTCTGAACTGATGAACAGAGATTCTGAGATGGCATCACCAAGTTCCTTTAGTACTCTAGAATGTAGTATATCTAGCTCTGATGTGAACTTATTTAAACTAGGTAGGTATTCCCTGAACAACACCTTTTCAATCTTAAATTGCAATAATGTCCCCCACTCACACCACTTTTGCAAAATTCAAATGGGTAGCCGTGTTGGTCTGAAGCAGCAGAACAAAGTTTGAGTCCAGTGGCACCTTTAAGACCAACAAAAGTTTTATTCAAAGTGTAAGCTTTCGTGTGCAAAGCACACTTCTTCAGACAAATGGAATAAAACTTACTCAAGGGTTATTTATAGAAAAAAAGAGGGTGGGAGCAGCCATTAGGAGGGGCCACTCAGAGCCAAGATGCATATGCAGAGCTGAAATTAGATCAGGTGAGCGGTAAGATTAATGGATAGCAGCAAATTAACTTGCAGTAAGCAGTACAATTTTTGCAAGGTTGTTCCCCTTTTGGAAGAAGATGGAGGCAAAACAGTTAAGCAGTTCCATTTTCTCTTTGTCACACATTAACCTTTCATTATATTAACTGAGCCTTCAGTTGCATTTTCTCTCCCTCTGAACATGCATAAAAAAGCCTCTTTCCCCCTCCTTTAGCATCTATTGCCAGCATCTGCTCATTTCAGGCTTTAGCTTTCCCAACACTATCCTTACAAACCTGGGTTACCCTTCTAAGCTACCTATATCTATCAATCTTTCAGTTTCTTATAATGTCTCTTAATTTTCAGCTTTTCACTATGTTTTGAATACAACCACACTGGCTTCTTAGATGTCTCACATTTTTCTTTGTCATTGCTGTTGTTCTGTATTGAGTGTTCAGCAACTCCTGCTTTAGGGAACTCCCACCCACTTTGGACTCTTTTCTATAATGAATCTTATCTAGCATTTCTAGACAGCAACACTAAGGAGTTCAGCTCAGAATCCTACTTAGGTCTGTTCAGTGGAATTTAGGAAAGTGTTTTTGGATTGTACTGTATGTTTATTAAAACCAGCTTTTCTAAAGTTTAACACACTTTTTGCAACATGCTTACCTCTAGCTTTCCATAATATAAAGAATTCCAGTATTATGTGGCCACTTCCACTAGAAGTTCCCATTATTTTCATTTCATTGACCAAATCTTCTCTATTCTGAAAGAATAGTCAGCAAGATGTGTTAAGAATTTAACATTCCATGCTTGATAGAGTTTGTATTCCAACAGACATCAGAGTACTTCAAGTCTCCCACAGTTACTAATTGTTGATTCTGTAATTTGTTTTGAGGAAAGCATGATCCACATACATTCCTTGGTTGGGCAATCTGTAGCAGACACCAACAACAATGCTGTTTTCATTATTGTCCTCATTTATTTTTACTCAGATACTGTCCACAGGGCTAATGTTTTCACACTCCTGGATTTCTATGCAGGAAAGTATGTATGATGTATAATGCTACTTTCCTTCTCTTTCTGGTGCATTTCCCCCCTTTATGAGCAAGTTATATCCTTTAATGGCAACCTTCCAATAATGTAAATGCCAGCCTATTATGTTATATTTACTTTCTTGTTTACTTTTCCAATCTCATCTTGTTTTTCACTATACTATGAGAATTAGTATAGTGACTTTAAAAGCCATGGATATGTTCCAGTGTGGTTCTTGCAATTTTAATATGGTGGCTTTGGGCACCACCCACAATACCCTGGTAAAGTTGTGTTGAATCCCAGTGTCTTCAGCAGAGGCCACTTGGGGACTCTGCAGATAAGTTGCAACCAATGCTTCCTCTAAGCCATGGAGTCTTGTGAGCAAAAATTCTACTTTGTGAGCTACTGGCATTAAAGTTGTGAGCAGGTGGTCTGGCTGCTGCATAAATTAGTTTGCTCTGGAACCATCCTTCCTGAGCTAAGAAAAAAAATGTGTGAGCCGAAGGCTAAAAAACTGTGAGTTAGCTCACACTAACTCAGCTTAGAGGGAACACTAGCTGCAGCCTTACCAAACCTCACCATTTGGATGTAAGGAGACCTGCTCAAGTGATGCAACCACTGCTGCAGGGAAAAGTGGATACTCTGCGCGTATCTATGTACAATAAAAGCTTTGTTATCCAGCACCTGATTATTCAAAACACTCATAGCTGGCATCACCCAGAAGGCAAGCTCCTCCCCCTCAGTCGCCATATTCCTCCATCTTTGGGCATGGGTGCCTCTCATTTCTGCCTCTCTAGCTGGCCAGCTTGGTGATGGGTTTGTAAAAGCCAGGGCTGCCAGCTGACATGGAATGCTTCCTTCCCCCTCAGATTCCTTGAGCTCTTGGAGAGGGGGCTGCCAGGCAGCCTGCCTGCTTGCTTGACTGCTGCATAGGATGGTTTTATGGCTCAGGCGAAGGGTTCCAACAGGGTAGGGTTTGGTCACTGAAGAATCCTCTCAGCAGAGGGTGGAGCAGAACAATTCCCTATGAGTTATATATATATAAAAAGCTTTGACTGTGTATATGCGTAGGTCTCACTTTGCACTGGATACCCTATGTGTGATGAGCAAGGTGCTCGAGTGGCTTATTCCTGTATTCCTGTTCGTGAGTGCGTTGACCTTTCATGGCAGAACATTATAAGAGACATGGAGCTTCTGCTGTTCCTTACGTTCTTTTTCTTTGTAAAATGTTCTACAACAGGTGGTCACATGATTTGACAATATTGTGCTATGCTTCTACATTTCTCTATGGTTCTCTTCCTGCCTACGAAGTGAGGCAGAAAGTGGGGAGAACCACAGAACAATGACATTGTCATGTGTTGTTGTACACATCATCTGAGGGCAAAGATACACAGAGTGGTAGCAGTTCCGTGACACTTATAAAATCTAGTTTCACACTCACTAATATTAATGGAACCAAATATTACAGTTGAATACCCAATTAACATTGGTTTCCATGGGTCTTATCTTAACTACAGCTAACATTCTCTGGTTTGTACCACGTAAGTTCAAGGGGAGCAGATATATGAATAAACAAAATGTGTGAAAGAGTCAAGCTGGCTTTGGTAAAAAGCAGTTGTCAGTTGTTGCAACATGGAATAAGCTTAACCTAGCTTAAACAACCTGAGAGCCTTCAGAGAAAACAGGATGATGTTTAGAAATGCAAGAAAAATGGAAGAAAAAGTTTCCCCCTAACTAGTAACTGTAGAAAAAAATCTCCCTCAATGCTGAACGATAGCACAAACTTTAATATTGGAGGGGGAGTGCACATATACAAATATCCATCCTGTAGTTTAAAAAGCCATGTAAAAATAAAAGTTCACCCACCCAGTGCTCCCAGCTAGTTATGATCAGAGAGGTAGTGCAAGTTTTTTTTAAATCACAGTCACCCACACTTTATGTTCATTAAGAAGCAAGGATGGGACATAACTATTTGTACAGCTCTGGTCATTCGTTTCCGCATAGCTTGTTTCTGTGATCTGTTTCCCAACAACCACTTGTTTACTCTCCAGGCTCTCCTCCTAATTTAAATTCAGTTTCTTTGTTTACTTCTTGATGTTCTGTCTTCTGGTATGACAAACATCTTCTTGCTATGCCTTTTCCACACCATGGGCCAAGTAGTGCTATCTTGTATCACCACCTTATGTAATTATATGCCACCTTTCTGTTTAACAACAAGACTGCAGAGCAGCTGATAATAAGTTAAATTAAACATTATAAAAATAATAAATCATCTCAATAACAAGACGGGAACCTCAACCAGCCATAAAGTGATAAAACAGATTAAGATTCATGTATTTTTTTCTAAGGCTATCAATCATATTAACAATAGTCACAAAAATAGCAGTCCATAGCATATAAAACTACAATAGTCACAAAAATAGCAGTCCATAGCATATAAAACTATCAGCCTCACACAGGGGTAGTTAGTCCTTCAGATGTCTTGGCCCAAGACAGTTTGAAGAATTTCCCATGATGGTTGCCAATAAGCACTTGCTTTGCATCTAGAATCTGTTGTAGCTTCAGGATAAAGGCCGACATATAAAATGCATTGCAATAATCCAATGTAGAGACAATCAAGGCACAGATGCACAGATGGTTATCTCACTTTCCCTAGAGAGTGATGCAATTAGCATACCAGTGGAAACGTAAAAACTGTTTCTGGCCACATGCCACTTGACTAACCAGAAACCAGCTGAGTCTAGGAACATACCCAAAGTACAAATCCTTCCAAAACAGGCCAGATAGCTGAATCAGGATTCTTCACCTGGCTTTAGAAACTCCATCTTATATGGATTCTGATTCAGTTTATTACTCAGTCCATTACTGATCCAGTTGCCCATTCAGAACTTCCACTGCATCATGTCTCTGCTTAAGTTAAAATCTGTGTCTCAGTCTTTTTAAAGAAAGTAAGAACTTGGAAATTTGAGCAATTAATAAACACAATGGAATAAATTAAAACAATCCTTTGCTGATTGTACTAGCAGCTGGACCTAAGATGCCAGATTCTTCCAACTGGAGTTCTCCCAGACATCCCCTGTAGTGCTAGACTTTATGTTCTAGCATACAGAATTAATGGGCCAATAGATTTATTTTAGTGAGCCAGGGAAAAAAAGTGTCATCTTACTATGAAATGCAAATAATTTATTTTCATTATCACATACTTATTATTATGCTACTTATTATTATACTACCAATACTCGGTCCAATGCTTTTAAACTTGTTTATTAATGATTTGGAGTTGGGAGTAAGCAGTGAAGTGGCTAAATTTGCAGATGACAGGAAGTTGTTCAGGGTGGTGAGAACCAGGGAGGATTGTGAGGCACTCCAAAGGGATCTGTCGAGGATGGGCGAGTGGGCATCAATGTGGCAAATGGGGTGTAATGTGACCAAGTGCAAAGTGATGCACATTGGAGCCAGAAATCCTAATAAATACACGTTGATGGGGTCCGAACTGGCGGAGACTGACCAAGAGAGAGATCTTGGAGTCGTAGTAGATAACTCAATGAACATTGTCAAGACAGTGTGTGACTGCAATGAAAAAGGCCAACACTATGCTGGGGGTTATTAGGAAGGGAATTGAAAACAAATCAGCCAGTATCATAATACTCCTGTATAAATCGATGGTGTGACCTCATTTGAAATACTGTGTACAGTTCTGGTCGCCACACCTCAAAAAAGATATTGTAGCATTGGAAAAAGTGCAGAAAAGGGCAACTAGAATGATAAAAGGGTTGGAACACTTTCCTGTGAAGAAAAGTTGAAGCGCTTGGGGCTCTTTAGCTTGGAGAAACGAGGCTGAGGGGTGACATGACTGAGGTTTATAAGATTATGCATGGGATAGAGCAGGTAGAGAAAGAAGTCCTTTTCTCCCTTTCTCACAATACAAGAACTCGTGGGCACTCAATGAAATTGCTGAGCAGTTGGGTTAGAACAGATAAAAGGAAGTAGTTCTTCACCCAAAGAGTGATTAACATGTGGAATTCACTGTCACAGGAGGTGGTGGCGGCTACAAGCATGGACGGCGTCAAGAGGGAATTAGACAAACATATGGAGCAGAAGTCCATCAGTGGCTATTATCCACAAAGTATAGATAGGAACTCTCAGTCTGGGGCAAGTGATGCTCTGTAATCTTGATGTTGGGAGGGCAACAGTGGGAGGGCTTACTGCTTCCACTGCTGGACCTTCTGAGGGCACCTGGTGTTTTTGGCCACTGTGTGACAGTGTGTAGGACTGGATGGGCCACTGGCCTGATCCAACATTGGCTTCTCTTATGTTCTTATGTACTTTAAATATTAAAGATATACATGGAGCTTCCCAAAGTCTGAATCATCTCAACAACTTCCTCTTCAGCATTAAAGGAAACTGGAGAGGCCATCACAGAGTACTTACTGTGAGAGCTCATGGAAATATGGTAAACAAATCAGTCATGCTATGACTAGGGGCTATATTTTTACTGTCTGTGCTTGTAGCTTTTTATTATTGAGATTTGTTTGAAACATGGTCATACAGTACACTCATGTGCCATCGGAGATCATCCGTGAGGGGTGACCAGTGCTGTCTCCATTCCATGACCCGCCGGAAGCCAGACTGAAATGGGTCCAGCATAGAAGTGTCATCCAGGAAGCTCTGCAACTGAATTGAGCTAGTTGGAGACTGGCTGATAGTTTGCCAATTCAGCCAGGTCCAATGATGGTTTTTTCAGGAGAGGGCAGACCATCGCTTCCTTGAGTGCCCCCAGGAACAGTCCCTCCTCAAAGGACTTGTTGATAGCCTCCCTAAGGGCACCTCGCAACCCCTCACGGCCAGCTTTTATAAGCCACGAAGGGCACGGATCAAGACTGCATGTGGTTGGGCATACAGTTGAGAGCAGTCTGTCAACATCCTCCAGACTGAGTGGACTGAAATAATCCGGAATGGAACTAGAAGACATGCATGGAGCCTCGCTAACTGTCTCAACCGTGGCCGGGAGGTCGTGGCGGAGCAGCAGGATTTTGTCTGCAAAGTGGCTTGCAAAAGAATCACAGCCAATTCTCTATTATTTGGTCTGCCCTGCGGCAGCTCTGTTAAAGACCGAATTGTTCTAAATAATTGTATTGGGTGCGAGCTTCCAGATGCAATCATGGCCGCATAGAATTGTCTCTTCATGGCCTTGACTGCCACCTCATAGGATCTCATAAACATCCTATAAGATGCTCTTGATGCTTCATCACGGGCACACTGCCACCGGCTCTCTAGCCGTCTGAGTCCTTGTTTCATCTGCCACAACTCCCCGGTATGCCAGGGAGCCCACTTAGAACAAGGGTGCAGAAGGTGTCGGGAGGTGATCTCGTCGATGGCTGCTAAGAGCTGACCTTGCCAGTCCTTGACCAGCCATCCAACAAGCCGCCAGGGGGCATGGGATACCACAGAGCCATCAGGAGCCACTGGGGGTCCATCTGACTCCACGGGCGAGCCAAAATATGCTCGCCGCCCATGCAGGGTCTGAGTGGCACCTTCAGATGGGCCTTCATGGCATGGTAGTCTGACCATGGTACTGCTGAGGCAGTAATCCAGTCCGCCATAACCCCCACCACAAAAATCAAGTCAAGCATATGCCCGGTCTGGTGCGTGAGCACTGTTACATATTGGGTGAGTCCTAGTGCCACCATGGCTGACACCAGGTCCATCGCCGGCCCAGAGGCCACAGTGTCAGCATGGACATTGAAGTCACCCAGGACTATCCAGAACATGATATAGAAAACTTCCAAATGTATAGGCATCAACTACAGGGGGTTCGGGGGCTCAGGCCTCCCCTGAAATTTCCCAGGGGGGTCTGAGCTTCCCCGGGGAAACAGGGCGCCCCCCACTGTGCCTCCCTGCCTCCTGTGTTAGGCAGGCAGGAAGGCTCGCTGCCTGCGCCCACCACCGCCGCCACAAGAGCCATCCAGCTGGCCGTCCAGCTCCCCTCTCTTGAACCCACTGGATCCCTTCCTCCCGGCGTGATGATGTCACCCTGAAGTGACATCATCATGCCAGGAACGTTGCCGGGGTGACGTTCTAGCAATCACCTGGAACTCTATGGCACCATAGAGTTTCAGGGCGATTGCCAGAGCATTGCCCCGGCAACGTGCCCGGCGTAATGATGTCACTTCTGGGTGATGTCATCACGCTGGGGCCCGGGAGGGAAGAGGGGAACCAGCTGGCTGGCTGGTCAGGCCAGGGCGGGAGGAGGCAGTGGCAGCAGGGTCACCGTCACAGCATGCACATGCGCAAAGCACGCACGCATGCACAAGAGCCCCCGCCCCCCAGTAAATACCAAACTCTATGCCCTTGTCCAAAGGGCACTTGGAAGCCATTCGGAGTAACCTCCAGGAACAATGGAAGTGTTCATCAAGAGGCTGTAGTCCCCACCAGTTAAATGTTGCCAGTTGGAGATCTGCACGAAGAGGGACACTTCTTTCATACCTCACGGTTTCCTTGCTGTTCTGAGAAAACCAGGTGAAGTGTATGCCCAGCCATGTCCATTAGGGCAATTTAACATTTATCATTTTAATTGTTATCTTCAACATAACATTACTGTAAGCATGTCATACTTTTATGTAGGTTTCTTAACTGCAAGCAAAGTATTCTATTTTTTATTGCAAAACCACATTTGAACTTTACTACAGATGGGTTATATTAGTTCCATTAATCAGTACTACTGGGAGCAACTAAGAATACAAAATGCCATGAGAATATTGATCTCATTGCTCTAACTTTCTCTGTGATGCTGCCAGTGAAATATGATAGCACCAGCAACTAAGTGATTTGGAAACCATAGGAGAGACAGGTGAAGTTAATCATCTATGTGAAGAGCAGATCAATGGTAATTTATATTTTTGCCTGTGTAGTTGTCCTGTGCATGTAAAACATATAGCATTTTATCGTCCTGCTTAGCAACCTTAATTTTTCCTCCAGAACCATTTTTCAATATAATTGTTACCAAAATGCCCCATGACCAGTGTTTCCTTCCCTTGCATTACTGAACACTCTACCTGGATAGCATGTTATGTACTCAATACAAAGTATATATTACATATCCATAGGATAATCAGGTCTTCATCCAAGAGTCTCTTCCAGTGGATGATTTCTCCCCCTCATATTGGCACACTAATTCTGTGAGTGTGAGAGCCATCACCATGTGAGCAGTACACCTTAAGAAGGTTCTTGAAAGTCTCATCTACATACTAATCTGCCTTGGTCAGCTTCTCTAAGTCAGTATCTCAAGGAAACATATCTGTTCTTTAAGTGGCTGTCAGAGTCCCCAGTATCAGAAATCAACAACGTTCCTTTCTCAGGATCAGTTTATTGACTCGGTATACAGCATTGCTCTAAACACATTTTGTGTTAAGACTACTGGGGTAAGAGCGGGAATGGGATTTTATACAGGGTTCAAACTTGGGTTGTCTGATGGATACAGGCCAATTAGCAACAGGTTACATTTGCGTGGAAAGTAACAGCCCTTAGTTCCCAGTGGGAAAGCGGTGAGTGTCTCCAAGGTCGAGCCTTGACAAAGCAAGAGATAGAGGATGCAGGAGAATCAAAACTTAGCATACCAGTGTTACACTCCCCACCCCCACCTTCTCCATGGCACCCTAGCTGACAGTGGCTCTCTCGTTAGGTGCAGTGGATAGCCCCTGCACCTTTGCTATAAAGCTAGTTTTTGTCTAAGAAGCTTGTACATTAAAAAGTTAGGTTGTGTGGATATATTCTGAAGTTTTCTGTAGTAAGAGAAAGATACTCTACAATAAATATACAATATATAAATGTGACCTCCCCCCAGGCCCTGTCGGCCCAGACTGGCTGGGAATGGCTCATCACCACCCCTCATCCAAGGCCCTGGCAGCTGGGCAGCTGCAGTCCTCCCCCCCATGTGAGGGCCCAGTGGCTCAAGCAGCCTGGCCACCACCTCCCTGCCCCCATGCCAGGGCCCGCCAGGCCAGGGAGAGCGGCCTCAGCCTTGGTAGGCAAGGCCCTGCAAGCCCAGCAAGGCTGGGCATGGGCCTCCCCCCCGAGTCAGGGCCCACTGGCCCAGGGAGACAGCCTCGGCCTCACCAGGCAAAGCCCTGCCAGCCCAGCAAGGCTGGGTGTGGGCCTTCCCCGAGTCAGCCCACTGGGTCAGGGAGAGCAGCCTTAGCCTGCTGGGCAAAGTCCTACGGCCCACCTCCTCTGGTGCCCTTTTGTCCAGGGCCGCAACCCAACTCATCCTAAGCCTCCGGCCATGGGGCAACCATTCCCATCACCAGCTCTGTCCTGACTGAGGGGGAGAGGCTGGCCACTGGCTTTGTGAGCAGGCTGTAGCCAACACAGTAACCCAATGGCTAGGGAGACCTATGATGGGCAGTTCTTTCAGTCAACTGATTTTGGCGCCCCATGGAATGTTGCCACCCCAACTCTTCTTTATAGATAAGGATCCTCTCAAGTTAAATCACAATTGAAAAACAGTATCAAGGATCCTTAAAAGGCAAGAAAAAACAGTATCCAAGGAATTTATTGATAAATATGTTACCAATAAAATTGGTGATGGGATGCAAAAGGGGAAAATACTACTAAAGGGTGTGTAGAACTTAAATAAATTTTTACTATAGAAGATATTACAGAATTATCCATGTCACAGCCATTATCTTCAGAGATAGTGTCTAAAAGAGACAAACAGAGGTGGTGAAATCCTAAATAGACAAATTAATCAAATCAAATCAAAATTTATTACGGTCAGGACCAACAAAGTTAAAATACAACTTTGACAACTAATACATAAGGTTTAAAATCACAGCACAAATAAAATTCATACTTCAGCCTTTAGCATTTTCATAGATAGTTCCGCTTTGTAAGGACCAGTGCACAAAACCTTGCCATGGCATAAGACACAGGTTTTTGACTGTCTTCTAAAAGGTATATCCAAAGAATTTCAGGGTTAAAATCCACAGCAAAGAGGGCAAAGTTGATGTCTGCAGTGAGACAGGAAAACTGGCAGAAATCGCCATCCCATCTTGCACAAAAGAAATGCCAGTCTGCTGGAGGATGGTTGGATACATGCCACTGAAAGAAACAAGCTGGAAAATAGGATGCTAAAGAATAACAACTATGTATCTTAGAAAATATGTGTAATACAATATAGTTACCATAGGTCAAAAACATAACAAGCAAATAGTAACATCTGAGCACACATGGTGACATCATAACAGACAACGAAGATTCTGGATAAATGCTTTGTTTCGTTCAATCGCTTCTACAGGAGTGTACAACAGTAGTGTCTCTAAAAAATTAGTAGTATCTCTCAAAAATTAACAAAGCAGAAATATTCTAAATCAGGCACCAGTCAAAAACATGAAAGCATGGTTTATGCATATTTTCTAAGATACATAGTTGTTATTCTTTAGCGTCCTATTTACCAGCTTGTTTCTTTCTGTATATTTCTTGCTGGGTAGTCTCTTTGTATTTACCGTTGGATACATGCCCCTGCCATTAACTTAAATAGCTTTACAAGAGCAGAAAAAATCATGGATGATCAGTCTATCGATGCCTATTAGTCATAATGGCTAAACAGACCATCCATATCTAGTGGTAATTTACCTTTGAATACCAATTGCTTTAACTTCCATGCTCAATTAGTAGGCTTTCCATTAGTTGTTGTAGATTTTCCAGGCTGTATGGCTGTGGTCTTGGCATTGTAGTAACTGATACTTTGCCAGCAGCTTTCTATGGTTTGACCACTGTGGAGAATAGGATGAACTTTGATCTGATCCAGAAGGGCATTTCTTACACTTTTATTTCTTAGGAATGTAACTTTTTGTGACACCAAATCTTATGATGCCCATATATCAATAACATTATTCTGCTTTGTATCCAAAACAGGTTACGAGATACATGGTCTAGAAAATATACCAGATGGACCGGCTCTTGTCATTTATTACCATGCTGCACTTCCTATAGACTATATTTTCTTCATATCAAGGCTTTTTCTTCAAAAGAAGATAATTTGTCATTCAGTGGTTGATCGTTTTGTTTTTAAACTGCCAGGTGATACTAATTTGTTAATTCTCTAAAGATTACAGACCAAGGAGGCATGTCAATAACCTTTGGGTCCAGCAAGATGGGTACTCTTTGACAGTGTTGCAGTTTAATAACAGCCCAGAGGGTGAAGGATTGAAGTCTAAGAATGATATAACCACATGCTGAGTTCACTTCTGTTCAGTTACTCCAGTCATTTGTAAAAAATACTGACTTCTAGGCATTGTGATTCAGCTCATACCTTTATTAGTCAGAACATCAGGAACGAAGATAACTCTGGCCGAAAAAAGGGCCACCTATATACAACTCCTGACTCCACCTCCAGTTTAAACTTCCTGCCAAAGTTCCTATTGGTGCCCTGTTGTGAGTCTAGGATCCTTGGCCCCTATTGTTCCCTGGAGCCAAGGTCGGGTCAAGTCTTGCTGGCACCTCGTGGCAGTCAGCGAACATAACAATTTGATAGTGAGAATATACCCAATGGTGAAATCTGACATTACATCAAAATCCAAACAATCAACATTACTGTATTATAATTTATTTTATTTTTAATATAAAATTATAGACCAGCCAACTACAAGCACTGGGCTGGAATTGCTTGAACAGCACCTCCTCATACCACATGACAAAGTGTTCTTTACACTGAGTGGTCTTTCAAAGCAGACTGTGATATGGCAGTTTGTGATACCTCATTCAAAAGTCAATTTTTTAAAAAGATTTGCTTAAGTACTTGGGCGCATTTATTAATGTGTTCACATAATTTTTCATAAAATCCCTAACATTTCTATCAGACATTACGAAGAAACGTAGTTGCTTTAGTTTTTGTTCAAATATAATGTTTTAATTTTCTGTTTAATAAGTGTTGCAGATCTTTCCCTTGTTGCCTTTCTAACCCCATGAAAGTTGATTCCTGTGGTCACAGCAAAAGGAGAAGGAGAAGCAATTTTCACTCCCTTCTGCTTCTTCAGTGCAGCACCCTTATCTACAGGACTGTTAATTCATACAGATGGAAAAGATTGCAGGCTGGGGAGGGGGGCCATCAAAGTAGAAATCTGCATCCATCCACACCTTCCACTGATGGATCATTTGATCCAGTCTATTCCTAACATCCACTGAACTCCAACTTCCTTTTCTAGTCTGGCTGATTTGGAAGGACAAAAAAGGGTCAAACGCCTCTATTCTTACCTATTAAAAGCCATCAGCAGCTGAAAGCAGAGTCCTTGGATTCTAAGCCTTATTTCTACAGATGCAGCACCATTTTACATTGTAAAGGAGACCTCCTGCAGTGCAGTGCGTTCCTCTGGTCCTAGATGCTTCAGTTCATCAGTGTTCTTCAATCAGCCAAAAAGCACCTCATGTACTGCACCATAGAGGACCTCCTCTGCAATTGAAAAACAAGGGCACAAACGAAAGCAAGGTTTAGGATATGGATACACATACATAAATGATACTCTACATATCTATCATATTCTAAATCTCTTTCATTCAAATTGGCTTTTAATTAAGTACATAAAAACATAATAACAATAAATTGAGCTGAGATGAATTGTTATACTGTTCCTCAACATCTCAACATGACTGTTCCTCAACATCTCAACATGAAAATGTGACAAATTATTCAACTTCTGAAATGGCACAGTCAAGCTGTGAGCACCCCTCACAAGAGAGTATTGTGCCTCATGACAACATCAATGAAGATAATAAGATCCACACTGTGAGTACCAGTGAATGCAACATTCAAAACCTGATGATTTTCTGATTAAACCCCTTTAAATTGCCCAAAAAACTCGAGGCAACGAGAAGAAGGAATTCTCCCCCTTCTTTTATCAGCGGCTGTAATGAGGCTGGGACTTAAAGACTGATTAAACATCGTACAGGCAAAATGACTTAACTAGTCTCATTTCAACTTTACAACAATCTTTATAACTTTTCTACTGAACTGAACAAAATAAAATTTCTCCTGATTTACTGCATGAGACTTAAAAAGAAGCCTGTTTGACATTTTATTAAAGAAGGTTGTATTGCATGAGATTTAAAAAGACTCTAACAGCTTTAACAAAGGATGTTTTCTGTAAAAAGGTTTATAAACAACAGTAAGCACTATATTTGTCTCTGAGACTGCGTTTTTATACTAAAAATGTGTAAAAGCTTGACTGTTCCCTGAACATATTAAGAGACTGGATTTGTATATTGTTTGGTCTATGTTGAAAGATTTTTGGATTTAAATATGGCTACCAGGACTGTTTTGAGACTGCGGTCAGTGCTGTGAGATTTACAGGAACTACAACTATAGAGGCTGACTTTGTTGAACAGATTTAAGCCTGATTTCAACGTGAAAATGATCTTTCAAAACCCCTGCAAAGCAGAAAATTTAGACTCTCCAGATACCATGCAATTTTTCTGGGAACAATTTCAGGAGATTCTTCAGGATACAATCCAACAAGCGATAAAACAAGCCTTTGACAGACTCTGTAACAAGGATCAGAGTATCCAGCTGGAAATGGTAAACAGGAGGGAGGAAACACAGAAACAACAGACTCTCGCTAAAGAGCAAGACTTCAAGCAAGCTGAGCCACTACATGGAATTTCCTTTCCAATTAAAAAGAAGATAAGAAGACACTATACAGAACAAGTTAACAGGCTGGTGGAAAATGTGACAAATTATTCAACTTCTGAAATGGCATAGGACAGTGCTCAAAAGGATTTACCATATAGGCTAGCCATTTCAGCAAAAGAGAAAACAAGAAGCTACACAAGGCAGAAACTCTCAAATGTGCCAACAACTGAATACAGATGGGAAAGAACAAAGATAAATTGGCTTACATACAAAGAGGAAAGGCACAGAATTATGACTTTAATGAAAAAGAAACCTCAGAAAAAGAAGAAAAGAATTAAATATTATAAATAGAGTGATATAGGGAGTCTTGGCTTTTGCATAAATGACTAAAATGAGTTATAGCTAAAATTGATTGAATAATATAATAGTAAAGATCTTGAAGGTTAATAAAATCACAAAGTAAATATTTGATCTAAAAATAGATGCTGAGAAAAAATAATAATAGAAACAAATATACATAATTTATAGCTGTAACACATTAAGAAAGATTGAGAATCAGGTTGTTAATGTAGACCTTAATATGGTGTCATAACAGAAAATGACTACATCTTTTTCTTTGCTATTATCTTCATTCTTCTTTCCTTTTGAATATTGAATTATCTGGAGTAATGTAGATGATCCTGAGCTTTGTGTAATTAACTTAAAGGAATCAAAACTGAACTGAAAATCTGTACAAGAATTTCATATGAATGTAAAAGGATAATATTACTATGTAGTGTATATTATAATTAGTAGAAATGTTAGTGATTATTTAGATATATATTGATTTAACTTTTAGACTACCTTTATTAAAAATACTAACATCATATCTAGATATAGATATAGGTTAGAATATAGGAAATAAAAATTTCTTAATATATATATAAAAAACATCTCAACATGACCATGAGCAATAGAAAAAGCTTGCTCAATTTGCTCAAGGCTTTGTAAAAAGCCAGTGTTGAATTGTAGGTTATATTAGTACTAGTTATTTTATTATTAAAATAATGCCTGAGCAGGCATTGAATCTGAGAGACTCTCTCCTCCTTGCTCCAGCTCGATCTTCTACTGTCTGGAGCTAAGACAAGCCTGAACTCATTGGCCTTTCTCTGGCTTTTAAAGGCCAGCCTAATGAGAGGTGAGTCTCTTCACAGCTTCCTGGCTCTCATTGTAGGGTTGGCTTTCCCCAAAGATTTAGAGAGATAATTGCTGCAAAGTCCAGCCTTATCCTTCATTATTTTAACTCCACACCTGTCCTCCTTTCTAACAGGGAAGAATTCCTTTACCATGTCAATCAGCCAGGCAATGTCTACGTTGTTGGCCCCAGCCAAACTGTAAATAGGATTCCTGTCATGGCCAGAAATGGCCACCTAGCTGAGCTACTGGCTGGCCCTCCAGCTGCTCAGTCCCACCCATTTTTGGAGTTGAGAGTACCCCTTCACCCCCAAGATAAATATTAGTGTTGCATTTTATTTTAGAAGATTTCCCCTTTACTGTGCCGTGTTCCACTGTTCGGGCTATAAATCCTATATTTCTTTTTTATAGGCTATAGAAGACTTCTAGAAGTATTACATATGTTTTCTGGTATGAAGAAAGATTGTCTCTCTTTTTTGAAAGATGGCAATTTGGTGTCTATTTCACCAGGGGGATCACGAGAAGCCCTCTTTAGTGATGACACCTATAAAATTATATGGTGCAACCGTACAGGATTTGCTCAAGTTGCAATAGATGCAGAAGTGGTGAGTACTAAGAAATATATGCTGGAGCAACAAACATATATCTTCCACAATTTTTTCCCTTTAAGTAGAGTGTATTGGGAATGGGAGTGACATACTCCCTTAATATTTTCTGTATTTCTAGACAGCAATTCTCCACTGATCCATCCCTAATCCCTTTAGTCAAAGCGGTTCCCAGTTACTAAGTATGGAGTGTGTTCTGTAAATCACTAAGGGACCATTCCTTTTTTAATCTGAGTGGCACAGTTGCCTCTCCCCTATACATTTATATTCAGAAGACCACACATGGTAGCACAACCGCAGGGTTATTTATCATGCTATAGCTTACCCAACCAGGGCATGGAAGTAACCATGTAATTTGCCAGCATCTTGTGATTTCTTATAATTAAATATTAGCATAGCAGCATGGGATGGAGCCATGAAAACCACTCCAGTAACATGTGAACAGGCCCTACATTTCTAATTAATTTACATTTAGAATCAATTTACATTTTCTGCAGCCTCCCAACTGCTTAGGGGTTGTGTTAAAATTGTGTTTTAATACAGGTAAAACTAAGATTATATATACATTCTCACAATTCCTCTCTCTCTCTCTCTCTTTTTAGCCTATCATTCCTATGTTTACACAGAATGTTCGTGAAGCATACAAGACGTTAGGAGATATACGTAAGATATCCTGTGTATCACCCTAACTTTCAGTAGTGTTCTGTTTCTAAACAAGATATTTTATACCAATAGAATACTAATCTGCTTCATATTGCATAGCAGTTGGCCAATTTTTGGTTTTTTGTTTTCCATATGACAACTGTGAATGGGGTATTTTTCCATTCTATGGGAGTTGTGTGAACAAAAGTGTATTCATTTCTACTTGTGGGTCATTTTAACCTAGGAATGAAAGGAGTGGATCTATTTCTTTTACTGTCCCACATGTGTTCCACATTTTTATCTCATATACTATCTTCATCAATGATTCTTATCAGAGCCTAACTAGACATTACAGGACTTTCAGGGCTGCCAATGGCACTAACTGCATGTTACCTGACATCTTCTCAATAACATGTAATAAGGGAAACTTACGATGGCATCGGCATCATCAGCATTTCCCTGCCTTGTGAATGGCATCCAATGAATGGGATCGGGGGTGTTAAAATATAAGGTTGGACTTTGCATCATTTATTAACCTTCTATATGTGTGAGCTATCTAAACATTTTGTTCACCTCCTGTTAATGCCTTCAAAAATGCTTTGAAATTTCATTAGCAAAAAAATCACTTTGCTGTGAATTATCATTAAATGCTTCGCTCTCTCTCTCTCTCTACACAGGGTACACTGGCTTAGGGGTGTGCATTGAGATATACCCCAAGCAGAAATTATATCTGAAATTAGCTGGGTTTTGGCCTAACTCAGATATATCCAAACATCCCCAACATTCTGGGAGTAACAAAAAATTATGTCCTGGAATTTCAGGGAGGCACAAGAGTGGGAAGGGAAAGAGAGGAACTTGCCCAGGAAAAGAGTTCTTATTAGGCAACAGAGATGCTGACTAACAGTTGATGGCCAGGTAGACCTGACCTCCACCCAGAGTTCCCTCTAAGCTGCACTAGGGGGTGCTGGCAAACTAAATTTTAGCTGCCAGTTCAGGAATTTCAAGCTTCTGCTCACACCAAGGCATTTTCGCCCTACTGGGAACAATGGAGGATGGGAGCACCTCCTTCTGGGGCCCATAGAATTGGACCCCCCGGTCCAATCTTTTTGAAACTTGGTGGTTTTTTTGAGGAGAGACACCAGCAGCTATGCTGCAGATTTGGTGCTTCTACCTAAAAAAAACTAGCCTCCCCCAGAGCCCCAGATACCCCTGGATCAATTCTCCATTATAGGCTGTGGGGCCTATTGACTATAATAATCCCCATAAGCTATAATGGAGCCAGAAAAATAGATTTTTTTGCATACCTGTTATGCTTTTCAATATGATTTGAAAGCTGCCTTGAGTCACAGGGAGAGTGGGATATAAATATTTTAATAAATAAGTTTGGTCAGGTTGATAACATTTAAACAGTTTCCTGTTTCTTAGGTTAGGTAGGGTTCTGGCAGTGATTGTTCCACCTCTGTTATACTTGTCCTGTAATTTGTCATATTTCACTAACCCCCCCCCCCAAGTAGACTGCAAGATTCCGCTCCCCTCAAGTGCTGGTATGTTTTCTAAGGCTCAGCACAGGGTGACGGTCCAAGGCCAGGTCTACTAATATAGTGGAAAAGGGTGGGTAGACCTGCTCTCTGGAGGCCAGGTCTACCAATATAGTGAAAAGGGGCAGGTATACCTGTTCTCCAGAGGCCAGGTCTACCAATATAGTGGAAAGGGGAGGGGAGACCTTTTCTCCAGAGCCCAGGTCTGCCAATATAGTGGAAAGAGGAGGGGAGACCTGTTCTCCGGATGCTTGGTCTACCCCATAGAGGACAACATTTTCTGTAGTGAAATTTTACTTGATTCTGTTTTCTATTATAATGTTTGACTTATTCTTAAAATATAGTTTAAATATCGTTTAAAAGAATTCATTCTGAGATTTTTTACAAGGTTATGAAAATAATCTAAAAGACTAATTTAGGCGATAGTCAAATGAAAACTCGCTTACAACTTTAACGCTACCAGCTTTCTTTTGCTCACGAGGTAGAATTTTTGCTCACAACACTGTGGAGCTTAGACAGAACATTGCCTCCACCTATGGCCCTGTAAATTTTAAAAGGGAAAGGACTGAACTGGCTCTGGGTTTACCATGCCTGGATTGTCCCTGCTGGAAGCTTTCCCCTGTCATCAGCATTGGAGGCAGCAGATCCTGCCCCATGCTGGAAAATGGCAAGTGGGCAGGGAGGCTCCTGGACTTCTGTGAGTCTTCACTGTCACAGTGGCCATTTCTTCCCCTGCCACTGGGGAGAGGCTTTTTATTTATTTTTAAATTGACAATTGAATAGTGTTATATCGATAGAACAATATAGTAATGTGTTTACCAGGTTCTCTGAATTTCAGCTCGCTCTCTCTCTTGAAAAGTAAGCCTCTAGCTCCTTCCATTGCACAGATATGTTTTTTTCTTTATGTCTCTGCAATGAAGGAGCTACTTTTAAAAAGTCTGGGGCTGGCTTCCTCTTTTTCTCTTTCCTTCCTCACTGTTGTTGCCTGAGGAGGAGACAGAATTTTTAAAAAGTGGTCCTGAATTTTAGGGCCCCCCCCAAAAAATGTCCAGAAAAAAAATCTTAAACCAGTAATAACACTTCTGAAAAGCCAGAATAACAAAAACAATGCCATATCCAAAATCAAATCTGAAATTACTACAAAAAATGTCTGAAACATCTATCTCTACCTTCTCTAAAGAAATCTTTGTAAAGCAAAGCCTCCATTCCTCAACAGATGCAGTTTTTCTAGATTTATACTTTGCTGGCATGTAGTGCTTTTTTCACATGGTACTTACCCAGTGTGTCCCCAAAGGATGGAAGAGTTGCCTCAACTTTGGATTTGCAGAGTATTCTGATATGTAAGATAGGGCCCTATTTAAATCAAAAGAACAATTCTCACTGCTAATTCACAGGATGCATTCACAGGATGCATTGATTGTCTCTCTTACTTCATCTGAATTTTTTTTTCTTTTTCAACCCCACTTTTTTACGCTCACAAATATGTCTAAACTTTTTTCAGAATAAATTTTTAGTGTGGTTGTATGCATGTTTACCCTGAATAGCTGAGTTCCAAGGATAATGTTGATCAAAAAGCATTTGGAAAGCACCCCAGTAAATGCTGACTATTATATCACACATTACATTAATATGGTGATACTTGGAGAGGGGAGAAAGGTTGATAAAAGCTACATGTTCCAACTACTTTTAGTTAGGCCCTTTTTTGCCAATATAATTTCACTTAAGAGACTTGGGTATTTAAGCATACATTCTAAAACTCTCTCTTGGTACGTATGCTGCCTAACTGACTTTTAAATTAAATATGCTACCCAATTGACTCTTTCACACAGGAATACTGAAACATCTGTATGAATATAGCCGCTGCCCACTGGCTCCTATATATGGAGGGTTTCCAGTCAAACTGCGCACATACTTAGGAAAACCAATTCCATATGATCCAAACATAACTGTTGAAGAGCTGGCTGAAAAGGTAAGCTGACACTCTTCTCAAAAACCTTAGAATACAAATCCTAGTACAGGTTTGGGAAGACATTTGTCTGCCTCTGAAACTCTCCTTGAAAACTTCAGAATACAAATCCAGTACAGGTGTGGTCCTACTTGGTGCCACTGGGCAAGTCTTCCTTTTTTCAGGCTACTTCTCACCTGTCAAATAGTAATGTTGCTGTACACATGAATTAAATAGTGATTTTTAAAGACCTTCATAAAAATTACTTGTACATGTTGTATGACCAGTTGTGTGCAGGAATCACTAAACAGCTGGCTGTAACAGAGGGCTGGTCTCTCTGAACACACCAGAGAGGCTGTGGGAAGCCATTAACATTGTTACGGAGGGTGCACTTTTTTTTTGTGAAAATCACTTTTTCATACGCTTTTCTTTTTCAAAAGAGGAATTTCCCTTTTAAGTTTTTCATTATGCCACTATATCCAGCCCCTGCACAGTTTGCACAGTCTCTAAGGTGCTACAGGACTTGAATCTAGATGTTCTACTGCAGACCAACACAGCTACCCTCTGAAACTATTTGCAGGGGTTCTGTTGATGTTACATACCAAAGGGTGTTCGAGCAGCAGAGCAGGAAGGTTTGGCAAGGCATTGCCTACCTCTGAGCATCTGCAGAATGAAATTTTGTAGATCCTCATTTTCTGCCCCCCCCCCCCACTTTGAATATCTCTTTTGATCGAGATGGAACTGCTTTGAAATGAACTCGAAATTCCTAAAAAGAGAGAAAGAAACTGATAGATTTCAGGGAGAAATTGAGTAAAGAGTAGTTAATACAATTCCCATTAACAACACTAGAAGCCATCAGTTGCCAACTATCCCTCGTCGGATAGGGTATGGGGAGCTGGTCGGTGGGTATGGGGAGAAGGTGACTGGCTCCGCAAGAAATGGGCTGGAGGAACAGCTCCGTCTGAGCCATGAGAGCCATGCATGCTTATTCCATGTTTCAGACCTATCCTGGGGGACATGGCTGAAAAGAGATGGAAGGGCCATGACACAGTACTCTAGGAAAAGCTAGGCTGCATGGCAGAAAAGCTCTGGGATGAAAAGGGTAGGTGTGAGGAGCTGAGTAGGGGGGCAGAGTGGAAAAGAGAAAGCAGGAAGAGGTGGGAGTGAAAGTGAAAGAACTGAAGAAAGAATGGAGGAGAGGAAAGGAATGGAGAGAGGGAAAAGAAGAGAAAGAGAATAGAAGAAGGAGGTTCTGAAGCAGACCAGGCAAAAGTGCAGTTCTGATCAAGGGAGCCCAGGAGGGCAGGAATAGTACTTAGGTGAAGAAAACACCTGGAAGTATGCCTATTCTCCCAGAAGGGACCTCAGGATGACAGTGGTGGAAGATCCAGGTCAGAATGTTGTCAAATACAATTCAGTAGCAAAAATCATTCACTGCCAACTGAATATGTAATAGCAACATACACACACACACACACACACACACACACACACACATAAAGAAAAAATAAAGCATATACAACTTCAGTGGGAAAGGTTTCAACATGTGTTTAACTCTTCCACTGAAATGAACTGTTGCTTCGATAACACCGTCTAGCCATCTCATCCTTTGCCATCCCCTTCTTCTTTGACCTTCTATCTTTTCCAGCATCAGGGTCTTCTCTAGTGAGTGCTCCCTTCTCATTTGATGGTCAAAGTATTTGAGCTTCAACTTCAGTATCTGGCCTTCCAGGGAACAGTCGGGGTTGATTTATTTTAGGATTGACTGATTTGATCTCCTTGCAATCCAAGGGACTCTCGAGAGTCTTCTCCAGCACCATAATTCAAAAGAATCTATTCTTCTATACCATTGCTTTGATCATATGGACTTTTGTTGGCAGGGTGATGTCTCTACTTTTTATTATGCTGTCTAGGTTTGCCATCGCTTTCCTCCCAAGGAGAAGGCGTCTTTTAATTTCATGGCTGCAGTCACCGTCTGCAGTGATCTTGGATCCCAGGAACATGAAGTCTGTCACTATTTCCACGACTTCCCCTTCTAGTTGCCAAGGAGTGATGGGGCCGGATGCCATGATCTTAGTTTTTTTGATGTTGAGTTTCAAGCCAACTTTTGTGCTCTCCTCTTTCATCCTTAGCAAGAGACTCTTGAGGTCCTCTTCACTTTCTGCCATTAGGGTGGTATTGTCTGCACATCTGAGGCTGCTGATGTTTTCCCCAGCAATCTTAATTCTGGCTTGTGATTCATCCAGGCCAGCATTTCGCATGATGTATTCTGCATATAAATTAAATAAGCAAGGTGACAATATACATCCTTGTCGTACTCCTTTCCCAATGCTCAACCAATCAGTTGTTCCATATCCCATTCTGTCGCTTCTTGACCCTTATACAACAAACTGAAGCTTAATCCCAGCAAGACAGAACTGCTACTGGTGAGCAGAAGGTCCGAGCTGGGATTTAAGGTGTCACACATTCTGGACAGGACTGCACCCCCCTCCCCACTAAAGGAACAGGTCTGTAGTCTGGGAGTGCTGTTGTTGGACCTGGCCTACTGCTGAATAAGCAGGTGACAGCTATGGCCAGGAGTGCTTTTTACCAGTTAGTCAGTTGCAGCCTTTCTTGTGTAGAAAAGGTCTGGCCACTGGTGCATGCCCTGGTTGCATCTAGATTAAGTTATTGCAATGTGCTATACACAGGGCTGCACTTAAGAATTGTTTGGAAATTTCAATTGGTGCACAATGCTGCCACTAGGATGTTTTCTGGATATCATTCCAGTCTTGGCCCATCTACCCTAGCTCTTAATCTATTTCTGGGCACAATTCCAAGTGCTGGTGTTGACCTTTAAAGCCCTATATGGTTGGGACCAACATATCTGAAGAACTACTGCCTTATGAACCCATCTGACCACTATAGTAATCTTCAGATACCCAGCTTTGGGTGCCTCTGTCTTTTGACATTAGGTGGATGGCAACCTAGAAAAGGCCTTCTCAATCCTGGAAACATTGTTTCAATTATATATTTTGGGTGGTGGTATGTTTAATTTGTTAGCCACCTTGATGGCCCTTGTGAGGGCAGAAAGGTGGGATATAAATTTTGTAAATTAAAATGAATGAATTAATGTAGTAACAGACGTTAACCAAGTAGGAGATACTGAACATTTTGTGTAAATTAATGATCCATAATCTTTTAGAATTCTCTTCCTCCTCTGTCATGCATTAGTCCTGCCTGTGGAATTCCTCAGAGCTGGCCCCCTTCAACTGTAGATCTCCTTCTGTGTTTGAATGGCTTAAAAGGGACATCTGCGCATATACAACAATACACAAAGGGCACAGATTCTACAATGCCCTATGTATGCTATTTAAAATAACTATGCCTTAAGCTCAACGCGGAGCTTGTAGAGGGCTCCGAATCCCAGCCTGTCCGCAACTCCTTTCTTTTAAGCTTGCAGTGCAGACTAAATTGAAGCTCTGCTAGCCTCACCTGCCCCCTCCAAGCTGAGCAACTAGCCAAAGGGAGTGGTGCTACATAAAGGAGTGTGAGTCACCTGGCTGAAATCTAGTGTTGGGAACAATTGTTCAGAGTCCTTCTATTCACTCCCCCTCTTCTAGCCAGGCACAATAGGTGCTCCTGCTTATGGCCAAGAGATAAACTTCCTTATGATTAACTTTTTGTTGGGGCTTCTGCTGTTTTCAAATTAGAACGAAAATAATTATGGTGCCATTGCCTGTCTGTTGCAATTTATGGTTTTATTTTTTTCTAGACAAAGATTGCCATCCAGGATTTAATATACAAACACCAAAAACTACCAGCAAATACAGTAAGAGCTCTCCTGGAACGATTTGATGTCAAGGCCAAGGAAGACTAATTATGCTGAACATACCATGTGCGAGTATTTGCTGAAAATATGATCAACACGGTAGTTACTTTATCTTGTCATACCCATTTTCTTTATTAAATTACTATAAATGTAAGTTCTCGGAATCCTTGCTAAATTTGTTCTAATAATTTATTTTATATGTAATCAAGTTTTTAAATATAAATAATATTCTTAAGAGCTACTGTGATGTGGTGGTAAAGTGTTGCAGTAGGATCTGTCAGACCTGGGTTCAAAGCCTCACTCTGTCATGGAAACTCGTTGGGGATTTAGGGTCAGTATCTTTTCCTCATTGAACTGTTGTGAGAATAAAATGGAAAGAGGGAAAAACAATGATGTAAGCTGTTTTTTGTCCCTGTTGGGGAGAAAAGTTGGGTATAAATACTTAAATAAATAAATTCCTTGGAGCACATGAAGTTATATCATTAGAAGATCAAGAATTTACTATCATTATATGGTAAACCATCTTGTTTCTTCTCACTCTCCTTTTTTCTTACTTTCTCACATGATACAATTTTAGTAATGCATTTAGGGAAAGGGAAGAAGCTTGAAATACAGTCTATGCACTACGGAGTATTTCTGTTGCTTGTTTTGGGCTCTTAGGATGCAATGAATCAAATACCACTCACTGAAATGACAAACTACACCTCAATACTGCAAACAGAAGTTAGGAGACTGCTGCCATTCATATTTCTATTTCTGTTTTATACATTGGAAACATGGGAATGAGAGTTGGAGTCAAGTGTAATATTGCTGGTATGATAGTTTTTCTGGAAAGAAAGCCCATTGCTGATGATTTTGGGGGGAAATAGCTGAAATTAAAATATATTTAAGGTGGCTTGGTATGTCACAGTATCTGACAAAACGAGTCACATTTTACAAATTCATATCAAGAGGAAAGTATATGTGTTAAGAAATTTTACTTGAAAGTACAAATGTTGTAAGTCTTCTAAATCAGCATTTCGGTCTTGCACAGAGACATGACCTGACCTTTCACCAACTTTAAATATCTTGTTTCTTAAAAAATTTTTTTTGTTATTTTTCCACAACAAATACTAATAACACTACAAACACTAAACCACTAAAACATAAGCTACACAAGGGTCACACAATCTGGTTGCTAATTTGCTTAAACAAAGATTTCTTCTCAGTAAGATTAATGGAATAAATCTTGTTTCTCAAGATTACTGGTTACAGACTGGAATTTAAAGATTTATGTCAAGTAGATACAAATTTAAAATTCTCAAACTTTCAGAATTTCAAAGTTTCATTATTTCTTTTTCTTCCCTTTATATTGCTCTTTCTCAAAATTCCATTTGACTTTCGAGAGTTTTGGGGCAACTGCCCCTTTTTCTGAGTCAGAGTCCTCTTCTGGAGTACTGCTCTCTGAGTTTTCAGGACTTTCTGGTCTATGTGTGCTGTTTCCTTCCTCTTTTCCTCTGCTGCTCTTTTTTCTTTTGCTGAACTTCATTGCTTCTCCAAAAACCGCTTTGCTTTTACAACAGAGTCAATCTTTTATTTTTTCTCTTTATAGCTGAAGACAAGTCCCTTGGGTAGGGGATAAAAATTTTCTGTAAGAAGTTAGTTAAGCCTTTGTATTGCTT
This sequence comes from Lepidodactylus listeri, assembly GCA_029233225.1. Classification (NCBI taxonomy): domain Eukaryota; kingdom Metazoa; phylum Chordata; class Lepidosauria; order Squamata; family Gekkonidae; genus Lepidodactylus; species Lepidodactylus listeri. The sequence goes on from JARCFY010000006.1 coordinate 56,410,816, forward strand.
TCTCTTTTTTATTTCGAATGCAATGTCTTTTAAGACTCTAATTTCTTTGTCTTTGATTTTTAAGGTTGTCCCATTAGTGGCTTTGTAGTGGCCTCTTGTAGATCTTTTAGAGACTCTCACTAGTATCTCCCCAGGCAGGCTTTTTTTCTTGATGAATTCTGGATATATTTGATAAACCATATCCATTTTGCTCTGAAGTATATCCACTTTTACACTTGTCATTGGGGCCAATGCTTCACTCAAAGTTTCCTTCAAATTCCCACCTTTTTGCTCAGGAACACCCTGAAATCTCAGAACATAAGCTGATTTTTCCATTTGAAGTCTTAAACACCAGTCTTTATTGGAGACTCTCTCTTTCTCCACCACCTCAAGTCTCTGGTCAATTGCTTTTTTCTTGGCTTCAGCCTTTTTCACAAATTTAACTGTCTCCTCGGTTGTCTTATTAGTCTGAGTTGTTTTTGAAGTGTTTCAAAGTTATTGTTGAGGTTAGTCATCTGGTCAGCAGAGGGCACAATGCTATAGCCAACATGTTAGGAAAGTCAGTGGTCACTTCCGGTTTGGGTGCCGGAAGTACTGGTTTGGTAGTTCCTGGAGAGGGCTTTGTTCTCATCGCCATTTTTTCTGCCCGATTAGTCATTGTTTACAGTTCAGGGAAAGTTTTTTAAAGCCAGAAAAAGGCCCTGATCACACGCAGAATTAGCCGTGTGGTAGGCACAACTCCCAGCTGGATTTTAAGGGTGCGATCACAAGAGCACATCTGTGAAGCGTCCCACACCCATTGGCAAGCCATTTTGCTCCACCGGAGAAGCAGAGTAAAAAAACACTGGGGGAACTCCAGTATCAAATAGGTTGCTGCAGGCTACAGGTGGACTTTCCCCATGTGATCGCTCCAGCACAGACTTGTGGCATCGGGGATAGTCTGATCAGGCTATCCCAATGCCATGCCGTTGTCCCCCCCCTCTCAGTATGCACATCATGGCATACCGCCATTGGAAGCCCTTAGGGTGGAGATATGATTCATCGATCCCCCATTTAAGTGAATCGGTAACCAATGACAAAAAACCCCAACTCGCTCGTGGTTGCATCTGATCACACAGTGGCGAGTTGCACCTGCAGCTTCGCAGACCTGTATGATCACGCAACTGCGGGTCAAATTGCTCCAGTGCAAATAGCCTTGCTTCCCCCCCGCTTTATCTCGCTCGTGTGGCCGGGGCCAAAGTTTATTTAAGTTGCTGCTTTACGTAGATCTGTACTTTACTCGGTTAAATCAAAAAGCGCTGGTGCTCCTAGCCCCATATCTCTATTTTAAAGTTTGCTTTAAACTGATGGGGGGGATTTTTATTTTTATTTATTTATTTAGGTTTAATAGCCCATAGGCCATGCACCATTAAAAATATTTTAAAAATTTAAAGAACAGAATGATAATAATAATGATAGTTAAGAGTTTAAAATAAGAGCAAAACAAAAATTTGCCACATTGACAATGCAGTTTTGGCAGAGGCTGCTCAGAAGTAGTCTTAATCTTGCTGCATCAGGAAAAGTTGAATATTTCAATGGCCATTTTCTTAGGAGTCTTTCTCTTGCTGCTGCATGTTTTGGACAGTAGAAGAAAATACATGTTGAGTCAAGTTCTGTCAAAGGGCAGTCACAATAGCGCTGGTCCAGAGAGATCTTAAGGAAACGACTCTTCATCAGGGCTGTTAGAAATGCATTGCAGTGTGCGATCATGTATGACCATCTCAGTTTTGGAATGGTCAGCATGTTTAAGTAAAAAGGCAGGTCAGATTTGGTGGAATATATAATTCCTAGATGAAGTGGGGAGCATTTTCGTCTAGCATCTATTTGAAGAGTGTCCCAATCATTTTGGAGCAACTTTTCTGTAAGTAAAGTTTGTCTTCTTTTGGTTAAGTTCTCTATCTTCCATAAGCCCAACTGTCTTGTTTTCGCATCTACAGCATCATTCCATTTTGATCAGCAACGTTCATGTTCTGTCAATGTGGTAAAGGTTGGGAGGCTTTCAGCATTTAACAGTCGATATTTATAGCTGACTACGGCCTTCCAGATCAGAGTTGAGATTTTTGGGAGGCCTATCTCAAACCTTATAACTGCGGAAGCAATACATGATGGTAAAGTTAATATTTTACAGAAGAAGGCTTGCTGTAGTTTTTCAAGTTGCTATGTTGGACCTAAGAACCAGATTTGGGAACTATATAGAATGTATTAAGGTCTTATGTGCTTTTATGAGCGCTGGCACATATTGAGCTCCTTGGATATGGAAAAACCTCTTCAAGGCTAGTAAGGTTAGGTTGACTTTCTGCATAAGATATTTAATGTGCTTGGACCATGATAGGTTTGGCTGGAATACAATTCCTAAATATCTGAATTCACTGACCTGTTGCAATGTATACCTTTCAATTTTCCATCCTTTGTTTGACCTTCTTGTTGATTTTGTGAAGACCATAATTTTGGACTTATCCTCATTTATCTTTAATAGTTCTTCATTGCAGTAGGTAGTAAATGCTTTAATGGCACGTTTTAGGCCAATTGGAGTTCTCGATAGTAAGACAAGGTCATCAGCATATAGCAGGGCAGGCACTGGTCAGTTTCTCCCACACGATCCATGAGTGGGTATATTTTGAAGACCTGGGACAAAGTCATTTAGATATAAATTGAATAGATGTGGGGCAACACATCCTTGATGGACACCTCTTTGAACAGATATAGGGTTGGATAACTGCCCCTCATTGTTTATTTTAACACAGAGAGAGTTTCCCGAATAGAGACTCATTATTAATTTTAACAACCTTTTAGGCAGGCTTGTAGCATTTAGTTTGTTCTGTAGATAGGAGCGACCAGCAATATTTTCCATGAAGCTGGAATGATTCCATCCTTATTTATCATTGTGAATATGAGTGCAAGCACTTGGGCCTATCAGTCAGGGGCTACCTTTAGTAGTTCTGCAGGAAAAGTGTCAAGACCAGGAGATTTTCTCAGTTTTAAATGTTTAATCAATTTAATTATCTCACAACATGTGACAGGTTTTCATTTTGAAATTTGTTTAAGGTTGATTTCAAAGTTTAGGTCTGGTTGAAGGTTATGCTTCTTATAAAGCTTTTCTAAATGCTTTCCCCAGACCACTGCTGATATGGGAGTTGCAGTGTTTCTTCTTGGCTTCAACATCGGATTAAGTAGGTGCCAGAGAGATGTACTAGGTTTCTCTTTAGCGGCTGTGATTATCTTATCCCATATGGATTTCATGGACTGGTATATCTTTTCCTTCAATATTGCTTTGTATTTCCTTCTAGCTTGCAGCAATGAGTGCTGAGCAGTGGGTGTGTTGTTATATTTTAAAAGTTTATAATTTTGTTTAATTTGATTCTTGGCCCTTCTGAAATCTCTGTCAAACCAGCTTTTCCCATGACAACCAGATCTGCTTGACTTTCCTTTTCCACTTTTGAATAGATTTGGGTCAAAAAGTTTAATGAGCAATGACATTTTTTCCAGAGCTGTGTAGCAGTCTTGTTCTGTCATAATTTTCTCTTTTAGTTTTTGTGCTTGTCCAGTGTGGACTATTTTTATAGCAGCTTCAGCCAATCCCTTGGACCACCTTCGCTTAATGGGCAGTGCCTTAGATCCAATTTGGCCAGTATTGAAATTTGGCATGGCCTCTAGTGATACTTTGATGGAAATGGGGAAATGATCACTTGTTCCCTGGTCGCTTACTTTGAATTCACGTACTTTAGGAAGACTGGAGTCTTCAATCAAGATATAATGAATAATGCTAGCACCTTGTGAGGAGACAAATGTAAAGTTTCCAAAAGGATCGACAGTGCTATTCCCATTTAGAACCGTTAATGACAATTTGGAGGCCATGTTCGCCAGATTGGCCCCTGATCTGTTAATATCTTTATCTTCAGAATGGCACGTTCCTTCTGTGGTGTTCTGATAGAGGAAGTTTTCTTTCCAGAACCTGGAGTGGAGCAGTTCATTATCATTTGAGCCAATTCTTGCATTGAAGTCTCCCCCTATTATCATAATAGCTTGCGGGTGGCTACTTTGTAGATCTAGCAGATATTCCTCTAGGATCAACCACTGGGTATCTATGTCTGTTTTTGATGTTTTAGGAGGAAGGTAGACGTTTACCAACTAGCTATCTTTGGGACTGGTGGCTATCTTCACTGCCATAGCTAGATTTTTAGGGCAGGGGGGGAGGGGTGATGATTTGCCCAAGTTACTGGAAATAAAACAAAGTAACCCTCCTTGAGGGCATCCTTTTGATTTTACAGTGGGTAGACAGAAGGAATTATAACCAGCTAGGTCACAGGGGTTGCATAGCCAGGACTCCTGTATCATAATACCGAGTCCTTTGATAAAAGCTTAAAAAGAACAGCTTTTATTTATTTATTTATTTTTAAAATTTATTTTGGGATTTATATCCTGCCCTCCCCGCAAGCGGGCTTTTAATAGCATTAAAACTGTTAAAAACAATTTAAAATATCTTAAAAACACTTAGTGTTTCTGGAGACGAGAACAGCTGTCTGTAGCCGATGCCCACCAGGAAAAAACCCAGAATCGATGGGGGGGATTTTAAACTCGCTCTCCCCTCCCTTGTTGCAAGTCAGGGCTTTGGATGGCTGCTTAACTACATATCCAGTCAAAAGGAGTTTTCACTCATGCTTTACTCCATGCTGGTAATCAAGGTAAGAAAAACTTTGCAGGCTCGCTAGACCACTTGTTTGCTCTACCGGTGTGTGCCTCTTGGTGCTGTGATGGCACAGCGGTGGCAGGACCTATTGGGGCAAAGGGGAGCCTCAATCCCTTGGCCGCAGCCTCAGGAGAGGCACCCCTCGCACCCCAAGCTGAGAGCCCACTGCAAGGGCTCCGAGGAAGCCTGGAATTGTCCAGGACTCCTCCCATCCACCATGCTATGGGCCGCTCCTATTGGAGCACTGAAGGCGCGCACCTGCCATTCAAATAGCCAAAACTGGAACTAAATATCTTGTTTCTCATTAGGTTCATTATGCATTTGTTTATCCTCTAGGGTTGCCAGGTCTTGGTGGAAAATACCTGGAGTCTTTGGGGGTGGATCCAGGACAGGGCAGGGTTTGGGGAGGGGAGGGGCCTCAGCATGGTACAATGCCATAGAGTCCACCCTTCAAAGCAGCCATTTTCTCCAGGGGAACTGATCTCTGTCAGCTGGAGATCAGTTGTAAAAGCAGGAGATCTCCAGGTCCCATTTGGAGTCTGGCAACCCTATTATCCTCTTGGATAATCATGGAGAAATTTTTGCCTTTGCTTCTATTCCACCCCGACTCTGTTTAGGTGATGAACGTATTCTAGCTCGCCTGCAGAGCCAGATGGACCCTGTGCGGCTTCGGACATCTCTGTGGGATCTGATGCCCCTGGTGGCTTGTTGGATGAGTTTGTGGAGGACTGGCACAGCCGGTTCTCTGCAGCCATTGACGAGATCGCTCCCCAGTGCTCTCGCATAACAATTCGGTCCACAACAACTCTGCCACAAAGGAGACCAAACGTTAGGGAATTGGATATTGGCTGTGAGGCATTTGCGAGCTATTTTGTGGATAAAGTCCTGTTGCTCCGCCTCAACCTCCCCGCCACAGTTGAAACAGTGAGTGAGCTCGAGCTCCAAGCACATCTTCAACTCCAGGTTTGGATCATTTCAGCTCACTCAGCCTGGAGGAGGTTGACAAGTTGCTCTTGACTGTGTGCCCAACCACGTGCAGCCTTGACCCGTGCCCTTCCTGGCTTATTAAAGCTGGCCATGAAGGGTTTCGAGGTGCCCTAACAGAGATTATCAACAAGTCTCTCTTGGAGGGATGGTTCCTGGGGGCACTCAAGGAAGTGATGGTCTGCCCCCTCCTAAAGAAACCATCTCTAGACCCGGCCAAATTAACTACCAGCCGGTGTCCAATTTGCTGTATTTGGGCAAATTAATCAAGAGGGCGGTGGTGATACAGTTACAGGGCTTCATAGATGACACTTCCATGCTAGATCCCTTCCAGTTTGGCTTTCGCCTGGGCCATGGGATGGAGACAGCACTGGTCGCCCTGACTGATGACCTCCAGAGGAATCTGGATTAGGGTGGTTTGGCAGTACTGATGCTGTTAGATCTGTCAGCTGTATTTGACATGGTCGACCATCAGTTACTGATCCACCACCTCACTGACACGGGAATCCAGGGACTCATCTTACAATGGCTTGCTTCCTTTCTTCAAGGACGGGGACAAAGGGTGGCACTAGGGGAACAGCAGTCCAAGAGGCATCTGCTAGTGTGCGGAGTGCCTCAAGGGGCAGTGCTGTCCCCGATGCTATTCAACATCTATATGTGCCCCCTTGCCCAGATTGCCCAGGGATACAGGCTGGGATGTCACCAGTATGTGGATGACACCCAGCTCTATCTGATGTTGGGCAGCCAATCAGACTCCAGTCTGGAAGACCTGGACCAGGCATTGCAAGCTGTGGCTGGTTGGCTTAGGCTAAGCTGTCTGAAGCTGAATCCAGCGAAGATGGAGGTCATGTGAGTTAGCCAGGGTGGTCTGGGGGTGGGGATCCTTCTCCTGACCTTTGGCTGGGCACCACTGGTGCCAGCACTGGAAGTTAAAAGTTTCAGAGTGCTCCTGGATACCTCCTTAACTATGGAGGCCCAGTTAGCAGCCACTGCTAGGTCGGCCTTTTACCACCTCTGGCTGATCAGGCAGTTGGTTCCCTTCCTTGACCGCGATGACTTGGCCACAGTGATCCATGTGATGGTCACCTCAGGATTGGACTACTATAATGCTCTCTACATGGGGCTTCCCTTGTCGCAAATCCAGAAGCTACAGCTAGTGCAGAATGCCACGGCCAAGCCTTTGATGGGCCTCCCTAGATGGGAGCACATCCAGCCTGTGATGAGGACACTGCACTGACTACCAATAGCATACTGAATTCACTTCAAGGTGCTGGTTCTTACCTTTAAAGCTCTATGTGGCCAGGGTCCAACATACCTGAGGGACCGCATTTCCCTATATATACCCCAGAAAGCACTATGGTCAGGGTCGCAGAGCCGACTGACCCTGCCGGGTCTCAAAGACGTCAGGCTCGCCATCACCAGGGCCAGTGTTAGCCTAATATTAGCTCTTAATAATCAGCAGTAGGCATTAGGGATCTGCACCTTTGTTATACAGAAGTTGCTGCCTCTTCCAGACAAACCAAGAAATTGACAAGGAGACTGTTATCAGTATAAAAAGGTTTTCTTTTACTTAAAGAATAAAAGGTAGCTTATTCAAGTGTTACAGAAACGTTCACACATTCATACAGTTCTAGGAAGTCAGACAGAATGAAAGGGACGGTTGCATTATTAGGAAATCACTGACATTTTATATTTACCTGCGCAGAGAGAGTTGGTGGATTCCTGCTTGAGAAATAAGATGAGTTTATTTATTTATTTATTTAATTTCTAAGCCGCTCTCCCCGCATTCGCAGGCTCAGAGCGGCGTACAAGACCTGGTACACCAGGATTCCATAAGCATAATGAATATTAAAACAATATAAAACATTTCATTAAAAACAAATTTAACAATTTAAAGTGCTCAACAGTCAATATACAATTATAGGGAATTGGGGGTGGTGGTGGTTGTGGATTGGGAGCCATGCCAGAGCATGGTAAGAGAGGGGGAGGAAGAGAGAAGGAGAGGGTGATGCAAGAAGGAGGAGGCGATGTAAAAGAGAAGAAGCAATATTGTGCTGGGAACTTTCCTTTATTCAGGGGATGAGAGGTGGTCTCTGGGAGGATGGCATGATATGATGCCATCTCAAAAGAGCCTATAGATGGTCCGTTCGCTATCTTCTAGCCACTAAGGGGGTGCTATAGGAGTGGTCAATATTCAAATCTACCTGATGGTCAGGACAGGATGTTGACATCACCTGCATCTGCCATCTGTCTTCGGGATGAAGGGAGTGCTGGGTATGGGAACCAAGTCTCAGGAAGCACCCTGCTGTCTTCGCACCCAGCTGTGAAGTCCTTTGATGTAGCGAATGGTAATGTGGTCTTGCAGGAGGGGGCATAAGCCTGTGTACGTGCCTGGGGTGTATACCTGCATGGAGTTGCTGATACAAGCCTGTAACCTCATGGCTTTGTGTGTGAGAGAGTGTCTGTTCTCTGTGTTAACCTCCCGCCTGCAGGTGGCAACCTCATAAAATGGTGTTTTGACCCTATAGTGTAGGTGTCTGTCCCCAACTTCCCACTGGTTACCTAGTGCACTTTCATGTCTCACATAACGGATATCATAGTCCATATACTACTCTCATAAATCATCAGAAAAGTTCATAAGAATGCTGTGCAGGCTTACACCAGGGCATTCTCAGTGGCAGCTCCATACTGGTGGAATGAGCTCCCCGAAGAGATCAGGGCCCTGCGGGACCTTTTACAGTTCTGTAGGGCCTGCAAGATGGAGTTCTTCCACCAGGCTTTCAACTAAGGAGCCACCCTCACTAGTACCATGAACAAGCCCGGGCCACAATTCCAACAGTGGGTCTACTCCATCCTGACTCAGGAGACTATTGAGATGATGAAATGTATGTAAGCACTTTTGAAAGCAATATCACGCCATCTTATGGAAATACTACTAGCACCTTGATTTTATTGACCTTATGATTTTATTGTATTGAATTATTTAAATGCTTTTAATGTATCTTAATGGTACCTGTGTACCAACTTTGTAAGCCACCCTGAGCCTGCTTGTGTGGAGGGCGGGGTATAAACTGAATCAATAAAATAAGTATATTAAATAAAACATTCATGCAAACTACCTGCAGGGTAGGTGGGCTACCACTCATTCTATTCAAAGCCTAACATCTCCTTCTGACCCCTGAAAGGAATGAAACCTAGCTGTATAACATAATTCAGAGGCTGGGGCAAATCATGAAATGACTCCAGTTATCTTACATTTCTACCAATAATACAAGAAAAGTATTCCTCTCTGTTCCTGAATAATATACGAGCTGTCTTGTATCACCTACCAGTCTTGATGGTTCTCTTACCTGTATGCCAGCAGTATAAGCAAAACCTCACCGGGGATGCCTAGCACACATGCACAAATTATTTCTAACATCTTTTGCCATTTGGTAAAAGTAGCACCTTTCCCTCCTCAATAGCTTCACTTGATTGAAAATAAATGGGAGATCAGTCACCAGCATAACATGCAGTTTAGTCAACAGCATTTACTGTCATTGCAAAATACTGTTGCAAATCACTTTCTGGCTTTGCAGAACATATAAAACAAATTGCAAGATACTATTGCAAATAACTTCCCGGCTTTGCAGAACATATAAAACAGACTGAATCTATTATGTTAAATTATGAAAATACAGGTTGCTTACCTGTAATTGGAGATCTTCGAGTGGTCATCTGTGCATTCACACCTCTGGGATTAAGTGCGCCTGCGCTGATCCCAATCGGTAATCTTCAAAGCCTAACGGATTTTCGCGCCAGCTCCCCGGTCACGTGCACGTCCCACTGCGCATGACCCGGGGAGAGGCACGAGGATCCCACCAGTTCCTTCTGACCGCTGCTAACAGCCCCCAAGGAAAAAAGTGAGGGAGACCGAAAGCAGAGGGGAAGGAGGGCGGGTGGTGTGAATGCACAGATGACCACTCGAAGATCTCCAATTACAGGTAAGCAACCTGTATATCTTCTTCGTGGTCTCTGTGCATCACACCTCTGGGAGAATAGCGAGCAATAAACACACCACATACCTGGAGGTGGGTGCTGGAGGTCTCACATCTGAGCTGCTTGCAGAACTGCACGGCCCACCACAGTACGCTGATGGACGCGGACATCTAGGGCGTAGTGCTTCACAAACGTGTGAGGGGACGCCCACGTTGCAGCATTGCAGATGTCTCCCAGGGGAATGCCCTTGAGGAATGCTGTGGAAATAGCCACGGCTCGAGTGGAGTGTGCCCGGAGGGACGCCGGTAGTGGCCTTTTGGCCAGAAGATAGGCGAGTTTTATCATCTCAACTATCCACTTCGAGAGTCTTTGAGACGACAGCTTCTGTTCCTGCCTGGGCAAGGCATAAGAAATGAAGAGAGCTGGAGACTTGCGAAAGGATTTTGTCCAGTGCAAGTAGAAAGACAGGGCTCTCTTGACATCTAAAGTGTATAGACTACGTTGCGTTGGGTCCTGGGGACCAGGAAAAAATACCAGCAACGTGATATCCACCCCTATATGGAAGTCCGAGACTATCATAGGCAGGAAAGCGACATCTGGAGCCAAAGTGACGGCATTATGATGAAACGTGAGGTACGGTGGGTCACAACGGAGCGCCGAGAGCTCACTCACGCGTCGAGTAGACGTGATGGCCACCAAAAACGCAACCTTCCACGACAAAAGTTGAAGGCTGCATGAGGCCATGGGTTCGAAGGGTTTTCCCATCAGCTTAGTGAGAACCAGGGGCAAGTCCCATGCCGGGACTGGTGTCCGCACTGGGGGATAGAGGCGATTCATTCCCTTGAGGAATTGCTTCGTTGTTGGATGGGAAAACACCGAATAGCCATCAATCTTAGGATGATTGACTGAGATGGCTGACAAGTAAACTCGGATAGATGAGTGACACAGTCCCCTGTCTTTACATGACAGGAGGAAACCAAAAACATCTTTAAGCCCGGCGGGGACTGAGGGCCGTCCCACACTGTCAATTTCAGTCTGGGCACATCGTGGTGCAGTACCCGGCCCCCGTGCATCCCGAGGAGGTCTGGGTCCGTCGGGAGATGGAGATACGTCCCTCGTGAGAGACTGAGGAGCGTGGGGAACCGGGGTTGTCTCGGCCACCATGGGGTGACGAGAATTGCCCACGGTCACTCTGTCAACAGTTTATGGACTACTCTCGGTATGAGAGGAATCGGGGGAAATAGGTACAATCGTTTCCCCGTCCACTGGAAGAGGAGACCGTCTCCGAGAGAGGTCGGGTCCGTTCCTGCTCTGGAACAGAATAGGTGGCACTTCTTGTTCTCTCGAGAGGCGAATACATCCACGGATGGATGTACCCAATGGTCGAAGATCGGAGTCAGGTAGAGGGGGTTCAGTTCCCACTTGTGTAGGGATGCTCCCCCTCTGCTTAGGAAGTCCGCTTGGACGTTGAGTAGTCCTGGGAGATGAGTCGCTACCAGGTGAATATCTAGTGCCTGGCACTCGTCCCAAAGCTCTATCGCTAACCGGCAAAGTCCACGGGAGACCGTCCCACCCTGGCGGTTGATGTAAAACATGGTGGTGGTGTTGTCTGTAAGGACAGTCACTGTCTTCCCCGACAGGGATTGGCGAAAAGATCTCACTGCGTAGAGAACTGCCAGCAGCTCTAGGAAATTGATATGGTTGTGTGCCACAGAGGGGTGCCACCTGTCGCCCACACCTACACCGTCCAGATGAGCTCCCCAGCCCCATAGGGATGCGTCCGTAGTGACGGTCGCTGAGGGGGGTGGAAGCTGGAAAGGTGCACCTGAATGTAAATTCTGGGGCACAAGCCACCAATTCAGGGTCTCTAGGACCTGGGTTGATATCTGAAATAGTTTGGAGAGGGAGTGGAAGTTGGGGCGGAAACGCCTCAAAAACCAAAGCTGCAGTGGTCTCATCCGCAATTTGGCGAAGGGGATTACTGCTGTTGTCGCGGCCATCAGGCCTAGCAGGCAAAGGATTTGTTTGGCTGTAGCCTCCTTGGTCTCTTGGATAGACAGGAGAAGGGAGACTATATCCGCTGCTCTGTTGGGGGGTAGGAACGCTCTGCATTGCAGGGAGTCCAGGATAGCTCCGATAAACTGAACCCGTCTGGAAGGGGTAAGCATGGACTTTTTGAGGTTTATTGTCAGTCCTAATGATTCTAGGGTACGAAGGGTAGTAGAGATGTGGCTCTGTAGTTCCGTCGTAGAGGGGGCGACTAGAAGCCAGTCGTCCAGGTAGGGGTAAAGGTGGACACCTTGAAGTCGCAGATGTGCCGCTACTACTGCCATAAGCTTCGTGAAGACACAAGGAGCTGTAAAGAGGCCGAAGGGTAGGGCCTTGTACTGGAAGTGACACGGACCGATCGCGAAGCGTAAGTACGGTCTGTGCGACGGGTGGATCGTCACATGGAAGTATGCGTCCTTTAAGTCCAGCGTCACCATCCATGCGTTGGCTTCTAGTAGCGGTAGGATGGTCTGCAGAGTGGTCATATGGAATTTCTTGTAGGTGATGAACGCATTGAGGTTCCGCAGATCCAATATGGGACGAAGTCCGCCATCCTTTTTTGGGACCGTGAAGTAGCGGGAGTAGAACCCCCGCTGAAGGTGGTTTGTTGGTACTCGTTCTATGGCATCTTTTGAGAGGAGGGCTTCGACTTCCGACGATAGGGTGTCGGAGGGAGGGGTGGTTACGAAGTACGATTCTTGTGGTATCTGGAAAAATTCTATTCTGTAGCCTTCTGATACGACCGACAGTGCCCATTTGTCTGTCGTGATACGTTGGCATGCTGGTAGAAAGGGTGATAGACGGGTGGGAAGATCGGAGCGAATGGGGGAGTCAAAGACTCTGCTTGTTCGGTTTGGGTGGCTTAGCCTTGGAAGTGGAAGCGGACGGGAATCGTGGCTTGTGGCCATAGGGTTTCTGTTGATAAGCAGTAGACGGTGGTCTCTGCCATTGGGGTTCAGTGGGAGATCTTCGTGGTTGCTGTTTGGGCCAAGATCTCTGCCATGTCTTCTGCTTCTGTTGTCTCGATTGTGAGACACCCAAGTTACGAGATGTCTTAATGCTCTTATCTAAATCATGGAGGACTGTGTCCGTCGTGGAGCTGAATAGTCCTTCACCCTCGAAAGGGAGATCTTCCACCAAGGACTTTGTGTCTTGTGGAAGCGAAGTCGACCTCAGCCAGGCGTGGCGACGAAGGGCGACTGCTGAAGTGAGTGTCTTGGACGTGACGTCCGCAGCATGCTTCGATGCGTTAAGCTGGTGCTTTGCTAGCACCATGCCTTCCCTCTGGATCTTCCTAGCAAGGCGTTGCTTATCCTCAGGAAGATGGGCCAGAAGTGGTGTCATCTGCTCCCATAGGGAGTATTGGTACCTGCTCATGCAGGCTGTGTAGTTTGCCGTTTTTATGCCCAGTGCACCGGCTGAATAAAATCGTCTCCCGAAAGAATCTAATTTCCGTCCCTCCTTGTCCAAGGGGGAGGAATGTCCGCTATGGCCCCTGGCCGAGGGGGTCACTACAACTGAATTGGGCTTGGGGTGGATGAATAGGAATTCTGCCCCTGGCTCTTGGAGCCTGTACATGTGGTCTAATCTCTTGTTGGAGATTGGAGTTGAGGAGGGGTGGCCCCAGGATTCTTTGGCAGTGCTCAAGAGCACCGAAATTAGTGGCAACGCTACCGCGGTGGATGTATCCATCTGTATGATATCGAAGATGGCATCGGTAGCGGTAGGGGTTGGTTGGACCGTGGCAAGTGCCAAGGAATGGGCCATTCGTTTGATAAGCTCTCCATAGGATTTCACGTCCTCGGAGGGAGAGATTGGTAAATTTTCAGCCACATCAGGGGATGGTGACGGCTGGATGGGAGATTCGTCATCGGATGATTCGGGAGATTCGGGTATCGAGTGGTCGGAATGTTCGGAGGGAGACATAGGGGTCGACGGATCTGGTTGGTAGGGAGGGAGGTCGACATCGGGCGAAGTAGGTATTGGCATCGGTAGTTTCGGTATCGGTATCGGTTTCGGTATCGGAGTCGGTATCGGAGCCGGGGGATCTCGGCATCAGGAGACTCCTGACGATGTCGACTGGCGATCCCACTCCGCCGGGTACCATTGTGGAGGTGGCGGGTAGGAGGAGCCATACAGGTATCGCCATTGACAGACGTCCCACGGCACCGAAGATGGAGGGAGGCGCCAGTCTCGCTCACCTTTCGGCACCGGCAGCGGGTCGGGCCCGGTCTCGGGACTGCTGTGAGGGATCTGCATCAGCTCGATGTCGGGTTCCGAATCTGTGAGCTGGATGGGTCGCGGCATCGGGGAGGCGGGGCTGCCCCGGGGTCACTCGCGCCCTGGAGGGTCAAGCTGCGGAGACCCGTGCTGGGTCATGTCGGACGCGGGATGCGTCGATGAAGCACCCGAGGTTTTGTGCTTCAGCTTGCCCTTACCCTCTTTGCCCTCCTTACGCTTCTTAGCGGGAGTTCGTGGCAGTGAGATGGGTCTTTTCGGTGCCAACTTCTCAGTACCGGAAGGGCTTCGCATCGATGGCGATGTCGGGCCCATCGGTACCGATGGGGATGTTGTCGAGGCGTCGGCTGCGGACATCTTCGGTGACAACGCTGCTTCCAAGAGAGCCACTCTGAGTCGGGCCGCCCGGTTCTTACAAGTTTGTTTGGAGAACGCGGCACAACTCGAACAGGAATCGACACGATGCGACTCACCTAGGCACAGCAAGCAGAGGGAGTGCTTGTCTGGGGGAGCGATTTTACTCCCACAATTAAGACAGCGTTTAAAGAAACCCCACCGCTGGGCCATAGGCCGGGCGGGAAGTAGGAAGAGGAGAATCCAAAAGTGAGTCCAGAAAAAACAGTCCGTAGGTCAGGAAAAACAAGCAAGTCAGTCCGAAAGGCCTTTCCAAGTTGGAAAAAGAAAGAACGAATGTTAGCTACCGACCGGAGAGGAGAGGGGGTCCTCATGACGCGGCGGTCAGAAGAGAACTGGTGAGATCCTCGTGCCTCTCCCCGGGTCATGCGCAGTGGGACGTGCACGTGACCGGGGAGCTGGCACGAAAATCCGTTAGGCTTTGAAGATTACCGATTGGGATCGGCGCAGGCGCACTTAATCCCAGAGGTGTGATGCACAGAGACCACGAAGAAGATCTTTAGGTAAGAGATATGAAAGAACTCTGGGTTTAGGCCAAAATTTATGGCACCTTTAGGATTGAGATTGCCAGGGCATTTCAAGTATTCCTTTCCATTTCCTAATAGCCATTGTTTACTGGTATATTTTGCTGTGCTGCAACTGCAGCTGCAGAATACTTAGACACATTCTTCTTCCCTCTGCTGCTCCAAGTTCCCTGAACACTGCTGAGGGTTAGGACCCCATCCTGAGCTATATGTAATGATGGGGGAGAGGCATCAGAAAAAGGAAATCAGCAGATATAGTCCTACCCCAGCCTTGTATAACATTTTGCCCCATTTGCTTTTATTATTCTGTCTGTGCCAAAGAAAGGAGAAATTATTTTGCCAATATTTTCCTTGTTGCAGTTCCTCATGTGGCATTCAATACTGAAGGGGATCCCTACTCACAACAGTGTGGGAAGAATCCTGGAAGGAAAGCAGGAAAAAAAATTCTACAATTAGTTCCATCCATTAAAGGACTGTATCCAGACTTGTGCCTATAAAAACACTTATATGCAAGTTAGCAGAGCTCGTTAGAAACTCAGGATCCATGTTTACATTCAGTTAGAAATGTTTTACTGTAACATCTGAATTTTCATGCCTCTCCATGGTATTCTGTGGGGTTCTGACATGGGGATGTCATTCAACCAATGGATCTTCTTCATAATATTTGAACAAGAAGAAAATGAAGGGCCACACCAGTTGGAGGAAAGAGACAAAGAAGAAACAATGGTGCAGTGGGAATTTTCTTCTCACTACACTATTGTTTTTTCTCCATAATATTCTAAGCCATTCTCATATTGTTGTAAGAACACACTCAACTGAAGGGTGATTAAATGCACATTTCTCTTTGTTTTGTCATGTTTCACTTTCTTTTCTGTAAATAATGTTTGGGAAATATCCAATAATATTAATTTCAGAAAGTTGCTTAATTTGTTGCACCATGAAATTAAATAACAGGTTGTAGCCTCTGGTTATCATATTATCTGGTATAAGGTGTAGCTCTGCATATGGAGTGAATGTGTTTCAATCATTAATAATGCACTACTCCCATTTGTTTCAACACAACTTGCATAAGAGAATTTCCTTCTGTCTGGTATTTAATATGGGTGTTCAACCAAGTGAAAAAGGGAATTGCAAACTCTGTGTGTGTGTTAATAAATCTAAATTTCAACATGGCCAAATCCATGGATACTGCAATCCAGAAACTGGAGCCATGAAAAGTCAAGAGAAAACTTCTTATGAACCTGAAAAACACCACAACTTTGCAAAAAAAATCTGAAATCTGTCTGTCTGTCTGTCTGTCTGTCTGTCTGTCTGTCTGTCTATCTATCTATCTATCTATCTATCTATCTATCTATCTATCTATCTATCTATCATCAGGTTTTAACCCTCCAAATAATAAAAGCAGAACCTGTAGCTTTAAGAAACAAAATGCTCTCTATTATTATTGCTAGGCAACTGTACAGTATTGACAGTATTTCACAGATACAACAGGTAAAGGTTTTGCAAGCATTGTGTTGGAGAGGAATGCAGAAAAAATATGGATTGTTAGTGTGTAATATTTGTATCCAAAGGAGTGCAAGTCATTGTTACACACACACAAACACACACACACAATCCCCAAGCTTTCTTTGTACGTTGCTGTTCCCACAACTGGAACCTTGTGTTGATGCATGCTGCAGACAGTTCTTGTGAGGCAAAGAGATTTTTGTAATACTCCATCACATTATTCTTTTTTTTTTCTGAATCAACAAAATGCTGGGAAGTGGTCTTACAGCAAAACTAACCATAAAAGCTCTGTGTAAATCATTTCAGGATGCTACATGTTGGAGAAGATGCTGTCAAATCGGTTTTGCTGGAATTACTGCAACTAATCAATGCATTAGAGGTGCTTTCTTGTGTACGACATCTTGTGTACTACACAGGTACACACAGGCAAAAAATATACTTAGCCATCTTTGTACCCAATTAAGGCCTTCAAGGCAATGAAAAAAGATAATAATTTTTTTTAAATACATAAATATAAAACCAATAATTAAAATTTTGGGCTGTGATTTTTGGAGGATTAAATTAGCAGCATCAAAGGTGTAACTCTTGAGAGGCCAGTAAGGCCTACATTACGGGAACCCTATTGGCAATAACTGTAAGAAAAAAGAAAAACAAGACTCTAAAGAAAATAACAGATAAAACAAAGGAGTTGGTACAATAACATAAAACCACTTGTAATTAGAACAAGCTTAAGGAGATGAAACAATTAAAGAATCAATTGGATCTATTAGAAACAGAAGAAATGCAGAAAAACAAAGACATTTTAAATTTGCATACAAACTGGGAAGATATCTAGGACATTGTCTAAGAAAAGAAAGGGCAAAAGGATAGCAGGAATTAGGAAAGCAAAGCAAATATTCTATTCAGAACAAAAAATGTTGGCACAAATACAAACGTTTAAAAAACTATCATAGATGAGGAAGCAATGAAAATGGAAAAATATTTACTTGAGATACAATTTAAAGGGTTCACATCCAAGCACAGAAAAATAACAGTACAAGAAAACCATTTAAAGGGTTCACATCCAAGCACAGAAAAATAACAGTATAAGAAATCAATCATGCTACAAAAAAACCTCAAAAAAGATAAAGCTCCTGGACTTGATGGTTTGACCACAACATATTACAAATGCTTTGAAGACATATTAACAGTACCTCTCCAAAAAGCAATGAATGAAATACAGGAGGGAAAGCAAATACCACCATCTGGTGAGAAGCAAATATAATTATAATACAGAAAGAAGGGAATGATCTATTATTACCACAATCTTGTGGGCCAATCTCATTACTAAATGTAGATTGTAAGATTTTTTCAACAACTACTGCTGAGAGACTAAGCAAATGAATTCCAGAATTAATTCATGAAGATCAAACGGGATTTATTCCAAAAAGATATATGATGGACGACATCAGATATCTGCTGAATGCAACTGAATGTTCAAGGAGAAAAGGCAGAGAAATAGCATTTATTAGTTATTATTAATTTATTGATCGAATTTATTCACCACCCTCTCCAGTAGGGCCGGGTTCAGGGTGGTATACAACATAAAAAATATAAACATTTATTAGGGTATACACATAAATAAAACATAATAAAATTAAAAGAGACAGTCTAAATATCAGACACTTAAAGCTTCGATGCAGAGAAAGCCTTTGATAATGTGTCTTGGCTATTTTTAATGAATGTATTGCAAAACATGAATTG
The DNA here is from genome assembly GCA_029233225.1 of Lepidodactylus listeri. Classification (NCBI taxonomy): domain Eukaryota; kingdom Metazoa; phylum Chordata; class Lepidosauria; order Squamata; family Gekkonidae; genus Lepidodactylus; species Lepidodactylus listeri. Next base: position 56,428,957 of record JARCFY010000006.1, read on the forward strand.
TGGAGATAAAGTCTTAAACTGGATTCGAAGTATTTATATCGATCAGTATACCAGAATTTTAGTAAACAGTTCTTAATCAGAAAGAAATTGAGAGAACAAAAGGAACCTAACATGATAGTCCAATATCATTGTTATTATTTATTCTGGCAATGGAAACATTGGCCAATAAAATCAGACAAGATAATAAGATTACTGGAATAAAAGAAGTTAAGGAAAAATGAACAATGAAAAGCTATGCGGATAATGTTGTCATAACAGTAATGAAACCAAGCATTTCCTTGAAATATACAATGGAACAAATAACCAGATTTGGAATTTACTCTAGATATAAACTGAATAAAAAGAAGACCAAGATAATTTTATTAGATACAACCAGTGAAGAACAAAAAGAAATACAGATTCAGGTGGGTGGCTGGGTTTGTCTGAAGCAGCAGAACAATGTTTGAGTCCAATGGTACCTTTAAGACCAACAAAGTTTTATTTAAGGTGTAAGCTTTTATGTGCTTTTACGTTTGTAATAATGAAATGTTAGAGATGAAGCATTGAAGGAAAGATAGAATAAAATTAAATAGTGAAAATTTAGAGTATATATAAATAAGTCATGTGCAAGCAAGTAAACTCTGACAATTGTAATAAATAGATTATTGTAGTATTGTAGTATATGTAAGAGATATGAGATGAGGTAGATGATTCTACATGATTGTCTGTGTTCATGTGTATGTTTATGATTATGTAAGACTAGGAATAAGGCCCATTGTGGAAATAAATACAATGGGCTCTAGAAAGAGGCTCTGGCCAGGTGCCCAGGCCTTAGGCACTCAGCATCAACTTGCTGTGGTGACCTCAGCAGGGTATGATGACACAGAGTCCACCATTTTCTTCAGGGGAACTGATCTCTGCCATCTGGCAGCAATGGTTCCCCAGGAGGAAATGGCTGGTTTGAAGGGTAGAGTCTATGGCACTGTACCTGTCTGAGGACTCCCACCCCTCCACAAACTCTGGCTTCCATAGACTCCACCACAAAATATCCAGGAATATCCCAACCTGGAGCTGGCAACCCTAGTCAGTGGTGGAGGACCTTCCTCACTACATGCTTTACTGTCCGTTATAAAGTATCCCAAGAGAGAAATTTCTAGTAGGAATCCTATTGGCTATGCAAGCATACACAGAAACTGAGAAGATTACATTCCTGCTCTCAGATAATGATGCCTATGTATCTTATAGAGTTTCTTTGTTTGCTTTAGCAGCATCCAAAATTAGATCTAAGGGGCTGGTTACCTGATTAAATCTGTCTTAGCCTTTTTATTAGCACAATTTGTAGTCAATTTTAATCTGATTCTAATGGTGGTAATTTTTATTATTGCTGTGGTATCTTTTGTATTTTATAATGGCCAATGACTTAATACAATAAATGTACTTGTACCCGTACAACTGCTCTTGGTGAGGCAGAGTCTTGAGGGATGGGATATAAGACCACACACAGGGAGGGAGGGAGTTCACTCCTCAAAGCTGGGCAGCAGTGAAGCTGTTTTTGGAAGAAGCTGATACTTTATCTTAATGTGAAATAAGTCTGACTTGAGGAGGAATGGGGATTGATGTAGAGACAATGAAGTCCAGGGCCGAGGACAGATTGCCAATCTAAAGCGGAGGCAAAGCGGAGGGAACTGGAGCGGGGGGAAAAACCCACGGAGCTGGCCGTTCACACTGGCCAGAGCAATGCGGATCAGCGGCAATACGGAGCGTTCAGACTGCCACGGAGTGTTCAGACTGCCGCGTAGCCAGCGTGCACGGCTTGTGCTTGCCGCTGCTTTTTTTTGTTTTCCATTGATGTGTTTCGCATGTGCGCATGTGCGCACATGCGCACATGCGCATAACTTTTTGCCGGTGCGTTCACACTTCCTCCAGATGCCTCCCGCTTCTTCCAGTTCACACTGTTTGGAAGCGGGAGGCATGCGGAGGAAGGCCCCTGAACACCGGGAAAAACCGGTGTCCTGTTAAAGCGAAAGGAAAGCGACTGGGAGACGGGTAAGTACGCAACGGAGCCAAGGGACAGATGCGCATGTCTGAACGTGCTCCTTTCTTCCGTTTGCGAAGCGTGCCTGCCCCGCTTTAGATTGCCAGTCTGTCCTCAGCCCAGGAAAGATAGTTGAGTTAGGGTCTTCCAGCTAGGGTTGCCAGATCCCCAGTTGGAGCAGGGTTTCCACTGATTTCAGAGGCTTCAATCAGCATGGCGTGATGACATCACCCAGAAGTGATGTCATCATGCTGGGTACATTGCATGGCGATGCTCTCACACTTTGACCAAAACTTCATGGTAACCCCAGGCAAGCCCCATACCAGAGTGGCTGCAGCCAGTTAAGGCTGCACCCTTTCCCACCCTGGATGTCCCATCCTGGAGTGTGTGTGGGTCTGGAGGGTTCCTTGGAAGGGACACCTGTTCAAAGCAAAATTACACATTCAGGCCCCCTCTTCCTGCATTGGGGCAAATGTGTGTGAAGTCTGAGATTCTGGCAGTGACATAAAGAGAAACAGACAGACACTGCTGTAAACTGGCTGAAGCCCTCTTGGAGAGCACTCTTTCACTTGCTCTGATGTGGAGTAATAGATCTGCTGTCCTTTAGGAGTGCCTCTACTTGCATTCTATCTGTGCCTTAAGTGAAGAGATACAGAAAAAAAATACATCCTTGTCTGACACCGTTGCCAATTAGAAACCACCCTGTTTCTTCATATTCTGTCCTAACAGTAACCTCTTTTCCAAAGTACAGGTTGCACATTAAAACAATTAGATGCTGTGGCACACCTATTTCCTTTAAAACCAACCATAGCGTGTCATAATCCACAGTGTCAAAAGCTTTGCTGTAGTCTATGGAACACAAGCTGATTTTCTTCTGAGATTTTCTCATACGCTCCAGTAACCACCACAAATTTGAAATATCTCAGGACAGCTCACACAGGGTTTCTAGGATGTCTTCATTCAGGTACTGTCCAGACCAATACCTGCTTAGCTTCAGAAAGGTTACTGGATCATATGATTTCTAATTTTACCTTGCTTTCCAGCCAGTTTGGTGTAGTGGTTAAGTGTGCGGACTCTAATCTGGGAGATTTCCCACTCCTCCACTTGCACCTGCTGGATGACCTTGGGCAAGCCATAGCTCTGTACCAGCTGTTCTCTCAAGGACAGTTGTCTCAGAGCTCTCTCAGCCCCACCTACCTCACAGGGTGTCTGTTGTAGAGAGGGGAAGGGAAAAGGAGTTTGTAAGCCGCTCTGAGACTCCCTTAGGAAGTGAAGGGTGGGGTATAAATCCAATCTCTTCTTCTTCTTCTTCTTCATTTCTAGCATCTCTGATTCCATTTCAATCATGTTAGATCATAAACTGGACTACTGGCAAGTACAGTGTGACATGCATCTGGCATTATCATTTCTACGTTATAGACTGAAACCTGCTTAAGACTGAGGTGAATTTCCAATGGGAATTTCACACTTTGCCAATGCAAGCCTAAGCAGAGTGATGTCAATGGACTTAGTAGAAGGGTATCATTTTGCTGAGAATTCCTGAAAACAAGTGGGGTGTAGTGTTTAAAGTGTTGGACTAGGATCTGGGAAACTTGGGTTTGAATCTCCATTCTGCCATAGAAGCTTGCTGAATGACTTTGGGCTAGTCACATACTCTCAGACAAGCCTACCTCACAGGGTTGTTGTGACTTTAAAATGGAGGAAGAAGAATGAAGTAAGCAGCTTTGGGTTCCCATTGGGAAGAAAGGTGGGACATAAAAAAATAAACTGCATAAAAAACTACAAACTGTAGTGCTAGACAATGGCTTACAGCATTAGTCTCCTGCATTAACCAAGGGACTGTTGTGGTTTTCTTATGCCTAAATTAGTTAAATGTTGATATGGATGCCAGGAAGTTTTGTATTTCTATACATTTGTAAAAGGCTGAGGAAAGTAAAGTGAATGCTGAGATCATATATAAGTATATGACCACAGCAATCACAATCGGTCAGCTTGGTTATTTCCTGTTCTCATTCTTTAACCTCATTAGAGGTTTCCAAACATTTTCCTGACTCATCCAGACATTCCATCCCTGACATTCCTTTTATTACCTATTTTACCAACCATTCCATCACTGCCTAAGCATTATGTTAATCAATTTAAGTAGGTAGCACAGGAGCACTTCAAGGTCTCCTCAAGGAAGGTACAATTTTGACGCAAGCCCCATTAGTTTCTGAACTGCACAACATAGTTTATGTTGCAAAATATATCCCCGGAACCTATCCCAGTTCCACCGGCAATATGTTTAATCAAAAACTTCATAGAAAAGTAGCTGTGGGGAATAACTGAACACTCTGGAACTGAATTACTGATGCAAAACACAGAATCAATGGCCATTGTGAGAAAACTTCCAGAATCCTGAAAAGAATCTACAATATTAAAATCAGGTATGGACTATCTGTTTCTATCAGATTGCCCATACTAAATTATAGGTTTGATCCAGAGCACCGTCAGCAAAGCTCTGTTAACAGAATGGAATGTTTCTGTTGTCTCCTTCTCACTGCAACCCACTGAGCTTTCAGAAGGAAAGGGAATACCAAGTAACAGTGTGGTAGTGAAGTGAAAATTTAGGGTGAGAGCGGGAAAATCAGAGAAAATCATTCACCTGACTATAAATTAAATGTTCCAATTTTATGGCAAACTAATTATTTAGGACAAAAGGTGGGCCTGTAAGTATTTGTGAGAAAGCAAATGAAGTGATCCCCCCCTTTGTTTCCCTCTTGTCATTCGGCATTGCCCTGCTATCCCACTTCCTGTATCAATATATCTAATTCTCAACATGGCTAAATCTCAGGATACATAAATCCAGAAATTGGAGCTATGAACAGGCAAGACACATTTCTACAGATCCATAAAATGTCTCAGATTTGCAGAAAAATCTGGGTTTTTTTTTTAAAAAACAAAAAACCTGGAGCATTAACCCCCCAATAATAGAATTAGCACTAGCTTTAAGAAAAAATGCCCTCTATAGCTGTTGCTAGGCAACCATGGAAGTGTTGCCTGTTGAAGCTTTGGTTTCTGTCATTAAAAGGTGGTGATGGGGAGATAGGGCCTTTTCCAGGGCTCTTTTGGTCTCTGATGGAGGTCTTATCAGGGCCAGGGCCAGCAAAACCCCCCAGGTGACTTGATACCATGTGACTTGCATTACTCATTCAGGCCTGACTCAGACTAATTTATTTATTCGTATTATTATATCTTGCTATAGCTTGGGAAAAGAACTTTGCAATAGACAAAGTGGCTTTGTGTAGAGTAGTCTGAGTTTCTCTCCAATAGGCATATTTTCCCTCCCTTGAAGAAGTAGCAAAATCCAACACAGAAACACATTAAATAAATTAAAAACCTGGATTAAAAACACAGTTTACAATAGATAGAGGAAAAAACCCTAAAAAAATGCTGTCCTGAATAAAACCTTCTTCAGATGTCTCCTAAAGAAGAAAAGTGAGGGAGCCAGGAATTCTTGAAAAAGACCTCTCTTGTGTACCCACCAGATGAGCTTCTTTGATTGATGGAACAGTCAGGAAGACCTCTTGCTGTGATATTAATTTCCAGGCAAGAACTTATGGGAGAAGACAGTCATTTACACACCCTGGTCCCCAAGCTATATAGGTCTATAATGAACAAAACTGACATCTTGAATTGGGCTCGGGACTTGATCAGTAGCCAAACTAATCATGGTCACATGCTCCCAGAAGCTGGCCCCAACCGTAGCCAAGCTGTTGCATTCTGCAGTAGCTGCAGCTAGAAAATGCTCTTTAAGAGGAGCCCCAAGTACAGTACATTGCAGTAGTCCAATCTAAATGTAACTAAGACATGGATCACTATGGCTAGATCTGACTGAATCAGGAATAGGTTCAGTTGATGCACCAGCTGAAGCAGGGTGAAGGCACTCTGGACAACCACAGCCACCTAATTTTCTAAGGTGACTGCTATGTCAAGCAGCATTTCCAAGCTGTGAATCTAACTTTTCAAGGGGAATGTAACCGCATTTGAGACATGGGAGATCTTTTGTCGGCCTTTCTACTAACCCAGAGAACTTCTATCTTGTTAGGATTAAATTTCAGCTTCTTTGCTTTCATCCAGCCCATTACTCACCTCACGTCTTGGTTCAGGGCATCGACAGCATCCTCAGGTGGGAAAGAAAGGTATTGCTGTCTATCATCTGTGTATTGCTGACTCTGCAGCCCAAACCTCCTGATGAATTCTCTCCGAAGCTTCATGTAAATATTAAATATCATGGGGAATAAGATCGAACCCTGCCAACACTCATGGAGCAGAACAGGAATACCCCAGCACCACTTTCTGGGACCAACCCTCCAGAAAGGACTTGAACCACCGTTAACACAATGTCTCTTAGTTCCAGCACCAAAAGGAAGCTCAGTAGGATACCATGGTCAACAGTATCAAAGGCCACTGAAAGATTTGGCAGGACCAGCAGCATCACAGCACCTCTGTCTACTTCTTGATAGAGTTCATCATCCAAGGTGATCCAATTCTCCCTCTAAGCTGTGGAGTCCTGTGAGCAAAAATTCTACTTTGTGAGCTACTGGCATTAAAGTTGTGAGTGAGCAATTTGGCTACTGCATAAATAAGTTTGCTCTGGAGCCATCCTCCCTGAGCTAAGACAAAAATGTGTGAGCCGGAGGCTTAAAAAACTGTGAGCTAGCTCACACTAACTCAGCTTAGAGCGAACACTAGTGATCAAAGCAGTATCTGTTTCAAATCCTGTCCTAAAGCCAGATTGAAATGGGTCAGTTGCTTTCAAGAACCCCTGGTGCTGCTTCAAGAACCTCTAGCTGCTTGCCCAAAAATGGAAGACTAGAGACCGGCTGGAAGTTTTACAAGTTTAATCACTGTCTCCTTGACCGTGGGTGGCACAACTCTCACTCCCAAAGAAGCATTTACTATTTCACTTACCCACTCAGCCAGTCCCCCATTAGCAGCATTTATCAGCTAGGAAGGGCAGGGGTCAAGAACAAAGGTGGTAGGTCTCATCTCTCCAAAGATCCTGTCCACATCCTCAGGCATCAGAAGCTGAAAGGTATCCATATAAATCAGACATGCAGGTGCCAAAAGTACACTATCTGAACATACATTCATGTCAGCCAGGGGCGTTGACTTTCTAAATCCCCGGGGGGGGCAGGGGCTTTCTCGTGCGCGCGCACGGGACCATGTCTCTGCCGCTCCCTCCCCCCCGGCCCAGGGAGGCAGACCCGCGGCGGCAGCCAGCTGGCCGGGACTGCCGCCCGCGCGAAGCGCGCGCGCGACTATGTCCCGGCCGCTCCGTTTTCCCCCCCCCCCGGCCCAGGGAGGCAGACCCGCGACGGCAGCCAGCTGGCCGGGACTGCCGCCCGCGCGAAGCGCGCGGGCAACTATGTCCCCGCCGCCTCTCTCCCCCCCCCCCGCCTCAGGGAGGCAGGGCAGGCCGGGGGTGAAGGAGAGGCGGCGACGGCCGGCTGGGTGAGCATTTTGCCGGGGGTGGCTGAGCCCCCCCCGGGAAATTTCGGGGGAGGCTCGAGCCCTCGAGCCCCCCCGTAGTTGACGCCCATGATGTCAGCAAATCTGGCATTTTATCTAAGCAGCACACTGATCGCTGTCATGTGGTCACAGTCCAATTCCCTGAAGCTATGATATAAATGCCCCCAAACCACATGAAACATCAGCAACTAATGGACCATCACATCAGTTTCTCATGTCAGTAAAGTGATGCTCAAAATCTAACAACAAAGACTATTTATATGAAATGAGACAGAAAAGGAGGAGGCACTAGAGATCATGTTGCAAATTTACATTGGTTACTGAAACACTGAGAGAATTTCAGAAGAAAATCAGCTTGTATTTCACAGATCACAGCAAAACTTTTGACTGTGGATCATGAAAAGTTATAAAAGATCCCTTGTAATTTAAAATTAGCTTGGGAGCTGATGGGTTAATAAAGGTAGTAAGCTTTAATTCCCCCAACTCCCGATCACCTCCTCCTTTAGAATAGTAGATAAAAAATATTAGGGTTGCCAATCTTCAGATGGGACCTGGAGATGTCCCAGAATTACAACTCATCAGCAAACTAGAGAGATCAGTCAGTTCCCTGGAACACAAATGTCTGCTTTGGAGGGTGGGCTATGGCATTATACCATGCTGAGGTCCTCCCCTCCCCAAACTCTGCCTTCCCCAGGATCCACCCCCAAATTTCCAGGAATTAAGAACATAAGAACATAAGAGAAGCCAATGTTGGATCAGGCCAGTGGCCCATCCAGTCCAACACTCTGTCACACAGTGGCCAGAAACACCAGGTGCCCTCAGAAGGTCCAGCAGTGGGGGCAGGACACTAGAAGCCCTCCCACTGTTGCCCCCTGTCAAGCACCAAGAATACAAAGCATCACTTGCCCCAGACTGAGAGTTCCTATCTATACTTGGTGGCTAATAGCCACTGATGGACTTCTGCTTAGGGCTGCCAAGTCCCCCGGTAGAGCGGGGGAAACACCGATTTTTAAAGCTTTCCCCCGCTTTTTCAAAATTGGCCACCGGGGGGACAAAATGGCTGCCAGCAGGGGAACCTCGGAGCCTGCTCTGCTGGCCTCTTGAACTTCTTAAAAGGGAAATTTCCCCTTTAAGAGCTGAGCCAGCAAGAGAGCCCCGCCCAGAGATTAAGGAGGGACTAAGCTCTTTCTACTGCGTGCAAGGTTGCTGCTGCGTAAACTGCTCGGGTAAGCTGCTGGGGTCTGCGAGCTCTTTTCCTTCTCTGTCTCTCCCCCTCCCCCTCTTTCTTTTTTCTGTCTGTCTGTCCACTGTGGTTTTGTCAAAGGAATAAACTGTCACTTCCAAAGAGGTAAACATCACAAGGAGAGGTTGCCTGTAGAAGGTCTGGGAGTGGGATTGTTTAAAATGTCTTGTCGTGGCTGTTTGGGCCCCCCCAATCCTCATTTCCCTTCTGCAAATAAAAGTTGGGATTCCTCATTTTTATGCCAATTTTCTGTTTCTTTCAACCGTGTCCCCCCCCCCCCCCCGCAGTAAAAATCTGCATTTTTAAAAGCATTTGTACATCAAGTAACTGGTATTTTAAGTTAGGGAAAAGGCGAAAAGGGGAGGACAAAGGTCCTCTTTAGCCATCAAAAAGCCTATGCTGGGGGGGGGGAGAGAAGTTATGGGACTTACATAGACAACAGCTGGGTGAAACAAGGGCCAGAAATAAAGCCTGGGAATTGGGCAAGAGTAAGTGAAAAAGCTGTCTGTCTGTCTGTCTGTCTCTCTCTCTCCCTCTGTCCCCATCCAGCAGAGGTCTATCAGTGGCTATTATTAGCCACAAGGTCTAAATGGAACCCTTTGTCTGGGGCAGTGATGCTCTGAATTCTTGGTGCTCGGGGGGCAACCGTGGGAGGGCTTCTGGAGTTCTGGCCCCGCTGCTGGACCTCCTGAGGGCACCTGGTATTTTTGGCCACTGTTGTGACACAGAGTGTTGTACTGGACGGGCTGTTGGCCTGATCCACTGTGGCTTCTCTCCTGTTCTTATGATATGAAAATCATATTTAGCACTTGTGTAGCACTTAGGGCTTCATATTCTGCCGAGATGAGGAAGGATTCAGTAGGGCCATTGCTCAGTGATAGAGCATCTGCTTGACATGCAGGAGGTATCAGCCTCTTCAGCTAAAAAAGGATCAGGTAATAGGTGACATTAAAGATCTCAGCCTGAGACCCTGGAGAGCCACTACCAGTCTGAGTAGTCAGTACTGACCTTGATGGACCAATGGCCTGATTCAGTATTAGGAAACTTCATGAGTTCATGTGGAAGCATGTGGAAGCAACATCACAGGATGTGACATCACAAAATGATGTCACTTCCTTTCTCCTGGCTCCACCCCCAAAGTCTCCTGGCTCCACCCCCAAAGTCCCCAGATATTTCCCAAGTTGGACTTGGCAGCCCTACTTCTGCTCCATATGTTTACCTAATTCCCTCTTGAAGCTGTCCATGCTTGTAGCTGCCACCACCTCCTGTGGCAGTGAATTCTACATGTTAATCACTCTTTGGATGAAGAAGTACTTCCTTTTATCTGTTCTAACCCGACTACTCAGCAATATCATTGAGTGCCCACGAGTTCTTGTATTGAGAGAAAGGGAGAAAAGTACGTCTTTCTCTACCTGCTCTATCCCATGCATAATCTTATAAACCTCGATTATGTCACCCCTTAGCCGTCGTTTCTCCAAGCTAAAGAGCCCCAAGCACTTCAACCTACCCTTTTATCATTCTAGTTGCCCTTTTCTGCACTTTTTCCAGTGCTATAATATCTTTTTTGAGGTGTGGCGACCAGAACGGTACACAATACTTCAAATGAGGTTGCACCATCGATTTATACAGGGGCATTATGATACTGGCTGATTTGTTTTCAATTCCCTTCCTAATAACCTCCAGCAAAGTGTTGGCCTTTTCCAGGCTAGAGTTGGCATTCTTATATAGTTTGGGGAGGCAGTTCAGTGCATGACTAGGTGCCTCTTGCAAGTCCTCTCAAATTCTCCACTATGGATCTGGGTCCAGCCTGGTGTCCGACACCACACTACTCGGCCAAATTTTTTCAATGGAGAGGCTGCCAGCAGCAGGGAAAGAGGGAAAAGTGAAGATGGGGGAGAAGATAAAGTCAGGCAGGCTTGTACATGTGATGGAGAGAAGAAGGCTGAAAAAGGTAAAGGCTATGGTGACTTTCAGGGATGGGAAAGAGGAATGCAGGAGGGGAAAAACAGATGCCTTCTGCAAGTCCTTGCGGGTCCTCCAGTTGTCATTATCTAATACTATAGATTGTTTTATATAAAATGTTTATAGTCTGCCTTTTAAATAAAACCAGGCCTTAAAAAACATTTCACGCATTCCAAAAGGCAAAAAAGCATAGAAGTAATTTTTCAGTACTCCCCAAATTTTCCAGTTTTCCACTAGACAAATAGAAAAAGTCATCAAGCCTTTTTTATGCTATACATTTGGAGTCAGTAAATCCTTGTGTTAACAAAAACATTCAATTCATTCCAAAGGATAAAACATTTCAAAGAAATATTTAGTACTCCTCCAAATTTCCCAGTTTTTCCATTAGATAACCAAACAAGTCCTTTTCCGTGCTGTACATTTTAAATGAAAGAAATGCACATCTTAAGAAGCAAGTCACTCATGCCAAAGGAGAAAATAGTTCACAGATGTTTTCTTCCCCTCAGAGATCACCCAAATTTCCTTGGGGAAAAAAACAGAAATAATGTTTCCCACCAAATTTTCCATTTTCCCCTAGGCCTCAAGATCTTTATTACCACAACCACAGGTGGCAAACACCTTGAGTTACCAAGGAATATATTAATTATTAAAATGCTTCCTCCTAGAAGATCCCAAACTGCAGTGCTTCCTCAGAGTCATAGAGAACAATTCTTGATTATCCCCACACAAAATGCAATGGATTTTGTGGGGCTTCTTGTTCCAGGGCACTTAAATTGTTCTATTGTCAAGCTTTTGTGCATTTGCTTCATGCTGTATACTTTCTGTTCAAAGATACCTACAGTTACAGCAATCAGCCAACAGGGGTCAGCAGAAGCACTGCTTGCACACAAATGACATACATGTGTCACCTTTACTTTGGCACAGTTCACCTGCCCTCATTCCTTCCATTGTTACTAGTTGATATAGTAATGCAGGTTAAAGAGATACATTGTTAGATACACCATGGTAATCTAAATTTTAAGGATTATTTGATTATGCTCCAAATCCCAACCCTAACTAGGTTTTTTTCTGCATCTAGTCATACTACCCTAATCTATTGCCAAATTGTTTAATATGAGATGATCCACAGGAGATCCATAATCTGAGCTCCCACTTTGTTTACACTAATTAGCATCTCTAATTTGCATGGGTATTTCTTCCACCCACCCCTGTATGCCTAATTGATGTTTACATTAGAGACATTACGAATACTAAGGAACAGCAATATGCAAAACCATGGAAGGGGTTTAGAACAACACATTTTAGTTGTTGTTTTTCACCTACTCGTTATAGGCAATTTTAAACGTGGAAAATGTTCCCTTTGCTCTTTATTTTTGGAAAATAGGTGCCTTGAACAACTGCAAGACCACAGTATGTTTCAATTACATCACGTTTCAAACTTTACTGCCAAATGAGTTGTAATTATACGTTCCTTGTAATTATACATCCATGTGGATTGTTAACATGTGGGAAAAACTACTTGTTCTTCCCGGACTTCTATTGTGGAACATAGACGTAAATTCAAGAACACGATAATGGAAGCACATTTGGTTGCTATTTTTCTACAGAAGGGGCATGTTGTGGCTGGCAAAACACAAGTACATTCACTGAACTGAGGTATGATAAATTATTGTGCACAGGGGAAGGGGGGGTAGAATGGTTTTTTAGACTACAGACTGTTGGTCCTCGTGGTCTTAATTCTAATCTAGATCTTAACTGTTATATATGAATTGGTATGACTAATAATTTATAAGAAATCAGGTTCCTGTGAGGTTTCTAACAATTAAAGGACAATAGTCGGACTTATAATGGATCAGCAATAGGTCTTTTTGGTATAGTTGACTGTTTTGTGAGTGGGTATTTAATCTGGTGTAGCAGGAGCATGTTTCTTTACAAGGAGGTACATAAAAGCTTCATGCAGAAGAAAATAAGCTCACCTATTCAGGTGTTTTAGAAAGGAGTTATTTTGTAGCTTGTAAGAGATAACAAAGGTTGGTATTTTTTTGACATCAAAGCTCTCAGGAGGATTAAGCTCTATATACCAATCCTTTAAAAACTAAATACAGAACTGTTTCATCTGCTTTCAAGGTTTTCTAGAGATATACTCTGATGTTATGAAATATAATTGAAGATGTCTAGTGGTCTGATTTAACTGGATGGAAGTTTCAGAACAATTCAAGCTCTATTAGGGAATTAACTGTAGGTGTGCATTATTGAAATTGCGTTTAGGCAATGTCTGCCTTTAGGTTTAAATTGCAGCTGGGCAGGTTTAGGATTTATTTTTGTTGTAAATTTTTTTTTAAAAAGCTTGTATGAGGAAATGCTAAATCATAACTTGATGTTGTCAAACCTGCTCAGCTGCAGATTTAAAAGTCTTCATGATACCTTTAAAATGGTGGAATAAAATGTTTGAAGAAAAAGTTCTGCCTAGAAACAGGAAGCTTTTGGGACTCTTGTAACCGACACATGTAAAAATATATCAAATAAAGCCTACATTAAGCTATAAATCGTTTTGTACCATAATGCAAACAAATCTTATATTTGAAAACAGACAATTTTGGTGTAAATTTTGGTGCAGTCGTGTTTCAATTTTAGGGTTTCTTACTTAAAAGAAATGCCACAGAAGAAAATAATTTAATATATCTCTAGTGCCACTTCCCCAGTATTCAAATATGTGTCAGCTTTATGTACCCAAGAGTTCTGGATTGCCTTTAACAAATCCCAAGAATCTGAATATACTTCTTGAGAAATGAATGCTTAAATGATACAGCTTTAAAGGATGTGACAGACTGAGAAGGAACCAATAGAAAAGCAGTGAAGAGCTCCCTAACTGAAATATACTATCAGCTTTTTTTCACCTGGAACTGACTTTGTATTCCTATATAGCAGAAAACCTCTCACTCAAGCCAGAGGTAAATAAGACAAGCCTAAGGAATGTGAAACTAAGGCTGAGGACAGACTGGCAGTCTCCGCCGCTCTGCCTCCGCTTCAAAAGCGGAGGTAGAGCGGCGGTTCAGACGGCCGCATCTGCCTGGAGGAGGCGGCCCGGAAGCATCGCGTCCGGTGCCACGCTCCTCCCGCAGCAGCCAAGCACCACTTCAAAGTGGTGCTCGGCTGCTGCGGCGTGCGTTCCACCCGCCGGAGCAGGTGTGAACGTGTGCGGGGAGGAGGAGCCACGCAGCGTCTGCCCGCCGCCGTAGGAAGCCGCCCACAGTCTGAACACTGCGGGTGGCTTCCTTCCGGCAGCATGCGAACGCCGCGACGCGGGGGAAATTCCCCCCGCCCTAGTCTGCCACGCCGCGGAGGCGCGGCAGACTTTAAGTCTGTCCACGGCCTAAATGCCTGTATAACTGTTTTGAGCTGCTAGGGTCAGTAACGTCTGACAAGTCCTAAGGCATAAATACCCCCAGCACATGGTAACAACTGTTATTAACAGCACCATCCACAGACACTTAGATGTATTGGGGGGGGGGGAGTAGAGCACAGACATAGAGAGAAAATACCCATCAAGACATTTTTATCCCACTCTTCCTTCAAGGAGCTCATACATACTGGTTCTCCCCCAACATATTGTCTCACTACAACCCTGTGAGGCTGACTGCGTGTGGCTGACCACTGATCACTCAGTGAACATCATAGCTGAGCAAGGATTTGGACCCAGCTTTGCCACTCCTTGTCCAGCTGTCTAACCCCTGTGCCAAACTGGCTGTCATTATAAACCTTGCATTTTAAACCAGTTATATCATGGGAAGTTGTGAATTTGGCAATGTTTCCTTGTTGAACTGTATTGTTATTTCCCCCCTGGCCCCTTAGGGCCAAAGAAAGCACGTGCTGCAGTTTCGTTTCATTTTCCTATGCTGGTTGTTGGCTGTTAGTTTTGTGTTTCAGCAGAGGCCAGGGAAGGCCCTGCTTTATTCTAATAAAACCTGCAATCATTCTGGCACTTGAGCTTGTGGACTTATTACAAAACCCTTCTCATCAGTATTTATTTAGCAGAAATCAGTATATATAAATATTGTAAAGTTATGTAGAAGGAATAAGAATTGTTCTAATCATTTACAGGCACAGCTATCGGAATGTTCTAGAAGCAGAATTCTATTCTTTTTCAAATGTTGTCTTCCTAGAGAAGGACAGCAGTATAAATGAGGTGCTGAAAACTCTATAAATTTTATAGTTATAAGTAGCCTTGTGGTTACACATTGTATGTTATCTGACAATGATGCCTGGGATATCTTTTTTAAAAAAATCATAGAGCAGGCAGCAGAGAATATTAAATGTTACTACAAATAATTCACTAACAATGGTGGCAATGATTTAGCCAGTTATCGCTCAGTTTCTAATCTGCCCTTTCTGGGCAAAGTGATTGAAAGAGCAGTACCAACTCCATGACTTCTTGGATAACTCATCTGCTCCAGTCCCTTTTCAGTCTGGCTTCAAACTGGACTGTGGAGAAGAGATGGTGCTGCTGCCTTTAGTTGACAACCTTCATCTGAATGCAGACAAAGGCCATGCTTTTTTGTTGGTCCTACTGGATTTATCTGCAATCTTTGATACGGTGGACCATGACATCTTGTTAAGGCACTTGGAGGCAGAAGTGGATATCTGGGGATGTGCATTAGCCTGGTCTGAATCATGCCTCATGAACTCATGCCTCATGCCTCAAAGGGTTGCCACTGGATACCGGTTATAATCCCTGTATCCTGTAGGGTTACACAGGGCTCAATCCTGTCCCCCCTGCTTTTCATCTCTATGTAAAGTCCTTAAGATACATTATCCATAGTTTTGGAGTTGGCTGTCATCAATATGCTGATAGTGCCCAACTCTGTATATCCCAATCCAAATCTCCTGGTGATGTGGTAGTAGGGTTGCCAAGTCTGGGTTGGAAAATACCTGGAGATTTTGGGGGTGGAGCCAGGAGAGGGCGGGGTTTGGGGAGGGGAAGGGCCTCAGCATGGTAGAATGCCATAGAGTCCACCCTCAAAAGCAGCCATTTTCTCCAGGGGAGCTGATCTCTGTCAGCTGGGGATCAGCTGTAAAAGCGGGAGACCCCCAGGCCCCACCTGGAGGCTGGCAACCCTATATGGTAAAGGTCCTGAATCGCTACCTGGCTGTTGTGGTTAAATGACTAAGAGTAAATAAATCAAAGCTAAACCCTGGAAAGACAGAGGTAATGCTGGTTGTGAAGGTGGAGGTCTTGAAGGATAGGACTTTGTGCTTTCTGCTTTAAATAGGGTCCAGCTGACACTTGCTGACTCAGTTGGGAGCCTTGGGGTTATACTGAATCCTACATCTCTGATGGAAAAGCAAGTTAATGTAGCTGCTCTGAAAATGGCCCCCTCCCTTGATACAACCATTCTGGCCATCTAGATCCATGCCAAAGCAACAGCAAGACTAGACTACTGTAATGCACTCTACATTAGTCTCCCCTCAAAGTCAACTCATAGACTCCCATTGGTGCAGAATGTTGCAGGTCAGCTGTTGTTGGGAGGTAGTCAGACTGTGCATATTACTCCCATCCTGCAGTTACTCCACTGCCAGCCCATTATTTACCAGGCTCAGTTTATGGTATTGGCTATCACATGCAAAGTCCTTCATAAACTTCATCCCTAATATCAGCCAGAGTGCCTATCCCCTATGCTTCACCACAGCAGCTTTGCTCAACTGAGAAAGGCCTTCTGCAGATGCCAACTTGCAAATGGGCAAAATCAACAATTACCTGTTCATGTGCATTTTCTGTCGTGGCCCCCACCCTACGGAACAGCAAGCCTGATAAGGTCAGGAAGGCTCCTACTCCCCTAGCTTTCTCCACACTATACCAAACAGAATTATTCAAGAAGGCCTTTTTACATAGATCATAAAGCTGTACTGTAACAAAATGGTGAAGAAAGCTACTTGGCTAAAGAATTAGGGACTGTGGTCTATACTGCTATATATTGTTCATACTGCTGTTCTGTAAGTAAGATCCTACTATGTAATTTTTTGTATTGTTTAATGTGCTGTGTTAATACTTACGCATTGCTTCAGCTCTTTTTCAGATTTCTGTTTGGTCCCAGATTTCTACGATCCAAATCACATTGCATTGTTTATTGGATATCCCATCCTGTTGACCGTATGGCCTTTCTCTCTGTAATCCACTTTGATTCCCAGTGAGAAAGGTGGACCACAAATAACAAGTAAATCCTAAACTTGCTGAAAATAGACCAGGAGTAATATGGTGGACACCAGGGTCCAATCTTAAAGCCAAGTCACATGTTTTCAGCATTTCAATATACATTACTTCTATAAACACACATTTTTACATGGACTTCTCCAACTGTCCCTACAACATAAAAAAGAGAAATGGTGGAAGAAATGTCTAGCCAGGTATGAAATGACAGAGTTTTGAAATTATTTTCATAGTATATTTAAACGACAACAAATAATTAAATTCAGCAGTTGTTGTATCAGTAGTTTTATAAGTTATATCAGCTGTATTCCCAAGTAATGTTTATAGAAGATTGTGCTGCTTTGTTCCCTCAGATAATAATTGTAATTTTTCAGATTTACCTTTTTTTTTTTTAAGTCCTTACATGATGTCTTGGTTTGCAGTAGTGGTCATCTCCTGTATCTTACTTTTCTATTCTCTGTGGGGGTCTCTCCCTTATCATGCAAGATCTTTACAGCTATTATCACATATCATCGAGGCTTTCCGTGTCTTCTGTATACGGCTTTCATACTAACCAAAAAAAAAAATGTCAAAGGTTCCAGATTTACAAGTATTGCTGCATTTCATAAATTGTTCTGTTATTGTCCGACCAATAAGTACCACAGTGGATAAAATGCTCCTGCTTCTTCCTCAGTCTTCCAGCAAGAGGGCATCACAAGTGGCCCATATTCTAGTTAATTTGGAGGATGACTAATGGAGATAACCTCCTTAAATCAGCTGAAGTTACTGGGCTTGGAAATTTTGAAATATATAGGAAAACCTGTCTTAGCTTGTTCAGTTTCTTGCAGTAATTTATAAATGTTAAATTCCATTTTTCATGCTTGTTAACTCTCTAGCGACAAGAATGTTCCTATAGCCGTCTTAATAAGCACATACTACTAAAACTAATAAAATCTTTGATCTTCAAAGTGTCTCTGACTATGCATATTAAACATGCTTATTATTATTCCCTACCAAGCATCTTTTATAGATGACGAAAGGACTGAAAATTCTTCTTTCTTTCCCTCCTCTTCCATACTAATGTAGGAATATTGACACTTTACAGGATGGCTTCATAAGATTCATCCAAAAAATAGACTCTCAAGGAACTTATGTTTAATTGTTAAATTTTTATTACTAAAAATTATATAATAACAAACACACAGCAGCACAACAGCACAAATATTTAAAATAAATTTTTAAAAGAAGGGTTGTCTCTTATTTTCTAATCCCAAAACATAACATTATTCAATGTTCATTAAATTTACCAGTGTTCTAGAAGTGGTTCCTTTAAATTCCCTAGCAATATTTTTATTTATAATTTAAATTTATAGACTGCCCTTCTCTGAGTACACATGTAACAGTTTTACCATTAAAGCAATGTTCAGATTTTATTAAACCATTAGTTAGATGACATCTAGGTCACCTCTTCAGAGTCCTGCTTGAGGCAGCTTATAGTTAGAATAAGTTATCTGTGTAAGAACAAACTATTAGAACAAGCCCAGGCACATAAACAGCATAAAAGACAATGTAGGTGCCAGGTAGTGTCCCCAAGGTGGTAAACAATCAAAAATATTTAAAATGCATACATAAAATAATTAAACAAAACACCAAACCAAACCAAAGAATCTTCACCTGCTTGCAGACAACGATGATAAAAGGAGACAGATCTTCTTAGGGAGATAATTGCATCATTTTATTGCCATAACAAAGAAGGCCCTTTGTCAGTTTGCCACCCATCTGACCACAGGTGGGAACCTGAAGCAGGACTATAGTGGTTGGGTAGGTTCATGTAGGGGTAGCCAGTTATTTAGGTATGCTGGCCTCAAGATATAAAGGGCTTTAAAAGCCAATACCAGCATCTTGCATGAGGTCTGAAGGAAACTGAGAACTAGTATAGATGGAATGAAACTAGAGTGGTATGTCCCAATGACATACTCAGTCAGAATTTTGGCCATAGCATTCATGGTTTCCACACCTTCCCTGGATCCACTGGAAGCACAAGATAGAGCTGAGTGTCATCCCAGTCCAGCCTGGATCTCTACTAACCTCATCCAGTGGCTTCATCTAGCTGTTAAAAAATATGGGGGACAACGATCTACATTTGGAAAGCAACAACATAGTTATTTATTTATTAGATTTATACCCTGCTCTCCCCCCTGAGGCAGGCTCAGGGTAGCTTTGTCTGCTTTGTCCAGGAATCTTAGGAGCTGTCCAGCTCAACTACCACTCATTCAAGTACCTTGCTTAAGACTGGTACATTTGAGATGGGACAATATTAATATCCCGTGTCCAGATTATATTTCCTTTATAATGGGAGAAACCACCTCCCTCTTAAATAGGCATTTGCTCTCCCTTACCCAATCTGCCAGCCCCCCCTCCCCAATCTCAGCAGATTTAACCAACCAGGAAAGAGAAGAAGGTGGTAGCTTCCAGGTATCCTGCCCATATCTTCAGTTTGAATAGACTGAAAGATATCCTATACAACTGGACAAAGTAATGCACTGGCACCCTTGGATCCTATCACCGTTAATGTAAAGTCCAAATCCATATGGATGCAAGATATTTTATCTGTCAAGAAAAATGGTAACAGTGGGTTGCTAAGTAGTCTATCTCATCCTACAGGCCAGAACCCAACAGGCCCATGACCATCTGGAAGAATTCTACATGCCTATGATGGGCAGATACAATGGTGGCAGAGAAGTACTATATCTTTGGCTCCATCACCACCATGAACTAGTCTTTAAAATGAGCTCTAGTCAGAGTTTTGTTTGATTTATCATGAGTTTTTTCCACTGTCTTGCTAGTTATCTCCCCTGTCTTATCATAGCCTGCAGCCCCTCAGTAAACCAAGAGGTTGCCTGTGCTACTAAGACTTCAGAAGGAGTACCTAGGAGCAATTACGTCAACAGCCTGAGTACCTTCCTCATTCCAGAGGTCTGTAGAGATCCAGATTTTAAGCTATTCTCTATGGCTGAAATGATCCCAAACATTAGTTAGGTATAACTGTTCAGATCTATCAAAAGTCTTTTTAGCACCTAAACCCCCCCACAGGTGACTATTGTTCACTGAGTGGTCCACCTGTGCAGTCACACATAGATACTGTTCACATGCAGGCCTCCAGAGGAGAGGTTTTTGAAGCTCAAAAACATTTGAGGGCACTCCATCTCCTTCATCTGTGCTGTTTTCCCACCTGTTGCAGCATGATAATGAGGGGGAGAGCACCCCTCCCTCAATTATCTCTCTATGGCTGCTGAGAGAGGTTGGTAGAAGCTCCGTCTCCTCTTTAACCAGAAGACAACTGCCAACAATTCTACTTCATTCTGTGTTTTTGAGCTTCAAAAACCTTTCTGTAGTATGTCTGCATATATGCAGTATCCATGTGGGACTGCACAAGTACCACGACAATAAACACATAGTTTGATCATGAGTTTTGCTTGCTCTACAGACAACATTCAGTACTCTCCTATTATTTGATGACATGCAATAATTTCCAATAAATCTCTCTTGATAAGTCAATGTACTTAGCAATATTTTTATCTAATATCCTTGCAATTATCATTGACTGTATCTTAAAATAGTGGTTAAATAGAAATGCTGGTATATATGACTCTGAGACATGACATCCCTGGCATGGGATTCATTCTTTACTTCAATTCCTTTCTAAAGTAGCAATTTCATTAATTATAGTAATTAAAGGGTTTTTTTAATAAAGCCTAAAAGGTTTTATAAAATTCAGGTGTTAACCTACATCACAGGTCAAGTTCAGAAATAACATTAAGCCAAAAAAACTCAACCCCTTCACTATTTTAATGTATTAATTCCTGTACACCTTCCAGCCAGCTCCCCAGTCTCCATTGTCAAGAAAGGTTTCCATGGACATCCAATATTGTTAGTGGTGCATGCTCTCCATAGACCATGGTTTTATAATGATGTTAAAAATTCTTGCCATAATTGAAATAATAATACAGAGAAAAGGCCTTAAAACAAGACTTTTGAGGAGGAAAAGGTCAGGTATAGTCCTTAGCACCTGGGTAAAGTATGTGTTACTGCAGTTGTTAATTACAGTTAATTATGAATTAAGAAAATAAGACAATTGGCCACCTAAGCAGCCTATAACAAACTCTCAATTTTTCTCCTTTTTCTTGTTTCTTTCATTATTGCCTTCTTGCCTCTCTATTGCTATCAGACACACTAAATAATCCACTTTCAATGCACTTTCCAACTGGATTTTACTGTGTGAACTGGCAAAATCCAGTTGGAAAGTGCATTGAAAGCGGACTATTTAGTCTGTGTGATCACAGCCTTTGACTACTAGTACCACTTTTACAAGGCAGTCCATATAGCACAAAGTGAGATAGGGACACTTTGGGCTTTCTTGACTGACTTAAAGCTGTAGCCACTGGAATTACATACACATGTGAAGTATCTCAATTTTGAAGGGTATGGGGTAGAACTTTCCTTTCTCTTTCCTCCCAAAGCCTATTTTGCTGTACCAAATTTCCCCTTGCGGTTTGCATCTCCTGTTTGCCTGCTGTCCTCCAATGCCCTCCTGCTGCTGCCTGCCTGCCCAGATGCTCTCCTGCCTTGCATCATCAAATGTCCATGCCCCTTGTCAATCTGCCTCTTCCTCATGCTAATAGCTGTTAGCATCAAATTCCCTCACCTTTCATTGCCTCAAGAATTTTTTCCCTATACTTTATCTATCTGAAATTTCTGAAGTTATTGTAGAAGTCCTAGGTGAATGCTGCAATTCTGATGAGTTTTTCCCAGTGTCAATGGACAATCATGATGGTATAGACCCAAGAAGGGGCAGGGCTTTCCACTGAAACCAGTGGGAAATAATTACAAAATAGAATTACAAAATCAAAATGATAACAAAAGAAACAATGAAAAAATAAAACCATATAAAACAAACCAACAATGAAAAAATCCCTTTTGGGATTAGCAACAAAAATGAGAGAAAGGAAACAAAGTTCCATGAATAAGTCTAGTAAAGTGTTCTTCATATGTCTATAAGTTGACAGTGATGCAGAGACTTTAAACAGGCTTTAGGAAGAGACCTAGCTTCCAGATGTGTAACTGACCTGTCTGTTTTAAAATTAATAACACTATTAATAACACCATAATGGTATGAATAAATTTTAAATGTATTTTTCTTCTCTTTTGAACAGGAAATGATAAGTAGAAATGAAACTTTTACTTCAGTGCCAGTTTTCACATCCTGTCTATTAGGAGAATGGACAAATACTGCTGATCTGATTCTTCGTATGGCTGTACATTTGACAGTGTTCATAGCGGTCTTTATAATTAGTGTCCCCATTATTCTGACTGGTGTTTGTTATACTTGTGCATTTGTAATACTAATATATCAAAAAGTTAACAAACTAAACAATGATTATTCTAGTACATCATGGGACAATGCCAGACTAGGTTTTGGTCACATCCTCACTGGAATTGGAAGAATATTGCATGGTAAAGTTTAAAATCTTTACATTCCTGTTTTTAGTTAGAGCTAATAGTGATTTCCAGATAAAATTTTCTAGGCATATAATTCCCTACACCGTCTTTGCTTGAGAGAAGGCCAAAATACTGCCATGGGCTCAACTTTCCTTGAAGAATTCCTTTCAGTGGGGATTGGGTATTCACCTATAGGGTGGAGTAGCATTACATTTTCTTCTGCTTTCAGCTGTTTCGAAGTATGGTAATCTGGTGGTGGGGGGTTTAATCCCTTGATGGTTACCATTTTCTTCTCTACACCAGAAAGAGCAAATGTGCACTTAGGAACGCGTTATCTTTATTCTGGTGGCACTTAGAAACACTGTTGATGGCAGGGTTAAGCCAGTCGCAACCCAGTGTCTGCAGCACAGAAATTGTCCCCCACTCCTCATATCGCTGTCCATCGAAGTAACTACTGGACTTCAGTACTGTTACATTTTTATAATTCTTTTTATGAAGACCTTTTGAAGGCTGTGCATTAGAACCAGACAGCTTTTCTGTCAGTGAAAAAGGAAGATGGAGTTCCCTTTGACCACCCAAAAAGGCTATGCTGCGGTTTATGAGATCTGCATGCACAAATCATGTGGAGCACAGGTTGTAGTAAGGAGGGATATTAGGCAAGGTGGCGGGATCCAACAAATACATACAAGAATAATTTCTACTTGTTAAATATCAGTGTCAGATTTACTGGTTACAACATTGTACATTATTCTTTCAACAGGATATGAAATTCATGGTACAGAAAACATACCACAAGGGCCAGCTCTCATTGTTTACTACCATGGAGCTATTCCTATTGATTACTCGTTTTTCTTAGCTAATCGACTTGTTTTGCACGGGCAATGCTGTTATTCTGTAGTCGATCACTTTCTCTTTATGGCGCCAGGTGAGCTTTTACTGCTAAAGATTAAACAAAGTTTTGTACTTTTTTCTTAGAAATGATCATTTTGAAAAAAATTACCAACACGCTTGGTAATTTGATCTTTGTGGCAGGGATTACAGTGGAACGGACTACTGCTATGGCTGTGCTATGGTCAGACCACCATGCCCTGGAGGCCCATGTGAATGTTTCACCCCACCCCTGTTTGGGCGGTGGGTGTATTTTAGCTTGCCTGTGGGGCCAAATGAACCCTATGCGGCTTTAGATGGCCCTGAGGGATCCAATGCCCCCTGGTGACTCGATGGATGAGCTTGTAGAGGATTGGCATAGCCGACTCTCAGCAGCCATTGAAAAGATCACTCCCCAATGCCCTCTGCACCCTCACTCTAGGCTGGCTCCTTGGTTCACTCAGGAGCTGCAGCTGATGAAGTGAAGGCTTAGATGGCTAGAAATACAGGGGTGGTGTGCCCATAATGAGGCTACAAGAGCATCCTATAGGATGTTTATGAGATGGCAGTCAACACCACCAAGAGAGAGTACTACACAGTCAGATTGCATCTGTGAGCTCATGTCCAGCCCAATTATTTAGAATGATTTGGTCTATGACTATTTTTCCAAATGCTAGGGAACTGGACATTGGCTGTGAGGCCTTTGCGAGCTACTTCACAGATAAAGCCTTGTTGGTCCACTATGACCTCCCCACCACAGCTGAGACAGTGAGTGAACTCGAGACCCCGTGCACGTCTTCTAGTGAGGCTTTGGATTATTTCAGTCTGCTCAGCCTAGATGAAGTTGACAAATTACTCTCAACTGTATGCCCTACCACTTGCAGCCTTGATGCGTGCCCATTGTGGCCAATTAAAGCTGGTTGTGATAGGTTATAAGGTACCCTAAGGGAGATCATCAACAAGTCCCTCTCTGAGGGACTGTTCCCTAGGGCACTCAAGGAAGCAGTGGTACACCCCCTCTCTGGATCTGGCCAAATTGCCTAACTATTAACTGGTTTCCAATTTGCCTTACCTGGGCAAACTAATTGAGAGGGTGGTGGCAACCCAGTTGCAGAGTTTTATGAATGACACTTCCACATTATATCCCTTCCAGTCCAGCTTTTGCCCAGGTTATTGGATGGAGAGGGCACTGGTCATCCCAATGGATGACCTCCAGAGGAATCTGGATCAGGGTGGTTTGGCGGTGTTGCTGTTGTTAGACCTGTCGGCAGCATTCAACATGGTTGACCATCAGCTACTGATCCACTGCCTCGCCAACACTGGGATTCAGGGGTCTGCCCTGCAATAGCTTTCCTCTTTCCTTCAGGGTTGGGGACAAAGGGTGGCATTAGGGGAACAGCTGTCCCAAATGCACCCACCGGTTTGCAGAGTGCCCCAAAGGGTAGTACTTTCCTCAAAGTTATTTAACACCTATATACGTTTCCTTGCCCAAATTGCCCAGAGGCATGGGCTGGAACGTCACCAGTATGCGGATGACACCCAGCTTTATCTGCTGTTGGGCAGCCAGTCTGACTCTAGACCAGAACTGGACCTGGTGCTACAAGCCATGGCTGGTTGGCTTAGATTAAGCTGACTGAAATTGAATCTGATGAATACAGAGGTCCTGTGCCTGAGTTGAGGTAGTCCAGGGTTAGGGATCCCACTCCCAACCTTCAACGGGACACGATTGGTACCAGCGCCAGAGGATAGGGGTTTGGCAATGCTCTTGGATGCCTCCCTAACGATGGAGGCCCAGATAGCACCCACTGCTAAGTCAGCCTTTTATCACCTTTGGCTGATCAGGCAGTTGCTTCTCTTCCTTGAACGCAATGACTTGGCAACAGTAATCCATGTGATGGTCACCTCAAGATTAGACTACTGTAATGCTCTCTACACGGAGCTGCCCTTGTCCCAAATCTGGAAGCTTCAGAATGCTGTGGCCAGGCTGTTGTTGGGTCTCCCTGTGTGGGAACACATCCAGCCTGTGCTAAAAGCACTGCACTGGCTGCCTATAGCTTCCTGAATTTGCTACAAGGTGCTGGTTCTCACCTTTAAAGCCCTTTATGGTCAGGGGCCTACATACCTGAGAGACCGCCTTTCCCCACATGTTCCCCAGAGAGCACTGCGTTCAGGGTCTCAAAACCATCTGGCCCTCCCTGGTCCCAAAGATGCCAGGTTGGCTATGACCAGGGCCAGGGCCTTCTCAGCGGCGGCTCTGTGCTGGTAGAATGAGCTCCCAGAAGACACTAGGGCTTGCATGACAGAGCTCTTCCACCAGGCATTCGACCAAGGAGCTAACAGCTGAATACAACTGAATAGAACTTCAAGACCCTGTGCCCTAATACCACCATTGACAGCCTGTGTTTCTCCAGCATGAATCAGACTGAGATGATAGTCCTAACACCAATGCTGATGGCACTCCTCATTATGATTGATTTGAATCATAGCACTTTATGATTGTTTTTATAAATGCTGGCTTTATCAGTTTTGATTTTTATGAAAGCTGCCTTGAGCCTGCTTCAGCAGGGAGGGTGGGGTATAAATAGAATAAAGAAATTAATTAATTAAAAAGGGAAGTCTAAACAAAGTAACTAAAAAGTTTGACACAGATCCAAATTTAGGCAACACTGAATTCTACAGAAAATATGTTACACCTCTGTAGGTCAAGAACTACCTTGCTCATTGTACACTTAGGCAGATAATGCATAGAAGCATAGCTGTGAATTGGGGGGGGGGGGTTAATGAAAGATGGTTTTTGTCACATGAAGCTGCCTTATACTGAATCAGGCCACTGGTACATCAAGGTCAGTACTGTCTCCCAGACTGTCAGAGCTCTTTCCATATAGAAATCTGTTATGATAGTATGTAGGACTATTTCACATAGAAAGAAACTTCTGCAGAATTTAATATATTCTTCATAGGGTTGCCAGTGCCCTGGTGGGGCCTGGAGATCTCCTGCTTTTACAACTGATCTTAAGCTGACAGAAATCTGCTCCCCTGGAGAAAATGGCTGCTCTGAAGGGACTCTATGGCATAGTACCACACTGAGGCCCCTTCCCTTTCCTCCCCTCCCTAAACCCCACCCACTCCCACCTGAACACCCAGGCTTGTGGTTCCCTTCCTCTTCAAGCTTACCTTCTTTTATCCACACCCCCCCATTCTTTCTCCATCCCTCTCCTCATGCTTACTTTCTTTTTATTTCCCTTCTGCAATTCTTTTGTAAAGTGAGAAGATCTCCACTGGGTATAATGTCATAGAGTCCACCCTTCAAAGCAGACATTTTCTCCAAGGGAGAAATAGTCTGGAAATGAGTTGTAATTTTGGCACCACTTGGACATTGGCAACCCTAATACATATGAGTCCATGCACCCATATATAAAATTGGTACAGTGGTCTTGTTTTCCCACTGACCCCCAAAATCAATGCACAGAAAAGGGGAGATAAATCTGCAATCCCCTACTGGTTGGAGCATATTTCATACAGACTGATAGTGGGTTAGAAGTAAATTCTGAGATTAACAAAGTATAGCAAGTAGGGTTGTCAGCTCTGGGTTGGGAAATTCTTGGAGATTTGGGGGTTGAGCCAGGGAAGGATGGAATTTGGGGAGGGGAAGGAGTTCAGCAGGGAAGTGATGCCATACAGTCCACCATTTGAAGCTGCCATTTTCTCCAGGAGAACTGACCTCTGTATTGTGGAGACAAGTTGTAATTCCAGGAGAACTTCAGGCTCCACTTGGAGATTGACAACCCTAACAGCAAGGCGAGATGGTGGTGGAAGGCAATGTTTACCTTTCCTTGCCAAGGATGTTTGATATTTTTGAAAAATATATACGTTGACTCCCAAAATGGTTAAAAAAGAAAAATGCCAGGAATACCTTTCCCATTGAAAACAATGGAACTGAATACAAAATATAATAAATGATACTGAATAGGCTTAACAGCAGTAAGAAACAAACAAGAGGGGAGTAAAATGAACAATGTGCACTGGATTTTTTTTTTTAAAAAACCACTGCAAAACTAACAGTATTATCCTAAACCGAGTTATACCTTTCTAATTCCATTTATTTCTATTGCATTGGAAGGGTGTAACTCTGCTTAGTATTGCATTATATAAGAACCTCTGGTCTATGTAAGTTTTTATTTCTTATCATCTGTGTGGTATATTATTTTTTGTATTATAAAAATTCATGTTGTATTTATTTATTTCAGGTTTAAAAACATTATTAAGGATAATGAAGTTCACAACAGGTTCAAGAGAGGAATGTCTGAAAATTCTCAAAAATGGCAATTTATTAGCAATTTCACCAGGAGGACTTCGAGAAGCTTTGTTTAGTGACAAAAACTACAGACTTCTATGGGGTAATCGTACAGGCTTTGCTCAGCTAGCTATTGATGCTAAAGTGGTGAGTCTTTGCATAAAGACACATTCTTGCAGTATACCTTTTACTTTATTTTTTATTTTACACCTACTATAATTTGGCTGGAAGAGACAAAATGAAACTTTGCCCAAGACAAGGGCCACAACCTGAAGATCATCTTCTATTTGAGGTAATCCATCCCTATTTTGGAGCTCTTGGTTTGCAGCTCCAGCGGCAAGGGGAGGGACAAGGAGGGCACCAAAGATGAGGGACTCTCTTACATCCTTAGCAGTACCCCAGTTGAAATAACATATGTACACAGAGTTTTTCAGAAAAAGTGGGATAAAATTGGCCACAACTTTATTGGTTACAGCTGTAATAAGTTTTGGCACAACATGGGATATTGGACCCCATTCATTGACTGACCCTCCTGCCAGCTGATGATCCCCTGACTTCCCCAGCCTGCTGGCTGGGGTCCCAAGAAAATCTTGGGATGACAGGTTGCTGGATCCCCGGTCATGCCCCTGGGCTGGGTGTTCCTCCTGAGTGTGAGGGTAATCCCTGGATATGCCCCCAGGCTGTGAGTTCCTCTTGACCCTCACACCAAGATCCCCTAAGGGCAGGGGTCTGTTGGAGCGGGAGTGCACAGGAGCACAGCTCCGGGAGTGAGGAGCCCAGGGGGCGGGCACATGACCAAGCCCCACCCCCTCCTCGGCTTCCCGGAGCAGTGCAGAGGCGCAGCGCCCCGGGGAAAGCCCTGCTAGGGTCTTTATTGTTTTTAATGTTTTGTTTTAATATTGATAATTTTATCATTGTTCCTTTTATGACTGTGAGCTGCTTTTCCAGAGACTTGCTCAAGGTGGCATATAAATTTTCTAAGTATACCATTTTTTATCTGGGCACATGGCACAATTACTGGAGAAATTTCACCAATCCTTCAGCAGCTTCCACCTTATCAGTCTGGTGTAGTGGTCAGGAGTTGGACTCTAATCTGGGAGAACCGGGTTTGATTCCCCACTCCTCCACATGCAGCTGCTGGTGTGACCTTGGGCCAGTCACAAGTTCTCTCAGAGCTGTTCTCTCATGAGCAGTTCTCAAAAGACCTCTCTCAGCCCCACCTACCTCACAGGGTGTCTTATTGTGGGGAGGGGAAGGGGAAAGGATGGGTGGTGCACATGTCCTGGGTATCTCAAGTCTACTTGAAACCTGGTGGTTTCAAGGGAGCAGGAAGAGAATGAGGGTGTGTTCTTTACGCTTATTTTTATTGCATAAAGTATTGGATGGGGAAGGGAATGGAGGAAGAGCAGGTCAGTTTCAGCCTGAGGGGTGGGTGTTGCCTTCTGACACACTTCCGGTATGTTAGGGGGTGTGGCTTATGCAAATGAGTTATGCAAATGAGTTATGCTAATGAGCTCCCACACCTCTTTTTCTACGAAATGACTCCTGCTTTAGGGGATCCCTATACACAGGAAAATGAGCATACAGGCTGGCTTCCTGAGAATGGATTGGGCCCCATGCTGATACTAAGTTGAGACAAGGAAGAGACTAAATGAAACAAAACCTGTATGCAGACCCCACCTACTAACTACTACCAAACAAGGGGTGGGACGGTGGACAAAAAAGCCCCATGTTGGAAAGAGGGCAAGGTGGGGTGGTGCAGTACCCTAAGTAGCACCCCAAGCTATCCCTGACTCCCTGATAGGTCTGGCATTGGGCCAGGTGGGCCCCAGTTTCCTGCACTCATTGTTGACCCACCGTGGCTGCCCTCACCATCTCTACCTTCCCCCCTCCCCGCAGTGCCACAAACAGGACCTGCGGTGAGTCTTGGTGAGTCTGGGCTCCGACTTCCTTAAATAAGCATCTTATGGTAGAACATTGCATGAGGAATTAGCAGTGCAATCCTAAAATTACTTTCAATAGGCCAAACCTCATTTAATTGATCTAAATAAACTGGTTTAGGATGACTCCAAGTTTCACATTAATCTTCCATGAGTAGCCTAACCATCCTGTTCCCCATCCCCAATGAAATCTGAAGCCAAGATCATGTGACTGATATGAGACATATATATTCAGATACACACAATTTCTTCTCATGTTTACCGTATTTTCCGGCATATAAGACGACTGGGCGTATAAGACGACCCCCAACTTTTCCACTCAAAATATAGAGTTTGGGATATACTCGCCGTATAAGACTACCCCTCTTCCAATGCACACCAAATACAGCGCCAGACCTTCAGTTAGTCCTTCTCTCTCAAGTGGCTCTGTGGACGCCGGAGGCTAAGAAACTGTAAGCTAGCTCACACCAGGGGCATTGTCTTTTTAAATTCCGGGGGGGGGGGGTTGTGCGCCAGCACAACACCTCCCTGCAGCTGCTGTGAGTGGTGCGGGGCCTCCCCATGAGCAGCGTGGGGGCTTCCTTCCCCACGGCTGGCAGCGGTGTGAGCCCCCCTGAGAAATGAAATGGCTGCTGCTTGCGCCGCCACCGGCCTTGGTAAGAGAGGCCTCGCACCGCTTGCGCTACCCCCGGCCGTGGGGCCTCGCTGCAGCCGGCGCAAGGCCTCACCACCACAAGCGGCGCAAGGCTTCCTTCCCCGCGGTTGGCAACGGCACATGCAGCACAAGACCTCGCCGCGGCCGCCACGAGCAATGCGAGGTTTCCCTCCCTGCAGCAGTGCAAGCGGCCCGAGGCCTCTCTTCCCCACCGCCGGCAGCGTGAGTAGCAGCCGCTTCATTTCCCAGGGGAGGCCCCTGCCTAGTCCCGCCTCACTAAGCCCTGCGCACCATCTTTTGGAAGGCGCCCTTTGGCTGGAGGTCTGCACAGTGCCCTTCCCTTTGGTTGCCCCCTCGTTCCCCTCCGTTGGCCGAGCTGCGGACGTGGTAGGGATGGGGTAACCGCAGATTCTCCAATCCGGCTTGGAAGTTTCATCACCCGCCCTATAAGATGACACCCGGCGTATAAGACGACCCCCGACTTTTGAGAAGATTTTCCTGGGTTAAAAAGTAGTCTTATACGCCAGAAAATACAGTATTTATTTATCAGATTTATACCCCACCCTCCCAGCTACAGCTGGCTCAGGGCAGCTTACATAAAGAATAAAAACACATAAATAACAATTATAAACAATCCTAAAACCTTCTAAAACAATCCAGTATTATGAAGTGCTAGTAAACATTCAGTCTGATAGTAGAAATGTTGTTTAGCGATGGCGCAAAAATTCAATGATCTAGATTCTAGAAATCAGAAATTGCTGCTGATCCAAATCTGAAAGTCTCTGGCTGCATTTTAAGCATTCATTTGCCAGTGGCTATAACCATAATAAATGTATAAAACTCAACATTCTTCAGTCATTTCTTCTATTTTTATGAATAAGATCACAGCACACCATCCATCTATAACCCTGCAACATTTGTGGCCCCAGTTCAGAAAAAGGGACCTATCAATATTCAACATCATTTATCAAACCAACTGTGGACAGCACTAATTTCAGTTTGCAAATGTTAGCCACTTAATTCTATGTCAGATTTAGGAAGAAACAAAGCACATAACCCAAACACTGAAGAACTAAGAGTCCTAGTCAGAAGATCAATTTGAGAACATGTGGCATAAGGACAAGAGAAGAAGGATCAAGAGAACATGAGAGATGATGTAAACTCTTGGGAAAATATTGATTGAGAATGATGTGTGTTGTTTGGGCTCTTAAGACGAGGGTGTGATAAAAATGTACTGTGGAGAGGGAGGGGCAGCAAGGACCCTCCGATAAGATACATGCTCAACAGCTACAGGATCCGGTTGCTCAGAGGCAGGGCTCATTTCGTAGCAGGAGCTCCTTTGCATATTAGGCCACACACCCCTAATGTAGCCAATCCTCCAAGAGTTTACAGAGTTCTTCTTACAGGGGCTACTGTAAGCTCTTGGAGGACTGGCTACATCAGGGTTGTGTGGCCTAATATGCAAAGGAGCGCCTGCTATGAAATGAGCCCTGCTCAGAGGCATCTCTGGAATCTCCAAGATTCAAACCAACCGAAGTTAGAGGGGTTCACAGAAGAACATGGTCTACTCACCCACTGGGGCAGTATATATACTGCCAGGACCATTGTGGACAGAAGTGCTACAGCTGGTGCATGATTCTAGACTTGCTGGGCACTATAGCCATCACAAAACAATGTATCTGAGAATTCTGGTGGCCCTGAGTTCAATCTGATGCAGTCTGGTATGTGGACTCCTATGAAGAAGAGAAGAGAGAGAGATTGGATTTATACCCCACCCTTCACTTGTAGTCTCAGAGCAGTTTACAAACTCCTTTCCCTTCCCCTCCCCACAACAGACACCCTGTGAGGTGGGTGGGGCTGAGAGAGCTCTGAGACAATTGTCCTTGAGAGAACAGCTGGCACAGAGCTATGGCTTGCCCATGGTCATCCAGCCAGGTACAAGAGGAGGAGTGGGAATCAAACCCGGTTCTCCCAGATTAGAGTCCGTGCACTTAACCACTACACCAAACTGGCTCTCAAGTGTGTAGGCGAGCCAAAGACCTTCCCAGCAAACTCTCTGGACTACTACAACCATAATCCACTCCCACAGGACCCTGGAAGACTATATCCATGGACTTCATCACTGATTTGCAGCACTCTAAAGGCCACATATGTATCCTTGTAGTGGCAGACCTGTTCATGAAAATGGACCACTTCATTTCCTGTCCCAGACTCCCCACCGCTCAGGAAACCACACAACTGTACATCCAATACATCTTCAAACTCCACAGAATACCAGATAATTTAATCACAGATTGAGAGGTCCAATTCATCTTGTGATTTTGGTGGACCTTGCACTCTCTTCTTGGCACCCAAGTCCATTTATCCTCTGCCTACCATCCTCAGTCTGAAAGACCGAATGCACCAACGCAACCCTGGAACAGTATCTTAACTGCCACACCAACCATCAGCAAGACAGTTGAGTAGCCTTACTTTCTCTGGCTGAGTTTGCCTATAACAATGTGATGTGCTCATCCACTCACCAAACACCTTTCATAGTAAACTATGGCTACACAGGAACTTCAATCCATGTAGAAGCTGCTGCAAGGGCAACGGTAGAAATCCAAGGAAACTTACAAAGAGGTTGCTGATTGCAAACGCCAACCAGACAAACCTCTGAATGTGGGAGATCAAGTGTGGTTATCCTCCCATCATATTCACAGCCAGAGGCCTTCCTGCAAACTGAACACCAGGTTCGTTGGCCCATTCTTAATCATGGATCAAATCAATCCAGTAGTTTATTGCTTGCAACTATCACCAAAGCTTCTGATTCATCCTGTGTTCCACTGGTCTCTTCTAGTCCCTGTCTCACCTCCAGATCTGCAAAGGCCCCAGCAGCCGCCTACCCCACCAATAATTGTTGATGGACAAGAGGAATATGAGGTCGCCTGGGTCCTTACTCATCGCCTTACTCATTCCATGCTCTGACAGCACAGCCCATGCTGGCCCTGGCCCAGCTCCTGACAAACTTATTTCACATTGCAGCCAACCGGTAGTCCTGGTGGCGAACAAACAGAGCATAAAGGCTCTTGCTCTGATGATGCCTTCTATCACTGATCTTCAGAGGTTTGCTGGCTCTAAATATGGAGGTTCCCTTTACTTATCGTTAGTGGCATTTCAAGGACCTATCCTCCATAAATCTGTCTAACACCCTTTTAAAGCCACTCATCCGTGTGGTCATCACTACATCCAGTGGCAAGGAATCCCATAATTTTATTATTCATTAAATTAAATAGTATTTCCTTTTGTCTGTCCTGAATCTAGTACCCATCAACTTCATTGGGTGCCCCCAAGTGCTATTATCATCATTTCAGGAAAGGGAGAAACTTCTCTCCTTTAGCTTTCTTTACACTACACACAATTTTATAAACCTCCCCTTAGGAATCTTTTTTCTAAACTAAAACATCCCCACCTTTCCTCATAGGAAGGTGCTCCAGCCCTTTAATCATCCTGGTTGTCCTCTTCTGTATTGTTTTAAACTCTACAATATCCTGTTTGACCAGAACCTACATATTCCAAATGAGGCCTCTCCGTAGATCTAGTAACGGGGATTACAATATTGTCAGCTTTATTTTCAGTTCCTTTCCTAATAATGCCCAGGCATGGAGTTTGCCCTTTTCACTGCTGCCATATACGGAGTCAAAATTTCCATTGTCCAGCGCAACCCTAAGATCTCTTTTCCCTCTCGGCCTCAGCAAGTTCAGACTCCCATCAGCATATAACTTCATTTGCCACGTTGTTGCCCACCCACCTTAGAGAAATCCTCTTCACAGTCTGCCTTGTTTTTCATCATCCTGAATAATTTGGTATCATCAACTGCATCTGCCATGTGTTGCACCTCAAGGATCTCAGAAGTAGTCCTGACAAAGTCAAAGAGGAGAAAGAAGTTAAGAAGGGATATACTCAGTGGGAAGGGGGAGATGATGGCAACCAGGATAAAAGGGAAAATTAGGAGGCAAGTTAGATTTTTCCCTCTTTTATAAGCCTTTCTTGTTTACTATACTATCTGTGCAAAAATCAAAAGATTATGTAGGACATATGATATATTAAGTTCAAAGCAGACTACATTCAGTTTCAGCATGTGTTGCAATATCCAAGATAAGATTCTAATTAAGCCAGCACAGTGTAGTGGTTAAGAGCAACGGACTCTAATCTGGAGAACCGGGTTTGATTCCACCCTCCTCCACATGAAGCCAGTTGGGTAACCTTGGGTCAGACAGAGCTCTCTCAGCCCTCCAAAATAATTCTACCTCCAAAATAAGTCTACCTTTAGTGGCACATAACCCTAAAGGGCTAAAACTTAAGGCTGCCAGACAATCTTTGGATCTCCTGGCTACATTATACAAATTGCCATACAATTATTATTATTCTAGTTAAGCAATTATTACTATTAGCAAGAACAGAAAAAAAGTATTAGGTGGGTAGCCGTGTGGGTCTGATGCGGCAGAACAAAGTTTGAGTACAGTGGCATCTTTAAGACCAAAAAAGTTTTATTCAAGGTATAAGCTTTTATGTGCATGCACACTTCTTCAGTGTGTATGCACATGAAAGCTTATACTTGAATAAAACTTTGTTGGTCTTAAAGGTGCCACTGAACTCAAACTTTATTCAGAAGGAAGAACTGCGGGTTCATGAAAAAAATCATCAGACAGCAGCATAAATCTAGTAACTGAAAGTATGGAAAATTCCATTGGAAACCCACTCCCCTCAATTTGCATTAAACATATTCTTTTTGCAGTTTGAAACACTAATCTGCAATTTTCTGTTCTTTCAATTTAGCTGATACAAACTTGATCATGATCATCAAAAATAATATCTGTGATTTCATTATGCTTCACTTATGTACTGTAACAAAGTATAATGTCTTCCTTCCAGAGAGGGGGAGACACTGGGGATTGCTAGACAGGTGCACAACATGTTGATGTCGCTTCTGGAAATGCTTTCAAAGTGAGGTGACAACCCCTCCTTCTCTGCTCTGCCTCCCTAAATTCCCACTCAGACCATGCCCTGGCCTGGCAACCCCTACCTGGCAGTTGAGGGGTGTGTGTGGATATCATATGTCAAGCTGAAATAGCAAAATGCTAAGTAAATCCAGTATGCTTAAATGTTTCTTATTAATATACACTGAATTGGACATTAAGTCCCAAGAAATCACATGATCAGGTGCAATCTGCTAGAGTGACCACTGACCAATCTTTAAGACGTGTTTCTAGGAGCCAGTAAAGTGAAGTTTTCTTGTTTTCTATTCTACAGAAGCAAACTGTCTCATGTACTCACTGTCTGGTTAGAAGGTTTTACTGGGGAGAAACAGGGAACTATGTTGGGTAGGTTTGTAGTAATCTTTCCTCTCTAATCTGTACCAGTGGTGCTGATACCTTTAATACTCAGTTATTCTTGTGGCAAAGCATAATGTAAACTTACCTTGTAGTTTAGTAAAATTGCAAGGTTGCTCATGGTCACCTAGCAACCATATTTGTGGATCCTTGACATCCAGAGCAGACAAATTCCAGACAAATTCCAGCCTCAGATATGAAGCGCAACATAGATGTCATTCTGTCTCAACCTATCTCACAGAGTTTTTGTGAGGATATATTGGAGGGTAGGAATGACATATATTGTCTCAATCATATTGGAGGAAGGGTAGAATATAATAATGAAAATATAACAACAAATTGTCTTGCAGGAGGTGATACATTTGGCATTGCCTGTAACTAGCTAGTTCACATAAACAAAATTATAACTGTACAAGTGGGAACCCGCAAGGACTTGCAGGAAGCATCTCATTTCCCTCTCCCCCACTATTTCCTTTTTCCCTTTCCTGAAAGCCCCCCACAGCCTCTCCCCCTTTCCTGCTTCCTTGTCAGGTTGCTAACGTCCAGGTGAGGCCCGGAGATCTCCTGGAATCACAACAGATCACCCAGCTACAGAGATCAACCCCCCCCCTTAGGATTGTTAGCTCCAGGCTGGAAAATTCCTGGAGATTTGGGGATGGAGCCTTGGAACGGTGAGGTTTAGAGAGGGAAGCAACCTCAGCAGGGTATAATGGCACAGAGTCCACCCTTCAAAGCAGCCATTTTCTCCAGGGGAACTGATCTCTGACATCTGGAGAGCAGTTGTAATTCTGGGTGATTTCCAGCCTCCCACCTAGAGCTTGGCAACCATTGCCCCCTGGAGGAAATGGATGCTATGGGGGGTGGAGTCTTGGCATACTACACTCTGAGGTCCCTCCTTTCCTCAGCCTCCAGGCTCTACCCCCAAATCTACAAATATTTCCTAACCTGGAGTTGGTAACCCTATCTCCTTCCCACCAACAGCCAACCTACATTTACCTGGCCTTCTGTCTTAAGCTTTCCCTCCTCCATTGCAGCCTCTGCCTAGGAAAACTATGGCCCAGTTGTGTGGTATTGGCCACAGGGCCAGGCTCACTTGCTCAGTAGGGAACCCTCAAGGACTTGTGGGGTGCACCTCTCTTTCCCCTGTATGCACCTCTCCAAACTATTTCCTCTTTTCCTCCTCCTCCTCCTAGTAATCCTCTTTACCTGCCTCATTCTCTCCTCAACCATTCACCAACTTAACTTTAATCTGCCTTCTGTCTTCAGCTATATTTACTTCATTTATATCCCACCTTTCTTCACAGTGGGGACCAAAGCAGATTACATTAGTCTCCTCTCCTCCTTAGTTCTTCTCACAAAAACCATGTGAGGTAGATAAGGCAGAAAGTATGTGATTGGTCCAAAATCACACAGTGGGCTTCTGCAGCAAGCTAGAGAGTCGAACCTAGGTCTTGTAGATCCTTCTCTGAAGCTCTGACTGTCTGCTACCCCACACTGGCTTTCAAGCAGCCAAGCCAAGTTGAGTCATGCAAGATGAGTGGCATCAAGTCTCCACGAGGTTGCCAACCCCTAAGTGAAACTTGGAGATATCCCCAAATTATGACTGAACTCCAGACGGCAGAGATCTGTCCCTAGGTCTTACTTAGCTGCTGGCAGGGGGCTCCAGGGTCCATCCTGGGGTCTTCTGGTGCCATGTGCAAAGCATGCACACCACAATGACATCACCCAGAAGTGACACCATCACATTGCCAACCTCGTGTGTGCGTGTGTGCGTGTAAGACACTCTGGTTTTGAGGCAAAACTGTATGGTTTGAGCCCAATTTTACCATACAGTTCCCCCCCCCAAAACTAGAATGTCACCCCCCAATGTTGGTGATGTGATGTCACTTCTAGGTGACATCATTATGTTGTGTTCGGAGGCATCTGGCTGGCAGTGGAAAGAGGCCCACAAAAGCAGAGCAATGTCTGCCTGGACTGGGTGCCTGGGAACCCTATCTGTCTCCACAGAGAAAACTACTGCTTTGGAGAGTGGCATTATATCCAGCTGAAGCCTCTCTGATCCCCAAGCCCTGCCTTCCACAGACTCCACCACAAAAATCTCCAGGAGCTTCCCCACCCTAGTTAGGCCTGGCCCTAATGAATCCTCCCTCAAAGGCCAAAATAATCTTGGAAAGGATCCTGCCCATCTTTTTAATCACAGAAACCTATAGTGTTTTATCTAGGAACAGACACTGAAGGAATCCGTTGCTTAAAACTACAGGCACTCCTTTGATCAGTTTTGGGTTTTTTAACACCCATACCCCCGGTAGTTTTGATTTTGATTTTTTTAAATTTCTGCTAATCTGGAATGTTCAGATTTGTAGAAAGATCTGGCTTGCCCATTCACAGCTCTGGTCACTTGATTAAGTAGCCTCAGATCTCACCAACTTCTTTAGTAGTATGTAGAGAGCATGGAAGTTACAAAGGAATTAATCTGACTTTGAATTACAAATGAAAGGATTGCAGCATTTCAATCAGGCAACACTGTTGTCTACTGACTATAGGTGCAAACCTAAATGGGCAGGAAAAACAGGACTGTAATCCTATGTTAGCCTTTGTGCAATATTTTTACAAGTCCCCTTTAAATTACAATAATGTGCTATCCCAAGCTAAAGGATAGAAAACACTCATGTTTGTTTGAAGAGTGAGCAGAATATAAAAAACAAAATATTATAGATTCATTTTATCAATAATGGCTACCTGTGCATTTCCAGAATTAAAAATGTATACTAAATATTACAAGAGCAGATCAGAAGAGACTGTAGTGTTGTTCAGCACTAACAAGGGCAAAAAACAATATGTACCTGCAATACCTACACAGTTGCATTCCACAGAACAATCCATTGTGCACCTCCCCACACATTAAGATTATTACAGGGCTTATTGAAGGTGCCTCACCCATGAGAGTACTGCTTAACAGCCAGTCAAAACTCCACTAGCACCAAAGTGTGTTTGTGTGGGAGTGTGTGTATCCATCTGCAGGCTGCTTTACTGTATATTTTTATCATACAATACAGGATAATATAAAACCAAAAAAAACCCAGTCATAATTGCAATAGCTTGGATCCAAAGAGACAATTGGGTAGGTGGAAGTAGGGTTGCTAACCTCTAGGTGGTCCCTAAAGGCCTACCAGAACTACAACTGATCTCTAGACTACAGAGATCAGTTCCACTCGAGAAAATGGCTGCTTTGGAAGGTAGACTCTATGCCTGATGAGCTCATTTCCTCTCCCAAACACCACCAACCCAGGGCTCAACCCCCAAATCTTCAGGAATTTTATTTATTTATTCAATTTGTATCTCACCCACCTGGCAAGCAGGCTCAAGGCGGCTCACATAGTTGGTATAAATACCATTAAAAACACATAACACTATTAAAAACTCCAACCTGGAGTTGGCAAGACCAGGTGAAAGGCACATATAAGGGTGGGGAGGATGTCCAATTTCTTTCTTTTCGGTTTATAAATTTATTAAAAATAGACAACATGATGAGTTATCAACATATGAGTCCCCACAAAAATAAACCAGCCCAAGCCCTATCATCGCAAGAGATCCAACCAAATGTCCTCATGTTTATTGTATGCATCTCTTCTGGAAAACACTATATATGCTGTTTTATAGCCAAGTCCAACACACCTTCTTGTTAATGACATGGAATTGTGTTTTCAACCCCGCAGAACTAATTTTTTAGGATGTAGTATGGTTGCCACCCCCTCCCAGGGGAAACGGGGGTCCCCCCAACAGGTCCTACTCCCTGTCACTGATCAGCTGGCTGGCAGGAGGGACTTACCAGGAGAGAGAGGGAGGGTCAGGCTATGCAGCCAGTGATGTGGTGATGTCACTTCCAGGCAATGTTCTGGTGTTTGGGCAAAAACTCTATGGTAGAAGCCCTTTTTCTTGCCTAAATACCAGAACATCGCCCTAACATCTCAATGTGATGATGTCACTTCCCTCTCATTCTTGGTAAGTCCCTCCTAGGCTGTAGTAATCACCCACAAAATCTATAATTTTTTTCTCCTTTCTAAGTGAATCACTAGGTGAAAAAGACCCAGCAACAAATACATCACTGACAGGTCTAAAGACATATCTAAAACAAAGTTTATCTGCTTTTTCACTTTATGTTACAATGCGACTATCCCTGGGCAGAACCACATTGTATGAAATAAGGTCCCTCTTTCCTTGTGGCAGTATCAGCAGCAGGACTGTAATATTAAACCTGGTTTTATCAAACTGACAGGGAAACATTACACTAGGAAGTAGTTGCCTGGTCCCTCCTAGCAACTGGAAAGGGGATGGGGGGACTTACCAGGAACAACAGAGAGGCCCAGACAATACACAGTGACACATCTATGTCACTGACCATGTGACCCAGAAGTGATGTCATCATGTCTGGGATGTTGGGTTGATGTTCTGGTATTTGAGCAAAAACTCTATGGTAAGTTTGTCTTCTACCAAAGAGTTTTTGCCCAAATACCAGAGCATTGCCCTGACATCCCAGATGTGATGACATCACTTCTGGGTCACATGGTCACATCGTAGATGCATCAGTGTACATTGGATGGTGCTCCCTCTTTTTCAGGATTTGTTCCCCTCTGCTGGCCAGCTGATTGGTGGTGGGGAGGTAGGGCCTGGCAGCAGGGGATCCTCGTCTCCACAGAGAGTCTGGCAACCCTACTTGGAAGGCTATTTTATGTAGCACCAGCCATCAGTGGAGATCTAATGAAGTCTGTTTAATACTTTCCATTGGAAAGCACCAAATTCAGTGTCTATATCTTTTCCCTGAGCTTCATGGATGTTCAGAAGCTTAGGACTTAGTTCCAAATATAGAAATGCATATAGCAGTTTATGGACTTGTGGCAGAGATTCCATAGCACTTAGAAACATGAAAACCTCAGGAGTTTTGGAGACCATTAGCACTTCTGGACTATACCCTGATTAGGGCTGCCAAGTCCCCCGGAAGAGCGGGGGAAACACCGATTTTGAAAGCTTTCCCCCGCTTTTCCAAGATTGGCCACCGGGGGGACAAAATGGCTGCCAGCAGGGGAACCTCGGAGCCTGCCCTGGCCAGCCTCTTGAACTTCTTAAAAGGGAAATTTCCCCTTTAAGAGCTGAGCCAGCTAGAGAGCCCCGCCCAGAGATTAAGGAGGGACTAAGCTCTTTCTACTGCGTGCAAGGTTGCTGCTAAGTAAACTGCT
Source organism: Lepidodactylus listeri (assembly GCA_029233225.1). Lineage (NCBI taxonomy): Eukaryota > Metazoa > Chordata > Lepidosauria > Squamata > Gekkonidae > Lepidodactylus > Lepidodactylus listeri. The sequence goes on from JARCFY010000006.1 coordinate 56,469,735, forward strand.
CCGGTAAGCTGGGGTCTGCGAGCTCTTTTCCTTCTCTGTCTCTCCCCCTCCCCCTCTTTCTTTTTGCTGTCTGTCTGTCCACTGTGGTTTTGTCAAAGGAATAAACTGTCACTTCCAAAGAGGTAAACATCACAAGGAGAGGTTGCCTGTAGAAGGTCTGGGAGTGGGATTGTTTAAAATGTCTTGTCGTGGCTGCTTGGGTCCCACCAATCCTCATTTCCCTTCTGCAAATAAAAGTTGGGATTCCTCATTTTTATGCCAATTTTCTGTTTCTTTCAACCGTGTCCCCCCCTCCAGCAGTAAAAATCTGCATTTTTAAAAGCATTTGTACATCAAGTAACTGGTATTTTAAATTAGGGATGGATCCAACTAGCTTTTCTGCTGGCGAAAAGGGGAGGACAAAGGTCCTCTTTAGCCACCAAAAAGCCTATGCTGGGGGGGGGGGGAGAAGTAATGGGACTTACATGGACAACAGCTGGGTGAAACAAGGGCCAGAAATAAAACCTGGGAATTGGGCAAGAGTAAGTGAAAAAGCTGTCTGTCTGTCTCTCTCTCTCTCTCTGTCCCCATCCAGCAGAGGTCTATCAGTGGCTATTATGAGCCACAAGGTCTAAATGGAACCCTTTGTCTGGGGCAGTGATGCTCTGAATTGTTGGTGCTTGGGGGGCAACAGTGGGAGGGCTTCTGGAGTTCTGGCCCCGCTGCTGGACCTCCTGAGGGCACCTGGTATTTTTGGCCACTGTTGTGACACAGAGTGTTGTACTGGATGGGCTGTACTGGATGGGCCGATCCACTGTGGCTTCTCTCCTGTTCTTATGATATGAAAATCATATTTAGCACTTGTGTAGCACTTAGGGCTTCATATTCTGCCGAGATGAGGAAGGATTCAGTAGGGCCGTTGCTCAGTGATAGAGCATCTGCTTGACATGCAGGAGGTATCAGCCTCTTCAGCTAAAAAAGGATCAGGTAATAGGTGACATTAAAGATCTCAGCCTGAGACCCTGGAGAGCCACTACCAGTCTGAGTAGTCAATACTGACCTTGATGGACCAATGGCCTGATTCAGTATTAGGAAACTTCATGAGTTCATGTGGAAGCATGTGGAAGCAACATCACAGGATGTGACTTCACAAAATGATGTCACTTCCTTTCTCCTGGCTCCACCCCCAAAGTCTCCTGGCTCCACCCCCAAAGTCCCCAGATATTTCCCAAGTTGGACTTGGCAGCCCTAACCCTGATTGTAGTCAGTGCTTGGGGCTGACAATTCTTGGTTGGGAAATTCTGACCTGGACACTTGGGTGTGGAGCCCAGGGAGAGAGATGTTTGGGAAGAGGAAGGACTTCCGCAGGGAGATGCAGAGTGCAAGAATTTCAAACTAGGGAGTGGTTGTATCCAGCAGAGATTGGAAATGTTTACAACAGAAGCAGATATAAGGTTGTCCACCTACAGATGGTGTCTGGAGATCTCCCAGAATTACAACTTGTCTCCAGACTACACAGATCAATTCCTCAGGAGAAAAGGGCTGCCTTGTCGAGTGGATTCTGTGGGATTATACATGAGAACATACAAAGAGCCTTCCCTTAAATTTCCACTGTGGGATTCAGAGGCTTAGTACCTCTGAATGTGGAGGTGGAACCTAAACCTCTGAATCCCAGAGCCAGAAGGCAACACCAGGGGAAGGCCTTGGCCGCTATGCCCTGTGTTTCACCATCTAGCGGAACTGGTGAGACATGATGCTGGATTAGATTACTGATTTGATTGATTGATTAGGCTTATATTCTGCTCTCCCTTGCAAGCGGGCTCAGGGCAGGTCACAACAGATGGACTGCTGGTCTGATATTATATATAATGCCACGTTATGTATAATGCCACCTCCCCCCAGGCAGCCTTTTTCTCTGGGGGAACTGTCCTCTGCAGTTTGGAGGTCAGTTGTAATTCTGGGAGATCTCCAGGTCCCACATGGATGTTGGCAACCTAATCTATGCCTCAAGTTGTAAACATTTCCAGTCTCTGCCTGTTACAGCCACTCCCTAGTTTGAGATTCTTGCACTGCAACTTCCACTGTTTTGGTGAATTCCCTAGCCCTCAGAAGGGGCCTTTCAGGGGAACAAGAGCCTGCAGTGGGGAAGGCATGTTGTACAGGCAGATCTCCACTTCTACTTGTCTTGATCCAAACTGATAACATGCCAGCAGTGCAATCCTAAGAACACTTCTTTGAAAATAAGCCCCACTGAGTAGACTTGAGTAAGATGACACTGCAAGTATAGTTATTCTCAGCTTATCATACAAGAAAGTACCAGAATTAAGCTTCTTGACAACAGCAGTTTCACTGTCTGGCCAGTTTGGTTCTTGCTAGCAACCAGTTCAATATTTCCTTTTGATGTACCTTTACAAATAAAATAAAGACACATGTTAGACATGAGCCTTCTGTGTGGTTTCATGACACCAAGTCCCCCAATTTTCACATAGACAAAAGAATGCATGTTGTTAGAATACTCCTACAACAGAAACAAAAACTTGAGGGAATTACTGAGGCCAAGGTCGCATTCAGACGGCTCTTTTGAGGTGCGCCAGGCACAAGTGCCTGGGGGATTTAAAGGGCATGTACGGACAGCAACATCTGGGAAACTTGCCGCTTCTGTGATCACCCCGTTGATCCTTGTCAGGGAGCAGTACTTAAAAGATAGTGGTGAAAGTTCAGTCCAAAGCTTGCCAATGGGCCAATGGTGGACTTTCCCCCATCTAATTGTTCTACCAGCATGCAATCAGCCCATAGGGATGGTCTCCAGACCATGCAAAACGGCCACCATTTTTAAAAAAGTCTTGGTGATGCGCACATAACTGCTTAAACATGCAATGTCCGCAGAGCTCCGCTCAAATGATCCAGACGATTTAATGTTTCTGAAGGTCCCGTGAAATTTATGAACGTTGTTAACAGAAATGGTACCTAGAGGAAGGTACCACTGGTGGCGCTTTTACCATTTAAGTCTGTGCATGCGCAGAAAAACAAGTATACCAGGGGTGGCCAACCTTGCTTAACGTAAGAGCCACATAGAATAAACGTCAGATGTCTGAGAGCCGCAAGACAGGAACAAATATCACACACACGTTTTTATTTTTAAAAATATGCAAATTTGTTTTATTAACGCTAAATGGGACTGCCAAAAATAAAAACAAACGAGGAAAACCGGTTATTGATAATGATATTACTTGTTTGCTAATGATATTGAGAGAGAGAGAGAAAAAGAGAGAGATGGAAAGAAAGAATTAAAGAAGTGGAAAGAAAGAGAGAGAGAGAAACTAGGAAAGCAAATAGATGGGAGGGAGGAGGGAAGGAAGGAAGGGAGAAAGAGAGAAAAAGCATGCCTCCCCTTTGCTTCCCCAGCCGCCCTGCCAGGAGCCGCACAATATGTGTGAAAGAGCCGCATGTGGCTCCCGAGCCACAGGTTGGCCACCCCTGAAGTATACAATGAGGCATATATGAGCATGTGCAAACAGTTAAAAAAAACCCTGACCACATGGCTCCTTAAGGTGGATGCCATCTAGACAATCCACTGCGAAGTGCACGCGCGCTAAGGCGATTCATAGGAGAGCTGTCTGGTCATGCAATACTGGATAAAAAATATCTAGACCAAATCAGAGCCGGGCCAATGGCGGGATGAGCTGCCCATCTGAACGCACCCCAAGACATTTATTATGCAGTGAAGAAATTGTACTGAGATCCCAGGAGAGACAAAAAATGATGTAAAATGTGGGCACAGAGAGTATTAGCCAAGAAAGCTACAGCATATGCCCAGTAAAAGTACTGCATTTTGTGGAAGAAATGGATCTTCTTGTGAATTGCTTTATTTAGGAAATGCTACTTGTTGAAATTGCCCCAGATTCATAGACTAATTTTTGGCATTAAAATGTACACAGACCATACAGTTTACATTTAGACTAATAATCCAGCTTTGTAGGGTGTCTACTTTACAATGAAAATAACAGGAAACCAGTTAATTTTTGTGTAGGAGCACAGTAGAGTTGATGATTACCCTAGTTCATAGGAAAAAAATTAAGAAATGTTTCACTGTTTTTTTTAATTTATCTTTTTAGGCCATCATCCCATTGTTTACAGAAAATATTCGTGAAGGCTATAGGACACTTGGAGATATATGTAAGTGTTCCATATACAGTTTCTTAACTTCTAAGACTCCTGACTTTGGCTAAATATTCAGCTTATTTCACTTTTGTGATAAATGTTTTATTTAGACATTTCTGCTATTTTTCTTGCTTGATTTTTTGTTTTCCTAGGGTATAGATTACAATTTTTTACATGTTACATTTGTATTTCAGTTTCACAAGACCAGGAGCAACTGCCACAGAACTGATTTCTAATCATTTTATTATCTTTTTCAAATGAATACTGAAGATATGTAGGGTCTAACTTCTTAAAATAAAAATTAATAAAACTAATAAAATCAAATAGTTATATTCATTTTTATGCATTAATAAATGGCTCATTGTTTCCATTGTGGCATAATTTAGGAGAATCTAATATATAATTAGTAGTGAACACCTGAGAAAACTGTTATCCTAAATAGACATACATAGGAATGCATACCATTGTTCTTAGTGATATGCTTTTGCAATTAATACCCAAGATTGGCCTGAAAGACTGCCTAAAAAGTCCACTCTCTAGTACCAGTGAGGAATTACTGTATTTTTTGCTCCATAAGACTCACTTTTTCTCCCAAAAAAAGTGTGGGGGGGAAGTGTGTGCGTCTTAAACCCCCCTCACCTTTCCCAAGCCACGGCACCAAGCAGAGCTAGGTGCGTCTTATGGTCAGGTGCATCTTATGGAGTGAAAAATACGGTATAATATTTTACCACATGTAAAATCTTGTGGCTTAGACCCATTGAAGAATTTTTGCAGATTTCTACTTCCAGATTGCAACTTTCCCACCTGCCCCTTCCACTGAAGCTTCATTCCTCCCCCCAAAAAGAACAGCATTTGATGAAACAATTTGGGCCACAGAAGCAACAATAGCTGAGGAAACTGTGTTCTATGGGCAGAAATCCTTTCATCAGAACAAACACTCCAGTGTTCCAAGTCTGTGTGTATACACAAATTGTATACTAATGCTTCCGCTGCCTGGTTCACATGATGCTGGTGTGTAAGGGAAGACATAAAAATGTTTTAAAGCAGGGAGAGCCAGTTTGGTGTAGTGGTTAAGTGCGTGGACTCTAATCTGGGAGAACCGGGTTTGATTCCCCACTCCTCCACTTGCACCTGGCTGGATGACCTTGGGCAAGCCATAGCTCTGTACCAGCTGTTCTCTCAAGGACAGCTTGGAAAAGAGCTCTCTCAGTCCCACCTACCTCACAGTGTGTCTGTTGTGGGGAGGGGAAGGGAAAGGAGTTTGTAAGCCGCTCTGAGACTCCAAGTGAGTGAAGGGCAAATTAAAACCCTAACCTGGGGTGGCCCAGGCTAGCCCAATCTCATCAAATCTGGGGAAACATCTTCAAAAGCATCAGAGTAGGACTTCCGGCAAGACTTGCGACCATGGCAGATGCGCTCCTCCGCATCTGCGGGGAGCGCGATCCGTACCCGGCGGGAAGAAGGGGCTTCGGACTGGTGCCGAGCCCCCAGAGACCCTAGTGAAGGGGCTCTGCCTGGGGTGGCACGAAGGGGATCTCTCCCTACGGTGGCGATCGAGGGATCGAGGTCCCCTTTCATCACCCCCATAGGTTCCCCCGTCCGTGGGAGCCGTATGGCTAAAAGCGCAAGACCGAGAAGCAGCAGAGAGTGCGAAGCTTTGAAGCTGGAACTTATAGTTACGCACGGAGAAAACGTGAGTCTGAAGTAAAAATAAACAGAACACAGCGGGAAAGGCGGGTGGAGCAAACCCCCCCCCTCTCGAGACTGGCGTACTTACAGTACTCTTTACGTGGCGTTACTGCATGAAAAAATGTACGTTCGGCTTGCTAGATGGCGGCATCGCTCTTTAGAGGATATGACCTTTAAAAAGATACAAGCGCAGTCGCAGAATTTGCTTATTTCGTCCATCTTATCTAACTATCAACAAAGAAGCGCAGCCTCAACAATGGCGGGGAAACCGAAACCTTCCCCCAAACTAGGAAGTACAGCTCCGAGTTCAAAGGTTGATACCACAGAGATGAGCACTGTCTTCTCCTCGTTATTGCGACCTCTAGTGGACCAAATGACAGCTCTCAACGTCAAGATGGACAAGATGCAGCTGGACCTGAAGGAGTCGAATAAAACTACAGAGAAGCTGCAGCGAGAACTTCTGGAAGTTAAGACTTCAGTAAAAAATCATGATTCAAGGCTACAAAAAGCGGAGAAAGAAAAGGCCTTCCACTCTGATCAGCTTTTGAAACTACAGATGGAAAGATCGAATTTTTTCCTAAGACTTCAGAATGTACCAGAGGATAAAGGAGAAGACCTTAAAAATCTGTTAAGTGAAGCGCTTGAACCAGTGATGGGCTTAAAAGCAGCGGAAATAAAAAGCGATATGGATATGGTTTACAGAACCTATCCAGACTATACCAAAAAGAAAAGCCTGCCTGGTGAGATTCAGATAAGGTTCTCCAAAAAGTCAACAAGAGATGTGGTGCTTAGGACCACAAATAAAGCGGTTCTGAAGATCAAAGGAAAAGAAGTTAAAGTGATGAAAGATATTCCATTTGAAATAAGGAAAAGAAGGAAAGCCTATGGAAAACTGACATCTTGGCTACAGTCTGAATCTATTATCTACAGGTGGAATGTTCCGGAAGGACTGAGCTTCAGCATCAAAGACAAAAAATACAAGATTGACTCTGTTCAACAGGCAAAAAGTTTTTTGGAAAAAAGCAAAGAAAAGAAAAAAGAGAGAGACTCAGATGGTTCGCTGGCATCGCAAGAAAGTATGTATGGATTTGATAGCTCAAAGAGCGAAGAAGAAATTTCTGACTCGGAAAAAGGAGCAGTAGCTCCAAAGGTACAAGAAGAGACTGTTAAGACAAGAAGAGGACGAAAGAAGAAATAAGGGCTGAAATATTTTTTGAAATAGCACTTATATATTATATATAATTTGTATAATTAAGCATTCCTTTAAAAGAACATGTCTGTCAAACAGCTTTTTTATTTTTCATATATCATCAGTAACAATCTTAATTGAATATTAACCAAGGTTTAAAATGCTTCATATGTATTAATGGTAAGGTAATATTAAGCAAATGTTAAAGCACACTCTGTACAAGGTAAATATAGCTTAGAAAAGTTGCGATGTTGTAGTAGAAATAGATAAAATCAATTTAAAAAAAAAAGCATCAGAGTAGGATCATAGAAGCATCACTGAAAAATATTTGGAGGTAGCTTCAGTCAAGATTCCCCAGGCAGCTGAATTGCACATATTCAAATAATAGAATGGTTTAAAATTAATTTTTGCTTCTGAATATCTACAAAATATCCTCTTTAATACTACACAAGATACAAAATCTAAGCAGCCAGGACAGCCACAGATTCCTTTCACAATTAGATTACCCAGTTATCCTCCTATATCAGTGAGAAGCAGGGGTCCTTTGGGGCCGGAGCGAGGCGGAGCAAAGCTCCGCCAGCTCAGGAGCAGCCACTAGGGCAGCCACGGGCCGAATCAGATTCTCTGATCTGATTCAGCCTGCCGCCGAATTGCCACCAAAATTTGGCAACAACTTTAAAAGCGACTGGAGGGGAGGGGATTTGAGGGAGAGGCTCCAAACTTGCAGGGTAGCTGCTGGGGCCTCTCCTCAAAATACCTACCAAGTTTCAAGAAGATTGGACCTGGGGATCCAATTCTACGGGCCCCCAAACAGGTTGCCCCCATTCCTTCCATTGTTCTCTATGGTAGGAAAAAAGTAACATTTTCCCCCACCATAGAGAACAATGGAGGGGATGGGACAACCTGTTTGAGGGCCCATAGAATTGGACCCCGTGGTTCAATCTTCTTGAAACTTGGTGGGTATTTCGAGGAGAGGCCCCAGCAGCTACCCTGTAAGTTTGGAGCCTCTCCCTCAAACCCCCTTTCCTCCAGGCCCTCATATACCCTATGAGTTTTTGCCATTGATTTCAATGGCCCATAGGGTATAATGGGGCTGAAACTGACATTCCCTTTCTGACACACTTCCGGTGATGTCAGGGGATGTGGCATATGCTAATGAGTTATGCTAATGAGTTATGCTAATGAGCTCCTGCACCTCTCTTTCTACGAAAGGACCCCTGGTGAGAAGCAATGAACCTATTCCAACCAATCAAGGAAAGAGTAAATTTTCAGCCCTGTGAACTTCAACTGAGCATTAGATATGATGGCCAACTGCTACCTTATTATAAAGCAAAGATATTTAGACATAGATATAGATATTTAGATATAGGTAGGGCAATGATAGTTTGCACAACAAAGCAATCTAGGGATGCCAGATCCCCCGATTGGGGGTGTGTGTGGGGGGGTGAGGGTCTCCTGCTGCCAGGCCCCACCTCTCTGCGTTACCCCTCCCCCCCCAAAAGCATGGAATGCTTCTACCACAGGGTTTTTGCCCAGAAACCAGGGCATCACTCCCAACACCCCTGATGTGCCTTCGTCACTTCCAGCTCATGTAGGCACATTGCTGAAATGCCAGGCATTCTGCCCTGCTCCCAGTAACTGCACCCCCCATTCCCCACTGGCCGCCCATTCCCCATTGGCAGCTCAGAGGGACCTGGCAATACTAAAGCATAAAAGCAGTCAGAGGAAACACAAACTAATAGGATGGCTGACATGTTCATGTACGTTGCAAATTTATTCTTCTTCATTCTTTTCTGTGTTTGAAGCTATCAGATGCTAACATAAACAGTCTAAGAGTCAATTTGAGACACATGAAAATGTTTAGAACCTGTTACACACTAGGGTAGCAGGAAGACAGTATACTAAAAAAGAGACATTGTTAACTGGCTTCCAGATAGCAGCAGCCATTTTAGGTGGGCATCCACAGTATTGGGTACTGGATGTATACATCTCTGAATCAGATATGTTATATGCTGACTTCATCTTCCTATCTCACATTAAGACTTGGGAAAAAAATTTTTTTTGAATGAGCGATGCCTGCTGACATCTAAAGCTTCTCTCATAATATTTCTTTCCTTATTTTCTCTGTTTTTCATTTGTCCTTAGCTCTCAAAATATGACTCCAATTGTAATTCATTACACAGGGCCACTGAGATGTCTATATGAGCGTACTCGATTACCACTTGTTCCTATTTATGGATTTTTTCCTGTCAAGTTTCGAGCACATATAGGACAGCCCATAGCTTATGATCCAAACATAACTTCTGATGAACTAGTTCAGAAGGTAAGGGATTTCTAAAAAAATAAATAATTTGGAAATGTCAGCTATCTTAACATGTTGGGCATTCCACGTAGAAGGTAAGAGAAATAAGAACTGCTTTCACTATTAGTGTTTTCATATGCAGTAGCTCCATCAGTTGCCAGTATCATTACAATGGAAGAAATGCTGTAACTTGATTATAGGTGAGACTGGCATGCTACTGCAGTAAATTTTCCAGATGAAACAGTGAATTATGACTATTAACCATTTTAAAGAAAAAAATAAATACCTTACAAGGTTCGGGACTCAGATTATTCTTGCAGATAACAAGTGGAGACAAATTCTATTCCTCATACGTGTTGTTACAAATTGTCAGAATCAGTTATAGAGTCTATTGTAATGTCAACAAAATGTCCATAGACTATAAGTGGAATACCTATTTGGCTTGAGTGATAATCTATTTTTTAAAATGGATAAACAACAAATAACATAGAAGTAAGAACAAAGGGGCACATAACAAGTGTAGGGTCATTGTGGTAATCAGGAAGCAATCTAAGTACAGGGTGTGACACTATGTTCTTCTTGCCTCTTCAGGTGCCAAAGTTGCCTTCTGCAGCCAAGAATTTATCAGTAAGACTAAAAGCCAAGTTACAGAAGGCAAGAGATCTCATCCGGCAAAGGGGGGGGGGGGTTGTTCAGTTGAAAAGCTAGGAAACAAAGATACTGCAATAGCAGTGTCCCAGTGAAAAAGGTTAATATACCTGGCCTGTGGGGCCCAAAGTCCTACTTATGTTTCTAGTGCTACTTTATGACTGGCAGCCTAGTTTTATGGGTGCCTGCCAACAACTGCAAAAGGCAAATTAGTTGTCTGGCCCTGCATTATTCTAGTACCTGGATGTAAAGAGAATCCTCAAATGGGGTGGCCCACCTGCTACACAGCCCTCAACTAATGCTTAGAGCACCAAGGGGCCTCCTAGCACTACTCTCTGTTCAGTGGCTCAGGAAGAGTCTCCAGCTAGATTTCTCACAAGTCAATCACTGGGCTCTGGCTTCAATTGCTCACCAATGTGGTGGGAGAAAGTGCAGTGGAACTGTGTTGGAATCCAGAAAGGTTGCCTTTCTGCCCAGATTGCTTTACCAGATAAATTTTATAGGTTCCTAAAGTGTCACCCAGAGGTCTCTTCTGGGTTCTAATGCAGTTCCCTCCTCTTTCTCCTGCTGGTTCAGTGGCGAGTCCCAAGTCGTCTGGCTGGCAGCTTGGGGCATACATTGGGGGGCAGGGCATTCAGCCTGGCCTGTCTAGGGTACTGAAACCTTTGTACTCAAATGGCTATGTCTGGCTGCTTGTATCTAGGCAACAACTCAGCAAACTGAAATATGGAGCTAAGACAATAGCCATCAAGAATACATATGGGAAAGTCTGAAACTGGAGACCCATGGTTCCTTTCCTTCCTGCAGCCTTAGTCCTAACAGAACTTAACTGCAAGGATCCTTATGAAGGAGAAGAACTAAGATGAGCAAGGGCCTGTACTTTGCATTTCTAAGGATGATTCTGAAGGATCCTGTACTGAAGGGCACACAGTGAGAAGGTATAGTGGGTCCATAACTGACCCACAGTTTTAACCTGCTACTCTGTCTCCTTCTATGGAAGAGTTGCTACAAAAAATCACATATTTCAGTTTCTTCCTCTGAGGGCGTCCTTTCACATTTGATCCTTAGGCAGCAGCACACCTAATAACTAGCTTTCACAATCTCCGACAGACACTGAATAGGCTGAACAAAATAATTCACAACAAAATCAGTTAAAGTAACACAAAATAAAATAAAAAACATAATAGCTTAATATATAGTTTTACACTGCTAATAAGAAGCCAACTCATATCTGTGGTACAGGGGGTGGGACATTTATCTGATTGGCAAGAACATCTAACTTGTGAGGGCCTCAGCCACCAGCTTTGAAACTGCCATACTGCAGGCTCTTGTAGTGCTGACCTAGCTACAAATGGGCGTGATGAGGCAAGGCCTTCTTCTGCATAGTTCCATAGCACTGTAATCATTCTTTGGCCAAAACAGCCAGAGCATACACAATTATATTTTGCAAGCCAAGTTACATAGGAGTTGTTTTCAAAGAACAGACACAAATGGTTCTGGTACAGCCACTTTTGATGGGAAACACTAGGCATCTTAGGGCCAAACAAGATGTGACACAGAGTTTGTGAACACAGCTTCTGGCATTCCCCGCCCCCCCAATTCAAATGGCAGGCATATGGAAGGTTGATTTCAATCATAGCTGCAGTGCAAGAGAAGAGGGGGGTGAAGCCATCTTTTCTGGCTCTCAGACACAGAAACTTCCAACTGGATGTCCTACCATGCTAAGAGACAAACTCTGGGTTGGGAAATTCCTGGACATTTAGGGGTGCAGCCTGGGGTTTGGAGGGGCAGGACCTCAGAAGGCTATCATGCCATAGAATCAACCCTCCAAAGCAGACCCCTCTCCCTGAAGTGATCTCTGTAGACTGGCAATCACTTGTAATCCCAGGAGACATCCAGGCTCCAGTGGAGGCTGCAACCCAATATTGTATTTCCTTCTGAATTTCCCTTCTAGCCCAGGGAGTCAGCTTCCATAACACTGTTGAAACATGCCATGTCAAATAAGCCCCCCTCCTGGTTGAAACACTCCACATGCCAGTGCATTTCTAGAAACAAAATCATGAATTCACATCATAGATTGGTTTAAGCACAAACTGACCAGACTCGTGGGTGGAAATGCCTATATATCAAAGCTACCATTTAAATATTTAGTTAATGTTTTCTTGTGCTAGGAATAGAGACACTAGTAGTATAGCTCTTGTCACGTAGCTCACTGAGTAATTTGGAGTCAGTTACTCTCTACCAGTCTAACCGTTGTTCAGGTTGGAGGATTAAATGAGTGACAGGTAATGAGTGTAATGCCACTCTGAACTCTTTGGAATAATAGTTGTAATGAAGTGATCTGGTCTTTCTATTAAAAGAAATGTATAAAATATGTTCATTTCTTTTTTTCTTCTTTGTAGACAAAAATTGCAATAGAAGCTCTAATACGCAGACATCAAAAAACTCCTGGAAACTTGATAAGAGCTATTTTGGATAGATTTGATAAGCAACAGAAACCTGACTAAGGTAAAAAAAAATCAGGTAATAATTGATAATGCGTCAAATTTCACAATTTTTTTCCTGAAATGTCACTAAAACACAACAATAGGATTTGAGATATAGGGAACAGACCAAACTCAACAATGATAATGGAGTTACAAGCATTGATCTTTAAATAGTTGCTGGTGAACAGCGGTCCCATTTATAGCAGAACCATGACGTAGGACCCAATCTAAATTGGGCCAGTGAGTTACTATTTATTTTCTTAAATGCTTGGAGCTTTATTCTCACACCTCTCAATGTCATGTGTAGTTTGACTTATCTATAGGTTTGCCCAGTGTTAATACAAATTTGCTTATCAAAATGTTTGCTTCACCCGAGATTGCTTCATCTTTATATTGAAACTATTTGGCAAGCTGGATAAGGACTTTAGAACAGTTGTACAAGTTAATGATATTATTGTGAAACAATTTCACATCATCCGTACCAGGTATGCTTACCAATTAAGCATTTTTTAAAAACACACTGTTGCAGCTTTTCCTTTTGTACTACTTATATTGTGATGACACCTGCAGGTTTACAAGAATATGACAGCCATGAAATAGTCTGGAGACAGTTCATTGCGATTTGTGTCTCGCCTAACATTTCTAGGGATGGTGTGTATTCCACCCTGAGTCTCAGTGACCAAGGTGGACTATATGTAATGTAAATAAATATATTTGGCTCTCCCATGTTAGACCTCTGACCCCCCCCCCCCCCAAGCTATTTCTAGGGTCCCCTAGCCCCTTGAAACAGCATTTGGGGTGACTGGGCTGAAGTGGGAGGAGGAAGTGGTGATGCAGGTGATATCCAAGCTGAAATCTTAGAAGTTTATTACTTGCCCTTACTTTGTTGTATAGTATCAAATTAGTTTTCCTCCTTGCTGTCCCAAATACTTATCATAGAAGGACTTCCTATTAGAAATGAAGGCGGTTTGCTCTAAAATGTGAACTTTGCACAATTTCGCTTTTAAAAAGTGTCTCAAGAATCACATTTCTGCCAAGACTGTGAAGTTGCCCTGTCTAAAAAGATATCAAGAGATAAAAATTAAGAAGAGGGTACCAAGGTGAATAGATATAGAGAGATATAATGGCACAAATTCTCATGTAATAAAGGAGGAGAAGCAAAGCAAGGATAGAAAGAGGGATAGAATGAGACATGCAGAACAATCATGAAGAGGTGGTCATAAGTGATGGTGTTACATGACTGGAGGGGGGGAACAAAAGTGATGCCATTCCTTTCTAGGAATTTCTGAAAACTCTTATGTTAAATGAAAGCAAATTAAAACCCAGATGTGAGATCAGCCAGGAACACAATCTGATAAATGACATATTATGGATGGTACCTCGTGTCCCCCATATGACAACTACTAACAAATAATGAAATAATAATAATCCATTGGTTTAGAAACACCATTATGAACTGAAAATCAAGAAAAGCTATGAGTTACCTTAAGGCACCTTGCGTAAGTCACCTTATTTTCTTCTGAAGTTCCTCAGTGGAATCCTTTTATCAGGGTTGTCATAAATGCTCACCCAAGCCGGGGTCAACATTTAAGGGTCAGGGAATCAAAACACATCACAAAGTTACAAAAATACTTAAGAGAGCATAGCACTCACTCAAGCCTTTGGTAGTCTGCCACCAGGTTCTTTATCTAGCCCCACCAGCATAGGAGTAAAGAACCAAATCTCCCAGCTTCTCAGGGTTTACACAGACAGGTCAGCACTACAAAGTTGGTTTGCAGACTGAGCTTCAAATAACTAAACAATTGCTCATGTAGCAGTGGTCAAAAGTCTAGGCAAATATTTAGTCTTAATGATTGAAAGAACATGAATTCCATGACAGAATAAAAAAATAGATTATTTATTTATGTGTAAAAATATGCAAAAACAAAACAGGACTTTGTGGAGTTACAAAAATAAAGAAGCTAAGTTTAACCAGACTTGCTAAAACAGATGATACATTTCAGAGTTACCTTTCCAGGTTCAGAAACAGCATAGTCCAGCATAACAGAGATTCACACAATCAGCCCATCCAGGCAAAGTTCAAGATGGAATACCATTGGTGGCTTGCCATAGGACCAGGGCTATTTTTGGGCAGGAACGCACAGGAACGGAGTTCCGGCTGGTTCCTGAGTTGGCCACACCTACAACCAAAACCTCTGGCATGTGTGGCTACAGAGCACGCTCCTCTCCCCATGTTACACACAAGAGGGAAAGGTGGCATGTTAAAATGCCCTTTTTCCCTCTGGGGAGCCCATAGGGATTTCCTTGTTAATTTCACTCCTGGGCAGTCAGCAGATAGTGAAACTGACTAGGAAAAGCCTTGCTCTGCCTTCCCTTCTCTAGCTGACATGTCAGCTGGAAAATGGCCGGCAGGGAACCTAGGCACGTTGAAAATGTGTTTCTTTCCCTCCCTGATCAGCAGTGCCTTTCCCCAGACATCTGGTTGGGGGGGGAGGTAGGAGACTAGAAAGGCGATGCTGAAGTGCCTTTCCCCAGCCATCTAGTTTGGAGGGAGGGTAGACTAGAAAGGCGATGCTGAAGTGGGGTGGAGAAGCTCAGGGGGGGAGGCAAGCTTCCATGCCTGCCCTGTGCTTTCCCAGCCCCCCACCTAATATGCTAATGAGATGCACTGTCAGGGGTGTGGCCTAATATACTAATGAGTTTCTGCTGTTGGGTGTGGCCTATTATGCTAATGAGTTCCTGCTGGGCTTTTTCTACAAAAAAAGCACTGCATAGGACTACTGACCAGTCCCAGGTCCTGTAGCCCTAAGCAGCAGAACTTTCTCATGAAAGCAACAAGCTTTATAGAACCATGATCTCTGAGAGGGTCCCGGCCGTTGACCCAGTCAGAGAGCAGAAGAGTGATATCATCTTCTCAGTGTTGCTAGGCCAAGTAATATCCCATAATAGTGAAAATGAAACTTATTGCTGCAGACAACAACTTCATTCCCACTCACAGGTGCATGCGTGTTAATTGGCTTGGAATGTACTAACAAGCCAGCAAGAACAGGGAGGTGAGGAGCTCAGGACCAGGGCAGCTGAAGTAGTTTATTCAATCAAGGTCACACAGTCCTCTCATTATCTCTCCGCTATCATTCTCTAAGGAACACTTTCAAGCAGGCCCAAAAGCCTGAACCAAACTTTCAGCCTGTTAAAGTGACTGGACTTAAGAAAAGAAAATAGCTTTTCTTTACAAGGGTAACCTCCAATCATATCCCAGAAAGGAAAAGTCAAGGAGAAAAGGAAAGACACAATCACATTTTAGAAGATTACAGAATCATAAAGAAGTAAAACAATCAAGCAATCCAAGTAATAGGAAAAGAAACAGAGGCCCCGATCACACGAAGAAGTAGCCGCACGATAGGCATGAATGTCAGGTGGATTTTACTGGCGCGATCACAAGGGAACATCTGACAAGCATCCTGGTCCCATCGCCAACCCGTTTCTTCCTGCCAAAGTGCAGTTAAAAACTACCTGCGAAAGTCCACTATCAAAAGGGTTTGTGACGGCCTGCAGATGAAGGTTCCCATGTGATAACTCCAGTGTGCTCCTGCTCCCTCATTGAAGCATGCCGGAAACTCGTGCTGACAAAAAAAAACCAGTTAACCACCATCGTGTCTGATCGCGTAGTGGTGGGTCAAATTGCGATGGTGCAAATAGTCTCCCCTCCGCGTTACCTGGCATGTGTGACCAGGGGCAGAAAGAAGTAAAGCAATGAGTCAATATAAAGAGCAGAAAAGGAAAGGGAGGGAGGAAAAGCAGGTCTTGATTTGAGATAAAGTTTGAAAACTTGAGAGGAAAATCTTATTCTGATATGTTCCTTTCTATGCCTAGGGTATCTTTTATGCGCGCGCGCACACACACACACAGATCAGAGGCAGTCCCTTCTGTTCTTAGAACTGATATATTTTCCCTGCAAAGCCAATAATAAGAAATTATTATCCAATTATTTTCTTTTCTGGGATAAACATAACCAGTATCATTTTTTTAAAAAACCCTCCCTTCTTTGTCTATCACATTCTCAAAAAGCAGCATTCTTAACAGTTTATCCCATCTTCATCACACAAGCAGCTCTTCTGCTCACATACTTACCATTTATACAGATAAGACATACTATTTCTGTCTTCTAATTAGATAAACTGTTGAATTATCTTCTCCATATGTTCTTCATCACACTTCCAAGCTCCTGGAGTCACACGCTTAGGTACGGTTGCCAGGATTGTCTTGACAACCAGTGAAACACCAGGTGAGGTGGTCACTTGGACGGTTGGTCATAGGTGGTCATCACTTTTCCAGAAGAAATGTCATGCCTATCTAGGAACCTCCAAGAACTCTATAGTAAAACCATAGTGTTTTCAGTGAATCCTAGAAAGTATTGACATCATGCCTGGGTTTTCTGAGAAGTGATGTCACACTACCACCTATGGCATTATTTTTTTTAAAAAAATCTCTACTCCAGTTGGTTGCTGGAGTGCCAATAGGCACTTTGCAATCCTATGTTTAGGCTACTTCCACTTACAAAAGATTATTTTTGTCCATCATAGCAGGGCTTGTAACAGGCCAAACTCAGCGTTCTTCAGAATAGTCACACTGGTTCAAAGACTAGTTTAGCTCCTGCCAAATGCTCAACAGAATAAAAATGTCTTTATTGGATTACTAGGAATAAGGCCCGTTGTGGAAATAAATACAACGGGTTGTAGAAAGAGGCTCTGGGAGAGTGCCCCAGCCTTGGGCACTCAGCGTCATTTTGCTGTGGTGACCTCAGCAGGGTATAATGAAACAGAGTCCACTATTATCTCCAGGGGGAGATCTCTGCCATCTGAAGAGCAGTTGTAATTCGGCATGATCTCCATCCCTCCCCTGGAGATTGGCAGCAATTGTTCCCCATGAGGGAACAGGTGGTTTGGAGGGTGGACTCTATGGCATTGTACCTGTCTGAGGTCCCACCCCTGCTGAAACTTCACCCTCTCCTGGGTCTCAAATCTCCAGGAATTTCCCAACCTGGAGTTGGCAACCCTATCTCTCTCCCAGCCAACCGTCAACGTATCATTATCTGCCCCTGGCTTCAGCTTCAGAGAACAGTTGTAATTATGAGTAATCTCCAGCCCCCACCTGGAGATTGGCAACAATGGTTCTCCATGAGGGACTGGTTGGCTTGGAAGGTGAAGTCTATGGCATTGTACCTGTCTGAGGTCCCACCCCCTCCTCCAACCTCACCATCTCCAGATCTTCTTCGTGGTCTCTGTGCATCACACCTCTGGGATAAAGTGCGCCTGCGCCGATCCCGATCGGTAATCTTCAAAGCCTAACGGATTTTTGCGCCAGCTCCCCGGTCACGTGCACGTCCCACTGCGCATGACCCGGGGAGAGGCACAAGGATCCCGCCAGTTCTCTTCTGACCGCCGCGTCGTGAGGACCCCCTCTCCGCTCCGGTCGGTAGTTAACTTTCGTTCTTCTTTTTTTTCCAACTTGGAAGGCCTTTCGGACTGATTTTCTTGGTTTTACCTGACCTACGGACTGTTTTTTCTGGACTCTCTTTTGGATTCTCCTCTTTCTACTCCCCGCCCGGCCTATGGCCCAGCAGTGGGGTTTCTTTAAACGCTGCCTTAATTGTGGGAGTAAAATCGCCCCCCCAGACAAGCACTCCCTCTGCTTGCTGTGCCTAGGCGAGTCGCATCGTGTCGACTCCTGTTCGAGTTGCGCCGCGTTCTCCAAACAAACTCGTAAGAACCGGGCGGCCCGACTCAGAGTGGCTCTCTTGGAAGCACCGTTGTCACCGAAGATGTCCGCAGCCGACGCCTCGACAACATCCCCATCGGTACCGACGGGCCCGACGTCGCCACCGATGCGAAGCCCTTCCGGCACCGAGAAGTCGGCACCGAAAAGACCCCTCTCACGAACTCCTCCTAAGAAGCGTAAGGAGGGCAAAGAGGGTAAGGGCAAGCTGAAGCACAAAACCTCGAGTGCTTCGTCGACGCATCCCGCGTCCGACATGACCCAGCACAGGTCTCCGCAGCTTGACCCTCCAGGGCGCGAGCGACCCCGGGGCAGCCCCGTCTCCCCGCTGCCGCGACCCATCCAGCTCACAGATTCGGAACCCGACATCGAGCTGACGCAGATCCCTCACAGCAGTCCCGAGACCGGGCCCGACCCGCTGCCGGCGCCGAGAGGCGAGCGAGACTGGCGCCTCCCCCCATCTTTGGTGCCGTGGGACGTCCGTCAATGGCGATACCTGTATGGTTCCTCCTACCCGCCACCTCCACAATGGTACCCCGCAGAGTGGGATCGCCAATCGACGTCGTCAAGAGTCTCCCGATGCCGAGATCCCCCGGCCCCGACTCCGATACCGAAACCGATACCGAAACTACCGATGCCGATACCCACCTCGCCCGATGTCGACCTCCCTCCCTACCAACCAGATCCGTCGACCCCTATGTCTCCTTCCGAACATTCCGACCATTCAATACCCGAATCTCCCGAATCATCCGATGACGAATCTCCCATCCAGCCGTCACCATCCCCTGATGTGGCTGAAAATTTACCAATCTCCCCCTCCGAGGACGTGAAATCCTATGGAGAACTTATCAAACGAATGGCACATTCCTTGGCACTTGCCACGGTCCAACCAACCCCTACCGCTACCGATGCCATCTTCGACATCGTACAGATGGATACATCCACCGCGGTAGCATTGCCGCTAATTTCGGTGCTCTTGAGCACTGCCAAAGAATCCTGGGGCCACCCCTCCTCAACTCCAATTTCCAACAAGAGGTTAGACCACATGTACAGGCTCCAAGAGCCAGGGGCAGAATTCCTATTCATCCACCCCAAGCCCAACTCAGTCGTAGTGACCCCCTCGGCCAGGGGCCGTAGCGGACATTCCTCCCCCTTGGACAAGGAGGGACGGAAATTAGATTCCTTCGGGAGACGATTTTATTCAGCCGGTGCACTGGGCATAAAAACGGCAAACTACACAGCCTGCATGAGCAGGTACCAATACTCCCTATGGGAACAGATGACACCACTTCTGGCCCAGCTTCCTGAGGATAAGCAACGCCTTGCTAGGAAGATCCAGAGGGAAGGCATGGTGCTAGCAAAGCACCAGCTTAACGCATCTAAGCATGCTGCGGACGTCACGTCCAAGACACTCACTTCAGCAGTCGCCCTTCGTCGCCACGCCTGGCTGAGGTCGACTTCGCTTCCACAGGACACAAAGTCCTTAGTGGAAGAGCTCCCTTTCGAGGGTGAAGGACTGTTCAGCTCCACGACGGACACAGTCCTTCATGATTTAGATAAGAGCATCAAGACATCTCGAAACTTGGGTGTCTCACAACCGAGACAACAGAAGCAGAAAACATGGCAGAGATCTTGGCCCAAACAGCAACTGCGAAGATCTCCCACTGAACCCCAATGGCAGAGACCGCCGTCTACTGCTTATCAACAGAAACCCTATGGCCACAAGCCACGATTCCCGTCCGCTTCCGCTTCCAAGGCTAAACCACCCAAGCCGAACAAGCAGAGTCTTTGACTCTCCCATTCGCTCCGATCTTCCCACCCGTCTATCACCCTTCCTACCAGCATGGCAACATATCACGACAGACAAATGGGCACTGTCGGTCATAGCAGAAGGCTACAGAATAGAATTTTTCCAGATTCCACAAGAATCGTACTTCGTAACCACCCCTCCCTCCGACACCCTATCGTCGGAAGTCGAAACCCTCCTCTCAAAAGATGCCATAGAACAAGTACCACCAAACCACCTTCAGCGGGGGTTCTACTCCCGCTACTTCACGGTCCCAAAAAAGGATGGCGGACTTCGTCCCATATTGGATCTGCGGAACCTCAATGCGTTCATCACCTACAAGAAATTCCGTATGACCACTCTACAGACCATCCTACCGCTACTAGAAGCCAAAGCGTGGATGGTGACGCTGGACTTAAAGGACGCATACTTCCATGTGACGATTCACCCGTCACACAGACAGTACTTATGCTTCGCGATCGGTCCGCGTCACTTCCAGTACAAGGCCCTACCCTTCGGCCTCACTACAGCTCCTCGTGTCTTCACGAAGCTTATGGCAGTAGTAGCGGCACATCTGAGACTCCAAGGTGTCCACCTTTACCCCTACCTGGACGACTGGCTTCTAGTCGCCCCCTCTACGACGGAACTACAGAGCCACATCTCTACCACCCTTCATACCCTAGAATCACTAGGACTGACTATAAACCTCAAAAAGTCCATGCTTATCCCTTCCAGACGGGTTCAGTTTATCGGAGCTATCCTGGACTCTCTGCAATGCAGAGCGTTCCTACCCCCCAACAGAGCAGCGGATATAGTCTCCCTTCTCCAGTCTATCCAAGAGACCAAGGAGGCTACAGCCAAACAAATCCTTCACCTGCTAGGCCTGATGGCCGCGACAACAGCAGTGATTCCCTTCGCCAAATTGCGAATGAGACCACTGCAGCTTTGGTTCTTGAGGCGTTTCCGCCCCAACTTCCACTCCCTCTCCAAACTTTTCCAGATATCTACCCAGGTCCTAGAGACCCTGAATTGGTGGCTTGTGCTCCAGAATTTACACTCAGGTGCACCTTTCCGGCTTCCACCCCCCTCAGCGACCGTCACCACGGACGCATCCCTATGGGGCTGGGGAGCTCACCTGGATGGTGTAGGTGTGGGCGACAGGTGGCACCCCTCTGTGGCACACAACCATATCAATTTCTTAGAGCTGCTGGCAGTTCTCTACGCAGTGAGATCTTTCTGCCAATCCCTGACGGGGAAAACGGTGACTGTCCTTACAGACAACACCACCACCATGTTTTACATCAACCGCCAGGGTGGGACGGTCTCCCGTGGACTTTGCCGGTTAGCGATAGAGCTGTGGAACGAGTGCCAGGCACTAGATATTCACCTGGTGGCGACTCATCTCCCAGGACTACTCAACGTCCAAGCGGACTTTCTAAGCAGAGGGGGAGCATCCCTACACGAGTGGGAACTGAACCCCCTCTACCTGACTCTGATCTTCGACCGTTGGGGACATCCATCCGTGGATGTATTCGCCTCTTGAGAGAACAAGAAGTGCCATCTATTCTGTTCCAGAGCAGGAACGGATCCGACCTCTCTCGGAGACGGTCTCCTCTTCCAGTGGACAGGGAAACGATTGTACCTATTTCCCCCGATCCCTCTCATACCGAGAGTAGTCCACAAACTGTTGACAGAGCGACCGTGGGCAATTCTAGTTACCCCATGGTGGCCGAGACAACCCTGGTTCCCCACGCTCCTCAGCCTCTCACGAGGGACGTAGCTCCATCTCCCGACGGACCCAGACCTCCTTGGGATGCACGGGGGCCGAGTACTGCACCACGATGTGCCCAGGCTGAAATTGACAGTGTGGCTGATCCAAACTTAGGGTTAGAATCACGCATTGCTCAAGTTCTACTGAACTCACGCAAACTCTCCACTCGACGTTCATATGAGTCAAAATGGACTAAGTTTTTAACTTTCCTGGCGTCTGTGGGACGGCCCTCAGTCCCCGCCGGACTTAAAGATGTTTTTGGTTTCCTCCTGTCATGTAAGGACAGGGGACTGTGTCACTCATCTATCCGAGTCTACTTGTCAGCCATCTCAGTCAATCATCCTAAGATTGATGGGTATTCGGTGTTTTCCCACCCAACAACGAAACAATTCCTCAAGGGAATGAATCGCCTCTATCCCCCAGTGCGGAAACCAGTCCCGGCATGGGACTTGCCCCTGGTTCTCAATAAGCTGATGGGAAAACCCTTCGAACCCATGGCCTCATGCAGCCTTCGACTTTTGTCGTGGAAGGTTGCGTTTTTGGTGGCCATCACGTCTACTCGACGCGTGAGTGAGCTCTCGGCGCTCCGTTGTGACCCACCGTACCTCATGTTTCATCATAATGCCGTCACTTTGGCTCCAGATGTCGCTTTCCTGCCTAAGATAGTCTCGGACTTCCATATAGGGGCGGATATCACCTTGCCGGTATTTTTTCCTGATCCCCAGGACCCAACGCAACGTAGTCTACACACTTTAGATGTCAAGAGAGCCCTGTCTTTCTACTTGCACCGGACAAAATCCTTTCGCAAGTCTCCAGCTCTCTTCACTTCTTATGCCTTGCCCAGACAGGGACAGAAACTGTCGTCTCAAAGACTCTCGAAGTGGATAGTTGAGACGATAAAACTCGCCTATCTTCTGGCCAAAAGGCCACTACCGGCGTCCCTCCGGGCACACTCCACTCGAGCTGTGGCTACTTCCACAGCATTCCTCAAGGGCATTCCCCTGGGAGACATCTGCAATGCTGCAACGTGGGCGTCCCCTCACACGTTTGTGAAGCATTACGCCCTAGATGTTCGCGTCCATCAGCGTACTGTGGTGGGCCGTGCAGTTCTGCAAGCAGCTCAGATGTGAGACCTCCAGCACCCCCCTCCAGGTATGTGGTGTGTTCATTGCTCGCTATTCTCCCAGAGGTGTGATGCACAGAGACCACGAAGAAGATATACAGGTTGCTTACCTGTAATTGGAGATCTTCGAGTGGTCATCTGTGCATTCACACCACCCGCCCTCCTTCCCCTCTGCTTTCGGTCTCCCTCACTTTTTTCCTTGGGGGCTGTTAGCAGCGGTCAGAAGGAACTGGCGGGATCCTCGTGCCTCTCCCCGGGTCATGCGCAGTGGGACGTGCACGTGACCGGGGAGCTGGCGCGAAAATCCGTTAGGCTTTGAAGATTACCGATCGGGATTGGCCAGAGGTGTGAATGCACAGATGACCACTCGAAGATCTCCAATTACAGGTAAGCAACCTGTATGTTCCATCCCTCAAATCTCCAGGAATTTTCCACCTGGAGTTGGCAACCCTATCTCCTCCCCAGCCAATCATCAACCTCACTCTTCAACTTTCCATCTCCCCCCCACAGATTCCACCATGCTCTGAAGCCCTGACTGCTATGTCATATTGGCTGTCATAGGGGGTTCATCTCAGCTCGGTATAAGGACACAGAGTCCATCATTTTCTCCAGGGGCACTGATCTCTGCCATCTGAAGAGTACTTGTAATTCTGAGGGATCTCTAGCCCTTGCCTGGAGATTGGCAACCATAGTTCCCCTAGAGAAGTAGTCTTTCTCTACATTGGGGACCAAAGCAGCTGACATCATTCTCCTTTGCACAACAACCCGGTGAGGTAGGTTAGGCTTAAAGTCTGTGACTGGCCCAAAATCACCCACTCAGCAAGAACCTGGGTCTAGCAGATCCTGCTCTAAAGTGCTGCCTGCTACGCCTAGGGTAGCTAACCTCCAGGTGGAGCCTGAGGATCACCAGGTATCACAATTGAACTCCAGACAAGAGATCTCTCCCCCCCCCCGAGAAAATGGCCAAAGCAGCCATTTTCTCCAGGGGAACTGATCTCTGTCATCTGGAGATCAATTGTAACTGCAGGAGATCTCCAGGTCCCACCTGGAGATTGGCAACCCTAGGGGGAAAGTAAGCCCCACAGCAGGGTGTTGAAGGGAATGGTTTGATGGTTGCTGGCCCACCTCATCAGCCAGCCAGCCATGGCAGAACAAAGCAGGAGAGAGAGCCTTTATTCTGACAGGAATATTCAGTTTATTCTGACAGGAATATTCAATTTATTCTGACAGGAAAGTCAGGTGGGGGAGGGGGTTCTGCTGAAAGTCCATTGTCTTTTTACTGACAGAAGCAGGCCACTGAAGGGACAGTTAGACCCACCTGGCAGTGGGCGGAGGAGAAGAGTGGACCCAGCACCCAGTTCTTCTCCTTTGCCGGCTCCCTCCAGACTGAGGCCGAGACGCTGGCCGGCGGCTCTGTGCGTGGGACTGAGGCAAAGCAGTGAGAGAATGCAGCCAGTGGCCAGGGACCCCTTTTGAGTGGCAGTCCTTCCAGCCAATTGATTTTGGCGCCCCATGGAATCTTGCCACTTGAAAACGGCTTTATATAATAAGGAAAGATTTTTAACACACAGCATACACACAGAGGGAAGAAGGATGGGGAAGGGGGGAAGTATTGTGAGATTACATGTGCACAAAATATTCACTATCCAATTCAAACCAATTTTGAATGTTTGGAAAAAAATTCTGAAGTGTTCTGATCACAGTTTGTAATCTGAACAGCAGGGTAATCAAGTAAACTGTTCAAAATTTAACTGACAGCCAGCTCTAACTATCCTTTCATTAAATCCTAGGAAAGCACTGGAGGCTCTGAATCAATGTCTGAAGTCAGTGATAAGGACTAATGAAGACTAATGGACTGCACTAACTAATTTAAACAGCGCTGGTTAGAAATATGAATCTGATGGGAATTAGCCTGTGTTAGTCTGGATATATCACTTCAAACAGTATTTTTCAGATGAGGCAGTTCACTCATGTAGATATGAGCAACTGACTGATAAATCTGACTTCTGGTTTGGTTTGAATAAAATCAACCTGTAATTCAGTCTGATAAAGATTTTTCTTTAGTATCTCAAATTAGAGACAGGTCTTCTGCTATTGGTTTGGTCCCTAATAGTCTCTCACCATGACAGGTTTTCAGCTCAGGTAAGAAACACACATCACAGAGCAAACATGAAAGATGCCTATGGGGCTGAGGTGAGGGAAGAAGTAGCAAAGCTTATAGTTTTCCCAGAGTCCTTGACTCCTGCCAAAAACAGAACACCAAAGGGAAACTGACTGAGAGAAAGAACGGCCTTGCTTGTTTTTTTTTCTCAGTGGAAAGTGCTGTCAAGTCACAGGTGACTTATGGCAACCCCATGGAGTTTTCAAGACACGAGACATTCAGAAACGGTCTGCTATTGCCTGCATTTGTGTTGCCACCCTGGTATTCCTTGGAGGTAGGGTTGCCAAGTCCTACCTGTGGTTTGGCGGGGGGAGGGGGTCCTTGCTGGTCCGGGGTTCTTCTGGCGTGTGTTGGGGTGGGACCTCTCTAATTCGAGGGAAAACCAGAGAGCATCCCCCTGAAACGTGCCCAATGCGATGATGTCACCTCCGGGTGACGTCATTGCGCCGGGCATGTCTTTGCAGCCTGGCAATTTGGGGACGGGGTTCCTCCGGTGAGGAGCGGGCGACTGGAGTGGGGGATTCCCCGCCCCCCGGGGGAACTTGGAAACCCTACTTGGAGGCCTCCCATCCAAATACTAGCCAAGGCCAACCCTGTTTAGCTTCTGAGATCTGAGGAAATCAGGCCAGCTTGGGTTTTCCTGTTCAGGGTGTGTTTTTCTTAGCTACTTCAAAACCAAACCTGTTATTTCATAGCAGCCAGTAGATGGGGCTATGAACAAGTAGCATATTTCCTATTCCTGTTCATCACACTATGGCACTCCTGTAAATGTTAACAGAGTTACACTCTTGATATTCATACTAGCATACAAAAGCTTACACCTTGAATGAAACTTTGTTGGTCTTAAAGGTACCATTGGGACTCTTGGCTCTATTGCTTCAGACCAACACAGCTGCCCACCTTGATCATACTAGTATATTGTTTCTTTTCAATGTTTACATTTTATATTCAGGGACTGCTATGAAAAAGTGAAAAGATTTTTTTCCACTAAAATGGTTTTGATTATCAAGTTCCTGTGTTACTCTGTATGTATTTTAAACATAACTGATGACTTGGCATAGGGTAACTCCTAAATTTTTTTAGTTCCTGTTGCAATTAAAAACAATTGGCCATAGTTTACCAATCATTCTATCATGAATAAGTTTCTGGAAAATCAATGCAACCTCTTTTTTTGGCTATAAACACAGAACACACACTTTATTTTTACCTCACTTTCCTAAAACTAGCTCAAAGTGATTTAAAAAAAAACTAATTAAAGCAAATTGGAATAAAATAAATTACATTAAAAAAGACAAACTTGACCATTATTAAAGATCAATTTAGCCAAATGCCTGTTGGAAAAAAATAAGATTTTGCAACATTTTCTGAACCCCAAAGAGAGTTACATTTTCTAACTTCTTCAGGGAGGAGATTTCAGAGTTTGATAGCCATCACCATAAAAGCCCCATTTCTAGCCATAAATATGCCTAGTGTAGTTTAAAGAGAACATGACATGCAGTGCCTATTGGCCAGATTTCCGCTGACAAGGGGGCTCAAATACACAGAGGCAGTCCTGGAGGTATGAAGCTCCCAGGTGTCAAAGGACTTTAAAGGTTAAAACCAGTATTGTAAGCAAATCATATAACTGGTCGAAATAGGCTGAATGCACACAATGCACACTGAATGGAACCCAGTGGATTCCACAGTGCAAGTTTACCACCCAAGCAAAGGAAGAAGTCACTTGTGATGCCAGATGAGCAGGGGGCACCAAAAGGAGGCAGCAACAGTCGTGGTTTGTCATCAACTGCCAGAGACATTCTGCAGCTCATTTGAACTAGGGCAACATAAGTAAGGATGCACACTTTCTAGCTACTTGTGCTGCTGTTGCCCAGAGCTGGTGGGATATGGGGAGTAACCCACCCCCACTCATGCCCCTGCATCTTGAAGTTGGGTGGCGGCAGAACTATGGGGGGGGGGGACATATTCTATATCACACTCCTGCCACATGGACAGAAAAATTAGTTGAGCCAACCCTGATGTTCTGAGTCATGGTTGAGGGCAACCCAAAACAATTCATCGCACTGGAAGTTACATACCCTTGTATCAGGGTTGTTATTCTGGTAATTTTTTGGCTCTGAATTGGCACAGTTATGGCCTCCATCTTCGAACAAAATTGATTTTAGACCCTGACTTTGTGTAGTTTGCCATCAGAAATTGTGATGACTGCAACCATACAGTACAAAGTGATTGTTGTGCATTTAACTAGGCACATCTAACCACAAATGGCTATAAATACTGAGAAAACAACTTTAAGTATTGTGAGAACAATTTTATTAAGAAGGGCAGCTTGGCCAACACTTGGGGTCATGACATAGTTGGCAGCGGTCAAGGATCAGGTTGAGAAACTGGAAGTGGGCACTCTTAACTCTTGGGTAAATACAAGTATGAGAGAGGTGCAGTAGCTCTCCCCGTCACGAGCAACTGTTTGGTTACTCACGATGGGGAAGACTAACATCACGTCTATGCCCAGGCCTGTAGCCACAACGAGGCATTTGGGGGCACAGCCCCACCATCCACAAGCCCTGATGATGCCAGACCCCCACCCCACCCCCAGTGTGCCTAACCCCACAGCCGCTAAGAGGCTGGGGGAAGAAAGGGAAAGGAAAGAAAGGGAAGCTGTTGGTTTATCAGCTGAAAGGAGGGGAGTTAAACATACCAGAAGTGGCAGGGCAACTTTCCTTTCCTTCCCCAGCCTCCCTGCTGCTGCTGATGGTGGTGGGGGGCTGGGGAAGGAACGAAAGAAAAGGTATGGTGGGAAAGCTAATCTCGCTCTCTCCCATTACTTTCCATGGTGTGTGGGGGGGTTTGGTGATGGGAGGGGAAGAGGAAGAAACCAATCTTTCTCCTGGGGTTGCCAATCTCCAGGTGGTGGCTGGAGATCCCCTGGCATTACACCTGATCTCCAGGTGGACTCTATGGCATTATATCCCATTGAAGTCCCCCCCTCCCCAAACCATGTGGTCCTCACACTCCACTCCTAAAATCTCCAGTTATTTATTATTTTTAAGTATAAATATAAACATAATGGGTGCTCCCCAAGAAAAAAATTGCCCCCCCCCCAATAAAAACCTTGGTTACAGCCCTGTCTATGCCACAAATCACTGGCAGCCCTCAGGGAGCATAGGGATGGAGGATGGAGCTTCCTCACCCAACTGGAGCCCCATGAGGAGTGCATGCAACAACCAGGAAAAATCCCTGACAGCCCTATGAGTCCAGCATCTCATAATGATGGCTGTTCTGGCAGAGAGGCATCCCAGCCCAGGAAGACTGAACAGCGGGGCAGGAGCAAAGGAGAGAGATCTTGGTGATTTGAACTGAGCCATGGCAATGCCTGAACTGAATAGGCTGACTGGAGCCATCCCACCTGATGCTTTTCCGGGGGGGGGGGGGGGGAACGGGGACCAGAGTTCCAATTAAGTCTTGCTAAAATGGCCCACAGATAGGAGATGCTGTTAGCCTGACTGCTCTTTTATGTTATTAATATTTGGGGAATATTAGCTCTTATCAATATGTAGCAGGCTTGCAGGATCTTAACCAATGTATACAGAGGCTGCACTAACCGATACTTCTGAGGAACTGACACAGACTCAATTAAAAGGTTAAAGGTTGTTTGTTTACTAAAATATAATAAAAAGTTGTACAAGACAATGCTGTTCTGTCATTCATACAAACATACAGTACTAGGAAATTAGATAGAAGTTACAGAGACGTGTGCATAAGCAGGTAATTGATGGTTTCCGTCGAGGGTGATATTTACTTCTGTAGAAGCAGTAGAATCCGGCTGGAAAACGAGGATGAGAAATCCTTGGGGAAGAAGATAAGGGATCGTGGCTCTGAACCGCAGAAGACCACGTGGCGGACCCCAGTGGTGCACCCAGGGGTCCGTGAGGGAGGGAAGGAACTAGGGCAGGAACTGGAACTAGACTAAGACTGGAACTGAACTGAGATCTTGGGGAGCAGCTTTTATTGGGAGGTGGTACCTGGGAAGATGGCATGATATGATGCCATCCCTAGAAAACCTATAGAAGGTTCTCTCTCTAGCCCCTAAGGGGGTGCTAAAGGAGCGGTCAATATTCAAATCTAACTGATGGTCTGGCGCCGATCTTCTGGATCACAGGAACGCCGGCCAAGGGAACCGATCTTCAGGAAGTATCCCAGTGTCTTCGCACCCTTTGATGTAACAAATGGAGATAAAGGCTGGCAGGAGGGGGCTCCAAGCAGGCATATGTGTATGGAGTGTATGTCAGTGTGGGGCTGCAGATGTAAGCCTGTAACCTTATGGCTCTGTGTGAGAGAGTGTCTTTGTTTTCTGTGTCAATTCTCCCACCTGGAGGTGGTAACCTCAGAAAATGGTGTTTTGACCCTATAGTGTAGGTGTCTATTCCGATCTTCCCACTGGTCACCTAGTATACTCTCATGTCCCACATAACTGATGGCATAGTCCATATATTGCCCCTATGAATCAGAAAAGTCCATAAAAATGCTGCGCAGCCTTACAATGCAGAGTCTTTGCCTAGAGGAGATACATTTCAACTTCCAAGCACAAGAAGCTCAGATGGTGTTTGATGGGGCAGGAAGTTATCTGTCGATGCAGCAGCAGGAGGGATAGAGAGCAGTTACCAGTGCCACCACTGGAGGGCCAGAGGAGACCCAAGATGTGGAACTCTTCCTGGTGATCTTTGAATGGGTGTGCAAGACCCAACAGCACTCAGAAGCAGATTTCCTAAGAGCACTGGCTTCACAGGTATCAGGCCCATTATCAGAACTCTGGGGAGAAACGGGGCCAGGAAAGCTGGCGGGCTATGCTTTGTTCAAAGAAAGGGTGAGGGCCAGGTTTGTATTTGGCACCCCACTGTGCGGGCAACAGTTTCATATCTTACACAAAAGTCCTGGGGAGCCCGTAGGTCATCCGATAGTGAGGGCTTTGTGGTTGCTCAACAGACAGATAGATGGGGAGAAAATCAGTTTAGTATCACAGCTGCTGGAGGATCTCCTCTTGGGGTGGCTGAGAGATCACATTGAAGCGAGGAATCCAGGCACAGTAGTTGCCACAGCCAAGCTGTCTGACCTTCTGGAGAAGCAAAAGCCAGAGAGAGAACACGCCTTGCTGAAAGTTCTCATCTCAGCACGGCCAAAACATCATCTTCTTCCCAGCATTCTACACTCAGCCCCAAGCCAGCAAGGAAGGGGCCAAGTGCTTGGAGATGCTTCAACTGCAACCCAGCCCAATGCCTATCCCATGTAGATCTGCTGCCTATCCCATGTAGATCAGCTGGAGAGGGCAAATTTTATCAGCACTTTTGATCTGTCACAGAGATATTGTCAGATTGATCTTAGTGCTGAGAACTACATGGGCTTATATGACCTAAGTGCTGAGAAGTGCTTATATGAGTTCACCTTTTACAAGTTCCAAGCCATTTGGGCTTAGAAATGCCCGGATGACATTTCAGAGACTGCAGAATCACTTGCTACAGGGGTTCCAGTTGTTTGCCACAGCCTACATCAGGGGTGGCCAACCTGTGGCTCGGGAGCCACATGCGGCTCTTTCACACATATTGTGCGGCTCCTGGCAGGGCGGCTGGGGAAGCAAAGGGGAGGCATGCTTTTCCTTCCTACCTTCCTTCCTTCCTTCCTTCCTTCCTTCCTTCCTTCCTTCCTTCCTTCCTTCCTTCCCTCCCTCCTCCCTCTCATCTATTTGCTTTCCTAGTTTCTCTCTCTCTTTCTTTCCACTTCTTTAATTCTTTCTTTCCATCTCTCTCTTTTTCTCTCTCTCTCTCAATATCATTAGCAAACAAGTAATATCATTATCAATAACCGGTTTTCCTCGTTTGTTTTTATTTTTGGCAGTCCCATTTAACGTTAATACAAAGCAAATTTGCATATTTTTAAAAATAAAAACGTGTGTGTGATATTTGTTCCTGTCTTGCGGCTCTCAGACATCTGACGTTTATTCTGTGTGGCTCTTACGTTAAGCAAGGTTGGCCACCCCTGGCCTACATGGATGTTCTGGCTGTGTTCTCTAACTCATGCAAAGAGCATCTCAGTATGAATAGAGCATTCTGCAATGCTTGAGAAATGTTGGGCTCTGATGAAAGCCTGGAAATGTCAGACTGGGCATGCTGAAATTATGTATTTGGGACACAAAGTAGGGAGGGACAAGCTCCAGTCGGTGGTGTTCAAGGTGGAGGTAATCCAATGGTGGCTGGCCCCTCCTGCTAAAGAAATGGGAGCAGTCATTCCTTGGGTTGGCAGGGCACTATAGGTAGTTTATGCCACAGTATAGCACCTTTAACTGGCTTGAGCAGAATCTGACTGCCAAAGTAACCTGGGTCAACACACTGAAGGAAGCTTTTTGGGCTCTTAAAACCAAGCTTGCGACTATGTCAATATTAAAGGCTCCTGACTTCCAAAAGACATTTGTGCTCCAAACCAATGCATCAGGGTGGAACCTTGGAGCTGTGTGGAGACAAAGAGGGGAGAGGGCAGCACCAAGTAGCATTCCTGAGCAGAAAATTCCTTCCCCTGGAACAGCTCTATTCAATGTTCAAAAAGGAGTGCTTGTAGAAGTTTATTTTGCAAAGTTGTGATTGTGCACTCTATTTATGCCCACTGGCTAGGTGCCACTGAGTATAGAAACATTGTGTGCAATGTAGAGAATCTCTGTAGAAGGCATGCTTTCTGTGTATTCTGTACTATTTTGCTGTTTGATACCTGCCTTCATCCCTAGGCAGGTGAAACACACCACTGAAAAGCAGGCTCTTGTACAAACTTAGCCTTTCCCTTGGGACAGGGGTGTGATGAGATGAGAGGCAGGAATCAGAGGTGCTGTGACAATTGGACAGTGACACTGGCATCTCTGTGGCTGGGAAGAAGAAGGGATGAAAGTGCTATTTTTTGATAGAAAGCATCCTTTTCCAACTGAGAGGGAAAACATGCTAGCCTTTTGGTGTGTTAACACCTCTTGATTGGAGGATCCAGGTTTGGCAAGCTTGAGCCCCAAGACTCAGCACTCAGATCGGCTCAGGTTTGAGGACATGTGGGGTGGGGTCTAGAAAGGGGAGCTGTTCTTTTATTTCGGAGCTCTTTTTTGAGTCCATTATGGGAGTACTTTTGGTGCGTGCATTTGGTGTCAGTTATCATGAAGGCTGACAGAGGAGAATGATGCTAAAGGGGGTTGCAAATGCACTAGGGACCAAACTACTAAAGATCAGATATACCATAGCCTGTAAGTACCTTAGTTAGTAACTATTCTTTTATTTTACTTAGTGCACCTAGATCCTATTATCTGTAGTACTCTGAGTTTCTGCCTTGTAGAAATAACATTTATTTACCTTGACTTTGAGCCTGTTGTGGGAGTACATCAATGCTGAAGAATAGAAATCTGGAGGCAGTTGCATTCTGTCATTAATGCACCTTATTACCTGTGAAAATTTATTTTGTTTGTAGAAGGATCATCAGCTTTGAAGAAAAGGAACATTAGCTCTTAAGAGAGTCTCGAAACAGCTTTTATTGATAGCTCATTGGGTATGGATCCTTACTTGCAACAAGCTTCATCACCATAATAAAGTTGGGAGGAAGCCAACTTTCTTATTCAGCAGGATAATTCTTTGGAAAGTTTTCCTATGTCAGATTTTTCAAGCATGAATGGACATCTTAGAGACTGAATTTTGACTTTGGGTTTATGTGTAGCTGTATATGTATTATATCTTATTTACATTTATATGTATTATTTATACATTTATATGTATTATATCTTAAATGTTATATCTTATTTACATATTTGGGAAAAGCACACTTATAACCTTTATAATTCTATGAGTTTATTTATTTATTACATGTTTTTTTGTATGGCATAACCTTGTTTAAGTCAACCATGAAGGCTGACCGACATACACCTGACAAACACTTGTAACTCTGAAAAACAAGAAAATCAGACTCAGGGCCATTAAAAAGAGCTAAGACCAATATGTTGTTTTGGGATATTGGAAGATGTTATGGGTATGGGGTTTTGCTGTCCCCTGAGTGCCAAAGTAAACAATGAACGAGGGAAAAATTAAGTCATGCCTCCACCTCCATCTCTTAGGAGTGACATGCCACTATGGCAACACCCCTGCCCAAGGGAAATGTAGATGTGTTCAGGAGAAAATCAGCTTTTGGTAGCAGCTTTCCTTTGTAGGCCAGAAGCAGCCTTTTGTGTTCAAGGTCCTCATACTAAGAGGTGGTTTTGATGTCTCCAAAGGCCTATCCTCGCACTGCTCTCCCCTCCTCCTAATTCTCAGGAGCTTGAGGGTTGAGACTCTCACAGTCCTGTGACAGTCCTGCCTTCCTGGATCTTTCAACAGGCAGCTATGAAACTGCATCAGCTTATTTGCTAAGAAACTGAACTAAAACTAGAAGGACAGAAGGGTGGAACGGTGGCAATTATTGGTTTAGCATTTAGATTTAACATGCATTAAGTTTGTTCTCAGGTTTGCAACTGTTTGTTTTAAGTGTATGTACAAGGTTTAGTGGTTTATGCTCCATTTTTCCATTATCTAGTGCATTCTCTGCTGATCTGGAATTTCATTTTATTTTCTCATGCTTTATTTTCTGTAACATATGCATTTTTCCTGATGGTTTTGTATCCATGCCTTTTTCATAAGTACTCATATATCATGCAGCTGATTCAGTTTGCAGTTGGCAATTTGCTTGTGTAATGTATTCTGCAGTAATGCCTTCCAACAAACTATTTGATTCATATCAGTACCACTTTGGAGTCTCCATCTTTTTATTGATAGCTGTGTACCTACTAGGTGTGAGACTGTCCCAATAGATATAGTCCACAACAGGTCTCCTAAAACAGATAGTCCTTTATTTGTAGAAAAGATCATGTTGGTCAGACACTTCTTCTGTTAGTAATGCTTAAGCTTTGAATTGCAATCATAATTATACTTGATATGGAATATGGCTCAACTACCCTCTACCAATCAATACAGAGAATTCTTGGCGCCCAGTGTTCCAAGGAAATTCTTGGCGCCCAGTGTTCCCAAGGAAAGCACAGCAAAATGAGTTCTCAAGGAAAAATACTGTTGAACATTTTGGGAGAACAGTTCCCAGAGAATTTAAGAAAACAGAATACATAACACCTGTGGTTCTTGTAACACATAACAGGAGGCACTTCCTTTCAAGGTTGTTAGCTGAGGAGGCTAGAGATAAAAGCGAATGAGTAATGAGCATGCGCAAAGCAAAGTGAGCAAGGCGTGCATTCCGGGGGGGGGGGGCAGTTCCCGGTGCTATCTCCCAGTCGGGACCTATGAGAATGGAATAAAACATTCAAACCAAAACAAGGTGAGGTAAACAGAAAGGCTTAGCCAGATGTAACATTGGAATATTGATGCAGTCACTCCAGTCTATGGCAGTTCACTGACACTAGGGTGATAAGAATCTGTAAGAACAGAGGCCTTCTGAGTAAGGGGACCAAATGAACAAATGTGGCACTACTTTGGAGAGGGCAGTGGCAGTTCAGTTGCAGAGCTTCCTGGATGACACTTCCGCACTAGACCTGTTTCAGTCCGGCTTCTGGCCAGATCATGGGGTGAAGACGGCACTGGTCACCCTCACAGACGACCTCTGGCGACATCTGGATTGGGGCAGTACGGTGGTGCTGGTGTTGTTAGATCTGTCGGCCGTGTTCGACATGGTCGACTACCAGCTTCTGATCCACCGCCCCTTTGACACGGGGATTCAGGGGCTTGCCTTGCAGTGGCTTGCCTCGTTTTTCCAAGGTTAGGGACAGAGAGTGGCACTGGGGGAGCAGATGTCCCGGAGGCACCCACTAGTGTGCGGAGTGCCACAAGGGGCAGTGCTATCCCTGATGTTGTTTAACATCTACATGCGCCCTCTTGCCCAGATTGCCCGGAGGCCTGGGCTGGGCTATCACCAGTACGCTGATGACACCCAGCTATATCTGTTGTTGGGCGGCTGGTCCGGGGCTACCCCAGATGACCTGGAGCAGTCAGGCTGAGCCGACTGAAATTGAATCCAATGAAGACGGAGGTCCTGTGCCTGAGTCGGAGTGGACTGGGGGTAGGGATCCCATTGCTGGCCTTCGGGGGGGCACCATTGGAGCCAGCGCCGAGGGTTCAGAGCTTGGGAGTGCTCCTGGACCCCTCATTAATGATGGAGGCCCAGGTAGCAGCCACTGCCCAGGCAGCCTTTTACCATCTGCAGCTGATTAAGCAGCTGGTTCCCTTCATTGAACGCAATGACCTGGCAACAGTGATCCACGCATTGGTCACCTCGAGGCTGGACTACTGTAACGTTCTCTACATGAGGCTGCCTTTGTCTCAGCTCCGGAGGCTGCAGCTGGTGCAGAATGCCGCAGCCAGGCTGTTGATGGGTCTCTCGGTGTGAACCCACATCCAGCCTGTGCTAAGGTCACTGCACTGGCTGCCTATAGCGTACCAGATCCGGTTCAAGGTGCTGGTTTTAACCTTTAAAGCCCTGTATGGCCAGGGGCCTGCCTACCTACGGGACCGTCTTTCCCCGTACATACCCCAGAGAGCACTGCGGTCAGGCACACAACATTACCTGACCCTTCCTGGCCCGAGAGAGGCCAGGCTGGCGACCACCAGAAATAGGGCCTTCTCAGTGGCGGCTCCCTACTGGTGGAACGAGCTCCTGGAAGACATCAGGGCCCTGCGAGACCTTTTGCAGTTCTGCAGGGCCTGCTAGACGGAGCTCTTCTGCCAGGCTTTTGGGGCCGCCACTGGGGGAAATGGCCATGGGTAAGTGGCCAGTTGAAGTATTGGCTCGGTACACCTGCAGGTGGTAGCCTCCTGGCCGTGGGGCTGTAGTTGCTGCCCTGGTGTTAGATTTTGTATTTGCCGCCATTTTTAGTGGGTTCTGTGGTTTTATCGTAATTAGTTATTATCTGAATTTTTTGTATGTTACTGATTTTAATGCTGTGAGCCGCCTAGAGCTGCTTTGTGCTGGCTAGGCGGGATACAAGTCTAAATAAATAAATAAATACTTCACCAGTCTAAGAAGTAACAGATTCTCTATGCTACATGAGAATAGAAGGCGCTTGAAACAAAAATACCAATTTTCCTCTCAGGACACATATATTGGTCCAGAAGAGCCCCAAATCACCTGATCAGATAGGAATAAAACATGATTTTTTATTATCTATAGATAATTAGAACTTCCTTTATTTACTTCCTCTGCCTTATCTGGATTCAGTTTCAATTTGCCCTCCTTCATCCACAGCACCAAGACAGTGGTTCAGGACAAAGGGAGCAACTCCTGGATACTTAATTATATACATACAACCATATGTCATTAGCATAATAATGTAACCCAAACTCAGAGTTATGGATAATAATGGGCATGAAAATGCAGTTCACTTTGGTTTGTGGTTTATGGCATACCTTGTTCATGAACCACAAACTAGCATGAACTTTTAGGAGCTAAACAAACTGGTTTGATTTATGAGGTTTGTGATGCAGTGGAATGCCCCCCCACTAGGGAAAATAAACTCACACAGGATCTCTGGCTGACTCTCTTCTACATGCTTTCCAAGTTTGGTGATGATTGGATTTATGAGGTCCAAGTTATGGCCCTCCAAAGAAGGTTCCCCCATCCTCCATTGTTTCCAATGGAGGGAAAACAGCAAAAAAGAAAGGGCAATAGAACACCAGTAGAATTGAATCAAAATCCTTGACAATCTCTGCAATAGAAACTAAAGAGGGGTATTTTTGCAAGCCCAGCAGAACCAGTGCAACATACAAAATGCCCAGCAGCACCAGTGCAATCAAAGATTGCCCAGCAGAAGCCAGTGCTAATGTGGCAATGCCAGCTCAACAGGACTGATGTCTAGCACAGAATCACACGCCAAGCAAGGGGTGGTGGTGTTAGAAGCCCAGCAAAACCAGTGCAATGTACAAGTGCCCAGCAGAACCCAGTATCACTGTGGCATTGCATGCTTAAAATGACTGATCTCAAAGCACAGCATCATAAAAAAATTCAAGTGGGGGGAATGTCCCAAATGTAAAATTATATTACCAAGCAGCAGGTCTGGTCTAAATTATTGAAATTGGATTAAAAACCCAAGACAAAGAATAGTATAATTAGAATCAGAAGATCTTGATGAACACCTACACAATTATTTATGGATTAAGAAACTGACTAAAAAGATCATAACACAAGAAAGAAGTCACATAATCAGAGATAGACTTTTGAGAAAATGGTTTACATGCCAGAATTTATTGAGCCCCTCAAACTCTTTCCTTATGTCCCCAATAGAAGCTCATTATGATAAGATCATGAGAAATAAGAATGATTTTTTAACATATGGCATGATGATACTCAGGGGAAAATAACGTCTTGGCAAGATATTAAAGATGAAGGTGTAAAAATTCAATAGTGGCTATATTATCAATTAGTCTCAAGACTAAAGGAGATCATGAGTATTGACGGTGGAGTTCTAACAGATATGAATGAATTTGAGCAGATAACTATTAAACAAAAAGAGCATTTATTATGATGGATGTATAAGATTTTACTCCAGCTAGAAACAGAAGATGAACAAGTAAAAAAATGTATGATTAAGTGGATACAAAACCTTGAAGAACAGCTATCTATGCAACAATGGGAGTAACTATTTAAGTTCACAGTGGAAGCCAAGAGCCTGTTAGGTGTTCTGCCTAACAAATTACAAAATTTTAGAAGAGATATTCAAACACATGTTGACAGTGGCTAGAACTACTGTATTTTTTGCTCCATAAGACTCACTTTTTCTCCCCCAAAAAGTGGGGGGGGGGGGAGTGTGTGCGTCTTAAACCCCCCTCACCTTTCCCAAGCCACAGCACCGAGTGGAGCTAGGTGCGTCTTATGGTCAGGTGCGTCTTATGGGGCGAAAAATACAGTATTTAGGAAGCAAAATGGAAACTACAGGTCTGTCCACTTTTAGAAGAATGGGAAAATAAGCTTGCTGAATATGCAGTAATGGCAAAATTAACAACCTACTGAGAAACAGGTCTATTACAAAATTTGAGGAGAGATGGAGTGTGCATTATATGTCTTATGCTAGCAGCAGACAAACTTAAAGTGAGAAAATATAATATACAAATGTATGATAATGAAACAGAAGTAGAATAAAATCTGTTCCAAATGTAATATCTTGAATACAAATGGCTTCTTGATTATATATATATATATATATATATATAATAGACTTTCTTTTACACTTTGATATACTACTCATCTATTAAAGATTCTAATGAATATGTAGAAGTGGTGAAAATATCTTATATGTAGTAATGATGAATTTAGTGTAAAACTTAAATGATGAATACAGTTGTACCCCAAGAGAAATACGAACTATTGTATTTTATAGATAACTAGGAATAAGGCCCATTGTGGGAATAAATACAACAGGCTGAGGGAACAGAGAGCAAGAGAGAGGCTGACCACCACAGCTATTTCTGCCCCCTCAGGTGCAGCCGCCTCATCTTTGTGCACTGCTGCAGCCAACACCACTGCCTCTTCCTCCTGCTCAGCGAGGTTTTCTTCAGAGCCGCTGGGGCGGGGCAGGGTTGAAGGCAAGGGCCAGTGTGCATGCATGAAAAGTGAGTTATTGGCAACATGGCTTGCCTTTTATATATATAGGATATCTTTAAAATTATAATGAAGTGGATGAAAGGGAAAATATTCTCTCTTCTATACATTTTGTACTATGTGATTGTCTTCAACAAACACGATTATGTTGTATAACCCCTTTTTTTTCTTTCCCTTTTTTGGTACCCCCACTATTTTTATAATTAAAATTAAAAAAAAAAAATCCTGCCCCATCCAAACATTTTTCCTTTCTTCTCCTGAGTTGCTGCTATTGACCCTGGACCCATCATTGCAAAACAAAACAAAAAACTTGTGACCATGTTAATATACCTCTGTAGTAGGCTACCATAAAATGAAGGTTGTCCTACAGTAGAATGGTATGCTTAGCTGTTAAAGTTCCTTTTTGCTCTTTAATGTGCTAAGCCAGGGGTGGCCAGCCTGTGGCTCGGGAGTCACATGCGGATCTTTCACATATATTGTGCGGCTCCTGGCAGGGCGGCTGGGGAAGCAAAGGGGAGGCATGCTTTTTCTCTCTTTCTCCCTTCCTTCCTTCCTTCCTTCCTTCCCTCCTCCCTCCCATCTATTTGCTTTCCTAGTTTCCCTCTCTCTCTCTTTCTTTCCACTTCTTTAATTCTTTCTTTCCATCTCTCTCAATATCATTAGCAAACAAGTAATATCATTATCAATAACTGGTTTTCCTCGTTTGTTTTTATTTTTGGCAGTCCCATTTAACGTTAATAAAAAGCAAATTTGCATATTTTTAAAAATAAAAACGTGTGTGTGATATTTGTTCCTGTCTTGCGGCTCTCAGACATCTGACGTTTATTCTATGTGGCTCTTAACGTTAAGCAAGGTTGGCCACCCCTATGCTAAGCATTAATGGACAGCTCCCAGCTGATTAGACAAGGGGAGATTAGTGAGATATCAAGTGGGGGAGAGGGGGGACCCAGCTTCACACTTGTCTAACTATTTTGCTCCCACAAAAAACACAGTCCCCAAGTCTCTGAGGGACAGGGACCCAGGGGATTAGGGGGTCAAGATAAGGGGCTCAGAAGTTGATATGGGAGGAAGGGAGACTGTGATGTGGTGTTTGTGTGTAAATGAAAGGTAAAGAGAGAAGCATGGAACCAAGGATTCCTCCCCACTCCTGCGTTAACAGGTCTAGTTTCGCCTACACAGATTTTCTTGTTTGGAAGGGGTGTGCATTTAAAAATGCAGCCCCAGGTCTAAAAAAGGCAGAACTCTCTCTTGCCCTGGGAACACCATCTCACATTACCTGTTAAGACAGGTACAAATTAATACAGTGCAAATGTGAAAGAAGAAAAGGGGGCAGTGCTGAGAACTAAAATGCAATCCTTTACCAGATCATGTGTAAGGGAAATCCCAATTCCTGACTCATTAAGCAGAGGAAACCAACCTGGCAGGAAGCTGTCTCTTGAGAGCATTTCAGCTGGAAGTGTACTGGCAAAGAACAGGTACTGGCAATGAACAAGTACAAGACATAAGAACATAAGAGAAGCCAATGTTGGATCAGGCCAGTGGCCCACCCAGTCCAACGCTCTGTCACACAGTGGCCAAAAACACCAGGCGCCCTCAGGAGGTCCAGCAGTGGGGCCAGGACACTAGAAGACAGGACATGGGTAAATAAAAAAAAGTGTCTACATCCTCTTTCGGTGTTTTCAGAAGCTTGCTTACCCTCACTGAGGTTAACAGTTTTAGCCAATATCTCATTAAATCCCAATGAGGTAAATTAAACTGAGGCAGTCTTCTACCTATATAGGTAGTCTTCTACCTATATCAAATTCCCCAGCTTGCTCTATAAACAAAAATGCTAAAATCAGCATAGAAGAAAAGCATGGGAGAAGACACCAAACAGCAGCTATGCCAATGCCCTCACCAAATCCTTACCCCAAATTTCTGCAAGAACATCAGGGCCATTGGTGGGGGAGGAAAGTGCCCTCAAGTCACAGGCAAGAGACAAGCAGTTCAATATTGCCCCCCCCTGCATAGTGACTCTGAACTTCCTTGGTGGTCTCCCATCTAAATACTAGCCAGGGCCAATCCCCCCTAGCTGGTAAAATCTGGTAGATTAATTTACTCAAGTGGTCAGTGTCTTATTAATGGAAGCTCTTTGTTTCAAAACACATACGGAGCTCACAGATCAGGGGTCCCTAATGCGGTGCCCACTGACACCTTTCCTGGCATTTTTAGAAAGTGGGTGGGGTTAAGTCGGGCTTTTGTCCAGCAAGGCTTCTGACTGAGCTTCTGACTGAGCTGCCACCTCAGTGAAAGGAAAGGATCTCAGTGAAAGGCTCATCTTGCTCCCAGTTGGTGCCAGCACAGCAGAAGACAACTTTTTAAAAATTTCAAACTGAATACAAACGGGTCTGTTCAGAAACCAAATAAGGAATGGCGGAAGAGTAGCATGATATGTAAAGAAGGTATATACTTGTGAGGAAATACATGAAGCTGAGCACGGAAGTCCAGTTAAGAGACTCTGGGTAAAAATAAAAGGAGTAAGAAATAATGGTGATATTATGGTGGGAGTCTGCTATAGCCAGGTAGAGGACTTGGATGAGACAATCCCAGAACAGATTACAAAGTTCTCAAAGAGACAGGACACAGTGGTCATGGGAAATTTCAGTTACCTGGATATCTGTTGGAAGTCCAACTCTGCTAAAATTGAAAGATCCAATACATTCCTGACTTGTCTTGCTGACAACTTCATTTTCCAGAAAGTGGAGAGGGAAACAAGGGGATCTCCTATCTTGGACTTGATTCTCATCAACAGGGAAGAACTGGTTGACAAGGTGAAAGTAGTGGGCACCCTGGGTAGTAGTGACCATGTAATTTTGGAAAATACAGTCTTAGAGAAGGGAAAAGCTGTACATAGTCAGACACATAGGTTGGATTCAGGAGAGCAAATTCTGACAAACTTAAAGCTATGCTGGGTAGAATCCCATGGTCAGAAATACTTAAGGAGAAGGGAGTTCAGGAGGGGTGGGAGTTTCTTAAAAGTGAAATATCAAAGGCACAATCACAAATGATTCCTATGAGAAGGGAAAATGGGAGGAATCTAAAAAAGCCAAGGTGGCGCCATAAACAGCTTTCTAAAGACTTGAGAAATAAAAAAGACTCATTTAAGAAATTGAAGAAAGGCCTTATAACCAAGAATGAATATAAACAAATAACTAGTGCTTGCAGAGAAAGAGTTAGGAAAGCTAAAGGTCAGTATGAGCTTAGGTGAGTGAGAAATGCTAAAAACAAAAAAAAGGTTGTTTTCTTATATTCAAAGTAAGGAAAAGAGCAAAGGCATGATAGCCATATTGTAGGGACAGGAAAGTGAAATTGTAACAGGTCATGAAGAGAGGGCAGAACTGCTCAGTTCCTACTTTTCCTCAGTCTTCTCTTGCGAGGGAAACAGTACTCAACATGACAAACACAGAACACTTGGTGAGGGAAGGAAGTTGTAGCTAGGATCAACATAGGGGGGTAGTACATAGCCTCCTAGTTTCTTTAAATGAAATGAAGTCCTTGGGGCCAGATGAAATGCATCTAAGGATACTAAAAGAACTCATGGATATAATTCCTGAGCGTCTGTCCATCATTTTTGAGAATTCTTGGAGAACAGGTGAGGTGCCAGAAGATTAAAGATGAGCAAATGTTGTCCCCACCTTCAAGAAGGGGAAAAAGGAGGATCCAGGTAACTAACGATTCATCAGCTTAATGTCTGTACCTGGGAAAGTTTTAGAACAAATCATCAAACAATAAGTCCTTGAGCATTTAGAAAGGACAGCTGTCATTACTAAGAGCCATAATAGGTTTCTCAAGAACAAGTCATTTCAGACTAACCTTATCTTCTTTTGAAAAAGTTACCACCTTGCTATATCTGGGGAATGCTGCAGACATAGTTTATCTTGATTTCAGTAAGGCTTTTGATAAGGTTCCACATAATATTCTTGTTGATAAGTTGGTAAAATGTGGTTTGGATCCTATTACTGTTAGGTGGATCTGTAACTGGTTGACAGATCACACCCAAAGACTGCTTGTTAATGGTTCCTCATCCTCTTGAAAAGGAGTGACAAGTGGAGTGCCTCAAGGATCTTTCCTGGGACCTATTTTGTTCAACATCTTTATAAATGATTTGGATGAAGGAATAGAGAGAATGCTGATTAAATTTGCAGATGTTACTAAATTGGGAGAGGTAGCAAATATTGTAGAAGACAGAGTCAGGATACAAGATGATCTTGACAGGCTGGAAACTGGGCTAAAACAAATAAAATGAATTTCAATGGGGATAAATGTAAAGTTCTGCATTTAGGTAGGAAAAATCAAATGCATAATCATAGGATGGGGAAGCCTTGTCTTGGCAGTAGTATGTGTGAAAAGGATCTAAGGGTCTTAGTAGACCATGCACTGAACATGAGTCAGCAGTATGATGCGGTAGCTAAAAAGGGACAAATGTGATTTTGGGCTGGATCAACAGAAGTACAGTGTTCAGATCACGTGAAGTGATGGTATCGTTTTACTCTGCTCTGGTTGGACCTCACCGAGAATATTATGTTCAGTTTTGGGCACCTCAATTTAAGAAGGATATAGGCCAACTAGAATGTGTCCAGAGGAGGACAACAAAGACAGTGAGGGGTCTGGAGACCAAATCATATAAGGAAAGGCTGAAGGAAGCTTTAGCCTGGGGAGGAGATGACTGAGAGGTGGTATCTTCAAGTACTTGAAGTGCAGAGTTGTTTTCTGTTGCCCCAAAAGGTCAGACCGGAACCAATGGGTTGAAATTAAATCAAGAGTTTGGGGGCAAACATTAGGAAGAACTTCCTGACAGAACGGTTCCTCAGTGGAACAGGCTTCCTTGGGAGATGGAGGTTTTATTGGTACTTGGGGGGGGGGCAGTGGGAGGGCTTCTAGTGTCCTGCCCCACTGGTGGACCTCCTGATGGCACCTGCTATTTTTGGCCACTGTGTGACAGAGTGTTGGACTGGATGGGTCATTGGCCTGACCAGCATTGGCTTCTCTTATGTTCTTATCTTCTTAACAGAGGCTGAATTTAGGCGGATCACGAGAAGGGAGGGCAGGAAGGGTTGCATCAGTGTTTAGTTCTTGTGGCCTATTCTTACATGCCCAGGGAACAGCTGATCACCACTTTGGATTCAGGAATCAGTTTTTCTCCAGGCCAGTTTGGCCAGGGATCCTGGAGGGTTTTTGCCATCTTCTGGGCATAGATGTGGGGGGAGGTATTAGTGAATTTCTGCATTGTGCAGGGGGTTGGACTAGATGACCCTGGAGGTCCCTTCCAACTCTATGATTCTATGATTCAAATGCAGGGTTAGTGTCTTAATAATTCAAATTACTTTGTATGTCAACATATATATAGGAACTTATAAAGAATAAAAAGAATACACATCAAAATCACACAGCAATGAAAACATATGTTCTGGCCTGGGAATGCAGATCACAGGAAGAGGCCTTCCTGATGTCCCATCAATCAAAGAAGTTCATTTGGTGTGTACGTGAGATACGGCCTTTTCAGTGGCAGCCCAACAATTATGTGACCATC
This sequence comes from Lepidodactylus listeri, assembly GCA_029233225.1. Lineage (NCBI taxonomy): Eukaryota > Metazoa > Chordata > Lepidosauria > Squamata > Gekkonidae > Lepidodactylus > Lepidodactylus listeri. The sequence goes on from JARCFY010000006.1 coordinate 56,514,009, forward strand.
TCCTCAGGGAGGTGCCTGGCCCTCTCACTTTTGATGTTTTGGTGGCAGTTGAAGACTGCTCTATTTAGTATTGCATTCAATTAAGCTACCAGTAGTCCTAAATTTGATTTTTAAACTTTGGGTTTTATGTATTTTATGTATTTAATTTTACCTATATTGTAAGCCACTCAGAGCTCCATAAGGAAGAAAGGCTGCCAATAAACATTTTAAATAGATAAACAAACATTTTTATATGAAGAACAAAAAAATATCAAAGACCGTACATGTTATTCATTCCAGCAGCTGCATAGGCTCTTTTGGCAGTTATCACCACCAAGTGATATCATTTGCTACTGACTTTCCCATTGTTTTCAAAGCACTGTTACATTACTGTGGTCATTCTAATCTCTCCAGCTGGGGAGAAAAGAAGTACTGCAGGAAACCAGCAAACATGTCAGGTGTAGGAAAAGTACTTTCACACTGCTCAGGCCAGAACAACAGGTCCTTAAGAGTCAAATAAAGACAGCCACAACAAACTGACCATTCACCAAGCTTTTTTTTTTTTTTTTACTTTCAGAAGGATGATTAATGAATAAGCCCAAATAATGAAGCACTTCCATGGAGTCTGGTGGCATATATCATATATTTTCTGGTAGAATATTAATTTAGCAATTAATTTCCTAGCAATCCAGAATATGAATTCAAGTAATAAGTCTGCACTTGTTTTGTTAAAACACATCTCACTTTCAAACTGCTAACAGTTATTCAGTCCATATAAACATTGCATTAATATCCTGCTCCCACAAGTCCAGCAACCAACAAGAACAGCTGGCACACAAAGCACACATTTTAGCACATGACAACATCCATCTTTACTGTTCCCCTTATATTTAAAAATGCAGCATTTACATAAGTTGAGAAGTGCACTATATTTCAAATGGCTCTGCTTTTCAGAGTCTTGAATTAAACACTCACAAGAAGAAACTCAAAAGCATTGTGTGTTACACTGTTTGGACACAAATATACAACTTCATTCAAAAGGATGTGTAATCAGAAGCAGAGCTGGTTTACCATCCACTTGACTGGCGGGGGAGGTGCATTTGGGGCAACAAGAGCACCAGCACACTAGATCTTGTTGCTCCCAGATGGCAGCAGCTTGGGAGGTGATGGGCATGCCTTATGTGGATTGCTGGCTTCCCTTCCCTTGCCTCTGTTACATGAATCCACCCTGTCCAAGCCACACTTCAGATGTTTTGCCAGCACCTCCAGAATGTTTCTTGGAGTAAGTTTACAGAAGCAAGAGAGCAGACAATGGGTCCTTCTCAGACCCACACTGTTGCTATCCAGGTCTACCCTGGGTGGCTCAAAGTAAATTAGCCTCCCAAGTGGCCCAATGTATTTTTTTTGTCATCCTGTCAGAGGCCAGAGGCTCTAGCTGCCAGAGCATCTGATGCTTATCTTGGATGATAGACATTGCAGGGCCTGAGAGGTGGCCATTGCCTCTCCCCATACTGCTACTAGGTATATATAAAGCAAGCTCCAGAAGGGTTGTGGTTGCAACTCAAGCACCGCTTTAGGGCGCACAATCTATGAAGGCACTGGTGTACTGCTGGGGCTTTTGGGATGGGATAATTTACTATTTGATTGTGGGGTGGGGCTTGTTCATTTATTCACACTCGTATGCCAATATTGCCCTGACCCAGTTTTAAGTATTGAGCGGGAGGTGATGAATTCAAACAACAGGCTTTTATTCAGTGATATTGCTCAGCTCAAAAGACAGCTCTATGAGAGCGGCACCTTAATTTATACTGTTCCAACACATAACTTTCAACAAAGTAACTATATACAAGCAATACTATTGGACCCAAGCAGGGCTCAGCGATTGGATATCTAGATTGGCTTTAGGACCAATGGGAGTCTTTATTCATCAGCCAATAGGACGTGGAGCTTTATGATACCAGAGCCCTTTCAAGCTATTGCTGCTTCAATGATCCAAAACAGTTTCAAAGGTGAGTGTCAAAGATGCTGGCAGTTAGCACCTCTAGATGTTACTTTGGAGCCCCTTGGCATAACAACAAAGAAACTGCTTTGCTGATTGGGTACCAGGCAGTACCAGGAAAGAAGGTAATAGGTGCCCACTCCCACATCTCTGCCACCTGGCTCCACTGTCCAAACCAAGGTCCAGAGTTGCTGGCCAGCAACTCTGGACAGTGGTGGAACAGGAAGCAGGGCAAAACACCTTGGAGCGGCAAAAGATCTTCCATCACAAAGTGAGCACTGACTCACTGAAGTTTATGCAGAAATACTTTTTATTAGTCTAGTGCCTCTAGACTAATTATTAGTCTAGTGCCTCTAGAAGCCTGTTTATGCAGAAATACTTTTTATTAGTCTAGTCTAGTGCCTCTAGAAGCCTGTTTTAATCTGTTGCTAACACAGGGATTATATTGGGATTATATTGAAACAGTTGGGAAATTCTATCAGTCTCGGAAAACTGGACGGGGGGAAGGAAGTAAGTCATTATATTGGAAGATACAATACCAATTAAAGATGAGCAGCACGCTCACCTAACTCACCCTTCCTCCACTGAAAATGATGGCTTTGCTTCAACTGCATACAGGCTGTTTCAGCCGTAGTTAATTTTTTTTTTTATGCTGCTTACTTTAAGGGTCTTCCAGAAACCACGGATTTCGCTCCGACAGAAACCCCAACAAAAGCCTCGTGAGATGTCTGCGGCTTCTCGGCCTATTTCCCATGCGCCAGACAGAACTGGCCAATAGACGCCTGGTGTTCAGTAAGTTTCGCTTGCGTATTTGAGGAAAGGGCTGAATTTGCGTTAGCAGGATGGGTGCGGAGACCAGATTGGTTTCTCGCGCGGAGGTAGGAGGTTCTGCTCTTCTTCCTCCAGCCTTCCCGTCCGGCTTCGAAGCGGGTAAGCGCCTTCACCTCCCCCCCCCCCCCTCCCGCGCAGTCCTTGTGGCTAGGTGCGGCGCGTCGACTCGGAGCTGAACCAGAGGAGAGGCGGGAGGTCTCTGGGAGAGTTGCCCGGTGAGGCAAGAGGACGCGCGCTTGAGGTGTTTTGACTCGTTTGGCGAGGGCGGGGCCGTGCAGGGTTGAGACTGTCAGGCCAGGCGGCTCGGCAGGCAGGCAAGGGAGCCGGGCAGGCTCGGGGATGGGAGTGTGCCGAACAGCGAGAGAATGGCGGACTTTGACCGAAAGGGTAGGTGGCGTGGGCGCATGACCTTAGGAAGGTGGCAAAGCTGGGTCATTTACGGGCCGAGGACTCTATCTGAGCGATGCCGCTCTCTTTCCCCGCTCTTCCAAGTCTTTCCCCGCTCCTCCACTGGCGACCCAACATACAGTGCTCCTGTCAGATGGCTGAGGGGAGCACGGAACGACCTCGAACTCCAGACAAATGCTATTACTCGTTTTGGACTTCGATGGCCGTGCAGCCTGGGCGTCAGATGCCCCTCTTGCGCGTCGGTCTGAATGAGTTTGCCTTGAAAGCTAAGGTTTCTGGTGTCAAAAAAATTTCTCACTCTGAATATGTGTGTCATCAAGTCACACCCAATTTATGGCGACACCAGGAAGGGGAAAACAGAGGCAGTTTACCATGGTCTTCCTCTGTACAGCCTTCCATAGAAGGTCTCCCATCCAAGTGCCTGTGAAATGTGACAAGAACGGGCTACACCACACCCACCTTCCCTTCCCTGCTATTCTGTAGCAAGCGGCAAAGTGTAGATAGTGATGCTTTGGCCTTCTTCATTTAGTCAAAGCATGGGGAGCTGTGAGTGCCACAAGTACTGCAAATGGCACAGCAGGTGCTGAATACCTAATAGCCAGTTGGGTGTAGTGGTTAAGTGCATGGACTCTAATCTGGGACAACCAGGTTTGATTCCCCACTCCTCCACTTGCAGCTGCTGGATGACCTTGGGCAAGCCATAGTTCTGTCAGAGCTGTTCTCTCAAGGACAGTTGTCTCAGAACTCTCTCAGCCCCACCTACCTCACAGGGTGTCTGTTGTGGGAGGGGAAGGGAAAGGAGTTTGTAAGCTGCTCTGAGACTCCTTCGGGTAGTGAAGGGCGGGGTATAAATCCTCCTCCTCTTCCTCCTTTTACATAGTTGATTCTCAGCAATTTATGGGTACAAGAGAATGAATGAGTCATTCCTTAAATTTTGTTCGTGCTGGTATGTTAAAGCTTACATGCACATACCCCCAAACTCCTAAATTTCAGAACAATGCTGTGCACTTCAGTTATGGAAAGATCATAAAACTTGCATGAGGTTAACGTGAAATTTGGACACTTTATATTTTGTAAATAGCATATTACATACAGGAGAGGATTGGCCATTAAAGCCACTGGGAAGAGTCCTCCAGGGTTTACCCTCCTCCCTCAGGGCAACTCCAGCCCCCAAAGGGGGGTGGGGGGTGGAAGCTGTAGTGGCGGATGGGGCTGCCCTGACTGCTGCAAGGGATGAGTGTGGGGCCACCATGCCCAATCTCGCATCTCCTGGCAAGGGATGGGATGGAGCTTCCTGGCCTTTGCCATTACAAGGGATTGGGCAGTCCCGTTTGGCCTCAACCCAACCATGCAAGGGATGGGGCTACCCTGGCCTCTTATCACCCAGTGAAGGATGGAATGGGGCTGACTGGCCTTGCTGTGGCGAGGGACAGGGTCACATGGATTGGCCTTGCTGCAGCTATGGACAGGGCCACCTACCCGCTAAGTCTCTCTTCACCTGGCAAGGTGGCCCCGCTTAGATTTACTATAGCAAGGGATAGGGCTGCCTGGCCTCATTGTGGAGAGGGATGAACTGAGTCAGTGTGAGCTAGCTCAGTTTTTTAGCTTCCGGCTCACACCTTTTTGTCTTCGTTAGGAAGGATGGCTCCAGAGCAAACTAATTTATGCCAAATCACTCACCCACAACTCCCAAAGTAGAATTCTTGCTCACAAGACTCCACAGCTTAGAGGGAGCATTGGACTGAGCCACTCTTCCTGGCTCACCAAGCGATGGGGCCGCCCAGTTCACCTTTCCTGATGCATTAAGGGATGGGTCTGTCTGGTTCAGCCTTGTCACAGTGAAAGATGGAATAGGGCTGCCTTGCCTGGTGTCCCCTCTCCTGGTGAGGGACAGGGCTACCCACAGTGCTGCAGAAATGGACCCACCCTGCCTGGGCTGACCTCCTCCAAGCCTTGCTGAGGGCAGGGTTGGGCCACGCTACCTGGCCTGACCTAGCCTGGCAAGGGCCAGAATGGGGCCACCCTGCCTGTCTTTTCTGTGGTGAGGGATGGGATGGGGCCACCCTAACCAGTTTCACCTCTCTAATTAGGAGATGGGATGGGGCTGGCCAGCCCAGCCTCACTGTGTCAAGGGATGGGGCATCCATTTGGGTGAAAATGACCTGGGCACTAGGTCAGCTGTCTCCCTGCTGGGCAAGGCCTTGAGGGATTTGGAGAGGCTTCGGCAATGGTTTCCAGACACCACATAGGTATGGTCTGCTTTGCTACCCCAAAGGGCGTGGAGGAGTGTGCACTGCCCGGGAAAAGTTGACAAGGCTCGGCACTGGCTCAACAATGTCATCGGAACATCAGTGATCGCTATGGGGGGACAGGTAATTTGGCACCACAAGATTCAATTCAGGTGCCCCCATCTATTTCGGCCGGATGGGGTGCACTTGATCAACGTGGGTAATGACATATTTTTAGCTGATCTGCAGGGGCCTAATTTCGGAGGGTTGGTGGGAAGGGAGTTAAGCCAAGGCTAACCCCCTCAGTGGTGGGAAAGCACAGCTTAAGGGTTGGGGTTTAGTTGTGTTGGCAAGCCGGGGGGGGGGGATTGGAGTTGCCCATGGGAAGCCAGCTTTGCAGGCGTGATGTAACCCGTGCTTAATAGATACGTGAATGCAGATCAGCGTAATCATAAATAAATACCCAGTTTAACCCAGTACTTGTGTACGTGTCTTCATTCAAGGGCTGGTTGGGCAAGACCCATGCTTGCACCTGGGCAAGCACCGGCTTTTGTCCACCCGCCCCTCACATCCTTGAAGGAAGACAATGCGGGGAGTTGCGAAGCCTGGGAGGGTCCAGCATGGGAGCGCGGACCTACCAGGCTGAGATGTACAATTTAAAAGAAGGGGCCGCCACAAGGCAGTGGCCATTCGGGACAAAGAAGAGCTCCCCACCCACCCACCCTCTCTGTCAGACCATGTGGGCTTAGCCAGTCGCCGGTTATGGGGCTATGCAGGAATTTTTTGGGCTCTGTCTGATTGGCTGGGAGGGAACTTTTTTTTGCCTGCTTCACACGGTCTGGGGGAGGATGTGGATTAAATAGGCCTGGTAATCTGGTTAGGCCCATTCTGGGTAGGCGGGAAAGCACAGGTTAAGGGTTGGGGTTTAGTTGTGTTGGCAAGCACCCCTAGATATCTCTGATAGGAGAGGTCCTTGGGCTGACCGCCTACTGGCTTAGCAGTCTGGAGGTGCCCGGCCTTGGGCCTCTTCGGGGATAGGGGAGCATACATCACACATTAGGGGCCTAGCAGTCCTGGGCTGGGGTATGCTCTCACATCTCCTATACACATGTAACATGCGGGCGATGATGGTCGGCCAGGATAAGGAAGGATCCTGACCTGGTTTCTGAGCCAGGGGTGGAGTTGCCCATGGGAAGCCAGCTTTGCAGGCATGGTGTAAGCCGTGCTTAATTGATAAGTGAATGCAGATCAGCTTAATCATAAATAAATACCCAGTTTAAGCCAGTACTTGTGTACGTGTCTTCATTCAAGGGGTGGGCGGGCAAGGGGCCATCCTGTTCAGCCTCACCACAGCGAAGGATTGTACAAGGCCACAAGGCCTGGCCTCACCTCTCCCAGTGAGGGAGAGGGCAGCCCTGCCCAGCTTCACTACAGTGAGGGAGGGGGCCACTGCACCTGGCCTCACCATGGCAGTGAGCCTTGCAGTGGTGAGGGAAAGAGTAGAGCCATCTTGTTCAGCTTTACCTTTCCCAATGAGGAATGTGGCTACCCTGCTCTGTTTTGCTGCAATGAGAGACAAGGCTGCCCCACCATGGAATGCTTGGACAGCACAATTAATTGATTCTTGCCATTGGGAAGGACATATTTGCACAAGGCACTGTGCAGAAGGAACTGTAGGTTACCATCCTAAGCAGAGTAACACCCTTCTAAGTATGTGAAAATCATTGGGCTTAAGTAAAGATAAAGGTAAATGTTTCCCTTGCTGGAAAGCCCGTTGAATCCAAGACTGCTGTTTCTTCCTGCATTTAAAGGGGCTGATCAGACCGGCCTCAGCTACTCCCGAGGCGAAGCGGGCTCCAGCACGGGTTCATAGCACTTTTTCCAACCCCAGGAAAATCAACTATTTTCCTGGGAGTTGCACTTTGAACCCGCAATGGGCCGATCTGGACATCCCTCTCTCGCAATGATTGTGAGAGAGGGCTGTCCAGATCGGCCCTCCCGGGGTTCCCCCCCTTTTGCACTTGGGCACTTGGGCACTCAAGCACCCAAGTGCAAAAAGGGGAGGAAAAAAAAAAACAAGATCCGATCCGTGCTCCGCTGCCGCCGCTGCCTTCCCCCATTCTCCCCAAACTTACCAGGTGGCTGGCGGGGCTTGGGGAAGGGTGCCTTCCCGGCTGCTGCCGTGGCCTCCACCGCACACCCCTGCTGCACACCACTGCTGCCACCTTCCGCCACCGCTGGGGCTCAGGGAAGCCTTCCCTGGCTGCCGCCACAGCTGCACACCACCTCCTTCACCGCTGGGGGTTCGGATGTGTAATCATCCCAATCCGGGGGGTGGAAACGGTTGCTTTAAATCCGGGTTTAAATCTGGGCTCCTGGATTTAAACAACCGTGTGACCCCAGCCCAACTCTAGGGAACTGCTCATTTCCGTTTCCAAGCCAAAGAGCCAGTGCTGTCTGAAGATGTCTCCGTGGTTATGTGGCTGGCATGTCTAGACACCAAGGTGCACAGAATGCTGTTACCTTCCCACCAAAGTGGTACCTATTTATCTACTTGCAATTTCCTGCTTTCCAACTGCTAAGTTTGCAAGAGCTGGGACCAGAGACGGGAGCTCACTCCATCATATGGCACTCATGACTCGGGTTTCGAACTGACAAACTATTGGCCTTCCAGTCTTCAGTTCAGTATCTTAACCTCTGAGCCACTGTGGGCTTAGAAGAGTTTACTCTGCTTAGGATAGCAGTAATGAGCTATTATTTCAATTTTTCCTCCCCCAGCCACCCCAGCACATAACTGATATGAATTTCTCTTTTGCAAATTTTTGTGGGTTGAAAAAATTAAACATAAGCATTTTTTTTGCTTACAAATTGAACTTTAACACTACAGTGCATTTGACTATCTGACAAGTTTGGTGGAAATCTGATGTGTCCCTGGGAGAATGTTATGCTCCTCTGATAACAATCTGCTGGTGATGCCTGGCCCTGAAGATGTCTGGCTGTCCTCAACCAGGGCCAGGGTCTTTTCAATCCTGGCTCCAACCTGATGGAACTCTCTGCCGAATACCATCAGGGCCCTGCGGGACCTTATGCAATTCCATAGGGCCTGTAAGGCAGAAATGTTCCGCCAGGCTTTTGGTTGAGGGCAGCGACTGTTTACATCCTGCCTGGCACCCTCCCCCCACTCCCGTTCTCTGATGGTTTTTATTTCCTCCCCCCCCACACGAGGCGATTACAGGTTGGAAATGGGAGAAAATAGTAATTTTGTCACTTGACTTTTAATTAATGTATTAATATCAATACTGTTTGTATTTATTTTATAGTTTTAATTTTTTTAAAAAATTATTAAAAGAAATTTAAACTATAAAATATGATGTCTGCCTAGTAAAATACAGAGGGAAAAGACTGCATTATAAAAGTAAATTATATATATACACACACACACACATGCACACACACACACTTTCAAAATTGGCTTAATCAAGCCAATTATCCATTTTAAAAATCACCGAATTCCAGATTCTCCTTAAGCTCCCAATGTCTTGACACAGTTTTGATGTTTTTAATGTTTTCATTATGTTGTACTTCACCCAGAACCCTACAATAGTAGGGATTGGGTGATTCACTAATATAATATAATAAATAAATGTAATTTGTGGCTAGGGCCCAGCCTTTCAGTGGTTGTTTACATTGCTAAACAGGATATAGCAATTGTATATACCATACTAATAGAATTCCCTCTAGTGTCCAAACTACAGCTTCCCCCAAAGATGCAGTATGTGTGTGCTTGCTTCCCCCAAAGATGCAGTATGTGTGTGCTTGCTCATTCCATGAAAACTGCATTCCACGTCTTGGTCCTATGGTTGCCAAGTCCAGGTTGGAAAATACCTGGGGACTTCGGGGGTGGAACCAGGAGAAGGTGGGGTTTGGGGGGGGGGGGCTCAGCATGGTACAATGCCATAGAGCCCACCCTCCAAAGCAGCCATTTTCTCCAGGGGAGCTGATCTCTGTCAGCTGGGGATCAGTTGTAAAAGTGGGAGATCCCCAGGCCCCACCTGGAGGCTGGCAACCCTACTTGGTCCACAGTTTCCCAAAGAAATGGAACATCTTTCTCTGACACTGTTGTGATAGTCTTGGTGAACACATGTGATGTTGACTGGCTGGTTTAGATGTAGATGTGTCTGGGTAGGATGCTTTGCATCAATGGGATTTTACATACTGAGTATAAATTTTGGCAGGGCACCTGAATCAGCTTACAGTTTATTGCAAAACTATATGTCATGGAACATGTGTCACAATGCAGTGTTACATATTTATTTTGAAGTAAGACCTACTGAGTACGACTGGATGTACTTTCAGTCAGACTGTAGCCTAGCATAGGGTATTCTGAGTTTAAATGCTGGAATTTACATGGAAATAATTTATTCTGCTTTTATTATCTTTTAAACAGGTAATGATAGTATAAACGATTGCCAGACAGCAGATCAGGCACCAATGACTTCCTCAACCTATTTTGCATCCCAGTTGGAAGAATGGATTTTTTTTAAATACCTGGAGAAATACTTTTTATATGTGATCATCTATTCAACAATACTACTTGTAGTGATCCTGATACCTTTTATCATTCCTTTGTGCATCCTCTTCTTCGTTTACCTTTCTTCTTTCTTCTTCCTGATCTATCAAAGGACTCATAAACTACAAGAAGATTATTCCAGTAATAGATGGGATAGTGTACGACTAACTGTAGCCAACAAGTGGGATGGATTTGCAAGATTTTGGAATGGTAAGTACATTTGGATTTAGGCTGTGCTACTGGTGGTCTATCCTAGAATCTGATTAAGGGTTTTTGTTTTGGGTTTTTTTTTACTGGGAAGGCTCACAGTATTTGGTTTGTGTGGAATTCTTTTCTCTCCATCTTACTATGGTTGGCACTTTGCGTTCAAACCAGAATTGGATGTAAATCATGATTTCCCATTCCTGTTTGAAGGGAAAGGACAGAAGTAATCAGTCAAACCATCGTGGAAAACTATGATTAATGTTAAACTGAAGCTACCAGAGAAAGCAGAGCACCTAAGCCATGGTTCATATTAAGCCACAAAATAAAATGCAATGATTTAATTAATTCTGAGTTTAAGGCCTTTGGTCATAGAAGCTAAGAAAGAAAGGAAATAATTTTTTTTAACCCCCCCCCCCCCCCAAAAAAAAACAAAGGAGAAAAACTTAAAATCTAGCAACTAAGCAAGATTTTTTTTAGAAATAAATAAATAAAATAAAATACACAAATACAGGACAAAATTATAACATGGGTGGTGGCGAATCTACACATAAGTTTCTATAAATGATTTCCAAATACCTAAAAAAAGCTCCATATGCAGTTGTTGTCTATATGTCATCTGTTCAAATGTTGATAGAGTTCTGAGTTCCTTGATCCATTGATTTACTGGATGTGGGTTTTGTAATGAGTCTTTTAGCTGTAGTAAGGACACAGAGGATCCGTTTCTGTTAATCACTGGTTCGCCTCCAGGAAATGGGCAAATAATTTAAAATTACATAAAAATCCTAAACAAATCAATTAACATTCAAATACAAAATTGATATGAATAATAACTTCTTCCCAGAAAAAACAAATGACTGGACACACTCAAAGCGTATGCTTAACATACGAGTTACAACACCAACAATTAGACACTTTACTCAGTCGTTTGCTAAAAAGTCACTGTGGTGTCCAGTATATTCTGAACATAAGTTGAGAATTATTCAGCAAAAAATTAAGATCTATAAAGAAAGTATAGACTTTAAGGCCATATCACATTACTTTGGCAAAATAGGGTGATGTGCCTTATTCCATTCATTTCTAAGACTCTGTACATCGTATTTATTAACTGACATCAAATATTTATAAACAGATATTGTAGGTTGGGTTTTCTGCCTTGATTTGATTAGAGTTCCCAGGAGCAAAGGGGATTCTGAGACACTTAATGCTGCCGGGTTTTATTTTAATACCAACAAATGTTGCAACTGTTAGTATTGCCATTTTACAGAATATGACAAATCATATCTAGACCTCAACTGAGAAAATGACAAAAACTCATCCTTAGAATCTTTTTTTTTTTGAAAATGTTATTGCTTTTCAACTACACACTACAAACACTACACACTACAAATACTAAACTAAAATTTAAGCTAAACAAGGATCATATATTGTGATTACTGGGTTGCTTAAACAGAAGTTACCTATATGCTAAGATTAATGGGATGAAGCTAAAAATCTTCAGTTAACAATACAAACTGGTATTTGGGTATTTAGATGTAGTAAATACATTTTAATATATTTCAAACTTTCAGTGTTAAAAACATTACTTATATCTTCTTCTTTCCTCTATGTTTTTCCTTATCAAATGTCCATCTGACTTTCAGGAGTTTAGGGGCCACAGCCCCTTTTTCTGAGTTGGGAGTCCTCTTGTGGGCTGCTGCTTGCTGAGTTGTCTTGGCTTCCTGACTCATGTGTGCTGTTTTCTTCTTCCTCTTCCTTTGCTTCTGCTTTATCTTTTGCTGAGCTTTGTTGCTGTTCCAAAAACAGTTTCGCTTTAGTCACAGAGTCAATCTTTTCTTTTTTGTCCTTGCAGTTGAAGAGAAGTCCTTCTGGAGTTATCCATCTATAGGGGGTGGAGTTTTTCTGCAGAAAAGTAGTCAAGTTTTTGTATGGTTTCCTCTTCTTCCTTATTTCAAATGGGATGTCTTTTAACACTTTGATTTTCTCATCTTTGATTTTTAGGGTTGTCCCATTAGTAGCTTTGAGTACCAGATCTCTTGTGGATCTTTTAGAGAATCTAACCAATATCTCTTCAGGCAGGGTTCTTTTTCTTGATAAATTCTGGATATGTTTTATAGACCATATCCATGTCACTTTGCAGTAAATCTGCCTTCAAACCTGTCATTGGCACCAATGCTTCACTCAAAATATCTCCTTTTTGTTCAGTTACACCTTGAAATCTCAGAACAAATGCTGATTTTTCCATTTGGAGTTGTAGAAGCTGATCTTTGTCCAAGGTCCTTTCTTTTTCCACCGCTTCTAGTCTTTGATTTATAGCTTTTGTCTTAGCTTCAACTTTTTTCACTGATTTTGCTGTCTCCTCTGTTTTTATACTAGTCTCTTTCAATTGCTTTTGGAGTGCTTCAAAGTTATTGTTGAGATTAGTCATCTGGTCCAGCAGAGGTGCAGTGCTGTAGCCAACATATTAGGGAAGTCAGTGTTTACTTCCAGTTTGGCAGCTAGAAGTGCTGATCTGGCAGTTCCTGGAGAGCACTTCACCCTCATTGCCATTTTCTGCCCGTCTAGTCATTGTTCAAACTTCAAGAAAATTTTTTTTACAGTCTCAGAAAGTTCGTTCACTCAATTATTTTATATAATTCTGTCCTTTACTGGCCAAATCCTCAGTTTTCAAGTTAAGTCCTTGCTCTTAGCCCCTTTTCACTTATTCAACTTGTTTACATTTGAAATGGGGTGGTGGTGAACAAGCTCCCTCCCCCACTTCTTTGTTTCAACTTGGGGCTTCAGATGGCTGCTTATCTTAATCAGTTTGTGCAAGTTTTCACTCATGCTTCACTTCATGCCGGCTCCAAAGGTAAGGAAAGCTTCAAAGTCGCTAGATTCCTGTGCGCTGATCCCGGTGTATGCCTGTGTGCCATTGCTGGTGTCATGACAGCAGGACCAGTCGAGGCAAAGAGGAGCCTTGATCTTTTGGCCAAAGCCCTGGGAGAGGCACCACTCATGCCCCAGGCTGTGAGCCCCCTACAGGGGCTCAGGGGGTGTCCAGAATTATCCAGTACCCCTCCCTCCCACTGCATTTATGGGCTGCTCCCATCAGAGCTCCAATGGAGCATGCCCACCATCGAATTACCAAAATCAGAAGTTCCCAACTCATCCTTGGAATCTATCAGCTGATTCAATATAAAAATCTCCTTATCAGTCCAAGCCTTCTACAAAAAGGTTTCTTCTCAATTTTTAGATCTGGATTGGCCCATGTTAATTCAGAATGTGAAAATGGATCAACTTGATATTGTTGTACCAATATACACCATTGTTATCTAGCTGTAGAAACTGCAGGAGGAATGGGATGCACTCTAGCATTAGTAGGCTCTAATGTATCCCGCTTAGTGAGGGACACCAGACAAGAGACCTCTAAAAGGGCCCACAGCGGATAGTCCAACTGAAAGGGGCAATCCCAATAATTAGTACAAGTTAACAAGTATGCCTGATTATATAAACTAAGATCAGAGAAACCAAACCCTCCCTCACTTAATGAAAGCTGCATCCTCTTTAAAGAAATCTGAGGTGGTTGAGGGACCCCTCATAAATTTCTGAAACAAAGTATTAATTTTATGAATATATCTGCAAAGTATATATAAAGGAATTGCATGTAAAATATATAACTAATCCTAGGTATAATATTCATTTTGAGAGTATTTACTTTGCCCTATAGAGACAAGTTTAAAGTTGCCCCTCTGTCCAAATCCAAAGATATATCAAAAATTTGCTTAGCATTGTCATATGTGTAATATCTCTAGGAATCAGTATTCCGAGACAAGTAATGACATCTGGGCACCACCAAAAATGTCCATATAAAATATGTTTCATGATATATTGTCTCCCAGTGACATCAACTCAGATTTTGCCCAATCAATTGAATATCCAGAAAAGTCTCCAAAGGTATTACTCATATTCATTAATGTAGGAACTGCAGACTGAGGTTCTGAAATAAATAATAGATCCTCTGCATAAAGAATAATTTTAAATTTGAAACAATTATATAAAAAGCCATAAATATTATTTTGTCTAATAGCACAAATCAGCGGTTCCAAACATAAATAAAAAATAACAGGCGAAAGAGAGCAACCCTATCTACTACTCCTCTCAAGAAAGAATGGTACAGAATGGTACAGAATGGTACAGAAATACCTCTTCCTGATGTACAACTGTCAGTCAAAACAGAAACTAAATCACCTTGTACACTTGAGATATAAATGGCATTTATTAAATACACATTCATTTCAGAACCCACATGGATTCTGATAACTCCTGCTGTGGTCTCAGCCTTAGGAAACTTAAGAGAGATTTGCCCTTGGAAGGAGTTAGTCCATAGAGCCCTCTAGAGATCTACCAAGTTTCAAAAAATTTTGCCATTAATCCATCTGACTCTGCCTGACTGCTTCAGGCTACCTGAACATAGGGGAAGAAAACCTGTCTGTGGAGTCACCTCTTCTCTGCAGTGGCTTCACTGAGGCAGTGTTTTAAAGGCAACCCCAGAGACTATTGTCCCGGCAGTGGTATGCCTGCTAGTTCTGTTTGGATGCTGTATGTGTAGGAAGATATGATGATGGAAAGAGTGGTGATTATATGGGAAGTACATCAGGATGGGTTTAGACTCACTGGCTTTATAATCTCCATCCCATCCTCAGAGATTGGGTTATAGTGCTTCTGGCTTTAACATGGATGTTAAGCAAGACCAGATCAATGTGGAACAAAATAATATGAGTAGCTGCTGAAATAGTGTACTAATCTTGCTTCCGTGATTAGAGGGGCTGGAAATCCAGCCTGTGCCATAGTTCAGTCATTATCTGCTATATATCCAATTTCCTACAAGAGACCAGTTAGGATAGTCTGGCCAAGAGGCTGTTGGATACCATGAGATTCCAAGATACATGTGGGGATTTCATGAATCTGGATAGTGGCTCTTTGAAGTGATGGTCAAAGCCAGAAATGTTAGTTCCTTTACACATTAAATAGAGTTGCTCACTGGCATCTTCCTCAATGATACAAGAGCCTACCTCCATTGTTTACAGTAGAGATGAGTGAACTGAACACAGCGAGGAGATATAAAGAGCATTTCCTCAAATATATGACAGAACATGCTAGTTTAGAAGAGCACTGGGGGTTCTACAAGAAGTCACATGACAAGGATGATTTATTTGGTTATTTAGTGGGAAATTGTCTATAGTGTGGTTGTTTTTTAGTCATGTTTTATTGGAGGGTTGTAAGTTTTTTGCAAGTGATTTTTACAATATGATGGATATTTGGTTTCCGTTGCTTTTATTGATCTTGTTATTCACCTTTGGCCCAGTTTTCTGGAGAAAGGCAGGTTTACAATTTTTAAAATAAATACATAAGTCTTGCAGGTATGTAATACCTTGTTCTTTTCAATATCTACTGTAAGGGGAAAATGTACATATTGTTTCCATCTAAATGAATGGGGCAGTTCTGGGAGAATTATAAAGGTAAAGGTTTCCCTTGCTTGACAGCCAGGCAAATCTGACTCTAGGAGGCGGTGCTCATCTCTGTTTCCAAGCTGAAGAACCAGAATTGTCCAAAAACTTTTCTGTGGTCCTGTTGCTGGCAAGACTAAATGGCCCACGGAAGGCACACCTTCCCACCAAAGTGGTACCTATTTATCTACTTGCAATTTCTTGGTTTCTTAACTGCTAGGTTGGCAGGAACTGGGGCCAGAGACAGGAGCTCACTCTGTCATGTGGCCCTCAGGTCTCGAACTGCCGAGCTACTGACCTTTCAGTCTGCAGCTCAGCGTCTTAAGCTCTCAACCTCCATCAAAGTGAATGGGACAGACAGGCTGTGAAAACTGGAGTACTTCTATCCTGCTGGATCAGAGACTATCAACAGGGATCCATTTGCAGGCTTATTTCTATGAATGTGGTTACATGTTCACCAATGCAGCAAGACATATTATTGATACTAAACATACTTTAAAACTATTAATGTCTGTTTTCCTCCACATGCTTGTCCATCATCTAAATGCTAATACATCATAAAGAATTTCCAAAATGGATTGCCATGGAATTTTGACTTTGGTGAAATCATGGTGTGTATAGTTAAAATAAATGCTTCAATTGATGAAGCAAAAAACCTTTAATCTATACAGTTTATTTCAAGTTAATAATTGGATCCAATATATAAGATTTTATAATTAAAAATATAGCCAGAGAAGCATCATATACAGGACTATTCGGTGTTTGCCAATGGTAAAATGAACTGAATTTACATTCACTGTTACATATTTTGAAATAATAACCATTTTGTGTTTTGTATTCCAAATAGGTTATGAGCTACATGGCACAGAAAACCTGCCAGATGGACCTGGTCTAATTATTTATTACCACGGATCAATTCCTGTAGACTACTTACACTTTTTATATAGATTGTTCATTCTGAAGCGCAGGCTTTGCTACTCAGTGGCTGATGAATTTGTCTTCAAATTACCAGGTGATGTATGTTTTGTTAATATACAATTATGCGTGAGATAATAATATACTGTTTCATCCCCTATTCACTTCCCTAGGTAGTAGGAAATTTCAGGGGCAGCCTTTCATAGGGTCAGTTTGCTAGTAAAAAGAGAATACTAGAGAACAAGGGGGTACCCACAAGAAACTTGCAGGGTGGCTATCCCATTCCCCCCCACACCTTTGCTTCCTCCCCTCCAGCAAGACAAAGTTGTGCAGTCCAAGGTCAAAGGACTAGAAGTCAGGGAAGGCAGTGGCTTAGCATCTATTATACATGTTGCATCTATGTCTAACAGCCTCTCTTGAATAGTTTTTATAGCCCCATGCCTAAGGGTCATATTTGCAGCCATCTGCTCAGAAGCAATGCTGCAACTACTCATGTTTGTTATCAACAAGCAGCTGACATTGGGCCAGAAGGCATACACTTTGCCATCTTGTCTGTAGCTTTGTTCTCAGCTTCTGTCTGTGGTGCTCTAAGGGTGTGGGTGATACTGGTGGGCTGAGATCGGCCAACTGAGGTTCACCTGCTGAATCAGGGCTGGAGGGTGTTGGTGCCTCTGCACCAGCTGTTGGCTGCTTGTGGGGAGGGCGGGATACAAATTAAATAAATAAATAAATCATAACAAGCCTGCAGCTCATATTCCTGCTGGTCAGCTTCTCTTGTTAACTCAAAGCTGGCTACATGGGGCTGCTCTTCTCCTGAGGAGTCCTCACTACTGCTGAACGCTGGCTGACCCACAACACTCTTTCTCCCTTCTGCCACCCCTTTTCTTACTCTCTCTCTCTCTCTCTCCTCCATGCATGTCACTCCCTCTTTCTTTCTGCCCCATCACTCCCCACCCCTTCACTTTTTCTGCCCCCTCTTTCAGCCTCTTGCCTGCTTCCCCCCCCCAGCACAGCAGCACTCCCAGTTGCCTACCAGTAGTAGTGGCGGCAACAGTTATCCAGGAATTGCTATGGGTCTCCCAGCTACAGAGATCAATTCCCCTTAGGGTTGCCAGCTCAAAGTTAGGAAATTCCAGGAGATTTGGGGGTGGACCCTTGGGCCAATGAGACTTGGGGCAGGAAGCAACCTCAGCAGGGCACAATGCCGTAGATTCCACACTCCAAAACAGCCATTTTCTCCAGAGGAGCTGATCTCTTTCATCTGGAGACCAATTGTAATTCTGGGTGGTCTCCACCCCTCAGCTGGTGGTTGGCAATGGTAGTTGTCATGAAAGAAATGGCAGTTTGGAGGGTGGGGTCTATTATTCCTGCTGATGTCCCTTCCCTCCTCAAACCCCACTCTCCTTAGGCTCCACACCTCAAATATCCAGGAATTTCCCAACCAGGAGTTGGCAACCATATCTCCTTCCCACTCAACAGGCAGCCTACCTTTATCTGTCCCTCTGTCTTCAGCTTTCCATCTCCCCTCCCCTGCAGCCTCTGCCTTGGAAACTATAGTCTTTCTTCACAGTGGGGACCAAAGCAGCTTCTCCTCTCCTCTTTCTCATCCGCACAACAAGCCTGTGAGGTAGGTTAGGCTGACAGTATGTGACTGGTACAAAATCACCCTATGAGCTTACACAGCAAGATGGGGATCTGAAACTGGGTCTTTCAGACCCTAATCTGAAGCTCTAACTGCTCCACTACACTAGCTTTCATAGGCCAGGCCTAGCTGAGTTATGCAAATCAGGTGACATCAAGTCACCCAGAGGGTGCTAGACCTAGGGTTGCCAACCTCCAGGTGAGACATGGAGATTCCTCCAGAATTATGACTGAACTCTAGACAACAGAGATATGTCCCCGTGAAGAAAATAGTTGCTTTGAAGGGTGGACTCCATGGCAAGCCTCTCCCCTCCCCAAACTCTGCTCTCCTCAGACTCCACCATAAAATCTCAAGGACTTTCCCAACTTGGAGTTGGCAACCCTTGACAGACCTGGCCCCAAAGATCACTCCCTCAAAAACCAAAATAAGCCTGGCTAGGTCATTGCCCTCTCCCCATGCCTTTTACTGACAGAAACAAAAGTTGGAACATTAGGATCGCCTAGCAACAGCCATTGAGAAAATCCAATTATTAAAGCTACAGGCACTCCTTTTATCATTTTTGGGTTTTTTAAAGCTGCCCAGTGTATTTTTTTGTTTGTTTTCACATTCTTCTGCAAATCTAGCGCCCTTTTCAGGTTTGTAAAAAGGTCTATCCTGCCCATTCACATCTCCAGTCCCTGGATTTAAGTATCCAAAGACATCCAGACTTTGCTATTAAAATA
Source organism: Lepidodactylus listeri (assembly GCA_029233225.1). Classification (NCBI taxonomy): domain Eukaryota; kingdom Metazoa; phylum Chordata; class Lepidosauria; order Squamata; family Gekkonidae; genus Lepidodactylus; species Lepidodactylus listeri. Next base: position 56,532,993 of record JARCFY010000006.1, read on the forward strand.
AAGACAAGTGGAGACCCACAAGAAACTTGCGGGATGGTTATCCTATTCCTCACACCTTTGCTTCCTCCCCCTCAACCTCTTTCTCACTTCTGTTCCCCCTTTTCTTACTCTCTCTCCTCCATGCATGTTACTTCCTCTCTCTTTCTGCTGCCATCACTCTCCCCAGCCTTTTGCCTGCTTCCTCCCCCACCCCACACAGCAGCAGTGGTGGTGGTACTCCCAGCCACCCACCTGCTTCCTTTCCCCTCACTGCAGCAGTGGCAGTGCTCTGGGAATCATAACGGATCTCCCAGCTACAGAGATCAATTCATCATAGGGCTGCTAGCTCCAGGTTTGGAAATTCCAAACAGTGAAGCTTGGGGAGGTATCCAGATAACTGATCTCTGTCACCTGGACAACAGTTGTAATTCTGGGTGGTCTCCAACCTTCGCCTGGAGTCTGGCAATGGTAGTTCTTGTGGAGGAAATGGCTGGTTTGGAGGATGGAGTCTATGGCATTATAACGGTCTGAAATTCCTCCCCTCCCCTCCCCAAACCCCACCCTCTCCAAGCTCCACCCCTCAAATGTCCAGGAATTTCCCAACCTGGAGTTGGCAACCCTATTTCCTTCCCATCCAACAGCCAACCTACCTTCATCTGCCTTTATCTGTCTTCAGCTTTCCATCTCCACCCACCTCCCCCACAGCCTCTACCCAGGATAATTACAGTCTTCCTCTACAGTGGGGACCAAAACAGCTTACATTATTCTCTCCTTTTTATTTGCACAGCAACCCTGTGAGGTGGTTAGGCTGAAAGTATGTGACTGGTCCAAAACCACCCAGTCAACTTCCACTGCAAGATGGGGATCTGAACCTGGGTCTTGCAGACCCTATGTAGTGCAACTGCCAGGCAGTACCACCAGACCTCAAGCACTACTTTGCCAACCCGGCAGGAGGTTGGACTGGAGCCCTGACAGGCAGAGCACTCTGATTAATATTAACAAAACCAGGAGTCAAGTTCTTCTTGCTCCCAAACCACAATAGGCTACCACCAGACCTGCTTCATCCAGGAATGCAAGGCACAGACCAACCTTGCTTCTTTTAGGACTTTAAACAGAAATCCAAACCCTCTCCAGAGTGTCAGGAGTTCCACACACACATATAATATTGGTAGGGCCAAAAAGGCAACTAGAAAAAGCCTTCTGCAAACCCCAGACAGAAACACACCAAACAGGTATGTAACTAAAACGTTTATTTAAGGTGCAAAGCAATACCAACATACTATGTGAACAGAAAATAAAAAAGGTTTTTAATATCTCTAACTAAATGACCTTGGATATTACAGTACCAGTTATCCACAGCGATTCTTGAAGCACAAACAAAGAGCAAACTGCTTACAGCAGTTCAGCAGGGCAGACCACATAATCTCAGTTCATCCAGCAGAAGTTCAGGATTTCCCCAAGTGGAAAAACAATAGCATCCTGTAGCATAACCAGCTAAGGCTGTAAAGTTAGATGGCAAAGTAAGAAAAGACTTCATTTTTAATCACTTCTGGGAACACCTGACCAGAGGCACTAATTATCAATTGGACCTACCAACCAAGTTCACCTGATCCCAATGCACCGGTCAGGGAGTTTGACATATGTAAATGATGTATTGGACAGTAAATGTAAATGTAATTGAAGGCTGAATTGATTGACATTCATGGCCATTGCATGGGAACCCCAACCAGCCTCAGTTGTCCAAAGCTATTCAAAAAAAACAACCAAGTCTTCTTGATGTCAGTGCTAGGCAACCAAAAGCTAATGGTCTGCAGGTGACCTTGTCAGCACTTCTCAGGCTCAAGAACACAAAACCAAACACTGGGCTTCTGCAAGGAACTAAATACAAATGAAAACTAAAAAAATTTAAAAAGCCCCTGGTTACTACACCCTACTTTGAAGCTCTAACTGCTGAACCACGCTGGCTTTCATAGGGTGGCTGATGATGAACAGTAGCAAGCATCTATCTAGGTCTAGTTGATTCATGCAGATCAGGTGGTATCAAGTCACCCAGGTAGTGCTGCCTAGGCATGCCAGCCTCCAGGTGGGACCTGGGGACCCCCTGGAATTATTGCTCATCTCCAGACTACAGAGATAACTTTCCATGGAGAAAATGGATGCTTTGGAGGGTGGACTCTATGGCATTGTACCTCACTGAAATCCCTGTCCTCCCTAGGGTCCACCCCCAAATCTCCAGGAGTTTCCCAGTCTGGATCTGGCAACCTTACCCCCCTCCCCATCCCCTGCCACTGGCCAGGGGGGACCTGGCAACCCTAGACTGCTGCCAGGCCTAGAGTTGCCAACCTCCAAGTGGGACCTGGAGAACCCCCCCCCCCCCCCAGAATTACAACTCTAGACTCCTTGGAGAAAATGGCTACTTTGGAGGGTGGATTCTCTGGCATTATACCCAGCTGAAGCCTCTCCCTTCCCCAAACCCAGCCCTCCTTAGTGTTCACCACAAAACCTCAGGAATTCCCCGGCCTGGCACTGGCAAATCTTGTCAGGCCTGGCCCCAAGGCTCCTTCCCTTGAAGGCTAAAATAGGCCTGGAAAGGGCCCTCCCCCTGCCTTTTACTGACAGAACCAGTTAGAAGCCTCCCCCCCAGAACATTCTGATCTCTCACCCTGAACAACTTTGTGTCATCTGCAAATTTAGCCACTTCACTGCTTACTCCCAACTCCAAATCATTAATAAACAAGTCTAGGGTTGCCAGATCCAGCTTGGAAACTCATAGAGATTTGGGGATAGAACCTAGGGAGGACAAGAAGTTCAGTGGGGTACAATGCTATAGAATCCACCCTCCAAAGCATCCATTTTGTCCAGAGGAACTCATCCCTGTAGTTTGGAGATAAGGGAGGGAAGGAGGGAGACCTTGCTTTGTTTGGCTGCCTCAATCATAGGTAAGAAATACAAACAACCTTTAAGACAAAGTTTTATCCATGGTATAAGCTTTTGCATGCCTTGCTACAGTATGGGTATTTTGTTGGGCTTGTTATGCTGTGGCTCTCCTGGGTGCAACTGGGCTCCCTCCCCCTCCCCCTTTTCACTGTATTCATGCCCTCATGATCCAGTCTTTCTCAGTAGGAAAGCCATGTGAACTATTTAAATGAGGAATAACAACAAGCCAGTGAGGTGGATTAGGCTGAGTGTGTGTCCAGACCAAGTTCACCCAGCACATTTCCTTTGGGGATTTTGAACTTAAACTTCCCAGATAGCATGTTGATACTGACCACTGAGGAAGACTAGTTTTGTGTTCCAGTCTGGTGTAGTGGTTAGGAGCACAGACCCTACTCTGGGATAGCCAGGTTTGATTCCCCACTCCTCCACATGTAGCTGCTGGTGTGACCTAGGGTTAGTTACAAGTTCTTTTAGAGCTGTTCTCTCAAGAGCAATCCTCGAAAGAGCTCTCTCAGCCCCTCCTACCTCTCAGGGTGTCTGTTGTGGGGAGAGGGGAAGGGAAATGAGATTGTAAGCTGCTCTGAGACTCCTTTGGGTAGTGAAGGGTGGGGTATAAATCCAATCTCCTCCTCCTCCTCTTCTTCTTCTCCTTCAGTCTATGTCATGGTGCCTTCTCATGTTCTTGACTAGCACACAAAGCAATTAATGTACAAAAGTTCGCAATGCCCAGCCATTTCATGTTTCCCCCTGAATCCTAGGCTCAGAACTCTGAGCATAAAATTTCTGTAGAGAATATCAATAAATCAAAAGTAGGTTTGCAGTTTACTGATACACACTTGAACAACATTCTTAAGATTGCAACAGCACAGACATTTTGATGCAGTAATTCAGAGGAAGAAGTGTAAGTTATCAGACACAATTAAACAAAATATTGCAAGAGTGCTAATGTTTTAAGCATGTTTTTATTTTAAGTAAAAAAAAATCTTTAATAGTGCTTGTGTCCTTTATGAAGTTTTTATATCTGCTACCTGGCATTATATTTTATGACACACATGGCCCAGCCCAACAAGGTCTCATTTATGTCAGATCTTGCCCTCATAACAAATGAATTTGACACCCTTGAGTTAGAATGTTGGACTGGGATCTGGGAGATACAGGTTCAGATCCCCATTCTGTCATGGAAGCTTGCTGGATGACCTTGGACCAGTCATGCATTCCCAAACGAACCTACCTCACCAAGTGTTGTGAGGATAAGATGGAGGACAGAAGAATGATATGTTTTTGAGTTCCCATTGGGGTATAAAGTAGGGTATAAATGAAGTAAATAAAACAATTACTCATCTACATAATGTTAGTCCACAGGATTTCTACTGCACAGCAATTGTAAACTTTAGTATATGTTAGGAATTTTTTTTTTTGACTGAATTAATCCAACACTGAACCAATGATAAAATTCATATGTCTTCATGAGAAGTGGGCAGCTAGGCTCTGGCAGGTTTCCAGCAAAGCCCACATCTCAATGATAGAGGCTTCCCAGGTGGCCCTGACAGTGAAAGACTATGTCCTCCATGAGGGACAATGGTTGGCCATCCACAGCAGTCATCTTGCTGATGGGGCAAGTGACTGCTTCTGGGGGCCTCCAAATAGCCCTTGTGGATGGCACTATTGACATCCCCAGGGGAATTACTTCTTGGATGGTGGCCTGCCTTGAGACCCATCCATGGCACCCTAAATTTGGGGAGCCTCTCTTGGAGGGGCCTCCTGCTCCTACTCCACTTCTCCCTGCTGAGAAGGCCACCATTCTTTCTACCGGCAGCAACATAGTGGGGTGCACCTTTTGCAGTTGCCTGTGGAGGAGGACAAATGTTGGGAATTTGTGCCCCTCTGGATGTGGGCATGGCACACCTGGCACTCTACCACACTGGGGAGGGTGCGGAAATGTTTCCAAAGTGTGGGCTGGAAGTGACACCCCAGGACTGAAGAAGGTGGGAGGAGGGATAGCTGCTTTCTGGCACTGGACTGGGATGGGCCACCGTGGGGTTTACTGGAGACAGGAGCAGAAATAGGGAGTTGTGTGGAAGGGGAGGATGCTTTCCCTCCCCCTGAATCACTGTTGTCAGACACTTCTCCAATGAGTGTTATCAACTGCTGGTCTTTATGCAATGGTAGCTAGATAAATAGGTACCACTTCAGTGGGAAAGTATAAAATGTGGGTCCTCAGCTGAGGTACCCACTAGCTAATTTTCTCTGCTCAGTGTAAGCAGAAAGACGAGTGGTTCAGAGTCCTGAGTCCACCTAACACCCCCAAACCCCAGCAGGGGAGAGCAGTTCACTATCAAAATACGGTCTTCCATCGAGGAACCCTCTAGCTAAGCCCCTCTGTTCAGCATGAGCAGAGAGAGAGGGTGGCTCAGAGTCCTCCCCCACAGCCTCTACCCAGGATAATTACAGTCTTCCTCTACAGTGGGGACCAAAACAGCTTACAGTATTCTCTCCTTTTTATTTGCACATTTATTTGCACATTTACCTAACACCTCCAGGCCCCTGAAGGGAAGAGGAGTTCCCAATCTTGAGGGAATGTGCTCTACTACTCTGCTTTTAACAAGTTTCCTGTCTATCTGTGTAACTGCAAACAGCAGAGTGAAGAGAGGCTGCAGATCTGAGCATATATAAAGCATTCTGATCCCATAGAGCAGAATGGGAACTCTGTTATTGGTAGCCACCAGTGCCTGTAAAGCTTTGGAGGACTTCTATCAGTGTTTCCAAGGCCAGAGGATTCCCCCCTGCCCTTGCCTTGGAGTTTTGTAAACAGTTTAATTGAGCACAGGCAGTCTGGAAAATGTAATAATTCATGGACCGCCATGAACTGCCACAAACAGCCCCAAAGGTCATGGAATGTTCATGCTGGGCACCCTTCCACGAACATTGCTTCATAAACCATGAGGCAGCCAAAATTCTTGACAAACTTTTCTTCTTGAGCTGGCTCCTGCCCATCCCTACATCCCTGCCCATCATAAGTGCAGCTGATGGATACATATCTCCAAATTTCTGAACATAATTATTCAATTTGTCCCAGTAGAATTCTAATGCTGACTTGTGCACAGCTGGAGAGTTATATGTATTAATCAAAATGAAAGAGTGATTTTGAAAGGGAGCAGAAGGAGGTTCACTCAGGAAAGCCTCTAGGGAATCAACAATGAAATCAGAAACTGGAAAAATAGACTTTAATAATCATCTTCGTCTCTTGTAACAAAACTATATCATACTTAGCCAGAAACTTCCACATGAATCTTCACAGTCCATCCTCAGTAAATTCTTCTCTATAGGGCAAACGTCTGCTTTACTTTGGACATACAAGTGCAATACTTTCCCAGCTTTTCCATACTAAAAGGTGAATTCCAAAATACATTCTGCAAAATGGCATTATGTTGATTCCCATGGGTGCACAAAAGCAGTTGTATCCTAATTTATTATAACTTTATAGTATAACATAACTTTTATGAACTATTCAGAGAAATGTCCCTGGGATGTGGCTAATGATTCTTACAAGTCTTAACTATATTGAGAAAAATGTACTATCCGAAGTAGCCTAGATCTTAACAAAGTGACATCTTGACCACTAGCTCCAATTAGATAAATGTGTAAAGACAGAGGTTTTCCTATTAAAGCATTCCTTCTACATCATCTCTCCTTAATCATCATCGATTTTTGAGCATGAGTTATATAGTCCAGACACTTGAATCTTCTCTTCTTGCTGCATCTGATTTCCAGGACAAAATAATTATTCTGAAGCCTAAGAAGAGGTCAAGGCAATACTGAATGCAGATGTTAAGCACTTGTATATTATTGTATGACTTACATGATACTTAATTCTTACAGGTCTTAAACCACTAATAGATCTGATGGGTGTTATGCGTGGTACAAAGGAGGAGTGTTTAAATGTTCTGAAAAATGGTCATTTAGTGGGACTTTCACCAGGAGGAGTTCGAGAAGCACTGTTCAGTGATCATTCATACAAGCTTTTGTGGTGTAAACGTAAGGGCTTTGCTGAAGTGGCCATAGATGCTAAAGTGGTAAGTACTGTCCAGATTTCTCTTTTATAACAAGATGTGTTCAAAATGAGATCATCCACAAAGAGCTTTACATTAGCAGAACTAGCTACACAGGCTTTCTATGCATGACTGAACATGAAACTGTAGCATTCATTTGGCAAGATAAGGCATGTACAGGCTGTTCTGATGTCTTATGCATTTCATCAGGCTAAAACAAAGCAAATTGCACATAAAACAAGTGCAGTGAATATTGTCCCTCAACAGGTACACTGGAATGTGATTCTTTCCTATTCCATTTCTTTTTGATATTGCCTTCTTCCTACTCTTTCTTCAGATGACAGCTGCCACTTATTAAGAGATTTTTTAAATTAAGCTCTGAGGTTTATGAAGATCTGGCAAGACTTTTAATTGCTTTCCCATATATTTAGTAGTCATCCTGCATTCATGAATCCATGCTTTCAAAATGCAGATACAGATTGTTATGTTCTGTGATTAAATCTGTGATTATCCAATTACCTTGAACCTTATTCAATTATCTGGAAACTTATTCAATTACCTTGAGACTTATCTGCCCCTGGGATTATCCAACTATTATTCTGGATTACTTTGAAATTTATTCAATTAACTTGGAACTTATTCAATTACCTTATCCAACTGCCTTGTTTGGGCAAGGTCAGGGGTGTGACTTACCTGTGTATATAAGCAGGCCCCCTGACCTCCATTTTCTTATGCTTCATCTGGACCTGAAATAAACTTGCTATGCTGAAATCACTACCACCGGTCTCCCGACTCCAGTACTTTTCACAGAACATTTTTATTAGTATTGTAATTAAGTCCATAACAGAGATTTGGTAGTGCTGAAGAATCTACCTGGTATGTGTGTGAAAAATCCTAAGACATTAAAAAGATCCTCCTTATATATCATTCTGTTTTCACCATGAACTCTCCTGAACATTCGACATGCTCCCAAATCAGTTGGCTCCCTGATGTGTCACTCAGAAGCTGTCCCCATCCACTGGCTCTGAGTCATCGCATGCCGTTGGCTGGGTGCTGGGTCCGCCCCTCTTCCCTACCCTTTCCTTCAGCCACTGTGCCCTGTCAGAATATCTGGCAAATGGCCTTTTCTCTTGACGAAGACATTTCTCCTGCTTCCCTCCTGTGTGGGACTAACTATACCCTCAGTGGCTGTTGGTAGGTGTAATGAAATGGCAGTTACCTGTTTTTGTAAAATGGCTGCTGTCTGTGTTTGTTTGTTTAAAATGTTCCTCCTTAAGGTTCAATTGAGCTGTAGTTCCAGAGAGGGGTCTGCAGGGGTATCACTCACTGGGTTGAATGGGGCTTCCCCATCTGCTGGCCTACAGTTCCCAGCTGCCTCAAGGCCAAAAAGTGCGGGAAAAGAGGGACCGTCCCAAGGGTTGGGGCACCATTGATATAGACTCTAGCCCATCCATTTGTCCTACAGGAGGTTCAGAAAGGCTCCTGTTGCCTGTGCTGACCCAGGCTACAAGCCAGAGATGTGGGGGAGAACCCTAGGAGGCAGCAGAGATTCAGCCACTCCACAGTCGGCTGGTTTGGGGAATGAATGGAAGTTTACCTGCTCTCTTGGGCTGAGAGACTGAAGGAGAGCCAGAGGCCGGTCCAAGGAGAGATTCTATCCTGAGCCCACAACCTCCAGAGGTAGAAAGAGTATTGTGTGTAGGGAAAGAGGATTGCGTTTAACCCCTGTTGATTTTTGCCGTTGGTTCATAGTGTGTGCTTACTCCTACAGTTGTGCCTTTATTCATTTAGTGCGTGTGTGCTCCATAATTGTGTAAATAGTTAAGTAAATTCCTTTAATTGGGCTAATAATCTGTGTTGTGCTCTGACCATATAGTCTTCCCTGCTCTGCACAATACCAAAGGGAGGGGGTAGCCAAGGGAAGCAAGGAAAGGCCAGACCCATAGGTTGCCAACTTTCCAGGGATCCCCCAGAGACTGGGGATTCCATTGCCAAATAGGGAGATTTGGCCACAGGGGTCCCACTGTCCCTCTAAAAAGGCAGTGAGTGGTTGCAGTGAACTTAAGGAGTGAGATACGCCTACGGGATGAGGGTGGGAGGTGAACAGCTGAGTTGTAAACTGGAGCCCCTTTTGCCACAGTAGGCAACCAAGTTTGGTTCAGACAAAGGAAGGAAACCCTTTGCAGGCCTTTCTGAGGAACTCATTGGGGCCAGTCCTGACTAGGGTTGCCATGTCCAGGTAGAGAGATTCCTGGAGATTTTCTGATAGTCTATATGGAAGCCAGGGTTTGGGGAGGGGAGAGGCCTCAGCTGAAAAGAATGCCATAAAGCCCGCCTTCCAAAGCAGTTATTTTTCCGGGTGGGAGAGATCTGTTGTCTGGAGTTCAGTTGTGATACCTGGTGATCTTCAGGCTTCACCTGGAGGTGGGCTACCCTAGGGGTAGCAGTCAGTGTTTCAGAGCAGGGTCTGCTAGATCCAGATACTTGCTGTAGAAGTTGAGTGGGTGATTTTGGACCAGTCACAGACTTTCAGCCTAACCTACCTCACAAGGTTGTTGTGCAAGTCAAAAGGGGGAGAGGAGAATAATGTAAGCTGCTTTTGTCCCCAATGCAGAAAAAGACTACTTTTCCTCCTGGGAAATTTATTTATTTACTTAAATTTTTATCGTGCCAAAAGTTCATCAGGGAAACCATTGTTGCCAGTCTGCAGGTGAGGGCTGGAGCTCACTCAGAATTACAACTGCTCTCCAGGAGGGAGGGGGAGGAGATGGAAAGCTGAAATCAGAGGGGCAGATAATAGCAGGTTGATGCTTGGCTGGAAATTTGAGGGATGGAGGGGGAGATTTGAGGAGGGTGGGACCTCAGACAGGTACAATGCCATAGATTCTACCCTTCCAACCAGCCATTCCCTCCTGGGGAACCACTGTTGCCAATCTCCAGATGAGGAGTGGAGATCACTCAGAATTACAACTGATCTCCAGGAGGGGCAGGGAGGAAATGGAAAGCTGAAATCAGAGAGGCAGATAATGGCAGGCTGGAAAGAGATAGGGTTGCAAACTCGAGGTTGGAAAATTCCTGGGGTTTTTAGGGGTGGAACCTGGAGAGGGTGAGGTTTGAGGAGGGGTAGGACATCAGACAGGCACAATGCCATAGACTCCACCCTCCAAACCAGCCATTTTCTCCTGGGGAACCATTATTGCCAATCTCCAGGTGAGGGGCGCAGATCACTCAGAATTACAACTGATCTCCAGGAGAGAGGGCAAAAGTCAGCTGCAGTCAGAGGGACAGATAACAGTAGATTAATGGTTAGCTAGGAAGGAGATAGGATTGCCAACTCCAGGTTGGAAAATCCTTGGGGATTTGAGGGGTGGAGCCTGGAGAAGGTAGAGTTTGTGGAGGGGGTGGGACCTCAGACAACTACAATGCCATAGACTCCATCCTCCAAACCAGCCATTTCCTCCTGGGGAACAATTGTTACCAATCTCCAGGTGAGGGCTGGAGATCACTCAAAATTACAACTGCTCTTCAGGTAGCAGAGATCTGTTCCTCTGGAGAAAATGGTGGACTCTGTGTCATTATACCCTGCTGAGGTCACCACAGCAAATTGACCCTGAGTGCCCAAGGCTGGGGCACTCTCCCAGAGCCTCTTTCTAGAGCCCATTGTATTTATTTTCACAACGGGTCTTATTCCTAGTAAATAAAATATTTATAATTATCAGTTTTATTGGTTCTTGATTTTACAATATATATCACAGACAATTAGATGTCTGAAAAACTAATCAGTATATTTCAGTTATGCAGATGTGGTATTGTTTAATCTCTAGAGTTGCATGCTGGTTGCAGGAGCCCCGCGCCTCCTGCCGCCATTGCTGTTCATAGCTCAGCTGGGTGGTGGGAGGAAATTCCCTGACGAAATGGGGGCCCCAGTTGGCATCCCTAGTGGGATAATGATGCTTTCAGCACAATCTGGAGGTGACATCATCATATCAGGTGGTGCCCTAGAATGTTAAAGCATCACTCCTTGTGTGATGTCATGTCTGGTGTGACCTGGAAGTGACATCATTGCTCACCTATTGTGCCTGCCTACCACATCTCCTGCCAGTTACCAGACCATGTCAAGCAACCTAATACTCTTACCTGTGTGTGTGTGGGGGGGGGGGGGGGGGAGGGGGGGTGATGTGCTTCCTCTGGTAGTAGTATGGGCTTCAAGAACAATGGTTATGCATTGGCATTGGCTCTCTGCTTGATGTAGCCTGTTGTTTGAGGAGCCACAGTGACTCTTCTGTCTCTTGGCTATTTTGAACATTCTGATGCATACTTACCCAAGGACACATAGGCCAAACATTCATCAGGTTCAGACCAAGATCCAGTCCAGTATTGTTTCTGACAATAGCTGGGCAGATACTTATAGATGGTCACAAGCAGTGCTCCCTCTAAGGCGAGTTAGTGTGAGCTAGCTCACAGTTTTTTTGGCCTCTGGCTCACACATTTTTGTCTTAGCTCAGAAAGGATGGCTCCAGAGTAAACTAATTTATGCAGTAGCTAAATCGCTCACTCACAGCTTTAATGCCAGTAGCTCACAAAGTAGAATTTTTGCTTACAAGACTCCACAGCTTAGAGGGAACTCAGGTCACAAGCAATGCTCCGTCTAAGCTGTGGAGTCTTGTGGGCAAACATTCTACTTTGTGAGCTACTGGCATTAAAGTTGTGAGCGAACTATTTGGCTGCTGCATAAATCAGTTGGCTCTGGAGCCATCCTCCCTGAGCTGAGACAATATTGTGTGAGCCGGAGGCTAAAAAACTGTGAGCTAGCTCACACTAACTCAACTTAGAGGGAACCCTGGTCACAAGTAGGGTGTGAAAGTGATGGTCTTCTCCTGCTGTCTATTCCCAGCGTTTCTATGAAAAGGCATACAACCTCTGAAAAAGGAAGTTCTATTTAGCAATCATGAAACATAGCAGCAGCCTCCATAGGACACACTGTTTGGTAGATTGGAGAGAAGCTATAGAATAGGGGCTTAACAGGTTGCTGGCACTTGTAGGACCCTTACTTTTTTTGAAAACAATATTTACGATAGTGGATGGAGATATATTTATATATATATATGTGTGTGTGTGTGTGTAGTGTATATGTGTTATATATACATATACATATACATATGTTACACTTCAAGGAATGTGTATTTCATAGGCTTCAGAAATGCCACATTAAATTATCATGTTTTCCTTCCTTCCTTAGCCTATAATTCCAATGTACACCCAAAATGTACGTGAAGGATTTAGGACCTTTGGAAACATCAGTAAGGAATACTTTTTATGTATTAATATTTTAATTTGTACCCCCTTTTTGTTGTTGGGCTGCGAGTCTCTCTGTGCTGGCTGCCTCCCCAGTTACCCACTCATCATGGACAGTTGGGGTGCCATCTGAGATAGTAGACTGATTGTTTGTTTGTTTATTTTATTTATTTATTCCATTTATATCCCGCCTTGCCAGCAAACCGGCTCAAGGCGGCTAACAGCATAAAATACCATCAAGGTTTACAATATAAAACAATTAAAATTAGCACCACATGCTACATACAATATACTACAAATCCAACAGATGGCGACTTCAGAGTTCTCATGGCGAACAGCGGCTGCAGGGGTGCGATCAATAAGACCAGGGCGATGTTACAAAATCAGTTCTCCCCCCGGTGGCGGCTCCTAATTGAAAGCCTGGCGGAAGAGCTCCGTCTTGCAGGCCCTGCGGAATTGCAATAGATCCCGCACGGCCCTGATGTCATCCGGGAGCTCATTCCACCAGTGGGGAGCTGCCACCGAGAAAGCCCTGGCCCTGGTGCAGGCCAACCAGGCGTCTTTCGGACCAGGGCAAGTCAGACGATTTTGATTGCCTGACCTCAGTAGCCTCTGGTGCCTATATGGGGAAAGGCAGTCCCTCAAGTAGGCAGGCCCCTGACCATTAAGAGCTTTAAAGGTTAACACCAGCACCTTGAACCTGATCCGGTATGCTATGGGCAGCCAGTGCAGTGACTGCAGCACAGGCCGGATGTGGTCCCACAGAGAGAGGCCCATCAGCAGCCTGGCCGCAGCATTCTGCACCAGCTGCAGCTTCCGGATCTGAGACAAGGGCAGCCCCAAGTAGAGAGCGTTACAGTGATCAAGACGTGAAATGACCATAGCATGGATCACTGTAGCTAGGTCTTCGCGTTCGAAGAAGGGGGCTAACTGCCTAATCAGCCGTAGATGGAAAAAGGCTGCCTTGGCAGTGGCTGCTACCTGGGCCTCCATCGTCAAGGAGGAGTCCAGGAGCACACCCAAACTCCTGACCCTCGGCGCTGGCACCAGTGGCACCCCACCAAAGGACGGTAGTGGGAACCCCAACCCCAACCCGGTCCAACTCAAGCACAGGACCTCTGTCTTCAATGGATTCAATTTCAGTCGACTCAGTCTAAGCCAGTCCGCAACCTCCTGCAGCGCCCGCTCCAGGTCACCTGGGTCAGAGCCGGACTGGCTGCCCAGCAACAGATAGAGCTGGGTGTCATCTGCGTATTGATGACATCCCAGCCCATACCTCCAGACAATCTGGGTGAGGGAGCGCATATAGATGTTGAATCACACTGCTGACTCATGTTCAGTGAATGGTCTAGTAAGACTCCTCAATCCGTTTTGCACATACTGAAGCTGAGACAATAGGCTTTTCCATACCAGGTTTTTGATGCAGCTTGGCTTCTTAACTGCATCATCCCCTCCCCCTTTACACTCAGTGTCATTTGCCAGTTGTTGTTCTCTAGGCTTTTTTTCTTTGAGGTTTTTCTGTATTATTTCTAGAGTGGTCTGAAAAAACAAGGGGGAAACTCAGAGGAATATGGGGTGAGCAAATGACACTGGGGAGGAGCAATTTTGAAGCCAAATGGCAGCAAAAACCTGGTGCAGAAAAGACCCTGGTCTTCACTGATCTCCAGCCCATGAAGAATTCTCCACTAATTTCAACAAGAGAGGCAGCTTTGTATGCATGAAAGGAAACGTATGTGGAGATATCACTTCAACAGATGTGAGTGACAGCTCCTTTTTTAAATGGGATATCTCTGTATATCACAGTGGACTATAAACTGTACCTCCAGATTCTTATTAGTGCAAAATACAGTCAAAGCATGTACTTAGTTTCAAAGTATTTTGATATTTTTGCTTATTTATTGAAATTAAATTCATCTGCATTTTTATTGAATGTAAACTGACATTTCTTTCTTTAATGAAACAGCATTAACAAGGTGGTTATATGAACATGTGAAAATACCAGTCCTTCCTCCATACGGTGGACTGCCAGTCAAATTTCGGACATATATTGGAGAACCCATCCCATATGACCCAAATATAACTGCTGAGGATTTAGTTAAAAAGGTAAGATAGTTTAACAATATAAAGTATTTTGAATAGCTGCCTTATTGTAGATCTACTTGAAAAATATTTCTGTTTTTAAAAAAGGCAAAGCAATCATCCTTTTTTTTGGGGGGGGGGGTATGACTTGAGTCCATAGATTTGTAAAAGGGAAAGTTTAATCCCTCCACTCACTGTTTCCACTGTTGGAAATAATCTACCTCCTGGGCTGCTTTAATCCTGAGAGAGGCAAAAAGATAAGTACCTATGTTGTACTTCTCTTTTTTTCCCTCCCGAGGCTTTTTAGGGCAGCCCATTTGGGGCATTTCCAGCCAGAAATGATGCACAGAAAGAGTGCAAGAGTAGGACATGCCAAAGACAAGGAACCATAACTGGAAACGACCTGCCTCTTGTTGCTGCTGCCCTCACTTCTGAAGGTGGGGGCACAGAAAGCAGGGTTTGGGAAGGCAGGCCTTAACTGGCAGGCTAGATGGTCCTTCAGGAATCTAAACCCCAAGCCTTTTAGGGCCTTAAATGTAAAAAACAGCACTTTGAATTGTGCCCAGAAACAAATGTTGCCAGTGTAGATCTTTTAGCACAGGGTTGATAACAGCTCCTATAACCAACCCTTGACATTAGCCTGCTGTCACATTTTGGACCAACTGAATTTTTCATACGACTCAAAGGCAGTCCTACCATAGAGACATTACAGTAATCATTACAGTATGTTTAGAATGTAATGTGAGCTCTGAGAATTGCAGTTTATTAAAAGGATATTAATATGGAAAAACAGTATTGTGATACAGTTTCAAAGGAGCACCCAAGCTTCACTAGCTTCACTTATAATAAGCCAGGCATAATACTTGTTCCACTTTAAGATCTGCAACCAATACAAAGTTTGCGAAATAAGATCCAGTTTAAATTTTGTGTTCAGTCTAAAGTTTTTTTAAAAAGGTATTCTTATTCTTGACTCTGCAGAAAAAAATGAAAGAAAAGGGAGATAGATCATAGTGTACTGGCTTCTAATTCAAGATATTTATAAAATGGCAGCTATTGGCAAATAGAATATAAAATCCCCCAGCATACTCAATTCAGTTTTCTGTGAATTATATAACCCAATTTTTTTTGAGCATAGGATTCCCTAGCTACAACAACCATTCCCATATATTTCAATAGAGAAACCAGATCTGGGGTACATTCTTTTTCCTCTTTTGGAATTAATGATGCAGTCTGTGGGTATAAGAACTCAGCTAGGGTACTGATAGTAATTAGATAAAGATATGGAGCAGAGGTCCATCAGTGGCTATTAGCCACAAAGTATAGATAGGAGTTCTTGGTCTGGGGCAGGTGATGCTCTGTATTCTTGGTGCTTGACGGGGGGGGGGGGAGTAGGAGGGCTTCTGGTGTCCTGCCCCCACTGCTGGACCTTCTGAGGGCACCTGGTGTTTTTGGCCACTGTGTGACAGAGTGTTGGACTGGATGGGCCACTGGCCTGATCCAACATTGGCTTCTCTTATGTTCTTATGTTCTTATGTACTGGAGTATATGCAGTGCTCTAGATCAGCATGGCTATTTTGTTTTATGCATAAAGACGATATGATGGAATCCAACCATACTAAAAGCAGCTACATCCAGAATAGTCTAATGCTCAGTGGTTCATCAAGACAGGTCTAAGCAATGAGTTAATAAACACAGGGAGCAAGCCTAAGCATGTCTTCTCAGAAGTAAGTCTCATGTTATTCAGTGGGGCTCCCACAAAAGTGCCCTTAAGGACTGTAGGTATACTCAATATAATTCTCACTGAAATAGAGTCAGGTCTCCATTTTGCAGCGGGGAAGGGAGTGCAAAGCAGCACAAACTAATATGTAGTCTAATTTGTTCATTATTCAGTAGTGCAAAGCAGCACAAACTAATATGTAGTCTAATTTGTTCATTATTCAGTAGTGCAAAGCAGCGAAAATGAATATGTAGTCTAATTTGTTCATTATTCAGTAGTGCAAAGCAGCAAAAACTAATATGTAGTCTAATTTGTTCTTAATAAGGATTTTTTTTCTTAAACTGAAGTGTCAAGCACCTATCAGTTTCCAGGAACCTTTTAAACTTTTTTAGCCAGAATACTGTAAGGCAGCAGCAGATTTACTTTTCTCTAAGCAATTAGGTAGAATTCTGCTTGCACAAGTTGCTCAAATTTGAGAAACCTGGGTACCATCTTGATTTTAAAATTTCATGGATCCCCCCCGGCACCTGCCATGCATTGGACAGCCCCCTTTCAAAGTATGCAGCAAGCTGCATATAACCCACAGATGTCTCCACAACCTAATGTCCTCAAAACAACACACTGCAAACCACTTAAACTACACTTTAAGTCAAGTTTAAGTCAAATGTTTTTATTCTATGTGCCTGGCTTACAAGGTCAGCTCTTAAAGGATACCTAACTCTATAGGGCCAAAACTCAAAAGGGACTGACTGAAGTGCTAATCAATCTCACTACATAAGGGACTTCAGGCCAGAGACAGGAAGAAACTTCCTGATTAATAATTGCTTATCAAACCTGGCTGTACAGGAGAAGTAACTAAAACAGCATTCAGATCTGCTTACAGAAACAGAAAAAGAACAGTAACATACAAAGCCTGAACTTCTGGTATTCAGTTGAAACTGTTATCTTTTATGGATACAGAATTATGTCTATCTGTATTGTGAAATCTGGTTAAATTTATGCCAAGTAAATATGATGACTGGATTAGTATTGCTTGGTGACAGTCAGAAGAGTTTCTTGGACTGAACTATTAGATCCCAGGCACTGATCACTATGGCCTATAGCAGTTCTGTGAGCTCCACTTTTGAAAGAGGAGGCAGCTGATATCAAACCTTTCCCTTGAGGTGAACAGTTCCTGCCCTGATTCTGAGCATGCTTTATTATCCCAGTACACCAGTAAAGACATGAGACCACAGCATGGTTTAACTAGTTTATTAAAATTTGCTGATACATTATCAATTAATTATGCTAATATTTAATTGAGGGCAGGCTGTGCTAGGCAGCTGTCCATGGGTGCCATTTTTTGAAAATTCCACCTTGGCTCCAAACTCGGCCAGTCGATACTGCCATCCTCATTTATCCTTGCCTGCACATAGACTGCTGAGAGGTAGCCAGCCCCCTTCCGCGATATGCTGTGAAGCCACCACCAGGTTTGTGAAGATGCTGCTCAGCATTAAGGTGTTCCATCATAAAGCAAATGATGGTCTATTCAGAACACCCTCTCCATCATGCCCAATGGCTCAGGTTGCTCAATGCTGATCTCTACCTATCAGTAAGCAACCCACGGTATCCCTGCCAAAAAAGGGGGTTAGCCTTTTTTAACATCCCTTGCCCAACCTGCCGACTATAACATCACAGAGACCCCAGTGTAGATCAGCAAAATATAAATCACATCCTTCTACACAGAGATGAACATCTTAATCCCCGTCCAGGTGAGGCATATTGAACCTTATTGTATGATGCAAAATGTAAGCCCTTCCACCAGAGAACCCCTTGTGCACAGCCAAATCAACCTTCTTGAAGGTTGTATCAGTTTTCAGTGGCTTAACGGCTCCCTCCAAATGTGCCCTTTGCAAAAGTTCTGTCCAAACCACCACAGCTTCAGCTAACAACTCCTTTATCTTTTTAAATCCTTTATTGTCCTTTATTACACCTAAACATAAATCCTTGGGTTTGCACTATATCATTCTTACCCAAATGCAACATCAAGATCTCGGGACAACTGCCTTCCATCAAAACCTGATGGAGAGAAGGCAGGAGCTGGTTCCACAACATCCCTCTTCTGCTACACCATTGCACACTGGAAAGAGGATATAAATTCAGCTGTGTCCCCATCTCAGTGATGGCAGCTCATCTGCCCACCCAAAATATGATGGAGTGTGCCACTAAAAGTTTTCTGACTGGGCTTCTTGATATGCCTGCACCTGAAAAATAAAATCAAACTGCTTATTTAATCTATGTCTTGGAGGCTTTTGATTGCTATCTCCCAGTTCCTTGAATAGCTAGGTGCGGCACCTATGTGGGATGAATGAGTACCATAGTCACCCGCTGGTACTGCTGCTGCCAAAATACTTCCGGACACCTTTCAAAATTGGGAGTGAGTTAGCGGGGTACTATTGGCATGCTGGAAAAGATAGCCTGGACATGAGCCCCCTAACACCAATAACTCAGACAGCGTTCACACTGGGTCCAAAGGACCACAGAGGTGCCCATGACATGCTGATCAGTCTTGGATTTCCATATTAGTACACAAACCTCTCCAGCCAGCTTCAGATCCTCCACTTGCAGAGCTGTCCATTAAATATCCCAGCACAATGCCACCAGCAATTCATTAATTCTCCGAGCTGCATAAAAACACCATTAAAGCTGCTGCATAAGTGTCCCTAAAACTTACCGTCCCAGCCAAAAATGCCCATGCTGCAAGATATCCTATGATTGCTCTAGATGCCAAACCCTTATACTTCAAATGAATCATAAACCTTTTAATACGCTGTAGAGGCAAAGGTCAAACCTATTCTAAACCCTCCTGGTCTTGAATAATCAGTACAATGCCTCTCATAGGCCATCGTGCCAAGGATGCCATTATTGCCCACCACGCTTCAAACTCCCAAGATGCCACAGCTCAGCTGACAATGGCATTGAGCCCTGATCCGCACCTGGTGCTAGCTCTCAAAAATGCTGCTCCTGGAAATGAGCAATACTATTATCTTGATCAGGTACATGCCTTGAATAAGATATTAAGCTCTAAGCATTTCAAAACCAACGATCTAACCAATTGCATGACCCTCGCATTCTGGAAGAACTGACTATTCACTGCTTCGACTACCACCTGGTTATTGCACCAGAACACAACTACAGCATCCTTGAATTGCTTCCCCCAAATGTGTGCAGCCACAACAATGGGAAACAACACCAAAAAGGTTAGGTCCCCCTGGACTCCCTCCTGTTCCCATCCCTGTGGCCACTGTTGAACGTATCAGCAGCCCCTAAAATAAATCCCCAAACCTAAACTCCCTGCAGTGTCAGTTTCAATCTGAAAATCATGCCACAGGATACTCTATCCCAAAAAAGACATCACTCACTTTTGAAATTAAATGGCCACCATGTTGCTCTGTTTTGCTATATAATTTCTGTACATCTGACAAATTGAATTTATTTTAAGAATTCATGGTCGTTAGGCTGTTAAATGCAGGGAAAAGAATGGCCACTATCTGAGTATAGTCCCGTTACTGGGTGTGCTGTACCCAAACACTTATACTACAACTGCTGATTTTCCCACTCCCAGGATAACTCAGAGTCCAAAGCTGCATGCATCCTGAATGTTTCACAATATCTAAGCCATGCAGGGCCAGCATATTCTGTGGATTATGTCTAAGTATTTGATTGATGCTGGTGTCTTTTCAGGCTGAGCCTGCACCACTACAGCCATGTAAATGTTTTACCCAGAGGGCCAGATACCCACATACGGTCTGCTGGATTCTTCCTTTTTCCCCCTCCTCCTCACCTTCATCCTTGATTTCTGGCTCCTGAAACAACAAAGAAAATATATGCACATATTCTCAGTTGCCATATTTTTAACTTTGTAGCCAGCAGCAGGTGATTGCCCAGAGGTAAAGACCTCTCTCAGTAGGGAAAATGTTTAAACAACCCCAATTGTTGTCCCAGTTTTGCAGTCCTAGCTTCACAGCCCCTGGCGCCAAGCCTTGAATCACTTTACTAATGACATCCTGTGCTCCACTCTCAGTTAATGCCAGTGGCAGGCACTGTATCATGCCCTGCTGGAAAGGCTAGGCAGACTGAGTCCAGGCAGGTCCTGCCTCCCCCCCAAGGCCCAGCCACCCATTCAGCCCCTGCTGAAGGCCAACCAGTACCACTGGCTTTAGCTCCCTCTGTACCATGGTTCTGCTGGGATACTTACTAGGCAGCCCACCCCACTCCTGAGTTGCATCCCCAGCAGGTCTCCCACTCTGCTGCCCTACAGTGGTAGTCACATTGCCACTAGCAAAAACCTGCTGGGTGTCTCCAGTGTCACCTTCTGCTGCTACCTGGGCTCTTCCCATCTCACCACTCAGCAAACTCAGTGCCTCTAGCACTGCCGCCTGTCTAGCAAGGAAGATAAAAAATTATTTCGTAAAATGTCTTGCAACCTTTGCTGAAGGGGGTGCCATACCTGGTGCCCAGCCCTTGGAAACCATGGGCTGGCATGCAGCACACTCCAGGATTTCAATCCTTGCCAATAACTCTTGAACATTAGGGGTATCTTCTTCATCAGAAGAAACTTGTGCAGGCTGCCTCTCGGGGGTGTCCTTTTTGCTAGGCCACCCTTTTATAGTCAGGTTTTTTGGCACCATTCTGTACAAAAACTCATGAAAGAAAAAAAATGTGAACTCTACATTAAAGAATTTAAACTTTTTAAAATCAAACACTGTCCCTAGTTGCTCATCAAGGTACTGTGGCAATTCAAGTCCCACACAGACCCACTAAAAGTTACTCCTCTTCCTCTATAGGAGCTCCAGTAGTAATTGTAAATTCCTATTACTTACTATTTTTAACCTTATCTAATACTGTTGTATTATAATTTTTACATTTATATATTTTTATCTGATTTTTACTAGATACCTTTAAACCTAACAACTATAATCCTATATATATAAAAGCCCAGCAAATTGGCACTTTCTGCCTTTCCCATTGGCTGTACTGTGTGCTCCATCAGCCATTGGCCAGTCAACCGCCATTCAAGAGTACTCACATGCCATTGGCTGAGTTCTGGGTCCACTCCTTTCTCCCAGCCTGGCCACTTTTCCTTGACAGAATAAAATGCCCAAACGGCTGTCTCTCCTGACAAAGATGCTTCTATTGCTTGGCTCTTTAGTGGCTGGCTGGCTACTGAGGTGGACCACCGGCCGTGAAACCATTCTGTTCTCCTGCTGTGGGGCTAACTTTTCCCTCAGTGGCTGTTGCTAGGCAACCAAGTTTGGTTCTGTCAGTAAAAAGGTGGGGGGAGGAGGCCCTTTCCAGGCCCTCTTTGGCCTTTGTGGGGAACTCATTGGGGCCAGTCCTGACTAGGGTTGCCAGCTCCAGGTTGGGAAATCCTTGGAGATTTTGTGGTGGAACTATGGAAGCCAGAATTTGGGGAAGAGAGAGGCTTCAGCTGAATAGAATGCCATAGAGCCCACCCTCCAAAGCAGTTATTTTCTCCATGGAGAGAGAGATCTGTTGTCTGGAGTTCAGTTGTGATACCAGGCAGTACCACACGCAGCATGGCATAGCAGTTAGCACTTCAGAGCAGGGTTTGCCAGAGCCACATTCTTGCTGTGGAAGTTGACTGAGAAAGACTGTACTTTTCCTAGGTAGAGGCTGCAGGAAGAGGCGAGGAGATAGTAACTTGAAGTCAGAGGGGGAGATAGCGGTATGTTGATGGTTGGCTGGAAAAGAGATAGCGTTGCCCCCTCCAGGTTGGGAAATTCTTGGAGATTTGATGGTTGGAGTCTGGAGAGGGTGGGGTTTAAGGTGGGGTGGGACCTCAGACAGCTACAATGCCATAGAATCCACCCTCCAAACCAGCCATTTCCTCCTGGGGAACCATTGTTGCCAATCTCCAGGTAAGGGCTGGATATCACTCAGAATTACAACTGTTTCTCGGACGGCAGAGATCAGTTCTCCTGGAGAAAACGGTGGACTCTGTGTCATTATACCCTATTGAGGTTGCCACAGCAAATTTCCACTGAGTGCCCAAGGTTGGGGCACCTGCACAGAGCCTCTTTCTACAGCCCATTGTACTTATTTCCACAACGGGCCTTATTCCTAGTTAACTATAACTACCAAACAATCACACACCTTGCCAGTTTGTTTTAGTGGTTAAGAATGGCGAACACTAATCTGGAGTACCGGGTTTGATTCCCCACTCCTCCACATGCAGCCAGCTGGGTGGCATTGGGTCAGTCACAGTTCTCTCAGAGTTGTTCTGTCAAGAGCAGTTCTCTCAGAGCTCTCTCAGCCCCACCTACCTTACAGGGTGTCTGTTGTGGGGAGAGGAAGGGAGGGAGATTGTAAGCCACTCATGAGACTCTTCTTCTTCCTCCTCCTCTTCTCTTTTTCTAATGGTAGCTGATGCTTAAATAGCCACCATCCAGCACACACCAAATGGCCACCACCTGTTCCCATCAAAAACAGCAGCCCAATGCAACTAGCCATCCACTAGAGTTCAAATGCAGGCCACAATTAACCCCAATGCAGAGATCTCGCCCCCTCCTCCAAAAAAAATCCAAATTCCAGCACATTAGGTGAAGTAGAGCTACTCTGCCCCAGACCACTATTCCACACCAAGGGATCCTCCATATCAGCAAATGAGAAGTGCTCAACTTCAAGCTTTTTTTTTTTTACTTGATCAGCATGTTGAAGAGCAGCTTATGAATGATCCCAGCAACACTCAACCAGGAATATCTAGAGCAGGGGTGGGAAGACGGAATGGTGGTGGTGAGGAAACAGTACAATCCCAGTAATATTCAACTGGTAAAATCTAGAGAAGGGGGAATTGATAAAAGGGGAGAGGGTTAAGACACCAGGAAGGTTGAGAGATGGCTATGTGAAGAAACTTTCAAAGAAGTGGAAGGGAGACACACCCAGCACACTAATCCAGCCACTCACCACTCTATCAAAATAGACCCACAAACAAACTGAACACTCACTCCAGACAACATACTCTCCCTAGTCACACTGTTCAGCCACAGAAACAGAAAACCAAGAGAAAAACCCAGATCACTGTTGAAGCTAAGTTCCAGCACTGTTTCCATCTCCTTCTGCTGCAGGTGGCAAAAAACCGCATCACGAAGGAGAGACAGCAATATAGATATTATCCCTCCAGCATTCCCATTGGATGGCAGCATTCCATTTGCAGCCAATCTGGCCTCGTGTTTTATTCAAAAGGAACTGGGGCAAATTGATCCCATTTACCATCTGGGATAGCGTTGCCAGATCTCTTGGTCTCATGGGGGTTTCCCAATTGAGGGGGTGCTTCACCACCCCCAAAAGCAGCCATCCAGCTGGCCCTTTAAATCCTGCAGGAGGGAGTAAGGGGGTGGCTGTGGGTGCCTGCCCCCCTTCCCAATGGCGTTTAAAGAGAGTCTTTCAGAACTATTACGAAGAGGCGGGGGCCACATGCCTGCCCGCCCAGCTGTGAATTCATGGCTGGGAGGGCAGGTGTGTGCGTCCCCCTGCCTCTTGCTAAAAGCACTTAAAGGGAAACTTTAAATGCTTTCGGCAAGAAGTGGGGGTGACTGGTCCCCAACATGATGTCACTTCTTTGTGATGTCATCACATTGGGGACATCCCCTCCCCCTCCAGTAATGCCCCCAAAGTCCCCCGCTGGAGACTTAGAGGGTCCTGACAACCCTAGTCTGGGAATGCCTGTTTTCACATTAGCTGGATGGGTGTGAGAAGGGTTTGCCCTCTGTAAGGACCTGCAGGTCTCCCTGAAGTGGACCCCAGTTTGAGAAACACTGGTCTTAGAAAGTTACTTTTAAAAAAAACCCTAAAATTGCAGGCAGGGCTTCAAGTATCTCTGAGGGAGCCAGGATGCCATAGACTCTTATAATCCTAGGGTACATTTTACATTGGTTTTCTAGTAGATTGCCTTGTGTGCCCATTGAACTGTACTAGTGAATGTGTTGTGATGCTCAGTTTTCTTTTCCTTTTTTATTTTCAGACAAAGGCTGCACTCCAGTCGTTAATTCAAAAGCACCAGCAGATTCCTGGAAATATCTGCAGTGCTTTAAAGGAAAGATTTTATGAAGAAAGGAAAAAGGATTAGAATTTAGTTGTCAACTGAACATTTGTTATGCTTTGACCCAGTGCTTTTTTCCAGGTATAATTTTTCTGATCAGTGAAGAGAACTACCCTGTCTGCAGGATCTGCACTATCACTTCAACTGAGAGGTTTTTCCATGTGTGGAGATGGTCCTGCTGCTGAAGTGAGCTGGCAGCCTGCACACAGGAGAGCTCTGTTGCATACTAAGTGGTTAACATTCCCCAAAACTGTTAAGAATCAGATTCCAGAAAAGATTAAGAGGTGCAATCTAAATTTTAAAAAACTTATTAAATTAATGTGGCTTTTAAAATCTATGTTTTTTATGCAATATACCAAACTCACAATTGATTTCTTATATGATATGGAGAGCATATTATTTGCATATTACAGTTCTGGATGGCAGGTGTAGTAGAGAGTGATATGCTTTGGTATGGTATATACAATATTCCTGTGCAATATACATGAAGCATCTAAAATAAGGAAAATATGCTGTTTCTTTCAGAATTATTTTACTGATATGCAGATGCAGCCAATTTATTTATTTAGCCGTTAAAACACTTGCACTCAACTAATTTGTCTTTATTCAGATTGTAACTTTAAAATGTTTCCCATGAAGCTGAATGCACTTTAGCAATTACAAAGGAATTCATCTTCCATTTATCCTGTGTTCAGATTCCCTGGCAGCCACTAGCTAAATTTTAACCAAATAAATGTTCCTCTAGAGGCTCTATTCTTACAACAAAACAGCATAAATTTTACTTCCTCTGGCTTCCATAAGCTCTGTGGTCTTATTCATTGTGCAAGTCTGACAGAGTAGGAATTATTGTGTTCTTATCACAGATGACACCAATAATTTCCCCATGAAATCCATTCCTCTTAACTTTATAATCTCTGGATTTCAAAACAAAGTTTTGGATACGTTGGGTTAGTAGGTAAAAATCAGCTACACAGAACTTTGAATTTGGGGGGGGGGGGATTCTTGCTCTGTTGTAATCAAACAATGTAAAACTGCATTGAAATGTTGAAAGAATGTCAAGCCCTGTGTAGTGGAACAGTCCTTCCACTTTGCCTTCCAAGGTTTCCCCAACACCTGAAGGAGCTTTTCTCTCTCTTTCTGCTCAGTCACTGCTACCACCTTTGTAGGAATTGCCCACTATGATGGCTGGGACTCTTAGCTTCCCTTCCAAGCTCTGAGGCCTTGCCTCTGTGTCTCCCACTATCCAGTGTCTGGTTATCATGGGGACACTTTACTGCCTTGTGTACCACTGGGGAAGTAGTCACTTGCCAACTGTCTGCCCCTCCCCTTCCTCCTGACACTCCTTTTAAAATAGCGTATCCAAGACGATGGAGGTCTATGTGGTATCAAAAGTTATAAAATATTTATTAAAAAGAAAATGTTCACAGGCATACCCTTGGTACAGTACAAGTTTGAGCAAGGGATTCAAAAGAAAAGGATAAAATATGATTCTTCTGTCCGTCCCTCTATACATGCCCTATCAGGTATTAAATATAAGGTGGGCTCCATAGCTTAGAAAGTTACAGATCTTTTACAGGAGTGCCATTACCTTCAAGCCTCTTTCAGGTGTGTAGGTGAGCACATGGCAATGACTGCCTCCTCCAGACCTTAGTTAAGAGTTCTGTCTGCTTTGATAAAATCAGCACAAAAGAGCCCTTCCCCCTTGCTCCCAGGAGTTTTATCATTCCTCTTCCTCCTCCCACAGACCAGGTCACAGAATCTTTTCCTGAAGTCTCCAGGAGTTTCTTCTGGTCTTTCTGGCACTTAATTCCTCCCTCCAAACCCCTGTTCCCTGCTTGGGGGGTGGGGGGGAGAGAGAGCTTCACCACTCCATTATCTCTTGCTAGACCTATTAACATTTCTAAAAGGGTGGCTGAGGTGAAGCTAAAAAGTGAACTGAATTTACTTCGCCCCTCCAGTCTGTTCTCTGCCCAAAGAGAAAACACTTTCAAAAACTCATGGTGAAGGTTTTTGCTCAGTTCAAACTTTATCCCCAGTGCATTTCTTCACACCCTGTATAAATTTCCCTCCTTCTTTTCACCAGCGTATGTGGCTAAGGAGCTTGCCTTTCTTCTGGCTTATGGCTATCTCTTGGGAAATGCCTGAAATACTTGGTTTGTAACAGATATAGAATTAATTAGTAAACATTAATGTGCTTTGACTATTAATAAAGCCAGAGTCTGCTTTAGATAAGAACAAAGGAGATAGCGCGCATTCGCACATGTGCATGCACGCACACTGATTGGAATAGCTCCAACCTTTTGAAGACTTTTTCTTCTTGGCCAGACGTAATGCCTTACCCCTTAATGAATTATTTGTCAGATTCTCAGATAAACTGATTGAACAGAGAGTCTGCCTGTGTGGAAATGCGAAGATGGAAACATTTATATTATTATATTATGTTTCAGTGGGTAGCCATGTTTGTTTGCAGTAGAAGCACTACATTCAAGAGCACTAAACCCTACAGTCATTTCTCCAAAACATGAGGCAGAGTTCATTTTTGTGCAGGGTTGTGTAGGCAGGCCAAAAGGTGAGCAAGACTGTATCAGGTTGTTTTTTTTTTGCAAGCGCCTATATCATAAAACTATTTCCATTCTAGTTTTCATTCTATAACGTACTGAATTGTTATTTTCTTTTTGAAGGACCAAGCACCAGATACATCATTCTAGTGAAATGACAAAGTCCAATGATGAAATACTTCCTTAGGAAGCCTAGATGGCAGACCATTCAAATAATTTTTGATACACTAGTTTCAAAGTGATTTTTCTCCTAACTTTCGGGGAGGGGGGACATAACATGAGAGGTAGGGGTATGCATTTTTTTCTCTTAGTATTTGTTTTGGTTTGGGTCTATTTGACTTGGGGAAAAAGGTAGCTCAGCTGGGGCTCTTTTGGGCAGTCCCTTTAACCTGAACTGCCCAAAAGACCTCCCCAAGAAGCCAATCCTGTGAGGAGAATTCTCCCCAGAGGCTCTGCTGGGCAGCCCGGTTTAGACCGGACTGACCAACAGAGCCCACCCAGGAGCCGATCCTGCAAAGAGAGTCCACCAAGAAGTCAATCTTGCTGGGAGAGTTCTCCCCACAGGTTTGGCTGGGGCTCTGCTGGGCAGCCCAGTTTTGCCAGTAATTCTGTAATATAACTGGGCTTCTTTTCGGGGGGGGGGGGTTCCCTTGGTTCTCCTGAAAAATCCTGAATACATTTGGGAAGCTGAAATATACCCCAAAATCACCAATAAAGTGTTTTTCAGGTATAATTTTGGTTTAGGTAAACCCAAATGCACATCTCTAATGAGAGTCTTCCTAGCATAACTGAAAATTGTGTGAACCACACAAGTTGCTTATTGCACAGACTAAGATCAACAGAATGATTCTGAGAAGCAGCCATCTAGCACAAGTAATATGACCATAAGGAAACCTGATTGAAGTCAACAATTAAAAAATGTATAGACAGGAGACTGCTATTGATACCTTTTATATAAGAAATATTTTTAGTATTCACAAACTGGAGTACTTCAAGGAATGAGATATTCTAGCAGTCTTTGTGGTATTATCATTATACAGGCCACATGCATGAAAAGCAAACTTTACCATGACTTCCCTTAGTATTTTGACCCCCACTCATGTATAGATTGGTTCCAGTGAAAAAAAGGACACCCAGAGCACAAAATCCTGTTTCTCTGTCCTTTCCTTCTCTGTATGTAGAAAAGTGAGTAGAAAGAATGGGCTACTGGAGACCTTTCAGGATAGAGATTTACCAAAGGGTTAAAACTGTGGTAGTGGTATTTCCATACTTTCATTTATTTTCAGAAATATCTGCGTTTATTTATTTATTTATTTGATTTCTAGCCCTCCCTCCCCTGCACAGCAAGGCTCAGGGTGGGTTACAATAGTGCATATAAAACAGTAAGAAGATCAGAGAGTGAAATATTCCTTCTCTATTTACAGTTGGATGTATCAGTATAATAACAGTGATATAAGAACAACTAGATCTAGGCATGCCTAATTAATTTCAGAACTGCAGGGTTAGGCATGCCCACTGATTTCAGCATAGATAAGCATCAAAAGAAATGAAGCAGAAGCAGAAGAATGTAAGAAAAGCTTGAACGTGAATGGGAGTTCCTTTGCCAGGGCCAATTTTGAGTCCTTCTTTCAGCCCCACTCCACCTTCTATTATTGATGCTGTTATATTAGCATCTTATTCAGGTGTTTAAACCACTGTTAGGACCTGGTGGAGGGAAATGTAGTAAACAGCAGTTTCCCAGGACTGTTTCAAGTCAGGACAATGGTGGAAATGGTGCAATGAATGGGTATAATAATTCTGTTAATCACCAACCCCCACCCCATATCTCTGTGTGCTTGAAGAGCAGCTAACAGCCAATCAAGACCCATGGAATGTTGGAGGACTGAGATGGGAGTGGAGGAGTACAGAAGAAAATCTATGAAACTGTCAGTCTAAATCAGATAAGAGTTTGAGATACAGAGAGAGAGATTGGAAGATCTTTGTTCAGGAAACTGTGTTGTTTCAAAGCCTGGGTTTGGGAGAAATCAGGCTAAAGAACTTGAGTTGCTAGGGGGAGCTCCCACTCATATTGTAGGATTCTTCCCCCCCCCCCCCCCCGGTTGGGGGGAAATCTCAATTTTTTCCTCAAGAGTTTATAAAGTTTGGCTGTTAACTGCTCTCTGTACCCAGTAAATGACAACTGAAATGTTAAAACTGAATGAGCCCTGCAACTGCTGTGTAAATAGTTTCAAGCCTCTTTTCTGAAGATCCTTTATTCCAGGACAGAAATAAAAGTTACTGTTTTTCTCTGTTTCCTTAATGTCTCATAGGAAATCTAGGCAAGGCAAGGCATTTCTAGATGATAACCTAGGCAGTACCAGGGAAGAATAACACCATCATAACTGTAGCAGGCAGCAACATTAATTAGGTCAAGGCTTCCCAATGTGATGCCTGTGGATACCATGCCACCCAGTGACACTTTCTGTGGAGCCCTTCCAAGTGTTTTCAGGAAATGGTTGTAGCCAGATGAGTCTTTTGTTTAGCAAAGTTTCTGTTTGGCCATTGGAGATCTGATTGGCTCTACAGATCTTTAAAAATGTTGCTTTGGCAGCAGCCGCCACTACAATGTAAGGATCTTCATGGTGTGAATGAAGGTAACCTATATGTATTTAAGAAAATATTTTAAAACAATATGTTCATTTAAAAAAAGACCCTGCTTGAAATGCTGAAGAGTTACTATGAGAGTTTTGTATAACCTGACTCTCACATATTCTGTGGTTGGCTTTGTCTCCTGTGGCAGCCATTTTGTAACTGGCTCCTCCTGCAGCTGCCATTTTGTGGTTGCACCCACCACTCTGTGTCAGAATTCTAAATGTGTCTATAGGCTCAAAAATGTTAGGGACTTCTGAATTAAGCTGTATTAGATTTAGAAGCCACTTGGGTTCATTCTGTCAGGTGGATGTTGGGATGTAGACCACACTTGTTGAACTTCACACATAATTTAAAATCCTGGCCTCCCCGGGGGCGGGGAGGGAGACTACTTCTTTGCATGCTGATCCAAATTGGGTCCACAGGAACATGTCAATTAAGTTTAAAGCATGGAATTCCCAGCACATTACTAATCAACATGACCTATAAGGGTCACATGGGAGAACTGGCCCTTAGTGATGCTTAGGAATACAGGAAAATTTAGTTCAGCTTATGGTAGCATATTAACTGGAAGGGTAGAAGGAGATATAGAGAATTTACCATTGGCTGTTCATTGTAACATAACCATTAAGTGTGTGATTAAAAATGTTAGATGTGTCATTTAGTTTGCCTACATTTTATTTCTTTGCATTGTTTTTCAATAAACTCATTAATTTGTCCTGGTTGACTATGAAGTCTGTGTCTTCATACTGGTTGAGCATTACCCACTATGGTGATAAGGGACTCAGGTTTCCACAGTTAGCAACTCTGCCTATTGTTGCCATTCACCAACATTACACTGAAGGTCTGTTGGAGTTGGGCTCTGTGGACTTTGCAACTGCACTCAGCCTCCTCCCCTTGTGTTTTCTTTTGTGTCTGCATGTAAGTTCTTCCTTGTAATAGCTTTCCACTATTGACCTTGTCGTTAAGTTTCATGCCCAGCTAAAGGAGCTGAAGTAGCATGCGTTAACGTAAGTTTCTAGAGAGCTGTGGCCAATTAATGTAGGCAACTAGATGGACCAATATGCTGACTTAGTAGAAGGCAGCTTCATGTGCGTGTGAGTGTGCATGTGCATACGTGTGTAGAGAGAGAGAGACAGACAGACTGTCCTAGAAACAAACATTTTAACTACTCCAAATTTAGGAAATATCCTGTCCTGCCATAACCCTGTGGGGAGCTGCTTCAAGTAAGAGGCATATCACATGGAACTGTTTTTAACAGAAGCCTACAAATGGGTCTCAGACTCATGGATTAAACCAAATCTTTGAAGTCTTATTGTGGTACTGTACAATATATTAATATGCATGTATAAATAGATAAAAAAAGAAAAAGACTCCACAGCATCACTAAAATGACCACAGTGTACTTTATTTAATGATTTGGTACTTTGTGTTGCAATAAAATAAAAAAAATCTACAAAATCCAAATATATAAAATTTTCAAGTTTTTCTTTGAAGTTTTACAAGAAAAAATCAAGTTGTAACCAAAGAAATTCATTAGTATGAAGCACTACTTTCAACTTCATTTCATCACATATTGCAACTTACTTGAACAGACCAAAAGAACTATGGTACTGTAGTACACTAAATACTTCACACACTGTGTTCTTTACTATAGCACATGTAACCACTGCCATTAAAAAAAGCAGTCTCTAGCCAATAAAGACACTCTTCACAATCAGGACTCTAAAGGAATGGCTGTATACATGGACTCTGATTATATCTATTTACAGGAAGAATTTCTCTTCATAACTATTTTGTGTCTTCATTTAAAACAAAATACCAAATACATTTGTACAATGTTTACAAGTTGAAGCACAAGTACTGTCATGAGTATCATTCAGCTCAAGTCACTGTGCTTGTACTGAGGGAAATATCTACACTTTTCCATAAACACAAAGGTGATCAATCAGAACTCATTTTTGACAATGGCAACTATTGAGTAAAAGCACAGTAATGGTTAATTAGCACAATCAGTTTATAAAGCAACAGTTTACAACAGGAGCCAAGAATTATTGGTCCACTCTATTCCATTTGCTAGGCTGCTGTATCTTTTATATTTTAAAAACATTTTATATATCTATACATTTGATACAGAATAGACAAAAAAATATATGAGTAGGAAAGAGCGCAGATGTTTTAAGGCAAATCAAGCATATACAAGCAGCTTATGTGGTTTTTGTTCCTGGATATTTAAACTGCACATAACCTGATCCAGCTATGCATGCACCTAGTTGCACATGTTCCCCTTCAATCATGATGTGGGCCTATTCTGCATCTAGCATTCACTCTGCTGTTCTGTCAAAACCACATTGGAATAGACATTCCCCTCTACATTGCATGCCACTTTCTTTAATTGTTGGATTTTATGGTAGGCTCCACACTGCATGCGGGTTTCACTGCCCTTGATCTCTTGGTTTTATGGTACTGTCTGCATAGATTTATGGCTGTTTTATGGCCGTTCAGGGGTGACTCTGCAGTCAGTATGGCGTTGGCCTTGGGGTATGTGGATGTGGTTTTGAGCCACATCTTTTTTGTTCCAATGTGGGTTTGGTAAAACAACAGAGCGAATCTTAGATGCAGAATTGGCCGAGATCAGCTCTGGCCACATCATTCCTTTGTTCAGGGGCACTGCAGTTATCCTCCCTATCACTGAAAAACCAACTGGTGGTATCATTACTAACCATCTTATCAGATGATGGGAGCCACCTACACCAGCCTTTAGGCACACCCTGGAAACACACAAGTAGCTCCCATTTGCCAGCATGTTTCATAATAAAAGACAGGACACATACATGGAAGCCTGTTTCTATGCATGCGGAACCCTAGCTGGATCAGGGCAAGGGTGCTCTGCAGTGGTCAGCAACTATAGACTTTTCACTGTTTTATAAACTTGTCAGCATGGCTTTGAAACAGGTTTTGTTTTCCAAGCTGGAAAAAGAAAGAAAAAACCCTGATAAATACAAAGTGCATGTTCTAATATGCGGGGGGGGGGGGGGGGGAAGGCAGCTGAGGTAGTTCAATGTAAAAATGTAATTTTAAAAAAACAGGGACGCAAAACAAAATATTTTCAAAGGTTATTTAGAATTTATTTTTTCAGCAATTTAATTCTGTCTTTATGGTATCTATCTAAAAATTAGAATACTTCAGCCAGAGTTAGATGCCTCTAACTTCCACTAATTCAAATTAAAATTAGTGGGTTCACTTTTTTTTCCTGCTGGATGATGTCTATTGCTGGGTGTGATCAGTTACATCCATGTAGTCTCATTTGTTTGAATGGTTCTGTCTCAGTATTCATCAAAAGTTCCCTCTTGTAGTGCTGACAAATGTTTGTATGATTTTCAGATACTGATGTCTTTCCATATATGCAAGTTTTCAAAGATCTTTTTATATTTTATCAGAACATTATATTTGCACTAATATGTCTTCAATATGAGATAACAAAAATGGCTCATCTACAGCATTCTTAGTAGTCTATGTAGTGGTAACAGTGTCTCAGGAATTCCATTTGAACTAGGTACAATTGGGGGGGGGAGGTATCTTCTCCACTACAGTCCTTTCCCAGGCTAATTTAGTATTAAGGTGGGCAACTCAATCCATAATCCAGTTTTGCTGGAGTTTTTTTGTGACTAGTTTGACCTGTTAAAATTAGGTTAATACTATATTCACCAAAGTACTGTACTTTTGTGGAACCATAAGGACACGAGGATGGAGAAAATACACAAATGTGTTCAGAAAGGTTTTCACAGTCTGGTGCAGCCAAGATAGAGAACTTATTTTGGCTTCCTGTAGTTTATCCCCCTCACCATTTTAAATAGGGCCTAACATGCCATATTCTCTCTTTTCTCCCTTCACTTCTATTAGAGATCTGTGTCACTGTTTATGGCATGACTGAGGCAAGAGACAGGAACCATGGTGCTGTGTGTAGGGAAAAAGAAGAGCAGATATGAAAATATCATGTTGATCTGTGAGTACCAGAATGCCGTAGGAGCACAGAAGGGTATACTATATAGGGAGACCCATTTTAACAGATTAAACTACAGATGGCATGGCACTATGTACCTGCTTAAAAATGAACACTTCAATTTAACAGGGCTGTTGGTTATGTCTCTGTTGCGATTTCATTGATCTCATAAATGGATCGAGCCTTCTGAGTACACCACGAACAAACTTAATCACAAACTTGTTCCCACATTGGAACAGAAATTCCCCTCTGTATTGCATGCTGCTGTCACTGTCAAATTTTATGGTACAATCTACACTGCATGCTGCTTCCACTTTCTTTGATCACTGGGTTTTATGGCACCTTCAGCATAGATTTATGGCCATTCAGGGGTGACTCTGCAGTCGAAACAGCATTGCCCCAGGGTATCTGAACGTGATTTTGAGCTGCACCTTTTCTGTTCCAATGTGGGTTTGGTAAAGCAACAGAGGGAAAACCCAATGCAGAATCAGCCATGGTCTACTAGATGGAACACAACATCAAAAATGCATTTCTCCCCCACTGTGTAATTTTGAAATGTAAATACTTTTGCATTTCTCTCTTCCTGAAAACCGAGTACATTTCTATTTTCGTAGTTAACAAGCAGTGTAAATTTATGATATAAGTTGAGCAGTTTCTAATTTGGGAGTGGTCTTATTGAAACCACCGAGGCAGTAATGCCATACTGGATATGACACAAGAGATCTGTGATTAAGATTTATTGTCCTTGACTGTGAATTAAGGTCACACAACCCTAGCTAGTGAATTAGGCTGGAGAAACACATGCCTGATCTAGCTAAGGATTGCTAACTATCTTGAAAGAAAACTTAAGGAACAAGAGGCATTTTCAGAAGATTTGTTCATAATGGTAATCATTTACCATGGGAGAAAATTTCTCATGAAAGATGATTTAAAATGTATAAGCAGTGAACACAATACAGAACGATGAATTTCACCCAGATAATGTATGAGCAACGCTGCTCTTCAAAAACATGTGGAAATATTTTCCAATGTTATGGTCATTTATTTATCTCATTCTTTTCAAAACAGGTAACTTGCTTTTTCTTAATTACAGACAGGGCTCATTTTGTAGCAGGAGCTCCTTTGCATATTAGGCCACACACCCCTGATGTAGCCAATCCTCCAAGAGCTTACAGAGCTCTTCTTACAGGGGCTGCTGTAAGCTCTTGGAGGATTGGCTACATCAAAGGTGCGTGGCCTAATATGTAAAGGAGCTCCTGCTACGAAATGAGCCCTGATTACAGAGGGTATGGGTCGAGGTATGATTGTTTCCTATGATGACTGTTAAGCAGCAGAAACTTTCTAACTCTAAGCTGTAAAACTATTCAAGGAAATTCCCAGCTGTAGACCTATGACTCCACCCTCATACAATTCTGGGGAAGGGTCTACCCCAGGAACAGCACCATGGGGAAGTCAATTCAGGCTTCAGTGGAAATGGGGAGGCAATGAAATCCCAGTTTGCTGACAGAAATCACTTCTGTCGGAAGTATTTTAGTACAGTCCAAGCCAGTAGTCCAAACAAGGAATATTTTGTTTGCTATGTGAAATATTTCAGAGAATGCACCAATGATTTGTGGTTGCATAGATGAAGAGACTCTTAAGAATGCAGGTATTTATGGTGAACTAAACAGCTAAAGTCGACATACTGCGAAGTCACATCTTAAAAGCTAAGTTTAGGGTACACATTCTCAATCATGAAAACCATTAGATTACAAAAAGGAAAATTTAATTGCCATGTCTGGTTAAAATTTGGAATTATCTTTCTTCTTCTGTGGAATAGATTCAATTGTATAGCAGGCAGATAAATTTAAAATAGTTCCATATTTATCATTACGGTGAAAATAAGAGTTTGGTGGAGAATTGTATGTAATGAGTAAGAAGATGAGAAGAAAGGGAAAACATTAAGGACACAGCGCAGTGAAAAGTAGGGAATGATATGGAAATACTGAAGTCTGGGTTTTTCAGTACAATTCTTAACAGATCTATACCCCTCTAAGCCCATGTAACTCAGTTTAGGAATGCACTGTTAGTTTCTCTAGTTTTAGTAATTAGAACGGCAAAATGTTGGCCAGATCATACTTTACAGTTCCAATATTCTTGACCTACAAATGTGTGGAGAACAAAGAGTAGGAAGAAGAACCATGACAGGATGGAGTAGTTGTGTGAAAACAGACAAGTAGATAAAATTCATAATATCTACCAATTAAAATGTTCTCAGCTGAGCTACGATGTAGCAATTTTTAATTAAAACTGCAAAACTAAGCTGTGTGCTATAGAAACTATTTCTGATGTTGTTGATTCAATAGATCCCTTACATGCACTGTTAGGTTTTATTAACATAGATTCTTAGGGTGTGCCACCCTAAGCAGAGTTACATCATTCTAAATCCACTGAAGTGCATGGGCTTAGAAAAGTGTAAGTCTGTTTAGAATGGCCCTGTAAAACTCCTAAACTGCATAGACTTTTTCTGCACCTCAGTGTTGCCGCTGTTTCCTGGCAAGTTGAATCCCCAGCCAATTTGTGGCACCCCTTCTGCAAAAGGGCATTTATTTCAGGGAATTTTTTCTTGAATTTGGATCTAACCCTCCTCATGTGTTCTGCACTTTCTTTGAAAGGGGGTTCTGTGGCTGTGTTATCATGTACTTTGTCAGCGACAAAGCCTCCTTTTTTGCATTTGCAGTAACATTATAACACCATAATATTGTAAAAAAAAAAGGCTGGATGTATCGTGAAGACTGAGCTGCATGGTTGCTGCCATTTCAAAGGTCCCTCGCTCCTCCTTAGTTGCCAACTAAGAAAATGGCTGGCAATCATCAAACTGGATACACAAATTCATAATACTGTTATTTCAACAACTATGAAGCACAGTAAATCTGCTGGCATATACTTTGTCAGCAATAGAACCTCCTTTTTCTTGCATATGCAGTAGTGTTATAACATTATAACACTGTAAAAAAAGGCTGGATGTATTATGGGGAACAGCATGGTTGCCACCATTTCACAGGTCCCCTGCCCTCCTCAGTCACCAATTACGAAAATGGCTGGCCATCATCGAAATGGATGCTCCAATTCATAATAGTGTTATTCACTATTCACTAAGAGAGCCAGTTTGGTGTAGTGGTTAAGTGCATGGACTCTAATCTGGGAGAACCGGGTTTGATTCCCCACTCCTCCACTTGCACCTGGCTGGATGACCTTGGGCAAGCCTTGGTCTGAACCAGCTGTTCCCTCAAGGACAGTTTGGAAAAGAGCTCTCTCAGCCCCACCTACCTCACAGGGTGTCTGTTGTGGGGAGGGGAAGGGAAAGGAGTTTGTAAACCGCTCTGAGACTCCCTTGGGGAGCGGAGGGTGGGATATAAATCCAATCTCCTCTCCTCCTCCTCAATAATTATGAAGCATGCTAAATGTGGCATCATGTGTTTCATCAGCAATGGAACCCTCTTTTTTGCATATGCAGTAATGTTATAATATCATAACATTGTAAAAAAAGAAAACATCCCCCCTCCAAAAAAAAAAAGAAAGGAAGGAAAGGACATTCATGGATGCGTAATTGCACAGAGAAGGCTACATGAAACTTTGCTGCTTTGTCCCAGTGTTATAACATTGCTATATTATAATTTTAAAAAACTGCAACATAGCACAATAAATATTATGCTTTAAAAATGAGTGGATTGCTAAGGGGTGGCTTGAGGAAAGGCAGGGGCAGGAGGGGTTTTGTGACACTGATGATACAAATGGGTGGTGGGAAACAAAATTCAAAACTGGGAATTCTTCACTAGAAAACTGCTAGTTCAGATCTGAAGGAAAAAAATTGTGGGAAAAATGGATTCAGAAAACACAGAGTAAAGGGGCACTACATCTGCGGAAAGTTCAGTTATTTAGGAACACCTATGTGGAGGTTTACACTTGGGCAGAAACAGTCATTCCCAGAGGTAAAGTCCAGACCTGAATGCAACTGAACTAACAGAAGAGTGGGTCCTTCAAACAGCATTCAGCTGAAAGAATGCATCAGCTATGATCAAGATGCCTGCTGCTCATTTAATTTGATCCATTACACAGGATGAGGAATTAGGATAGTTTAGTTTCCAAACAAATATTTCACTACCCATGGAAGAATAGAGTTCCCAATTCCTATTTTGCTGGGTAGGCATTTTATTAACTAACACACTAACTAGAGTAAAAGGGGCACTAAAATTATTCAAAAGCTCCTTAGCCTGATCTTGATAGAGATCTTGATTTTTATCTCCTTTTAATGTCCCAGATGCAGGCTTTTTAGGACCTCTCAAAATATTTCCAAATTTGTCCACTTAAAATTTAGTATGTCTCTGTGATATCATGGTAGTACAACTGTAATTATGCTTTTTCCTCTGGATTTTATCTAATTGGCTTCTTATATGCCCTGGAGTTATATGTACCTCTTCTTTGAAGACTGTACTTTGCGTGGAAAAAATAAGACAATGGGGAAACAGAATCATACTCAAATTTCCATGTGAAAGACTGAGGAGAATGAAATGGGGATGGTATTTAGGCCCTCAGTATGAATTCGTTAGCATAGTAAGCAGTGTACATACTTTTCAAAGTCTTGAAAATGCTTATATATATACCTGATGCTATACTGAACGTTATGGAGGGTATGAAGGCATAAGGAGATTAACGCATAAGGAGATTAACGCATCTTGAACATGCAAAAGTAGAAAGAATCAAATCTCTTCAGGATGCTTGAAAGTTACAAAACTCACAACAACTCAGTTTAGATAGAATACATACCACAGACTAGGAAAGATATCAAAACTAACAGGATAAAAGGAGACTATAAAGGCATGAAGACTTCCTTTAAAAGTGGAATGTTCCCATTTTAAAAGTGGAATGATGACAAAGCAAAGCAGCACAGGCTTTGGCAGAACAGTAAGTTGTTAGTATGGCAAGCAAAACAAAATGTTGAGAAATATACTGATAAAACCAGAAAAACAGAAATAATTATCCAAGAAACATCCAAAGCAGGAAACCGGCCGGGGAGGTGATTGGGTGTTAGATGAGGAAGGAGTAAAAGGAAGTTAGGAAGACTGCAGACAGGCTGAACAAATTCTTTGTGTTAACTTCATTGTGCAAGATGTACAATTGTTATCCATGTTGGAACTGCTGTTTTGGGGAATATGTCTGAACTCTGAACAGCTAATAGAAAAGACAAGGAATGACGTTCTAGGACTAATTAATAATGAAATTGTATCTTGTTTAGGGATGCTCAAAAGTCCTGTGAGTTTGGATTATCATGTAATCACCAGGTGCAAATATGTCAACAATTTATTGTGGATTGGATTGACTCCTTGATTAGCCATTTGCTGGAATTTGTGAGGTGTGGTGGCTGGCAGTAGCTGCACAACAGCATGCATGTTGTCTCTTACACACACTACACATACATAATTGTTGTCTCTACAGTAATGTTTAAATCTGTCTTCCAAAATGAATTAATTTAAAGGTAATTTCTACCTTTTATTGTTCTCATGAACACTAAGTATTGCCAGCCAGCACGGTTTTACTGCTTATAACAGTTTTGCAAAGGAGCTCAGTATAGGTTACAGGAGTGGATTTAGAAGAACAAGGGAAGGGTTGAATATTGTCTCTGAAAGTAGACTGAGGCTGGGTCCTTCACCTGAGAAGCCCTGATTACAGGTGGACTGGGAGACCAAAACACTTGGAAAGATCCCACCCCCCTCCAGCCACAATTCTACCTTCCTTAGTTGGAAAAAGGAGACCGGACACGAATCCTCCAGCCACTAGGTCATCTAACCTAATGGTTAGCCTTCTTTCTCAATTTTGTACTTTTCTGCACATACTTCACAGCTCATTCTCCTTTCAGGCATTCTGTTTACCCATTCTCTTGATTTTTGTGGTTCACTCCTTGTTTTATTTGCACCTTTGCAATGATGGAAGCATGTCAATTGTGTTCAGCTGCAAATGGTGAGGGGGGATGGTGAGGAGGGAGCCAGATATCTCCTCATTCCTCAAACACATTGCAAAAGTCTGCGTACTGTGTCAGAATTTCTAGTTTGCTTTGGTAGGGTCCTGCCCCGGGGAGCATGGTTCTGGTGCAATGATGACAACATATCAATGGTCTTCAGCTGCAAATGCTGCTTGCCAGTGGCAAGTTTGCAAAAACATCAGGTGTTTGCTGCATTAAATGACTAATCCCAAGATTAGCTCAATAGATTTACTACCTTGGATTACGATAAATTCACTCGGCAAATTCATTTGTGGTACCCCTAATCCTGTTGCTAAAACAGGCCTCCCTATCACAGGATTAGAACTAGCAAATGTAACATCATTTTAAAACAGGGATCCAGGGATATCCAGAAAACAAGCCAACTAAACTACATAGTGTTCTGGTGGAAAACATTATTAAAGATAGAACTATTAAGTATATAGAGGAAAATGCCTTATTAAGAAACTGTTTTGTGAAGAGAGATCATGTCTTACTATCTTTTAGGGGGTCTTCCAGAATGTTAACAAGCAGGTAGATATGGTAGACAGAATACACTTGGACTTCCAAGGACTGTACATTTAAGAGTCAGGTGATAAGACAGAGTGTCTTGTGGAGGAATAACTTAAGAAACCCAGAAAACATAGTGGAGGGTAAATGTACACCTCATAATGGGTGTGTGTGTGGCAAAAAAGTGGCCAGCATAGCAATTAACAAAACATTATTCAAGATCAGGGGTGGCCAACCTTGCTTAACGTAAGAGCCACATAGAATAAACGTCAGATGTCTGAGAGCCACAAGACAGGAACAAATATCACACACACGTTTTTATTTTTTAAAATATGCAAATTTGCTTTTTATTAACGTTAAATGGGACTGCCAAAAATAAAAACAAACGAGGAAAACCAGTTGTTGATAATGATATTACTTGTTTGCTAATGATATTGAGAGAGATGGAAAGAAAGAATTAAAGAAGTGGAAAGAAAGAGAGAGAGAGAAACTAGGAAAGCAAATAGATGGGAGGGAGGAGGGAAGGAAGGAAGGGAGAAAGAGAGAAAAAGCACGCCTCCCCTTTGCTTCCCCAGCCGCCCTGCCAGGAGCCGCAAAATATGTGTGAAAGAGCCGCATGTGGCTCCCGAGCCACAGGTTGGCCACCCCTGTTCAAGATGATGGAAACCAAAACAGATTGTGAATAGCTCCCCAAAAGTGTGAGAGGGCAACAGTGTGGAAAAATGAGATTCAATGTTAAGTATGTGTAAAGTGATACTCACTGGGACAACAAAATCCTAACTGCACATGAACTGGTAGTGACTGGTATGACTGTAAAAAAAAAATAATCCCGAAGTTATGTTGGATAGCTGTTTGTCTTCATATGGAAAATCTTCCAACCTTTGATCATTTTGGTTTCCCCTTTCTGCATCTTTTCTAGCCTCGCAACATTAAAAAAAACCTTGCCACAGTATTTGAAATATGGCCACACCACAGATTGATATGAAGACATTATGATATTGGCTGTTTTTATTTTTAATCCCTTTCCTCATAATCTTGAACACAGAATTTGATAATTTGGGTTTTTCAGTTTAGAAAAAATATGACTAAATTTAAGCACAATGGAGGTTTATAAAATGAAGCATGATGTGGAGAAAGTAAATTTACCCCTCCCCCAAGTACTAAAATTAGGAGCACCCAATGAAATTGATGGGCAGTAGATTCAGGACAGAAAAAAAAAACTTCTTCACACAATGCACAGTTAACTTATGGCACTCACTGCCAAAGCATGTAGTGATGTTATTTGCTTATATGGATTGACAAATTCATGGAAGATTGCCCATCAACAATTATTAGCCAGGATCGCTTAACCGAACTTCCTTGTTCAGAAGTAGTTAGGGTTGCCAGCTCTGGAGATTTTGGGGGTGAAGTCTGAGGAGGGTGGGGTTTGGGGTGAGACTTTAATGGGGTATAATGGCATTGAGCTCACCCTCCAAAGTGGTTATTTTCTCCAGGCGATCTCTGTCGTCTGGAGATCAGTCATAATCTAGGAGATCTCCAGTTACTACCTGGATGTTGGCGAACCTAGAACTAGTGTACCTCTTAAAAACAATTGCTGGAGGAAGAAACGATGGGGAGAAAATCTGAAACAGATTCTGAACAGAAAATTAGACTGATCCAGCAGGTCTTTTCTTACATTCAAAGAGTTATAGTGCTTACTATACTATGAATAAAGGGTGAAGGAAATTCTGTGACCAGAAACTAAGTAATGAATCTGCTGTGAGGCGAGACAGACTGAAAGATTCAGTACAACAATTCAGGATCCCAGTGCTGTTTTACCAGTTAATATAAACTTGGAATTTAATTGTGAGAGGCAAGCTTTTACGATTAATAACTATAATTTTTCAAGCAAATACAATTTAAAGTAAGAATGAAACCAAGAAGAAAAGAAACAAAAAAGAAATGAACGAAATACTTCTTTAAAAATTAGGGGCATTCAAGGCATTAGCAGCTGTGGATTCATTTGCCTTGGGCCCTGCTGTCCAATGAGGCATAGGACTGAACTGGTCAGGGCTGGAAATGTTCCAGCCAAGGGGGGGGGAAAGGCAGCAGGGTAACTATTCAAACAGACAGTGCCCCTCCCAAGCAGGCATTTGCTAGGTGCTATGCTAACCCATCTGCCTCTACCCTTTTCTGGGACACTGCAGGATTCGCTAATTGCTTCTAAAGGACCAAATAGGAATTTTTTAGGTTCCCCCAGGATGAGAGGACCTTTCACCTGCTTTGCAATGTCACTAGAAGTGTGTGTGAATTAAAAACTAATTAGGCCTGGTCTCTGACTGGTTAGGCCATAACTAGTTGGCTGGAACAGGGTAGGTTGCTCATGACATGTAGGGATAATTGGCAAGCACCAAAGCTATCCAGTGCAATTTATACCTGTACACTGTTGATACTCCAGCACATTAATTTGTATTTATTTATTTATTATTAATTGGACTTCTATGTCACCCTTTCCCACAGAAACAAGCTCAGGGCAGTGTACAACAATTTAAACAAAGAAACATTTTAAAATTCAGATCTACTAAAATGCTTAAAAATGTACAATATCACAGAATCCTATATGGTGCCATAGTGCACAGATTTCTGAACCCCATTCACCTGGGGGGGGGGGGGAAGGAGTGAAAGGCATAGCTGATAGAACCGTTGCTGTTAAAACCATTGCTATATGTTTCCTTCTGGTTCACATAAACAACAGCTGGTTGAATTGACAGCCTTGCAAAACAATTTCAGTGAGTAAAAGTATTTGCTTGGGGGGGGGGAATCATAGAAGACACGATTTCCTTTAAAAAAAAAGATCTGCAGCCTAATCCTAAAGTCAAAATTTACATTCTTGAATTCTGACACACTGGTGATTACAACCGCAATCCAGAAATTGCTTTTTTATTTTTAACTCTTGTTGTAACATTATAAGATGCTATGGTAAAACACAATAACACAATAAAAAGGACATATGTTTCTGGCAGTCATGGTTACTCTGTGCAGTCCACTTAGGCTCCTGCTCTTTTCAGCAGGCAGGGAAGTGGAAGGAAAGAAGAAGGAAATGTTTGGGCTGCCTTGTCCCCAATTCAGCAGCAGACGTAGCACAGCTACTTCTTTCAAGTTTCATGTGCCAAACATGAAATTATATATGGCTTAACAAAAAGAGAGGGAAAGACATCCACAGCTATCAAGATAAACTAGCACATTCAGGACAGAGAAAAAAAATCATATCAACATATTCTTACACCCATGTCTTAAATAATAATTTATGAAGATTGAGTCCAGTGGCACCTTTAATACCTTGAATAAAATTTTGTAGATCTTAAAGGTGCCACTGGACTCAAACTTTGCTCTTCTACCCACCTGAATCAAATTTACAAAGATGTAAGAATTACCCTGGTGTGATGTGGTCCATGGGGTCGTGAAGAGTCAGACTCGACTGTGCGACTGAACAACAAAGAGTTAATACAATGCAATCTTGAAATTTTTTTTACACAGGCAACACTTAGAAAAACAAGGCATCTTTGAACTTCTGAAAGTCTTAAATCCCTATGAAGTTCTGTAGCTAATGTTTTCTATTATAACTTTTTGTTTAGAACATGGAACACAAAAATGTACACGCAGTTAAAAAAAAATTCAAAACTAGCCACCCCAGCAGCGGCTAGTTCTATTGCTCAGGCTGTCAGATGTCCTTTTATCATTCCTTCACAGGTCTATTGTCACTCTTGTTTTATAAACATGCGTAGCAGTGCT
Organism: Lepidodactylus listeri; assembly: GCA_029233225.1. Taxonomy (NCBI): domain Eukaryota; kingdom Metazoa; phylum Chordata; class Lepidosauria; order Squamata; family Gekkonidae; genus Lepidodactylus; species Lepidodactylus listeri. Next base: position 56,576,636 of record JARCFY010000006.1, read on the forward strand.
ATTTAATAATAGTGGATAATTTGGAAACTCACTAAGATTAATGTGAATTACAAAGTACTAGAGACATGTATCTAACCATGCGGTTCTGGAGACTTAATGACACTTAAGTTTTAAGAGAGAACCATGATTTCCACTGACTCCCCCCCTCCCCCCAATTTTAAAATCTCCACTTCAACTGCAGTGCTGTTCCTGAAAGTCTGATAACTCACAGGAGGGGGAAAAAATCAGGAACTTAGTGGACTACAGTGGGAGGGAAAAGTGGGAAAGTCCCATCTTGCAAAGTATACAGATGGTTGGATACACTTCACTATTTTAGAGTGGTTATTGATTTGAAACAAGAAACATATGTGCCTGCCTAACAGGCAAGGGGAAACTGAACGGTTTTGTAATGTGTTAAGACATAGGCATCATAGTATGTTGATATGATTTTCTTCCTTCTGTGCTGGCTTCTTAGGTTTATCTTGACTTAAATTTCAATTACATTGATCAGTGACAATATGGATGTTTCATTTCAGAGCAGCTAGTGTACCAAGTTTTTGACTAGCAACAGGGAGATTTAGGTTCAAATCTGTAGTCTGTTAAGAATCTCACTGGGTGACAATAGTCTAGACACTATCAGAATGTATCTCACAGGGTTTGTAGGGGAAAAAATGGAGGGAGGGGACAATATATGTCACCACAGCTCCTTGGAGAATACACACACACACAGACTATATGACAGAAAGCTTAATCATGAGCTGCTTTGTGAGTGCTATAAATATTTACTGTATATTCCAATTCAAAGTTTTCCACTTACATAATGATAATTTATTTTCATGACTTGGTAGAGCAAGAGATAAACATTCAATCAATAAAACATGATTTCTATGTTAATATTGATCAGAACATATGTAATGTAATCTACAATTGTGTTACAAACATTTTAATATATCAGCAACGGTATCTAGTTTTTACTAAGATGGTTTCACAAGTATTTGGGATGTACCATTTCAGAGTGCAGAAGAATATTCACATGGTGAAATAGTATCCAATCAGGATGGGCACAAACCCACAAATGAACCTTGGTTCACAAACCAGGGATTTGGGAGAACGTATCTGCCACAATCTGCCCACGAACCTCCATGTTTTTCATGAAGGTTCGTGAGGTTTATGAGAGACACATTCTTGGGCTCTGAAGGCAGGTCTGGCGGCCCACCTAGAAGTGAGCTCTAAAGGCATTTATTGCCTTTGGAGCCCACTGCCTGCCCACGGACCCAACCAAGTGAGCTCTGAAGGCATTTAAATGCCTTTGAAACATACTTCTGGATCGGGCCACCTGACCAGAAGTGAGCTCTGCCTTCAGAGCCCACCTCCATGTTGGGCTGGCCTGACTGAGCAATGAGAGTGAGCTCTGAAGGCTTTTATAGGCCTTCGAAGCCCACTTCTGGGTGGGGCCTACCTAGGTTAGGGCCTGCCCATATAAGGGCATATAAAAGCCTTCAGAGCTCACTTTCAGGTGGGCCAAACTCCCCAAACTACAAACGAGTTCAGCAAATGGAGGGGTTTGTTGGAGGTTCATGGTTCACGGTTCATAAAAATCCCAATCCAAAGACCTCAATTTTCCCAGTTTGTGCCCACCCCATTTCCAATGAAAGAGAGATTCCTGAACACAGAAAATTAAATGTCAAGGACAAGTTTTTGCTAGCTCTCTTGCCTCTGATGTCTAGCTTTATATGTGGAGAGGGTTTTTTTTTCTCTTAATGAAGAGACATTCAGTCATGTAAATGTCACTTGCAGTCTGAAGTGGTACAACCCACAGGCCTAAGCTTAATATGTTTGATGATGAAGGTTAACATCTCAAAACCACAACTGTTCTTTAGCAATCTTCCTTTATTCTGCCTAGCATAGGAAAATAAATTTGCTTCCAGACCGGTCAGGGGGTTGGATCCGGCAATGCACAAACTACAAAACAAATCTACTTAGCACAGTTACGCTTGAAGGATTTGCATAAGATCTTGCCTAGTTTTTCCCAATTCCACAATGACATACACTTGCAAGATCTTGTGCAACAGTCTCCTTCCTCTGTCATATTGTACCATCTCGAGAATGAAGAAGCTGCTAGATTCACCTTCTGAGACCCCAGGACTGGTTTTGCAATATCTTGTGCCAACAGAAATGCAAGTGGGGGTACAATAAGTTTTAATGAGCGCAAATGGCTACTGTGGTCTTTTTCTTACTTTTCCACTGTGTGAGAGCTGTAGCACAAGTAGAAGTTTTATGCTGGATGAGTCCTATTGTTAGTGAGATAAAGCTGGTGTGGGCTCAACATACCATATCATAAAGCAATTATTTGTTAGTAAAGTCTGTCTTAGGCACAGACCAGTAACCAGTACTTTGTTTTCAAGAGGTTCAGGATGCTTTTGGCTCAGTGTTGCTTCACTGTTAGATATCCACTTGTGATCTAGTCTTCTAAACTGAATGGGTTTTTTTTCATGGAACAAGTTGATTATCTGCAAGTCACCTGTGCAACATGATGCTCCATGTATTTTCTTACTTCAGCTGATTGTACAACTTAACAGCTGGTAGACATTTGTAATTAGTAGGGGTGGATTTAGATAAGCATTGTGCTGGTGAATGACATGGTTAAACCACCATAAAGCAATTATTTGAGGATTGTTCTTTGAATGGTCCGATATATCGTTTACGTGGCAAGATCTTGGCTTGCTGTCATCATGACAGTATATTGAGCCAGAAGCTAATGATCTGAACATATGTATTATCAGTCATATGGGTGGCATGCTTCTTAACCAGCAGGTATCATGCCTCTAATATTTTTACTATACCAGTAATAACTGAATTTCATTATCTGAATACGCTCTAAGACTTTATATTATTTCCCTATTATTTCTTGCAAATCAAGTTTACATCATTGAATCCAGTATATGCATTGCATTATACTTGAAACACTCAAATAGAAGTTTCACTGTTTTCAGAATGTTCTAAAAGTACCCATGGAGGCGTTCATATGGCATTATATTGCAAAATAAATAAATATGGTATCAAGAGTCTATGGTTTTATCAATTTACAGCAAGCAGATAATATATTTTGTGGACCAATTCTTCACCTCTAAGTTATAAAAGAGAATGATATATGTGAGAAAAGATTTACGGTCTATAAAAGTAACACCTTTGTATACTGTGTTTTGGCTTTATAAAAATATTGACATAATCCATGAGTTATTCCACTTTGCACCAGGTATTTTTCCTAAAAAAAATACTATCAAATTTTGATTTGCACCTTTAATGCAACTGAAAGCACCATCAAGGGATACTTTTAACATAAGGAAAGATACAATTAACTTGACCAAAGGAGTTATTTCATACCCAGATGTTTGCAAGCAAAAACAAACTTGTACACCAACTTTTGATAGCTATAGGAACAGAGTGTAGCCAGTTCAAGAAAATCTTGCACACAGTTTGGTTTCATTGTATGTTTACCTTAGGTATTTACAGACAAGTGGCTGATTTTTGCCTTCAGCAGGACCAAACAGTATTGCCTGTAAAGGTGGAACGTGCAGTTGTTCTTCCCAGCTTCTTGCTTCTTTAGGACTTGATTCACCCATTCTCTGTCCCTCCAACAATAATTCTGCAATTACACAATGTTTGGCACTAGAAGGGTATGACATATTGTGGTCTATTATCACATATTCTGCATACATTCACACACAGAGCCATGCACCCCAGGTCCTGAAAAAGATATAGATCACAAGGTTTTTCATCTCCTGATACCGTTCTGAACATGGTCCTTGAAAAGTTCAGAATATGGAACCCACACTTGCCTTGTTGTTATTCTCATCCTCTTTTTTTTGCAATTGAAAATTTAATCATGATTATCATTTAATTTACAATGCTAGAGAGCTTCTAGTTCTTGCTGTATGCTGGGGGGGGGGTCATCTGCATAGAATTTCTGTAGAAAACACCTAAAACCCTGAAACTGTACATACAATATTGTCTTCTGTTTAAAAATGAACAGCTCTTTTGATTATAATACTCAGAATTTTCTCATTTTGAACTTAATTGGGATTTGGAAAAAAACCCTTAATATTTCTTTCAATAACAAGATCTTTTTTGCAAATGTTTTATGATCTATCTAGATGATTTACCAAAATGAGAGGATGTACCTTCATAATTTCTTTTATATAAACAAGAGTTCACATAACAGTAACATTGCCTTTAACAAAATAAGCTATTTTTGACAAGTAATTCCCCTTCAAACTGTTTCTTCTTTTTGTAAATGACTATGCAAACATCAATAATTGAATTTCTCTAAAACTAAAAAAATTGCACTAATTGGTATGTTGATGTCACTCATTCAAACCTTCCTGTTTTAAGTACTGTGCAGTGCACTTTGAAAGCAATTAGAAGTCACTGGATTATCAGTCAAAATAACTAATTTTTTGAGGCTATTGACTACTGCTGCTTTATAAGGATATTGCAGACAGACTGCAAACAGTGGATCAAATGATAATCATGATGGTAGCCAACCTAAGGACACTAGTAGAGCTTGCTGTTCTGTTGCTGAATGCAGTCAAGTTATTGCCACGGCTTTACTATTACCACTTTATTTGGACTTGTATCACAGCACTGCTGTTGTTTTTCCAAAATTGTGTTTATAGTGTTGTTTCATATTCCAAGCGCTCCTGTATAAGGGCATCATCTTTATACTGTAGCCGTGGAGGAGTAGGAGAACATTCAAAAGCTAAAATGGCCTTTCTTAGGCTCCGGTCCAATACATGTCTCTCCCATGCTGGATACCTGTTCCTGAACAGATCAATTTTAATGACAGATTCTTCAATCCTTGGTGGTCTGGATGAAGGCGTAGAAGGGGCAGTAGGTCTCACCTGAAACACAGGCACACAACCATCTCTCTCTGTAAATTTCTGATCCCGATCACTCGTGACACTTCTGTTATTAGAAATAGACCTTAATGTACTTGATGCTACTTCTGGAGGAAGTGTAAAGGCAGCTACAGAGTCCTCACAAGCACAGCTTGGTGACTGCCCAAATCTTGGTCCATTTGGATGAAAGAAGGCATAGTACATCAGCATAAAAACAATGCCTGTTAAAAAGCTGCTGAATATTACACACAGGGCTGGGATGGCAAATGCATCAGAAATCAGAGGAGCCTTGTAGAGGTACCAAAGAGCACTCAAGGCAGTATTTTCCAAAAGGATCACAAAATAGTAAATGAAAAGCCTACAGCGTGTCCTCCCCTCCTTGACGTTGAACCAACTAAAGATATAGATTATCCCAACAACCATATCAAAGACAATCTCTTCCCATTTAGTGATGCAGAATTCTGTCTCACAATGGACAATCCAGAATGTCATGATACACCAGTGGAGAACGATAAAGATCCCAAAGTACAGTTGGAAAACAGAAGCAAAGAGAGCAAAAGTAATCACTCTGGCTGCAATTGTGAAGAAGTGCCAGCAAAACTGGATTATTACAGCCATGTAACTGATAGGTTTCTTGTCATCACGGGAATCACGAAGAGCTTTTTGGTATGAAGCCAAAGCCCATGCCAAAGACACAAGAGATGCTGCAGCTGTAAGGCCTAGAAGGAAGGAAGGAAAGGAACAGTTATATGGTCAATAAATGTAGAAGATGCACATGGTGCAGTTTTTATAAGTGAGAATATTAAGCAGGATTCAGCCTTTGTCTTTTAGCCTTATTATGCAACTAGATTGTGACAGCATAGTCACTGGTAGCAGGCTTAATAGCAGTCTAACAGCTGTGGCTGCTTCTCCTATTGTCTTTTCAAACTGCACTCACACACTGTCTGCATTGTGACGGTAAATGGATACAACCAGGGGTCATTTCGTAGAAAAAGAGGTGCATAAGCTCATTAGTATAACTTATTTGCATATGCTACACCACCTGACATCACCGGAAGTATGTCAGAAGTCAAGAAAGAGAGAGAGAGAGAGAGAGAGAGAGAGAAAGAAAAAGGAAGAAGGAAGGAAGGAAGGAAGGAAGGAAGGAAGGAAGGAAGGAAGGAAGGAAGAAAGAGCTGACAGAGAGGGGACAGCTACTAATCCAAGCCTCAGAAATACCACTGCTCTGGGAGGATCGCTTCAGTGGTGGCTGAAGCCTTCAGAAGGCTGGTCGGATGAACAAGGACCTTTGCAGGGGGCAGGGTCATTTTGCTACAGCCATGACACAAGCAGGCATTCCCCCACCGGGGGGGGGGGGGCTGGCACCAACTCCCAGAGCTGAGCTCCCCCGAGCTCCTGCTCGAAATGACCCCTGGATACAACTATGTATATATATGAGAACAAGACACAATTATACATATTACAACATTCAATGGTGTAGCAGTTTTATGTTTTAAATTAATTAAAATGATTTTAAAATGGATGATTTACAAAAACAAATGTTAACATATTTTGAAAAAAGTTACAAGGGTTTTTTCCCCAGCTCCCAGTGGACAATCCAGAAAGTCATGATATGCCAGATAAAAAGATACAAGATTATATTGCATTTCTCTTCTCATTATTCGATCCTAACCAAATAAAAATCAAAACCTTTTCTTTCCCAGGACAGCAGCTACACTGAATAACACTGCAACATAATTGAGACAGCATTTTTTTCCATTTGTGACTCATCAGGGTATTCTTCCTTCCTTCACACTGTTCTTTGAACCTGGATGTAAAACTGATGGAACTGAAATTGCACTTCACTTCCTATCTGAAATATTTGTGTGTCCCTGGGCAAATTTGGTACACTTTTCCTGGCAGGCAGCTGTCAAAAATGGATGCATCATGGCCCTTACCCCAAAGGCATGGGGATTCATGATCTGTTTTTGCCATCTTACGCTCAAATTTCTTATCTATTGTTGATACATTAGTGATTGCATATCAGAGGGCCAAGACATTTTTTTAACATGGTTTCCTTTGCTCAACTTGCTTTTTCCAAACCCACACAGAAGCTGTGGGAAACATCTGTTTAAAACTCTGGGGCCTCTGTTTGGCTTGAGCCTGTGGCATGGGGGAAGGGGGAGCTCCTGCCTCCCTCTCATGCCATTTTCCCAGACCAGTAGTCCTGGAGGAGCCAGTTATTTTCTCCTTTTTGAAGCTGCATGTACACGGAATACTAGGCCTGGCTCATTTAAAAAGTCTTGTTTAGTTTGGCCCTGAGACACAGTTTAACAAGCTGCTGACAGTGTTTTTGTGGCAGGTATGTTTGCATTCAGGCTTTTCTTCCTTTTGTATAGGTGCATGTGGACTAAGTAGAAATGCCAGTATAAGCAGTATATAATGAACCAGACACCAACAGATCCATTCACAAACCCATTTAGGGTTGCCAAGTCCGGGTTGGAAAATACCTGGGGACTTTGGGGGTGGAGCCAGGAGAAGGTGGGGTTTGGGGAGGGGACGGGGCTCAGCATGGTACAATGCCATAGAGTCCACCCTTCAAAGCAGCCATTTTCTCCAGGGGAGCTGATCTCTGTCAGCTGGAGATCAGTTGTAAAAGTGGGAGATCCCCAGGCCCCACCTGGAGGCTGGCAACCCTAGACCCACTCCTGGCAGCCAAGATAAACTGCAGAACTGCAAATGCTGTTTAGTTAACCCATAGTCTTCACTGCTAGAGACCACTATTAGAGAGAGACTCAGGTGAGGAGAGGGGAAAAGCAGCTACCTCAATTAGTGTGAACCAATTTTTTATTTTGTCCCCACAGAAATAGGACCCAAGCAATTGAATCAGGTCCCATCTGGGTGTGGCAGGGAGGAAGGCAGCATCAAAGCAGCTATATGATCCAAGAGGCCTATTTACTGCTGCTGCTGCAAGGCTGTTGATTGTTCTTTGCCTTGGAGGGTGAAATAAGAGCATGTAAGGCAGTGATGTCTCCCTTTTGTGCCTGTGGCTGATTCCCAGCCGAAAAGAGAGTCAAGGCAGAGGCAACTGGGATGCAGGCTGTTGCCTTCAATCCTAGCACCATGATATGCTTCGGGGAGAGGGAGGACATGCATGTTCATTATTGGAGACGGGTGCCCTCCGGGCTACAGCAAGTCTTCTGGCTTTCAGGGTATGTAGCCGAGATCTCTATGAAAGGAAGGAAAGGATAAGCCGAAACTAAAGGAACAGAAGATTCCCTGGAGTCTGGGAGCACTTTAAAAATGAACATAATTTTATTCCAGTATCAGCTTTCCAGACCTAAAAAAGCACACTTCTTCTAATGCAGTAAGTGGATCTTCAGTATGCACTTACCTGATGGATTTCCATTCCAAGTAGTACCTTCCATAATAAAAATGAAACAGCAGTTTGGTGGCACCTTAAACACTAACAGTTTGATATCAGGATGACCTTATGTGAGTTCACTTCATCAGCAGCATGGAAATGTTCAACTATTAGGCAGATGAAGTGTTCAAACATTAGGCAAATGTATTTATACTGAAGTCTCCTAACAACAGAAAATTGTGTGCTGGATGGGGTGGGAGTGTATGAGTGAATGAACAAGAGAGATATAGTTATACCGCCTTCAGTGCCCTCTCCCTAATTTGCAACATGGGATAATAATCCTGTCCTATCCGACTGGGTGGTTTTGCAGATTATGTAACAATGAAGATAAGAGCGCTTAACATTCATAAGGCACATTTTGTTGGGCAAGCAAAAGATCACTACTTAGTTCTGTGAGAGAAGAGGAGGGATCTGGGATCTTGAATATTGTCAAAGTGTGGGTTGCTACTTCCCTATATCCCTCTCCTGCCTTCTGGGCAGTTTGAATATTTGTGAAAAGTTTCCCCCACCCCTTTCTTGGAACTGGAAAAAAGATGAGGTTTTGAAAAAATCAATATATGTCAAACAATCTAATGTAAAATATAAGAAATAATGTAGATTGTCATCAACAGACTTCTCATAAGAACATAAGAAAAGCCCTGTTGGATCAGACCAATGGTCCACCTATTCCAGTATTCTGTCTCACACAGCAGCCAACAAGTTCTGCTCTCCTTGCCTGCCTCCCAGGCTCCCCCCCCTAAATATTCAGGAGTTTCTTAATGTGTCCAGTATTTTTGTTGAAACCATCTGGCAACCCTATCTGCTCATATGAATGTTAAGTTCTTTACTTTGTATTCACTGATTGTCTTTTGAATCAGATATCCACATTTGCACAATCTCTGATCTAAAAAAGGATGAACTGATGAAATATTTAATGCTAAATACTTAATTCTTTAATTTAGGGCTGCCAGCTCTAGGCTGGGAAATACCTGTAGATTTTTGAGGTGAAGCCTGGGGAGGGACCTCAGCAGGGTATAATGCCATAGAGCACACCTTCCAAAGCACCCATTTTCTCCAGGGGAACTGATCTGGATTATCAACTATAATAGTGGGACATCTCCAGGTGCCAACTGGAACTTGGCAACCCTACTTTAATTACATGCATTTATGTGAGTTACAAATGGTGATAAATACGTGAACTACAACACTTTCACATGCTTGACCAAAAACAGCTTCACTCAGTCCTCAAGTAATTATCTGATCCCCTACAGTATATATAAGGGTGAGAGGTAGGGCTGCTAATATTGAGTTAAGAAATTCTACGTGTTTTGATGGGTGGGGCCAAAGGAGGGCAGGGCTTGGGAAGGTGGGGGATCTGAATGGGCAATAATGCCATATCATCCACCCTGCTAAGCATCCATTTTCTTCAGGGGAAATGGATCTCAGTAGAATCATAGAATTACAGAGTTGGACGGGACCTCCAGGGTCATCTAGTCCAACCCACTGCATAATGCAGGAAATTCACAAATACCTCCCCCTCCACACCCCCAATGACAGCTGTTCCATGCCCAGCAGATCAGTTGAAATTCTGGGTGATCTCCAGGTTTCACCTGGTGGTTGGCAGACTAGTAGAGCAGACAGTCATCAAGCAAAGCACCTGAGTACAAGATGTGTGATGGCCTTAAAAGCCGTTCCGAGCCCCAGGCTGACTGGCTAGAGCATATGAGGCACCAAACAACACCTCTCTCCTTAAATGTGTTGCATCTGCCATTCCTTTCATGAACGGTGGGCCCAAAATTGTCCCCCATTCCAAGAGGGAAGGAAATGGGGTTAAAAGAAAAAGTTATAGGAAAGATGAATTCAAGGGTGCAGAAGGATAAAAAGAAAGCTGCAGAGCAGAAAGCCAAAGGAATAAAACTACATTGTGGAGATAAGTTGCAGAAAATGAAAATAGAATAAAAAGAGATGTCCACAATTTTAAATCTTTTTTTGGTGTGTTTTTCTTCCTTCCTTACATGGCTAAAATATAGAGAGCAGTTTGAATTCTAGCATGGAAGGCTTAAAATCAGTTTTTCAACAAAATCCAATTTTCTATGAACCAGTTTCTTGGGTTTTCACATGCAACCTAGACTTTTCTGAAAATGTTTGATTACTCTGTTTGATTTTGGGTTATCTGCGGTAGCAGTTTATTCAGTTTATTTTGAAATAATATGACCTGCAGCATTACAAAACACTGAAAAAGAGCTACACAAATCCTGTGAAGACACAAATTAAACCACTTTAAACAGAATGTTGAGAATAAATTATTGCTATAAAATCCCCATGATGTCAGTATTTATACTTTATAAGTAAAGATCTTGCTAGGATCTAAACAATAATTAAGTCTATTAAGTAGGGGACTTGAAAGGAGACATCTCATTTTCCCTTTCTCCAATACTTTCTACTTTCTTTCCCTGACAGCTCCCATAGCCCTTCTCATTTTCCCACCTCCTTCTCTCCTTCCTGCTTACCAGGAAGGTAATCTACCTTTACCTGCCCCCCAATTCAGTTCTTTCTTTCCTAAACCTGGCAGGCTTTCCCCAGGAAAAGTCTAGCCAAATTGAATGGTGCCAGCCACTGGAACAAGCCCGTTGCGCAGAGTGGGGCCTGCAAAGACAAAGGCACCTCACTTTCCCCTGTATCACTTTCCCCATATGATTTCCACTTTCCCTCCTCCTGATAACCCCACATCCTCACCTTTCCCTGCTTCCTTCCCACCAATCCACCAAACTATATTTCTTCTTCTTCTTCTTCCTTTATTCTTTGTAAACCAAGCAAGTACAGTAATAAACAGTTATAGCTGCAACAACAATAACCACAAAGCCACATTCCACTAAAGATACACAAAAACTTATCAAACTTAATTATATCTTTAAGAATGTTAGAGAGTAAATACATCTACTGGCAAGGAGGTATCTGGCAGTTTCCTTCCAGAGACCATGTAGTTTAGGTACGGCCACCATATTTCCACAAAACCTGAACAGTCCTCCCCAGAGTTTATACAATTGTTAGTATAATAAATTATCTTCTCCATAATATAAATATTCCATAGTTTATTGAACCACAATTCAATTGTGGGTGGATGCTTAGCCTTCTATCGAGAGGCTATAGCCATTCTAGCTGCCACTAACAGGAATTCTATAAGCCTCGTTGTAAACCATGTTATATCAAGCCTATATAAAGTATTAACTCTTCTGGATGATGTTGTAATCTGTGCCCCGTAATTACAAAAATATGACCCCCAACTTGATGCCAAAAGGCTTGAATATAATCACTAGACCACCCACAATTAATGTAGTTAGCATGAATGCCACACAACTTCCAACAATGTCGTTTGTTTGAATGATGAATGTGTGCAAGCCTGGCTGGAGTCAGATACCACCGTGTTACAAGTTTAAAGTATTGGATGCATATATTGATCACTTTACTTTTGTAAACATAAGAATGCCATACTTTTTGCCATTGTTGTTCCATGAGATTACAACCACAATCAATCTGTCCTAGATCTTAGTTTTCTCCAACTGCAACAAGAAGTCATATAGTAGTGTTAAAAGTCCTTTAAAGGAAGACCAACCCTGTCTCAGAAAGCCTTCAAAAGGAGTAAGAGTCCTCATGAGAGATTGCTTCACAATAGACATACCAACAAGTGCTGCAATTGCAGATACTGATACCAAAGCAAAATGCATTCCATGGCTTGTTCCAGCTTTAGTTTGTGTAATATGACTTCCCACTTACTGATATCACATAGCCTAGTCAGTTTTGCCTACCTCCATACTTTATATTCACCAGACCGTGATCCCAGCTTGAACCAGAGCTGATTTAAAAAAGATGAGAGTGGAGAAATATGTGGAGCCAATTTCTCTCATTGATGCTCCCAAATTTTCAATGAGGTGAATAGGCAACTGGTCAGGCAACTGGTTCCCTATATCACTCCAACAGGACTTAGCTACTGTAACCCATGCAATGGTCACTTCCAGACTAGATTATTGTAATTTGCTCTACACAGGGCTGCCCTTGAACTTGACCCGGAAACTGCAGCTAGTGCAGAATGCGGCAGCATGCATGCTGATGGCAATGCCTGTGCCGGCTTGCATTAAGCCAGTGCTGTGCCAACTGCATTGGCTACTGATGGGATACCGGATCCAGTGCAAAATTCTGGTGTCAACCTTCAAAGCCCTAGAAGGCCAGGGACCTGCATATCTTCAGGACTGCCTCTCCCCATTCATGCACCATACAGTATTACCAGGGGTCATTTCGTAGAAAAAGAGGTGCAGGAGCTCATTAGCATAACTCATTTGCATATGCCACACCTCCTAACATACCAGAAGTGTGTCAGAATGCAACACCCACCCCTCAGGCTCCACTCCACAGGTGAGTGAAACTGACCTGCTCTTCCTCCATTCCCTTTCCCATCCAATACTTTGTGCAATAAAAATAAGCATAAAGAACACACCCTCATTCTCTTCCTGCTCCCTTGAAACCACCAGGTTTCAAGTAGTCTTGAGATACCCAGGACATGTGCACTACCCATCCCTTCCCCTCCCCCTCCCCACAAGACGACACCCTGTGAGGTAGGTGGGGATGAGAGAGGTCTTTTGAGAACTGCTCATGAGAGAACAGCTCTGAGAGAACTTGTGAATGGCCCAAGGTCACACCAGCAGCTGCATGTGGAGGAGTGGGGAATCAAACCCGGTTCTCCCAGATTAGAGTCCAACTCCTGACCACTACACCAAACTGATGGGGTGGCTGCTGAAGGGTTGGTTAAATTTCTTCAGTACTTATGTGCCATGTGCCCAGATAAAAAATGATATATCTAGAAAATTTATATGCCACCTTGAGCAAGTATCTGGAAAAGCAGCACACAGTCATAAAAGGAACAATGATAAAATTATCAATATTAAAACAAAACATTAAAAACAATAAAGACCCTAGAAGGGCTTTCCCCGGGGCGCTGCACCTCTGCACTGCTCGGGGAAGCCGAGGAGGGGGCGGGGCTTGGTCATGTGCCCGCCCCCTGGGCTCATCACTCCCGGAGCTGCGCTGCTGTGTGCTCCCGCTCCAACGGACCCGAGTATTACACTCAATTGACCAACATTTACTGGTTGTCCCTGGCCCCAATGATGTCCAACTAGCCTCAATCAGGGCTAGGGCCTTTTCTGCCCTGGCCCCAGCCTGGTGGAACAAGCTCCCACTCAAGATCAGGGCCCTGTGAGATTTATTACAATTCTGCAGGGTCTGTAAAATGGAGCTGTTCCACCAGGCTTTTGGTTGAGGTGGCAGACATTCAAATTCCATCTTTGGCCTCCCCTACTGAAATCACTGACTTTATGATCAGCTTAAACTGAGCATAGTAACATGGACCTTGATTGCGGTTTCTACTACTGTTTTAAATTACTGTTTTAATTATTTTAACTATTGTTATTGAGTTCTTGTGACTTGGAACCCACCCTTTGTAAATAAATAAATGGGATTATCATTAATTCACTTGGGCCTCCCAGACTGCTTAGCCCATATGCAGTCCTGCACTGACAGAAGGAAGGTATAGACCTGCTCCAAATTAACCCAATCCATACAGTGCTCATTAGAAAGTATCATTATAATGCTAGTTAACTGTGCAGCTTCATTGTACAATTTCAGGTCCAGCAACCTTAAACCACCTAATCTGGATGGCCTTTTGACTAAATCATAACAAATACATGGCTTTTTGTAGTTCCAAATGAAACTCTCATTTCTCTCATCCTAAAGACATATTATTTCTTTGATTTTATTTGGCAAGCTGAATGTGAATACTGATTGGGTAGTGCACTTCAGGGGGGATGTCCTGCATATTGTATAGGTTCCGTCCTGGCACCTGGGTGTCATTTCTGACACAGCATCTGTCCATGTTTGGAACCTGTTTCACTTCTCAGTAAACAAACCTTGCTGATACAAGAGTGTGGTGAGAGTAACTGTGTCCAAGACCTGACAATTGTTTTTATTCCCTTAATAGTTTAAACTTATGCTGAGAAGGGAGTGGGGGAAAGCTTCTCAGTTTGAAATAACACTTGCCTTATGGAAATGCATTCCACACTGGAGAACAATATATTCTTGATTAAAGAGTGAGGGGGTTTCTTTTGTTCAGTGCTGCTGCTCATCACTGGCAACCCAATGTCAAGATGGGCAAGGAAAGCCATCAGTACGATGAACCCTAGTTTATAGTGATTTCATAGCTATGCATGTCTGCCTTCTCATGTATCTAAAAGAGTGCTCCGAAGCGGGTCTATTCAGAATCCTATCGAGGTCTCTTCAATGGGATTTACTCCCAGGAAGGTGTTTAGTGTGGCCATGAAGAAGTCTGACGCTTTTCACACATGAGGCTTAAGTCATCTTTAAGTTTTTTTCATGTTGTCTAATATAAGGCTATGTTATTGAAGAATGGTAGCAAAGAACAATATTTACAGTAAGTGTATAATGTACAGCCAATATATGTTTTATAAACTAATTTAAACAAAATCTGCTCTACACATGACTTGTGAAAATACCTTTATATTTTCAATGCAATTTATTAATCTTAGGCAAATTTTGGAGCCTAGTCAAAGAACTTCTTGCAAAGGATGTCCTAGACTAAGGGTGGCCGAATTGTGGCTGCAGCTCCCAGGAGTCTTTCTTTCTTTCTTTCTTTCTTTCTTTCTTTCTTTCTTTCTTTCTTTCTTTCTTTCTTTCTTTCTTTCTTTCTTTCTTTCTTTCTCCCTCCCTCCCTCCCTCCCTCCCTCCCTCCCTCCCTCCCTCCCTCCCATCTGTTTGCTTTCTTTGTTTCTCTCTATCTCTTTCTTTCCACTTCTTTCATCCTTTCTTTCCACCCCTCTCTCTCTCAGAGCCAGTTTGGTGTAGTGGTTAAGTGCGCGGACTCTAATTTGGGAGAACTAGGTTTGATTCCCCACTCCTCCACTTGCACCTGGCTGGATGACCTTGGGCAAGCCATAGCTCTGTACCAGCTGTTCTCTCAAGGATAGTTGTCTCAGAGCTCTCTCAGCCCCACCTACCTCGCAGGGTGTCTGTTGTGGGGAGGGGAAGGGAAAGGAGTTTGTAAGCCGCTCTGAGACCACAAGTGAAGTGTGGGGTATAAATCCAATCTCTTCTTCTTCTTCTTAGACACATAAATAGCATTGGACAAATAAATACCATTATCAAGATCTATTTTTCCCCCATTTGTTTTTATTTTTGGCAGTCTCATTTAATGTTAATAAAAAGCAAATTTGCATATTTTTCAATAAAAACCTGTGTGTAATATTTGTTCATGTCCTGTGGCTCTCAAACATCTGACGTTTATTCTGTGTGGCTCTTACCTTATGCAAGTTTGGCCACACCTGTCCTAGGCTCTGCCACCATTAGTCTGTGTTTAGTGTAATCCCTAATCTAAAATTTTGTCCTGAATAACAAATTGCTCTGTCTGATGTTAAGCCAGGATTCAGTGGGTTCTGTTCCAAAGTAAGGATGTATAAGACTACTGATTGTGTCACAGGAGGGCTGCTGCTAAGAAGCAACACAGTCATTAAATTAAGGAACACACAAAAACTAAAGAAATGAAGGGAAATTACACTTAAATTATACTCAAAATGGCCATTTGGCTAGGGACACAATCCATTTGTATGCTGCCACCCAAGCTAATATGAGAAAACTGAAAGCCCTTGTATCAAAACAGAATATAGATTTAGTGGGCATATCTAAAGCATAGTGGAACAGTGGGATTCAGTGGTATATGGACATCCCTGGATGACTCTTACAGAAATCTACAGGACAGGGCATATTGTTGTTTTTCTGTATATCAAAGAGGATATATAAACTCCAAAACATCAGAAGTTATTAGAGAAACGTACTCTTTTTACCAAGACACAGGCCTTTTCTGCACTCTCCTTTTAATCCATGTTCACCATGGCATCCTCCAAGCAATTTTGCACTAAAATCTAACTCAACCTTCTTTTTAATTCAGGGTGCCCCCCCCCCCCCCCCCCAAAAAAAATTCTGCACTAAAGTCGAATTCAACCTCCTTTTTATTCTGGGTTTCCCACCCCCCAATCTGAATTACATTACCTCCCTTCAGCAGTCAGCCCGCTTTCAGCATGCTATTGTCACTTTCAGCATGCCGCTTTCAGCATGCCGCTTTCAGCGTGCTGTTGCCCTGGGTTATTTGGATGCTGTTTTGCCATGGACTTAAATTGCTTTGACTCGAACACTGAGAAAATCCAGAGTGGCAGGCAAATGCAGAAAGTCAGGGAGCCAGTTTGGTGCAGTGGTTGGGAGCACAGAGTTTAATTTGGGAGAACTGGGTTTAATTCCCCACTTCTCCATGTGCAGCTGCTGGGTGACCTTGGGCCACAGTTCTCTCAGAGCTGTTCTCTCAAGAGCAGTTCTCAAAGAGCTCTCTCAGCCCCACATACCTCACAGGGTGTCTGTTGTGGGGAAAGGAAGGGAAGGAGACTGTAAGCTGCTCTGAGACTCTGAGTGAAGGGCCAGGTATAAATCCATTCTCTTCTTCTCTTCTTCTTCTAGCCTTCTGAGCCCACTGACTTCAATGGATTTAGAACTCTGCTTAGAGTTGTATTTTGTTTGTGTTTGGTGACACAGAAGTATATAAAAAAATACTACTAGAAGCTGTACTATTGTCCTAACCTCAACAAAAGCCTTGAGATGGAGAATGAGATCAGAGAGAAAATCAAAAAATATTACCATACTGGGAAAGTAAAGAAAAATACACCAAAATATACTTCCCAATGGAGAAATATACTGTTTGGGGCTTTTTTAGTTTAGAAAAAACAAGATGACTAAAGGGAAAATTTATAAAAATACATCATAGATAACTCAGTTCCCTGTTGATTGACTGGACAGTCAAAAGAAGATCCTTCTTCACAAAATGCATAATTAACTTTATGAATGTGTTGCCACAAGATGTTGCGATGTATAGGCAGGATGTACATAGGTTCACTGTAAGATGTGGGGCTGCTAAGCTTCTGGTAGGGCAGGGGACCCCCCAATTCCTGTTGCCTGCAGCTGCTTGAAGCAGCAGCAGCATGAAAAGTTTTTTTAAAAAAAGGTAGCCTCATGTACTTGCTCAGAGTTTTATTGGAAGTGACAATGAGTAGCTCTCGGGGTCACTGGTATCTCTATGACTACTCTTTGCCACTTCCGGTAAGAACTTCTGGTAAATACACGAGGCTGCTAACAACATCATTGTAGGCATTTGAAATCAGCAGTAAAGCCAACTGAGTTTGAGAGGACTTGCTCCCTAATACATTGATTTAAGATTGCAGTACCAGGTTAGCATGGATAAGTGGCACCGTCTCCTTTTCCTTCACAGATTCACAAAACAGCTCCTCATATAGTGAAAGACACACATGCTGTCACTCAGAAGTAAAAGTCCAAATTTTTTTAATGTCATGATTAATCTCCGTGTTTTTTATTTTTTTTATTTTTTTTTAGATTTTTACCCCGCCCTACCCGCCTCGTGGTGGCTATGTTATAAAAAGCAACGTGTAAAGCATCTTTTAAACATTTCCCCTTCATTTAGTTCTTAATACCATGCTTACTGCTCATTATGAATTTCAAAAGTTCTCCACATTCCCTTTTATGCTTTAACCTTTAGATAGTGTTACTCATAACAAATACTTTGCAACAAGATTGTTCATTACTTTTTTTAAAAGGCCATTTTAGCATCTGCTTATGAATATGTATTCTCTATGATACAGGAAAAAAGAAAATATGGCCCATTTAATCAATGCAAAAGCAATATAGCTTTTTCTTCTGAAATCATTTGCATGGTGAATGCAAGTTCGTCATGCTAAGCAATGGTCCTAGAAGCAAAATAAAGTGAAAACTGCTAGAAATCAACTATACAAGACAAAATTGGTGATAACATCAATTTCCCACTAGATGGCACTGCAGTTTTGGATTAGACTAGACAAAAAAAGGAATTCTTGTTTTGATAATGATTTTGATATTTGCTATCAATCATTTCAATTTGTTAACAGCCCATTCCTAATTTGTTAAAAACCAGCAAGATCTGGATAAATGGACAGGATCATTCACTAAGTACTTTTCAGCTGGTAAAAGCAAGTTAATGTGTATATTTTACCACTGCAGGAATACAGCTGCCATGTTATTTACCTGTGAAAGAACCTGCTTGGGTTATAAGGGAGAATGAAAATAGTGTTAGTTGGAGTAATGGAAGTGAGAATCTTGCCCTGCGCACCATATTTATAATCACCATATGCACAAGTGCAGTTAATAGAAAACGACTGGAAATGCTTAATCACGCACAACATGTAGAATGGCCTTAGACGGGGTATAGCTTTACTTAGTATAGTCCTGTGTAGACATGTTACATGTTCCAGCCAAGTAATCTCGAGCAACACTTCCCCATCAATTTATCAAACTTGCTTTCCTCAACTTGAGTTACCGATCTCTCACACCTTTACCACTTGTTATTAAGCAGGCTGGGGCAGTGCCTATTTCCTCTTATCTGTCTCCAGTAAATCACTACTCCTAATTTATTCCTGGATTTGATTTTTGGAAATGTTAACTTAATGTGACTGGCTTCAGTTGTTATTTTTTCTTCTTCAGGGTTCAGTTCTCTGTCTCCAGGATCTGTAGAAGTTAAATATTAGAGCGTCAAGGGGTTCTCCTTCACTCCAGTGAACATGACATAGCAGAAAGTGGGCCTTGGGCAGAAATCCTTGGTATGAAAACTGAGATGTAGCCTATGTGCACATTCTCCTTTTGTCTGTAAAATGTTATTTCACTGCACTACTGCAATGTCCAAGCCTTATATATGCCCATTTTTCAGTGTACAAGAATTTTCCTACCTCTACACAACACCATTGGGATCTTTTTGAGTTCAAGAATGGACTACTCTGTTCCTTCCCCTTGTATTACTGGCCTAAATCTTCCTTTATTACACCTCTGAACATTATTTTTAAGTTGCTAAAGAAATATTTAATACTAACAGACCTATTTAAAGCATCATGGTAGAGGCTGTCTCTAGTTTACTGATTCACGGGTATTTTTAGCAATCAAATCTGGAGCTGGCTATTTCATTTCACAGCTTTAGATAACATTAATACCCATCTTTTTTTAAAAAAAAAAATCTGTAGACAAAAATTCATGAAACTGCATGCTGGTGGCTCCAGAAAATTGTAAGCAGAAGATAAAAGGCATGAAAACCATATATCTAACTTCTACAGTGGCCTTTCCATGTATTTCAAGTCTCCAGAATTTTTTTTTAGAAGGTTAAATATATCAATATGTCTCTGCATATGCATGTCAGACTAAAACCAGTATACAAAAAGAAAAAAAAAAGTAGTGATCAGCTGAGGCAAGGAAGGAATGTGTGCAGTGGGAGGGTTCAGGGGGAGGAAAGAAGGCAAGCAATAAGAGGGTTAATGGGCGGGAAGTGCTCCGCTGAGACCTTGTACGTGGTCATTCATACATGCACCCCCCAACTTCCAACTCTAGGCCTCTTGGGAATCTGAGCTTTTGGTACATACAGATTACAGATTGGTGCAGTATTTACCCATAAAATAATGAGACCATTGTTTTAAAAGGACTGACATTTATTAACTACAAAGGGATAGATCGAAGGAAAGACAGAAAGGAAATTTAAAAAGCAGTTGGCAAAACTTTTGGCAAGTCAATGTACTTCAAATATCTACTTTGATGAGTCCTAATTTAACAAGTCTTTGATAAATAAGATGCCCAATTATGCCTCACTCATGGCTAATCCATGACAGAATTGTGTGGATCACTGTATGTTTCTCAAGAACACGAGAGAAAGAGGTCTAAATTAGAGGGGGAAAGAGAATGAGGAGGCATTTAAATGCCTTCTGGGTTAACTTGCCACCTGGAAGTGGTTAAAGTGATTAAAGAGACTGTGAGCCTTTGGAGTTCACTCACCATAGAGTCGCATGGCTTGGAGAAGGCATTTGAAGTCCTTTAAATGTTCTTTCCCCCTCCACTGGAAACAATGGAGAATGGGGGCACCTTCTTCTGGGGCCCATAGAATTGGATCCCCTGGTTCAATCTTTTTTGAAACTTTGGGGGGGGGGGGGTTGAGGAGAGGCAATGGAGGAAAAAAGGACAAAGTTGGTCATTTAAAGGGATGTGCTTATAACAACCTTCAAGGATTGCTGATGGTAAAATGTTGGAACACACTAAATATTACAACACACTCCTATATTTTGATACACTTAAGATTTTTTTAATAGCTTGCACAAAATTTATTTACTGCAACATATTCTATACTGCAAATATCTATACTGCAAATCCTTTGCTTCACTAATACCTGGGCCTTCTCCAGATTGTAAAACTGTAATGCTGGGGTACAAAACCCAGGTTTTCTTGGATTACAATTCCCTTCTATTTGCTCAGAAACCCATCTTTCAATTCTAAAGAGGCAGAATTAGAGGATAGTTCTCTGTGGCAAATACCCAAATGTTTATGGCCATAACCCTCACAATAGCTATTAATGAACAAAATCTCACTTGAAGACTCATAACTGCCACTGATATATATTCAGGAGTCCTGGAATAGCCCTGATGAACTGAGTCTCCATCCTCTTTATGTCTGCTTTACTACAGTGTGTTTGCTTTGATATGATATTATTTGATGTGATTATGTTTATCTAACTTATACTATTTCATTTTACTCTTTATATGCATGTGTATTATCTTTAAAAAATTCTTCTCTTTCACTTAATAAACATTTAAATTTGAAAACAAATAGAAACAACTCTTGCCCTTCCCTCTGCCTCCCTCATCCTGGTATTGGTTCATCTCTTTCAAACTGCAGCCCTTATAAAACAACTGCTGCTACTAATGACATAACTACAGCTAAAATGTCAATGCGATAGGATCTCCAGAGACACCTTTAGTTTCTTTTCAAAACAGTCCGGTGGGGGGGGGGGGGCAACTTGACTCCCCCACCCCCCATGAAATCTTACAGCAGCTTGAGGAGGGGGTGGGTTCTGTAAGGGAAATGACACGGTGTTGGCTGCATCTCTTTTCCAGGGCTGCATCTCTAATCCAAATTACTCCCTCTTCTGTAGCTGCTGTTAAGGAAATGTCTGCAACATCTCATCCAGATGGGCCTAGGGTATGCTAATATAATACAGAACGTTGTACTCCCTGTGTTAGGCTAAGATGTTAGTTTCAGGTGGGTAGCTGTGCTGCTCTGCACTAGAAGAGCAAGACTGAATTCCAGTAGCACCTATGAGACCAACAAGATTCCCAGGGAATAAGCTTTTGAGAGTCAAACCTCCCTTTATCAGATACAGATGAAGGAGCTTTAACATTTGAAAGCCATAAACCTCCCCCCCCCCCAAATCCTGTTGGTCTTTAAGGTACTACTGGACTTGAATCTTGCTCTTCAATGGTACTATGAGATCTTTAAGACAAATCTATCAAAGTTTAAACACTTCAATACTATCTACCAAAAGTGAAGTATGCCCTTATGGTTCTCTCATCAAAATCAATAGGAATCAGTGGTATCACTGGAATCACTGCTGTCAAAGCACTGGATCAAGCCCAAAGTTGGATCAAGCCCAAAGTTATTAAAGCTGGAATTATATAACCATCTATTAGAGGATAAACATCCTTGAATGTAATGGATTTATTTCTGAGTAATGAATGAATAAGATCAGGCTGCAAGACCAGATGAGAGAGACAGTAGGACAAAATTAATTAGGTTTAATAGTTCACATAGTTTTTCACTCAGTTAATTAGTGCTATTGGTATAGTAGGGAGGGAAGGTGGCATGATGTAACCTGACCTCATCAGCTCTTGGAAGCTTAGATGGTTCCGTACTTGGAAGGGAAACCACCAAGAAAGACTGCAGAAGAAGGTAATGGCAAACCACCTCTGCTTCTTGCTTGCCTTGAAAGTCCCTTGGTTGGGGTCACCATAAGTTGGCTGCAACTTGACAGCACTTTACATATGCACACATTTGTAAAGTACAAAATATTAGTATTGTAAAGTACTAATATTAGTAATATTAGTTAACTAAGGCTGTGATCACACGTACCTTTAGATCCAACATAGCTGTGAATGCCTAACAGATCTAAAGATCACTATCAGACAGCAACATCTGGGAAGTGTTCCACAGTCATTGACAACCCCTGCTGCTCCACCAAGAAGCGGAGTTAAAAGACACCAGGTAAAGTCCAGCTCTAATGGGTTCCAAAGAGCTACAGATGGATTTTTCCCTGTCTGATCACGCAAGCATACTCTCATACCCATCGGGATGGTTTGATCATTCCATCCCGGCTTGGTGTATTTCCCCCTCCCCCTTTGCAGTATGCACATCATCGCATACTCCAAAGAGGGCCTTCAGTGCGATTCCTTGTTTATGCACATGGGAAACAAACAGCCCAAAAATTAAACCCCGACTCACCTGCAGTTGTGTCTGATCACACAGTGACAAGCTGAGCCTGCAGCTACAAAGGGATGTGTGATCTCACAACTGTGTGTCAAATTCGTCCAGAAGAAATAGTCTCACTTCCCCTCCGCTTCATTTGGTGTGTGTGACCACAGCCTAAGGAAGGTATTCTGGCTATGAAACTTTGTAGTGCTAGCAGCAAAATGTATTAAAGCAAAGTGCTAGCAGCAAAATGTATTAAAATGTATTTTGTTATAGTCTGTGTTCTCTGCATTCCAATGCTGGTCTACCTCCTTTAGCTGTTCTCTGGGTTCAGCAGGAAATCAACAGAAAAAACTGAACCCAAGAAAATTCTGCTCCGTAGGACCAAATTGAGATTCAAGTGTTTCAGTCAATTTTAATTTATATTCCCCAGTAAAATCCTGAGACTGACTGTGACAGTGAAAAATGCTGCTTACAACAATGAAGAGGTATGACTTGCTACCACATGTACAGCTATTTTTAAATGTTATTTTAAAGCTGTAATCTGTTCCTGCAATCCACTAAATTAAGAACCTGTGGAGAAATCAAATTAGCATTTTGAGTAATTCTTTTTTCATGATCTGAAAAGATCAAATTTCAAACACAGCAAATACCAAATCAAGCTAATGACAACATACAGAGGAAGGGTGGATAATCAGTGTGAGGGCCATCAACGGTACTAACCAGGATAAGGTTCAGTTTGGGTTGACTGCTAGTGTGATCTTAAGTGGTTTTTCTGTGGTCTGCTTATAAACTTCCTGGTGGTATCTAGTCAATTACTGTGGAAAACAGCATACTAGACTAATTGGATCTTTGGTCTGATACAAAAGAACAGTTCTTAAAGCTCAAGGACGATGAAGTATTCAGGAGAATGTGCACAGTGCTCTCTGACAAAATTAGAAAACAACCAAAACTACTGAGAATTCCTAATTCATGAGTCCCAGAAATGATACTTAGCAATACCGCCCTATTAGGGAGGGAGCCCCTGTCCACCATCTCTGCCTGCTGCCACTCTGCTAGGCAGCGGGGGGAGGGGAATAAAGAGACACCCAGCATTGTGCCAATGCCATGACGCTACTTCCAATGTAACCTGGAAATGATATGATCATATCAGGTGACACTGTAAGCATTGCTATAGCATTACCCGACCACACTGACATCACTTTCAGCTTGCAGTGGAAGTGATGTAACTGCATTACTGACAATGACATTAAGTCTCCAGTGCACTCCTCTCTACCAAGTAAGTCTCACATCTATGCCCCATTCTCTCAAATGCTCACATACTTATCTCTCCTGACTTTGGAACAAATGGACAAAACCCCCAGCATTTAAAACCCATGTCACTGCTAGGCTATTTATTCCTAATCTGATTTTCAGAGGGTAGACGTGTTGGTCTGAAATAGAATAGAATTAGTATGAAGTAGAAGAATTTGAGTAACTTTTTCCCTACCATAGAGAACAATTGAGGGAATGTGGGCAACCTGTTTGGGGGCCTGTAGAATTGGACCCCCTAGTCCAATCTTCTTAAAACTTGGTGGGTATTTGGGGGAGAGGCTCTAGCAGCTACCCTGTAAATTTGGAGCCTCTCCCTCAAACCCCCTCCCCTCCAGCTGCTTTTTATGATGCCGCAGCAATTCGGCAGCAGGCTGAATCAGTCGGCCCATGGCTTCCCTAGTGCCCACTCCTGGGCTGCTGGAGCACTGCTCCACCTTGCTCCAGCCTTAAATGAGCCCTAGAGACCAACATGGTATGAGCTTTTAATAGGCAAAGCTCCCTTTATCAGATACAAGTAGGAATGAAGATCCTGGAGTCCTTATATCCCAGTCAGAAGGGGTGTTGCAAAGAAAGGAGTTGGGATGCAGAGGTACAATGCATAATGTAATCAGCTTCATTAAAGTAGAGCAGAAATGCTCATGGATATTAAATTAGCACCTGTAGTGCGATAAGACTCCTATGCCCCTATTCAACTCTGGAGGGGGTCCATTGTTCTGTGTTTGTGACTCAAGTTCAGCACTCTCACATAGTACTCTCACCTTGAAGCTCCTCTGTATGAGGACAACCACTCTCAGGTCAGCAATGGAATGTCCTGGCAGATTAAAATGTTCTCTCATTGTTTTTCAAGTGTTGTGGTTTTTGATATCAGATTTATGCCCATTTATTCTTTTGTGCAGGAAATTACCCATTTGTTCAATTAGATAATGGACAGTTGATACTTGATGGCATTTGTTGACACGTGATGGCATATATAACATTGGAAGATGAACAAATGAATGAACCTGAAATGGTACAGCTGGTGTTGTTAGGCCCTGTGATAGTGCTGTCAAAGTGAATATGGAGACAGAATTGGAATCTTGGTTTACTGCAGGCCCTTGTCCAGAGTCCATGTCTGTCTTATGCAGTGGATTATTGTAGGTGAGAAATTGTTTAAGGTAAAGAGGCTGTCTGGTGCAAGAAAAGGTTTGCCTCCCAATGCCAGTAAGAGAGGGGTATCATTGCCCAGCATAGGATGTAGGTTGTAGAGCAGGTAAAGAAAGAGGTACTTTTCTCCCTTTCTCACAAAACAAGAACTCGTGGGCACTCAATGCAATTGCTGAGCAGTGGGGTTAGAACAGATAAAAGGAGGTACTTCTTCACCCAAAGAGTGATTAACACATGGAATTCACTGCCACAGGAGGTGGTGGCAGCTACAAGCATGGACAGCTTCAAGGGGGAATTAGATAAACATATGGATTAGAGGTCCATCAGTGGCTATTAGCCACAAGGTATAGATAGGAACTCTCGGTCTGGGGCAAGTGATGCTCTGTATTCTTGGTGCTGGGGTGGGGGCAACAGTGGGAGGGCTTCTAGTGTCCTGGCCCCACTGGTGGATCTCCTGATGGCACCTGCTATTTTTGGCCACTGCATGACAGACTGTTGGACTGGATGGGCCATTGGCCTGATCCAACATTGGCTTCTCTTATGTTCTTATGTAATGATGTGCTGAACCGGTTTGAGCTGAGAGCTGTATGTGACCACCAATGGTGTTCTGTTGTTGTTTTGTTTAGGTCTGTCTTGCAGTAGGGTATCAATTGGTATCATTACTATATCAAGTAGGTACTGAAGTTCAAGAAATGTCTGTTGTAGATCCTGTAGGTGAGAGTCTCTGCCTGAAGGACTGGAGCACGTGAGGTTATAGTGTAGAGCATGGCTGTATACAATGGATTGTTTGGTGCATTTAGGATGGTAACTAAAGGCATATATATATATGCTTGGTGATCAGTAGGTATCTGGCATAAGGTGGTTGTTATTCTTCCATTATGTTATTTGTACAGATGTGCCTAGAAAATGTACTTCTTGCATGGACTGATTCTTGGTCAGGTTGGTGGTGGGTGGAAGTTGCTGAAGAACTGGTGAAATTTCTCCAGTGTTTCTTTATCATGTGTCTAGGTGATGAAAATGTTATCAATTAATCCCAACACCTGAGGGGTGTTAATGGATGAGAGCTGAAGAAGCACTGATCTAGGTCAGCCATGAACACATTGGCATATTGTGGTGCCATGCTCATGGTAGTACCATTTAGTTGAAGGAATAAATCATTATCAAAGTGATTCCCCACTCCTCCACTTGCACCTGCTGGATGACCTTGGGCAAGCCATAGTTCTGTCAGAGCTCATCCTTGAAAGAGCAGTTTCTGTCAGAGTTCTCTCAGCCCCATCTCACAGGGGAGGGGAAGGGAAAGGAGTTTGTAGGCCACTCTGAGACTCCGAGTGAAGGGCAAGATATAAATCCAATCTCCTCCTCCTCCTCCTCCTCTTCTAGTCCACTTTCATGGGTGATACTTGTATACACAGACTCAACATCCATGGTGGCCAAAACAGTGTTACCTAGAAGATTGTCACCAGACTTCTCAGGAAGTTCTCAGGTAGGTACTGCAATTTTAGAAATGCCTGTTTCAAATCCTGCAGGTCTCTGTCTGCAGGATCTTAAAGTTCTCAGGAAGTTGGTGTTGTGTACACAACTAGGGACACTTATGGCATAGAGTCTGAGAATGGAGTTCATGTATTCACCCCTAAAGTGATGGTGCCTATGCCTGAGACAACAGGACATCCCGGGTTACCAGGCTTGTGTATTTTGGACAGAAGACAGAAAGTGCACTGTTGAAGTTCTTGTGGTGTGTGCATATAGATCTGTTCCTGTATGTGTGTGGGTAATTCCTTCAAAATCCTGACCAGTTCTTTTTGGTATTCCTGAGTGGGGTTTGACCTAAGAGTGGCAGAGGAGCTTCAAGGGAAGATTACTATGTGAGATTGCTGAACTTGCGTTAATCCACAAACTCAGAACCATGGGCCCTCTTCCCCAAGCTGAAAAGGGACATATGATTCTTATCTCACTACAGATGCTGTCCCTAAGCATTTCTCCTCTATTCTAATCAAGCTGATTATATTTTGCATTGTATCTCTGCATCCTGCCTTAGCAACAGCCTCCCCACCTTCTGACTGGAATATAAGGACTCAAGGATCTCCATTCCTACTTGCATCTGACAAAGGGAACTTTGATTCTTGAAATATCATATCCTGTAACTCTTATTGGTGTCTAAGGTGTTACTGGACTCAAATCTAGCTATTCCTAATCTCAACTCCCAGTTCACTGCACAGACATCATATTGCGTATCTATATTTGTATAGAATTTTAAACGGGTTGGGTTGTGCTTTAACTGTTTAATCAGAAAAGCTCTTAGTGTTGATTAATACCTTAGCATGATAATGTTGGAGTAGGTGCTGTACTAAAACTAGAACAGAATCCTCACTTTCTATCTTAAAATCAAGAGCTAATTTACATGGTAACACTTGTGGGCAGGTGCTAATAAAGATGTATATAAGTCATGGAGAGAAAAGACTGAAGAGCAGAAACAAAGTCTCAATTAGCACCATATATTTGAAGGAAAGTATCATGCTCTGTAGGTTAAAGTTATAACAATTATATCCATCCAGTTTGCCACTAGGATATTTAAACCAATTAAGTAATATTATAATAAAAAGCAAATCTATTCATTTTAATGGAATATGTGTGAATATATATACACCCACCAGTGACTGACACCAAACTTTCAATACACTTCAAAAAGCTGTTTTGGTTTTAGATTTTGCATATCCCCAGAAGACAGCAGTTCCTTGCAAGAAGAACTTACTACAAGTAGTATAAACGAAGAGATCCATAATAAATGACATTGGGATGGGAAGAAATAATTATCCCATTCATTTACATTCAGTGCATTCTTCACAGTGAAATGAACTGTCATTAAGAAAACTATGTATTGGGAGATCAAAGTTTGAGTCCAGTGGCACCTTTAAGACCAACAAAGTTTTATTAAGGGTATAAACAAATGTATTGGGAGATGACTGTTATCATGTAATGATGTATATTAGGCTCCTATGTTTTGGATTTTTGAAGTATGTGGGTTGTTAAGGACAACGTGGCTGCTCAGTAGACGGTGATGGGAGTCCCCTGAAGTCCTCAGACTGTGCATTTGTGTTAATTCTTTCTCTCAGTATCCCTTTCTGTCTGCTCATTCAAACTGTGCATTTGTGCCTGCTTTCCTGAAATATGTGTGTGACCAGATATTCTAAAATCTCAAACACATGTGGATAAGACTGTTAAAATGCTCTTGGGCTTTACTAAACTGACCAGACTTCACAGGAGATGCTCAGGTATACCTGTCACCCCCCTCACACACACACACACACACACACGTCAGTCAGATCCAAGCTGAGTGGCCCCTGCACAACAGACTGAATCTGGGTGGCTGGGAGGGTGCAGGCTTACCCATAACACTGCCAGCCATGTCTAAGCTGAGCAGGGGCAACACAGCTTGGATGTGGAAGATACTAGGTACAGGCTTCTGCATTGCTTCATTCTGCACAACTCCTGGCCAGGTCCAACTGAAGCAATTCCAGAGACACAAATGGTGGCAGTGTGAGAGAAGGTGACAAGTGACAGTGTTCATCTTCACTGCTGCTGGTTGGGTCCAACTCACTGGTCCTGAGCCCAGTTGATGGTGGCACAGCAGGAAACACCACCATGTGTGCATCCTACCTTAGTAGCCTTTCAAGTTCCCACCAAGAACTTGCCCAGTAAATCTAGGTCTAGCTTCATACAGAAATTATGCTCCATAAGACGCACCTGACCATAAGATGCACCTAGCTCTGCTCGGTGCCGTGGCTTGGGAAAGGTGAGGGGGGTTTAAGACGCACACACTTTCTCCCCCACTTTTTTTGGGAGAAAAAGTGAGTCTTATGGAGCAAAAAATACGGTATATACTATGTTAATCATTTTATACACATTCAGCTGCTTCTTTTCTTAGTGTCTGGGGTGAATAAAATAAGTTACTACTTCCTATTCTCTCTTTCATATTTTAAAAATCAAGCCACCTTCCATTGTTAATGCCAATGTTGATGCAAGTACCAAGATAGTAAATTAATTTTGAATTAGGGGTGAGTAGTGCAGTGGCCCTATTTGCAGATGACACACAATTATTCAGGATGGTGAAAACCAAGGCTGAACGTGAAGAGCTCAAAGAGGACCTCCACAAACTGGATGAGTTGGTGACAATGTGACAAATTAAGTTCAGTGCTGGTAAGTGTAAGGTGATGCACACTGGGACAAAAAAAAAATCCAAACTTCAAGTATAGACTAATGGGGCCTGTACTTGAAGACTGAGAAGGAAAAAGATCTTGGAGTGAATAGCTCAATGGAAGTGTCAACCCAGGCCGAGGACAGACTGAAGATCTGCCCCGGAACAGCTGCAGGGCCGAAAGCCCCCCAGGAAAAGCAGCCCAGTGCACCCCATTCGCACTGGCTGCGACATACTGGGGAGGAGGCGTGCGGCTGCTGTCCGTCCCCACTTCCGACGTAGCTTCCAGTGCACTGCCGATGCATCCACACTGCCAGGAAGCGGCAGGGATGCGCGCCCGGATGGCCGGAGACCTGTTTCAAGGGATCTCTGGCTGAAGTGGCATGACGGTGCCTCGCAGACGGGTAAGTCCGCACTGACGACGGGGGACAGCTGCGGCTGTCTGGATGCCCTCTCTGCCTCTGCTTCTAAAGCGAAGGCAGAGCGCTCCAGATCCCCAGTCTGTCCTCAGCCCCAGTGTGCTGCAACAGTAAAAAAAAAAGGCAAACTCTTATGTTAGGGATTATTAGGAAAGGGATCAAAAATAAAATATTATAGTTCCCCTGTATAGTGTGGCTTCATTTAGAATACCAGGTACAGTTCTGGTCTCTGTATCTCAAAAATACATCTCAGAGCTGGAAAAAGTACAGAGGAAGGCAACCAAGATGAGAGTCTGGGACTTTGCAGTTTAAAACAGAGACGACTAAGGGGGGACATGATAGAGGTTTATAGAATTACGCATGTGGAGAGAGTTAACAATGAGAAATTTTTCTCTCTCTCCCAAAATACTAGAATTCAGAGGCATCCAATGAAGCTGATGGGCAATAGATTCAGGATGGACAAAAGGAAACACTACATTACACAGAGTGATTAAAATATGGAATTCGCTGCCAGAAGATGTAGTGATGGCCACAGGAATAAACAACTTTAAAAAGGGGATTAGATAGATTCATGGCGGATAGGTATGACATTTGTAGTACTCCAAGCAAGCTAACACACCAGTGATAAGTTAGAGATGGATTTTTTGATTCCAGCACCAGGAACCAGAATTTGTACTAAAAATGGCATTGCCCCACTACACAATATATATGGGTATGTATGTCAATGAACATTGCAGTACTGTACATTGGACAGCATACAGATATTGCACTGATGAGATTTATTTATTATAGGGTCTTTGTTGGTAGCAGTCTGTATTAGATCCTGCAAAGAATATTGTAAGAATATAAAGAGAATATATTCCATAGTAATCTAATGGGGAGGTGGACTGGACAACGGCTGTGAATTCTGGGGGAAACCAGATGAAAGTATTAATTTGTCCCACCATGACTACTCAGATTTTCTATTCTAGCCATTATTTATTTGTAACAGTTATCAGCCGCCTTTCTACCTTATGGCACTCAATAGAAATAAAAAAAAGGTATAAAATATAAAATATGTCAGTTTTAAAACTCAGTTAAAAACTAAATGATCAAATGCAATCCTAAATAAAACTGCCTTCAGCTGCCTCCTGAAGACTGAATATGGGGAGGTGCAGGAACATCCCTTTAAGGAGGTTGTTTCATAATTATGGGGCTGCCATCGAAAAGGTCTGTTCTCATGTGCCCATCAGAGGAATTTCTTTGCCTGGCGGGACAGTCAGGAGGGGCCTCTCTCTGGGATCTTAGTTCCCTGGCAGGAACATGTAGGAGAAGATGGTCCTTCAGATACCCCACGCAGGGCTGCTGTCATACTCAGCTTAATTCTTAACTATCATTACCCATGATAATCTATCAAAATCAAGAAAATAGAAAGCTAATGTGTGACTAAGTTCTACGGCACATTGTATGGAGGAAGTATTTCTTTTTAACTGACTTCTTTTTGGCTTCCTGAGACTGCTTTTTCTTTTCAGATTGTTTTCCTTTTAACCATCAGGAAGGTAGAGGCTATTCTGTGAAACTGAAGAGAAGTTCATGCCTTTTCCTCCATACACCACTGTATCATCTGCCTTGTGTTTTTTTCTTATTGCCCTCTTCTATTATAAAGAATATCAAATTTCACATGGGGATTTTCCTTACCGTACTTACCTTCCATCTTTGGATCCAGGGCTCATTTTGTAGCAGGAGCTCCTCTGCATATTAGCCACACCCCTGATGTAGCCAATCCTCCAAGAGCTTACAGTAGCCCCTGTAAGAAGAGCTCTGTAAGCTCTTGGAGGATTGGCTACATTAGGGGTGAGTTGCCTAATATGCAAATGAGCTCCTGCTACGAAATGAGCCCTGTTTGGATCAATTGATTTTTATATAAAAGATATATGGCAGGATATTATCAATGTAAGAAGACTCTTACAGAGACACTTCCTGCTAATCAAAACAGAAGCTCCAAGCCCCCAACCCCATTATAATACATTTTAAATGTATTATGCACCTCAAAAATCTTTATTTTCTCAGTCTTCTTCTAGAGGCAATGTTTTTTTTAAAAAAAACACACACACAAAAAAACCCCCACAACCCAGATGTTAGAAGTACTTGAAAACTAGCTGGGAATCACAATGCTGACAAAGCGATATCCTTGGCAATGCTTAGCAGGCCCTGTGGTACTGCAATCAGCTCTGCATTGTAAGCCTGTGCATGTGAATCTCTTGGATTTTAAGCTAACAAATGTTTAGCTACCAATTCAGTTCTATCCATTATGTGTCCCCTGAACTCCCATCTGGAGCCAATGCATAAAGAACTTGAAAAGAATATTATCCTTTCACTTAGATAATTGTAAATCTGAAGTAATGCTAACCAGGTGCATAAAAATGCAAAGAACATGACTAAATAATGGTCTCAGAGTTTTTCTTCACATTTTGTTTTTACAGTCATTACTTGGTGCAGATTCCTAGAGGAAGTATGGTGGTTCCAAGTTATTTTCCTCCCCCTGAAGAATCTTTACAACAAAGAGAGTCACATATCTCTTAAAACTCAAGTAAATGTTAATGGAAAAGAAAATTATTTCTCCTACATAGATAGGAAAGAAAAAAGAAAGGAGGAATTAAATACTTCCCCTTTAGAGAAAAGACAGATGTCTGAAAAGGATTCAGAGATAGAGCTGATTATAATATAAACTATTTTTTGTGGTATGCATATACCAAAGTTGAAATTAAACCTCAAATTAGCTGTTTTGGTTCAGCTCAGGATATCAGAAATGACCCCAAACTCTTCTGAAATTCCAAGAGTAATAATAATTTATCTTCTGGAATTTCAGGACTGTTTCAGGTTTCTGGGAAGTGCAGGCACGAGAAAGCAGGAAGAAAGACAGTGGAAATATGTCCAGCTCTCAGCTGGTCTGCAATGCATGGTCCAAACTGAGGGGCAGGGTTGCCAGGTCCTTCATAGTCCCTGGTGGGGGATATTGGGGGGCATTTCTGGAGGGGGGGGGAACATCCCCAATATGATAACATCATGCAAAAGTGACATCATCATGTTGGGGACCAGCACCCCACCTCTGCGTGCCTGTTCTCCAAACGGCAAATTCTGTGCTCAAAGTTCAGGCACACCCTACACTTCTTGCCCAAGGCATTTAAAGGGTCCCTTTAAATGTTCTTGCAACAAGGGGGGGGGGCTGCACTCCAAGTGGCAAAATCACCACATGGAATTCAGGTGTGTGGCCAGCAGCCGCCCCTCTCGCTCCCCTCCTGCAAGATTTAAAGGGCCCTCCAGCTGGTTGGTGGACCATGTGCTCCCACCAGTCAGCTGGAGGGCCTTTTAAATCTCACAGAAGGGGAGGGAGAGCGGTGGCTGCCAGTGGCAGCTGCTGGGGGTGGGCTTTGGGATGGGGTTCCCCCACTGGCCAGCTGGCCGGTGGCAGCCAGGAGCCCACCAAATTCCCCACCCACACCTGGGGACTGGCATCTCTACTGAGGAGGCCAGGTTTATCCCCACTGAAAATGTGTGGGGAAAATTAATAAAATATTTTTTAAAAAGAAAGAAAAAGAAAAAAGAAAATAATGGCCCACTGAGGGAATCATGTGTCATCAAACAGCTGAGAGCTAGGCCTATGTACTCTGCCTTCCTCTCTCCCCATTCCTGCTGCCTTGGGGCAAGGAGTGCACCACAACATATTTTAATTTTGGGTTGGGTTTCAAGGGCATGATAGGTGCTGAAATTCTGATATCCATAAACTGTTACAACTTTATGTCTGACATTTAGCCCTTTTAAAAATCGAAAATTAAAACAACAGTTTTTTGGTGTGCACCCCCCCCCCCCCCCCGGAATCATTGTGGCAGTGTGGTCTGGTAGAAAGCAGTTAATGGATGCTCCCACTTAGTGACAACTAAGGGTCAAGCCCATGTGTTATGTTGTTTTCTGTGTTCCTATAGGCAGCTGCCAGGGCTGTTTTATAAGGAGAAAAACAGCACAGAAAGAGAGGGGTATGTTTAACACTTCCCTCTGATGTGATTTTCTGGCTGAAAACTTCACCACTGGCTGCTTGTAGCTCACCCCCAGCAAAAAAAAAAAAAGTTTTCCTCAGCAGAAGTAAAAGCAGCTCAGAAGTAAAATTTTTCAGCTGGAAAACTACAGGGAAAGAAAAGGTCAGAAAGTTCCTCCCTATCCATGACGTATTTTTAAATGAACTCCAGTGAAAACAAAATGAATAGCTTGACCACAAGAAAGAGGAATCCCTGTGTCCTTACCAACTTGTATGTGTTGGAAGCAGTTAGGTGGGGGGCTGGTTCATGCTGCTTCATCCATGCAAGCTGCTCATGAATGCTCAGTAGAACCCAAAATGGTTCAGTTACATCACTGGTTGTTACTTGCATGAAGGGTATTACCCATTCTTCAAAATACATTTTCATGGTACTGTGTGAACCAACCATCTTCCTTGTCTGCCTCCAACAAATGCATGCTGAAAAGGGGAACAGAGCTCTCCTCCAGTGATTTGGCATGCAGTGGCACAGGCCAGTTGCTGATTTCTGCTGCAACTCACTGGTTGCAGGCTGTGCCTCAGTCACGTTCTTGCGAGTACTACAATGGCCAAGAAAATTCTGCATTAGTAAGCTGTTTCCAACTTTGAGTCATTTGGACTGTTTGCTTTCTTCCTGGCAGCAAATTCTGTAAAAACTCCTGATACCTTTCCTGTCAGTTATTTTTAGTA
Source organism: Lepidodactylus listeri (assembly GCA_029233225.1). Taxonomy (NCBI): domain Eukaryota; kingdom Metazoa; phylum Chordata; class Lepidosauria; order Squamata; family Gekkonidae; genus Lepidodactylus; species Lepidodactylus listeri. The sequence goes on from JARCFY010000006.1 coordinate 56,611,125, forward strand.
CCTATAAAGCAAAGCAGTAAAGTAAAACAAGAAAATGCAACTGTTTGAGTAAGGTCATTGGTTGGCAAAAGGTCAAACTAACTGTAGTACATTTGAATTTGCTATTTCATTTGGAGCTTGTGCATTTTTTAAAAAACAGCTTCATTCATAAATGACAACACTTGAAATGGGGGGGATGACACTAATTTTTATGCATAAACAAGAGTTTGCAAAATTGGAAAGAGGTTGGGAATTGACAGAGGGAATTAGAGAGGCAGAGGGAAGTTGTGCTATGAGGAAACTAACTCGTTAAGTAATGTGCAAAATGACAGCAAATTTTGCATGTTTTAAAATCAATGTTTAACTGTTGCTGCTTGATAATGTGATTCCCTGGCACACCATGGAAATGATTAGGGCAAACTAAATAATTTCCTCCAGATATTTTGCAACATTATCCAGAGCTCATGCATGTTTTGGGTTTCTGGGAAGTGCAGGTACAGAGAAGCAGGAAGTAAGGGAGAGGAACCTTGTCCAGCTCTCAGCTATTCTGCAGCTCATAGTTCAAACGGAGAAGGCCAAGTTTACCTCCATTGAAAATAATGGCCCATTAAGGGCACCGTGTGTCACCAAACAGCTGAGAGCTAGGGCATTCCTGCTGCCTTGGGGGTGAGGAACGAACCCAAAATCCCTCAGTGCTACTCTCCTTCTCTTTCACACATTTATAGCTTTGGTGATAGTTTGGGGGGAGGCACACAGAAGTTGAGAGAACATGGAGGGTAATTGTTGGGGAGTGTCTTAGAATCATAGAATGACAGAGTTGGAAGGGGCCATACAGGCCATCTAATCCAACCCCCTGTTCAATGCAGGATCAGCCTAGAGCATCCCCAGCAAGTGATTGTCCAGCCGCCGCTTAAAGACTTCCAGTGAGGGGGAGCTCACCACCTTCCTAGGTAGCTGATTCCACCGTTGTACAACTCTTACTGTCAAAAAGTTTTTCCTAATATCCAGCCGGTACCTTCCCGTCCTTAATTTAAACCCATTATTGCGAGTCCTATCCTCTGCTGCCAACAGGAACCACTCCCTGCCCTCCTCTAAGTGACAGCCCTTCATATACTTAAAGAGAGCAATCATGTCCTCACTCAGCCTCCTTGTCTCCAGACTGAATATTCCCAACTCCCTCAGCCTTTCCTCATAGGGCTTGGTCTCCATGTCCCTGATCATCTTCATGGCTCTCCTCTACACCTGCTCCATTCTGTCCACATCCTTTTTGAAGTGAGGCCTCCAGAACTACACACTAACCAATGCAGTGTACAGCAGGAGTATGATGTCTTGTAATTTGGATGTTATGCCTCTGTTGATACACCCCAAGACTGCATTATCCTTTTTCATCACCACATCACACTGACTGCTCATACTTAACTTTCGGTCCACCCTTATAGCAAGATCTTGTTCATACACACTGCTAATCAGAAGTGTATCCCCCATCCAGTATGTGTGTTCCTCATTTTTGTTACCCAAACGTAGAACTTGGCACTTATCCTTGTTAAATGGCATCTTGTTCCCATCCACCCACTTTCCCAGCGTGTTCAGATCTTGTTGACTTTTATATCTTCTGGTGTGTTCGCTGCTCCTCACAATTTAGTGTCATCTGCAATTTAATAAGGAGCCCCTCCACACCCTCATACAGATCATTTATAAAAACATTGAAAGTACTGGGCCCAGAATCGAGCCCTCTGGCACCCCACTGGACACCTCCCTCCATTCAGATGAAATGCCATTGACACTACTCTCTGAGTGTAGTTCTCCAACCAGTTCCCTATCTACCTAGCTATCATAGAATCCAGTCCACAGCCTTTAGTTTATCCATCAGAACATCAAGGGAACCCTGTCAAAAGCTTTACTGAAATCTAGGAAAACAACATCAACAACATTCCCTCAATCCAATAAGCTTGCCACTCAATCAAAGAAGGAAATGAGATTGGTCTGGCAGGACCTGTTGGGGACAAATCCATGTTGACTTCCCCACATCACCAAATTGTCCTTTAGATGCTTGCAGATTGATCCCTTTAAAATCTGCTCCAGTATCTTCCCTAGGACAGAGGTCAGAATGACTGGCCTAATTTCCTGGGACATCCCTCCTCCCTTTTTTGAAAATTGGGATAACATTTGCCCTCCTCAAGTCTTGTGGCACATCTCCCATCCTCCAAGAGGTCTGGAAGATGATGGACAAAGGTGCTGCAAGCTTTCTAGAAAGTTCTTTGAGCACTCTTGGGTGCATACCATCTGGCACTGGGGATTTCTACTCATTCAATGCAGCCAGGTGCTTCTCAACTACCTCTCGGTCCACGTCAACCAGCAGCCCAGATGCTGCGACTTGCCTGCTACCATCTCTAGATGAGCCTGTTCTCCTCTTCAGGGAAAAAAACTGAGGCAAAATAGGCATTGAGCCTTTCTGCTTTCTCTCTGTCCTCTGTCAGGGTTTCTCCATTTTTACCAAAAAGTGGGCCCATTGCCTCTTTCATCTTGCATTTGCTCCTCACATATCTGAAGAAGAGTTTCTTACTGTAGCAAGCCTCCCTGGCCAGCTTTAGCTCACTCTGAGCTTTGGCCTCTCTGATGGCTGACCTACAGTGCCTAGCAACCCGCAGATACTCTTCTTTAGAAGGTATGTCCTTGCCTCCATTTCTTGAACATTTCCTTTTTCTCCCTTAGCACATCACACAGTTTTCTGTTCCATCCACATTGGCTTCTTGGATCCCATACCATGCTTCTTTCTTGTTGGAATAGTGACAGCTTGAGCTTGTAAGAGCTCTTGTTTTAAGAGAGCCTACTCTTCACTTGCTCCTTTCCCTTCCAGCAGTCTTGCCCATGGAATGATTCTCATTGTACCTCTGAGTTTATTAAAGTCTGTCTTACTGAAATCTAACTTATGCGTGTGGTTATGAACTTCCTTGGTTCCCTACAGCAAAAGGAATTCTAGCAGGACATGGTCACTTCCCCATCAGGTCCCACCACCTTCACCCCATCTACCATCTCTTGCCATCAGGACAACATTTCAGTTGTGTTTTTGTCTCCTTCCTGTCTGCAGGTGCAGACATTCCAGAGGGAGCCAAAAGACTCTTGGCCTGTGAGTCTTAATCTATGGTTTTCATCCTGCGGCAATTATATAAGAAGATCCCTGGATTCAGAAGAGTGTGGTTTTTTGTATTTTGTAAGTTTTGTTTGTTTCTATTTTGCCTGATTATTTAAATTAGTTTTTTAATGCTTTGGGTCCCTATTGGGGATAAAATAATAATTAAATGAATAGGGAGTCATGATAGTGTCTCTATTAGGTTCTAGACCAGGGGTGTCAAACATGTGGCTCGCGGGCTGGATCAGGCCCCCGGAGGGCTTCTATCAGGCCCACAGTGGAGCTGGCTGTCTCCTGCTTCTTCTTCCAGTTCTGTTGCTGGATCGTAGCCTTGCTACAGTGTGTGTGTTTTGCTGGGCTTGTTATGCTGTGGCTCTCCTGGGTGAAACTGGGTTCCCTCCCCCTTTTCATTGTATTCACACCCTCATGATCCAGTCTTTCTCAGTAGGAAAGCCATGTGAACTATTTAGATGAGGAATAACAACAAACCAGTGAGATGGATTAGGCTGAGAGTGTATGTCCAGACCAAGTTCACCCAGCACATTTCCTATGCGAATTTTGAACAGACTTCCCAGATAGTAAGCTGATACTGACCACTGAGGAAACTATAGTTTTGTAGACAAAGACATAGCCCTCAGTCTATGTCATGGTGCCTTCTCATGTTCTTGACCAGCACATGAAGCCATTTATGTACAAAAGCTCGCAATGCCCAGCCATTTCATGTTTTCCCCTGGGTCCTAGGCTCAGAATTCTGAGCATGAGATTTCTGTAGTGAATGTCAATAAATCAAAAAGCTTTGCAGCTTATAGATACACCTCAACAGCATAATTAAGATTGCAACAGCACAGACATTTTGATGCAGTAATTCAGAGCAAGAGGTGTCAGTTATCAGACACTGTTAAATAAACAAAATATTGCAAAAGTGCTAATGTTTTTAGCATGTTTTTATTTTAAGTAAAAAAAAACCCATTTGTGTCCTTTATAAAGTTTATATCTCTGCTACCTAGCATTACATTTTATGACACACATGGCCCAGCCCAACAAGTTTTCATTTATATTAGATCCAGCCCAGATCCAAATGAGTTCCACACCCCTGCTATAGTTGATTCAGTGGCACAGATGGATAAATGGACTTCCACCATAACAGATCCTGCAAAAGAGGAGAACTCTAGAACGTACATCCACATATTATTAAAGGCACAGAGAGCAGCTGAGGAAATGCTAGAGAGTCAATGGGTGATTCACAGCAGTAAATAAGACAATTTTAAAATGTATTTAATTATTATTTATTTGTCTCATTTATACCTCACCAGTCTCCCAAATGGGGACACAAAGTAGCATCATTTTTCTCTCCTCCATTTTATCTTCACAACAACCCTGCAGAGTAGGTTAGAATGAGAGTGTGTGACTGATCTAAGGTCACCCAGCAAACTTCCCTAGTAGAGCAAGGATTTGAAATTTATCTCCCAGATCCTAGCCCAGTACTTTAAAGATTATATCACATTGGCTCAAGGCAAATTCAAGGCAAAACTTGTATGAAACTTGTGGGAATAGCTGGGGGGAATCATAAGTCTCCCACAGGAGAGAATAATTTAAAACCTGAGCAGATTGATATTTTATTATGTACATTCTTTATGTACATTCTTCATACATGAGATAATGCAAAAATCAATGAGCTAATGTGATCTCAACACAATGCAAAAACTGTTCCTAGCTTAGCAGATTTGGCATTTTGGCTAATATTTATATATATATGAGATATGTTTAATGCTTACCTGGGATGGGTCCTAAATCTGGAGTTAAGATACTACTTAAATCTAATCCTATTTACGTGTCTGAAGTCAATCTTTAGCAATCATCTTTGCAATTTTCTCCCAGAGGGGAAATAACTTTTGCTGTGCAATGGATCATCATGTGGACAATATGAGCAAGCCAGAAAAAGTGGCCATACAGACAAAAGCTAAACTAATTTCCAAATACTTAAAATTTCAGATGGTACACTTCATTAACACAGTGGTATAAAATTCCATTCAGAGACAGATATGCATATTTTAAGCCCAATCAAGTGTTCTAAATTTTAACCTGTTAAAATGACAGCTAAATACAGCCTGCAACGCTAATGTCCCATTTGTCTTTTACAAAGTGAGCATTCTTATCTTCTCAGGAGCTCAGTATTATTAGAATGACAGATGGACTTGGAAAACTCCCTGTTTCAAACAACAGTTAAGAGGATATAACCAAGAACATAGCAGCTGGGGCAGCTAAGAAAATCGTAAGAGAGCTGCATTAGTCCATTACAGCTCTAGATGGAGCACTTTTAAAAGAAATGGCATTATTGCTTACATATGTATGTATCAACCTCTCAGACTGTAAAAGAATTCAGACAGAAGGGTTCAGAAAGAAGCCAATTATTGCAACATTCCTTAGATTTAAAGGATGTCTTACACATGGCTATTTCAGTACTTGGTAAGTATTAAAAGTAATATATTCTCCAGCTCTTGAATAATTTTAAACAAACAGCCTTATGTAAGCAATACTATGTTTCACCTTTCCTCTATGGACCTCAGTGTGGTTTATGCAGAATTACCAGGCACTCCCCCATCTAGACACTAACCAGTTTCCAATAGGCTTAGCTTGAGCATATCATAGGAATTTTCTATTCTTCTTAGATAAGGTGAACCAACATATCTGAGTACCCTGGCTATTTTTTTTTCAGCATGACAACTCCATGGTCAAGATGAGTGAGTTGCTTAAGTCAGTTCCTATTAGCAGAAGCATAAGTATTCCATTCTACTGCAAAAGCCTATGTGAAGGCTGAGTAAATGAAAGTCCTGACACACTTATATTGACAGAATTTCTTTAGAGTGTGCAGAATTTATTTCCAGCCAAGTCCATTTTATTAAACTATTATTTATTTAGAAATTTTCTATGCTGCTTCCTCAGAGTCCTCCTCAAGGTGACTTACAATTTAAAAATGACAGTATAAAAATGTCATTAAAAACAAGCCATAAACATCATAAAAGCCATCCATAAAATAAAAGCTTACCATTTAAAAGCTGATAAGATAAAACTCTAATTAAAAGTCTGGGTAAAAATATGTGTTTTAGCCTGACACCTAAAAGAAAGTAAAGTAGGTGCCAGGCAAGCCTTAAGGAGTGAGGTGCCACTAGAGAAAATGCTGTCTCTAGTTGCCACCCACCTCACCGTTGAATTTTAGAGCATATTTGTCCTTCATATGTGACGTCTCTCTTTTTATCTTAGGCTGCAGTCAGATGACAGGCTTAGTCTGGTGTAGCCAGAGCCAGTTTGGTTTGGTGGTTAAGTGTGTGGACTCTAATCTGGGAGAACCCCACTCGTCCACTTGCAGTTGTTGGATGACCTTGGGCAAGCCACAGTTCTGTCACAGCTATTCTCTCAAGGACAGCTCTGGGAAGAACTCTCTCAGCCACACCCACCTCATAGGGGCTGAAGACAGACTTAAAGGCGGGGGGAATTTCCCCCGCAGCTCGGTGTTTGCACGCCGCCGGAAGGAAGCCGCCCGCAGCGTTCAGACTGCGGGCGGCTTCCTATGGCGGCGTGCGGACACCGCGTGGCTCCCCCTCCCGGCGCGCATTTACACCCGCTCAGGCGGGTGGAACGCGCACCGCAGCAGCCGGAGCACCACTTTGAAGTGGTGCTCGGCTGCTGCGGGAGGACGTGGCGCCGGACGCAATGCATCCGGGCCACCTCCTCGGGGCAGATGCGGCCGTCTGAATGGCCGATCTGCCTCCACTTTTGAAGTGGAGGAAGAGTGGCCGAGACTGCCAGTCTGTCCTCAGCCAGGGTGTCTGTTGTGGGGAAGGAAAGGGGAAAGGAGTTTATAAGCTGCTCTGAGACTTCAAGTGAAGGGCGGGATATAAATCCAATCTCTTCTCTTCTTAGAGCATTCTGGCCGCACCTCTAATTTGATCCTTTTTTTTTTTGCATGCGAGAGGATTTTGTCTGAACATCCACCCTTAACTTGCTGCTCCACGCGCTCATCCCGTGATTGACCATTCACATTAATGCTGTGCACTAACCATGGAGTGGTCGGTTGGTATCCTTTTTGTTTGTTTATCACACATGCACACAAGCACGTATATGAAGCACCGGCTCCTTTTTGACAGCTCCACAATTCCTCTGCAGATTACTGCGATCATTGGTTCCTATACCTATCACTGGTCCCTTTTTCTATCCACATAAGAGTTTTCCTGCCAGAGCAATATTATGAAGTGGACTGGAGTAGTTCCAGAGGTGGAATCCTGGCCGCTGATATGGGAGCCTAAAAGAAGACTATTTGCAGCCCCATCCCACCTCAAGAAACTGCATAAGCTGTATTTTTTTCTTAAATTTGTTGCTCTAAATTTTCTTGAATTTGTTGTTGCCAATCACAACAAAATACTAAAGCAAAGATGTGTGGCAAGCAGTGATTCAAAACCCTTGTGCGAAGATCCGATGATGCGCACATTGCTAATTGCTTTTTTTAAAAAAAAGGTGGAAATGGAAGAGCAGGTTCAAACTTCCCAAACAACTTGACTTTGCAACAGGGGAGTTCAGACATCCAGAAATGTGGAGTGAAACCGCTTATATCCATAAACCCCGGACTTTCTCTGGTGTTGGAAAACTTGCAATCAAGAAGGGGTGAGATGGGGGTGGGAGTGATGACTGAGGAATGGGATACTGATGATGCTGTTTGAACGTGATTTTTAAATCTGCAGGGTAACAACAATGAAATCAGATCAAATAGCTCATCTGACCTCAGCCTTATATGGTAATACACAATCAGAATATGAGTAAGGGAGGGAGGGAAAGACAAAGGAGGATTAAAAATTAAAAGAAGTAAAGGCGGCAAGAGGCTGGGTCTTCACATATTGCCTTTAAAATTTAAAATAAAGAAGAATGCTGTCCCAAATTTTCAGACCTCCCTAAAAACAGGGGGGGGGGGACCAAATGGTAAGGAGAGTTCAGAAAACCTAGGATTATGAAAAACATGTGATTCTCAAATCTGGATCTGAAATTAATCTGAAAATTTTTGATGTGCACGCCCCCACTCAAAACCTCAAGCCCCTTAAACAGAGTAATTTAGAAGCAGTTGGTAAAGATATATCCTCAGAATGTTAGATTAAAAGACCAATAATAAGACCAAATGAGATCCTGTGTTCATACCTTCTCTGTGTTTCTCTCTGGCACACTGCTTTGCATCCAAAATCAGTATATAAAACAAAGCAAGAATTATGTACTTTGAGAACACTTTAAATGGACAAAACACTAGAGTGATGGGGGGATGAGTTTTTCTTAGTGCTATTTATGATGAAAATTCAATATTGCCTCATCATCATGATCAATTAGTAAAGAAGCAAAATTGGGGCTTGGTCTGTTTTCCTAATCTCTGAAGTCTGAGAACACCCTGTCTTCAACGGGGAAGCTAATACATTGTAACGAATGCTCCCTCTAATCTGTAGAGTCTTGTGAGTAAAAATTCTATTTTGTGAGCTACTGGCATTACAGTTGTGAGCAAGCAATTTGGCTACTGCATAAATTAGTTTGCTCAGGAGCCATCCTTCCTGAGTAAAGACAAAAATGTGTGAGTCATGGGCTAAAAAACTGAGCTAGTTTACACTAACTCAGCTTAGAGGGAACACTGGTTGTAATTGCCCTATTTCCTCTCTTCTTTTTTTAAAGTTGGGTCTACATTGAAAACAAATAATGGGGTTGAGCCTGGGTGAGTCTTGGCAGAGATTAACTCTGTTGAAACTTGTCTTAAAACCACTTATAGTTACGTTAATCCACAGTCAGGAGACTGTGAGCAAACTAGAATCTCCCACTAAAAATGATCATCATGGAAATTTCAGAGCATTTCAGAGCTTTCACTGAAATACCTCAAGTGTAAACAAAATAGCAGAACCAACACAAGGTGACAGTATATTACCATGTACTAAGGTCGTGCAGTGAGAGGACAAAAGAATTTAAAGACTATAGAAGATGTCACCCAAAGTTCATTTTTATTATCATTTTTAGCAGCAAAGCGAATTAGATATGAATTTGATGAATTTCCCAAGTTTGAAAAAGTTTAATTTAGTTTCAAACTCAAATAATTTAAAATTGATCCTAGCCTCAACTAGGGTGGTGGAACATGCTCCTCCTGACCGAGATCAGGCCTTTGCAGGACCTATTACAGTTCCATGGGGCCTGCAAAATGGAGCTGTTCTGCCAGGCCTTTGGTTGAGGCAGTGGGTGTCTATCATCTGACCTCCATGCTATTGTAGCAGTAGGCTACTGCTAATGAGACCTTTACGGCTTGGCTTTGGCCCATTCATTCCTGGCTATAGTAACTGAAATTGAAATTTGCTGCACTGCCCTCTTTAACTGTTTTTAACTGTTTTGTTTATTGTATTAATTTAATATTTGATATTTATTTATAGATCATTTTAGACTATAACTGGAATTTATTTTGTGACCCAACCTGAGCCCGGTTGCAGGGAGGGTGGGATATAAATCAAAATAATAAATAATAAGTAAAAAATAAAACACATCTGTGACTGATAAAATCTGACTTTTTTGCTTCCCTCGCAAATCTGTCCATGTTCCTGTTAAATCCACATACCTTTCCAATTCAGATTTGTTGTTTTTAGTTATAGTTTGTTTTCTTCTATTAAATTTTGGTCCATCAAGGCATTAAATATGACCTTATAAAATCTATGACCTGACTTCTCTGTTATGAAGAAATCCTATTGCTTTTCACTTACACCATAAATTTATTGTTTGTGAAGTACATAATTGTGTTCATGGTCTCCGCCATAGATGGCTTATTGCTAACTTCTTGGCAGCAAAGAACAAATTGCTAAATGTTTATTGTCATACTTCAAATCTCTAAAGTAAATTAAAACGATGTGTATCGATCACTGAAACAAGTGGCATAGCAAAGCCAGTCCTTTTTTAAAAAATTATCGTTTAGCTAAAAAAGAATTCTACAGGCTGTACTGTGGGATTTAAAAATAAAATCAGCTGTAATAGAGCACAGCTGCAAGAAATTATGGTTCATTTACACAGTTCTGTGGTGTTACTGTCAACTTCCTAAATATTACATTAAGGACTGTGCTGAATTTTTGAGTTAATTCCTAGGTAAAAATCTGTCATTTTAACAGGAAAATTTTTTAACTAAGTAAACGAGGTTCCAAAAATATTTGGAACCATTTTTTTCTTCCAGGAATCTCAACAGGCTCTACATTTTCAACCATTTTAATTTACCAAATATTTTTCTTATGGGAATGCTCTCAGACAATGTGAGTTACTGAAAAATATATCCAGCAACATTTCCCACTTTTTATTCTTTATGCTACCTAAACATGGTTCTTCATAACTTGATCTACAAACAGCCATCAAAAGTAGTCCACCTGCCGACAGTTCCAATTTAGTGTCCTCCAGGGCTCTTTTTGTAGAAAAAGCCCAGCAGAAATTCATTAGCATATTAGGCCACACCCATGAAAGCACAGCTCATTAACATATTAGGCCACACCCAGTGTTCCCAGAAAAATCCAGCCACATCCACCTTTTGCTTCTTATTCTGTTTACCTTGTTGTCAAAACAGTTTTGACAAAACCAATAAAAACATTATTTTTGTCCCATCTATACAAAATCTTGCCTGAACCAATATCTTATGTCCAACAATTATTCCCACACTGGATTGGAATCAACTCCTAAAGGTTAGGTTTTCATGGAAATTAGCTTGCCTTCCTGCAGAACTAGTACACTGAATATGATTTTTTAGGGTTGCCAACCTACAGGTGGGGTCTGGAAATCTCCTGGAATTACAACTGAGCTCCGAACTACAGAGATCAGGTCAATTGCTGCTTTGGAAAGTGGAGTCCATGGCATTATGCCTTGCTTAGGTCCCTCCTTCCCCTAAACCCCACCCTCCACTCCCAAATCTCCAGGGATTTCCTCAACCTGGAGTTGGCAACCCTAGTTCACTGGCAGAACAACGCTAGGAGCCAGTTTGGTGTAGTGGTTAAGTGCGTGGACTCTAATCTGGGAAAACCGGGTTTGATTCCCCTGCACCTGCTGGATGACCTTGGGCAAGCCATAGCTCTGTACCAGCTGTTGTCTCAGAGCTCTCTCAGCTCCACCTACCTCACAGGGTGTCTGTTGTGGGGAGGGGAAGGGAAAGGAATTTGTAAGACGCTCTGAGACTCCCTTGGGTAGTGAAGGGCGGGGTATAAATCCAATCTCTTCTTCTTCTAGGTTTGTGGATGCACTGGATGGGAGTAGTTTGTAGACTATTTTATTCAAGGTACAAAATTTTATTCAAGGTATAAGATTTCATGTGCCACCCACACTTCTTCAGATGGAAGAAGCGTGCATGCACACAAAAGCTTATACCTTGGATGAAACTTTGGACTCCAACTTTGTTCTGCTGCTTCAGACCAACACGGCTACCCACCTGAATTATTACACTATAATACTTTTTACAAGCAATTATGTACCAGTGGAGTGGTTACCATGCAGAGTCTGTCCCACAGGTAAAATTATCCTGTGAACAGGTGGGCTTTACTACATCAAAGTATCACTACCATCACAAGATCACCAATCGTTGGAAGTCAACTCCTCGGAAGCAGAAATCTTTTTTATTAGGAGGTTTAAGAACATCAACTTTGCTGGCCCATTAAAGGCAGATGTCAGCCCAGTGGCAGGAGAAGAGGGACAATCATCTTCATCAGAAACTCTGCCCACTTTTTAAATTTCACAAAACAGGCAATCTCCAAAGTGCTGCTGACCATGCTCATTTTTAGTTACATCTCTGTTTCTCTGCAGATGTACCCCAAAGTCCCCCATGCAACAGTCAAGTGTTCTGCCAACACACACAACAATGAAGCTACTTTTTCAGATGTTTTCTCTTGCATGGCAGTAAGCACCAAACCACTTTAATACAGACTTTAGACACACATATATTTGCAAGCCATTCCCAACAAGACACAACAATGAACTCAGGCTTCAAACGTACTTTTCTTAAGCAGAAGATACCATGAGAAAATGAAAGAGATGCTCAAAAATTAAAAATATTGTCAAAAGCAGCATTTCCTGGCTCTCTGCTTTTGACATCCCCCCCCCCACTTTTTAATAATTTTTTTTATAAAAACACAAAGAACAAAATGAAACAGAAAGAAAGAGAGAGAGAGAGAGGTGGGAGAGAGAGAGAGAGAGAGAGAAAGAAATGTAGAGGAGAGAAAAAGAAGGAAGGAAGGAAGGAAGGAGATAGATAGAGAGAGAGGGAGAGAGATAGGGGAGAGAGAGAAAGGAAGAAAGAAAGGTGGAAGAGAGAGAGAGAGAAAGGAAGGGGGAGGGATAGAGAGAAAGAAAGAAAGAAAGAAAGAAAGAAAGAGAAAGGAAGGGAGGAAGGGAGGAAGGAAGGAAGGAAGGAAGGTGGGGGAGAGAAAGAGAAGGAAAAGAAATGGGGGAGGCACTTACCAGAGCAGGGAAAGCGACGTGAAGTCCGCAAGCCAAATGCAGAGCAAAGAGCCTAGCCCCGTGCTTAACCTCTGGGCGTGGCTTTCTCCTGCTGGCTTTCTGTACTTAAAGGGAAAGCGGCGGGTGGGGCTTTTTCCTGCCGGCTCTCTGGAGGAACTTTTCCTTTAAGTGTAAACAGCTGAGGCCAGCAGGGAGGGGGCGGGGCAGGCTCGGACGCCAGCCAGAACAGCGTTCCAGTGTGTTCCTGCTGAAAAAGAGCCCTGCTGTCCTCTGATACACTGATGTGACTAAATAATGATAAGTAACACCTAATGGTTCCACAGAATCACAGGGTGAACTCTTTGCATTCGAGAAGTAAAGGGTTTATTTTTTGTTTTTGTTTTTAAAGGAAGGAATTTGTAGATATTCTACTGTCCTCACTAGAAAACCAACTCACAAATTTTTTTTTTACTTAATCATTACTGACACTGTCCTTGGGTATGTTAAATGCTATCAAGTTGCTTCAGACTTACAGTGATCCTATGATTTACTGACTCTATAGAGACTTAAATTCAAAACACAGCTGCCATATAGATATTCTTTAGACAGAACTTTGACGATCTACCTGGTTTATATAGAGAAACTTTTAGAATGGAAAATTCTATGGAAAATTGGTAATATCTTTCTTTTCTTCCTTCTTTCTGTATTCCTCTCACCAACAATTATTGAGTAGCATCAATCAATCCTAGCTAGGAATAAGGAAGAAAGGAAGAATTCAAGCCAGAGAGGGCAGGCTCTACCATATTAGAGAAGATATCTTGCCAAGCTCTCAAGGCCTGAACAAGGAATGTAGCTATAAACAAGAGTATTTGCTGGCCTAGAATCTATTAGAAGTTTAGTAAGCTGCAATCTTGCCACTTGTAGGGCAGGCACAGGTGGCCACTGCTTCAAAAGAGCAGGCGTCACTTGTGCCTGCCCTGCAAGCTGTTAAATCACTGCCTGCAGGGCAGAGGCGGGGCTTCCACCGCCAGCCAGCTGGCTAGTGGCGGGAAGGAGTCCCCGCAAATTGGGAAACTCCTGTGGGATTGTTGGCCAGCAAGGCACCCTTGGGTGCTCTTATGGATTTTTATCCATAAGTTTGAACTCTGTGTCGCCAGCAGTGGAAGGGACTTGCGCTTTCTTCTCCACATAGGAGCCAGCTCCAGCCCAAGCCAGGAGGCTGACACCCCAAGCAGTTCACCCAAGACAAGGACAAAGGACCCCTCTTGCCATGAGGCCTCCCTCTGTCAGACATCCGCTGGTTAACCCCCATTCCTCAATATACATCTGAATAAGTTATGCTAACAAGACTGCCTAGCACCTACTGTGCCAGCCATCAGATACTTGGCTAAAACCATCAACTGACAATAGGTTGGCCAGGTGAGTCATCGGACCCCAGACTCAGTGTCTGTTTCCTGGTGAAGTCATACTTTAGCAACACTGACCAAACCCCTGGACCTCCTCCCTTTGTTCATCTTTAACCTATAGCAAGGTCCAACAGGGACGGACCGCCTAGTAGGTGTGTTAGTGGGTTGTGGTCTGCAGAGCCCGCCCCAAGACCCCCAATAAAAGTCCAAACCCAGAGTCACTCGGCCTCTTGAGCCATCGCCCTCTATCTTACCTATTGACCCTTCAGTCCAGCTTTCTGTCCCCAACCCTTGCCTCCATCTTTAAACCCCTTTTTCTCTCTCTGGACTCGCGATCCAGGAGAACCACGTGGTCTTGCCGGTTCAAGCCTCGTGGCCCCATAGCTTTTATACCTTTCCTCCCAAATCCAACTCATCTTGACATCGGACAACGCACCTAAGGTAACGTGCTTTCCCCACCAACGAAACCTGCTCATGCAACAGTGCTATTTTTCTCTCTTTATTTTATTAGTCCTGTAAGAGTGTGTGTATGATTACGATTTTTGTATGCTTGATTACATGATCCAGTAAACAACATTGAACTTGGAACTCGCCTCACGTGCCTCTTTCCTTGAGATCTCCCGGGAGGGGTGGGACCCTGGTATAGTTGGCAAGAACCCGTGTATTTTGCTGATTGCTAAAGGTAAATTAAAGCAATTCGGCTAACAGAATTGGGGGCTCGTCCGGGATTTGCCCTGAGGGTTAAACTTCGCGCCATAGTCGACAGGCGTGTCTTTAACCCACAGACGTAAGGGAAAAACCACTTCCGGAGCTCTTGGAGAGGCTGTATGATTGGTTTCTGTCTGCGTGCCTGGCTCTAGTGAGCAACCTATCGTGGGTGGATTCCCCCTTCTCTCTCTCTCTCTTTGAACCCCAGGTCAAACTGTGTGACCGTCCGCGTGTCTATCTTGTGGGAAGGGACCCCCAAAGAAGACCAGAGTAGGGCGCTAGGCCAGTTGCACCAACACTACATACACTACATACACACGCTGAGTCCGAAAAAGAACTTTTCCCTTAAACGCATCTTTGTTCCTCCCTTGCCTTACTTCGCTCAACGAAGTGGAAATAATTAATTTAGGTTCGGGGTTACCCTGAGAGGCATATTGTCTGGAAACCCTACTGGCTAGAGATAGTCCAGTGCTCAGTGAGTCCGCCATAGCTCACTATTTTCCGAGTCCGCCATAGCTCGTTGTTGTATTGAGCCCGCCATAGCTCAGTGAGTCCGCCATAGCTCACTATAGACTGAGTCCGCCATAGCTCAGGTCTGTGGTTAAAGGTAATCCAGAAAGGCTAGGAGAAGCCTAGAAACCTTATAATACGGGTTAGGAGGTAATCCCGTCAGAGAAGCGAGGCTTGGCCACCCCGTTCTCGAAACCCCAAAGTTAAGAGGTAGAGGAACCTCGGAGACAAAGGAGTCTCTTTGGGTTGGAGGCACCCGGAGTCTGAAGGAACGGATATTCCTCAGCTTCAAACGCCAGGTTTTTGGGTTAAAAAGTAATCCCTGAGTGTCGCGGGGTG
Source organism: Lepidodactylus listeri (assembly GCA_029233225.1). NCBI lineage: Eukaryota > Metazoa > Chordata > Lepidosauria > Squamata > Gekkonidae > Lepidodactylus > Lepidodactylus listeri. The sequence continues at coordinate 56,626,659 of JARCFY010000006.1, forward strand.
AGAGTCCCCCGGCCCTAAAAACTGCATAGAAAGTGTGCTAATTAATAAGTAACGTTAGCCTCCTTGTGCTAACAAAAAGCAGCTTTACAATCTAAGAAAAGCGGAAGAGACAACTTCCCAGTCTTTGCCCCTGTTGTACGTGAAAACAGGAGAATCCCTACAAAGATGTTTCGTACCAAGGAGGACGAACCTAAGCTAGAGAAATGGCTGGTGAAAAAGGGTAAGTCTCCTTGGAAGGAAGGATCTTTCAAGGGTCCCAATCCATTAGAAATAGCCCGGAATGCTTTCCAGGACTATTGCACATCCCAGAAACCTAGTTCTACTGCCAAGGACATAGCCGCTAGTTGGGCTTTATATACGGCTTTGCAGGACGCTGCTGCCGTCATTACACGCCTACAAGCGGATGTGGACCGGCAGGAGGAACTCATAAGAGATAGGGACCAAAAATTAGAGGAAACCAATAAGGAGAGTAATCAGAAGCAAGAGACCATAGTCAAAGAATATCAGCAAAGGCTGGAAGAACTAAACGTTCAACATAAGGCAGCAGTGGATAGAGAGGTGGCCAGATTCGACAGATTAGAATCTAAATTCGAGGCCACCAAAGAGGAATTAGTGGAAATAAAAAGTAAGCATGAACAAGATCTCACGTTCCAACGTACAAATTATGAGGAACTTATGGCCAATAAACAAGATGAGCTAGAACAAGAGATTAACCAGCTGAAAGCAGCCCACGAGGACGAGGAGCATAGGCTGAGGACCGAGAAGCTAAATGTAATTCTGGCAAACCAGAGTCTTACTATTGCTGTCCAAGATGCTAATAAAAAAATAGAGGGCCTAAACCGTAAAGTAGAACTGACAGAGAGCGCATTAACTCAGTCGAGAGAAGAGATAAATACTTCTAAGGCTGCGGCAAAATACCTAGTGGAACAGAACCAAATTAAAATACAGCAAGCTAATCACGAGGCTTGCCAAAGGGAAATTGCCACCCTAAAGAAGCAAGTGGGAATACAGAATGCAGTGATCTCCACTGTACACCCAGGAAGTATGATAAACCTCTCAGAAATCTCGGCCATTGAACCCAGCGCCCCTATGCACCCCATTAGCACAAAACATACGGTGATCACAGAAGGCGATGATACATCTACCCAGGTTGTGACCGAGACCAGGCTCTGGAAACCCGATGAGGTTAAAGCAGTAGCTGAACAATTGGGCCCTCTTACTAGGGAAAATTCCGTACAATGGATGGCCAATGTGGACATGATTTACAACTCCGCTAGCGGAGAAGACCTCACATTGGTGGCCCGTCAGTGCGTAGCAGCTCCCCAGCTTCCAACTCTCAATGCAGCTATTGCGAGTGGCAATTTAACTGCAGCTTCAAAGACGAAGTGGATGCAGGACGTCCTTAAATATTTAAATCCCAACACTACTTTACTTGCTCTCTATGTGTTGGAAAGACAGAACCCCAATGAAGACCCAGAGACATATATGGCTAGGAAACAACTATTAGCTGTCCTAGCAGACCAAGTTGCTATAAAACCCACCACTGGCGCGCCTGACTATGAGGAGGACGATTTCAAGGAAGCACTTGTAAGTGGCCTCCAAACCCAAGCCCAACTATCTTTAAACATAGCAGATGGTGCGTCAACTACTTGGACAGATCTGGAGAAAAAGATTAAAAGAATAGCCTCTCTTCTCCGAGGTGCTGGAGCTCTAAAACCCCACAAAGGCAAGAAATTAAAGGATAGGGAGGATGACGAACCCATACAGGCGATAACTTACGCCAACCATGGGCCCCATTCGCAGTTCCAACCGTCTGGAAAGTATGAGCCCAAAAATGACCGATACCCTAGACAGGACCGGTATGAGAGAGGCAAACCTTGGCAGAACAATTATCAGAGAGGAGGAGGAAATTTCAGAGGAAAAAGGGAATATCGAGACTACCGCAGCAATCCTGCCCAAGCCCACCTCCAGCCTTCCGCACCACCTCCTCAAAACTATCAGGGCCCCCCTCAAGGCCAATACGGGCAGCCACAAGGCCAAGCAAACCAGCCACAGGCGTATCAGCCGTCGGCACCTGAACCGAACCCCAGCTATCAGCCTCCGGAAACGTCCGATACCTTGAGGAGGCAGGTATGGATGCAGCTTAGGGAAAGGGGATACGAGATGGAAAGATTCCACAAGCAGCCTAATAGTGTTCTGCTTCGTGCCTTGGCGGAGAGTGAGGAGAAGGCACAGGCACCAGGTCAGCCCATCTACCCAGTGCTTAGTAAGGAACTGTCGGAACTCACAAAGCACAGCTAGGGCTGCCCGGAGTCCCAAACTCTCCCCAATGGCGTTGTGGCTCCCTTGAAGCCCGATACATGGGGGAGACCGACCGTGAAAGCAGGGGTCGGGACTCCAGGGAACAGTAAACCTGCTACTCTTCTCATCGACACCGGAGCCGCTCTTAATGTATTGAGTCCATATCTAGCCGCCCACGGCCAACCCACTCAGGAGGCCATTATGCTCGCCGGTTTTGCTGGAGGCGCACACAGAGCCACGGTCTGGAAAGACGTTCCTTTAACTGTAGGAACTCTTTCTACCCTCGTGTCTGCCTGCGACAATCAAGGTGAGGATGCTGGCATCCTAGGGGTCCCCTTTTTCCAAGAACATGGCTTGACTATTGATCTAGCAAACGGCTTCCTCTGGCAAATTCCAGAGGGCCCTCGCGAAATCAATGCAATCCATAGATGCGCTGCCCTCAAAGCTCCTCTCCCTCTGGCCCCAATTGAGCCTAGTGATCCCTGGATCCGAGATTTTCCGGAGGTCTGGATCAAGGACAAGGCAGAATGTGGGACGGTGAGAGATGCCTGTGTTCTCATAGAAGGCCAAGATCCTCCACCTCAGAAACAATATAAATACCCTGCAGAAGCTGAAAATGGAATAGCCAAAACCATAGAAGGCCTTTTACAATGGGACGTAATCCTCCCCATGCAGTCTATATGCAATGCCCCTCTGTGGCCAGTCCTAAAGGCTGACGGTGTAACCTGGAGAATGACTGTGGACTTCCGAGCTCTGAATGCTGTAACCCCACCAGTAGCGCCTGTAGTAGCCAAATACCACGAGATCCTTGCCGCCATTGCTGCCGGATCTCGCTACTATAGTGTGATTGATCTGGCTAACGCGTTCCACTCGATCAAGCTACACGAGTCTTGCTGGTATAAATTCGCGTTCACTTTTCGCGGCCAGCAATATGCATTCAAAAGAACACCACAAGGCTTCCATTCTAGCCCTAGCATTTGCCACGCACATGTGGTCCGTATGTGGGATCGTCTCGGCCCCTCCTCCAAGGAACACGTGTTGTCATATGTGGACGACATCTTGGTCCACGCCCCCACTGAGGAAGAAACCATGGAAGTCACTAGAGAAGTCCTCCACCTTCTAAAAGCTGATGGCTTCAAGGCCAGTCGGGACAAAGCACAGCTGGTTCAAACCAATGTAAAATACCTCGGCCTAGCACTAGGACCCGACGGCAGAACGCCCGACTCACAGAGAATGGCCGTCATCGCCAAACTCCCCGCCCCGACAGATGTGCCTTCCCTCCGTGCTCTCCTGGGAACCTTCAATTTTTCCAGGGATTTCATGGAAGGGTTCGCTGACAAAGCCCGGCCGCTCTATGCTCTCCTTAAGAGGGACGCTCCATGGGTCTGGGGACCTGATCAACAATACGCATTTGCCAGCCTTAAGCAAGCGCTTGCCTCGGCTCCTGCCTTAGCTCATCCAGATCCAACAAAGCCCTTTTACATTCAGTTAGCCCACACGGAGAAAAGTATCGGGGCCACGCTCATCCAGCATCATGCCGGGGCTCCCAGAATTGTAGCCTATGCCTCCAGGAATCTTTCTTCTGTTGAAATAAAGTTCACCCCGTGTGAAAAGATATGTCTAGCCCTAGTCTGGAGCCTTACGCATTGGGAGTTTATAATCGGGGGAGCCAAAGTCATTGTGCAAACAACACACACTCCCCTTAAGTATATCCTCTCAGGGAAGATCCAGGACGGTCAGGTATCCAATGCCCGCATTGCCCAGTGGACGCTTGCCCTGGTCAATAAGGGGATTGAATATAAGAAAGAACAAAAGGAGCAACCTGCCCCGTACGGTCTGCTCATCACTGGGGACGAGCATGAATGCCCCCTTCCAGATGTGGAACATCTGCCTTGGCCCGCTATATGGGGAGTGCCATTAGAAGAAGCCAAGCAAAAAGGGTTTAATTGCTGGTTCTGTGATGGCTCATCCTTCCATATAGCTGGCACCCCACATACAGGATATGGCGCAGTCCGGGTCCACGACAATTACACCCTGCAAGCGGCTGTCCGTCCCCACTCTAGTCAAGCCGCAGAGGTCGCTGCCCTTAAGGCTGTTCTTGAGTTTGAACCTTCAGACTGCCCCGTAGCCATCTTCACGGACTCGGACTGGACGGCCAAGGCCGCCACCGTTTGGCTCCCACACTGGGAACGACAGCAATGGGTCAATGCGGAAGGAAAGCCAGTAGCTCATTTAATATTGTGGAGAGAAGTCGTGCGGCTCCTCCATAAACGCTCGGCCGAGACACAAATTTCCCATGTCAAAGGCCATCAAAAGGCAGACACCGAAGTAGCTTATTGGAATGATCAGGCAGATCTCTTAGCCAAGGAAGCGGCACGTTTTAACTCATCCTCAGATCAACCCGCTTGCCCGGTAAACCCAGTAGTGACTAGGAGCAAGGCAAACACCTTCCACGACCGTCCTGCCATTCCCCCTGTATTTATAGATCTCGGGGAACTCCAAGCAAATGATGCCGATGTTCAGGATCTCCTCTCCAAGGGCAAAGATCCCACTGGGAGATACACCATCAAGGAAGAAGAGGGAGTTATATGGGCTTTTGACAACACAGGGACCCGACACTGGGTTGTCCCTGTCGAAGTCCGGGCCGATTTAATTCAATTTATCCATGAGCAAGGACACCGGGGTAAAGAACCGACTCTGGAACGGGTCAGGGACGCGGGCTGGTGGCCAAACATCCGCAAAGACGTGGCACAGTGGGTGGATAATTGCCTATCATGTGCCATGGTTAACGCGGACTCTTCAGGTCCCAAAGCCCCCATCCAGCACCAGAGGGTCGAAGGACCCTGGGCTCGGGTTCAAATTGATTTTATCGGACCTCTGCCTAAGACTCGCAGAGGGAACAAATATTGTTTGACTGTGATTGATCCATTCTCGAAATGGGTCGAAGCATTCCCCTGCCACAATAACACGGCCTCCACTACGGCCCAACTGCTTTTTAATAACCTTTTTTCCCGTTGGGGTATCCCTAAGGTCATCGATTCCGACCGCGGACCCCACTTTTTAGGTGAGGTCACCCAGGAGCTCTGTAAAGCTCTCGGCATTAAGCAGCGGTTCCACGTTGCCGCTCACCCTCAATCTTCAGGGGCAATTGAACGCACAAACCGCACCCTCAAGGAAGCTCTGGCCAAGATAGTCACGTCTACAGGTCGCACCTGGGACGAAAAACTGCCCATAGTTCTCATGGCAATACGAGGGACTACAGCCAGACATGGCTACTCCCCTCATATGGTCATGACCGGGAGAAAGATGCGCATGCCTGAAGCCTTTTGGCTCCAACATGACATGCCAGGCGATCTGGAAACGCAAGTGGCACACGATATCTGGGTTAAGACTCTTATCCGAGACTTACTGGTTATTCACCTCCAAGTGGCGAACGAGTTAGGGCAAAGCCAACTGGCAGTGGATAAAAAGCTCGGCTGGGTGCGCAATCCTCAGCTTTGGGAACCCGGACAGCAGGTTCTATACCGGAAATTTAGCAGGCATCAGCATGCTCTCATGGCCAAATGGGCTGGCCCGGTCCCCATTGTGGATCGCGTAAGCCCTGCGGTCTACAAGCTTGCCATTCCCAGGAAGCATGGTCAAACGTGGTACAAGTTCTTCCACTCCTCCCAGCTCAAGCTGTGGAAGGGGAACCCAGTTCCACAACCTCCTAACCTCACTCCGGATCCCGGGGGAACTTCGCAGCCTCTTGCCGCTGTTACCTTCGGACCTCACTTGCCCACGGACGTTTTTGATCTTGTGCCTCTTTTCTCCCTTGGAGAGACCTGCCTTGCCTTTTAAATGCTTCCTCACGGCTTTAGTTGCCTTTTCGGAAGCAAGGGGGGGAGACCATGGTGTATAAACAGTGTTCCCTTTTTAGTGAAGCCGCGGGAGCGTGCAGTACAAATCGCACCGGGCTTACACATGGGAACCACTACACTCACCCCCCAGCCTTAGGTAAAGGGAACCATACTGTGACTGCTTGGGTATGTCGACCACAGTATGGAAGTTCAGGAATTTCACTCACACACCCCTCAAACATTATATTACAGAATGCATCCAGGATCTTCCACCCCAGCAGCAGACAAATTGGTAAGATCATTAAAACTTGTACTCTTATTTGGATTGTCCTTGTTTTGTTATACCTCAGCAACACAAATAGCCAACCATACGGTAGTCTTGACCAAATGGAGATGCGTGGGAATAAACATGCCTTTTAGAATTTTTACCTGTGTAACAGGACGGCATGACAGAGCAGTCACACTTACACCTATAGATCGATGTCCACCACAGCAGCTTACCCATTGCATCCACAGTCGCACCGGAGAAAAGGTGACCCTATGCACCTCCGGGAAATATTCTATGGATGAAATGGAAGTGGTCCTGTGTAAACAGTCACAAGCCAAAACCAACACCTCCACCATTGAATATACTGCTCCTACCCCCATCTCCCTATACACAGACATAGCTGTAATATCAGCTGCCGTATGGGACATTGGCGACCCTTTAAAGGTAATCATTTCCATTGGCTCCCGACACTTCCATAACGACACAGAGGTCCCAATAACGCTCACAGACCCATTCGGCGAAGACATAGACCTAGAGCCATTGGCATGGGGCAAGCTCAATTGGCATTTTAACTGCTCTGCGTTAAAGCAGCAAGGTCCCCCAGACTGGACCCTACTTTTAAACACGTCTGTCTGCCTCAATGCCACCGATACTGTAAACCTTACAGCTATCGGAACAACAATTCTACAGCTCACTCATCAGGAAGGGAACTACACTTTAATAATTGGTGATACAAATCACACACTAAATTTGGACCCACTTATCCAAAATGTAGACGCACTGGCCTCATTGACCTACCCGGTAGTGGGAGCACACACTCTAAAATTCAATCATCAAGAAACAGTCTTGATGCAGCCGCAAATATCAGTCAAAAGAGTCAATGTCAGCTTAAATGGGCTCGGCACTTCTTTCAGCCATGCCCTCTGTGACTCTTATTTACACACGACCCAGCAAGGTTGGGACAATTGGATCCTAATGTGGCGTAAAGGAGAGCTCTCTAGAAGGACTAAACGCGATCTTTCTGATTGGGTCGCACCCGTAGGAGCGGGCATGGCAGCCATAGATGCTGCAAACATAGAAGTGATAGCGAATAAAGCCTCCAAGGTTTCATTCGACATCTCTCAAATGAGCCTCCCTCTCACGCAATCATTGGATTCCCTTGCCCACGTGGAACGCTCCACCAATCCCTTGCTGGTTACTTGGGAACAAATCATGGAAAAAGATTTTACCAATCTCCTTGATGACATTCAGTCTTTACAAAACAATATCTCATTGGCTCTTGCTTGCACTCAAGCACAAACTCTTAATGTAGTCACTGCCATGACTATAATCAAACAAGCTATGGCTGGAGTTATACCTTTAGAAATAAGGGAATTGATTAAAGGAAATCTAACGGCCAGTGAAATCTCGCTTGAGCACTGGTGGTCGTTGGCAAATGCCTCTTTTGATGCAGTAACCCAGACCTTGCAATTGATTATAACCACAGTGACCGCTAAAGAAATTTTCCACATCTATCCAGTGGTTCCGCTGGGTATTCAAGTTGATTCGGACACCGTATTATATGCCAGGAACAGTGACAGATGGGCTAAAGTAAGCGCATCAAGCTGGCATATGATCAATCTAGACGGATGTACCCATAAGGAAAACTTAGGCTTCATCTGTGATGACGAAGCCCTAGAAAAACATCACCCATGCCTAGTTCCCAAGAAACACGCCATCTCTCACTGTCAATTTGACGCAGTCAGTGAGACCGGATCCACTATTATATACATAGGCAAAGCTTGTGTCTGTCTCAGAACTACCTGCGAACACATTCACCTCAATACGCTATACTACCAACAAATGTTGCCTGGAATAAACAGATGCTTTTGTAATGTTACCTCCATAAGAGGGTGTGATTTTTATTTTGAAACCCCCATTTGGACACAACAAGAGATGGCCCTATCCCCAGAATTATATGACTCTATTGCTCCAGTGCCTTTGGGGTTAGGACTGGAAGCCCTACGGAAATTGCTCTCTCACCCAGACCTCCAAGAACGCCTGGCTCAGCTAAAGAAAGCAGGAGATAAAGCCGCCTTAAACGTTTCCCATAATGGTGCCAGAATTAAGGAACTGGCTGTGGAAATAAAAGAGGCTGGCAAACATAGCTGGTGGGAATCTCTTCTTGGTTGGTCCCCGACATCGACGGGATATTTAAATTTAATGCTCCACCCCATAGTCGTCATTTTGGCCTTCCAAATTATTTTGATAGTGGCGCTAATTACAATGACTTGTTGGGTGAGAAGACAAATCCACAAATTGGAAACTCAATCTAAAGCCACGGACTTCCAAGCCTTGATGCACGTTGCATCTAAGGTTTCGAATTCTTAGCCCCTCCTTTCCCGCCTCTGGCATACCTTAACTGTTGCCCTTTTCCCTATGTTTGTCTGTCTTCCTCCATTTTCAGACCCTTATATGTGTTTATGTTTGTGTTTCTATTCTTTAACCGTTATTGGGTGGGTCTCTTAGACGAGACCCATGAGGTAGGAAAATTGGCCTTTAGCAGCAGTCTATCGAACCCAAGGGAACATCAGCGAGACTACAAATGCAGCCGAAAGCGGTTCAGTCTCCTGCACATACTCAGAAGACCTAAATCTTGCTGCCTTTTTGATTCCTCTGTAGCATCGCTGGCACCAAAAAAGCCATATTGTCAAGCCGCCAAGAAGCCAGTGGAACTTTCTCAGGATGACTGAGATCCATTGTGGCAATATGGTCACGTTTGGAGGCCAGCGCGACGGAGCAGGCCAAGAAAGGGAGTGCAAATGTGCAGGTCCTACTGGAAAACCAGTGGGAGAAATGCAATCCTTTCAAAAAGGTTAAGGCAAGCCCTGATCTTTTTGTGCGAGCTCTCCCCTGGCAAGGACTTTTTCGATTATAGGACATAGAAATATTGAATCACTTTTACCCCTGGGTTCCCAATTTGAAACCTCCTAAAGTATTTTTTATTGTGACATTGGCAGTTTTCAAAATAACAACTTATTGAACAAAAATCCGGCCTTCAGAAATTAAGAACCAGCGTGCTTTGCGGCAGCTCTATTTTGCATACGCCCAGACACGTGGATCTTAAAATTAGTCCTCTCAAAACGTGTGCTATTACGTTGTATATCTTTTGACCGTTCCCATCCGTGCCCCGGACGTCTTTATTTTTGGTTTCACTTTTGCAAAAGTCTCCCACCAATGTCAGTACACCCTTTTTACGGTTCATAACCAGCCACATCTTAGGATTATCACAAGCCTCTGCTTGTTCCCAAGAATTTTCCTTTTTTTTGTTTCTATTCTTTAACCAGTATTGGGCGGGCCGAAGCCCTAACGAACCGTAGGGAGCAATGAGAGAAAGAAAAGGGAGATAGGGGGTGGGAGGACCGAAAGCATTTCTTCATGGGAGATCAGAAGAGCCGGGGGCGCATTCAAAGATGCCGTCGACAAAAGCTCCGTAGTTGCATTTGTGGCTAGCACGAATGTCAAGCTGAGTAGGCGGCTTCTCCCAGTGGTGCGCACAGAAGCTGGGGTCGAAAGTTACTCCGATCCTCCACCTCTCTCGCCCCATCTCCACCAGGCGTGCAATCCGATCGCCACTCGAGGCAGCGACGGGTGCCTGGGGAAAGGCCCCAAGGTTAGCTCGCTCCAGCCAGAACCTCCCCGGCCATATACTTCTGCATCTCTTTATGTTAGTGTGACCTCCTCCCTAACTATCTGCCCAAGCGATCCTCAACCCCAAAACACTCGGCCACCTCGGGGTGAGCTTCTTATTCGACCCTTGTGTTTCTAAAATATATTTTGCTCATGATATCTTTTCTCCCAGCATGCCTTTACTGACGCCCAATCTGCATAATACGTCAATCATCATTAACTTATTTAGTCTTCATATGTACTTTCCCTTATTTAGTTATTTTTATGAGCATGTAGCCTCATCCACAAACTTTGTACTGTGTGCACAGTTTTGTTTTTGTTTCCGCCTCTTTGTTTTTGTGCACTCTACGGGCAAGAAATAAACCGTTTTTGTTTGCAAACCAAGTCTTCTGTTTGCAAAACAAAACCGGTTGCTTGCCAAAACACTTTTGCTCTGCGCTTGCTTTTCTATTCTTTACCAGTGTTGGGAGGGCCGAGGCCCAGACGAACCGTGGGGAGTCATTAGTGAGCAGGACAACAAGCACAAGGAGGACATGGAAGCCCGAGAGACGGCTCAGGAGGAAGAAGTAGGACAAACGAGTCCTTTGTCTCCCTCTGCCATGCGGCCCCTCCAAGCCGAAATGATCTGGAGGACATGCAGAAGTTGGGTTCGGAATTTAAATCCGGCCCATGCTCTCTTTCACCAGGCGTGCAAGCTCTCCCTGCACGAAGCAGTGGAGAGTGCCTGGGAAGGACTCCCCGGTTAGATCAGAACCTCGGACCGAGACCCCTGTCCCCTCTTTTTAACATCTTTCTAAGTTAAAGGGAGATTTTCGCCAGCTCTATCCCCGAAGTGCCTGCGAGCTAAAACGTATCCTCGCTCCAACACTGGTGTCCAAATCGATTGTTTTTGATTTGTAATAAATTTATTTTTCTCGAAATGTTTGTGTATCCCAGAATGCCCAAACAATCCTCTCATTTGCATACGCAACGACCTCCAGCCGTAACATATACAGCCAAGTCCGAAACACGCGACCTTTGAGGGGTTCTGCCTAGTGACTAGCTGCCCAGTCCGCTCCTCATTGGATATGGGACGGTACCACTGGGATCAGGCTTAAGGGGGAAAGATTGTTCTATTTTTGTACAGTATTAGGGGAGGGCCCCCCGAAGGGAGCCCTCCAAGCTAAAACGGGTACGCAGCTAATGGCGTCCCCGCGGAGCCACCCGGCTCCAGATAAAAAGGTCAGAGTCGACCGGACGCAACTCCCGAACCCAGCTTTTGCATGCCCTGCCTGTGCGTGTGTGCGTCTGTGTCTCTCTCAGGCACACATCTCACAAATGCTCCCCAGGGTTCGGGAGGCGTGCCCGGAGACTCCGCCAACCCCGAAGGGTGAATACCTTGCCTGTGATTATTCCAGCCAGGACCCCAAGATGATGTGTCTTTCATAATACAATGATTCCAGATGTCTGACCTGTTTTGACCTTTTCCGTATTTCTTGAATGCCTTTAGACACTCTGCTTGCAAAATCATTAAACTATGTTTTATTTTAATATCCTTTTTTCCTAATGTAAGTAAGTACCCATGATGCTTTTAGATAGCAAGGGGGGGCGACTCCTCAATATGCAAACCGGTCTCCTCCTTCCCGGCCGAACTGACTCGTGTCCATGCCGAGGTAGGACGGGCGTAGCCGAGAGCTTCATGAGCTATTGATTAAGACCCGAGTGGCTTCCGAAGAGCCGAAGACATACGAGTCCTGGTGTTCCATTAGATACAATGTAAAAGCGCGCCTCTCTCCTGTTCAAACAGCACCAGTTGCCCTGTTCCAGCAGAAAAGCCTTGCCGCTCAGGAGAGATGGACGAAGAATTGTTTGTAACCATTTTATTTCCTTGTACATTCCTTGTGGAGTATTTTTATTGATACAAATGTGTGCACTTCCGCTATAAGTATTAAATGCTTTAGGTATAGATACTATAAGAAATTTATAATGCTTCTATAAGGCTTTTTTTACCATGAATTTAAAGTAAGCAATTTTTAGAATTACTTTTTATATTTCAGTTAAAGATGTCTCTGCTAATTAAAAGAATGAACTATTTCTACGTAGGCTCCCTTGGTGGTCTAATGCACAAAGCCTTGGTTTTATGTCCACCCCAGCAACAATTTGGAATTTTTATTGCGATAGATTTTTGTCATCTTCTGGGTCCGTCCCTTGCAAGCTCTTTCTTCCAGGGTCACCATCATGCAGTCTGTCTCAGTTTTCATCATCGTATCGCTCATATTCGGAGACCTTCACCTGACGCCTTCAGGTCTCCGAGGGGGGGAAATGTTGGCCAGCAAGGCACCCTTGGGTGCTCTTATGGATTTTTATCCATAAGTTTGAACTCTGTGTCGCCAGCAGTGGAAGGGACTTGCGCTTTCTTCTCCACATAGGAGCCAGCTCCAGCCCAAGCCAGGAGGCTGACACCCCAAGCAGTTCACCCAAGACAAGGACAAAGGACCCCTCTTGCCATGAGGCCTCCTTCTGTCAGACATCCGCTGGTTAACCCCCATTCCTCAATATACATCTGAATAAGTTATGCTAACAAGACTGCCTAGCACCTACTGTGCCAGCCATCAGATACTTGGCTAAAACCATCAACTGACAATAGGTTGGCCAGGTGAGTCATCGGACCCCAGACTCAGTGTCTGTTTCCTGGTGAAGTCATACTTTAGCAACACTGACCAAACCCCTGGACCTCCTCCCTTTGTTCATCTTTAACCTATAGCAAGGTCCAACAGGGACGGACCGCCTAGTAGGTGTGTTAGTGGGTTGTGGTCTGCAGAGCCCGCCCCAAGACCCCCAATAAAAGTCCAAACCCAGAGTCACTCGGCCTCTTGAGCCATCGCCCTCTATCTTACCTATTGACCCTTCAGTCCAGCTTTCTGTCCCCAACCCTTGCCTCCATCTTTAAACCCCTTTTTCTCTCTCTGGACTCGCGATCCAGGAGAACCACGTGGTCTTGCCGGTTCAAGCCTCGTGGCCCCATAGCTTTTATACCTTTCCTCCCAAATCCAACTCATCTTGACATCGGACAACGCACCTAAGGTAACGTGCTTTCCCCACCAACGAAACCTGCTCATGCAACAGTGCTATTTTTCTCTCTTTATTTTATTAGTCCTGTAAGAGTGTGTGTATGATTACGATTTTTGTATGCTTGATTACATGATCCAGTAAACAACATTGAACTTGGAACTCGCCTCACGTGCCTCTTTCCTTGAGATCTCCCGGGAGGGGTGGGACCCTGGTATAGTTGGCAAGAACCCGTGTATTTTGCTGATTGCTAAAGGTAAATTAAAGCAATTCGGCTAACAGGATGGGGGGGGGGGGTCTGGCAACCCTAGCCCATAGCCAGGATTCTTTTGTCCAGAGGCATTTAAGTTTTTAAATGTGGCAGTTAAATTACAGTTAATTCCTGGGGGGGGGGGCAGCTAAGAGAACATTTAATTGCTCTCAGAAGGCATTTAGATGTCTTTGAAGTTCCCTACCACAGGGCAAGAAAGCTTAGAAGGGCACCTTCAATACATCTCCAACAATCCCCCTTTCTGGTAGCCCAAAGGCTCATGGGAATGCTTTTGAAAAACTCGCCATGACCTAGGTGGTATACAGCAGGGCTGGGCTAGCAAAAAGGGGGACTGTTGGAGATGTACTGAACGTGCCACTCTTGAGTGCCCCTCTAAGCTTTCTTGCCCTGTGGAAGGGAACTCAAAAGGCATTTAAATGCATTCTGAGCTGTCTTTTCCCAGGTCTTATGATGCCCCTAAATTCCACTGTGGGAGGGAGGGGGAAGCCTGAGAGCAAGCTGTGGTGCTCTCACCCTGGCTACTGCCAGCAGCAGGCAGCTGGGGGTCTCTCCTCAAAAATAAGGTTTCTGGCATGGCTATATGTGGGGCAGCACTTTTAATTAAGGGGCAAGCCCCCAAAATGCCCCCAATAGCTGTGGGCCTGAACTAGAATACCCAGGGGAAGTTCATTTCACTTGTACATAAAGAGGTTTGATCCATTTCTCTCTAGCCTCCTTGTACCACAAGCATTCAACTAGAATATGTTTCACAGATTCTGTGATCCCTAAATCCCTAAAATAACTTTCCACCTAATTCACTGCCTTCAAAAATTGCAGACAGTAGCTCATTTAGTCTTATGAGCATAACTGCTGGCCTGTATCATGGAGCTGTAAGGTTAAACAAGTATTTCGGGAATGTAAAAAATGGTGGGATTCCCATACGGAGAGCACAGCAAATGTGCCCAGCCCAGCAGATGGTACTATTGATATCAATCTTCATAATCAACTGTTTGATAGCCTTATGGGCTATGGGTCATCCTTGTACAAAAACTACTTCCTTTGGGCATTGTATGATATTTAATTTTTCTATTGTAGCCTTATTCCATCAACTGGAGAAATTGTCTTTTTCATGTAATATAATAAGCTGCTATCCTCAAAGAACATTATTTTAAGTTTCAGATTTAATGCCAGTATCCAAGTCCTAGATTCAATAGGATGCTGGCCAAGTTCCAATCTAAGGGCAGTACCAGCCCTTAGGAATCCCACAAATTTGACACAAGAATTGTATTGGTGGCTGATCTATAGCCTCATTTATCCTATGAACCAGAGGTTTTGTAGTAAAAAAAAATACAACACAGAGCACTACAACTCTGGTTCTCAATCTTTTCGAGTATGAGAAATCCTTTTAAATGTCAAAAAAAAAAAAAAATCACAGATCCCCACAAAGTAGTTGTACTATTACTATCTGTTGACTGAGAAAATATATAGTATCAAAAAGCTACTAGAATTTAGTAGCACTTATAAATGAATTTGCATTTTATTAATTGCAACAGCATCTACATACTTTTGAAAAATAGTAATACACAAGCAGGAACCTGAGAGGACTTCTGGGGGGGGGGGGGAATCTCATTTCCTCCTCCTCCATTAGTTCCTCTTTTCATTCTCTGAAAGCCCCAATAAACTCTCTTCTTTCCCTCTTCCTTCTTTCCTTCCCACTCAACAGCCTACCTACCTTTATCTGCCCATCTGTCTTCAGCTTTTCCTCCCCTCCTCTGGCAGCTTCTACCTAGGAAAACTAGGGCACAGTTGAGTGATGCCAGCCACTGGGCCTGGAGGCCCACTTACATAGTAGGGAACCTTCAAGGACTTGTGGAGGGACACTTCACTTTCCCTTTATTTAATTATTTATTATTTCAATTTATACCCTGCCCTTCCTGTGAATGGGCTCAAGGCAGCTCACAACAATAAATATAAAACAATTAAAATAATACAATAAAGTAGTACAAAAAACCACTTTAAAATATTTAGAATGGGCAGTGCAATGCATTTAATTCCAGTTTCTACAGCGGGGAAAATAAGTGGGCCAACACCAAGCCATGATGGTCTCATGTAGCAGCAGTATTCTCCCCTCCTCACATTATTTTCCCTTTCCCCTGTCTCATTCTCTCCTCAGCTATTCACCAATCTACTTTTTAACTGCCTCCCATCTTCAACTTCATTTATTATTTTATTTCATTTATACTCCTCCTTTCTCCACAAGGGGGAACCAAAGCAGCTCACATTATTCTCCTCTCTTTTATTCTCAAGATGACCCTGTGAGGCAGGTTAGGCTGAAAGTAAGTGACTGGCCCAAAATCACCCAGTGAGTTTCCACAGCAAGATAGGGTTTGAACTTGGGTCTCCCAGACCCTACTCTGAAGCTTTAACTACTACACAACAGCATCATAGGGGGGATGCTGTTGAAGAGTAGCAAGCAGCTAGGCCTAATTGGGTTGTCCATGTCAAGTGGTTTCAAGTAACCCAGGAGTTGCTTCCAGGCCTAGAACTGCCATCCACCAGGTGGGACCTGGAGATCTCCCAGAATAACAACTGATCTCCAGTCAATAGAGATCTGTCACCCTGGAGAAAAATGGCTGCTTTGGAGAGTGAACTCTGTGGCACTGTATCTGGCTGAGGTCTTTCCCCTTCCCAAATCCAACCCTCCCCAGACCCCATTCCAAAATCTCCAGGAATTTCCCAATCTAGAGCTGGCAACCCTAGCCAAGCCTAGCCCTAATGAGTCCTCCCTTAAAGGCCAAAACAGCCTTGGAAAGGACCATACCCCCTCCCATTGCCTTTTATTCACAAAAAGGAAGCCTCCAAAGCTATAATTGCTTAGCAACACTACTACGGGAATACAGTTTTTAAAGATGCAGGAACTCTTTTTATCATTGTTTTTAAAAAAGAAACTCTAAGGGGAGACTTAAACCAAAATGAGCCAGAGAGAAGCCATTTTACCAGAAACATGCTTAACCAGAAACAGGCCTGGAAAAGAGATGTGAAATTTTCCTGTATCATAATGAAACAGATTGGCAGAGGCTTTAGGAAACTGGCAGGGGCTTCAGGATATAGAGACCCGGCAAGTGCAGAGTCCAAGCCATTTGTAAACAAACTGCCAAGCTACAGTAAACAGAATGGGAAATGTGAAGTTGATGCCAGAGAAAGGCAATGGTATATGTGTGAGACTAAGACAATGAAAATATATGTTGAGAGGGGCTGGGCTGCAGAGCAGTGGCATGGTCTGCACTGGGCTTTGCTCCCGAGCACCACTGGCACTTTGTTCCTTTAGAGGAGTTTTCGGGGCATCCCGAAACTCCACTAGACCTAGCGCAAGGAACTTGATTCCAGCCCCCAGCAAGTGGGTGGACGACAGGGATCGTCCCAGAAGCAATGGAATGAAGCAGCACAATCATGGCAGCCATGATTTGCATTAGCTGTGAACTCCCCAACCAGAGAGAAATATTGAGCCTCATCCACAACATGGAATTCATTTCAAGAATTGATTACAGATGGTGAGTCCTACGAGAAAGCCTTTCTACTTATAAGACTAAGAGACATAAAATTAAGACCAGCAAAAAAAGGAGAAACCAGCAAAAGAAGAAGAGAATGAAGTTCTATAAATAAAATGGGTCAAAGAACCTCTTTGTATGCATAACTGGTTAAGATTGGATAGACAATATGTAAGTTGAACTTGATGTACAGACAAAAAAAAGAAAAGAAAAGAAAGAAAAAATGTACGGAAAATCTATCTGTTTGAATCTGTTCTCTCTTCCTAAAGAAGATCATTATAAAATATACAGGTAATGTTTATAATAGAGGGTATTAAAAGGTATAGTAAAATATATAAGCAAAACCTGTTTAAGGGACTTTGTAATGCAATAAGATTGGAACCATATTAAAAAAGTAAATATATTGATGGGAAAGGTAATACCTAAAATAGGTAGGTAAATGATTATAAGAAGAGAGAATAGAACTTGTATGCTAGTTAATCCATTTCTGAAATCCTAACCAATACCTAAATGTATTTTTTAGGTTTAAATGTTTAAATAATATATTTTTAAGTATAGAGTTGCAAGAATTTATAATTGGCTACATGGTAGAAAAATAGATATTTCAATCTCTCTCTATGAGGCAATTTACTAGATATTAAGCAAAAATTACTCTCATGTATGTTTGTCTGTCTAAAAATAATAAAAAATTGCTAATAAAAAAGAATACATATATTTTGCTTGCATGCTTTTAACATAGTTTAAGACTTTAATAAACACCATAAGAAGATAGATAAGAAAAAGGGGAAGAAGGAACTTACACCAGCTATTGCTACAACCTAATTACCTGAATTAGGTTTTCCTGATCCAACAAGCCAGATAGATGCATCTTTGAGAAGGCAGAGTGGGTGAATGACCAGCAAGCCCAAAGTTGGGCTAGAATCCCAGAAAGGGGGGTAATTTCGACTTACTCTGAGTTGAAGCCTACTTCTGCCAAGCAGGAGGAAATCTTGCCAGTTTAAGTAGATTTTAATCCAAGGAAAAGTTTCATAGGGAAAAGCATCTTTTAAAATAGAAATAATAGGATAAAAAAAACTTATTCGTGAGAAAGGAAAGATCTTGTTCATGCCCATATAGAAGGTTTAAAGGTAAAACAGCTGATGCTGAAGTTCAAACAGGAGTTAAGAAGCGAAAATCAGATAAGCAGGCCAAGGCAAATTCTAACTGCCAAAGCATGAGCAAACATACGTAACCCCCTTTCTATCAATTTGAAATCTTCCTCTTTTCAGTAGAGAGAAATTGGGAGATTGGGAACCACTGCACCAGAAAATTTTTAAAAAGTTATTAATCCCTAAAATTAAATAAAATTTCCAAAGATTATCATGTAGGTCAGAAACCGTAAACAATGAAAGGGGTATAATAAGGGACGGAGACTGTCCCTGCTGTTTCATTCTCATATTCCATGCAGTCATCTACTTGGTATGCACCACAGCCCAGGAGCATATACAAGTTGTACATGTGTAGGCTCTGTTTATACAGGAGGGCATGGTCCTATTAATCCTTTCATTCTGCATTGCTTTTGACCATGTGCAAACAGCTATGATTATTTCCTTTAAAATGGTGCTATGAACCATAAGCATACGGTTAAAAATACCCAAGTGTAATGGGAAGTCTACTATTGCATTTAAGAAGACAAAGAATATTAAGTGATATACAGAATAATCAAAGGAAGAGATCCATAAAGTATTGCCAGGGGCATCATTACTACCAGGGTACTTTTTTGTGGTAACAAAGTATGTTACAAACAGAAAGGAATTATGGTATTCTTTGTAAATCTTTCAGACAGCAGAATACACAATTTAAGAGACTGTACTACTTCTAACAGAGCCCGTGATATCTATGGTTTTTAATGCTCATGCAATGCCAGGAAATGTTATTAAATAAAATCCTAGAAAATGAGATTTGGGAAATAAAAACAAATAATACATACACTTGGGTAAAATTACTCAATTTTTCCTGAACAAGGATTATTTGAAGGTTACTATAACCAGAGCTGAGATCAAAATGTTTCTAGTTTCTACCACTATCTCAGCAAGAGCAATTTAACTTAAATAATTACAGTATCCAGGTTCACCAAAAGGATTTCCTCATCTCAAGTGAAGAATGCAAATCTGTATGTATTCAATATATATACTGCAAAGTACTGCATTGTTCTTTTCCTGGATTCAAAACCAAGGTAACAGATATGACATTGCATCTCATTTCTACAAAAATTCTTGTACTAGAATACTTGCTTTTATGTTATCATTATTAGGGCTTAGGCCTACACTTCTGAAATTCTTTTCAGTTGATTAACCAAGATGATATGGCTCTTGCCATTTGGATGAATTTCTGGTAGGCCAAGAGAAAAATAAATATGGGTGTTGTGTTTGTGTTCTTGATTATGCTGCATTAACAACTATGGTTTACCTATGAAAGGGCTCTGGTATCCTAATGCTCCAATTCTCATTGGCTGACTAATAAAGACTCCCATTGGTCCTGAAGCCAATCTAGGTACCCAATCGCTGAGCCCTGCTTGGGTCCAATAATATCGCTTGTATATAGTTACATTGTTGAAAGTTATTTGTTGGAATTATAAATTAGATTATAAATTAAATTATAAATTAGAGTGCCGCTCTCTTAGAGCTGTCTTAGAGCTGAACGATGTTTGGAATAAAAGCCTGCTTGCTGGATTCATCGCCTCCGACTCAATACTTAATAATGGGCATCCCCCAGTTCAGAAATAATCCAGAGTGGTAGATTTGTTTCACATGTTTTCAGGATTCACAGAAAATTAATGTGTAGACTCCGTCCTAGGTATTAAACTTGGTCATATATGAACAGAGCATCTGGATTCCAAACAAGTTAAACCCAAAGCATATTAAATCCATGCTGACAGAAGCCACCCTATACTCCTCTTTTCTCTTCCCTCCATTTATGACCAAAGAAGCACTGCTCTACCCTCCCTAGACTCTGCCCATCAAATCTCTACAAATTTTCTAAGCCAGAGTTGGCAACCCTATCCCAAGGTCAACATGATGATACCGGATTTTATACAGACAAAAGTATTTCTGAATATGTTCAGAATGGCAGAAGACAGTAAATGAGTCCTTACTTACCTTGGAGGGCCTGAAGGGTATGTGTCTGTACAACAATGCAGAGCTGCAGGACTAGCTGTGGAGCACTTTCCAGGAATGTGGCAAGCAAATGCAGCATACTCACATCTGCATATTCATAGACCATTTTCCAATAAAAGCGCCATCTGTCATTTTCTCCACTCTGTCGACTACGGATGCCCAAGTATATGGTGTGGAAATATCTAAAAAACAGATATATATTTAAAAAATTAAGTAAAATTCTAGAAACCAGAACTGTTTTCTCTAAACTTTTTCAGAAGAAATGAGTGGTGACTCATGAAAGCTCATACCCTGCCGCAAATTTTCTTGGTCTTTAAAGTACTACTGGACTCTTACTCTTTTCTACTGCTACAGGTGGACTATTATGGCTGCCCATCTTCCTCTGCTTTCTCTACAGTGCACCATATAAATTCAAGAATTATGAAAAAAATTAAAAAATGCACAGGTGATTTTAAATATTTTTGATAATTGCATATCATTATAATGATAGATGAAGGAGCAATAAGGAAGGAAGCATAATGCATACAGCCTCTGCTTTTACTTCAGAACATGTAACAAACAGGATTATTTTTGTACTCCTAAACAGAGTTACACACTTCTAAACCCACTGAAATAAAAACCATGGTGAAATTCTTGGAGATTTGGGGGAAGAGCCTCTCTGAGGAAGAGAGTGAGCTCAGCAGGGATGTGATGCCACAAAATCCACTTTCCAAATCTCCTCTTTTCTCCAGTGGAACTGATATGTGTAGTTCAGAAATGAGTTGTAATTTCAGGAGAACTCCAGGCCCCATCTGGAGGCTGGCAACCCTAATTATACCATATGGTTGAACAAATGCAATAACAAACATTTCAGGCCCACTGATTTATCTCTTCAACAAACTATACAATGAGAAAGTGAGTAAGGTAGGTACAGGACTATCATCGTCACCTCACCTTGGATCACCTCAAAAATGTAATTTCCATATATTAACACTGCCACACTACACAGGGTTACACTCCTCTTAATCCATTGACTTCAATGGCTTAGAATGTTGTAACTTAATTCAATGGCTTAGAATGTTGTAACCTTCGGTGGGGCACCATTGGTGCCAGCGCCGGGAGTCAGGAGTCTGGGAGTGCTCCTGGACGCCGCCTTAACAATGGAGGCCCAGGTAGCAGCCACTGCTAAAGCAGCCTTTTACCATCTATGGCTGATCAGGCAGTTGGTCCCCTTCCTCGAACGTGAAGACCTAGCTACAGTGATCCATGCTATGGTCACCTCACGACTTGACCACTGCAACGCTCTCTACATGGGGCTGCCCTCGTCTCAGATCCGGAAGCTGCAGCTGGTGCAGAATGCTGTGGCCAGGCTGCTGATGGGTCTCTCTATGCGGGACCACATCTGGCCTGTGCTGCGGTCACTGCACTGGCTGCCCATAGCGTACCGGATCCAAGGTGCTGGTTCTGACCTTTAAAGCCCTATATGGTCAGGGGCCTGCCTACTTGAGGGACCGCCTTTCCACATATATGCACCAGAGGGCACTGAGGTCAGGCACACAACATCGCCTCACTCTCCCCGGTCCAAAAGATGTTCGGCTGGCCTGCATCAGGGCCAGGGCTTTCTCGGTGGCGGCCCCATACTGGTGGAATGAGCTCCCAGATGACATCAGGGCCCTGCGGGACTTATTACAGTTCTGCAGGGCCTGCATGACAGAGCTCTTCCACCAGACTTTCGATTAGGAGCCGCCACCGGGTGGGAATTTTTGCAGGATAACATCGCCCTGGTCCCACCGGCCAAATCTTCTGCCATTGCTTTTTTTTTTCCACCATAAGAACTCTGATGCCACCAGTTTTATTGTTGCTCTATGTTGCCTATATATATTGATGTTTGGTTTTATGGTTTTGGTTTTATGTTTTAAATTGTAAAACACTTCGATGGTATTTTATGGTTGTTAGCTGCCTAGAGCCAGTTCGCCGGCTAGACGGGATAAAAATGAAATAAATAAATAAATAAATAAACTCTGTTTAGGATGAATTTGCTTACTAATTTTGAAAAAGTGGCAATTTGGGAGAAAAAAGGTGCTACCTAAAATGTACTGGACTATTTTAGAATTTTATTTGGTCAAGCACACATGATCAAATAGAAGAGATATATTCACACAGAAATATTTTAACTATGTTCACATTTTTATACTCCAAATATTTCCTATTTTTAGCTACTTTGGATACCAGTAGAGAATTGTTTTAAGCTGGCTATGCAATACCAATTAACACACCATGAATAGTGTCTTTGATGTGTAAAAGTAGTAATGAAAGTATGGTTTGTGCAACTGCCAAAAGTGATTGAGGGAGCAATCCTAAGCAGGTCTCTCCAGAATGAGGCTTGATGTTATTCAGTGGGGCTTACTCTGAAAAAAGTGTCCTCCAGGATTTCAGCCTTATTCTATATTTGATAGTTATGTGATAAAGCTGTACCTTCTTGAAAATGGTAATGAAACAATGAGTACAGTATTGAATTTTTTTCAAATCATTTTTTTAAATTTTTGCTGTTGAACAATGTAAAAATTATCTCTTACATATCTGTATGATACAATACTATAAACTCTGGATGCAATAAACTGGTATTGCAAAATACCGGAAAGCACACAATGGTTAAGGAAATCATGGGATTTATTTTGGTTAAACGTTCACAACATTTCAGAATGTAAGAGATGTATGGACTTAAACTGCATCTCATATGCCCGCAGAATGATGCATTAAAATAGGATTAATGGACATAGTGTTTAAGAAGGCTTCACAAGCACACACACACACACAGGTTCCTGCCTCCAAGAAAGTTAAATTTTGACAGTAGGATAGACAACAGAGGAAGTGAAGTGAAGGCAAGGGTGACCAAAAATTCATTTAGATGTACTCTGTTTTAGTTACATTAGCAGATGATAAACATGGCTCCGGCTCACTAGGAGACATTCATTGCAGTCTGGGAGGTGGGTGAAGCAATGGAAGCATGGCTTGCAGCCTTGTGCTGCTCACAGGCGCGCATGGGGGGGGGGGGGGGGGAGAAGGCCAGATGTGTGGATTGGTCTGCTGCATAAGCTGACATAGCTGGAGAGGGCATGGGGAGCATTGCCTGGTGCCTTTAAAAATCTGCTCTCCAGTTTGCTCGCCCTCTCTTCAGGTTTTCAGCTTTTAGCTTTTTCTGATCAGGGGCACTTCTGAGGCCATTGTGGCTGCAATGATGTGCTCTAATCCAGCCCCTTCCTGATACCAACTAGGTACAAATCAGGATTTAAAGGGGCTCCAGCAGACTGGTGGGCCACCGTGATCCAGCATATCATCTGTTTTGAGGCAGCTGTCCCCCCCCCTTTAAACAAGTGAATCTTGCAGTGAGGCGGAAAGTAAGGGAAGAGCAACCTCTACATCCTCTGAAGAAGAGTTTGATTCAGAACTGGGAGCGGCCGCTCCCAAAACTCCCAAAGCAAGAAGAGACTATGAACTCAGAAACAGAAAAGATAAACATTAAGCCATATCTCTATGTCTTGAACTTTGCTAAAATTACTTGAACACTGGGATATTCTCATCATGGTTAAACTTTACTTGTTATTATTCTCTTGTGATAACCCTTTTTTCCTTCCCTCCTTTCATCAGAACTAAAGTAAGTGAAATAGTATTGTAAGCATTTCCAAAATCTAATGACCACTGCTACTTGGGATTTTAGTAGTTTTCTTTTCTTTCTCCCTTAGAATAAGACCCCCCCTATTGATTTCTGTGTAGATTTTAGAATAAAAGCAATAAAAAATGTTAAAAAACAAAAACAAGTGAATCTTCTTTGCTTTTGCCCCAGTTGTTTATCCCAGCTAACCTGAGTCCATATTAGGCAGTCAGGATTTGAGAAGAACAGTTCCACGCAGCAGTGGTCAGTGTTGGGGGTCCCTGCATCAGGAGGTACTGGGCTTCTCAAAGGGGCAGTAGGGGTGTTTGGCATTGCAGGCATTATTTTGTCTCAGCTGTGTTAGCTATCAAGTGTTGGGCTATCTGATGTTTTGAAGGAGCTAAGCCCAACTGATTGGGCTAAGGCAACTGCAGCTTTACTACTGGGCATTAACTGCTTTCCCTGGTTATTTCACGGGGAGATCATGTTTTTCTGGAGCACTGTTTATAATAAATAAATAATACAATACTATATAATACTATATAATACTATATAATGCTGGATTTTTTAATTAAATGGTGCACTTATAGCTTATATTGAGTGTGTTTTTGATATTCTAGTAACTGATCTTGTTTGGTAGCATTTAATAATTTGCATTTCATAATTAAGTAGCAGCAATGATTTGTTATGAATACAATGATTGCATTCTGATTTGTTGCACAAATCTGTAATTTAAGGTCTGTGTTTAATTTGGAGTTTCCCCCCCATATGCAGTAAATTTCTGGTGGGACTAGGACACTGGTTTGGGGAATTTCTTGTAAGCTTCATTAAGTCTAATATATATTGTTGTTTGGCCATACCTCCTAAGAAGTGTGCTACTCTAAAAAGAAGGATTGCCAGGTCTGAGTTGGAAAATACCTGGAGACTTTGGGGGTGAAGCCAGGAGAGGGCAGGGTTTGGGAAGGGGAGGGGTCTCAGCACGGAACAATGCCATAGAGTCCCCCGTCCAAAGCAGCCATTTTCTCCAGGGGAGCTGAACTTTGTCAGCTAGGGATCAGTTGTAAAAGCAGGAGATCCCCAGGCCCCACCTGGAGGCTGGCAACCCTACTAAAAAGGCCAAGGCCGGTTCCCAGGCCATGGTAGCAAAACACGGCAAAACCACTGGGAAAAGAGCACAGGCCTCCTCTGCTTAGCCACATGGTAATAGTTGTGCCCAAAGCACAAATGCCCCACCCAAAAGGGGGCTAAGCCACAGGCCACCACAAAGGCAATCCTGGCTGTTATAAACTGTTATGATCATAAGTTTGAACTCTGGGTTATTCTGCAAAGGACGAAATGCACTCTTTATTGCGGTAAGAGGCTCCAGTCCACGGCAGAAAGCACACCCTCTATAGTTCACACTGACACAGAGACAAGGACTCCATTTCAAAGGGTCCTCCTGTTTCCTCACGCTGGTCAATTCACACCTTCCCCCAGAGTTCCTGCAAGAGATTATGTTAAGTGACGTTACCTGGCAACTAATCATCCGGCCATCGAGTGACCTGGCCAGAGCCATCAAGAGACAATGGAATGGCGCCATGAATCCTAGCAGCTTGCCCAGGTGTCAGTTCCTGCTTAGCACCTAGATTTGCAATACTGACCACTCCTTCCCATCTTCTCCTCATTTTTACCTTGACCAATGGTAGGGTTAGTGGGGACGGACCAACTGGTAGGTGTGTTAGTGGGATATGGTCAGCGCAGCCCGCCCCAATACCACCTGATAAAAGATCTTGCACAACAGACAATCGCTCTCTAGCCTCTACAACCTCTATCTACTTTACCCCCCCCCTTATGTCCAGCTTGCTATCCCACTACCTTGCCTCCATCTTTAATCCCTGGTTCATGCAGCCAGGAAGAAGCATGTATCTGCAGGTTTAGATCACGTTCCCCATTTTTCCTTTCTCCCCTCAATCTTCTTTTGGAATCGGACCACCCATCTCCAGGACAGGTAAAGTATTACCCAACCAACAAACTTCCTGCTCATGCAACAGTGCTGTTTTCTACCTAAGTTTCCTAGATCTTGTGTGTATGCGTGTATGCTTCTGTTTTGTATGCTTGAAAGCATCTTACAGTAAACATCATTCAAACGAAGCACTCAGCCTCTATTTTCTGGGAACTCCTGGAAGGGGCAGGACCTTGGTATAGCTGGCAAAGAACCCGGTATTTTGCCAATTGCTAATCTTAAATTAAAGCAATTCGGCTAACAATGTATCCTTTGTGGGGGGAGGACATGCTGGCATGCTTGCCTCCCCCCATTTTGGGGGCTCCCTTATTCGGTCTTGGAGGTGGAGCCACTTAAGCTGCATGCCCAGCTCAGGGGCTGCTGGCTGGCTTCACCACCAGGTGGCAAGGCGACCATGCAGAGGCCAGTGCCCACATGGATCTCAGGTCTTGTCTAAATTGAATGAAAGAATGAATAAATAAATAAATAGTTTTATCCCCCAGCAGGTGAGCTGGAGGGGTTATCGGGTGGCAGGTGGGTCACTTGATGTTTGGATCCATCTCAATGCTGTGCTAATGCTCCTTTTGACTGTAAGCAATAAAGCTGTGGCCGTTTATTTTATCCAAACATGGTTTCTGGGGGGTTTCTTCCACCACACCGCCCTCCTATCCTCCCTAAACACACAATTAAGAATTATGCTAAAGACATCATGGAAAAGGTGAATTCTGACCAAGAAGTTGATGTACAAAACTACTAAACCTAGGGTAAAAGTCTCTTAATATACTGTATTTACTCCAAAGGAAGATGGCTCCAAATGTAAAATGATCACCTTAGAAATGTAAAACACAGAAACATTTTTATTATTGGACATCACTGTAACTTGTATGAATTTGTAAGACAACACCCATATGATGTCATACCTGTGAAAAAAAAAGTCATGGATTTGAGTAACTACTGTTGAGTAACATTTTGCTCTTATATTGAGAGCATCCAAGATATAAAGTAAGAATGACCTTTGTACTATTTAAAACTCTTATCCTAGTACATTCCTGGAGATCCTCCACATCAAAGTTTGTGAACTTCAACAGAAGTCATGAGAACACATATATTACGATTCCTAAATTAAAGGACTACAGCGAATGCACTTCCATGGTTCTCCCATAGGAACCCAATTGATCTCTGGGTCTTCTGGGACTATTTTTCTAAGTGCCAGAGGAACTTTACATCAACCTCCTGTGGACACTGGAGGAGACTGGGCATAAAAATCCTGAATTTAGACTGCTGATCAGAAATCCTGTGGATCAAGATTAAACATAATAAACAGTCAAGTATCCCCCTCTGGTTTATGAAATATGTTCTAATTGGACTTCACAAGTCTTATAATTTTTTAAAAAGTACAAGCTGAACAAATAGCCAAATAAGAAGAAAGGAGAGTTAACAAAGGATTTACTGTTAGTGATTTAGAACCAAATTCAATGTGTTTCCATCTGCTCACCACTTGCTGCTTTATAAGCATTCTAATATCCATATAGGGGTATTGCAAGACAAAATTTCAGTAATATTACAAACCACAAGTTGAGTCACCCTATAGCTACAATCTAAAGCCATAAATAATCTCAGAATTTGTTCTTCTGTATAAACATAATAAATCATGAGTATTACATCAGCTTTACACCAACGGATTGTTCCCCCGCTTACCTCCTTCCCTAGCAGCATGCTGCAACCCTTATCAGGCAAGGGGTCACAGAACCTTCATGAATAAGACTGAAGTGCGGAGGGGAATCTGTTAAGGTCCCTCATCACTTTCTTCCATCAGTGTCACAGAGTAATCTTTCGTGTGAATCTCCCTCACCCACCACTTACTGCTTTGCATTCCACGCTCCTCATATACTTGTCTCTCAACTTAATTAAATTGTGGTTTTGCAATTTGGCTATGTGAGAAGTAGTGCTGACAGAATGTACACCACTAGGAGTCATGTTCCCCTTTTGGTGTTATAATTGGATCTCTACACTGTTTTATACATGACCAATGGAGGCCTGCATTTAAGGAGATGAATCAGTTAACATCTAATGTTGGCATGAATTAACCCCAATTTTCCTGCAGTTGGACCCCATTTAAAAAGGTATTTCAAATCTTTATCCACCATTCCCTTCCTGAAGCCTTTGGGGATGGCAGAGTACAAGATTTTCCATGGTGCTTATTGCCAAGATTTTCCAGATGCTTACTGACATTTACATTCTCTACGAAACTCTCTACTGTACCTCTGAAGGTATTTTTTAAAACTTAATTTATATTCCACTTTTCTCCGCAATGCAGATCCAAAGTGGCTTACAGCACTCTCCTCTCCTCCATTTCCCCCCTCACAACAACCCTGTGAAGTGAGTGAGGCTGAGAATATGTGATTGGCCCAAGGTCACCCAGCAAGCATCCACAGCAGAGAGGAGTTGCCCAAATCCTAGTCTTCACTCTAGCCACTACACCATACTAGCTTCCAGTTATTCTACATATACAGCTGTGAAATAATGAAGAAACGTGTGTGTATATGAGTGATATAGGTATGTATGCACATATAGCCACTATATGCACATATAGTAGCTAGAGAAGAAATGTCTTCACTTCCTGTGCATAATATGACAGTGTGCTTAATTTGAAAAATCTTTATGAAGAATGACATGACATTTTTGTAAATGTTATCATTTCATGCCTCATATAGTTTAATATTTATTACAACTCAGGAGAAGGCATTTGCTATTATTTACATAATATATTGAAACATTTATAAAAAATAAAAATCACTAATGGCTGGTTAGATACAAGGGACATTTATTCTGTAGTCTAATTTGCCTCCTGTACCAAACAGTACATTAAACAATTCAGCTACATTGTAAACAGTCACTCTCTTTACAATCTCATAAGTACAGAGAATAAAAATTTCTACAGCTGGGATTTAAAACTAAAAAAAAGTAAAATAAACAGCAATTCAGGAAAATGGTGTTTTCTTCCATTACCTAGCTACCAAAGAAAACTTGCTACCTTTTTAGCTCAACAGAAGTAGCTGTTAAATAACAGTATACTGCTTTGTTTCTGAAGTACTTCTTAATTAGATGTATCTGGCGTGTGTATTAGTTGTATCTAAATATGAATGGGGGAAGTCATTTTTTTCTTTCCATATTAGGAACATACAAGTGGGGACCCACAAGAAACGTGCGGAAAGGGTGCATTTCTTCCCCCTCTTTGTTTTCTTCCTTCTTCCTCCTTCTCTAACAATCTTCCCCCTCCTTCTCATCCTCCCCTTATCTGTCAACCTACCTCCATCTCTTTTGCCTCCATCCCTTCTCTGTCAATCTACTACCCTTCTCTGTTACCCTACCTCCATTTCCCCCTTTCTCCCATTCCCTTTATCTGTCAGCCTACCCCCTATTTCGCTCCTTTCTCCTATTCTCTTTATCTGTCAACCTACCCCCATCTCTTTTACTCCCCCACCTTTTCTCCATAAATCTACCCAACCCTTGCTGCTCTTCCCACCTACCCCCAAGCCTTGGTACTCCACTGACCCCGACCTTTGCAGCTCTCCCTATCCATCCCCCATTCCTGCCACTCAACTACCTCCACCCTTGGCATTTATTCACCCCCTTGTTCCTCTCTTCCCACTACCCCCACCCTTGACATTCACTCATTTCCACCTTTGCTCTCTTCCCACCTACCCCCCCGGCAATCCTCTATCCCCACTCTTCCCATTCACTCCCCCACCCTTGCCGCTCTCCTTGCCTACCTTCCAGCAGGCTGGCAGTAGTCTGCTGGCTTGGTGAAGGGCAGCAGAAGTCGCAGGAGGGGGAATCATATTCCCCCCATCTGCTGCATCTCCTGGGCTGCCCTGTTGCAGTGCTGCTGGGCCCACCACAACTCTCAGGCTGCTGCACTGCTGATGCCAGGCCCAGTGCATCTCCCAGAATGCTGCACCACCACTGGCAAACACAGCACAATGAGAGGGGAGGATCTCATTTCCCCCTCTCCCACTATTTCCTCTTTCCTTTCCCGTAAAGTCACCACAACCTTGCTTCTTTTCCTGCCTTCTTCTCCTTCCCACCCAGAAGCCAACTACTTTTACTTAAAAAAAAAAAAACCCATCACCTTTCCTTCCTCCCCTTCCTCCCCTGGCAGCCTCTCCATAGGCAAATGATGACCCAGTTGCATGGCTCCAGGTGAACTGGGCCACTGGAACTGGCGGGGGGGGGGGGGACCTGCAAGGACTTGCAGGTGGCCCCTCACTTTCTCCTGCATCCCCATAGTATTTCTGCTTTTTCTCATCTTATATTCCATATCCCTGCTTCCTTCTCTACTTCAAACCCACCCACCAATCTACTTTTTATCTGCCCCTCATCTTAAGTACTTCATTTATACCTGCCTCCCTCCACAATGGGAACCCAATACAGTTTACATGATTCTCTTATCCTCCATTTTATTGGCACAACAACCCTATGAGATAAATCAGTAAAAGAATATGTTACTGGCCCAAAGTCACCCAGTGAGCTTCCACAGCAGAATGCGGAATCAAGGACCCAGTCTGAAGTTCTAACCACTACAGCCGTATTGTCTTTCATAGGGTGGCTGTTGTTGAAAGTAGAAGCAGCCAGACCTGAGTGAGTCATGCAAATCAGGTGATATCAAGTTGCCCGGTGGCTGGCACCAACACGCCCTGCCTCAAAAGCCAAAACAGCCCCAGAAAGGGTCCTGCCCCCCCTTTTACTGAAACTAAGCAGAAATCAAGCCTAGAATGCTGGACAAACTGTTGCAATCACCTAGTAATAGCCACTGAAGGCATCAACTTCTTAAAGCTACAGCACACTTTATCATATTCAAGATCTTTTGACATCCCAATGTATTTTTTTTAAAGATTACAGGTTTTTCTGCATATCTGAGACATTTTCCTGGTTTGTCAAAAGAGCCATCTTGTCTGTTCACAGCTCCAATCTCTAGATTTCATTATCCTCAGATCTGGCCAGATTGACTATTTGAATATACAAGTGAGGGCCCACAATATTTGTGGTGGTGATCCCATTCTGTCCCCCACACATTGCTGTTTCCAGGCTCAGCACAATTTGTAGCCTTTGTGCCTGGTGCAGCTCTCTGGCTCCCCTGCCATCGCCACTGCTGGTGCATCTCCTGGACTCTATCACAGGACTCTATCACACTATCCACAACAGCTTCTGCACCCCCTAATATTGCCAAGCCCATTGTGGTTCCCAGCATAAACCCCTGGGCCCACTGTGGCTCTCTGCACCCTCCCACTCTGCAACCCCCCACTGGACCCAGCATGTGTACTGGCCTTTATCACCAGCAGAAAAGGAGGTTAGTGGTACTGTCTGTGCATAGAGCCGGCGCTACCATAGAGGTGGGGTTAGGCAGCTGCCTTATGGCGCCAGCTTACAAGAATGCACCACTGGCCAGCCACCCTGCCCCTCGCCAAAAGCCCTGCTTGCTGCTCTGCTCGCTCAGCACCCTAACCCAACAACAACCCCACATGCTGAGGGCTCCACAGAGAGGCGCTGGCTGCTCAAGCACCCCCCACTTGGCAAGCGTTTTCTGGGAAGCCCTGCCAAGTCCAGCAGAGCCCTCCCTTCCACCCCCCCTCCTTGCCACAGCCCTGAAGAGTGAGGTGGGAGAGCAGGGAGCACCCGCATGTCCATCCCTCCCTCTCCTGCTCTTAGACCCGGAATAAAACTGGTGGTCTTAAGGAGCCACTGGACTCAAACTTTGTTCCATGTGCACATGAAAACTTAGACCCAGAATCAGACTTCGGTGGTTTTAAAGGTGCCACTGGACTCTTAACTTTGTTCTGTTGCTTTAGACCTACACGGCTGCTCAACTTGATCTCTCTCTAGGGAAGGCAGACAAGAGCCGTCAGAGTCCCCGTTCCCCTCCAGGATGCGGCAGGCTTCTCTTGTTCCCTCCCAAGGAAGGAGGCCCCCCTTTCCCATGGAAGTCTCACCCCCCCCCCCCATGGATCCCACGTCAGGGAGTGCAGCGAATGGCATTGCTCTTCTATACAGGTGTCTCCCCTCTTTGCCCTAGTCTATAGAGGGGGGGCATCTCCTTCCTTGATGCACATCCTTGCCCGTCCCCTCCTCAATGGCGCCTGAGCTTGGCCGACTGGCCACCTGTAAGGGGGGGAGATTTGGGATTCTACCTTCTTGGCTGGGGTGGCCAAGTGAAGCCCAGACTAGTTAATTGGGGGGGATCGCAGGCCTGTAGCTACCACAGAGACCGCCCCCCCCGAAGTTTTTATGGGCCCCTTCCCCAATCCTCGGCTCCCCCTCCCCCCTCCCCCCATCAAACGAGGGACAGTCAAGAGAAGAACAAAGGAAGGCTTGGACAGGGTGTAGAAGCACACACCAGTGAGGTGGGGAAAATCAGAGATTGTATTACTTGTTCTCACAATTAAAAAAAAAAGAATTTAGCAATTTCAAATACTGTGTTTTTTATTCTTCCTAGTTTGAAATTTGGTGGGTGCACGGGGGAGGGGGAGTGCCAGAAGGTAGCCTCGCCTAGTGTGCAAAAAAACCTGGCACCGGCCCTGTCTGTGCAAAAGCAGAAAATGTTCTTTGGGGAGGGGGATTAACTCTCAATGTATTTTTTCAAAGTTTTCAGACTTTTCTGCAAACCTAGGATGTCCCTCAATTCTGCAGAAATCATTGTTTCAGTGTAATAAACAAGGGCAATCATTTATCCCTCTGTTTACATTGCAATTTATTTACAAATTATAAACAGGACTAAACCTTAAATCTCAAAAAAAAAAAAGTTTTGGTATTTCAACACAAGAAATTGGATTGAAAGGGGACTTCCGGCAAGACTTGCGACCATGGCGGACGCGCTCCTCCGCATCTGCGGGGAGCGCGATCCATACCTGGCGGGAAGAAGGGGCTTCGGACTGGTGCCGAGCCCCCAGAGACCCTAGTGAAGGGGCTCTGCCTGGGGTGGCACGAAGGGGATCTCTCCCTACGGTGGCGATCAAGGGATCGAGGTCCCCTTTCATCACCCCCATAGGTTCCCCCGTCCGTGGGAGCCGTATGGCTAAAAGCGCAAAACCGAGAAGCAGCAGAGAGTGCGAAGCTTTGAAGCTGGAACTTATAGTTACGCACGGAGAAAACGTGAGTCTGAAGTAAAAATAAACAGAACACAGTGGGAAAGGCGGGTGGAGCAAACTCCCCCCCCCTCAAGACTGGCGTACTTACGGGACTCTTTACGTGGCGTTACTGCATGAAAAAACGCACGTTCGGCTTGCTAGATGGCGGCATCGCTCTTTAGAGGATATGAACTTTAAAAAGATATAAGCGCAGTCGTAGAATTTGCTTCTTTCGTCCATCTTATCTAACTATCAACAAAGAAGCGCAGCCTCAACAATGGCGGGGAAACCGAAACCTTCCCCCAAACTAGGAAGTACAGCTCCGAGTTCAAAGGTTGATACCACAGAGATGAGCACTGTGTTCTCCTCGTTATTGCGACCTCTAGTGGACCAAATGACAGCTCTCAACGTCAAGATTGACAAGATGCAGCTGGACCTGAAGGAGTCGAATAAAACTACAGAGAAGCTGCAGCGAGAACTTCTGGAAGTTAAGACTTCAGTAAGAAATTGGATTGAAAGTGTTGTGTACAACCTTCCCCCCACCCCCATAGTTCATTTGCTTAAGTATTTGAGTTCTGCTTGCAATGGGAAAGTTGTGCTTTTTGTCTCTTTAATATAGCCTTGCCCACTTTGATTCAGTGTCCATCAGATCTGGGTCACAAATACTTTGTGCATACAAAGGAAGAAAAAATTGGCAAGATTCACATTTAGCAAAAAAAGCCTGTCCTTGTATCCAAAGATACTGATACCATTCCCTGCATTCACAAGTAGTCATTGACAATTGTTCTTTTTATCTGTTCAGGCTAAAAGGTCAGCATTATTTTATCAGCTTTTTATCTTCTGCATTTAAAATGTCATCCAACACATTTAACTTAAGTAACATTTTGCTTGCAACACTCCCTTTTCTGTTTCTATGTGAGATAAGGTCCTTTATGCATAAGAAATTTTAATTATGTCTGAGCATATGCAGAATCATTTGAAAAATACCATATGCAAGTAAACAGAATCTTTCAAACAAATATGCTCCAATCCAACTTGGTCATACTTATAACAAAGTACTTTGCATAATTTGTTGCACAAGAGTGTGGATGCACACCTCCCACTGAAAATTACAATTCAATCCCCTCAGATTTTATCAGCATCTCTGGTGTTATCTGTTTTGAAGTTTTCTTGAACCGTATTTATATACGTATTTATATAAAGTATTTTATTTATATTTATATAGTATTTATATAAAGGTAAAGGTTTCCCTTGCTCAAAAGCCAGCCAAATCCAACTCTAGTGCTCATCTCCATTTCCAACCCCAAAAGCCAGCGCTGTCCGAAGATGTTTCCATGGTCATATGGCCAGCATGACCATGTACGGAACACTGTTACCTTCCCACCAAAGCGATAACTCTCCTTCTCCCAAATTTCCTTCTGTCCCCCTACGGCCTCCCCTGGTGCCAATTTCTACTCAGTCTGCTGATATTTTGTACCACTGTTGTCTTAATGGCTATATCATATGTGCATTTGCCTACACCTCACCACAAAACTTACTTCTGCAGGTATAGTTCATTTTCAGACAGGGTAGTGGCAAAAAGATATTGGCAAAAGTGTAGTAACTGATAAAGGCATCAGTAGAAAGACACCAGGCTCCTGTTGTCTATATTTGCATTTGAGTGTTCAAACACCCAGAAACCAGTAGCAGTTAATAAGATGCAAATAAAGGTTCTTGCACACAGCCTTACCAATACATTTTTGTTCAATTATAAGACACTTCGTAAGCACCCTTATTTCAAAATATTAGCATGGATTCACCCAGACCTTGATATTCAACTGTATGTTTGCCTGATTCACACTGCACTAAATGTTCTGGCATCTCTCCTAGGGATGCCAGCCTCCAGGTGGGACCTTGGAATCCCTGGAATTACAGCTCATCTCCTTACTGCAGAGATCAGTTCCCCTGGAGAAAATGGATGCTTTGGAGAGTGGACTCCACTGAGGTCTCTGTTATTCCCAGGCTCCATCCCCAAATCTCCAGAAGTTTCCCAGCCTGGATCTGGCAACCATACCTATACTCAAAAATATTTTCTATATACAGGGGTCATTTCGAGCAGGAGCTCAGGGGAGCTCAGCTCCGGGAGTTGGTGGCAGCCCCCCCACTCCGGGCAGGGGAATGCCTGCTTGTGTCATGGCTGCAGCAAAATGACCCCGCCCCATGGAAAGGTCCTTTTTCCTCTGACCAGCCTTCTGAAGGCTTCAGCCACCACTGAAGCTATCCTCCCAGAATAGTGGTATTTCTGAGGCTTGGACTGGTAGCTGTCCCCTCTCTGCCAGCTCTTTCTTTCTTTCTCTCTCTCTCTCTCTCTTGCCTTCTGACATACTTCCAGTGATGTCAGGTGGTTTAGCATATGCAAATAAGTTATGCTAATGAGCTCCTGCACCTCTTTTTATACAAAATGACCCTTGGCGATACCCATTTATCTACTTGCAATTTCTTGCTTTTGAACTGCTAGGTTGGCAGGAGCCGGGGCCAGAGACGGGAGAGCTCACTCCATCATGTGGCACTCGGGTCTCAAACCGCCAAGCTACTTGACCTTCCAGTCTGCAGCTCAGTGTCTTAACCTCTGAGCCACCGCAGCCCTAGTATTTAGCACGTCTTCTGGTCATATTTTGGATTATTTCAGTCCACTCTGTCTGGAAGAGGTTGACAATTTGCTCTTGCTGGTCCACCCAACCACCTGTAGACTCGATCCGTGCCCTTCGTGGCTAATTTAAGCGAGCCACGAAGGGGTGCGAGGAGCAATTAGGGAAATTGTTAACACGTCCCTGGCTCAAGGGATGTTCCCTAGTGCCCTAAAGGAGGCTGTGGTACGTCCCCTCCTAAAAAAACCAACGCTAGACCCGGCCGAATTGGCCAACTATCGGCCGGTATCTAACTTGCCCTATTTGGGCAAGTTAATCGAGAAAGTGGTGGCGGACCAGTTGCAGAGCTTTTTGGATGACACCTCTGTGTTAGATCCCTTCCAGTCCGGTTTCTGACCAGGCCATGCGACGGAGACGGTGCTGGTCGCCCTCACAGACGACCTCCGGAGGCATTTGGATCGAGGCGGTACGGCAGTGCTGATGCTGTTGGACCTGTCGGCGGCGTTCGACATGGTCGACCATCAGCTACTAGTCCGCCGCCTTGCTGACATTGGGATCCAGGGGTTAGCTTTACAATGGCTTTCCTTGTTTCTCCTAGGTGGGGGACAGAGGGTGGCGATAGGGGAACAGCTCTCCCAAAGGCATCCGTTGGTGTGCGGTGTCCCACAGGGAGCAGTGCTTTCCCCTATGTTGTTTAACATCTATATGCACCCCCTTGCCCAGATAGCTCGGAGGCATGGGCTAGGGTGTCATCAGTATGCGGATGATACCCAGCTCTATCTGCTGTTGGGCGGTCAGTCAGACTCCAGTCCGGGTGATCTGGACCTGGCATTGCAAGTCGTGGCTGGATGGCTCAGGCAGAGCCGACTGAAATTGAATCCGACGAAGACGGAGGTCCTATGCCTGAGTCGGAGTGGACCAGGGTTAGGGATCCCTCTCCCGGCCTTCGATGGGGTGCCGTTGGTGCTTCCTAGAGTGGACTGATGCCACGTGGGTTTTCCTCAGAAGTAAATGCTTTTTCCCCTACTGGCTGCCAGAGTGTCAGCAGGAAATA
Source organism: Lepidodactylus listeri (assembly GCA_029233225.1). Classification (NCBI taxonomy): domain Eukaryota; kingdom Metazoa; phylum Chordata; class Lepidosauria; order Squamata; family Gekkonidae; genus Lepidodactylus; species Lepidodactylus listeri. The sequence goes on from JARCFY010000006.1 coordinate 56,663,154, forward strand.
GGAACTGGGAGTAGGGGAGTGATAACTATGATTACAACGCATCATCTTTTGTCCTGAGTCTCCCTTTCAAACTGCTGAAATACCACAACCTTTACATCTACTATTGAATTTCTGGGAAGCCACTAAATAGCTTTTATTAAGACCAAGCAAAATGACACAAAACAGTGTGCAAGCTTTCAAGTTTTTCACAACTCTTTATCAGACTGGATATTTAGAAGTCCTAATTTAGCAGTGGGTTAATAGTTGTTTTTAAAGAAAGGTGTTACAGCTCTAATCTGTATGGGAGGCATACCATAAACCTTGCTTCTTAATACTACAGCTATGAGGATTTTTTTTAATTTAAAATAGTTATAGCTACCTAATTTCCTTAGACAAAATGGCTTGGTGATGATAAAAGAACTGTGCAAATGCCCAGCTGTACTTTCTTTATTACTACTTAACCATTATTTCTGCTTAAGGCTTCCTTGCCATGGATGCACTGACTGATATTGGCCTAGACACACTGCTGTGCCTCGGTGTTCCTCAGTTCTCCAATGGGACCAATGATCCCTAAATTATATAAATATAATGCATACCTGTGTACATTATGTATGTACAAGAAGCCGGGACCCGCGATTCTCGCAGGGGGAGGAACTCCACATCAAGGAGGAGGAAGCACCTGCAGGTGAGCCTTCTCCCCTGCCCACTGGCACTGATGGCGAGACCCAGGCTTGCCAATCCTTCTCCCCCCCCCTCCACAGGCACCAGCGGTGATGCCTTGAGCAGCTCCCAGCCACTGGCCTGCTGCAGTTCCCAGAGCATTCTCTGTCATGCATAGGGAACACTCTTTTACTTTTGGGGGGATTTAAATATCCCCATATAGTTTTTTTTTTAAGTTTTCAGATTTTTCTGCACACCTGGGGATTGCCCCAGGAAAATCTCTCTGCCCCCCAAGTGCCCTCGATGTGAAGATTTAGATATCCACAAACACAGGGGACACTTGGCTATTAGTATATAGATCTGACTTGCCTCACTGTTTTTATCATGCAAAGCCACTAGCTTGCAAGAAGTATTAGTGTCTGCATTCAGCTAGTAACATGGCTGTGTAATGGGCTATACTATTACAAAGCAACAGTTCTCTAATACCACCAGCCACTTGCACCCAGAAAAGTCCCTTTTGTATCTATAAAAATTTGGAAGGCATAAAGAACCTCCCTTCAGAAGCTTAAGAAAGTACCTGCAATGTGAAAATTCACATGCCTCATTTAGATGGGCCTTTGTTTGTTTGCTGGGTACATCTTAATACTTCTCACCTGGCATTTAGTTAATGAGGGAGTCATATAAAAATGGGCTACTCGTGTTCTATTTCTACATTATACTGTTTTCATTTTCTGAAATCAAAATATTAAGTACACCTTCCATAAAGGGGGATGTAAGCCTAACAGCCAAGATAATTACAATGCCATGTTTTTTCTACCAGAAATATGATGTATACAGAATGGAACAGATAACAAAAATGCTCATGTCTAGCACAAATTAAGGAACTAAAGAGAGCAATCAAACTCAGGTCTATTTAATGGGGTCTATGCCCAGGAAAGCAATTTTAGGATTGGACCAATAATCATATATTTAATTTGCTTTTGAAATTAACATTTTTAGGGGAAATGCTGTTCTTGTGCTAGCAGGCTGTTTGATCACAATTCTAATCAATATTTCAATAAATGCATTTACTTACACACACACCCCACAATTACCCTGAGTTTGAATGTATGGGTCAATGTTCTTAAAATATCCTTGGGGAAAATCAGATGCAAAAAAATTGCATACAAAGATAACATTTTTGAAAAAAGAACGTCTGGGTAACCTGGCAAAATAGATGAACTGTTTTCTCTAAATCCCAGCCTACTTGCTGTGGCATATGTTTTAATTTCCTGGTGGTGCACAGAACAATCTAACAAGGACTTAATTACTGAAGTAAAAATGCTGAAATGTATAATACAGCTAGATCCTAAACATGTCAGTCCCATGGAATTCAAAGATGAAGTAACTCTTTGCTGGAAGGGGTAATTAGACTGGTAAAGAGAAGACACCGCTGTGTTCTGTTTCGGTCAACAATCATCCTCTATATTCCAGTAGCCAAGTTGACCAAATCCAAGGATACTTACATTCAGGAAAAGGAGCAGTGAACAGAAAAGAAAAATCCTTCTTCAAAACTGAAGAACACCCCAGATATGCAGAAAAATCTAAAAACTTTTTAAAAAACCCTTCAAGGGTTTTTTTTTTAAAAACCCTAATGATAAAAGGAGCACCTGTAGCTTTAAGAAATGGATCCTGTCAGTCACTGTTGCTAGACAACCACAAAAGGCTTGGTTTCTGTCAGTAAAAGACAGGGGGAGGAGACAGGGCCCTTTTCAAGAGTGTTTGGGCCTTTGAGGCAGAACTCATAGAAGTCAGGGTTGGCAGGAACCACAGGGTGACTCGATACCAAACTACTTATGTGACTCACCTAGATTTGGCTGCCTGCTAATGTTCAACAGCACATGAAAGCCAGTGTAGTGTCGTGTCGTGGTTAGCATTTCAGACTAGGACCCTGAATCCCCATTGTGCCTTGGAAGTTCACTGGGTGACCTTGGGCCAAGCATGACCCACCCAAGCCCTGTACAAAGAGGGAGAGGCAGTGCCCAGCCAGCCTGAGGTGAGGCAGGAGAGACAAAGCCAGAACCTGGTGTGAGAGGTGAGATGGAAGAGATGGCAGTGCCTGGCTCAACCTGCTCAAGGCGAGAGTAGACAGGTGGTGGCATCCAGCCAAAACAATTTCTGTGAAAGGTGAGGCAAGGGAAATGGTGGCACCTGGCCTGGCTAAGCCCCCCCCCCCCCCCCCGCACAAGGCAAGGCAGATGCTGGTGCCCGACTGAGCCTCATGCAAACTAAGGTAAAGCATATGTCAGCTCTTGGCCCAGCTGAGTCCTACACAAGGCAAAGCAGAGGGCAGCACCTGACCTGGTGCCAGGCAAGGCAGAGAGTGGTGCCTGGCAGTTTTTGAAAGAATTTCAGTTATTAGAGGATAAACCTAAGAAAAGGGAAAAGCAAATCAGGCAAAGGGACAAATGAGAACTCAAAACAATCTGTTGGATGTTTATCACCTACGCCTATTGATAAGAAGGATGAGGTGCATATGCACAATACTTAGTCCTATGTATTAAGGAAAGTAATCGCCCAGAAATTATGAAGCATAATTGGGCTGAAGAACTGATATTGTTTTTTGCCTCAGAATATGATAGGAGTTGGAAGTGATTAGTCATACACTGATTTTATTGATCATCCAGAACAAAAGAGTGTGTTCTCTCAGATGAAGCATAAAGATCCTCCTTGATCCTTTGCTCTTTTTCTTTACTCCCCAGACCTACCTTCCTTCCTGACACTCTCAACTGCCACTTCTTCTCCTTCCTTCCTTCCTTCCTTCCTTCCTTCCTTCCTTCCTTCCTTCCTTCCTTCCCTCCCTCCCTCCCTCCCTCCCTCCTTCCCTCAACTGCCATTTCCTCAGGTCAACAATAGAATTATCTTTTTAACCACCTGTCAATCAAGGTCCCCACATGGTATAACACATCTGCAGTTAGCTATCCATTGAAGGAGGAAACACACAAATGGTTACTCCAGCAGTTGCCTTGGAGGAGCTTGGCTGAGTGCGGGCCATGCCAATCATCATCTGGCTGCAAGAGCAGGGATTTGTAAACCAACTATGTAGACAGACATATTTATTGCATGTAGCCAAAGGCTATCACAAAAGAAAATTAAGAATATTGAGATAAAGGGTCAAACATGATTACCAGAGTGGTTTTAAAAATTGTTAGAAAGAAAATGCAATTAATTACAAACAGTAAAATTATAAATCTTGAAGATATATCCGGTTAGTCAGATTCATTTACTGAAGCAGCGATCTTGGACCTAATTTTCCTTGCAGCCAGGGTGAAAAGTGAAACTCTATAAGTAACAAATGGATTGGTGTCAGTTAATAGAAAGACCAATTTATCCAAATCAGAGGGGAGATTTTGTCCCTTTAACAAATTGTCAAGGAATTTAATTCTGACTTCTGTATACATAGGACAAAAAAAGCAGATAATGGAATATATCCTCTGAAACTGAAGCACCATATATACCATATATACGTAGAGCCATTGGTGTTTGAGAATATCTTATCATGAGCAATGCCATTGGCATGTCTGGAAATGTAGAGAAGTTACTGCCTTTCTAAGGTTTGGAAATGAAATGTTTACCAAATAAAATGCTCTGGTGTGATCTCTCTTGATCAGCTTAAACCAAGGTGAAAACTTAGACTGAGAGATGGTAAAGCTGTCCAATAGGGCATCACATTTGTACACCCAATTTCATAGGTTGTAACCGTTATTCAAAGCCCCCAGCAAGTCATCTGGGATAGAATAACGAGTATGTTGTTGTAGCATAGTGACCAAATTGAATTATTTTGTGACACTGACTGAAAACACTGATTACTGGGTGAGCTGATAATAATGGCATTACTTTTGCTCCGAAATTTGAGGAAGATAAGATGCACTCGGTTCCTAACTGATGGCAGACCAAGTTCTGCCCTCATAAGGGTTGCTGGGGTCCCCTTGGGCAAAGCAAACCAACCATGTGATCTCAGGCTGAGGGTCAGCATTCAGCACCTGCTGCACATGGCCTCAGACAAGGCACTGGTGATGTTGGCAGCACAAGGTGAAAGACAGAGGTGAAAAGAAGTCAGAGAAGAGAAAGGAAGAGGCATAGGCAATGGAAGAAAAGAGTATATATGTGAGAGAAAGTGGTAGCAAGTGTTATGCAGAGGAGAAGAGTGTGAGAGGAAGGCAGTGGGGACAGAGAAAGAGAGGAGGAGGAGGAGGAGAAGTGAACAGAGAGGGGAAAGCTAAGGAAAAGGAGACAGGACAAAACAGAGAAAGACAGCAATGTATTTCCAAGGTGGAAGGCTTGGAAATCTCTCATCATAGGAAAGTCTGCTCTAAGTTCAGGAAGGAAGAACTCCTTATCTCAATAAAACAGGAGAAGCCCTGAATAAAACCAGTTTTTGCCATTCTGTATTTCCCAACTCTCCCTGTTTGCAGTTCTCTTTCTATTTTAACATGTCTCTGGTAAATCACTGTCCTTTTTTTTTGTCTATGCCCACTAGTGCAAGTTGTTTAGCTTGGTGGTTTTTCAGGACCTTACTTTTTTCCATTCCAAGTCTGTAGAATTTAAGAGTCTGAGAGCTTCTGTACACATATGTGTGCATGCTTTATCTCTAGTGTATTCTTATAAATGCACATGAACATAAGGCCCAGTATACAGTACTGCTTTCACACACGCGGTAGCTGATGAGATGTATTTTGAATTATTAGTAAACTAGGAATAAGGCCCGTTGTGGAAATAAATACAACGGGCTCTAGAAAGAGGCTCTGGGAGAGTGCCAAGGCCTTGGGCACGCAACGTCAATCTGCTGTGGCAACCTCAGCAGGGTATAGGGACACAGAGGCCACCATTTTCTCCATGGGAACTGATCAATGCCATCTGGACAGCAGTTGTAATTCTGAGTGATCTCCAGCCCTCACCTGGAGATTAGCAACAGTGGTTCCCCAAGAGGGAATAGCTGGTTTGGAGGGCAGAGTCCATGGCATTCTACCTGTCTGAGGCCCCATCCTTCCTCAAACTTCACCCTCTCCAGGCTCCATCCCTCAAATCTCCAGGTATTCCCCACCTGGAGTTGGCAACCCTATCTCCTTCCCAACCAAGCATCAACCTACCTTTATTTCCCCCTCACTGTTCAGCTTTCCATTCCCCCCCCACACACACCTGCAGCCTCTACCATGCCCGAAGCCCTAACTACCACGTCACATTGACTGTCATGGGGGGCATCTCAGCAGGGTATAAGGACACAGAGTCCACCATTTTCTCCATGGGAACTGATCAATGCCATCTGGAGAGCAGTTGTAATTCTGAGTGATCTCCAGCCCTCACCTGGAGATTGGCAGCAATGGTTTCCTTGGCCAGGAGGGCAGGATAGAAATTTAAATAAATACATTTCCTAGGAGTGAAAGTGGTCTTTCTCTGCAATGGGGACCAAAGCAGCTTACATCATTTTCCTCTCCCCCCTTTGACTTGCACAACAATCCTGTGAGGTAGGTTACGCTGAAAGTCTGTGACTGGTTCAAAATCACCCACTCAGCTTCTACAGCAAGAACCTGGATCTAGCAGACCCTGCTCTGAAGCACTGATTGCCACACCTAGGGTACCCAACATCCAGGTAGTGCCTGAAGATCGCCAGGTATCACAACTGAACTCCAGACAACAGGTCTCTCCTATCCAGAGAAAATAACTGCTTTGGAAGGTGGACTTAATGGCATTCTGTTCAGCTGAGGCCTCTCCCCTCCCCAAACCCTGGCTTCCAGAGACTCTACCAGAAAATCTCCAGGAATCTCCCTATCTGGAGCTGGCAACCCTAGTCAGAACTGGTCCCAATGAGTTCTTTATGAAGGCCTGCAAAGGGTTTCCTTCCTTTGTCTGAACCAAGCTTGGTTGCCTACTGTGGCAAAACGGGCTCCAGTGTGCAACTCAGCTGTTTGCATCCCACCCTTGACCTGTGGGCATATCTCACTCCTTAAGTTCCCTGCCATCAGTCACTGAACTGTCACTACCTTTTTAGAGGGCCCCTGTGGCCAAATCTCCCTATTTGGAGATGGAATCCTCAATCTTTGGGGGATTCCTGGAAAGTTGGCAACTGAAGGGTCTGGCCTTTCTTTGCTTCCTTGGGTTACCCCCTCCCTTTGGTATTGTGCAGAGCATGGGAGGCTATGCACAACACAGATTGTTCGCCCAAATAAAAGAATTTATTTTACTATTTACACAATTATGGAGCACATACACACACACACACTAAATGAATAAGGCACAACTGTTGGAGTAAGCACATTGTTGTATTTGTGTTTGGAGTATTGCAGCAGCAATAGCTTGATAGGGCTCTAGTATCCGAAAGCTCCAATTCTTATTCGCTGATGACTAAAGACTCCCACTGGTCCTAAAGACAATCCAGATACCCAATCGCTGAGCCCGGCTTAGGTCCAATAGTATTGCTTGTATATAGTTACTTTGTTGAAAGTTATGTGTTGGAACAGTATAAATTAAGGTGCCGCTCTCATAGAGCTGACTTCGGAGCTGAGCAATATCACTGAATAAAAGCCTGTTGTTTGAATTCATCGTCTCCCGCTCAATACTTAAAACACATACTATGAACCAACAGGGCATAAATCAACAGGGGTTAAACACAATCCTCCCTGGATGGGCTGGAGTCTGTATTAATGGTGCCCCACCCCTTAGGACAGTCCCTCTTTTCCCGCATTTTTTGGCTCTGGGGCCGCTGGGAACTGTAGTCCAACAGATGAGGAAGCCCCATTCAACCCAGTTAGTGATACCCCTGCAGGCCCCTCTCTGAAACTACAGCTCAACTGAACATTATGGGGGAACATTTTAAACAAACCACAGTCAGCAGCCATCTTATAGACACAGGTAACTGCCATTTCTGTACACCTACCAACAGCCACTGAGGTAAGTGACACACAGGAGGGAAGCAGGAGAAGGGTATAATGCCATAGGGTCTATCCTCCAAAGCAGCTGTTTTCTCCAGGGGAACTGATCTCTGTCATCTGGAGATCAATTGTAAAAGTGGGAGATCTCTAGGTCCCACCTGGAGATTGGCATTCCCAGGGGGAAAGTCAGCCGCATGGCAGGGGGTTGAAGGGAACAGTTTGATGGTTGCTGGCCCACATCATTAGCCAGCCAGCCATGGAGAAGCTTAGAAGGAGAGAGAGCCGTTTTCTGACAGTTTATTCTGACAGAAAAGTCAGTGGGCGGGGGAGGGGGGTTATGCTGAAAGTCCATTGTCTTTTCACTGACAGAAGCAGGCCACTGAGGGGACAGTTAGGCCCACCTGGCAGTGGGCAGAGGTGAAGAGTGGACCCAGCACCCAGCTGGTCCTTCCCCTTCACTGGCTCCCTCCAGACTGAGGCCGAGACGCTGGCCGGTGGCTCTGGGGGCGGGAATGAGGCAAAGCAGGGAGAGAATGCAGCCAATGGCCAGGGACCCCCTTTTGAGTGGCAGTCCATCCAGCTTACTGATTTTGGCGCCCCATGGAATCTTGCCCCTTGGAATCTTAAAACGGCTTTATATAATGGGAAAGATTATTGTTGGGCTAATATGTATTCTGACTTTAAATCATTGGAAGACATGATATTATAAGTAAATGAATACTGCAGTCAGAACTTTCAGCAATGTGTAATGGGGGGGCCCATCAGGCAAGTGCTACTGTTTATGAGAATTGAGGTGTTATGTAAGTGTCCCTATTTCCATATGTGAAATGCTGGATGGCATGACTTTATTTTCCTCTATTCACCGGCAGGCATCTAACAGCACCTGTGCTAAAAACAAGCCAGTCACTGCGGACAACTCTAAAATAAGTTACTTCATGGGACATGCTACTCAACATAAAGTACTGTGGCCAATGCTTTATTTCTTTTTCAAAAGTGGAACAGAGAGTCTTCAAGGCTGCCTGGAAATTGCATACAGTGCTTTGAAAGTCCCCCAACTAAGCCCAGTTATACAGGGGATGGCTACAATTACTGCATGGTGACAGAGAGATCTTCTATACATGTTCAGCAACTCTTTTTATAGTATTGCTTAATATATTTCAGTGATGATCCCTGACATTTCAAAGAGGCTGGGGGCTGGGCCCTGGTGAGTCATGGCTCCAATTAAGTCCTTCTGGGATGATATAATTCAGGATATCATTGAAGAAAGTCTCATCAAATCCACGAAAATCTAATCAAGTTCTAGTAAAGATGGTTTGTACAATACACCAACCCTTAAGTCTTTCATTTGCAAACTGTTTGTCTGTTCATTACTTTCATTTATAGCCCAGATATTAAATACTTATTAAATATATCATGCTAATTGGTTCTTTAAATTATTAAGATTTGGTATCATTCTGCAATTCCCCAAGAACCATTCAAACAATAATCTTCACTCAGTACTGAACTGGAGCCACAGAAATAAACTAGCTGCGAATTATAAAGGGTTTCCTTTATGTATTGTTCCAGGTCATTTAATCAAAACCACTACAGATCCTAGCTACTGCAAACTTATTGGTTTATCCCAATAAAATCAGCTGTAAAAGAGAAAATGCAGGGGGTTACATTAGTTAGCTACAGCATGAATCCCAAGCAAACCCATTGTCTTAGTTGCTCTCTAATTGTCTGAAGCCATCTCAGCCAGTTTCCAGATAATCTGGCTTGTTTTCTTTCTGAACATTTGGGCAGGTTCAAAATTTGTCCATGGGTACATACTACAATAACCAGTGTTTATTTTTATGAGAAAAAGACAATCCTAAACACTGTAATGGAGTAGAAGCATTAATGCAGAATTGTACATCTGTATCTTTAAAAACAGAAATTTGTAATTGTTTATAATGTGCACTTTGTGAACAGCATCTTTTCAAAATAGCCCATTATACAGAAGAGGTATATTATTTTTGGATGGATAAAAAGGTGTGAGGTTTCTAGATTGCCTGGAGGCACAGGCTTGGGTGTCATCAATATGCCATGTTTAAGTTCCGCAGGATCTGCAAGATGGAGCTCTTCCGCCAGGCTTTCGATTAGGGACCCCCACCGGGGGAATTAGGATAACATCGCCCTGGAGCAGTGGGCCGAATCTCTTGCTGCTGTTTTCACCACTGAACTCAGATTGCCATCAGTATAAGCTGTGCATATGTTGTTTTAACTCGTGATATGTTTATTTTCTGTTTTAAACTGTACACTATTTTATGGTATTTTACTGCTGTAAGCCGCCTTGAGCCAGCTGTCTGGAAAGGCGGGATAAAAATGTGATAAATAAATAAATAAATACATGAGGGCCCCATGTTTTATTTTTAAACGATACACCTCTGGCCTAGCCTTAAATTCCCTGGTCCCTGATAGAGGTGTGTATTTGGCAGAAGCCGAGTCGAATATATACCCGAATAAGGCTTTATTGTTATTATTTGGGCATATATTCAGCTGAATCTGATTCTCTGATGAGTATTCAGCAACCAAATAGAGAATCCTGAATCTATTCGGGATTACTGAATATATTCAGCTCCATTATACCCTATGGAGCCATTATAGTCAATGGCAAATCTCTCCTAGGGTATATTCAGTGGCCAGGGGGGAGGGCGGCTTGAGGTAGAGGCACCAAATTTGCAGTGTAGCTGCTGGAACCTCTCCCCAAAAGAACCCCCAAGACTCAAAAAGATTGGACCAGGGGGTCCTATTCTCGGAGCACCCAATGTGTTTCCAATGGTGGGGAAAATAGCCCAACAAACCCAGCAGATTCTTCCAGAGAATCTCTTTCTCCCAGAGAATCTCTGCAAAAGAAAGTGTGTGGGGATTAAAAGTTAAAAAGATAGACTTAACTTCTCTTCCTTGCTGTCCCTCAGCATGTCTGCCTCATTCCTGTTGTTTGCCTTGATTTCCAGGGCAATAGGGGAGGGGGATATCGAGGTCTTGCAACTTTGCGAAGTTGCTGCAGAAATCCAGCAACTACCTTGCTTTCCCTGCCCTTCCCCCTTACTCGGATTGTGATTCTGTGGCAACAGTTTACACAAAAATATTCCCTAAATATTTCTGTATTAAACTAAATCACCATTGGAAGTCAGTATACAGGGAAAATTTCATATTCATAGCATTCCCCATCACAAATGCCCACATACTCCACAATGATCCACATTACATTCTGTTCCTGAGTTAGGAATTGAAATTAGGGTTGCCAGATCCCCCATATCCCCATGGGGATATAGGGTTGCCAGATGTAGGTTAGGAAACTCCTGAAGATTTGGGAATGGAGCCTGGGGAGAACAAGGACCTCAGTGGGGTACAGTGTCACAGAGCCCACCCTCCAAAGCATTCATTTTCTCCAAGGGAACTGATCTCTATCATCTGGAGATAAGATATAATTCTAGGGAATCCCCAGGTCCACCTGAAGACTGGCATCCCTGATTGAAATGGGCACATATAAACACATGTTGGATCAAACCGGCTTTTCTGCTGGTGAAAAAGAAAAGAGACTACAGCTTTGACTCCCTCCCTTCCAAATGATATGCTGGGAATCATGGGACCCGCCTGTACAAAAACCAAACATCTAGTAAGAAAGATGAAAAAGGAATGAATGCAACCCATCCAGGACGATTTTCCTTCAGTGCGCAATATGCCAGGACCATATTTTACTATGTCACTGGAGTGTAGTAACATGGCCATGGCAGGATATGTGAATCTGTACCAAATTAAGGCAGGGACTCTTGAGAAACAAAGGCTGAGGACAGACTGGCAATCTGAAGCGGAGGCAAAGCGGAGGGAACTGGAGCGGGGGAAAAAACCCACGGAGCTGGCCGTTCACACTGGCCAGAGCAATGCGGATCAGCGGCGATACGGAGCATTCAGACTGCCACGGAGAGTTCAGACTGCCGCATAGCCAGCGCGCGCGGCTCGCGCGTGCTGCTGCACTTTTTTTGTTTTCCTTTGATGTTTTTCGCATATGCGCATATGCGCAAAACTTTTTGCCGGTGCGTTCACACTTCCTCCGGATGCCTCCCGCTTCTTCCAGTTCACACTGTTTGGAAGCGGAAGGCATGCGGAGGAAGGCCCCTGAACACCGGGAAAAACCGGTGTCCGGGTAAAGCGGAAGGAAAGCGACTGGGAGACGGGTAAGTACGCAACGGAGCCGACGGACAGATGCGCATGTCTGAACATGCTCCTTTCCTCCGTTTGCGAAGCGTGCCTGCCCCGCTTTAGATTGCCAGTCTGTCCTCAGCCAAAGTATTTCAGAGCCTGGGGCTGCTTCAGCTCTAGCACACATTCTCAGCAGACTGCAAACAAAGCCACAATCCTTGGGAGAGGAGGAGGGTTCTATCACACCTTGGCCCCTTTCTCCCTTGCTCTGCTGACTGCAAAGAAGAGGTCTGGGCCATCCCTCTTGGTTACCCTGCTTCCTGCCTTTTAAAGGGTTTCCAGTGGGCATATCAGCCCTAGGTTCCTTTAAAGCCCCATGCAAAAGATCATAGTCCTGCTGGGTGTTAGTAACAGAGGTGGCTCAGGTCTTTCCTTCCTGCACCTCTGTTTCCTCTGCAACCTTTGTGCTAGCCTGAGAAGAGTGGGGATACTGCCAAGCCATGGCCTCATCTGCTGCATTCAGGGGTGCTGAGAGCCACCATGGGCCCCCAGACAGAGGCTCCATCTCCTCCCCCCCACCCCGCCCTGTGATCCTGATCAAAAGCAAATTGGCTTTTGGCTTACTTCTACCATCCATGAATAGAATAATAATCATTTATTAACATTAAATGGAAATGGGCAGAATTATTAAAGAGCATATTTTACTTGACTTATTTGCAGTATACATTACAATGAGGTATGGTGCAACACCCCCAAACACACACTTGAGACAAATTTGAAGAAATCTAGCCCATAGTACTCTGTGAGCTGCCATTCTCTCTGTCTCACTGACTTGCTCTGGAAAAGATGGCAAAATCTGATTAGAGCCAACAGGTGTATTGTTTTTTGCAACTGGCACTCATGGGCACCATGGTACCCATAGGTGTTTTCCTTAGCATCTTCTCCTTCCCACAAGGCATCTCTTTTCTGAAACAAAGAATGTGTCCTGGCAGGCGATCAGAGTCCTGCATCTGCACTAACTTTAGCAAAGCAACTCTAGTCCCTGGGTACTGAAATCCAACTGGCTCCAGTTCTCTCCTCCCCTCCCCTTCTGCTGCTGCCTCCTTAAACAGAAAGAAAAACAAACAAACAAAAAAGAGAACGAGAAAACAGAGAGAGACCACCCCCATCCTCCTCTCCCAGCTAGAATGTAAGAGTTCTGATTTTTTAAAAAAAAAATCAAGTGCATTCCCTACTCCTAGGCCTTGCTCCAGTTAGCTGGATCCTGTCCTTGTTAACTCAAAGTGCAACTGTGATGGAGTTTACTTGCATGTAAATATGCACAGGAGTGCAGCCTTAAATTCCCTCCCTTGCTTCTTCTCCCTGCTTCCCCCACCCCCAAGTCCATCCAGCATCCATCCCTTTCTGTTCACCAGCACCAAATCCACTCCCCCCGTACAATCTCCTACGATTATCCTCACCCAGAGCTGGAGGTTGCCAACTTTTTTCTCACTACCTCCTACTCCCCTGTGTCTTCACAGCAGCTTGAACTGTAGGAACAAGCCAGTAAGAAGTCTTCACTCTTTTTTCTCAAAAGTTCCCTTACTGATTTCTATAGTTCAAGCTGCCATTAAAGGCATAGGTGCAAACTAACAGTCTTTCTTAGTCAGTTGGCAACCTTTCTTAGTCAGTTGGCCGCCCTGAGCCCGCCATTGGCGGGGAGGGCGGGATATAAATCTCATGAAATAAATAAATAAATAAACCTTATCTGGAACTCCACTATTTTTTAGACACTAATCTTTTTCTTGTGAAGTTCATTCTGAGCAACTGCCTGGAAACTTTTTTGCCTCCCCAGCATCACAATGTGAGTCTTGACAGGTCTGCCCCTCCATCATATTAGTCTCTGGGGCATGAGATAACCGAGAAGTCCCCTCTCCCCCCACCTCTCTCAATGCCTCCTCTCTCAATGCCTCCAGGGCTCATTTACCAGATGACAATCCTGTTCTTGTGGTAGAGAAGCTTCTCTGTGCAGCTCAGGAGATGGGACAGGGAAGGGAGCTAAAGGTGGGCTTTTTGCAAGGCAGATCATGTAAGGAGGATGATGACAGATGAGGGACTGGCTGCTGCCATGCAGATCATGGTACAAGGGAGAAGGAGCACCACGTGCTGCCTTTCCAGCACAGAGTATGAGGCTGGCGGCTACACGGGTGCAAGAAAGAAACAGGCAGAGAAAACTGAACCAACCCCCAGCATCCATCTCTTACTCTTGCTCTGTGTTGGGGGTGAGTGACTGTGTTGTGTGTGTGAGAGAGAGATCATGAGAGATCACAGCAGAAAGGGCAGAACAGAAGTATCTCAGGGGAAGCTAAACTCTACTATGTTGGCTGTCTGAAAACTCAAGTTGGGGTTCCTCAAACTGATGATGGGCCTCCAGAATTGTGTTCCACCAGTCCCCCTCTCTTGGCAGCCCTGGCTGGATTGCCTGTGGCCATGGCTGGACAGCAGAACCATGCCTCCTCTCTGTGCTATATCCACCCCACCCTTCCAGGTGGGCAGCCGTGTTGGTCTGAAGCAATAGAAGAAAGTCAGAGTCCAGTACCACCTTTAAGACCAATAAAGTTTTATTCAAGGTATGAGCTTTCATGTATACACACACTTCTTCAGACACAATGAAATGGAAATAGAAATTACAGCCATACATACCCGCTATATGTATGGCTGTTAAATCTATTTCCATTTCATTGTGTCAGAAGAAGTGTGCAGCCAAATGAAAGCTCATACCTTGAATAAAACTTTGTTGGTCTTAAAGGTGCCACTGGACTCTAACTTTGTTCTTTTACCCCACCCTTCCTTATCTGCTCTTGTGTGGGACTTCTACCAGGAGCTCACTGAAGCTGCTTCAGCCACCAGTGGGGCCTGTGCTGCCACCCAGGCCCCTCCACCAGCCAAGGTAAGTTTGGGGGGCAGGGCTCTCACCCCCAGAAACATACCAACTACCAACAAATTCCTCAAACTCCAAAGCCCACAAAATCACACCTCTTTCCAAGATCACAGAAAAAGTATAAACCCTGTAGACCCTTCAGAACACTCCTAAAGCAGTATTACCACACGTACAAGAGTTGGAGATGTGCAGGTTATATCCCACTGAAAGGAACTTACAGATGGAGGGGCTTAAGTCTTTTAAAACCTCTACTTTGTCTGTCAAACAAGCTTTGATCTTCCTGGAGGAAATGTGCCATGACAGAAAGAAAAAAATGAGGTCATCGAATATGATAGAGGTGCAAAATGGAGTACATTGTGGACAATGTCAGTGATATGATACAGTGGTAATAGCATTAGCGCTAGGAAGCCAGCACTAAATGCCTTTTATGTAGTGAGGAGATGGTATCCTATGAATCTTTGTATCTTCCTGAGCAGCCTTCAAGCTAGGAAATAAGTAAAGTCTGATACAAAGGCACAAACGAAAATAATGGAAGTACATTTGAAGACGCAAATGCAAGTAATGTTTAATAGGAAATCCTTAAATTCATATAAATGCTAGCTATGCATTTCCCTATTTGGTAATAAGTGAGAATATTAAAAAGGACATTATTACCAGAAAAAATAATGCAGTTAAGGTAAACAGGTAATTACTAAGCAGCTGTCCTTGTCCCAGTATGCTCCTCTAAAGGCACTTTCACACAGTAAAATTCAGTTGCAAAGTGGATTGGAAGTGCATTATTCAGCATGTGTGAAAGCACCCCTTGGCTTGATACACCAGAAAAAGGAGGTAATGTGGTGGCAGACTGTCAAGGTGATAAAATGGACTGAAAAAAGGAATAAATTTTTCAAAGTTTCCTTACACTAGCCATTCCCCCCTCCCCCAAATTAAAAAAAACCTAGCACACATGTGATGGATTGATTCCCACCCCCGACATGATCACTTTTTTATTTTCAGGTAGTTTTTACACTGGGAACTGTTACAAAACTGATCTTCCCAAATAAAGTCTAAAGTGGTTCAACCTATTCTACCACATCAGAATTCTGGCACCAGCATGAGTAGATCATGTCTCATTCCATACATAAATAAGAAGGTTCAGTTCCCTCCAAAATTCCAGCCAATACATCAGTGCTGTGTGATGTCATCAACTCTTAAGACGTATCACAACTGTGGCTATATTATACACAAAGAACACTGCAGAATGACAGCCTACAAATGGATGAAACTAGCAGTAAAAAACTCCTTGGTGTCTGGTTAAACTGCAGCATTATATGGAAATCTATGAAAACAACATCTCCCCACTCCACACCGCCAATACACTATTGGGCTAAATTACACATTTTGATTTACTAAGGTAAATGGGATACATTTTACCAGCCCCATAGCTAGAAAAATTTTGGTTGGGGGGGCACTGGATGGAGGGGAGGACTGGATGAAGGAAGGGTGGGAGAGAAAAAAGAATGGAGGCACCTGACTGCGAGGGGAGTGAGTGCACACACGGTGGAGAAAGGGAGTGTGGTGGGGAGAGGCAGGCTGGCACATGCATGTACATTGGGGCCTGTCTGAATAGGAAATTTGTGCAAAGCATTTAACTTCACAAGGGTAAATGTATACCGATGGGAAAGAGTAGTGAGATAGCATAGATATGTAGGACGAATTAGTAACAAGAGAAGAGCAAATATGCCTGGCTCATGCAGCTATACTAGCGCTATCCCAATTAAATGCCCTCAATCTAATCAGTCTCCAAGCCTCATGTTGAGTTACACTTTTAAGCATCAAGAGGGGAAGACCAAGCAGTTCCAACTTCTTATCTATCAACCTAAGGCAAGGATTCGTATAGTTATCCTCCTTCAGTAGGTGTAATCGGCTACTAGACAATGGAGTAAAGCAGAAACCTTCAGCCTTAGTTTAAAAGCAGCCAGCCATGCTCTTAGTTCAACAGTGCATTGCGCTAACTCCCACCCAAGCACCATTCCTGCCACACATTTGGGAGCTCCAAGAATCTGATGTATAAAATACAACCCTTCTTTCTGAAGTCATACAGTCCATCCTCCTTCTCCATCTCATTACATCCCCATTCTGTTGCATGCTATAACACCAACGACCTCTCCCCAGCTGTTGGCTGTGACCGAGCTGTAACGTCCTTGCCTATTTGTATATTTCTTTATACTGGATTCAGTTATTGTGTTGTGAGGTAACTGATCAGTCCCACTTTTCTATATCTGACCAGTTCCCTACTTTAGTAGTCTCTCCGGGATTTGCTTTATAAGTTGTCTCTTTGGGGGTTTTCTATATATGTTCTAGATATATTGAGGGCCACTGTCCAGTCTACTCTTTACCAGAGACTTCAGGCACCAGTGCTTCAGACTTCAGTCAAACAGCACAGATGTTTATTATACAGAAAACTCAACAGCGGGATGGGATTTATATACAGAGGATAGTTTGTTTCGTTGGTCACTAAACAAGTTACTTTGCTCCAACTTTCACAGAGGCTGTATGCTTGTCACTTTCAGATGTTACTTGGTTCACAAAACCCTTCTACTGACTCCACTCTCCAGTCACTTTTTAGTGGTTAACCTTTTGGGCTTTATCTGGTCTCCTGAGTCTACTGGTTCAACATCCCAGCTCTCCTAGACTCCTTTAGATCCTCTTACCCTTCTTTAGACACCCTTTTAAGTTTCCTTGGAGTAGCATGTTTGGTGTTTGTGACCCTTGAGGTCTTAAACTTGCCCACTCTCTGGTAACTCTCCTCTCATTGTTTGAGAATAAGTTACCAGTTAAGAGTGGTATTCTCAGCCACAGTTCTTTCACATGAACTGTTCCCTGTTTTCACTGAGCTAAGAGGTTTCACTTTCTCCTCAGAGCTCTCTCAGTTAACTCTCTGTGCTTCAGTTAATGCTCTTCCAATCGCTTCTTTCAACTCCCTCACTCAACTGTCTGTTCTCAACTGTCCACTCTGACAGTTATCTGTCCCGCAGCCTCAGAATTCCGAGCTCTCTGGCCCCCTCCTTTCTCAATCATGTGACTCTGCAGCTTCTGTTTACCTGATGCATTCCACAACTCTTCAATTCCGTCACACATGTATAAAATGTTGAAATTTCTATTTCAGACTATCTGTGAAATTTGTTTTTGACCACAGAATTTCTATCATTCCTCAGCAAAGAGAAGAAAAATGTTTTTTTCCCCTTAAAAGTGAAACTGCAATAATTTTCACCAAATATTACCATAAATGATTTGTTTCTTTTTACTGGAATATTCTAAAGAAAATTTATACTCTCATATTTCCACATGGCTGGCTTTTAATTAGCCATAGGCAGTCTGAGCTGTAATTTTCTTAACCTGACCTGCAAACTTAATCTCCACATTTCTTGCAAAGTTCAGTTATGGGCATATCTAAATAAGTAAACAATGAGGAACACCAAGCTTCACCAAGTGGTGCAATTCTTTGCATCCCACTCCTTACACGGCTTACTTCCTAGCCAGATTCCTTTATCTACAGGTCCCTTACAGATGAATCTCTTAGATACTGAATCAACCATCCTAGCTAAGAGAAGTCACTTAAACTTTCTTGAGCAGGATTACTGTTTGCTAAGTGAATGGATATATTATGGAAAAGCTGACAGCCAACTCCTGGAAGTGTTCCATAAAACTGTGATGTGCAGGTACCTCAGATGGCAGATAAAATTAATGCAATTGCACAACTTGTTCAAGGTACTCTGGACAGCAATCACCGACAAAGAAATACAGTGATGTCTCGAGCCACAAAACACTGATATAATGGTGACATAACCAGGCCAGAAGAACTCTATTTCCATGTTATGATTTAATTAGGAATTTTAGGAGACCGTTGAAATTGTTAAGCTGGAAAGCATACTCGTTTCTACAATTCTGTGCTGATAAACAAGACATATTGGATCTGGAGTCCCAGAAAATTTTGCTTTTCAGAATATTTTCTTTCAGAGATGGTGAAAATTATAAAAAAACAGTATAAGCAAATAAGAAGAGAAGTAGAGCCTACTGGATCAGACCCGTGGTTCATGTGGTTAAGCATAAGCAAACAGGGCATAGAGGCCAAGGCCTCCCCTTGATGCTGCATCTCAGCACTGTTATTCAGACACTTGCTGACTCTCTATATGGAAGTTACCTTTAGTCAACATAGCTAGTACCTATTGATGGACCTCTCCTCCATGAATCTGTCTAGCCCCATTTTAAAGCCATCCATGCTCACGGCCATCATTATGTCCACTAGAAGTGAACTTGAGTTTTATTACTCATTGAGTAAAGAAGTATTTTATTTTGTCTGTCCTGAACCTGCTTCCCAACAACTTCATTGGGTGTCCCTGAGTTCTCTCATAAGAGGAGAAAAACCTCTCCCTATTCATTTTCTCTACCCCACGGATAATTTTATAAACCTCTATCATGTCTCCCTTTAGTCATCTTTTTTTTAGACTGAGAAATCCCACTCTTCAGGCTTTATTCAAAGGAAAGGCACTCCAACCCCTTAATTGTCTTGGTTACCCTTTGTTGTACTTTTCCCACATCTGTAATATACTTTTTGAGATACTGTGTTCAGAACTGCATACAGCAGGGGTGGGCAAATAGCGGCCTGAGGGCCACATGCAGCCCGCCACAGAGTTTTTTGCGGCCCGCCAAGACAGTCGGCCACGAGGTTTCTCAACAAGCAATCTCACTCCTGATTTCAAAAACATTGTAGAAAAGTGTGATAGGGTACATTTGTCTCATTAAACTGATTCTAAAATTAAATGTGCTTGCAGCTATAGATGATATGAAATTAGCACAATAAATAAATTGAATAAAACTACCACTATTTTATTTAATTTATATTTATTGATTTTTATGATACAATTTATACCTTTTCTGAAATGCAAAGTTAACTAATGAATGCAATCATGTTAAAAGGTGCGCCCCTCCACTAACTTCCGCTCCCACAAAGTGGCTCCCGAGCCAAAACAATTGCCCACCCCTGGCATACAGTATTCCAAAGAAACCCACCCTACAGCTTAATATAAAAGCATTACAGTATTGGCTGTTATATCTTCTTCTTCTTCCTCCTCCTCCTCCTCCTCCTCCTCCTCCTCCCTTAAGAAATTTGGTGGTTTCTGCTAGGTTATTGATTGCAGGCCATTGGAAACAACAGACAATACCATGTCATGAAATTTGGCCAAGGAAATTTTCGTTACCTATGGTGATGGAGAAAATTGCAATATAAAGCACTTAAACGAAGGAAACATAAGCCAACAGTTATTATTTGTTGAAAGATGCTCTCTGTTCATAGAGTGTTGGAATAAAATTAAAGCCAAGGAGCAGACCAAGCTTGGAGTTCTCAGCAATATATGAAGTAATGGTTTGGAGTAAATAGTGATAAAATGTACTTAAAAGGTTAGAAATGAATGTGTTTTGTATAAAGAAGGTGATACATATTGTATTGAATGTATAGATTGATATTGCTTAATTTTGGTTGTTATTTTTTGAAAATAGAGAATTGTCATTTGAGAATTATTATTTTTTGTAAGTTACTGTTATCTAATAATTTCAAAAAACAGTATTGGTTGTTATATTTTCAATCCCTTTCCTAATATTCCTAGCATAGAGTTTGCCTTTATCACTACTGCTGCACAGTGGGCTGATATTTTCATTGAGCTTTCCACTACAACACCAAGATATCTTTCAATCTCAGCCTCAGGCAGTTCAGATCCTATTAGCATAAACATAAATAATACTGAATTATTTGCTTTAAAAAAGAGATGCAATAGGTTTATATACTGCTAATTTACTTGCAAGCCACAAACCACAATAATTTGTGCAGACAAGACCAGAAGAAATTCTTACCTAGCACATACATTTTTATTTTATTGAGAAAAGCTGCAAGCTCCATTTTGTGAGATCTAATCCCTATGGCTATTGACAGGTAGATTTCTAGATGAGCTTAATCTAAATTGCATTATAATCAATACTGAAACCATTTCATTAACCATTTTACTTGCTAATAATAGACAAAGTGGTCTTACAGTTTCCATTGTAATCAGAAAGTACATGTATTTAAGTGCTAAGATACTGTTTGGAGCCCTGGCCAGAAACTCCAAAGTTCACAGAAATCCCAAGAAAATGATATGCAAGATCCAAGTTTGCTTAAAAGGAGATTTTAATAAAGCACCAGACTTACAGAAATGGAAGGCTAACATCAATCCACTTGGCCTTGAGTATAAATACACAGAGAGAAGCTAGCTAGAACTCAAGACAAGATACATTGCTAAAATGAAACATCTTATACCCTAATTGCTGGTTACAAGTCAAGAATAGCATCATCAAAGCTACATCCTGGGCACTGAGAGATCTTGCACCTGGTACTCAGATGCGAAGGAAAACAAGGCAGTGTTCTAGATAAGAACTCAGGTGACTGTGAATGAAAATATTCTCTTGGGAGTGGCCTGCTGACCATCCTCCCAGGCAAACAGAGGTCAGGAACTAACAGAACTCCAAGATGGGGTAACAGAGGCCATATAGATACCTCCAACCTCTGATCTCCACAAGTGCCATGCTGGTATGTACTATGGCTGATCTTATGTTCATATTATGAAGGAGAACCTTTCCTTAAACAGCTCAGCAAATTTAAAGGCTAAAATGTTTCTCTTCTTTCATGCAAGTTCTACATTCTAATCACTACTCAGTCAGAGCTGTGCAAAAGATACAAAGAATTCAAGGAGCTGTGCAACCTCTGAGGTAGCCCACAGGGTTCCGGTTCATGCTCCAGTCTTCCAAAATGCTTTGATCCTGTCTCCCATAGTGCTTATTATCTACATAGGCATCAACTACGGGGGGACTCGGGGGCGTGGGCCACCGATGAAATTTCCCAGGGGGGACTGAGCCACCCCCAGTGAAACGGAGCACCTGCCGCTGCACCTCCCAGGCCCCCTTCCTAGGCCCACCTGCCACCACCACAAGAGCCTCTCTCCCCCCCACCCGGCTCTTCTGCACCCACTCCTCCCTCCCTCCCTTCCGGGGCCATCCAAGTGAATGCCCAGCGTGATGACGTCACTTCCGGGTGACGTAATCACTCTGGGCATTCACCTGGATGGCCCTGGGAGGGAGGAAGGGAGGAGTGGGTGCAGGGGAGCTGGGGGGGAGAGGGTCCGGCGGTGGCAGGGACATCGTCCCAGCGTGCACGCTTTGCACACATGCAAGAGCCCCCCCCCCCCGGGAAATTCAAAAGTCTATGCTCCTGATCATCTACATGAATCACTTAGAGAGGCCTTCTGGTAACTAAGAAAGAAGTATTACTAGGACATCAATGATACCCAGCTCTGTGTTGCTTTTCCATCTAATTCAATGGAGACTGTAGAAGTGCTGAACCAGTGTTTAGAGGCAGGAGTGCAAATTTAATTCAGATATGACGAAAGTACCATGGAGTAAAGCTGATATGGGAATAGGTGTATAAAAATGTATAACTTGTTCTTCCCCCCAAAGACCAGGCACAAAGACAGACTAGTCACAGTCAAAATACAATATTGGGAATAACAAATTCTGAGTCACATATTTAAATTATCAAGTGCATTGAGTTTATTATAAAACAAGTGGGGACCATCAAGAAACATGCAGGAGTGGCTATCCCATTCCCCCACCTCTGCTTCTTCCCCCTCCCCCTACTTCTCTCATACTCTTTCTGCCCCTACCCCATTATTCTTTCTGCCCCTGTCACTCTCCCAGCCTCTCACCTACTTCCTCCCCCCCACAGCAGCGGTGGCAGCAGCTGCTGTCCAGGAATCACAATGGACTGCCCAAATACTCTTAGGGTTGCCAGCTCCATGTTGGGAACTTCCTGGAGATTTTGGGGTGGAACCTTGGGAGGATGAGGTTTGAGCCTGGAAGTGACCTCAGCAGTGTATAATACCATAAATTCCACTCTTCAAAGCAGCCATTTTCTCCAAGGAAACTGATCTATGTCATCTGGAGATCAGTTGTAATTCCAGAACATCTCCAGCCCTCTCCTGGAGGTTGGCAACATTAGTTCCCTGAAGGAACTGACTGTTTTGGAGGGGGGAGTCTATGGCATTATATCTGTCTGAAGTCCCTCCCCGCTTCATTCCCCACCATCCCCAGGCTTTACCCCTCAACTATCCAGAAATTTCCTAACCTGGAGTTGGTAACCCTATTTCGTTTCCATCCAACAGCCAACCTACCTTTATCTGCCTCTCTGTCTTCAGCTTTCCGTCTCCACCCTCCTCCACCACAGCTTCTACCGAGGAAAATTACAGTAAAGCAGCTTACATTATTCTTTCCTCCTTTTATCTGCACAAAAACCCTGTGATGTTGGTTAGGCTGTAAGTATGTAACTGGTCCAAAATCACCCAGTCAGCACAAACAAAATATAGCCTCAAATGGGGTCTCCAACATGGTGCCTGCTGAAACCTTTCCTGGTGCCTGCCAACTGTTTTTAGAAAGGGGCCAGGGCCAGGTGGGCCATTTGCCTAGCAAGAGTTCTGATTGGCTATTGGAGATCTGATTATCTGTGCAGGGTCAAAGAAACATTCCTTCAGCCAAAGCTGCTACCATAGCACAGGGATCTTCACTGCATTGCTGAAGGTAAGCTGTGTACAAGCAAGAAAACGATCAATACATTTAGTTTCAAAACATCTTGTTGAGCAGCATGTCTGCCTGAAATCTTGAAGAGTTACTATTTGAATTATGCAGAACCTCATTCCCTGACATTGTGCGGTTGGCTCCACCCCCTGGGGCAGTCATTTTGTACTTGTGCCCACTACCATGTGTCAGTATTCCACAGGTGCCCAGATGCTCAGAAAGTTTGGGAACCCATGGTCTAGACATTAAATAATGAACTAATATACAAAGTTTGTTTGCCAGATCTGGTGCAGACAAATATTCTCTGTATCTCTGACTCTATCCTTAATTTATGTCAGGGGGGAAAACCCACCCGGCTACACAAACCCTTTTGCATCCTGGTCAAATTTTTAAAAAGAAAGAAAAAGAAAAAAAAATCCTTGTCAATTTGTCCTCTATGTTTCTTCAGGATTTTAAAAAAGTTACATGCATAGAACTTGTTTGTAATATCAAGAACATTCATTCAAAGCACTCTTTTCATAAACTTCTGAAAGCATAAGGCAGAAATTCAGAAAATCCCCAGATTCCTGCCTACACAGGACTACAGCTTCACTTTCATTGGCTCAGGACTGAGGACATTAATTGCAGTTTACTAGTCTCACAAGGACTACTCTTTGATCAATGTACCATGGTCTCAACTATGCTATTCACGTTAAAAATCCAACTAGTAGTGCACTCACAAGCCAATACAAGGAGACAAAAGCTGTCACATTAGGTCAGACAAATTGCAAATCTGCCCAAGTTTCCCATATTCCAGAAAAAAGGCAGCAAGAAGCCACTAGGGAGATTACAAACAGAGTACAGGACTGATATTAACCAAAGTGACAAAATGTCAGAAGAGTAGACTCAGATTCAAATCCCCCCATAAGCCATTATGCTTACTGGATGCTCTTGGGCCAGCTACTCTTTTTCTGTCTTAACCCTACCATCCTCACATTCTTCTTATGAGGATAAAACAAAGGAAGAACCATGTGCACTGCCTTGAACTTACTGGAGGAAGGGGGAGGGGAGATTAGATAAGAATAGGCTGTTGTCGATCCCATTACCCCACAAGAACTGCCAGTTTTACTGACTGCGAACCCTACATCTGATTTCTGGCTTTGAAAAGTTTTATTTGTATTATTATGATGCATTGCTTATACAGCAGATTTAGTGGATTATTATGATTTAGAGAGTTTCAGAGGGAAAGAATAATGGTCCTTGTTCCCAAGATGATGAGCTAAATAGTAACCAGGGAGAAAGCGACAACAGTAGCAAAGGAATAACATCGGCATGTGACTATCAAATCTGAGAGAACCTGACCCAAATACAGCTATAGTGCATTTTAAGTGTGTGATTTCTCTGTCAGACTGCAAAGTCTAACTCTGAACTGCATTACCAAATAGGTATTAGCTCTTTACAAAAATTTGCTTCTTTACATATGTTCAAGCGCTATATGAATGATTTAACCTAGAAACTACACATTTTGCAGACATTCTCCAAAATGTGTTGTAATGTTGCCTTGAAGAAGCAAGTATTGCTATTTATTCCAGTTGGGCAAGGAATGAACTCATCATGGCAAAATCAATAAAGCTCTAAACAATTCCAGCTATAGCTCCATGCAAGCGCAAGTCATTCATTAGTTTGCTACTAATATGCTATGTTGGTTTGAGCAAACTTTCAATGTCATGACAGCTCACAATTAAGAACTAATCAGACTTCACTACCTCCGAAATGTGTTCCCTGCTAGTTCTTATTTAAACCATAGCCCTTGCTTCCTAATGAGCCAAAACTGGGATACTGATAGTGCAATCCTAAACGGAATTACGTCCTTCTTTCCACTGAAATCAGAAGGTTTAGGGGAGTGTGGCTCTGGTCTGGTTGCCCTGTTAGTGGGATGGTCTCAATCCTCTTTACTCCTTTAGTTGTAGACCCACTGAGTGTGATTGCCCTCGGTGACTACTTGGAAGCTTGGCTTTATGTAGAAAACACGTTACACTAATGCTCCGGGGTTTGTACCAACTTCCTAGTAGCCTTTTGAATACAGTTTCTCCACCCTCATCAAATTGGTTTATAAAGACTATTTGGCTTGGTCTCCACTTTCATCCTCTTGAGTAGGACTGTAAGGGTCTGTTCAGGTGGCTCTTTTGAGCATATCATGATGGTTACTAAACTGAGTTTCTCAGAACCCTATGGGGGATTATAGGGAGTAATGGAGAAGGAGGGGGCAATCAGAAGGTGGAATGTGCTCCATATGCAAAGGCAGTGTATGTTGGAATGCCAGTTGCTTGGGGTTCATATTGGAGGCAGATGCACTCTTTGTGCAATGTTAGTTGTTTTCTCAAAAACATCTTGTTATCCACTGGGGGAAAAAAAACGATGGGTGCCAAGGTCATAATTTGCCTAGGGAGCCAAAAAACCTTGGGCCAGCCCTGGATGGGTCACTAGATCAAGTAAATTTGAGTTTGTGGGTTGCCATACCAAAAAGCTTGGGAAATGTTGTCTTAAGCAACAGAGAAGCTGGATTCTTATTGTTATACATGACTCACAGAAGACTTCACCCCATTCATGTATTTTATTGCACTTTTCAAAACTAGCAAAGGTTATACAGCCTAATAAATAAGACTGGGGGAGGGGGAACTAGCAAAATCCCTTAAATCCTTTAATAAATGTGACAAAGCAAAGGTTGGATCAGTTGTCAAGCAACAAAAGAAAAGACTGTAAGCTAAAGCTTGCTGGATACATGATGACAACTCTCTGCAGAGCAACAAATCCTTTAGTAACGAGCAAAATCCAAACAGCTCCTCTAACATTCAGTACATTAACATTCAGAAGAGTTATGCTTTCTCTTACAGGTACACTGGTTTGCTTGTGTAGAATATTTATTATTTGTTTGTTTGTTCGTATTGGTATGCTGAAATCTCCCAGAGGCTAGGTAGGCAGCAATATATTAAATCAAAAACTGTGCATCAAACGTTACGATCTGCCTGCACAGTCCCAATTAACCAGATTCCCCAAATACAGACTAGAGTGGATTTATGCTTGTGAAATAAACATGCTCAAGTCATGTATTCGCCCCTTCCCTTTTGTACTTTTTTAGTATCTAAATGTGGTGATCTTTCCCTGCAGGAGACAGAGCTGCCACTGTACTAGGAACAGAAATGCCACAATAATGTTTGTAGCTGTTTTGCTACTGTCAGGTGTGGCTTACATTGCACTATGTATACTTTTTCCTATATGAGAATTATTGAGCACTGAGCCATATATGCATATCCCCATTGTAATTCTACTTCTTGGTAGCCCTAAAATATGCTAAACAAAATTGAATCCTGTCATTTATAATATAGAAGAAGAAGAGAAGAGATTGGATTTATATCCCGTCCTTCACTCCCCAAGGGAGTCTCAGAGCGGCTTACAAACTCCTTTCCCTTCCCCTCCCCACAAAAGACACCCTGTGAGGTAGGTGGGGCTGAGAGAGCTCTTTCCCAAACTGTCCTTGAGGGAACAGCTGGTACAGAGCTATGGCTTGCCCAAGGTCATCCAGCCAGGTGCAAGTGGAGGAGTGGGGAATCAAACTCGGTTCTCCCAGATTAGAGTCCGCGCACTTAACCACTACACCAAACTGGCTCTTAGATAGGTAAACAATCATAAAAATCCCTCCATGGTAAGAATGATCAGAAATCATAGTTTCTGATGATTCCTACCATAGAGGAATTTTTATGACCATCTACTTAACTATGTAACCATTGAGTTCCCAATGATCCTTGCATGGACAAAGGTCACTTCCAAGTTTTTCTGGAAGTGATGTCATTCTGTTGACCAACAGTGATTTATTTACACTGTTTTTCTCCCACTAGCCATAGAAGAAGTGACAGGAAATGGGAGCCAGGCATGGGAAAGCCAGTGTATAGGTCTTGGTTTGGATTGGGGTCATGCCAATGGCCTGGGTTGGCACTTGAACCCTTTTCAACTGCAGCATTTTGCTGATGGAAAGTGGGCTCTTGAGCTGCCATAAACTGGGGGGAGGGGAGAGACAGGTAACGGGGCGGGGGGGGGGAGAGACAGGTATGCTATATCTAACTCCCTTTTGTTTTTGCTAAAACCTGATCAAAAGAGCCAGTTTCTATCAAAGTAACAGCACAAGTGGAAAGAGTTAATCCCTTCAACCTTATCATAATACCAAGGGCCTAATCTACATCAGGCCCCCTGCAACTACCATTTAAAAAGGAGATCCCATCACAGATTTCCATTGTGCAGCTCGTTTATTAATGCATCCATGGATTGGAAGAGTGGGGATTTGCAGCCAGGAATAACAGACTGAAAAGCTGACAAGGTAAAAATGTAAATGAGAAGCATGAGTTTTTTTCCTCAAAGAAACACTTTATAAATCCATAGACTTTATAAATCCATAGAAGATGGATTTCCAGTGGCATCAAGGAGTGTAGCAATACTTGGAAAATGCTGTCTGTATCTTGTAGTACCTTTATATACATACACAAAGCAAACAGAGTAGTTCATTCTTTCGGGACTGATAATATAGTACTACTGTAACATTCTCTGAAGCATAACGGTAGGAGGTCAATCTATTTACCTTGCTTCCAGTTCATACTTCAGTCTTATTCTACAGCCAACATATACGGCTTTGGTAACTTCAATAATAGTTCTCTTTACAATTTCTGGCTGGGTAGGAACATTTGCTAATAAAGAACTATAACACACAGTGACAGACTACAGCTCTTACACCAAACAGAAAATCAAAATGATGTTCCTCCTGTACAGACCTTGAGGGGAAGCAGGAACTAGTACTGGAGGACTCATTGGACAGTCTAGGGACAAAAAAGAGGGGGGGACACTTTAACCCTGAAACCTGGGATCCAGAACCTAAAAAGGTAAGTCAAACAGAATAGAGGGCCAACAATAAAAATTTAACGTATATAGTATAAAAAGATACATGTATTTATTAACAAATAATTAAAAAAAACATATAAGGGCCCAATCACACCTCATGTTAAAATACCAGAATCTAGCACACAAGGGCTAATGGACTCCAATGCAAAAATTAACACCCAATATTTTACAATTTCGATATTTTCTTTTTCTTTGCCATTGTAATTTGCCAAATTCCTCATGGTAATTTTTACTTCCCTCCCATTTAGTTGATATATTTTACTTTTAGTTGGCTCATGAATGATAGCTAAAAACGGACAGATGTTCTTGTACATGTTTAGCTTCTTATTGTTCTCCTTTGGCTGTTGTGAGGATAAAATGGAGAAGAGACATGGGTCCCACTGGGAGAGAAAGGCGGGGTATAAATGAAGTAAACTAATTAATTAAAAATAAAGGTATAATGCATGCATACAAAGTGTTCTGTTAAACCTCTATGCAGATATCACTACTGTGGTTACTGAGCATACATACAGGGAGAAAATAGGGTTGCACTTACCTGTAACCATTGTTCATCAAGTGATCTGCGCAGGCACATATTGGGACTGCGTATATGCAGGCCAGCCATGGAAAAGATTTCCAAAGCTTTCTTGTAGACTAGAGCACCTCTCCTTTCTCTGGTGCTTTCCTGCCAAAACTATCACTTGACTCGGAGGAGGGGCACTAGTTCTCTCCATGCTGCCACAAGAGACCCCAAGGAACTAAGGTTCCAAAGAGTTCACAGCCGGGCAGGAGGGAGGGATGTGGGCCTGCACAGAAGACCACTCGATGAACAACAGTTACAGGTGAGTGCAACCCCATTTTCATTTTCGTAGTTTCTGCACAGTCCACACTGGGAGACTAGCAAGCTCACTGAGTAAAGGAGGTGGGTGTGAATCTCTCAAAGGAGGAGACCATGGAGGACTGCCTTTTCAACAGTTGTTTAGCATCACATATTGACCTCACCCAGAGGTTTTGCCTTATAACAAAGAAAAAAACAGCTCTCTTTTGAAGAGAGCCATGATACATAAAGTGGCATTGAACAGCCATGCACTCAAGATAGAGTGTGATAGCCTCTACCGACCCAC
The DNA here is from genome assembly GCA_029233225.1 of Lepidodactylus listeri. Classification (NCBI taxonomy): domain Eukaryota; kingdom Metazoa; phylum Chordata; class Lepidosauria; order Squamata; family Gekkonidae; genus Lepidodactylus; species Lepidodactylus listeri. The sequence goes on from JARCFY010000006.1 coordinate 56,692,454, forward strand.
AAGGATGGGTTGTGTGAGGACACTCATCTTGTGTGACATGAGGACTGAGTGACTATCCCTGGCAGGGGATCCTGTCCAGGACATCACCTTGTGAAATTTCATGAATGGAGAAAGCATAGGTCAGAACCCCCCATGCCCTCATTCCACAGTTGGAAGTGCTGCACCCTAAAAAATCCTATGATAAATGAAGCACCGGGGAAGTGCAAAAATAAAACAAGGGGTTATACCTCTGTTTTGTAGTGTCTTCAGAAATCCATTAAGGAAGAGGAAAGGTTAAAGAGTGTCCCAACCAGTGGCCAAAACATAATCAAAAGTACAAGAACTGGGGTCCAAACCCTGTTACAGCTTCAGTAGAGCCTCTTTTACACTTAGAGGTGCAAGATCTGGTAGTGCAGGCGTGGTGCTTGCCACACAGAAAAGTGGGAGGTTACTGCTATAATGCAGAAAAGGAGCTGATCATAGTACTGGGTTGTCAGCAGGAGTAAGAATAAGCAGATCTGCACCATAATAATGAAGGAAGTGGAAGCAAGTGTGATGTGGCCAAAGAAAGGATGGGGCAAGGCAAAATAGTTCAGACCTCCAATTAGAGTATCAGGGAGCTGGTCTCCGTTAGTCAATAAAACATAATTAGAGCACATTCCATTACTATGTGGAGTGTTTGCACTAAAATAAAAGACAAATATAAAGTATGTCTAGTGCTCTAGGTGAAAGTAGTGGTATAACAAACTAATTTTGCAAAGTTTATCTTAGGCTGTTTTTACATCTGACTTTCCCGCTGGAATCATTCTAGTTCCAAAAAAACCTGCCCACACCTCTGTGCGGTGTGAAACCATGCTGCTACTGAAATGTCCACATCTACTAATTGCCCTCCTGTGGTCAAGCTAGTATTCAACCGGCTTGATTCTGCTTTAAACAATTGCTGTTGATTAGTGCACTTAGACCCCCTGGAGTGAAATTTCACACCACTGTGAAATCAGCACAGGAAAAGACAGCAGTCAAACTACTTTAGAGGGGAGGTGTAAAATGACCCTTAATCCATAACAGGGACTCAAAGTGTCTTATAACATTTTATACTTTTTCATTCCATCCTCACTAGAACCCTACAAGGCAGGTCAGGTTGAGAGATCTGGACTGGAAAATATCTGAAGATTTGGGGGGGGGGGGTTTGAAGTGTGAGAAGGGTGGGGTTTGGAGAGGGGAGGGACTTAAATGGAGTATAATACCACAGAGTACACCTTTCAAAGCAGCCATTTGCTCCAGGTGAACTGATATCTATCACCTGGAAATCAGTTGCAATAGCAGGAGAACTCTAGCCATTACCTGGAGGTTGGCCACCCTAAGCAGGCAGGATCCCACTCCCTCTTTATGTGCATTCAGTAACCACAGTCATGGTGTCTTCAACACTCCATGTATGTTACCACCTTCAGGCTGAAGATGCAGAAGGGAAGATGCAAGTCTTCCCTTTCTGTACCAGTTGTTTAGTTTGCAATCTGCTATTAACCCGAGACCATGCATCATACGAGAAACACAGGCTTTCACATCTCAAGTGTTAGCCTTCATTCCGCACAGGCTGAAGGGTCTGGAAGGTTCAAGGCTTGCCCATCCAATATGGGGAACTGTGGCCCAGCTTATATATTCACCACAATCAAACGGCAAAAGGTTTACATGAGCTGCACAATTTCATACTGAAATCAGGGTGTTTTAATCAACCATATAAAAAAAGCTCCCTGTGCACTGGAAAGTAGGTCAGTCTAGACTTCTTTCTGCTGTACTGTTTTACTACATAAAGGGGGGGGAGGTCTATGAGGAAATATGACTATTCACCATTGGTTCATGTAGCTTAGCACTGCCTGACTTGCAGTGATTCAAGGCACCAATACCTCCTACTTGATACCCTTTAATCAGAGATGCCCAAATTGAATCTGATACCTTTGGGATACAAAGCATGTACTTCACTACCTCTGAGTCATAACCCTTCCCCAAAACATGCAGGTCTCATGCGCAGCCTGAAATGGTAGGATCAAGGGGAAATTTCTGCTATTTAGATTCTACTGCCCATATGAACTGATCTGAAAATCTTCTATAGAATCGCCTCAGAATCTAGTTACTAACTAAACTGTATTAGCTAAATACAGAGTGATAGCAGGATTACTCTGCATTTTCAAGCTGTTTTGCTTCTAACTTGAGCTTGTTTTATGGATATAATTTTAGTGTGGTTAATGCTGCTTTTACTCTGACCTGGATGGCACAGGCTGACCCAGTCTCATTAGATCTTGGAAGCTAAGCAGGGTTGCACCTGGTTGGTTCTTAGATAGGAGACCACCAAGGAAGTCCAGAGTCGCTGCGCAGAGGCAGGCAATGGCAAACCACCTCTGTACATCTCTTGCCTTGAAAACCCTACTAGGTCACCATAAGTTGGTTGTAACTTGATGGCATTTTACACACACAATGATGTTTTTATGGTTTTTAAGCCCCAGAGGGCTCATGGCTTGTTTTAATACAGACAATTTTATGGTGGTTGTTTTTATGATTTTAATTGTATTAATTTTGTGAGCCACCTTTAGCAAGTCTCTGGAAAGGAAGAATATATATTTCCTCAATCAATCAATCAACAAGCAAATTAAAGTTTATACCAGTACAAGTGGGGGGCTTGCAAGACATTGATGTTACTGAAGTGGTTAATCTTGAATTATGGAATTAGTGAATTGGTACATCATAAGACTTTGATGTTGGATTTGAAAACTGTTATTTGTGTTGTATTTTATATTTTATATTGTGAACTGTGAATTTTGAATGTTGGTATGTTGAAAATATTTTCTTAGTTTGTATGTTGAAAGGTTTTTTTAAAATAAAAATCTCTATCCCCCCCCCCAAATGTCTATTTTCCCATCTTCTCCCCTATCGCCAAGCCTGGCATAGCTGCAGACCCACCACTCACACTGGCGCCTTACCACAGTGGTGGTGGTTTCTGGGAGCTGCTCCAAACATATAGTAGCTCTTGGCATCTGCTGTGGCCAGGCCCAGAACGGCTTCCAGCCTCTGCCACAGCATGGCCTGGAGTGGCTCCTGGCATGCTTCCCAGAATCTGTTTCCACTGCAGCCAGGGCCAGAGTGGCTCCCTGCATCCACCACCACCAGCTCTCTTGAATCACAGTATGTTCTCTGTGCATGCACACATAGCACAACTTTATTTGGGAGAAATTTAGAGCCCCATTTTTTTTTTAAGATTTCAGATTTTTCTGCAAAGCTGAGGGGTTCTCCAAGTTTGCAAGAAAATCTGTTTAGTGTCTTTGTAGCCCTAATCCATGGATTTAGATATCCACAGATGGAGGCTGCATATTGCTGTAGATATATAAATAGCCTAGGAGAAACATACACAATATATTTTGCACCTATTCTAATGAATAAATGTACATGTTTCCTATTCTTCTCAGGATATCTGCATATGCATCTTCAGCTGTATCAATGGCTGTAGGCATGCATTTAATGATGATATACAAATTATAGTTTGCAGCTATAGTGTTGCTCAAAAACTGTTTATGTATCTTTGTTTAGTTAATCATAAGCAGTCAGACCTGGCAACATTTTCTATACATAATTTCCTCAATCTGGCTAGGGACTAGATGGGCACAGTACCACATTATGTGTCACTAACCAGAGAACTGAACATGTAAACAGGTGCCACATGCATGGTTCCTCACAATGATCTAATAACATGCATAACTTTTTTAAAAAATGAAATCCTGTCAAATCAGCTCTTTGGGAAGGAATCAATTCAGTCTGTTTTCCCCCTTAGTTGACAAGCAGTTTGGTGAAATTTCAGCTTTTAAACAAGGTTATTTATTTAAACAATATCTGCAGCCCCAGCCACTGGATGTGAGTTTTTTTCAGATCAGAACAAATATCTATGTGCAATAAATAATTGACATACCTTCTCTCTTCTTGCATTTGGATGCCAAATTGAAAGAATTCTGTAAAACTAATAAATGTATTGGTATCATGAAATAGCACTCATAGCACACCAAATAAGGCAATTTCATGATGGGAAACAAGAATTCTGAAGGCCACCCCTTCAAGTTTGTTATCCTCCCAGGGGCTGTCCAATCAAAGTACAGATACTACCAAGCTTGACAGATCAATGTCTGAATTCTGAATAAGACAACTTCATGTGATTGCCATGTGATTCTTTTGCAAAGTAAAGAGGAAGAAATTGGGTTCGGCTCTGGGTCATGCAGAAGCCATTTTGTTGTGGTACTACTGCTCTCTCTCAAAATTCCAAAAGTGACAACAAGCTCCAAAAGTTTGTGGATTCATGCACTGAATGCTTGGGATGATGAAATGATAGTCTGTTAGAGACCAAGTGAAGGAAAACTCAGGAGTGTATATCACTGAACACCTGTGAGAAGCATTACTCTGTGGTAGTGATGGTGATGAAGAAAGTTTACTTCTCTGCCACTGTTGGGTCTTTACAATTCTGTCCAGGGGAGATTTTCTTGTTATGATGGTGTTTTTATGACCAGTGCAAATAAGTAAAACGATTCTAATGATAAAGACTTGGAATACTTCTGATTATGATGAGTAAACAGAGGAAGAATTAACACATGAAACATATCTGTAGCACAATTACTATTTCCTGGTTGATTTTTTTGCTATTCACAGTGATGTAATCATAGCTATGTATGACCAATTACAAAACAAGGAGTTCAAGAACAAAAGGCCACAAAGAGTAAATTAATCACTAAACCCCTACTCCAGAAAAACAGGAAAAAAGCTACCATTTTGGTAAAACCAAAGACTAGGAGAAGGCACTCTGAAGCAATCATGTCTACCAGCTGCTTCACCTTAGCATCCCACAGGTTGACCAGAGCTGTGCCAGCAGCACCAGTCCAATTCCAATTCCAATAATCTTTATTGACATAACAATAACTTTAAAAAGAAAAAAATAGCAATACAAATCAGCTGATGTGCCAGCAGAGAGAAACAATCAGAATGCAGTGATTTGTAACATTGTGTATAATAATAATAATAATAATAATAATAATAATAATAATAATAGGACAAAGTGATAAAAGTTCGGAACAGTAATCTCGAGTATTACAATAATTAAAACATTTGCAGTAAGAAACTAAACAATCCAAAGAGGATAGATACACCTTATCTCTCTTGCTCCCTATCCACCTCCTTTCCTCTTCCCTCTTTTCCTTGGCCCCTAAGTACATTAGCCAGGAACTCTACCACCTGTTCAGTAACTTCAGGGGTTTTGTCTGCTAGCAAGAATTCAATAACTCTATTGGTTACGGCCTTAGACAGTTGAAGGAGAGGGCTAATTAATTGTAAACATAGCTGAGTAAACAGTGGGCAGTTTAAAATTATATGCTGAACTGAGTCAGGTTCTTTGCAGAGACATCTGCAGAATCTTGCCTCATAGGGGATACCCTTGTATCTGCTTGGGACCACGGCCGAAGGAAATATATTGAATCTGGCCAGCATGAATGCTCTGCATTGAGAAGGGATTATTAAGCTTGAAAAGTACTGAGCCGTAAGTTTTGTGGGAAAGTAAGACCTAGGAAACAGGGGGAACAAGTCCTCTTTGCTCCAGCTTTTATTAATTGTAAATCAATATCCTGAATTCTCCTTTGAATTATTTGGAATATATAGATTTCATTGGAATTGTCCAGGGAGTCTAAACAATACCTAAAGAATTAGTTTTCTCCTGTATTGATTGGGATCATTTGGAAACATATGGATCAGCAGTTAAAAAAGCAATAAGACTATTTGGAAAAAGTTGAAAATAAAGATGTAACCAATACTTGATGGTAGCAATCCAAGCTCTAGATTCTATGGTACAGAGACCCAACTCAGCACATAAAGTAAAATAACTAACCAAATTGGGAATGCCAAGAATGCGACGCAGAAAGATTGCATTAACTCGTTCAACCTTTTTATTAAGGTCTTGAATCCACACAGGAACCCCATACAGTAATTGGGAAATCACTGTAGCTTGAAAAATCCATAGGGCAGCCGGGACAAATTGGTTACTTTTTTGGTAGTGAAAATGGGTTATAGCCGCCACCTTGTTCTTACCCAGGCTAAGAAAGTATTCTTGATACATGGACCATTTTAGATTATAATGAAAGAGAATACCCAAGTATCTAAAAGATTTAACTTGTTCAATTTCTCTTCCATCAATCTTCCAGACAGAACGCCTCCATAATTTAGAAAATACCACAATTTTAGTCTTATCAAAATTAATAAGTAAGGAGTTTTATTTATTTATTTATTTATTTATTTTTATTTTTCAAATTTATATCCCGCCTTCCCCGCGAACAGGCTCAGGGCGGCTTACAAGGGCACACGGCCAATTCAATACATTAGAACAGATAAAATCAACTTAAAACAATTCCAATAAATAACATAATTTACCATAAAGTGCTTCCAGATATCATGTATTCAGATGACTACCCAATGGTTAGGTCCGAGCCCCCTTGCCACCAGGTCTGGGCTACACTGGGCCAGCTACATCACAGATAACATTCGTGATGGGTGGTATCACTGGTGGTGGCTCCTATTCGAAGGCCTGGTTACAGAATGAGATAAATGCTGATAGGGAGCGTTTTAATCCTACTTTAGTAAAAGAAAGAACCACTGCATCGTCCACATATAATAAGATAGGAACTGGGAACATGTCCATCAATTTTAGCCAAATAGGAAGGGAGATCTGAAAGGAACAAATTAAATAAAGAGTGGGCTAAAACGCAACCTTGCTTTACACCCTTGGTTACAGGGATTTTTTGTGTTAAGGAACCTCTGTCATCAAATCTAACCTGACAAGTGTTAGAGAAATGAAATTTACACAACAAAACAGAAGGCGTTGGTCAAGCTCCAATTTGTGTAATTTTTCCCACAGAGTCTATCAACTGAGTCAAAGGCTCTCCGGAGATCAATAAATGCAATGTATAACTTGCCTCTAGGGTGCTGGAGGTATTTTTCAGCTAAAAAAGATAATACTACACAGTGATCTAAAGTAGAGTGATTTCTTACAAATTCAGTTTGCTCTCTCCCTAGTAAATTATGAGAAGTCATCCACTTAGATAATTTCTTAAGAAGGTGTTTAGCATAAATTTTCCCTAGAATAGACGGGAGACTGGTGGGTCAGAAGCACCAGTCATGATGACTGAAAATTCCCAAGAAATTTCACAAAACCTTCTGGATTCCTCAGCTTTTGGGGAGGAGCATACAATTTGGCTCCACAAACATCACACAGAAATGATATCATCACACTGGGGACATGGCACAGTAGCACTCTGTTACTTTGGGAAAAACTCTATAGTTCTGCCCGAAATACCAGAGTGTCACCATGCGATGTCCCCATTGTGATGACATCACTTCCACGAGTCATCATCACATTGCGGATATTGCATGCGGCAAGACACCAGGGAAAATCTGGTAGTAAATGGGTTGCGATGGGCCACAGATAGGCTTTCCCGTGTCTGATTGCTCCAGAGTGCTCTCATGGCATCAGGATGGTCTGAACAGGCCAACCTGACTCTGTGTCGTTGTTTCCCCCCTCTTCACAGTATGTGCATAATCGCAAACTCCATAGGGAGCCCTCAGTGCAGAGGTGTGATTCACTGATCCCTCGTTTAAGTGCATGGGGAAAAATGGGACCCCCCGACTCACCCATAGTTGCATCTGATCACACACTGATGGACTGTGCCAACAGCTTCAAAGGGAGGTGTGATCGTGCAACTGCGGGTCAAATTCGTCCGGAGGAAACAGCCTTGCTTCCCCCCCCCCATTTTTTCTGGCGTGTGTGGCCGCAACCAGAGTATTCCAAATGAGACCAAGACATAGATCTATACAGAGGCATTATAATATTGGGGTTTTAATTTTAAATCCCTTCCCTAATAATCCCCAAAACTGATGTTGCCTTTTTTGCCACCATTGCATACTAAGTCAATTTTCATTGAACCATCCACCATGACACCAAGATCCCTTTTCTTTTCAGTTTCAGCATATACTTGAAGTCTGGAATCTTTGTTTCAGTGTACATCACCTTATTCTTACCTACATTTGCCACACTCACCCAGTTTGGAAGGATCAATTTTGTCTACTAACCTGCTCATCCCCAAATCAAGAAAATTAATGAACAAATTAAATAGCACCAGCACTAACGTTGAACCTGATGGGACCCCACTGTTCACTTACCACCACTGAGATAACTTGTCCATTTATTCCTACTCTCTGCTTCCTGTCATTTAACAAATTCTTAAGCCATAAGAGGATCCAGCGTCCTGTTATCCGGACTGCTAAGCTTACTCAGGAGTCTTAGGTGAAGTACTTTGAAGTTCCAAGTATATATTGTCTACCAGATCTTCATTACCCATAGACTTGTTCATTTTCTCAAAGAAGTCCAAAGGTTTAGTGAGGCACAACTATCCTTCACAAAGGTGTCTTCTCTGTAAGAGGATGTTTTCTGGTAATACATAATACATATAAAGAGACTCCATGAATGCTGTGAATATTATGCAACTCAAGTGTTGAAAAACTTAAGATACCTTGGTTCTTGTATAATGCAAAGCCATGGTTTACTTTAACTGTGAAACTGGGATTCAGCTTGTAGGTACTCACCAAAATCACTCACCCTTTTGCATTAGCAAATGCTGATTTTAGTACCTTTCCCCTTTACCTGCTCTCAGCGTGGTATAGTGATTTAGAGTGGCAGACTCTGATCTGGAGAACTGGGTTTGATTCCTCACTCCTCCACATGAAGCCAGCTGGGTGACCTTGGGCCAGTCGCAGGTCTCTCAGAACTCTCTCAGCCCCACCTACATCACAGGGTGTGTGTTGTGGGGAAAGGAAGGGAAGGGGATTGTAAGCTGCTTTGAAACTCCTTAGGGTAGAGAAAAGTGTGGCATAAAAACCAGCTCTTCTTTTTTTACCTTGCAGAGACACAACTGGCATCTCATCTTGCATTGTAATGCCTGACCTATATATATTTAATTTTCAGGAAGCTTTTACATGTAAAATTTGACTCTACCTACAGTCTGAAGTGGTACAGCTCATCCTACCACCTCAGATTTTCTCAGCTTCGTTTTACTACAAGTAGGGTGGCCCACATTCATATGATCAAGTAACCATTGTTAGTTTAATTAAACATGGTTTTGTGTGAAGTCTGAACTGAGCTTAAGGGTATTAGATTGAGACAGGGAGCAGAGACTATATGCTTATCCTGTCAGATGCAATGAGACCATTCCCAATTAAAAATTTTTTTGAAAAAAGCATAAATTAAAATGGAGCATGGTATTATATTTAAATTGGGCTGAGAATTTCCCAGTATGGGTCAGCAGCATCTTCGTGAAGTGCTGTAGGCAATGTATGATTCATTGTGTAATGAAACCTGCAAGCCTGCAAGCTATGTTCATGCACAGTGCACACTGGTACCATGCACTGGAGCAGATCAGAAATCTGACTCGCATTATGGCAGATGCTCACTGGTGCATCCAAATTAGAAGTGGCCTATGGGGGGGCAGGGGGAGACTCTGGACTGCTTTTGGTATAAACATACATAGAAGAATTTTAAGGCCTATGAAATAGCCTTGGTTAATTAAAAAAACTCACAGACATCAAGGATCAAAATTTCAAGCAGTAACTCTCCACTTTCCAAACATAAAAACACAATATTTGCATGCCTACTAACTGAAATAATATATCAGACAGTCAAGGGGCAGATGAGCCAACAGTCCTACCTGTACATATTCCAACCCAACCCACCTTCCCCATGGCCTGTAGTTTTCTCAGAGACTCCACTGCATGTGTACAGTGCCACAGATAATACATTGCATAGATGAAACAGTGCAACACAGCATCTCTTGAAGCTACCATTCTTCCACAGGCTTGGACTGACCAGATATCAACCCAAGTTTGGTGTAGTGGTTAAGTGTGCGGACTTTAATCTGAGAGAACCGGGTTTGATTCCCCACTCCTCCACTTGCACCTGCTGGATGACCTTGGGCAAGCCGTAGCTCTGTACCAGCTGTTCTGTCAAGGACAGTTATCTCAGAGCTCTCTCAGCCCCACCTACCTCACAGGGTGTCTGTTGCAGGGAGGGGAAGGGAAAGGAGTTTGTAAGTCGCTCTGAGACTCCAAGTGAGTGAAGGGCGGGATATAAATCCAATCTCTTCTTCTTCTATTTACAAATGCCTCACCTTTGAAAAATTATGGGTGGCGGTGGTCATCACTGTCAGACAAAGTCACATAATATTTAATTAATGTGATAAATAAATAAATAATGTAATAATTAAGACACTGAGCTGCAGACTAGAAGGTCAGTAGTTCGGCAGTTCGAGACCCGAGTGCCACGTGATGGAGTGAGCTCTCATCTCTGGCCCTAGCTCCTGCAAACCTAGCAGTTTGAAAGCAAGAAATTGCAAGTAGATAAATAGGTACCGCTTCAGTGGGAAGGTAACAGCATTCTGTGTGCCTCGGCGTTTACTCATGCTGACTACATGACCATGGAAAAGTATTTGGACAGCACTGGCTCTTCAGCTTGGAAACGGAGATGATCACCATCCCCTAGAGTCAGATTCAACTGGCTTTTGAGCAAGGGAAACCTTTACCTTCAGAAATCCTGCACATAGAGTCTTGCCTCACAATTTTGGAAACTTACAAAGTAAACTAAAACACACCAAGAGGAAAATAAGATTTATCCCCCAAAACAAAAAATCACAGCAACTTCCAGGGGAGAAGTCATATAACACAGACATATGAACCTGCATCATACTGAGTAGGACCACTGGCTTATCAAGCTCAGCACTGTCTACTCAAAGGGTAAAAAGCTCCCAGCATGTCTGCTGAATAGTGGCACGCCAGATCATTTTGCTCAGCACACAGGGCCAGTTCTCCAGCAGAGCAACAGACATGAGCTCATAAGGTGTTGCCAGCAGTGTGGAAGAGAGTAACAGGCATGGTTTATCTAGCTACTACCTAGGTTTGCCAAGCCAAATCTTGCAACCAGCAGGAGGGTTGAAGAGCAGGGATGGAGGGGGATATTTGATGTCAGAATGTACCATTTGATGATGTACCACTTCTGGGTACAACCTGTTAGTGACTACTGGTAGCTCTAGGAATTGCTGTAAACTCTATGGTTTTACCACTGTCGCTTACAGGCTGTATCTGGAAGTAATATACCAGTGCAGAGGACTCTGGTGAGTTTTAAAAACATTATTCTTCCACTGCCGTTCACAGCAGCAGTGGACACTGGATGCTTGGCAACTCTACTACCACTTCCTGGACTCACAATAAGCCCCTGAGATGCTGGCAGCACTGCGGACCTTGTTTGTCTCCCCCCTATACACTGTTTTTTTGGGGTGGGGGGCAGCATGCCAATCTCTACAGGTAGATATTGCAGGAATTTAGGCAGCACTTTGGCCAAAAATGTAACTACCCCTTTTTTTCTCTGAAGAGCAGCAGCTCTCTGATGTCTCAGGGAGAGATCTGTCACATAATCTGATTCTAATTGTATTAGATGCTAGGGACTGAATATAACAACTTCTGTACAAAAAAATATTTATTTATTTAGGATATTATTAAGCAGCCTCATCAGAGTCCTGCTTGATCTGGCTTATAATTAAAATAATAAATTATCAATATAACGAGAACAAGCTATTTAAACAAGCCATATGTTCTATTACTGAGCCACAATCGAAATGTCAAAGAAGACCCAACTACTCTCTATAAAGCACAAGGAAGGAAATGAAGAAAAAATTTATGGCTCATTTCCAAGCCCATTTATTTGAAACTAATAAAACTATTGAAAAGGGACAGTATGTAGTGTTGAATGTGTTTTATTTTGTGATAATGGTATTTTTTCTGTATTTGCTCAGAAATGATTAGTAAGATTATAACATTTGGATGCAACAATCCTTTGTATTTTTACAGAACAAACTAAAAGTTTATTGTATAATGGAAGTCAGCACGGATGGCATGACTTGACCCAACTTTGTAGAAGCTTGAAAATCTAAGCAAGGTTGGCAACAGTAAGTACTTGGATAGGAGACCACAATGAGACTGTGATTGCTACACAAAGGAATGCAATGGCAAACTACCTCTGCCCCACTCTAGCCCTGAGTTCTCCAGGACTGGGGTCACCATGAGTTGGCTGTGAATCAATGACATACAGACTGCAGTCAGATAACAGGCTTCATATGTTCTGGCTCCACCTCTAATTTCTCAATTTTGTTTTGTAACAGAGTTTTGATCAGACATCTAACCTTGAACCTGCCTCACCGCACACTCATGCTGTGGTTCACCATTCAGATTATTACTGCACAGTAACCACAGAGTGGATGTTTAGATGGTATCCTTTTTTAAAAAATTGTCTTTCATGCTGCGCAGAAGCACTCTTTTGAAGCACCACTCCATTTTTACAGCTCCACAATCCCCCTGACAAGTACTGCAGCCCCTCTCTCCTCCATTTTGCCCCTCTTCCTTGGAATGCAGATTTACATGAGAGTAACCCCACTGACTTCAGTACATTTACTTACATCAATCATAGGATGCTCTCAAACAGCAACTCTGAAGCAGATACAGAAGATAGGGGTTTGGGGTGGGGATTTGTCACTCAAAAACAACTCCCCCAGGGCCTCCCGATCCAGAATGTCTACTTGGCCACTTGCAAAGTAGTGATTGACAACACTAGGGGTGATTATGCACTTATGAACATCACTAAGAATTTTTTTTTAAGGGTGGAACAGAAGGTTCACACTCCCAGCTGGCTTGGGTTTGCAACAGGGGAATTCAGACAGCCAGAAATGCAGGGTGAAAGCACAGACATCCATAAAGACTGGACTCTCCCCAGTGACTGATAATTCTGATTCGAAGACGGATCAGAACAGAGTGCCACTGACTGGTGACTGCTCAGGTACACTTGGCAGCTGGCCCCACCTACTCATCAGTTAGATGCTGAGCCTCTTTAGCCATTGATTGCCTTCTGTTTCATCTTATATAGGACCTCTCTTCATCTCCCTCTTACCTGAGCTTGGAGCTGAAGCAAGTTAACATTGTTGAAGTTAATCTGCAATACGTTAAATGTACCTACATGAATATGTCGTGTAAGATGTGCGGCTATTTTTATAAGTAAAATTTCTTTCTCTTGTTACTGTTGCAGTCAGAACATCTTTGTAATGCAATGGAAATAACAAAATTTAGTCTGCAAACTGTAGAAAGGGCTGTATGGACTAAAACAGGCCGCATCTGCCTGGAATGAAAAATGACACACAATGCTCATAGTGCAAGGCTTCAAGCAAGGAGAAGCAGATTCATGCCTATACACTAAACACAAAGATGGACCAAGTTTCTATCAAGAGACAGTTTTTTTAAAACTACAAGATAAACTGAAACTTGAGAACTCTTACATATGAGATTAAGAAGGGGTGTTGGATATTGAAACTCTGCATGCGGATCTGGGAGGGAAAGGATTAAGAAAATTATCTCAGTCAGGTACACTTTGCAGTCGGCCCCACCCTCTCATTACTTAAATGCTGAGTCATTTTTGGCCATTGCTTGCCTTCTGTTTCATCTTATGCAGGACCTCTCTTCTTTTCTCTCTTACCTGGGCTTGGAACTGTAGCAAATTAACCTTTTTGAAGTTACTCTGTTCACAATAAGTTAAATGTACCTACATGAATATGTTGTGTAAGATGTACTTCTATTTTTGTAAGTAAAATTTCTTTCTCTTGTTCCCACTGGAGTCAGATCATTTTTGTAATTCATTTGTACAGCATTTTCCCCTTAACTGGGAAACATGGAGGATTGGATATATTGCATAAAGCTTCTGTGCTTCCAAGACATTTTTTTTTTTTACATTTGCCCCAACAGTTATTGGGGGTTTTGCTGAAGCTATTTTTTTCTGACTCTCCGCAAAAGATATTTCTCTCATGTTATCCTGTGTGTGTCTATACAGATGATCATAAACAGTATTTTCATAACATTTCAGTTGCTTCTGCTCAGGTTTTAAACACTGTTCTAAGGATTAGATAATTAGGGTAGATTTATTTTGAACCATTCATTATGTCTAAAAGATTTCTAAATGTGCATTCTCCACAGTCTGCTTAGAGGGGCCAATAACATAAAATAAAGCTATAAATAATATATCTAAAACAATTGAGCATATATAATAATAAAATACTTCAAAACTGAACAAACTAAGAACAGCAGAAGCCGTCAGCAAACCACTACAGTCAGCACAGAACAGGCTTCAAAACAACAGCACAAAAGTGGGGAGAGACAAGTCAAGGGGACACAACAAATTCAGTTAATCACCTTGATAATTAAAATCATTTTCACCTGATGCCTAAAAGCCAGCAAGACAGCCCTTCTCGAAATCTTACTAAATCATTATTGATACCAACAAACTTTAGGATGTCCTGCTAGCAGGAAGGTTCCACAATATGTACATGGGGGGCGGGATATAACATCCTGGAGAGACTGCTAAACCTGTGGGCTCTGATCACCAGTTTAGCTGTATCTTCTGCAAAGTGGTCTCCTCAGACTTCTGTATTAGTCTAGGAACCCACAAATGACCTGGTCAAATGGGATGCATGCCAAGTTCGTGCTGAAAATTAAGCCAATGGAGATCTTGGCATCAGATTTTTATATGAAGAGCACCCCGAAACCATTTGCTCTCTTCCTGACCAGTGGGGGGGTGGGGAGGGCAGAAATCTGATTGTTTCACTAGAAATCAGATTTCTTAGATATATAGGGTAGTACTAGCGAGCGCTTACATGTTATGCTTCTATTTTTTTTGTTTTTAATTTGAAGATTCAATTTTAGACTGTGGGTTCTCAAAGACAGAGCTGTACTTACTTCAAGCCACATCCTTTTTGTACTACCTCTTTTCCTCGTACCTAACTAAAGTGTTTATTTAAAATTATGCTATATTTTCCTTTCATTCTAAGCTCAGACACTCAGTCCTGTGAGCCTCATGGGCAAGGTAGTTAGTCCAACAGAAGGAGGGTAAATTAATTCTGCCAAAACAGCTATTCTTTGCTCTTTCTTGTATTATGGGATCTGAGCAGGCAGGTTCAGACACCTGACTGAATTAACTCTTTCTGTACCTAGTGTCAACTGATAAAACTTGTTTTTCTTACTTTGGAGCCCACCATCTTATCCCAGTTCCTTCTATGCTTTACCTTGGCCCAAGGGAATGGCTACTCCCTCAGGTCACCACAACGCACCAGGTGGGCTTCAAGGGTAAGGATATTGCAGAGGAAGGGTGCCACCATCCATGGCCCCCTCCTGCAAGAAACAAACTCTTCTCACTGGTTTTACAAAGATGTTGTGTCAGGGTGATGAATTTTTAGCTATGGGCTAAAATTTACTAGCTCAATTTTGTCCCGTTATAACTGTGCATAATTGTTATGTATTACTTTTGTAGTGGTTTTTCGTACTGTGACAGAACTGCACAGTTTCTAAAAACCTATTCTTTGCTGACTGTTCTTCCACTAATGTGTGATCATGTGTCACTGAGCAGGTTTAGTCTGATAAAAAGAGAAATGGGAGCGAGGAAAGATGCCATGGACAATGAGGAAAAAATAATAGCAAGGAGCTGAGAGGTAGTGATCTTTGAAAACAAAGGACCAGAACTTTGAAAGTGATTTGGAGTGTGATAGGAAGCTAATATGGGGTTTAAAGAAGGATAAGAGAGGTTCTTACAATAAGAAAGATCAGTTTAGCAGAAGCATTCTTAACTATAAATGTTGATGTAGGAGGAAGAACAAGACCAGTATGGAAAAGGAAATGACAGATTTGCAATGCTTTCCTAAGCAGAATTACACCTGTTTAAGCCCACTGATTTCAATGGATTTAGAAGGGCGGTTTAGGATGGCATTATCAATGACCTTTCAAAGCAGCTGTGGATACCACATCTGCCACATTGCAACAAGGAAAGGAAAGTCAGTGTTCATATCATATAACCACTACCATGCCCTATACCATGTGCTTGTGGAAACTGTTGAAAGATGTCTTGACAGATACAACAGTGATGTGGCTGCACCCCGTGAACCACTTTCCTCACTTATCACCATGGTAGGCAATAGCTGCATAAGCTTTCCTTCCTTCATGGTAAACATTTATGGTGACAGCCTTCAGAGTGCATCAGGTGTCCCATTTGGGCCACATCCATCTAGAAATACAACTAAAATGCATTTCATTTTGGCTAAATGAAAAGAAGATTTATGTCAATAATAAATTATTTAAAGTGGAAAAGGACAGCAATTCATGGTATTAGGCTGGAAAGCAAGCAGCTTCTATCATGCCCTAGAAGTAACATCTCTCTCCAGAAAGTAAAGCTGTTTTCTATAGCCCACTAGTTTGAATCCAGACTATCAATTCTATCAATTTTGCCTTTCTGCTGAAGACCCACTCCCCAATGGTTATTCCTCAGGGTCCCAATCACACAGGAGCAGCATCAGCGAGCTGCCGTGGGAGGGGAGAAACAGGAAGTTCCATTCTGCTGATACAAAATTTAGTTTGGATCCTACCCACTGTACAAATAGAATATCCTTTGCTTGCTTTGCTAGTAAGTCTGCCCCTGAGGTGTATGAACCTGTACAAATCTCACAGGCACCTAGGTGTCCATATCACTGCATGTGTCTCCTTACATCAACATCATTTTGCATCTGCAACCACTTTTTAATTTAAATATTAATACAGGGTTTTGGGAGTGGGGTTGTAAATTTCTTTTGTCCACTGCAGCTCTATCAATATCTACACTAGCAAATGTCACCCCCATTTACAACCAAAGTGGGCAGCTCATGGCACTTGTCACATGAAGCTTCTGGGACTGCAAGGGATCAGGCCACCCACTTAAAGGGATAAACTTAAAGGAATTACTTTGGGAAGCAAAGAAGAGGGGGGTAGAAATGTACATTTAATTCCCAATACTTTTGAGTTTTTTCATGTGGAATTTGATACCATCAATCTCCCTGCACTCTACCTCCCTTTCGAGGATGACTTGCAAATTGGCATTTCCGGGGCAAACTGAGTGGTGAATGCTCCTGATTTTCTATTGATTCCTATTAGTAGTAACAGAAGCCAGGACAACAGATGAATTTAAAGTGAACTCCATTGCATTGCAGGGTGGTGGAGAAACTGGTTAACATGTCCTGGGCTTTGTGCTTGAGCGCAGTATTATCCAGTCTTGAGTGGATGTGCAGCTTGGGGCGGGGGGAGGGGTGTCCTTGAATCCCAGATACTGAATGGGCAGGAAGGACATCCTTTCCAGGTAGAAGGGTCCAGGTTCTGTACACATAGAATCAGCCTGGTTTAAACTTCATCCCAGGTTCACAGTCCGGTAATCTACCATAAAAAAATTAGTTTTGACAGTCTGCAGCCTTTACAGAACAACGAACTACAGTTTTAGGATGTGTTCAGACAAACTCAGTATAGTCCTTCAGCAATGCAATGATTTTGTGATTTTTACAGGGTCACTTTGAGGTAGATTAACTAACAAGGGCTACCTCTCAATAAAATTCTCTGTTCATTCTGCTTTGAGCAAAATAAACTAGACCCACATTTTGTACTCTCAGAGTCTACTGATACCCAGCAGCTTTGGAGCCACCTGTGGCTCTTCTGGGCAATTCCCCAATGCTACACCTGCCCCATGTTCCAGAAAGGCCCTGTGGGCTTGGGGAGGGCAGGTGGATCCCATCTTGAAACAGCTGCCGCCATAAGGACTGGAAAACGGGTAAACTGTAAGCTACAGGAATGCCAGCAATGGAAGTAGAAGGCCCATTTCCCCCACTCATCTCTGCTGACTCTGCACTTCCATCCCAGCACCTAGGCAGCTGGGCCACGGAGAAGGAAAAAATCACCACCAGAGTGGGTGGCTACCCATGAAAAACAGCCATAGTGAGGTGGTCTCCCTATGGGTCAAAATCATGGAAGAGAGACAGTCCTATGTACTCAGAAATTATCTGACAATTTAAAAAGTTATATATTTAAGAATAATAGTTATATCTTACATGTTATTGTATGCGTGTGTTTGTACGGGTGCCAATACCTGGTTGGAAATCTCCTAGAGATTTGGTGGTGTAGTGTGGGGAGGGAGGGGAGGGACCTCAGAGGGGTATAATGACAGAGTCCATCCCTCCAAAGCTGCCATTTTCTCCAGGGGAACTGATCTCTGTAGTCTGGAGATTCTCCTGTAATTCCAGGAGATCTCCAGGCTGGCAACCCGAGGTTTGAACGGATGACACACAGATCATGCAATAGTCATGGGGCTCTTTTGATTGATGGTAATTGTAAATGTGATCTCTGTGACCTACAGAGTGGGTACCACTGCTGTAACTGAATATGCAAACCACAGAAACCTTGAAGAAACCTACTCTATTATATGGTGACTAGCCTTTATCAAAAATAGGGGGAAACCCAGAAAAAAACACAAACAAACAGGGAGAGGGGGAATCAATAGTCAGCTTCATCAGAAAATGAGATCAATAATTTAATGCATACCCACACAAGAGAGTTGTAGACAATTGACACAGAGGTGCCATTGCAAAGGGATTACAGAGCAAGCCTTAGCGTTAAATACCTTGCAATGGTACTAGACTGATCTAAGAGCTTCTAAAATCAAAAGGCAAATTGTTAATTTGCTTCAGCATCTTTTCTTTTTCTTTGTTGCTCTCACTTAGGCTGTTGGTTAAAAACTCACTTCGCAATATCTAATTCAAGAACACAGTTGCATTTGTTGTTTGATTGTCTGTCTCCAAAGTGCATTAGAAATGAACTGGAAATTAAACCACAAGACAATACAAGAGACAGAAGAGTCTCTCTCTCTCTCTCTCTCTCTTTGTGTGTGTGTGTGAGAGAGAGAGAGAGAGAGAGAGAGAAGCTGAAGATTCAGCCATTTTTGCCCCTAGGAAAGACTAAGAATGACCATTTATGGGCATAGATCCCATGTGATACTGCTGCCATTCTATATTCTTTATTCTATAATTCCAGTTGAATGAAGATAAAAAGAAAAATCTTTTCATCTAACCACTGGGGATTAGGTTTGCAGCATGCTATCGACTGGAGATGATTGCTTATGGCAAAAGTTAAATACATTAAAACCTGAAATATAGTGAATAATTCAACTGGCAAAAGTATCATAGCTTTTAATTCTATCCCACTAACAAGACCACCTGAGGGGAAAGAAGCAGAAAGGATTCCTTAGATTATTTGTTCTGAGGCACATGCAGAGCTTCTGCACCAGAAAGGGTCTCCCCATTCAGTTCAGCTCCAGGTGAAGCTACTGAATTGGAATTCATATGCTGACTCATGGACCGGATACTATCAAACTTGGATCCAGTCAGAACTAGGGGTGGTTGGCTCACTAACAAAAGTAATTGTTCCTCCTTACTTTCAGACTCATCCTACTTCGCTAGGTCATCAACTGTTAAGAGTGGTGGTTACACATCCATGATGACTGAATCATGTGCTCTTTTGACTCAACCTTGTTTTAATTGGTAATGTGTATGTAACATAAAATACCTTTGTCCTAAAAACAAGAACCTTCTGGCCTAAATCTTTAATAATCTGCCTCCCCCCTGCACTCTTAATTAATACATCAAGTTTTATAAACTGTTCATAACATTATGTCATACCATAGCCCTTTACTAACATCGCTCGATTCTCTCTCACCTTTAAAGCTGCCTCTTCCTTAATTAGTTTATCTACTGTACTTTATTACACTTTTGTTTGTCTTCACTGCAGGCAAGACAGGCTAATACCTCCAACTTTTCCCATCTGTTATCCAAGTAGTTTGATTCCATGTGACAGAGAATCACACCTGATTTTTTACGCTAGGTCTCTCTCTCTTTACTCAATTTGTCCCTCTTTCTTCCTGTAATTTTCTGAGTAATGATATTTATTTTCAGTTTTGCTGAAGAAGTGAGCTCTAACTAATGAAAGCTCACACTGAAATAATGGTTAGTCTTTAAGATACCAGTGGACTTGTGTTTTGTCTTGCTACAACAGACTAACATAGCTAACCCAGTGGAATTATATATATCTCTGCCAACTTCATGTATCTGACTTAGTAGGCTCTGGCTCACAAAAGCCTTGGCCACAATATAGTTGATAGCCTTTAAAGTGCAAAAGGACTGTCATTTTGGTCACAACAGACTAACAGAACTATCCTTCTGCAATTTACCCTTTTTCTTGAAGCATTTTTTTTAAAAAGGCTTTAAAAGCATAATTTTAAAGGTAAGCACCTCATAGTGCCGCATTCCATCTAGTTCTCACTTTAGTCTCTGTAACTGTGCATACCTGCCTGTGTGTGTAAACAAGATCTTTGCCTCGTTCCCTGGCCACCGTCAGTTTCTTCTTACCAGAGAAAAAGCAGATGAGTTAAAGCTTCTGCCTCTACATCAGCCACTGCCTTGACATACAGGGTATGTATGTAAAGCCCTTTAAAAAATTATTCTCGGTCATCAAGAGAAAGGCAGAGAAATGGCATCTGACTCTGTGGAAAACAAAATGGATTTATAATACTGGACTAGCACTGGTTCGCATTGCCAGCGTTATGGAACCAACTATTACAATCTGTGGGGGAATCTGTAACAGAGCCCTTCCATTTGAAAATTGATGAGAAGTACAAAAATCTTTTAAAATAAATTTTATGAAACATAAGGTATTGGAGGATTCACATATCAATATTCTGTGTACCTCTCATTGCTGCTGCAAATGCAAAGATACTTTTTATTAGCAATGGAGTGTCCAGTCAATATTTTTCTCCAAATTGCCTCAGACCCAGCACCCATGGCCACCATTCCTCCCCCTTCACCATATGCTTAAAAAAAAACCCTGGTATGACAGATCCCATCCACTTCCCTCCCTCAGAGGCAAGATTTTGCCTCCATTTCTATTTCCTTTCACTAACTGAGCAGCCCTGGTAACAGGTTTATTCTCCTTGGAGAATCCTTGTCTGTCCCAACCTTGTCTGTCAGTAAGATATATTTTGGTTATTTGCTCAGCCCAAGAACTTGAGGGAAGGGATAGGAACGCCCTTAAACCCTTGAAAATGGTACTTGAAATGCTTTTAAAATTCAAAAATAACAAAAGTTTTTATTTTAACATCAGAAGGAAAAGCTCAGGTGAAATCAGGGGTTGAAATTACTGAGAGCCAGTTTGGTGTAGTGGTGAAGTGTACGGCCTCTAATCTGGGAGAACCGGGTTTGATTCCCCACTCCTCCACTTGCACCTGGCTGGATGACCTTGGGCAAGCCATAGCTCTGGACCAGCTGTTCCCTCAAGGACAGCTTGAGAAAGAGCTCTCTCAGCCCCACCTACCTCACAGGGTGTCTGTCGTGGGGAGGGGAAGGGAAAAGGAGTTTGTAAGCCGCTCTGAGACTCCCTTGGGGAGTGGAGGGCGGGGTATAAATCCAATCTCTTCTTCTTCTGAGGTAAAACTACAAGCACATACTTTTGTTCTTATAGTTCAGGCTAATGAAAGGTTCTTAAATTATTCCCAGTTACTTAGATCTTTATGTTAAGAGGCTTTTGTTTCAGTTGTTTCCCAAACTCTCTAGTACACTTTATTTGTATAATCACTGACTCATTTTGGTGCCCAGAAGCCTGGTACCCTCTTCTCAATACCCAAAATCCTTCTCTTTGGAACACCAGTACTCTTCTTGTGTGTTTGATTGACTTTTAAGGTCTCGAAAGGCAGTTTCTAGTCATACCAGACCAGGGATCTCTGCTCCTCAGAGATAACTTTCACTGTTTGACTGTGTATGGAATCTTCTCTCTCTAGGGGTTCGATCATATGACATGCTCACCACACTCTAATTGTGCCTCTAATTTGATCTGTTCTTGTAGCGTCCCATAGAGGAACATTCAGACATCCCCCGTTACCTTCCTCACTGCGCAGTCACCCCATTGAGGACTGTCCAGAAGTTTGCTGAGCACCAACCACAGAATGTGGTGTCTGCTGATTTGGTTTTTTCTTCCTTGTCCATTGCACATGCACATAAACATGAATCACCAGGCAACCACCACCAAGAAACTCTATTAACTGCCACCATTTTAATGCTTTCCCTCCAAAGGAAGACTGCCATGTGACCTGAGCTGCCTCTAAGCTGTGAAGTCTTGTGAGCAAAACTTCTACTATGTGAGCTACTGGAATTAAAATTGTGAGCGGGCGATCTGGCTACTGCATAAATTAGTTTTCTCTGGAGCCAACTGAGCTAAGACAAAAATATGTGAGCTGTAGGCTAAAAAACTGCAAGCTAGCTCACAGTAACTCTGTGCATGTGACCCAGGTTCCAGCTGAGGAACATGGCCTTGATAGGGAAACTTGACTAGGGACTATTTTCAAAGCTGTCCCACCAACACAAACAACATAAAGTGTAGTTTTCTTCACGGTTACCCCTAGTGCCCTCCCAGGCTCCTAATCCTCCCCCGAAAAAAGAAGCACAGGAGCACACAGGCATACATTATAATCTATGTAATCTTGACAGCGCAGTGGAATGATCAGATATCAAGAAAGGCACCCTAAATCCATATGTGGTGGATTTTTTCCACTGTCGAGGAATTTGTGCAAGAAGAGGAGTGAGTACAGAAGGCTGACTGAGGAATGGGTAACAGATGCTGCTGTCTGATCATGCATTTCAAATCCTGTCAGGGAACTGACACAAGAACAGATTAAACAACTTGTCTGATCGCACCCTCGAAGATCTATTCCCTTTCCTTTGGCCTGAATGGGAGTCTTCTCTACTACCTACTTCCTTGCCAAACTCTCCCCCCAGTACTTCTGTCTGCATTCAAACTGCTCTCCTCTAATGCTGAATTCAGACTACATTCCGTCAAGGTAGAAATCTGACTTTGTCAGCACTAAACCCTTTTTTGATAGAACTATTCATAGATGGTCTCAGTACACATCCCTTCACAGTAAAGACAGGAATCTGTGAGAATTTTCTAAAAAGGAATCTGAATGAATTTTTTCCAGTATCTAGCTCTCTCAAGACTTTTTCTCAGATGATGCCAACCAATCAGATGGCCTGGAGCAGCCTGTCACTCAAGGCACCCTGGCTCTGTGAAGAATTAACTCTTCACAGTCCTTTAGTTATTGGTACAACACTTCTAAGCCTCTTAAAAAGTGCAGTCCATCACAACTGGGAATTGCTAGATCACTATAGAATTATAACAATCTATTGTCAAAAACTACTGGGTTTCACCTTTAGTTTTTGTAAATTTGTAGTCCTTTTTGTTGCAAATTTTTAAGGAGAAATGTTCAGCCAGTACTCCAACTCTAATGAAGAGGGCAAAAGACTTACTTTTGAAAAACTGAAACCTGGGAACAAGATCATTATAATGTTATAATACTCAGGGGTCCTTTGAGGCCGGAGCGAGGCGGAGCATAGCTCCGCCAGCTCAGGAGGAGCAGTAGGGCAGCCACGGGCTGAATCAGATTCTCTGATCTGATTCGGGCCGCCACTGAATTGCTGCCGAAATTCGGCAGCAACTTTAAAAGCGGCTGTAGGGGAGGGGGTTTGAGGCAGAGGCTCCAAACTTGCAGGATAGCTTCTAGGACCTCTCCCCCAAATGCCAACCAAGTTTCAAGAAGATTGGACCAGGGGGTTCAATTCTACGGGCCTCCAAACGGGTTGCCCCCATTCCCTCCATTGTTCTCTATGGTGGGAAAAAGTAACATTTTTTCAGTGATGTCAACATTTCCAGTGATGTCAGGGAATGTGGCATATGCTAATGAATTATGCTAATGAGTTATGCTAATGAGCTCCTGCACCTCTTTTTCTAAAAAGGACCCCTGATAATACTATATTGATTTGGCAATTCCCTTTTTTTGTTTAAAGGCCTGGGGGAAAATCCTTCTTATGTGTGGGAGGGAAAATAGTGGCTATGGAGGCTGATAAAAAAAATTGGCATCAACATGGGTGGGGCATGCAAAAATGTGTACCTTCCCAGTTGACATAACATGGTGTCCAAATGCATACTGATTGTGATATCCACACCCCCACAATTGCTCCAAACCAGTTCTGAGAAATATCACAGCAAAGTTGACAGAAAACATGGAAGCAGGATGAATAGAGGATGATGTTATGTGGATGTTGTCAAAAACAGCACAGCAGGAAACCAAGGCAAAGCTAAAAGTCTGTATAAAAACAGTCCTACAAGTCTACAAGACTTGCATTTGCAAAGTACAGGTATGCACATATATGCACAAGCAAGCAAAAATAGCTATACAAAACGTGAGATTTATTATCAATAACCAGATTATGTATGCACATGCTACTGTCACAACAGATTTATGGTGACCCCAGGAGGGAATTTTCAAGGCAAGTGAGAAGCAAAGGTGGTTAGTTATTGTCATCCTCTGCAGAGTCTTCCTTGATGGTCTGCCTTCCAGGTACTGATCCTGCTTAGCTTCCAAAATTTGATGAGATTCAGTTGCACCATGCTATTCCAGATTTTATTTATGATTGATTGATTGATACCCCACCCTACCCTGCAAAGTGGGCTCAAGGCGGCTTACATCATCAAAAAACAGTAAAATAATTCAATAAAAACATTACATCATAAAACACAGGCTCCAACTAGATTAAAATTAAATTTAAACAATCAGTTAAATACCTATTAGCAGCTCGCCCATAGATTTCAGTTCCAAAGTATGCTACGCTCATGCCAGGAAATAGCGAAACTTGATGGAATAATCAGTCGCTCCAGGGATTAACTGATCTAAATAGCACTATGGAGCACTTGAAGCAGGGGAGGCCGATATTATTTGACATCCGCTGCCTCAACCAAAGGCCTGATGGAACAGCTCCATTTTACGTACCCTGCGGAATTGCAACAAATTCCGCAGGGCCCTGATCTCAACCAGGAGCATGTTCCACCAGCGTGGGGTCAGGGCTGAAAAGGCCCTTGTCCTGGTCGAGGCAAGGCAGACGTCTTTCAGGCCGGGGACTACCAAATGGTGCTGGTCTAAAGAGTGTAAGGCTCTTTGGGGCACATACGGGGAGAGGCAGTCCCACAGGTATGCTGGTACCTGGACGCATAGGTCCTTCAAGGTTAACACCATAACCTTAAACCTTAGTCAGTACTCAACTGGCAACCAATGCAGCTGACGCAACACTGGCTGAATGTGTACCCGCATAGACATCCCAGTCAGCAGGTGCATCATTTAATTTTGTACCAGCTGAAGCTTCCAGACCAGATTTAAGGATAGGCCCGCATAGAGTGAGTTGCAGTAGTCAAGCCCAGAAGTGACCATTGCATGGATCACTGTCACCAAGTCAATTCTGCAAAGTTAGAAGACTATCCACAAAACCTGCTTTGAAAATATCAATAAAATTGACATTTTCTATCATAAAATCAACAGCAATAAAACAGCAAGTAAAAATCAGATCTGAGCAAAGGTAAAGAAGGGAGAAATCAACAGAAGGTCAGGGAAAATTAAAATTTTCTTGTTTAGTGGTTAGAGTTCAGCTTAGTTGGTACTTGGAGAATTGATGGAAGTGGTCCAAAATCAAGGCATGTCAGCAAAAAAGCCCTGTCTCTGATAGACACCAAATTTATTTTTGAAAGTGGAAGCAGACAAAGCAAAAACAGAGTCCCTAAACCTAAACTTAACCAACTAGCAACCTCTTGGGAAAGCAAGATATCCCTTAGATAACCCACTCCTGGGCTTTTTAGGATACAGAGATTACTGCTATTCCAATTTAAAATTGGAACCATGGTATGCTACACAAGATTTAATTGTTTGTCGTGGAGGACATTAAAAAGGCTGATTATTTTGGCCACCAGAATTTACAAATTGCTAATGGTTGTGCTACTCACTTGAAGAATAAAAAGAAAGCATTTCATTCCTCTTAAGAGACTTATCAGAAAGTAAAATGCTAAAGAATAAAACAAGAACAAATTAAATGGTGTTTGGAACCCCAAGGGGGAAAGTAATTCAGTTTGCATTGCTTGAGATTTTAATTGCTGGCAAATTATATTTTGGAATACATTCAAGAGATGAAATGGTTTCTGCTCTGCTTTATAAATCATTTTTATGTTTTGAAGGCATGCAGCCAACTGGTTATAATGACATATTGAACTCCAAGTCCCACATGATCTGTACTGATTATACATTCATCATATTGGATAGTGGATTTCCAAGGATGTGTGATACTTTTTTAAAAAAGAAAAGATAAGAAACCATTTGACCCATAAAGAGCTGCCTTGAAGTAATTATTCAATAGATGATCGCCCACCCAGTGCTCTGTTCGTCCGCACACGCCTACCTCTTCCTTCCTCCATCTCTACCACCATCTGTCTGCCTCTGCTCTCCCACCACCACAGGAGATGAAGAATGGAACAATTCTTGCCCTCTGAAGCTAGAAGAGCATTAATTGTGTGCTGCTATATGAAGGTCCAAAAAAAAAAACTCTATGAACAACTGCACAAACAGCTCATAGAAGCACAAATAATTAAATAAAGTCATGGACAAGAGCAGGGGTGGCCAACCTTGCTTAACGTAAGAGCCACACAGAATAAACGTAAGAGCCACATAGAGATGTCTGAGAGCCGCAAGACAGGAACAAATATCACACACACGTTTTTATTTTTAAAAATATGCAAATTTGCTTTTTATTAACGTTAAATGGGACTGCCAAAAATAAAAACAAATGAGGAAAACTGGTTATAAGAAAGAGAGAGAGAGAAACTAGGAAAGCAAATAGATGGGAGGGAGGAGGGAAGGAAGGAAGGAAGGGAGGGAGAAAGAGAGAAAAAGCATGCCTCCCCTTTGCTTCCCCAGCCGCCCTGCCAGGAGCCGCACAATATGGGCGAAAGAGCCGCATGTGGCTCCCGAGCCACAGGTTGGCCACCCCTGGACTAGAGGTACAATTTTTTTACCATTTATTTCCCAATATTCATTATGTGGATTATAACTAAAATCAGCATCCTTTAACACATTTCTCATATTTACTAGGGCAGTATCTTAGTTGTTCTAGAAAGCTTTATTTTCTTTTTAACACTTCATGTTGTTTCAGAGAACTTAAGGTTATGTTGGTGGCCGCTCATATCTGAAGTGCTCATATCTGCATTCCTATATTTCTGGTAAATAAATTGCTTTATCCTTAAGCCTTAAAACTACATGGCATGGGCTTCTCGTCTGTTGAACTTCTCTGTGTTTTCTAAGTTGTAATCACATTTTTAAAAGTAGAATGCTGTTAAACATGAAGTATTAGACCAGGGGTGGCCAAACTGTGGCTCGGGAGCCACATGCGGCTCTTTCATACATAATGTGCAGCTCCTGGCAGGGTGGCTGGAGAAGTGACTGGGGCATGCCTTCCCAACCAGTCTTCCCTTCCCTAGCCAGTGTTCCCCTCCCTGGGTAAGCTTGGAGGGGGGGCAGAGAAATAAAGCAACCTCAACTTTAAATGTGTTCTCAAAAGCCCCCACCCCGGGCAGCTAAAAGAAAGCATTTGTCTCTTTAAATGTCATTAATTTTTATTTTTGGCAGCCTTATTTAATGTTAATATTAATAAAAAGCAAATTTGTGTATTTTTCAATAAAAACATGTGTAATATTTGTTCATATCTTGTGGCTCGCAGACATCTGAGGTTTCTTTTATGTGGCTCTTATGTTAAGCAAGTTTAGCCACTCCTGTATTAGACTGTCATGAAATATGTAGTCCACTGAAAATCTTTTCCCTTTCCCCCCCAACCTCAGCTATGGTATCGCTTGCTGTCATGATCTGTTTAGCAGGGAGGACAAGGACTTCATAAACAGTACAACATCTCTTGTGACTGTACCATCTCAAATTAAAATGGGGAGGGTTACATGTTTGATTGTTTCCCCATGCCACAACCACCTGCACATAGAAAGCAATCTTTTCAAGGTAAAGACTGCACCAGAACCCTTTCCCCAATGTGAACGTTTTTCATGGGCAAGGATGTAAGAGAGTATTTTTAATGTGACAGAGTATTCAGTCATTTGTCTCCCTCTCCATCTACATTGTGGGAAGTGTCCCATTGTGGGAAGTGTCCCACAGAGAGCCAGTCTGGTGTAGTGGTTAAGTGTGCGGACTCTAATCTGGGAGAACCGGGTTTGATTCCCCACTCCTCCACTTGCACCTGGCTGGATGACCTTGGGCAAGCCATAGCTCTGTACCAGCTGTTCCCTCAAGGACAGCTTGGGAAAGAGTTCTCTCAGCCCCACCTACTTCACAGGGTGTCTGTTGTGGGGAGGGGAAGGGAAAAGGAGTTTGTAAGCTGCTCTGAGACTCTTAAGTGAGTGAAGGGTGGGATATAAATCCAATCTCTTCTCTTCTTCTTCTTCTTTTTTTCCCTGAACCATAAACCCATCAGAACAACTAGATTCTGGCTGAGAGAATCAAGTGGGTTTTTAGAAAGTGAAACATTTTGTTTTCATGATTTGAATATGCTCTTGAATATACTCACTCATTGCAGCTCAGCCTGCAGATGAGAAGCTGTACTACTGCCTTCTCTGGACAGCAACAAGTGCTGAGACCCATTTTAAATGTTTCTGGCAGGTATTTACTTGGGGAGATCAGAACTATGTTTTAGGTTTAAGAGAGCCAGTTTGGTGTAGTGGTTAAGTGCACGGACTCTAATCTGGGAGAACCGGTTTTGATTCCCCCCTCCTCCACTTGCACCTGCTGGATGACCTTGGGCAAGCCATAGCTCTGTACCAGCTGTTCCCTCAAGGACAGCTTGGGAAAGAGCTCTCTCAGCCCCACCTACCTCACAGGGTGTCTGTTGTGAGGAGGGGAAGGGAAAGGAGTTTGTAAATCGCTCTGAGACTCCCAAGTGAGTGACGGGAGGGATATAAATCCAATCTCTTCTTCTTCTAGATACTTATAGCTGATAAAACAGACAATGGGAAGGTGGAAGTCTTGTGTACAACATGAACACAACAAGTTTGCCCTGGTTCACAACAAGCTAGTTTTTCCTGGGCCATGGTTTGTTCATGTAAGGGTTTTCAAGTGGGTTAGGCAGCCACTGGTATGCTGCCAAAGTATATTATTCCAATTCCTTGTTTTAATATTGACATTTTTAATGTTTGCCTACAGTAAACTTTAAGAGTAGGAAGAAGTCATGTTGCAGGTTATCAATGGTGAATATATTATATTATATTATATTATATTATATATTGAGAGTCAGTATGACATAGTGGTTAGAGTATTGTACTAAGATCTGGAAGACCCAGGTTTGAATCCCCACTCTGCCATGAAGGCTTGTTGGATGACCACGGGTCAGTCACATGCTCTCAGCCTAACCTACATTCCAGGGTGGTTTTGAGGATACAATGGAGGAAAGGAAAATGATAAGGTACTTTGGGTCCCTGCTGCAGAGAAAGGTTGAGTGTAAATGATGTAAGTAAATAAGTAAGTAAATTACAACTGAACAATTCAATCTCTGGGCACAGTTTAGTGCTCTGTATCTAAAGATAAGTGATTGTGCAGGTAGGCATCGGGGGGGGGTCACTGTTCACTGCTTTGGCTCTAAGGAATGCAGTGGGACCAACTGTTACTACAGCTCTGTGAAAGGTAAGATATGAATAGCTTTTTTTCTAATTTCCAATTCTCTATGCAATATAAGCTTTGAGAACACACATTTCAAGAGAGTTCTGAAAGCAAATCACATTACAATTATGTTCACAGTAAGCACTATTTAAGTAAATGTAATTGTGGTTAGGACTGCAGCTTGAAAAAGTTTATTTGATTTCATATCCTATACTTCCCCACCCCCATGAGTCTGTATTCATGTGAGCTCATGTCTGTATACACAGCTAGGTTTTCCCAACCTCCAGGTGGGGCCTGGAGATCTCCTGGAATTGCAACTGATCTCCAGACTACTCTGAGATCAGTTTCCCTGGAGAAAATGACTGCTTTGGTAGACACTATGTCATTATACCCTGTTGAGGTTCTTCCCCTCCCCAAACTCCAACATTCCAAAATTCCACCTCCAAATGTCCAGGAATTTCCCAATCCAGAGTTGGCAACCCTACACACATGACTTCAGAAAATAATATATCTGCTTTGTGGAACAAACTAAAAGAAAAATACAACTAATTCTTTGCACATTATGCAATTACTTTGTATAGTGTTCTAAAAATGTTCTTCTATTTCAGAGCATCTATTTAAGCTGCTACTTTGCTTCTCACTTTTGGAGAGGCAAAGAAGCAGCTTCACTTAACTAATGAAGGAATCCAAAAGAAATGCTTATAGGTTTTTAGATTAATGAGGTTTGACACAAAGAATCTAGCAGAAGCACATATATGAAGAGCTAAATACATGGAATAAATCTTTTTGCTGACTGTATTAAGATTTTTCTTTAGTTATCATGTAAATTCACTCAAAGAGAATTAGGTTTCCCTCTACTACATAATATTATATTTTATTCAAATTAGGATTTGAGTTTTCTTTTTCTCTGTCAAAAGAACGCCTATTATAAATTTACAATGAACTTGTTAAAAAGAGAATTTGATCAGACTAAATCTATTTGTTATAGTGCAGCATTAATGGGGATAACATAAAGAATAATGGAATTAAGAAGCCTGAAACAGCTCAAACACCCCATTACATCAGACTAACTCTACTATTTCAGTAGTAATCTCTTCCACAAGCATACCGGCATGCTTATGAAGTCAAAGCAAGAAACAGTTGCCAGGGAAACCAATCAGTTGAAGATACCTTGTGTGAAAAATGCAAATGGGAAAAAAAGTGACCTGGTTACACTTGGGCATTTTGTAAGCTCACTATAAGCATAACTATTGTTTTTTTGGCCTTTTAGTTAAGCTGTTTAATAAACGGAGGATTTCTATCCTAAACTGGTCTACTCAGAATACTAATCAGATCGACTGAATGAGGCTAAATCCCAGGAAAGCATTCTGAGGATGGCACAGTAGTACTGCTTATAGCATACATTATTCATTCACTTAATGGTAATATCCAGATTAACATGATTGACATGAGGTGCCTTGAAGACCATCTAGGAACTTCAGCCTGCCCATGATTTGAGAAGGCTGCAAGTAATCCATGCAAAGGTCATCTTCAGACTGGACTACTGTAACTCGCTCTATGCTGGCCTATGCTTGAGTTTGATTCAGAAACTCCAGCTGATCCAGAATGCAGTGGCACGTGTCCTGGAGAGAACACCACAGACAGCACATAGCGCTAGCTACACTGGCTCCCAATGGAATACTGAGTCAGGTTCAAGGTTTTACGCCTTGAGCAGTCAGGGATCCTTTGGAATTACCTTCTCTGCTATGTCCTCCAAAGAGCATTACGCTCTGCAGAGAACAGTCTACTGGAGTTCCCCAGCCATAAAGATGTCTGGCTGTCCTCAGTCAGGGCCAGGGCCTTTTCAGTCTTGGCCCCCACCTGGTGGAACTCTCTGCCGAATAACATCTGCAGCCTGGGGGACCTAATGCAGTTCTGCAAGGTGTGCAAGGCAGAGATGTTCTGCCAGGCTGAGGACAGCAATGGATACCATCCTTCTGGCACTCTCTCTCAGTTTACTTGAGTATTTCCTACTGTATGTCTTAGGGAGGGAAGGCAGCATGGTACAGTCTGATTTTGTTGTAACTCAGACACTAAGCACAGTCAGTACTTGGATGGGAGACCACCAAGGAAGGCTCTGCTGAAGAAGGCAGCAGCAAACCATCCTGCTTCTCACTTGCCTTCAAAGCCTCTCGCTGGGGTCACCATAAATCAGCTGCAACTTGATGGCACTGTACACACACTCTTGCAATATTCTCCCACATCTTGGCATGGGGGCTGAGATAACTTTTCAGCTTCCAAAAATTAATACAACAGTATGTGAATCTTATTGTTTGGTGGGCCACTGGGGGCCTACCTAGCTCACTGGGAAGAAACAGGAATTTAAAAGCTTTGGCAATTTAACAGTTCTGTCTAATGGAAAATTCAGAAAAATTGAGAATTAATTGGCTGAGATCAATTTAACTCTGCATATGGTTGTCCTATAAAGCCCCTGCTTCTCATAGGCTCTTTTAGAAGCAGATTAGCAATTTCTTCTTGACTCTCCAGAAGCACAGAAGAAAATGATAGTGGAAATCAATGGGCTGTACTTAAATATCATTACTAAGACTGTGATCAGACAACAGGCTTTGTGTAGTCTGGCCATGCCTCTGATTTCTCTGGAGCTATTTCTCTGGAGAGGTGCAACCAGACACGCCACCCCAATCCAGCCTGACCCTGCGGTAGACCGATCAGACTGTGCTCCATGGTACCACGGAGTGGGTGGGCTGGCAGCTTCTTTTTTAAAAAAAATAATCTAATGTGCACATGCGCAGAACCAGGAGCAAATATACGGTTATGTGCATATTACTAAGCGTAAAAAAATGGCAGCCAGGGACTGGAAGCATCCAACCTCACCATCCCGCCTCACCAAACATAATGCAAAGATCACATGTCCAGAAATATGGAGTGAGACCAGTTCCATCGTAAACTTCGGATTTTATCTGGTGCCGGGAAAGTTCGGAATATGGATGGGAGGCTGGTGGGGGCTGATGAATGGGGGCCAAGAGACAAACGTTGCTGTCTGGACATGCACTTTAAATCCGGTAGGTAGAAGCAATGACATCAGGCTCTTCTGATCGCAGCCACAGTCTTTCAGGCTTAGTTCTTCAGGTTCTAGAAGCCATTGAAGGTTTAATCACCTACAGATTTTTTAAAACATTACTTTAACAGCAGTTTAGGGTTGCCAGGTCTTCCCTGGCCACTGGGGGGAGGTAGGGTTGGCAGCTTCGGACTGAGACACTTCTGGAAATTTGGGGTTAGAGCCTGGGGAGGACCGGGATCTCAGTGAGGTACAACATCCAAAACGGACCAGTGGTTACTCACCGTGAGGGGTCCTTCTCCTCTGAGATAAGGAGGACATCTTGATGGGTGTTTCCCACCCTGCTTGTAGGGAGGCAGGAACTAAACCTTTCACTTTCACTTCCTGTCCTCTGGTGGGAGACGCCCCTTAAGATCAGTTCGGGAACTCCCAGAAGCAGTGCTGAGCTGTAAACCAGAAAACTAACTGGAACTGGATAAAAAACAAGAACATAGTAACTGTGAACTATAAACAGTGATCATAGAAGGATTAAGACAGGAAGGAAGGTAGTAGCAAAAACAGGGAAGAAGACAATGGAGAATCGGGAGGGCGAAGATGTCCTCCTTATCTCAGAGGAGAAGGACCCCTCACGGTGAGTAACCACTGGTCCGTTCTCCCTCTGAGAGGAGGACATCTTGATGGGACCTCCCATAGCAGTGTCCCTTCAGCTGGGCGGGACATCGTCTTCTGTCATGAGCGCAGTCTGAAGAACTCTTTGACCGAAGGCCGCGTCGGTTGCATTGTAGGCATCAATCTTGTAGTGATGAACGAAGGTCGATACAGAAGACCAGGTTGCTGCTCGACATATTTGTTCAACCGAAGCGCGGTTTGCGAAGGCTGCAGAGGTCGCCGCACTTCTAACTGAGTGGGCTGTAATCCCGGCAGGTGGAGGAGTCTTGAGGACCCTATAGGCTTCCAAAATGCATCTCTTGAGGGTAGCGCTGATGGCGGCCGTAGACATTTTGTTGCCCGTATTGGGGGGCGATACCGAAATGAATGAGTCGGACTTTCGCAGAGGCCGGGTGCGGGTAAGGAATGCCTTGAGTGCACGTCTGACGTCTAAAGAATGCCAAATCTTTTCCTTAGGATGGGAAGGGTTAGGAAAAAAGGTGGGTAAGCAGATCTCTTGGGACCGGTGGAATCTGGAATTTACCTTAGGATGAAAGGACGGGTCAGTGGAGAGGACTACCCTGTCTTTGTGGAATGTGCACAAGTTCGGGTTGGCTGAAAGCACGCCTAGTTCGGAGACTCTTCTGGCGGAAGTAATTGCCACCAAGAATAGGGTTTTCATCTGCAACCAGACGAGAGGAATATCCTGGATTGGCTCAAATGGGGGTTTGGTTAGTGCGTACAGAACCAGATTGAGCTTCCATGTGGGGAATCTGTGGAACACAGGAGGATCTGTCAACGACGCTCCCTTGAGGAAACGGCGAACATGCGGGTGGGAAGAGAGTGACCAGCCATCTACACGTGGAAGGACTGTTGCTAGAGCCGCGATCTGGCGGCGAAGGGTAGAGGCTTTGAGGACTGAGTCATGGCCGTCCTGAAGAAAAGACAGCAGGTCCGACATATTAGGGTGCAGAGGCTCAACCTTCTTTCTTCTAGACCATCGGACAAAAGCCTTCCATGTGAAATTAAATATCCTCTTGGTAGAGGGACGTCTGGATGCGAGCATGGTTTCAGTTACTGGCGCTGAGTACCCTAAGTTGATGAGGTGTTGGCGTTCAACTTCCAGGCAGTCAAGCGAAGCCAGGAGGGGTCCGGGTGCCATATGGGACCCTGGGAGAGCATGTCCATGGACATCGGGAGCGTGAGGTATGGTACGTTGGACAGACTCTGTAGTTCGGAGAACCAGGGTCTTCGCGGCCAGTACGGGGCCACGACGATGATCTCCGCCTGTTCCTCCTTGATTTTGCGGAACAGCTTCGGCAGCACCAGAGTCGGAGGATAAGCATACAGGAGGGTCTTGGGCCAATGTGATACCAGGGCGTCCGTGGCTTCGGCTGCTTGGTGGTAATATCTGGAAAAGAACCTGGGAGTCTTGTGGTTGAGCGGGGAGGCGAAGAGGTCTACTCTCGGGTGGCCGAAGTGGTCCGTTATGAGATCGAACAGGTCCTGTTTGAGAGACCATTCTCCCTCCTGCAGCGTCTGGCGGCTGAGCCAGTCGGCCCTGCGATTCATGGAACCCTTGATGTGCTCGGCTCTGATCGAGAGGAGGTGGTGTTCTGCCCAGGCTAAGAGTTTCATTGCCTCTCGGTGGAGTTGAGAGGACCTGGACCCTCCTTGGTCGTTGATATAAGCCTTGGCTGCAATATTGTCTGTTCTGATGAGGACATGTTGGCCGGAGATGTGTTCCCTGAAATGTAGCAGGGCTAGGCGAACGGCACGGAGCTCTAGGTGGTTGATGGGAAGATGTTGCTCTTCCTTGGACCATGTCCCTTGTGCTGGTAGGTGGAGGAAGACTGCTCCCCAGCCTGTGAGGCTGGCGTCCGTGATGATCTGTTTCCAGTCGTTCACGTAATAGGTCTTTCCTTGCAGTAGGTTGTGGGACTTGGTCCACCAGGTTAGACTGACCTTGACTTGATGAGGTACGGAGACTGGGAGGTCGAGCTTTTGCATTACCCTTAGTTGGAAAGGGCGTAATAGCTGCTGCAGTGGCCTGGCATGTAGGCGTGCCCAGGGAACAGAGTCCATGCATGAGATGAATAGGCCGAGAAGCTTGGCTAGGGTCATCAGCATTGTTTGTCGGGCTATGATGGTCTGTTTTGCTAGTAGCCGATCTTTTCTGCCTTCGAGGATGGTAAGAAGACGTGGCTGTGGACCGTGTCGAAGACGACTCCCAGATGCTCCAGAGACTGGGAGGGGATTAATGAGCTCTTTTGTAGGTTTACCAAGATCCGTGTGCTTGTAGGCACAGAATGGTTTCTCTCGTGTCTGACAGCGCCTTGTCTCGAGAACTTGACCGGATCAAGAGGTCGTCGAGATAGGGGTGCACATGTATTCCGCGCTCCCGGAGGCAGGCGATGGGATGGATAAGAATCTTGGAGAAGACTCGTGGGGCGGTTGAGAGGCCGAAGGGGAGTGCCCTGAATTGCCAATGTTGGCCTAATACGAGGAACCGGAGGAACCTTTTGTGGCCGGCGAAAATAGGGACGTGAAGGTAGGCTTCTGTTAAGTCGATGGAGGAGAGGAACTCCATGGGTTGAAGGGCTTCCAAGATTGACCGCAGGGTTTCCATCCGGAAGTGTCGGAGTCTCACAAATTTGTTTACATATTTTAAGTCCAGAATGGCTCTCCAATCGCCATTTCTTTTGGGAACTGTGAAAAATATTGAATAGATGCCCTGTCCCTGCTCTTCTATGGGAACAGGCTCTATGGCAGAAATGATCTGTAGGTGTTGAACGGCTTCTCTTGTCCTCTTTATTTTGGATGGGTCCTTGATGAGAGGAGAGCGGAGAAAGCGGTCTGGTGGCTTCTTCAGGAACTCTGTGGAATAGCCTCTGGAAGTGACCTCCTGGGACCGCGCGTCTGCTTTGGAAAGGGCCCATTGATGATGAAAAAGAAGCAGACGGGCGCCCACCGGGCCCTGGTGGCAGTCATGCTGAGGTGGATTTGTTGGAGGTGTCACGTCCGGATTTACCGTCTCTGAAGGAGAAGGGTCTGCCTGGGCGGCCATGGAATGGGTTGCGACTGAAGCCCTGTCTGGAAGCACCCCAGGAGGGTCTGTAGGAATCCCTGGCAAATCTGGGTAAGGCTCTTTGAGAGCGAAAGGAATAATTACCTGATCCTCTCCTGTCCGGTCTGGCTAGATTGCGTGGCATGGCCTTTTTCTTGTCTCTTGTCTCTACAAGGATCTTGTCCAGGGAGTCACCGAAGAGACGATTGCCTTGGTATGGATAAGAAGTGACTGTGGTTTTGGCTCGAAGATCGGCGGGCCATACCCTTAGCCAGAGTGTGCGACGAGCTGCCACTGCTGAAGCCAGGGACCTGGATGAAAAAACCATCGCGTTGAGGGTGGCATCGGCTGAGAAGGCTGCAGCTTTCAGGAGGCGGTTTGCCCCTTCTGCTAGTCGTTTGCTCGAAGGTGTGATGAGCTGGATCATCTTCCTGGACCATGCTATGGCTGCCCGGCTGACGATGGTAGCCATGGCGGAGGCCTTAATGGCCATGACTGAAGCTTCATGCGCCTTGCGCAGGGCGAAATCCGCTTTGCGGTCAAGGGTATCTCGAACCAGGCCCTCACCATCCTCAGAGAGGAGGCCTGATGTCTGCAGAGCGATGACAGGGGCGTCCAGTAGGGGGACCTGTAAGAGCTTGTTAGTAAATGAAGGCAAAGTATACAGTTTTCTTTGATTTAGAGGACAACTCTTATTGGCCATAGGTTTTTCCCATTCCTTAAGGAGCTGGTTCTCTAAGAATTCAGGGAAGGGGAAAACCTTTTCGGTGTCTGGGGTCCTAGGGAAATAGTCTTTATTGCCCTTAGGCCTGGAATCCTTAGGCTTAGAGGATGGGTCCTCTCCCTACAGCTTAGGCTGCAGCTCTAGTGCTGATAAGGCTTTTGAGAGGAGATAGGGGTACTCTTCCGCTTTAAAAAAGCGCATGGAAGTTTCAGGGACTTCTAAATCCTCCTCCTCCTCTTCATCGGAAAGGAACTCTCCTTCCTCCCACTCTCCAGGATCTCCTGGGTCACTGCCCTCCATGGTATGGATGCAATGGGAAGGAACCCAGCCAGGGTAAGACTGATCCTTCCTGGCTGCCTTAGTGGGCCACCGGGGCCTGTCTTCCTCCCCCTCATTATCCTGGATGGCCTCCTCCTCCCTTTCCCCGGAGACTACGCAGGGGTTATGGGGGCAGGATTGTATTGGATGGGGGGGGCTCCCCTGGAGTGGACACTGAGGAACTCGTCCCTCACTGCTTGCTTGAGTGCTCTAAGCAAGGCTGGGGAGATGGTCTCTTCTTCCCCACCAGGGTTACTCACTGGACGCCGATCTCCCTGGGAAGAAGCTGGACGCTCATCATCAATAGGGAACTGCGGAGGAACTTGGGCATTAGGAATGTCTGGCCCGTTGTCACTGCCGTCCGCAGGGCTTATGGAGGCGGGAAAAACCGCTCCGCAGCCTTTTGCCGCCGCAAAACTTGATTTCCCGGGCTCGGGGTGCTTCCCGGCCTCGGGACGGCTCAAAATGGCGCCCGCGCGATCAGGCGCGTCCTTGTGGGGCCGCTTTTTAGCGCGTTTTTCTTTCTGCGCGGTGGTCTTCGCGGCGGCCTTGGAGGTTTCCCCACGGCTGGAAGCGGAGGGTACACCTCTGTCTCTCTCTCCTTCTTTCTCTCCGTCTGAGAGAAAGCCATCCGTCCCCTCCATCATTGAAAGAGGTAGGGGGGAAAAAGGAGGGGAGAGAGAGTTGAGTGAAAAAAGGAGGCAAAAGTTGAGGAGGAGGCAGAGGAGATTAAAGTGGGTATAATAGAAGAAAAGATTAAGGGGAAGGTAGCTGAAAAGGGCTGTAGAAAAAACTAGCTAAAGCAGGAGCTATCCTAAAGTACTGCTCTCCCTTGCTGAGGCAGGAACAGAACTGATCTTAAGGGGCGTCTCCCACCAGAGGACAGGAAGTGAAAGTGAAAGGTTTAGTTCCTGTCTCCCTACAAGCAGGGTGGGAAACACCCATCAAGATGTCCTCCTCTCAGAGGGAGAATATCCATTTTCTCCAGGGCAACTGATCTCTCTAGTCTGGAGATGACCTGTAATTCCAGGAGATCCCTGGGTCCCACCTGGAGGCTAGCATCCCTACAGCAGCTGCCACCACAGCATAAGGACCTTCAATGTGTGACTGAAAGTAGCCTGCAGCAGCCATTTCTTGGGTAGCTCTGCCTCCTGTGGCAGCCATTTTTTCACTGTGTCCACCATACCGTGTTAGAATTTCAAAAGTGCTTGCAGGATCAAAAAGGTTGTAAACCCCTATCCTAATCCTTGCTTTTTTATTTAACTGTCATGACTTAATATGATTATATTGCCTGAATTCTTAGGATTTCTGGATATATTAAGCAACTGTTATTCACTGTCAATTTTAAATACAAATATCACTCAAAATCAAAGTTG
Organism: Lepidodactylus listeri; assembly: GCA_029233225.1. Lineage (NCBI taxonomy): Eukaryota > Metazoa > Chordata > Lepidosauria > Squamata > Gekkonidae > Lepidodactylus > Lepidodactylus listeri. The sequence continues at coordinate 56,731,181 of JARCFY010000006.1, forward strand.
TCAAAGTTGCTTGAGTCAATGAAAAGGGCAGAGGGTAGGAGGTGATCTCATAATTTCCTGAGAGATAACCTTCGTCCGCTGACAAAATCTTCCCTTAACAAGAAGAGGCATAATCCAGCCATTTTAAAGTTTCATTGTTTAAGGGGAAAGTGTAACACATAACTAAATCTTAACTACTGAAGCTAACAGGACATAACATCTGCTTGAATGTGGTTGGATTGTGTGTTGTCTATTTTACTCATTAAACATTGAGAAGGGTAAGATTGCTAGATTTTCAATGCAAATGTTTAAAAAGAGCTACTGAATCTACTAAGCAAATACATTCGAATAAGCAATACATTCTAATAAGCAAATACAGCCCTGCTTAGTTTCTGTCATCGTAGAATTTTACATTATTTATAACATTTTTAAGTTGTCAGAGACTCTGTATATAGTTTTCTCTAACAAGCAACTTAGTATTTTGGAATTTATTACTGAAGTAGATTACTTGACTCCTTCCTATTAGCGTTTACACTTTTTAAAAAAAAATCTGTATTCTGTTTTTATAAAGTATTGAAATGCTGGCTATCTTGAAGTAGGGATGCCAACCCCACCCACCCACCTTAGGCAACTGCCTTACCCCGCCTTATGAAAGCGTCGGCCCTGATTCAGGGAGATTCCTTCTTCCTTCCTCTTCCTTTTCATTCAATTTTTTTTGTATTTTTGGTTGCCTAGACATTGTGTGATGCCTGATCAAGACTTGGATCTTTGGCATGGAATCCTACATTGATAGGTACTCTCCTCATTCTTTAGTGTATCTCTCTAGCCCTCCTTGAATGACAGACATTGCACAAATATATGCAGACATTTGGAATACTTGCAACTCAATTTAGGCATTCTAGTAGTTGATACTGTTTCTGTATGTTCAATATTATGACTGCTTGAATGTACTGATTATTCCCTCAATAAAAGCTGTCTTCCTTTTCACTATAGCATGACTTAACAGACCTTACACCTGAACTTTCCTAGATAGCACTTGGACCAAACTGGAAGTTGACCTCATTCCCTTGGAGTATTAATACATGCATGGTAGGTGGAGTTTGCATTAGCGGTTCTTCTTAAATATTAGCAAGGGCAGAACAACATTTAATACGTACAGGGCTTCCACAGAAAACAACAACCCCATGTGGAATTTCATCCCTTTGTAATATGTAGTCAAACTTACCCATGCCCTGATGTCATGACATTATGCTTTTCCCTATCCCTACCTACATGATGCAAGAGTAGAGAAATATATAATGTACTGGCATAAGGACATGTGTAAATTGTACCAAAGGGAGCACTCACTGGAGAAGACCCTGCTGCTGGGAAAGACTGAAGGTAAAAGAAGAAGGGGATGGCAAAGGATGAGATGGTTAGACAGTGTTATAGATGCAATGAACATGAAAGTAAGCAAACTCTGGAACACCATGGAAGGCAGGAGGGCCTGGCGTGATGTGGTCCATGGGGTCACGAAGAATCAGACTCAACTGTGCGACTGAACAACAACAACAAATTGTACTATGCCTTTAGAAGAGAGAGAAGAACTTGATATTGGTCTCCCATTTGGGGGAGCAGCCCTAGGTTTATTATAATACATTGTTCCACACATGTATCTCCTGCACAATTTATTTCCAAAGCAGTATAATGTATTCTATTTGAACTAAAACATTAATTTTCAAAACAATTATATTAAAGTAAGTGTTTTAAGGAATAAGCTGCAAGACCCTCTTTTTTCCTGAAACTAACTTGTCATTTTAGGAAAGAGATGAAAACAGCTAAAGAAGAAATCTTTGAGAATAATTTGGAAGATACACAGGGATGGATTAGTTGCTGAATACAAACGATCATGATTTCTTCTGCATATCCCACCTTTCTGCCCTCACAAGGCAGCTAGCAATTTAAAATGTACATGATAAAAATTACACTTTAGAACCATTAAAACCACACACACCCCAAACGCACTCTTCATTAAAACATTTAAAATACATATAAAACATAGAAACAACAATTAAAAATTGGTTAAAAAGGAGAGACCACTGAGAGAATGCCAATGAAACAAAAAAAAGTCTTCACCAAGCTGAAAAGGAGAAATTTGATACAACTGATGGTCTGGCTATGTCTTTAATTTTGGGGAACGTTACTGAAAATTGACAGCCAACAGTGGCCATTAGATGTGAAACTTGTATTGGAAGTATGCCCAAATGAATGAGAAGTCTATGATTGTCTCCTGAATTTGTAAAGTGTTGAATGGAGAATTAAAGTACAGTAGATATAAAACCCTGATTTAAAAGGCTGCATTTTGCAGAAATTAATAAAACCCTGGCTCATTTAATACTAGGCTTCTGAAAAGGAAACTTCTCAGAATAAAGCCTGGTATTCAAATATTTTTATTACTTTGTGCTATATAGCAGCTATTATCAATCACATAGATAGCTATTATGTGCAGGAATGAGCATACCTTGCACTTGGCAGAATCTGTTTGACTGTCCTCTAGAACTAAGGTAGGTAGAACAACCTGAACTGTTTGTGGTAGACTGATCAGTATCTTTCTTTCGTGTAAGGTTATCTTTGGTAGGAGTAGCACACATGTACTTTTTCTATCTCCCATCCAAAACTTAACAAGGGACAGTACTAGTGTTGCCAGCCCCCAGGTGCCAGCAGGGGATCCCCTGATTTCGGGGCCTTCTCTCAGCCGCAGACAAGCTGGCCATAAGCAGAAACCCCACCCACCCCCAGAACACCACCCAAATTCCCCCACTGGAGCAAAGGTAAGATCTGGCAACCCTGGCCAATACAGGTACCGAGAAAGGTCTGATTGCAGCTATTGCATAGGCTCAGATTACCGGCCCCATTGGCTTTTACTGGCTTCATCCTATCTTTTCTCATGGAGGTTATCATTTCTGCTCATCTGCACTCCCCCCCCCCCAACCCTGCCACATAACATAGGAGAAAGTGTGTGGAATGAGTTAGAAGGGATTCCTAGAATGCCTAATTTTGAGTAGACACAATCAGTCAAAGCCTTGTACTTGTAGGCATTAAAGGGAATTCAAAATACACTCTGAAGCCATAACTAGCTTAAGTTTATGTGCCTCAGCCAAGTTTCTCCTTTGACTTCCTGGAGACCTGTGCTGCTGATAGGGATATTAATTTGGATATATCCAGTCCAAATGTATATCCAAAAAATACCTCATTGTATTTTCTGGATATATTTGGGTGCCCTGATAGTATCAGGGATTTTCCAGGATACAGGGGAATGAGCCTCCCAAATCCTGGAAATCTTCAGGATTAACTGTGAATGTCGGCAGCTCCCAGGACTGGGGTTGTTCCCCTCCCCCCTTTTTTCCTGCTTGTCTGTGTCTTCTCAGGCTTGGTACTGGCTTACTGTTTTGGTTTTGCTTTGATTCTGTCCTTTTAAATTGGTTTTGGTTGTCTTCTAACATTGTATTCTTTAAGTGAGCTGGTTTGTGATGGTTATTTGTACATTGTTTCTTTGGGCTTGTTGGTTCTGTCTGCTTTGGGAGGTTTTTGGCCAAGGGTTGATTTGCTTGCTCTTGTGTCTCTGGCTATTCTTTGCTCTGGATAAAGCATGGAATCCCCCTCCCATAACAAGCAATGGAGGATAGCTGGGGGCACCTTGTTCAGGGGGCCATATGCAATAACAGAGCTGAATAATATCAGAATCCCGGGGGGGGGGGGGGGGTCCAAATACCAAACCGGTATTTGGAACCTGGAAAACTGGGAATACTGATATTTTCCCTTTCCCTGATATCAAGGTCTGTAAAATACTTATTTTTTCAGAGGTGCACATCCCTAGCTGCTTCTGTAAAACCAACCTGCAAATAAATAAAATATTCTTTGTATTTACATACAAATCCTGCCTCAGTGATCTGTGTTCTACTTGCTCACCACAAAACTTACTTCATGACAGGAAACCCAAAACCTATACACTTGCTACCCTAAGAACATCTTGTAACTCAGTAGAAGGTTTACAGTTTAAAACAAACCTTGTTTCCCAAAGGCATAAGAGGCTGTATGAGTCCCCTCAGTTGGCAGAAAGGGGAATAAATGAAGGAAATAATAAATATAGCTGAAGATGTGGGGCAGATAAAAGTTAGGTTGGTGGGTGGGTGGGAAGGAGAGAAGGAATAAGGGAAAGATTAGGATATGGGGATTGCCAGGCAGTGGGAAAGAAGAAATAGTGTGGGGAAGGGGATACAAGGGAAAATAAGGTGCTCCCACAAATGCTTGCATGTTCCCCACCATGCAACTGAACCTGGTCTGACAGCAGGCACCATGCAACTGGGCATACTTTTCCCAGGTAGAGGTTGCTGGTGGAAGGAAAGAAGGAAAGATGAAAACAGGAGGGTAGACAATGATAGTCAGCTGGTGGGAAGGAGAGAAGGAAACAGCAAAAAGGGAGAGGCTACAGGGGATGCCAAGGAAAGAAAAAATAGCACAGGAAAAATGAGATGTCTTTTTCAAGTCTTTGTAAGCACCCATTTATAATGCCTAGGAGACATGTGTAAAGCCAGTTTCCCTCTCCACTAACCCAAAGCAGCTCCTATAACTTTATTACGAAAAATGCTTTCTAGTCAGAAAACAAGGCTTCCAGGAAAGTCTAAATTCTTGTGCCTGGTTTTAAAAGGCCTTGGTCTTTTCATGATTTTTTCTGTACATTTTGAAGTTTGTTCGATTACCTAATCTGTACTAACACCGGTTATTTGTATATTATGATGAGAAGTGCAAATGGCAGCTATTGCATACTATCGCCACATCATAGTAAAAGTAATTAACCTATTAGGTGAGTCAACTAATAGGGAATGATCACGTTCTTTGACAATACTTGCCAATATTAGCATTTAATAATGGTCAAGAAAGGATATTTCTCCTTTTTTCAGACATCAAAATTTTTCATGACTGGATAAATCACTGCCTGTAGCACAATTAAACTGGTGTCTTACAGTGCAATGAAGTCCACAGGGCTAGGAGGGTGTAACTCTGCTTAGGACAGTGCTGATGGATTCTAAATCAGCACCACTTAAGAAACTTCCCAGCTTCTTCCTCTTTCTTCCCCTCCCTTGGCAATTTACCAAGCATATTCCTGGGGGCTTGTGAACCCCTCTAAACAGTGTGGGAGAGGATAAAATGCAGGCAAAAAGCTTTACTCAAGCATAAAAGAGACTAGGATCTAAGCGATGTTATAAACATATCTCTGAGTCTGAGGGTTTAATACGAAATACAGATACACATGAAGGAACAGAGTACCACAGCCAGAGCCAGAATATTTGGTAGGGTACTGTCCGGGCTTGGACCTATGCCATCCCAGAAGAATCAGTCTGAGAGAATCTGTGGAGACAACAGCTAGGATCCAGGCCGAGAGGGCATAGCCTGCCTCAGCTTGCGGCAGGACCCCACCCAACATGCCCAAGTTTGAGCCGCTCCAATTTTGCCACTCGTACAATAGTGGCAAGTTTCCTCTTGGGGCCCCATAGTACCCGCCCTGATATTAAGGGCAAGGCAGGCCACCAGAGGAGCAAGCCAGGGGTGAGGGCAGTGGGATATGAGCCACTCCAGGCCCTGAGTCCAGGAGACATGTACAGAGGGGAGGGAGGAATAGAAGACAGGGCAAACAGTCCATCCCTTACCAGTGCAAGCCTCGGACACAAGAGGGAGATGACAGCGAAAGCAGCTGGCAGCTGGCCCCTTGCTGGGCCCAACTCCAGCTGAACATGGAGAACCTAGACAGGAGGGGGAGGCATGGCCAGGCAGATAAAAGTCCTCTTTCCACAACCACTGGGGAAGGTGAGGGAATGGAGGAACAAGGAGGGGGAACCGCCTGCCTAAGAGGGGCTAAGGACACTGAGGCTGGGGAGGAGAGACAGCCAGAGGCTGCATATCAGAGAGAGAGAGTGAGAGAGAGTAAGGGTGCGATCACACGGGCATTTAAACCCAGGTTCTCCCGCGCTGCTCTTTCAAGCGCGATGGCTCAAATGGAAGGTACTTGTTTTTCCTGGTGGTTGGAAAAGCGGGCTCGAGTGCGGGGGGGGGGGGCGGCTTCGAGACGGGAGACAGATGCGGCCGTCTAGTCAGCCCCTTTAATTGCGATGGGGAACAGCCGCGAGGCCCGCAATAAACGTCCGTGTGATCGCACCCTAAGAGAAAGAAAGAGAATGTGTGGCAGCTCTGGTGCCTAGTGACGGCGGAGGTGAAGTAACCCTGTGCCCCTTTCTGAGGCCTCAGCAGCACTTCTGATTCCTCCTCAGCATGGCAGACAGTAGAGGCCCTGCAGCCACGACCTCGCAGCCTCACAGGTACATATGACAGACAGTAAGAAAATAATACCTTGGAATGGCTCATGGCTTCTCCAATATACCTGACTGTCATACTTTGCAATATTTCACACAAAATGGAATGACTAGCACATTTGTTTAGTTCTTTATTATATGGTGGTGGTGGAAAGTGCTGTCAGCTCACAGCTGACTGTAGGGTTTTCAAGGTAAGAGACATTCAGAGGGGGTTTGCCACTGCCTGCCTCTGCATAGCAACCCTGGACTTCCATGGTGGTCTCCCATCCAAATACTAACCAGGGCCGACCTTGCTTAGCTTCCAGGATTTGATAAGGTTGTGCTAGCCTGGACCATCCAGGTCACTATTATATACTAAAACATCTACAGTGTCTTATGCAACATATAGTGAACAAAATGCAAAAATCCACAGAAATGCAAGAATCCACACAAAATTCTGAGCAGTCATGAAGCTCAGAAGTGGCTTCAGGCAAGTACATAAACTACTGCAGAGCTAACATGGAGATATATGAATTAGGACACTAAAATGTACTTCAAATACTAAAAAGAGCTAACAGCAATGTACTACAAATACTAAAAAGAGCTAACAACAATTATTTAAAAATTGTATGTTTATATATTTTACTTCATAGCCTTTTCTTTAATTGTTATTGCTATCAAATCACAGCAGGCTTATGGCGACCCTGTAGGGTTTTCAAAGCAAGAGATATTCAGAGGTGCCATTGTCTGCCTCCACATCACAACCCTGGTATTCCTTAATGGCCTCCCATCCAAATACTAGCCAAGCCCAACCCTGCTTAGCTTCCAAGATCTCAGAAGATCAGGCTACCTTGAGCTAACCAGGTCAGGGGGCATAGCCTCTTCTTATGGCTCCAAACAGTTTCAGGATCAGACGAGTTATATATATTGTAATTTTACTGTAGTTTTACTGCTAACACAGACAGAATATTTCAAATCAGATTTTTAAAAATGGGTAATTTGTGCAGGGAATTTATGCTAAGCAGTCATGGCCAGCTCCACCCACAATGTTCTGTTTTTACTGCTGAGAACAGTGCTGGTTTCAAGCAGCAGATAGATCAGGCAGAGATAAATGGATTTCCCAAATCAAACTGGAAACCAAGTGAATAGGGGCAACTCTAATATTTCTGTCTCTATATTCAGTCCCACACCCTGCATTCAAATCTTACTCTTGAATCCTAAAGTTGCTTTCCTCGGAAATAACCAGGCCAGTCTGCATGGGCACCAGCACCACCTCCTAATGAATTACTGAACCTATTTCTGCTGTTTTTGAATCACCATTCATCAAAAAGCTTTCTGGTGCAGTACCAACTTATGCAGTCACCCTGCCCAGCATCCTCCTTGCTTCTCCTTAAAGTATGTACATACTCCTTTTCCCTGCCTGCACTGATGCTGCTTTTTTCAGAGAAAAGGTCAGAATGGGAGATCACAACTGAAAAGATTTTTTTTGGAAAAAGCTGACAAAACCATGGTGAAATTGACAAGAATTTCTTGTCATCTTGTCAGTTTCATCACGAAAGTAAAGGAGGCATACTAAAACTGAACTTTGGTATGGGGAAAGAAAGGTTAAAATGTTTATAAGCCTTTCCTCCAAATGCTATTCTACAGAAAGCATGATGGATGGAGGACTACAAATACACAAATATAACACCTACATTCACAAGACTGAACTGTGTTAGTAAATCAACTTTCCTGCAGTTAACAGTTGATTCAGAAACTGAATACAAACAAGCACATCTAAAATTGTATTCCTGTCTTTCTTGCATACACACTAAGATTGAGAGAGAAACTCAAAAATGTTTTGAGTAGTATAGATGAGTTCAGTCTTACATTGAACAGGGAAAGCATGTTACCAGTTCAGGACATCCAAATAGAAAATGATACATATAACAGAATAGTGATACTTTTCAAAATAAATTAGTAGAGATTTGGATCACAAGATACCTGAAGAATCCTGGATATGGAATAAGATCCCTGAATACAAGATGCGTATTAACCTGCAAAAAAAATTCTTTAAAATATGGTCCCAATACTACCTGTCACTTTTTGTGCCACCATAGTTCTCTAAAACAGATAAAGGCTTCTACTTGTAATGCAATGAACTGTACTTTTAAACAGTTTGGTGATTGTGTTCAATCACACAAAAATTATATAAAAATTCCACAGAGAATGGATATTCCACAGATATTGGAATTCAAATCAAAACTATTTGGTGCCAATGTCTTAATGCACTGCTAACAGGAGACACTGGGGAAAGGGAACAGGAAGAGGAAGAATAATTAAAATGCTAGCATAGATGGAAACTCTGTTGGTTGCCATTGTAAATACTGAAAGAAAGAGAATGCACAGATACATATGATGTCTGAGCAAGGGGAGAGAATCTGCTATATCAACGCTTATGACTGGGGATGTGCATTCGGTTCGGACGAACCAAAACACAAACTGAATAATGCCTATTCAGCATTATTCAGGCCTGCCAAAAACCGAATCTGATTCGGCTGGCCGAACAGGGATTCCCCAAATGGATGCTGTATATTCGGCATCCATTCAGGGAATCCCTTTGCTGGGCGAGAAAGGGAAAGTGTTTAAACTTAAAACACTTTCCCTTACTTCTGGGGCTTGTGCCACCTCAACAGAGTGACTCCCCAGCCAAGGAAAGGTATTTAAACCTTAAACCATTAAATGCAAAGGCAGCATGAGCCCCAGAAGCAAGGGGAAGTGTTTTAAATTTAAACACTTTCCCTCTGCCTGCCTTTGGTGGGCAGGCCAGGGAAGGCAGGGGGGCTGACTTCAGGCCTTCCCCGGCTCACCTGCTTCAGTGGGCAGGTTAGGGAAGGCATGGGAAGGCATTTAAAATGCCTCCTTGGTTCTTTTAGGCCATCCCCGGCTTGCCTGCCTTGGAGGGCAGGCCAGGGAATACATGGGGCACTCCCTGCAAGGCTTCCCTGGCTCACCTGCTTCTTCTAGGCCTTTTGTGACTCGACTCACCCACCTCGGTGGGCCAGAGAATGCACAAGGGCTCACTTTGGCCAGCAAGCCGGGAATGGCACAGGGAGGCATTTAAAATGCCACCCCATTTCTACTAGGTCTTCCTTCTAGTTCTTTTCTGTGAGAAGAACTTATCACTGTATATTTCAGCAATTACAAAAAATAGACTTCTCTGGAATGAAACTCTTTCTTAGAGTTTTTAGATTTTCCCCTTACTTTCTCCAGTCAGAAAAATGTAGCTTTCCACTAACTCTTGAGGTGTCTAAAGTTTATTCTTTTCACCACAGACCCAGGTTCTTCTCAGAGCACAACCCCTTTTAACTGGCAGGAATTATTCTTCTTTTCCCTAAGAAGCAATAACCCTTTCCTGTTTGGCATGATTGGGAGATACAGCCCAACAACCCAAGTCACCCTTGCCAAATCTCTCTTCCAGTATCTGCTATCTGTGTGAAACAGTCCTTTTTTGTTGTTATTGTTGTTAGCTTTCTTGACTCAGAATCACAATTCTCCCACAGAGTAGTTCTAATACTGTAGGAAAATGGAATCTCTTCTCTTTCTGTAGAAGACCCTTTCTGACTAACCCTATCAGAACACTGACTCCAGTTATCCCTTTTTCTTCCAGAACAGCTGATGTTACACTTGCCCTCAGCTGATGCTGGCCAGTCAGAGAATGGGGAGAGCAGCCAATCACACAAGCTCTCTGCTCCAGGGCAGATAAACTCATGGTCTCCCAGTCTCTCTGAAATAGCAGTATTTTAAAATCTGCTTTTCTGCACAATCCATCACAGCAGCATATTCAAAAGTCACAAAAATTGCACATCAGCACCTTGTATCCCACCTTTCTCTTCTTGTTCAGATAGGCTCATAAATTGGTATAGCTCACAACAGCCTATATTGCATTTGAACAGAGTTAGCTTTGAAATAAACATAGAGACAACAGATTTGGCCTTAATAACACTGACCTCATTTCCTTGCAAATGCAAATTCATTTCATTGAACTCTGCAAAAGTTTACATAAGCAACGTCATGTCTGATCTCTCTGAGTTCATCACTAAGCAAAGCATTTGTCTTTTTTAAAAAAACACACTCCACAACAGTGGCAAAAAGGTCATAAAAGTATCTCACACATTATCCTTTTGATAGCTAATGAATTTCAGTATGAAGCAAACATTCAAAATCTTCATCATTCTCAACACAGAGCTCCTGGCATAGTTGATCATTGAGAGTATGGACTTCAATTTTATTCACTGCTTGAATTATAGTATGTAAAGACTTGTGCAGGCAATCACTGAGGGTTTTTTGCAACTAAATGTTGGCAATGAATGATACAGGGCATGATAAAGACATTTGGTACTGCTCTTCTCAAGTAAGCAACACACCCACAGTGACAGTCATTGATGGTGCTCTATCAGTTGCACAACCATGTTAGTAAGCAGGATTTCCTTGTCTTTGAAGAAATGCTCACCAACACAAAATACTGACTCCCTTTTAGTATCTGTTCTTATTTGCCTTGCAAATAATTCTTGAGTCAAAATTTCACCTTTTATAAAGCACACACAAGTGAGAAGGTCAGATTCATTGCCTGACAAAGTTGACTCATCCAGCCATAAAGCATATTCTGTTGTTCTTAGTACACAGCTCAATGCATCTTCCACATTTTCAGCCATTTCATCTGTGTGTCTTTGCACTGAACCACTGCTAAGAGAAACTGTCTCTCAGAACTTACCAGCAAAAACTTGAAATATGACAAAGACACAAACACATGTGGTGACTACAGTTTCTCAAAACGTAGTATATTGGTTTGACTTGAGCTCTGGTGGCATATTTACTAAAAATTCTGACAATTTCTATCAGATTTCAGCTCTATGCAGAGGTAAAAACTTTGAGTGCCATTTGCTATCATGGTGCCATAGCTTGGTCAGTCATAAATAAGTGAACACAGCAGTTGGAGGGACCCACCTCCAGTACCCTCCTACCACCCCCTTGCCTCTTAGCACCCCTCTAGGTAAACCCACCACCCCTAAGGGGTGGTATCACCCACTTTTGGAACCACTGCCCTAAAGGTAAACTCTTGCTAGGACTCACAGGTTGATTATACATCAACCTAAATTGAACCACAGGGCTCAGTCCTTGGGGCCACTCCAGCTACTCATTCAGGGGTTGAATAACTGCAGGTTTGGGAGACTCTGGGCAAGATGTCCTCTGATGGAAATACCACCTTTAAGATCATTGGCACTAACCATCAATTTGTCTCCTCCACTTCATTTTATGTTCTTCATTCAGAGGCACTGTCTCCTTTCAAGGCAGCGAAGGCTCTTGCTCTTTAGGTCTGCTTTAATTGCTCACTTGCCTATCAAAAAAGCAGTGATGGCTGTAGCAGCAGAAGGGGAGGGGAAGCAGACAGGTGAGTGGGGCAGCTACTGTTCTCTATCCTAGCTGCCATCACTGTTTACTCACCTGAGCAGACTTGGAGCAGGGACCAACCCTGCAATTGCAACATAGTAAAAGAGGCCACCTGGTTTATTTCTTTTAAGTGATTGATAGGAGTCAAAAGCAGAGTCAAGATAAGACAAAAAGTAAATACAATAATTCCACCTTTCAGGTGTGTGCTTTGAGCCCACAACTGATTTTAATTGTGAACTCTGATAATTCTGATAATTAAGTCTGCATATTAGGGCTATGTACAGAGAAATGAGATCTTTCTACTGATTTGGAGGGACACCCATGTTTGTCCAAAAAATGAACATAAAAAAATGGAGGAGTATTTAAAAAAAACAAATTAAAGAAACACTGTCTGCACTTGCACAAACAGCTTAAAAGAAAAATAATGCACAATGGTCAGCTGCCATGTTGGGGGTTGCATAGCAACCCTACTAAATATTGCTAGGGCAAGCAGTAGTGAAGGTAGCCACCAGTAACAAACTGGGCAGGGAGGGATAACAGGTGAGTGGGCATGATAAATAAAAAACATGGATTTTTGGATTTTTCTTTCTGTGTGACTGAAGACTAAAAATTGACACATTTGTCTAAAACTGGATTATTGCTTATTTCTTTTGTAAAGCTTTTGGAAAACTATAATAAAATGTTTTAGTTGTCTGTTCAAGCATGAGTCTGTTTTTCTTATTCCTTGTGATCTTCTTAACTGGCACAGATCAAATAAATACTAGTAGAAAATTGAGAAGGACAGTAAGTGTTTGATCCAGCCAACTTTTCCACTTATTGTCACCCAGTTTTGCTTCTTACTACAGCCCAACATCCCACACAACATTTTGTTCCCATGGGGTGGAGAGGTCCAGAGGTGTTTCTTTTTCACTAGCATAAAAGCTGATTGGATCCACCTGCTGAGTTTGGAAAACCTTTATTCTTTCACCATTCCCTAAAAGCTTCCTAGTTAAGAAACAAGATGAAAATATAGAGTACGTGAAAATTGGGAAATCACCAGCCAGGCAATCAGCTCCATCTGTCCGATTTGTATGTTCAGACAGTTATGATATCAACAGTACACAATCATATCCCTGCATTCATCTCCATGCATTCTCTAATTCAACTGGTATAAAAATATCCAAGAGAAAGCTCAAGATGGAGTTATGAAGTCAGGAGTGTAGCTTTCACTAACTTGACTTTAGGGATGGGTTACAGCAGATTATATTTAAGGTAAGAGGAGCAGCCAACATGTGCATGAGGCAAGGATACAGATGAGGAGGCCATTAACTAAAGTGAGGGATCAAAGAGATAGATGAAGCTGGAACCAAGAGAGATACAGTGGTGGGGGGTGAAAAGGGGATAAAGCAAAATCTTACAGTTATAAAATTATATTGATCTTCATTGAGACAAGTGCACTATATGATCCCAACTTGCTTAAAATAAACAAAAATGCACTTAAAGAACATCTAAGCAAGCAAAAACAGTTTATTTACTGATACAAATGTTACTTGGTTGCTATCAAGGTCATGGGATATAATGAGAGAGACTTAAAATAACTGATGCTTTGATTAGGCTATTGCCTAGTTTTGTTTTGTTTTTTCCTTGCAAGAAATAAGTGAACTCTATGACATTATATCACTACTCAGAACTGCTTTTAATTTAAAAAGTATTATATATTTAAATAATAACAATTCAACAACAATTACATCTTAAATTTAAAAAAGAATTGTTTATAGTAACTGTTTTTGTTATAATTTTCTGCTTGATCAGTTTGAAAACCAGTCTGGAAAATGTTCTGTTAGACAAGGACATAGGATGGAAAATATCATTTCCTATTTCTTATCCCTATTTGAATTGCAATGGCAGGCTTCTGCCAGGATACAGATCAAGCTTTGCAGTATGGGGGGGGGGGGGGATGGGGGACTGAAAAGGGCCATGAAGACTGCTATTGGAAGCATATGAAAATGCCACAGTCAACCTTACTAAGTTCATATTCTGTTAGAAATTCATACAAGTGTATACTGAATATCCAAAGCCATATCTGTTATCTCTAAATACGATAAACATTGGAAGACTTACTTATGCATTAACTAGCAAGTGAGAGTGGACTATAGATTCACTATACCAAATGGCATTTAGTGCTCTCTCTTAAAACACACACATACACCCCTGGAACACCTGGAATACACATAAAGATGCACAAGTCCAGCCGGCCAGTTAAAAGCTGCCTCACAAACCCTGCACTCTGTGGCCCTTCCTTCAGAGGTGAAGTCAGTAGCAACCAGAGAAAGGGCTTTTTTCAGTAGTAGTAACACCTCATGTATAGAACATCTTTTCACTTGAGGCTTACCTGATTTCTACAAAGCTTTCTTTTAGGCACTAGGCCAAAACATTTCTGTTCACCCAAGTTTGTAATAAAGGAGTTGATATTTTAATACTACTTTAGTCTGGAAACTGTTATTTTAAGCTGCCTGTTTTTCTGGGCTGTTTTTATGCAAGGTTGCAGTTTTAATGCTGAAGCATCATTTATATCTGTTTTGTTTGTATTATTTTTTATTTTATTTTGTAAGCCTCCTCAGAGAAGCAGCAAGAAAATTTTCTAAATTAATAAATAAATGTAGACCATTGTGGTCTAGCTGGTGAAAGACAGCCTGCCTCTATCCATCCTGCCTTCTTTGTGTGTTCTGAGGTTTTCAGACTCTTCCCTCTGCTTACTATACAAGTGATAACTTTAGGTCCCTTTAAAATTGAGCCCATTCTCCAATCTGCCTGAAATTTTCCAGGGAGGAGTCAGGGAGGCAGTATATGAGGATTTTCTCAATTGACTGAGGAAAACTTAGAGCCTACAATTGTATCTAAATTGTATCTTCTCCTTTCTGCCTGAAATGCGGCAAACAGAATCCCATGGTGGACGGGGGGAGGGAGGGGAAGGGGGAGAGAGGCACAATCCATGACGATCTCATCCAAACTAAGTGGAAAACATCAAAAATGTTGCAGGGAAAATATGTGCTACCCACTGAAACCAACAGAAATAAATAATGAAAAATAAATTGTACTTTAAACAGCATAAATTAATAAGAGGAGTAAGTGCATACACTGGGTTTTTTGGAATTCTAAGACTGAAAGGAATGGAAATTATGCTCTGATAATTGTACAAAATGAACGTAGTAGCTATTCCCCATAATTAAAAGATGTATGAACTGCAGCACATTTGATCATTCTGTGCTTTTCCCAATCATAGCTTTGTTTTCAGAGTCTATTCTTACAGTCAAATTAAAAGCCAGCATTTTAATTATGATTTTTCCTATGCACCTGTTTTTCCATGTTGGTACAATGCAACTCAAACTATACAAGCTAATGAACACATTTAAGACAAACAAATTTTTATTCAAGGTATAAGCTTTCATGTGCACACACATTTCAGATACAATGAAATGGAAATTACCAGTCCACACATCTAGGTAGAGGGTGAGCAGTAAATTAGCATAAAGCATAATGAAGATATTTAACAGATTCAAGGACCAAACAGAAATAACAAGCTTAGTTTATATGGGTACCATTTGTTTGACTTTAATTCCTGGGAAAACACAGTGAAGGGAATGAATATGTCAAAATTGGAGATGGATTGGCAGATGTATCCTTAATTGTGGGATGCTGAGAGTAATTAACTAAGACCCTGCCATTACACACCAGCTGTCTCCTCTCAAGCAGCCAATTGCCCCATTTCAGAGAAGATGTTGTAGGTTGCCTCCATGCTTGAGAGGAAAAGCAGAATCAGTGGACAAAGCTGTATTACAATCTAAGGCTGAGGACAGACTGGCAATCTGCCCTGGGACACTTCCGCTTGGGAAACAGGGGAAGGGAGCCTGTTCAGACATGCGCAGCTGTCCCTCGGCTCCCTTCCGCACTTACTCACTTTGAAGCCAGGTTTCTTGCGCTTTAGAAAGACACCGGGAGAAACCGGTGTCCGGAGGCCGTCTTGCGCTTGCCTCCCGCTTCCAGGTGTAGGGAAGATCTGAGACTGGGATGCTAGCCAGGTCAAAGTCCATGCTTCTCCCCCCTCTTTGCTACACAATGAACAATGGCAAATCCCTTTGGCTACTGGCAAATCCCTTTGGCAAATAACAGACTATCTCCTCATGTTAAAATCCTTATAATGATTCTCTTACTGTACTGTGGATTGAATGCTGACGTAGCTATCTGTAACTGTGTTGCAAGAATGTCAGCAGGCTTGAAATAAACCACCACTGCTCAGGTTGGGCAGACTTGGGTTGTTCTCCTTCCAACTCACTTGTCTCGTGTGCAAGTCCTTCATCTGGCGCCCGAACGTGGGGCATGTGAGAGGGTCACACTACGACTCACCAGCGCCTGGCATAGGCCCCTTGAGTGCACTCGTTTTCGTCATCGGGACTCCACGACCCCATCAACTGGTGAGTATGGGCGGAACTTTAACACTCCCCCAACAACAGCATGCGAAGGAACTTAGGTATTTGATACAGGCTTGTGGCGGGTCTGCAACCCTGTCTCAAATACAGACTCTTTTGAAAATCATCAAAAAAGAGTGCCCCTGGTATCCTCTTGAGGGATCTCTACAACTACGCCAATGGGAAAAAATTGGAAAGGCTCTTCACTCCCCCCCCCAAGGGCAGCAGTGGAGATGCTGTATGTCTGGCATCAGGTTCGACATGCAGTAGAGATGCATAGCCCCGTTCAGGAAAAAATGAAATTAACTGACAACCCTCCCCCTTATTCGGTCTGTCAGGTGGCCGCCCCATTGCTCACTGTTCCCAGTCCTCCAGCTGGACAGCCTTCCGCTCCAATGGCCCCCACTTGTATCTCAACCGGGGGACCAGCCAACCGCCCAGGGAACCTGGTCCGCCAGGTCCTTGAGGCAGAGATGGAGCGTGGGAACGCTGATTTGGAAGATCTTACTGAGATGTTAAGTCTCTGTCCTGTTCACTATACTGGTCAACAGGATGCCAATGGCCACAACATTGTGGAGTACAAACCCCTGCCTTATAACTTGCTTATGGAACTCCGCAAGGGGATCCGGGACATGGGTCTTGGCAGTCCCTATGTCCAAGGGCTTTTAGAGGCCACCATGAAAAATCATCTCTTGGTCCCAGAGGATTGGACAACCACCATACGTATGCTCTTAACTCCAGCACAGTATGTGGTATGGGACAGTGAATATCAGCAGCAATGTCAGATCCGGGGTCTTCAGTCTGGAGGGCAATACACAGCAGAGCAACTCTATGGATGTGGTCTTTTTGCCCCGGTAGATCAGCAAATTGTTTTACCTGAGGCCACTCTTCGGGTCTCCTCTGAGTGTGCTTTTCGTGCATTGCAAAAAGTCCCACCTACTGGCACTCCCTTGCAGTCCTTTTCCTCCATTCGCCAAAAGGCAACTGAGCCCTACCTGGATTTTATTAATCGCCTGCAACAAGCATTAAAGCGCCAAATTGACAATATAGAGGCACAGGCTGAATTAATGCAAAAATTGGCCAAAGAAAATGCAACTGCCGAGTGCCGCCGGGTTATACAGGGTCTCGGAGGGAATCCCAGTCTTTCAGAAATGATTCAGGCATGTCAAGATGTTGGGGGGCCTGCTCATCAGGCTGGTTTATTAGCAGCAGCACTTCAGAAAGGCCAAAAGCCCCAAGGAAAGTGTTTCAATTGCGGGAGAACGGGACATTTTCGGGCAGAATGTCGGGACCCGGATGGGGGTGCCAGGCGGAGAGGTGGTCAGAATTCTTCAAGCCAGGGTGCAAAGCCTAAAACTAAGTGTCCAAAATGCAGAAAAGGCTTTCACTGGGCCAGAGACTGTCGTTCAGGAAACTACCAATCGGGCCCGTCTCTAGCCCCGGTTCAAACAGAGACTTCCCAGGAACTGAACCTCGATTAAGCCCAAGACTCCCCAATGAGACCCCAGGGATTGATCTCATTGTAAAGGAGGAGGTTCAGTTCAAATACCCCAATGAAGTTTTAGTTGTTGCTTCCCAAGTAGCAGGACCACCACCATTAAACACTGTGGGTCTTGTCTTGCCCCACTCCTCAGCAGCGAAGCAAGGACTTTTTATTGTGCCTGGGCTCATCGATTCTAATCACACAGGGCAAATTCTCATTCAGTTGTGGACCAATATGCCCCAAACCCTTCCACCCGGCAGTGTCCCAGCCCAGTTGATCTTCCTCCCCTGTGTTTCGTCCACAGGTGGAGGGGGATCGCCTGGCCCTGAGGGAGCACTTCTAGGCCTAACTACCACTGTCACTGAGAAGAGACCTCAGCAAACCTTTTTACTCCAAGGATGTCCCTTTAAGGGAACCTTGGACACCGGTGCCGATGTTACGGTCATTGGTGAGGATCAGTGGCCCCCTGAGTGGCCTCTGGAAACGTGCCCCAGTGTGTGGGGGGTGGGAGGACGCCAGGCAGCTCGCCAAAGCGCAGCGTTTATCACCTTTTCTCTTCAAAATTCTGAGACTCGTGTTCAACTGCGCCCTTTTGTGTTGCCAGTCCATGTAAATCTTTGGGGAAGAGACTTACTTTCCCGGCTTGGAGCCGCTTTAACTTTTGATGGCTAACTCCACTGCCCTACCCTTGCACTGGCTCACAGACACCCCAGTATGGGTGGATCAATGGCCATTGCCACAGGATAAGCTCACTGCTCTGGAAAGTTTAGTGAATTTAGTTTAGTTATTCCAGCTGATTTCCAACTGTTTATTATTGATTTGAAAGTTTGCTTCTTTACTATTCCCCTGCACCCACCAGACCAGCAGTGCTTTGTATTCACAGTCCCAGTGTTAAATGACGCTTTCAGTGGACTGTCCTTCCTCAAGGCATGCTAAATTCACCTTCTCTTTTGTCAGCATTTTGTTGACACAGCCCTCAAATCCTTTCGTCTGGCTCATCCCTTGGTTCCCCAGCTCACTTTTCCAAGCTACCTAACCTTGGTAGCTCTGCTCTGTTCACAGGGCAGGCAGCACGTCTTAGAACGTGCTGGACAAGATTATAGTAAAACTAGTTGTTTTTTTTCTTCTAAGCAAGATTTTGAAACTTCTTCTGTCGTATCTCCTTCTAATCTCATTTCTGACTCACTGTATGTAGTGAAGCTGCTTACTTCTCTCTCTTCTAGGAGCTCACCTGGCTCTGCGCATAGACTCTAATCTGCTTATCTTGTTTCTCACTTTGCAAAAGTTGTTAGCTAGCCGCAAGTTTTTTGTTGCCCACTTTAGAAGTCACAGTCCCCTTCCAGGGTCTCTCACTGAGGGCAATTCTCAAGCTGATGCTGCTGTACACTTGCTTTTCTATGATTCCACTGAAAATCACCTGGTTTGTCCTCAGAATGTTTGTGCTCTGACAGCCAATTTTAAACTTTTTCTCTCTCTGAAGCACAGCACATTGTTTCTGCATGTCCCAGCTGTGCAGGATCCCTGAGGCCATGGGCCCTGTGATTTCTGGCAAATGGAAGTCACACAGGTCCCTGAATTCTCCCCTTGGAAGTATTTACATGTTTCTATTGACACCTATTCTGATGCAACCCCTCAGAGGGGTGAAATGGCAAATTGCTCTGACTGACTTTGTGGGGGAAACTGCTTATCATGCCCCCCCCTCCTCACTTTACTCTGATGCAATCTGTACCCTGTAGCCTGATCTAAACAAATAAAAACAGGGGAATTTTCCCCTCCTTACCAACAGGCCGTGGCCTGAGTTTTATTTACTGTTAATCAGCTCAATGTTACCTCTGGAGCTGATCATGCCCCAAATACTGCTTTTGACCAACATTTTCGGTCTGGTCCACCTTTGCCCCATCCTCTGGCTGGGTCTGGTCCTTTTACTAACCTGGGGAAGAGGGTATTCTGTTTTGTCTCCAACAGGTCCACTGTGGGTTCCTGCAAAGTGTGTTCGCCCCAGTCATGGCATGGCGCAGCATCAACAGCTCCAACCCCCTGCACAAGGTGACGAATATCAGCCTGTCAGAAGCGCAGCACCTATTCCAGTCCTGGCAGCCCTGGCAGAGGGCACCTCCAATAACCTGGGGAGCTGTCAAGCAGACCACCAACAGAGCACAGTGCCTCCTGACGGAGCAGGGAAAGGAACAGACCCCAGAGAACCTTTTTGCTGCAATTTGTGCGGTTATAACTGCAAATTCTACTCTCACCATTCTGTTTTGCCTTTGCTTGCTCTCCCTCCCGCTGGGGGGAGCTGTGAGCCTGCTGCCAACAAACCCCTTTTCTAGGTCACACAAAAATCTGTGGGAGGGTTTGGCAAGGAGTGCTAATTTAAGTTCTTTCTGTTTGAAGAATGGCCGGTCAGCCCAAGGTCTGTTGACCAGCTGTGCCATTCCTGTCTGTACCCCTCTGGAGGTTTTAAAGAACCTTTCAGCCCTGCCCCATGCCACTTATACCGGGTGTTTTCTGGCAGACACCTCAAACTGTGTCTTCGGGTCCACTTCCCACCAGTGGGGACCACAGTCTTCTTGGGTCCCAGCTGGTGGACTTGAACTCGCTACCCCTCGTGTGATTTCCCCAAATGGAACCATGTGTCTTCACGTCTCGTCTGGTGACGCCTGTCAAGGCAAGCCAGAGTGTGTAGATTTGGGAAAAAACTATTCTGTCTGGGACCTTAACTGTGCAGCCAAGTTGGGATTCGGGAGGGACGCTAGTCAACACAAGCACAGTTATACCATGCTCCCCGAAGGGTGGTTTTTCACCTGCAGATGGAAAACCTTCAACTACTTCCCCGCAAATCTCCCAAGAACCCCTTTTTGCATTAGCCGCCTGGTTGTAGCCTTGCCTTCCCGTGAGCAGCTTAATGGCACCTACCCTGTGCCTCCTAGCAGCCGGCGGCGACGGGAGGCCGCCCCCTCAACGAACAGTGTAACCCTTCCATTGGGCTGTTAAGCAAGCTGAATATGTGGCCTTGGCTGCCTCTCTTGTAGGGATGCCTGCTTTGACTGTTATTAACCACCGTGCCCTTACTGCCGTAGCCTGCAACCTTGCCAAGACCATCAATGCTACCTCTCGGGCTCTGGCACTGTTAAATGAGGAACAAGCAGTGCTGCGCCAGGCCACGTTGCAGAACCACGCAGCAATTGACTATTTGCTCTTGTTACACCATCATGGTTGTGAGGAACTGGACGGTATGTGTTGCTTCAATCTCACTGACAACTCCAAGGCGGTCCATCGTCAAATCCAGAATCTGCATGCCCTGGCAGAGTCCATCAAACAAGATATCCTGCCTGCCTGGTGGGCAGCTCTCTGGAGCTGGATCCCCACTGGGTGGTTAGGCCAGATTATTCAATATTGTGTGTTGATTGCTGTATTGGGAATTGTATTTTGCTATGGTTTACAATGTCTCTCTAGCCTGTGTCAACTTTGCCGGTTAGCTACCCCAAAGAACTCAGCCTACCCCATGATAACTTTCGGCGGCCCACAGACCAGGTTCTGGCCAGATCTCTTTGACGACACATCGAATGAGAGATCTGATACAGAGACCTGGCCTGCCTACCCTATGCCCACAGGCCAGGTTCTGGCCAGATCTCTTTGACGACACATCGAATGAGAGATCTGGTACAGAGACCTGGCCTGCCTACCCTATGCCCACAGACCCGGTTCTTGCCAGATCTCTTTGACGACACATTGAATGAGAGATCTGATACAGAGACCTGGCCTGGACACCCCCCTTGCATTAAAAAACAAAAAAGAGTGGGATGTAGGGAAGATCTGAGACTGGGATGCTAGCCGGGTCAAAGTCCATGCTTCTCCGCCCTCTTTGCTACACAATGAACAATGGCAAATCCCTTTGGCTACTGGCAAATCCCTTTGGCAAATAACAGACTATCTCCTCATGTTAAAATCCTTATAATGATTCTCTTACTGTACTGTGTATTGAATGCTGACGTAGCTGTCTGTAACTGTGTTGCAAGAATGTCAGCAGGCTTGAAATAAACCACCACTGCTCAGGTTGGGCAGACTCGGGTTGTTCTCCTTCCAACTCACTTGTCTCGTGTGCAAGTCCTTCATCCAGGCAGTGTGAACCGGAAGAAGGCAGGAGGCAAGCGGAGGCAGCAGTGCGAACGCGGCGTTTTGCCAGTTTGCGCATGAGCGCATATGCGCAAATAAGCGCATGCGCACATGCGCAAATTGCCGAAACAGCCCTATCACGAGCTGCGGAAGCCAGCCCACTTGGGGCCACTCCGCAGCAGTCTGAATGCTCCGTAACAGCATCCTTGCGCAATACATCGGTCAGTGTGAACGGCCAGCCTCGGGGAGTTTTTCCCCCGCAGCAGTTGCCTCCCCATTCATCCCGCTCCAGATTGCCAGTCTGTCCTCAGCCTAAGTTTCAATAAAGTGCTATTAATGAGCTTGTCCAACCTCCTGATTGGTAAACTTGCTAAAATCCCAATGTGGGACTGCACAGAAATGAAACAAAGATGAAAACATGGTTGCACTTACTGTAACTGATGATCATCGAGGTTTTCCATGTAGGCACAAATTCTCTCCCTGCCTTACATAAGAAGCCTATGAACACAGCTGGTCAGGCCATACATTCCACACCATCAGGCCTGTAGCCAGGATTGTGTGGTTTACAGGGCAAAAAGTTTTCTGGTGTGGCTGCCAATATTCTTCTGTCTGTCTCTAAACAACTGTACTTTTAAGTAATAATAAAGACAATAATACTGATCATTAAATTAAATGCAGCACAAATACCCCCACAACAGCCACCCCAGACATAAATGAAATGCAAAAACACCCCTTCCCTCCCCCTCCCTAAAGCAATGATCCCTTACCATTTTCAGAAGGAAATCTTGTGGGGCAGGCCCTTTAAGGAAGGGGGCAGAGCCCCCAATAGCCCCAGTGTAGCTACAGGCCAGCACACCATCACTCCCACCTCTCTCTCCCTTATTTTATTCCCTGATGCATACATGAAGCAGTCTTATACTGAATAAGACTATTGGTCTATCAAGGTCACAACTGTCTCTGCTCTGACTGGCAATAATACTGGGCAGCATTCTATTCAGCTACATCCAAGTCATTTGCATTTCTTTCCGGCTGGACAATGGTCAAACCTTGAACTTTGAAATTTGGGGGGAGGGTGTCCTGCCTGGTGATTTCTGTTCTTTTCAGTGTTTGGATATTGCAAGCTGTTGTGAGGACTGATGTCTGGTGGATTATTGGAAGAAGGCAAACAGGAGAGGAGAAAGGAAAAAGGAGGAGGGTTTTTTGATGTGGATGACTGTGACGTAGCTTTGAGTGAACTGAAAGAACTGAACTGACTTAACCCAATATTTAGTTACTCTGACACTACTGTACAAAGTTTTGTATTAAAAGGAATTGCTCTTCAAATTTTAATGGGTCATAAGCGTGCTAGAGTTAGGCAGCCCAAAACAGACCAGGATGGAATCCTTTCTTTCCCTGAAATCCCTGATCATGTTTCCAAATAAGTTTGATCCCTTGATGGCAGAGACACTACCTGATATGTCAGAGTCCACTCCAGATCTGAAAGCATGGAATACATTTGCCTAATAAACCTCTGGGGAGGACAATTCATGTGGGGTTGCAGACCTCAGACATCTTCGAATTGTGGCAGATCAAATGCATTGAATTATCATCCTTAAACAGAATTTCTTACCAGTTTGATTCTATAGCCAAGCAAAAAGCAGAGGGGAGCTTTTGTTCTGATAATCCTAAAACACTGAAACGTGTTTGCTCTGCAATAGCCATTCCCCATCTACCCACATTACTCATCCCAAAATATCTTCCTGTTTCAAAGGCAGGGAGGGGGAATTCACCTACAAAGTTTCCACTTCAACTAGGCTGGTTTTGGACCCCTTAGTAGCAGCTTTGAGAATACAGTCTTTTAGAGGAGACAGGCCCTTCTGGAGTACTAGGGGAATGGGGCCTTTCATCTAAGCCAGCTACTAGGTATTCCTGAGCTGTGGGCTGACTTGCTAAGGTTAGAGGTCTTACCTAGTGCCCATTTTCATCAGAAAAACTCCAGATGTGATGTTTGTGTGATGCTGGATCTTGAGGAACCATCAGATAACAGTGGTATAGATTTTCAGGAATATAGTAGTGACCCCTTGTTGAGATCTCAGCAGAACCAACACACTCAACAGCAAGCATGTAAGGACTCATCCTCCTATTGTTGATCTTTTTCTGAGAGTCAGGTGGACTAGGCACTCTGCCATCTCCCCCAGCCACTTTGGACGAGCTGGTGGAAAGTTAATTGCTTAGTTCCTATGGAAGTCTGCCCCCTATAGTGCAGATTTTGTTGGTGAGCAAGTTGTGGGTTCTGCGCTCCAGGCTGGCAACTATTAAAGATGCTGTAACTGTGGGTTCTAGCCAAGACCCAGTTCCAGGTATAGGACTGGTTGGCTTGGGTGGGGCTGCTGATCTCAAGCCATCTGAGTCTCCCTCGTTCAGTAGGGTCTTTGCCACCTGTAATTCATTATGTGCCACAGCCATATCCAGTACCCCTATCAAGGAGTGATTCAAAGTAAGCTTCAATTGAGACTAATGCTGGTAAGTTATGGATCTATAGCCTTTGCTGTATCGTCCCTGCATGCCCGTCCTCCCTCTAGCCCACTGAGGACCTATTTCTTCAGACAGGTTCTATACACAGGGTGGTTAGTAATAACAGTATTAATGGGGAGTTGGGAGGCACAGAAGCTGCTGAGGACTGGCTTCCTGACCCCAGGAAGCAGAAAATTTCAAGTACTTTCTTGGAATGTAGCAGGATGGAGCTCTAAGGATAAACTCCTTGAGTTTTGTCATTATATTTGTATCTTTGTTTCTTGCTGCAAGAGACCTGGCCTATGGACAATCTTTTCTGTCCAGGTTTTTCAACAGTGTCCATTTACAATGGTAAAATTCCACTGGAAGTAGACAGCAAGCCAGTATTTTGTGCTTGATCTAAAAACAAAAAAGGTCTCCGCTCCAAGCTACCCTTTTATTGGCTCTGGCAAGCCTCCTTCACCTTTCTAGCTTTTGCTTATCATAGTGGCAAATGTTTTAATATCTCCTACCCCTAGGGCTTCTTGTGCCAACTGGAATAGGCTGGATGCCCTTCTGGACAATCTGGTGTCCCTTCACCCCGGCGTTTCCCTGTTATTGTGTGGGGAATTTAATGTTAAACTAGGGGTGAGGGATGAGGATTTGCTGGGCTGTAAGCTCTGGAGGGGAAAGGTGGATGTGGACTTCCCCTTTCTATGCAGGCAGTGATCTAAAGACAGTAAGATTAGCTTAGCCTAACTCACTTGGAGAAAGGGTTTGGTTATTCTGAATGGCTATGAGGGTTGGACAACCAGAGAGACTATATTTTCCTTTCTGTTCACAGGTGAAATGCTATTGATTATACCTTAGTTTCACAATCCAGTTTTAAGGTGGGATAATTTTACGGTGGTGATGGTGAACATCTCCCCCTCCAGTTAGTAGCAGATCTCTCTCAGATTGTCAGCCCTATTAGGCCCATTGAACCACCAGTGGAGCTGTACAGGAGGCTGACTGAGCTGATTAAATGGACTCAGGTGCACTCTCACTGATCTAAGACTCTCCCACCCCCCTTACTACTCACTGAAAAGCTAATATTATTAAAGGCCCTATGATAGAACTTGGAGTGCATTATTTCACAGCATTATGGGATGTTTGAGATCCCTTTATGTTAGGGACTCAACAATCCTCTTTTCTTCTTCCTTTGATGATGGTTTGATGATGATTGTAGGCAAGCAGACTGTACGGTCCCAGAATTGTACTGATCAATGGTGCCTGCTTGCATTAGCATCTTGTAACAATGATGCTAGAAGTTTCTGAACCTTGGTTTCTGATTCCCTTGCCCCTGTTGGATCTCCATATTCTTGTATCCCAACTGAGGTCTGGGAAGCCCACTTTTTGCCCTTTTTAATGCTCTTGTGGCCAGCAACACCCTCCCCCCTTCTACTGCCTTTTCCAATCTCTCTTTACCAATTTAGCCTTCAGTCACAGAGTGGGAGGTAAGTGGTTTACTAAACCATCACAAGGTTTCTTGCCAGAAGATTTATTAAGGACCTTTCCCAAGTGGTGGGTGCAGCTATTAGCAGTTTTCTTTACCACAATTAATGATACCTGTGTAATTCCAGGGCCCTGGCTACAGGCCATCCATCACTGTATCAGTTTAGAAGGAAAGAAGTAGGTCTGATCCATCTAATTACCACCCCATTAGTTTGCTTTCTTCAGCTGGGAAGCTTTATGCTTCTCAGTTATACCTGCAATTGGTTTTGTGGCTGGACACCGAGGGCATCTTGGAGAGAGAGCAGGCTGAATTCTGAAGAGTACATTCAATGCTGGATCACTGAGACTGATTTCCCATGAGGCACTGCTCCAGCATCGTTCTTCCCTTTGCCCCAATTGTGTGCTTGCATTTCCCACTATTTGCCCTGCACCACATTTTGACCTGCGGCTTCGGCGGAATTCCTCTGCGGCTTCGGCAATCCTGTTTTTTGACGATCACTGAAGCCGCGGGTCAAAATGTGGCACAGGACAAATAGTGGGAAATTCAAGCACGCAATGGAAGCAAAGGGAAGAACGACACCGGAGCAGTGCCTTGTGGGAAATTGGTCTGATAGTTTTTTCTCCAACTGGCAGATAAGTACACAGCCTGTATGAAAGATGCCCTTTATGGATTTAAATCCTTTATGGACTTAAAAGGCCACATTTGACTCCATATGTAGAGCACATCTATGGGTCAAATTTTATGCATCTTTCATCACAGACCTTTGTGCTTAATTCAAGTATAATAATTATATTGCTCTTGTTCACTGTGGCCTTGAGGGGCAACAAAGGACATCCCTCTGGCCAGCGGAGTGAAGCAAAATTGTCTGCCAGTCTCTCTCCTATTTAATTTTTATACTACTGTCCTTGAAGAGGCCTTATTGATGATGATTTCCCATGCCCTATTCGATCTACCAGTCAGATCTCACTGTTACTCTATGCAGGCGATCTTATCCTTTTATCTAGATTGTTAGTGGGTCTAAAATGCTAAAAGCATTTCAGCATCATTACCCAAATGAGGGTTTGATAATTCTGAAAAATCTAAAGGTATGGCTTTTTTGAGATCTTTTCAGACCAAGCAACTCTTCTAAAAGTTAAATAATCAGCCAACTGAGCAGATGTCCTGGTTTCATTATCTAGGTATTCATTTTTCAAGCTTCTCTCTCATGGAAGCTCACAAAGAATGTGCCCTGCTGTCAGAGGATGGTTCCTTGGCAGCTGTCTATCTTTTCCTCCACCTCTGCTGGGGGCCAGTTTTGTCCCTGTAGCAATTCAAGTCTTTAGGGCTAAAATGCTGTCTCAGCTTTTATATGGGCTGGCTGTTAGAATTACAAGAGTGAATTAGCTCTATCAACTGACCTTTTGATGTTTTTCTTTGGGAAATCATCAGAGTTCATCACTGTGTTGCCTCTGTGGTTCTTTGAATGGAACTGAACTTGGGATCAGTGGAATGCCAAGCATGGAAGCCAGCTTTTGACTTTTATTTGAAGGTCTTGTTTTCTGAGGATACTAACAATTTCTCATTTACTGGCTGTCCCATGGGCTGCTAGACTACCCTTAAATAGAGCACTGGGGCTTTATTTATTTATTTATTTATTTTACCCTGTCCCTTCCCCAGCAATCAGGACTTGGAACAGTTAATAACATAAGTAAAAATACAAACATATATACAAAGCCATTTAACACACTGGCACTCTGGCATGACGATAAAAAAAGCTGACAGGCCCAGTAAGACTGCTTCACAGGAATGCCTGGAGGAACAATTCCATCTTACAGGCCTTGCAGAACCTAGAAAGGTCCTGCAGGGCACAAGTCTCTTCAGACAGAGCATTCCACCAGGTTGGGGCCACAATCTAAAAAAATCTTGTTCTGGTCAAAGTTAAATGAGCTATCTGACACAGCCAGACACCACCAAAAGTACACATGAAGTGGAACGCAAACCATCATGGGGGCTCATAACAGGAGATGTGGTACTTAAGGTATGATGGTCTCAAATCATTTAGGGCTTTAAAGATTAGAACCATCACCATGAATTTTACCCAGAAACCAAATGGAAACCTATGCAGCTGCTTCAAAATAGACTGAAAATGTGCAGACCATGATGCAATCAGTCAGCAGCCTGGAGGCCACATTCTGGGCAACCTGAAGTTTCTGAGGAATGTTCAGGGGAAACTCTGCATAGAGCAAATCTGGAGGGGACTGATACATGAATCACTGTGGCCAGGTCTGACAGGGACAAGGGGGACAGCTGACAAGCCTTTACCACCAGGGACACTTGTTTGTACAAGGTAAGCAAAGTGTTCCACCAAAGCCTCAAGATCCTTATTGGAGTCCACCGATGTAAGCTGGACCCATCCAGGGTGGGGAGCTGCAAACTTTCTCAATGACCTGGCCCTTTCCAGCCACAGGACTTCAGTCTTAACTGGATTTAACTTCTGCCAGCTCTGCCAGCTCTTCCCAACCACAGCATCAAGGCACTGGGTCAGGGCTGAGAGAGCAACTTCAGGATGTTTATCCAGCAAGAGGAAGAGCTGGGTGTCATCAGCATACTAGCGGCACCCAACCCCAAGCCTCCTGATAAGCTCTGCTAGAGGATACATATAGATATTAAATAACATTGGAGTCAAGATTGAACCCCGTGGAACCCTGCAATTTAGAGGCCGCCTGGTTGATCTTTTTTCTCCAATAGCTACTCTCTGACTGCATCCTTGGAGGAATGAAGCAAACCAAGGTGGCGGACAGACTGGCAGAATAAGGCACAAGGGAAGTGGGGCAAAAAGATCCAGGCCAACTTGTCGTAGGGCTTTCCCTTTGCACTGCGTGGACTGATGCGGGACCACACTGGGGAGGAGGCAGAATGGAGCATTCGAACTGCAGGGCAACCCCTAGCACATGGGCACATAGGCACAGCAGCAATTGGGGCAGGATCCCATGGCTGGGAGCTTTAACTCCACAAGCCGGAAGCATCCCCAAGGGCAGTCGTGTGCTCAAGTGCACAGCACACATGGGCGGTTATGCCAGATCAGCAGGTTCACATTACCAGCGCCACTTGATTACGGCTTATTTGCATCCACACTTCCAGGAAGCGGGATCAACGTGCACCCAAGCTTCCAGGAAGCACCCAACATGCATTTGCCACAGCTTTCATCTGGTGCTTTTTTAAAGCGGGATCAAAACACTTCAGGACGGAGTGAGTACGGCATGGGAATGCCAGACAGCTGTGGCTGTGTGAACCGGCCCACTTAATCTGCTTGAGAAACGTGCCTATATCAGGCCAAACTGCCAGTCTGAACTAAGGTAGTGCCACACACACCCACTGAGGCTAGATGGCTGACCCAAGTTGAATGATCAACTATGTTAAATACTGCCCATAGATCTAATAATAGCAGCCGCACTGAACCACCACTGTCAAGTTGAAGCCGGAGGTCATCCACGATGACTACAAGGGCCGTTTCAGGCCTGAACCCAGACTGAAATGGGTGGAGTGCTGACATCTCATCCAAGAAAACCTGGAGCTGTTCAGCAACTGCCTCCCACAATTACCTTTCCCAGAACTGGTAAACTGGATACCAGGCAGTAATTGGCTACTTCCTTTTTGCTAAAAAAGACTTTTCAATAAAGGTTTAACTACAGCCCCCTTTAAGGAACTCCCCTGAGCAAGAGTCAAATTAATAATCTCCCTCAGGAAGTCCCCTATCATATCCTGGTTGGCTTTCATGAACCACATTGGGCAGGGATCCAATGAACAAGTCATTGTCTTCACAGCAGCCAAGACCCCATCAACATCTGACATTAAGAGTGGGCAGAAGAGGTCCAAAACAGGACCAGACAATGGCAACGGAGCCTCCATGACACTATTTGCATTGAAACTGATGGAGAGGTCCTGGTGGAGTTTTGAGACTTTGTCCACAAAAAAAGGTCACAAACTAGTCACATCTAAAAGTCAAATCATTATCACCTTCGTACTCTTGCATCAGAGAGGTCAGCTGCTGAACTACCCTAAATAATTGTGCTGGACACCATCTAGCAGATGCAGTGAAGCAGAAAAGAAAGATTTCTTAGCTGCTTTCACCACAACTTCATAGGCCTTCAACTGGGCGGTACAACATATTCTCAAAGCCTTGTCACAAACTTGCCAATAAGATCGCTCTGTCTAAGCACCCTTTTCATTTCCCTAAGCTCCTCAGTAAACCAAAGAAGAAGATGAAGAACCATCAGCTGGCTCTTGCCACTGCTCGCAGAGTATACTTTATGCTGTTTTTTGGTATTGCACCCCCTCTTACCCTTCCATCTCATTTTCATAAACTGACTGTCCCCAAATTTTGGTGGGCTTTTCTCTTGGCTAGGCTAAATACTTTTCCCACAGGGCAAGTGAAACTTTCTCATATTTCCTTTGAATCTGTGTAGGCTGCTTCTTTAAAGATCTTTGGATACAGCCAATGACAGTTTCCAATCCTTCTTTTGATTCTCTGTCTTTCCTAATTTCCCTAATAGCTGATACTGATTTTGGTATTACTTTGGCTGTAGCTAATTTTTTTTGGCAGCACTGGCCTCTATATGAGGATGGAAATAGGGGATGGTATTTGTGAGATCAGTTCTGCCTGAAGGGGTGGGGGGTGTCACTGGATTGTTAAATAAACAAACAATAACTGCCTTTCCTCAGCAAGGAGGAGCTTCAACCTTTTGATCATTTTGATTGCCCCGTTTTCTACCTTTTTCCAGTTCTACAATATCCTTAAATGTAACATAATTCTACATGGTTTTCCAAGGGTTGCCCCATAGACCTATAAGATCTATGAAACACATCTATAAGATACTGATTGCGGTTTTATTCCAATCCTTTTCTTAAGTGATCCTCTGAACAGACTTTATGCTTTTTACCACTGCCACATGCTGCGTTGAAGTTTCTTTGAACTACCTACCATAACCCCAGGATCTTTTTTCTGGTTAGTCACCACCAGTTCATAATCCATTCATGTATATATAAAGCTAGGGATATTTTTGTTCTGATTTACCTCACTTTACACTAAATCTCGTTCATCACACTGATGCCCACTCACCCAATTTGAAAAGATCTTCTGTGATGTCACCAACTCAACATTTTGTTAGCTCGTATTTTGCATCTTTTATCTTATTGCTTTACTTGATGCCTTTAACCCATGCAACCGACAGGTATCACAGGTAAATTCTGCTGTTATCATTACACTGTGCCACTGAGAGCAGTTATGTAAAAGCAAGAAGGAAAAGGAGAAAATTTAGAAAAAGAACTGTGATGAGTATTTGTAAAACTGTGTACAAACCAACATAACTGTCCATCTTTCAGAATTCTAGCATGTTATGATAGCCAAAATAATGTTATAATATCCTTTATTTTAAATTATAGCATAGTTGCATAATTTATCTCTAACTGATTGTCCAACATTGTATGTCCTAGTCTGTTCTAAAAATAGGGCAGTGCTTGAAAATTATGGACATTCCTTATTTCTAATCAAACTTAAGCCAAAGAGAATATAGATCTATTAACCTTGCTCTACTAGTCAGAATGTGTCATAAATCTTAACCATTTGTGCACACTGGATATTAAATGCAGTATAATTCTATGCATCCATCAACTTTCTTCATTGATGGCAGTGAGGTGGAAGAAAAAGAGATGAGAAATCCATATTTATCACTGACACCAAATATTAAGCATACTGGTATCAGTTGAGCTATGAATACTTTTTTTAAAAAGTCTGTAACAGAAAAGAAATAATAGAAACTAATATAATAATGTTCACTGGCATCAATATTTGGTCTTTTGTTTAGTTTCATTCAAGCCAAATGCATGTAAAAGACAAACATCCATAATCTGTGGCTGCTACAAGTACCTGGCTCCCAATATAACTAAAGTTAGTCATACTTAAGTGGCAGTGCAATCCTGGGGAAAGGAAGGGGGAGTGCATAGGAAGCAGACATTATGCCAGCATTATATAATGGGGCATACTTCCAGGTAAGTGTACCTGGGCGTGCTGCCTATGATGTGGAGATGGTAGGGATACTTGCAGCCCTGCACTGGGCTGTTCACACACTCTCTTCTCAACTGTGCTTTGTGGATTAGCTGGCCAAGCAACCATGGGACCCACTGCATTGCAGGATCAGAGTTCCATGTAGCCATGGTAGCAGCAGATGGAACACGGACAGTTGCAGAGCGCTTCCTCATGAGAGTGATAATTGCCATTTGGATGTCTACAGCATTCTCCTAGCAGGGCTTCCTGGCAAATGCCGCCCCCCCAGGAGTGGGACTGCAGACCCTGCTAGGACATCACATGCATGGCTGTGGCTGGCACGGCATCTGTGCTGTTTGCCATGGCTGCACATATTTCTGTTTAGTATCCATGCAGGTGGTGATTCAACAGGAAGACCTGGACTTATGACTGGTACAGTTGTCGCCACTCTGCCAAGTCAACAACTCCAGCCAAACTCTTGGAGCATCCTGCCTCAGGCAGCTTTCCAACCAGCAGGTTCCCTTAGTCACATGCCTGCTGTGCAACAGACAGCTCAGCCTTTCTGTGCATGACTTTGAGGGGTGGCTTGCAAAGGCATGGAAGCCATTTCAGACTGAGGGAGTCAGCTATCCACCCCATCAGACCTCGTCATGATTTGCAATTCAATAAAATCTGGGGTGTGGATGAGACCTGCTCCATGCCCCTCCCTGTCCTCATCTCCTTCCTCCATCTGTGACTTTACCTTAGGACCTCCCATTCACATGTCTGAGAGGTTGGGCTCTGACTCAGGAATGCCCATGCTAGGATCACCATTGTTGGTCTTTCTGGTGCCAATGGGCATCTATATTGTTCAGCTGCCACACATAGAAAAGTTTCACTGGCACACTGCAGGCTTACCCCACATATTACATCCCATCCCCTTCCCACATACACACTGTTGGCTGCTATGTGCAGTTTACATGGGAAATGGACAGGTGTGTGGTTCAAGGGTGTGTGCAGCTGCTCTGGCATGGGGGAGGTCTCTGAGTCCCACTCTCTCTCACAGCACTGCTGGCTTCTGGTAAGCAGCACAGCTCAGTGGTGCAGAAGCAGAGGACCCAGGGTAGATGTACCAGAAGCATTGCTTTTGCATTGGCACCATGCCTACACCACCCAGAAGCAAAGGAGGCACATTGGTGACATCGGGGGCGACACTCTGGTTTTTGGGCAAAACTCTATGGTTAGAGGGCAATTTTACCATAGAGTTTTGCCCCCAAACCAGATTGTTGCCCCCAACACACCTTCTGTGTGATGTAGGCATGGTGCACAGTGTCACTTCTGGTGATGTCAGCACATCAGGGGTGATTCTTCTGGCTCCCAGAACAACCACCCCCCCCCCAGCATCTCCAAAGGACATGGCAACCCTAGAAAAGCCTCCCAATTTTAAATCACTCCCAGCAGGAGTTTTGTTACAAATTATGTTTGTTTTTTTAACTTAAAATAAACAACTATTCTATATTTGGCTGATCCAACTGGAGTTTCCAAAATTCAGAATGCAGAAAAATACCCATTTTCCAATTTTATGTTTATTTATTTACAGAATACTTCTTAGTAGCTGTGTCTATTCCAAAAGAATCCAAGAGAAATTAAGCCACCACTCATTCCTCTGTGAAATTTTCTGTGCTATAGATGAGTATTCTAAATTCACTTTTTATAACTATATTAATGGTAGGTGTTCCCCTATTATTCCATTTGAGGGGTTAAGATACATCTGCCCTGACTTGAATAGCCCAGGCTACCCCAGCCTTGGAAGCTAAGCAGGGTCGGTCCTGGCTAGTATTTGGATGAGAGACCTCCAAGGAATACTAGGGTCATGAGCACAGAGACGGGCAATGACAAACCACGTCTGAACATCTCTTGCCTTGGAAACCCCACCGGGGTCACCATAAGTTAGCTGTGACTTGACAGCACTTTCCACTACCAAAGATACAGTTCTCTTGCTAAAGGCTTATTTTTCTCATGCATTTCCTCTGAGAGGCTGAAGAAGCTTAAGGGCTTACTTCATGAAGATTTAACCAGTACAATAACATGCCCTGAGCAACTGTGAACAGTAGATTGATAGGTACTTGTATCAATGCCCCAGAAACATTCCCTGTCTCAACTATTCTGTCCTATCTGCTACCACCAACCTATCCATCCTTTACCAAGTCTTATCTTTTCCTATTAGTTATGTCAAGTTGCTATTTCACTTTACTAAAATGGGCATGAACTCTGGCAGAGGAGACAAAGGGTACATAGCCTCAGAGTAACCTGAGACAAAGACACACAGATGAGAACTCCTGTGCTCAAACTGTAAATACCATTGGTGAGTACTCACCATTCATGTAACAATTACTAGATGATATGACCCAGTCTCCAAATTTCTCTGATAATTAATATGATCCAGGTTTATCCTCCTAAGAAATCTCTGATCTAGAATTAATCTAGAATTAAACTGAGGCTAAAAACCACCCTGCCCTCTCTTGGACAGAGAAAGGAGGAAAGTGGAGCTGTCAGATTCTGGACGGAGAATAGTTCTTTCAGGTAAGATGTCTTCTGAGGTGAAGGCAGATGGCACAATAAGATCACCCGATGGCAAAATAGTGCATATATCCAGGCCAGAATACCATTCATTTAAATTTTGTATTGCTTTGCTCGACTACCTGGGCTCTGGCAGTCATTAAACTCTTCTTAGCACCCTCTGCCATGATACCCATAACTTGCCCACTTGAGTGACTGTGTGGTGCAATGGTTAGAGTGGTCTGGGAGGCCAAGTTTCAAATCCCCACTCAACCATAAAGCTCACTGAAAAACCTCAGCTACCCCACAGGATTGTCATGAGATAAAGTGTAAGGGAGACATATACCACCTGAGCTCCTTAGAGGAAGGTCAGGATAAAAATGTACTAAACATATAATTTTTTAGAAATAAATATTTATTGAGTGAACTTAGATCAGTAAGAATGCCCTAGCAGTTCTGGTCCTGATTCTAGCCATACAACTTTGCTGGCTAATCTGCTCATTTATCCACCTTGTCTCCTGCCGTACCTAGAAATACACAGCCTCACCAGAACATCACACTACACAGAAGTGCCTGTGATACTTATGAAAACAACTTTCTCAGAGCAGTCATAACAACAAAGGCAGCATTGGTTAGTGAAAGAAAAATTATATTTTGCCAGGGACACCAGTGTGTGTTCTGAGTGCCAGAAAAAGCATTACAATCACATCTGGACGAAAGCACTATCTGAGCAGATGCTTGGATCCTACCCAACAATTAATGGACGAGTATATTTATTCTGCTTTAAAATGACCTTTAGAAGAATAATCTTCAAATCACTTATTAAAATTTGGCACAAGCATATGAAGGCAGAACAATTAATAAATAGTAAGCTGTACGTGCTACATGATGTACATAGTTTAGGAATGATAATGTTGTGATTCCTATGTTATAAAAAGCACAAAGCTCTTTTGCCTATAAACAAATTAAATCTATTTAAAGGAAGTGTACACTTTGTGAGGCAGAATGGGCCTGTTTTGGCCTGCAGGCCCTATTCCACCCTTCCTTCCAAGGGGTTCCCAACTACCTGGAGAGGCTTTTCTCTCTCTCTCCGATAACACACTGCCACCACCTGACCTTTGTGAGGGACTGCCTGCTAGGAGGGTCAGGACTTGCAGCTTCCCTTTCAAGCTCTGAGGTCTTGGTTCTGTGTCCCCCGCTGCCAGCGCCTGGTCACCCTGGGGACAGATTACTGCCTTGCATGCCCCTGGAGGAAAAAGTCACTTGCCAAGTGTCTGCCTTCCCCCCTCCTGGTGCTGCTTTTAAAATAGCATGTCTGAGATGGTGGAGGTCTATGTGGTACAGAGAAACATGGCCAGCACCCAAAATTTATAAAGTATTAAAAGAAAATGTTCATAAGCATACTTTTAGCACAGTACCAGATTCGAGCAAGGGAACCAAAAGAAATTGGTAAAATGCAATTTGTCTGTCCCTTTCACTACACATGCTCTGTCAATGTTAAAATAGGACAGGCCCCTTTAGCTTAGATTGTTACATATAACTATAGAGTTACCATTACCTTGAAGATCCCTTCAGCTCTTTTAGGCTACCACATAGTCAAAATGGTTGCCTTCCCAGACCTGCATACAATCATGTCCTCAGCACCCGAAGAAAAGAGACCTCCTTCTGGAGAGCCAGTTTGGTGTAGTGGTTAAGTGCACGGACTCTAATCTGGGAGAACCAGGTTTGATTCCCCACTCCTCCACTTGCACCTGGCTGGATGACCTTGGGCAAGCCATAGCTCTGTAACAGCTGGTCCCTCAAGGACAGCTTGGGAAATAGCTCTCTCAGCCCCACCTACCTCATAGGGTGTCTGTTTTGGGGAGGGGAAGGGAAAAGGAGTTTGTAAGCCGCTCTGAGACTCCCTTGGGAAGAGGAGGGTGGGGTATAAATCCAGTCTCTTCTTCTTCTTCTTTTTGTGGCAAGGAGTTTTTCTCATATCTGTTTCCTCTCCCACTGACCCAGCCAGGCACTTCCTGGAGCTTCTTCCTGGAGATTATCCCTGGAGCCTTGCTAGCCTAAAGTCCTCCAAATCTATGTTCCTGCTTGGAGAAGGGGGAGAAGAGGAAAACTTGACCATGCCATTGTTTAGATCTATTAGCATTTGTACGAAGGTAAGTCTGGAGAGCAATTGCATTGACTTCCTCTTTCCCAGCCTGTTCTCTGCCCAAGGTGGGGGAAAATTGCCAACACTCCAAGTTTGGTTAATTTCAAACCTCCTGGAGAAAAACACATTTTCTCACACTTTGTAAATGGATTATTTATTAAACTGTGCTAATCAGTCTGATCTTGCATCTCGTTTCAGATAGATGGTCAAAAGATCTGAGAGACTACTTCTGGAAAGAGGGGACTCAGAAGCTCTTCCATGCTCACCAACCTCACAACAAGGTTCACTGTACCTCTGTAAATATTCCTTCCAAGCATCATTTGTTTAACAGGGATAATGATGGTAGAAGGCACTACTACTACTACTACTAAGATTCTCTTTCTAAAGGTTTATTTTTAAGTGCTGAATATGCGGTAGTAAGCCAGTTTAGTGACTAGTTTTCTTAATCTGTAGCTTAAAAACCTGGCTTTGTGTTTACTATCATAATGCATTACAAATTCACTGAACATCTTTACCCAGCAGCTTTGAATCAACTATAGACCCCAGCCTAAGGAGCCTTTCCCTAGAAACATGAGTCCTATTTGAGAAGATATTTAGGCTGAGGACAGACTGGCAATCTGAAGCGGAGGCAAAGCGGAGGGAACTGGAGCGGGGGAAAAAACCCACGGAGCTGGCCGTTCACACTGGCCAGAGCAATGCGGATCAGCGGCGATACGGAGCGTTCAGACTGCCACGGAGCGTTCAGACTGCTGCATAGCCAGTGCGCGCGGCTCGCGTGCGCCGCTGCACTTTTTTTTTGTTTTCCTTTGATGTTTTTCGCATGTGCGCACATGCGCACATGCGCAAAACTTTTTGCCGGTGCGTTCACACTTCCTCCGGATGCTTCCCGCTTCTTCCAGTTCACACTGTTAGGAAGCAGGAGGCATGCGGAGGAAGGCCCCTGAACACCGGGAAAAACCGGTGTCCGGGTAAAGCGGAAAGAAAGCGACTGGGAGATGGGTAAGTACGCAACGGAGCTGACGGACAGATGCACATGTCTGAACGTGCTCCTTTCCTCCGTTTGCGAAGCGTGCCTGCCCCGCTTTAGATTGCCAGTCTGTCCTCAGCCTTAGTATAACCTTAAATCCTACATACTGCATTTTAAGGCATCTTGATTTTATAGCATCTGACAATATATCTCTGT
Organism: Lepidodactylus listeri; assembly: GCA_029233225.1. Classification (NCBI taxonomy): domain Eukaryota; kingdom Metazoa; phylum Chordata; class Lepidosauria; order Squamata; family Gekkonidae; genus Lepidodactylus; species Lepidodactylus listeri. Next base: position 56,768,813 of record JARCFY010000006.1, read on the forward strand.
GGGACAAAATCAAAATATAGAAGACCTGAATTTGTTGTGACTGTATTTGTACCAGCAAGTTTCCTAGCTTTTCAGACCATGCCTCCAGAATAAACAAAAATGCAGCAGACTTGGGCCTAACTGTCTGTCTCACAATTTTATCTGTCTGTTTCAAATCTTTTTTCTTATATGGAGTAAGGTGGAACATCTCGAGATTTCTTTTTTTTGCTGAAAGATATTTAATATGCTATCATATTATTTTGATGCCAAAACTGTCATTTTAGCTGGAATATTCTGCACACTTCACAGGCTAAAACATTGTTGCACTTATCTGTAACTGACATTCATCAAGTGTTCTTCTGTGCAGTCCCACATGGGAACTGCACATGTGCAGGCCAGCTGCAGACATTCTAAAAGCTCCTGACAGTGCAATGCACTTTCCCTGTGTTCGACAGGGTTTCCTGCCCAAACCATCTATAGAAGGGGAGAAAGCACCTTCCTCCATCAGTTTAGTAAGGCTGCTGATGGAGACTGGTCCCAAAAGGATATTTCAGAAGAGCTCATAGCAGGGTAAGAGGGAGCGATGTATGCCAAAGAACACTTGAGGAACATCAGTTATAGGTAAGTGCAAACAAGTTTTCATCGCCGTGTCTTATGTGCAGTCCCACATAGGAAAGTAGCAAGTGAACTTACTTCCAAAGTGGAGGATGTAAAAATCTTATTGGAAGAGGCAGCAGAGTCACTCCGGGGATCCACGTCAATGGCAAAGTGCCTAACAAAGGTTGAGGGAGTAGACCATATGGCTGCTCTGCAGATGTCCTGAAGAGAGATACTGTTCCTGAAGGCAGAGGATGAGGCTGGAGTGCTATTGGCGTGTGTTGTGATATGCAGCAGACACTCTGCTTCTGCTATTTCATAACATTTGCAAATGAGAAGGACGAGCCAGCAAGGGATTGTCTGAGCAGAGATTTTATAACCTGACTTGGGCCCCCTGAAATCCACAAAAAGGTTATTATCTTTCCTGAATTGGCTAATCCTGTACAAACAGAAGGGCAGAGCTTGCTTGACACCCAGTGAATACAGAGCTTTTTCCCTAGCATCCCTTGGGGAAAGAAAGAATACTGAAGTACTATGTCCTGGTTCAAGGGACATAGAAGGGAAGGCTTCAGATTTTAAGAAAGGGGGGGTGTGACCCACATACTAGAATTTTAGTTACCTTTGTGGTCATTTCAGGGCTATTAGAAAAGCAGTTTGGGGAGAGAGGTGTTCCAGAGAACAAGTAGCCAATGCTTTGAAAGGTTTACCCATAACTTTAGAGAGAACCAAGGATCCACTGGGGGGAGGGGTCAGAGGAGTGAAGGGTGGGTAAAGATTGGCTAACACTTTGAGGAACTTTAAGCAAAGACAGACTTCCCTTGCAAAGGAGTATAAAATACTGAGGCAGCTGCCAAATAGACCTAAATGGAGGAGTTGACTAGTCCCCTGGCCTTTAAGGTAACAAGGTAGTCCAACTGAGGGGGCAATTTTCTGGGTTTCTCCATTCATCCCTGGACCAGTAAACACTTCTCTGCCACTTGGACATACTCTTCTCTGACACTTGGACACTTACTGCAATGTGTTCAACTGGAAGAGTGGTTGGAGGCTGTGGCCAGACTGCTGTTCAACAGTAAATCACTGGGATCATGTGACACTATTCTTACAGCATTTACACTGGCTTCTGATCTATTCCCAAGCCCAATTCAAGGTGGTGGTTTTGACTTTTAAAGCCCTACATGGCTTGAGATCAGGGTATGTGAAGGACTGTCTTTTCCCATACATTCCTGCCCTGGAACTAAGATCACAGGGAGAGGCCCTCTTGGTTGATGGGACCATCAACCAAAGAAACTCATCTGGTGGGCCTTTTCAGTGGCAGCTCCACAACTATTGAACAACCTCCTGACCCACTCACTCTCTATCCTTAGGAGAAAGCTGAAGACATTTTTATTTATGTTGGCATTTGATTAGTTCTTCTTTCTACCAGCAGTTCTGAATAACTGATTTTAATTAGTGGTTTTATCTATTTTATGTGTTTTATTGTGCTTTGTCCTGCCCAAGAACAAAACTTCTTGCATTCAGAATCAAGGGAAGTGGCAAAGAGATCTAGTGAAAAAATTCCCCAAAGAGCAAAATGTGGCCAAAGGAACTTCATGCATAAGTATCATTTGTGATTCTCCTGTGAGGCACAGGTTAATGGATATGCCAATCTATTATTCTTCGTGCAATGTAAATAGCATGCAAACCCATCCTGTGAATGACAGACCATTCCTAGATCAAGGAGAAGGCAGTAAGGATAATGTATTCATAATCTGAACAATGATGATGGTGATGGAATTCTCCTTAGTTTGTGTATAACTATGGAGATTTCCATCATCATTATTCAGATTAGGAATACCCCATCCTTACTGCCTTCTGCATTCAGAATCCAGGCTACCAAGTCACTGTCCTCCTTCCTGATCTCAGAGCAAATCAACAGTGCCCTGGATGGACAAAGGGCAGCTTGGAACCAGGCAGTCATAACATCCATGGTTCTGATTCACAGTCAAACTTGCTTCAGAACCATTGCTGCTGGAGAACATGGCTGAAGACTCAGTTTCATCTCCAAGTGAGGCTCTTCACCTGTATTCTGCACAATTAGTTCATATGACAAAATCCATTAAAACAGAGGTTACCTGCTCTGCTTCCAGGCCACCGTCCCAGTGTGGCATGGGGAACTAGGAGGTGGGCAACAGTTCTGACAACAGTGGTGATGGTAGCTGATGCAGCCCAAGCATAACAGGGTTGGGAGGCCTGCTTTGGTAAACCTTTGGACCGCCTCTTGGGAAATGGTAACAAAGGGGCAATAAGGGCTTTTTGAGTACAATAATTTCTGCTTCCGAAAGAGAGAGTGGTGAGTGGTGCCAAGGCTGTGGCATCAATGAAGGCATCTTTGGAACCATACTGGATCCAAAGAGTGGGTTGGAACCAATGCTTCCTCTAAGCTGTGGAGCCTTGTGAGCAAAAATTCTACTTTGTGAGCTACTGGCATTAAAGTTGTGAGCAAGCCATTTGGCTACTGCATGAATTCATTTGCTCTGGAGCCTTCCTTCCTGAGCTAAGATAAAAATGTGTGAGCTGGAGGATAAAACTATGAGCTAGCTCACACTAACTCAGCTTAAAGGAAACACTGGTTGGGACTGAGGGTCCCTGGGCTTTCCTTAGTAGAGGATATCATCTGTAAGGGTTTAATCTTAGCTCTGGCATTCTTGGCCAGAGGCTTAGACTGGCTTGTCTGGGAAAACTTGTTCCTTGGAGCAGATCTCAGAGGTAGTGGGTGGCCAGAACTGACAGAACAGGCATGGATGGAGCAGGTGGAATTGAGGAAGCCTGGACAGATACTCAAGTGCTTTTCTGACAGAGTGCATCAGAGAGAATTTGTGCTCCCTTTAAAGAGCTTTCCCAAAGGGTAGCTTTGAGGAGCAACACCTTCTTGTCGTGAGCCTTGGGGCAAACCAGCTGACAGAACAGCCAAGAGGCAACCTTCTGAATCCTAGGAAATTTTTGCTGCGTTCATGTTCTGGACATAGAAGTTCTCTGTGTGGTGGAGGGTCATCCCAAATTCCATCTCTCAGATGAACAAGAGATAGCATTCTGAAATGTACCCCTGCCCATGAATTTTTTGCTGTGTCCCTGCTCTTGGCCCCTTCAATAGATTAATAAGCAGTGCATATTTAATACTGAAGAAATTAAAAATGAAACAGTAGGTTATTTTTTCATAAAAGTATGTTGTGCTGGTGAGGAAGTTACTGGGGGAGGGCAGAAAAAATGTACTTTGCTTGGGGTGACAAAATACTTCAAATACCATGTCAATATGATATTGCAGTACCTCACTGCAGATGTCACTGGAAACAGACAGAAAAAGAGCAGTGCAATGAGAGCTGAGCAGGCTCACCTTTTTCAGCACTGTGTCTGCTTTGCCAGAGCCACAAAGCTCCACCCCTGAACTTGACCGTAGTCCAAGGGATCTCTACCACACTGCAAACTCTTTTTGAAACTCTCCTGTATTAAAAAGTGGCTTCCCTGTGGGTGCGGGAGCTGCTTTTTGCTATGTCAAAAGTTTAGTAAATGGAATTGGGGTCACTTTACACCTTAAACCATGACAAAGAAATATTTTCAATAATAAACACATATTATCTAATATATATATATATATATATATATTGTTGTGTATCTCTTAGCTACAGTGGCATCTCTTAGCTACAAAGACACACAGAAGCCTTAGTATGATGGTAGTCCAACAACACAGTATGTCAAGGTGCACATATATTGCAGTTATGATCTTAAAACCAAAAACAATTACCTGAAATAATGTTTTTCCTCCAAATGATGTGTTTGTTTGCTTGCTTGCGTTAAAAAGAAACAAAGCTGAATAGCAACAATGCAGTCACATTTATAATTCAACATTCTTACAAAACACTGCACTCTTAATGAACCAAGTTGTTTATATTTTAACTTTGTTTTGATTTCAGCGTCTTCATTCTAAGAACACTATTGAATTACAGGTGCTGACATGTGTCGGAGCAGACTGCAAACAGACCCCTTGAGCCATGCAACTCAATACAGCTTGAGAAAAAAAGCTGCCATCATTTTTTTAAAAAAAATATTTCTACTTTGAGTGTCAAGCTATTATTCTGACATTTTTAAACTGTTGTACTGAACATTTATTTTATGAGGGGAAGGCAAAATAATCAAGTTAGCCCATTAGAGAAAGCAATTTATATAAATAGGAAATGCAGAGTTATCATTTGAACAACATGCAGATTAATACCATCTCTAAATAATGCATCTTTCATTCACTCTTCCAGAAGATATGAGAGCACTGCAGCCACTTGCCAAGTCTTATCCTAATGTGCCACTGGGTGAACAGAGACCCTAAACTGTCACACCCTATTTAAATCATACTTGTTGGAGGAAAGCTATTTCAGTTGCTTCGCATATTAAATTACTATTACTTTACTCATATTTCTTTATGGACAATCTACAATCCTGAATTAATTATTAAAGAAGGAAATGGTTTCAGAAGGGAATACTATTTCTTCCTCTAAAGTCTAAACATAATGACACTGAAGACTACAGGTGCAAAAAAATTGAAATGGAAGTTCTGTACATAGCTGAAACTATTCTGATTATTCTACTTGAAATTTTAATGGAGTCTGAATCAAGAAGCTATTAAGAATATAAGAGAAGCCAATGTGGGATCAGGCCAGTGGCCTATACAGTCCAACACTCTGTCACACAGTGGCCAAAAACACCAGGTGCCTTCAGGAGGTCCAGCAGTGCGGCCAAGACACTAGAAGCCCTCCTACTGTTGCCTCCCCCCAAGCACCAAGAATACAGAGCATCACTTGCCCCAGACCAAGAGTTCCTATCTATACCTTGTGGCTAATAGCCACTGATGGACCGCTGCTCCATATCTATATACTAATAGCGAAGGCACCCCTGTGTGCGGATATCTAAATCCGTGCAGGGGGGCACCTGGGGGGGCAGGGAGATGTGCAGAAAAATGCTTCCCAGATGTGCAGAAAAACCTGAAAACTTTTAAAAACTTTCGAGGAAATTTAAATTTCCCCAAAAGTTAAAGAACTGAGGCAGTCTGGTGGCTGAGAGCAGCTCAGGCTGACCTGGGGGGGGGGGGGGGGAATCCACTTACCTTCTGGATCTGTGGCTGCTGCTGGCGGCGGCAGTAGGGGCGGGTGGAGAAGCCTTGCCAGGCCTCACAGGGCCTCGCCATCACTGGGGCGGGGGGCAGGGGAAGAGTACTCCCCCTGCCAGCTCTTTTCCCCGCCCCACCCCCCCAGTGATGGCGAGGCCCAGCAAGGCTTCTCCACCTGCCGACGCCGCCACCGCCACCGCCACCGCCACCAGCAGCCACAGGCGCGGGCCTCGCCATCCCTGAGGGGGGTGGGGGCAGGGGGAAGAGCTGTGGGGGGAAAGCTGGCAGGAAGAGCTCGCCAGGGCAATTGGGGGCAGGGGGAGATCAGCAGGCCCCTTCTCCCCCCCCCCCCGGCAAGTCCCAGCCAGGTCTACCAATATAGTGGAAAGGGCAGGGTAGACCAGGCCTCTGGAGATCAGGTCTACCCAGCCCTTGCCACTGTATTGGTAGACCTGGCCTCCGGAGAACAGGTCTACCTGCCCCAGTCCACTATATTAGTGGCAAGGGCTGGGTAGACCTGTTCCCGGAGGCCAGGTCTACCAATACAGTGGCCTGGGGCAGGTAGACCTGTTCTCCGGAGGAAGAATTGGGGGTGATTGCTGGAGGGGGGAGGACTTACCTGGGGCTGCAGCCATTAGGAATCCTCCCCCCCCCCGGCGAGTATTGTGGGTCCCCACCTCTAGTGTTTATCTAATTCCCTCTTGAAGCCGTCCATGCTTGTAGCCGCCACCACCTCCTGTGGCAGTGAATTCTACATGTTAATCACTTTGGGTGAAGAGGTACTTCCTTTTATCTGTTCTAACCTGACTGCTCAGCAATTTCATGGAGTGCCCACAAGTTGATTTTGTTACCTATCAGCACAAGTCGCTGGAACTTCCACCTGTTCAAAGACAGTTTAAATGAGTGGGACCCATAAAAAGAGCTTGTAAAGGAAAAATTCCCAGAGGATTATTCCCACTGGTCAGTAATCAGGTTAGCAAAATTCAGCATCCATATTGCAGGTGACAATTAGTACTATCTCATGCCGCCATCAGATCCTAGGGTGGCTGTGCAAACTGTGAACAGATGCCTGGGAGCAATTTTGGGATGGATGAGGGTTAACAAATTGAAACATAATCCCAACAAAACAGAGGTGATACTGGGAGGAGGAAGGGTTGACCCAGTAATTGGGATATCTCCTGTTCTGGATGGGCTTGTACTTCCCCTAAAGAAGAAGGTTCATAGCTTGGGGGTGCTGCTGGCCCTGCACTTCCTGCTGGATAAAGAGATGGCATTGGTAGCTAGGGGTGTTTTTCAACAACTTTTGCTGGTGACCCATCTGCAGCCCTTTCTGGGTATGAAAGATCTTGCCACTGTGGTACATGCCCCGGTAACATCTAGATTAGATTACTGCAGTGTGCTGTATGTGGGGCTGCCCTTGAAGATTGTCCAGAAGCTACAGGTGATACAGAATGCTGCAGCTACAATGTTGGCTGGAGTGGGTTGTAGGGACCATATCACTGCAGTCTTGCTCCATCTACACTGGCTCTCAATTTTTTTCTCGGCCCAATTAAGGTTGCTGGTATTGACTTTACAGCCCTATATTGCCCTATATTGGGGCAAGCATCCCTTGAGGAACACCTTCTCCCATATGAACCTACCTGTCCAGTTGTTTCAGCTGTTTTGGTTGTCTTAGACATCCGAGGCTAGGCAGGTAACTGCTCAAGACCCTAGCCTTCTCAGTCATGGTGCTAAAACTCTGGAACTCCTTCTGATTCATCTGTCTTCCTCTTAACATTGTCTTCTGCCAGTGAGTGAAGACTTGGGGGGGGGGGTTGGCTTTCTGGAATGCTCCATTGTAGCCTTCATTAGAAATGGTTTGACCATGATTGAGTGTAGTACTATTCGACTGTGATGATGTTGTGATAATTATGCCCTTGTGTATGCATCATGCAACATACCAAATATTCTTGTTCAGATGAAGTCCATGACAGATGAAACGAGAGATTTTATTCTAGAAAACCTCATCATCTCTTCTTGTGAAAATATCTTGTGAAAACCCTTTGGAAGGAACTGAACTTATGGTCTTCATTGTGTCACATTTATTATTAGAATATTACAGTAGCATTTTTCACAACTTTTTTTATTCTATTTGTTCATGGTGTTGAACAGCAGCAAGCAGCCAGTCCTGGGTAAGTCATGCAAGTCACATGGTATCAAGTCAACCAGTGGCTTCTGCTAAGCTGGCCCCAAAGAATCCTTCTTCAAAAGCCAAAGCAGCCCTGGAATAGGCCCTGCCACCTTCCCCTGCCTTTTACTGACAGAAACCAAGGCTTCTAATACATGCTTGGAATATTGTTGAGATTGCCACTGATAGGGCATTAGTTCCTTAATGCTACAGGCACTGCACCTATTATTTGGGGGTGAGTTAACCAATGTGCCAATGTGTGTGTGTTTTGTAAGATTTCAGATTTTTCTGCAAACCTGGGTCTTTTTTTCAGGTTTGTATAAAGATGTGCCTTGTCTGTTCATGTCTCCTGACACTTCAATTTGAAGTGTCCACAGATTTGGCCACACTGAGAATTAGCTATATTGATAAAGATGATATCTGTTAAGGAAACCAACATACTGTGGTATAAACAAGTTTCTTATTAATGGGATCCTTAGAATACAGGTAATATTAATATAGGAGCCACGGTGGCTCAGAGGTTGAAACGCTAAGCTGCAGACCAGAAGGCTGGTAGCTTGGCAGTTCAAATCAAGACCCGAGTGCCACGTGACAGAGTGAACTCCTGTCTCTGGCCCCAGCTCCTGCCAACCTAGCAGTTTGAAAACAAGAAATGGGAAAGTAACAGCATTCTGTGCGCCTCGGTGTGTAGTTATGCCGGCCACATGACTACGGAAAAAGTCTTTGGACAGCGCTGGCTCTTCGGCTTGGAAACAGAGATGAGCACCACCCCCTAGAGTTGGATTTGACTGGCTTTCAAGCCAGGGAAACCTTTACTTTTAATATTAATATGGGAATTTCCTTCTTAAATAAAAAATCAATAGATCTTCATACAGCTCAGAAGATCAAAAACTGTAACACTTTAAGAGTTCCTACATGTGATCAGATAACATACTCCAAACTGAAACTTCAACTTATCCTACTTGTAATACTTATTCTCTTAAGTAATTCAGTGATACAGTAGAACTGTTGGTATGCCTGTAATTCAAAATGAATTGTGTTTCAAGTTGCTGCTTTCCCTCTGCACAGTCACCAAGACATACCACAATCACTATTTACTAGCCAGGAGGTAGATGCTGCTGGCATATGTATAGAATCCTGACAATGGGCATATACAGAGCATTCCATAGTTGCCTAAACAATACAATGCCTTCCCTACATATGAACCACAAGTCCCAACCATCATTACAAGAACACACGGGGCAAAAAGTTGTGAAAGAAGAACAAATAACACAAGTAATCTTATCTTTTCTTCCTCTTCTGCCATATTTCTGAGACATACGTACCACATAACTGAATGTTAAGATTGGACTACTGTAACGCCCTCTACATGGGGCTGCCCTCGTGCCAAATCCGGAAGCTGCAGCTAGTGCAGAATGCCGCGGCGCCGCTGTTGTTGGGTCTCCCTATACGGGAGCATATACAGCCCACCTTAAAGGCACTGTACTGGCTGCCTATAGCGTACCGGGTAAGGTTCAAGGTGCTGGTGCTTACCTATAAAGCCCTATATGGCCTGGGACCTGCCTACCTGAAGGACAGTCTCTCTCCATATGTTCCCCGGCGAGCACTACGATCGGGATCTCAAAACCGACTGGCCCTTCCTGGATTGAAGGAGGCGTGGCTGGCATCAACACGGGCCAGGGCTTTCTCAGTGGCGGCCCCGCACTGCTGGAATGAGCTCCCGGAGAACATCAGGGCCCTGCGGGATTTGATGCAGTTCCGCAGGGCCTGTAAAATGGAGCTCTTCCACCAGGCTTTTAGGTAGGGGCCGCCTAGGGTGAACATCTTAGCCCTGGCCCAGTTCCATCTGCCAGCAATTCGAACTGCCTGCCTGTGTATGTTTACACAAGGTTTATATATGAGTGCTGTTCGGACTCACCTGCCGAAATATTGTAATGCTGCCAATCTTGTTTTGGATTATATGTTGTTTTAAAGTGATTGTATTTTAATTCTTGTTGTGAGCCGCCCTGAGCCTGCCATTTGGCGGGGAGGGCGGGATATAAATCTAAAATAAATAAATAAATAAATGTGATATATATATTCTTACTTCATATATTATGCCAGGGGTGGGCAAATGGCGGCCCGGGGGCCACATGCGGCCCACCACAGAGTTTTATGCGGCCCGCCAAGACAGTTGGCCATTGTCAGCACCTGAGGAGCTGCAGCTTGAACTTACTGACAAGCAGTCAGATCACACTGTGAAAGAAATGTTTAATGCTGTGACATTAGTTGACTTTTACAAATCTTTGTCTGCTGAAAAGTTTCCATGTATGAAGAAATTTGCTGGGAAAATGTTCTCTATATTTGGGTCTACATATATTTGCGAGCAAAGTTTTTCTTGCATGAAGATCAACAAGAGTAAATATAGACATTAACAGACATTTGACAGACATTAACTTGCAGGCTGTGATGAGAATCTCAACAAGCAATCTCACTCCTGATTTCAAAAAAATTGTAGAAAAGTGTGATAGGGTACATTTGTCTCATTAAACTGATTCTAAAATTAAATGTGCTTGCAGCTATAGATGATATGAAATTAGCACAATAAATAAATTGAATAAAACTACCACTATTTTATTTAAGTTATATTTATGGATTTTGATGATACAATTTATACCTTTTCTGAAATGCAAAGTTAACTAATGAGTGCAATCATTTTAAAAGGTGCGGCCCTCCACTAACCTCCGCTTCCACAAAGCGGCCCCCGAGCCAAAACAATTGCCCACCCCTGTATTATGCCATTAATAAATTTATCAATGACCCATAGAAAGAAGACTGTGTTCTAAACTAGATTAAAACAGGCCTTCTCCAATAGCACAGGGATGAAATACAAAAAGGGAAATGTCATACTTAAAAATCCTAGCATAACCCTTATTTTAGTAATCAGTATAATCAATTATCACAAGTTCCTAATTAACCCATAGCAAATTGTTGCTGACAGTAATTATAATCCATCCTTCTGACACATGCATTCATGCACTATTGTTTAGAGTTCAAAGTGGTTATTACTGAGTCATATTAGCTCTATTAATTATCCTGTACTGTATTTGCCTTCATTCTGGTAAATCTTTGTTAATTGCTTAGCTTTTGTTTACAGTGTGTTTTTGCTTAATATGCTGCGTACTCTATTTTGGGAGTGTATTTTTTCTGTTAAAGCTGTATAATATATAGTTTTCACCACTAGTATGATCACAGCTATTTTGTGGTGGTACTCATCAATACTGAGTACTGGTACCTTTGGGGTGGGCTATCCCAAACTCGGAGGAATTGGTGGAAATTGATGCAACCTTATATATGAGTGTTTAACACACACACCCCACACACTATTATTACTGTTGTTGTTTTTATGAAATATTTGTGCCAAATGCAAAAAAAAATTAAATGTTTCTCATGAATTTGACCATAACTGCCATACACCTTAAAGTATTCAACTATGGTTAATTAAATTCCCTCTGCTATACAAAACCCTTGCTAGAAATTTTATAATGATTATTTCACATGCACCAGTCACAAAACAAGAAATGAAGGCACTATTGGCTGTAGAATCAAAGCCATAATATGCCATATTCTTTGTAAGCCATATATTAGCTTCAGGATGGGATGGCAAGGTTGCCAACCAGTGACTGGTTTCCAGCAGAAGACTGAGGGGGTCAACATTGGTTTAACAGCATTACATCACCCAGAAGTGGCATCTTGCCACTCTAGGAATTGGGGGGGAAATCTCTATGGTATTTCCACCAATTCCTAGAATGGTGCAATATCATGTCCAGGTTTTTTCCCCAGAGGTGAAATAACACTATTGCACAAATAGTAAGTTTTTTCTTCATTTCCCCCCTCCCTGTTTACCAAGTGGCAGTGGGGATCAGGGCTGAAAGCAGGGGATCTCCCACTGGAAGCTAGAATGTGACAACCCTAATGGACACCTTTCATACTCATCTATCTGCACATAACCTTCCTGCTACTTCTTGTCACCGGTTCCTCTTTTCTATTGGTGCTTATGTAAAATGAAAAATACAACTAATTCTCTTTCCCTTTTTAAAACAAAGTAACATATTTACAAGCGGCCACGGTGGCTCAGTGGTTAAGATGCTGGACTGCAAACCAGAAAATCAGTAGTTCAGCAGTTTGAGACCCGAGTGCCGCATGACAGAGTGAGCTCCCGTCTCTGGTCCCAGCTCCTGCCAACCTAGCAGTTTGAAAGCAAGAAATTGCAAGTAGATAAACAGGTACCACTTTGGTGGGAAGGTAACAATGTTCCATATGCCTTGACATCTAATCATGCCAGCCACACAACCACAGAGACATCGTCAGACAGCACTGGCTCTTCAGCTTGGAAACAGAGATGAGCACTGCCCCCTAAAGACGGATTCGACTGGCTTTTGAGCAAGGGAAACCTTTACCTTTTAACATATTTACAGAATTAATGGTTTACAGAACAGATTTAACCATTTTTTTCATAAATTAAATCCATGGATGAAATGTCTCTTGCTATTTCAACAAACAATAAAAATGCCCATTTCAGTTTATTGATTACTCGGCTCTCTGCATTCTTTAGTTCTTAGTAACACTGACTCTCAGTGTTCACCGACTAATTCAAATTGTTGGGTTTGAACTTTAAAACCCTACAAAGCATGGATATAAAGTGCTGAAGGACAACCTCCACTGCTATGTTCTTACCTATGTTGGAGGTAAGCCTTGGGGATTTAAGGAACCTATACACTTTTTACTGTTAGATCATATGGTGTTTAAGGAAAATGTTCTGTTGTACCCAGGGACTATGCTCTACTAATGGTGAAACTTTCCATCAGCAGAAGAGGCACTTTTCACTAGCAGAATAGAAACTATTGCTGTATATTCATATATTGTTTCCTGTGCGGTACAGAGGTTAAAGTGTTGGGCTAAAATCTGAGATATCCAAGTTCAAACCCCCACTCAACCATGAAAGCTTGCAAAGTGGCATTGTGCTAGTCACACAGTCTCAGCCTAATTTACCTCACAGGGTTGCTGTGAGGATAAAATGGAGGAGAGGAGAACAAAATAAATTGTTTTCAGTCTCCACTGGGGGAAACAGCAGGGCTTAAATGAAGTAAATAATACCCCCAAAATTATCAAGTAACCCAAATAATAAATCAAGAAAAACATCTTTACCTGACTAATTTCACAATGGTATTCTAGCAGTAATTTGTACACTTCAGGCAAACATTTTTCATGTATTATTTCTCAAGAAGTATTAATTCCTTCTATGCAAAACACCTGTTTTAAACTCTGGAGTAGAAAATAGTACAGAGCCAACTGGCTGATGATATTATTTGGATTTGATAATTGAGATTGTTACCCTAAATCAACCCTAAATCAACCTGCAACTCCCCAGGTCAATATTGTGCTGTTGCAGTAGTACAACAGTCAGCTCTGGGATCAGGACAAGCAGTTCTTGTGAAATGCATTGAATTTAGACTAGCATTCTGCAGAAACAGGTAGCTCTCTGAATCAATGAAGTAGACAAAGAAGAGACAATGAAGCTAGCTCAGTTGTAAATGCTACTGTAACGTGACAAGTAAGATTTTAGTCTCATTAAGAGATAATGTAAGGAGGATTCAACTGTCGCTATTTAGGCTTTTCCTGATCTACAACATGACAGACTGCTTTATTTGCCTGGTTTCTAATAACCAATTCACACATGCAGCAACAGCTTCACATTTCCTACATGCTAATGATCTTGAGCTAACATTCCCATCTATCAAGAGGCTTCATATGTTCCAAGGGCTGGCCATTGCACAAATTGAGAATAGTAAGAATGGACTTGAGCAACACCACTGAATTAAGGTTGGTTACACAGAACTGATGTGACTCCAATAATCATCCATCCATACACGTCTATTGTAACTGTGACAAGAATAACAATTTTGTGTCGCTAGCTACACACAAATTTCCAGTTCATATACTACTACTCACATGCAAATGCAATCAAGAAAAATGAATTTATGTGTCCATAATCTGGTGATAGAACTGCTGTTAAGTTATTCCTGAAATAGTACTTGGCATTTGGCTAACCAATTATTACAAGATTACATATGAAACTTCCCATTAAATAAGCTCTCCCAGTTAGTCTAACTTCTCCCACATAAATCTGCTCATAAGAACAAAAGAGAAGCCATGTTGGATCAGGCCAATGGCCCATCCAGTCCAACACTCTGTGTTACACAGTGGACAAAAGCCAGGTGTCATCAGGATGTCCACCAATGGGACCAGAACTTTAGAAACCTTCCCACTGTGGCCCTCCAATCACCAAGAATACAGAGCATCACTGTCTCAGACATAGTGTTCCATAATGTTGGCGGGGAGGGCGGGATATAAATTAAAGTAATAAAATAATATAAATACCTTGTGGCTAATAGCCACTGATGGATCTCTGCTCCATATGTTTATTTAATCCCCTCTTGAAGCTATCTATGCTTGTAGCTGCCACCACATCCTGCAGCAGTGAATTCCACGTGTTAATTACTCTTTGGGTGAAGAAGTACTTTTAAAATATCTGTTCTAAACCTGTTGTTGTTGTTCAGTCGCACAGTCGAGTCCGACTCTTCGCGACCCCATGGACCACATCACACCAGGCCCTCCTATCTTCTGTCGTGCTCCTGAGTTTGCTTAATTTTATGTTTGTTGCATCGCTAACATTGTCTAACCATCTCATCCTTTGCCATCCCCTTCTTCTTTGACCTTCAGTCTTTCCCAGCATCAGGATCTTCTCCAGTGAGTGCTCCCTTCTCATTTGGTAGCCAAAATATTTGAGCTTCAGCTTCAGTATCTGGCCTTCCAGGGAACAGTCAGGGTTGATTTCTTTTAGGATTGACTGAAGTCCAAAGGACTCTCAAGAGTCTTCTCCAGCACCATAATTCCAAAGAATCTGTTCTTCGACGCTCGGTCTGCCTTATAGTCCAACTCTCGCACCCACACATCACTACTGGGAATACCATTGCTTTGACCATACAGACTTTTGTTGGCAGTGTGATGTCTCTACTTTTTATTATGCTGTCTAGGTTTGCCACTGCTTTTCTCTCAAGGAGCAGGGGTCTTTTCTAAACCTACTGCTCATCAATTTCATTGCCCACAAGTTCTTGTATTGTGAGAAAGGAAGAAAAATACTTTTCTACTGGCTCTATCCCATGCATAATTATGTAAACCTCTGTCCTGTCACCCCTCAGTCACCATTTCTCCAAGCTAAAGAGCCCTAACCTCTTTAACCTTTCTTCATAAAGTAAGTGTTCCTTCT
The DNA here is from genome assembly GCA_029233225.1 of Lepidodactylus listeri. Classification (NCBI taxonomy): domain Eukaryota; kingdom Metazoa; phylum Chordata; class Lepidosauria; order Squamata; family Gekkonidae; genus Lepidodactylus; species Lepidodactylus listeri. The sequence continues at coordinate 56,783,996 of JARCFY010000006.1, forward strand.
CATTAATCATTTCAGTTGCCCTTTTTTGTACCTTTTCCAATGCTATATTTAAGTGTGGTGACCAGAACTGTACAGAATATTCCAAATAAGGTTGCACCATAGATTTATACAGGGGCATTATTGTACTGGATGATTTGTTTTCAATTCCCTTCCTAATAATCCCCAGTGTAGCATTTGCCTTTTTTTATTGCAGTCATACACTGAGTCAGTATTTTCAGTGAGTTATCTACCATGACTCCAAGATCTCTCTCCTGATCAGTCACCGCCAGTTTGGACCCCGTCAACATCTATTTATAGCTGAGATTTTTTGCCTCCAATGTGCATTACTTTGCACTTGCTCACACTGAACCAAATTTGCCATGTTCATGCCTGCTTTTTGCCTCCAATGTGCATTACTTTGCCCTTGCTCACACTGAACCTAATTTGCCATGTTCATGCCTACTTGTCCAGCCTCAACAGATCTTTCTGGAGCATGTCACAGTCTTCCCAGTTTTTCACCACCCTGAACAATTAGTGTCATCTGCAAACTAGCCATTTCACTGCTTACTCCCAACTCCAAATCATTAATGAACAAGGCCTAGTACCAAGTCCTGTGGTATCCCACTGCTTACCACCTTCCACTGTGAAAACTGACCATTTATACTCACTCTGTTTCCTATTAACCAGTTTTTAATCCATAAGAGGACTTGTCTTGGTGCTTGGGGGGGCAACAGTGGGAAGTCTTCTAGTGCCCTGGCCCCACTGGTGGATCTCCTGGTGGCACCTGGTATTTTTGGCCACTGTGAGACAGAGTGTTGGACTGGATGGGCCATTGGCCTGATCCAACATTGGCTTCATAGACGACAACTACGGGGGAACTTGGGGGCTGGGGCCACCCCTGAAATTTCCTGGGGGGACTGAGCCCCCCCTGGCAAAATGGGGCGCCCACCTGTTGTCGCATCTCTCTGCCGCCAAGAGCCTCTCCCCCCCGCCCAACTCCCCTGTGCTCCCTCCCTCCCGGGCACCATCAGGGCAACCTGCCCAGTGTAATGGTGTCACCCGGAAGTGACATCATCACGCCGGGCACATTGACGGGGTGACGCTCTAGCAATCGCCCCGAAACTCTATGGCACCATAGAGTTTCAGGGCAATTGCCAGAGCATCGCCCTGGCAATGTGCCTGGCGTGATGACATCATTTCCGTGGGACGCAATCATGCTGGTCACGTTGCCCCGATGGCTGAACTCCTGATGACAGAAATCAGTTTGCCTGGAGAAAATGGCTGTTTTGGAGGGTAGAATCTATGGAGGGTAGAATCTATGGTGTTATACCCTGCTGGTGTCCCTCCCCAAAACCACTCTCTTCAGCCTTCACCCCCCAAATCTCCAGGTATTTCCCAACTGAGAGCTGACAGTCTTAAACCTGTACTTTCCCTCCCATAATTTATACCCTTGATTGCAAGTTATATCCCCTGCTGCCAACAGGAACCACTCTCTGCCCTCCTCTACATGACAGCCTGAAGGAGAATGATGCAAGATCACCCACAAAGCCTTATGGAAGATTGGAGTTCGAGCCTGGGTCTCCCAGATCCTAGCCACTTAACTACTTTGATGCTGGCCTGCAGATAGTAGCGGTTTGAACCCAAAACTCCAGAATGCAAGGTAAGAATCATCTTGCTTCAAGATTCTCAGATGTTTGAGAAGCCAGTTCAGTATTGCTATTCCACTTGGGATTACATGGGTGGTTGATAATGTGATCAAAATCATACTTCACCTGGAACTGTATGAATTATGCAGCCATGAACTATGATGTGTTGTCAGACATGAGCTGTCTGGGAATTCCAAAGTGCACAAAGGGGCTCTAAACTATGTGCATTCTTAACTATATACATTCTACTGTAGAAAATACATATGCACCTGAGAACTATTAATCCTTCAAATGAACGGATGCCCTGACAACCTTGTCATAAATAGCAGCAGTCTGGCCATGGGGCTCTCTTTCAGGTTTTCATTCTGGTTGGGTTATAGTCTAATACTGAGTCTGGAGAAGTGAACTGCCCATATTTTCTAGCAACATTTTTATGTTCAATCTCTGCAGTGAAGAATTGGGATGACAAGTTCTGCTTCATGTTTGAGGTTTCTATCTTCTCTCATTATCCAGTTACTTTTGAGTGGCAATTGTTAGTGTTTAACAGAAGAGTTTGAGTGGCAATTGTTAGTGTTTAACAGAAGAGCGGCAATTGTTAGTGCTTAGGAGTATCTCTTGTTCTTTTATCTTATTCCTTACATCTGACCATTTCAAAATTAAATTTTCTTTCAAGGCTGAAACAGCAGTCCTAAACTGTCTGTCCAGAAAGGAGAGACCAGGCTCTAGCCTACATGTACTAGTGGCTTTGGGACTATAATTTTAGCAATGTATAGCAGTGTTTTATGACTGGTTGTTTTATCATATGTATGTATTTATTGTATTGTATGAATTGGTTGGTAGCCGCCCTGAGCCCACCATAAATGACAGGGAGGGTGGGATAAAAATCTCTAAATAAATAAATAAAACACAAGAGTTGTGATTTGTTGGCTATCTGAACACCTGTTCTGCTTTGCTGTCCTCTTGTGAATAATTCTGGTAACTAACAGTGTGTTCAAAATAATATTTCATCTATAAACATTTAAATTATGTAGCAGTGGCATACATATCACAAATTCTGAAGAGAGCAAATGTGAACTTTAAATTATCAATAACGCTTTGATATTTTGCACTGTGTCAGTGTGGTATTTTTAACTACTTTGGGAAATGGTCATTTGTCCCCATAGTGGCTGTCCCACAAATAAATATCGACTGACACCCTTTACTGGGGCCTTCTTGTATTGTGTTGGTTTGTTTGGAATATAAAATTCACATAAAATCATGTTATTACTTAGGATCACAGAATCATGGCTTACCACTTCCCAAGCATCTTGGGCCTGCTCACAGGACTGTGTAAATGTTTGGATAACAAGTCTGGTGAATTTACTTTGCTGCCCACAAACAGCAAAACAATCCCTTTACCTCAGGTTTAGTGTTCTTTGGCTACTTTGACCAATAGCTTTTCACATTTGCTGATCTGCCTTACTCACAGCTTGCAATGTGTGCAATATGAAAATTGATACAAGGAGTAGATTTGTTGTGTTGTACTTCCTTGAAGGAGCAAGAAATTTGTTAAGGGCACACAATTCCTGTTTTTTCTTTCACCAAGACTGAACAGAGAGAGAAAAGCCAAAGACTGATGAAACTGTATAGTATTTTACTAAAAACAAAACCCTTGAACTTTATTTTTAAAACAAGGAGTGTCTTTGTTGAAGTTTATAAAAACAAACTTTGAAGCACAGTAGTTGACCCTGATTTCTGCAATTAGTTTTTATTTATTTCATTTATACACTGCCCTCCTCCCCAATGAGTACACAAAGTGGCTTATATTGTTCTCCTCTCCTCCATTTTATGCTCACAACAGCCCTGTGAGGTAGGTTCGGATGAGAGAATGTGGCTGGCCCAAGGTCATCCAGCAATATTCCATGGCACTGTGGGAATCTGAACCTCGGTTTTCCAGTTGCTAGTCCAACAGTCTTGTTATGTCCACTGTTGATCTCTGGGCAGCAGCGACATGCTGGAGCTTGGCACCGGAGACAATAGGAGTCAAGGATCCTAGACCCACACTGCCCCTCCAATAAGATCTCTGGCGGGAGATTCAAACCCACCAATGGGACCTGTAGGTGCGGTTTAGGCGACTATATATAGTTGGCCCTTGCGGCCAGAAATGCATGCTTGTGTTGTGTACCAATAAACTAGCTGACCGCTACGTTGTCATCCACCTTTTCAATGCCTTGAATCCAGTATACAATAAGTCCATAGCCATTATACAGTGCTGGCTTATTGTCAGCTATGCTGCCATAAAGGGTGAGGGGTGGGGGATTGCTCAGCCTCGGCCTCTGGTATTCTAAGTTTCAATTCTCCTGGACTCTTTATCTCTTACACTGACAAGGCTTGACCTTGGAGACTCTAGAGACATTCACTGCTTTCCCACTGGGAACTAAAAGCTGTTAGTTTTAGCGCGAATATAACCTGTTGCTTATTGACTTGTATCAATCAGACGACCCTTGTTTGAACCAGGTATATCCAACCCTTCCCTCCTTTGTATCAGCACTCTTAACATGAGAAGTGTTTGGAGCAATACAGAATACTGTAATCAATAAACTGATCCTGCTTAAGGAATGTTGTTGGTTTCTGATATCTGGGGACTCTGACAGAGCGTTAAGTCTCCCAATTTCCAGGACCGAGCTCCAACTCCCAAACCTTACTATGAGTTCAGGGAATGGTGGAGACCCACCAGTTACTCTGGTGGAGGGAATTCCCACCATGACAGCGGAGGCCCCAGTGACAGTGGTGACTACCCCTGCTTCAGGCATGGAGCCCATGGAAGGAACCAGTATTCCTGGGCACATTTTTCCACCACTCCGGGGCAGTCGTGGATGCTGACTCCTCAGGTGACTATGACAAGCTGCTGTGATCAAGTGGCCACTCAACAGCCGAAGCCTGCACCCCGTGCTGTTAGTTTTAGTGTGAATGTAAACTGTTGCTTAAAAGCTGTTAGTTTCAGCGCGACTATAATGTGTTGCTTATTGGCTTGTATCAACCAGACGACCCTTGTTTGAACCTGGTATATATATACACCTTCCCTCCTTCGTACTGGCAGTCTTAACACGAGAAGTGTTTGGAGCAATACAGAATACTATAATCAATAAACTGATCCTTCTTAAGGAACGTTGTTGGTTTCTGATATCTGGGGACTCTGACACTTATGTGGCTTCTACAGCTGCCATATACTCTATTACATCTTCTTCAGGTTCTGAGGAATCTCCATATGACACCAGTCTTCATTATACTTTGGCTGCTATAATCAGGGTCTTTCTACAAATGACAAAAAAAGGAATCTTGTAGTACCTTAAGGATCAAAAGACTTATTATGGAATAAGCATTTTTGCTCTACAGCAGGGGTGGCCAACCTTGCTTAACGTAAGAGCCACATAGAATAAACGTAAGAGCCACATAGAGATGTCTGAGAGCCGCAAGACAGGAACAAATATCACACACACGTTTTTATTTTTAAAAATATGCAAATTTGCTTTTTATTAACGTTAAATGGGACTGCCAAAAATAAAAACAAATGAGGAAAACCAGTTATAAGAAAGAGAGAGAGAGAAACTAGGAAAGCAAATAGATGGGAGGGAGGAGGGAAGGAAGGAAGGAAGGAAGGAAGGAAGGGAGAAAGAGAGAAAAAGCATGCCTCCCCTTTGCTTCCCCAGCCGCCCTGCCAGGAGCCGCACAATATGTGTGAAAGAGCCGCATGTGGCTCCCAAGCCACAGGTTGGCCACCCCTGCTCTACAGGTTATGTCATCAGATGCACAGATCAGCAATCATAGAGCAAAAAATATAAACAGTAGAGTCAAAATGGCATGAAATGCAAGAGCTAAAGGCTGTGCTGTTGCTATGTAAAACTCAGTGTATTATACATAAGCACAGCGATCATTCACCATCACAAAATTTGGTGATCATGAGTGAAAACTGAAGACATACATTTTTAAGGTACCATAAGACTTCTTTCTGGTTTTGCTCTAAAAGACTAATTTGGTTGGCATCTCAACAATACTTGTTCTTGGCCTTTCCCATTAATTAGAGCAACAAGAGAACTGTGGTCAGAGTAGGCCACAGGAATTCAGTTCACATTACCTAGTTTTCATATGCCCTTATATACATTCACCAACCATTATTCCTTGATCTGTTTTACTTCTGCACTTGTAAACAAACCTTAACTGGTTTCCACTTAGATTCATGCATTTGTACAACTCTTTTGCTGTACCTAGTGGGATCTGGGCACAATCTCCTCCACAATCACCCAAATACTATATATGGCATTGGACTTCCAGGGATGGGAAGCCCGTTTGCATTGTAGACTTTCCCATACCTTGTATATCTATCCATAGAAAAGCCAGAAATTGTCTACAATTTACCCATTGCTGCCTTTGAGGATTTTCAGTTACTGACATGTGTAAATGAATGGTAGTTTGTCATCTACCAGCCTAATCATGCAATGAGATTGCTATATGCATACAAACATACATCCACATGCTCCATACCAGCGGTTCCTAAGCTCTTCAAGCCTACGGCCACATTTTGAATTCTGACACAGCATGATGGGCAAAAGAACAGAACGGCAACTTGAGAAGCCCAAGAACAAAGGATAAGAGGGGTAAATTTTAAAAATACACTGGGAAAGAAGAGTCAGAGAGAGAGAATAAAACCAACACTGAAATGGCAGCTGTCGCTGGAATGTTATTTTAATCTTTATAGCCAATTAGATCTCAAATGGGCAATCAGAAGCCCATCTGGCCATACCCACTTTCTGAAAACATCTGGCAGGCACCAGGAAAGATGTTGGCAGGTGCCATGGCACCCCCCAGGCATCACAATGGGAATCCCTGCTCCATGCAAATGTTCACTTGAATGTGTGGAGGTCAGGAGTGGAGAACACCTGCATGAGCCTGCTTTCCCCAAACACTCACATAATGTATACAGGGCTTCACTATGATTGACAGGCTAAAGTCAACAACTCCTGGGAGAAACCAGAGAGGGTCAAGGAACTGAGATCACCTCAGATTTAGAAAGTAAATGATGCCATTAGACACTGCAAAAACTATATGGTTTTATCAGAGACTTTGTAAATTCTACAGCATCTACAACATCACTTCTGATTTTTACTGGAAGTGACATCAGCACGCTGGGATATGCTCCCCCCCTAGGGTTGCCAGGTCTGGGTTGGAAAATACCTGGAGACTTTGGGGGTGGATCCAGGAGAGGGTGGGGTTAGGAGAGGAGAGAAGCCTCAGCATAGTACAATGCCATGGCGTCCACCCTTCAAAGCAGCCATTTTCTCCAGGGGAGCTGATCTCTCTCAGCTGGAGATCAGTTGTAAAAGCAGGGGATCCCCAGGCCCCACCTGGAGACTGGCAACCCTATCCCCCCTGGTATGCCAGTGTGAAAAGAATCAGGATACTGTAGCAGGAGATCTGACATCCCTAGCATTAACTCTCCTCAGTAAAGCTTGAAAATATGGTCACCTTCCCTACCATCAGGCAATAGACAGAACAACAGCTATATGATAGGTCAAAAGCTAAGGGAACTTACAGCTGAAAGGTACACTGAACCAATAAGCCATATGAAAAAGCAATGCAAAAATATCAATTTAATACAATAGACAATAAACAAAGCCAAAAGTAAATCAACAAAGGATATACTTACCGGATGCTTTGTTGATTTACTCTAGGACCTTTGTTTATTGTCTATTGTATTAAATTGATATTTTTGCATTGCTTTTTCATATGGCTTATTGGTTCAGTGTACCTTTCAGCTATAAGTTCCCTTAGCTTTTCACCTTCCCTACCATGGCATAGATTAGAGATTAACCTGAACTTCTTCTGTTTCCTTGTGGAGTTTTGGTGCTATGTAAAAACTAGAAACATTTAGCCTGGCCATTCTAAAGCTATGTAAAAGCTTAAACTTTCTGGAACTGAAAAATTCCCATCTTAAGTAATTCCTGTGACTTTTAAACTTTGTTATTTTGGCATCAAGTTAATCTTGTCCAGAGAATCAGCAAAATAGGGGGTGAACAGAATAGCGTCCTTACTGCCTAAAACAACAGCACTTGCATAGTTGGCAGCTTAATCCTGGACATGGAGCCAGAACTGTTTTTGAAAAAGCAACTTTATTGTTAAATTGATGTGGAAATTCTACACAACAACTATCCCCCATAAAGATGGATTCAGGTCTAATAATGCCTTACAGACCAACAAGATTCTGGGGGATTTTGTGATAACATATCTTTTTCACCCAGTTTTGCAACCACCACTATTAAACACTAATCTTCATGGTAAACAAAGAGGTTCAACTTTGACCTCCAAAAGAACTTTAATTATGTGATACATGTATAGCCATATAAAAGATTACATCCCATTCTGGATCAATTTGAAATATCCATCCAAATTCTGTCCAAATAACCAACTATCACCCAAAGTTCATTCCCAGATTCCCAGGTGTTTTTTTTTGGGGGGGGGGGGGTAGAAATTTGAACACAAAATAGCATTGATTATATTTCTGCCTGCTGTGAAAAAATTGATTCTCATTGATTTCACCTGCTTCTCTAAGACTATGATGCTTGCCCACCACTTCATTATATGGTTCATTAACTTAACACTTTTATAATTTCTCCTTGATGTCACCCTTGTTCTTACAAACCGGCACTAAAGTACTACCACTGTATTCCAAATATCTCAATACCTTGTTTTAAAAAAATCAAATTCAGAACTGTCAGTGAGGGTACTATCCTAACTCCATATCCTTGTTTCCTACTATTAACTTTCTCTCTGTTCTTCACATCCCTGCTGATAAAACTTGATTCCACAAAGAGGTTTCTCTCCATTTCAGCACCTTTTTTCTTTTTGTTTCCAGAAGACATCATCCTCCATTCTTGTACAAATCTTGAACAGATCATTTATTCCATTAAAAAAAAGAAAGAAAAGAAACCAGGAATAAAATCTTTTTCAACGTGGTATTGTTTGGACAGTCTTTTTCATATGTCCAGAAGGGAACATATACCTTGAGTTTGAATGAAAAGAAATCTCCCCATTTGTTGTTTCCTCCAAATTTCTGCAGTGAACTGTTCAGTATAATTGCTGATGTCGACAAAATAGAGATGGGGGGGTTCAGGGTAACATCTAGTGCTGTGACTACATTACAAGAATGCAAGTGGCAAGTGTTTTTCTATGCTCTCTTGATCAGCATTTAAAAAATTCCTGAAGTGCTCTCTTTCCTTCCCCCAAACAGTAGGAAGCCAATTAGTCTTTTCCATATAAATGCCCACACTGGGATACCCAGGATTTCACAGCAAATAGCATTACCAAAGAATCCAAGTATTGTGCTATCCTGGAGCAATGCTATGAAAATGTCCAGAGATCTTTTGTTTTCCAGTGTAGTATTGTATAATTCTTAAGCAGCACTATCCATACACTAAAAAAAATTAAAAGGTAAACAAAGAATCATGACAGCAGCAACTGCAGGAGTGGGGTAAGGTAATACAATTTGCATCTGGTGAAAAATCAGGTTACCTTATGTCATAAAAAATCAACAGCTACACAAATAAGAACATAAGAACATAAGAGAAGCCAATGTTGGATCAGGCCAGTGGCCCATCCAGTCCAACATTCTGTCACACAGTGGCCAAAAACACCAGGTGCCCTCAGAAGGTCCAGCAGTGGGGGCAGGAAGCCCTCCCACTGTTGCCCCCCCCCCCCAAAACACCAAGAATACAGAGCATCACTTGCCCCAGACCGAGAGCTCCTCCTATCTACACTTGTGGCTAATAGCCACTGATGGACTTCTGCTCCATATGTTTATCTAATTCCCTCTTGAAGCCGTCCATGCCTGTAGCCACCACCACCTCCTGTGGCAGTGAATTCCACGTGTTAAACACTCTTTGGGTGAAGAAGTACTTCCTTTTATCTGTTCTAACCCGACTGCTCAGCAATTTCATGGAGTGCCCACAAGTTCTTGTATCGTGAGAAAGGGAGAAAAGGACTTCTTTCTCTACCTGCTCTATCCCATGCATAATCTTATAAACCTCGATCATGTCACCCCTCAGCCGTCGTTTCTCCAAGCTAAAGAGCCCCAAGCACTTCAACCTTTCTTCACAGGGAAAGTGTTCTAACCCTTTTATCATTCTAGTTGCCCTTTTCTGCACTTTTTCCAATCCTATAATTGGAAATATAAGCACTGCCTTCCGTATTGGATCCTGAGTGTTCAATTAGCATCTATCCAGTGACATCAGAGCTGTGCCGAGGATTCCAATTAGTCTCAGAAATTTTTAATCTTATGCGTTGAAATAATCATTTCTTCTCATTTAGCTACCACCACTGAACTAAGAAGTCTATAAGAATATTTTCCCTTTTATTGATCACAGTTAAGCAGCAAATTGATGATTGTACTCCACAACTTACATTAATACAAACCTTAGGTTATATTAATTTTGTGTTATTTTCATTTATCATATTTACTGTTTTCCAGTTGTGTATATACATTTATACCTTATTTGAATGATTTCTTCTGACATCAACCCTTGCCACTTTAGTATTTTTCTTTTTTAAAAATCCCCAGCCTATAAGCAAACAGAAATTCCTATACATGTCTTTACATTGATATACCAGTTCAAAATAAGGCTGTAGATGATTTGACACTGACAAATCTAAATTCTATAGACCAAAATAAATAAATTCTTTGCCCAGTATAAATTCAGCAAATGTAAAATGCAGCATATTTCCTTAATAAATTTATTTTGTTTACTTCATTTATGAGGCGGTGGCAAGTGCTGTCAAGTTGCTGCTTACTTAAGGTGACCCCATAGGGTTTTCAAGGTAAGACTTTCAGAAGTGTTTTGTCATTGCCTGCCTCTGCATGGAAACCTTGGACTTCTTTGGCAGTCTCTCATATAGGGTTGCCAAGTCCCTTCGAGATACCAGTGGGGGATGGGGTGCTCTGGGAGACCCCAATGTGCTGACATCACCGGAAGTGAGTCACATGCCATGCTACATCACCCAGAAGTGATGTAGGCATGTGAGGGGGGCAACACTCTGGTTTTGGGCAAAACTTTATGGTAAAAACTCCCCCAAACCATAGAATTTTGCCCCAAAACCAGAGCATCATCCCCCGATACCACCAACGTGCCTACATCACTTCCAGGTGACGTAGGCATGTCACTTTGCATTGCTGTTGGGGGGAATTTCCTCCTGCTGGCCAGCAGCGGGCAGGAGCCCTCAAAAACTGGGGATCTCCCACCCCCAACTAGGGACTGGCAACCCTACTCTCATCCAAATACCAACCAGGGACAGCTCTGCTTACTTTCCGATCTCTGATGAAGTCAGAGTAGCCTGGGTCATCCAGGTCATTTATACCTTTCTCCACAGTGGGGACCCAAAGTAGCTGACATTGTTCTCCTCGCCTCCATTTTATCCTCACAACATCCCTGTGAGGTAGATAAGGCTGAGGGCGTTTTCTCACTAGCTTTCCCCCGCGGTTTACACCGAAGCTAGCACCGGAGCTTCTGGTCAGTTTCCCACCATTTGCTCCGTGCTCACAATTTCCTCCAGAGTATCACTGCACTGCTCTGGAGCTTCCCTGGAGTAAGAAAATCCTGTTCCTAGGAACCGCGGGGGAAAGCTAGTGAGAAAACGCCCTGAGTGTGTGTAACTTACTCAAGACCATCCAGCAATCTTCCCTGGCAGAATGGGGATTCAGACCTGAGTCTCCCAGCCCCTATTCCAACACCCTATCTTCTACGCCACTCTGAGTTAATATATTTCTATTGCAAGATTCCATTTTTTAACAGAATTAAGGGGAAATATGCTTTTGATTTCCAAGCACTCTACAGGCTAATGTAGAGTGGTAAAGAATGAGGCACTGTCAGAACTTGGAGCAGGAGCACAGTGAGTTATATAACATCAGTCATTGCTTATCTTGCTCACATGACAATTAGTCTGGCATTTTCTCTCACCCAAAAGACCTATGTGAATGCAAACTCTCATACGGTTCTTGACATTTGTTCCATAGGAGGACTTGACACACATAATCCCAATCAAAAACTTTGGGTGTTATCACTATAGGGACGACACCCAACTCTATATTTCATCATCTAAGCATTCATAAGCATCCATCACAACCATGAATCATTGTTTTGAGGCCATGGTTAAGTGTCTTAGATAGAACAAGTTGAATCTGACTCCCAGGAAGACAGCTGATCAGCAAGACTGATTCCTGAAAGGTTTGAGTCCACCGGTGGAGGAATGAAGAGACTTACAGAGCCAGTTAAAATCCTGGTGGTTGGTTACTCATGGATCTAGCTTCGCTCTTTGAAAAGCAGCTTTCCCTCCTATCTTAAAATCCACTTTGACCTTCAAACTGTTAGCCGCTGAAACAGCTTAAGTGATATATCAGGTAATGTTGAAAGGAAGGCAGTCTTGGCTATGGAAGTCCCTGTCCATCTTAAATTCACACTCCAAACCCAGCTGGACTTTTAGAGGCTCCCTTCCCTATTCGGGCTCTGTTCTGCCACTTTCCTCAGAGCTATACCAGGTAGGTGACTCATTTCTATTCCAGCTTTTCCACATCTATTTTGAAGCAACTTTATCTATCCCATCCAGATAAAGAACACCCTCCTTCCCCACATAATAGTGTCTTCCTATTTCAAGACTAGACTGGGCAACTGAGGTATTTCACCAGTTGGAACCATTGAAATGTGGTAGCTTAGAATCTCCAACTACTCACTTTGTCATGTACATGGAGATGTTCCTCCTCACCCTATTCTTTGTTATATTCCCAAATTACATCATTCACACTGTGCTTCCCAGAACCCTCATTAAAATAACTGCTTCCTCTGCAATGCTTACCGAAGATGCATTTATAGCCAGATTGTCATTTCCAGTAAACCCTTTTCAAATCAATCTGGCAGTATACACAAGAAAGAAAGACTCAGTTCTATACCTCAATATTCATATATCCAAAATATTCACAGCTGTACCTCTAAGCATAAGAGATTCTTGGAAGGAGATAGCAAATAATCAGTAGAATCATTGCCCATATGCTGATGGCCCAGCTGAAGCAACCAGTCCCACTATATTGATAACTGAGGCTTAAGGAGAAAAATGACTTCCCCAATACCCTCCAAAAACCTGCTCAACTTTTTATTAGTGCACTCTGCCACACAGTTCAGTCCTTAGAAGTTTGTAAAAATGAAAGACAGGACACAAACCTAATTATTATTAATAAATCATGTATCATCCATACCAAGCATCACTTTTCATGCTTTCTAGTAAACGTTCATTTTAATCAATTTAAATAGCTTTTTAACTGCATCACCCCCACGCATGCAACATTTAAACCCCCATTAGTTTCTAATTAGAATGCTTTAATTAAAAATAATGCATAACTGTTTTCAACAATAGCACTGAAATTTGTAAAGGAAAACTGAACTTAGCTCTATTAAACAAAAACAAATGAGTCCTAGCAATCTAACAGCTTGACAAATGCAACAATCATATCTTTTTATGCAACAGACTGTGAGCAGTCCAGCATACTACAATATCAGTAAGGTGAGACTCTAGTGATGAAAGAGGTGGGGCTTTGGCTTCAGTGGCTGTTGGGAATAGCCTGCTGCCAGTATTGGGCAGCCAAGGAGAAAAAGAGAAAGGCCATCCTTGCCAATAACTGTTGAGACACAGCACTGCAGCCAAGGGTATCTCAGTCAGCACCATGCAAGAAGTCTACTATTCTGGACTGTCAGCAACCATGTGTCTGCACAATGCTGGCTAAGATATCCCCTACCGCCACTTGTGATTTCTAGTAATGGTGGGCTTTTACCTCCCCTCCAGACATCCAATCCCACCAACAGTGGTTGGTTCCAGTCACAGAACCAAATCATCAGCCACTGGTGTCTTTCTGTAATGTCATTACCATTAGAAAGACTTAAATTTAGTCATAAGCTTTAACAATATACAAAGAATCAAGCAAGCCTGACCAGTTGGTGGAATGTGCCCTCAATTATAGCACACTTTATGGCTCAGTGGCGCACCTACTTTACATGCAGAAGATGCTCTCAGGATTTTCAAGGCAAGAGATGAACAGAGGTGGTTCGCCATTGCCTGCCACTGCATAGCAAACCTGCACTTCCTTGCTGGTTTTCCATCTAATACTAACGAGAACTAACCCTGCATAGTTTCTAAAATCTGACAAGATTGGGCTAGCCTGGGCCCTTTAGGTCAGGATACACTGGAGAAATATCTATTCTCCTTCCCTACTGCCCTGACTTGGATAGCCCAGGCTAACCTGATCCCGTCAGATTGGTTGGCCTTGGCTAGTATTTGGAAGGGCGACCTCCAAGGAATACCAGGGTCATGATGCAGAGGCAGGCAATGGCAAACCACCTCTGAAATGTCTCTTGCCTTAAAAACAAGTCTAGCTTGCTACCTAGTGGTGCATAATGCTAAAAAAGAGCTAGAACTTCTGGCTGCAAGAATCTTAGAATCTCCTGGCTATTCTACACACAATGCCATACAATAATTAATTAATGAATTTCCCCCCCTACTCTCATCAATGTCCCAGCAACAAAACCATTCTTTAAAAATGAGTTCAATTTGAATTCTAATACTGCAGGCTTGTAAACACAGGAAAAATTCCATATTTGCTACTGCCAAAGCCAGAACGGAGGCATGGCAATCTGATGGAAAACTTCTAAGGACATCCTGAGAAAAACAGAGCTTACAACAACAACAAAAACACACCCAAAAATCAGTGATCAAAACAGAAATAACCATATGCAAACTGATATATTTATATGTTTAAATAGTTTGCTCTCACATCTACTAATAAGCTATAATAACTAGTGATAGATTAGCATTCCTATGTTTAATCGAAAATCACTCCTCAGGCATTGTGCGTATTCAGTGGGAACACTTACAAAACACATGAGTGTGATTGATATGTACAAGAACTCACATCCTGCCTTACCAACTTTCTCTCTTTCCGGGTCAGAAGCTTATCTGACTGGAGTCTATCTTGTCTAGAAGTTACTCTGCTCAAACTTCCTCCCAAGAAGCAAATAATAATAATAATAAAAATCAGAAACTGAGAAAACTATAATTTCCATCAACATCATGAATATGAACATTGCCTGCTTTATGAGCCGTAGCCACATTTCCACTAATTTCCCATCTCTACAACTACTCTGTTGTGAAATTTTATCAATTATAAGTTTGCCATAATTATTAATAGCAATACACAATATTTTTAGAATGCAAGTATTAGAATCCCAGTATGTATCAAACAGACCCTTGTTCCATCATGTATGTATTATACTTTGTTTCTGAAAAGGGAAATTAATAGCTATAGGAGTCAGAGGCCTGGGGAGAGATTGCAAGAAAGGGGGGGGGGGGGGAGAGAATGTGGAAATGTCATCCAGTTCCAGAATTTTCTACAACCCCAAAGCCTTGGACAAACTGATTTTTTCCTTACTTCTCCCCACTTTTTCTTTAACTGACACTTAGCTGGTCTTGACACTCTTTCCTTTCTGAAATATTTTAATTCCTCAGGAGACCATGTTTTTAAACTTGTTATTCTTTTGATTATCCCTATGTCATCTACGAGTGGCCTGGCTTTGCTGCTTCCATCATCTGCACAGTGGTCAGACAGTTTATTATTAGATACAGTGACTGGCAAAGGGAGGCACTTGTTACTACTACAGTAACCGTTGAAGTTCAAATGAAACCAAGCCTACAGTGTCCCAGTCCTGCAAAGGCTTCAGGCAGCTTACCAGAAAAGTGGTTCTCTTCATCTCTTACACTACAACCACTCATGCCTATGCTCTCAGTACTCTACAGCACAGATAACAAAGCTCCTGAGCAACCCTTATCTAATAAACTCTTACCTGGAAAACTTGAAACTGGGTTCAAACACCCAGTCAGCCATAACTGCCACTTCAGATCAGTCACACTGTCACAGATTAATTCAACTCACAGAGTTTATGAGGCTAAAATGACCAAGAAAGAATTGTGTATGCTTCCCAGTGCCCATTGACAGAACAATCTGGATGGATGGACAGATAGACCACATTGTTCCCACCAACCAAAAGGTGTAGCTTGTGCTCAATGAACACCAAGTTCACACAGCTCCCTTAAGGTCATGATGCAACATTTTAAAATCAATTATCTGGATTGCAGTCATGCTCTGTTGCAGGCAGACCACACTGGGGCGTGGCAGGGTTGATAAGGATATTTTTGATTTTTTTTAAATGCTGGGGAGAATAATACAAACAAAACTAAATGTCATTTTAGAATGAGAACGCGCTACATCATATTCAACACAATAACAATTGGAAAAGTACTCTTTTCATTCCACTATATCCTCCTGAACACAAAAGGTTCTTTCAAACACACCTTTCAAACATTAGGCCATAGACTTCAATAAAGTCATCAAGAGTAGTGACCATGAACTACAATGTTGTTCAGAAAAACTTTTAAAAAAATATGTCAACCAATAATCTAGGGTTCACCAAAGGAATTTAGAATAAATTTCTAAAGACACCTGTTTTGAGAATCAAATAACAAGACAGGCAAAGTCTTGAGAAAAAAGCAATGAGGACCCACTAGTGGTAAGTACACTGGCATCTTTCTTAGGCAGCCACACAGTCATTAGGAAGTGTTTTTCACAGCTAATCAAAATTTGAACCTCCGCCCCTTATTAAAATTCTCAGTTTTTATTCCCATTTCAGCTTCATTTGGTATCATTCTCAATTATTTCAGTGGTGCTAGAATTTCACCATTATCCAAAGTATTTGTTCAGAAGGTTAACCAGTTCAGTTGCCAGGTCATAAAGACAATTATACACATAACATATCATACTATTACATTATGTATAATTATAAATCAAGAGTGTATTGCACTGCAACATTCAACTCAGTACACTACTCTTTAAACTTAATGTCAGAGTATATTTTAAAAATACAGTAGTCCAGTTAAGAGAACAAAAAAGAATTCAACAATTAACTTAAACTTCCACTATTGATCAGGCTTGTAAATCTTTGTGGTATTTAAACACTGATTTTCTTCTCTAGGATAATAACTTGTGCTTTTCTATAAGGCCACACAAAACTGTCCCTGCTCATGTGTCTACTTCCTACATTACTTTTAAGCATCAGATAAAATCAGTGCCTCAGAAGGAGGCATACCTACACTTTAACAAAAATGAAAATATAAATATTGGACTGAAAGTATATCTGTTTCAGAGAGAAGATGCACCTTTGATTTTCTTCCAACTGGGATTCTGGAGTCAGTACCTCTTCACTTTGCAACAGACACAAGACAATCCCTACTGATATTTCCATTTAAGACCCCGGCCTGTCCAAGCAGCACATTTCCATTGTTTTCTGCCTTTAAAGTGCAAGATGGGAAATAGGCTAGAATTCAACATCATGCCATGTAAAAACACACCGGTCTCGCAGGGGGCGTGGATGCCGTCTCTCCATTGTGCGTCTATTCAGCCACTCCTGAAAGGCTCTGGAAGTGGCAGCAATAGCAGTGCGATCGATTTGGCCGCAATTACAATGCCACACAAGAAGGAGTAGGCTGGCTTGGCCGGGAGGCTAATTCAAGAGCGTGCGTTTACACACTCAGAGACCAGGCTGAAACCATCACACACACGCCGTTGCCCTTGGAGCAAGCTTCGCCGCCGCCGCCGCCCCCCCCCCCCCCCCCGGTTACTCCAGGTGGTCTTAGAGAAGCCCGGCCTGAGCGGCAGGCTGGCAGCCCTGACCCCTCCCCCCCCCCCCCCCCGGCGGCCAGAAGCGCTTTTTTGTCTCTTACCTCCAGACCTGCCCGAGCTGCAGGATGTGGATGAGGGATTGCGCGAGCCAGATGCAAAAGGCGCAGGAGACGGACCGGCTCTTGGGGGCCCTGACGCCGCCGGCGCCGCTGCCACTAGTGGTGGTGGCGTTGGTGGTGCTGCTGTTGGTGCTGTTGGTGGCGTTGCCCTTGCTGGCGTTGGACGCCTGCCTCTGCGGCGTGCCGGGCCGAGGGCCGGCGGCGGCGGCGGCAGCATCCATGTCCCCCGCGGCCGAGCCGCTGCTCACCAGCAGTTTGCTCTCGGCGTGGCCTCCGCCCGCCGAAGAGGCGGGAGCCGCCACGGCGCTGTCCTCGGCGGTGAAGTCGTGGACGAACCAGCGGAAGCTGAAGACCTGCACCGACAGCGAGCCGAGCAGCACGAAGAAGAGCGTCAGGCCGAACCACCAGCGGTGGCCCCGCAGGTAGTAGTCGGCCGCCAGCCAGAGGTCCGTGCCCACGTCGGCGAAGTACACGGCCACGGCGGCCAGGATCCACAGCCCGTCCCACAGCGAGTAGCGCCGCTGCTCCCGGCTCAGCCGCAAGCACAGCGACGACGAGCCCCCGCCCGAGCCCCGCGAGCCCCCCGCCGCCGCCGCCCGGCCGCCGCAGCAGCACCGGCGCCCGCCGCCCGAGCCGCAGCAGCTCCCGCCGCCAGGCGCCTCCTCGTCTTCCGCGCCTCCGGCCGCCGTCGCCGCCGCCCCCGCCGAGGGCAAGCCCGAAGCCAGCGCCTGCACCGAGCCCGAGTGCTCCGAGTTCTGCAGCGGCGTGAACGCCACCTCGCTGCCCTTCTTCATCTTCAGCCGCCCCCCGTCCGACTTCGCGGCCATGATGCGGCTGGGAGGGGGAGGGGGAGGCGGCGGCGGCGGCAGGGAGAGGGACCCAGTCCGGGAGCACCCTTCAGCCGGCCCCCTCCCTCTTCCACCGCCGCCGCGGACGCTCGGCTCGGCTGCTCGGGGCGCTGCTGGGGCTGGGCCACCGGCGCCCGCAGGCGCTGCTGGAGCGCCGCCTGCCTGCGGGGAGACCCGCTCACCCGCCCAGCCCCTGGCGGGAGCAGCCTGGGGAGCGCTCCCCGAACCAGCGCATCCTCTCCTCGGCCTGGCCCGCCCCGCCGCTTTGCCGCCGCCACCCAGCTGACTGACGCCGGGAAAGAGGATGACCTCATCCCTCTCGCCCCCCTCCCTTTACACACACACCCACCCGCCCGCCCAGCACCGCCGTGGCGCCCGGGAGGGAGGGACGGAGGGAGGGGAGGGAGGCGGTGACACGGGGGAGGGGAGGGGAGGGGAGGGGGGGCCTTGTGTGGTGGGGGATGCAACAGGAGGGGTGGATTGCGGGGAGGGGAACGAAGGGAGGTTGCCCGGGCGGTGCGGCGGCGAGAAGGGGAGGTGGTCTGCACAGAACACGGTCAAGGATTACCTTGGCAGCTGCTGGCTCGTGCTCGAAGCTGCGGTGGGTTGCCCACCCTGCCTTTCGAGGGAGGCTGAGCGGGGAGGTGGGAGGGGGTGCGGTATTTCTATTTTCATTTGTTTTGTGGGAAGAGGCCTCTGGGTTGCGTGTGTCTTTGGGGGAGGGCGGCGGCGGCGCCTGTCAGCGCTCTCTGCTCCCTTGTACCGAGAGGGCTTCGAGCCCCAGCACACCCTCTCCACCCCCACCACCACCCCCCGGCTGCCTTTAACCCTCCTCTGCGCCGCGGCGATCTCAGCCTGAGGGGGGGGGGGGGGCGAGGTTGGGCTGGTGGAGCGCCCCGAGGAGTCCAGACCGCAAGCTGGGTGGGCGTGGGGGCGTCACGGTGGAGCGGCTGCGGTGGGCGGGCAGCACGCGGGCCGCGGCCGAGTGGCAATACCGGCCGGCCGGCTAAGAAGTCGCGTTGCACCCCCCCTTCCCCCCGGCGTGCGCGTGCTGTGGCGCTTTTGTTCCGCCAGACTCCGGGGCCAACGCGGGAGCAGGTGTCTGCGATGTGTGTGAGGGGGAGGCCTTTTATGAAGCGCGGGAATTATCGCTGCTTTCCCGCCTTCTTAGCACCAGTGGGAGGGGGAACAGAGGCGGAGGGAAGAGGCGCAGGCGGCTGCCTTATTAGCTTCGCTTTGTCACCTCAGGCCACGGGGAGGGGAGCCTTCTTGGCAGCGGGCGCTGGGAGGGGAGGTGGCTCGCGTGCCGAGTCCGTGCCCGAAGAGACCGGCTTCAATTAGCTCGGAGGCATTAGGAGGAGGGAGGAGGAGGCGGCTGCCGAGGAGCCTGGCTTGCCTGAGCGCGAGCTCGGCGCTGGTGAGGATCTGGAGGGTAAGTGACAGAGGGAGCGTGGCGCTCGCGCTGCGATCAAGTGGCTGCGGGAGCGGCAACAGGAGAACGCACTCGCGGCTGTCGTTGCTGGAAGCGCCTTCGCACAATAGGCGTCCTTAGACCCTCTCTTTCGCAAGCCAAGTGAGCAATCCCCGCCTGAAGCCATCGACTGGAGACTGGAAACAGGCACATTAACATGATGATGCAGGTTAGGGCGAGCCAGACCAACAGCGCGCTTGAGGAGAGAGGATTCGCTCCGGGCCAGGAACCTCGCTGGCGGGAGAAGCACAAATGAACCAGCCTAACACTTCGCAGGGAACAGACTCTTTGCTTTTTGATGCATTAAACTGGGTAAATGCAAATATAGGAGTGTCCTTCTCTATTAGGCCTTAACTCAAGGCTTGCTTCCTGCACAAGGGGCTAACAGGTGTCCTGGAGCATGTTTTGGACATTATAGGCACTGTTCAGAAGGAGTGATGCTTGTGGATGGTACATTATCATCTTGACTAAGTGACCACAGACTGCTGTCATCCCTATGGCATTCTATGGCAGAGATTCCCACTCCAGAGTAGAGCCCTTCAAAAGGATAAACAAAAGGACCGATCCCATTGCCTCTTTTATTGAAAAATAAACCCTTAGATATTTGCACCACAAAAAGAATCAAAAGCAAATGGATTGCCTAACAATAGCTATATGAAACTGCAGAGATTAGAATAGAAACCTTGCAGTGTGAATGGAGAATCTGCCACTGGAGGCAAGATTGAAGCAGGATGGGCTGTTTTCACAAGGGATGTTTAAATCTGCTTTTACACTTACTGCTTTTGTGATACAGACTCAGTGCAATCCTATTCACACTTACTTGGGAGTAACTCCATTTTCAAAGCTGAAGGACATTGTTGCAGTTTCTTGTGAAATGGAAAGGAAGAGAGCTTCAACAACCTTATTGTTAAGATAGTTATTCCTCACTTTCTCCCAGTGAGGACTCAAAGCAGCTCACAAAATTATTCTATCTTCTTCCATTTTATCATCACAACAATCCTGTGGGGTAGCTTAGACGGAGAGAATGGCCCAAGGTCATTCTTCCATGGCTGAGTGTGGATTCAGAGTTGAGTCTCCTGGATCCTAGTCCAACACTTTAACAACTAGAGCACTTTGGCTCTCAAACCCATTTGGACATAATCTACTGCAACCACCACACATTCAGAACAGCTCACAGAACTGTTCAGATGATAAATTAACATACAGTCCTTAAATTAACATACAGCCAGGCATTTTCTTCATGTACAAAGATCACTATTGTACAGTGTAAGCCAGTATCCCAAGCCTTTCTTGACGAGCCTCATGTGTAACTTAAATGTATCTCAGAACTTTAGTATTTTTTCCTCCATCCATTTCTCCCTTCATAACACTTAAGAACTTAAGAAGAGCCCTGCATCATGTTGTGTCCTAATCGTGACCACACATGGAGTCAGGGAAATGCATGTGGCCAGGCTGGCTACCGGAGCTTCGCTTCGGTAGACAATAGCCCGTATGGATTGTAATTTGGTCCAACCAGCAACCTAGGATCTGCCAGGAGACCTATGACATAAGGTCACCTGTAATTAACCCTATCAGGGAGATTGGGTGAGGCTGGGAGTGTGGCTAAGACGGACATTTAAGCAGTCCTCCGAGCCCCGCTCAGCAGTCATGTTTTGTACCATCAATAAATTTATGAGCTGATTTCACTTCAACATGTCTCTGGACCCAGTACTTTATACTGGATCAGACCAATCATCCATGTAGCCCATCATCCTGTATCACATAGTGGCCAACCAGTTCCTCTGGACAGCCAACAAGAGGACATAGAGGCTGAGGTCTTCCCCTGATGTTGCCTCCTGGCTCTGGGATTAAAAAATTTAGTGCCCCTGATAGTGGAGATTCCTCTCAGTCACTATGGCTAGTAGCTATTGAGAGACTTGTCCTCCATGAATCTATCTAAAACTCCTTTTAATGCTGTTTATTCCTTTGGCCATCACTACATCCTCTGTTAGTGAATTCTACGTATTAATCACTCTCTGTGTAAAGTAGTATTTCCTTTTGTTCGTGCAGAACCTACTGTCCGTCAGCTTCACTGGATGCCCTCGAGTTCTAGTATTTGGGGAGAGGGAGAACAATTTGTCAACTCTCCCCAATCCATGCATAATTTTTATTTATTTATTTAATTTGACTTCTAGGCCGCTCTCCCCGCACAGCAGGCTCAGAGCGACTTACACAATTAGGTGAACCACATTCACAATAAAACAGTTAAAAACAGTTAAAACATTATGAGTCATTATTAACATTATTACACAATACAAATATTAAAGTGCTCAGTACTATTTGATGGCGTACAATCTGATGTTGGGAGCACACAGGGTCATCAGCGACTAGATGGTAATAGTTGTGTTGCGCGTTGGTAGTCACTGGGTGGCAAGGGGGGGACAAAAGGGGGGGCAGTGGCCCCTATTCAAATGCCTGGCAGAAGAGCCCTGCGGAACTGCATCAAGTCCCGCAGGGCCCTCATCTCCTCTGGGAGCTCATTCCACCAGCCAGGGGCCGCCACCGAAAAAGCCCTCCCCCTGGTGGCAGTGAGCCTGGCTTCTCTTGGGCCAGGTATGGCCAGGTGATGTTGGGCCCCGGACCGAAGTGCTTAATTTTATAAACCTCTACCATGTTTTCTTTCAGCTGTCTCTTTTCTAAACTGAAAAGTCCCAGACTCTTCAGCCTTTCCTCATAGGGAAGGTGCTCCAACCCCCTAATATCTTGGTCACCCTCCTCTATACTTTTTCCAGCTCTGCATTGTCCTTATTGAGATACAGTGACGAGAACTGTACACAGTATTCAAGGCCACACCGTAGATCTATACGGAGACATTACAATATTGGCTGATTTATTATCAATCCTTTTCCTAATAATCCCTAACACAGAGTTTGCCTTTTTCACCACTACAGTATATTAGGTTGACACTTTTATTGAGCTATCCCCTATTAACCCAAGATCTTTCCCCATCTCAGTCTCAGCAAGTTCAGACCCCATTAGCCTATACTTGAAGTTGGGGGGTTTTTTTGTCCCAATGTGTATCACCTTACACTTACCAACACTGAACTTCATTTGCCACATTGTTGCCCACTCACCTAATTTGTGGAGGACCTCTTGGGGCTCTTCACATTCAGCCTTGGTTTTCACCATGCTGAATAATTTGGTGTTATCTACAAACTTAGACACTACATTACTCACTCCTAGTTCCAGATCATTTATGAATAAATTAAATAGTACCAAACCTAATACCAATCCTTGTGGGATCCCACTGTTTACTTCCCTCCATTGTGAAAACTGTCCACTGATTACTACTTTGCTTTCTGTCATTTAATCAGTTTTTAATCCATAAGAAAACCTGTCCTATTATCCTATGACTGCTAAATTTACTCAGGAGTCTTTGGTGAGGTAGTTTGTCAAAAAGTCTTTTGAAAGTCCAGGTATATAATGCCAACTATGTCACCATTGTCTACACGCTTGTTCACTTTCTCAAAAAACTCCAAAAGGTTGGTGAGGCAGACCTACCCTTTGCAAAAGCCATGCTGGTTTTCCCTTAGCAGGCATTGTCCCTCTATGTGCCTAACTATTCGTTTTTTATTACAATTTTTACTAATTTGCCTGGGACAGACATTAGACTGACTGGCCTGTAATTTCTATGGATGGGCATGAACCAAAAATGTGATTCATTTCAGTTCATGGCATGCCTGGCTAATAAGCCACGATCTGTCATGAATCTTTAGGTGCCAAATGAACTAGCTCAGTTTGTGAGGTCCATGATGTGGTAGAATTCTCCCCCCCCCCCAATGCTAGAGACACCAAACTCACAGGGGATCTCTGGCTGACTCTCCTCAACCTGCCCTACAAGTTTAATGCAGATTGGATTTACAGGGTCTGAGTTACAGCTCCCCAAAGAAGGTGCCCCAGGAAAGTGCTTTCTGGGGAAATGGCAGGTGCTGGTTCAGGAATGTATAGAATGGACTCTGTGCAAGCTAGAGACATCAAACTCTAAGGCAGGGGTGGCCAAACTTGCTTAATATAAGAAAGAGCCACATAGAATAGACATCAGATACTTGAGAGTTGCAAGACATGAACAAATATTACCTTTTTTATTGGGAAATATGCAAGTTTGCTTTTTATTAACATTAAATGAGACTGCCAAAAATAATAACAAAAGGGATAAAAGCAGATCTTGATAATGATATTTATTTGTCCAATGCTATTTGTTTGCTAATGATATTTAGCTTCCCCAGCTGCCCTGCTGGGAGCCACATATGTATGAAAGAGCCGCATGCGGCTCCTGAGCCACAGTTTGGCCACCCCTGCTCTAAGGGGACCTCCTCCTGATGCTCCTCTAGGTGCCTTCCAAGACATGTTGCTTTGAAGTTTGGTGAACATTTTGACTGAGTGGAGACATTCAGTCTGGAAATGTATCCATTCACAACTGCTTGAAAGTTCATGGAAAGTTCGTTCTAGTTGACCTACAAACTGGCCAAAATTCATCACGAATTTGAGCTGGTTCATGCCCATCCCTAGTAATTTCCTGGTTCCCCTTTGGGTCCGTTTATAAAAATTGTGTAACATTTGCTACTCTCCAGTCTTCTGGTACAACGGCTGAATTTAGTGATGGAAAGCGCTCAGCTCTTTGATCTGGTTTATGATTCAAAATATGTGACTGTTAATACTACATGTCTGGTCTTCAGACATTAGAATAAGTTCTGCCTGTTCTTTTGTTCTACTTGCTTTTCACACTCAGATGTAGTAGCATATGCACAGTTGCTCCATTTGATTATATGCTATTAATATTTTACTTGGGCAAAAGAAAAACAGTTCAGCCTTATAAAGGTGATAAACAATTCAAGTGAAAAGTATAGGATTGTCTTTTTAAAAAAAGTAAAACAAGCAAGCCTGGCAAAAGAGCCCTCCTTCCAGGAAAGGGAGGTTTTACCACACCTTCAGCCACTGAAATCATTTGGTCTGAGTTATTTATGAACATCTTTGGTATACGTGTGCAACTAAGTTTGTTTTCCTTAAACAAAGAGAAAGACCAAATCCTTCAGCTTCTAATGAACTATCATTGCAATGTAAAATTGTCTCCACCAATCAATCCTATCCTGCTTTTAAACTCAATGGAACCCACTTGCATTCAATAAAAATGTATCATTTAATTCTAGATTTTGTTCAATATACATTCCTTTTTTTGTTAAATGAGCATATGGAAAAACATGATTTTTTTTAAAAAAAACTTTGCTATTGAATAAAATGTGTTGAATTTAAATTGATGCAATGGTAATGTTAGGGTTGTGTGTACACTGGCACAAATTAGTACTTCTTGAACACTATGCAGACACAATGATATTGCCACCACAGCCTGTAGAGTAGGGGGTCTGCAACCTTTAAAATCAAAGAGCCAGATTCCATCAAAATTCACCACAAGAGATCAACAGAGAGTCAGTGTAAGAAAACATACTTGCATAACTGAACCTCTACAACATGTTGATAATGTTTTCACAGCCCAAATATTAGTTTCTTGTGAGTCCTTTATTAGGAAATGGTATATACAAATAATACATATACACAGTAGCAGGGCTCTGTTGGGGCCGGGGCGTGCCGGAGCGCCGCTCCGGGAGAGAGGAGGCGGGGGGCAGGCCCCGCCCCCGCCCCCCCGGCCTCCCTGGCCTCCCCCCATCAATGCTCCCGGGGCCGGCGGCGCTCCGCCGGCCCCGGGAAAGAAAAGCCTTTCCCTCCCCCTGCTCCCGGGGCCGCGACAGAGCACCGCCGGCCCCAGGAAGGCCCTTCCCTCCTCCTCCCCCCGTCAAGACTCCCGGGGCCCGCGGGAGTCTTGACGGGGGGAGGAGGAGGGAAGGGCCTTCCCGGGGCGGGGAGACGGGGCCGTGTTGTCACCATCACGGGGCTCCTGAGGACGAGAGTGTGCGGGGCGGCCGTGCGGGAGGAGAGCGGGGAGGGGGCGCGGCGTCTCGGTAGTCAGTGCCCGTCGCCCGGCGGAGGCTCTGCGCGATGCTGGACCGGGAGAACGGCTGGAGCGTGTCGTTCACGGGATGCGGCTTCTTGGGCGTTTATCACATCAGCGCTGCCTCTTGCTTGCAGGAACGTGCCCCACATCTCGTCCGCGATGCCCCCCGGATCTATGGGGCCTCGGCGGGGGCCCTCACCGGTGCCGTCTTGGCCGGAGGCGGCTCTCTGGGTGCGTGGGGGGGCGCGGGGGGCGGCGACCGGCACTCTTGACGGTGGCGTGACAGGCGGGGGGAGGGGGCGCGCGCTATCAGCCAGTCTTTTAAAGGACTCCATTCATCAGGACGCTGGGACTTCAGGGGGCGGGGATAGATGAGGGCGAAATGTCAGAAGCGCCTGGGCGGGAGGCTCTTCGCTGTGGCGTGCATGTCTGCATTTTTATTTCTCTGGAACTGGTATTCACATGTGAATGCTGTATACAACTAACTGGTTTAAATTAGTACAGCTGCTCAGTACTTTAACAAATAGAAAACTGGTTTTGTCACTTATCTTGCCTTCGTTCAAGGGAAGGTTTCACATGTTAAATACGTGTATCCTGCTTCACGTGTATTCTGCTTTAGTTTCATTTGTGGAAAAGGTGTGATGGATTTACCTTGCTATCTGTTGAGTCTCTTTGCTTTTGGGAGGTAAGAACGATTTCTTTTTAGCAATTTTTTTTTGGGGGGGGGGAATAAAAACAACAAACTTCTGACTAGCTGACATTAATTTATGGAACTTCTGTAGCCAGATCATAGATTCCACAGGTTTTAGTTGCTCAACTGGTGGAAGATTCCTAAGATCAAAGACTATACAGATTTTGACACTTGATGTAACATACATCAAATTACATTTTTCTGGTCTGACTAAATTGCCATACTTCACATACCCTGCCTTTCTCCCCAGTGGGGATCCAGCCCAGCTTGTCTTCTCCATTTTATTCTCACAACAATCCTGTGAGGTAGGCTAACTTGAGGTTGTGTGACTGGCCCAAATCCATCTAGCAAGTTTCCTGGGTCTCCCAAATCCTAGTCTGATACTTTGACCATTGCACCATGCTGTCTGTCTTTATGTCTGCGTTTGTCTTCCAGGAGATTGAGGTGCAAGACTCTTGCCAGTCTCTCTTGAATTTCTGCCTGTTGCTGAAGTTTTTAAAAGATGCCACGTTAAAGCAATAATATAAATGTTGATGGGAAAGTATGGTCACCAACCCTTGCCTGCAAGTGTTATTTTTTAAAAACTTCATAATACGTAGAAGTTCAGTAGGTGGAGCTATTCTGTTAGGACAGGGCTCCGTTGGGGCCGGGGCGCGCTGGAGTGCCGCTCCGGGAGAGAGGAGGCGGGGGGCGGGCACTTAACAAAGCCCCCCCCCGGCCTCCCCCCCCCATCAATGCTCCCGGGGCCGGCGGAGCGTCGGCAGCCCCGGGAAGGCCCTTCCCTCCTCCCCCCTCCTCCTTTCCCCCTTCCTTCCTTCCCCTCTCCCTTCCTTTATTCCTTCTCTCTCTCTCTCCCCCACCTACCTACCTTCCTGTTCCTTCCTTTCCCCGTCCTTCCCCTCTCCCTTCCTTCCTTCCTCCCTCTCTCCCCTCCTTCCTTCCTTCTCTCTCTCTCTCCCCCCACCTACCTTCCTGTTCCTTCCTTTCCCCCTTCCTTCCCCTCTCCCTTCCTTCCTTTCTTCTCTCTCTCCCCCACCTACCTACCTTCCTGTTCCTTCCTTTCCCCCTTCCTTCCTTCTCTCTCTCCCCCCCACCTACCTACCTACCTTCCTGTTCCTTCCTTCCTTCTCTCTCCCCCCTACCTACCTACCTACTTACCTTACTGTTCCTTTCTTCCCCCCTTCCTTCCTTCCTTTCTTTCTTCTCTCTCTCTCTCCCACCTACCTACCTACCTTCCTTCCTGTACTTTTCCTTCCTTCCTTCCCCCTCCCTCCCTCCCTTCTTGCCTTCTGACACACTGCCGATGATGTCATCACTTCTGGTGACGTCAGGGGGTGTGGCATATGCAAATATGTTATGCTAATTAGCTCCTGCACCTTCTTTTTTACGAAAGGACCCCTGCACAGTAGCACCCTGTGTGACTGTTTTAAAACACTGACATAAATCTGCACATGGTTCACTATTGGATTACTGGCAACTGTTCATCTCTATTGTTCCCCTTTCTGTAAAGCATCTTTAAGAATCCCTTTAGTCCCCTTAAAAATCCTTTCCAGCCACTCTCTTTACATACTGGTTATTTTACCATTCCATCTACCCCTTCCTATACCTTAAAGAAAGATTTGATTTTACATTTTAAAAGGGCCATAGTTCATTCTGTACTGAAACACATTTGGCTCCAGAGTTATAGGATGCAGTCCCTTAGTATTTGCCAGAGTAATAAGAGAAAAAGACAAAACCCTGCAAAGAGGAACACAATCTAAATTTTGCCGGGGGGGGGGGGGGGGGCAGAACGATAACATTGTTGGGAAGAAAATAAGAGCATAAGTTGTAAATGATGAATTCTAGCAAATGTAATTTTATGAATGTAGGCTTTGTTTCTATTCGGGACGAAGATTAAGGGGTTAAGACACAGGCCTCGCAGATAATCTGGGTGTTAAAATATTTGAAAGAAAAGCTGGGTTCATTAACTTTAAGTTAATGCCCTTGATGTAAAATAACTGTTTCTTTTATAAAACAAAAGTCCAATGGTACCTTAAAGACTAAGAATTGCCATTTGCCATTACCAGCTTCAACAAGGACCCCCAGCTGCAGTAAAGGGCAGAGATTCAGGTTAATAACCTGTCTTTCGCCGAGGTCTTATCAGTTAATACTACAAAGTGCTTTTGCTTGTGAATCTCTTGTTAACTCCACAAAGAATTACAAGATTTCTGTACAGCTCCATCTACTTCTTTAGTAGATATTTTAGAGTCACAGCCCCCCCTAAAGAGTTTGGTTGGCAGCATGTAACATTCTGGTACAGCTGATTTATCTTCATAGGTAGAAGGCCCAGGTGAGTATGAGGATGTTTTTTCTTCCTTCTGGTATTTTATTTTCACAGGTGCAGTCTCATGTTTTTGTTGTGTGCTTTTTGCTTTGTTCTGTTTTAGCAGTTCTCTTTGTTTCATCTGCTTTCCCAATTATCTTTATTTGGAAAGCATCTGTTTAATTCTTATACTTCCTATACTTTCTGTTTTTGTTTCTCTTAACCAATTCATGTCCAACAGCTCAATTTTCTAACAGCAGGTGTCTCTGTATTTATCCCCCCTCTCCCTTAATCTGTTTTTCTGCAGCAGCCTCAGATTTCTCCCACAGTGTTTATCTGCTTGGATTTATTTCTGAATGTTATGTCCACTCTGGTGTAGTGGTTAAGTGCGCGGACTCTAATCTGGGAGAACCGGGTTTGATTCCCCACTCCTCCACTTGCACCTGGCTGGATGACCTTGGGCAAGCCATAGCTCTGCACCAGCTGTTCCCTCAAGGACAGCTTGGGAAAGAGTTCTCTCAGCCCCACCTACCTCACAGGGTGTCTGTTGTGGGGAGGGGAAGGGAAAAGGAGTTTGTAAGCCGCTCTGAGACTCTTAAGTGAGTGAAGGGTGGGATATAAATCCAATCTCTTCTTCTTCTTCCTTGGTTTTTAATTCTGTAAAATCAGTCAATTCCTTCATGACTGAGGGATTGAGGTGGACGTAATTTTTAAGAATAATCTTTCATTAATAGCTACAAGCAATTACATCGCAAACTGTGGTTTTCTATATGAAGGGACAGTCCTTTTCATATTTATTATTTATTCATTTGAAACATTTCAATGCCACCCAAATAGGGTCTCCAAGGTGGTCAAAATTAAAATGTTTCAGTGGTAAAACATTTAAAATATTAAGATAGCTTTTAAAATAAAGTAAAATAAAGTAAAATAAAACCTTTAAACTGTTCAGTTAAAACATATAGGTGTACAACATACATGACATAACCAGAGAAGAGGGGCAATAACAGATATTGGGGGTACACCAAACTAAACAAAGTCATCCACTGGCAGAAGAAAACAATAGGAAATAAATAAGTCTCTAAGGGGACGGAGTTCCAAAATGTTGGCACCACAACCAAGAAGGTCCTTTTTCAAGTAGCCTCAGCCAGCAGGGCCATACAAAACAGGGCCTCCAAAGATAACCTTAATGGATAGGTAGATTCAGATAGGAGAGAGCAGTCCAGTTGGGTGTAGTGGTTAAGTGCACAGACTCTAATCTGAGATAACCGGGTTTGATTCCCCACTCCTCCACACGCAGCTGCTGGATAAACTTGGGCAAGCCATAGTTCTGTCAGAGCTGTTCTTGTGAGAGCAGTTTCTCTCAGAGCTCTCTCAGCCCCACATACCTCACAGGGTGTCTGTTGTGGGGAGGGGAAGGGAAATGAGTTTGTAAGCCGCTCTGAGACTCCATGTGAAGGGCAGGCTATAAATCCTATCTCCACCACCACCACCACCACCTCCTCCTCCTCCTCCTCCTCCTCCTCTTCCTTCTGCAGTGCTGCCCCGAAGCTATACAGGGCTTTTAAAGGTCAATATCAGCACCTTGAATTAAGCATGGAAGCCAACTGGAAGCCAGTGAAGCTGAACAAGACTGGAGTGAAATGGTCTCTGTGATCCACTCTAGTCAACATTCTGGTCACAGCATTCTGTACCAGGTGTAGCTTCCAGGCAGTCTTCGGGGTAGCCACTTGTAGAGCACACTAGAGTAATCTAATCTAGTTGTTGCCATGGCATGCACCACATTGGCACAATATTTACCACCCAAGAAGGGCCATAGCTGGCTCATGAGCCAAAGCTGGTGAAAGTCACCCCTGGCTACCACTGTTTCCTGTTTATTCAACAGGAAATTCAGGTCCAGGAGCACTCCCAAGCTACAATCCTGTTTCTTTAGGGAGAGTGCAACCCCATCTAGAATAGGATATATCAGTTCCTGGGTCAGCCCTTCCCTCAACCAGTAGCATCTTCAGTTTGTTGGGATTATGTTTAATATGAACATTTCCCATGGATATTAGTCTGTGAAGGTGGAAATAATGAGAATATTTTCTGATTAATGAAGAGGAAGCACATGAATGTTTCTCCTTTCCTAAAAAAATGTACTGGCAAATAACAGTGATAGAACTAACTTGCATGACTGGCTTGGATCTAAGCAGATGTTTACTAAGAAAAAGGGCTAAGTACCAAATGCTTCAGAGTAATATCTTTTTGAATTTTTTAAAATAAAAACTATTTGTTCTTTAATAGCTGAAGATACGTTGAGTACATGCTTTGCTTGCAGAAGGCATTAAGGTTTGGAAGGTTCTCTGCCTTTCACAGACAAAATGGATTATACTGAGCTAGATGGACCTAGTCTGATAGTATATATAAGGCAGCTTCATGTGTACAGTAGAAAGAAAAATTGTACCCACAAATTGACATAACATATAGAGATTTTTCTGAATATGTTCATGGTTCTTCCCTCTGAAGTCGCCTCTCTGTTCATCTGCTTAGCAGCCTTTGATACAATGGATCATACCATTTTGCTGAAGTGCTTAGGAGAAGCAGTTGTTATTAAGTTATGTGTCTTGGATTGACCCACATAACTGCAGGACTGCCTCTTCTACAATGTTCCACCACTACAGCTTTGGTTGCCTGAATGGAAACTTTTAAAGGTTCCTTCATGCAACTTGGTAAGATCAGAAGCTGCCCATATACATTTTCTGTGGTGACTCCAGGCTTGTGAAGTGGCCTGCCTGATGGCATCAGGAAGGCTCCCACAGTACTCTCCATCTGCAAAATGTATAAAATAGTAATGTTTGGGAGGACACATTTGTAATTAAATTGCTTTGTAGTGGGGCAGAATGGTCCAGAAGTACGCCTTCATGTGAAAGTATAGAGTGGATACTGCATTGCCTGTAATCGCACGTACAGCATTGTTCCCATTTGGTGAGAACCAGTTTGGTGTAGTGGTTAAGTGTGCGGACTCTAATCTGGGAGAACCGGGTTTGATTCCCCACTCCTCCACTTGCACCTAGCTGGATGACCTTCGGCAAGCCATAGCTCTGTACCAGCTGTTCTCTCAAGGACGGCTTGGGAAAGAGCTCTCTCAGCCCCACCCACCTCACAGGATGTCTGTTGTGGGGAAGGGAAGGGAAAGGAGTTTGTAAGCCTCTCTGAGACTCCAAGTGAGTGAAGGGCGGGGTATAAATCCAATCTCTTCTTCTTCTTCATACTGGCCTGGGCAATTGTCTGTTTACTAGGGATGGGCATGAACTGAACCATGAAGCAAAATTCATCATGAATTTTGTCCTGTTCTTGGTTTGTGAACCAAAGGTCATGACAGGTCTAACATCATGAACTCCATAAACTTAATCAGGGGTCCTTTCGTAGAAAAAGAGGTGCAGGAGCTCATTAGCATAACTCATTAGCATATGCCACGTTCCCTGACATCACCAGAAGTGATGGCCCCTTCCTGGGCCTGGCCCCTAGTGTTTCTTCTGGGGCCCCTTCCTCCCTGGCTGCCCCCAAAGTGCCCCAACTTACCACCTGCATTGTGCTTTGATTTAATTAGCTGGTGCCCCCCCCAGGCCCCCTCCCCCCAAATTCTACAGCTACGGAGCTGAGTCTGGACCTGATTATTGGCTTTTCTGGAACCCCTGTCCCTGGACTAGACTTGGACTTGCTGCCTGCAACTTTGTCCATAATTGTGAGAGTCCAAGAGAGTTCAAACCACAGACAAAGGGTCTTAAACAAGAACTTCTTTTATTTGATGGTGGATCAACTGGTTCACACTTCTTGAGTCAGTAATGGGGGAAGGAGGCATGTTAAGGTACAGTTATAGTGTATTCAAACCACAGTGTAGCAAAGTGACCCCCCAATCAACATTCAAGAAAAAGGGCACCCAAATACATCGGCCCGTTTGTTCCCAGACAGAAAAGCAAGAAGGAAAGCGTTTTGCATCTGTAGGGAAAAAAACCAGTTAGCAACACAGTATGTGAGAAGATTCAGTCAAGGCTACAGATAAGCAAAGGCACAGGTGAAGGAGAGCGAGGGAAAAGGAACACATTCCAAAGGAGGGGGGGAGAGGCGCACAGCCTACTGTGGTACATCCCACCTCCCGAGCGGGAAATGGCAGTCTTTGACAATAATCTGCTCTGCTGAACTACAGCCCCTGCCTCCTGGGAGGGCTACATCAATACAGACTCTGCCACTTCAGTAAATAACCCAATGTACAGTTTCAAGAGAAGATTCTACAGTCCCGTGATAACTTCTTATCATTGGGCTTCATTTCTGAAATGATCTCATAATTCCAAATAATCCTGTTAAATCACCTGAAATGCATACATATTATTTCCTAACAACCAATCTATGTACAGTTTTGTTCATTGTTTATGTATTTCTGGTATAAGAGCTATGCAGACATTTACCAAAGGATAACAGATACAGTTATGTGCTGGAGATAGATACAGTCCACCTCGGGTGAAATAGTGCTATATCAGTATTATAATGGGCAAGTACTGCTTCTGTAGTATATCTCTTTTCTAATAAGATTGCATAAAATGCTGAGTGAATTCTGTTTCACCCGATCAGCAACTCAAGCATGCTGTCCACTTTAAATGAAGTGGAAGCTGTAGCTAAGTACCATTTCTGTACAACATTGTCTAAGTTATTTATGGCTGGAAATAAATATTAGGGTTTTTTTAATTAAAAAACCCCTGTCTCTATAGAAACTGGCTGAAGACTAGACCCAAGAGCTTTCTAGGAGGATATTTGTTGATGTCCTTTTTTATTCTTGGAGAAACCAAAATAATTCCCACATTTTATCATGATTGACTACTTGGAATTCTGGAAAGGAAATGTCTTTTCATTTCTCTCACTGATTAATACTGCAGTGCTAAACACAATTATTGAGATGTCTTATAGATGTCAAAGGAGTTTATTTTTAAGTATATTATTTCAGATTAAAAATTATTCATACTACATACATGTGCCTAATAGAAATCCTCCACCTTCTTTATTAAAAGTTCAATACTATATGTTAATTTTAATGCATTTGTTGAAGAAGAGTTCTCATAAAAAATCACTATTTTGAAATTATAGTTATAGACAACAATACCAGCAACTTTTTTTTAAAAAAAAAATATTTTTGAAATATATTAATGCATAAGGAAGCTTCTATAGCATCTCTGCACTGATGCCTGTATTTCAGGGATACCAAACTATGCACTGTGCCCACTCTGTAATGCTGTCTACCTTTTGGGAGTGCCAAATGTCTGTCCTGTCTGCTCTACAAGTAAAAATGTTATTTGCTTATAAAACTGGTACCCTTTCCACTATTTGCCTGAGGTGTGGCAGGCAGAATATCTTGGGTGAAGAGGACAATCCCTGAAATTGCCATCCCAGCTGAATGGAAAATGAGGTAACTGTGGTCACACACACGAAATAATCCACTTTCAATCCACTTTCAGTGCACTTTCAAACTGGATTTGCCAGTTCACACAGTAAAAATCCAGTTTCAAAGTGCATTGAAAGTGCACTGAAAGTGGATTATTTAGTGTGTGTGACCGCAGCCTGTGTTTCCCATTAAAACCAATACAAACAAGAAGTGAATTAATGCAATAAGAAATTAAACAAATATATTTTAAAATGAAAAATGCAATTCTCTGGGCTTAAGTAGGTAGGTGTACTTTAACTGGAAGTGAAATTTGCTTTTATATCTGTAGCCTAATTTTTTTTAAAAAATGGAATCCAAATTGATTACTATGGTTTGAACAATTCCAGGTCTTGATTCAAAAACTCTTTACTATTATAAAAATTGTGGTGCAGTGTTTTTCAGAACAAATTATGCTTGCATAAGAACAATTGTTTTTATAACCTTAACTATATAAGCCATGACAGAAAACTGCACAGAAAGCCACAAGTTTGATGGGCTGTTTACAGATTATGACCGCTGCATGGAAGCAACTTTAAAAACCATTTTGTGGCTCTTCATGTGGGATGAGTCACATGGCTGGGGCAATTTTAACTACACCAGTATAAATATATAAAAATGTAGGCTTATGCTGGCATAGAGGGAATTGCCCAGTCCATTTAATGAGTTGCTCTTCATGAAAAGAGTTCTCCTGTGGATCATTTTAAAACAGACATCAATAGCTGTATAAAATGGCCTCTAGATTAAATAAAGCAATTGAGAAAATAAATATGGGAGTATGAGTGAAAAGGGACAGATTCAAAACTAACAGGTTTTCAATGAAAATCCAGTGTGAGACTGCAAAAAATGGATGAAGTTGCCTGCCGTAATACCAGATCAGACCTTTAGTGCAGCTAGCTCACTGTTGTCTACTGTGACTGGAGGCAGTTCTCTAGAGTCTAGAGGGTCAAGCAGTTAGAGATGCCAAGGACTGAATTTGAGACCTTCTGCATGCAAAGCATGTGCTCTGCTAATAAACCTCGCTGCTCCCTGTAAAAAATCCCTCCTGTGGACCTTCCAAAGGCTTACTCCCTTTGCACTGCTTGGAAATGAACCTGGTTCTTCATTTTAGATATTACAAGTGGAACAAAATAAGCATGGAAGCTGTTAAAAGAAGGTACTGAATCTTTGTTGAGGCAAACAAATTAAGAAGGCTTTATTTACACTTGATAGACTAGAAATGGCATCAGGGTGAGTTAATATTACAAACTATTAATGAAAGACACACTAAATGAAACAAATCACATAATAGATCACAGCAAAGTGATTCTGTGTAATGAATACTGATACCAACTGAACTCATCTATGCACTCTAGGGATACAATTTCAAATTCATTTCAGTATGTGCCATAACAGTGCAAGCACACAGAGAACCTTTTGAAGAACTAAATTAAAGCTCTTCTCCTTCACTCCGTCAAAAGAAATCACACAGTAGGTCTTACAACTAATGACCTGCGAGGCAAACGGGGGAAAAAAGCCCTCATTTGCAAGAAGACAACCAATAAGTCTTGACTTTCAGATGGGTTCCTTACTGCCACAGCCATAGTTCTCTCTCCTTTATGATAACACTATAACCAAATTTCATTAATTCAGTGCCTATTAGTGCAGTCCTCCTAAGCAAGTTATACTCTTTTAAGTATAACTCTGTTTAGGATTGTACCCAGAAATACACAAATATAATATTTGGAACTTCCATGTCATTGCTTAGAAGATCTAAAACAAAATACTGATAACATCAACAGAAACCTTGCTCCATACATGTCAGGATCCTGCGTGCCGCCCCTGGGGGTACCCCTCTCTGCCATGGTGACTGACCCAAAAAGGGAGATGCTGGGATCTCAGAATGCAGGTGAGAGAGTCGTAGGCACTCTCCAAAGTTTTTCTGCCTGTGTACCCTCTTACTCCTCTAGTCTCGACTCTCCTGTGCTCCTTCTCCTTGATCCCAGCTTCTGCTCTCTTTTATGATGTGTAGCTCACTCCCCCCACCACCTACTTCCTCTTGGATTGGCTCCCAGTCCCATCTCTCCCATCCAGCCCCAGTTCCATTGGGCACAACAATTTGGCCTTGTAAGCACTTGGCCCCACTTTCCACTTGCTCCTCCCTGGGCGGGGTCAGCGTCCACCATTTGCCTCAAACTGTGGCCATCATGCTGGACTCCCTACAAGCAGCCCTCTTCACTGCCTCCCCCTGTGGCAGCCGTCTGATCCTACAGGTCTGCAGCTGTGCCCATCCCTTTTCCGGGAATCTGCTAGTACACGCCAGCTCCTCCTCACCCCAGCAACAGGGTGTCTCTCCTCAGGGCCTGCCACAGGTGCAGTCCCATGGGCTCCCAACTGGCCAGCTGCCAACCCCACTTCTGTGCTGCTCCAACACAGAGCCAGCAGCATCAACAGCTGCCGGTTCTACAGCCCTCCAGGATGCCATCAGCCCATCCCCAGCCAGGTCAAGGTCCTGTGCCTTGCTCCTCAGGCTATCCAGCTAGCTGGCCAGATAAGTCCAGACCCAGCAGGACAATAGATCTCACTGAAGTCTCATGACTGGCACCGTGAGAGTGGGCCAGTTTGACCTTGTTGTACTCCCCTGGGGGAGCCCATATGGTCTCCTTATCATTGTTTAAGAGACAGAGAATTTCAGGTGGAAACAGGAGAACAGAAACCAAGGAACCCTAGTTTCAGTGAGCTTTGGGTTTTTCAAAAAGTTGGGAGTTCCGGTTCCGCCTTCCTCTGGAGCGGACGCGGGGAGTGTGAGCTCCGTCGTTCGCCTAAAAAACCCTTTAGTTTTCTAGGCATAAAATTCTGCCTTTCTCCCTTTTTGGAGGGAAGGGGGAAGCAGAGAACTTTGGACTGTGACACAGGGGCTAAGGCAAAGCCCCAGTGAATGCCGTCTATGTTCTGAGCAGAAGCTAAAGAGGAGCACCGCTGCACCAGATCATCTGGAGTCGGTCGGGGAAGAGAGGAGATGGAGAACCGAGGAGCCACGGGGGTTCAAGGGACTGCTAACAGGGAAACAGAAGTTGAGTATAAACCTAGAACTATAGAAGCTAAGTCATAAGCCCGGGAGATTACCTTTCCCTATAGGGCAACCGGGAGAGGCGGGTGATCGAACCCCCCCCCCCAGTAAAAGCGGCCAGGAAAGTTGGGAGGAGGGGGGGTTTAAAGAAAACAGAGTTAAAGGGGAAACAAAGCTGCGCTACACTAACCTCTCCACGGTTTTGTCTTTTTGTCTTTTTGTTGCTATATCGGCCGTTGCCTGGGGATCCGGTGTCTGGCTGGAGTCATCTTGAAGAGTTACCGGAGAGGAGACTTGGGGCGTTGGTCGGCGTCGCGGCATTGCAACAGCGCAGGCGCAGAAATAGGAAGAGAGGAAGAGTCGACGCAGAACAAGCAGAGGAGTCACAGAGATACAGAATCAGCGCAGAAGATACGGAGAAAACCTAAGAACTGATCGGTAAAGGAGTGGGACAGCTGTGATAACTACGGAGAGTGCGTAAACTCCATAGAAATAAAGGCAGCAGAGAAGCGGACGTAAGGACTCAATTTTCAAAGGAGCCAAGCCACAATAATATAATTTAAAGGGGCTGTTCCTATTAGTTTTCTTGTGTACAGGGGTATAATAGCCAATTGTTTTTGTCTTTAGTGAATCATTTTGAATAAGTTATAATTTTGTTATTGGCTATTATTATACACTATTGTATAGTCAGCAGTTAATAAGGAAATCATTAATTGTTAATTGCTAACTAATTTATCTCAATTCTTCTTAATTTAAAAATCAACTTAATATATATCTATTGCGCATAATTGTTGTTAAGTAAAGCACTCCTATAAGTATAATTAATTATAATTAATTTAAGTTGAGTAAAATACTGTTTCAATTAATTTAAGAATAACTAAATTAAATTGACCTTGATTGATGATTGTTGGTGATTGTTGCGGGGATTAAATAATAGTGAGGGGAGTAAGGTAATTTGGAAAGGACTGTTGTTTACTGAAATATTGTCATAATCTAATAAACCTAACTTTTGATTGTTGATTGTTGATTGTTGACTGTTAGGGGGCCAACCAACTGTGAGAGGAGTGTAAAGTTCACATCTAGTTATATTAGGGTGGTGCAAATAACTTGTTAATAAATTTTCTGATTGACCCAAGATAATTAAGTAAATTGGTTGGGAGAATTTTGGTCCACTGTTTACTGTGAAGTCATAGTAATAAATACTGTATACTAAGGAAAAATATATAGCTTTATTGAATAAATAAATAGATAAATAATTTTGAAAGAAAAAATTAAATAAAAAAAATAAAATAAAATAAAGTAAAATAAAATAAAAATATCTAATGGCGAGCGGAAACCCAGAGGCAACTAGGAAGGGCTCGGTTCCATCACCATCCCAGACCACTTTGATCGGCCAGATGAAACCATCATCAAGCAATCTGGGACTGTCTGCTAAGGAGATCAAAGGGATGATTGAGGACTCAGTTTCTGCAGCAATCAAGGCAGTTATGGAATCCACACTCCCAGTTCTAATGGAGAAAGTTGAGGAAAGAATTCCAGCCATGATCAAGAAAGAATTCGAACCGATGTACAACAAAATGGACGAACTGACTACTGAAATAAAATCTGAGGTACAGGAAATAAAATCTGAGATACAGGAAATCAAGACACGAGTAGACGCAAATAAGACGGAGATCCAAATGTTAACAACAAAAGGCAGACAAACACACATAAGAGTAAGAGACCTGGATTTAGATGTACAAGAACTGAGAGCAAAAAACAAAAGGCTGGAGGAATCAATTATCACCTTGGAAATGGACAAAGCAGCGCAGATTATTAGATGTCAAAACATCCCGGAAAATATAGGTACTAACCTTAAAGAAGAACTGGCAGGAATAATAGCAGATCAGCTGAAGATCAATACCAAGGAGGACTTAATGACAGAGATGGATGGGGTGTTTAGAAGAGGAACAGCCTACGCAAGAAAATTCAATGCACCCAGGGAAGTACATATAAGGTTCAACAAAAAAGAAACAAGAGACAAGATTATGAGAGCAGCCTATGAGACTAAAGTTAAAATACAAGGAGAAGATGTTAAGTTCTTGAAGGAGATACCGTGGCGTGTGAGGGAAAAAAGAAGAGTTTATCAACGGTTAGCGAGAGCCCTCAGAGAACACAACATAGATTATAGATGGCTTATCCCTGAAGGTCTTTTTTTTTAATATCGGGGACGAAAACATAAGCTAAACTCAATTTTTAAATTGGAGAACTTCTTAGAGTCTTTTGGAGCCGAACTGGGAGCGTATGAGGAGAAAGAAGAGGAAGAGGAAACCTCTCAATCAGAAAAAGAAGAAGAAGATAAGGAAGAAAAAGAAGATGGAAAGAAAGGAAAGTCAAAGAAAGGGAGAAAAACCGCTACAGGAGAGACCTTGAGGACAACACCACAGATCCAAACAAGACATCAACTCAAGACACGTCTGAAGGAAACAAAAAATCAAAATGGAACCGAGCAGTAAAGAATTTAACATCTTTTTAGTAAATGTAAATGGGCTTAATGCCCCCCAAAAAAGAAAACGTATATTTCACCAATTACTTAAAATAAAAGCAGATATAACATGTATTCAGGAAACCCACATCAAAAAAGAACACATAAAATATCTCAACTGTAAAAAGTTGGGCCTTTCTTTTGTGGCAGCAGATGAAAGGGAAAAAAAGAGGGGAGTGGCGATATTTGTCAAAGATTACTTACATCCTCAGCTTAAATACGCGTCTAAAGATGGTAGAATACTAATGATCAGTGTAATAAGAAATGGGAAGGAATACACTATAGTAAACATATATGCACCTAATACTAATCAAGAATCATTTCAAAAAGAAATAGTTGAAATTTTGAGGTCTAAAAAGTCTGATAACATCTGTTTGATTGGAGATTTTAACGCGGTAGTAGATAGAAATGTAGATAGGAAAACACAAACCAATTCTAGGAAAAAAAAATAAAGGTCAAAGACTATCAGAATCATTCTTTCAGTTAGTAGAAGAGCAAGACCTCCTGGATGCTTGGAGAATTAAAAATATAGAAAAGAAGGCGTACACTTACTACTCTGCTAGGCATAAGTCATGGTCGAGGATAGACATGGCGTGGCTATCCAGATCATTAATAATGGAGATGTTAGATGTTGAGATATATCCATTAACCTTTGTGGATCATAATCCAATCTTGATAACTCTTAAGGAGGTAAGGAAGGCTCCTAGATGGACCATGAATAGATACATTCTAAAAGACCAAGACTTTGTGGAAAATTTGAAAAAGGACATAAGTGAATTTTTCAAAATTAATATCCAATCACAAATCTCACTTAAAATGGTGTGGGATGCATTTAAAGCCTACATTAGAGGTAAATTGATTAGTTTCACTATATGGAAAAAAAACAAGAAAATAATGAATACAAGTATTTGGTGGAGCAAATAAAATTGGAAGAAATGAATAGATTAATGGAAGGCGGGGGACAAAATAGTAAACAATGTTTACTATATAAACAACACAAGTTAAACTTATTATTAAGTAAAGAGATAGGGGAAAAAATAGAATATAATAAACTTTTTTTTTTCGAAAATGCCAACAAACCCTCAAGGTGGTTGGCATACAGATTAAAAAAAGAGGAAAGCAAGAAATTTATAATTACATTAAAAGATCCCAAAGGAAAAAATAAATATTTACTAAATGACTTTAAAAAAATTGCGAAGGATTATTTTTCAAATTTGTATGAACAAGAAAATAAAAATGAAAAATTGATTAAAAATTATTTTTGTGATAGAGTAAAAATAAATAAATTTACGGAAGAGCAAAGAGCGAAACTAAATCAACCAATTACAATATGTGAAGTAGTGGAAGCCATTAAAAGACAAAAGGCGAACAAAGCGCCAGGCCCGGATGGTATACCAGGAGAATTTTATAAGATCTTTGAGGGACAAATGTCTTTAATATTTAAAGATCTGGTAAAGGAAATTGGGAATACAGGTATGGCTCCAGATTCCTGGAACGAGGCAATGATAGCATTAATACCTAAAGGTAAAGAAAATTTAGATAATATTGGTAATTATAGGCCCATATCTCTGCTAAACGCGGATTATAAAATCTATGCAAACATACTAGCGGAAAGATTTAAAAGAGTGCTATCCCAGATAATCAATAGAGATCAAGTAGGTTTTTTGCCAAATAGATATCTAAGGGAAAATTGGAGAACCTTAATTAACGCCATGGAGTATTACAAGGCGCATCCTGAGAAAAGTGTCTTATTCATGTTCATGGATGCAGAAAAAGCTTTTGATAGCTTATCCTGGGAATTTCTAGTGGGTAAATTAGAAGAATGTTATGTCGGAGAAAAGTTTGAAACTATGATTAAAACAATTTATAGTAAACAAACTGCTAGATTAAGAATCAACTCCGATATTACGCAAGAAATTAAGATCCAAAAGGGCTTTAGGCAAGGTTGCCCCTTATCTCCACTACTTTTCATATTCACTTTGGAAATTCTATGTGATCAAATTAGGGAAGACAAATTTATTAAAGGCCTTAGATGCAAAGGGCAAGAGTATAAGGTATGTGCTTACGCCGATGATATGATGTTCTTTTTAGAAGAACCTGATTCCTCCTTAGGAAGATTACTAGAAGTAATTGAAGAATATGGTAAGGTTTCAGGTCTAAAGATCAATTTGGAAAAAACAAAAATTCTGGCAAAAAATTGCTCCAAGCAAGTACAGCAGACAATCCAGGGTAAATATGGAATTGAAGTGGTAAGAAAAGTAAAATATTTAGGAATCATAACCTCAAACAAAACCAGCTCCCTGACAGAAGATAATTACG
The DNA here is from genome assembly GCA_029233225.1 of Lepidodactylus listeri. Lineage (NCBI taxonomy): Eukaryota > Metazoa > Chordata > Lepidosauria > Squamata > Gekkonidae > Lepidodactylus > Lepidodactylus listeri. The sequence continues at coordinate 56,826,115 of JARCFY010000006.1, forward strand.
ACATACTATTTAAAAAGATTTTAAAAGATTTGGACAATTGGAAAAATTTAAAGCTCTCCTGGTTAGGTAAAGTTGCCATGATTAAAATGAATATTCTTCCGAGGTTCTTATTTTTGGCGCAGACAATACCGCTGTTAGCAGCGAATGCAAAATTTTATAAAAATATCAATGAACTAACAAGGAAATTTATCTGGTTTCCCAAAAAACCTAGAGTTAAGTGGAAACTGCTACAAGATCAGAAAAAGGAAGGCGGGATTGCTTTGCCTAACTGGGAAATGTATGGAAAAGCGGCAGCCTCTCTCTGGTTGAAAGAATGGGTGATGTTGGATAATATCAGGACATTGGCATTAGAAGGGCATGACCTATATATGGGTTGGCATGTGTATGTGTGGTATAATAAGGATAAGATCCATGCAAACTTTAATACACATACTTTAAGAGCTGCCCTTATGAAAAATTGGTTATCCTTAAAAGAAAAATTCTATAAGAAAATCCCTAGGTGGGTGTCGCCATTGGAGGCCTTTATTAAACCAACATTAATAAATTCAAAAACCAGAGTGAGATATGATAATCTATTAGATCCTAAAGGAGAGTTAAAAATAATAATCAGTTAAAGGATGAAATAGGTCTACAACTGTCCTGGTGGGAGACTAATCAATTAAATTCTAGATACTGTATAGATAAAAAGGGGGGTTTGAGGAGAACCCTAATGAATTGGATTTAAATTGGATGAACAATAATAAGCTTAAAATATTTATAAAATACTACTAATTTATGATATGCAGGAAGAAAAAATAAAGTCCACAATGATAAAATGGATGGAAGATTTCGGTTATAATATCCAAACTGAACAGTGGTCCAAAATTTGGAAAACAGTAAAATTTTTAGGGGTTATAAATTATAAAGAGAATATCTACAAGCTCTTCTACCGTTGGCATTGGTCTCCAGACAGATTACACAAATGTTATAAAAATACATCAAATAAATGTTGGATGTGTAAAACAGAGATTGGAACATATTTCCATATGTGGTGGAAATGCAGGAAAGTTCAGAGATACTGATCAATGTTACAAGCTATGGTTAAGGAGATTGTGGGATTAGATCTACCATTAGCCCCGGAAATCTTTTTATTAAACATATTTCCAGATGAACTGAGTAGACAAGATCAGAAATTACTGGCATATATATTGACAGCAGCCAGGATTGCCCGGGCTAAAGAATGGAAGTCAGCAGCATTACCGGGAAAAGAAATGATAATTACCAGAATACTAGAGTGGGCAGAATTGAGTAAATTGGGCTATCTTATGAATGTAAATGCACGCTTAGATCCGAAAAAGACCTGGTCCAAATTCAATGTATGGTTAGCAAATAGGTGAGGCTCCAAGAATATGTTTGTGTTTAATTTTGGAAAATTGTATAAATGTATAAAACTCAATAAAAACAAATTTTTTTAAAAAAAGTTCTTTGCTGGGCAACTGAGTTATTTTGTATAAGCAATTTTGTTCTCTGGTTTTGTGGTTTTTATCTACACTGAATTTTATATATGTATTATAAGATTTCACTTTAAATTTAAAATATTTCCATGACATTTTCTTTTAAATTCCAGGGGCAGATTACAGCAGTTAATTTACAAAACAATAAAGTACATGTAAAACATTTTACAGGTTGTCCAGTGATTTGGAGGAACATGTCATCAGCACAATGGCAACTCACAACTCTTTCTCCTTTTTAGCAATGTCAGGACAAAAAGTAAATGCGGTGAGCAGACAACTGAAGGCAATAATGGGATGGAAAGGACCACTAAACTGTAGCTTAGTTCCTAAAAGGTAGATGCGCTGTTGGTTAACAATGTTACTCAGGTAGATAGAGTTCTAAATGGGACTGTGGTCCCCCTAAAGGAGCAGCTTTGTTCTTCCGGTGCTTGTACAGCTGAATGTTAAGGCCTCTTTTATAGAATAATATCTAATCAGTTTAAGATGGTGAACTAGCTGTAACCTTTCCTTTAAGCACTATTGCACTTCCAGCAGATCCCAGAGAGGCTACAGAAACTGTGTGGAGGCATTTTGGGGGTGGATAAGGGCTAATAAACTGAAACCTAACCCCTATTAGAGATGCTACTGGCTGAGTAAACATTTGACTCAGGAATGGGAATATCTCCAGTTATGGATAGGATAGCACTGCCCCTAAATGAGCAGGTTGGGGAAGCTGCTGGACTTGGGTCTCTTGTTGGATAAACAGGTGACAGCACTGGCCAGGGATGCCTTTTACTAGCTCTGGGTAGCAAATCAGTTTAGGTCCTTTCTGAATGGGAAAGATCTTGCCACTGTGGTGCATGCCCTGGCAGCATCTAGATTAGATTACTGCATTGTGTCCACAAGGGGCTAACCTTTAAGACTGCCCAGAAGCTGCACCTGGTACAGAATGCTGCAGCCAGAATGTTGACTGGAGTCAGCCACAGGGACCACATCACTCCAGGCTTGTTCCATCTATACTGGATTCCAATTTATTTCTGGCCCAATTCAAGATGCTGATATTGACCTTAAAAATCTTATGTGGCTTGGGGCCAGCATACCTTAAGGACCATCTTCTCCCATATGAACCCACCTGTTCACACAGGTTATCTTCGGAGGCCTGGCTTTGGATGCTCCATCTATCTGAAGCTAGATGGGGAGCAACCTGAGAAAGGGCCTTCTTGGTCATGGTGCCAGAACTTTGGAAATCCCTCCCTAGAAAAGTTTACCTGTCTCTCTAGGGGCTGAGGACCTTTTTTAATTTTGTTGGCATACTCCCCAGTAAATTCTTATTGGCCCTCCTCCCTGGTTTTGTTGTCTGTGTATCTATGTTTTTATTTAATATATATACATTTTAAATGTTTTAGATGTTTTAATGCCAAGTGTTCACCACCTTGGGAACCCTTATTTGGGTGGAAAGGTGGCATAGAAATGTGTTAAATAAATGAAAAAGAGTAATCTAACCACAGTTATCTACACTTGGATTATTGTGCTGTGTTTAATTTGGCTGGAAATGTATTTATTTATTTGTTTATAGTCCACCTTTCTCAAGTCAGATTACACAGAGTAAGTCAATATAACCAACAGGGTGGGGCATCAAATAAAACAATGCAATAGGATTTGTATAGTAGAAATCTGGAACCAACCAGAAATCTGAAAATAGAACTGAAGCGAAGCATGTAACAAGACACATTACACAATGCACAAATTACATAGTGGGATCCTACTTACAACAACAGGCAGCATGAGCTACATACAGTACAGACCATAGTCACTAACCCTTTCCCCAAGGGCCTTTCTGAACCATTTTGTTACATTGTAAACCTGTTACCTGCACAGAAAAGCCCTCCTGAATAATTCAGCTTTGCATAGTTTTTGGAAAGCCAGAAGAGTGGGAGCCATCAAGGTCACCAGGCAGGCTATTCTATAAAGTAAGGGCCACAGTGGAGAATGTGTGTGGATGGGCAGTAGCTGACTTTGCCTATTTGCTGACTGGCACCTGCAAAAGGCTGGGCTGAGATGAGCAAAGCTGTCATGGTGGAGGACAGGGGAAGAGACAGATCTATAAGGGATCTAGGGACCTGTGGATATAAGGAAACAAGGCCATGAAAGCCTTTGTATGAGACAGCCAATATTTCAAAATGAATCTGGTAACAGCCAATGGACTGATTGCAGAATGGCCACAATATTCATGTTCCATCGCCGTTCCGATTTTGGTGACTCTAATGGTGGGCACACCTCATTGGAGCTCCAAGAGAGGTGGCCCATCACTCGGTGGCTGGGAGGGGTACTGGATGATTCCGGAACACACACACCCCCAGAGCCCTTGCAGGGGGCTCTCAGCCTGGGCCGTGAGGGGTGCCTCTCCCAAGGTGGCAGCCAAGGGATTGAGGCTCCCCTTTGCCCTGTTAGGTCCCACCGCCATGGTGATCCCATGGAGCAAAGAGGCACACACCAGAAAGGTGATCAGGGAACTCCAAGAAAAAGCTTTTCTTACCTCCTTTATTGCGATGAGGGAAGCATGAGTTATCCTTTTAAATCTGGCATCCTGTAAAGTGATCCGAAGCCCTGATTTAAAGCAGGGGGGCTGTGTTACCCCCTCCTATTCTAAGTGATTTTCATGCAATTAAATGGACTATTGGCAGATGTGTGATGTAGCCAAGTGAACACAGATCCATAAAAAGCGGTTCCTTAAACAAACTTTTTCTGACTTTGTTAAACTTTTCCTGAATTATAAACAATGACTGGCAGGGGAGAAAAAAATGGCAACCAGGACCAAGCCTTCTCCAGGAACTGCAAAGTCAACACTTCCATCTCTTAAACCAGAAACAAGTACTGACTTTTCTAACATGCTAGCTGCAGCATTGTGCCCTGTATTGGATCAGATGACTAATCTCAATAACAACTTTGAAGCACTCCAAAAACAATGGAAAGAGACTTCCTTTAAAACAGAGAAAACAGCAAAATCTGTGAAAAACGTTGAAGCCAAGACAAAAGTAATAAACCAGAGACTGTGTGGTGTTTATAGGTCCAGCTGAGGCTGATTCCTCCTCAGATGAGGAGGAGGCAGGGAACAACTCAGCCTCCTCTAGAAACAGCCCAGAGGAAGAACCCTTAGCAGCACCTGAGGAGGAAGAGTTCCCAGCAGCTGCACAAGAGGTGCAACCAGAAGGAGAGACCATTCCTGAGCTGAGGCCAGCAACCCCAGCTATAGACACCCCAAGGCCAGACTCCCCGCCTAGTTTCCCTGAGTGCCCCAGATGTAGGGTGACTCTGCAGGAATGCAGAACAAGCGCCAGGCTGCAGTTCCAGCAATGACAACAAGAGGAGTTGTAAGCCTTTGCAGACTCCACTCCAAAGGGAGGGAGGATCTATTTAAAACCCCTTGGTGCACCTGGCCCCATGCAGCAACTACTCTGCAATACCAGATCTGCTTTTGATTTCACAGCAGTCACCCCTCGCCTTTGGAAACCTGCATTCTTGAAACTATCTTCTGCCTACCAGACCTTTGGCTTCTCACTGACCTTGATTGTGGCTTGTGTCCTCAGCTTCTAGCATATCGCCTCGTTGGCTGCCAGCCAAGTCAGCACAGACTGGATGTGGTGGAGAAAGAGAGAACCTCTGATAAAGATCAACTTTTAAGACTACAAATGGATAAATCAGCTTATGTTCTGAGATTTCAAGGTGTCCCAGAACAGAAGGGTGAGAATCTGAAGCTAATTGAAGTGTCAGCCCCAGTGACAGGTTTACAAGTGGATTTACTTCAAAGCAATTTGATTATGATCTATAGAACATATCCAGAATTTATCAAGAAGAAAAACCTGTTTGGGGAGATACTGGTAAGATTCTCAAAAAGATCTATAAGAGATGTGGTGCTCAAGGTCACAAATGGAACAACCCTAAAAATTAAGGTTCAAGAAATTAAAGTCTTAAAGGATATACCATTTGAAATAAGAAAAAAGAGGAAACAATATAAAAGCTTAGCTAACTTTTTACAGAAACATTCCACCCCCTACAGATGGATAATGCTTGAAGGACTTGTCTTCAACTATAAAGAGAAAAAGGGAAAGATTGACTCTCTTGTAAAAGCAAAGCAGTTTTTGGAACAGCAACAAAGTCCAGCAAAAGATTAAAAAAACCAACGGAGGAAGAGGAAGAAGTAGAAACCAGCATGTGTGGATTGGAAAGTTTGGAAAACTCAAGCAGCACCCTGGAAGAGGACTCAGAATAGGCAGCTCCTAACCCACTGAAAGTCAAATGGAACTTTGAAAAAGGGAAAGCAAAGGGAAAGAAAAAGAAATAATGTAAACAAGTTAAAATACGAAAGTTTGAAATTATCGAACTTTGTTCACCTGACTAAATCACTAAATTGTATAGTTCACCTGACTTTGTTCACCCGACTAAATCACTAAATCATATAGTTCCTTGTACAGCTTTGTTTATTGTAGTGTTTAGTGTTTGTAGTGTTGTAGAGTTTTATTAGCGTTTAATGTTTGTAGAAGAAAAAAATAATCTATATACTAATAGCAAAGATGCCCCCTGCATGCAGATATCTAAATCTGCGCAGAGGGGGCATTTGGGGAAATTTTTCTGCACACATGGAGGAGGATCGGTGGGCCTCGCCACTGCCACCGCTGTTGCTTCCAAGGGGGGTGGGTGGAAGGAGGATTGGCGGGCCTCCTTGTCACTGCCACTGTTGCTGCCGACGGGGATGGGAGGAGGATCGGTGGGCCTCCTCGCTGCACCACTGTCACTGCTGAGGGGGGTGGGGGGAGGATTGGTGGGCCTCCTTGCCACCACTGCTGTCACTGCCAAGGGGGGTGGGAGGAGGATCAGCAGACCTCCTCGCCATCACCGCCATCACTGCCGAAGGGGGGTGGGAGGAGGATCGGCGGGCCTCGCTGCCACTGCTGCTGTCACTGGGGGGGGGGGTAGGAGGAGGATTGGAATACCCCCTCCCCCATGAGTATTGCGGCTCCCCCTTCTTGTTTATATATCTAATAGCCAAGGTGCCCCCTGCATGCGGATATCTAAATCTGCACATCAGGGGCACCTAAAAAGCAAAGAGATTTTCCTGCACACTTGGGGGAAAATTTGAACAGAAAAATTTGAACAGTAAAAAAAAATATTGGGGAGATATTTAAATCCCCCCAAAAGTGAAAAAGCATTCCCTGCACAGTTGGAACGATGCCTCGCCTTCATTGTGGGGGGGAGGGAGAGGGCTTGGCAGGCCAGCAGTTGGAGCTGTGTGGGCCTTGCCATCACTTCTGGGGGTGGGGGAGAGAGAGAGCTTGGCAGGCCCAGCGGCTGGGAACTGTGTGGAGCCTGAGGGGGGGAAGCTTACCTGTGATTGCTTCCTCCTCAGCCATGAGTTCCTCCCCCCCATGAGTATTGCGGGTCCCTCTGCTTGTAAATTTTTTAAAAAAAAATCATGTTCCATCTAGTTCCCCCAGATAGCTGAGCCACAGTGTTCTGCACCAACTGCAGTCTCCATGTTGATTTTGAGAGGAGAACAATGTAAAGTTGGGGACCATTTTCTGGGCTAGACTGAGTTGGAAGAAAACATTTTTTGCAGCTGCATTTACTTGTTTCTCCAGTTGTAATGTTGGATAACAGGGTTGCACTTGTAACTGTTGTATACTGAACAGTTACCTATGCAGTCACACAAGCTGCAGTCAGGTTACTATTCTAGCCTGCCACGGAGAGATTTTGAAGCTCAAAAACTCTATAGGATGTTCCTTCCCCCTCCTTCCCTGCTTTTTCCAGCACAAAAGGGGGGTGGAGCGCCCTTCCCTCAGTTCCCTATTGCTGCTGTTGGAGAAAGCTCGCCTTGGTATATTTGTTAGAGCTCACAGAGGGGCAGGAGAGAAGTACCACTCAATGAACAACAGTTACAGGTAAGTGCAACCCTGTTTACATTACCATGGCACCCCTGCAGTCTCACATGGGAGAGCAGGACTGGATTCAGTCATGGTGGGCTCAAATGATTGTTGGAAGCAGCGCTGGATGAGGCTTTCTCCCATATAGCAGCTTTTAGGTGTGATGTTCTGTCATAACTCACTTTCAGAATAAATTTTCTACATACTGGGCAACTCAAGACACCACGCTCTTTTCTGAAGCATAGTAGACAAAGTGTATGGCCATCCGAATGGAGGATTTCAGCTTCACATGACATGCATTTCTTTAAAAGAGCTAAAGTCTTTGTTATAATGATTTCGGTCTGTGAGTAGTAGAGAAGGCTTGAAGGCCACAATTTTCCCACATGGAGCTTTGAAGGAAAGAACCTCTCTCCACAGTGGGAGAGAGAGAATTGAGGAAAGGGTGCTCTGCCCCCTCCTTTTATGCTGGCAAAGCAGCATGGAGGAGGGAGAAGGAACACCCTCTGTGAGTTTTTGAGTTTCAAAAGCTCTCCACAGCAGGTCTGTGCATGTGCTGCAGCCCTCAAGGCTCTTAACTGAGTTAGCAAGGGTCAGCTGAACTCCATCAAAAGTGGGTAGCACTAGGTTCTTCAAGATCACTCCCTTCCCAGTCACATTACCTTAGTCATAGGGTTTCGTTTCAGTTTGTTCACTTTTAGCCAATGAACAACAGCCACCCAGGCTGCTGTTATATAGAGCTGTGTATCATCAGGCTGCAAAGAAATCCTATAGGATCAATAAGAATGCATGACCTTTGTCTAAGCTCAGATGGAGGTCATCGACTAAAGCTAGCAGGACCATCTCTGTTCCGTACCCTAGATTTAAGCCAGACTGAGAAGGGTCCAGTACAATTGTTAGCTAGCATGGGTTATAAGGAATACAATTCAACAATATTAAAAATAGCTATATTGGGTACGTAATGGTTGGAGACTTCTGTTTCAATATATCTGAACAAGTATGCGTGCACATGAAAGCTTATACCCAGAATAAAACTTTGTTGGTCTTGGGTGCTACTGACTCAAACTTTGTTCTGCTGCTTCAGACCAACATGGCTACCCGCCTGAATCTATAATGGGTCTGGTCACAATTCCAAGTGTTGGTTCTTTTGTTTAAAATCTGAAATGGTCTGGGACCAGGATATCTAGAGGAATGCCATGTTCACATACAGCCCTGCTCATAATTTAATAGCTTTGTTAAATGTCATGCTCCATGTATCCCTACCTTCAGAGTAAGGTGGGTTGCCACTGTAGACAGGGCCTTTTGTGCTGTGGCACTTTTAGAGCTCCTCCCCCCTAAGTAGCAATTCTCCTGGTTTCTCTTTCCTTGCCTCTCCCTCCTTTCTGTCAGCACCACAAATGATGCTTTGCAGCCGACCTGGTGTATCCTGATGAATATAATTTCCCAAGAAGCCTGCCAGCAGCAATAGAAAATTGGGGTTGGATATATAGAAGCCAAGCCAAAGTGTGTATGCATGTGTTTGTGAAGTGCCATCAAGTCACTTCCAACTTTGGAGACCCTATGAATTAATGACCTCTAAAACATCCTAAAGTTTACAGCTTTGTTCTGATCTTGCAAACTGAGACCCATGGCTTCCATCTTCCATCTCATATTTGGTCTTCTCTTTTCCTGATGCCTTCAGTTTTTCCTAGCATTATTGTCATAGGGCTGTACTGAAAATGCACATTATTAAACTACCAATATCTGTATTCTGAACCAGTGAATTATGAAGTTTGGCTGCATCTCTGTCCATCACACTGGAATGTAGATGGAATTTTGGCACTGCCATTTCTACAAGATTTCGTGTTCAGGTTTTGGCTGAATAAAAAAAAAATGGGGGGAAGCAATCAAGCTGCATCTACAGCAGCAGAATGCATGTGGCATATGGTCACAGGGAGGTCTTCATAGCTCTCAGGAACATAAATTTCCAATGCAGAAGCTACATGACTGCTCAAAAAGCATAGCACAACACTGCAAAGGTGCTTGCATCAGTTCCTGAGAGAAATCCACCTTTTAAAGGTTTTCACCAGAACTCCTCATCACAGTCACAATTTTTTTGAGCAGTTGCTTCTAATCCAAAATATTGTAAAAGGCAGACAAACTCACAAAGCCATGCTCATTCTGTTTTATTTTGTACTTGTGAAAAGGTATTCAAGATTCTTAAATGTTCACTCAAGTTTTAAAACATGATACATTGTTTTGATATTCATTCATGGTATAATTACAGTTCTTTTACGAGTAGGAAACACAAACAAACCACTTGAGTCTAGAGGGGAAAGCATCTTAAGTGGGATTTCCAGAAAACCTTTACACATAAAGCTGCACTACTGTGTGTCCATCACCTTCATCTTCAGCCAGCCACCTTGTGAAGAAAGCATTTTAAAAAAATGTTAGAAGAGTAAGTGCAAAACATCTAAACCACTATGCATATATACCTGTTTCTAGATCTACTGATACGGGGAAGACAGAGCACTGATTATGAACTGATTGTTTGGGAGTACAGATGGGAAAAAGAGAGTATGCGGAACTGTATGTGGAACTGTAGATTCATTCCAGGTTTCCCACTGAACAGGGCTGAACCCAAATTGTGTTTAAGAAGAATTTCATGAGAGCCCACCAAAATACAAAATCCCAGCCTCTCAGAATAATTAAGGTATTATTTATGTAATATAAATTCATTTCAGTAAAAAGTCAGGTGTTGAAATATTATGTTTGCCTTTTAGGGCTCACAAATATAATACAACCCCCCCACCCCACCCCACTGTTCTTCTGCCCTTTGTAAAATTTGTTACTCGGTTATGCAATATTTACACTCTTAAAGCTCTTAATGCCAAATGCGAGAGGGCGATCCTTCCACAAGAATTGATGGTGACTGCCATCTGTGGTATGGATGCATGTGAGTGTTTGCAAAATTATCAAAAGGCACATACTAATTAAGTACGTGTAAACAACATGGCTGCTGAATACCTCAGATTTATGCTTACATCTTATATGCCCATCTATGCAATTTATGCTTACGTCAATACATCTAGTCAGGGCTTTTTTTGTAAAAAAATCCAGCAGGAACTCATTAGCATAATAGGCCACACCCAACAGCAGAAATGCATTAGCATATTAGGCAACACCCCTGACAGCGCAGCTCCCTCCCAGGATCGGCTTCCCCAGGTGTCCCATGGCTTGCAGGGCACCTGGGGAACCTGAGGGGGGGGAGGCAGTTTAAACTGCCTTCCCTCCCTGGGTTGGCTTGGCTTCCCCAGGTGCCCTGCAGCTTGTGAGGCACCTGGGGAACCCGAGGGGGGCGGGAGGCTGTAGGCATGGCCAACTCAGAAGCCAGCTGGAATTCTGTTCCTGTGCGTTCCTGCCCAAAAATAGCCCTGCATCTAGTTACATGGTATGATAAAGCTGGCCAGGTAACTGGACTGCCTCATCCCTATCTGTAAAGTGTTACTGACCAGGCCTCCACTTAAATTGACTGAAAGTACTAAGAACCATTTGGCACCTCCATTTGTTCATATGCTGAGGTGACGGCACAGGAGAGTTTAGTATCTTACTGAAATTCCTTTATTTTCCTAGGATGTGCCTTATGTTTAGAAAGGGGACAACATGGCCACCAATTCAACAGTCTGTATTGTTGTGCTCTAATTACAGTGCAACAGATTTTTAAAAAGTGTTTCTTTATACCCTGCTTTTCTCCCCAGTGGAGACTTGAAGTGGCTTACATCATTGTTCTCTTTCTCCATTTTATCATCATAACAACCCTGTGAGGAAGTTTAGGCTAAGAGAGTGACTGGTGCAAAGTGACACAGCAAGCTTACATGACAGGGTAGGGATTTGAATTTGGAACTTGAATCTCCCAGATCCTAGCCTTACAGGACCATTTTCAATCGAGGGAAAGAATTAGACATCCTCGGGGCTTTTTTTCTGGGAGAATGCTCCAAAACAGAGTTCCGGAACCTCTTCAACAAAATTCTTCTAAAAAATGTTTAAAATTTCATGAGTTTTCAGTATACAGATTGAAAACTTTATTTTCCTCTTGAAAGTTCCAACACCTCTTTAAAAATAAAATAAAATAAAATAAAGCCTCCTTGTTCAGTAACATGTCTTCGATCTATGTTGGAATCCTTATGACTGCTTTAGGGTCAAATTACATATCTAGAGAAAACTCCAGTGTCTATTGTAGTCTTTAGTCAACTGGATAATCTCAGTGTATTAATATTATCTTCTTCAAAAGGTTAACAATATAAATGAATGGTATGTAATAAAATGCATTAATAATATCTACTTTAAAAAGTGGGAGACAAACCTATTGCAACTGAAGCAGTACTGTTCATGTGTAGACACATCTGTGATTTCTAACTTTTCCAGAAACCAGCCACTTCCTGTTAAGAACAAATGTAAGTAAATGTTTGTACCTTTGAGTACAGAAAACTTCAAGGGAAATAATTCAGATCTTTCCCAGGAATCAGTGTACAATAGTATCACAAATGTGTGTGTGTATATAAGCAGGTGAGTGATGGCACTCTGTATTAAGCCTCAAACAGTCAGCAAGTGTTAATGTTTATTCAACATTATTAAAATTTTTGGAGAGGCAATGCCGAAAATTTTGAAACTTCTGGGTAAATCTCAAGGCCTTTCAGGTGCTTGTAATAAATGATGACATTTTGTTTTTATTTTCATTATTTACAAGGAAAGGATGACATTTACCATCTCACATTGGTCAGTAATCAAAAGAAAATCTTTAGTGCATTCATTTGAGAAAAGATCTAATTTCACCAGTTTTCACCATTTAACATTAAAAAGCAAGGTTAGAGACTCACAGTAAAACTCTAAGCAGAGCTATAGCCTTCTAAGCCCACAATGGATTTAGAAGGCTGGAGCTCTGCTGAGGGTTGTATTGGTAATGAGGGAAAAACGGCAAGCTGGGTTTGTTTTTACTTAATGGTAGGTCTGCTTGCACATAAGCATTCCAGCTTGTTGAATGAAATGGAAGGTTGTGGTACCTATTTCTAGACAACTGTCACTGTGGATTGATACTTCAAGTGACAGGCTGGTACAACAGGCTTGGTGCTTATCCATCAATGCAACTGTTTTGGGGGTAGGTGCACCAACCTGCTGCTTCAAACAGCAAGCTCAGAAACTTATTTGGAAGTAAATCTTCCCATTAAGACTCACCAGCTTTATATTCCAAACATCATTCTGGTGTGCACTTACATATAAATCCCTACTATTTCAAGTGATACCTCCTCAGAAAAATCAATTGTTTATTTCTATACAAAATCAGCTCTGAAAAATCAGCAGTAATAAAAAAAGAAATAGAGATAAAATAACATAAAGGGTTAGAGGCCCATGCAGTGCAATGGGGACTTAATGTTGCACAAATTATGGAGTAGTTTCCTCCAACTGAGAGGCTATTTCTGGGCTTTAGTCAGGCATTTGAGTACTCCACATACTCAAAGGCAAAATTTCACAACTTTATTAGTCATCTGGGAAAAGTCTGCAAGAAGATGGTGGACGTATAGTTGTTCAGATCTTCTTGGTCACGTTGATAGAACTGGAGCCATATATTGAGATAGGATATTATTGTAAAATGGGCAGTGCAGCAGAACGGCTTTCCCTGCATGGCATGGGCAGAGCCATTGAGAGAGTGGGACGCAATGGTATCTGGCTTCCAGGAGGGCCAAGGGTAGAACGTTAAAGCACACAGGAGTAAAGATTCTCCAGTATTTGGAGATCATGAGGGATCTGAGATTGAAAGCATTTAGTGTATTGGAGAATAATTTGATTTTTCCATGTCTGGGCTCTGTTTGATTGTAGAGCTTGAGCCCAGAGACGCTGTTTTACTGTTCCTTTTCCTTTTTGGTGCCCAAGGTGGAATAAGACTTGGGGAGAAAGGCCAATCTCCTGGAGTTTTCCCTCTATTGCTCTTTGCCAGGCTGACTGGTGGCTATCATCAAAAGAGCTAGGCCCACTGGACTGAAGACAAGTTTTAACCAATAGGTGGCCATGAAGAGTCTTCAAGGAGATCATCCTAGGAGGGCATTCAGGACACGTTGCAGACTCCAAGGACCATCGCAAGAACTTGGATTGTACTGCTTCCAGTGAGCACCCTTCTTTATAGATACAGAGTTGGGAACCATATAGGAGCTGGGAGAAAACCTTTCCTTGGAAGACCTTGATTGCTCCTTTTGTAAAGCAGAATCTTTGAATGGTGGAGGATGCTCTGTGGGAATTCTCAACAGCATGCAGTGCTTGAGCTCCCCAATGGCCAGGCGACTGGAAGGCTATTCTAAAGTATTTAAAGGCTTTGGTTTGTTCTGTGTTATGGCCCTCTATGCCATCTGTGAGTTTGGTTGTTGTTTGTGATAGTTTATCACAAGCTGCTCCACTTTGCAGTATATGGTGAAGGCACAGTGAACTCTTCTAAGGCCCACTTGTGAGTGGGATAAGATGACACTGTCATCTGTGTATAGCAAGGCAGAGATTGTTTTATCAGCAAGCTTTGGCGGGTAGAAATTTGAATTTCTTAGCTATTGCACCAAGGAGGTGATGCAATAGTGAGGGGGCAGAATACAACCCTGCTTGACTCTTTTGTCAAGTGGAATCTTATTGGAAAGATGGCCTTAAGGACTGCATCTTACTTTGAGAAAGTTTCCTTCATTCAGCAAGCAAATAAGTATGTCAAGTCTCTGATCTATTGAGGAGTTCTCAAGCACTTCCCAGAGTCTGTTCTCTGGGGATGCTGTCAGTTGCTGCTTTGAAATCCACAAAGGTGGTGTACAGTGCTCCATTTGGCTTAGAGCTGTACGTCTCCGCTAGGTGGTGCAGTATTAGACACTGGTGTGTACCTCAGCATCTATTCATGCCGGCCACATGACCACAGAAATATCTTTGGACAATGCCGGCTCTTTGACTTGGAAACAGAGATGAGCACCGCATCCCTAGAGTCATATTCGACTGGCTTTCTAGCAGGGGAAACCTTTACCTTTACCTATATAGTAGAGCAGCCAACTCTGAAACCTGTTTGCTCATCTATCAGAAGTTTATGTAGGGAAACAAAAATATGCTTTGACTATAGTAAATGTTTACTAGCAGTAATTCTTAGAATTAAATAAATGTGTTAACGTATCTTCAAGAGTTTCAGAGAAATCACAGTAGATAAGCTCAAATCCCTGAAAAACAATTTATTTCTTCAGTTCTTGACATTTGAACACATGAAGCCACCTTCCAGTGAGTAAGACCCCTGGTCTATCGAAGTCAGCGTTGTCTACTCAGACTGACAGCAGCTTTCCAGGGTTTCAGGCAGAGGTCTTTCATATCACCTACTGCCAGATCCTTTTAATTGGACATGCTGGGGATTAAAACTGGGACCTTCTGCATACCAAGCAGATGTTCTACCACTGAGTCACTTTTTAACTTTATCATGGTAAAGACTGATATTTACTGGTAAATAATGGAAATCTGGATGCAGTTAAGGGCTAATAGATAAACTGGCAGTTGGCAAAATTGAGTCTGTCCCAAAATCTGCTTTAAAGTTCTTGAAAATTATGGGGGGGGGGGGGGGGAGGGGTTGAAATACCATGCAAACTTGTGATTACAATTACTTTTGCCAAAACTGGTTTGAACAGTTAGCAAGTTCAAAGCAGCAAAGAATGAGGCAATATGACAATAATACGAATTTTGATTATTCTTTTTTCATCTAATTTAAAATGTTAACTAGTAGCACAATAATATAAATAGTATATAAAATTAATTTTCTTTTTTCAGTGTCTGTTAAAACAATACAGAAACTCTTGAACTGTGTAAGTAAAATCAGGCACTTTTCTTAAGGAAAAACAATTCTCTTAGTAAACCTAAGGAAACAAATTTCTCCTTGAATGAAGTTACTTAGATCAGTATAAATTAAAGTACATAATTTAGATGTGTCTCAGCATCAGATTTATACACCAATTGAATGAAGTTTCCTTATTCAGGAATTTAACTTTTGGCATGCATTTATATTACATAAAAATCAACATTAACAGGCAACATATTTCAGAAGCTGGCACTTCAACCTGAAATCCATTCACAAACCAAATTTTAAGTTATTAAAACAGCAAATTTCTGCCCACAGAATGTGACCTCTCCTCTCCCACTGCAGCTCCAAATGCCCTGAAGATGCTATTCTGGGGGCTATGCCACGTTAGGTTTTACACGGGGAATTATGCTTTTAGCAGATATGTAATTCCTCTCATGTAAAATCTGTTGATTCTCATGTTATTATGACAATCCTGCATGGGGCAATGAAGCTAGTGAGGGATCTGGAGATATGAGATATGATTCCAAGGTGATATGATTGCCACCTTCTACTACATAAAAGGATACCATGTGGAGGATGGGGCAGATATGTTTTCAGTTGCGTTGGATGACAGGACTCTGACTCAGGGGTCATTTCATAGAAAAAGAGGTGCAGGAGCTCATTAGCATTCCTATTAGCATAACTCATTAGCATATGCCATGCCCCCTGACATCACCGGAAGTGTGTTCGAAAGGGAAGCAAAAGGGGGGGCATCTTCAAAAGCCTCCCCTTCCCTTCCCCAGGTGGCCTGCCAAGGCGGGTGGGGGGGGAGTGAAGCGAGAAGGGCTCCATAGAACACAATGGAAAGATCGTGCCGTCACTGCTGTACAACTCTAAATAGAAGGGATTTAAAGTTTAAACCCCTTCTCACTTCGCTTCCTCCACAGGCCCACTGGGAGCTGGAGGAGGGGCTTGCCGCCACTGCCATTTGTGCCCACTAGGGGTGTGCAAATAAATTTTTTTTGGCCCTATTCAGATCAGGCCAAATCAGACTGCATCTGTTCTGGCTGCCAAATGACCCCCACATGTCAGTTTTGGCAATGCAAGCAGATTGGGGAGTCATTGGGCCAGCCACATGTCAGTTTCAGCCCCATTATACCCAGTGGGCCATTGAAGTCAATGGCAAAAACTCATAGGGTATATGAGGGGCTGGAGGAGAGGGGGTTTGAGGGAGAGGCTCCAAACTTGCAAGGTAGCTGCTGGGACCTCTCCCTGAAATACCCACCAAGTTTCAAGAGGATTGGACCACGGGGTCCAATTCTACAGGCCCCCAAACAGGTTGCCCCATCCCCTCCATTGTTCTCTATGGTGGGAAAAAACATTACCTTTTTCTCACCATAGAGACAATGGAGGGAATGGGGGCAACCTGTTTGGGGGCCCATGGAATTGGGGGATATTTGGAGGAGAGGCTCCAGCAGCTACCCTTTAAGTTTGGAGCCTCTCCCTCAAACCACCTCCCCTCCCCTCCAGCCGCTTTTTAAGCCGCCGCCAAATTTCGGCAGCAATTCAGCAGTGGGCCAAATCAGATCAGAGAATCTGATTCGGCCCGTGGCTCCCCTAGTGCCCCCTCCTGGGCTGGCAGAGTGCTGCTTCGCCTCACTCCGGCCCCAAATGACCCCTGCTCTTACTAATGAATATAAGCTACAGCAAAGGAGGTTTCATCTAAATTTGTTAGGTGTGTTCAACACTGGAGCAGTCTTCTTCTTGAGGTGGTAGATTCTTTGTTGGAGGTTTTTAAGTATCTATTGGATATCTACTTGTCAGTGATTTTATAGCTGTAGTTCCTACATTGGCAGGGGTTGGACTAGAAGACCCCAGTGGTCCCTTCCAGCTCTGAGATTAAATAAATAGTTGAGAGTGCTATAATCATGATGTATACCCTCTGAATGATCTTCAGGATATTTTGAAATTTATTTGGGGTTTTTTATCCACTCAAAGCAGAATTAGAAAACACAAATGCACACACACGCATATACTAATATACTTACCAAATCCTTTCCCATCATGTCCAATTTCAATTTTCTGCAGCCTTCCAACATTCTTTGTCTTAACTTTGAAAGTGTCAGTCTTTAAAATTAAAAAAAAGAAGAAGCAGCTATCAAAATGTAGCCTCAAAATAGTTCGCTTGCTTGCCCTACTTTGGGGACTGATTTAAACTTAGGTATACAGAAAAATTGTGGTATTATTGTTAATGTTGTTATAGTTTTTGTAAAACTTTACTAGAAAGATTCTTTCTTTAAAACCTAAAAGATCTTCTTTCCAAATTATGTTAGAAAGTTTCCAGCATTTGTACTGGTTTCAAAACCCAAGAGTGTTTTTTGTTCCTCTGCTAAGTATATTATGAATTACCATTCAGTTGAGGAAAAAGAAACTTTCCCTTTTATTTTTAACTTACTTTTTGTTCGATTCAGGCGGGGTAGCTGTTTTGGTCTGAAGTATTTTGTTTATTATTTATTTATTAAATTTGTACCCCTCCCTCCCGGCCAAAGCAGGCTCAGGGAGGCTGAAGTAGCAGAACAAAGTTTGAGTCCAGTGGCGCCTTTAAGACCAACAAAGTTTTATTCACTGTATAAGCTTTTGTGTGCAAACCTACTTCATCAGATACAGTGGAACAGAACCCCCTCAACCACTACTTACAGTGAGTGGAGGTTGTTGTCAGGAAGGGTCATTTCGAGACAAGATGCATAAATACTGGGTGATTATAGCTGAGATAGGATGTAAGAAAAATCTGTGTATGGCAGAGTTAAACAGATATGGAAATGAGGTTTGAGTCCAGTGGCACCTGCAAAACAAATAATGTTCAATTCTGGGAACAAGTGAGAACTGAGAGACTTAGGATGTACACTAATTCAGGTTCACTGAAACAGATTTCCTCAAATATTACATATAGGTAAGCGGGGTTAGTTGCCAGGAAGAGCTAATTAGAGTCAAGATGCCTAAGTGACTGAGCAATAAATAGAGCTAAGACGAAAGCTTATACAGTGAATAAAACTTTGTTGGTCTTAAAGGTGCCACTGGACTTAAACTTGGTTAGGGTTGCCAGGTCTGGGTTGGAGAAGACCTGGAGACTTTGGGGGTGGATCCGAGAGAGGTTGGGGTTTGGGGAGGGGAGGGGAGGGGCTTTAGCATGGTACAATGCCACAGAGTCCACCCTTCAAAACAGCCCCTTTCTCTAGGGGAGCTAAGCTCTGTCAGCAGGAGATCAGTTGTAAAAATGGGAAATCTCCAGGCCCCACCTGGAGGCTGGCAACCCTAAACTTGGTTTTACTTTTTGTTTATAATACACAAACCTGCCTTTGAATAAACAATCTGATTCACTGCTGTCAATCTGCTCAAGTATGCCATTATTTAATTCAAAATATAGATTCACTTTCAGTATTCCAGAAGTGTAGTATGTTATTGTTTAGTACAGAACCCCCCAAACACCACAAAGAACAATGTTTAGTAGGCTCTCTTTATATGTTTCTATTTCTCTGCTTTCACAATCCAACAGATGATGAGTCAGGATCTCAAAATCTGGCTACCAGTACCTTCAGGAGGAGGAAAGTACTTATAATATTTAGCAAGCTCTGCATCCTTAAGGATAAAAAATATGGCAAGATAGCTATGCATATGAACTCTGCACAGTTTACCTTTCCTCTTTCAAAGGGATCTCGGTGATCAAGTGATTTATTGAGCTGAATTAACTGAGATGAATCCTTGTCTCCATACAAGATTATATGTACACTGGCATCCGTTCCTGCTCCTCTTTTGTCACCTGTGTACACTGTAATAATGTATTCTTCTAGATCTTCTACTCCACTTTCATCCTTGGTAATCAAAGAGAGGGGGATTTCTCTTCTTATTTCAGGTTCACTGGCATCCAAAAGGAATGTTCTGAAACCAGGCCATACAGTGATACTCAGAATTCAATAAGGAACAATAAATCCAGTTGAATGCTACAGAAAGATTCTAAATCCTGGCATGTCTATTGAGTACCATGCTATGCAACACGTTACTACTAAAAATGGTCCATATATGAAAACTCCTAAAAATTGGTATTGCAGTTTATTTGCCCACTTTTAAACTTTAGCTTTGTTGGATTATAGTTGATATGGCATCTTCTTACACCACTACTCTTAAATACCTTGAATGTTAATGATAGTGTACTTGTTTCTTTTACAAACTGCTTTTCTTGCACTATGTTCCTGTGCTATATTCTGTATATTTATGGCATTAGTTTATGTCATGTTGTTGTTTTCACTTTGTTAACAGCTGGAAATTTAATAAAATATATATTTTTAAAAGATGCTGGAAGATTAATGGGTTTTTTTGTATCATACTCACTCATTCACTTCAAATATATAGACAGGCTCTTGTTTTCGAGCTTCCTTCAAGTGTAATGCTCTAATACCCAGTTTGCATGCTACAAATGAAGCAAGATGGTAAGAGACATGTTTAGCTTTAAATCAACTGTTAGTCAGAATGTGGTAGTATCAATAAACTGTCACCAGCAAGTCATTCTTAGTTATACTTAACCACAGAACGTTTCAGCATTACAAGTCCATCCATTATGATAATCTCTGCACCATTTAAGATTGTGGATATACTAGAAAACAGTATCACTCCATGTTTGTATATTTAAAGCACTAAGATGATCTTATATAATCACTGGAACCTACTATGATTTTAGATTAAAATTCATCCTATTGATTTCAACGGGGGTTCATTAAATTTAAATGATGAGATTTTGGCCTGATAGTTGATAGACTGGACTGTATACTTATTAGAAATAGTGTTGGGGTTGCAAGCCTGAAAGCAGCTGGCTCGTCAGGATAGAGTGTGATCCAGGCTCCACCCTCCTCACCATGGATTGTAGTCCTTGAGTCTTAGCTGCCACATGCTAGGTGGTTTCATTGGACACTACTTTGAGTAATGGGAAATTTGCTCCAAAATTATATTTAATAAAATGTGTTGTTCACTCACAGCTCACAGGAATAAAGATGAAGGGATAGATCTAGCCAGGTTTTTCACTCATTCTTTTGTAATTCCCTTTCTTACTGAAGCTCCTGTCCCAAATGGCTTTTGTCCATGCAGGTTGCATGATCCCCAGCACGGACTTTCTGATAGTCAAAGGGGACTCCTTGCTGTCTTTTTTCACCAGCAGAAAAGCTGGTTGGATCCAAGCCAGAGATTTTAGGGGATCACTATTCAAGGTAGATGAGTCAGGGAGCTACACAATTATTTCAGCTCATTATCTGAATATGGATGTTAGCGGACCAATTTGAAAGGGTTCTGAATTTCAAAGAGGACTTTCGTAGCTTCTTCCTCAAAGGGGTTGTACTCAGCTTAAAAGAGTACTCGTGAACGATTAAAGCAGGTTTATGTTGTTTGAACTGTATCTGCAGGTTTTTGGAACCCAGCAGATTGACAGAATCAAGAAAGAACCAGAGAAGTATGTACCTGTGTGTTTAAAGAAAATCTACCAAGCACCTAGGCAGGACAATAGAACTGATATGGAGTCTGTAGCCCCATAAGAGACTCCACAGTATCAATAACTCAGTGAAGTACTTTGAAAACCAAATACATTGTTTCCTCAGGATGGTTTCTGTAATCCTGGAACTGAACTTTGCAGAAAGCAGGTTTCTGTGATGCCAAACTACCATTCTAAACACATCTATGTAGAAGTAAAGTACTATGGAAATTAACAGTTGTAGTTGCCTTCAGTGTAATATTTTTAACTGCAAGATTCAAAAATCTAAATGGCAGTTACTGAATGAAAGCCAAGAGAGTCTGATTCTGCAGAATGTGTAACATAAATGCCTGAAGTAAACACATATATCAGTCAATTAATTTAACCAAGCCTTCTCAGTAAAATAAACTTACATGATTTGCTTCCAATAAGAAGAGCGATTTTGTGCAGTGCTCCCAAGTCCACAGCATCTATCTGACCTGTAAATGACTAATAATTAAAAAAAAACACCTGTGGTAATTTGAATTAGTACTGAACTTCTGGGATGGGTTGTTTTTTATAAGTACATTAAATGGGATTCAATAATAATGGTTTCTTTCAGGTAACTATGATGGAATGAAATACCTCATTTGCTTTTCCTTGCTGGACCACAGCTGACAACGGCAACAAAAGGGGCCTGTTTCCAGTGTCCCCGTTCTCTCCGTATAGACACACAGCGAGAGATGCCAAGTTTATCCTGCTCAAAATGTCATTGGAGAATACTTTGACATGATATGTAACCACTGTAAGATAAAAAGAAAAATTAAGGCAGAGTTATGTCATGGGCCATAATATATTTTAAAATTTTGCTTCCTGCCATCTGCTACTTGACAGGTGTAGTCACTGACTGATGTAACATACATGTGTGAATTCAGCATGAGGGAGAAGTTAAAATGAGAAGAAGAACATACAAGCAGTGTGAACTGATCCCAGGTCTGGTTATTTTATTATTTTAAGAAAGGGGAAATTATTTTTTCAGTGTGACAAACTGAGGGGGGGGGTGTATGGTAAGAAGTATGATAGGAAGTTTATGGTATAAACTAATAACAGTAATAGTCCACTAGGCTAACACAAGGCTTTTGCAAGAGCTTGGTCAATTCTGTGGAGTGTCTCAACACTAATCCTGTATATAAATGATTTACGAAAGGTACAAAATACTTATGGAATAATCATTACATGGATACTTTATGCTGTTATTTTTGTTCATGTACATGCAGCTAGGATGTCAGAGCTATAGCTCGTTTCTTTTCTCATAGAGTTCTCAAATAAGAGGAACATAAAGCCAAACAGCACAGAATCATAACAGCTGGAAACAACTCAGTTAAACATTTAGCTAAATTGAAGTTAAGAAAATAACATTAACTTTGAACACATAAAGCTGCCTTATACTGAATCAGACCCTAGGTCCATCAAAGTCAGTATTGTCTACTCATACTGGCAGCGGCTCTCCAGGGCATCAGGCTGAGACTTTGCACATCACTTCAGATGTGATCCTTTTTACTAGAGGTGTCAAGAACTGAATTTGGGACCTTCTTCATGCCAACCAGATGTTCTCCAGTGAGCCACAGCCCCTCCCCAACTTTAACTCAAGTACTTCACTTTAAAGGTTTGTTAGTGGCAGCTAAATTTTTATGAGTTGAATCCAAGTAGTCTGCAAACAGAGAAAATTTGTGTGGGGGAGGGATTATCACCTCCCCCCTGAAAATCTGATTTGCTCCCTCCAAAGAACACATGTATTGATCCATGAGTGGAGCATGCTTTGCTCATTCAACAATGAGGGAAAATAATTTTGTCTGATTCCCCCTTGTTGCTGCAACTGAATGCTTAATTTCTAGTCCTTGACTCTGAAGCAGTGGATTTTCAGGGGTTGAGATTTTGGAAGAAGCTCCTATAATTGAACTTCCACTGTGGACTTTCTGTTTGCAGAAACTCATTTTGTCCTAAACCCCAATGCTCACTTATGTCTGTAAATGCAATCTAAATATTATAATACAGTTTGTTTAGTTATATTAAACAATGACTCTTTAAAAAGCTTTATTCCTATTCTGCTTATTGTAGTTCTCAAGCTTTTATTATTTAGTATATATTCCAGTTTGATGAAGTAGCTACTCCGTTCAAGAAAAGTCCATTACTAGCTAGAAAAGGCTGAGTTCAGTGTTAATTCATTTGGTCTGCTGATGACCAGTCCATCAAGAAGCTGAAATAAAAAAAAAGCTGCACTAATCAATGTACTAAAGTCTTTTCAGACCTTTAGCCTTCAGTACTCTGTAATTCTGTAGCACATATTAAGCCACAAGAAATGAGCATGGCTATCATTTTTCATCTTGTACTTCTTCCAAAGGGCTCTGGACAGAAACCATAGTTCACCTTTCCCCACATTATCCTCACAACGGCTTTTTCAGATAGGTTAGACAACAAGAGAGTGACTGGTCCAAGTCCAAAGTCACCTGGCAAGACTCAGAACAAAGTAGGGATTTGAATCTGATCTCTTAGATCCTAGTCAAAACTCTTACTTCTGCACCACAATAATCCTCTACTGAAGTTTACAACCTTTTTTTCTAGTGGGGATTGGGAACAGATAATATCATATTGGTGGATCAGTGTTGTTTCCAGTTAAACCTCTCTATGATGTACCACTAGTCAAGTAGAGATCAACTTGCTGACTTCTTTATTTATTTAAAACATGTCTATGCTGCCTTTCCATCTAATTCAAGGTCTCTATGGCAGCAAACATTAAAATATTTCAGATATTAAAAGTATTTAAAACACAAACATATATAAAAATAAAACAATTAAACAAAACAATTTAAACACAAGAATAGACAAGCAGGGAAGAGAGCTAACAAAAGTTAGTGAGGGAATGGCAAACAAAACAAAAACACCTTCATCTGCTGGTGGAAGAAATAACAGAGGAAGACAGACAAGTCTCACTGGGTAAGGAGGGTTGCTCTGAACTAGATTGGCCCTGGTTAGTATTTGCATGGGAGACCACCAAGGAAGTCCAGGGGCACTATGCAGAGGCAGGCACTGGTAAACCACCTCTGAATGTCTCTTGGCTTAAAAACTGTATGGGTTTGTCATATGTTGGCTGCAACTTGATGGTATTTTCCACCACCAACAGCTATGGCCTTTCCTTTATAAATGTGATTTGGCCATGGTTATGCATGCTTTGATTGCATCAGCTCTGACTACTTTGTGGTCTTCAGGGAGTTGTAAAATATAGCAGCAGGACTACTGTCTGGCACAAAATATTGGGAATGCACTTCTATGCACAATTTAAAGTGGTAGTTATTACCACTATGCCCGGAACCAACATGCTCCTGTCATGTACATGACTATCAGTTTTGCAATTAACTAACTAATTAATATTGAATTAATTAACAGAATCCATGTTCTGTGTCTCTCTACCTTCAGAGGTTATGTAGATTACTACCAGGGCATGGTCTTTTTTAGTGATAGTGTCTAGTCCATGCCCTTGTCACAGCTTCTGACTTGGCTCCTAATTTCACCAGTTTTAGGCTACAGGTGAGGACTTCTTTTTTCTCCCATGCTTTTAGTTTATCTCTCCCCCCCCCCCCACTATTGCCTGATCTGGAACTGATTGTTTTAATTGCTGACTATTCATAACGTGGTGATACTTTATGACATTTTAATGTATTATTACTGCAGAAACCTATCTCAGAAATATAGAGCTGAGAGTATGCAGGATATATACATACACAGACAGCAAATGAAGGCTATACCTTAACTTACCGTAATTGAAATAAATAATATTTCTTTAAGAATGTATGCTGAAACCTTATAATCTTTTAAATGAAATACTTAATCAAAGACTATTATAGTGATTTGCCTTATTAAGATTTCAGTTGCAATATCAGATGTACTTCAATTTATACCTACCAGAAAATGCTTCCCTTAATGGCCACTCTACAGGGAGCTCAATCCATCGGTCTCCATTAAGAAGAGGAAGTGTTTTATTTATAGAGAGACTAAAAGTATCCAGGGTTACTGTGTTCTGTATTTTACAGTGATGAAGAGACAACCGGGATATGCTTTCACCCAAACGATGAAGCCCAAGCGTCACTTTATAGAGCATCCCAAGATCAGATGGGAAATGTACCTAAGAGGAAAGAAGACAGACAGTTGATTTTATGTAGTGATTCAGTTGGCTTTAAAGGTCACCTTGAAATAACATTTTCTAAACACTCTACAGTTCTGCTGACCTCTGAGGAAACCCACTTGGTCAAAACACTCTGGGAATCCCACTGTGACTGTTCAATATAAGTCTTTAGTGCTAAGATAAAAATGAGGACACATATTACTAAATATGATTGTTTGCTGGAATGCCTCCACCCAAGTGTATTAACAGTGATAAATATCTGTTCTGTCCGGTGCTTGACTCTTTGTCTGCAGCCAGGGAATATGTCTGGGCATGTTTACCTGTAATGGGATGTGATAACAACAGAGCTTCCTTCCCAAGAGAACAATGGACCTAGGGATCCTGCTGGTCCCCCTATCAGAGGCTGAGGATATTTGAATAGGCCTATGACAGCCTCTGGCGGGAGATAAATCCCTGTTGGACCAATCCCCTTAAGGGGGGACACAGTCAAGGTGTGGTTTACCTGTAAATATAAGTGGCTTCCCCATCCCTTTGTCCCCATGCTCCATCTTGATCCGCAATAAACCACAATGCTGATTTCACCATTACCGGCCACCCAACTCCAATACTTTCACTGGCGACGAGGCTGGGATCCTGATGAGCGACTCCCCAGCCAAACCGAGCGGCCCTGCACCAAGCACCCATCCGCCAGCTCCAGGCGCCGCTGAGCCCCTGTGCTCTGAAGCACTGCCGCAAGCCCCCAAGGACACCGCTCGCCGCACCGCTCCTGCTCCGGCAATTATGGCTGATGCTCCGGGACCAATACCCCCTTTCGACACGTCTTGCCCAGAGACCTGGGAGGCCTGGATCAAGCAGCTGGGCTGTGCTTTCATCGTCCAGGGCATTACCAACGCAGACATGAAGTGAGCCTGGCTCTTGAGCGCTTGTGGGGTAGATGCGATGCAGATCACCCAGAGCCTGCTCATCCCACAAGACCCCCCTCGAGGTGCTGTACGACATCCTAACCAAGGCTCTCGGGGATTACTTCGTCCCAAAACCCTCCAAAATGACCCTGGGCCTGGATTTCATCCGGCGCCAACAGCAGCCCAGAGAATTGGCCGCAACATTCCTGGCTGATCTCCGCTGCATGGCGGTGGGCTGTGAGTTCCGCCACATGGATGACCACATAGAGACAGCGTTCATGGGGGGCATACGAGAAGCCAAGCTATGGCGCTGGCTGATAGCGCTTCCTGAGCCAACTCTCAAGAAGATGCTACAAACAGCCGTGGCTTTCAAGGCAACTCTAAAAGACGTCCATCACACCACTACCTCCGGGTCCAAAGATGAGGATGTCCACTGGCTCCAGCAGCACTTGCAGAAGGGTGAGTCCAGCTCCTCCCGGCCCTGCTCCCAGCACCTGGCATCCGTCGCCACACTTCCTTCTTCACCCAAAAACAGGCTGCCCCCCAATGTGCGCTAGCTGTGGAGATCCCCACGAGCATCGTTCCTGCCATTTCCAGGATGCTGTCTGCTGATCCTGCAGTAAAACGGGGCATATTGCCAAGGCCTGTCGCACCCGGACCCACCGTCGCTCGACTGCCACCACTAACTACGACACGGTGGATAGCCTCACGATAGTACAGGTACTGAACCTTCCCCAGCCCCTTCCCGGAGCCTATACGGTGGACCTACAGATCGAGGGCACCCCCTGTTCCATGGAGGTGGACTCTGGGTTGGCATACTCCATAGTCTCCCCAGCCACTTTTAAACAGATCTGCCCACGGGGGAAACCCCGGCTACGCCGACCGAGGGGGCTAATGCTCTGAGATTTCCAAAAGAACCCGGTCACAATCA
This sequence comes from Lepidodactylus listeri, assembly GCA_029233225.1. Lineage (NCBI taxonomy): Eukaryota > Metazoa > Chordata > Lepidosauria > Squamata > Gekkonidae > Lepidodactylus > Lepidodactylus listeri. Next base: position 56,852,819 of record JARCFY010000006.1, read on the forward strand.
AGGGGCTGGCCAGAGTCAGAGTACAGTACCACAAATTTGACGGGCCCCTTGATCTCCTCATGGTGGAACAAGACCTCATGAGTCTCCTGGGGTGCACCGGGTTTGAGCCCCTCAGGGTGGGGCTCAAAGGAGTGTACCACGTGGGGGCCAGAGACTACGCTTCGGTCTGTGTGGAATTCCCGGATGTTTTTGATGGAACACTTGGCTCCTACTGGGGGCCCCCGGTCTCCCTGGACTTAGATCCCGTGATCAACCCCATACACGAGGTGGCCCGGTGGCCTCCCCTGGCCATACAGCCGAAAGTAAAGGCCAAGCTGGACAAGCTCGTGGTGCAAGGTGTGCTCGAGCCAGTCTCCCACGCTAGGTGGGAGACTCTGATAGTGACTCTCTTGAAAGCAAACGGGAAGGTTTGCATTTGTGCAGACTACAAATGCATGTTGAACTTGGCCCTGAAAGACCACGCGTACCCAGTGCCCATGATCAGCCATGTTTTTGCCTCCCTTGCCGGGGCCAAGGTATTTGGAAAGCTGGACTTGGCACAGGCCTACCAGGAGCTCCTCATGGATGATGCCACGGCAGAGGCGCAGACAATCGTCACACGCAAGGGAGTGTTCAAGGTAAAGTGGCTCCAGTTTGGGGTCAGTGTCACTCCCGGGTTGTTCCAACAGCTAATGGACTCTGTTTTGAAAGGCATTCCTGGCATGAAGCCATTCTTTGATGACGTCCTGATCGCAGCCCCGGACATTGCCACCTTCAAGACCTGGCTGCGGGCTGTCCTCCAACGATTCCAGGACGCCGGCCTAAAGGTGCGCAAGGACAAATGTACCTTGGGTGTCCCATCAGTGACATTCTGGGGCTTCACCGTCAACAACCAGGGCATCCACCCCATCCCTGAGAAAGTGGTGGCCATCACGAAGGCGCCCACTCCCACGTCGAAGGCGGAGCTACAGGCCTTCCTGGGACTCCTGAACTTTTACCACACCTTCCTCCCCCACCAGGTGGCGGTCGCTGAACCCCTACATAGGTTGCTGGACAAAGGGGCCAAATGGGCTTGGGGGCCACAACAAGCATCGGCATTCAAAGCAGTGAAAGACTTGTTAGTTTCGAACGCTGTCCTGGCTCACTTTGATGAGTCCTTGCCGGTTATTCTGGTGTGTGATGTGTCTCCTTATGGGGTGGGGGCAGTCCTGGGCCATCAGCTTCCCAACGGGCGGGAGGTTCCGGTGGCGTACTACTCCAGAACGTTGTCATCGGCAGAGCGAAACTATGCCCAGATTGACAAAAAGGCCCTGGCCATCGTTGCAGGAGTAAAAAAAATTCACGACTACCTTTACGGTAGAGCATTTACAGTGGCCACTGACCACAAGCCGCTTCTGGGTCTCCTTGCTCCCCACTGCCAGACCCCGCCAGTGCTGTTCCCGTGGGTCCTGCGGTGGTCAATTTTCCTTTCAAGTTACCAGTACGAGCTGGTGCACCACCCCAGAAAGGCCATGGGCCACGCTGATGCCTTCAGCTGCCTCCCGATGCCTTCCTGTGACCCAGACCTGGCGTCTGCATTCCACATCGCACTCATTGAGGACCTCCCAGACTGGCCTGTACAGGTATCTGACGTGGCCTGCCACACAGCCAGAGACCGAGTCCTCTCCTGGGTCTCAGACTGGGTGGGGAGGGGATGGCCCGACCATCCAGGCCCTGACTTTCCCACCTATACAGCAAGATGGCATGAACTGTCCACCCACAAGGGGTGCTTGCTATGGGGGACAAGGGTGGCCATTCCGGGGCCACTTCACTCCAAGGTCCTGACTGCCCTCCATGAGTCCCATCCCGGAATTGTCCAGATGAAAGCCCTGGCCTGCAGCTATGTGTGGTGGCCAGGCATGGACAAAGAAATTGAGGACCAAGTGCACCGGTGCAGCAAATGCCAAGAATCGGGCCCCGATCCTCCTCATGCTTCCGTCTGGCCCTGGGAGTCGACCGACAAGCCCTGATCTCAACTCCACCTGGATTTCGCAGGGCCGGTCCAGGGCCAGTTGTTTTTTATTGTTGTAGACAGCTACAGTAAGTGGCTGGAGGTGGTCCTGGTGTGGGCTACCTCAACTGAAGCGGTCGTCCGAGCTCTGTGGCGCATCTTCACCCCCCATGGCCCACCCAACACCCTCATTACAGACAACAGGACAGCCTTCACATCCAGGGAGTTCCAGCGCTTCGTGGACTCTTTCTGTATCCAGCACATCCGCTCGGCGCCCTTCCATCCTGCAACCAACGGCCAGGCGGAACAGATGGTAAGAACAACCAAGGACGCCCTCAAGCGGATGGAGCAAGGGGATTGGGAACTCCAGCTGATTAAGTTCCTGTTCAGCCAACGGAACACCCCACACACCAGGACAGGCGGAGCTACTGATGGGTTGATGCCTCGGCTTCATGCTGGATCACCTCCACCCGAACTGTGCCATCAGCGGTGATGGCAAGCACGAGTCCCGGCCAGCGGCACAAGGTTTCTCCCCCGAGGACCCAGTCTATGCACGGAACTATGCCAGAGGTCTGGCATGGATCCCCGCGAGGATCATCCGTGCAACCGGGCCACTTTCCTACAAGGTCTTCACAGATGATGGAGTGGTGTGGTGACACCATATCAACCAGCTCTGGCAAGAGCTCCCAAGCAACACACCCTACGTCTCAGCAACGACGACTCCTGACAACCCGATCCTAACCCCGCTCCAGGAATCCAACCCAGATGCGGAGCCTGCGGAACCCCAACCTCTCGACCATCCAAGTGAGTCCACGCCACCCGAGCTGCTGCCAGACATTCCCGCAAGCAGCCCCGGGTAGCCACTGACGACCCCACTCCCAGAGCCAAGCAGCACTCCACGGCCAGCAACTCCCCAGCACTCGGGACGCAAGCATCGCTGGCCAGAATATTTGAAGGACTATGTTTGCAGGGGGGAACTTGACTATGGGGGGAGGGGTGTTATGTCTGGTACTTGACTCTTTGTCTGCAGCCAGGGAACATGTCTGGGCAAGTTTACCTGTAATGGGATGTGATAACAACAGAGCTTTCTTCCCAAGAGAACAATGGACCTAGGGATACTGCCAGTCCCCCTATCAGAGGCTGAGGATATTTGAATGGGCCTATGACAGCCTCTGGCAGGAGACTAATCCCTGTTAAACCAATCCCCTTAAGGGGGGACATGGTCAAGGTGTGGTTTACCTGTAAATATAAGTGGTTTCCCCATCCCTTTGTCCCCATGCTCCATCTTGACCCGCAATAAACCATAATGCTGATTTCACCATTACCGGCCTCCCGATTCCAATACTTTTCATATCACTATTACAGTTATTGGATAAGAATAAATAATGTAAATAATCAGTTCTGCATTTCCTATTATGATGAATGAATGAAGAACCAGTGAACTAATCAGGCAGCCATTAAGTGAAGTCTGTTATCCCAGAGAAATGTATTATGTTGTGATTAAAAATAAATTTGAGTGTATACATTCATTTACATCATATGTCATATGGTTCTTAGCTTGATCTTCTCTTTTGCTGTCTAAGGAAATTGGTTCAGATTTGCCATTTGTTCCATAAAATATTAGGATCAGTTTAGAAATGTTTTCCCAAGATTTTTCAAATTCTTCTGATGAATCTTCATGGCATTTAGTGAAGTAAATCTTCCACAAACCTTCTGAACAAATAAAACAGAAGAAAACTGTGAGAAAGGTACAGGTCTTCATCTGGTATAAATTATCCACTGGGTACACCATAATTTTGAGGAAAAAATGACACAAATTTGGTTGTTGTGGTATAAAATTACCTGATTTCATTTGTTGATTTCGTAACAAGGAAGAAGCCTTGCTTTTCCTTTTCTGTATTTCTAGTTAAAGTAAGAAGGAAAAATATTAATATTTTTGTGAAACATTATATGAATGGTTATGCTATAAGGTTGCATAATTTATCATTTTTATTCATGCAATGGCATTTTCTAACCTGCAGATATAAGGGAGTAACTCCCTAAAACCTGTGGGTCAGAAATTTTCTCCCCCTTTCCCCCATACTGAATCTCTTTAGGTTTGTATCATCTACCTTCACTGGAACACAAGGGTGTGCCAAGACTGAGTGAAACATTGCAGTTGTTAAAGAAAGGCAGGCATCAATGCCAATAGAACAGAATTTGTCCTGGATTTGGAGTGGCCATTCGTCAACAATAATTGACCATTTATGCATGGAACCAGAAAGGTTTATTGATTCCTAGTCAGAACAGATCAGCAGTCTTCACTGAACCTGAGAAAGCAGAAGAGGGCAGGGATCCAAATTATCCTTAGTTCAAGCAGGGCTTATCACTTGTAACCCCCCCAAGGACAAAGTGGCCTATATCCTACTATTCTGCTCAAAGCCTCTGTGAAGTTTGGGGACAGTTACCCCCCCCGTTTGTGGGGTTTTTGTTTTTTTAAAATGGTGCCAGTACTCATATATAAGGTTGTGCTGATTTCCACCAATTTCTCCACCATGACTTGGGAGGAACCCCCCCCCCCCCGAAAGCAGCCAGCATTTAGTCCCAGTGAATACCACCACAAACAAGTAACATGCCTTGTGTGGAGTGGCAGGAGAGGACACAAAAATATTTTGGGTGGGGAAACTTGCACACAACCCAGTGTCACTGTCCTTATGATGATAACACATAATGATTTTGGGATTAACCAAGGACTATCTTCTCAAACTACAGTTCTCTGTCACAACACCTGCGAAAGAAGCCAAAGCATGGTTTATTTACTGGACTGACAGTGCTGACACTATTTACTGCTAACCACCCCAAACATAAATTGTGATGGTTTTCCTCTGCTTTGGTAAACCCAGTTATCACCTTTTCCAGCCTTAATACCAAGAAGAAGAACAGAGATTGAGCACAACAAGATAAGGTTCATTTACAGGGAGGACTTCCGGTTATGGCTGGCTGGGCAGTGGTGTTCTGTTGTGCTCCATGAAGAGCTAAGTTTTCTTTTTTGTTTTTATTCTCTGCTATCTGCTCTTTTGGACTAAATAGTTTGGATTTTGTTTTGTTTTGTTTCAAGGCAGCTGTCTTGGCAGACTCAAGCTTCTTTTCTTTTCAGGATGCTTCCTCTATGTCCATAGATAAGATGCTGAGGTTCCAGCTGAGCTGAGAACACTGCTATAGCTGTCCTCCACTGCCCAGAGTGTTTTATTTTATTTTTAGTTTTATTATCTCTGTCAGGTGTTTTGCTGGCTGGTAGCCATATTAAGAAGGGAATTAGTTACTGGTACTTGCTGTTTCGGCTCCCTAAATTCTTCAGCAAGGCTGACACCAATGCAAATGCTTAAGTCTCTTGCTTTGAGAGCTGGCTATAAAGCTGAGGGGTGCATGTGTAATTCTGCCTTGTATGAGAGATACTTTTCTGTTTTTTTTATCATCCCTTTTAAAAGTTTAACTTTTAACTTATTTCTCCTTTTTAAGCTCTTAAACCATAGTTTTAAAGTTTTAATTTATGTTTTTAAAGCTGAGTGACCATGCCTGCACCTAGTTAAAAAGATGATTAACGACCTGCTAGGGCATTGTCTCAAGCAGGCTGGGAGACTCTTGAAAGCTATGTGGGTCAGTGTAGAAATGATGCCTCACCCTCGGGCCACTGCTGTGATAGCTATTTTATAACAATTTTAACACAAATATTAACATATAAGACCAACTTAGTCAAATTTGGGTCTCTCAGATTTTGTCCTTTCCTAGTACCACCATTATTATGTTATTATTTTATTGCTTTATTATTTTATATTAATCCTTATTTTATATTCAACTCCAGTTTATATCTATATTTAACTCCAGATAAATATTACACTCTCCTTTTAAGGCTAGGATGGGGATCAAACATAGATACATCCTTGAAGGAATGTAACACATAACAAAACAGAGTAGGCTTGAGCATTTCTTTGGAATAGAAATTAAAAAACCATTTCAGTGTTTTGGACACTTCTGAAAGGGAGTTACAGCAAGACAGTGATCAAGTGTTGGAGGAGAGCATAGGACCTAGAAAAGCAGCCAAGGGAAGAAGTGAGGTGTAATTACAATCTACCAGGTGCCACTGTGAAAGTCCTACAGAGTCAGTCACCAACAAGTGTCCTTAAACAGGATGCTTTATTGAGAAAGGTCTGCTATGGTCATCTGCACTTCTTGCGTTAGTAATGGTGGGCACTGCCTCATTCAGGATAATTATACAGAATTCAAAAGGTATCTGGTAAGGCATGGAAACCAATCATCATGTCAGAGAAAAAGGCGCTTAAAATACTGGTTTACAGGTCCCAGGGAAAGAATTGGGAAGCATAAGAGTCAGACAGGAGAAGAGATACGTGGGCCAGCACCAACAGTGTCTCAAGGTCAGAGTATCTCAAAAAGCGATAAGCATGCCATGAGAAATATAACATAACATTCCACAGTCCTGACATCTAGGGTTTTCACATCCCACCTCCCGGGCTGGGGATGGCAGCATTAGCTGACAGCCACTGATGTTAAAACAAAGGAAAATAACTTTAGTTTATTGGCAGGCCAAACATATCTTATTGCAAAATCCCTTGATAAAATTTACAAAAAATTAGATGTACTAACTTCTTACATCCTTCACAATAAGAAGAAAGGGAAGGAAGCAGCTACCACTCCCTTAGATTTCTATCCATCAATCTACCCACAACTGGGAACCAAGATGAGCCAACAAAATCTGATTTTTAAACCAAGCTGAGTGCCCAAGGCCGGGGCATCCACCTAGAGCCCCTTTCTAGAGCCCGTTGTATTTATTTCCATAATGGGCCTTATTCCATGTGTGGGTGGGTGTGCATGCGCGTGCATGCATGCATGCATGTGCATATACACATACACATAATTTTAAAAGATATTTAAATATGGAGAGCTCTCTAGGAACTGCCAGATTCCCCTCAGGTTTCTAAACCTTTCAGGTACTATTAGAGCCTTTTAAAAACATAGACGTCAGCCCACCCAACAAATTTCTTTTCACTCAGAAAGACTACATATGAGATCCATGTACCAGTGCATGCCATACCAGGCCACCCACACTAAACAGTCCACTTTAAGCTCAGGTGCTGGAGACAAAGCAAGATCTCTGCCCGGCTTAAGAAACTCTAAACCTTATCTGACTAATTAAACTCCATTAAACAGCACTTTCCCCTTTTGCTCCTCCCCTTCCCTCCTCCCTTCAAATGTCCTGAGGGCCCTGATTGGTCATTTCTGGCTTTCCCGCAAGATCAGCAGGTTACAAAGGGGTTTGGCAGGTATTAGAAACAGGGATGGACTTGGCTGTGCCCATCACAGCTTCCCTCCAATTTAAGCAGCTCTTCCCCTTAGCAGAAAAACCACTGAATGTCAAGGAAAGATTCTTAGGCTAGAGAAATACTGAAAACTCTGTTTAGTGTGGTAAGACACTGGCCACTACTAAGTGATGAGTATAGTGACCAGTAGCAACAGAGGAAGTATATTAAAGAACAAAAGATAGAATCATCTAATTCTCCACACCATGATAGTTATTGGTTCATTTTATAAGACAGTTTTGAAACGAAGATACATCTGCACATGGATGTCTTCTGTAAATATTTGCAAATGAACACATTTACCGTATCAATGCAGAAAGGAGTTAACAAAAAGAAATAACATTAAGAACCATTCATATTGCATATCTTTACTCTCAGGTAATTTTTTGTTAGATTTTTTAAAAAGGTAATGGATATTTATGTCAGCATTTAAAACAGTGGAAATTCTCCCAAAATTTGCTTCCGATGAATGATCTGACAAGCAGTTTCTGTTTCCCACACATGCATTATTCCAGCATCACACAGAAATTACCACTAAAAATATGATCTGGTCTTGGTTTCTTCTGTGGTTTCACAATTGCATTCAGTTGGATTTGCACACACATTTTACTAGTCCAAGTCCAATGTTATCTTCCATGCCATAATGTTGGTATAAATGCTTGCTTCAATTAATTTAGCTAGAAGCCATTGGTAAGTACACTTCCCATACATCTCTGTGACAACAGACATTATGAGGACTCAGGCCTTCAGGATAAGCCCTACAGTACTTCTACAATCATCTTGCAACCAATTCTCATACCTTTGCAAGGGTTTGGAAAAGGAGGGCCAGTGAGGAACTCCCTCAAGTACCAATATTCTAAAGCTGTTTCCGCATCTGGCATTCGCTCCATGTTTTCTCAACACTGAGGGAAAGTTGCAGCTCAAAACCACATAAATACCCTGGGTCAATGCCATATTGACTGCAAAGTCACCCCTGAATGGCCATAAAATGGCCATGAATCTATGCAGAAGGTACCATAAAACCTGATGATCAAAGAAAGTGAAAGTGGCATGCAGTGCAGATGATACCATAAAATCCAATGATCAAAGGAAGTGAAAGCAGCATGCAATGCAGAGGGGAATTTCTGTTCCATCATAGGTTTGCTAAAACAATGGAGGGAAAAGCCAATACAGAATCACCCGTTTTCTCAAACATCTTCCAGGTATGGAAAATCTTGGGTATCTATTAAGGCAATGTGAGGAAGTTGGCCAATCCCTAATAGACAGCAGCATATAAGTATTCATTAGACTGGTTTTTCCCCCTCTGAAGTTGGAATGTTTGTGAACATTCCTTGACATTACAATAGCAACCAATGACCTGGAGTGGTGTGGCTCATGAATAGATTACAAGTAACATAAAACCCTAATAAAATTATGTTCCATAATAGTTTATGATATTGTCTATGCTAACTGCTAAGCTGGCTAGTGCTGCTGCCCCTGTAAGCAGAGATTCTGCACGGTGTAATTTCAGTTATAACAGGCTTATCATAAACAGAAAATGTGGCATATTGTACAGTTCTGAAGGAGATTCTTAGCAAATACATAGTATTTCAAATAATACTGACCTGTTACATTCAGAGTTACTGAAGTACACTTTTTCTTGTCGGCTCTGTCTTTTAGCCATGTCTGAGCCATAAACAGTAGTTTCTTTTCTCTTAATGTGGACTCTTCCACAATAATCTTCTCAAGGTGCCAATCAGAGCCATTCCCTTTTTCCACAACAAGCTCATGCACAGTCCCAATATCCACTGCTTCCACTTGAAAAATATCCACCTGGAAAGATTACAATTAATATGCAGAGAGCTTCATAATCACAATAGCTACACAGAGATACCATGAATGGAAAAGGAAATAAAGTTCAGTGTTTTACTCATCAAATACAGGCAAGCATTAACAAGGAGGACTGCAAAACCACGAACTTGCTTACAACAAAACCAAATTACATTACAGTTTTCAAACAAACCAGAACCACATTGTAATGGAAAAAAGAAGCTCCTGCATGCATTGAGCTGCGGGTTACCACGATCATGTTTAAATGTATACATATAGTACTATTTATCTTACAGTTAATACTAAAAACAGGGTTAAACTTATCTGTAACTTTTATTTGTCAAATTGTCTTCTGTGCAGGCACACATTAGCACTGTGCATGCACAGGCCTGCCATTGGAGAGAACTTTCTACTTCTGCAGACTCAAATGGTGCCCCACCCGCCTGGTGTGCATGGTTTCATTTTCCTGCAGAAACCATCATGCATTGAGAGAAAACAGCACGATTTCCTGCTCAGTTGTCCTGAGCTGCTGGAGCCTCCTCAAAAACCTACTACACCAGAGAGCTCACAGCGGGGGGGGGGGGGGGGGGGAGGGGGGGATGTGCGCCTGCACAGAAGACAACTCAACAAATAACAGTTACAATGCAACCCTATTTTCATCTTCAGTCTTCTGTGTAGTCCCAGACCAGGAAAGTGTGAGAGTTCTGCGCAAAGTAGTCAAGGATCAGATCTTGGTTGGTAAACCAGAGTTCTTTATTTCCAATCTCTACATTAGTACAGCTTCTCGGATTATTGTCAGAGATGAGACAGATAATACAGGCAGGTCTATTATATCATTCCAAGGAGTTTGAATTACCCATAGGTAGCCAATCACTATAGGGGAAAATTGGCGGGCAAAACGGGATCCTGACCGTTTGGTTCTCACAGGAAAGAAAGTGAGGTGTCAAGCTGTAAATTCCCTTCCCAAACCAGACCCCTCAGATGTTACCAGTTCACATAACAATCAATGGCCTCAAGGCTTTTGCATGTGATAAGAGATGAGACGCATCCTCCCTTGAAGTCCCAGCCGGGGCAGATGGAATGCGGAGGCCGCGGTGTGAGAGGCCCTCTGTTCCCATGCACTGCAGGTGTCACCCTCCCGCCTTAGCTGTTACAAACTCCAGGCCTGGTTAATTACTATAGCATAGCATTCACAAACATACAATGAGCATACATAGTTGGCAATGGCTTACAAGAGAACAGCAATCAATAGTGAAAGGTACAACTGTAAGAATAGAAATCCCTATGTCTGAATCAGCAGATTCTGACACACTGGCCCCCCCCGATAATTACCTTCATCCGGGCTTGTCAGGAGACTTTTTATGAAAAGCTCTAATTAATTTAGGAGAACATGTTCAGAACGAATCCATTCATTGTGCTCAGGACCAAAATCAAGCCATCTAACTAGATAATACAAGCGGCCCCTACGCATTTTAGAATCAAGAATCTCAGTTATCTCGAAATGTGGTGCCCCCCCCCTTCATCAGTGGAGGAGGAACTGGAGGAACTGGATGCCATGCATTCGGCCCAGGATCCTTCTTCAGTAAGCTGAAATGAAAAACAGGGTGCACAGAGCTCAGTGACTTGGGCAGCTCTAATTCAAAAGACACATCTGAGATTTTCCGCAACACCTTATAGGGCCCCACATATTTCCACCCCAATTTCCTGCTGGGTTGCAAGCCATGGATATTTTTTGTGGAGAGATAAACAGAGTCCCCAGGCTGGAGGTCCCACCCCTCAGCTCGGCCACGATCCGCATATTTCTTGTAGTCTTCTTTTGCTTGGTCTAAAGCCTTGGCAATTAGTGGCCATGATTCTTGTAAAGCCGCCCACCAACTCTTGAAGTCGGTAGGTGAAGCATCGGACACATTTTCAATGGTAGGCAAAGGCTTTCCCTCAAAGCCTCCCACGGCCATGAAGGGGGAGACGCCGGTAGAAGAGTGCACAGCATTGTTATAACTATATTCTGCAAATGGCAGTAAGTCCACCCAATTATCCTGGTGGTAATTGGTGTAGCATCTCAAGAATTGTTCCAGAATTTGATTAGTTCGTTCGGACTGTCCATCGGTTTCTGGATGGTAACCTGAACTTAGGGCTGGCTCTATGTCCATCAGTTTCAAAAGCTCCCGCCAGAAGTTGGCAACGAATTGACTGCCCCTGTCGGATACCACCCGCTTAGGAAAAGCGTGTAATTTTATCACCTGGTTGAAGAAAGCCTTGGCCATCCCCTTGGCCGTCGGTAGTTGTTTGAAAGGGGTGAAATGGGCTTGCTTCGAAAACGTGTCTACCACCACCCAAATTACTGTCTTCCCCTTCGAGGGTGGCAGGTTAGTAATGAAGTCCATAGCTATCGCCTCCCAAGGGCGAGAAGGGGTGGGCAGGGGATGCAGGAGTCCCGGGACTTTTCCTCCCCGCTTTTTGCACATCAAGCAAGTTTGGCAAGCCGAGACAAAGTCTGAAACATCCCGCCGCATGCGCGGCCACCAAAACTGACGTTGAATTAGGTTAAGCGTTTTCAGAAACCCAAAGTGCCCCGCCAGTTTGGAGGAATGACAGGCTAATAAAATGTCCTTTCGCTTATTTTGCGGTACCACCAATTTATCCCCATGGTACCAACACCGATTTTCACCCAGAGAACACTCAGCCACCGTCTCTAGTTCCTCGATCTCCTCGGGTGAATACTCTCCCCCCCACTCACACGCTTCGGCTTCTACTTGAATTCGTTTGCTCTGGCTTCTGGTGGTTACCGCCCCTCCCAACTGCTGGGGGGAGAACATGGAGTCAAACACCTCTTCTTTTAGGCTTTCATGTTGGGGCAACCGGGAGAGCGCGTCTGCTAATGAGTTGGCCTTTCCAGGGAAGTGTTTTAACACAAAATTAAATTTTGAGAAGAAATCAGCCCACCGAAGTTGTTTCGCATTCAGCGATCTCTGAGTGCGCAGCGCTTCCAGGTTTTTATGATCAGTCCAAATTTCAAACGGGGTTTGCGCCCCCTCTAGCCAATGCCGCCACATAGTGAGAGCCAGCCGGATAGCCACGGCTTCTTTATCCCAAACTGACCAGTTCCTTTCCGTCTCATTAAATTTTTTGGAGATATACGCAAGGGGGTGTAGTTTCCCATCCGATCCCTTCTGCAGAACGCCCCCCCCCCCTTGCCACATCGGACGCGTCTACATGGACTATGAACTCTGGTCTCGTCTGGGTGAGCCAAAATGGGCTCAGAAGTAAAAAGGGTTTTCAAAGTCTCGAACGCCCTTTGGCATTCCCCATTCCAGGCAATTCTCTCCCCGGGCTTCCCGGCTTCGGAACCCCTCCCCTTGGTTTTTAGCAAATCTGTTAAAGGAAGGGTAACCGTGGCAAAGTCCTTTATGAAAGTTCGATAAAAGTTACAAAATTCCAAGAGACTTTGCAACTGCTTTCTCGTTCGGGGGGCTTCCCATTGGACCACCGCCTCCACTTTTGCTGGGTCCATTTCTAAACCCCTCTGCGAAATGCGATACCCTAGGAAGTCTACCGACTCGCGGTGAAATTCGCACTTAGACAATTTGACATACAGTTGATTTTTCAACAGAGTGGAAAGGACTTCCCGGACTAGTTTCACGTGCTCTTTCTTATCAGCAGAGTAGATCAAGATATCATCTATGTAACATAACACCCCCTTGAATAAATGCTTGTGCAACACTTCATTTATCAAGCTCATAAAGACCCCCGGAGCGCCACTCAAACCGAACGGCATCACGAGGTATTCAAACTGTCCTAAGGGAGTGTTGAAAGCGGTCTTGGATTCATCCCCCTCCCTTATGCGCACCCGGAAATAAGCATCCCGGAGATCCAGCTTAGTGAACACTTTTCCCTTGGCCGCTTCAGTTAATAAGTCTTTTATCAAGGGGAGGGGGTAGGCATTAGAAGTGGAGACCGCATTCAGTCCCCTGTAGTCCGTGCACAAGCGCAGTCCCCCGTCTTTCTTCTTCCGGAACAAAACAGGGGCGGCGAAGGGGGATTTAGCAGGGCGGATGAAACTGCGCGCCAAGTTCTTGTCTAAAAACTTCCGTAGCTCTTCCTGCTCTAGAGGGCTCATGGAGTAAAGCTTTCCTTTGGGGAGTTTCTCGCCAAATCAACTCTATGGCACAATCTGACAGCCTGTGGGGGGGCAGTTCGTCCGCCTCGGTCTCACTGAAGACCTCCATTAGGTCCCTATACTCCCGGGGAATCATGGAGGGTGCGAGGGTGAGGGCAGCCGGTCGAGGGGGGGTTGGCGGTCCCGGTCCCCACTCAGGGTCCCATTTGTGCATTAGGCACTTGTCGTCCACCCAGGAAATCTTCCCTTCACTCCATTTGATGTAGGGGTCGTGCGAGCTCAGCCAGGGGCTCCCCAGCACCATGGGGAATTGGGCATTCGGGGTGATGACAAAAGCTCGCTTCTCCCAATGCTCCCCCGTCCCCAAAACCAAGCTCTCAGTTTCAGCTACACACTCTTCTTTCATCTCTGAACCATCCATTTGCGTGAATTTTAGGGGCTCGGCCAGCGGGGTGACTTTCGGCCCCAACCCTTCCACCACCAAAGGTCTAATTAAGTCCCGAGCACACCCAGAATCAATTAGGGCACGGACCCGCATGTGAGTGCCCGTCCCCGGGGTCATTACAGTCACTACCATATATAATAGGGGGCCAGGGATGCTCACCGGAGATGGCGCTTCTTGGCGGGGGACCTGCAGTTCTGCGCTGCTCACTGCAGGCCGTTGGAGTTTCCCGACATCTGCGTTTCCATCAGCTCCAGCTCCCCTTGTTCGCTCGTGGCACCTTCCAGTTGCAGCGCCCGGGGTTTGAGTGGGGTTTTCCCCCTACTAGGGGTGCTCCCGGCCACCGGGGTAGAAGTCTTTGGGCCCTTCCCTCCTCCCCTGGGGCATGCTGAGGCGAAGTGGCCACTCTCCCCGCATTTCATGCACAACCCTTGCTTGAAGCGGGCATCTCGGATGTCTTGCACACTGGGCTTTGGCTTCGCTCTCGGCACGGCTTTGCTGGCGGCTGTAGCTGACGTCCCCATCTTGATGAGGGTGAACCTTTCTTCCACGTCTGCGGCTGCCCTCATCCAGGTGGCCAGCGATCCCGGTCGACCCCCTAGCAGGACGGCTTCGTATATTTCGGGGTTGAGACCCTCGCGGTACTTTTCCATGAAAAGTTCTTGGGGCCAGCCGCGGATCTTGGCGGCGACGCGCCGGAACTTGTCGGTGTAGTCCCTCACCGTGGACCTCCCCTGGAACAGCTTCCGCAGTTGGTTCCGGGCTTTCTCTTCCCCCAGGGGGTCCTCGTACTGGTGTCAGAGAGCCCACATAAAGTTGTTTAGCGAACATAGCTCAGGGCCGGGGGCATCGTGCAGGCTCACATACCAATCGCTGGCGGTGTCCTTCAGCTTGGACTCTATGTAGCCAATCCGCTCCCTCTCGGTGGGGTAGAGGTGGCCCCAGTTGTCCAGGAACCGCTCGATCTCCAGCAGGAAAAAGCGCAGTTTCTCGGGGTCCCCATCGAAAGTAGCCATCAACGGGTCGGCGGGGGCCGGGCGAACGATTGGCCCTGCCGGCGCTGGGGCCGGCGCGGGGACGGGACCGGGCACTGGTGGAGGGACGACTGGCGGAACTTGCTGCGGCAGCGGCCGCGGCTGCACGGGCACCTGTGGCTGAGCCGGAACTCCCCCGGGAGCCGCCGGCGGCTGCTGGACTCCCATTGCGGGGGCTGGAAGAGCCTCTTGCATAGCCCTCATGGCGTCCCGGAACTGGTACTGGAGATCGAGGGCCAACTCTCATAGTTCGGTGGTAAGCTGGAACTGCAAATCTCCCATCATCCAGTCTAGGGATTGCATCTGGTCTTCCCGGTACGGATCGGGCCCATACGGGCCGGTCCTCTCTCCTTCCATGGACGGGCGACGCGGATCTCCTCCGTAGATCGGCTCGCGGTCGTCTCCCAGGTAGCTCGGCCTCCCTCGGTCGAGTTGATCGCCCGGGAACGACACCCGTGCCCCTTTCCGGTCGTGCACCCAGGAGTCCACGGTTCCACGACCGAACTGGCTCCAGGCGTACTTCGGGGTCACGCTCTGAAGAGGAGGTAGGCGCGGGATGTAGTGAGCCCCTTGAATCGTAGTCACCGGTACTTCGGGCTCCCCTCCGCCACCTCCACCACTGTTCCCCTGGTCCACCGGGGTGGTGGGTGTATCTTCGGGTGTAGTAGGGGTGGGTACCGTGCCATCGTCTGACATGATCAGGAACGGCTGAGTCCCAGTCACAGATCTCTGACAATCTGTGAGAGTTCTGCGCAAAGTAGTCAAGGATCAGATCTTGGTTGGTAAACCAGAGTTCTTTATTTCCAATCTCTACATTAGTACAGCTTCTCGGATTATTGTCAGAGATGAGACAGATAATACAGGCAGGTCTATTATACCATTCCAAGGAGTTTCAATTACCCATAGGTAGCCAATCACTATAGGGGAAAATTGGCGGGCAAAACGGGATCCTGACCGTTTGGTTCTCACAGGAAAGAAAGTGAGGTGTCAAGCTGTAAATTCCCTTCCCAAACCAGACCCCTCAGATGTTACCAGTTCACATAACAATCAATGGCCTCAAGGCTTTTGCATGTGATAAGAGATGAGACGCATCCTCCCTTGAAGTCCCAGCCGGGGCAGATGGAATGCGGAGGCCGCGGTGTGAGAGGCCCTCTGTTCCCATGCACTGCAGGTGTCACCCTCCCGCCTTAGCTGTTACAAACTCCAGGCCTGGTTAATTACTATAGCATAGCATTCACAAACATACAATGAGCATACATAGTTGGCAATGGCTTACAAGAGAACAGCAATCAATAGTGAAAGGTACAACTGTAAGAATAGAAATCCCTATGTCTGAATCAGCAGATTCTGACAGAAAGTAACAAGCTACTCACCAGACAGTGGGTGTGAGTCTCTCAATCAAAGAGAGAATGCAGAAAATTGACTAAAGAGAGGATCATGCATAAGGGCTGCCAGTTCTCCAACCCTCCTAGTGGATGTAATCACTACTAGAAAGCAGAATTTCACTGAAAGCAAGGGAATGCGGCATGTTGCCAAGGGGTGGAAAGGTGATAATATCATGAGTTATGGTAAACCTAAAGTTAGGGATAATTGCATGAGAATATGGGACCATGGGGGATGAATGTTGTAAAGACCTTTTAAAAATTGTCTGGAACTGTAGTGGGAAAATGTAGAACCATTTATAAATGTGAAAGGCAGAAGTTGCTGCTAAATTCACTTACATGGGTGAGAGAGCTAACCCTGTCTCCTTCAGAGAAAGGAGGTAATCAAGAATCAGGAGCAGAGAGCATGAAGATGTAGCCTGGTCCTTTTCCTGTATCCAGGCAAAGAATCTCTTCTATGTGTATTAGTAAAATAAATGCACTGCACATTTACAGGCATGTAAGAGGACATCCAGAAACCATAGAGAAAACTTCATGTAGTTGGATTTAGGAGCCATGCCATCAGGCAAAGCCTGGTGACATCATGATGCTAGAGTGTCCCCTGTTGCAGGAGGTCAGAGGCTGGGGAAAAATGAATGTAGTGCCCCTTGGACATGCTCAACAGATCTAAGAACCAAACCTGGCTTGGCCAGGAGGGAGTTATTATGATGCAATGTGTCCCTTGAACCTAAATCCTGTTGAGGATCTTGCCCAGCAGAGGAATCAGAGGAAACACATAAAATAGGCCCTGATTCCATGGTCCCTGGAAAGCATCCCCAAAAGTCCACATTGTGCCCCAGTCTGGAACTGAAATTGATGGCTTTGGTGTTCCCTAGGGGTGTGCATTCCTTCATAAACCAAGAAGAAAAAATATGTGAAAAATATCTTATCGGTATTTTCCTGGTATTTTTTTCAGTGGGCTACTTATTTGGCTATCTAAAAATGGCCAACCTGAAAAATCCTGAAAATATTTGTGATTTTTTGGGACCACCGGATAGCGACAGTTAAAGGGGATTTAAAGGGTGCTGGTTCTTTTAAGCCTTTGGTGTGAACTCTCAGCTTGGAGAGGGCTTTTAAAGGGACTGCGAACCCTTTAAATGCCTTCAGAGTTCATTCACCATAAAGTCATGCAGCTTGGAGAAGGCATTTAAAGGGACCGTGATCCCCTAGTCCAATCTTTTTGAAACTTGGGGGGGCAGGTTTGAGGAGAGGATAACTGATAACCAACAACCTGGATAAGTGAGTGTGAATAGAGACTGAAAATAGGGATGGGCATGAGCCGACTCACAAACTAACGTTCATTATATATTTTGGCCAGTTTTTTGTTCATGAAGCAATGTTTGCAAATTGAAGAGCTGCCATGAACTTCCACAAATTTTGATGCAGTTCATGAAAAGCAGAAAGCAGGGGTTTAAATGGCTTCAAGCCATTTAAACCTCTGCTTTCTGCTCTTTAAAAAACGGCTGTTTGGTTTAAATGGCTCTGTCGTTTGGTTTAAATGGCTCAGAGCCATTTAAACCACTTCTTTTTGTTCCCCATGAAAATCAGTCAGGAGCAGAAAGCAGGGATTTAAAATGGTTCTGGGACATTTCAACCCCTACTTTCTGCTCCTAACTGCATTTGGTCGGGAGCAGAAAACTGAGGTTTGAATGGCTCAGAGCCATTTAATCCCCTGCTTTCTGCTTCATCCCCTGCTTGGTTTGTGGTTCAGCTGTGGTTGAAGCTATAAGTCACAATAACTTCTGGATGAGAAAAATAGACTGGAACCTATTGCCCCCAAACCTGGAGATAAGGCCTCTTGTTACCACCAGTGACTTTCCACATAGTTGGGGGAAATTAGCTATGAGACAGAGGTGGCCAGAGGGGTACCAGGGACCGCACATCTATGTATACCAAGGTCCAGTTCAGTAGGAAGGCTCCAGATCTAAAGAGTAAATCAAATGGTTTTTATTAAAGAATTTCCCTGATTACAATTACACTAAAGCAATCAAAAATGAAGTAATCACGCAATCAAGAACTAGGAAATAAAGAGGTGATGATAGCAATGTTTAGGAGCCATTACAGGGGGTTTTATTACCTGTCCAGATGTGCAGAAGTCCATGAAGAGGATAGTGCAAATGGCCAGCATTCCACACTATGGAGAATGAGGCCCAAAGAAAGGACTTGGGGGGGGGGGTACTCAAAATAGGCGCCCTCATTGTATACACCAATGCTCTCTATTTTAATAGAAATTCTGGGGGCAGTCTCCTGGTCCAGAACTTGATGGGATTACTGCCCGTTAATGGTCCTACTGGAGCTGGCTGAATGGGTCTGATGACCACTGATGGTCCAACTGGGGTAGGTTGAATGGGTTCCCAGGCTTAGACAAAAGGGGGAAATGGGTCTCTGACCAGCATCAGAGAGGATTGTTGATGAAATTAATGTTTGATTATCGTGTTCCTGGGTGCCCGGCAATGCCGTGGCTCCCGGGGACGAGTTTGCTGCTGCGCCAGTTGGCGTGCAGCAACAGTCGCGCTGTCGTGCGATTGGGAGTGTGCTGGGGGCGGGGCAAGCCTTTAAGAGGCTTTGCCCCACTCCCACCTTCCTCTTTCCACTCCACGTGCTCGGTTTGTCTCAGTATCCTGAGGGAGGAGGCAGAAAGGATAGGTGTGGAGACAAGGGATTTCCATATAGGCATAGGTGTCACACAAAAGGGGCTATGTGAAGGTTTGGAGGCAGAGGAGCTATTCACCAGGTAGCAACTGAATAGCTATGAAAATGATACTTTACCTGGTGAACTTGCAATTGTTTCATATGCATACCTTAGCTGGGTGGCGGGCGGGGTTGGAGATTGCTTTGAGGGCTGCCTTGTGCTGCATGAAATTGAAACCCGTTTTTCAGAGCTTTGGCTAGCTTGTGCTTCAGGTCAAGAGCATCATCTTTGGCCTGAATTTGTGAGCCTCTGGTTCAGGTCAGAAGTGGGGTACCCCACTCTTGGGGCTACCTGCTAGTAAGGCAGTACCTCTAGGCTACACTCTGAAGGAATTAATTCATTCAGGTGATGGAAAAGCATTTCCTAAACTGGAGTCTAAGGTGTCTCCAATGAACTGAGTGGTCTGGGAAGGATATAACTTGGATTTCTCCTGATTCACAGTTAGACCTACCTTATTAATAATAGATAGTGTCAGGTGCAAGGGGTCATGGAGCACCTGCTCTGTGGGTGTGGACAAGAGCTGGTCTTCCAAACTGGAAAAAATAGTGGAACCCTGGGAACACAGAAACACAGCTACTACCACCATACATTTAGTAAAGATACATGGGACTGTAGCCAGCCCAAAGGGCAGGACCATGTATTGGCAAAATATACCATCACATTCAAAACACAGGATGAAAGCAGGCTTTTTGGAGTATTTCTCCAGGGTCAGAACTGAAGGTCTTCTCAGAATGCTTGGTCTTTGTCTCTGCCTTCTTTGAGGCAATGCAAAGGAACTTCTCTGTGGGACTGTCAGTTTCGGGGACCAACATCTCTGGGGATCCAGAGCTGGACCCAAGCATGCCAATGCAACCAACTTGGACCCTGACAAATGCTTTAAAGCAGCAGATGACTTTGCTGCTGGCTTGTCTGAGCTCAATAAAGCCTCTTCCCACAGAGCAGATTTGAGGCAGGATGCACAGTCACTCTTGGGTTTGGGGTAAACTGCTGGCAGTGCTGGTAGGAACTTGTGTTTTGAGACTCACCCAAGCAGATCACACAGAGAGTGTGCTTATCCATTTGAGGCATTTTTGTCCCACACTGAACATGCTTCTTGAAAAGTGATTTTTAAGCCAAGGTAAAGAAGGTAACAAAGAAAAAGTCAATCACTGAAAAAGCACAACATCTACAGCAAAGCTAGATAAGTCCTCTCAGCTTAATGGTGAAAGAAGAACTGAGGGATGGGTGAGAGGGTCACCTTTCCAGTCTATAGAAGCTAGAAATTTTTCTGACAGCAGGCCTGTACATGTGCAGTCCCAATGTGCGCCTGAAAGAGGACTGAAGACAAACTATAGTTATAAGGAAGCAGACTTGCCAAAACAAAACTGCTCCCGGTATGGGAATTCATAAACAACCCATTTTTATATGGATCGCTCCTATTAAGGTCAGTTGAGCTACTTTAATAAAAGTAGGTTTGCAGACTAAAATGTACACATATACCTGCTATTTAGAGGGATGTGTACAGACATATCTATAATAAAAAGCAACTTTATAGCTGAAGCACATCTGTCTCCATTTTAATAATGTTTGGAGAGAGAGAGGCAGAGAGAGAGAGAGAGAGAGAACAATACAACCCTCCCAACCCATACCAATCTTATTTGGTATTTTAAGAAAAATGATGCTTTGGTAAAGGAAAATCCTTTTCTCAAAAATTGCACTACTGCCCTTCAGCAAAGTCTCTAGAGCTGGAAAAGTTATACTACTGATAACCAAAAAGGTTAGCAGTCTCAAGTTGATGGTTCTGAAGTTCTTATCATAAGCAGCAAGCAAATTCCATTTGAAACCCCAATAAATCCTCATTCTTTTGTTATGCACTACATGCCAATAACAAAAAATTATGATCTTAGTATTGCAGTGAAAACTTTGACAGGTAACTCTTGCACAATGTAATGTTTCCCAAGGTCACAGATTCTGACGCTTTCCTGCACTCATTGATGCCAGATCTGAAAGCTTTCTGTTTCCCTTTTTGGCAGCAATAGCTGTAATAGGAGCAGGAGATGTATAAACATCAGTCATCTATCCTCAGTGGTCCAAACATGATTGTTGGTTAACAAAAACATTCCCAACAGACATGGAAATGGTGAATCCTATTGTCAATTGCTTTCATATAGTCCTTACCTCAACTTCTTTCCCACAGTTCTCAATCTTAATTTTAAATAGCCTTTACTAGAGTCTTTAAATAGCCTTTACTATTTTAACCAGGATTGGAATGTTAAAAAAGAGAGGCTTCACAAATCCCAGACTGCAGCCTGATTATTCTCCTCTCTCCTTTGGAATTATTTTATAACCGGAAATAGAATTACAAAAATGAAACCTGGTAGAAGAGACGTGAAGAATATCCTCAAATTCAAAACTGGGACATCCATGAATAGAAATAACTAAAAGATGATAGGACTCATAAATGGCCAATTCTTGTCAGTCAGGCTGCCAATTCCCCTGGAGTTCAGGTATTTATGTAAGCCTCATATAAGGGACACCTACATTTATTATATTTTTTCCTCCTTTGATGCAACAGAACAATAGGGTTATTGATTTTGTATTAAGAATCTAATAGAAAAATGTAGACTATGTTGCTATTGTTGTTGTTCAGTCACACAGTTGAGTCTGACTGTTCGCAACACCATGGACCACATCACATCAGGCCCTCCTGTTCTCCACTGCTCCCTGGAGTCTGCCCAATTTCATGTTCGCTGCATCGATAACACTATCTAACCATCTAATCCTTTGCTGTCCCCTTCTTCTTTTATCTTCAATCATTCCCAGCTTCAGGGTCTTCTCCAGTGAGTGCTCCTTTCTCATTTGGTGGCCAAAGTATCTAAGCTTCAGATTCAGTATCTGGCCTTCCAGGGAACTGTCAGGGTTGATTTCTTTTAAGATTGACTGAGTCTTCTCCAGCACTATAATTCAAAAGCATCTATTCTTTAGTGCTCAGCCTTCCTTATGGTCCAACTGTCACAGCCATACATTACCACTGGGAATACCGTCGCTTTGGACTTGTGTTGGCAGGGTGATGTCTCTATTTTTTATTATGCTGTCTAGGCTGCCATAGCTTTCCTCCCAAGGAGCGGGCATCTTTTAATTTCATGGCTGCAGTCACCGTCTGCAGTCATCTTAGATCCCAGGAACATGAATTCTGTCACTGCTTCTATGACTTCCCTTCTATTTGCCAAGGAGTAATGGGGCCGGATACCATGATCTTAATTTTTTTTATATTGAGTTTCGAGGCAACTTTTGTGCTCTCCTCTTTCACCCTCAGCAAGCAGTTCTTTAGATCCTCTTCATCTTCTGCCATTAGAGTGGTATCATCTGCATATCTGAGGTTGCTGATGTTTTCCCTGGCAATCTTGATTCTGGCTTGTGATTCATCTGGGCCGGTATTTTGCATGATGTACTCTGTATATAAATTAAATAAGCAAGGTGACAATATACATCCTTGTTGTACTCCTTTTCCTTTGCTAACCAATCAGTTGTTCCATATCTGGTTTTAACTGTCACTTCTTGACCCTTATACAGATTTCTCAGGAGACATGTGAGATGGTCTGGTACTCCCATCTCTTTAAGGACTTTCCACGGGTTGTTGTGATCCACACAACCAAAGGCTTTAGTGTAGTCAATGAAGCAGAAGTAGATGTTTTTCTGGTACTCCCTTGCTTTCTCCATAATCCAGCACATGTTGGCAATTTGATCTCTAGTTCCTCTACGTCTTCGAAACCCAGCCTGTACTTCTGGCAGTTCTCTATCCATATACTGCTGAAGCCTAGCTTATAGGATCTTGAGCATGACCTTGCAAGCGTGTGAAATGAGTGCAATTGTGTGATAGTTTGAACATTCTTTGGCATTGCCCTTCTTTGGAATTGGAATGTAAACTGACCTTTTCCAATCCTGGGACCACTGTTGCATTTTCCAAATTTACTGGCATATTGAGTACAGCACTTTAACAGCATAATCTTTTAAAATTTTGAATTACTCAGCTGGGATACTGTCATCTCCGCTGGCTTTGTTGTTAGTAATGTTTTCTAAGGCCCATTTGACTTTGCACTCCAGGATGTCTGGCTCATGGTCAGTGATCACACCGTCATGGTTGTCGACACTGAGATCCTTCTTGTACAGTTCTTCTGTGTATTCTTGCCATCTCTTCCTAATCTCTTCTGCTTCCATTAGGTCCTTATCATTTTTGTCCTTTATCATGGCCCGCTTTGCATGGAACATTCCCTTGATTTCTCCAATTTTCTTGAAGAGATCTCCAGTCCTTCCTATTCTATTGTTTTCCTGTATTACTTTGTATTGTTCATTCAGGAAGGCCTCCTCATCTCTTCTTGCTGTTCTCTGGAAATCTGCATTTAGTTGAGTAAATCTTTCCTTTTCACCTTTGCCTTTTGCTTTCCTCCTTTCCTCTGCTATTTGTAAAGCCTCATCAGACAGCTACTTTGCTTTCTTGCATTTCTTTTTCTTTGGGATGGTGCTGATTGCTACCTCCTGCACAATGTCACTAACCTCTGTCCATAGTTCTTCAGGCACTCTGTCTATCAGATCTAGTCCCTTAAACCTATTCTTCACCTCCACTGTATATTAATAAGGGATGTGATCTAGGTCAAACCTAAATGGCTTAATGTTTTTCCCAACTTTCTTCAGTTTAAGCCTGAAGTTTGCAATGAGTAGCTCAAGATCTAAGCCACAGTCAGCTCCAGGTCTTGTTTTTACTGACTGTGTAGAGCTTCTTCAACTCTGACTGCAAATGATACAATCAATCTGATTTTGGTGTTCCCCATCTGGTGATGTCCATGTGTAGAGTCACCTCTGAGGAAGAGGATGTTTGCTATGACCAGTGTGTTCTCTTGACAAGACACTTGTTAGCCTTTGTCCAGCTTCATTTTGTTCTCCAGGGCCAAACATGTCCAAACTTGTCCATTATTCTGATTACCTTTTGACTTCCTACTTTAGCATTCCAGTCCCCTATGATGATGAGGACATTCTTTTTTTGGTGTTAGTTCTAGACTGTTGTAGGTCTTCATAGAACCAGTCCACTTCAGCCTCCTCTGCGTCAGTGGATGGGACATAAACTTGGATAATTGTGATGTTGAATGGTTTGCTTTGGATTCGGACCAATATCATTCTGTCATTTTTGAGACTGTATCCCATTGCTGCCCTTTTCACTCTCTTGTTGACTATAAAGGGCACACCATTTTTCCTACGGGATTCTTGGCCACAGTAATAGATATAATGGTCTTCTGAGTTAAATTTGCCCATTCCCATCCACTTTAGTTCACTAATTCCCAAGATGTTGATGTTCATTCTTGCCATCTCATTTATGACCACATCCAGCGGACCTTGCTTCATAGATCTTACGCTCTAGGTTCCTATGCAGTATTGTTCTTTGTAGAATCGGACTTTCTTGTCATCATCAGACACATCCACAGCTGAATGTCCTTTCGGCTTTGGCCCAGCCACTTCATTCTTTCTGGGGGTTACTTGTATTTGCCCTCTGCTCTTCCCCAGTAGCATATTGAACACCTTCCAACCTGAGGGTCTCATCTTCTGGCATCATGTTTTTTAGCTTTTTGTCACTGTCCTTGGGGTTTTCTTGGCAAAGATAATGGAGTGGGTTGCTATTTCCTTCTTCAGTGGATTGCATTTTGTCTGAATTCTCTGCTGTGGCCTGTCCATCCTGGGTGTCCTCCACAGCATAGCCCACAGCCTCATCAAACCACACAATCCCTCCAAGGACCCATATTTTAGGAGATGCATACATTCATCTAAATAAGGAATGCTTCCAATTGCTTAGAAGGAATATATCCTTATTGAATTTTTGTCCTTATTTTGGAATTCCAAACTATGTGATCTCATCCCCAAAACAGAACTGACACACAAGGAATACTGCATTTTTTTATTTCTGAAGTTTGATTAGAATGCTATTCACAAGCAACTTGCTGAAAATCCTAAATGTAATTTATATTTTTCTCCTCTCCATGCATATGTGAATGAATAAGATACTGGCTAAAAAGACGTTATTTATTTATTACATTAGATTTCTTAACTGCTCTTTTATGTGCAGGGCTCAGGGCAGTTTACAATAAATTCAATGCATTATAAAATCAACTAAAAAAACCCATAAAAACATTTTAAAAATCTAAACATTGATAAACATTTTAAAACAAGATGGCAGTGCTAGCATTCAGTCATGGGGGAGGGGGGTGCCATGTAGATGTAAGGAACCATTGCTGGCCTCAGCTAAAGGCCTGGCCAAATATCTCTGCCTTACATGCCCTGTGAAACTTTAATAATTCAGGTAGGACATGTCATTCAGCAGAGAGCTCCACCAGGCTGGGGCCAGGGCAGAAAAGGCTTTTACCCTGGTTGAGGCCAGCTGGATATCTTTATTCTGATTTATTTTTATGTAAGACAGTATATGTTTGAGTAGTGTTTTGTAGGAGCACATGTGTAATGTTACACATCACAAAAAAGGAATCTCTATGTAGTCATGTGTACATTTATTCAGATTTCTCTTCTTCAATGGCAATTTAATGGCTAACAAATGTATTAGGTTGTCAACTCTTATTAGCCAGAGTCCACTTTATCAGATTATCATAGAATCACAGCATTGGAAGAGACCTCCCCTCCAGGGTCATCTTGTCCACTCCCTGCAGGAAATTCACAAATACCTCCCCTTCACACCCCCAGTGACCTCTGTTCCATGCCCAGAAGATGACAAAAACCCTCCAAGATCCCTGGCCAAAATGACCTGGAGAAAAATTGTTTCCTGACCCCAAAGTAGCGATCAGCATTTCCCTGAGTGTGTAAGGAAGGGCCACAAGAACTAAGCACTAATGCAACGTTTCCTTTCCTCCCTCTCATGATCTGCCTAAGTTCACAGAATCAGTATTGCTGTCAGATAGCCATCTAGCCTCTGTTGAAAACCTCCAAAGGAGAGCCCACCACCTCCTGAGGAAGCCTGTTCCACTGTGGAACTGCTCGGTCAAGAAGTTCTTCCAAATATTTAGCCAAAAACTCTTTTGATGGAATTTCAACCCATCAGTTCTGGTCCAAACTTCTGGGGCAACAGAAAACAATTCCATACCATCCTGTATATGACAGCCCTTAGAAAACTTGAAGATCATATCACCTGTCAGTCATATCACCTCCAGGCTAAACATACCCAGCTCCTTCAACCTTTCTTCAAGGACTTGGTCTCCAGACCCCTCACCATCTTCATTGCCCTCCAGCTTGTCTCCCCCCTAAAGTTTTGGCTACTCATTAGCACTGCCTGGGCCTTGGCCTCATCTTTTCCAAAGCATGGCATTGCTAGCTCCCAAACTGGCTGCCGAGGCAAATAAGATGGAGTCAATATGAAGTCAGAGTAGACAGCCCACTTCTAGGAAGTAGCCTCTGGTAACACTGCTGCAGTTGTCAAGGGCAGCTCAGCACAGAACATGTTACAGTAATCCAACTGTAGGGATACAAAAACAGGGATCAGTGTGGTCAGAATGGCTGACTCTAAGAAAAGGGAGAATTGGCAAACCGTGTGCAGCAGATAGAAGGTTTTTTGGCCAGCTCACCAACCTGCTTTTCAGATAACAAAGGTAAGTCCCTGAGCACTTCCGAACTATTAACCTGCTTTGAAAAAGCATTCCACTCTACCCAGAACAAGTGGATTCAGGCCCTGTAGAAAGTCAGCTTTCCCATCCAGCATTATCTGTCTTAGCTAGATTTAACCACAACTTGTTCTGCCTTAGCCACCCGACTACAGCCTCAAAGTAATGGTTCAGATATTTATCATCTATATATCTATTTCTCAAGTGTGGCCCCCCATTTGTGAATATTTAAATGTGTGGACTGGAGCTACACTGACACTAAACAGATGTTTCTGCAAACTTGGGAGATACACTAGGTTTGCAGAAAAATCTGAAATGTTAAAAAAATACATTGGGATAAATTAAAAAAATGTCTGAGCCAGGGCCATAGCTAGTACAGGATGATGCCCCCTTCTGAATTTTCAACACCCCAAAAATCTTAGAGCCCACCCCACCTACCTTTTGTCTCAGCCGCAGAAAGAATGTGCATGCAGGAAAGCCTTTCCAAGATGCCTTTTTGCCCAGGCAAAGATCTCTGGAGGCAAGTTTCCTTCGAGTGCCAACTACGAGTGAGTGGCCAGCTGGCTGGAGCATCTCTCACCCACCTTGCCAGACCAACAGAGTGAGAAGGGGAGTAGGATCATGTGGTGTGCTTGCCCACCTGCTCCGAAGAGAGGTGAGCCAGACAGCAACCCGAGCCAGCAAGGGCCCACCCCCCGACCCACGCCACCTTGCCTTGGCCACCCAGAGCCTGTCTCATGTCTCCAAGTGCCCACCTTGGAAAGGACTGTAGGAGAGCAGCTGCAACCTGAGGACTGTGAGTGGCTGGCTCAGCACCAGCACCTCTTAGACATTGCTGCTTTTAAAAAGAGCCTGGCGCTTGCTTACGTTTTTTTCTTTCTTTCTTTTTTTAAAAAAAAAATAAGATTTGAAGAAATTAAAGACAAATCACACCATTGGTTAGCAATCCCTCTGCCATGCAAGCCTCCTGGGGTGGCCAGAAACTGGAGTGCCACATAGGCCAGACTGGGGGTGGCTTTCTTCCAGTCCAGGAAGGAGTACTTTATTTCTAAGGTGTTTGCAGAAGAGGGAGGAACACAGTTATAAGCAATTTCCTGTGATTGGTAACTCAATAACATAATTAATTTATTATTATTATTACTTATTAAGGACATATTTATCCTACCCTTCCTCTAAAGATAGTTTCATGTGTTGGTTTGCAACAGAAGAGCAGTAGAGCCAGCAGCACCATCAGAGCCATAGCTAATGTAATTCATCTGTCGATTAAATTGGCTCTATTAATTAACTTAATGCCTCCAGTGCCCCCTGAAAATTTTTAGCTATGGGTCTGCTGAGCAGACAATGCATTTACCTTCTGCAGAGTTGGTGTTGTCCTCATTGGAGAGCTGCTCTGGACTCAGATGCAGCAGGGTGCTGGGAGATGCTCTGGGCCAGACCACAGTGGTGGTGAATGCCAAGAGGCACTTCAGGCTTAGTTGTGGTGGTGGCAGTGACCCTGCCTAGCAGCTAGCACAACATAACTGGGAAATAGTTTTCCTAGGTAGAGGCTCCAGGGGGGAGCTGAAGACAGGGGGCAGATAAAGGTATGTTGGCTGTTGGGCAGGAAAGAGAGAAGGAAGAGGCCATGGGGGCTACCAGGGAATTGAAAGAGGAAAGATCAGGAAATGAGAGAACAGAACCTTGGGACACTCCAGAGGACAAATCCCATCCAGATGATTCTGCTTCTTAGTGGAAACTCTTTCTGTCTCATCAAGCATAAAAAGACCAAAACCATGAAATCGTTACTCAACACCAACTCCACAATACAGCTATAGGATAAGAACAATGTCAAAGGATACTGACAGATCAAATAGTATCAACAAGGAAGACTATCTCTTGTTCAACTCTGCAAGAGAAGATCATCCACCACTGCAACAAAAGCTGTCTTATTACCAAACTTAAGCCTGGAACCAGATTGAAATGGGCCAAGGGCAGATGTGTCATCCAAGAATCCCTGGAGGCACTCGGCCACCACACACCTTCCTCAGAAAAAAACAAATTGGAGACTGACCTATAACTGGCCACTTCATCCTTAGTCTGTGAAGGGTTTTTAAGCAGAGGTCAAAACAGAACAACAAAAAAACCATCCCATGCTTTTAATATTAGTAGGGTATCATTATTTTATCAGCTTGTTGGCTCTTGGACCAACTACATTTTTCAGACAAACAGGTCAGCTGACTTGAAGCAATTTGTGGTAAATCAATTTCTTGACTTGATTATCTGTTTGAAAGACTTAGCAAGGTCTTACTGCCCTGTCATAGATACACAGAAATAATGTTCAAAATGTGAAAAAGTAATCAAATCACTAATTGTCAAGTAATCCACAGATGATGCCCAGCTTGGCCAAGTAGAACAAAAAGCACTCTTTTCTTCACCTCTTGCAAACATATTTGAATATCTAACTTTCTGATATATTTCTGCATCATTAATCAACTGTTTATAATAGTTCTGGCATTTGTATGAGGCTAATGCCATATTTTGACATGATATTAAACAGGAACTCACATCTGTTGAGTGGCAGTTGCTGTAGAGTCAGGGGGGAAATTATTGCTAGGCAAAGCACATTTTAAAATGTCACAACAACTGTTAAGGTGAAGCATGCAAATTCTTAGCCTGAAATATTCTAAAATACTCCATTGTTTCTAAGATTGCTAGGTGCAGAGAGGGAAAGGAAATATTTCAAGGTATGTGTTTACTTGCCTAATACGCTCCATATTTTATTTGGGGCTTCTTTTGGAATTTATTTATAGAGGGGAAAACATACATAATATTCATACATTTTCCAAAAATAAGCTCTGAAGACTTCACAAGAATCCATTTTACCTTCACATTAATCATCAGCATTTTCAGTAATAATAATATAACTGAATAAGGAGAATACAATATTTTCATTTACAGCCCAATGATATGGCCTGTGCACCAGCCTCACTGATGATGGTTTAATGCCAGTGCTTCTAGTTGGTATCTTATGCTCACTCACTCAGCAAAGGGGGAAACTAAGGACATACTCTGAAGTGCAAAAAGCATAGCAATTGCAACCAAGTCCATAGCAACCCCACCACATTCATGGAACAGAATGCTGATGGAACCTTTAAGTCAGCCAACAAAGTGCATGCAGATGCTGTCATACTTCCTTGATGTCAACTGGTCACTGTCCACATGACAAACCCAAGGGCAGGAACACAGCTCCCTCCCTCTGTAGGATGGACCATTGTGTGAACAGTAGGAACCCTGAGACAAACACATTCTGGGGAGCTTGGAAAAAATGAGTGCCAATAATTTGGTGCTGAATGCATATCATATCATCTAAGTATCTGTTTCTCAAGTGTGGCTTCCATCTATCTACACTTATCCAAAACAGATTTTTACATAAACTTGGACAAACCCCAAGTTTGCAGAAAAATCTGGGATCTTAAAAAACAACAACGGTGTGTGTGTGTTTGTTTATTATTGATTTATACTTTAAATCTGTGAATTGTCCAATCCCTGTATGTACAACAAAAGTACAACAATGTACAACAAAAGTTAAAACATCAGACAGAATTAAAATAATTAAATAATATCCCTTACATTCTTAAAATAATCTCAAAATGGCATTACTAATCTGTTCTTAAACCCATACTGGACTGTGTTGCTGCCTCGTAGGCGGGGTAAAGAGGACAGAGAAATGGAAGAAGATGGAAGAAAAAGGGGAGGGTGCCAGCTGTGATGGAAAACCATTGCTGTCCTCAACCAAAAGCCTGGCAGAACATCTCTGCCTAATAGGTCCTGCAGAACTGCATTAAGCCCTACAGAGCCCTGGTGATATTTGGCAGAGTTCCACCAAGTTGAAGCTAGGACTGAAAAAGCCCTGGCTCTGGTCAAGTACAGCCGGTTTTCTTTGGGGCCAGGGATCAACATTAAGTTGTTCTCAGCAGAGCATAATGCTCTCCTGGGAACACAGCAGAGGAGGCCTCAAAGTAAAACACCTACCTCCAGCAGTCATCAGAGGAACCTGAAAGCCATGCTGGGCCTAGTTGCGGCACCCAAGAGCTATGCTGTGTCTGGTAGTGCCATAGCCCAGGAGCCATACTGGGTCCAGCAGCAGTGACAGCACAGTCCTGGAGCTGTGCTGGGCCTGGCAAGAAAGTGGAGGGGAGGGAATAACCCCCACATGAGTCTTGCATGCTCACACTTGTACATTCTAACAGCTAAGTCAGCAAAATCTGAGGATAATTAAATCTGGTGTAAATGGACTGTAAACAGGCAAAACAGATTTTTCTACAAACCTGAGAAATGCCCCAGGTTTGTAGAAAAGTCTGAAATTAAAAAAAAAATTACACTTGGGGTTTTTAAAGAAACCAAAATGATAAAAAGACTGCCTGTGGCTTTAAGAAACAGATTTCTACAGTGGCTGTTTCTAGGCAACCACAATATTCTAGGCTTGGTTTCTGTGAGTAAAAGACAGGGAGATGAGACAGGGTCCTGTCCAGGGCTGTTTTGACATTTAAGGGAAGACTCACTGGGCCCAGGCTGGCAGTGACAGGATACACCTGACTTCCATGACTCAACTGGGCCTGGCTGCTTGCTAGTGTTCAACAGGAACTACCATATAAATGCCAGTGTTATAGCAGTTATAGCTTTGAACCTTGGGCCCAGGTTCAAATGCACATCTTGCTATGGAAAATCACTGGGTGCTTTTATGCCAGTCACATACTTTCAGCCCAACCTATCACATAGGGTTTTTGTGAGGATAAAAGGAAGAGATGAGAATAAAGCTGTTTTGGCCTCTACTCTGGAGAAAAGTGAGGTATAAATGAAGTAAATAAGTAATAAATATAACTGATATAGGCAGATAAAAGGTTGAGAAGGGGAGAATGAGGCAGGGAAAAGGGAGAGGGTATGGGGTTGCCAAGAGGAGGGAAAGAGAAAATAGTGCAGGGAGTAGGATGAAGGGGAAAGTGAGGTGCCCCCCACAAGTCCTTTAGTGTTCCCTACCATGCAAATGCACCTGGCCTAGTGGCTGGCATGGCACCACACAACTAGACCATAGTATTCTGCTGGGGTAGAGACTGCTGGGGGGGGGGGGAGAGAAGGAAAACTGAAAACTGAGGGCCAGATAAACGTAGGATTGACTGTTGAAAGGAAAGAAGGAAACAAGAAAAAGGGAGAGGCTGTGGGGAATGCCAAGGAACAGAAAGAGGAAATAGTGAATGAGGGAAAAATGGAATGAAAGTCCTTCTGGGTTCCTGCTTGTATAAACTATTACTTAAGCTGGCCTCCCTGGAAGAAAGCTCAGTCTTTTAGAATACTAAGGCTGCATTTCTAAGCGCACTTACTAGGGAGTAAATTCCTGGGAGCTCAGTAGGAGTTACTTCTGATTAAGCATGCGTAGGGTTGTACTGCTCAGCAACAAAAAGAAATGAAAACATGTAGTAATGAAAATAACATACTGTTACAATTTAAAACTGTAATAGAATTACATAGATATCCACCTCTCTAGTGGCATCACACTGAGAAAAGCAACTGCTTCATGCATTTCTTTTCATTAACTTTTGTGCCTGAGTCTTGAGGTAGATGTTTTCTGGTGTACATAAACCATACCTTATCAAGAACAAAGTCTGAGTCCAGTGGCATCTTTAAGACCAACAAAGTTTTATTCACAGTATGAGCTTTTGTTGGCATGCACGCTTCTTCAGATACAGTGAACATACCTTATCTATCAACAGTAAATAGCATTTTTCTTTTATGAGCACAACATAACAGCAGACACAGTCATAGCATACCTCTTAGGTACTCTGCAGTAAATGTTCTCAGTCAAGAGATGATTTACTATAGTGTATAGCATGTGAAAGATTATCATTAATTTCAAGAAGGTGATGATTAATTTGTGTGCATATGGTATATCTGAAGTATGAATGATAAATTATTTGGTTCAAGTGAACAATTATTTATTAATGACAATTAATTACTATAGTATTCATTCTCTAGTGCTTATTGACTAAAACAACAGAATTAAGAATTTAAAATGGTTATACTATTTCTTCATTTACTTAGGATATTTCTATGACACCTCTTCAGAGCCCTGCTCGAGATGGCTTACAATTAAAACCACATCACAATATTTAAAAACAAGCTGTTAAGAACAAGCCATTGAACAAAAGCAACATAAAAGTTACACATAAAACAGGGACAGATCATTAAAAAACTGATAAGATAAACCATTAATTAAAAGCCTGGGTATAATGATGTGTTTTGGCCTGATGCCTAAAAGAAAGTAAAGCAGCCAACAGGTGACCCTCTCGAGGGGGAGGGCATTCCAAAGATGCTATAACAGAAAATGCCATGAAAACTGGTGGAACCTCTGCAGCATTAATGCCCCAGGGCTGAACTGCAACCCCCCAACAACATCTTATGGAACTGGCTGGTCAAGCAAGAGTGGAACCACCACAGCACAGTGGACCCTACTTCCAGCCCAGCCAGCCTCTTTGGAAGGATACCATGGTCAATGATATTGGCAGCCACTGAGAGGTTCAAGAGAATCAACAGGGATGCAGGGATGCACTCTCCCGTCCTCCTTCTGGCAAAGGTCATCAGTCAGGGTGACCAAGGTTTTCCATCCCAAAGCCTGAATCCAGATTGAAATAGATCTAGGCAATGCATCTTCTCCATGACTGCCTGAAGCTGGGTAGACACTAGGCACTACCTGATGGGGCACCTCATGCAAGAATGGAATACCAGCTACCAGGTGGTAGCAGTTTAGGACCTTTGGGTCAAGGGATGCCTTCTTCATACTGGAAAAAAGGGACAGGACACTGTCTCTTAGCCTCAGCTTCCAGAGGGGGGGTTACAAGACAGTCAAATAGATAGGCAGGCACACTGTGAGTTTCCTTCCTGTTTACTCTTCTGCCTCTTTCCTTTTTATGTGTAGACTGGTACTCTCAGGGAATTGCTTCCTTCCTTCCGTTCTCACTCTCTCTCTCCCACACACACAAAGAAGGAGCACGTTTCTCTCCATCTTTGCAACTAAGGATGCAGATATATTCTGCATATGCATACATCCAGCTAGTTAGATGATTCTATCACTGTCTCTCAACCTGCACGATCCAGAATATAGTTCCTTGAATAAAGGATTCTTATTAGTTTGAAACTGACAAGTGGCTCTGTGTAACTATAACTTTGCTAGCACATACAGAACAAAGAAGCTACTGCTGCATGCAGCCATTGTGTACTCTGTTAACTAAAATAGAGATTACTGGCTTGCCACACCAGTGAATCTAACACTTCAGGAGGGGTTTCACAATGGTTTCTTTGAAAGTAGTCAGAGAGGCAGTTATTAATTTCTGCAGAAAGGCATTTATTACTTCCTGGACGAAGTCAAACAGTTCAGGTCACCATGATGCTATTAGGCCTGCAGAGCAAGGGGCAAGAGTGGATATAGCAGGCTACACATTTTGAAGCACTTTGTATACTTCACTAGGCCTTGCCAACTGAAAGTCATTAATTCAATTAAGACTAGACTGTGCTCCAATTACATCCCGAGACTGAGCCAGTCCAACTGAGATGTCTTAAGTTGCGGCAAATGCCACAATGGGTGACATAAAAAAAAATTAAGGCTTAAGTGAACACAAGTTTAACACTGTTCTCTAAAATAGTGACATTATTATAAGCTAACAACAGAAGTTCTAACCTGGACCTCCAAATAGCTTACCTTCCCCTTAGTGAAAATGTCCTCTCCATTTCTAGCTAATTTTCTCTTGCCTGTGTCTCCCATTGATCCTCTCAAAGTGACATATACATCAGCATCTGTTCCTGAATCCGGGGATGAGTGTGTTGAAATATGCAGAACATACTGTTTCACTGAAGAAAGAGGTACTCAATTTCAATCAATTAAACACATATTTAATAGAAGAATATTTTTATTTCTAGGCTGTAATTTGCCAAGGTTGCCTTTAAAGTGGTTCCTGGGCTTTGTTTGCACAGGCACTGATAGACCTTCAGGGTTTTATTCTCATACAGTTGAGAGTCATTTCACCTGATCACTGAGCTCACAAATTCTACCCCCCCACACAATGTAGGTTTGCAATAAAGTCCTCATATGACCCCTTATCATTCTTTTTTTCTTGTTTTTTTATTAATTTTTCCTAATAAGGGGAAACAAAAAGGAAGAAGGAAAGGGAACACTTTACATTCATTGTTACTCGACTGTACATATCATAAGCTAGATCTCCATCCCACATTTATTAATTGGAAAATATTTTCACACTTGCTGTGTTACTATGTTTACTGTTTAATTATCTCTTGCTAGGACATATTAGTTATTATTCATCCTTACTAAGATTTTCAATCCATGTATGTAGTCTCGAACAAGATTTTTCAAAAATATTATCACCTCTTCTTTTTAGTGCCATAGTAAGTTTATCCATTTTAGCTGTCTCCAATAATTTATAAACCAAATCTTCCGTCAGAGGTATGTCTTGTTTTTTCCATAGTCTGGCATATAAAATTCTAGCCACAGTTACTACATGTGTTATCATGTAACAAGTTGGTTTATTATATTGTTCTGGTATTATATTCAACAAGAAAATCTCTGATAAAAATGGTATGCTAGTTCCTATTATTTGTTGTAGAATTCTATGTATATCAGTCCAATATTTTTTACTTTTGTGGCATGTCCACCAAACATTAAAATAGGACCTGATTTTTTTTCTGCGCTTCCAACAGATATTAGACATATTAGGGTAATATTTTGCCCATCTGTCTGGTGTCATATGCCATCTACAGCAGAGGACAGACTGGCAATCTGCCCCGCTCTGCCTCCGCTTTAAAAGCGGAGGCAGAGGGGGCGTTCACATTGCCGCATCTGCCCTCCGTCGTCGGCGCGGACTCATCCGTCCGCGAGGCGCCGTCCATCCACTTCAGCCGGAGACCACTTCGAACAGGTCTCTGGCTCTCCGGCCACGCATCCCTGCGGCTTCGTGGCAGTCTGGATGCGCCGGAAGCGGGGGCGGAAGTTTGAACGCACCCGCATCCGCGCGCCAGTGTGAACGGGCCGCACCGGGCTGCTTTTCCCGCGGGGCTTTTGGCCCCGCGTCTGTCCCGGGGCGGATCTGCAGTCTGTCCTCGGCCTACATAACATTTTGTACAGATTCTCTTTGAAAGACACCTTTTGCATATTTTATATTAATTCTCCAAATTCTGGACCATTAAACTAAATTTATACTATGACCTAAATTTTGTGCCCAACTAACCATTGTGCTTTTAACTATTTTGTCTTGCATTTTATATTCTAGTAGAATCAGGTACAATTTTTTAATAAGTTTTTCTTCTGTACCTAACAATATTTTGTCTAGCTCTATTGGTTTTTCATAGAAACCAATGCCTTTGTCCTTGACATATCTGGACTCTAATTGAATTCTTTCCCACCAATTCAGCTTAATCTCCTGTTTCAACAGCATTTCTTGTGATTTTAGTTTGTTATCACTATCTAAAAGGTCTTGATATTTCCCAATTGGGTTCTTTGTATATAATTTTGGGTCTGAAATTGCTTCAAGGGAGACTATTTTGGTAGCTTTATATAGAATTGCGTTTTTATCTCAAGCCATACTTTCATTAAAGGGGCTCTGATTATGTGTTGGTTGAAATATTTGTGTGTAGTTTGCTTATCATACCCTACAAAGGCATGCCACTCTAATAATAAGTCATGTCCCTCCAGTTTCAGCATTCTAGAGTTTTCTAACGTAATTCAATCTCTTATCCAAGTTAGACTCATTACTTGATAGTAGGAATTCCAATCTGGTAGCACAAATCCTCCCCGTTCTTTCTTTTCTTGAAGTAATTTTAGTTTGATTCTAGTTTTTGTAGTCATATAATTTGGTCTATAGTGCAATTTTTTGTCATTTTTTTACATTTATTTTTAATCCTGCCAGTTGTCCATATTCTTGTAATATTTTTAACAATTGAGTTATTGATTGCATGGGTTCTCGAAGTATAAAGACTAAACCGTCTGCATTTAACATTCTGAAGTAAAACAAAAAAACAAAAGGTGGCTGGCCCTGAATTCAGTGTAATGACCTCAAGGATGGGTGCTTCTCTCTCTATGTGTGTCTCTCTCTCTTTGTTTGTACACAGGTAAAGAAGCATTTTGAAAGACTTTGTATTTTTTAAAAAGTAGCTAGCACAGCAATTTATTTTGCTGTTTTGTAAACCCTTTTAATCATTATTTGGGATTATCCATAATCCTATCTGTCTGCTGCCTCTTCAGCAGCCCTCTTCTTAAGTGACCAATGCATGTGGGTGGTAAAATTTAGTTTTGCCCAGATTAGACTGAGACAAGTAGACTGAGACAAGACTAAGACAATAATCCTAAAATGGGTTTGCAATTAACTGCCCATTGACTAGACTATTTCAGAGAAATGATAATTTTAGCCAAATAGTGTTTGTCCACATACTTCCCTGCTTCCTTCTGCTGCTATGTCAACTGCCAATATAAGCAGTACGGACTAGGTACCTGCCTATGAGAAGTGTGATGTACACTGATACTGTTATATAATGTGATGTACACGGATACTGCAATATAATATCAACAATCAATCAATAATAATCACTCCTACTAAAATTAATGTAACTGTAAATGCACTGTGATTTTGACAGTTTCAATAAAATGTTTGAAGCAAATATCAAACCTGTTAACCAGTTGCAGCCAGCTGTGAGAACTGGAAATTCAGTCATTGTGTACTGATCTGAAAAATCTCGGAGACATGGGAAATCTAGAATTTCTTTACTTTTTCTGTAGTGGAGCTTCACCTGTATATGGGAAGGGATGATAAAATACACCTCTGGATCAGTCCAAGTTTCATGCAGCAGAGTTTTCCCAGCACTACCACGAAAATGTCTCCAAGAAGCTTCCTAAATAGGGATGGGCATGAACTGGCTGATAAACTAAAGTTTGTCATGAATTTTGGCCAGTTCTTGGTTCACAAAGTGATGTTTGCAAACTGAAGAACTGCCACGAACTGCCATTAATTTTGATGCAGTTTGTGGCAGTTCATGAAGAGCAGAAAGTAGAGGTTTAAGCTGTTTGATTTCAGTGGCTTGGAGTGGTCCCCACCACCCAGCTGTATAAAACCCCCTGCTTTCTGCACCCCATGAAAAGCCACAGGGAGCAGAAAGCAGAGGTTTAAACTTTAAATGGCTCAATAACCAATACAAACTGGTTCAATTTGCATACTAGTGTATCAGTTCGTGGTTCAGCCATGAGCCACAAACCAAACAGCAAAAATGCAGTTCCTGGCCACCTCTATTCCTAATTAGGGATGGGCATGGACCTAAAAAAGGTGGTTTGGTTCCGGGTCCATGGCAGCCCACAGACTGAACCCCAAATCGAACTGAACCAAACTAGCCCCACACATGCCGAACCAATCTGACAAGTACAGTTTCTCCTTTCTCCTGGCTGCAGCTCACCATGGCCAGGAGAAAAGGGGGGGATTGTCCAGAAGGGTCTTCCTTTTCCCCTTTCTCCTGGCCACAGCTCACTGCAACCAGGAGAAAGGTTGGAATTGCCTGGGAAGGGACTTCCCTTCCCTCTTTCTCCTGGTCATGGTTTACTATGGCCAGGAGAAACAGGAGGTTCATCACTCTTTCTTTTGGCCATGGCACACTACAGCCTGGTAAAGAGGAAGGCATCACCCAGGAAGGGGCTTCCTTGCCCCTTTCTCCTGGCTATGGCTCACCAGGCCAGCTGCATGCTCCTTCATGCAGCCCCATTTAAAGAAGCTGCAGAAGGGAGCCCAAGACCACTGAGCCAGCAGGGAGAGCTCTCCCCACGAGCTTTGCTGGCTTGAGCTCCCTCCTACAGTCCCTTTAAACCAGGCTGCACAAGGAAGCCCACAGCTGGGATGGCAGGGAGAGTTCTCTCCACCTGTCAGTCATTGGTTTAAATGGCTCACATCCTGTGACAAACTGCACTTTTTAAAAGCTTAGAAGTGCTGTACAAACAGCTGAAGGACTGTGAAGGATTAATTCTTCATAGAAACAGAGAGCCATGAGTGACAGGCTGCTCCAAGCAATTTGATTTATTAGCATCAGCTAAGCAGAGAGAGACTTGAAAGATGCATGCTGAGGAGACAGATTTCTGCCTTGACTGAGTTGAGTGCTGACACAGCCTGATTTCAGCCTTAGCTGAGAGCAGTTTAACAAAGACAGAAGCACTGGGGGAAGGTTGGCAAAAAAGTTTGGGAAGTTAGGTGATGACTCCCATTTGGGCCAAGGAAAGGTGATAGATATTCTAGAAAGAGAAGGAATTTTCCTACCCAGTCAAACAGAGAGTTAGCTCTGAAGAGTGCAGAGAGCCCTGGTCTGGTGTGGTCAGAAACTGCCAGTAGAAACCTTAGGAGTATGTTAAAAACTCAAGATGAGTCCTGGTGTTTCAAGTGAAAGGGTTTAGGTACTGGAAAGAGTGTACCAGCCATCTGGAAACCAAAAGAGTCAAAGAATACTCAAAGGAAGTGTACTAGAGTGTTTGGGAAAGCACTGGAACAAAAGCCTCTCAACATGAAGATTTAAGGGACTGTAAATAGCTTAAGAAACTTTCATTAGCCTGAAACATAAAAACTAATGTCTGTGCATGAACTGGTTTTACCTCAGAGTTATCTATCTTGAGTTATGCCAGAAATTTCAGACCCTGATTTCACCTGACTTTTTCCCTCCATGTTGAATAAAATATTTTGTTAATTTTGAATTTCAGAACATCTCAAGTGCCATTTTCACTGGTTTAAGTTAAGCGATTCCACCCTTCCCTCAGGTTCCTGGGCTGAGCCAGCAGTAACATAGCATACTGAAACAGGGTGGGACAGCTTGGTCCTTCAGGAAAGAAGAAAACAGACCACTAGTGTCACAAGCTGGATGCCAATAGGACAGGAGTCAAGCAGAAGTCCAGGACAGTCCGAGGTTAAGCCGAATCAGGAACAAGTTGCCAAGTCCAAAACACTAAGCCAAAAGCAGAGTCAGTCCAAACCAGGGTCAAAGAGGGAAACTCATGAGTAGACCAGTCCAGGGAGTCAACAGAGCCGAAGTCAAACAAAGGCAGAATCACAAGCCAGAGGGTCCAGAATCAAGTTAGCTATCACGAGCCGAATGGGTGCAGAGCTTAGCCAAGAAGACTTGTTCCTAGCACAAGTTGGTAATCTCTGTGCTGTGCCTAAATACCCAGCCACTCCCTGTGCTTGTTAGCAGCTGGCAGAGAGGTCCTGGCTCCTTCTAGAACTCAGGACTAAGTGATCTGCGACCACGCATGCGTGCCTCTTTCCTTTTTGCAGCTAAGTCTTGCCTGCATTGGGACCTTAGATGTTCCACATGAGGAGGTGAATCAGGTGGGCTTGAGTTTAGCTGTGGCTCAGCTGCTGCTGGTGCTGGGACAAAACCCTGGGAGGTGCTTGCTTGAGCCTCATCTGGCTCAGGTGGAGGCTCCTGTGGAGCTGGGAGCTGATCCTCCACCTTACTTAGGTCCGCAGGAGGCAGATCCTCAGAGGTACTCATGACAACTAGGGCTGCTCAGTCACAAAGGCAAATAGAAATGGTGGGAAAATTCTGCCTCTGAAGTTGAGAAAAGGAAGGGGGTCATCAGAGAGCCATTTAAAGCCTGCTTTCTGCTCCCCGCAAAAAGCCATGGGGAGCTCTAAGTAGGGTTAAAATGGCTTCGAGCCATTTAAACCAAATAGCTGAGTAGTAGGGAGCCCCCAGCCCCTCAGCTGTTTCTTGTGAAGAGCAGAATGCAGGGGTTCTGCTCTTCATGAATGGCCACAAACCACAACAAACTGCTCAAAATTCATGGAAGTCCATCATTCAGTTAACGAACTTTGGATCACAAACCCCAAACCACCCACAATCTGTGACAAACTTTGGTTCATCAGCTGGTTCATGCCCATCCCTATTCCTAATGTCTCTGGTAAGCTCACTAGTGGGGCATAAAGATAATGTTCACTCCTTCTTATGGCTGTTGGTTAAAGTCCTCTGAAGATGGGAAGTGGCTTCTCCCACAAAAGTTTTTGTAATATTTCAACAGCCAACAGCCTCCCATAGAACAGGAAAATGGCCTGCACCACTGGGTCTGAACATGAGCTTCCAATAGATACCATATCTGACAGACATCAATATAAGTACCTCCCGTGCTTTTGTATAATCCATGTTAAAAACGTATATAAGCTAGTAACTATGTGTAAGAAAATTCTATAAATTAATTACATGCTGTGTGAATCAGTATTTTCTTTTGCTTGCCCTTTACCTTCTGCTAACACCTTCATTAATTGACACTCCCTCCACAGAATTTTATATTGCTATAAACCTAAACTTACAAAGTATATGTTTCAGATGCCCTAACATCATATTATGAAGAGATCTACTGTGTGAATTCTAAGACAGTTACATAAAGAACCTCTTTCAAAAGGAAGCACAAACACATCACTGGGCTTTACCTCACGGCAATACCAGGTTTCCCCACCTATGTCTTCTATTTCCAAGCGAACTTTGCAGATCATGCCAAACTTGTTATCTAGCTCCAGTGATGCCTGATGAGCTTCATCCCTCTTGTACCATCCTTTGGGAATACAGACTGAGGCAGATGCACCTTTGTCATCAAAAGCTGATAGAATCAGCTTTGGGTTTATGCTATTGTGTGAAGTGTCTCTGGTTGTAACAGTGACATCCCAAGTTCCTAGAAAAGTAAATCAATGTTTGATTGTTTTAAAAACTTAAATGAACTTTAATGCAACAAAAAATAGCATATGTAGAAAAAAACTGACAAATATTTGATATCTATCTGCATTAATAACAGCAAGTTTATGACTATGTATGATCCTTTATATAGCACTTTGTAAATTATTTTACAATAGTTCATTTCTTTAATCTGAAAACAGGGAATTTATAATTCCTGTTTTACATTAGAGACATGATTTAGAGAGAGGAATTTGCTTGCCCAGGAGTAATTCTGTGTTACCAATGAGTTAATTTCAGAATTCCCTGATGGTATTGTAGGACAGTACCGGCTAGAAATAGGGTGATCTTGGCTCAAATGCCCACATAGACACAAAGCTCACTGGCTGACAGTGTAATCCTATGTAACTTCATAGACTCTTCATAGGATTACAAGTGAAAGAATCCCTTTCAGTTTAATATACCACATAGGGTTGTTTTAAAGACAGCGTGGAGGATGGGAGAACCGTGAACCTCTGGGCTTCTTGGAAGAAGGGTGGGACAAAAATATGATTGATAGATTCTAATCTTATTCTGTATCCATGGGACTAAATGGTATCTAAGGCATATGGCTGAATCTGGGTGGTTAGGAATTTATGGCAAAATATGGCTTGTCATGCAAATGGAACTTTTTGTTAAAGAATAGTCACCCCCTCTTGTGTAGGTGGAGTTTAAGTTTTGAAAATTTTAAGTTTTGAAAATGTACGCTCACCCCAAAGGGAGAAAGGATGACTTCTGCAAAGCCCCCTTTTTCTGCAGCCCCCACATCACATGAAATGTTGTTTTGTATGTTCCTCAGCCCACAAGAGCAGCACTGGGAGAGGCACAGGGGGGCTGCTGGAGGAAGGGGACACCAGTACAGATAACTTCTGTGGACTTTCTCTGTTCGTGGAAGCATAGACTAAATTTTCCTAGAGTGGAAGTTTTGTGCCTTCCCCCTCTCACTGAAGACCACTGATCTCCACAAAATGCTGCCCCCTGGGGAACAGGGGACTTTGAGGAATAGCATCTGGGGGGTCTGCAGCAAGGAGGGAAAATTAGTGGAAATTGCCAATTTAGTCTGGATCCAGCACTATGTGTGTGAGACATTTAACTGGAGAAATATAATACTGCAAATATACATGCTACAGTTGTCAATAAAAATAATTTATCAAACAGTCTTGAATATTAAACTTACAAATAACACTCATCTGTATTTTCAGTGATCAGAAATAATGTGCAAGCTGACAACAATAGAAATGCTGTATTGGAGACTTATTTAGAAAAAAAATACAATCATACCATCTTCTAAGGAGTATGCCTTAAAATGAGGGAGAGAGATGTTCTATTCCACAGACTGAGAAAAACTGCAGAGAACATTGCATTTTGTTCTTACAAAAAAAGACAGCCAGTTGTACCATCAATTGAATACATCACATTTTTTGTAATGCTTTCTGTCCTTGATTTGTGAAAGTAAATATGCACATTTCAGTCCATCTCAATTTAAATGTGAGTGATGGAGTAGGGGGTAACAAAAACACTACAAGAACAGATGATGTATTTCAGAAATAGCTTCAAATGCAAGAGCCTTCTGCTCTGCAGTTCTTGGTGCTTAGATATATCAACTATTTTCCTTTCCCCCCCTCTGCCACATGCAATCTCCAAATCTCATTTTAAAACATTGCTTATACTTCTAATCTCTGTATCTCTGTGTGTGCTAATATATTTTTTCTTTAAACATTATTCCGCTTTGCAAAGTGTCATGGGGATAGAGTTTGCATGACAGATGTTATTTAGGATAAAGTGGTATTATATTTGGAATTTTTTTTTGTCTCAATAGACCTACCCAGAAAAAATAATGATAAAATATATCAAAAATGGAGCTTGAACATGCTTTGATGATTTTGCATCTCACCATGAACATTTCCTGCCAGCCTCTCTTTTCTGATTTTCCCAAGAAGCTGCAGTTCTTGTCTCATCTTTCCATCCCCAATGCCACTGTCCAGCCATTGTTGACAGGAGAATGCATAGGGACCATCACTTTCCTCTTTCTCTTGTATAGTGATCCGGTTGAGGTTCCAGCCAGCTCCATAACCAATCTGATTGTGTTCTACAAGCAGTTTGCTTAATGTCCCTAAATCTATTGCCTGGACACTGAATGTACGCATCTTTGGAGGAAAATAAATAAGAGTCAATATCAATGGTACTATAAACATATTACCATTCCTCTGTTAGGCAAATAAATTTTACTGTTCGGTTCTTCAGTTTCCTGTTAGCTAAATGAAGAAAAGTCTGAATGCTTTTTACAATAGTCTTATGCAGAGTTACACCTTTCAAAGCCCCTTGACTTGATTTAAACAGGTGCAGTTCTGTTTAGGATTGAGTTGCTAGATAGTTTATTTATGGCCTAGAGCCTATTAGTATGTTGATCACCTTCCTGTGAAAGATAGCAAATAGACCCTATTGTGTAAGAATCTAAAATCAAAGTTCCTTGTCTTTGGGACTTGAAACAGTATGGGAGATATATCCATTTATTTGCTAAATTATTCCAATAGTAATGTTTTCTAACAGTTCTCCAAGAAGACTATTATTAGTAATACTAAACAAACATTTTTGCAGGAGGAGAGCAGAAGCGGAATAATATGTTCAGTACAAGGCCCAGTGAGTGCACAGCTGACTCTGGATCTCTTAGCTGTATATCCTTCCTATCATACCCTTCAGACTATTATCATTACTGATCACACTGGAGTCTGGGCATTAATGGGATTTCTTTCAAGACCAAAACAACTTGTTCCATGCTATGCAGTTTGATTTGCAATATGTGATACTGCAGGGGAGTTTGTGGTGGGGTCTAGAGTACAGCTGAGTTCATACATGCACATAGGGAGGTTTGGCCAGAACCCCCAAGTGGACCAAGTGCTCTCAAGCTTCACTCTCAATCTTCTTTTAACATGTTGGCCAAAAAACACGTGGAAAGGATATGAAAACCTCTGTCAATACTAATATGAAACGTGCTGCTTTTCTATCTGTCCAACTACAATTCTATGAAGGTAAATTAAAGGGAAAGGGCCATATGATAACGTATGAATTTTCCTTTCATTTCACTTAACTTTCTGTCCTTCAGAATCTGTTTCCAAGAATACGGATGACAACACAAGCAGAGGTCCACAATGTTAGTTTTCTGTGCGGAGATCACCTAAGGTCCATGCTACTAAGAGGAGATAAACTTCATTGGGGGCTGATGGACACATTTTAAAATACTACTGTAGCTTCCAGTAAACAACAATGTGTTAGCAGCTGCAAAGTTTCATGTTAGAATGAATAAATTATGTTAGAGAATGAATGTGTGCCCATTTGAGAGAATACGAGCGGGTGGGTGGAAATGTGGGCACATGTGGGTAGCAATAAGACGACCAGATGGATGGCAAAAAGAGAAGCTATAATTTCATTTGTTGACAGCTAATATACCATCAGATTACAAGACACACATAAAAAAAGAAATTTTTTAAAAGTGTGTTTTTTAAAAAAAATCAGGTTATTGCACTTGTCTTTTAATGAAGATAGGACTGTGGTCTACAAACATTCAGGGAAAATAACAGTAAGAATATCATTTTTACTGGAAAAACAGAAT
The DNA here is from genome assembly GCA_029233225.1 of Lepidodactylus listeri. Classification (NCBI taxonomy): domain Eukaryota; kingdom Metazoa; phylum Chordata; class Lepidosauria; order Squamata; family Gekkonidae; genus Lepidodactylus; species Lepidodactylus listeri. The sequence goes on from JARCFY010000006.1 coordinate 56,897,661, forward strand.
TTCTGTCATTTTTACTTCCATGTATTTATGATTTTACAAAACAGTTACCATAGCAAAAATACAGTGCATAATGGTAAGTATAAAAGGCTCCAAATAGGCAATATTCAAGAACAATGTGTTACAAATAACTTTTGAAACACTGTACTGTTTTTGATTGTTGTTTAAAATTTCAGATCTCATTGTAGCACCACAGTGTATGCAATCCTTAACAATACCCTCTACCAGAAATATTCCTCTTTTTTCCTGTTAGCACTTTTCAACATGAGCTCTGTCATTAATCCCATTCTGTATGACAATAAATCATAGTCCTCAGAAAACAGTGGACAAAATCACCCTATTGTTGTCAATGAATTCTCTTCAAGGCACATTAAATTATATAGTTCTTCATAGTTAGCACAAATTTATTTTTGTCCTATGTTATTTCTCCTTTTGTGTAAAGGCACATACACTTCATTGGAAGCATAACTGATGAAAACCAAAACTGTTTCATTTAAATTGGTTTGCCTGATTTAGATTCCATTTTAGCTAGGCAAAATGATCATTTCCCACTCATTTAACCCATTATACCAGTGAGAGCAGTTAGCTAGAAAGATAATTACTTAAGCAATGTAAACTGGCTTTAGTCACTGTGATATAATTGAATTGCTTCATCTTCTTTTATCATACAGTTGACAGCATAAAGCTCCCCACACTGAATCCAATTCAGGCATGTTTGTATTTATAGAGGCCTAGATTTCAAAAGGATTCCATGAGTGGCTAACCCTTGGAAGCAACACGATGCCCTAGCCTTTGCAGATGCTCACTGAATATCCCATTATAAATCACCAAGATAGGAAATTGTATGATATCCATGGGTAAGCCTATTGAATAATTTAGCTGTTCTTATAGTTAGCCAATGTTTACTAAATACCAACAGGAATCTGCTTTTCAACTTGAATGCATTAATTCTTGTCCATTTTTAAGTGCCCAGTCAATAGTTGCTTCACCATTCTTTAGGTATTTGAAAATGAATACAGTTTAATCTTTTATCTAAGAGAACATTTCTGTTTCTTCTGGGCTTAGAAGGGCTAGAATTACACACCTAGTAATGTCTTCTAAATAATTTCTCTTTCTCTGCTACTACTCTTTTTAAACAATGGTGACCAAAGTACATATGGCATTTTGAAGGTTAATCAGAGTTAACTCAAAAACACCCATTTCCCCCTGTCTTGTACACAGTACTTTTGCTAACACACTGTAAAGTGACATTTGCATCACATTGCTAACAGGTTTAGATGATGATCTTATGCACCCCCTATATCTGAGTAGAGTCTGAGCCTAGTTGTAATTTCCTCATTTGATCTCAGTTTCCATAGTGATTTGTAATTCTTTATAATCTTCAGATTAGTTGCTGAATTAATTCTCATCATCACTATAAACTAAATCCAGACTTCTATGGATGTATGTGGTAACTATAGGTGTTCCCCAGGCACTGATACTATGCAGTGTTACATTATTTTGGCAGGCCTTGCATGGAGTTAGAGGACAAAGCTCATCAAATGAACTGGAGATGTGCTGCAGAAGTACTTCATGGACAGACCCAGTTTTAAGTATGTCTTTCATATGCTTGATATTTATTTCCTACACCCATTCCTTAACAGCAATAATGTGATTGGAAACAGTAGAAATAAGAATTATTTCATGCAGTGCCTATAGCTCAGGCAGTATTCCCTACATGCTGTAGTTATGATATTTTCTACTAAACCCCACTGTTTCAAAGATGGGTTTTTTAAATTAAACATATCAGGTTATTTTCTAAATGAACATTAGAAATTCTTCTTTGATCATAAGGTGTTTCTCATCAGTTTGGATTTTTCCAGGGTTGTTATATAGAAACTTCACAGTTGTGGGATTTGGACCACAGGAGTCTCAGCAATTTGTGCACACCCCGCATGGAATATCACTGGAAGTAGCCAGATCGTCACTTAAGGGAGATGGTAAACATACCTGAGAAAGGCCCTGAGTATGCAAGTTTGCAACTGTATTGCCCCTAGAAAGAAGTTATGTCTAAACAGCCAGAGGCCTCTCTCTTGACTTCTATTAATTCCATTTTTGTTTGAATTCTAGTCTTTGATTACTGAATGAAGGCAAAACTAGATAGGAAACTAAAGATTAGATGGGAGGTTTATGATCAGGATCTCCCATAGTGTTTCCCTCCCACACACTAATTAGCAGCCATATGCATTGAAGTTCGAAGATATAACACTGGTAGAACAAGGGTCTAACCCTTTGTTTGCGTGCTGTTTAGTCAATCTCTGTGGCCTCTCCCAAAGAGCTCCACAGGGCAACACTTACAGATCTCCCTACTGCATCTAGTTAAACAAACAGAATACTTCTGCTGGTTTCAGTATTACATTAATTTGTCAGCAAAATTTAAGGATAGCTTTATATGTGTGCTTTGGATGTGGCACCTGCTATTTTTTCTTCTGCATACCATGCACACCTCTGAAGTGCAAGATCGCACTTCTGCATTCCTCATGCTTTTGCAAAACAATTGCAGGAAAAGGAGAACAGGAGACTGCTAACATGTTCTATTTTGACCAAGCTGTTGAATTGTGGCTCCTACCATTTTATACTTAAAGGGGAAGACAGGAGGGCTGAAAAGCCTCCAGATTCCATTCTTACCTGACCCTTTCCAAAATAGGCACATGACTTTGAATTCTTTAGTCTTCTTTGGGAAGAGTCTCCGTTTTCTCCAAATATTGTCATAAAGATGTCTGCATCTGTTTCTGATGCAGGTAACGCTCCTGTGTAGACTCTGATTGAGTAAGTAATTTCTGTGAGGAAACAGCAAGGGGAAAAATGTAACAGAGAAGCAGATTTAAATATACGTTTTGTCCTTCATGACCTAATGGATGCTGCTAAATAGTCCCTAATGCTGTGCTGCCGTAGAACCAAATTATGTATTACATTGCAACCCTATGCAACTTGAACCCCAAAACCAGTTGTTCATTGGGGGGGAAACTGCTAAAGATTCCAAACCTAGGTACACCAGGTAAACACCAGTCCATAAAACTGGCAGGAAAACACAAAACAATTGAGAGGGCTTTTAAAGAGGGAAATAGGAAGAAAGGGGAAATATTAACATATCTTTAGTGAGGGAAGGTGGCATAGTGTAGCCTGATCTTCTCATATCTCAGAAGCTAAGCAGTGTGTGTACTTGGATGGGAGACCACCAAAGAAGACTCTGCAGAGGATGGCAATGGCAAACCAATTCTGCTTGTCACTTAACTTGAAAGCCTCTTACTGGGGTCACCATAAATAGATTGCAATATGACAGCATAGATATATGTAATACATTCACTGGCTCCCTCTATAAACATAACATTAAATTAGGAATGCTACATATGGGTCTTTCAGTATAGAAATGTCTTACACTTTTGGTCAAATAATGTCTTTGATTTAACTTATCTACTTGGTATTCTTTTTCTATCTGTCTGCAATGCAGTATTTCCCTTGAGCCTTAAGATTCCAGAATGAAAATCTGATTTGCATTTTCAGGATTAGGGATGGGCATGAACCAGGAAAATGGAGGTTCGTGGGGGTTCATGGTTTGTGGGGACTCACAAACTAGAACCTCCGTGAACCTTCTCATTTAATTGATTTGTGATTCATGAGATTCGTGAAGTTAATGGTAAAGCAGAATGCCCACCTGTGGGCTAGAGATTGCAGTAAGTCTCCAGCTGTCTCCCCTCTACCTGCTCACCAAGTCTGGTGAGGATTGGATTTAGGAGGGCTGAGTTACAGCCCCCTTCAAGAAGGTGCCCCCAAGAAAGTGCTCTCTGAGGAAATCACTGTTGTGGGTTTAGTATGTTGAACAGCCCCCCTGCAAGGCAGAAGCATCCAACTCACAGTGGACCTCCCTGGGATGCCCCTCTACCTGCCCTCCAAGTTGTGTGCAGATTGGCTTGGGGGGGAGATCCTAGAGTTTAAAGGGCAAAAGAGGGGAGTGTGTCAAACAGCCCCCCTGCAAGCTAGTGACATAAAACTTGCAGCCGACCTTCCTGGGATTCCCCTTGACCTGTCTCCAAGTTGTATGCAGATTGGCTTGGGGGTGCTGAGTAGCCTCCCCCCCAAAAGCAGGTGCCCCCAGGAAAGTACCCTATGGGGATATCGCAGCAGCCACAAGTTTCGGAGTGTGTTGAATGGACCCCCTACAAGCAAGGGGCTTAGAGCAGAATGGGAGATCTCTGGTTGGTAGCCAGAGCTGCCTATAAAGCTTTGGAGGGCCACCATTGGTGTTTCCAGGGCTGCAGAATGGCTGAAGTTCATCATCCCCACCCTCAGTTGCCTGGACAATTGATTAATTGGTGCCAGCATATCTGGCCCACAAACCACTCCTATGAACCTCATGAACCTCTGTGAAAAATGGTTTGGTTTGTGAGTGGTTCATGGGAAACTCAATCACATGAATCAAGGCTCATAAACTATGAATTGGGCCTTCAGTTTGTAAAGACCAACTCAAACCAATTTTAAGGAGCCCAGGAAAGATGTAAACCATGGGAAAACATGAGACTCGTAGGAGAAGGTAAGTCACACACAGAGAGACACACGCACTGCCCCCCCTCTCTCTCTTTCTTCCCCTCTCAGCATCTCCTGGAAGGTGTGAAGTCATGCAGTGGAGGGAACATATTTGAGAGGGTTGAGCACCCTGAAGGTGAGGTGGCAATGCCTAAGCCAGCTGCACTAAAATGGGTCATGCTTTAGTGGAAACTCCACTAAGGTGGAAAAGGCTGCATTAAGGCATCCATGGAGGGCCACTCACTAATGCCCAGCATGCAGCTATGCAGTAGAAAGAAGGCTGACTGGCTACAACGATGCAAAGACCTGGTTGCAGAAAGCATGTCAGCTTCTACAGTAGTTAGGTGGGTGATGTAGTATATTTCTGAACAAACATACATATCATAGAATATAGAATCATACAGATGGAAGGTACCTCCAGGGTCATCTAGTCCAACCCCCTGCACAATGCAGGAGATTCACAAATACTCCCCCACACACACACTCCCAGTGACCCCTCCTCCATGCCCAGAAGATGGGGAAAAATCTCCAGGATCCCTGGCCAAACTGGCCAGGAGAAAATTTGCTGCCTGACCCCAAAGTCATCAGGATTTTCCTGGGTGTGTAAGAAAGGGCCACAGGAACTAAGCACTGATGCAACCCTTCCTGCCTTCCTTCTCATGATCTGCCTAAGTTAACAGAATCAGCATTGCTGACAGATGGCCATCTAGCCTCTGTTTGAAAACCTTCAAAGAAGGAGAGCCCACCACTTCCTGAGGAAGCCTGTTCCACTGTGGAACTGCTCTAACTGTCAAGGAGTTCTTAACGTTTAGCCAAAAATGCTTTTGATGGAATTTCAACCCATTGGTTCTGGTCTGATCTTTGGCAACAGAAAACAACTCCATACCATCCTCTATATGACAGCCCTTCAAGTACTTGAAGATGATTATCAGATCACATCTCAAGTCATCTCCTCTCCAGGCTAAACATACCCAGCTTCTTCATCCTTTCCTCATAAGACGGTCTCCAGACCCCCACCATCTCTGTTGCCCTCCTCTGGACACATTCCAGCTTGTTTATATCCTTCTTAAATTGTGGTGCCCCAAACTGAACACAATACTCTAGGTGAGATTTAACCAGAGCAGAGTAAAGCAATACCATCACTTTGCATGATCTGGACACTATACTTCTGTTGTTACAGCCCAAAATTGCATTTGCCTTTTTAGCTACCACATCACACTGCTGACTCATGTTCAGTGTATGGTCCACTAAGACCCCTAGAACCCCCCCCCCCCCCGGCATATGTGCTGCATTGAGGGATTTGGTTGCCACATGGAAACTGCTTGCCATTTTGATAGTGGCTGAAAATTCCTGAACTTCTCCACTTTCATGAGCCAACAGCCAATGGTAAGAGAGTGTATGATCTGGTGAGACCTTTTTTTGAGCTCGCTTTCATGAAGCAGGCTGAAACCACAAGCCAGCTTCCTGGTGGAGGAAAGACCAATGGTGCTGAAACCAGAAATTAGTAAAACAACCCATATTATAGTGATCACCTGTGGACCCCTTCCTAATTTCACAAACTAATCACAAATAAATTATTGATTTGCATTGTTTTTGAACTGACCCACTGTGCATTTGTGGTGAAGGTGAGAATTGAATGAAAAACCTTCTGGATAACTATTTAGTCTCATAAGCATTGGCTGTGGTAACATGGTCATTTTGATCGGGTTTCACCACTGTTTCCTATCACATTTAAAATTGCTGATCAGATGGCCGCATCTGTCTCTTGTACTGAAGTGGATCCACTTGCTCAATCCTCCCGGTTTCCTACTGAGTTTTCTACCACCTTGAAAATCAAGTACTTTCCAGATTGTTGCGCTGTGAATCCACTATTTTGCCGATCTGCACAGCCATCTCTCACTATGATTGTGATTAGGTCATCTGAATGTCCTTTTCGCAATGACTCTCCCCCCAGCTTCAACCATTGTGCGCATGAGCAATCCTGCACTGGATATATTCAATGCATAAACGTTCAAGTGCACATATAGACTCTAGCACTTGGTTGTATGTTGGTGGTTCATTTTGTTCACTGTTCGGGGGGGGGGGCTGCAAAAACAAGAAAGTATGGTGAGTCCAAGTGGGAGCAGTGATTTGGCCATGAGCATAAGTGCATGCACAAAGCAATTTTTAAAAAAAAACTCATGCTGTGCCACCACTTGGGTGGCATAGCTATCTGGATAGTGCCTAAATCCTTGTCGTGTGATGCAAGCACTTCAGGGAGGGATGTGTGATCATCTCAACCCACAAAAAATATCCTTGATCAAATCTATAGTGGGAACAAATCATGATAAGCTTGTTGTGTGACTGCAGCCGTTATGTTGTACCAGATCACGTAACAGCTTCCTTGAGCACTGGGACATCATAATGAACTACATCTGTATGCTGATAATTCTTCAGTGAAAGCTTGAAAAGCAGTTCATTTCTCACAGCAGGGTAAAGATGCATAACACAATTTAATGAGATTGCTCAAGCAAGAACATTTGGACATAATGCTTTACTAGGACATGTACAAATAAAATTAGCCATTGTGGTGTCATGGCTAGAGTGCTGAAATAGGAATTTTCAAATTCCCACACAGGTCCATTCTGCATCTAGCGTTTGCTCCGTTGTTTTTACCAAACACACACTGGAACAGAAAAAGATGTGGCTCAAAACTATATTCAGATATCCCAGGCCAACACCATACTGACTGCAGAGACCACCCTTAATGGCCATAAAACAGCCATAAATCTACGCAGACGGTACCATAAAACCGAGAGATCAATGAAAGTGAAACTGGCATGCAGTGTGGAGGCTATAATAAAATCTGACAATCAAAGAAAGTGAAAGTGACATGCAATGTAGAGGGGAATTTCTGTTCCAATGTGGGTTTGGTAAATGGAATGAATGCTAGATTCAGAATGGGCTGCAGTCATGAAGCTTACAGGGTGACCTCAGGCTAGTTACTCTCTGTCAGCATAACCTCCCTCACAGGGTTTTTTCTTGGATAAAAGGGGACTCCCTGAGCTTATCAGTAAAAAGTCCAGATAAACCTATGTAAGATAAAGTGTCTATGGCATCTGGCTTCTCTTTCAATTTCTCATGCTGTATTCTTGATTGATCAATACCTTATCACCCTAGCAATCAATCTGTTGAGTTCTCAGGGTTCTCTCTTCAAAAATATTATGCACATTTCCAGAAGGCATATTCTTGTGAGAACCACTTCTTAGGCCAGTGTTTCATGTTTATAGAAATGTGTTTTTATTCCTAATAGGAATAGCGTTTTTTCTGTGATGGCATCCCTACCCAAAACATGCTTCTTTAAACCATGTCAGCGTGACTCATGAGTACAATTAAAAGAAGTTTGATCTCATTCTCACAGAAATCAATCCCCTTTTCTTGTAGAACTTAACTCCAGTTAACATCTATTCTTTTCAGTCAATATTCATGCACAGGGAAAAATGCAAATTTAAGAGAGTGGAAGTCCTGCTGTTTGTTCCAGATCAGCTGTTTCCCCTGTGAGCCTGCCAGGGAGATAATTGCTGCCACTACCAATTAAAGTAGTATGAGAAAGTGGCTCAACTCTTCACATCAGTATGCATTAATAGTATTCACTACACCCAGTAATCCTCATTGAGCATGATGACAGGATGACACCACATAGTTCTGTAATGCATACCATTTTAGACAGGATGACAGAACAAACAATCTTTTGCAGAATGCTGGCTGTGTTAACCACACATAGAATTAAACCCTGGGCAACTAAATACTCCTGATTTATCCAGGTTTGAACAAACCTCCATTTGTGATATAGAAAAAGTTAGCAATTACAGTGCAATTGTGATTCAAATGACTTAGTATAAGTCTGTTTAGGGATTGCACAGTTACAAGTTTAAGCAGGTCTGCTCAGAAGTAAGTCTCATTTTTATCCAATGGGATTTACTTCCAGGAAACTGTCCTTAAGATTGCAACCTTAATTACTTACCTGTGGCTTGAATTCAGCAATGCACAAAAAGAAACATAAATGGATTTAGCACAGTTCCTTGCAAGATCTTGTGCAACACGTAGCACTTTCCTCCCTATATACTGTCCAGAAACTGGTTGCACAAGATCTCGCACAAGCTGTAATACAAGTGGGGATACAACAAGTACGACTTGCTGTAAGTGGTTACCATGGTCCTTTTCTTGTGTTTAAGCAAGAAATCTACAGAAAGTTGGATCCAATCCTGTGTGCTGAGTTTCCTGACTTCAATCAGATTGAAATAGACCAGCTGTTCCCAACATGTTGCTCATGGGCACCATGACACCTGCTAAAACCTTTCCTGGTGCCCACTAAGTGCTTTTAGAAAGTGTGTGGAGCCAGGTGAAGCTTTTGCCCAGCAAGGCCACTGGATTTTTGGCCACTGGAGATTTGATTGGCTGTGCAGATTTTTTTAAAAGTTGCTTTGGCAGCAGCTGTACCACAACACAAGGATCTTGACTGTGTGATGGAAGGTAAGCTATGACAGCCATTATATGGCCGCTGTAATGATACCCACAGAGTGACTTCAGAATTGACAAAGAAGTGGAAGAAACAGGGAGTGGTAAGGATATATAGTTTATGCTCTATTCTCTTCCTCATCCTATGTGAAGCCTGCTAGACTGGCTCCACTGAGGTAGCTGCAGGGTCACGTAGTGTGGCATAAATAAGGGGACTATGTATTATTATGTAGCTTGCCAGTTCTGATCTCTGGTGATCTTTAACTGCTGCTTAAAATATCATGCACTATGCCTATAGCCACATGGAATAAAATACATTTCAGGTATTTAATTCACATGGAAAAGAGCAAGAGTCCAGAAGCACCTTAAAAACTAACAAAATAAGTTGTAGGCAATGTTCCCTCTAAGCTGTAGAGTCTTGTGAGCAAAAATTCAATTTGTGAGCTACTGGCATTAAAGTTGTGAGCAGGTGATTTGGCTGCTGCATTAAATTAATTTGCTCTGGAGCCATCCTTCCTGGGCTAAGGCAAAAATGTGTGAGCCGAAGGCTAAAAACCCATGAGCTAGCTCACACTAACTCAGCTTAGAGGGAACACTGGTTGTAGGGTATGAGCTTTCATGAGTCACTGAAGAAGTGAGCAGTGACTCATGAAACCTCATACCATGCCACATATTTCGTTAGTCTTTAAGGCGCTACTGGACTCTTGCTCTTTTCTACTGCTACAGACAGACTAACAGGGCTACCCATCTTGATCTAATTCACATGGAGTAAAAGACATTGCAGGATCCATCCACATGATGAATTAAATACCTACTTTCAGTCCACAATATCTGAAAATCTAGGAAAATACAACACATGAATGATAATACTTAGTTCAATGTGGATGGAGGCTACTGTCAGCCATTTCTGCATGCGATTAGAATCACAATGCTGGTTGTTTTAAAGTGGCTACTATACTGTATGTATACTTGTTTCCAAACTCATCGAAATAGGTGACTACTACGCATCTAAGAAGCTGCAACTGGCTTAAACAAAGGGCCCATCTAGCTCAGTATAATGTTTCCAATGTTTCTGTGAAATGTGGATTTGCATAAATGGGTCAATGACTTCTGAGAAGTTGTTGAATGATACATATAAATGTTATTCCCCTCCCTCCCATACACGCTCTATTTGCATTCAATTCCAGGGTAATTTTTGTACAATATTGCTAGAATATATCTGGTTGTGAAGACTGTATGATGTAACTTCAGATCATGCTACAGTGGCACAGAAGTGACTTCAAACTGACTATGTATTTGCTGACACATGATCTGGAGCTTTGAGACTCAAGTATTTCCTTAAAAAGAATTAAAATGCATGAAGGCAGAATTGCTGTTATTCTAGCCAATACACACCAATATGCTAATCAACCACTAAATAAGTGCAAATCTGTCTATCTTGAATAACTTGCAGTAGACTGGCTGAAGCAAAAATGCCATGTTCATTAATAGAGTTAATATAACTAATCTGAATTGAAATATTAATTCAGTTGATAATATTTAGAACCTATGGAACAGCCTTTAATTCTGGCTGAATAGATAAGCATTCATAGATGTCAGAGGAAGAGTATACATTATTTAAATACAGGGATGTTTTCCACTTAGCAGAATTACATCCAGATCTTGCTCTTGATGAGAATTGTGCTAATTGGTCTCTCTCACCAGGCTAACTAACTTTAGAAGAGTGCTTTGATTTCATTCTACATAAACTCAGTGGATTAGCAGGCTGAATAGCCCAGACAAGCCTGAGTTTGTGAGAGCTTGGAAGCTAGCAGATCTGGCCATAGTTAGTACTTGTATGGGAAACCACCAAGGAAGACAGGGGTTGCTATGCAGAGGAAGGCAATGGCAAACCATCTCTGCTCCTCTCTTGCCTTGAAAACCCTATGAGGGGTTGCCATAATTTGATTGAGACTTGATGGCAACTAATTATTATATTAAGAACAATGGCTTCTGTTTACTTGGTCCAAAAAAGAAGAGATGTAACAGAATAGTAATAATAATAATAATAGATTGGATTTATACCCCGCCCTTCACTCGGAGTCTCAGAGTGGCTTACAAACTCCTTTCCCTCCCCACAACAGACACCCTGTGAGGTAGGCGGGGCTGAGAGAGCTCTCTCAGGAACTGCCCTTTCAAGGACTGCTCTTGTCAGAACTATGGCTTGCCCAAGGTCATCCAGCAGCTGCAAGTGGAGGAGTGGGGAATACACCCGGTTATCCCAGATTAGAGTCCCTACTTGAGTACACTCTAATGCATGAAACATGTTTTATTCTCCTAGCCAGTCTCATTTCTGGTACTGCAGCTGGTTGGAAAATAAAATGTTTCAAGTACTGCAGTATAATGATTTAAAGGTTGGAGAGGCTATAATTAAATTTCCTTCAAGCACACGCTTAACATTTGTTTTAAAACAAGACCCTGTCTCTTACTTTCTGGTGCACACGAATGGTAGGCTCAAGTGCATATACTCACATTCCCTTATTTATTAATGCCCACAACCTGCTTTCTTGGAATGCCAAGAATATCATGCAAATTAGAATTTTAATTCCCTATAGAATACCCTGACCTGAATAGCCCAGGCGAGACTGACCTTGTCACATCTTGGAAGCTAAGCAGGGATGGTTATGGTCAGTGTTTGGATGGGACACCACCAAGGAATACCAGGGTTGCTATTCAGAGGCAGGCAATGGAAAACCACCTCTGAATGTCTCTTGCCTTGAAGACCCTCTGGGATTGCTATAAATCAGCTGCAACTTGATGGCAAAAAAAAAATTCTATGCTGAAATTCAGGAATGAAGATCCCTTCTGTAAAAAGATCCATAATTTAATCTCAGATTAAAGGGGTGGGGGGATTCACAGCCAAAAATATATTTCCCACTGAAGATAACGGAAATGAAAACTGAACAGAATGAAAATGAGTAGCTTGAATTACTAATGTAATGAAATCAATTCTAGCTTTTCTTTAAAAAATATTTTGTGCATTCCCCTAATATGTACAACATGCCTAAAACAAAATGCTGTTAATTATAATTTGAACCCCAGTTGTCAGAACACTATCTCACATAAACTCTTTAAACCTGACATGTCAAAAACAATCATGGATGATTCCTCTAGAATAACACATAAGCCTTCCTGTCATCTTTTCTCCTGTGGTCATTCCTAAGAGAGAATAGAGGAGAGCATTTCTTTTCACTTTTTTGTGGTCTGGCAGCATACCCTTAAGTGGGGCTTCATCTGGTCTGACTGCTGCTAGCTCTGTCACAGTCTCTGACCCATCTTCTTCAAAAAGCCATCGGTTTACAGGGTGAAAGCCCAGCTCTTCTTTAGTGTCCATGTCTTTCATTCGGAGCTGCACAAGGAAGAAAAGAGCCATGTGATGTTGTTTTCTTTTCTGCTTTAAAGAATGAACTGCCATGATATTTTACTGGTAAAATCCAGGATTTTTTACCAGCCATATTTAGTGTCATAAATAGAACCTCAAAAGCCAGGCTATATAATATGTTCATCATGTGAGAGCAGCCGGATTTGTCAGTCAGAAGACTCCCCTGCCAGATGGGCAGAAGGAGCTAGAGGAGATTATAGTCAAACAAGTAGGAAAGAAAAGAAAAAGCGGCTGGCCAGCTCATAGTGAATCTTCACTTCTCTTTGTCCTTAGTATTTTTTAAAAAATATTTAATAAACTTTATTAATCATCAAAAGAACAACCATCCATATAATAAGAAATATAGCAAAGTTTCAACATTTCAGTAATAGTATTCCTACAAAATTTAAATAATAATATAGCCACTATAAGGGCTGCAGTGGCTCAAGTGGTTAAGATGCTGAACTGCAGACCAAAAGGTCGGTAGCTTGGCAGTTCGAGACCTGAGTGCTGCATGATGGAGTGAGCTCCCATCTTTGGTCCCAGCTCCTGTAAAAAAAGCCCAGCAGGAACTCATTAGCATAACAGCCACACTCAACAGCAGGAATTCATTAGCATATTAGGCCACACCCCAGACAGCACAGCTCCCTCCCAGGATCGGCTTCCTCAGGAACCCTGTGGCTTGCGGGGCACATGAGGAAACTGAGGGAAGGAAGGCAATTTCTGGATCGGCTTCACCAGGCACCCTGCAGTTTAAACTGCCTTCCCTCCCTGGATGGGCCTGGCTTACCCAGGTGTCCTGTGGCTTGTGAGGTGCCTGGGGAACCGGAGGGGGGGGAGGCTGTAGGTGTGGCCAATTCAGACGCCAGCCGGAACTCTGTTCCTGTGTGTTCCTGCCAAAAAATAGCCCTGGTAACAGCGTTCCATGTGCCTCGGCATAGTCATGCCGGCCATATGACCGCAGAAACATCTTCGGAGAGTGCTGACTCTTCGGCTTGGAAACGGAGATGAGCACCACATCCCTAGAGTCATATTCAACTGGCTTTCGAGCAAGGGAAACCTTTACCCTTACCTTATATCTACTATATAAACAGGGGTCATTTTGTGGAAAAAGAGGTGCAGGAGCTCATTAGCATAACTAATTAAGATAACTTATTTGCATATGCTAAGCTACCTGACATTATTGGAAGTATGTCAGAAGGCAAGAAAGAGAGAGAGAGAGAGAGAGAGAGAGAGAGAGAGCTGGCAGAGAGGAGACAGCTACTAATCCAAGCCTCAGAAATACCACTATTTTGGGAGGATAGCTTCAGTGGTGGCTGAAGCCTTCAAAAGGTTGGTTGGAGGAACAAGGACCTTTCCAGGGGATGGGGTCATTTTGCTGCAGCCATGACACAAGCAGGCATTCCCCTGCGGGGGGGGGGGGGGCTGGCACCAACTCCCGGAGCTGAACTCCCCCAAGCTCCTGCTCAAAATGACCCCTGTATATAAATCATCACTTAATAGTACCAATTTAACAAAGAACCAAATATCACCACAATAGACCTTTCCCCCTATTATTTTCAGTAAAGGAGTATAGTACTGATTAATTATAAATTCAACATAACATTATAATCTTTTCTATTTGGGAGAATGTTATTCTTTTGGAAATAATTTAATATAGGTCTCTACATTTCAGTAGTTATTTTTTTCCTCATATTTGGGACTGGATATATGGAGAGTAATAAGCAAAGATAAAGACTGGCCAATGGATCTTTCTTCTTTGAGTATGCTCTATATCATGTGTAGTTTACTTCTGTCTCTCTCTCATGGACAATTAGTTATACACATTTATTTCTGGAAAATTTGAAGGCAGCATGACATGATGGCATGTTGTCTGTACATGTTATTTTCCCCTGGTGTTGCACAATGTTCTCTATGTGAATTAATAAAAAGATAACAAAAAAAGTTCAATGCACATTGAGACAAAAAATACTTTATCTCTTGTCAGATACTTAGGGTCTGTGCCAGCCCTTTCACCTTCCTTGTCTCTGCTTTGAAGGAGGCCAGCAAGAGCTCCCAAGCCACAGTGTTGGGGGTGGGGGCAGCTTGCACCCTAGTCCTTCTCTTCCTCTCTAGTCCAGCTTTTGTCACTAGGGCAGGAGTCAGAGAGTCTACTGTTTCAACAGTGCACAGCAAGGCATGCATGTTGTCTGCAAGAAAATGGACAGTGATTCTAAGGCACTGGAAAAGTGCAGGATGGGACCCCAGAATCACTGCCACCACCCCTACCATCCCCACAGCAGGATGACCATCCTCCACCCACCTTGCCAGGGCCACAGAGTCAGTTAGGGTCACAGAGTCATGACTTTGCAACTGACATTAAAATAAATAAATAAATGAATAAATATAATCTGGACACTCTGTTACTATATTGCCTGTATGTAGAAATGACAGACACCATGCTTCGCTTAAGGAAAAATAGTACTACCTGAAATTTTCATATTGAACCAATAAGATCTGGACTTGCAGTGCTTAACCCGATAGTAATTTCCTTGAAGGGGCACTTGAGAGAGAAAATGCTTTTACACCTAGTTTTGCAGATGAATCATCAGTTGAGATAAAAAGGTTTCAGAATAAGCCATATATTTGTTGTTCTATATTCAAATAGTCAGTTTACTTTTTGGGAACAATTAATTACTTCCCTTACCAATTTTTTTTTTTTTTTAAAAGAACAATTAAGAAGAAGTATGATTTTTTCCTTTTATATTTATGACCAGGAGTAAGGCCCATTGTGGGAAGAAATACAACAGGCTCTAGAAGGAAGCTCCAGGTGAGTGTCCCGGCTGTGGCTGGTGGAGCGGCAGAGGGAAGGGGAAAATAGAGGGAGGCAAGCTGTGCTTATTTCCTTCTGGTTAATTATAAGGCAGGGCTGTCTCAAGTCATTTTGCTGCCCCAAGTGGGTAGTATGGGTAATATGGGAGGACAGCCTCATGGTAACAGGTATGGTTCCCTCCACCCCTGACTTATGTTGAGTTGGGGTTATGCAGTGGCAACTAAGGTAGAAAACCACCTCCTCCT
Source organism: Lepidodactylus listeri (assembly GCA_029233225.1). Lineage (NCBI taxonomy): Eukaryota > Metazoa > Chordata > Lepidosauria > Squamata > Gekkonidae > Lepidodactylus > Lepidodactylus listeri. The sequence goes on from JARCFY010000006.1 coordinate 56,913,175, forward strand.
ATGCCACGTCTTCTAAGTTCCAAGGGTCTGGAAAGCGATTCCATAGCCAGTTACAGGGTTGCCAACTCTGGATTGGGAGATAGCTGTAGATTTGAGGGGTAGACCCTGGGAAGGGCCAGGTTTTGGGTGTGGAGGGACCTCAGCAGTGTATAATGCCATAGAATCCATTGCCCAAAGCAGCCATTCTCTCCAGGAGAACTGATCTTGGAGATCTCCAGGTGCTGCCTGGAGGCTGGCAATACTAAGGGGAGGGCCAGACCTGTAGATCTGAGGGGTAGAGCCTGGGGAGGGCATAGTTTGGGGTGCAGAGGGACCTCAGCAGGGTATAACGCCATAGAGTCCATTGCCCAAAGCAGTCATTTTCTCCAAGAGAACTGATCTTGGAGATCTCCAGGAGCTGCCCAGAGGTTAGCAATACTAAGGGGAGGGCCAGACATGTAGATCTGAGGAGTAGAGCCTGGGGAGGGCAGGGTTTGGGGTGCAGAGGGATTCAGTTAGGTATAATGCTATAGAGTCCACTGCCCATAGCAGCCATTGTAATAGTTGGGAAATTTTCGGTAGGAGAAATGATGTGCTGTGGCTGGGGAACACGGTGATTTCTTGGAGATCTCCAGACCCCACAGGGAGATTGGCAACTCCAGTGACCTTTTAGGGAAGATTAGGAGATTTTTTTTTTACCTCAGGACACATTCAATGACTCAACAGCAACAGAAAACTGTTTAGAATGTTAGAGGCAAAGGCCAATCAGGCCACATATGCAAATGACCTCTGTGTTCCGACTGGCTATTGGGTGAGGTGAAACAGCAAACTGTTTAGAATATTGGAGACAAGACTCAGGCAACGCAGCCAGTGGATAGGGACAGCTTGAGTGACACATCAGGCCGCCAACTGATTTTGGCAAGCATAGAACATTGCCACCCGAAAATACAATCTCTCTTATACCTAATTCTCTGTTGGTGATGGCACTCTCCTGAAGATTCCACATGCCACCTTAGCCTTTGGTCCCCTGGCCTGTCAATCAGAAGCTGTCCCTATCCACTGGCTGTGAATACTCGCATGCCATTGGCTGGTTGCTGGGTCTGCTCCTCTTCCTCGCCCACACCTTCAGCCTCTGTGCCCTGTCAGAATTTCTGGCAGACAGCTTTCTCTCTTGATGAAGACACTTCTCCTGCTTCTCTCCTGTGGGGGGATTAACTGTTACCTCAGTGGCTGTTGGTAGGTGAAATGAAATGGCAGTTACCTGTGTTTATAAGATGGCTGCTGTCTGTGGTTTGTTTAAAATGTTCCCCCATAAGGTTCAACTGAGCTGTAGTTCCAGAGAGGGGCCTGCAGGAGTATCACTCACTGAGTTGAATGGGGCTTCCTCATCTGCTGGCCTACAGTTCCCAGCTGCCCAAGGCCAAAAACAGCGGGAAAAGAGGGACCGTCCCAAGGGGCGGGCACCATCAATATAGACTCCAGCCCATCCAGGGAGGATTGTGTTTAACCCCTGTTTTATTTTTTTATTTATTATTCATATTTATATCCCACCTTGCCGGGCAAGCTGTTGATTTATGCCCTGTTGATTCATAGTGTGTGCTTACTCCTACAGTTGTACCTTATTCATTTAGTGTGTGTGTGTGTGCTCCATAATTGTGTAAATACTAAAATAAATTATTCTATTTGGGCCAATAATCTGTGTTGTGCTCTGACCCCATAGTCTCCCCCCCTCTGCCAATACCAAAGGGAAGGGGTAGCCAGGAAAGCAAGGAAAGGCCAGACCCTTGGGTTGCCAACTTTCCAGGGATCCCCCAAAGATTGGGGATTCTAGCTCCAAATAGGGAGATTTGGCCACAGGGGTCTCACTGTCCCTCTAAAAAGGCAGTGACATTCAGTGACTGGTGGCAGGGAATTTAAGGAGTGAGATATGCCCACAGGACAAGCGTGGGAGGTGAACAGCTGAGTTGTAAACTGGAGCCCGTTTTGCCACAGTAGGCAACCAAGCTTGGTTCAGACAAAGGAAGGAAACCCTTCACAGGCCTTTGTGAAGAACTCATTGGGACCAGTCCTGACTAGGGTTGCCAGCTCCAGGTAGGGATATTCCTGGAGATTTTCTGGTAGAGTCTATTGAAGCCAGGGCTTGGGGAGGGGAGAGGCCTCAGCTGAACAGAATGCCATAAAGTCTACCTTCCAAAGCAGTTATTTTCTCTGGGCAGGAGAGATCTGTTGTCTGGAGTTCAGTTGTGATCCCTGGCGATCTTCAGGCTCTACCTGGAGGTTGGGTACCCTAGGCATGGCAATCAGTGCTTCAGAGCAGGTTCTGTTAGATCCAGGTTCTTGCTGTTGAAGCTGAGTGGGTGATTTTGAACCAGTCACAGACTTTCAGCCTAACCTGCCTCACAGGATTGTTGTGCAAGTAAAAAGGGGGAGAGGAGAATGATGTAAGCTGCTTTGGTCCCCATTGTAGAGAGAGACTACTTTTCCTCCTGGGAAATTAATTTATTTAAATTTCTATACCAAGGAAACCATTGTTGCCAATCTCCAGGTGTGGGCTGGAGATCACTCAGAATTACAACTGCTCTCCAGATGGCATTGATCAGTTCCCCTGGAGAAAATGGTGGACTCTGTGTCAATATACCCTGCTGAGGTTGCCACAGCAAATTGATGCTGAGTGCCCAAGGCCTTGGCACTCTCCAAGAGCCTCTTTCAAGAGCCTGTTGTATTTATTCCCCAAACGGGCCTTATTCCTAGTTATATATAAGGACAGGATAAGTAGAAAATTTTACTAATGTTCCAGGAAGAATATAATCTTTCTGATGTCTTTTTAATATGACTTTAATATCTAGTTTATTTAAAAAGATTTTGTGGTAATGAGAGAAAAATCACTGCAGAGAAAATCCTACCCATTCTACAAAGAAAACGTCTATTTTTTTACATTGTATTTTCAGTGCTTCTATGGAGCACTGAATTGACAGTTATAAAGACCAGATTTTCTCACATGCAGCTAGTGGGGGGTGGGGGGGGACAACGTATGTACTAGCAATACAGATGTGTCTTCACACTACCTTATTCCTTCCTTCCAAACTGAGATGAAAAGACAATATTTAATTGATGAGGAAGATTTGTACTGAAGCTATTACAATGTGCATTTCTAATACATCTGTGTGATAGATCACCAGTCCTGAGTTCATGTTCCAAAATTTCTTTTTTCACTCATACTTCTGAAACAGCACACCCCACAATTTATGTCCCACTCTAGACAAGTCCATCACTGTTTGCATTTTGTTGTTTACTCCTGTATTCCATCCTTAAAAGCCAACAAGGTATAAGGGATTTGGCTGCACAATCAAGCAAGTGAACCAGGAACTGCTCAAGAGTAGTTTCATTTATTTTTAGTAGCAAATGATGGTAACTATTGCTAGTGAAAACCTTTCCGCCATTCTGGGGTGGAGGGAGAGTTCCTTTTGTAAGCAATTGACATTAAAATAAATTCTATGCCATATGTTTGAAGCTACTAGATAAAAATAATGTCTAGACATTAACTCTGTTTTTCATTTGATCCAAATTCTGTAATATCAGTACTTACTTTCCACATTAGGGATTGGAAGCAAGCAAGTCAACCAAAGCTAAACCCTGAAAAGTCTTAAGGATGACTGGCTGATTATTAGAGAGGGAGAGCTGGAACTTGTATCATTCCCTGATCACTTGGATTTGCAACCCTGAGATGGGATGGGACTCAGAGACACTACTACTTTGAATGTTCAGGTTCTAGCTGTACATGAATAGGAGTGGGGTTTTTTAAATCAACTCCACCTGAACCCTGTGGTTAGACTCTATTAATATGCATATGGCTGTCTACAGGAGTTAAGCTCCAAAAGCCCATTACACTAATGGCTCAACCAGTTTTATTATTTTTATATAGGTTCCTGGGCATGATTCTCTTATCTGTTTCTGTTAAACTGCTTAGTCCCAAATTCTTTGGGAAATGTCCCACTTCTATTTTAGAACAGCCATACAGCAATTTCAGTCAGGGAAGCAGGGTCACTGGCTGGCAGTTGTGTACAGATCAGAATCAAAGCTCTGACGCAGTGAAGTGCTGGAAATAGATCAGAAACAGATCAGTTGGGCAAGCAACATTCTGAAGAAAGATGATTTCAGTTGGAGGGTATCGATTCCCCACCACTTTGTGTTCCCAGGATAAAGCTTCCTCCTGGGTAGAGCTTAGGGATTTCTTTGGAATCCTCAGGTGTGGTATGCAGATGGAATGCAGATGGTTTCTCCTCTAAAGTTCCATCTCACTCTAGCAATGAACCAGGGAAAGCCCTGACAGAAATAATTTGGTTTTCCATACTCTACCATGATCTGCTAAGTCAGTCATGAAACGTTCTTTTAAATAAAGCCATTCATGACACATTTGGACAAAGGCATGAAGAGTCTTGTTTTCATTCACTTATCACTAGCTTTGATATGTTATTTTCCCCAAAGTTTGGGTTTGCCAAAACCTAAGCATCTTTTGATGGCACAGAGTCTTGAGACAATTATTTACTTGTTTCATTTATAGTCCACCTTTCTCACAGAGAGGATGGCTAATGACCAGAGATGAATAAGAATAATTTTAGGCTGTGGTCACACGTGCCAGTTGAAGCGGAGGGGAAGAGGAACTATTTCCTCCAGAGGAATTTGACATGCAGTTGCGAGATCACACAACCCTTTGAAGCTGTGGGCACAGCCTGTCACTGTGTGGTCAGACACAACTGTGGGTGAGGTTTTTTTTGTTGTTGTTTGTTTCCCTTGTGCATAAATGAGGAATTGCACCTCTGCACTGAGGGCCCCCTATGGAGTATGTGATGATGCACATACTGCAAAGGGGGGGGAATGGCACGGAGTCGGGATGGCATGATCAGACTATCCCAATGGCAAGAGAGCATGCTTGAGCGATCAGACAAGGGAAAGTCCATCTGTGGCATGTCGGTAAGCATTAGGAACAGACTTTCCCCAGTGTCTTTTAACTCTGCTTCTGTGGCAGAGCAGCACGGGTTGCCGATGTGTGCGGGACACTTCACAGATGTTGCTGTCTGATCACTCCCTTTAGATCTGACAGGCATTCACACCTATGTCAGATCTAAGGAGCATGTGATTGTAATGTGCTTTGTGCTTTTTGAAGTATTTTAATATAGATATATCCTTTCCCCCTTATTTCTTTCTTTTATGTTTTGTTGAAGAAATTTGTTACCTTGCCTCCAGCTCTCTGGCTGGAGCTGCTTTAAGTCTAAATAAATAAACTGTAAGCAGATTTCAAATCTGAGCAGTATGATATAAATAGAATGCAGTTTTCTAGGATCTACTGAAGTACCAAGAATTGTACTATGGTACACAAGGTAACATAAGTTCATGCTAACAATACAGAATGTACCTTCAGAAGTTTTATTCCTTTATTCAAACTTGGGTTGAACAACATGAAGGAAACCTTTGTTATGCAGCCAACATCCCCAACACTCAACTGTTAAAGAAAAGAAAATATTAGCTGAACAATATACATGTACCTGAAGAAGTGTGCATCTATACAACCTATATTACTCAGTTCTCGCTTATACCCAGAATTAAACTTCGTTGGTCTTAAAGGTGCCACTGGGCTCAAACTTAGTTCTCACATATGTTTGTTAACTCTTTAATTGTGTGCTAATTTGCTGCTATTAAGTCTTACCAACTGCTTTAATCAAATGTTGGCTATACTTATCACACAGTTACTTATGCATCTTGAATCTAACTAGCCCTTTCTGGCAGCTAACCCCCCCCCCCCCTTCATATGTAAGCATTGAAGAAGTCTGTTTTAATGTTTCTGAGGAAGTGTACATGCACACAAAAGTTTATACACAGAAACCATAAAAAGTAGGCATAAAGTGTTTAGGACACTCAAGTTTCCTGCAAAACTCTGTTTGGCAAGTCACCTTCTCAGTATCAGTCCTTCATAGTGTGGTGTGGTGGTTAGTGTGTTTGAGTAAGATGTGGAAGATCCAGGTCTGAATCCCCATGTTGCTATGAAACTCAGTGGGTGATCTTGGGCCAGTCACTTTCTCTCAGACTAACCTACCTCACAGCGCTGTTCTAAAGGTAAAGTGGGGGAAGGTGGAAACATGTACCTATGCTCGTTGGAGAATGGGCAAGAAGAAATGTTCTAAAATTTTTAAAAGTTCTTACTCCTAGCACTTGTATCTCCAGCTTTATCATTAAACACTTATTATATCATTAGGAAGTAGTGAAAAAGCCATTCTGATTGGCAGAAGTGCCATAGAGAGGTGAGTTTTGCAAAGGTTTTCAATGTCAATTTAGACTCGTATGAAATTGCACATGGTAACTACTTTAATGTAGTCTCTTAATGAAATGTCAGGAATGAATAATCTGTATTACAGTGGCAACATCTTTATAATTATAAATTACAAACCTACCAAAAATGGTTCATTTTTTAAACTGTGAACTCTCTGCACAGGAGATATCCCATTCGTTCCATACACAAGCACTTTTATATCAGGCATTTTTTGTGGAATGTGAGTACAGTCCATCCACATTCTCCATTGACCTTGGCTTCTAGCATCAAACTCTTTTACTAGACCAGATGGTACAGTCACTTCTGTATTAAAAATAAAACATGTATCCAGAGTAATGCACATTTCAGATAAATGCCAAAAGTTATTACTCAGCTATACAACACCCCACATTTGGGTGCTGCCATGCCCAATGCAATGGTAGAAGAGCTTCCCCAGAATATACAATCTGTAGTCTAAATTGCTCCTTAAGATCCTGGTTTTAACAATATTGTCACTGGATCCTGGCACTCAGGTAAGGATACCATTTATGCCTGATTAAACATATTCTGATAATAGAGTCCAGGATCATAGCATCACTCACTAGATTACTTTGAATATGAAAGTAAGTGAACAAATCCTACTGACTTCCAATAATATCAGAGTCTGCTTTAGAAAATTCAGTCCTGATTATTTCCATCATACAAATGAGTCTTTATCAGCCCTGGACTACAACCCCATGCATGGAGTGACACAACACATTGTATAGTCTTTTTTTCCTGATTTCTTTTAAAAAAACAGAATGCAGCTCTGGGGCTGTAATTTAAAGGGGAACACTTTCACAGGGAAACAGGAACTATTCAACTCCTACCCACTGTGCAATTTTCACATCAAATACCCACCACCTCCAAGCACTGCCCGCAAGCATTTTACCCATGCTAGAGTAATCTTTCCTATTATATAAAGCCGTTTTAAGATTCCAAGAGGCAAGATTCCATGGGGCGCCAAAATCAGTTTGCTGGATGGACTGCCACTCAAAAGGGGGTCCCTGGCCATTGGCTGCATTCTCTCCCTGCTTTGCCTCAGTCCCACCCACAAAGCCACCAGCCAGCGTCCTGGCCTCAGTCTGGAGGGAGCCAGCGAAGGGGAAGGACCAACTGGGTGCTGGGTCCACTCTTCTCCTCTGCCCACTGCCAGGTGGGTCTAACTGTCCCCTCAGTGGCCTGCTTCTGTCAGTGAAAAGACAATGAACTAACAGCATAACCCCCTCCCCCTCACACTGCCAAGGTGCCCAGAATAAACTGTCAGAATAAACTGTCAGAAACAGGGGGCCATTTCACACAGCACCCGTAGTGCTTCAGGACCGGTACAAGCACTGAGGAACACTTGGGAGGAGGTTTCAAGGTAAACCGGCTCAGGAACGCTTCCCCAATGGGCTCAGGAACGCTTCCCCAATGGGAGAGGCATGTTTCTGTGTGAAAGGGCCAATATGTTCCGTTAGGGAACCGGTACTAATAAGGTTCTGTGTAAAATGCCTGACAGAAACCGTTACTGAAGAGTTCCTGAAACGGAACATATTGGCTGTGTGAAATTCCTCAGGCCCTCTCTCCTGCTTAGCTGCACCATGGCTGGCTGGCTAATGAGGTGGGCCAGCAACCATCAAACTGTTCCCTTCAACCCCCTGCAGTGCAGCTGATTTTCCCCCTAGGGTTGCCAATCTCCAGGTGGGACCTGGAGATCTCCTGCTGTTACAATTGATCTCCAGATGACAGTGATCAGTTCCCCAGGAGAAACTGACTGCTTTGGAGGGTAGACCTTACGGCATTACAGCTTGCTGAGTCCTTTTATCCCCCCCCAAAAATGCTGCCCTCCACAGGATCCACTCCCCAAATCTTCAGGTACTTCCATCACAGGGTTGCCAGGTCAGGGTTGGAAAATCCCTGGAGACTTCAGGGATGGATCCAGGAGATGGTGGGGTTTGGTGAGGGGAGGGGCCTCAGCATGGTTCAATGTCATAGAGTCCACCCTCCAAAGCAGCCATTTTTTCCAGGGGAGCAGATCTCTGTCAACTGGAGATCCATTGTAAAAGCGGGATATCCCCAGGCCCCACCTGGAGGTTGGGAACCCAATTCCATCATCAGTCGGCAACTTTCTCCTCAGTGCCCGTTGCTAGGCAACCAAGCTTGCTTCACTGAAAGCCCCTTTCCACACTTATGATGGCCTTTGGGAGAAAACTCATTGGGACCAGCTGAACAGAATGCCATAGAGGCCACCCTCCAAAGCAGACATTTTCTCCAAGGGAGGGGGGAAGATCTGTTGTCTGGAGTTCAATTGTAATACCTGGTGATCTTCAGGCTCCACCTGGAGGTAGGCTACCCTAGGCGTAGCAGTCAGTGCTTCAGAGCAGGATCTACTAGACCCAGGTTCTTGCTGAGTGGGTGATTTCGGGCCAGTCACAGACTTTAAGCCTAACCTACCTCACAGGGTTGTTGTGCAAGTCAAAAAGGGGGAGAGAAGAATGATGTCAGCTGCTTCGGTCCCCTTTGCAGAGAAAGACTACTTTTCCACCAAGGGAAGTATGGTTGCCAATCTCCAGGCGAGGGCTGGAAACCACTCAGAATTACAAGTGCTCTCCAGATGGCAGAGATCAGTTCCCCTGGAGAAAATGGTGGACTCTATGTCCTCATACCCTGCTGAGATGGACCCTTTATGACAGCCAGTGTGACATAGCAGTCAGGGCTTCAGAGCATGGTGGAGGCTGTGGGGGGGGAATGGAATTTTGAAGAGTGAGGTTGATGATTGGCTGGGAAGGAGATAGGGTTGCCAAATCCAGGCGGAAAATTCCTGGATACTTGAGGGGTGGAGCCTGGAGATAGTGAGGTCTGAGGAGGAGTGGGACCTCAGACAGGTACAATGCCATAGACTCCATCCTCCAAGCTAACAAGTCCCTCATGGGGAACCATTGTTGCCAATCTCCAGGTGGGGGCTGGAGATCACTCAGAATTACAACTGCTTTCTGGGGGGAGGGGGGAGGAGATAGAAAGCTGAAGCCAGGAGGCAGATAACGATACATTGACGGTTGGCTGGGAGGTAGGGTTGCCAACTCCAGGTGGGGACATTTCTAGAGATTTAAGGGATGGACCCTGGAGAGGGTGAGGTTTCAGCAGGGGTGAGACCTCAGACAAGTTCAGTGCCATCGACTCCACCCTTCAAACCACCCGTTCCCTCATGGGGAACCATTGCTGCCAATCTTCAGGGGAGGAATGGAGATCACGCTGAATTACAACTGCTCTTCAGATGGCAGAGAGCTTCCCCTGGAGAAAATGGTGGACTCTGTGTCATTATACCCAGCTGAGGTCACCACAGCAAATTGACACTGAGTGCCTAAGGCCGGGGCACTCTCCCAGAGCCTCTTTCTAGAGCCCATTGTATTTATTTCCACAATGGGCCTTATTCCTAGTGTGTGTGTGTGTGTGTGTGTGTGTGTGTGTGTGTGTGTATGTATATATGTATATATATATATGTATATATATATATCTTAAAATCAGGAAAAATAAACATGGAACCAAACATAATATACAATTCTACCCTTACCTGGTAGTTTCTAATGGATTTACTTTCATGTAAATATCTTTAAGATTGATGATGCCAGTTCTATGAACTTGTGTAAATACTATAGCACTAAAAGAAGTACTTGCCTTGTAGTGGAATGGCAAGTTCTGTAAAATCTTTCTTGGAATGTTTTTTAATCCAATCATTGTGAACAAAGGTATATGTGGTAAAAGGGTAGCTTCTGTCTTTTATGACTATCTTTTCTAGGAACCAATCATCTAGAAAGAGAAAGAAACAGAAATGTGCCTATCTGTTTTTAGAAAGCTGTTCTTTATAATAAATCTAAATAATTAAAATCATTTAAAAATTGTACACTGAAGATGTTGCATAACATAAAGCAGAAGAAGAAATCTACTCTCATTTATAAAAATAAAAGACAAATCACTGATATTTGCAGGAAGGACATGGAGAGCAGGACTTCAGTTTCTTCTTCCCCCCTTCCCCATTGCTGCCAAGAATGCTGAGATTACCAATGTTCTGGTTCGCCCTCTATTATTATGGGGTTTCCTGCAATTCATCCCCTCTTATAAAAAGCAATCAGTATTGTTGTCTTCTTCTCTTCCATGCCGTAGACCTTTTGTCTAACTACATCTTCTCAGCCCATATCTTGCATCAGATGAAGCAGGCTTTGTAAAGAAAGCTCATACAGAAACAATCCATCATAGTCTAAAGAAGCTATTTAGGTGCAGCTAGAAACAATGCATGCAGGTGAAGCTCCCTTTGATCCATCTGCTGCAGCTCCTCCAACAACAGAACATAGAAGCCAGTATTCCATTAAACTTGCTGTAGGGAAATCTTCAAAGCATAAAGGTCCCTCTCTGGCCTGCCTGAATAACTTCTTTGGATAACAGCCTTTGTGTGTCCCCCCACCCCCGGTCACTAAAAACTAGCACAAGGGATTTCCAATACTTTCAGAAATATGCTAAACACAGATTTTTTCATTTTACCTTTTTTCAGACTTTTAAACCCTAAAAGGACTTGGTTCAGCTTCCCAAGATGTACTGCTTCAATTTTGAAAACATCCACCTATAATTTGAGAATAGATGATACTGTTGGTTTGTATAAAGCAAGATGTATCTGCTATCTGAGAACTATCACTCACATTTAAACACTTCAAAATTCTAATTCTTTTCTGCATAGGTGAACCTAGCACTGTAAGTAAAGATATATCACTTCTTGCAAGATCAGAGTAAAAAGTGCAGTATAGCTTATGCTTTCAGTGTCAGTGATTTTTATTACAGGTATTAAAGTATCACATTATTTAGAAGTACAAAAATGGCTTAAAATTCCAGTAAGCTGCTCATTTGAAATAGAATTTCTAGAGAGAAATAAATAAAATAAGATGAATTATAGTTATTAAACTGAGTGACCTTGCCTTTCTTCTGAAGCATCTCAAATTGGCTGCAGTCATACGCTTGGCTAGATTGTTCTGACCCAAGAGAGCAAATGTTTTCTTTTACACATTTGACACTTGTTTCACACACAAATCTTCTCCATAATACTATATATAACCATTTCATTGGATTTGGCATGTTAGCAGAACTTAAACCTTCCATGCTGCTCCTTTTTCCCTATGAGAATATGTCCTTGGAATATATACTCATAGGGCTACTTTCTTTTTATTTTTTTCATCCTTTCAAAGGTCTACAGGGTCACTGTATTAGAAATCCTTTGCCATTTTCACAGAGCAATTTTTGTTTCTGACCAATTTTGTTCCAAACATATTCACCAAGCACACAGTAAACACATGTAAAGACACTAACTATAATAATTATTAATAATAATTATCATATGGCATTGTGTGTAGACAGGGGTTATTTCGGAGAAAAAGAGGTGCAGAAGCTCATTAGCATAACTCGTTAGCATAAATTATTTACATATGCTAACCCACCTGACATCACTGGAAGTATGTCAGAAGGCAAGAGAGAGAGAGAGAGAGAGAAAGAAAGAAAGAAAGAGAAAGAAAGAAAGAGAAAGAAAGAGAGAGAGAAAGAAAGAGAGAGAGAGAGAGAGAGAAAGAAAGAAAGAAAGAAAGAAAGAAAGGGACAGTTACTAATCCAAGCCTCAGAAATACCACTATTCTGGGAGGATAGCTTCAGTGGTGGCTGAAACCTTCAGAAGGCTGGTCGGAGGAACAAGGACCTTTCCAGGGGATGGGGTCATTTTGCTGCAGCCATGACACAAGCAGGCATTCCCCTGCGGGGGGGGGGGGGGACTGACACCAACTCCTGGAGCTGAGCTCCCCCGAGCTCTTGCTCAAAATGACCCCTGTGTGTAGATTAGCCAGGAAATCCTAGGATTGTCTGGCAGCTACAAGTTCTAGCTCTTAATATTGTGCTAATGGTAAGCTATACTTGTTTTTAGGGGCTGAAAGAATTATGACTGGCCCAAAGTCACCCAACTGGCTTCATGTGGAAGAGTGGGGAATCGAACCTGGTTCTCCAGATTAGAGTCCACTGCTCTTACCCAAGACACCAAACTGTGAAATGATAGAACTGAAATGACTAAACAATCAACCACAGATAACCTAGGCAGTTCACAAAACATGAGAGGCAGATCTCAGCCTCAGACTGAGCAACATCAGCTATAGATGATTCCTGAAGCTGGTTTTCATATATTAGAGATCCAGCCTGGACTGACTTAAGAAACATACACTGGCCTTCATAAAGGCTTTAATTACTTCACTATCAATTCACTGGGCAGAAGAATGGAGCATAAAGGACACCATCCAAAGTGAAGCTCAGAATCAAAATAATTGAAAATGTAATTATTATACAAGGGCTTAAATATTTACCACTGAGAAAAGTGAAATCTATAAGAACTTAATTGTGGCTACATAACATAAGGGCTGCAGTGGCTCAGAGGTTAAGATGCTGAGCTGCAGACCAGAAGGTCTGTAGTTTGGCAGTTCAAGACTTTGGTGCCACAGGACGGAGTGAGCTCCTGTCTCTGGCCTCAGCTCCTGTCAGCCTAGCAGTTTGTAAGCAAGAAATTGCAAGTAGATAAATAGGTACTGCTTTGGTGGGACGATAACAGCATTCTGTGCAGCTCGGCATTTAGTAATGCCAGCCACATGACTGCAGAAACATTTTCGGACAGCGTTGGCTCTTTGGCTTGGAAACGGAGATGAGCACCACTTCCCTAGAGTCAGATTCAACTGGCTTTCAAGCAAGGGAAACCTTTACCTTTAGATACATAAATTACCATGAAGTAAATGTTACATGTACAAATTTGTGTATTTATTAATTTGTTTTGGATGAGTATCGTGTTTTTCGTATGGATCCAATGAAGCTGCCTTCTACTGAGTCAGACCCCTGGTCTATTGAGACCAGTATTGTCTGCTCTGATGGGTGGCAGGTCTCCAGGGTCTCTCAGTTGGAGGTCTTTCACATCACATACTACTTGCTCCTTTTTAGACTGGAGATTCCATGGACTGAAACTTAGACCTCCTGCATGAAAAGATGATGTTCTACTGCTGGACCACAGCCCCTCCTCAACTTGATTTTCAGCTAAACTGACTCAGCTATTGAAGCAGTTTACAATTCAATTCCATAACAATATGCAATTCAATTTTTTAAAAAAACCCACTATCTAACTGGTAGAGTAGCAGAGCTATACTTTTGGAGAGAAGAGATTTCTTGCCTATGCTGCAGAGAGATGGTCTTACTCAGCAGTTGATGTACTGGAAAAGAAGACTTGATAATTAAAAAGATGGCACCATTGCCCTTATTCCAAATATGATATTCAGTTCCTGTGCTAGATGCTTGCAACGTTGTCTTTCTTTTTCTTTTACCTGTCCTCTAGTAAACAAGATCGGGCCTCTTCTTGAGTTATTAAGCCATTGTTTCCCAGAGTCACCCCGCTCTCCTTGAATACAAAGATAAGCATCTCCACGGGCATCAGCTTTGTTTTTGTCTCCAGTATGAACATGAATGGAATATTCCACTACTGAGTAAATAAAAAATATATAAATATGTATTAGTAAAATAAAGACCATTTGTCACTGCTTTTAGAGTAGGGTCTCTTACCAGATGTTTAGGAGCTGTAGTTTTATAGATTATGATTATGCACTGCCCAACCGCACAAGCGGGCTCTGGGCGATTTACAGCCTTAAAACAAATAAAATACAATTGATATAATACATTTATTACAGTACACTAGTAAAATGACCAGTTCAGATGGTGATCACCCCTTTTTGCCAGCTGTAGTGCTCTCTGCGCAACAGGGCAGGGAAGAAGATGTGAGGCCATAGGTAGAAAAGAAGGGTGCCAGTCTTAACTGCCACTGTCCTCAATTAAAAGCCTGGCAGAACATCACTGCCTTAAAGGCCCTGCAGAATTGGCATCAGATCCCACAGGGCCATGATGTTCTTTGGCAGAGAGTTCCACCAGGTCAGGGCCAGAACCAAAAAGGCCCTGGCTTAGTTGAGGACAGCCTTTACATATAGATATGCATTCTTAACTAAGGAAGATCCCATTTACATTAAATGATCTGCTAGTATATATTGTAAGTATGTAATATTTCCAACATCTGCACAAGAAACTTCTTTTCATTACTACTCTTCAATCAACTCTATTTCAATATGCTCATTTCATATTCAGTCCAGATTGTGTGTGTGCACTTGACTTATGGTGATCCCAAAGGGTTTTCAAGACAAGGGATTAAGCAGAGCTGATGGTTTGCTATTGTTTTCCTCTGCAGAGTCTTCCTTGGTGATCTCCCTTCCAAGTACTGACCCTGCCAAGCGTCCAAGATCTGATAAGACTGGGCTATACCATACCACCTTCCCTCCCTCAGTCCAAAATAAGATGTTTTAATTCTGTTTCATTCTTGTAAAATTAAAGACTTCATTAAAAGCTTATCCATTCCCAAATCCTCTCACATAAAACAGATCAAGGGGGAAATGTGTGTGACTATGCCCATACCGTACCAATTTGCAAGTCCAGAAATGCATGCCACTGTATTTTTACACAAGTGATTCTATGACAGACCTATTCATTTACATAATATGACTTAGGGATCAATATGGTCCAATATTCACCAGAACCAGGGACTTGAGCATATATGTGCCTGGTCTACACAAGAAGCAGAATGGGGTAATAGAATTCTGAGGTTGTTGAATGGACTCTACCACTTCAGCCTGCAGGGACATGTATCATATGTTTGGATGCTTCCTTCATGTAAAAAACCCTGCCTGTAATTAAAAAAGAACAACAGCCATATAACATCAAGGATAAAGATTGTGGCCTAGGCTATTCCGTGTTGTGCTGGTTTCTACTTGCCAGGAACTTTTTACTTGGGGGTCATTAAAAACATGAACCTCACATGCAATCTGAAGTGGGACAATCCCGTCAGCAAGAACTCTGTCATCTCATTCTATTGTATATTTAGTCAGAGAGACATCTATCAATGAATAGTGATTGCTTGAAGCTAAATAGCAACTTAACTTTTCTTTTATCTTTGAGACAGTTTCTATGTCTTGACCCAAGTCAAGTTTTACCCAGCCTACTAGCAGAATAAATTCTACTGGAAAGGCCCTACTGTGGCATTCATAAGTTAAGGTACAGTATATCAGTCAATGCAGCTACCTCAGTGAACATTTATGTAACAAGGGATTGTCCCAGTTAGGTCTTATCTGTTGCATTGTTCTCCATACATTTGTCCTTTCTGCACAAACATTTACTGGTGTGCTTACAGACTGATGCCTTAATGCCCCAAAGCTTTTTGTGCCAATAAGCTGCTCTACCAAAATAAGCCTAATTAATTTTCCATAAAATCTGTTATTCACTTTCTCATATAAAGTTTTTATAAAATCAGGGGGGGATTCCTACTCAAACAAAAGAGGGCAGTTGCTAGGGGAGAGGCAATGGGGCAGCCTCTTTCCACACCCTATCCCTTGCAAAATGAATGAGTGCTGCTCACTCACTCTCTGACTACTTCTAGAAATTTCTTTGCAAAAGGTTGTGCAACCCTGGCCAAATTAATCAGAATTATAGCCCAAATTGCTGTTAGACCTAAACTCATGGAAGAGGGACTGTGGCTCAGTGGTAGAACATGTTTTGCATATAGAAGGTTTCAGTTTGAATCCCCAGCATCTCCAGAAAAAAAAAAAAGAGCAGGTAATAGGTGATATGAAAGATCTGAGACTATGGACATCTGCTTCCAGTTAGTGTAGACCAGGGGTGTCAAACATAAAGCTCAGGGGCTGGAACGAGCCCATCCAGGGCTCTTACCCGGCCCATGAGCAACTGGTATGTATGGAAATATAAGGTACTCCCCCTTTTAAAGTATCCCTTGGGAAAAAAAACTAGTCTTGCATACGATTAAATACATTTATTGAGGGTTTTGTGGGTTCCTTTTGTTTGTATTTTGAGTAAAAAAATAATTAATTAAGTTTGCCTGTGTTCTTTATAAACTTTATATCTCTGGTACCTGGCATTACACTTTATGGCATACATGGCCCGGTCTGACAAAATAAATTCATGTCAGATTTGGGCCTCATAACAAATGAGTTCAACGCCTCTGATGTAGACAAAATTGCATCTATTGACTCTTTTCACATATTTTTAAGTGTTTTCAAATAATATGTACATATAAAAACATGTATATGGAAAATGCACTGTGATAGTCTTCAAGGGTTTTCAGTTCACATGATTATTTTCTGCTAAATAAATCTCCTTGAATAGATTGTTCCAGAGATTTTCATGCCATTCCAGAGATTTTCATGCCAAGGCCCTCTCATGGGTTGACACCTGCCTAATCTCAGAAGGTAGGGTACCCAGAGCAGGGCCTTGGAAGTTGACTGCAATGGTTAGGTAGGTTCATAAGGTTGTAGGTGTTGCTTTAGGTATTTTGGTCCTAAGCCATATAGGGCTTTACAGGTTAATACCAGCACCTTGAATTGTGCTGAGAAACATATTAGGAGCCAGTATATATAGGCTGAATGTGGTCCCTACAATAAACTCCAGTCAACATCCTGTCTGCAACATTCTACACAAATGGTAGTTTCCTAACATTTTTTTTAAGGGCAGCCCCACATAGAGTGCATTGCAGTAATGTAGCCTAGATATAACCAGGGCATGTACCACAGTGGTCAGAACTTTTCTGCCCAGGAATGGTTGCAACTGGCTAACCTAAGAAAATTGTCCCCTTCCCCCAGATGCTATATGCCTTCCAGCAAATACTTTTGTTACAATCCTCTGAAGTAAACAGATGCTATGGGGAGGAATTTAAATTGGAAAACTGATACACAGGGAAGGAAGAAATACATATCAGATCCTCTCACATTGTGATGCTGATTTGAATCAGCTCCTGTATCCTAAGGGGGGGGGGGAACACCTGCCCATAGCACACTGGCTATAAGATACTGAAAGTAGTAGTAACTTAATTATTTTTACACAGCAATGCCAGAAAGTGCCATCTAAAAACATTAAGGGTGAGACTGACCCTCCTGCAGGCCGCAGACTGCAAAGCATATATTATACGAAGGAATTCCCATGTATGAGAAAAGGACAGATTATCACACATATTGCAACATATGTAACAAGTGAGGTTATTTTTTCAAGATTTCTAGCTCAATCCTACCCCTATTTAGTCAGAAGCAAATCCCACTGCTTTAATGGGCTTCCTCCGAAGCAAGTGAGTAAGATTGCTGCCTCTGATTATGACAATATAAAGTTATACTGGTTTTTATTTAGCCTTTGATGGTTCACCTACATGCAAAATGTCAGGTAAAGATCTGTTTTCTATAATCATTGCCCAACTTTTTTTGTGGTAGTTAATTAAAAAAAAAACTAGTAGATAACACACTGTCTTCACTGTGGAAGATGAGTGCTTGCCCACTCCAGAACCGCTGATTTCGGGAGGGGTGTTGAAAGACCTGAGTCAGATTGAGGTGACGAGAGAGGAGGTCCTATGACTGATAGACAACTAAAAACTGATAAATCACCAGGCCCGGATGGCATACATCCAAGAGTTCTGAAAGAACTCAAATGTGAATTTGTGGATCTCCCGACAAAAATATGTAATCTTTCCTTAAAATCTGCCTCAATTCCTGAGGACTGGAAGGTAGCTAATGTCACTCCCATAAAATAAATTTTAAAAGGCTAACACTATGCTGGGGATTATTGGGAAGGGAACTGAAAACATATAAGCCAGTATCATAATGCCCCTGTATAAATCGATGGTGCAACCTCATTTGGAATACTGTGTGCAATTCTGGTCATCTCACCTCAGAAAGGCTATTATAGCATTGGAAGTCTCATGTCATGTCTGCCTTTCTGTCATTGCATCACTAATCACCTGAAATGGAAAACTCTGATTTTCACTGGTCTGGTGGGGTTGGGGTGCCTGCCAAGCTGTCGTGGGCTATCTTTGGGGAGCCCCTGTTGTCGTGGGCTATCTTTGGGGAGCCCCTCTGGGGATGTCTGCCTTTCTGTCATTCAGAATCTGCCTTTGGAGACTTGGGGGGGGTAGTGCAAGTAAAGAGGGGATGCTTGCCTTGTTTCCAGTGTCTGGCTGGGGGGTGCCTACTCAGGTGAAGTTTCCCTGTGAGTTTGGTGTCACTGGCTTATTCCTGAGCCATTCCATAGACTTCTGTAACTGCAGGTGCCTTTTCCAGAGAGAGCACCAGGGAGACCTTTTTTGGGGGTCCACAACTGGGACCACAGGGGCTGCAGTGGCTCAGTGGTTAAGACACTGAATTGCAGCCTGGAAGGTTGGTAGTTTGGCAGTTCAAGACCTGAGTACTGCGTGATGGAGTGAGTTCAGTCCCTGGTCCCAGTGTTGGCCAGCAAGGCACTCTTCTGTGCTCTTATGGATTTTTATCCATAAGTTTGAACTCTGTGTCGCCAGCAGTGGAAGGGACTTGCGCTTTCTTCTCCACATAGGAGCCAGCTCCAGCCCAAGCCAGGAGGCTGACACCCCAAGCAGTTCACACAAGGACAAAGGATTCCTCTTGCCATGAGGCTTCCTTCTGTCAGACATCCGCTGGTTAACCCCCACTCCTCAATATACATCTGAATAAGTTATGCTAACGAGACTGCCTAGCACCTACTGTGCCAACCATCAGATACTTGGCTAAAACCATCAACTGACAATAAGTATGGCCAGGTGAGTCATCAGACCCTAGACTCAGTGTCTGTTTCCTGGTGAAGTCATACTTTTGCAACACTGACCAAACCCCTGGACCTCCTCCCTTTGTTCACCTTTAACCTATAGCAAGGTCCAACAGGGACGGACCGCCTAGTAGGTGTGTTAGTGGGTTGTGGTCTGCAAAGCCCGCCCCAAGACCCCCAATAAAAGTCCAAACCCAGAGTCACTCGGCCTCTTGAGCCATCGCCCTCTATCTTACCTATTGACCCTTCAGTCCAGCTTTCTGTCCCCAACCCTTGCCTCCATCTTTAAACCCTCTTTCTCTCTCTGGACTCGCGATCCAGGAGAACCACGTGGTCTTGCCGGTTCAAGCCTCGTGGCCCCATAGCTTTTATACCTTTCTTCCCAAATCCAACTCATCTTGACATCGGACAACGCACCTAAGGTAACGTGCTTTCCCCACCAACGAAACCTGCTCATGCAACAGTGCTATTTTCTCTCTTTATTTTATTAGTCCTGTAAGAGTGTGTGTATGATTACGATTTTTGTATGCTTGATTACATGATCCAGTAAACAACATTGAACTTGGAACCTGCCTCACGTGCCTCTTTCCTTGAGATCTCCCGGGAGGGGTGGGACCCTGGTATAGTTGGCAAGAACCCGTGTATTTTGCTGATTGCTAAAGGTAAATTAAAGCAATTCGGCTAACAGAATTGGGGGCTCGTCCGGGATTTGCCCTGAGGGTTAAATTTCGCGCCATAGTCGACAGGCGTGTCTTTAACCCACAGACGTAAGGGAAAAACCACTTCCGGAACTCTTGGAGAGGCTGTATGATTGGTTTCTGTCTGCGTGCCTGGCTCTAGTGAGCAACCTATCGTGGGTGGCTTCCCCCCCCCCTCTCTCTCTTATCCCAGGTCAAACTGTGTGACCGTCCGCGCGTCTATCTTGTGGGAAGGGACCCCAAAGAAGACCAGAGTAGGGCGCTAGGCCAGTTGCACCAACACTACATACACTACATACACACGCTGAGTCCGAAAAAGAACTTTTCCCTAGAACACATCCTTGCTCTTCCCTTGCCTTACTTCGCTCAGCGAAGTGGAAATAAGTAATTTAGGTTCGGGGTTACCCTGAGAGGCATATTGTCTGGAAACCCTACTGGCTAGAGATAGTCCAGTGCTCAGTGAGTCCGCCATAGCTCACTATTTTCCGAGTCCGCCATAGCTCGTAGTTGTGTTGAGCCCGCCATAGCTCAGTGAGTCCGCCATAGCTCACTATTTTCCGAGTCCGCCATAGCTCGTAGTTGTGTTGAGCCCGCCATAGCTCAGTGAGTCCGCCATAGCTCACTATAGACTGAGTCCGCCATAGCTCAGGTCTGTGGTTAAAGGTAATCCAGAGAGGCTAGGAGAAGCCTAGAAACCTTATAATACGGGTTAGGAGGTAATCCCGTCAGAGAAGCGAGGCTTGGCCACCCCGTTCTCGAAACCCCAAAGTTAAGAGGTAGAGGAACCTCGGAGACAGAGGAGTCTCTTTGGGTTGGAGGCACCCGGAGTCTGAAGGAATGGATATTCCTCAGCTTCAAACGCCAGGTTTTTTTGGGTTAAAAAGTAATCCCTGAGTGTCGCGGGGTGGGAGTCCCCCGGCCCTAAAAACTGCATAGAAAGTGTGCTAATTAATAAGTAACGTTAGCCTCCTTGTGCTAACAAAAGCAGCTTTGAGACCTAAGAGAAGTGGAAGAGACAACTTCCCAGTCTTTGCCCCTGTTGTACGTGAAAACAGGAGAATCCCTACAAAGATGTTTCGTACCAAGGAGGACGAACCTAAGCTAGAAAAATGGCTGGTGAAAAAGGGTAAGTCTCCTTGGAAGGAAGGATCTTTCAAGGGCCCCAATCCATTAGAAATAGCCCGGAATGCTTTCCAGGACTATTGCACAAGCCAGAAACCTAGTTCCACTGCCAAGGACATAGCCGCTAGTTGGGCTTTATACACGGCTTTGCAGGACGCTGCTGCCGTCATTACACGCCTACAAGCGGATGTGGACCGACAGGAGGAACTCATAAGAGACAGGGACCAAAAATTAGAGGAAACCAATAAGGAGAGTAATCAGAAGCAAGAGACCATAGTCAAGGAATATCAGCAAAGGCTGGAAGAACTAAACGTTCAACATAAGGCAGCAGTGGATAGAGAGGTGGCCAGATTCGACAGATTAGAATCTAAATTCGAGGCCACCAAAGAGGAATTAGTAGAAATAAAAAGTAAACATGAACAAGATCTCACGTTCCAACGTACAAATTATGAGGAACTTATGGCCAATAAACAAGATGAGCTAGAACAAGAGATTAACCAGCTGAAAGCAGCCCACGAGGACGAGGAGCATAGGCTGAGGACCGAGAAACTAAATGTGATTCTGGCAAACCAGAGTCTTACGATTGCTGTCCAAGATGCTAATAAAAAGATCGAGGGCCTAAACCGTAAGGTAGAACTGACAGAGAGCGCATTGACTCAATCGAGAGAAGAGATAAATACTTCTAAGGCTGCGGCAAAATACCTAGTGGAACAGAACCAAATTAAAATACAGCAAGCTAACCACGAGGCTTGCCAAAGGGAAATTGCCACCCTAAAGAAGCAAGTGGGAATACAGAATGCAGTGATCTCCACTGTACACCCCAGAAGCATGATAAACCTCTCCGAAATCTCGGCCATTGAACCCAGCGCCCCTATGCACCCCATTAGCACGAAACATACGGTGATCACAGAAGGCGATGATACATCTACCCAGGTTGTGACCGAGACCAGGCTCTGGAAACCCGATGAGGTTAAAGCAGTAGCTGAACAATTGGGCCCTCTTACTAGGGAGAATTCCGTACAATGGATGGCCAATGTAGATATGATTTACAACTCCGCTAGCGGAGAAGACCTCACATTGGTGGCCCGTCAGTGCGTAGCAGCTCCCCAGCTTCCAACTCTCAATGCAGCCATTGCGAGTGGCAACTTAACTGCAGCTTCAAAGACGAAGTGGATGCAGGACGTCCTTAAATATCTCAATCCCAACACTACTTTACTTGCTCTCTATGTGTTGGAAAGACAGAGCCCCAATGAAGATCCAGAGACATATATGGCTAGGAAACAACTATTAGCTGTCCTAGCAGACCAAGTTGCTATAAAACCTACCACTGGTTCGCCTGACTATGAGGAGGACGATTTCAAGGAAGCACTTGTAAGTGGCCTCCAAACCCAAGCCCAACTGTCTTTAAACATAGCAGATGGTGCGTCAACTACTTGGACAGATCTGGAGAAAAAGATTAAAAGAATAGCCTCTCTTCTCCGAGGTGCTGGAGCTCTAAAACCCCATAAAGGCAAGAAATTAAAGGATAGGGATGATGACGAACCCATACAGGCGATAACTTACGCCAACCATGGGCCCCATTCACAGTTCCAACCGTCTGGAAAGTATGAGCCCAAAAATGACCGATACCCTAGACAGGACCGGTATGAGAGAGGCAAACCTTGGCAGAACAATTATCAGAGAGGAGGAGGAAATTTCAGAGGAAAAAGGGAGTATCGAGACTACCGCAGCAATCCTGCCCAAGCCCACCTCCAGCCTTCCGCACCACCTCCTCAAAACTATCAAGGCCCCCCTCAAGGCCAATACGGGCAGCCACAAGGCCAAGCAAACCAGCCACAGGCGTATCAGCCGTCGGCACCTGAACCGCACCCCAGCTATCAGCCTCCGGAGATGTCCGATACCTTTAGGAGGCAGATATGGATGCAGCTTAGGGAAAGGGGCTACGAAATGGAAAGATTCCACAAGCAGCCTAATAGTGTTCTGCTTCGTGCATTGGCTGAGAGTGAGGAGAAGGCACAGGCACCAGGTCAGCCCATCTACCCGGTGCTTAGTAAGGAAATGTCGGAACTCGCAAAGCACAGCTAGGGCTGCCCGGAGTCCCGGGCTCTCCCCAATGGTGTTGTGGCTCCCTTGAAGCCCGATACATGGGGGAGACCGACCGTGAAAGCAGGGGTCGGGACTCCAGGGAACAGTAAACCTGCTACCCTTCTCATCGACACCGGGGCCGCTCTCAATGTACTAAGTCCATATCTAGCTGCCCACGGTCAACCCACTCAGGAGGCCATTATGCTCGCCGGTTTTGCTGGAGGCGCACACAGAGCCACGGTCTGGAAAGACGTTCCTTTAACCGTAGGAACTCTTTCTACCCTCGTGTCTGCCTGCGACAATCAAGGTGAGGATGCGGGCATCCTAGGGGTCCCCTTTTTCCAAGCACATGGCTTGACTATTGATCTAGCAAACGGCTTCCTCTGGCAAATTCCAGAGGGCCCTCGCGAAATCAATGCAATCCATAGATGCGCTGCCCTCAAAGCTCCTCTCCCTCTGGCCCCAATTGAGCCTAGTGATCCCTGGATCCGAGATTTTCCTGAAGTCTGGATCAAGGACAAGGCAGAATGTGGAACGGTGAGAGATGCCTGCGTTCTCATAGAAGGCCAAGATCCTCCACCTCAGAAGCAATATAAATACCCTGCAGAAGCTGAAAATGGAATAGCCAAAACCATAGAAGGCCTTTTACAGTGGGACGTAATCCTCCCCATGCAGTCTATCTGCAATGCCCCTCTGTGGCCGGTCCTAAAAGCTGACGGTGTAACCTGGAGAATGACTGTGGATTTCCGAGCTCTGAACGCTGTAACCCCACCTGTAGCGCCTGTAGTAGCCAAATACCACGAGATCCTCGCAGCCATTGCTGCTGGGTCTCGCTACTATAGTGTGATTGATTTGGCTAACGCGTTCCACTCGATCAAGCTACACGAGTCTTGCTGGTATAAATTCGCGTTCACTTTTCGCGGCCAGCAATATGCATTCAAAAGAACACCACAAGGCTTCCATTCTAGTCCCAGCATTTGCCACGCACATGTGGTCCGTATGTGGGATCGTCTCGGCCCCTCCTCCAAGGAACACGTGTTGTCGTATGTGGACGACATCTTGGTCCACGCCCCCACTGAGGAAGAAACCATGGAAGTCACTAGAGAAGTCCTCCACCTTCTAAAAGCTGATGGCTTCAAGGCCAGTAGGGACAAAGCACAGCTGGTTCAAACCAATGTAAAATACCTCGGCCTAGCACTAGGACCCGACGGCAGGACGCCCGACTCACAGAGAATGGCCGTAATCGCCAAACTCCCCGCCCCGACAGATGTGCCTTCCCTCCGTGCTCTCCTAGGAACCTTCAATTTTTCCAGGGATTTCATGGAAGGGTTCGCTGACAAAGCCCGTCCACTCTATGCTCTCCTTAAGAGGGACGCTCCATGGGTCTGGGGACCTGACCAGCAATATGCATTTGCCAGCCTTAAGCAAGCTCTTGCCTCGGCTCCTGCCTTAGCTCATCCAGATCCCACAAAACCCTTTTACATTCAGTTAGCCCACACGGAGAAAAGTATCGGGGCCACGCTCATCCAGCATCATGCCGGGGCCCCCAGGATTGTGGCCTATGCCTCCAGGAATCTTTCTTCCGTCGAAATAAAGTTCACCCCTTGTGAAAAGATATGTCTAGCCCTAGTCTGGAGCCTTACGCATTGGGAGTTTATAATCAGGGGAGCCAAAGTCATTGTGCAAACAACGCACACTCCCCTTAAGTATATCCTCTCAGGAAAGATCCAGGACGGTCAGGTATCCAATGCCCGCATTGCCCAGTGGACGCTTGCCCTGGTCAATAAGGGGATTGAATATAAGAAAGAACAAAAGGAGCAACCTGCCCCATACGGCCTGCTCATCACCGGGGACGAGCACGAATGCCCCCTTCCAGACGTGGAACATCTGCCTTGGCCCGCTATATGGGGAGTGCCATTAGAAGAAGCCAAGCAAAAAGGGTTTAATTGCTGGTTCTGTGATGGATCGTCCTTCCATATAGCTGGCACCCCACATACAGGATATGGCGCGGTCAGGGTCCACGACAATTACATCCTACAAGCGGCTGTCCGTCCCCACTCTAGTCAAGCCGCAGAGGTCGCTGCCCTTAAGGCTGTTCTTGAGTTTGAACCTTCAGACTGCCCCGTAGCCATCTTCACGGACTCGGACTGGACGGCCAAGGCCGCCACCGTCTGGCTCCCACACTGGGAAAGACAGCAATGGGTCAATGCGGAAGGGAAGCCAGTAGCTCATTTAATATTATGGAGAGAAGTCGTGCGGCTCCTCCATAAACGCTCAGCAGAGACGCAAATTTCCCATGTCAAAGGTCACCAAAAGGCAGACACCGAAGTGGCTTATTGGAATGATCAAGCCGATCTCTTAGCCAAGGAAGCGGCACGTTTTACCTCCTCTTCAGAGCAACCCGCTTGTCCGGTAAACCCAGTAGTGACTAGAGGCAAGGCAAAAACCTTCCACGACCGTCCTGCCATTCCCCCTGTATTTATAGATCTCGGGGAACTCCAAGCAAATGATGCCGATGTTCAGGATCTCCTCTCCAAGGGCAAAGATCCCACTGGGAGATACACCATCAAGGAAGAAGAGGGAGTTATTTGGGCTTTTGACACCACAGGGACCCGACACTGGGTTGTCCCTGTCGAAGTCCGGGCCGATTTAATTCAATTTATCCATGAGCAAGGACACCGGGGTAAAGAACCAACTCTGGAACGGGTCAGGGACGCGGGCTGGTGGCCAAGCATCCGCAAAGACGTGGCACAATGGGTGGATAATTGCCTACCATGTGCCATGGTTAACGCGGACTCTTCAGGTCCCAAGGCCCCCATTCAGCACCAGAGGGTAGAAGGACCCTGGGCTCGGGTTCAAATTGATTTCATCGGACCTCTGCCTAAGACTCGCAGAGGGAACAAATATTGCTTAACTGTGATTGATCCATTCTCGAAATGGATCGAAGCATTCCCCTGCCACAATAACACGGCCTCCACTACGGCCCAACTGCTTTTTAATAACCTTTTTTCCCGCTGGGGTATCCCTAAGATCATCGATTCCGACCGCGAACCCCACTTTTTAGGTGAGGTCACCCAGGAGCTCTGTAGGGCTCTCGGAATTAAGCAGTGGTTTCACGTTGCCGCTCACCCTCAGTCTTCAGGGGCAATTGAACGCACAAACCGCACCCTCAAGGAAGCTCTGGCCAAGATAGTCACTTCCACAGGTCGCACCTGGGACGAAAAACTGCCCATAGTTCTCATGGCAATACGAGGGACTACAGCCAGACATGGCTACTCCCCTCATATGGTCATGACCGGGAGAAAGATGCGCATGCCTGAAGCCTTTTGGCTCCAACATGACATGCCAGGCGATCTGGAAACGCAAGTGGCACACGATATCTGGGTTAAGACTCTTATCCGGGACTTACTGGTTATTCACCTCCAAGTGGCTAACGAGTTAGGGCAGAGCCAACTGGCAGTGGATAAAAAGCTCGGCTGGGTGCGCAATCCTCAGCTTTGGGAACCCGGACAGCAGGTTCTATACCGGAAATTTAGCAGGAATCAGCATGCTCTCATGGCCAAATGGGCTGGCCCGGTCCCCATTGTGGATCGCGTAAGCCCTGCGGTCTACAAGCTTGCCATTCCCAGGAAGCATGGTCAGACGTGGTACAAGTTCTTCCATTCCTCTCAGCTCAAGCTGTGGAAGGGGAATCCAGTTCCACAACCTCCTAACCTCACTCCGGATCCCGGGGGAACTTCGCAGCCTATTGCAGCTGTTACCTTCGGACCTCACTTGCCCACAGACATTTTTGATCTTGTGCCTCTTTTCTCCCTTGGAGAGACCTGCCTTGCCTTTTAAAATGCTTCCTCACGGCTTTAGTTGCCTTTTCGGAAGCAAGGGGGGGAGACCATGGTGTATAAACAGTGTTCCCTTTTAAGAGAAGCCGCGGGAGCGTGCAGTAAAAATCGCACCGGGCTTACGCATGGGAACCACTACACTCACCCCCAGCCTTAGGTAAAGGGAACCATACTGTGACTGCTTGGGTATGTCGACCACAGTATGGAAGTTCAGGAATTTCACTCACACACCCCTCAAACATTATATTACAGAATGCATCCAGGATCTTCCACCCCAGCAGCAGACAAATTGGTAAGATCATTAAAACTTGTATTCTTATTTGGATTGTCCTTGTTTTGTTGTACCTCAGCAACACAAATAGCCAACCATACGGTAGTCTTGACCAAATGGAGATGCGTGGGAATAAACATGCCTTTTAGAATTTTTACCTGTGTAACAGGACGGCATGACAGAGCAGTCACACTTACACCTATAGATCGATGTCCACCACAGCAGCTCACACATTGCATACACAGCCGCACCGGAGAAAAGGTGACTCTATGCACCTCCGGGAAATATTCTATGGATGAAATGGAAGTGGTCCTGTGTAAACAGTCACAAGCCAAAACCAACACCTCCACCATCGAATATACTGCTCCTACCCCCATCTCCCTATACACAGACATAGCTGTAATATCAGCTGCCGTATGGGACATTGGCGATCCTTTAAAAGTAATCATTTCCATTGGCTCCCGACACTTCCATAACGACACAGAGGTCCCAATAACGCTCACGGACCCATTCGGCGAAGACATAGACCTAGAGCCATTGGCATGGGGCAAGCTCAATTGGCATTTTAACTGCTCTGCGTTAAAGCAGCAAGGTCCCCCAGACTGGACCCTACTTTTAAACACGTCTGTCTGCCTCAATGCCACCGATACTGTAAATCTTACAGCTATCGGAATGACAATTCTACAGCTCACTCATCAGGAAGGAAATTATACTTTAATAATTGGTGATACAAATCACACACTAAATTTGGACCCACTTATCCAAAATGTAGACGCACTGGCCTCATTGGACTACCCGGTAGTGGGAGCACACACTTTAAAATTTAATCATCAAGAAACAGTCTTGATGCAGCCACAAATATCAGTCAAAAGAGTCAATGTCAGCTTAAATGGGCTCGGCACTTCTTTCAGCCATACCCTCTGTGACTCGTACTTACACACGACCCAGCAAGGTTGGGACAATTGGATCCTAATGTGGCGTAAAGGAGAGCTCTCTAGAAGGACTAAACGCGATCTTTCTGATTGGGTCGCACCCGTAGGAGCGGGCATGGCAGCCATAGATGCTGCAAACATAGAAGTGATAGCGAATAAAGCCTCCAAGGTTTCATTCGACATCTCTCAAATGAGCCTCCCTCTCACGCAATCATTGGATTCCCTTGCCCACGTGGAACGCTCCACCAATCCCCTGCTGGTTACTTGGGAACAAATCATGGAAAAAGATTTTACCAATCTCCTTGATGACATTCAGTCTTTACAAAACAATATCTCATTGGCTCTTGCTTGCACTCAAGCACAAACTCTTAATGTAGTCACTGCCATGACTATAATCAAACAAGCTATGGCTGGAGTTATACCCTTAGAGATAAGGGAATTGATTAAAAGAAATCTCACTGCCAGTGAAATCTTGCTCGAGCACTGGTGGTCATTGGCAAACGCCTCTTTTGACGCAGTAACCCAGACCTTGCAATTGATTATAACCACAGTGACCGCTAAAGAAATTTTCCACATCTATCCAGTAGTTCCACTGGGTATTCAGGTTAATTCGGACACCGTATTATATGCCAGGAACAGTGATCGATGGGCTAAAGTAAGCTCATCCAGCTGGCATATGATCAATCTAGACGGATGCACCCATAAGGAAAACTTAGGCTTCATCTGTGATGACGAAGCCCTAGAAAAACATCACCCATGCCTAGTTCCCAAGAAACACGCCATATCTCACTGTCAATTTGACGCAGTCAGTGAGACCGGATCTACTATTATATATATAGGCAAAGCTTGTGTCTGTCTCAGAACTACCTGCGAACACATCCACCTCAATACACTATACTACCAACAAATGTTGCCTGGAATAAACAGATGCTTTTGTAATGTTACCTCCATAAGAGGGTGTGATTTTTATTTTGAAACCCCCATTTGGACACAACAAGAAATGGCCCTATCCCCAGAATTATATGACTCTATTGCTCCAGTGCCTTTGGGGTTAGGACTGGAAGCCCTACGGAAATTGCTCTCTCACCCGGACCTCCAAGAATGCCTGGCTCAGCTAAAGAAAGCAGGAGACAAAGCCGCCTTAAACGTTTCCCATAATGGTGCCAGGATTAAGGAACTGGCTGTGGAAATAAAAGAGGCTGGCAAACATAGCTGGTGGGAATCTCTTCTTGGTTGGTCGCCGACAACGACGGGATATTTAAATTTAATGCTCCACCCCATAGTCGTCATTTTGGCCTTCCAAATTATTTTAATAGTGGCGCTACTTACATTGACTTGTTGGGTGAGAAGACAAATCCACAAATTGGAAGCTCAATCTAAAGCCACGGACTTCCAAGCCTTGATGCACGTTGCATCTAAGGTTTCGAATTCCTAGCCCCTCCTTTCCGGCCTCCGACATACCTTAACTGTTGCCCTTTTCCCTATGTTTGTCTGTCTTCCTCCATTTTCAGACCCTTATGTGTGTTTATGTTTGTGTTTCTATTCTTTAACCGTTATTGGGTGGGTCTCTTAGAAGAGACCCATGAGGTAGGAAAATTGGTCTTTAGCAGCAGTCTATCGAACCCAAGGGAACATCAGCGAGACTACAAATGCAGCCGAAAGCGGTTCAGTCTCCTGCACATACTCAGAAGACCTCAATCTTGCTGCCTTTTTGATTCCTCTGTAGCATCGCTGGCACCAAAAAAAACCATATTGTCAGGTCACCAAGAAGCCAGTGGAGCTTTCTCAGGATGACTGAGATCCATTGTGGCAATATGGTCACGTTTGGAGGCCAGCGCGACGGAGCAGGCCAAGAAAGGAAGTGCAAATGTGCAGGTCCTACTGGAAAACCAGTGGGAGAAATGCAATCCTTTCAAAAAGGTTAAGGCAAGCCCTGATCTTTTTGTGCGAGCTCTCCCCTGGCAAGGACTTTTTCGATTATAGGACATAAAAGTATTGAACCATTTTTACCTTTGGGTTCCCAATTTGAAACCTCCTAAAGTATTTTAATTGTGACATTGGCAGTTTTCAAAATAACAACTTATTAAACAAAAATTCGGTCTTCAGAAATTGAGAACCAGCGTGCTTTGCGGCAGCTCTATTTTGCATACACCCAGACACGTGGATCTTAAAATTAGTCCTCTCAAAACGTGTGCTATTACGTTGTATATCTTTTGACCGTTCCAATCCGTGCCCCGGACTTCTTTATTTTTGGTTTCACTTTTGTAAAAGTCTCCCACCAATGTTAGTATACCCTTTTTACGGTTCATAACCAACCACATCTTAGGATCATCACAAGCCTCTGCTTGTTCCCAAGAATTTTCCTTTTTTTCTATTCTTTAACCAGTATTGGGCGGGCCGAAGCCCTAACGAACCGTAGGGAGCAATGAGAGAAAGAAAAGGGAGATAGGGGGTGGGAGGACCGAAAGCATTTCTTCATGGGAGATCAGAAGAGCCGAGGGCGCATTCAAAGATGCCGTCGACAAAAGCTCCGTAGTTACATTTGTGGCTAGCACGAATGTCAAGCTGAGTAGGCGGCTTCTCCCGGTGGTGCGTGCAGAAGTTGGGTTCGGAAGTTACTCCGATTCTCCACCTCTCTCGCCCCATCTCCACCAGGCGTGCAATCCGATCGCCACTCGCGGCAGCGACGGGTGCCTGGGGAAAGGCCCCAAGGTTAGCTCGCTCCAGCCAGAACCTCCCCGGCCACATACTTCTGCATCTCTTTATGTTAGTGTGACCTCCTCCCTAACTATCTGCCCAAGCGATCCTCAACCCCAAAACACTCGGCCATCTCGGGGTGAGCTTCTTATTCGACCCCTGTGTTTCTAAAATATATTTTGCTCATGATATCTTTTCTCCCAGCATGCCCTTACTGACGCCCAATCTGCATAATCCGTCAATCATCATTAACTTATTTAGTCTTCATATGTACTTTCCTTTATTTATTTATTTTTATGAGCATGTAGCTTTGTCCACAAACTTTTTAGTGTGCACGGTTTTGTTTTTGTCTCCGCCTCTTTGTTTTTGTGCACTCTACGGGCAAGAAATAAACCGTTTTGTTTGTAAACCAAGTCTTCTGTTTGCAAAGCAAAACCGGTTGCTTGCCAAAACATTTTTGCTCTGTGCTTGCTTTTCTATTCTTTACCAGTGTTGGGAGGGCCGAGGCCCCGACGAACCGTGAGGAATCATTAGTGAGCAGGACAACAAGAACAAGGGGGACATGGAAGCCCGAGAGACGGCTCAGGAGGAAGAAGTAGGACAAACGAATCCTTTGTCTCCCTCTGCCATGCAGCCCCTCCAAGCCGAAATGATCTGGAGGACATGCAGAAGTTGGGTTCGGAATTTAAATCCGGCCCATGCTCTCTTTCACCAGGCGTGCAAGCTCTCCCTGCACGAAGCAGTGGAGAGTGCCTGGGAAGAACTCCCCGGTTAGGTCAGAACCCCGGACAAAGACCCCTGTCCCCTCTTTTCAACATCTTTCTAGGTTAGAGGGAGATTTTCGACAGCTCTCTCCCTGACGTGCCTGCAAGCTAAAACGTATCCTCGCTCCAACACTGGTGTCCAATTCGATTGTTTTTGATTTTAATAAATTTATTTTTCTCGAAATGTTTGTATATCCCAGAATGCCCAAACAATCCTCTCATTTGCATACGCAACAACCTCCAGCCGTAACATATACAGCAAAGTCCAAAACACGCGACCTTTGAGGGGTTCTGCCTAGTGACTAGCTGCCCAGTCCGCTCCTCATTGGATATGGGACGGTACCACTGGGATCAGGCTTAAGGGGGAAAGATTGTTCTATTTTTGTACAGTATTAGGGGAGGGCCCCCCGAAGGGAGCCCTCCAAGCTAAAACGGGTACGCAGCTAAAGGCGTCCCCGCGGAGCCACCCGGCTCCAGATAAAAGGTCAGAGTCGACCGGACGCAACTCCCGAACCCAGCTTTTGCATGCCCTGCCTGTGCGTGTGTGCGTCTGTTTCTCTCAGGCACACATCTCACAAATGCTCCCCAGGGTTCGGGAGGCGTGCCCGGAGACTCCGCCAACCCCGAAGGGTGAATACCTTGCCTGTGATTATTCCAGCCAGGACCCCGAGATGATGTGTCTTTCATAATACAACGATTCCAGATGTATGACCTGTTTTGACCTTTTCCGTATTTCTTGAATGCCTTTAGACACTCTGCTTGCAAAATCACTGAACTTTGTTTTATTTTAATATCCTTTTTCCTTAATTTAAGTAGATACCCATGATGCTTTTAGATAGCAAGGGGGGGCGACTCCTCAATATGCAAACCGGTCTCCTCCTTCCCGGCCGAACTGACTCGTGTCCGTGCCGAGGAGGGACGGGCATAGCCGAGAGCCTCATGAGCTATGGATTAAGACCCGAGTGGCTTCCGAAAAGCCGAAGACATACGAGTCCTGGTGTTCCATTAGATACAATGTAAAGCGCGCCTCTCTCCTGTTCAAACAGCACCAGTTGCCCTGTTCCAGCAGAAAAGCCTTGCCGCTCAGGAGAGATGGACGAAGAATTGTTTGTAACCATTTTATTTCCTTGTACATTCCTTGTGGAGTATTTTTATTGATACAAATGTGTGCACTTCCGCTATAAGTATTAAATGCTTTACGTATAGATAATACCCTTATAAGAAATTTATCATGCTTCTATAAGGCTTTTTACAATGAATTTAAAGTAAGCAATTTTTAGAATTACTTTTAATATTTCAGTTAAGGATGATTCTGCTATTTAGAGACTTAAATATTTCTACATAGGCTCCCTTGGTGGTCTAATGCACAAAGCCTTGTTTTTATGTCCGCCCCAGCAACAATTTGGCATTTTTATTGCGATAGATTTTTGTCATCTTCTGGGTCCGTCCCTCACCAGCTCTTTCTTCCAGGATCGCCATCATGCAGTCTGTCTCAGTTTTCATCATCGTATCGCTCATATTCGGAGACCTTCACCTGACGCCTTCAGGTCTCCGAGGGGGGGAAATGTTGGCCAGCAAGGCACTCTTCTGTGCTCTTATGGATTTTTATCCATAAGTTTGAACTCTGTGTCGCCAGCAGTGGAAGG
Source organism: Lepidodactylus listeri (assembly GCA_029233225.1). Lineage (NCBI taxonomy): Eukaryota > Metazoa > Chordata > Lepidosauria > Squamata > Gekkonidae > Lepidodactylus > Lepidodactylus listeri. The sequence continues at coordinate 56,946,238 of JARCFY010000006.1, forward strand.
GACTTGCGCTTTCTTCTCCACATAGGAGCCAGCTCCAGCCCAAGCCAGGAGGCTGACACCCCAAGCAGTTCACACAAGGACAAAGGATTCCTCTTGCCATGAGGCTTCCTTCTGTCAGACATCCGCTGGTTAACCCCCACTCCTCAATATACATCTGAATAAGTTATGCTAACGAGACTGCCTAGCACCTACTGTGCCAACCATCAGATACTTGGCTAAAACCATCAACTGACAATAAGTATGGCCAGGTGAGTCATCAGACCCTAGACTCAGTGTCTGTTTCCTGGTGAAGTCATACTTTTGCAACACTGACCAAACCCCTGGACCTCCTCCCTTTGTTCACCTTTAACCTATAGCAAGGTCCAACAGGGACGGACCGCCTAGTAGGTGTGTTAGTGGGTTGTGGTCTGCAAAGCCCGCCCCAAGACCCCCAATAAAAGTCCAAACCCAGAGTCACTCGGCCTCTTGAGCCATCGCCCTCTATCTTACCTATTGACCCTTCAGTCCAGCTTTCTGTCCCCAACCCTTGCCTCCATCTTTAAACCCTCTTTCTCTCTCTGGACTCGCGATCCAGGAGAACCACGTGGTCTTGCCGGTTCAAGCCTCGTGGCCCCATAGCTTTTATACCTTTCTTCCCAAATCCAACTCATCTTGACATCGGACAACGCACCTAAGGTAACGTGCTTTCCCCACCAACGAAACCTGCTCATGCAACAGTGCTATTTTCTCTCTTTATTTTATTAGTCCTGTAAGAGTGTGTGTATGATTACGATTTTTGTATGCTTGATTACATGATCCAGTAAACAACATTGAACTTGGAACCTGCCTCACGTGCCTCTTTCCTTGAGATCTCCCGGGAGGGGTGGGACCCTGGTATAGTTGGCAAGAACCCGTGTATTTTGCTGATTGCTAAAGGTAAATTAAAGCAATTCGGCTAACACCAGCTCCTGCCAACCTAGCAGTTCAAAAGCAAGAAATGGCAAATAAATAGGTACCACTTCGGTGGGAAGGTAACAGCATTCTGTGCACCTCAGTGTCTAGTCATGCCAGCCACATGACCACAGAGATGTCTTCGGACAGCGCTGGCTCTTTGGCTTGAAAACAGAGATGAGCACCGCAACCCTAGAGTCAGATTTGACTGGCTTTCGAGCAAGGGAAACCTTTACTTTTACCTAATGGGGACCCCAGAAATGTAATCCAACCCAACTAGGAGAGATTGTAAGAGGAGCGGGTGACAGGGTGAGGTTCCCTGTGAGTTTGGTGTGTGTGGCTTGCAGGAGGTCCACTCTATAAACTTTTGAACCTGTGCCTGACATTTCCCTCCAAAGCACTTTTCTGGCTTGTTCTTAGTCTGTTCGGCTTGCCCTGGTTTTGCTGGGCTTGCAAAAATGCCCCCCCCCCCCAGTTTCTCCTGCAGAGATTATCTGACAATTTGATTCTGTTCTGTGAGATTTCTATTGTCTTTGATTTCATGCTGATTTTTTTTCTCCATTGGAAACTTGAAGGACAGGTAGAGGAGAGTCAGCTGGAGATGCCTTGCAAGTTTGGTGTCTCTAGCTTGCACAGGATCCATTCTATACTCTTCTGAACCTGCACCTGTAATTTCCTCAGAAAACACTTTCCTGGGGTCACTTTCTTTGAGGACCTATAACTTAGACTCTGTAAATTCAATCATCATCAAACTTGGAGAGCAGGTAGAGGATCATCAGCCAGAGGTCTCCTGTGAGTTTGGTGTCTCTAGCATGTCAGGAGAATGTTTTACCATGTCATAAACCTCAAGAACTGAACCAGTTCATGTAGCATCAAAAAATTTGTGACTGTCTATATGGTTCATGAACCATGCACACCATGAACCACAAACTGATATGAACTACATTTCCCTGGCTTTTGCCCATCCTTATTCTCTCACCTCCACTCTTCTGCATACTTCTTTTAAAGGATGCAATATATTAAAATATATTCATACTAAAGCAATCCAAAGTGGATGCAATATATCAAAAGATGCAATATATTAAAATATAGTCATAGTAAAGCAATCCAAAATGGAACCACTCTGGAATATGAATGGGAAAATAATAAAAACCCCATACCACCAAATGGTAATGTAGCTGACAAGTGCAGTTCTTAAAGTACTTCCTGGAGAGAAAGTCTTATAGAACTCAGTGGGTTGGTACTTTTGATCCTTCTTCTCTTGCACTTTCAATCTCCAGCCCCCTTGAAAAGCTATTCCTGAAAGAGGAAAAGACCCTAAGCTTGTTGGCCCCATTCGTGGATTATAGGATCCAGTCCCCTAGAACAAGGGGTCATTTCGTAGAAAAAGAGGTGCAGGAACTCATTAGCATAACTCATTTGCATATACCACACTCCCTAACATACCGAAAGTGTGTCAGAAGGCAACACCCACCCCTCAGGCTCCACTCCACAGGTGAGTGAAACTGACCTGCTCTTCCTCCATTCCCTTCCCCATCCAATACTTTGTGCAATAAAAATAAGCGTAAAGAACACACCCTCATTCTCTTCTTGCTCCCTTGAAACCATCAGGTTTCAAGTAGACTTGAGATACCCAGGACATGTGCACCACCCATCCCTTCCCCTTCCCCTCCCCACAACAAGACACCCTGTGAGGTAGGTGGGGCTGAGAGAGGTCTTTTGAGAACTGCTCATGAGAGAACAGCTCTGAGAGAACTTGTGACTGGCCCAAGGTCACACCAGCAGCTGCATGTGGAGGAGTGGGGAATCAAACCCGGTTCTCCCAGATTAGAGTCCAACTCCTGACTACTACACCAAACTGATGGGGTGGAAGCTGCTGAAGGGTTGGTGAAATTTCTCCAGTATTTATGTGTCATGTGCCCAGATAAAAAATAGTATACTTAGAAAATTTATATGCCACCTTGAGCAAGTCTCTGGAAAAGCAGCACACAGTCATAAAAGGAACAATGATAAAATTAACAATATTAAAAGAAAACATTAAAATCAATAAAGACCCTAGCAGGGCTTTCCCCGGGGCGCTGTGCCTCTGCACTGCTTGGGGAAGCTGAGGAGGGGGTGGGGCTTGGTCATGTGCCCGCCCCCTGGGCTCCTCACTCCCAGAGCTGCGCTCCTGTGCGCTCCCGCTCCAACGGACCCCTGCCTAGAACTTATTTTTGCTTAGGATCACACAGTAAGACTGAGTCCGCAAAATGCCATAAGATAAATTAAAAAGCAAGGCAAATTTCTCATTTGTTGAAAATTTTTAGGGTTGCTGGCTCTGAGTTGGGAAATTCTTGATTTGGAAGTTGGCGCCCAGTGAAGGTGGGGTTGGGGAGGGGCCTCAGCAGGGTATAAAGTCATAGATTCCACCCTCCAAAGCATACATTTTCTGCAGGGGAACCGAACTCTGTGGCCTAAAGATTACTTGCAATTCCAGGAGATTTCCAGGCCCAACTGAAGGCTGGAAACTTTATACTCATGTAACAATAATGGGGAAAGGGGTGCACGTGATTAATTTCAAAAGTGTTTCTTTGCTCTTTTTAAAAGCATCTGCTAGTCATGGTGAAGAAAATATAATAAGGTCTGCATACCAATATTGTGACATTTCATGCAATCACTTCTTTAATAAGCCTACATTATAAAGAAGATTGTATCATTGACATACAGGTTTTAAAGGCCAATTTTACACTCTGACTGCAAAATTAAAATGTGAGAGACTCTGACAAATGAGAAAGCTATACCAATCCAAACCACTAATAATGATGTGTACTATGAAAGAACATTTGGGTTAGCTGTAACTAGCTTGCTTTCAGTGCCTTTATTTGAAACGTGAGGGATTATTGCCAGTATGTGAAGAGAGACCATTCTCAGAAAACTGCTTTTTTGTAAGCTATAACTTTGCTTATTCAGAGACTCTTCTCCCCATTTTGCCCTATAAGAGTCTAATAAATTATATGATTCTCCTAGGAAAGTAGTCAGCAGTCAAATGATGACCTGTGCAAGAGAAAGCAGTTCATAAGTTCATTTCCACAAAGTGATACTAAGCATTTTCCAGTACTATTTTTTCCTGCAGATCTTGAAGTTGCCAGCAACACTATGAACTGCAACCTTTCATTTGATTATTTTCAAGAGAAGTATAAAGCTGTGTAGGTGGTTGGTGACTTTTTGTGGCTTTTGTGATTATGCAGCTAACAATGAACTGCTCAGTTCCTACTTTTCCTCAGTCTTTTCTTGCAAGGGAAACGGTGCTCAATATGGCAAAAACAGAACACATGATGAGGGAAGGGAGTTGCATCCTAGGATCGGCATATGGGGTGGTACATATGCAGCTGGTTTCTTTAAATGAAACTAAGTCCTCAGGGCCAGATGAACTGCATCCAAGGGTACTAAAAGAACTTGCAGATGTAATTTCTGATCCTCTGTCAATTATTTTTGAGAATTCTTTCTTCCGGTTTCGGCGACACCATGGTGAGTGTGTCTTCCCAAAGCTTCGGGAGATGCGGCCTGGACTCAGCAGTTTAGAGGAGTTTTCAACAGGCTTCAGACTCCCAGAGACCCATGGAGGGGGACTCTGCCTGAGGCGCCGGGGGTAGCCTCTCTCCGGGGTAGTGATCCTGAGATCGAGGCACCCCCCTGTCTCCATAGATCTAGCCACTGCAGAAGTTTCCAGGCACTGACAAGTGCACACCGGATGGCTGCAGAAGTCAATGTGCAGCAAGGGAGAGCACATAGACTGGAACGCATGGTGAAATGTGAGTGGAGACGTGTTTTTTGCCTGAGAGATTCTCTGTTGTGAGCATTTAGCTCAAAGCGAAAGGGGGGGGGGGGTTAAAGTTTAAATCCCCCCTACCTCCTCCTAAAGAATCTGAGCCACAGAGAATCTGAGTAATGTGAAGTGGCTGAAGATGGAGTGAGCCTATTTTAAGTGAAATAAGGGATAAAGAAAGACTTTCAATGGTTATATGAGAACTTTCTTGTAAGTGTAAACAAGAAAAGATGACTGAATGGGGAGAAAAGATGGTGGGCAAGCTAAAACCTTCTCCCAAAACACAAACTATTCTTCTGGTTACCAAGTCTGAGTCTAGTACAGACCTGACTGCAGCCCTGGCAGTAGCATTGCGCCCTCTGATGGACCAATGGAATTCAGTTAATACAACGCTGGATTCTTTGCAACAACAGGTGTCAGAGGCTAATAAGAGGTCTGAGCAGACAGCTAAAGGATTGGCAGAAGTTAAAACCAAAGTAGAAAAGACTGATATAAAGCTGATCATGATAGAAAAGGAAAGAAGTTTTGATAAAGACAATTTGCTGAAACTTCAGATGGAGAGATCTTCTTTTTTTTGAGATTCCAGGGCATACCAGAACAGAAGGGGGAAAACCTCAAAAAGCTGCTTAGTGATGCTATAGCTCCAGTGACAGATTTGCAAGTGGACCAACTACAAAGCGATATAGATATGGTCTATAGAACATATCCTGAATTTGTCAAGAAGAAAAATCTGCCTGGAGAAGTCATGGTGAAGTTTTCCAAAAGATCAACTAGAGATGTGGTGCTCAAGGCCACAAACAGAAATACCCTGAAGATTCAAGAAGAGGATATTAAAGTGTTAAAGGACATTCCATTTGAGATTAGGAAAAAGAGAAAGCCCTATCAAAAATTGACTGCATTTCTTCAAACAGAAAACATTATGTATCGCTGGCTTACTCCAGAATGTGTGGTCTTCAGCTATAACGAGAACAAACAAAGAACTGATTCACCTGCAAAGGCCAAGAAATTTTTGGACTACTGCAAAGAAGGCAAAGATAAAGCTCCATCAGAAGACTCATTGGATTTACAAGAAAGCATTTATGGTCTGTACGGCTTGGATACATCAGGAAGTAAAAGCTCAGAAGATGAAGAGTCAGACTCTGTTTTGGGTGCTGCTGCACTGAAACCTCCAAGAGGAAAGGGGGAAAAAAGGAACTTCTAAGGAGAAATAAGCTGTATTGTTGAAAGTTTTGTTTGTATATCTCATTCCAATTATCAGTCACTCATGTATTTTAAGTTTTTAAGATACAAATGTTAGCATATTAAGGCCTTGTATACTTTAACCCTTTTTTCCCCTTGAACAGCTGGAAGCAAACATGATATAGCAGTATGTTTTGATTTTGACTTCTGTATACCTTAGGGTAGTTTAGGTTTTTAGGTGTAGTAATTTTTATAGTGGTGTAGTTCAAAAATCAATTAAAAATCTTCAAAAAAATTATTTTTGAGAATTCTTGGAGAACAGGTGAGGTGCCAGAAGATTAAAGGTGAGCAAATGCTGTCCCCACCTTCAAGAAGGTGAAAAAGGAGGATCCAGGTAACTAATGACTCATCAGCTTGATGTTGGTACCTGGGAAAGTTTTCAAACAAATAATCAAACAGACAGTCCTTGAGCATTTAGAAAGGATGGCTGTAATTACTAAGAACCAGCACGGGTTTCTCAAGTCATGTCAGACTAACCTTATCTCTTTTTTGAGAAAGTTACTACCTTGCTGGATCAGGGGAATGCTGTAGACATAGTTCATCTTGATTTCAGGAAGGCTTTTGATAAGGTTCCACATAATATTCTTGTTGACAAGTTGGTAAAATGTGGTTTGGATCCTAGGATTGTTAGGTGGATCTGTAACTGTAACAGATCGCACCCAAAGAGTGCTTGTGAATCATCTTCTTGGAGAGGAGTGACAAGTGGAGTGCCTCAAGAATCTGTCCTGGGACCTGATTTGTTCAACATCTTTATAAATTATTTAGATGAAGGAATACAGGGAATACTTATTAAATTTGCAGATGATACTAAATTTGCAGGGGTAGCAAATACGGTAGAAGACAGAGTCAGGATACAGGATGATCTTGACAGGCTGGAAAACTGGGCTAAAACAAATGAAATGAATTTCAGTGGGGATAAATGTAAAGTTCTGCATTTAGGTAGGAAAAATCAAATGCATAATTATAGTTTGAGGGAGACTTGTCTTCGCAGTAGTATGTGTGAAAAGGATCTTAGCAGACTATACACTGAACATGAGTCAGCAGTGTGATGCGGTTGCTAAAAAGGCAAAGGTTGTATCAACAAAAGTTTAGTGTCCAGATCACATGAAGTGATGTTGCCACTTTACTCAGCTCTGGTTAGACCTCACCTAGAGTACTGTGTTCAGTTTTGGGCACCACAATTTAAGAAGGATATAGACAAGCTGGAACATGTTTAGAGAGGGTAACAAAGATGGTGAGGGGTCTGGAGACCAAGTCCTGTGAGGAAAGGTTGAAGGAGCTGGGTATGTTTAGTCTGGAGAGGAGACAACTGAGAGGTGATATGATAACCATCTTCAAGTACTTGAAGGGCTGTTATATAGAGGATGGTGCAGAGTTGTTTTCTGTTGCCCCAGAAGTTTGGACCAGAACTAACGTGTTGAAATTAAATCAGAAGAGTTTTTGGCTAAACATTAGGAAGAACTTCCTGACAGTTAGAGTGGTTCCTCGGTGGAACAGGCTTCCTCGGGAGGTGGTGGGCTCTCCTTCTTTGGAGGTTTTCAAACAGAGGCTAGATGGCCATCTGACGACTGTGTGAACTTAGGCAGATCATGAGAGCGAGGGCAGAAAGGGTTGCTTCAGTGCTTAGTTCTTGTGGCCCTTTTTTACATGCCCAGGGAAATACTGATTGCCATTTTGGGATCAAGAAGCAATTTTTCTCCAGGCCAGTTTGGCTGGAGATCCTGGAGAGTTTTTGTCATCTTCTGGGTGTGGAACAGCAGTCATTGCAGGTGTGGAGGGGAAGGTATTTGTGAATTTCCTGCATTGTGCAGGGAGTTACACTAGATGACCCAGGAGGTACCTTCCAACTCTATGATTCTATGATTATGTGATTCTAATGAGAGAACTGGGTTGAAAGGACACAAAATATACCAGCCCAATTAGCAAAATTAAACCACAGATTAAAATGAACATTAAAACACATGCAAAAGGAAAACACTCAATGAAATCTGCTAAAATAATTTACCTTCCATCAAATGCTCTTTGGAATAAAACTGTCAGACATGCATTCCTAAATGTAGCATCTTCTGCACCCACTCTGGTAGACCAAGGAAATGCCTGTGAGTGACGTATATATAATTATATGGACTGTTGGGGGAGCCCAATAAGAAGGCCATTCTAAAGTACATAGCTGATGCATGGAAGCATATTAGGAGATGTGATCTAATAAGTATGAGTGCCCTAGGCTGTTAAGGGCTTTGTGATGAACTGTCAAGGGTCAATGCCTCACAGACTCTGAGAACCTTTGAGTGACAGGCTGTTCAAATGGAATTCTGTGGAAAGCATCAGTTAAGAAATGACAGTTGGGAACTGACACTTGAAGGAGAGACAGTTTAGCACTGATGGTGGACTGGGAAAGTGGCAGAAGGAGTGGGTGGATTAAGGATCCCATTTAAGCTGAAAACGGAAATTCCTTCTAGTGAAGAGAAATAATCCCTGCCCAGTGGAAAGGGAGATAGTGTTGTATGCACAGTTTATGAAGCATTGTTATACACTCTGTCACTGACTTAATGTGGCTAGCCTTAGTGACATACATAGACATACAGATATGCTAAGTGCCATTGATGATCCTAATCACAGAAACAGAAATTGATGATCCTAATCACAGAAACCATGAATACATATTTAGAAAAAAACCTTGGTTCATTGCTTAAATGCACTCTGGGAAAACTCTAAAGGTTGAAAAGTTGCTATTAAGCCAAGACCTGTAGTCTTGTTCTGGCCAGCTACAACTGTGCATGTTTCTGATGTCAGTTAACCTAGTTAGATGAAGAATGTCAATGCTATGTGCCCATATCTGCTACAATAGACTTTCTAGAGCTTCACAGCCTGGGAAAAAGAAGGCCCATTGTTTAATTAAAAATGTAACATCTCTGCTTGAGAAAGCTCACCCCTCAGATCCGGGCCCAATCAGAGAGTTATGACAGATGTATGACAAAGTTTGAAGGAACCAATAATTATGATTTGTGTACAAGTGTCATACTGAGTATAAAATCATATGTCTCTCATTGTAACCCTAGGGAGAGCTGGTGGGTATTGAGGGTCCAGTCCTTGCTGTACCTCTGCTCCCCCTCCTTTATTCATAAAGTTTTTGGAATTCTACTCTACAGGAATTGAGGCATGTGTCCTCTCAAAATGCGCTGGGAAACACAACCAGAGACAGGGTTTCTGTCTTGCAATAGCTCTAAAGAGAGGAGTGATCCCTCCATCTGTATATATAGAAGGATTTGGAGAACTTGGTTGTATGTTCCTGTCTTCAAAATGTGAAGTGTCAGTGAAACTCAGAAACCTATGTTTGCAAGTTAAAGCAGAAACTGATAAGGAAACCTCTCTCCTCAAAGTTTCAAAGACCTTGCAAAAAGCAAAAATACTTACTTGTTGGCAACATATTATCTGGATTTAGTGTGATAACAAAGTTACCTCATTTTTATTGTCTGTTTACCTCATACATCCCACACCTGATCCCATCTGACTTTTTCTCCTCTAAGTTAAATAAAACATTTTATTTTAAACTTCCAAAAGCCTCTCATTTGCCATTTCAGAAGAAGAAGATAATGAGGTGATTTTGTCTCTTCCCTCAAGTCCCTGGGCTGAGACAGCATCAAAATATGGGTAGGACAACCATAGACCAACAAATAAGAAAAAAATAGATATAGAGGCTGCTCAGCAAGCAAGCAAGAAGAAACAACAAGAAAATCCTGTGTTTGAAGGAGGGAAAAGGGTGAGATCATCATAGGCTTTAAGGGAAATAACCAGCGCTTTGAATTGGACCTGAAAGCAGATTGGCTGTTCCAGTACTGGAGTCATGTCTTCCAAATGGCTTTCTCCAGACAGGAATCTGGCTGTTACATTTTGTACCAAGTGCAGTTCCTGATATGTCTTCAAAGGCAGCACCACATGGAACATGCTATTAGTCGTCTAATCTGGAGGTTATGGTAGCATAGATGATATGAAACATGCCTATGAAACATGCAGCCTGATCCTGTTCATGTTTAGTTAGAAGCAAGCTTCACTTTATTCAGTGAGGCTTACTCTTTAGCAAGTATACAATGTACTTCCCCCTTTTAATTTACAATATTCTTACAAGTCTATGGTACCCCAAACATAACAAAGTTTTCACAGAATTAATAGCACAGTCATAACAACACTTTCACAGGAGTAATCCCACTCAAGTAAGCCCCACTTAGCAAAATTCTGGGCAGACCTGTTTAGGATTGTTCTCTAAATCATGAGATCAATGAGGATTACATACTAATAGTATGTGTAAGATTACAACCTTACATTGCAGTCCTGTGCACATTTACTTGAACAAGTCCTATTAAACGTAGCAGGATTTACTTCTCAGTAAATATGCATAGCCATTTACAAAACTTTGGGGAAAGAAAGACTTTCTAATTTGAAGACAAAACCATTGTCTTGGAAGGCTGGAGAGAGCTTGCAATACCAGATGTGCAGGTACATTCAAGGACTTAAGTCTTTGCAATGAAAGCAGATTTATTATCTTACCAGGCAAAGGATCCTGGTCTTCAAAGAATGCTGGTAGTTCAACACACATCTCTTCATTAGGTCTGAACCAGCAGTCAAATGTTAGCCACATCTCCTGGTTGGTGCCAGTATGTTTCATATGAAGCAGAGCTAAATGCCAGGGCTCTCTCAGCTGAGCTTGTAGACTAGACACCTGAATCTTGTAAAGGGATCCAATATTTCTCAGCTCATCCTGTGTGAGAAAAAAGTAGATAAAAAATTCCATCCTGAAAAGTGTAACAAAATTCATTTGTCATTTGCTTTTGATTTTTATCATTCTCAGCCACGTAAAGCATCACTAAATGACACGCCACACATTTATCAAATGCCAATTTAAAACAGCAATAATATCATTCACATAGATGATTCTAAACACTGTATTGATCAAACTTAAATTTTAATAAATACTGGCAACACCAACCTGAAGAAATTAAAGTTTCATCCCACATTTTTTTAAAGTATACACACAAGATAACTGAAGTATCTACCTGAAAATGTAAAATGTGGGTAGAACAACAACTGTGTTTACAAATTTGAATATCACATAGGTATGCTCATCAGAGAGTTGGGACAGGCTGTACTTTGGCTCCTTGGTCTCCTGCTAAAATCCATCTTGTCCCTCACACTTTTAAACATCTATATGAAGGTGCTGGGAAAGATCATCGGGGTTGCAGTCACACACACCAGAAAAAATGGGGGGGGGGGAAGCAAGGCTATTTCCTCTGGAGGAATTTGACCCACAGTTGCATGATCACACCTCCCTTTGAAGCTGCAGGCACAGTCCGTCAGTGTGTGATCAGATGCAACTGTGGGTAAGTTGTGGGGTTTTGTCCCATTTTTTCCCCATGTGCTTAAATGAGGGATCGATGAATCGCACCTCTGCACTGAGGGCTCCCTATGGAATTTGCGATGATGCACATACTGTGAAGGGGGGGAAAACAATGGCACAGAGTCAGGATGGCCTGATCAGACCATCCCAATGCCATGAGAGCACGCTGGAGTGATCAGACATGGAAAAGTCCATCCGTGGCCAGTCGCAACTTGTTTACTACCGGATTTTCCCCAGTGTCTTTTAACTCTGCTTCTGCAACAGAGCAGAACAGGTTGCCAACAGCTGCAGGAGACTTCCCAGATGTTGTTGTCTGATTGCACCCTTTAAATCTGCCCAGCATTCACACCTGTGTTGGGTCTAATTGTGCGTATGATCACAGTCCTGGAGATTTGGACAGAGATGCTGCCAATATGCAGGTACACTTTCATTAGATCCCAGAGAGGTTATGAAAAATGTGAACCAGTGCTTGGAGGCAGTTTTGGAATGAATGAGGGATAACAAACTGAAGCTTAACTCTGACAAAATAGAGGTTATACTGGTAGGGGGAAGGTTGGCCCATGACATGGGATATCTCCTTTTCTGGAAGAGGTTACACTAGGGATGCCAGAACCCCCCAGCGGGGGCAGGGGTCTCCCACTTTCAGCCCCCACCTCTCCACCACTGGCCAGTAAGGGAGAATTACTACCCCTTAAAGGGAGGAATGCCAGAAATTAACACAATGTGCCCACGTGACCCAGAAGTGACATAGGCATGTTAGGGATGTCAGGGAGGACACTCTGGTTTTTGGGCAAAACTCTATAGTATAAGATAATTCTACCATAGAGTTTTGCCCCCAAACCAGAGCATCAAAAAACCCCAACCCTATGCCTACATTACTTCCAGGTCACATAGGTGCATCACATTAATTTCTAGCATTCATCTCCACTCCTGGTAAGTGCACTTCCCATACCCTGCCAGCTGCTCCAAGAGACTTGGCAACCCTAAATTACACTCCCCCTAAGGAAGCAGGTTTGTAGCTTGGGGGTGCTCCTGGGCCTCCTGTTGGATAAACAGTTGACAGCAGTGGCCAGGGGCACCTTTCATCATCTTTGGCTCATGGCCCAGCTCTGGCGATTCCTGGGCAAGAAAGATCTCCTTACTGTGGTGGCATATTCTGATAGGATCTAGATTAGCTTAAATGCCATACAATATATTGGGGATTTTGTGGGTTCCCCAGTAAATCAGTTGTTTTCACTGCTAAGAATTGATTGCTTTTGTTTGTATTTTGACAAAAAAATCATCTAATGAGGCTTGCTGTGCCTGCTTGTGGGGGAGGGGGGATATAAATTCAAGCAAACAAACAAATATCTCTGGTACCTGGTGCCACATTTTATGGCACACATGGCCCAGCCCAATAAAGTGACATTTATGTCAGATCCATCCCTCATAACAAATGAGTTTGACGCCTCTGTGCTACAGAATGCTGTGGTCAGAGCGCTGACTGGAGTGGATTTTAGGGACCATTGCAGTGCAGTTTTGTTCCATCTACACTGGCTCCCAGTTTTCTTCAAGGTACTGCTACTGGCCTTTAAAGCCCTGTATGACTCAGAACCAGCATACCTGAAGGACCACCTAGTTTCATATAAACCTGTCTAACCTCTCCAGACATCTTCACAGGTCCTGCTTCAGGGCTCCCCATCATTTAAGGCTAGACAGGTGGTCATTCTTGGTTGGGGCACCAAGACTTTTAACTCTCTCCCCAAGGAGATCTGTCCCTCTATCGTTGTCTTCTGCCGGCAGGTAAATACTTTGTGTTCTGTGTCTCTGTATCGTCTATCACTAACTCCCTGTTTGCAGGTGGTTTTTGTGTTTATATTATGTTTTATTAAATTGTTTTAAATAGTTAGTATATGTTTGTATTTTAAATGGTTTTTAATGTCTGAAATGTCTTAATGTTCACCACCTTGTGGACCCTAAACTAGGTGGAATGGTGGCATAGAAAATTCTGAAAATAAACAAGCCCCCTGTTTTACATATACTTAGAGGCAGACCCACATTTGTCCTGCATATTGTGTGAAAAAGCCTTGGACCAGGGCTGGGCAACCCTCACCATACTTAGAAACTTCTAAAACTTTGTGAAACTCTTTACTAGTTGTAGTGGCCAAACCAAGAATTCAATAGCTGTATTATTTTCTCTTTACACCTTTACGTATAACCTGCTTCTTAGAAGTACCATGTGGCTGGTAAAAACAGAAATAAAACCATATTAAAACAGAGTTAAATCCCCATAGTCATAACACCCCTGTACCACAAAGTTAAACCTTACAATTATTAAGCAACAACAGAATTAGCCATATCGTCCCAACTAAAATCTAAACCCTTTCACTTCTTTCAAAAACTCAGACATCTTCCTCCTAAATAAACATAAACATGTCACCAAGAGTAATCCATTAAGCAACAGAACTAATTCACCTTATTGCCTTATTGCAACTGAAGTAGAATAGTTCTATGGAATGTAGGGTTGCCAGCCTCCAGGTGGGACCTGGAGATCTCCTGGAATTACAACTGATCTCCAGACAACAGAGATCAGTTCCCCTGGAGAAAATGGCTGCTTTGGAGGGTGGGTTCTATGTAAATATACCCTGCTGAGGTCCCTCCCGTCTCCAAACCCTGCCTTCTCCGGGCTCCACCCCCAAATCTCCAGGTATTTCCCAATCTGGAGCTGGCAACCTGAATGAAATGACCACTCTAGAGCAAACTGTATGAATAGTAGCTGAGTTAAGTAGACTAGAGGAAAAGTCGAAAGTTTGTACAGTCAATGGACCAGTGAATGGAAAAAACCTAGTTTCTACACACATCCATCATTGCAGACACCAAATTGCTGAGGTCATTGCTGATTTAAAAAATTCTTCAAAGGAGTTGTTACAAGGTTAAAGAATAATATCACTTTCTTGAGAGGTTTCTCAAGAATGAGACTGACCCATACATAATCATTTTATCTGTTCTAAGTAAGCTCTTTTTTTTTTCTTATACAATTAAGCACAGATTTACTTTGATTTGTGTTGCCTTTTCTGAAATCTGTACAGCCAACTTTTTGCAATCCAGGTCTCCATAAAACCTGAAAGTAAGCTGCATGGGAGCCATTTCAGTGCTCACATCAGACCCAATGACGTCCATTATCCATACTCCTGAGGACTGCATGTTGGTCTGAAGATGTTTTGAGCCATACATCAGTCTTTTACCTGAGATAAGATCAAAGACAAAACAAAACATCTAAAAAATTTTAAATCTTTTAATCGAACAGTGAGGGTTAAACAAAAAACAGAAAGATGTGGTAATGCATAACTTTCTCCTGTTGAAATCAGTAGGTCTTAAAAAGTGCATAACTTTGGCTGGATTATACCCACTACTATGCAGGTTTTATGCTGGTTTGTACCCACTACTATGCAGATTGTACCCACAGCAACAGTTTGCTAACAATATAATATCAGTACGGTTACCACAATGTTTCTTTCAGATTTTAAAACCATAAATGCTTTCTCTTCAGATTTTAAATCTCAGATTCAGAGCTGTCTTTATTGACACCAATTGGGTTCACTGTCATTTCATAAGTTAATTATACAAGACGAGGCAGCATCCTTCAGAGTCCTAATTAATTGTTCACATAGAGGAAATCAAGACCCCCCCCCAAATTCGACTATATCATCTGCAAACACAGTTTAGAGGGAGAGATAATAGCAAGTCGAGATAATAAATGGCTTCAATGAAATACACTCACAATCATGCCATAAATAGGAACATGCTGTGTGAACTAACAAGTCAACATATCATAAAGCAAAACCCGTACAAGAGACATTAGCCAGATCCTTGAATAACAGTATCAAGATTCCTCTGAATTATTCTGTTACAATTGCACCATTAACACTGCAGTCTTTAAACAGCCGTGACTAAAAGGCCTAATATGCAGCTTCTCTGGCAGGCCTCCTATGCTACTTACAATGCTATGAGAGGGAACAAATCAACAGGTGAAGTTTTTTTCATTCATAACCATGTAGTTAGGGGTCAAAGGTCAACTGATGAAGTGCCAGAGCCCTGCCATGAAAATATGGCAACTAATCAGTAGATTTTCTTAGAGTAGAACTCACCCATAGTTTTAATTTCACAAATGGTGTCACAAATTCCTATATGAGTATCCAGCCAGCTCCAGCATGGGAAGAGCCATTCTTTATCTGAGTTGTCTGACTTCTTCACTGTTATCATTTTCAGGTATATTCCAGCTCCATACCCTTCTCCATCATGTCCTACAACTATCTTTTTCAAATGGCTCAAGGAGACAGCCTCCACCAAAAAGCAATCCACCTGAAGAAAAAAAATCAATATAGCTAAATCTCAACATAGCCAGATCTGTGGACACTTAAATCTGGAGACTGAAACCCTGAACCGACAAGACAGATCTTTCTACAGACTTGAAAATGCCCCAGCTTTTCTTTCTCCTCTTGCAGCCCTGCCATTTCAGGAAAAATTCTTTGCTACCTGAGTAACTTTCCTGCTGCACAAAGTCTGTGCTAGAGTCAGGGTAGTAGTAATTACCTTTTTAATAGACAGTGGTTGGACTACAACTGAAGGTATCTGGGTGGAAATCACCACTTAGGCATGGTGGTTACTTGCTGACCTCAAGCCAGTCATGTTTTCTCATCCTAACCTAACTCTCAGGGTTGTTGTGAAGGTAAAATAGAGGGAGGAAGGACCATGTATGCCTGACTTCCTTCAAAGATGGACAGAATAATAATGTGATAGATAGAAGGACTATTCTGTCCGATCTGCAAAAAAAGAAAAAATATGGCTTTTTCTCCTCAAACCTTTAGTGATGTCAGATAAAACTGATTCCTGGCATTCATTACACAGACATATACTGTCCATTACCACCACAATGTCTGGTCAAATGTGAATATAGTGGGTTAAATCCTGCAAGTTTTCTGTAGTCAGAGTCAGATTTTTCCTGTCTTCTTTTTTTCCCCAGTAGCTGCTTGGATCCCTGAAAGGGCTATGTTGGGTATGGGTTGGGGCCTGTATGGGCAAAAAGCCTTGAAGTACACGGAGAACTGGGCAAGATTTAAAAGATTAAAATGAAAGAACATTGTCATTCTTTAAGATGCCACTGGATTTTTGTTTATTTTTAAAATATTTGTTACACATTGCATTGTATTTAAAAATGCTTGCATTTTACCTTGTTTCTTTGATATTTTTCTTCTACTGTCAGAGAGTTTTGCAGCTGCCTAACACCTGTATCTCCTCTTTCACCATAAAGTGTTATATAGAGGTTTGCAAAGGTTTCTGACCCCCAGCGGTCTCCAGTGTGTACACCGATGATGTATTTATGCACTGTAATGGGATAAAAAGACTCATTAATACTGTACTGCTATTTAATCTATAAAATTATAGATCTGGAAAGGAAAATAATTGTTCTATTTCAGCATTTTAAAACATGATAAAATCATTTGTCTCTCAATAAAATAAAATATTCAAACAGAACAGTTTTCAATTATATAATCCTGCTTCAAGTAGTGACCAGTACAGCAGCAAAATGGGACTTTCTAGCTAGAGAAGCAGGATTGATTTCTACATACATCCCAGGTTTGCTGGAAAATATTTCAGAGAAACTCCAAAATGGAAAAAGCTAAGCATATGATAAATGTTCCTCAAGATCCCCAAGATCCCTTGAGCTCTTAAGAAGGTCTGCCAATTTAACTATAAAAAGGGTTCCCTTGGGATTGTTAATTGGGGCTGAGGACAGAGCGGCCGTTCAGACGGCCGCATCTGCCCCCAGGAGGCGGCCCGGACGCGTTGCGTCCGGTGCCGCACTCCTTGCGCACCAGCCGAGCACCACTTTAAAATGGTGCTCAGCTGGTGCAGTGTGCCCCGCGCGTGCGTTCCACCCGCCGAAGCTGCGCCCGCTGCGGGCGGCTTCCTTCCGGCGGCGTGGAAGGCGCGGCAGAAAACCAATCTGTTTTTGGCCTGGGATTATGGATTCTTGAACACCTGCCAGTTTGGCTCACCTGTTTAAGCCTATTTGCTAATTCTAATGAGGGTGCCTTTCCAGGAAGGAAACTGGAGTCCAACTCTCAGAGCCTAACCAGATGTTACAAACTGCATGAATTGTTCACCAGGGGTACTTGTAGCTATACTACAGCTGCTATTCGGGGTGGAAACTGTATGGGAGAAGGAGGAAGAACATTATTTGATCTGTGGACAGCCATCAAATAACACAATTCCCCCCAGCACTCCCCCAGCTGTTTCAGCCACCAAAACAGCACCAGGGAGAAGGCAGGAATTTCATCTTCTTCCATGTAGTGGTCCTGATCTGAATTGGGTCCTGCTGCACTTTTACTCATCAGTTGCCACCACAAACTAGCAGCTGGAGAATAGCTGCAAGTTCCCCTGGTGAACTCATGAAGTTTGTAACATCTAGTAAAGTCTCAGATGATTCCTTAATCACTTTAACTTCTAAACAAGCCTATTTGGCAGCTGTTTGCATTGTTCTGCCTGAGCAGGAAAAAAAACTGTGCTCAGCTCACAATCGAATCCTGTATGTTGAACACAGTATATTCAGTTGTCAAACAGATTCTCTGTAAAATTCCCAGCATCCCCAATGGGGATCAGAGTCTTTCTTCCCAATCTAAATAAATCCTTTATCCTGGATTTTTAAACTGTTTATGGGACACATTCCCCCAACGATAAATTTATGGGATCCTGAGTGGTGTGTGTGAATTGGGTCTGGTGGGTGAATACGCTGTCAGAATCTGCCAATTCCGCCAATGTATTAGTCAGATAGATTTGTCTTTTTGCATGCATGTCTTTAACTACCCTATGTATCTAAAGTATATTGGGACCTATGTAACCATGATGCTTTGTTCCTGTCCTGGCCGGGAGGGTGACAACAATGATTTGCGAGAACAAGGAGGCCTCACATCCCTGCCTCCGCATTCCAGCTGCTCCGGCAGTAACTTCGAGGGAGGATGCCTCTCATCTCTTATCAAATGCAAAAGAACCTTGGAGCCATTGATTGTTATGTGAACTCGAAACATCTGAGGGGTCTGGTTTGGGAGAGGAAATTTACTGCTTAACACCTCACTTTTTTCCTGTGAGAACCAAACGGTTAGGACACCTTTTAGCCCGCCAATTTTCCCTTAAGGGGATTGGCTATCTATGGGTAATTCAAACTCCTTGGAATGGTATAATAGACCCGCTTGTATTATTTGTCTCATCTCTGACAATAATCCGAGATGCTGTACTAATGTAGAAATAGGGAATAAAGAACTGTGGTTAACCAACCAAGATCTGATCCTTGACTACTTTGAGCAGAACTCTCACAGATTGTCAGAGATCTGTGACTGGGACTCAGCCGTTCCTGACTATGTCAGACGACGACGCGGTCCCCCTCAACCCTACTACTCCAGAAGATGCTCCCGTTACCCCGAAGGATCCGGGGAACGGGGGTGGTGGCGGCGGGGGAGGTCCCGAAGTGCCGGTGACTACGAGCCAGGGGGCTCACTACATCCCGCGCCTGATTCCTCATCAGAGCGTGACCCCCAAGTACGCCTGGAGCAAATTCGGTCGTCGGACCGTGGATTCATGGGTACACGACCGGAAAGGGGTACGAGTTTCGCTGACCGGAGACCAGCTCGATCGAGGGAGACCGAGCTACCTCGGAGACGACCGCGAGCCGATCTACCGTGGAGAGCCTCGTCGCCCGCCTTTCGAAGGAGAGGGGACAGGTCCGTATGGGCCCGATCCGTACGGAGAGGAGCAGATAGCCCCTTTGGAGCAGATGATGGGAGAGTTGCGACTTCAGCTCACCGCCGAACTCCGCGAGTTGGCCCTCGATCTCCAGCACCAATTTCGAGACGCTATGAGGGCAGTGCAAGGAGCTCTCCCCGGTCAGGGGGTAGGAGCCCCACAACAGCCAGCGGCACCTGGAGGGGTCCCGGTTCAGCCGCAGGTGCCCGCTCTGCCGGCACAGCCAGTCCAGCCGGTCGTTCCGGCCCCGGCGCCAGGGCCCGTTCCAGCACCCGCCCCGGCCCCGGTCGCTCCAGTCGCCCGCCCAGCCCCCTCCGACCCGTTGACGACCACTTTCGATGGGGACCCGGAGAAGCTGCGTTTTTTCATGCTGGAGATAGAGAGATTCCTGGACAGCTGGGGCCACCTCTATCCCACCGAGAGAGAACGGATTGGTTACATCGGTTCCAAGCTGAAAGACACCGCCAGCGACTGGTATGTGAGCCTGCACGACACCCCAGGACCTGAGTTGCGTTCCTCGAACAACTTCATGTGGGCCCTCCGCCATCAGTTCGAAGACCCCCTGGGCGAGGAAAAGGCTCGTAATCAACTCAGGAAGCTGTTCCAGGGGAGATCGACGGTGAGGGATTACACTGACAAGTTCAGGCGCATCGCGGCCAAGATCCACGGATGGCCGGAGGAGTTATTCATGGAGAAGTATTGGGAGGGCCTGAACCCGGAGATCTACGAAACCGTGCTGTTGGGGGGCCGCCCGGGCATGTTGGCCACCTGGATGAGAGCCGCCACCGACATGGAGGAGCGGTTCGCCTTGATCAAGATGGGAGCTTCAGTGACGGCGGCCAGCAAAGCAGCTCCCAGAGCAAAGCCCCGATCCAGCGTGCAAGACGTCCGAGATGCTAGGTTTCGGCAAGGGCTGTGCATGAAATGTGGGGAGAGTGGCCACTTCGCCTCCGCCTGCCCAAGAGGGGGAGGGAGAGGCCCGAAGACCTCGACACCGGTGGTGGGGAGCACCCCTAGCCGGGGAAAAACACCAATGAAACCCCGGGCGTTGCAGCTGGAGGGAGCTACCAGTGACCAGGGGGAGCTAGAGCTGATGGAGACGCAGATGTCGGGAAACTCCAACGACCTGCAGTGAGCGGCGCAGAGCTGCAGGTCCCCCGCCAAGAAGCGCCATCTCCGGTGAGCATCCCTGGCCCCCTATTATATATGGTAGTGACTGTGGTGACCCCTGGATCAGGTACCCACATGAGGGTTCGCGCATTAATTGACTCTGGGTGTGTGCGGGACCTGATCAGCCCATTGGTAGTGGAAGGGCTAGGACCAAAGGTCACCCCATTGGTGGAACCCCTAAAGTTTACTCAAATGGATGGGTCTGAGATGAAGGAGGAGTGCATAGCAGAGACTGAGAGCCTGATTTTGGGGACGGGGGAACACTGGGAGAAGCGGGCTTTCGTCATCACCCCAAACGCCCAGTTTCCTATGGTGTTGGGCAGCCCCTGGCTTGGGGCGCACGACCCTTATATTAAATGGAGTGAAGGGAAGATCTCTTGGGTGGACGAACGCTGCCTTACCCATAGATGGGACCCGGAATGGGGACCCGGACCGCCGGCCACTCCTACCCCGGTCCCCGCGCTCGCTCTCACCCCCACCATGGTGCCCAAGGAGTATAGAGATTTACTGGAAGTATTCAGCGAGACGGAGGCGGACGAGCTGCCCCCCCACCGACTGTCGGACTGTGCTATAGAGCTACTCCCAGGAGAGAAACTCCCAAAGGGAAAATTGTACTCCATGAGCCCTTTGGAGCGGGAAGAATTGCGAAAGTTCTTGGACAAAAATCTAGAGCGGGGGTTCATCCGCCCAGCCAAGTCCCCCTTCGCCGCGCCAGTGCTGTTCAGAAAAAAAAAGGACGGGGGTTTACGATTATGCACTGACTATAGGGGACTGAATGCGGTCTCCACTACCAACGCTTACCCCCTCCCATTAATAAAAGATCTGTTGGCGGAAGCTGCTAAGGGGAAGATTTTTACCAAGCTGGATTTACGGGATGCCTATTTCCGAGTGCGCATCAGGGAGGGGGATGAATCCAAGACTGCCTTTAATACCCCCCTGGGCCAATTCGAATATCTAGTAATGCCGTTCGGCTTAAGTGGCGCGCCCGGGGTCTTTATGAGTTTAATCAATGAAGTGTTGCACAAGCACCTATTTAAGGGCGTGTTATGTTACATAGATGATATCTTGATCTATTCTACTGATAAGAAAGCACATGTGAAATTAGTCAGGGAAGTCCTCGCCACCCTACTAAAAACCCAACTGTATGTTAAGTTATCCAAGTGTGAATTCCACCGTGAGTCCGTAGACTTCCTGGGCTATCGCATCTCTCAGAAGGGCTTGGAAATGGACCCGGGGAAGGTGGAGGCGGTGGTGCAATGGGAGGCTCCGCGAACGAGAAAACAATTGCAGAGCCTTTTAGGATTTTGTAACTTTTACCGAACCTTCATCAAGGACTTTGCTAAGGTTACTCTCCCCTTAACGGACTTATTAAAAACTAAGGGGAGAGGGCCCGAGGCAGGGAAGCCAGGAGAAAAGATTGCTTGGAACGGGGAGTGTCAGAGGGCGTTTGAGACTTTAAAGACTCTTTTTACTTCTGAGCCCATCCTAGCACACCCTGACGAAACCAAAGAATTCGTAATCCATGTAGACGCGTCTGATGTAGCCATGGGGGGGGGCCATATTGCAAAGTGGTCCGGAAGGGAAGTTGCACCCACTGGCCTACATTTCAAAAAAAATTAACGAAACAGAGAGGAATTGGTCGGTCTGGGATAAAGAAGCCGCAGCCATTAGGTTGGCGCTCACTACGTGGCGGCATTGGTTGGAGGGTGCGCAGACTCCGTTTGAAATATGGACTGATCATAAGAATCTAGAGGCACTGCGCACTCAGAGATCCCTCAACGCCAAACAACTGCGATGGGCCGACTTCTTCTCAAAGTTTAACTTTGTGCTTAAACATTTTCCTGGGAAAGCTAACTCCTTGGCAGACGCTCTGTCCAGATTGCCCCAACATGAAAGTGTCAAAGAAGAGGTGTTTGACTCCATGTTCTCCCCCCAGCAATTAGGGGGGGCAGTAGTCACCAGGAGCCAAGCTATAAAAGCACAGTTGGACATTGGGAAATGTGATTGGGGGGGGGATTATGCTCCTGAGGAGGTAGAGGAATTGGAGGCTCTGGAGGGATGCTCCAAGAGAGAAGATCAATGTTGGTTGCATGGAGACAAACTTGTGGTGCCGAAGGTCAAACGTAAGGAGATCTTGTTGACCTGCCACTCGTCTAAGCTTGCTGGGCACTTTGGTTTCCTAAAAACACTTAATTTGATCCAGCGTCAATTCTGGTGGCCGCGCATGCGCCGAGACGTCTCCGACTTCGTCTCGGCTTGCCAAACTTGTTTAATGTGCAAAAAGTGGGGGGGAAAGTTCCTGGACTGTTGCACCCACTTCCCACCCCCTCGCGACCCTGGGAGGCCATAGCCATGGACTTTATCACCAATTTGCCCCCCTCCAAGGGAAAAACGGTTATTTGGGTGGTGGTAGACACATTCTCGAAGCAAGCGCATTTCACCCCCTTCAAGCAATTGCCCACCGCTAAAGGGATGGCCAAAGCTTTTTTCAATCACGTGATCAAACTACATGCTTTTCCGAAGAGGGTGGTATCCGACAGGGGCAGTCAGTTCGTTGCCAGCTTCTGGCGGGAGCTCCTGAAAATGATGGACATTGAGCCAGCCCTGAGTTCGGGTTACCACCCCGAAACCGATGGCCAATCCGAACGAACTAATCAAATATTGGAGCAGTTCTTGAGATGTTACACCAATTATCACCAAGACAATTGGGTGGAACTGCTGCCGTTTGCAGAATATAGCTACAACAATGCAGTGCACTCTTCCACGGGAGTCTCTCCCTTCATGGCAGTGGGAGGTTTTGAGGGGAAACCATTGCCTACCATTGAAAATGCCACTAATGCTTCTCCATCGGATTTTAAGAGTTGGTGGTCCAGTCTCCAAGACTCCTGGCCATTAATAGGCAAAGCATTGGACCAGGCCAAAGAGGATTACAAAAAATATGCCGATCGTGGGCGAGCAGCAGGCTGGGATCTCCAACCCGGGGACTCTGTCTATCGCTCCACCAAAAATATTCATGGGTTGCAGCCCAGCAGAAAACTAGGATGGAAATATGTTGGACCCTATAAAGTATTACGTAAAATATCGGATGTGTCTTTTGAACTGGAACTGCCTAAATCACTGAGTTCTGTGCACCCTGTGTTTCATTTCAGCCTACTGAAGAAAGATCCTAGGCCGAATGCTTGGCATCCAGCTCCTCCAGTTCCTCCTCCACTGATGAAGGAGGGGGCCCCTCACTTCGAGATAACTGAAATCCTTGATTCCAAGATGCGAAGAGGCCGGTTATATTATTTAGTTAGATGGTTAGATTTCGGCCCGGAACACAACGAGTGGATTCGCTCAGAACATGTTCACGCTCCTAAACTGACAAAATTGTTTCATAAAATGTTTCCTGATAAAGCTAGGTGAAGTGAATTATGAGGAGGGCAGGGTGTCAGAATCTGCCAATTCCGCCAATGTATTAGTCAGATAGATTTGTCTTTTTGCATGCATGTCTTTAACTACCCTATGTATCTAAAGTATATTGGGACCTATGTAACCATGATGCTTTGTTCCTGTCCTGGCCGGGAGGGTGACAACAATGATTTGCGAGAACAAGGAGGCCTCACATCCCTGCCTCCGCATTCCAGCTGCTCCGGCAGTAACTTCGAGGGAGGATGCCTCTCATCTCTTATCAAATGCAAAAGAACCTTGGAGCCATTGATTGTTATGTGAACTCGAAACATCTGAGGGGTCTGGTTTGGGAGAGGAAATTTACTGCTTAACACCTCACTTTTTTCCTGTGAGAACCAAACGGTTAGGACACCTTTTAGCCCGCCAATTTTCCCTTAAGGGGATTGGCTATCTATGGGTAATTCAAACTCCTTGGAATGGTATAATAGACCCGCTTGTATTATTTGTCTCATCTCTGACAATAATCCGAGATGCTGTACTAATGTAGAAATAGGGAATAAAGAACTGTGGTTAACCAACCAAGATCTGATCCTTGACTACTTTGAGCAGAACTCTCACATACGCCCAGGCACATGTTCAGTTTCTTTTTCTCATAAGCTCTCCAATATAGGTGGAGACTTGAAGTATAAATACAAAAAAAAATCTCTTTGGGTTAGTTTTCATTTGAAAAGTGTTGGCTTACTTACATTACTTCAGCTATTAATTTTTTACTATCTATGCATTTCCCTTTCTCTTCATTTTTCTGTCACTTACTGTTGAGTTTGGGCTACTGCCAGTGCTGAAAACTAGGTGGTAGACACTGCTGTCTAAGCCAAGTAGATGTCTCTTGGCAGTCTGGTGCCCTGGAAGTTCTTTCTGATGTGTCCAAGGTAACACTCTTTGGTACACCCTGGGGAATGCATCCCCATGATTTCAGACAATGATGACGGCCAAAATAGGGCCCAAGTGTGGCCCCTGCAGCAACACTAGTCTAATGTGGACATGAATTATTTCATTATTTCCTTTACTGTTTCCTCTGATCTCTGTGAACTCTAAAGCAAATATCGAGATACTAGAGTAAGGAAGTAATGCTGATCTTGAGTGATAATAAAGCATTACTTTAATTTTTTAAAAAAGACTAGATATAACAATTATATCTATGAAAATGGTGTTCACTTTATTATTTAATTTAATTAGTCAAGATCTGAATGTGTGTCCCTAGCTGTCAGTTAACAGTGAAGCCCTAAACACATATACTCAGAAATGAGTCTCATTTAGTTCAATGGGACTTGTTCCTTAATGTGTGCTTTGGATTGCAGTTTGAATCTCACCTCCAAGACATAAGATTAAGAGTTGTATGCTTCAACCCTGAATATGAGTGCTATTGCTCATTTGAGAGGGTGGGGAGAGCTTATTTATCCCTCTGTGATTCTTCACATACTTCCAGCTTCTTATGTATAATGGGAATGTTGTTCCACAAAAGTCCCAAAATATGCCCTGGGCTCTTTGGAAAAATATTTTTCCTTGATTTTTTTACAAGTCTATGATTATATCCCTTTCTATTCCTTTCTGCACTGGGTTATTTACATACATAGAGTTAAAAAAACCCATTTATAAAGACATTTGCAATACTGGCGGCTCCTTTTGTTCTCTGATATTCTATTATTTTGTAAGTACACCTGCTCCTCTTTTTTTGAGTTATGCTTTCAACCTGGCAAGCACCTCAATATGGTGTCTGCAGTGAAGGAAGGAGCATGTGTCTTTATTGGTGTTCAATGGCTTCACAAAATATTCACTGTCAGTATTTGGCAATGCATACAACATAATTAGAAATTGCCACCTGCTGCCCATTTTTCTTTTTGTGCTACACAGGATTTCTTTCTTTTGAGTTCATGACAATGTTATTGACAAGACATTAACAGCCTCATCCAATGGTTGTAATACACTAAGGTCATGCCAGCAATATGCTGACATAATATTTTTGTCATGCTATGCCCTCCCAGTGTGAAGGTAGAAAGCTAAATAAATAAATTAGGAGAAATAGGAGACAACTTAACTAGCACTGACTGCCACTCCCACAGAAACCCTGGCAACACCACTGCTGTAGAGTGTTGCCGTGTAGCCACTTCAGATGGCATTATTAAAGACTCTTAAATATGAATGCTTTGCTGAACTGTGAAAACAGTGTGTCAGGGCAATGGACTTCCCAAAAGAAGTGCCCTGATACTGGACTATGGAATGAACTATGGCCAAGGGGAGCGTTGCACCTAAGAAGCATGCCAAGCCAGATGTGGATCTGGAACTACAGAAGCTGGAACTACAGAGGCCTCCTGCCCCTACACCTCTGCAGCCATGCCAGTGCCAGGATGCAGACCAGCAGCCCTGACCTCCATACATGCAGAAACAGCAGCAGGCCACAGAAGGAAGCCATGCTCTGCAAAAAGGATAAGATGTTCCTGCACAGAAGCCATGAGAGACTCTGCCATCATGCAGGCATTCCCCCCTTCATATGTTAACATCACCAAGAAAACTCAACATTCCTCTCCAGCCTAAGACAAAAGGATGTGCCCAGCTACTAACAATAACAGCAATCCAGCTTTCCTGTCACCCATCAAGATGATGCCACTGTCAAACATCTGGTCGGTAATCCAAAGCACCAGCCCTGCAACATGATTGGTTCTTTTCCTTCTCTTCTTTGTCTCACCCCCTTCTCCCAGAGATGTCACTTCCTGCTGACCATTAATGCTACAATTGCCCAGCCATTAATCCCTGGCCGTACAACAGAACTCCAAGCAGCAAATTCAAGAGTGCACCCCCCCACACACACACTTCTTGTAAAAAGCATTTAAAAGGACCCTTTAAAGGCTTTGGGCAAGAAGTGGGGAGGGGCACTTGAACAAGCAGCAAATTCACCTCTTGGAGAACAGGCATGTGGGGGCTTTGCATGACATCATTGCATTGGGGATGTCCCCGCCCCCTCTGATCCCCCTCAATTCCTATGCCAGGGACTAGGAAGGACCTGGCAACCCTATTCATGACATTTAATGCAACGCCTCTGCATTAGTGTCTGTATAAGGGGAACATGTATTTTGCAAGGGAGAAACCACATACACAACTAATGAGGGCCAAAGACTCAGAGAATGAAGCAACCGAAGCTACCTCAGCTCATTGGTAGCTGAAAATCTGGATCCAAATGGCTCCTGCAAAATGAAGTTTATCTTTTGTGACTCCTACTGCAACTATTGCATTAAAAAGGAGGCAGTAGCACTAGTATTCAAACCTCCCACTGCAGGGTGAAACTATAAACCCAGAAAGCTGACTCACAATGGAGCCTTTGAAATCTTACAGGGACCAGACCATGACATGCTCCAAAAATCTGCCTGAAATTCATATAGGTCAGAACTGAAGAATTCCCATTTGGAAAAGCACACAAGAAATCTCCAGTTCAACATTTGGCTATGGTCTCACAGGATAA
This sequence comes from Lepidodactylus listeri, assembly GCA_029233225.1. Classification (NCBI taxonomy): domain Eukaryota; kingdom Metazoa; phylum Chordata; class Lepidosauria; order Squamata; family Gekkonidae; genus Lepidodactylus; species Lepidodactylus listeri. Next base: position 56,973,457 of record JARCFY010000006.1, read on the forward strand.
AGGAATGAGAAATGTCACATACACACATGGACTCCTGAAAAAAGTACAGTGATAAAGTGATAAAACTGATCAGGGCAGTGCAAGGACCAATAGTCTTATTCAGGCTATGCATTCATGTCTATGGATGGCCTTCATTTTGCTGAGTACATATCCAGTCCAGCCACTCCTCCCTATGTTCAATTGACTGCTAGTCATTGACTGCTTGTTTTTCATCCCCATCTGCTTTATGCTGCTCCATACTTTGGCTTATTAAATCAGCAGGAGGGAATTGCTAGTGCTCCAGGACAAGCACAGAGCCCTCCATCCACACCTTGATGGGAATATGGAAATGAGCAACCCACTGGCCACTCCCACTAAGGATGTCATATTGTAGCAGCCCAGTTTAAATCAAGTTTAAAACAGGTCAGGTGCATAAATAACAACATGTGCTATGGTTTGCTTTTCACTTAGCCATGGCATAGATACTATCAGTCTATACACTAATAGACAAGTCAGCCAGATCTGAGGACAGTTAAATCTGGTGACTGGAGCTGTGAAAGGGCACAAGATCTTTCTACAAACCTGAAAAGGGCCCCAGGCTTGGAGAAAAATGTGAAATCTTTTAAAAAAAACCCACTTTGGTGGGTTTAAAAAACATGAAAACGATAAAACGGGTGCCTATATTTTTAAGCAACAGATTCCCTCAGTGGGTTCTGCAAGGCTGTCACAATATTTCAGGGTGGGTTTTGTTAAAGTGGCAGGGGCAGAAGACAGGGTCCTTTCCTGGTCTATTTTGGCCTTTGAGGGAGGACTCATTGGGGCCAGACCTAACTAGTTTTGCCAGCTCCAGGTTGGGAAATTCCTGTCTGAGGAGGGTGGGGTTTATGAAGGCGAGAAAAGGGTAGGGTTTGGGGAGGGGAGAGGCCTCAGCTGAATATAATGTCACAGAGCTCACCCTCCAAAGCAGTAATTTTCTCCAGGGAGACAGATCTCTGTAATCTGGAGTTTAGTTGTAATTGTGGGAGATCTCCAGGCCCCACCTGGAGGTTGGCAAACCTAGGCCTGGAGTGAGGTGCAGTGGTTAGAGTGGCAGACAAGGATCTGTGGGGCCCTGTGAAGCAAAGCATCTCTCCCACCTTCCTCCCAAGGGTTAACGTGAATGGAGATGGGCCTGAGCTGACTTGTAGGTATTGTTAATTGGCCTTTGGGCCTGCAGGCTTCTTATCATCCTCATGGCCAAAGATGAAAGCTGGTTAATTAACTTCTCATGGGAATTTGTGATCTGTGATGGGAAGTGATGTAATCTTCTGGAGGTTTCTCTTGGAGACATGTTCTGATTGGATGCCATCATCACCTGATGTGCTGGGCCAAAAAACTATAATTCAGATGTGTCCCAAAGGAGAAGCTAGCTGAGATTCTATGGACTGTGAGGCCCAGACTATGACTTGCTAGCAATGTAGATAATGCTGATTTGTGACCCTCCTATCGAAACTAAGGTTGGTGTCATCTAATACAGCTCTGAACAGTGTTTAGAGTTGCCAGATCCCTCAGAAATGTCAGTGATGGGGGGATGTTCCAGGAGCCAGAAGTGGCACTGTGCAACATGCCTACATCACCTGGAAGAGATGTAGGCACTCTGGTGACATCGGGGGTGATGCTCTGGTTTTTGGACAAAACTCTATGGTAAAATCAGCCTCAAACCATAGAGTTTTGCCCCAAAACCAGAATGTCACCTCCCAATGTCACCAAAGTGCCTACATCACTTCTGGGTGATGTAGGCACATTGCATTTATTTCAGGCAATGTTGCTGTTTGGGGGAGATTTCCTCCCGCTGGCCAGCTGGCCAGTGGCGGGCAGGAGCTCACAAAACCAAGGGATCCCCCACCTCCAGCTGTTAACACTGTTAGGTAGTTGAAGTTAGTTTTGTTATTTTCTGTTCTGCATGACTTCTGAGCAATGCGTTGGCAGTAATTTTCCTTTATTACAATTTCTTGAATAAAACCTAATATTATTTTATAACAAAAGTCTGGTTCTTGTGCGCACTTGCCCTGGGGGCCCACAGGGTTAGCCTATGACTTCTTTGACAGGCCCAGATTTGAATCCCCATTCTGCCAAGGTAGCTCACTGGATGACCTTGGGCCAGTCACACACAAACTCAGAATAATTTAACTCACAGGGTTGTTGTGAGGATAAAATGGAGGAGAGAATGATTGTCAGCTGCTTTGGGTCCCTATCATGGAAAAAGTTAGGGTATAAATGAAACAAATCTGTCATTATATAATTTCATTTTCGTCTGGCAACATTCTATGCTTGCCAAAATCAGTTGGCTGCCTGATGTGTCACTCAAGCTGTTCCTATCCACTAGCAGCGCTGCCTGGGTCTCACCATCAAAATTCTAAACAGTTTGCTGTTCCACTCCTTCCAGTAGCCAGTCAGAACACAGAGGTCATTTGCATATGTGGCCTGATTGGCTTTTGTCTCTAACATTCTAATTAGTTTGCCATTGCTGTTGGGTCATTGAATGTGGTCCTGAGGTAAAATACATATCCCAATCTTCCCTCAAATGATCACTGGAGTTGCCAGTCTTCCTGTGGGGCCTGGAGATCTCCCAGAAATTACTGTGTTCCGCAGCCACAGCACATCCCTGCTGAGGTCCCTCTGCAGCCCACACCCTGCTCTCCCCAGGCTCTGCCCCTCAAATCTACAGGTCTGACCATCCCCATAGTATTGCCAGCTTCCAGGCAGCTCCTGGAAATCTCCAAGGTCAGTTCTCCTGGAGAGAATGGCTGCTTTGGGAAATGGACTCTATGGCATTATACCCTGCTGAGGTCCATCCGCACCCCAAACCCTTCCCTTCCCAGGCTCTACCCCTCAAATCTACGGGTCTGGCCCTCCCCTTAGTATTGCCAGCCTCCAGGCAGCACCTCCAGGCAGCCTCCAGGAAAGGAGAGAATGCAGCAGGAAAAGAGAGTGGATATGAGGACTGTCAGTAGGAGGGAAAGAGGAAGTAGTGCATGGAGATATGGGGGAGTGAGGCAACCCCAAGTCCTTGCAGATTCCTGTTCCCCACAACCGGGCCCAGCCTGGCAGCTAGCACCAAACAACTCGGTCAGTTTTCCCAGGGAGAAGCTGCCAGTAGAAGGGAAAGCTGAAGACAGGAGCAGATAAAGATAGGTTACCTGGTAGGTTGGAAAGAGAGAAGAAAGCAGGAAAATGGGAGAAGCTATAGGGGCTTTCAGGGAAGGGAAAAAGTAAATGTGGGGATGGCATGTTTCCCACAAGCCCTTGCAGGTGCTCTGCTTGTTTATAGTAGGACTTAATGAAATTTTACAGTCCGTATACTTTATATGGATTTGGAGTTCACAATGCCCACTGCGAATTAAGAAAGTACATAAACTCAGTGGATCTGACCTGTAAAACATTTTGAAGCACCTAGAGAAATAAATATTTTTTATTACGCAGGGAAATAATTCCTAATAATTCTTTCAGCAATTCAAGCTTAGGTAAGCAGAAGAATTCAGTGCTCAGTCTACCAAAAATGACTTCCATTACTTCAAATTATGTGCTTTATCTTTTAACTGGTATAATTATAACTTTCTGGCTTACATGTACAGTTATGCAGGGAATACAGGGATGGTTAGACACCATTTCTTATTTAATTAAGAGGCATTTTTAGTCTTTTTGAAGCACTGCTTCAGTGCCACTGTGGCTTATCTAGCAGTGAGGGATTTTAACAAATAGTTGGTTTTGCTGCACTGACTGATTCCTTTTCAAAGGCAAGTTCACATTGTTCCTGCCTTCTCTGCTATTTTTACCTGGTAAAGGTTTCTGGTTCTCTTTCACTGCGGGGAATTCTTTCACCAACTCTCGGTGTTCTTGGCTAACAGAAAACCAGCAGTTGCAGTCAAAGTTCACTCCCTGATTAGTGTGCAACTCTTCCATCTGAAAAGACTTCAAATGCCAGCCCTTAAAGTCCGGCAAATCATCAGAAGCGACCCGAATCTTGTACACATCACCAACATCTGCAGGTTCGACCTGCAAAAAGGAAAAAGAAAAAGAAATAACGGGCTGTCAAGAAAGAAGTCCTCATTCATGGAGAGACTTTTCTATTATTTAATTTTATTTATTTTTGAGAATTGCTTTGCAACCTAAGATTTTTTCTAAAAAAATCAAAATTAGTTCAAAGCAATGGACATAAAAATCAAACTTCACAAAATGTTTAAAATCCAAACAGAAAAACAAAACAAAGCATCTTTTAGCTATTAACAACAGGAAGAACAGGAAAGTCTTAAGCTGGCACCAAATAGCAACTGATATATGTACCTCCTGGTTACCTGGGAAAGGTGCACCATAAACAAAGGGCACTGGTCATCATGGGGCATAGGTCCTCACTAGCCAAGGATGCAATAATGGACTCCCTGTTACTCTCCCTACTCTGAGGCAGATTTTCCCTGTCAAATTCTTAGTTCCCTTCAGGTACTGAGCTAGCCCCCAGTAGCATGATAATATTTGCAGTTTTATAAATCTGAATGTCCTACTTTTTGACAAAATCTAATTTGGCTTTTGCCCAGTTCAGGAACTTGTCAGGAGAAAACAGGAGCCCTCTTTTTAGGTGCCTTGAAATGGCACTGGAGACTTTGTAACAGTAAACAATAATAAATATTTTATTTAGGCAGGGGTGGTATGGGGTAGTCAGGAATTGGAAAGGCTGGGGAAAACATTGTTGGTAAAACAGTATATTTTTCAGTTGATAGACAAGATGGTTGTGTAACAGCTTTTTTTTTTTTTTTTTTTTTTACAAATTCTTGGTTCTTATCAGTGAGAGAGGCTTCACTAAGCACTTTGGTTTCAGTTACAATGTTTCTGCATATTGTTTCCTAATAACTGTTCAGGTTTTCTGGAAAGGTCATTTTTTTAGTGTATCACATTCTTTCCCCTTTTCTGAAATCACAATGTGTCTTTTTTCTCCTGCGTAATCTACAACCATTTCCATTCACAACAGACCAGGAACTGCCTCAGTGCCAATTCCCTGTATAACTGAAGAGGACTTATATGTCTTCCCTGAAAAATATAATCCTATTCCTTTTGGCCTGATTGGGAGCTTCAGCCTACTACCCAGTCCCTCTATGCCAAAATCTCAACCCCCAGTTCTTGTTGTTTGTGTAAAAATGTGCTTTACCTGACACTAGACTCTGAATTCTTAGATGGAATTCTTTCTCAGTTTATATTTAACACAGCTAAGATTAGGAGTCTCTCCCTTTATTCAAAAGGCGAACCTGTCTGACCAGGGGTCATTTCGTAAAAAAAGAGGTGCAGGAGCTCATTAGCATAACTCATTAGCATAACTTATTGCATATGCTACACCACTTGACATCACGGGAATTATGTCAGAAGGCAAGAAAGAAAGAAGAGAGAGAAAGAGAGAAAGAAAGAAAGAGCTGGCAAGAGAGGGGACCGCTACTAATCCAAGCCTCAGAAATACCACTATTCTGGGAGGATAGCTTCATTGGTGGCTGAAGCCTTCAGAAGGCTGGTTGGAGGAACAAGGACCTTTCCAGGGGACGGGGTCATTTTGCTGCAGCCATGACACAAGCAGGCATTCCCCCATGGGGGGGGCTGGCACCAACTCCCGGAGCTGAACTCCCCCAAGCTCCTGCTCAAAATGACCCCTGTGTCTGACAGACTTTTCAGTCAGACTCTTCAGACATCCACTTCTTTAGCTGAACTTTTACTTTACTGAACAGTAACTGCTGCTGAACTCAAAACAAACTCACTCTCTTCTCAGTACACAGCTGATCTTATATTTCCCTCAGCTGGTGCTGGCCAATCAGACAAGAAGGAACAGTCTGTCACTCAAGCTCAGCATTCTAGAGCAGAGTTAACTATTCATCTCCCTTCTCTGATTTTGCTGCATTAGGAAAACAGCATTTTAAATGTAGTCCATCACAGATGCATAATAGAATTTAAAATACTGGCAACCTACTTTACCTGTCATTCTAATGAGTGATGTCTTCGTTAAATAGTTAGTGATAGTAACTACTTCCTCACTAGGAATGAAATTAATTCATGTGTGTGTTACTGTACATGAGATACATTATCTCACAATTATGGGCAATGGCATATTTAACAGCTCAGGACAAATGTTGTCTTTCACAATATGAGGTTGGTTCCAACCAGCTTTTTTACTGGAGGAAAAGGAAGCTGTGGTCCACTTTGACCACCCACAAAAGGGCTATAGAGGGCATGGGATCTAGATGTACAAAAGCCACGAGGGACAGGAACTGTACTAAGAAGGGCAGTTGGGTGAGATTCAGTGAAAAAGCTGGCTGGATCCAACTCAGTATGATTTAGTGCTTATTATTTAATAATATTTGCTCCTTATTTTTACAGCCATATAAAGTCTTTCTGTATTATTGACGGCCTGATTCTAGATCCAGAGGCTTTGTTGCGACCTTGCTGCTGAAATTGTGAATGTCAATTTTTGGTGGCTGTGGATTGTTAAAATGTCAAGAAAATCAATGTAATGTCTTTCACTGCTCACCTTCTCTCAGCATTTTTCTTTTTGTGTAGGCAGAGAAAGAACAGATAGTGAACAACACTCAGATTAGAAGATCCGGCTGGATATGGGAAAAATCACTCCTAATTAGTTTTCTCTTTCTTTATAATCAACATGGACAAGACAGACAGAACAGTTCCTTTGTTGCCTTGTATCTTAGGTGGGAAGGAACACATATAATGGTTGTGCTGTTCTCCTTTTCTATTCCTGCAGCAGTCTGATATAATGCTTGAGTGCTCCCATTTCAAAACAGCTCCTTGCACACAGACAACTAATATATCAGGGAAACAGCTGGTCACACTACAAACTGAACAGGATATGTTTGTATGCTGATGGTTTACTTATCATCTGTTGAAATGAAAGGGAAAGCAGGCAAGGCAAGAAAACTCCATGTACAGAGTAGAATCCCTGCCCCTTCAAGAGATTTCTGTTTAGGATGAATTTGTGTAACACAGAATGAGTGAAGGCCCATTTTACAAACAATAATTCTTGGCAACAGAAAAAAATCTGTCACTTCAGGTGGGGCCTGGAAATTTCCCAGGATTATGACAGATCTCCAGACCTCATAGAAAGTGGCTTCTTTGGAGGATGGACTCTATGGTACTACACCCTGGTGAGGTCCCTCTGCTCACCAAACCTTGCCTTCTCCAGGCTCCACCCCCAAAACTCCAGAAATACCTCACCCAGAGTTAGCAACCCTAAATCTGTGTTTTGTCATGAGAATCCACTACTTTAATTTAATATACTAAAAATCTACATGCATATACTCAAAACTTACATCTACATGTGCCCCCTCACCCAGCTGGTGTGGAGTTTTGGACTGGGATGACACCCAGGTATATCTGTTGATGGTTAGCTGGCTGGATGCCACTCTAGCAAATTTGGCTGAGGGGCCAAAGGCCGTGGTGGGATGGTTGAAACAGAGCCGGCTGAGACGGAATCCATCTAAGATGGAGGTTCTGTGGCTGGGTAGGTGGGATTCAGGACCGGGGTGCCAGCTCCTGGCTCTTAACAGTGTGCCTCTAACACTGGCAATAACTGTGACGAACCTGGGTGTGGTTCTGGATGCTTCCTTATCAGTGGAGGCCAAGATCACAAACGTTGCCAGACTGGCGTTCTTTCAGCTGTGCCAGGGCAGGCAACTGGCCCCCTTCCTGTCTCGCTCTGACCTAGCCACAGTAATCCATTCAACAGTCATCTCCAAGCTAGACTACTGTAACACATTCTGTGCAGGGCTACCCTTGAGACTGACCTGGAAATTGCAACTGTTCCAGAATGCAGCAGCATAGGTCCTCACCAGAATCCCACAGACAGCACACATTCAGCCAGTGCTCCACCAGCTGCACTGGCTCCAGGTGGAATGCCAGATCAGGTTCAAGGTTTTGGTATTAACCTTTAAGGCTCTAAATGGGCCTTATGTATCTATGTATGTAGCTATGTATCTATGAGACCATCTCTTTTGAAATAACCCCCGAAGAGCATTATGCACTGGTGATCCCTGGCCTGAAAGGACTTACTGGTGATTTCTGGCCTGAAAGACATTTAGCTGTCCTCAACTAGAGCCAGGGCCTTTTTGGCCCTTGCCCTGACTGGGTAGAACTCTCTGCCAAATGACATCCATGTCCTGTGGGACCTAAGGCAGTTCCACAGGGCCTGTAAGGCTGAGATGTTCCTCCAGGCCCATAGCTGAGGACAACAATGGTCTCTATCTTGCCTGACACCCCCTTTCTTCCCCTCCCCCCATGGTGTAACAGTATAACCTGATTATTTTTAGTACCATCTGAAATTGTTTTGAAATTGTTTGAAATTGCTTTTGCTTTTAACTGTTGTACTGATTCATGAATATGTTCTTATATTGTTGTTCACCACCCTGAGCCTTGTGTGTACAAGGAAGGGTGATCTAAAAGTCTAATTTATAAATATAAATAAATAAATAAATGAATGAAATGAAATTGGAATTGGAATTGAGACATTGCAAAAATTTGGTGTGAGAAATTAATCACCAGTTAGTTAGAAATGAGAAATCTTTCAGGTAATGCTAAACTAGATGGCAAAAGTGACAGTTGAGAAATTCAAAAGGATTTGTAATGAAATGCTACAAATGGATAATTTCAGCAGTAATTAGAGATTGGGTGGAAGGAAGGAAGGAATCACCCCCCCCCCCTCTGTCGGTAAGAATACTTCCAAAATTATCCTCATTTTATTTCTTGGATTTTGAAGTTCCAAACTAGCTGATCCTGCTTCTGAAGTAGAACTGCGATAAATTAGTTTTCCATAGTATATGTGCAATTTGCTGCACCTTTCAATTCTTTTGAATCATTTCCCACTCTATGTGCATGTACACATCAATAAAGCATTGAATATTATAGATGGTGTGATTATATATGGACTACACCAGCCTGAATGCATAGGAGTGCAAGTTTACACCAGTCAGACACTGTACATAAAGAATCTTGATACATATGACTACAGCAAGGTTGCTTTATTTTATTTCATTCCATAACATCTGCTCAGGGCCCACTTCCATATCAGTGAAAGAAGCTAAGTGAAGTGAAGGAGCCAATGGCTGTGGCAAATTGTGCATGATCCAGTTCTGTAATTAATGTTATAAATTATCCTAGTTAAATTAGAATTATGAAAGACAGACAGAAATTCTAGAACAAGAAAGGAAAAATAAGATGTATGCACAAGTACCTTAAAAATAGTGGTTCTTGGTCACAACTGTCAGAATGGGTTCAGATGACCATGAGTTCAGGCGGCCATGGAGTGAAAATACTTGCTATTATTACATAGAGGGAACCCATGTGAATCTAAGTTATTTGAAGAAGCTGACTGCACGAGTTCCATGATTCTTCTAAACTGTGGGTCACATTTATTTATTACATTATGACTTTTTTTTTAGCCAAACTGCTGAATCTTGTTCCTTCTAGCAATAGCCTGGGAGCTGACAATTCCCTTCAGAAAAGCTAGCACAAGAATCCCAAGGAATGAAAACCAAACAAAAAACAAACAAAAATCCAGCCTTTGGGCAGGACAGCTTGTCATTTCATTTCTTTTAAATGTTGTTTGCTCCGTGCATTATGCCCTTCATTAAGACCCAAGAGCCATTATCTCAAAAAATATTTGTCATATATGCACATCCCATGTCCTTTGTTCTTCATATCTACTTGTATGGAGAATCACGAAGACTGGCTTTCAATGTCCCGTGTGTTCGTCAAATACTGGCAAAGGTCTGTTGGACCTTTGGGTCACATTTATTCTATACTGCAGCTGATCTGGTTTAATTGTGCCAGGGTTATGGTGGTACATGTAAAATATGGTAGCATTTGCCCTGCTGGGAACACAATGCTTTTTATGCTATGGACCCAGAGGCATAAGATGTTCTGTTAGATTTTGTGCACTAAAATATTTAATTTCTGTCTTTGGGATCTCCTTATTAACATTAATGATCCTATTTCAAAACACTGAAGAAGGAAAAATGCAAAGTCCATCCATATTTATTTCTAGTCTAACATTGGCTACATTGTTTCTTGTCACAGATTAACTGCGGGATGCCATTTATATCGTATCAAACGGCCATTCTTTCCCAGAATGCTACAGTCCATTTTATAACACTTCTTGACTTGCAATGGTGAGGATAAAACTTCTGTTTACTTGAAATTCTAAGAAGTTTGAAATGATTAAAGTGTTCCTATGACAAAAAATGCGGTCTAATCACAAAACTGTTTGCAGACTTTTGCTTGTTAGTAAACTTAAATGAACTGAATAATTTAGCACACACTAGTAGGGTGGCTAAGAAATGATTATTTCCCTCTCTTTCAGTGCATATTAACAGGCAGCATATGAATTCTAATCTGCAATTCCAGATTAAAGAATCCAAAATAAAAGTGTGATTTTTATGTGTGTGTTTCTGAAAATTGCTCCATTTAATATGGAGTAGCAGGGAAATATAACTGTCATTATACACTACTAATAATAATTACTACTACAGTTGAGTAAGTGTTATCTGTATGATTCTAAAACTTGACTTTAACCAAATCTTTTCCTTATAGTTTTTTTAGTACTCATCTAATTAATAATTACTCCATCCTCCTCCTCTCTTTATTCAAGCATTTAAAAATCAGCATTTTACAAATGTGACATAATTTTTTTCTTTCATTAAGCTCCTGAAGATCTAAACATATATGTTGATTCTCTATATTTTAATTATCCTATTATTTCACAATTTAATCTCCTTCTTTGGAACTACTAATAAACTATCAGCCCCACATTTATGTAGCATAGTTTTTTTAAGCTAACCAGACAGAAAATAGTTTGTAACAACTAGCATGCCCTCTGTGAGCCAATCACAATTTGACACAACTTTTCAATGTTCCCCTATTTTGCATGCTAATTTAACAAGCCACCTCTAATATATACAATGATCTGTAATTCCATTTTATTGTCTGATGGTGTGCATGCACAGAAAAGCTCCCACCGTGAATAAAACTTTGTTGGTCTTAAAGGTGCCACTGGACTCTAACTTTGTTCTGTTGTTTCAGACCAACACGGCTGCCCACCTTGATCTATCTCTATGAAAGTCATATCTGACAAAGGGGGTTTTGACTCTTGAAAGCTCATACCCCCAAAATCTTGTTGGTATCTAAGGTGCTACTGTATTCAAATCTGGCTCTGCCACTGAAGACCAACACAGCTACCCTCTGAAACTATCCTCATAGGAACTGTATCTGTATCTGCACCAGACAGTAAATCCTCACCAGGTTACCTGTCCCCTTCCCCTGCATTGGCTAGCTCCCATAGTTATCTCGATTAATCTGTTAACTTGAAGGGGTTGATGCTTACATCTTATGCATACAGCAAACATATAATCAGCTTCACTTTGGAGCTGGATCCTGGGCATGTTCATTCAGAAATAAGCTTAATGGGGCATACTCCCAAGAAACTGTGCAGGCTTCATCTGAAGGAAAGCTCCATGAAGCTACAATATTTTTATCAACCAATAAATCTGATCAGTAAAGGCAACCGTAATAACTGCTATGTCTGGTATTAACATGGCAACAGTCCTCCTAAGTGCTGGTTACATAACGAGACATTGTCTGGAATTGCTGCTGTTTATTCACTGAAAAGAGCTTGAAATCCAGCTTGCTAGAAAAAGGCCACTGTGGGCGGAAGGGGTGCGGGAGACTTATCTCTCTCATAGAAATAAGATCATAAAGTATACATCGAATGATGGCTTGAAATCTACAACATTATCTGTCCTGGCCTATACTGAGCTGGCATATTCACTTGCTCAAAATATGCATCACATGCTGTATTTCACCCCAGTCCTAACCATACTCCCATGGAAGTTCCCACCTGTTTCAGTGGAACTTATTTATAATTCGATAGCTGTAGATCACAGTCTTGGTCTTTAGTGTCAGGGAAAGTTCCATGCCAGCAAAACGAATCTTCACTGCACATGCGGTGCACCTCCATATGCATAGATGAGAGCTGGACAGCTCCTACTTATGTGAAGAGCTGTTTGTGCAATGAAACCTCCTTTGAGTACTAAAGTTGTTAGATAGAGAAAATTATGTGTGTTGCCTAAGTATGCATGGGACTAATTAGAATCAAAGGCAGGGATCAAAATGAGACCTGCTGTTTCCAAGAAATTTAATTTGTGTACATAGCACTGTGTTATCGACTTGAATCCTTGCTAACCCCTATTGTATAGAACTAGGATCTTTGCTGTTGCTCTATTCCTGCTTATTGCTTTGCTGAATTTGCAATCTGCTATTAATTGCAACATAACACAGCCATTCCCATGGCAACCAGTTGTATTGCCACAAATGGAAATAGGTGAGCTCATGAAACAAAAAAGGCTATGATCATTTAAACAGTCTCAGCAATGAAGTACAAAGAAGGCAACTAAAACTTAATGTCACTTGAATGCTTCTGGGACAAAATAGCTCCCAACTATTTTTTTTTTGGTATAATTCCAATTGTTCTTAAATTTCAGGTGTGACTTTGTGTCGTGGAATTAGGACCTGGATTAAGCCTCAGTACTCTGTTAAACCTACGTTACTTTAATTTCTATAGTAAAGTATAGTTGAATCTTTGGTTTGTTCCCCAGGAGGCTTCAGGACTCTGCTAAGTGCTGTGGCCTTCTGGTACTGATAACCCTGCACATTACTTTTGACTTGTGGAATGTTTACACATTATAACATTCTAAATAGATAGGGTATCTGAACCTAGCTTCCTGGGATTCTCTTAGTTAACTTTGACTCTCTGAGTCAACCTAGCTTTCCTTGACTTTCTGTGCTTCCTGATGCCAGAGATAGAAAGAAGGGGCTGAGCTCTGTTGTATACATCAAGAATATGTCAGATGCTTAGCAACAGACTTGACTGACAGTTATATTAGCTCCTATGGATAGAAAAAGGTATTTAATGTCTGAATTTAGTCTCATTTTTGTTGTTCTGGCCAACCACCCTCCATTATGGGTCTTGACAGAGCAACCAAGGATCTCCTTTATAGAACTACAAGTGCACTATTTATGTATTGGAGTGTTGAAATATTCTATGTTGAAAATTGAAATGCTACAAAATAAAATAAAAGGTTCCATGGATGACCAAACCCCAAGCATAGTGATCAGCTCTACTTTATTAGTGATTTCAGCAAGGAGAAGGAAAACTGAAAATCCCTGGCAGAAGCCTGGTTTTTATGCATGCAGAAAACCACACCCCAAACACACCCCACTCTCAACGATAGGTCACCAAATGAGATGGGAGCATTCACTGGAGGACCCTGATGCTGGAAAAGATTGAAGGTCAAAGAAGAAGGGGATGGCAAAGGTGAGATGGTTAGACAGTGTTATTGATGCAACAAACATGCAATTAAACCAACTCTGGAGCATGACACAAGACAGAAGGGCCTGGCGTGATGTGGTCCATGGGGTCACAAAGAGTCAGACTCAACTGTGCGACTGAACAACAACAACAACAACAACGGCTCTCAGCAAACCCAGGGAAACAGTGAACAGGAAGCAAACTGAGTGCTGAAGGGAAGAAAAACAATGCAGAATGAAAAAGAAAACCCAACGGACATGCACAGTGAAAGTGAGGCAAAACGCCTATGCACAAAAGACCACTATCACTTAAAAATGCAATTACAGGAATATCCCACTATGTTGAATGTTGTATATGTATGCTATAGTATAACTGAGGGCAAAACAATTACAAAGAGTCTGAAAAACTGGCTTTTCTACCAGCCTACTGCTCTATTATTGAAATAAGGCATTCTCCCCAGTAGACCCCTGCTGTAACAGATTCTACTCTGCATATCTTATAAAGGTCAGATGGGACATGAATTAAATTGCTTCATTTTTTTTGAAAATCCACCACAAGAGCAACAAGTCCAGCTATATTTCTACTTCACTGCCCCAAATATGAAGATATACAAGAAAGGCCTCTTCTCATGCAGGTGAAGCAGTCAATAAAAAATAATAAGAAAAAATGTGCCAGATTCCTCCAGCAGGAAAGAAGTGCATGACAACCAAGACACAAATAGACAGCTCTGTAAAACCTGGTGTGAGGGACTGTGCTATAAAAACTCAGAAGTGCTATATAACATGTGATGGACTGTGAAGGGTTAATGCCTCACAGCGCAAGAGAGCCTCTGAGTGACAGGCTGCTCAAACAGGTTTCATTGGATAGCATCAGTTGAGAAGAAAGAGTTGGAAACTGACTGCTGAAAAGAATTCGGTTTAGTACTGACTGAGGACTGGGGAGGTGGCAAGGAAGAGTGGGAGGATCACCGAAGACCACCTTTCAGGCCAGAAATAGGGACAAAGCTTCTAGTTTAGAGAAGTAATTCCCTGCCCATTTGAAAAGGGAGATAGCTCAAAAAGAGTGATCCCTGGTTTGTTTAGAGAGAAGGATTTTGGGGTACTTGGTATTGTAGCCATACCTTCTGAAACTTGAGGAGTCAATTAAATTTAATAATTTATACTAGAGTGTTTAGCAGACACTGAAAATAAAGCCTCTCCTCTCAAAAATGCTAAGACTTTTGTGAAAAGCTTAACACTTTTACTTGCTGGAAACATATTACCTGGAGTTTTGTGAAATTATTAAGTTACCTCAGAGTTATTATTTATTCACCTCAGACATTTTACCCCAATTCCACCTGAACTTTCCCCCTTTGTTGAATAAAATACTTTGTTTATTTTTGAACTTTCAAAAGCCTCTTGTGTGCCATTTCCAGAAGTATAAGTTTAAGAAGAGGGTCCTGTTTCTTCCCTCTAGTTCTTGAGCTGAGCCAGCATCAAAATAAAATAATGTGACAAGAGTAGGGAAGCCATAGACCTTCAAATAAGAAAACAATAAATAAAAGGAGCTGCTCAGTTAGAAAGGATGGGAAAACAGAGGGAAAATCCTGCATGTGAGGGAGAGAAGAGGGCAAGATCGTCATACCTGGCTTGGGCCAAAGTTTCTCAACATAATGGGCAGAGTCCAAAGAAAGTTAAACTTAGCCTGTATATTACTCCATGTAGGCTGCTAACAGTGCTTCTTTAAGCTAGTGGCATAGGGTTGGTAACTCCAATTTGGGACATTCCTGGAGATCTGGGGTTGGAGGCTGGGGAGGGTCGGGTTTGGGAATAGAGTTGCCAATAACCTGGAGAAAATAACCTGTCTTGCCCCCTTAATAGAGGCTCAATGGGATGTTATTTACTTCCATGTCATGCAAAGCTTCACCTGCTCATTTCACCACATTAAGTAACTATTAAAGGGAGCGGACATTTTTTTCCTCCAGGTTATTGGCAGCCCTATTTGGGAAGGAGAGGGACCTCAATGAGATATAATGCTATACTGTCTTCCACCCTCTAAAGTAGCCATTTTCTACAGGGGAAACAGATTTCTGTCATCTGGAGATAAATTCTAATCCAGGTCCCACATCCATGTTGCACTGCAAACTTTGAGTCAACACTATGTCTAATTGAAAGCAAATTTAGAGTCCAGTGGCACCTTTAAAAATCTTTGTTGGTCTTAAAGGTGCCATTGAACTCTAAATTTGTTGTACTGCTTCAGACAAACACGGCTGACCAACTGGATCTAACTTCATTGAAAGCAGTGAGATTTAGTTCTGTGTACTTAGTTCTATTTGATGGCAGTGGCCCTGAATTTAATTTCTCTGGGCTGAAATACATCTAGATTATAGATAAATCATGGTTTCACATATACTACTGCATTCCAACTCAAGAGACTAGTAGCTGCCTGCTGTAGCCCAGCCCAGCCCATGCATGTGGATTGTGGAGGGTTTACACAGAGTGTATTAAAAATTTTTTGCATATGCTTTGGCCCAGTTGGGATAGAGAACTTCCCTTGGCTTGGCCCTTGAGGACAAAGTAATACCATAGAACTGTTCCAGTCCCAGGGTTAAGAAGCTTCCTGAGATGTGGTCACAGTCAGGAATGGCAAATAATTCTGAATCTTTAAAAATGGGGAGCGGGGGCAACTATTGCACAGCTCTCAGTGGTGCTCAGGATTTGGATGAAAACAAGACAAAAATTCAAAGCAGGACTCAAATGCTCATCAACAATGAAGAGTTTGCTTTTAAACAGTAAAAGCATAACCAAAGTGAAATAAAGTGTGCATTAAGTGTGTAAATGAAGTGTGCAAGTGCATGAAAGCTTATACCTATAATTAAACTTTGTTGGTGTTAAAGGTGCCACTGGACTCAAAATTTGTTTTATTGCTTCAGACCAGCATGGCTACCCACCTGAATCAAAATGAAATAAATCATTGAGGTCTGCTTTTAAGTATGTCTAAAAACTTTCCTTATGCCCTGTAGTTGCCTCTTTTTTTCTTTCTGAAGACATGCATCTCAAAGCTAGATGTGTGCTGAAAACACAATGTTTTAGTTATATATTCCTTTCCATCTTGAAGACATCTTCAAAAATATTTATAGATTGAAAAAGAACAAGGAAAAGCATCAGAAGAAAATCTAAAGTACCATCAACCCATCGCTGTAAATAGAGATGGCATTTGCAACTACTGCGGCAAGACTTCTAATATATCCTTCGGCTCTATCAAGATGTCACTGCAATCTCTGTGCTGCACTGTATGGCTGTGACTTACAAGGAATTCATCAGTCGCTCCTGGTCGAAAACACACATATCCTGAGCTTTGTGAAGAAAGCAGAAGATCATCACTTTTGCCCTTTGAGCCATAAATCACAAGGGTTCTCTTGCACTGCTGTGGCTCTGGGGAATCTTGAGCAGTCCTAACCAGCACTCTCCATTGTCCTGTTGAATAAAAGTAAACAAAAAAATCCTATTTATAACACCAAAGGAAGAAAATGGGAAGACTCTGGCCGAGGACAGACTGTTGTCCTGCCGCGCTACAGGAGCGTGGCAGAACAAGCTGAGGCGAACTGACCCGCAGCGCGGCGTTCATACGCCACTGCAAGAAAGCCGCCCGCAGCATCCACACTGCGGGTGGCTTCTGGCAGTGGCGGCAGAATGCCGCGGGGCTCTGCCTTCCCGCGTTCACACCCGCCGGAAGCGGGTGGAACGCGTGCGCAGCCGCCGGGACACCACTTGGAAGTGGTGCTCGGCTGCTGCGGGAGGAGCGTGCCGCCAGACGAGGTAAGTCCAGGGTGCCTCCGTGGGGCAGATGCGGCAGTCTGGACGCCCGCTCTGCCTCCACTTTTAAAGCGGAGGCAAAGCGGGCCAGACTGCCAGTCTGTCTTCAGCCTCTGTTGTTATTTTTGTGACTACATACGTTTCAGCAGTGCAGC
Source organism: Lepidodactylus listeri (assembly GCA_029233225.1). Lineage (NCBI taxonomy): Eukaryota > Metazoa > Chordata > Lepidosauria > Squamata > Gekkonidae > Lepidodactylus > Lepidodactylus listeri. The sequence continues at coordinate 56,990,766 of JARCFY010000006.1, forward strand.
ACATACCCACAGCCCTTTTGAAGCAATATGCTCCCCACTCAAAGAAAAAAACCCAACAACACAACAGAAGACTATGAGTTGGTGGAGATAAACAGTATACACTCTTATAAGCTGTATTTTCCTGTGGTTTTAATAAATAAAACATTTTAAAGAAATTCAAAGAAATTTATGAAGACAGTTTTTCTGTTTAACAGCCCTGTTTTGTGTGTGGGGTTTTCCTGATAGTTCCTCTCCAACCCTTTTATTCTCTTGATTTTTACAAAAAAAACCAAAAACCATTTTGTACTTTGATTTGTTTCTCGTCTGTTGTCCCTCTCCTTCTGTAAAAGGATTTTTCCACAAGAAGCTGACACTGTGTGATGCAGGGACCAAAGAACAGTTATACAGGTCACAGGAGGGAGTCACATAAATCCTGTCAGGACAGGAGAGAGTTAGATACATTATGGGAGATTCAGATCTGCTGAGTCAGACCTTTTTTCCCCAATATGAACCCCAATGTCACTGGTTCTCTCTCTCATAAAGTCTTCTATCAATCTAATATCTGGTTCAGATGCCTCCTGGCCTGCATCTAATTTTTTCTAGTTTCTTGCTTCCACAACTGGTAAATTTTTTAAACCCTGTCTATGGGATGGACACTAGTCTTATCTCCCATACTTTAAGGTGTCCTGTCCTTAAACTTCCTCCCAGTCTTTCCACTAATATTGCCTGGAGCTAGCAAATGGTTGCATGCAATGTCATTTCTTCACCAGCATCCTTTCTCGAAAAGGGATACAATATGTTTTGTAGATGGCTTACTTAGCTGTTCAGCCTAGTTAGAAAAGGTTAACTTTCAGTTAAGGCAGGGGTCATTTGGGGCTGGAGCTAAGCGGAGCAGAGCTCTGCCAGCCCAGCAGTGGGCACTAGGGCAGCCATCAGCCGAATCAGATTCTCTGATCTGATTCGGCCCGCCGTGGAATTGCCACCGAAATTTGGCAGCGGCTTAAAAAGCAGCTGGAGGGGAGGGGGTTTGAGGGAGAGGCTCCAAACTTGCAGGGTAGCTGCTGGAGCCTCTCCCTGAAATACCCACCAAGTTTCAAGAAGTTCGGGCCCCCAAACAGCTTGCCCCCATTCCTTCTATTGTTCTCTATAGTGAGAAAAAAGTAACGTTTTTTCCCACCTTAGAGAACAATGGAACAATGGAAGGGATGGGGCAACCTGTTTGGGGGCCTGTAGAATTGGACCCCGTGGTCCAATCTTCTTGAAACTTGGTGGGTATTTCGGGGAGAGGCCCCAGCAGTTATCCTGCAAGTTTAGAGTCTCTCCCTCAAACCCTGACTCCTCCAGCCCCTCATATACCCTATGAGTTTTTGCCATTGACTTCAATGGCCCATAGGGTATAATGGGGCTGAAACTGACATTCAGCTGGTGATGCCAGGGGGAGTGGCATATGCTAATGAGTTATGCTAATGAGCTCTGTCACCTCTTTTTCTACAAAATGACGCCTGAGTTAAGGTGTACACAACCCTGCTGCAAGCTGAATGCTTTATTTTCCCACTTCCCCATAGCACTGTAGTGCATTTGTGCATCTCTGGGGAATTCCCTGGCTTTCCTCTGATCTTTCCCAAACGTGCTGTGTTGCAAAGTTTTGAAGAAGATTGCAATAATGCCTGGATGGCTGCTGTGTGGGAGGGTAAATTTGAATTTTCTGCCCCGCATGACAGCCATTTTCCCTGACCTTGTTCCCACTGCAACAATTTCCTCCCACCATGAGGGGGGCTTAAAAAATCTGCCTGAAAAAATCATGATATCAGTATACCATTGTAATGATACTTTAGAACAGGGGTGTCAACGAGCCTTGGAGGGCCCCAATCCAGCCTGCAAGGCCCTGGCTGTTTCCTACTTCCTTTTCCAGTTCTCTTGCTGATGCCACATCACAGCTTGCTTTACCAGTCTCTCTCAATCGCACAGGAGAGATAGATAGGCAAGCATCTCTTGTGCGATTGAAAGAGACTAGTAAAGAACTGGCTGAGGCTCCTCACCCTCCTCACCCTCCTCCTCCCAGAGGGAGGGAGAGAACAGCCAGAGCTCGCTTCCTGGCCAGGCTGCAGGAGACAAATGGAAGCCTTTCTTTCCTTCTGCTGCCTGAGGCTCCTCCCTTAAGGGAGGAAGGGAATGAGAGAGAGCTTGCTTTGCTTGGCTGCCTCAATTGCACGGGAGAAATAACAAGTACCTTTAAGACCAGCAAAGTTTTGTTCGAGCTTTTGTGTGCCTTGTCACAGTGTGTGTGTGTTCTGTTGGGCTCTTTATGCCAGGGCACTCCTGGGTGCAACTGGGTTCCCTCCCACTTTTCACTGCATTCATGACCTCATGATCCGTCTTTCTCAGTAAGAAAGCAATGTGAACTATTTTACAGGAGGAATAACAACAAGCCAGTGAGGTGGATTAGACTGAGAATGTGTGTCCAAACCGTTCACCCAGCACATTTCCTTTGTCGGAAGTTGTAATTATTCTCTGGGGAACAGTAGTTTTGTAGACAAACATATGGCCCTCAGTCTGTCAGGATGCCTTCTCATGTTCTTGACCAGCACATGAAGCAGCTTATGTACAAAAGGTTGCAATGACCAGCCATTTAATGCTTTCCCCTGGGTCCTAGGCTAGGAACACTGAGCATGAGATTTCTGTAATGAATGTCAATAAATCAAAAGTAGGTTTGCAGCTTACAGATGCACACCTGAAGAGCATACTCAAGATTGCTACAGCACAGACATTTTGATGCAATAATTCAGAGCAGAGGTTTCAGTTATCAGAGACTGTTAAAGAAGAAGAGAAGAGAACTGATTGGATTTATACCCTGCCCTTCATTCGGAGTCTCAGAGCAGCTTACAAACTTTTCCCCCTTCCCCTCCCTACAACAGACACCCTGTGAGGTAGGTGGGGCTGAGAGAGGTCTCTTGAAAACTGCTCTTACAAGGACAGCTCTGACAGAACTATGGCTTGCCCAAGGTCATCCAGCAGTTGCAAGTGGAGGAGTGGGGAATTAAACCCAGTTCTCCCAGATTAGAGTCTGTGCACTTAACCACTACACCAAACTGGCTCTCTAAATAGACAAAATATTGCAAGAGTGCTAGTGTTTTAAGCATGTTTTATTTAAAGTTTAAAAAATCTTTGTGTTTGTCTGTGTCCTTTATGAAGTTTATATCTCCACTACCTGGCATTACATTTTATGACACAGCCCAACAAAGTCTCATTTATGTCAGATTCGGCCCTCATAACAAATGAGTTTGACATGCCTGCTTTAGAAGGTTCTTCCCCGGAGCCCTTGTAGGGGGTTTCCAGCCTGGGGTGTGAGGGGTGCCTCTCCCAAGGCAATGGCCAAGGGATCAAAGATCCCCTTTGCCTCGACAGGCTCTGCCACTGCAGCACCTCCATGGCACGCAGAGGCGCACACCGGTCAGGCGTGCAAGCGGCCAAGTACATAATTGAGAATCTTCCTACCTGATTTTGTGCTGCAACCAAATGTGAGTTGACTTCTCCAACTAGAAAAGTGGTTAAGTGATCCCCTGGAACCCTGATTCAAAGCGGCAGAGGGAAGGGGAAGAAACTCTCCCCCTCACAGCTTAAGCAATTCTCAGATCTGATCTGAACGGGGCTGGGAGTACTGATATGGCTGAGCTTTAAACAAATGATATGGAACTCCTTTTAAGCACTAGCTCAAATGAACCTTTTTGGACTTTCTGGAACTTTTAAAAACTTTCTCTAACTATAAACAATGGCTGGATGGGGAGATAAAATGGCAACGAGATCAAAGCCCTACCCCAACTGCAACTTTAACACTTCTGGCTTCTAAACCAGAAGCAAACACTGACTTCCCTAACATGTTAGCAACTGCATTGCACCCTCTGTTGGATCAGATGACTAACCTCAACTCAAACTTTGAAACACTTCAAAAACAGATGAAAGAGACCACCATTAAAACTGAAGAAACAGCCAAATCAGTTAAAAAGGTTGAAGCAAAGACAAAAGTAATTAAACAACGACTGGAAGTGGTAGAAAAAGACAGAACCCCTGATAAAGATAAACTTTCAAGGATTCAAATGGAAAAAGTAGCTTAAGCGCTAAGATTTCAAGGTCTGCCAGAACAGAAAGATGAGAATCTGAAGCAACTATTAAGTGAAGCATTGGCCCCAATGACAGGTCTACAACTAGATTTACTGCAAAACAATATGGATATGACCTATAGGACATACCCAGAATTCATCAAGAAAAAAACCCTGCCTGGGGAGATAATGGTGAGATTCTCTAAGAGATCTACAAGAGATGTGATGCTCAAGGCCACAAACAGGGCAACCTTGAAAATCCAAGACACAGAAATCAAGGTTTTAAAGGATATACCATTCGAGATAAGGAAGAAGAGGAAACAATATAAAAGCTTAACCACCTTTTTACAGAAGAATTCTACCCTTTACAGATGGATAACACCTGAGGGTCTGATCTTCAACTACAATGAGAAAAAAGAAAAGACTGACTCTGTTTCAAAAGCAAAGCAGTTTCTTGAGTGGCAACAAAGTGTAAAGAAAGCTAAAATACCAACCGATGAAGAAGAAGATGAAGAAGAAGGCAGCATAAATGGACTGGAAAGTTCAGAATCATCAGTGAGCAGTATGTCAGAAGAGGACTTTGAGTCAGCAAAAGGAGCAGCTGCTCCAAAGCCCCTGAAAGCCAAACAAGGTTCTGATAAAAACAAGAAGAACAAATAATCCAATTTATCTGTTTGAAAGCCCAAAAATATTATATGTATCCATTTAATTTAAACATATAAGATACCCAGTTTATACTAGACAAATGAAACAATGGGCTTCTATAATAACTCTTTCTAAAAACAAAGAAGAAGGAATGTTAAGCTTTAGAATTATCACATAATTTTGGTCCTTGTATACCTTTTTAGTGTTAGTTATGTAGTGTTTGTGATGTTTAGTTTATGTAGTTTTTTTAGTGTTTAAAATGCAACAAAATTATATATATATGTGTGTGTGTGTGTTTAAAAAGAAGGTTCTCTGAATTCCCAGCTTTGGTTGTGGTTGTTGTTATTTTTAAATAAGTCTCTAGTGCATTCCTTTGCTGTGATATAAGGCATACCTTCACAAAGGAAGGTGAGAAAAACTCATTTTAATGAAAGCTGGGATTTCAGAGAACCTGCTATACCTGTATAATAATATTTTTGTGCTTTTAAAAAAAAAAGAAATTACAAAAGCCCTTGTGGCCACTTCCATGGGATGGGGACAAGGAACCTGCAGTGAAACCTACCATGTGGAAGCCCCATTATTGCTGAGTTTTATCTGCAACTGCACCAGCAACAGGGAAACCACAAGATCCCGTCTCTGTGTGGAAGACACCAACGATGCACAAAGTAGGATTTCCTCAAGGGGACACATTTAAAAAAAGACTTTTCTTTAGGTGGCATTTGATTCATATATGCAAGAATGAAGCCATACTATTAAAAGAATCAAATCTACAATGCAAAACAGGCTGCCACTAACTTATCTCTCAGCTATTCAATAACATACAGAAGCCTGCTGGGAAAGAAACTCTGGCATCCGAGCAGAAGAAAGGGGTATTGAAGCAACAGCAGGAGAAGAGGAAGATGTTCAGCTGACTAGCTGGAGAGGCTCAGAGGACTTTCCACAGCCCACAGGCTCCAACAGAAGAGCATGGCTTTGTACTAAGCTGTTGTGCTTGGTATCTGTGCAGCTGAAGTTGCCATTATTTCTGGATACTCTGAGGATATACTGATGAACTCTGACCCAAAATTGCTTTCACTGTCACTTTGCAATGTGGTTTTCAGCTTGCTTGCTACAGAAGCTGTCCCCATTTATTACATGACAGTAATGTTGGGATAAACAAACTGTCTCAGAGGAACCTCTGACTCATTTTAGAACAGAATAATAAAGACTGGAAGGAAACCTTCCAGTGAGAAACAGTGAGAAATCCTTTCTTTTACTCATCTAAATGACTTTACATGCTCCTTCTACAGATCATTATCAGCCAATTTCTCTGCATTTTCCATGTTATCACACACATAGCATGAATGATTGTTTGGCACAGACATTAACTTCTCTCTCTTTTTTGCCCACTTAAGACCCAAATTAGTAAAGTCAGCACTACAACAAGAACATAGGGTTTGACTTACCTTTAGTGTATGCCTTTGGTTCATTATTATGTTCTAAAATAAAAACAAAAACAATCTTATTCTTATTCTCAAGAAATTTCTATATTCTTAAGTTTAATTAGGATGCTAAGGATATAATTATAACAGAAGTGATTTTTATTTTCAGTACTTACTTCTGGCAATTAGTTCTCTCTCCGTCTTCCCATCATCATGGTACTCATCTAGCCATCTTCCATTGTATAAAGATAGTAATTACAGGGAAGACAGATAGTAATTAGTCTTAATACTATAAAACCCTACATTATTTCTCCCTTTTAACTAAGTTTTTAAGTATCAGTTGTCAAGTTATATCTTTTCTCAAAACCATAAACAAGGGTGATTCTGCTTGCTTTTGAGGAATCTGCACTAGAAATTAACTTAAATCACTTTATTGTCAGGAGAACATGATAAACTATCTTCAGAACTTCCCTGATCTATCTTGGGTAGTTTTCCTCCATTCACTTCAGTTTGAATGCTCACTTACGATACCACATTAGGGTTGCCAGATCCCCCCCTGGCCACTGGGTGTGGGGTAGAGCTGCCAGCTCTAGGCTAGGAAATCCCTAGAGATTTGGGGGTGGAGCCTGGGGAGGACAGGGATTGCAGTGGGATACAGTACCATAAAGTCCACCCTCCAAAGCAGCCATTTTATCCAGGGGAACTCTGCACTATAGTCAGGAGATGAGCTGTAATTCTCAGAGATCCCCAGGCCCCACTAAGAAGTTACAGCCTCAGAAATACACAAGTAATGAACCCCAAGGTAAACTGTATAGAAGCGCTAAACCATGTGACAATTGTTGAACAAGCTGTAAATATCATATATTAATTAATAAGAATCTAAAATACAAAATACAAAAAGGTCCATATACGAAAGTGAATATATCTATATCTATACACAACAGGTGTAAAATGCCATTGCCATTGATGAATCTCTCCAGAATGATTATTCATTTAGTACAACCTTCATCTGAACCAGGACCATTGTGTACATACAGAGATGTCTTCCATTACACATTCTTCTTAAGGTCAAAAGACATAATTCCTCGTGGAACAGTTCCCATTTTGGTAAATAGAAAAACTTCAAGGCGGCTAGAGCATCTTTTTTGCCCACTTGAAGTTTTTCTACATATCAAAATGGGAACTGTTCCACGAGGAAGTATGTCTTTTGACCTTAGAACAGGGGTGGACAATTGTTTTGGCTCGAGGGCCACTTTGTGGGAGCAGAGGTTAGCAGAGGGCCGCACCTTTTAAAATGATTGCATTCATTAGTTAAATTTGCATTTCAGAAAAGATATAAATTGTATAATAAAAATCCTTCTTCTGCTTCCTCATCGCCCAACAGGGCTGCTGGGAGCAGGGGGTGGGGCTTGGTAATGTGCCCGCCCCCTGGACACTTCACTCCTGGAGTGCTGCTTCTCTGCGCTCTGGGCCCAATGGAGGCCTGACTGAAACCACGTGGCCAACTGTCTTTGTGGGCCACAAAAAACTCTGTGGTGGGCCGCATGTGGCGGGCCACAGTTTACCCACCCCTGCCTTAGAAGAATGTGTAATGGAAGACATCTTTGTACATACACTATGGTCCTGGTTCAGATGAAGGTTGCACAAAACAAATAACCATTCTGGAGAGATTCATCAACAGCAACAGCATTTTACACCTGTTGTGTATAGATATAGATATATTCACTTTTGTATATGGACCATTTTGTATCTTGAATTCTTATAAATTAATATATGATATTTACAGATTGTTCAACAATTGTCACATGGTTTAGCGCTTCTATACAGTTTACCTTGGGGTTCATTATTTGTGCATACCAGGAAGCTGGCAACCCTAAAAACTACCCACACAAACTGATAAATCCAGAAATGTATCTAGCATGACTGCTGTTAATATGAATATTCAATGAAGAAATGTGCACTAGATGCTATAGCCCAATAAAAATATTCAGAAGTATAAGGCCTACTTAGGTTAGAAATAGTTCTAGTTATGTTAGAATTAACTAGAAGCAGCTGCTCTGCTGGTATTAAAAAAGCCTCATATCTCTCAGCTGAATCCAGTCAGCTGACTGAAGAAAAAATATTAACCAGTAGCTTCAGGTGATACATCTAGGGTGAGCAGATGTGCTTAAGTCTCTCCTCTACATTGTTCACTCATCCTTGATATCTGAGAAGTGTTTTTAACCTTCTGTGGCAAACCTAGAGCACACATATACCATCGGTTTATTAGTATTTATGTAGAGAAAAGCAGACTCTACTAAGTTTAAACTATTATTGCTTTAAGATCAATCAGTCCTTTTAAGCTTGCATTGCCACAGTGGTAGTGGATTATGCTGGGCATTCTGTACACTGAACTGGTTGCACTGGGCTTGAAAAAATGTCCTCCCCTTCAGTTTGTACTGTAGGGATTCTGTGGTTTGACATTAGTGCTCTTGGCTTGCATTGCTGCTGTTACAGGAGTTTATGGAATGGCTCAGGAAGAAGCTAGTGACACCAAACTCACAGGGAGACTTCCACCCCCCTTGCTTTGAAGTTTAGTAAACATTTATTTATTTATTTATTTTGGTTTATATCCCACCCTTCCTGCTGAAGCAGGCTCATATTGATTGAGCAGAGACATTCTGTCTGGAAATGTATCTATTCACAACCCGCAACAAACCTCCATGAACAACTTCAAAGTTTGTGGAAAATTCATGCCAGTTGACCTGTCATGAACTTGACTTCATGAAACACAAACTGCCCAAAATTCATCATGAACTTTAGTTTATGAGGCAGGTCGTGCCCATCCCTATATGCACTTCTATGTCTACAGTCAGCAACTAAGCACATCAATTTCAAAACACTCAGTCCATGAATACAAAGGATTGTATATATTCACTGAGTCCCTCTGTTGGAATGAATGTGGAAACTGTTGCAAGTAGAATTCTGCTCATATCTTGGAACTCTCATACCTATAACAATTCTCTGTCTGGATTATAACTGTCTCTAGTGTTTAGCACATGTTTCTTTTTAACAAGCCACTGCATGCAGTGTTAGCAAAATGTCCCTGCTTTAAGAGGAAACTCTCCTTCTCACTGAGGTTAAAGTAGAGAATTGTTCAACCCAGCTCCTTTTCAAATGTACTCCTTTGATTTAAACCTAGCTCATAAAATTATATAAATAATATGGTTGCCAGTGTAACAAGATCATTTAAAGTCATCCCCGAAACTGAAATAGAGTGTAGGCTCTTTTATCTGAATATCAGTGGATTAATGCAGAATATTTAATCAAATATTTGCATATGCTGATGCAACTTGAAAGAGATGCAGTACATTTAGACAATCAAGATAATCAAAATTGGGATAAGGAGAGATCTAATTTTAATCAGATAAAAATTTGAGCTTGAGAGGCTTCATAATAGTTTCCTGTCTCAGCAGATTTTTTAATTGATATCTTGGCACTATTCAAACCTTACCAAAATGGTGCTGAAAGAGAAAAATGTGCCAGTAGCTATACAACTAGGAATTCAATCCAGTAGTATACCAGCATACAATTAAACAAACAAACAAACAAACAAAGACAGAGCAGAGAGAGACAACAATATGATTCTTTATCTGTTTGTGGTGCTCCATGCAATACAATGCTCCACGCAATACAAAAGCTGATACTGAAGGCTTGTGACTTTATCGTGCTCAAAAAAGTATTTGGAAGGGTTAAACATTTTGTCGCCATAGAAACCTAGAGACAGTGCAGAACAATGTTTTAAATGCTCTCTGCTGATGCAACAGAGTGTCCTCTCTCTCAACAGTTCAGGATACCAACTAAACTCTACACTGTTATAACATGCAGATTACACAAAGTTAGTGGAAGATAAACTGGATTCACAAACCATATCTACAACACCTACAACTGGATCTTAGAGCAAGGAGCTCTTGTACAAGTGTTCACAACAGGTACAGCTACATGCAGGATTTTGCAAACTCAAAAGTACCCCCAGTTAGGTAGGGGGAAACAATCCGTACTTTTAAAAATAGTTTGGGAACAAAACAACAAACCCCAAATGAAAAATCACAGGGGTCTGGCTCAGAAGCTGGAAGAGGTAACAGTGGTGAACATAGGCATCAACTTTGCAGGGGCACGGGGTACAGGCCTCCCCCAAATATTTCCAGGGCTGAATGAGCCCCCCCAGGCAACCAGTGCTAGGCAACACTGAGTTTCAGACTTTCCCATGGGTTTTTTTTCCCTTTGGGCTAAAAAAAAGGAAGTCAGGCTCACCTTAGGCTTGCCAGGCAGGCCCCAGGTGGGAGCAGAGGATCCCCGGTATGAAAACCTCTTCCTTGCAGTGGGGGGAGAAATGGCGGCATTGGGGGTGACACTCTAGCACTTCCTCTCTATGGTATGCCTAGAGCCATCTTAGCTACTATAGGACTCAGTTATCATATGTTTGGGGCAGTTCCCCCTAGCCTGTGCTAGTGCACTGATTCCTCCCCTGCAAAAAAAGCCATTTTCATTTTCACCAGCCTTATTCTGGTTGGTCTCAGTCAGTTCCGAGAGTTTGCCTTAAAAATGTCCCAGCTCCCATCTTCCCTCCTTCCTGGCAGGTTGCATGAGCTGCTGAGCTGCCACCACCTAGCTGAGTTGAGACTTGGAGGAGAGTTGTGTGCTGCTGCTCCACTGGCCCCTCGCCACTGCCAGGATTTGAATCGGAAGGTAAAGAGGAGGTCCGTCCTAGTCCCAGTAGTGCAGCCATGGCATGCACACCAAGAAGTGGGTGGGGAGGTGGTTCAGCCCATCCCAGGCTGTGGGCATGTGGGCCCCTCCACACTGGAGCCGTCGGGAAGCTGCCCTGTGCCAGTGTGTGAGTGTGTGTGTGAGAGAGAGAGAGAAAGAGAGAGAGAGAGTTCACAAGGGGGAATGGGGGGGGAGATGGGGGAAGGGGGAAGTAACTTCCCTCCCACCGAATTCTCATGAGCCAGGGATGTACAGGAACCATCGAATAAGAAATAGGACAGGGGAGGGGTGATGCTCTTCACTTTATGCTGCCTGGGACCTCCTTGCACACAGGCACAATGCTATCTTAGCAAGGATAAATTCCCCCCCCCCTCTTTTTTTGTCCCAGGCTCCTAGGTGCCAGCCTTTCCAAACTGCTACCCTTTGATTACATTTGCCAGCCTGGGGCAGGGAGACTCCACTCTCTTATTTGACTCTTTCCCCTTCATCACCAAAACCTTCCCTCCTGTCTGTGCATGTGTGTGTGTGTGTGAGAGAGAGAGAGAGAGAGAAAGAGAGAGAGAGAGCCAGGGGGATGCATGGAGCGGTGTGTATGGGGGGGAAGGCTGCACGTGTCCTGCTTCTCCCCTTTGGCAGCCACTGAGGGGGAGTCTCCATTAACACAGTTGTCATGTGTGTTTGTGTGCACAAGTGTGTGTGCATGCCTATGCATGCAAAGTGTGTGTGAGCCCTGGGGGATGCATGGAGATGGGGGGTGGAGATGTGTGAGGGAGGCTGCATGTGTCCTTCTCCTCTTCAGCAGCCACAGCCTGGCACTCCTGGGCCTGCCATGGATAGTGCTGTCATCAGTGTGTGTGTGTGTGTGTGTGTGTGTGTGTGTGTGTGTTGAGTGTGGAGCCAGCCAGTGGAAGTGGGGGTGCAAGCTGCATGTGTCCTTATCCTCTTCCATCAACATTCCTTTAGGCCAGTCTTCTAAAGAAGAAGTTAGCAGGGCCAATTTTCTCCCTCCCTCCAATGCTGCTGGAATTGCATACCAGACTGCACTCAAGTAAGGATATACTTTCCAGATTTCAAGTTTTGTCACTTTTATGAAACATTATTTACACATGGTCTGCTGTTTTTAATTTAACAAGCAAAGAGAAAAGTATGCCAGGTCTGGGATTAGAGTTCACAATCTCTAGGTGGGGCCTGGAGGCTTCCTGCTTTTACAACTGATCTCCGGAGTACAAAGATCAACAGATCAGTTCCACTGAAGAAAATGGCTAATTTGGAGGGTGGGCTCTATGGAATTATACCATGCTAAGGTCCCTCCCCTCTCCAAACCGCACTCTTTCCAGGCACCACCCTCAAAATCTCCAGGTATTTCCTAACCCAGAGCTGGCAACTGTATCTGGGATAATAAATGCTGTAGATAAACCATCTTTTTCCAATAATGACCACAAGTGAAATGACCTGTCCTATCTTGGCAGTTTACTAAACTGAAGTGTGTCCCAGTGTTTTTGGTTTATATAAATGCCTTCTCATTCTCTCCCCGCTCCCCATTGCTTAAGCAACATGCTGAGGACTCTGATGCATCTTTAGTTTTCTGGGTTGTCTGTTGCTTGTGAATAAATGTCACTGCTGGGAGACAACAGGATCTCTGAGTATTTATGAGGGAAATACTTTTCAAAACAGTGTATCTTGCTGCTTAGTTCATGTAATTAGGCTTTGAAGGACTGTTTTGGAAATGATCTGCTTAAAGGCTCTGATGTGGTGGAGAGAGTGCTCTGTGTTTCTTATACTTGCTTCTAAAAGAGATAGGTTTTGAGTTACAGTTTGGTGTAGTGGTTAGGAGCACAGACTCTAATCTGGGAGAACCCGGTTTGATACCCCATTCCTCCATTTGCACCTGCTGGATGACCTTGGGCAAGCCATAATTCTGTCAGAGCTATTCTCTCAAGAGCAGTCTTTGAAAGAGCTCTCTCAGCCTCACCTACCTCACAGGGTGTCAGTTTTTAAATGGTAAACCCATTTGCATGAACAAGATTGGGGGGGGGAACATGCAAATCAGATTCTTTTTAAAATTTCTTTTTGCCATGTGCAGCCTCGAGAGAACACTGGCAAGAAATGTGCACTTTTGCTGTTACTTAAAATGGGGTGGTACAGTTTCAAAGGAACAATTAACTGGGATGTGTAAAAGGAATGACAGGATTGCCCATTGGAAACAATAGGAGAGGTTTGAAGGCCCATTGGAGATAATGTGAGCCAGGAATGCCAATTGACTTGCATGGGCTCCACTGAAATACATTGCAGCGCAAAAAAGGTTGCAAAGAAAATGTGGAGTAGTTTTTCCATTAAGGTCTTTGGGCCCAGATAAGCTACTCTGAAACTGGAATGGCAGCCCCCAGAGTAGAAAGACAGTTCCTAGGAATGGAATCTGTGCTCTGGGACTAGAATGACAGCCCTCAGAGTGGAATGATGATCCTTAGCAATAGAATCCGTTCCCTGGGACTGGAATGACAGCCCCTGGGAATAGGCTCAGTGCTCTGGGACTTGTACTCACTTGTAGGATATGGGTTTGAAGTGAGAAGAAGATTGCTGCTACTCTGAACTCTGTACATTTCTCAGAAATTGAGTGCATAGCAACTGTTTGGTATTCTGGCTCAGGGACTTCAGCCATGCATTAACCAAACAAAGGCATCTGTGATGTCATAATTTACTAAATTTCAGTACAAAGTCACCCATATGAATATGGCAGAAACAAGACTCCTGTAAATGAATGTCCAGGAAAAAAATTAAAATGTTCCCCTACTGACTTTTCTGTGTTGCCCTCCTTACTTTTAAATTTGCGACCATTTGTTTGTCTTATGCACATGGTATGTATATTTGCAGATTTTAAGGTGACTATTCTAAAAGTGAATTTAAATAAAGGACACAGCAGGAGACTGCTGAGATACCACTATAACCACTGGCCAATTCCCATCTTTTCCTGGGTTTAGCCCAGCCCAGGGGAATGGCTAGAGGGGGTTCCCAAGGGTTCTTGGGGCCCCCTAAATTTCTGGAGAGCCCCTTCCTAAGTCCCACATGGCTCCACCTCCATAGATAGTGACAATGACATGTGATGACACTGGCTCCTCCCTATGATGTCACTGGGCCTTTAAGGACCTAGCATAGCAGCGCCTCTGGCTCAGCCCCAGCCCTCCCTGGTAAACTGGAAAATCTATGCCCTTGGTGGTGAACAGATGGAGAAGGTAAGAAAGAAGGGGAGATGGATATGGTGACAAGAAGAGGGAACCCAAAAGTACAGCCAGGGGCACAAGGATGGAACTGGTGGCAAAGGTGGAAGGGGGAAAATTAAGTTTTCCCTTCCCCATTATTCTTTGTAGGTCCTCACTTGCTCCAGACTAGGACAGCAATCGTAAGCAAGTCTACTCAGAATCTTCCTTCAGTCTATTGAAGAATGATACTCCCAGAACAGTGTTCTTACTGCAGACCGGAAGATCATTGGTTTGGCAGTTCAAGACCCAAGTGCCACGTGACAGAGTGAGCTCCCATCTCTGGTCCCAGCTCCTGCCAGCCTAGCAGTTCAAAAGCAAGAAATTGCATATAGATAAACAGGTACTGCTTCAGTGATAAGGTAACAGTGTTCTGTGCACCTCTGCATTTAGTCATGCCAGCCACATGACCATGGAGAAGTCTTTGGACAATGCTGGCTCTTCGGCTTGGAAATGGAGATGAGCACTGCCCCCTAGAGTCAGATTCGACTGGCTTTTGAGCAAGGGAAACCTTTACCTTTACAAATGGCTAGGTGTGGAACCTATTTCTGCTGCAGGAGCACACAGCAGGGAAAGATCGCTAGTCATGTAGTGACATGCAATTTATCTTTCAGGCTGCGGTTTCACGGCCCTTTAATGCGGGAGGAAGGGCTGTTTCCTCCCGCATTTAAAGGGACCGTCTAAAAAGGCCGGGGCTTTTCCCGCGCCAAAGTGGGCTCAAATGTGGGTTCCTCCCGCATTTTTTGAGCCCGGGAAAATCAACTGTTTTCCCGGGAGTCGTGGGAGGAACCCGCATTTGTGCCATCTGGACAACCCTCTCTCGCAATCATTGCAAGAGCAGGGCTGTCCATATGGTCCTGCCTGCCATTTCCCCCCCCTTTTACACTTGGGCGCTTGGCCACTCAAGCGCCCAAGTGTAAAAGGGTGAAAAATGCCCAAACTTACCAGGTGGCTGGCAGGGCTCGGGGAAGGGTGCCTCCCCTGGCTGCCGTTGCTGAAAAAGCCGCTGCTGCTGGAAAAGCTGCTGCCACACGCTTCGAGGCCGGTCAGCCGCCGTCTCCAGCCACCGCCTCCTTCTGCAGCCTCCTCCGTCTGCCGCCGTCACCTGCTGCCACCTTCTCCTCCTCCCGCTGCCGCCTGCCGCCGCAGGGGTTGAGATGTGTAAACATCCCAACCCGAGGTAAAAAATTGAGCCCCTTTAATCCGGGAGGGCTCTCGGATTTAAAGGGGCCGTGTGACCGCAGCCTCAGAAGTTTGTCTGAATTACTGGTTCTCTCAATAAGGAACATCTAATAAGCATCTTAAAAAACTCAGTGGAAACTCATCAAGGAAGTAAATTATTAAGTATATACCTATCACAAGGAAACAGGACTACTGCTTCTTCCCCTCCTTCTTGAAACTTGATGATGACCTTGTCAAGAAACCATCCAGCACCTGTGATTTAATAACAAGAAGTATATATTGAAATCTTTGGGAAAAGATCTCCAGATGACTTTGCTCAAGGAAGTGTTCCTGATGCAAAGAATACTAAATTTTCCCAGCACTTGTGGTTCTACCTGGAATACAGAAGCATTATTGTGATATAACTGTTTATGAATATTGGGGTCATGGCTCAGTGGCAGAGTGCATGCATAAGGTCCCAGGTTCAATCCCTGGCATCCCCAATTAAAGGATCAGATACTGACCTCTGTCAGTGAAAGACAGAGGTCAGTGAAAGACCTCTGCCTGAAATTCCAGAATTGTTCTGCCAGTCAATGACAATGGTGAGCGTCGTCTGAATATAAGGTACTTGCATGCAAACCCGACCTCTCACACATTTCCACTCCATTTTGTGACTTTCAGTGAACAATATTTGGGTGTTTCTTTTTTTAAAAAGCTAATTTTGACCTTGAGCATTTTCTTGCTGTAGAAAGCTGAAATGGTCATCTCATTCTTAAAAAAAAGAAAGAAATGGACACCAACAATCTGGGATGTTCTGAGCCTTCAGTCTTAAGACCGATTTCCCACGAGGTGCTGCTCCATTGTCACTCTTCCCTTTCCCCTGATTGTGTGCATCAATTTCCCACTATTTGCCCCACGCCACATTTAAAAACACATATATTAAAATCATTTATTGGAAACTATTAAAACCAACAAAAGCATATAATTAAAACATAGGACAGGATGGAGGGTTTACTGAGGGAATGCCAAAAGAAACAGAACAGAAAAGGCTTCATTTGCTGGTGGAAAATGGCAACAGAAGGGGACAGAAGAGTATCCCAAAGGAGAGAATTCCAGAGTTTTGGTGCTACAACCAAGAAAGCCCATTACCAGGCTGCAACTAGGAGTGTGCACCAAAAAAAATGGAATTTTTTGGGTTCAGATCTACCGAACCTGAAAAATTTTGGTATTTGCTGATATTCCTGAATCCCAGTATCGGTATGATACTTGGGTTTGGGAATTATCAGAGTTGCTGAATTATATCCTATGGGGATTGTCCCCATAGGGTATAATAATTCCCCCTCTGCCTTCCCTTCAATGAAGGGAGCATGCCGCCTCTGCGGCATGACTCCAGACTGAGGGGGTTTAAAGTCAATTTGCCTTCCTTTCAATGAGGGAAGCCTGCTGCCCCCCCCACACAACTTCAAAGGGGGGGGGGGTTAATGCCTCCCCAATCTTTTTTCCCTTCTCCAGCTGTCCTGCAGCCACAGGCCAGCTGGAGAAGGGAGAAAAAATTGGGGAGGCATTTAAACATGCCTCCCCATGCCTTCCCCACCCTGCCTTCTGAAGTGGGCAGACTGGAGAAGGCTTGAGAGATAGGGAAGGCATTTAAACATGCCTCTCCATGCCTTCCCCAGCACACCTGCCAAAGTGGGCCGGATGGGGGAAGGCTAGAGAGACCTGCTAAGTGGGCAAGCTGGGGAAGGCTAGAGAGATTTGGGGGGGGGGGCATTTGAACAAGATTGGGGAGGCATGTTTAAATAGATTCAGCTTCTATACGGCAATATCTATTTGGGAAGACAAATTTGATTAGAGAATTCGATTTGGCTTCTGGGGAGCCTGAATAATGCCATATAGGCATTATATGGGTTTTTTGGCTCAGATGAGCCAAATGCACATCCCTAGTTGCCACCCACCTAATCTTAGAAGGTGGGGGCACTCAAAGCACCAACTTCTGAAACATACCCTCCAGTTAGGACCAGAACCACTGAACAATGGTGTCTCCCAATTGTAGCCTGGAAAGATGGTCCAGATGGATACCATGATTGATGGTACTGAAAGCCTCTGAGAGTTCAAAGAGTCAACAGAGTTGTACTCCTTCTGTCTATTTCTGAGGACAGGTAATCCAACAGGAGACCAAGGCTGTTTCAGTCCCATAAACAGGCCTATAACCTGACTGGAAAGGAACTAAACAATCCACTCCATCCAGCAAAACTTGAAGTTGTCCAGACACCATCCTTCAATCACCCATCTGGGGATTCCTGAAAGAGATTAATCTCCCTGGCTTCATCCAGTGAAGTGTGTTACCTAGCAATCAGCTTTCTCATGCACAATTGAGGTTGCAATCCTAAGGGCACTTTCCTGGGAATAAGCCCCATTAAGTAACATGAAACATACTTTTCAGTCGATCTGTTTAAGATTGCTCTCTAGATTTGGGGTGATAGATTTTTGCTTCTTAATATGCAATTGATCTTAACAAGTAAAGAATTATGGACAATTCACCCTTTATTTGGTGGTCCGCCTCATGTCTACTGACTGTAGTATATTTGAAAGCATATGCCAGGGATCCATGGTCAGTCATAGTTCACCAGTGGAATATCTACATTTGCTGGAAGAATTGCACAGGGCCAGTAGGAAACTTGTTTCTACATAAATTATGAAATGGCCCTTAGGTAAAGATATCATGGAGAAACAGCTGATATACAGGCTCGCCACTGACTGAAGTCCCTTCATACAATTTTAATTATCTGAGGGTAATAAACTGTATGATTTGTCTAGTAGGAACACTTGCCTGATCTTATGGAGTCAGGAACTACACACAAGAAAATGGATGTTCTTTTTAAAACAGCTAGAGAAACAGATCTATCAATAGGAAGTTAACTTTACCTGGACCAGTTCCATCATGGCTAATGAGAATTTTATTCAGGTTTCCAACTGAAACAGCCTTTATATAGAACACATCACTCTGCAGAAACACAAAAACAAGAATCACAGAACAGAAGAAATGAATGCTGTCTGAGTAGCTAGACGTGGCCCCATGAAACATGAGTTTTAGTATAAAACCCACAGAATGTTTGAACAGAGTGTGCTTTAAAAAATCATTAAAATAAGTAATACAGCTGCAATTAATAGATATTTTATGAGTTTTTAGTTTCTATCATAGGAATATTTTTTCTTATGAGAACCCCCCCCCCCCGGAATATTACATCACTCCTCCCTTTGCAGTATCTGTTCAATAGGACAATAAGGAACACAGCACTGCTACATACTAGGAGCTGGAGCTGGAATTGGCCACTCTATCTGAGCAAAAGCTGGGAAGTAGTCCAGGCTGCGGCCACACACACTAAATAATTCACTTTCAATCCATTTTCAATGCACTTTCCAACTGGATTTTTACTGTGTGAACTGGCAAAATCCAATTCGAAAGTGCATTGAAAGTGAATTGTTTAGTGTGTGTGACCACAGCCCTAGTGTTAGCAATGGGCCAAGGTCAAGCTCAGTTCAAGCCATGATCCAGAGACATATGCTTGCTCCTTTTGCCAGCATACCCAAATCAGTCTCTGGGTTGCCCAATTAGAAGCTGTTCCTAAGATCCTGCAAAGTATTCTTACAAAATACAAGTTCATAAAGCAGTTTGGAATATCATGTGGAACAGGGGCTTGTAATAAGAAGGAATTTGGGTGAGTTTAAGCCAGGAAGCCAGCCGAATCCAGCTGTTTATAGTTGAATCCAAAAAGCTTGTAGAAAGCAGAGACTGAAGATGCAAGAACAATTAAAGTATCAGATCCTGATTGACTTCAAATTTGCTTCCAAGCCTAGTTCAAAGTACTGTTTTAAACTTTAAAGCACTAAATCGTTTGGGTCTTAGTGGACTCTGGAGCCACAACAAACACCAGTTTCCTTTAACTTAATTCTTTATTAAAACTGAAATTTTAGGGAATATAACTTAGCTAGAAAAGGGACCATAACAATACTTAACTAAAAGCTGTTTCTTGTCCACTAGTCCCAAGACTGTCCTGGCTTAATTCTGAACCATTTCTGTAGCCCCAGCACCCCTGGAGACTACTGGCAGGTAAGTGAAGCTGTGTGCTTCCTGCTCTTCAGCTTGCACTGAGGCCTTCTGGGTTAATGAATTATGAGGTCCAAAATACCATATCTACCCATGGTAACCTGGGCTGGGACCCCAGATCTTCTGGTGATGTTCTGTTGTACACATTCACATACAGATACAAGATTGGTGAGTATTTGGTCTTTTAAATGGTACCCTCAAGGAGTGGAATCCCTTTCTCTTCCATGTACAGTTAGCTTCATCCCTTCTTGCTTGCCACTGACAATTAAAAATACACTAGAAGGCCTTTGGAATATATTTTTATCCCTCATGCTGAGATGTTTCATATGCTCCTAATTGTTTGCTGCTGTTTCTTACCTTCTTCTTCTTCTAAAAAAACCCCTCTTTCTTATCCTGTTCTCAGCTAGTTTCAGTGAAGGGTAGATTTAAATCATAATTATTGGCTTTAAACTTTTTTTTTTACACTTTGGTTTTTAAAAAATTATAAATATAATAATATAAATGAAAAGGGCTGATTAAATTTGTTCAAGCTAAATAGCCAAAGTTCCCCTAGAAAGAACAGTGGTTTAAAAAGCAGAGAAGAGTGCTGTACCTAGGGATGCCAACTCTCAGTTGGGACATTCCTGGAGATTTTGGGAGTAGAGCCCGGGGAAAGTTTGGTTTGGGGAGGGAAAGGGCCTCAGCAGGATATAATACCATAGAGTTCAACTGCCAAAGCACCCATTTTCTCCAGGAAAACTGATTTCTGTTGTCCATATATCGATTGTAATTCTGGGAGATCTCCAGGTACCACCTGGAGGCTGGCAACCACAGCTGTACCTCAAACTGCTTTTGAAACTTTCCCAAGCTTTAAAATAGCTTGCAATGTTGCATGGAGAGCTGACGCTTGAGAAATACAAGATTGACATTCTGCTGGCCATGCAGATAGGGCTGCTAAATTTTACTATGGGCACCTGGAAAATAGTGCCTCTGTCTCTCCTACCATGCATTTAAAGGAGACAGAGAGAAGCCTGAGGAAGTGGGGAAAATGAGGAACTCAGCAAAATAAAAAAAGTCTTTCTAGGGATCTATAATCACATTCTTAACCCTTTGCTTAGTTTGAAAACATAGCAAGTGATCTCTTGCTTCGGGAGTGTAGTTACCATGATTTCAAGTTAAGAAATGGATGAAAACAAGCAGTTTACCGATAACTAGAGAGACCTGGCTATGTCGAAGCTCTGATATTACAAGCATGGTTCTGGGTAACAGTATAAGTGGAAGATAAGGCAGGGGGATTGCTTGAATCCCCAGGCCAATCCCTCTTTCCGTAGTCCTGCATGGAGAACCAGTTGTGAAGCGGTTAGATTTCCTCTGGCCTATATATATAATGCCACTTATGTGTCCAGGCAGTGCTCTCAGCATGTTGAAAAGGAGGAGCATCACTTAGCACTAAATATTAATACATGGCCATTCTGTTCCACTCGTGGAAAAGAAATGCTAGCCTATATCATAATGTTCCACTCAAAACTTGTAAGTAAAAACTATATTTGCCGTAGGTATACACTAGGGTTGCCAGCCTCCAGGTGGGGCCTGGGGATCCCCCGCTTTTACAACTGATCTCCGGCTGACAGAGATCAGCTCTCCTGGAGAAAATGGCTACTTTGAAGGGTGGACTCTATGGCATTGTACCATGCTGAGGCCCCTCCCTTCCCTAAACCCACCCTCTCCTGGATCCACCCCCAAAGTCTCCAGGTATTTTCCAACCCAGACCTGGCAACCCTAGTATACATAGTAAACTTCCTCTGTAGTCAGTCAGGCAAACAAATGGTTTCTGTGTACTGTAAATACTTCTGACAAAAGAATTCATCTAAACATAATCTGGCCAGACACAAAATCTGTGAGTCTGATTGATCAAACAAATGTTACCTACTATTTCTGTTTCTGCACACTTTTCTTTACCTGATTTCTCCGAAACTTGATTTTATTGTTCTTTGATCTATGAAGTTTGCGTTTTCCAGAATCCCCTCCATTTCCAATAAGAGTAATGTACACATTAGCATTTGTTTCTGCATCAAGTTTTGACCCTGTGTATACATGGATCTCGTAGACTACCACTGAAATTGATAAAATGGACATTATTTGTGTTTAATTCCCACTCACACTCCTTGCATCTTGCCCAAACAACATTTCACTGTATGCATCACATTTCTGTTCTGCGCTTCCTCCAGTGAACTCAGAGCTGTGTACATGGTTCTCTCCTCCTCCATTCTTTCCTCATAACAACCTGGGAGATAATTTGGAATGCCAGACCTCTGTGCCTTTATGCCTCTATGCCCTGTTGTTGGCTGTCCAGAGGCCTATCATCTGGTTTTGTTTAGAAACTAATTTTTGCACATGCACAAGATTCCAAATCTTTTACTCTGCATTTTGTACACACCAGTAAGAATCAATAAACACCAGCTGCCATGATGAACTAGATAATAAATAAGTGATTAATTAATAAACAAATATTTGATATGAAACCTTGCTCTGAGCAGGCAAAAAAAGCCGACAGGAAAAAAAAAATTGAGTATTACAGTGGATTTACATATGTATTGTAACTGTGCCCATCAACTGACACAGAAAAAAAATGGTTTTCCAAAAATCAGGGGCTATTTCACGAGGGCCTTTATTGGTATGAGATACACACTGATCACAGTGTGTTAGATAGTCCATCAATATTCACACTGCTGCCTTTCTGAGTCTGAAATCATTCATAAGGATAGGAGTAAGAGGATGAAACTGGTTTACTAACTGCAAGGTCTGGTTGCCTCACCATAGAGCCAGCCTACAAATGTGTACACTACAGATGCTTCCTGGCGATCTCTCAGTTTCCACACAACAAAGATTATGAGCAATCCTTAAAATGGTTGATTCACAGCCCTTAATAGTATATGTTGTTTTGAATCATAAGTAGGAGCTGGCATTCAACATGTAGCATTAGAGGCCTGTGGGCCTATAAAATGAAAATGTACCATCAATCACATGGGTGAGGATAATTCCCACTTATGCAGATTCTTCTTCCTCTTCCTCCCCCTTTTCTTTCCCTGGGACAGTGTCATAGCATTATTATGTGCCATCTGATAAACTGTAAGTGGTTGAAATTGTTTTAAACTGGTATGTTTTAATTATATTATAATTTTGTTTGTTACATGTTGTGACTTGCTCTGAGCCCCACAATAGTGGGGGAGAGTGGGATACAAATCAAACAAACAAACAAACAGCTAAATAAATAAGATGGCTATATGTTCAGTCCTTTTCACTGCCAACATAGCACACATCAGCTTTTTAGCATGATGGTAGGATAAGCTCTGCATGCCAACTTCCATTTGAGAACTTCAAGAAATTGGAAAAGTCAAGAAATTACACACAGAGACATCTGGTTTTCGGCATGGCATTGTTGGTTGCTTTCGGGGGCTCTCCCCTTGATTCATGGCTGAATTGCCAGTTCTTTAGGAGGCTTGAGGGTTCTCAGGCTCTTTGGCCTACCCCGGAGAGGGACCCAATGCATAGGACTTGATCGGGGCTCCCTGTGAGCGGCGGCAGTGGGTGTAGCCCCAGAATCATCCTGTAAGCAAGAACCGTGAAAAAACTCCCCATGGCAGCCATGGGAGTCCAGCTGTGACTCTCGGGACAGTGGGGCATTTGGAAACTTACACCTCAACCATTAAAAAAGACTATAAGAAGCATAAGTTTATATACCGTCAAGAAATTACACACAGAGACCACGCATTAAATACTGAATGCAAGAAAACATCACAAAACTGCAAACCCTAAAGACCACCTTGGTCCTTTCTGAAGGAGCAGAGGACAGCTGGTTAGTCATGTCCCAGTATAGTAATTACTTTATCTGTTTTCCATAATATGTGGTTTTAAAATATGGCCTCTTGAGGAGAAATCCTCTACAAATTCTCAAAGGACATTTTAAAATTGGCTTCCCACCACATGGGAAAGGCATTATATACATGCTTCATGGCACTTGACCTCATGCCAGAATTTCTAGAAACAGAAGGTGGCAACCCAGATCCCTTCTCTTACTATAAGAAATGGCACACACACACACACAAAGTTTGTGACAACTTCCATTGTTTCTCTAGACACAAAAGGCTAGCAAGATATTGCTTTGGGGAAGCAGCAAAACATGCCTCTCTCCTACCCCCACCACAGTGACTCACCACACTTTTATTTATTTATTTAGATTTATATCCCACCTAGCCAGCACAAAGCGGCTCTAGGCGGCTTTATGTAACACAGGCCCCGTCCACACAAGCAAGATAAGCCGGACGGGAATCGACACAAATTTGCGCCGGTGCAATTTGTGCCACTTTTGTGGGATCACACAGGTCTGTGGACCTGTGAGGGCGAACCGCTGCTGCATGATCACACGCAGCCGCGGGCGAGTTGGTTTTTTCCCCCCGGCCATTTTGAATGCGCTTATTCGCTTCTACAAGGGATCGATGACTTGCCTCTCCACCCTCGGGGTCGTCCGATGATACACATACCAGAATGGGGGGGGGGAACAAAAAGCCCGCTCCCCAACGCCACTTGTTTGCGCTGGCGCGATCACACTGGGAAAGGCCGGTTCTGGGCCATCGCAAACCATTTGAGACTGCCTTTTCACTGGTAGCTAAATATGCCGATTCCCTGCCAGCTCAAAGAGGCTTGTGACAGCTTGACACCAGCTGCAGGATGCTTCCCAGATGTGCTTGTGTGATCACGCCACTTTGAGCTGGCAGGGCATCGTCCTTCTTGCATCGCAAATGGGTGCATATGATCACGCCCACAGTTGCTTCCGCTCAGCCCTAGTGAAGGAAGCTGTTTTTTTTGTTGCTCTCAGTGCAGTTGTTAATATGATTGGGCCATACATCTTTGTGTCTCTAGCTTCCTTCTCAATGGCTTTCTCCCTTCATATTCTGCTTCTAACACCCACAGACCTTCTTATACTACCATCTATCAGCTCAGGAGAAACAATATAGCAATCTTTTGTGTGTGAGAGAGACAGACAAAGCACGTAGTATATGTGACACTATTAGAATCATTTTTCAGTTCCTGATTCTCTGCTCTCCTGCAACAGTTTGAGGCCACTGTATCTTGTATTTGGTGGCATTAAATTACATCAAACTGCACAGAAACAGGAAATTGCCATAACTTCTGTCAAATGAGAAACAGGATGTAATAATGTAAACAGAATAGAACAGAAGTCTGAAGGTATTGTTTTACTACACAGAAATGAATTTCTTAAACTACACTGAACCTATTATTTCTAATCCAAAAAGAACCAAAAACATTAAAAAGGAATAAAAGAAGCAAGGTTAATTGATGTGAAATTATCAGGATGGTGTGGTGAGGGCAAGGATGAAAAAGGGCAATTCAGATATGCTGAGTGGTGAATCTTAATGAAGTTCTTACATTATATCGAAACAAAATAGTCATGGCCTTAGTCAAAATACCAAAGAGCACATGGAAATGTAATTTAAGCTTGGCAATAGAAGACTTGTAAAAAAAAGCAGACCATTCTGCTTTGCAGTTTACTGTGCTTGCTTTCAGTGCTGAGGACAGCAGCTGCAATCAACAGTGATGCTCCGGAGCTTGTACTGAACTCTTCAACTATTTATTTATTTATTTATTTTTGGGATTTATATCCCACTTTCCCCACCTTGTGGCAGGCTCAGGGTGGCTACCAACAATTCAATACCATAAAATCATAAAACATTTTCATAAAACAGACAGTACAGTAAAATCATACACCATACTGTTTCCCCACTTCAAGATGGCATAGCTTCCTCATCTTTGTCAGAGCAGCATCACAGATGGCAACCAGTTCTGGTCGGTGCTAGGTGGTCCAGATTGGCGAGTTCTACCAATAGGGCCAGGGCTATAAAAGTCAAGGCGGCCACTACTTGAAAGCCTGGTGGAAGAGCTCCATCTTGCAGGCCCTGCGGAACTGCAAAAGGTCCCGAAGGGCCCTGATGTTATCTGGGAGCTCATTCCACCAGTGCGGGGCCACCACCGAAAAGGCCCTGGCCCTTGTAGCCACCAGCTGGGCCTCCCTTGGCCCTGGGAGAACCAGGCAATTTTGGGATCCCAATTGGAGTGCTCGCTGGGGTACATATGGGGAGTGCTCACTGGGGTACTACATAGAAACCAAACTATGTGTTCTTGGGAGTGTTGAGTAGGCACCCAGCCTGCCATCCTAATGCCTGGCCCCTAGCCCTAGTCCTCCATGCTGCAGAACTTTTTGTGCATAAATGCTCACCAACACCTGACAGTGCCTTTCCAGGGGTCACATGGGGCTAGTGGGAGGCAGGAAGTTGAGGGAGATCTGCTTTTCTGTTTGCTTTGCCCTTATGGTTCATAGGATTCAACCCACATGGTATGGCTGTGAAGTACAAAAAGATAGATCCCACAGGTTTGTCCACTAAGTGGTAGCTCCTTCTTCCAGTACAAATCATATTTCCTACATGAGACTCACAGTGGATTGAATCCCAAACATCTGTTTCATTAATGATGGCTACTTCCTCCTGTGCAAGGAACCTTTCCACCATTTTTAAAGAGCGTTTCAAACAGATTTTACTAGGGTTTTGAAGTGAATGTTGACCAGTGTTACCACCAATGGCCTACCTCGTTGTTGGGGGAAATTAGCTATATGGCAAGGGGGGTCCCAGAGGGGTATCAGGGATCACAAACCTGTTGATACCAAGGTCCGGTACAGTTAGAAGACTTCAGATTTGAAGAGTAAATTAAATAGTTTTTATTACAAGCACAAGGAAGCAGAGGTGTTTATAGTAAACAGAAGGGTCAGTTACAGGGTTATACTAATTGTCCAGGTGTGCAGAGGTCCTTGAAGACAGTAGTGCCAATGCACAGCATTATGCATTATGTGCTAAGGAGGGGGCCCAAAGGAGAAACTTTGGGGGTATATTCAAAGTATAGGTGCCGTCCTGAGTGCACATCTTGATGGCCATGTACTTGGATGTGGATCAATGGGAGGCCTTGAGAAGCTTGTCTCAGGTGAAGACAAAAGGTTACCTGGACCAATAAGAGGTCACAGGGGCTGTGACACCAGGAGGAACAAAATCTAGTTGATTTCTTTAGAAATGCAGATACTTTATCTGGTGGAACTCAGCATTGTTTCATATGCATACCTTGCTGGGTGGAGGAGGAAGACTGGAGATTGCCTTGGAGGGCTGCCTTGTGCAACCTGAAAATGGAAACCTCTTGCAGAGCTGTGGATAGATCTGTGTTTCAAGCCAAAAGTGCCTTCCTTGGCCTGACTTTGTGAGTCTCTGGTTCAGGTCAGAAGTGGGGTGCCCCAGTATTTAGGGCTACCCATGAGGAAGGCAGTGCCTCTGGGCTACACCAGGCAGGGAAGAAGGCTGATGTACAGTCTTATTTCACCTTTTTTGTGCTTACAATATATGTGTGTATTTAGTCTTACTTTGAGGATTAAGGCATTTGTATGGGGATTTTTTGGCCTTTAAATACTTTTATAACATGGAAGCAGCAAATAAATTTCTCTTCTGAGTCAGACCTATGACTTATCTAGTTTAAAATCCTGCTTCAAATGGTAACAAAAGGTGAAATGCTTTCAGTGAAGCAGCACAGTTGGGGAAACAAGTCTGCTGGTTTATTCCAGAAAAAGGTACATTAATCTGTGCATGCAAAGCCAATTGAATAGGACTTTAAGTACAATACCTACTAAAATATTATTTTTATTTATGAATTTCAAGCAGCTGAGTAGGCTTTTGGGATGTCATGGACAGTTCAGAAACATTCTAGCATTTAAAGATGGAGAGGCAGTAATATAATGCTGATTATGAAAAGCCAAGCAACTCTGGGACAAGTACCTTAGATAAATTGAATTTTGCATAATGATTTAAATAACCAGGCACACATTGATCTACTGGTTCTGTCTATACTTATTTATGTTACAGCTGGCTAACATTTGTCACAAGTTGCTCTAAACTACAAATCATGTTTTAAGTACTTTGCTGCAGAGGCTTTTCATTGCTATTTGTCTATCAGCCAAGTTACTTGCCTATTAATTGAAAACACAGAATCAAAACCAGTCATCTGAACTACTAGCAAAAGTTTTTGGATGTTAAAGATTTTTTTTTAAAGGAAATATAAATACGTAATTGGAAGAGGGGACAGAGAGGTTTACGCTTACATGAAGGGTGGAGAATATGCCACAGTATACAGACAGAGCACTGCTATGTCTTGAAACATAAACAGCAGGAAGTTTGGATCAGGGGCTTCTGGGGCAAAGTATCAGGAGATGGACTATTTCAGTGTCAGCATTTTGCACAGACTAGGATCACAAAAGAGGACAGCAAGAAGAGGGAAACTGTCAAGATGAGGCATAGTGAAAGCTGAAGGAAGAATTTTGATCCTCTATCATCCTCTGTGGTAGAAAGGTTACATAGCAAAGACTCATTAATTACAACCAAGTTTATGGTTACATTCTGGCAAAGAGAAAAAGCTCTTGCAAAGATGAATAATAAAGTTCTGTGATAAGTTGGAGCTTCAACAAAAGAACTGTTAGCTTAGAATCAGCTGGCCAACAGGGCACTTACCAGTAGAAAGAAGGCCCAGGCCACATTGCCAGCATCACACAGGAAGTGACATCATCACACCAGTGACTCTTGGGTGATGCTCTAGTATTTGGGGGGAAACTCTATGGTAAAAGCTGGTTTCTAGAGTTGCTGGCATGATGATGTCACTTCCGGTGTAATGCCATTGATGTGGCCTAGGACATCTTCTTTCAACTGGTAAATCCTCCCCTATCCCCTGCTAATTGCCAGAGGGACCTGGGAACCCTAGTGAGTAAAATGTTGCCTCCTCCATTGCACTATGCCCATGGCAACGCTTGCAGTTGATTATTTAACTGAACTTTGTCACTCATTATGGAGACTGCAGTGGAAATCATGCATTGGGGCCAGGCTAATTCTTGAAGAATCTTTTGGCCTGTTCTATCATTTCATGTACTTGCTGCAAAATATAAAGTAGCTTTCAGGAAGAGAATATGTGAGGCTTTATGTCATCTACAGCATTACTTCCATGTGGCAATACTCCCTGACCTAAAACATTTCGTTTTTTAAAAAGGTACAGTTTGTATCTAGATCCCCTGCATTTCTTTTTTCTTTCTTCTACATGTATTTAAATGTATTTATTTCGGCCCAAAGTTTTCATGCATTTAATTATCTCTTTTACTTTCCTTGTTAATAGTGTCTATAAAGTGGACGAATTGGCTTTCATTACCCTTCTGAACCTATAACTACTGACATCTATGTGTGATTCTGTATATTAGTTTAAACCGTCTATTGTAAATCTCAGATTACCTTCAGGTATATTACCTTAATTTAAATAGCACTTTCTGAACAGATAGCACAGGTATTAAGAAGCATCACCACCTTCTTGACAAATAAACCATATTAAATAAGTATTAAAGCAATACCCTCAGGTCCCTGGGCTGAAATCAAACCTTGCAATGATATAGATGTCTATATAACCATTGTCTAGTAATAGTGGCCCATCAATTTTATGAAAATGTCCTCCTGAACAATTCTTTTTCATGTAGTGTCTGGAATACCAGAAGTGTGGGAGCCTTCCTGACCTCCTCAGGCAGGGCATTTCTCAACTGGAAGCACACAGGCATTTAAAAAGATGGAGGTCTAAACTGGTCTGTCTTCCTTTCTCAGTTTTTTAAAAAGAAATGTCCCTGTTCACACTACCAGATGGGAAGTGGTTGATTGGTTATTGCTTGCAAGACATTATTGAGGTATTCCCCTGTGTTAAACTCAGACATTTTTTTCTTTTTTGAAATGGCCAGACTCATACTTGTTTTTTTTTAAAGGTCACATTTATATTATACATGCCCTTCCATTGATTCCTGGCCACGCTGATTGTTTGAGTCATTACTCAGAAGTATTGTTCTGTAAATCATATATCAGTTTTTAAAAGTTTGAGTCTATTTCAGCAAAAAAAAAGTATACCAACACAGTAGTTGTCCTTTCAAGCTTCTAGTCTTAGGAACAGACTACACAGGCACAAAAAGACATATAAACTTGTAATATTCTTGATTTAAATGATGAGGAGCAGGTCCTTTTCAGAGCAAAGGACCACATCTCAAAATACAGGGTTATCATAGAATCACAGAGTTGGAAGGGGCCATACAGGCCATCTAGTTCAACCCCCTGCTCAATGCAAGATCAGCCTAGAGCATCCCTGACAAGTGCTTGTCCAACTGTTGCTTAAAGACTGCCAGTGAGGGGGGGCTCATTACCTCCCTGGTCAGCTGATTCCACTGTTGCATAACTCTTACTGTAAAAAAGTTTTTTTCCTAATATCCAGTCAGTACCTCCCCCCTCCCTTAATTTAAACACATTATTGCGAGTCGTATCTTCGTGTATCTTCCCTGCCCTCCTCTAAGCAACAACCCTTCAAATAAGGGGATGATAATCCAGCAGTAGAAGGCACTAACAGATTTTTTGTGTTCACAGATCATGAGAGCCAATGTCAAATATTGCAGGAGTAAATATACTGAACCTGTTATTTTTGAATTTTAGTAGTGTCATCGTATGTGTAAGTTAGTAAGTAAAACAAAATACCCAGACTTACATGCTAGAAGTGCTTTCTTAGGTCTCCTAACTGCTATTTCTTTCCATGTGTCTCCATCATCTTGATCTTCAGCTAGCCAGCAGCCAAGAGCCAAACATATTTCTTGTTCTGATTGTGAATTCACTTTTTGAAGTCTAATCTCGTCTAGATACCAACTAGGATCTGATCCACTGTTGTCATGGCCAATCCGTATTTTATATAATTCTCCAATATCTTTTAGATTTATCTGTAAAAGATGAAAATAGATAGGAAAGCTGTTATTATAGCTTGCTGGTCCATCTCTCAGAATGATACATAATGTATTGTAGTACAAATCCTTCCTCCCAAAGTTGTGCAACATTATCCCAGCTCTGCCTTCTTTATAAGTTTGAGAAACTTTCTCTTTCCATGTCAGTTCCAGGCTCAGCAATACTGCTTGGCTCACTTTAAATCAAATAAAGCAAACAAAACAAACACTTTTTTTGTTTTATCGTTGTTTTATTTACATGGTAAGCTTCCTTGACTTCTGCAAGGTAGAAAGGTAGCTAATATTTTTGAATTATAATCATCATTGATAATAACAACTACTCTAATCCAACCAGGCTCATTTTCAAAACAAATATCCACGTTAAAAAATGACATGTCTGCTGAAAGAAAAGGACACATTTCAGCATGAAAATCAAACAGCATGACATTTCACTTCAGCCATAAAATTCTTTCACAGTTAAATAAACCTTCATGAAAAATGCTTGGCAGGTTTTACTGAATTAGATAATTTGGATAAATAACATCCTGCTCCATCTCTACATTTGGGTTTAGTTTACGACTCATTTTAATCCTCATTGATTTAAACAAGTATTTGTGCCAGAGGTTAACTGCTTCAGCAAATGTTTCAGCATCTCACAGCAGCACTTTTAAACAAGTGCCATGTCATACGGAATGCAGCAAAACTGATATAAATTCCACTTTTGTTTTGGACTGTGGGAGGAGTTTGCTAAGCAATGGAGAAGGCAGTCACCTAAACATGAAAGTAATATCTTTTAATAGTAAGAATACAACAATTGGGGGGGGGGGGAATTACAGTGAACAAATGGCAAAAATAGAATATAGTAAAGACTGTAAAGACTGGATAGCCAGATGAGAAAAATATTTGCCAGTGGGCCTGAGAGAGCAGAACAGAGGTAAAGCTCATTCTGGCCATTACAACCAGCCAGAGGTCTAAGGAGTACAGGTTTCCCCATTTTGTCCCAGGAAGACTACCATCTTCAAGAAGCTGGGCTTCGCTCCAGCCATCAGCCAGGGAAGGAGCAGCAACAGAGCAGTCACCAGCTGCACAGAGATGGCATATGAAGACTGCCATAGTCCAGAAGGAATGGGGGGGGGGGGACTTTGCATCACATTGTATTTAGCCTGTTGTTTGTAAGCCAGTTTGCGGTCAAATGGTGGGATATAAAGCTTTCAAATAAATAAAATCTCTATTAACCATTACAAAAATCAAGTTTTGTCTTTGGAAGACATGGTCTAGGGGATGGCAAAATCATACTTTTAATCCATTCAGTGGAAAAGAGGAGCAATGGCACCATTGCCCGATGAATCATGGAGAGAGGCCTAGAGCTCATTTACTACCCACCTACTGCCTCAAGGCAATATTTGAAACACTGGATGTGCCTGCAGGCAAAGGATGTTTCAATTTAAAATCATATCAAAACCCTCTATAAATGTATCCCATCTAAAAACAGCACTCCAAAGACTCTTAACAGAGTCAGTTCTGCCCCAGTTCTTAGATTCAGAATATACAAAACTCCATCACATCAGCATCATTTTCCCCTGTAAGTTTGTGCCAGTATTAAATCTTCAAACACTTGGCTGTACCAATAACATATTATGGGCATAGGCAGGGCTATTTTTGGGCAGGAATGCACAGGAACGGAGTTCCGGCTGGCTCCTGAGTTGGCCTCACCCAGCAGGAACTCATTAGCATAATAGGCCACACCCAACAGCAGAAACTCATTAGGATTTGCTACATTAGGGGTATGTGGCCTCACATGCAAATTAATTCCTGCTACAAAAAAAGCCCTGGGTTTTGACAAAAAACAACGTAAACAGAATAAGAAGCAAAATGTGGGTGTGACTGGATTACTACTCTTCTGGTAACATGGGTGTGTGGCCTAATATGCTAATAGACTGCACTGTCAGTGGTGTGGCCTAATATGCTAATGAGTTTCTGATGTTGGGTGTGGCCTATTATGCTAACGAGTTCCTGCTGGGCTTTTTCTACAAAAAAGCCCTGAGCATAAGTAGGGATGGACAAAAACCAGCTCATGAACTAAAGTTTGAGATGAATTTTGACTGGTTCATGGTTCACAAAATGAAGTATGTGGCAGGTCAATTGGCACAAACTTTGCATGAACTTTCAAGTTGTTTGTGACAATTTGTGGTGGTACATTTCCAGACAGACTGTCTCAAATCAGTCTAAATATTTACCAAAGTTCAAAGCAACAGGGGGGCAGAACTTGGAGGGCATGCAGAGGAGCATCCAGGGGAGGTCTCCTGCAACTTGATGTCTCTAGCTTGCACAGGATTTGTTCTATACACTCCTGAACCTTCTGAATTTGTGCCTGTCATTTCCCCAGGAAGGACTTTCTTGGGGATACTTTCTTTGGGGGGCTGTAACTCAGACCTGTAAATCCAATCCTCACCAAACTTGGAGGTCAAGTAGGGGAGAGTTGGCCAGAGATCCCCTGCAAGTTTGGTGTCTCTAGCTTGCACAGGATCCATTCTATACACTCAGAACCATATTTCCCAGTTTGTGCTCATTCCTAGGCATAAGTCTCTGGCGGTCATATGTGAAAAGTCTGTACTAGGGAACTCCAATTAGATATAATCATCAGAATGAAAGTTCAAGAATGTGGCTTCCAGGATTGAAAAACAGTTACTACATAGTTTTTAACTTGCAAAAGAAAAAAAAAAGATTGTGGGAGAAAATGCAAACTGTTTTCAAGTTAAAAACAAAATTTCTACCTTGTCCTTCTATTTCATAAAAGAACCAGGACAGCTAAAAAAATTTTTTAAACAATATAAAAATATCAATAATAAAATAAAGGGGCAATAGACCAGTGCATAGCCACAACTACACAACCATCCACATAAAATCAGACATCAGCAGTGTAAAATCAAAACCACAAGGACTTGCAGGAAGCAATTCATTTCCTCCTCTTCCTCCTCCATTGATTCCTTTTTCTCTTTCCTGAAAGCCCCCATAGGCTATCCCATTTTCCTGCTTCATTTTTTTCTTCTTCCAGAGTTGCCAATAACCAAGTGGGACCTGGAGAACTCCTGGAATTCCAATGGATCTCTGAACTACAGATATCAGTTCCCTTTGGTTTGCCAGCTCCAGGCTGGGAAATTCCTGGATATTTGGTGGTGGAACCTTTGAAGAGTAAGGCTGGGGAAGAAAACAGCTTCAGGAGGGTTTAATTTCATGGAGTTCATCCTCCAAAGCAGCCATTTTCTCCACAGGAATTAATTGTCTTCTGGAGAACAGTTGTAATTTCATGTAATCCCCCCCCCCACAGGAGATTGAAAACCCTAGTTCCCTGGAAGAAATGGCTGTTGTGGAAGGTAAAGTCTATAGCATTATTCCCCTCTGATATCCCTCCCCTTCTAAAACCCCATCCTCCCTATACCCCCCAAATCCAGGGATTTCCTAATTTAGAATTGGCAACTCTATCTCCTTCCCATCAATCAGCCAACCTAGCTTTATCTGCTCCTCTGTCTTAAGCTTTCCCTCTGCCCCCAGAAAATTGTGGCCCAGTTGAGTGTATACATTATTATCCTCTCCTCGTTTTCATCTGCTCAACAACCCTGTGAGACAGGTTAGGCAGAAAGTATGTGACTGGTCCAAAATCACCCAGTTAGCTTTCACAGGAAGAACCTGGCAGACCCTGCTCTGAAGATCTAATCTCTATACCACACTGGCTTTCATAAGGTGGCTGTTGTTGAACTGTAACAAGCAGCCAGGCCTAGTTGAGTCATGCAGATTGGGTGGTATCAAGTCACCTAGAGATTGTTGCCAAACCTAGGGCTGCCAACTTCCAGGTGAGACGTCTAAATCTCCTGGAATTACATCTGAATTTCAGACAGCAGAAGTCTTTGCCCCCGGAGAAAATGGCTGCTTTGAGGGTGGACTCTGTGACATTATGACATCATAAAACACTGAGACCTCTCCCCCTTCCCAAACCCTGACCTCCCCAGTCTCCACCACAAAACCAGGAATTTCCCAACTTGGGGCTGGCAACCCTAGTCAGACCCCAATTAGTCCTCCCTCAAAGACCAAAATAGGCCTGGAAAGTACCCTGTCCTCTCCCCTTGCCATTTTACTTACTGAAACCCAGCCTTGGAATGCTGTGGTTGCCTAGCAACAGCCACTGAGAGAATTTGGAGCTTAAAGGTACAGGAGCTCCTTTTACCATTTTCAGGTTGGTTTTTTTAAAAACAAAACAAAACAAAAAACCCTTTTTTTAATGATTTCAGATGTTTCTGCAAACTTGGGGCTCTTTTCAGGTTTGGTGAAGGATCAGTCTTGCCTGTTCACAGCTCCAGTCACCGGATTTAAGTATCCTCAGATATAGCTGACTTTGCTATTAGTATATAGGTGATTCCCTGGGGCCTTTTCCAGTTGAAAAAATGGCAAGAGGAAGGTCTAAGTCCTGTCTCCCAATGTTTCATGATCTCAAGCCAAATCACTCCTGTGCATACCTGGGAAGTATGAAATTTCACAACACATCACAACACATTCCCTATTTGGGAATGTCCCTGAGAAAACACAATGCATAGTCACACAACAACATTTTCAATCACTTGCCATAGCAATGATCAAAAAGCAATGAACAAACTGAACTGAACCAAAATATTAATAAAATGTCTGTGTACATTCCTACCAGATATTTGGTTAAGTTCTATGCTTTTGGGTATGCCCTCAATTCATCTGCATCTCTTACTGTTTTATCACTGTTTTATTGCTGCTTTTATGTACTTTTGCTTGTATTTGATATTTGAATTGTTATTTGTATAATCTTGTAACATTGTTGTGAGCTGCCCTAATCATGTTATAGAGAGAATGGTAATAAAATAAAGTAAATAAATACTTTTCTCAAACAGTACAGAATAGCTTGTGTGTAAAAACAAAATCCAACTTTCTCAGGTCCCATATTGCCATGTTGGCCAGTCCATTCTTCCCTATCCATGTTGCTGAGGATACAGAAAGTATCATTTCAGCATGCTCTGACAGGGCTGTGTAAAACACTTCACTCTTTATCTATGATTCACCTGCTATTTCAGCTCCCAAACTATCTTAAACAAAGATTGCCAACTGTGCTGATATGTGCCAAGTTATGTGATGTGTTCTGAAGGGGCAGACAGCTTAAACCTATGCAGCCACTGCTTATGCAAGACATTCTGTCAGTACTTACTAACCTTAAGAACATTACTGTCAGCACAGAACAGTGATGAGAAGCATCCCGTCTGTCTTTTTATATTTCACTTCACTATTGCAAAGCAATAAGTGTACTTACCTATCTATCACTGTCACCATTTCTTACATCTAAAAAAGATTTTTTTAGCATACCAGCACACAGAAGAATATAGAATTCCTTGCTAGCATTGCATCCCCCTCCAGTTCTGAAAGCAGGAGATCAAAATTCTATTATTAGAATAAAGTAACAATAAATTGGGGTGTAGATAGATAGATAGATAGATAGATAGATAGATAGATAGATAGATAGACAGACAGACAGACAGACAGACAGACAGACAGACAGACAGACATTTGCACATTTTGAAAGAAGTGGAAGGGGATATGCAGAGACCTGCACTAAAAGGCAGTGTACAGAGAAAAGCTGATACATCTACAGGCCCACATATTTCCCCTTCATATTGACGTCTGTGTAATAACCACCACATCCTGGCTCACAATTACTAATGTGAATTTAATTCCCCACTAAATCAATAGGCTATGATGCCTTAAAGTTCTGAATCCCCCTATTTCATAATAGCTGCCCCAAGAGTAGAAATTTAGTCCACACCTACCAAGTATTTAGCAAAGAGTGCCTTCTTTTCTGTCTATTTTTAACTGTTAGCTAGAGAAGTAAGAAATCAAATTTCAAAACCAGAGTTGAGGACAACAGACTGTGTATGTTGGATATTTTGTTTTAATTCTGTACCCATAGCAACTGCTCCTTATTTGTGGCCAAACCACATACTGTGGGAGATATATCATCAAACGTCTAGCTTTAATACAACTACAGGAGTATTGGAATTTGATTGGAAGAGTGGTGCTGGAGAAGGGGCATTTAACCTCCCCCCCCCAGTGTCTTTTCCTCATCTAGATTTCCTTTTCCCTAAAAACTGCTCTTAGCCTTATATGTACACACATTGTTAACTTACCAGCCTCCCCAATAATTCCTGTTGTTTGCTGTTGTTCCAAGCAAATTTTGAGTTCTACATAGCTGTATTAATAACCATTTTAAAGGGGGGGGGGGGTTCTATGGTAACAAGCTGAAGATGTCTTTAAATTATAAATAGGGCTCACTTTTTATTTATGTATGTATTTATTTAAAACATTTTTGTTCTTCCTCTTCATAATGTATTTGCCTTACATTAAAACCAAACAGTAAAATAGCATCAATAAAACCACAAATCACTATCATAAAATCACAATAAGCAGCCAACACA
Organism: Lepidodactylus listeri; assembly: GCA_029233225.1. Lineage (NCBI taxonomy): Eukaryota > Metazoa > Chordata > Lepidosauria > Squamata > Gekkonidae > Lepidodactylus > Lepidodactylus listeri. Next base: position 57,027,529 of record JARCFY010000006.1, read on the forward strand.
CAAAAACTCAAAGCGTAATTGAGACACTCAGCTGAATGCTAACACAAATAGTGTTTCGCTGTTGGTGAAAGGAGGAGAGAGAGATTGACATGCAGACATCCAGTGGAAGGGCCTTCCAGAGATGAAAGGCGCAATGACAGAAAGCTCTGTGTGTGTGTCTGTCTGTCTGGTGGCAACACTCCTCACTCTGATTGGAGGATAGACATGGAGAAGAACCTATGATAATTATCTCAGTGTCCAGGCAAAACACTGCGTAGCCTGGCTCAGGACTGAAGACAGCTTTATCATCCATAACCAGCAGTTCTAATAGGGCCTGGAAAAAAAATGTTGTTAACCAGTTAAAAACTTTTAAAAAATCACGCTCTGAATAAGCTGAGTTTCTGAGGAGGGCCACATAACAGGGCATTGCATAAATCTAAACTGGAGGTGATTAACTCATGGATTACTGTGGCTAGATCCCACTTATGGAAAAAAGGCTGCAGCTAGCGAATCAGCTGAAGATGGTACACACTACAATGGGTGTTTGCCTCTCCAGCTGTAAGTCAGGATCTAACTGCACCTTCAAACAGTGCGCCTGCTCCTTCAAGGGTAGAACTACCCCACTCAGAGCAGGCTATCTTTCACTCCCTTTATCACAATCCAGACCAATCTATGAGTGGGCACTTGCAAAATTATCATTTTAATTCCATATTGCAAAGTTAGGCAGGGCATTACTATAATTTTGGTTCAACATCATGTGTACTGTTATTGTTCCGAATATTCCCAATAATGCCCTCCCCAACTTTCCAATGGGAAAATTTGGCCTTCAAACTCCAGGGTTCAGCTCAGCCCCCCAATGAAAGTAATGGTCCTTTAAAGTTACAGGATAGATGTCCCAGTGAACAGCCTAGGGCACTCTAAATAATGGGTGATATACCTAATTTCTAAATCCAGAGGCCTGGTCTACTGCCCAGTTATTGCCAATGGGTGATAAAGCTGGCCTCTGAACTTGGAGGCCAGCTCTGTCTCCCATAGAAAAATGATGGCTGTTTAAAGGTTAAAGGACCATTGTTTTCAATGGTGGGGAACATAAAGGAGGCATTATATCAATGGCCAGCACAGGTTGCAGGAATGGCAAGGGAGGAGTGATTCTCTCCCTTTAACCTCACTGCCCCTGCTGCCTATGAAAGAGAAGGGTCCATGCAGCTGGACTGGCTGCTGCCCCGGCCATTGAAGACAGTGGTTCTTCAACATTTAAGGAGCCATTATCTTTAGTGGGCTTGAAGTCATTTATGAATAAATAAGAACATAAGAAGAGCCCTGCTGGATCAGACCAGTAGTCCATCTAGTCTAGCATCCTGTTTCACACAGTGACCAACCAGTTACTCTAGAGGGCCAAGAACAGGGCACAGAGGCCAAGACCTTCCCCTTATGTTGCCTCCTGGCTCTGGGATTTAAAGCTTTAGTGCCTCTGAATGTGAAGGTTCCCTCCAAGCACCATAGCTAGTATGGAGACTAGACCTTCCCTCTGAAAATAATAGCCCTTTAAAATTTAAAGGTTTGTTGTGGCATGGTCCATTTGTGAGAAGTAAAAGACTTCCCCATCAAATTCAGGATATTATTTAATTAATTGTTGATTATTGGAAGAAAAATACTGGAATTGGGAAATATCAGGAAAGCCTCTCACAGTATCAGATATTACCAATCCAATCCATGAAATATTGGACCTTGTACTGGGTCAGCAATATACAATTGCGACAACAATCAACAGCACCTTAGTCTGAGTTTCCATTCAGATTAACAAAGCCCAAGCACTAGTCCAGAACACCCTCACTTCATCCATGTGGAAAGGCTGTACGCCATCAACATATTGGTGACACTTAACCCCATAACTCTGGTTAATCTCGACCATCATTTTCATGTAGATATAAAATAGCATAGGGGACAGAATAGAACCTGCCATGGTGTCCCCCCCCCCCAACTCCATCTTCTGGAAATGGCCAGCCAAACAGAAGTGAACCATTACCAAGTTATTCCTCTAGCTTCTGACTCAGCCAGCTGCTTCAGAAGAATTCTATGTTCACTAGTTTTAAAAATCACTGAAAGGTCCAGTTGAACCAACAGGGATGAAATTTCCCTTTTGTTATCCTGGCATATATCATCCATTAAGGCCATCAAGGTATTTTCCATCTTCAAACCAAGACTGAAACCTGACTACAATGCATCCAGATAATCCATCACCTCCAGTGTTGCCTGGAGTTGCAACACCACCATTTTCAAAGCCGTTTCCATGCAGAAACCACCAGCCCAGAGTACAAATGAAACCTCAGTGCCAACTCTTACTGAAAGCCAAACAACTAAGAACTAAACATTTTCTTCACAAAAAAGGAATATTGTAGGCTAAAAATCTGAACTGAGAATCTGCATCCAAATATCTGAGGCCATGAACCATCAATCCTTCCTAATAGAATATTAATGACTTGAGGCCAGTAAATACCCAGCTTTTTCTTAGCTAGTATCATTCACCCACAGTGTCAATTAATATGTAGTTTCCTGTATTTGTTATGGTTTATTAAACAAATACTATAGCAGTTACATAAACAGGAGAAAAGTCACAAAAATAGAAACAATAGAAAACATACACCCAAAGCTGACTATCAAATAAGTCCAAGAGCACAAAATCCCATTTCTTAAAATGTGGTTTCCTGTAAACAGTACCATTGACACTTTCAGTTTCTACGAATGATATAACATCAAACTGGGCAATAAAACGGGGGGAAAGTGAACGACCTAAAAGCCAAAATCAAACTGTCTTTATATAAGAAGCACCATGTTGAACCAAATGTTATGATTAGCAAGGCATATTTCATGTAATTTTATTTATGTAGTAGTCAGATCTACAGATTGTAATGAATCCACACATAAATACAGACAATTAAAGACAACAGTTTGAAGTTAGTCCCATTGATTTCAGCATGCAAATCTGAACTTTAAACCTTATCTCTCACAAGGTATTGAATGTGCTTCAAAATAAGCCTAAGATCAAACCTTACATCTTTCCTACATTTTATTATTTATAGCTAGTTTTATTGAGTGTGTAGTTTTTGGCTCCGGAAAACAGCAAATAGTGAATGATGTAAAACTTACCTCGCTTATAGTGATGTTTGCTGTACAGAATTTTGTTTTGTTAGTTTTGCTTCTGTGTATTCTGGTCTATCCCTTCTGTGTATTCTGGTCTATCCCTTCTGTGTTTATTTCTGCTTTCTGATTATCTAAGCAATTGTATACTCTTTTCTAAATTGTATACTCTTTTCTAAAGAAAAGAGACACCACTTCAGTGACCTCTCCCCTCCTTGCTCTCTTTTGCTGTAGAATTAGGACCTGGTTCCTGATAGTCATGTTAAAACAATATAGGTCATTCCTGGGAGATTATGTTTACTATGGGTTTATGAACTAGTGGCTGTTAAAATGAATTAGCAATCCCCAAATCATATTCAGGCTCAGGATCTTCCTGAATAGACTACGAATCTTATAATCATGGAGTCAGCAGATATAAGAAGCCTAACGGTGTCCAGGATGTGCCTTATGACACATGACACCTATGTGTGTATCTTTGTAGAGAGGAAAGAGAAAGTAGATATTAAATCCTGGTATACAGTCTTGCTAGAGTGAATTGTCTATTTCAACATTAATTTTAGCAGTATACTGTTAAGTTGATTGTCTTCATAAATACTCTATTCTCTCAGCGATCTTACAGGCCTTATCAATAAACAATTCAGAAAATGAAAGGAGGACTGAAATCATTAGAGTGAGGTCATAATTATAGGTATCTTGCTGCTTGTTCAGGTTATTCACCTTGGAATCAACCGGTTTGGAACAACTGGTGCAAGTAAACTCTTTGTTATTTATATGAATTGTACCTTGAATGTATCTGCGCTTCTGGGATTAAACAGCTGGTGTTTCCCACATCCCAGAACGAAAGGACCTGAAGCCTTGTTTTCTCCGTAAACATAAAGGAACACAGTTGCTGTTGTGCCAGCTGTTTCGAAATCTCCAGTGACAATAGTGATTTTCCAATCTTCTCCTGCAGGTAAAAACAAAATGAAAATGAGTGCCACTGACAGAGCAGTTTTATCTCAGTAACTACTGTGTGCCTGGAGAGCAGTGTGGTCCTGATTTTATTGCAAATAATGCATCACTAAGCCTCCAGAACTTTTACAACTGTTCACTTACAAAAAGATGATCGTGCTCAGAGAAGTGAGGGATGAATTTAAAAAATGGGCATCTGTTCAGGTTGAAATTAAAATGTAAGGATAAATGTGGCCTAGATTACATTAGGCTTATAGACAGACTTATGTGTTTTAAAACTACGTCAATATATATTTCTAGACACATAAACTGGGACATAAGATTTCTCAAATGTTAATAAATTTCATGTGTTTTTTTTTTTAGATAAACGTGACTTGCTGCTTATCTCAAGCTCTTCCACATCTTCAAAATCTGTAGCAACAAATCTCAGGAGAACTGGTTGCTCACTAAACCCTGGACAATTTCTGCAAACCTAACATAATAACAACATGATAGTGAGCACACTTTCATATCTTATTTTTTGTCCAGTTGCACCATTTATTTATATCAACTTTTTATTGCTTTCCATCTACTAAGAGACAAGAGAAGTAAAAGCAGTTGAATTACTGATAAACCAACCATGTTAAAGTTCCATTCTAATCCAAGCCAATATATATATACATATACATATATACATATATATACATACATATATATATACATATATACAGGGCTCTTCTTGTAGAAAAAGGCCAGCAGGAACTCATTAGCCACGCCCCTGACAGTGCAGCTCATTAACATATTAGGCCACACCCAATGTTCCCAGAAGTGTGGTCATCCAGCCACATCCACCTTTTGCTTCTTATTCTTTTTACCTTGTTGTCAAAACAGTTTTAACAAAACCAATAAAAACATTATTTTCTGTCCAATCTATACAAAACCTTGCCTGAACCAATATCTTATGTCCAACAATTATTCCCACACTGAATTGGAATCAATTCCTAAGGGTTAGGTTCCCATGGAAATCAGGTTGCCTTCCTGCAGAACTAGTACGCTGAATATGATTTTTTAGGGTTGCCAACCTACAGGTGGGGTCTGGAGATCTCCTGGAATTACAACTGAGCTCCAAACTACAGAGATCAGGTCAATGGCTGCTTTGGAAAGTTGAGTCCATGGCATTATGCCTTGCTTAGGTCCCTCCTTCCCCTAAACTGCACCCTCCACTCCCAAATCTCCAGGGTTTCCTCAACCTGGAGTTGGCAACCCTAGTTGACTGGCAGAACAACGCTAGGAGCCAGTTTGGTGTAGTGGTTAAGTGCGCGGACTCTAATCTGGGAGAACCGGGTTTGATTCCCCACTCCCCCCTTGCACCTGCTGGATGAGCTTGGGCAAGCCATAGCTCTGTACCAGCTGTTGTCTCAGAGCTCTCTCAGCCCCACCTACCTCACAGGGTGTCTGTTGTGGGGAGGGGAAGGGAAAGGAGTTTGAAAGACACTCTGAGACTCCCTTGGATAGTGACGGGCGGGGTATCAATCCAATCTCTTCTTCTAGGTTTGTGGGTGCACTGGATGGGAGTAGTTTGTGGACTATTTTATTCAAGGTACAAAATTTTATTCAAGGTATAAGATTTCATGTGCCGCCCACACTTCTTCAGATGGAAGACGTGTGCATGCACACAAAAGCTTATACCTTGGATGAAACTTTGGACTCCAACTTTAGACCAACACAGCTACCACCTGAATTATTACACTATAATACTTTTTACAAGCAATTATGTACCAGTGGAGTGCACCAAACCACTTTAATACAGACTTTAGACACACATATATTTGCAAGCCATTCCCAACAAGACACAACAATGAACTCAGGCTTCAAACTTACTTTTTTTAAGCAGAAGATGCCATGAGAAAACTAAAGAGATTCTCAAAAATTAAAGATATTGTCAAAACCAGCATTTCCTGGGCTCTTTGCTTTTTTACATCCCCCCCCTTTCAATAATTTTTTTTATAAAAACAGAAAGAACAGAAGGAAGGAAGGAAGGAAGAGGTAGGTGGGGGAGAGAGAGAGAAAGGAAGGAAGGAAGGAAAAGGAAGGAAGGAGGGAGGAAGGTAGACAGACAGAGGAAGGAAGGAAGGAAGGAAGGAAGGAAGGAAGGTGGAGGAGAGAGAGAGAGAAAGGAAGGGGGAGGGAGAGAGAGAAAGAGAAAGGAAGAAAGAAAGGTGGGGACAGAGAGAGAGAGAGAAAGACAGAAAGAAAGACAGAAAGAAAGGTGGGGGGAGAGAGAGAAAGAGAAGGAAAAGAGATGGGGAGGCACTTACTGGAGCAGGGAAAGCCACGGGATGTGGGCAAGCCAAATGCAGAAAGCCTAGCTCCTGTGCTTAATCTCTGGGCGGGGCTTTCTCCTGCTGGCTGTTTGCTCTTAAAGGGAAAGCACCCGGTGGAGCTTTTTCCTGCCGGCTCTCTGCAGGAACTTTCCCTTTAAGTGTAAACAGCTCAGGCCCGGCAGGGAGGGGGCAGGGCAGGCTCGGACGTCAGCTGGAATGGCGTTCCTGTGCGTTCCTGCTGAAATCAAGCCCTGCATGCATACACACACATACACACACACACACACACATATATGCAGTTTTAAAATCTACTGCTTATGCCTGTTCACCACATTTTTTGTAAAAATAAAATACCCCCTGGTCTATGGTTATGAGATGCTCTGTCAGACAGAGGGAGAGAGAAAGAGAAGACACCATGACATTCATGCTTCTGGTTCAGCTGGACAGATCGTCCCTCAACACAGCACTAAGAGAAACTGCCCTATCTCTGTAAGTCAATCAGGGAGCAGGCCAAAATAACATTTACAAACCCACTCTTTGAGCAGCTTAGTATTAGTATTTCAACACCTCTCTGCGCCATGTTAAAAGAAACTAAATTTTCACCATATTTGTGGCAGGTGGTAGTGGGAGAGAGAGGTTTTTTTGTTTGTGTGTTTGTTTCAATTTTAAGTTCTGGGTTTTTGTTGTTGAGATTGGTATTTTTATTTCCTCCCCCCAAGTCTATTCTCCTCTCTCCAAGCCTACTTTTTTTTCTCTCACTGGTTCATTTATTTTATGCTCTTAACTTTAAATTGAAAGTTGTTTTCAAATCCAGAGGAAAATGGAATCACTTTTAACACTTATTGTAGTCTGAATACTGACCTGAAACAAAGTATCAAAGTCATAAACTGGCCCCTTGTTGAACGTATAGTATCAACGTATTGCATTTTACAACTTTCTTACATGAGTTCAGGAAAACTTATTCTTGAAAAGCCTGTCTCCTGAGCCTGCTTCACCCACATTCACTAATCTCCCAGACAACTGTATTGTCCCAACTTCCCTACTTCCCTATACAGCCAGATTGTTATTGGCTCATGCACATACTGATAATGCATAACATGCCATTTTTTAAAAAAAGCTGAATTTGATTTCTAACAACATCATACCAAGAATTATTACAACCAGGGCTTTTTTTGTAGAAAAAGCCCAGAAGGAACTTATTAGCAAAACAGGCCACACCCAACAGCAGCAATGCATTAGCATATTAGGCCACATCCCTGACAGTGCAGCTCCCTCCCAGGATCGGCTTTGCAGGGCGCATGGGGAACCCAAGGGAAGGAAGGCAGTTTCTGGATTGGATTCCCCAGGCGTCCCATGGCTTGCAAGGTGCCTGGGGAACCCGAGGGGGAGAGGCTGTAGGTGTGGCCAACTCGGAAGCCAGCCGGAACTCTGGTCCTGTGCGTTCCTGCCCCAAAATAGCCCTGATTACAACACAAGCTGAAGGATAATAATTCTCATCCCCATGAGAGGGCATTAGCAACAATAATTTCCTATTCCTTCTCATTGACTATGTTGAAGTTTTAGTCCAGATGTGCCCAAATCCATGAGATCAATTTGCTGTCAGCTCTTTTTGTGCAGTGCAGCTACCATAGAGATGAATGGACAACATGAAGACTAAAGGTAATGCCTTGTAAGTATTATCTCAGCTTCTCTCATAATTACAAGGCATTCCTCCTCTAGAACAGCAGAATGTCATTCTTGAGGCAGAAGCTTTCTTCTTAAAAACACAACTGATCATTTCCCGCTAGCAAGTGTTATTATTTTAAAAAATAGGTTGTGATCTCCTTTTGGAATTCTGGTCAAAAAGTAGGATCCAAACTAAATGCATACATAGATACATAATGGGATGTTTTGTACAAAAGGCAGAACTGCAGTAAAGCTTTTCCCGATCTGTGCACTTTCCTCCACAAAATGCCTCTCTCTACACACACAGAACACCTCTCCTTGACATATTAATATTCTGACACACTACAGGTCAACGTGCAGGGAAATTTTTCACTGGGAAGCATTCAGATCAGTAACCCTCCATCTGCAGCCTGTAGTGGTATGGTTTTAGAAAGGCTTTATTTACCATTAATTTCTGTTAGTTGTGTAAACTGGGTCAAAGACTTCTGCTGCTCATATGCAAGACACATCAAGAGCAGGAAAAAAGGGGATATAGTACCTTAACACCCACCAGCTTAGCTCACTCTTTGCCTGCCCATCACAAGCAAGGAACTGACCCTTCACAGACTGCTCAGATCATACTCCCATGGTTTTAGAACTATCAGCTGCCTTGAGGGACATGGCAAGCTAAAAGATGGGCTATAAATATATAAAGACAAAAATGCATCTCGCTAATTAGGATCATGCAGTTCTTTTATTTATTGAATCTTGCTCTCTACCCAAAGACATTGAAAGTGACAAACAACATAGTACCTTTGGTTTTAAGTTTACATTTGATATATATACACAACTGAATACACATGAAGCTGCCTTATACTAGCATGTTCATGTATTATCTGTTACAGTGAACACATATATAGGGATGGGCACAAACCAGGAACAAGCAATTCGGTTTGTTGTTCTTGGTGGGTTTGGTTTGTGAACCATGAATCTTCAAGAACTTTTAGGGGCCAAATGAACTAGTTCTGCTTGTGAGGTTTGTGATCTGGTGAAATGCTCCCTCTGGTGTGCTAGAGACATCACATTCTCAGGGAATCTTCTGCACACTCTCCTGTACCTGCCCTCCAAGTTTGTTAAGGATTGGATTTATGGGGTCCAAGCTGCGGCCCCCCAGAGAAGGAGGGGGAACTCTAAACCAGAATCCCTGGGGGGGTGGTGGTAAGAGAGGCAGGTTGCTTTTGCTCCAACTGGTGCCACTTTCCCCATGTTCCACCTCTACCAGAGACCTAGCTTGTCTTTCTTGCACTTGGCTCATTGCATGGAGTAGAGGTGGCCTTCTCTGACCCCTCTGGGATACACCAATTGAAGAAGGAAGGATGCTGCAAGATAAGGAAATTTCAGGCTTTCTAACTGCAGTTTTCCCAAACCAAAATACCCTGTGGCTTTCCATTGTAAAAACAGGGGCCGAGGACAGACTGCCAATCTAAAGCGGAGGCAAAGCGGAGGGAACTGGAGCGGGGAAAAAACCCCATGGAGCTGGCCGTTCACACTGGCCAGAGCAATGCGGATCAGCGGCAATACGGAGCGTTCAGACTGCCACGGAGCGTTCAGACTGCCGCGTAGCCAGTGCGCGCGGCTTGCGCGTGCCGCTGCTTTTTTTCTTTTTTTGTTGATGTGTTTCGCACATGTGTACATGCGCACATGCGCATAACTTTTTGCCGGTGCGTTCACACTTCCTCCGGATGCCTCCCGCTTCTTCCAGTTCACACTGTTTGGAAGCGGGAGGCATGCGGAGGAAGGCCCCAGAACACCGGGTAAAACCGGTGTCCTTTTAAAGCGAAAGGAAAGCGACTGGGAGACAGGTAAGTACGCAATGGAGCCGACGGACAGATGCGCATGTCTGAACATGCTCCTTTCTTCCATTTGTGAACCGTGCCTGCCCCACTTTAGATTGCCAGTCTGTCCTCGGCCAGGAGTTGTGCTGTGGCTTTGAGTCTGAGATATGGGTTCTTCTCCCTGATCCCCTCTTCATCCTTCTCCGCTGCAAGGTGCAACTGCATAATGTTAAGCAGGTTTGACTTCAAAATAGGGGCTATGGATTTCAGAGTAAAAGGATTGCTACCAAAATCATAGGGCCACCAATTACTCCTGGATTCAGGAGTAATGCAATCGATTCTGCCTGATAATAAAACTTCAGCTTGTAATATAGAGCGTAACATGCATGACAACCTGTGAGGTAGGCTATAGTTCAGATGGGGGATTGAAACCAAAAGCTAGGATGTACCTACTGAATATAGAGCAGAGAGGAAAGTCTAATGCAACTCCGATTTAGCCATTACCACCACTAGCAGCAGCAACAACAACAGGTTTTGGTTGTAGTTGAATTGCTCATTTTTATTGTTGGGGGGCGCAGATCAAATCTTCTAGGACAAGATCATGATGCTGAATTTTTTTTTACTTCTGTTTTTTTACGACTTGAGAGCAATCCTAAACAGTTCTACTTGGAATCCTATTCTGGTCTATTCAGCAGGGCTTACTCCTAAAAAAGTGTTCTTCACTTCTTAACACCTGAACCTGTTTGTCTGTGGTGATCCCATGATTTCTGGTGGCTCTAGCTCCCAAGTCAGGTGAGGGGGAGTGTTTCCTTCTGAATATCGGATGCACACCCACCACCCAAAGTCTCTTGTGAATCACAAATCCAATGTGAGTTAAGCTATTTGCATTCCAAATGCCAGTCATCTTGCTTTCATTGTACATTGCTTTAAATCTGAACAGAGCAGAGCTGTACAAGCCAAGACCTTTAAACCCCTTACTGTGGAATAGTCCTGTTGACCACCCTATGTAGATCATTCAAGATTCAAGTTGCACCACTTAATTTATCAACTTGGTGGAAGGAGAAATAAAATAAATTTGTTGCAAGCAAAGGAACCCAGTTTAGGCCATTAAAGTCAAGTCCAGTAGCCCCTTAGAGACCAACAAGAGTTTCAGGATGTAAACTTCCATTGACTACTGTGTTGGGGGACATTTTGTGCAAGTCCAGCAGAACCAGCGCAATCAAAGAGTGCCTAGCAGAATCCAGTGCAATTGTGGCAATGATAGCTCAACAGGACTGATGCCTAGCACAGAGAGAATTATACTCCAAGTGCGTGTTCGGGGGGGGGGAGAATTTTGCAAGTTCTGTGCAAGAAACTAAGAAGGGAACCCAAAACCCCAGGGAAGGGGTGGAATCTTTTGAAACTGGCAAAACTACTTTGGAACTGACACAAGCAGTAGGGAAACATAGAGGAAAACAGTCCAAGGCTGGAGAATTCCAAACCCCCCATTGCTTTGAAGTTTGATTGAGTGGAGACTGTCTGGAAATGTATCCATTCACAAACCACAATGAACTGCTATGAACAGCACCAAAGTTTGTGCTGGTTGCCCTATAACAAACTAGACTTTGTGAACCACAAACTGGCCAAAATTCATGACATACTTTAGTTCATGAGCCCTTTCATGCCCAGCCCTACACACATATAACTGTTTGTAACAAAGAGCCAAATGTGTGTCCACTTAACAAATTAAACTGGTGATCAGTACCTGGATAAAGGTGGGGTTTAAACTGCATGTTCAGCTGTATGTGCATTGAATGTAATATGAGAATTACTCAACGTATGTATAAAGAAAAATTAAGTGTACATTGTAGATGGATTATAAATGCAACCATGTAGATGGATTATAAGTGCAACCATTGTAATATATGAACAGGGTTGTCAAATCAGCCCATTGGTTCACATACTGTCTATTCAGACTGGAAGAACTCTGTGAGATGCCAGGATTGAACCTGGGACTCTGTACATGACAGGCAGGTGTTCTACTTCTGTGCCTCAGCCACTTTCTAATGGCCAATATAAAATACTGAGATTAAAACAATGAGATTAGAAAATTATTGGAAAAGCTATTCTGGCTTTAAATAATATACAGTAATACAAAAGTTGCCACCATATCCCCCAAAATAAACACACCAAGCACAAGAAAATTGATTCAATTAAAGTTTACTTGTTTAACAAAAGTTATAACAAAAAATTGCACAAAACAACAAATAAATAAACTGCAGGAAGTAACTAAAATAGAAATAGTAAAAAAGGTCAAATATTTAGGGATAATTATATCCAATAAAACTATTACATTGAAGGAGGATAATTATAAAAAGTTATATATAGACATTATAAAAGATTTGTGAAAATGGAAAGATTTTAATTTATCTTTTATGGGGAAAATTGCCACTGTGAAGATGAATATCCTTCCCAGATGGAAAATAAGGAATTCTTTAAAGATTTAGATGAAGTTTGTAGCCAATTTATCTGGAGTAATAAGAGACCAAGAATAAGATGGAAAATATTACAAGATAGGAAAGAGAGAGGCGGCTTCAATGTACCAAACTGGGAGTTGTACTATAAGGCGGCGGCACTGGTATGGATAAAAAAATGGATTGTGTTGGAAAATTTAAGAACAATAAATTTAGAAGGTCATAACTTATTAATGGCCTGGCATGCCTATACATGGTATGATAAGGAAAAAATTCACTTGAGAAAAATTCATACAATAAGAGGGGCATTGATTAAAGTATGGAAAGAAATCAAAGATAAATATTATGATAAAACGCCTAAGTGGGTTTTACCCTTGGAAGCATTTATAAAACCAATGCTGATTACAAAGATTAAGAGAGAGTCTGATGAATGTTTATTAGATAGAAATAATGAATTAAAGCCAGAGGATAATAGTATATGGAAAGATATGAATTTGACATGGTGGGAGAAGATACAAATAAGTACTAGATATAATGAAGATAAGAAAAAGGGGTTTTATAAAATGATGAATGACTTAGATAAAATATGGTTGTCGTCAAGCGACAAATTGATATAAAAACTATATCACTTTTTGTTAAATGAATATACATTAGAATGGGTAAAACCGGTCACGTTGACATGGATGCAAGGTTTTACAGACTATGGATATAGAGCAATGGTTGAAAACATGGAAAGTGGTAAAATATCTGAGAGCAACGTCATACAAAGAAAACATCTATAAGATGTTTCACAGATGGTATTGGACACCAGACAGGATTGCTAAATGTTATAGCAATGTTTCAAATTCTTGTTGGAAGTGTAAAAATAATGTTGGAACATTTTTCCATATATGATGGAGATGTAGTAAAATCCAAAGTTTCTGGTTGAAAATACGTAGAATTATACAGGAAATAACCCAGAGGGATATCCAATTATTACCAGAAATCTTTTTACTTAACATTTTACCAGAGGATTATAGTAAAGATGATAGATATTTTATAACGTATGCTTTAACATCAGCTAGAATGTAAATCGTGAAGAGCTGAAAGACAGAGAGTTTACCCACAAGAGAAGAGGTAAAACAAAAACTATTGGATGTGGCAGAAATGGACAAATTAAATGTGACATTACAGGGGAAAGATCGAGAAATATTTGACAGAAGATGGGAAAGATTTTATATCTGGTTAGATCAAGAAAAGGAACTATAGACTCAAATATGTACAGTGTTAGAGGTAGCTAGAAACTGAATTAGAGTTAGAATTTAGGAAGTTATGTAAAAGACATGGCATAGAAAATATATAACATTATTGTTCTTTTTCATTGTTGTTGCTGTTGTAAATGAATAAGGGTGTTTTACAAGTTGATAATTGTATGGAAAATGAAAATAAATATTTTTTTAAAAAAAGGTTTACTTGTTTAAAACTATGATGGCAGTTATTAAACCTTCAGCTCTCTTAGTGTGGGCTCCCTAAAACTGTGTCTAATGGGGTTGTCAATGTTTGGGCAGTTCTAACCTGTCCCCAGGCTTAGTCTGTCCAACAGCCACAACTTTCTTTTTCTTGCCTGGAGAAAAAAAATTGTTCTAAGAGATGCTGCCCATGTTCACTCTGACCAATTTCCCACAAGCGCTGCCCTGGCGTCATTCTTCCCTTTGCCCCGATTGCCTGCTTGAATTTCCCACTATTTGGTGGCGTGCATTTTGACCTGTGGCTCCACTCGATTTCCTCCAATTTTTTCTGCGGCTTCAGTGATCCTCAAAAAACAGGATCACTGAAGCCACGGGGGAAATCACGCAAAGCCGTGGGTCAAAATGTGCACTGCAGCAAATAGTGTGAAATTGAGGCAGGCAATTGGGGAAACTGGAAGAATGATGCCGGGGCAGCCCCTTGTGGGAAATCAGTCTATCTTCTCACACTGGTGTATGCAGTGATTCCTTTATCACCTGTAATTTCCCACCCCAGCTCCCTTTGTTTGGTCAGCCAGGCATGGCTGTTTCTTTTGTACCTTTCCCTATGCTCAAATGGCTCAAGGTGCTCATTGATCTACCTTGAACTGTAAACACCAGCCCACACAAGAGGCCTCAGAAATCCTGAAGATGAGTCCTATTTTAACATCCATAATTCTATAACAATGTAAAACAGGCAAAAAGAAGAAGAGGAAATATCTGCAGAATCTGGAGGAAGCTCCCCCCAGTTCCTGCTTGGCTCCATAGCAACTAACAAATCCAACATTGTATCCTGAAGGGTGTATAGGGCAGGTAGCTCCTGAAGGGTACTTGCACAGTTCAAATAGCCATTCTTCCTGATTGCTCATTGGGCAAGCCACATAAAGCATCCTGGTTTTCATTCCTGATGTCTGTTCCCTGTGGGGAGTGGGAAAGAAAACACTTTCCCATACCTCTGCCCAGTATTGTTTGGGTACCAGTAATTGATTTACCTCTCACAATGTTCCTGGGTGAGCCTATATTAGGCCCCCTTTTCCTGTAGAATCCACAGGAGACACTGGGCCCACTGTTCATCCTATATCTCACATTCACTCGCCACCACATTGCTGCATAGAGGTTCCACTGTCATATCTGAATCCTGAACTGCTAGAAGGTCAGGATCAGCGCTCTGGCCCAGCTGAGCTGATGTAAGATGGTCATCTTCAGCACTTCAGTCACTGCTGCTGGTGGACCCAGCAACTGGGTCATCCGTTTGTAGGCCTTCCTGTGGGGAAGTGGCCTCATGAATTATTTGATGGAATCCCATTGCATTCTGGCCCAAGAGCACCAGATAATGTAATACTGTCACCTTGGTGAGTTCCACATCTCTGCCTTGGAAGGTCAGGGAGACTTGCACTGTTGGGTACTACTGTGTGTTGATGGAAGCATGCAGTTGAGGCTATCTGGGTGACCAGCAAATGGAAAGGCAGAAGCTGGGTCCTGATCATGGACATGGAACTCCTAATATCAAGAAGAGCCGATAGTTGGCAGCTGGCAATATGTACCATCATAATTAAGGGGACATGCTGCCCAGGTCCTCATGTGCATCTCCTAGCTTGCACTGCATGCCATCAAGAGGCACTTTTCCATGGAAAAGCCCAATTGGCCACATGGCTGATGTGGCCCATGGCTGATGAGCTCTTTACTGGGTTCCTTGCCCATTGCTTTACTCTTGACCAGTCATTTACGAGCATGAGGAACAAAGCGCCCATGGTCCTTCTGAGGAAGCTTTCACCATGACACTTGCTTGGGGATGGGCTCCTGGGATCCTAGGTGGGTATAGACACTCTTGGGTGTTTCAGCACTTCTTTGCAGAGGTCTGGTTGGGCCCTGACATTGGAGTGCCCTGTCTCACAGGTGGCATCATGGGGCTTTGTGGCTAGGAAAGTTTCTAGGAGAACCATAGCCTCCTTCAGATTAGCTGGTTTGCTGCAGGCCACCCAGTACTGAGCCTGAGAAGGGATGACTTGGAATAGTTACCCCAATACTACCTGTTCCACAATCTTTCTCCTCCTGTTGGTGTTCAGATGCAGCCACTGAAAAGCAGTATCACCCAGAACAGCCACCAAGGCTAATGGGCAGTCATTCCTTTTGTAGCAAGTAGACTGGAATTTAGCCTGTAGGTGTCAGGTGAGATTTTGGACTAGTTTAAAATGGCTGCCTTTAGTTTGGCATAGTCATCCCTATCTTCCTTAGACACGGATCTGAAGGCAGCCTGGACCTCATGCATTAGGTATAGCACCAATATAAAGACCCACTGTTCCTTAAGGCCACTGAGACATTTCAGTCCTTTTGAAAGTCTCCAAAAGGGCATATATGTCATCCTTGGGCTCCAGCTTCATTAAGGAGACTGTGGTGGTTGGCCCAGGTCTGTCAGTCCCAAGGTAGGTCTGGTCCTGATAGTCCTGGTGGTCCAGCATAGCTCTCCTCCATGGCCTGACACAGGTCCCATATACAAAGGGTGCTTACATATATGAAGGATCTTCATGCTACTGAGTGACATCTCATAAAACTCATGCTTGGTGCTTGGCCATTCACTGCCCGAATTGATTCAAATCCATTGGAGTAGCCAGACTTGGAGGTGCACTCTCAAGTGCAGGAGTGCCAGGCATGACCAGGATCATTGGAACTGACAGCAGTGGTGGCTGGAATATTGGACAGCTACTAGTCCACTCTGGTAAGGTTGGTAGATGCAGGGGTGAGGCCATCACAGTGGTGCCTGCGTTCTCCTCTACTCTGTGAGGCTCCTCCTTCTCCAGCTCAGCCGTCTTGCTGCTTGTCTTCATCAGGTCTTCCCAGATGTCAGAATGGGAAAGAGAAAGGGGTTGTGTCACCTTATTCCTCCTTCTCCTGTCCCCAGGAGTTCTTGTTGTGCCAGAGCTCCTGTTCTCCTTGGCCATTTCCAGGAACCTGCTTTTAAAGGTCTAAATAGCCTCACTGATCCCTGGGTGTACCTGGCCTCTCTTTGGAGGAGGGTAGTGATTTGTTCCTCCTTTCTACTGGGATGCTGGATGGCTGCTCCCCCCAACTGCCCTCCCTCCTGCCCTATTTATTTTATTCGATTTATACCCCACCCTCCCTGTTGAGGCAGACTCAGGGTGGCTTACATAAAATGCATATGTAAATACAATTAAAATCCATCATAAAAACAATAAAAAACCATGAACAAATCAATTATCCTAAAATCAATTATACTAAAGTGCTGGAACAATATTCAAATAAAGTGCGAGACCAGAAATTTCAAGATTGAACAGTACTCCATAGGTGACAGTCATGAAGGCGTTCCCATGACAGTTCCATTGATCTACTTATTTATGCGGTGAGGGTAGGCTAAAAGTGGTAAGACCAGGGCCTAGGGTCACTCCTCGGATGTTTTACCTGGCTTCTAATCGAAGGCCTGGTGGAAGAGTTCTGTCTTGCAGGTCCTATGGAACTGTAAAAGGTCCTGCAGGGCCCTGATCTCTTCTGTGAGCCCATTCCACAAGTACGGAGCTGCCACTGAGAAGGTCCTGGCCCTGGTTGCTGCGAACCTGGCATCTTTGGGACTTGGAAGGGCCAGCTGGTTTTGGGCCCCTGAGTGCAGTGCTTTCTGAGGAACATATGGGGAGAGGTGGTCCCTTAGGTATGCTGGACCCTGACCATAAAAAACTTTAAAGGTCTTCAGCTATGCCAAGGGCTTGTCTGGGGTAGGCTGCCAGCCCACAGTCCCTGCCCCTATATTTCCCTGACCATTCCAAGTCCAGGTCTCCAGGCCTGGGCTGCTATTGGCTTACTTGACCTGCATGCTTCTGTGGCCCCATCCTAACTTTTGTCTAGTTTGCTTTTATGATGGCCTCTCTGGTCTGCCCTGATTTCTGTTCCGGCTTGCCTTTGTGCAAGCCCCTCGGGATTGCTCCAGAGTTGAGTTCCAGTTGGTTCTTCTTCCTGTTCTTGGAGTTGTGATGCCAAGTAAGGGCCTGCCTGGGAGGCCTCCAGGCTCTCTGCTGATGGAGACTGGGCCACTGAGAGCTGTGTCGCCCACTGTGGCAGTGGCGGGTCTGATTCTGAGTCTGGTGGTATCTCCAGATAGTGGGTTCTGTGCCAGTGTTTCCAAACTAGCTTGCAGGACACTCAAAAATGTTACTTTATTTATCTGTATTACTTCTTACTATTTCTGCAACCAGAGACATAAACAGCAAATACCTTACTTTACAAAATGTAAACTTTAGCAGTGTAATAAAAATGCAATTAATTAGATAAGTTCAGTCCTGTCTAGTTCCGCATCTCTACATCTGAAAAGCAGCAATGGTGTTGAGTTTCATTTCTTTGACTGGGGGATTTTCTGCTTTTGTGTGCAGCAGCCTCCATCTAGCAATTACAATTCAGTCTTCAGAGAGCAAACACAATTAATAAAATACCAACCCACATACTTGTTAGGAATAAATGTCACAGTGTGTACTGCAGTTATATTAATAGGAAAAAAAACACCCTTGCACTTGTTAATTGCTGATGGAAGGGCGAAATTAGAATCACAGTTTCATTTTTTTCCATAGCCACTTTTCAGTGCCTTATTGCTTTATTGAAGAAGGGTGAGGTTTGTTCTTTCAGTTTTCACAAAGAGTGGGAAACTGACAGCATTCTACTTCCTTCAGCAGGACGTGGGATCACTTGCCAAAAGGAGATCATTTTTGGCAGCCTTCTTGTGGCAAATGTAATGTGCATTTCAGCCCCAAACTGGTGGTCATGAAGGGGGTGAAAAGACAGGTGGATGTAGATGCATGGAAGGCAGGATGAATATACTTGTGATGTGATGGCTGAAAAATCACGTGATAACTGTACACATAGAAGAGCAACTGCAGAAATTCAGATCACTTGATACTAACACAAAACTATACTTTTCAATGCAAGCACTTATCACAGCAGGTACAGTTAGGGGTGTTTATCCTGAAATTCCTGAACTGAAAATATATACAAAAACCGTAGTTTCAGGTTGTTACCTTGATTTCTGGAATTATAGACACAAATACAGGATTCCTAGACATTTTAAAAAAATTAATTGCCCCAAACAGAAAGAAATAAAAATATATAACAATAGTGTTGTCAGGTCTAAGCCAAGATGAAAAACAGCGTCCAAAGAATATGCTGTTTTTCATTTTGGGGTGCTTACCATTGTCAGCAGCAGGTGTCTGGTTTTTCTTTGATTCTCCTGATTTTCTGGGCAGCAGCATTTCTCCTTCCAATTGGATCCTTGCAAAAAGATTAGGAGAGTGCTCCCAGCCATTCATCACTGGGGACAAGCCCCAGAGAAGGAATTTTTAAGGCCCACAGCAGCTACTCTGAACCAGACAATATTTTCAGAGGAATTAGAGACCCCACCCACCAGGAAATATCCTTCAATATATGTCGTAATTAAAATCCCCCTACAGTGGATGGCCAATGTGAAGACATATATGTCGTAAAAATTGGATGATTGATTCATCGCATGCAATCACACACACATGCATGCTACTTTTTGGAAAAATTCAAACACTTTTACAAAAGATTGCAGTGATGAGGCAGGGTGGGGTGGTTTTCAGCAAAAATAGCCTCTTCTAATTTGTAAAAGGAGACAACACAACAACAACAACAGTGGAGGAAGGAAAATGCAGAGTTTTCAGTGGAAAGGTAAAAAAAGAGTCAGTCAGTCACTGTAAGAGTATATACGAAAACCCAATATATCCAGGATTTTTTAA
Source organism: Lepidodactylus listeri (assembly GCA_029233225.1). NCBI lineage: Eukaryota > Metazoa > Chordata > Lepidosauria > Squamata > Gekkonidae > Lepidodactylus > Lepidodactylus listeri. The sequence continues at coordinate 57,047,066 of JARCFY010000006.1, forward strand.
AAAAAACACACACACACCAGCAACCAGCACTTTTTTTACATATCACTGCCATTTTTCCCTCATAGGAAACAATGAAGAGAAGTATACTGAAGGACATATACTTTCTGAGGTTTGTAAAATTTAACCCTTTTGTCCATTCTGCATGAAACTTTTATCTTTAGATTAGAAGAAAGACTATGTAGCGTGTAAATTTGGTGCCATTATCTTTAAAAATAGCTGCACCAGACCCTCATATTGGTTCCCCAATTGAAAATAATGGTTTCAGAATTTCAGAACTACACAGAAACATGGATTTGAATCCCAAACTGTCCTCCCCAATGATCAGGAATAAATGGCAAAGAAGACCTTCCCAAATCCTGGATTCAAAATTATAACAAAATTGGTAAAGGGTAGGACTTCGGCAAAAAGTCACCACAGTTCTATACATGAGGGGTTCCGAGCCTTTTTGAGCCTGTGGGCACCTTTGGAACTCTGACATAGGTTGGTGGGTACAACCACAAAATTGCTGGCACAGAAAATACAGTCAGCCACAAAATGTCAAGGAGTGATGTTATGCATAACTCTGATAGTAGTTCTTCAGCATTTCAGGTAGAAGTTCTGTTCAATGGGAAACAGAAAGAAAATTACACATACTCTGTCTCATACAGACAGGCACAGAAGAAGCCCAAATGGAGGGAAGATGTGTAATTAACAAAAATACACTGGGTAAGGGGGGGTGAGACAGCATAAAACCAGCATTGTGTTGGAAGTTGCCACTGAAACAACTTTTTAAAAGTGTCCACAGCCAATCAGCTTTCCAATGTCTAGTTAGAACCCTCCCGGGCAGAAGCCCACCGGGCCCCACACATTGTCTAAAATCACTTGGCAGTCACCAGGAAAGGTGTTGGGGAAACCACGGCACCTATTAGCACCACACTGGGGAACAAATAGGAGTTGCACTGATATAATATTTGAATACATACAAATATTTACATATAAACAATTTTGTTAGCCTTTAAGATTCTATAAGACTTCTGTTTTGTTGCAGTAACTAATACTCTTCTGGAATAGTGTTTGTTTATATGTATATGAAAGCGGAATAGGTACATCTGCAATAGGAAAAGTGTTCTTGGGGATAAGAATAATGTGCACTCTTAGGTGAGGCCAACTGCTTAGTTGCAGTGTGAGCCACAGAAAATAGAACTTATCCTAAAAATAAAATCAGGTATCCTGGGAGAGACCTTCAAATACTGAGGATAAAGCTACTTGTTACTCATTGCAGTATTTAAAATATATTCATAACTTACACATGTAGCTGCCATTTTGTATATAATTTTCATATAATCAAATTCAAATATTATAACAGCAATTTATCATAGACTTAAATCAAAGGTTCTTGACCATAATAATACATTGGCAATACAGATTTTCAGAATTCTTGTGGTGAATTGCCTTACATGCCTTGATTGATGCCAAACTTTGCAGCCCCCAAGGATTTTGTTTGGGTTTGCATTCTGGATGTTTACAGAGGCTAAGAGGAGCTCTTTGCTGACTCTCAGCATGAAAGTGGGGAAACAAGTCAGGAGGGATTACCTCAGAGCCAGCCAATGCCATGGAAATACAGATGACTCTGGCTGGAGAAGAACAATGGGCAGCCAGAGTCCCACTTAATCCACTGTTACAGCTAAACTAGAGTTTGTGGAGGCCAGATGACAGAGTAGACACTTCCTGCAGACAGGAAGTAAAAGAGGTTCTGCTGGGCAGTGGGCTAAGACAGATAATAAAGCTCCTGAGCATATTGGGGATGTTCTCTTAAGTCTTGTAAACTCTTAGGGTTTTTTTCAGTTATCTTGGCCATTTCTACACATCAGGGAGGAAGAATCCATCTTGACTCCAAGAAGTAGCTAAGAGCACATTGTCCTGAAATCACCATAGGACAACTCCTAGATACTGCACCCAAGATAATGGATGGTTTCTGATTCCAACACCAAGAATTATATTGTTTGTCTCTTATTACTATCTATATGGACATGTAAGAATCAGGGATTAGATTATTCAGATTTTGTTCACATTTCTTTTCATCCTGGCTCAGTCTGTTGTTTTTGTAAATGTAGTGTTTGTTTTTATTTTGTTATTCAGTTTTTAATTTTAACATGGTCAGTCCGATCTCAGTGATCCATGTCAAATCTCTGTTTAGTCCACACATACCAACAGCAGAAAGGGGAAGGTTAGCAGTTTTGCCCTACTTTCTTAGTGTACTCAACTAGGTATGTTGGTCCCCTTGGTGAAAGGAGAAGATACAAACACAGAGTGAAATTTTCAATGGCAAAGCAGCAGAGGAGGCTTGAGCTCAAACCCTGAATTTCCCTTACATTTGTTTGATGGTAGTGGGGAGGGAAAGAGAAATAGGGAGAGGAGAAAGGAGGGCCTGGTTGGGCTGGAGACCCAGTATGGCTGAACAGCTTTCTCACTCCTACACTTGGCAGAAATGAGTGCTTATGAGCACAACTCTTCATTGACAATTTCTGAAAGAGAAGTGGACCCCCACAAGGAGTTGTATGGGAGAATAGAAATCCCATTATTTCCCCACCAGCAGCCCCCCTCCCTGTGCTGGTTCTCCCACCTTGTCACCACTCCCATCCTGCTAGCTCCCGCTTTTCCCCTGCTATTCATTCTGACTCACTTTCCCCCAGGCTTACTGCTCCCTGTACCCATCTGCAGCTTTGCTTTCTGTCCCTCCAGTGCTGCTGTCCCTGACTCGCCTGCCTTTCTTTCCTGTTCCATCTAATTGTGCTTCCTTCTTTCCTCTCCCCTTTCGACAGCTGCCTCCTTCCTCATTCACCAGTCGCCAGCTCTGATAGTAACTCATTTCCCCCCTCCTGACTCTGCTCTTGGTTTCCCCTCCCCATTTCTTTGGTGGTATCTACAGTCACTATTTCAGCATCAGACAACATTTGGCTTACTCAAAATGCCATCTGAAAGTGTTTTAAAGGAACAAAGCAACAAATGCATAGATGTTGCTGTACCATTTGGGGGTTATCCCTCTTTTATAACAACTTAGGCCCTGTCCACACTGTCACTTTTGTCACTCATTTCTCCCTATTGCTTTGGGTTCCTCCCCCTTTTCCACATGTGTTTTGCTCCCTCTGGGACTACTAGAGAGAACAAAACATATGGGGGGTGGGGGAACCTGAAGCAATAGGGAGAAATGAGCGACAAAAGTGACAGTGTGGACGGGGCCTTAGATTTTTTCCTGCAAGTCTGGGGGTTCCCTCAGTCTTGTAGAAAATCATATTTTAGAACTGGGTGACCCTATTGTGTGGGCTCTTTGATCCCAGCAGAGGCCACACATGACTATTAAATACAAGGATTATTTAACTTAGGGCTAGTATAGATATGACACACTCAACCATTGTAAAGGAATCAGGAATGGATCGCCAAATCCCACTTTCTCTCTATTCCTTTCCTTTAATTCCCAAATGCATCCCAACTCCTCCCAGTCTTAAGGCTGGCTCATTATTAGGTCAGTATTGATTATAATAATGATGATTAATGCTGAGCAAATGAGTTGCTAACCTAGGCTGGTAAAAGGATGTGAACTGTTCCATCTGCTCCAATCCCCAATGTGTAAGCATTTATTCAAGGTGGTGAAAAGTTGTGCTTTATTGTGATATATGTTAGCTAATTTGCATCCAGTTTATGGTCAGAAAAATTAAGCTGAACAAACAATAAATCACAGGAAGTATTGGGAAATGGGGGAAGCTAATTAAAGTTGGCCTTGGGTTAAAATCTCTGAAGTCATAAAGAAAAACTTTACTAGTGAAAACAAAATTAAGATAGAGCACTAGTAATTATTACGAATAGTATTAACATGCCTTTAACAAGGGTGGGGGATCAAAGGACATAGACTATGCAAAAATCTGACAGGGGCATCCTTCATACGGTCTGCTGATTAAACTTAAGGGGAAGTTGGAGTTTACAGAATTAAGGATATCATGCATACAATTAATACTGTGGAGTGTGGAGGCACGTTAAATGGCAAGCAAACATCCTCCAGAGAACATTTTTGTAGTGAAGGGGCAGAGTTGCCATGAGCCACTATCAGCTCCCATGCAAAATTTCCTTCTGGGCCTCCTTCCCATATTCAGAATACACACAAGATGCTCGATTAGGGCAGGTATGCTGCTCCTTTCTCTTCCAGCACCCAACTTGGCTCCCTTGCCCTAGGGTGCCCATTTCCCCAGAACATAGTGCTCCTCTTAGAAAACCTGCACAAGTGAGGTTTGCCTGCTTGTTCCAGCAAGCTGTTGCTCAGTCTAGGATCACACTGTGAAAGTGATGATATTGCATAAGAGCACAAGAGTCATAACATGTATTCTGAAATCCGGAGACCCAGGTCTGACTCACCACTCTGCCATGGAAGTTCACTAGGTGACCCTCGGCCAGTCACTTTCTTTCAGATTAGTCTACCTCACAGAGTTATTGTTGCGAGGATAAAATGGAGGAGGGGAGAATGATATGGTAAATGACTTTGGGGCTCCGTTGGGGAGAAAAGCAGGGGTATATTTAAATAAATAAGAAATAAGTAATGTTGTGAGACCAATTCAAATGGAGAGCAGAAAGCACTGAACAGAACAATCAATAAAACTACAGGGGCAAAAATCACTAACAAACTTGTCACGTGGAGTGAGAATATCTGCAAAAACTTCTCTTCAGTTTTGCTCAGCACTACAGAAAGCAGCAGAAAGATTTACCATTTTCTTCCTCTTTTACTTTCAGGTGATGACTTATTTGCATTTCTGCCAAAAGTAAAAAAAAAAAGACATTGTTAAGGTTACACTGAGAAATGGAAGGAGAGTGTCATTTAACATTAACTCTTATGTTGCTGATAAAAACATATTTGAGCTAGCCAGGCTATAGTGGTTAGAATGTTGCTTTAGGACTGGGGAGAGCTGTGTTCAGATTTCTGCTTGCTGTGAAACATACTGAGTGGCCTCAGTCTCTCTCTGCCAAACCTATTTGAGGATAGAATGGAGGAAGGATGGAGAAACCATGTATGCTTTCCAGAGCTTCTCAGAGGAAGAGCGAGGTAAAAATGTACCCAGTTAATAATATTTTTTCCACAAATCAACATTGCATGGGGAAACTATCTGCAAGTGGCGTCCAATTTGCAAGCCATGCTTCCTTTAGATTGTATAGGAGCTAAATGGTGTTCTCCATCTCCACAACAACTTTCAGCAGCTTAGAGGACCTGAGCTTCTGGATGCAGCAAAGCCTGCACTCTTGCATCTGTACTATGGCCTGACTGCAGGCTGACTCATCTCCTGTACTTTGCTCTTGCTAGGGCACAGCTGTGCTATGCACAGACTTTTCTCTGCAGGGAAGGGGAGGAGGCAAGGACAAACGAAACACAGCATTATCCAGACAGGCCCCCCCCCCCAATATGGCACCCATGGATGCCGTGATGTCCACTGACACCTCTCCTGATGCCCGCCAAGTGTTTTCAGAAAGTGTGTGGGGCCAAGTGGGGGTTGGCCCAGTAGTGCTTCTGATTGGCCCCTAGAGATCTGATTGTCTGTGCAGACTTTTAAAAAGTTGTTTCAGTGACAACTTCCAGCACAGTTTTTAGTTTTATTGTTCTCCCTGATTGTGCAGAGTTTTAAAGAATTGTTTCAACTTCAACAACAGCTGCCACCACAGCACATGGATCTTCACTGCATTATTGGGTGTGTATGCGAGAAAATATTTTTAATCTACATGTTCATTTAAAGAGGCATCCTGTTAAACAGCTTCTGCACAACACGTTGAAGAGTGACTATTAGAATTATGCTTAACTTCACTCTCCCTGACATTTGGTGGCTGGCGCCCCCTCCTGCAGCAGCCCTTTTGTGTTTGCACCCACCACCCTGTGTCAGAATCCCAAAGGTGCCAGCAGGCTCAGAAACCTTGGGAGCCCCTGAGCTAGACCTCTTAGGTTACGGATGACCATTGGAGCCGGTGCACATACTCACCAACCATGTCTGGGGAGAAGGCCTGGCATGCAGGGAACAGCCAGTCATTGCATATTGTTATTTTTATTGTCAGGGCCACACTTTAGCTGAGGCTGTAACACCAGCTTCCTAACCCCAAGTTTTCCTTCTAACCTCATTTTCCTTTTGATGGTAATGCACTTGCAGGGAGCATATGGGACAAAAGCGAGCTCTCTCTGTCTCTCACTCTGTGTGTGTGTGTGTGTGTGTTGAACTCTTCCCCAGACACTATTTCTCCCCTGTAATTACCATTTAAACAGTATAATAGTGCACCCCCTACACAATGCTGGTCTTCAAATCAGAAAGTCCATTGGGAGAAAATTGGCCTTTGAGGGCATTTTCAGCTATCCCTTCACCCTAATGTTCCTCTTTTACTGGTGACCATTATCACAGTAATGTCGCAAACAAGGTTTGCTGGAAATGTGTTTACCAGGGTAATATGTAATTCCACTTTGAGACAAATGTCTTTGATCAGGTTTCCATGTAACTTCTAGTTCTCCAAGCAAATGACACAAATGATGGATTTCATCTCCATACTAACAGCAGTCTTTACCTTGAGGAAAGAGTTCTGTTTCTGAATGAATTATGCCTTGGGACATAAATGGCAGCCACCTGAGGAAGAAAGAAGAAATGCTGTTCTTTTCATAAGTTAACATCTTTGTCTAGCTGGGATAAGCTCCCAAAATGAGCTTGCTGCATAGGATAGAAATGGTTCCTTAACACATGCAAAGTTTACAAAACATTTTAATGAAATATTCCTCCATGAAATCATGGAATTATCATGTTAAAACCTTTAGCCTACAGAAGATTTCTTCAATAACTAGAGCCTTGATGGAATGAAACCTACAGTCAATAAAAAACTAAATCATTATGAAATTATTACCAGATCGCCACATGAAGTTTATAGTCTGGATTAAACACACCTAATTCTGGTAAACCCTTTTGAACTGAAGTATACTCTATGTTTTCTGTTTTTTAGGGTATTACTTTTTCCTAGTGTTTACGTAATTGTGTGTGTTTGAAAGATAAAGGTACCCTAAGCAAACTGAAAAGTAAAATCTTATAATCTAACAATAAAGGGTGGCCTGATGTGCAGATACTTAAATCTGCAGATTGAGCTCACACTCAGACAGTGGCTCACACTCAAACAGTGGGGACCAAAATCAGAGAGAGAGAGGGAGAGGGGGAGGGGGAGGGGGAGAGAGAGGGAGGGAGGGAGGAAGAGAGAGAGGGAGAGAGATTTGTCCAGGTGCCTTTCATTAGTCTTTAACTGAGGACTTTGGACAGATGCCAGAGATTCCCTGTTGTAGTCTGAGAAGGCTGCTGGCTGTTCAACTCTAGCCAGTGATGTCACCAGCAGGTGACTAGCAATTGTTTCAATAGCTGTCTGTTGTAAGGGCCAGCTCAGGTGCTTCCTGATCAGCAGGGAACCTAGCAGCAAGACAGAGTCTTGGTGTGTCTCCATCAATGGCTTGCACTGTGAAAGCGTCCCCCCCCCGGACCAGGTAAGTGTGGCGGGTCTGGGGCTGCCACTGGAATAGAGGCCAGGTAAAGGCCCACACGTAGACATCTAGGATACAACTAAATACTTAACATATGGCATCCTTTAAGTCAGTGATCTCCACTCCATTGCCCATGGGCACAATCATGCCTGCCACTGTGTTTACTGGTGTCCACTTCCTTCTGCTCCCATCTAAAGAGGAAATCTGGGCTATCATCTACCTAGCTGGAGCAGGAGGTATTTCAGAAGAGCGTGGAATTCATCACTTTTCTGTCTGCATGTGGCATGCATTCAGAAACAGCTAGCTCCATAATAGGAGGATGCTTGGCTTGGATCTTTCCAACATTTTGTGATTAGCCCCAGCCCCCCATGGTGGCCATTTTATGGTTGACTTTGTTCCCTCCTCCTGGAAGCCATTTCATGGTGAAGCCTGCTTTGAGTTTTCAAAGTGCATAGATTCAATAAGGTTGGGGACCTCTGTTCTAGGCACTAGAGATTACAGTTTGTTTGGATTAGCACAAGCATTAGATAGGCAATTTAGAGAACTCAGCACCTTGCTGGAGTTGCTTTGCTTCAAACAGGAAATGCTCCAAGTTAATCAAATATATGGAGTGGCTGATTACTTGTGTGCTAGATGCATTGAGGACTAATTATTATATATGCATGTTTTTTTCCTAAGAACAAAAAAAAGTGCTCTTAATCTGCTTTCAGAAAGAGAAGGGAAGAAAAGGAATTCTTACAAGTTAATACAAGTGTAAAGTTCAAAAAATGTTGGCACTCCACTGGGATGAGGTTTTTTTTGGGGGGGTGGGGAGTATGTTATTAAGCCTTCTGGTTTTTCTGTTAAATGCAGGCATTTAAGAAGAAGGCATTCATCAGCTAGTGGGGTGATTTATTTTGAAAAGGACATTGTGGTTCAGAAGTATATCTTTCCCAATAAAAAGCTACCCTCGGCGGTCTGGTTGCCCCAAGTTAACCTTTTTACAGTAGTGGTGTTCTATAAAGCTAGTTCAAGAGAGAAAGTAAAATCACTGTTCTTTCCTCTGTACCTGTTCTTCCTCTGATCTAAGACATATTTTCTGCTCCCTAGCCCCCATGTCCTAATTATACCAAATGACTATGCTGAAGCTTCCCCTCGTGCCAGTTTCTAGGCCATGTGCCTCACCAGAGAATGGATGTGATCCTAACCATTGCCACCTGCTACTTTGAGGTAGACAGCTGCCCTCATTTCTCTATGGAACCTTCTATCAGCATGATGATATAAAGTAGTTTATGTATTTTCAAATAAATGAAAGAATAAGGTATCAGTGGTCCTTGACTTGTCAACTGTTTGAATAGGTTATGTGCCACTAAATATCTGAGGGAGAAGGGAAAGAAAAAGAAAGTACATTTTCTACCGTCTCTATTTTTATGCGTTTATGCATCCTCTCTTGGTTTATTGCATTTCATTGACGTATTTATAATCATGGCTTTGTTATACCACTTTAATACTTTTTATTGTGTTTTATTTTATCTTTGCCTATGTTTATAGAAGTGTGTGTATCCTGAATGAGACATCTTTCTGTATTATCATACAGATCATTAGCAGTTACTGAACTTCATCATCCCATGCCATTTACCTAACTTGAAATAGTTCCCCAGAGTTATTATTTGCCCAGCAGAGCTGGAAAAAGGTACAAGTACTGAGACAGGTATCTATATGTTTGCCCAGCAGAACATGTAGCAGCTCCATAGGCTATTTCAGATCACAAAAATGTCAAGGGGACAAGACTTAACCCTCCTTTTGTCTTGTGCAGAGGTCCTTAACCTAATCAGAGTCCCACATGCCTGCCATTGAAAGAATGGCAGCCTGCTGGAAGCCTGATTCACACAACTTTCCTTTCTTTGATCCTAACAGGATCTGTCATATTCTTTGATTGACTGATTGCTTGTTAACATGCCATGAATTTGTTCTGCATTTTTTTTATTTAAAAGGGTTTTTTTTTAGTATATGGCTGTGGTCACACACACTGAATAATCCACCTTCAATGCACTTTCCAACTGGATTTTACTATGTGAACTGGCAAAATCCAGTTGGAAAGTGCATTGAAAGTGGAGTGAAAGTGGGTTATTTAGTGTATGTGACTGCAGCCTATAATATGTAATACTCAAACTATTGTAAATGTAGTTCTCTCTGCATTGATTTCAGGAAATGGAGGAATTTTTAGGATGTTTGTTGTGTTTCTCGTATTCTTATTAAGGGTCAGGTCAAACTAGAAATTACAGAAATCTTAACTTTTTTTTTCCCTTTAAAAGAAAATTACACTGATGTGTAGCCTTGATCTGGATTGGGGCCATGTATGTGTGTGTGTGGGGGGCATGTATGTGTGTGTGTGTGGGGAATCTTCTACTTCTGTACAGTCTAGAGGATACATGCTGTCAGTAATGCTTGGGGGAGAAACACACAGACCCCAATTTGGATTGGGGCCACATGTGACTATCACTATACTTCAGCTTAAAAGATTTTTGTCCAATCCCCAAGTTATTTAATAATCTTCACTTGAGTGTGCTTGAGATTGTGTTATTAATTTTTAGAAATATGCTATAACACAGAGCTGGATAGATTTTTAGAGGGAATATAGACATTACAAACATGCCCCAGTACTAGTCTCTGATTTTAAATGGAATACTGCTTGATGCCATTATAGGAAAGAGGTGTTACTGAACAATTAAATACTAGCTGGTACTGGAAATATATGTAATATATAGTATTTCAAAATACCATTTCCCCTTTTAAAAACAGATACCCAGCATAGTATTAAACTTCTAAATTATTGTAATCTTAAGCAATAATGGGTTGTATCTAATGACTGTTTTCTGCTTGTGAAAGAGCACTTCCACTGGTGGAGGAAAAGAGAGCAGTTTCCAGTTTCCCCCTGCCTAATGCACATATGATATCATCATGCCCAGTATCATTCCTGAGGCTCCCCTGAATCAAGACAGGAGCACTGCAGAGGGCTCAAGTGACTAAAGCATGAGGGGGCAAGTGAGAAACGTGCATTCTTTGTGTGGGCCTTGCAGTTCATGGGAGACAGTCTGTCACATCCTTTGGAAAGTTACTTTTAGAATAGGAATTTTAACTGAAATACAACCTCTCACAGCTGAAAACATATTCCAAGTCGTTCTGAGCTTCTCTGATGATGACTTTCTCACAGTACCAGTACTGTGACTTGTCACTGGCCTCACACTGCAATAGAACTTTCTTTAGATTTCCAAGAGACACAGCTTGGATTTCAAACATATCCACCTAGGGGGAAAGAACCACAGACAATAATGCAGACTGTAAGAAACCAGTGTTGATGTACCTTACTGCCAATAGTGCTGAGATAACCAGCTTCTTAGTGCTCATTTTCATTGGCTGTAAAGGAAACAATTACTAATGACAAAACACATCTTTCCAGCCCTTTTAAACAAACACTAGCATTACAGCTGAAAGTATTAGTTATATAACAGTGAACTGATTGAGATTCCCACTGATAAAAAATACTACTACCAGCAGAAGAAGGGGGTATGGCTTGTGCCATTTCCCCCTCCTCCTCTAGACACTGCTTCAGCCTCTGCATGCTGTTCCCGGGGGTCCAGCAGCCTTCAAAGCATGCTTTTGGCCTGCAGCAGGAGGAGGAAGAAGGAAAAGTTAGTTTCAGAAAGAGTTGCTCTGCTCATGCTGGTATAATCCAACCCATAGTGCTACTAATTTGTGTGGTGCTTTACGGAGTAACAAGATCAGTCTATGCCCTGAAGAGCTTACAATATAAGATCTGACACAGGAAAGACAAGCAACAGAAGGAGAGGAGGATGGAGGGGAAGGTAAATAGGAAAACATGCACCAAGCATTCAGTTATATATCCCTTAGCCTTGGCTTCAGTAGTGTGTGAGTACTAAGAGCTTCACAGAAAATGTGGCCCAATCTGCATCTAGCATTTGCTCTGCTGTTTTACCAAACCCACATTGGAACAGAAATTCCTCTCTGCATTGCATGCCATTTTCACATTAATTGACTGTCAGATTTTATGGCAGTGTCCAGACTTCATGCCACTTTCAGTTCGTTTGATCTCTCAGTTTTATGGTGGCTGTCTGCATGGATTTATGGCCATTTTATGGCCGATCAGGGATGACTCAGCAGCTAGTATGGCATTGGCCAGGGCATTTTAATGTGGTTTTGAGCCGCATCTTTTTCTGTTCCAGTGTGGGTTTGGTTAAACAGTGGAGCAAATGCTAGATGCAGATTGGGCCAAAACTGAAAGAGAGATTTGTGGAAAGGGAGAGATAGGCCCATTCTGCATTTAGCATTCACTCCATAAAGTCCAACAATCAATCAAAGTGAAAGTGGCATGCAATGTAGAGGGAAATTCTGTTCTGACATGGGTTTGGTAAAACAGCAGAGTGAATGCTAGATGCAGAATGGGCCATAAGGAATCACAGAGGCATCTTTAGAAAAAGTCTGAGACACAAACAGCAGAAATGGAGAAATGGCAGAGTTGTTTCAAGAAATAGGTGGGGTGATGGTCATGGACAGGAATAGATCTGGATATGCTGGCAGAAAGAGATAAAGAAGAAAGGGTATGAGGGGCACCAAAGGTACATCTGAAGAGTTTGTAATGGTTCTGGAAGCAGACTGGGAAGGATGCCCTGTGGCCTGAGCAGCAGAGGGATACAGTGTTTTGTCAACTTTTGGAAAGAGGTGAGAGGGCCAAGGTTTAAGAACTAGGGTTGCCAGGTCCCCTTGTCGATCTGGTGGGGAGGATTTGGGGGGCATTCTGGGGGTGGGCTGGGACATTGTGTGACATTGCACAATGCAATGGTATCACCCAGAAGTGACATCATCATGTTGGCAATGCTGGGGGTAATGCTCAGGTTTTGGGGCAAAACTCTATGGTAAATTCCCTCTCAAACCATAGAATTTTGCCCCAAAACCAGAGTGTTCCCTGTGTGACATCCCTGTTTAGGAGCAGGGTTTCACCCACCAGCCAGCTGGTCCATGGTGGGGAGAAGCCCCCAAAAGTGGGGGATCCCCTGCTCAGACCTGGGGGCTGGCAACCCTATAATAAGAACAGAAGCCTACACAAGGGAACATTACAATAGTTGATGTGGAAGATGCCCTGAACTTAAACCAGGGTTTTACCGTGGGGATGGAAAAACCATATTTTTGTAGTGTTTCACAGAAATAAAATGACATGACTTGGTGCTGTCTGAATATGGGAAAGAATCAAAGATAATCAAGGAATTGTCCATGATCAACATGGGGGGGGGGTGTTGACCCGTATGTTTATGCATGATGCAGAAGGAGAGGAAGGCTTGGGAGGAATGCAAAAGAGTTGCTCTTGCCCATATTGAGTTTAAAGTGAAACATCCAATCAGGGATATCTGACAGACAGTTGGAATGCAGAGTTAGCTGCATAAAGAGGTAGCACTGAATGTCAGCAAATAGGCAGTACTAAAAGCCTCCAGATTTGATGATCAGCCAGGGGGCATTGTGTACAAAAAGAATAGCAGTGGGATGAGAACAGTTCCCTAAGGGATCACAACAGAGTTGGGAGCACAAGCAAACATGGAATGAGCAAATAGGCTACAGAATCAGCTGAGAGTGATCAACTCTGTCCAAAGGCAACTAAGAGTCACATAAGATGAAGTCAGAGAGAAAGTCTATTTAGCACTGAATACAGTGTTCCACGCGCCTTGGCATCTAGTCATGCTGGCTGCATGACCATGGAAACGTCTTTGGACAGCGCTGGCTGTTCATCTTGGAAACGGAAATGAGCACTGCATTCCTAGAGTCATATTCGATTGGCTTTTGAGCAAGGGAAACATTACCTTTACCTACATCATCAATAGTTTTGGCAAGGATGGTTTCAGTGGAGCACAAAAGAAGACAGACTGTAAAAAGTCAAGAGAGGAACTGGAGGAGAGAAAGCTGAGAGAGAGCTCTCAGAAATCTTAATAGGTTTTGAGGTGGAGGACAGGTGGCAAACTCAAAGGTAGTTAGGATAGGGCAGGAAAATAAAGAGAATGTGGGGAATAAATGGAATGTGTTAATGGAGTACAGAAACAGCCAAGGGAGAGCAGTGGGTTGCGTGGTGGTGACTGATAAATCATGGGGGGAATCCAAGCAGGATTCAGGAGGAAAGGATTAACGGGACATATGGGGAGGTGAGAGGAGAGTGCCTCAGGAGTCAACTTATCAAATGTCACAGGGCATAAAATAGAAAGGGATGTGGGAGGTTTAGAGGGACAGAGAGTTAGAAGAGGAGGGGAAAGGGGGAGAGGAACTGAGAGATCACAGCAGATAGTTTCTTTCATTATTGTTCACTGAGGTGGCAAAATCCTAAGAAGAGAATTAGGATATTGGGTAGGTCATTAAAGAAAAGGAACAGATAAATCCTAAATTTGATGAGAATTAGGACTGTATAGCTGAATTTTCCTTAAGGAAGATGCCAGAGGAACGGAAATGTTCAAGAGAGGAAAAAATAATGGTAGATGACAGCATTCTGACTGAGGAAGAGCAGTTCCATAAGGAATGGGGAAAGGAAGGGGGGGGGGGAACAAGAGGCTATTAGGTTCCAAATTCTATTCCAGCAATGTTTGAAGCAAATATTTCAGAATTTTTAAAATTACTTATTTAACAAAACCAATTTTTTTAACTGTAAATTGAATATTATAGAATATTGCTGTCATTGGTGTGATCTGAATGCTTCCTTGGTTTTCCTTGCTCTAAAGCCAGTCGAATCTGACTCTAGGGGGTAGTGCTCATCTCTGTTTCCAAGCCAAAGAGCCAGTACTGTCCGAAGACTTTTCCATGGTCATGTGGCCAGCATGACTGTAAAGTACTGGGTTCTGAGACGCATTGGGTGATTATAGCTCATAGTTTATTGAGAGGTGGAGATAAGGATGACAAACCAGACTCGCAGGTCCACTTATATTCCCCTTCATGACCGCACCCATGCACATACCCAACACCCGTGATTGGTTATTTACATGCCCCTCCCAGCTACAGGTCTCCCTACAGATTGTGGGCTTCCCCATTGGTCCCTGACTAGGATCCTCCGGGTCTATTGTCCTGGGTGTGAAGCTCAACAGCTTCTCCTGGCCATGTGTGTGGTCAACCGTGTGCATGGTTTAACAGCCGGGACATAACAATGACTAAATGCTGAGGCACACAGAACACTGTTACCTTCCCACCAAAGCAGTACCTATTTATCTACTTGCAGTTTCTTGCTTTCAAACTGCTAGGCTGGCAGGAGCTGGGGCCAGAGACGGGAGCTCACTCTGTCACATGGCACCAGGGTCTCAAAGGGACATGTAAATATTTCCTCACACACATCTGGAGTTGTAGTTGAAGACAGATAGAGGCATTTACACACCCGTGTATTGTGAACACACCAGCTGCCTTAAGTCTACTTTGAAAGTGTCTGTCTGATTTCAGGCATATAAAATTATGAAATATATTGCAGTTCAGAAATGCTCTGTCAAGAAACCCTTACTGATGTCCTCAATTTCAAATAGAATTACCACAAGCATTACTAATGGAGAAATTCAAATTCTATCAGCATTCTTCAACTTGCAGTTTCCCAAATTAATTTCTAGCACACTAAGAGCACAAGCCAGTTAACCTGAAGTATTTGGATTTAAGCCAAATCAGTCATATCCAAGTCAATCATACTAAATCAGCTTAAATTTCAAGTGTTTCAGCTTCACTGGATGGGCAATAAACATTTCAATGAAATTTAGTATTCCTATAGTTTCCAGTACAAACTGCACTATAAATAATGCAATACTATCAAACAAGAGTAGAAGATTGTAATATTTTTCCTAGGAGCTACTACAGCTGAAAAGTTACCATAATTGAGTGAAAAGCCTAACTTCAGGGATCAATAATTACAAATTCAAACAATTTGATTTCATATTTCTAAGCCCATTCACAATCCCCATCCTACAAGCCTTTTCAAGTAAGTCCTTACAATGTCCATTGGAAGGACATTGGCACCGGATAGTATACCTGCACTGTTGTGATGGCACAGTCAAAACTGGTTTAGTAACACCATCACGCAAGCCTTCTGAGCAGCAGAAAACATCCTGGAGGTATTTTGGCTGTCCTATAGTCAGCAGTGCCAACCCAGCCTTATGGGCCCAATATTTGATAGCTAGCTTTAATGAGATAATTGTAAGTGACAACAAGAAGTAAAAGACTGCCATGTGGATGCATCCAAACGCATCAGTCTTTGGATCCCAGCGATGCCTGTCCACAGGCTTTGAGTAGATAGAACATTATCACAGAACAGCCTCCGCATATCAGTTCTGAAGGCTTTAAACAAAAAGAGTCAATTTGTTTCATCAGTAAAGAAACACATTATAGTGCGTACACGCATTACAGCCAGTAAGTGATTCAGCTAAGATTGTCAGTCAGGAAACCATTTTTGTATGCTAAGCTGTGTTAAATATTGACCCCATAAACCATTTTTAGTGCATCTTTACACACACACATACACACACACACACACTGTACATTTTCCTTTTGATGGCCTCCAAGTCCTTTTTTGGGGAGGGGGGCTTGCTCTTTTCTCCACTTTATGTTTACTTTCTTTATTTAAAAGATTTATAGGGGTTTGCCTTTCTTGTTTCTTACATTCTCTTCCCAAAAGGTAGGCATAGGAAGAACCAAATAATATTTACGAAAAACTTCAAGAAAATGGTGCTAAATAATGCAATACATCTCTGTGCCAAAAGTTTGACTTGGTTCCCAACCAGGCTGATTTTAAGTATGCTTGCCTCAGAACTGCTTTCCGTTTATCTCTGACTAGTACATACAGACTTAATTTGACATGCTTACCGTCCCTCTCTGAAACTTTATGGGCTTGTCAGATTTATGAAGAAGCCTCAGTCCAGAATCTCCTCTCTCTCCATAGATGCACAAGTAAACTGCAGAATCTGTTCCAGCATTTTCCACTTGTCCCGTGTACACATAAACCTTGTAACTCAGAACTAGAGAAAGTAACCAACAATTTAAAAGATGCCAGTAATTTGAAAACATACAAAGAGAGAGAATGGCAGGTGACACTCTACTTTCAAGTTCAGGATGAAGCACAACATGTAACTGCTTACAATACTGTAACAGGGGTATTATTGTGAAGCTTATTAATCATGGGTGTGATCCAGCCAAAGTTAAGTATTGAAGGCCTCTGGGGCCCTTTCCCCCCCATGCAAGCAGAAGGAATTCCTCCTTGTTCCGTTGTGTGCATGTGGGGGGAAATGGCAGTTTCCCTCTGAAGCTACACCCTTAACTACATCCTATGCCATTCCTGAGGGTCATCTGAATGGTTGGGGGATCACAGAGAGTTATAACAGAAAGGGGAAACTGAGTAAGACACATATAATTCAGTTTGTAATTATGACATTTCCATGGCCATCCTCACAGCACTTTGAATGAAGTATAATATAGTATTTACTTGGATAAAGACAGGTTCCTTTATCCTCCACTGGAAGTTCACATAGAGTATCTCCATTCCCTCGACTCCATGACAACCACTTATTTGCTGGAAAGTTCAGAATTTTCCCGCTCTTTATGTGTTGTAGTGTCACCTAGGAAGGAAGTAGCAGTAAGATCCTTTAACATATTTGTAGTTTCTATCACTGCTACTGTGATATTAAAAAAAGATTAGAATATATAATTTAAAATTGCCAGGTTCAATCACAGTAACCACTACTATTTTGTAATATTTTCCTGGAAACAGTCCAAATAATATAAGTTAATCAGAGAAGAACTCCTTAATATTGTTCATCTCACAGAAGCACAGATGTCAAGTGTTTATAAGCTGGATTAAAATAAATAAATATTTTACTGTTATTGTGCGATAGTTTTGCAAGAGCAGTTTTGATTTAATGTCTAAAGCTTTGTGTGTTTATTTCCAGAGTTCCACATGCTGATTTACAGGAGGCTAAACATTACTGCATGCCAGAACACACATTGTTCCAGCTTGTTACTTGTTTCCTCAAGTGAACATCATCCTTGGAAATCCAGAAGCTACTCTGATGACCCTTGGACTCTATTGGAAAGAATTGGAAAAATGAAGTCCATGAAATACTTGGAGATGAATTGAAATGTTTCCACTCCTGCCTCACTTTTGTATTCCTACAGCTGAGGTACTTGAACTGTTATTCAAAGTTGGCTTTAAAGCTGCCCTGAGCCTGCTTTGGTGGGGAGGGTGGGGTATAAATTAAATAAGTAAGTAAGTAAGTAATATATCAGAAACAAACATATACATGTCTGCAAAGAGCAAGCTACCAGACAAGATCTGGTCCAGAATGAACACTATGCAGTAGGCATGTGTACAGATAATTTATGTGGGTTTGCCTCATTTTATTTATTAGATATGTTTTCTGAGTTGTTTAATACCATGTATTTCAAACCATTATTGAACACAAATAATGTTTACATTGGTTTCAATGGTAAACAGACTTGGACCTATAACTTTGTCTCCTAAACAACTGGAATGAGATTTCCAATTGCACAATCAATGCGAATTAGATAATTTCCACATTCAAATGCTCATCAAAGACAGCATTTAATTTAAACCCATGGCTCAATAAATGATACATCCAAACATTGCATCATTCTTTAGATTAAGCAAGTATGGTTTGGTCTGGGAACCACTGTGCAAGTCATGACCACCATTACCAGATGTCTTGTAAAAGGCACTGTACAAAGCTTTTGTATGCAGGGTTATTTGGGGGCAGGAACACTCAGGAATGGAGTTCTGGCTGGCTCCTGAGTTGGCCACACCTACAACCAAAACCTCCGGCATGCGTGGGCACACTGCCCTCCCCATGTTACACAAAAGACGGAAAGGCGGCATGTTAAAATGCCCTCTTTCCCTCTGGGGAGCCCTCGGGATTTCCTTGTCAATTTCACTCCCCACAGGGCAGCTGAAGAGTGAAATTGACAAGGGAAAACCTCTTCTCTCTCTGCCTTCCCTTCTCTAGCTGACATGTCACAGCTGGAAAGGGGCAGGCAGGGAACCCAGGCACATTGAAAATGCCTTTCACTCCCTCCCCGATCTGGGGAGGGAGAGAAAGGCATTTACCCATGCCCCCTCGAACTTCCCTGAATCTCTCTGCAAAAGCAGAGAGGCTCAGGGAAGGAACAGGGCATGTTTGCCTGGCTGCCCTCCATCTCCCCAGCCTGTGCACTTTGGTGGACTGGCTGGGGAGACCAAGGGCAGTCAGGCAAACATGCCTGCTTCCCTTCTCAATCTTTTGGAGGGGGGGTAGGAGACTAGAAAGGCAATGCTGAAAGTGCTAGAAAGACATGATGCTGAAAGATCCCAGGCACTTCAGCAGTGCCTTTCCCCAGCTGTCTGGTTGGGGGGGAGAGACTAGAAAGGCGATGCTGAAGTGGGGTGGAGAAGCTTGGGGGGGAAAGGCAAGCTTCCATGCCTTCCCTGTGCTTTCCTAGCCCTCCGCATAATATGCTAATAAGCTGTGCTGTCAGGGATGTGGCCTAATGTACTAATGAGTTTCTGCTGTTGGGTGTGGCCTATTATGCTAATGAGTTCCTGCTGGGCTTTTTCTACAAAAACAGCCCTGTTTGTATGAATAGTGACCAAGTAGAGAAGGGGCATGGTAACTGCATGACCAATGGATGAGTCACATTGTTGTTATAATTCTTACAAAAATGCTATCATCCCAGTTCTGAGGCTGGTAATTTCCCTAAGGTCATTTACAATGAGACAGACCTTAAAGTAAATCTCATGTTCCATAAAAGCCACCAGGATGTACTGGTTAAAATGTTAGACTAGAATCTGGGAGCACAAGTTTCAAATCCCCATCTGCCTTTGTAGCAGGAGATTTGAGATAGATTGGCTTGGATTCTATCTTTAAGGTTGTATTTATTTATATGTCGAATTGAGACTAATGCTGTGATCACACATACTAAATAATCCACTTTCAGTGCACTTTCCAACTGGCTTTTACTGTGTGAACATGCAAAATCCAGTTGGAAAGTGCACTGAAAGTGGATTATTTAGTGTGTGTGACCGCAGCCTAAGGCCAAAACAGGTATGATGAAGATCATTTGACTTTAAAAGCCAAATTGCAAGTGCACACAGTCTTATATTTGGATCAGGGCTGTATTAGAAAGGGGAGGTCTGTTTTGGCCCCATCACCAGTACATCACCAGATGTAGTAAACTCAATGACCAATTGACACCCTTTTTATAGCTAACATAAATGTCCATATAATATGATTTATTAATGGTACTAGTAATATTCTTTAATGGCACAGTCACTTTAGAAAATAAAATTAGCCTCCTGGTATGCAGTTGGAAATAAAATATATTGATTGGGCTTTCATTTAGTGCATCTAAGACTCAGGGATCAGGATATGAAAAAAAACTCTTGCATTAACTACCAATTCTATTCCATTTTAAAAGATCCACTTGTCATTGGTTATAGAGAAAAATTATGCTTATTTTTCAAAGTGAAGAATATTGTAGAAACACTGCTGCTTTTAAAATTGTCCCTTTGTTAAAGGTTTGTTTAAAATATCAGTGACAGGAAGCATTAATTAAGTATAAGAGCAAACATAGTTTAGCATGTTACCTTTGCTATCATCCATTCTGGATTTTTCCTTGTCCCATCATGGCCTATTCGAATTTTGTATATGCTTCCAGTATGTTTCATATCAACCTGAATTGTAAGAAATAAAGAAACAGGTACAACTTATAATAACTAGGGATGGGCACAAACCAGGAAAATATGGTTAGTTTTGGTTCATGCTTTGTGGTGTGTCTGGTTCATGAACTACAAACCCTCACAACTTTTGAGGGCTAAACACATTGGTTTGGTTTGTGAGGTTCATGATGCAGTTGAAAAACCCCGCCCCGGTGTGTTAGAGACACCAAACTCACAGGGGATCCCCAGCTGATTTTCTTCTACCTGCCCTCCAAGTTTAGTGAGGATTGGATTTATGGGGTTTGAGTTACACCCCACCCCCCTGAAGATGCTTCATCCTCCATTGTTTCCAAAGGGTCAAACCAGAGAATCTCTCAATAGACACTGAAGGGCGGGCATTTTTGCAAGCCCAGAAGAACCAGTGCAATGTACTAGTGCCCAGCAGAGGAATGTACTAAAAGGAATGGTAAGCATCTTGGTTGAGCAGAGAGAGTCTGTCTGGAAATGTATCCATTCACAAACAACAATGAACCTCCATGTACAGCTTTAAAGTTTGTGGAAAGTTCATGCCAGTTGATCTGTCACACAAACTTGGCTTAGTGAAGCACGAATTGGCCAGAATTCATGATGAACTTTAGTTTGTGAGCCAGTTCATGCTCATCCCTAATTACAAGCTTGAGTCAGGAAATTTGGCTTTTATAATTATTGGTATTATCATTGATAAGAACAAAGAATCCAGGAAGTTAAGTGACATGTAGACTCAGGGATCTTACAGCAGCTGCTTCTCTTTGTTTTATTAATCTTCTTGTTTGCTAAATGACTGGCAGGCTATAAGTATATTTTGCATCAGAATTCAGAATATACTTTATTGTCATTGTACATAGTACAATGAAATTAAAAAGTGCCATCATTCAGTGACTCACAACATATACACATGCACACTCACAAAGTAGAATTTTTGCACACTCACACAGACATTCACAACTGCTTCTCCCTTTTACATAGCAACCAAACCACTGTTTCCTCCAGATTTCAGTCTCATGCAGCATTCAGGGCAATAATAGCTCTCGAGTAAAAACTGTTTTTTAGTCTATTTGTCCTTGTTTTGATTGATCAACAACTAAAACGTCAACATTCTACATAACCCAGGATGCCTTAATCTTACAAAGTGTGATACAGCCTCAGCATGCCATGAAAGGGAAGGGGGTACTTGTGACCAGTGTTCCCTCTAAGCTGAGTTAGTGTGAGCTAGCTCACAGGTTTTTAGCCTCTGGCTCACTTTCTGTCTTAGCTCAGGAAGGATGGCTCCAGAGCAAACTAATTTATGCAGCAGCCAGTCGCTCACTCACAACTTTAATGCCAGTAGCTCACAAAGTAGAATTTTTGCTCACAAGACTCTACAGCTTAGAGGGAACATTGCTTGTGACAGTAGTCTTCAACCTTTCTAAACTGTGTTCCACCTCATGAAGGCATAAAGGTGGGGTATAAACTTTTGTAAATAAATAAAAATAACAAATAACTTGAATATAGGGAAAGGAGGAGGATTAAGGGTGGGTTGAGGTTTGAACTGACTGGTGGACTGATATGTATGTCCATCCATCCCTCCATCCCAAAGCCACCCTAGAAATGGTAGAGCCCAAGTAAGGCTAGAGATCTCTCACAAGAATTCTTCATTTGATCACATGGCCACTGCAAATGCAAAGACATTTACAGAAGCAATAGATCCTCCAAACATGGACTGCCCCCCCAAAAAGCCTGCCAATGATTGGGAGCAGGGCAATCTTGAGAGCAAGTAGAAATGGTACCACATATGGGTGGGGAGGAGCACCTTGCCATCTTAGGCTGTGGTCAAACTGCAAGGTTTTTGCCATTTATTCCCGCAATAAATATGATCGGGAATATTTTTTCCCGGGTTGGGATGATTCCACATCCCTCCCCAAACTGCAAGCATTGTGTGTCTGGTATAATCATGTAGCATAGAGATTCTCCTTTCCTTTCTCCATCTTTATCATTCTCTTTGGTGTGACCTGTTAAGATAATGCCAAGGCTCACATGTTTCTTGACCCAATAGTTGAAGACCAATGGTCCTATAAGACTGCACATGAGTGAAAAAAATAGGCAGGCCTCAAAACCCAGGAGAAACAGTCAGAAAAGTCCTGAAAGGCCAACACTATTAAAGAGAAACTGAAGGCTAACTGTATGAAAAATGTCTGGCCAGTCATAAAGCTATATGATTTATTTATTATTTCTATCCCACTGGACTGGACACTTGGCAAGCATTCCTGCTGTTCAGAAATTGAAATTCTTATTTTCCTGCAAACTAAAAAAAAAAACCTGCATGGCGACCGTTGCTTTATGTCGCCATATAATTTCTGTACATCTGACAAACTGAGTTTATTTTAAGGATGCATGGCCTTTAGGCTGTTAAATCCAGGGAAAGAATTTCTATCCCATTTTTCTCCCTACCTGGGACCCAACGTGGCTTGTTGCATTATTCTCCTCAATTCCACTCTATTGTCACAACAAAAACCTCACAAAGCTTGAGAGACTGTGATGTACCTGAGGTGAACCCACGAGCTTCCACGGCAGAGCTGGGATTTGAACCCAGTTGGCCTGAGGTCCCACTCAGACCCCCCAGCCACTATGCTACTCTGGTTCTGTCAGCAGTAGCAGATGTCCAGGAGTACCTGTGTGTACATATACATGTGTCCATATAACATACATGCATATTTGTGTGAAATATAAGACTTGCTTTGTTCAGCCTAACAGCAGGACTGGGCCTGTAAATAAAGCACACAATCCAGAAAGCACTCATCCTGTACAAAAACAATCTAGCTCAAACAGAATATATCACCAAAAGAAGAGCAGAGGAGCTCCATTGCAATAGATTTCACAGCAGCACTGCTCGTTTGCATGAGCCCCCAAACACAGTCTGATAGCAGTTTGGATTTTGCAAAATCCATGGGGAAAATATATATATTTTCGTAGAAGAGAATGTAAGGTAAGATGATGCTGTAACGGTGGGGATTTTAAATAGAGAAGCTACTTAAATAAGTGCTTTGAGATAGAAAGTGGTGATGAGTGATTGAACTGTAATAGGAAAAGAAAGAAAACATGACAGAAGAGGCTGTCACTAGCTTTTTTTCATTCAGGAGAGCAATCATTTGAGAAGTAATCTGACAGGAGATCCACTTTTTAAGTGTCTGAGAACCTCTTCTTGTACTGTAATATACAATGTATCAAATGTTATTTTCAGTTTAAATAATAGTCATAGTTTAACTTCAAAACCCCCCAAGATAAGTGGAATAGAGCTAGATTAGAAAAAGTGTCTTTCATCCTTAAGATATCACAGAATGCTTTGCAAAGTAAAAGCAAACTGTCTGCAACCACAGCGTTAAGGTTACATCAGCAGCATTTACCCCTAAGGTATCTACATTTTGTTTGATCTCCTCCTTTTTTTACCCATCAAAATCATTGTTAAGTGCTTGGCAGGATGCAGGGATGTGTCTGTGTGGATAGAATCCCACTGTGCGGGCGGCCCACTAGTGCTGGTGCAATGTCACAGAAGCTTAGATGGCGTCCTGTGTGCTTCCAATAGAGAGAGAGAAAAAAATCACTGAATGGCATTGTTCAGTGAGAACAGCAATGCTATTAGAGTTCATGATGGTAACACCGGTCACCGAGCTGTGCACTGTTGATAACTGTGGCCCAATCTGCATCTAGCATTTGTTCTGTTGTTTTACCAAACCCCCACTGGAACAGAAAAAGAAGCAGCTCAAAACCACATTCAGCTACCCCAGGCCAACGCCATACTGACTGCAGAGTCACTCCTGAATGGCCATAAAACAGCCATAAATCTATGCAGACAGCCACCATAAAACTGAGAGATTAGATGAAGTGAAAGCGGCATGCAGTCTGTGTTTGGTAAGACAGTGGAGAAAATGCTAGATGAAGATTGGGCCTAAGTGTTAGCCATGCATGGAAAAAGGCAAACCACCAACAGCTATCCCAGCATACCTCCACATGTCACCCTGCACTACCATTTCCACACAGAAGATAATACATGGACTGGCTATTTTAATTACAGGTGGGCCACTGGTGGCCAGGAGCAGAAGCAAGACCCAGAAACTCCACCAGTTACTCTGAGGCCACTTAGCTCTGACCCATAACTGGCATCTGGCAGTGGTAACTGGTAGATCTCCAATTGTCTCCTCTCAGACTGCTACCATTTTGTGGGAGGAAACAATAAATGAGCAAATGCCTATTATTGGCACCTTTGAGCTGATTGGCACTGCATTACTGGCTTGCAGGTCCACAGGAGCTGCTCAGTGTGGTTTCTGGGGCCATTTTCACTTTGTAGTCTTATTCTGACCTGTGTGAACCACATTAGAGAAGCCAGTTGGACTGAAACTCATATACCCTAGGGATCCCGTGGAGGGGGTTTCAAATCTGTTTCCATCTTCATTGCAAACAACTACATTTTTGATAGGAAACAGTGCCCCTGGAAAGAGAAGGACACTTTTGAAAGGCAAAAGAAGTAGTAAGAATAACACATTAAGAAAACCACAACTGCACATTCACGCAACACATCCCTATCATCTTCTTAATAGTTCACTGAGGAAAATTAAGGAGAAAGGAAACAGGAAATAAGGATTGTAGTTCTGCCATAAAGAAAGATGGACCGTTTGTGAACCATAGGGAAATGTGGACCAGTCACCATTTGGACTGCAACAAAACAGAAAAGGAGTCAAGGCACCATATAGTAATTTTCTCAGTGGGCCATGGCTGGAATCCCCATTTGCCCAGGTGAGGAAACCAGCCATAGATACAAGTGAAAAGAGAAAAACCTGTGGTGTAGCTCAGGTTTAGTACACATGAGGTCCCAATTTAAAAACATGAATGTAATCACTGACCAGAAGGGGACTGTAAGTGCCTCCCCACAGGCATTCCCAAGACAGTTCATTGTCAGAGGACAGGCCCACAAAGACACCACATTTAGCTGATTAGTTGCCTTTCCATTTCCCATGTAGCTTCCCATCTAGTCATGCTTCATCCATGCTCCTTAGGTTGCTTGCTGCTGAGGATGCTGGAAGACTTTATTGCCCTGCTCCATGCCATACACCACAACTATGGTTCATCACATCAGTAAACAGGGGAGTTGTGAACAAGCTCTGTTTCCCTTCATGGGGGCAAAAGTAAGGAAGAAGAAGAGGAGAAGGAGGAGGAGGAGGAGGAGATTGGATTTATACCCCGCCCTTCACTACCCAAAGGAGTCTCAAGCTGCTTACAAACTCCTTTCCCTTCCCCTCCCCACAACAGACACCCTGTGAGATAGGTGGGGCTGAGTGAGCTCTGACAGAAACTGACAGAAACTCTGACAGAAACTGCTCTTTTTCAAGAACAGCTGTGCCAGAACCACAACTTGTCCAAGGTCATCTAGCAAGTGCAAGTAGGGGAGTGGGGAATCAAACCCGGTCCTCCCAGATTAGAGTCCACGCACTTAACCACTACACCAAACGGGCTCTCAAAATGTGGTTACCCCCAAGCCCAGCTCACTGATGTCCCAGTACACACAGTGTCCCAGTATTGCAGCACAGATGTGTATGTGTGGGTGGGTGGGTGATAAAACCAGCAGGCATACAGGGTTTGGGTCTCCTGACCTCAGTATGTTCGCCTCACTGTGCAGAAAACTATTCTGAGAATATGCATTTAACCAATTTATATACTATGCTGCTCAATTAAAAAAAATGCTGAAGAGCTTCACATTAAAACCCAACTCAGAAACCCAATAAAGCTATTCAGTAAAAGCACAATAAACATCAGAAGATTGCTGCTGTTGTCATTTGGCTAATTTACTATCAAATTATTTCATTGTTGCTGAATCTAGTTCATATTTTGATAGTAAATTAGCAAAATGACAGCAGCAGCAATCACAATAAAAAACATTCAGCCAGTGAAACGGTCCTGCCTCTGAAACAGAGGTAGATGGGAAGATTCTGGGCATTATAAATAAGCTACAGCTCATATCACTGCCAATGAAGTGACAGCCCAGTGTCAGACAGCAAGTCTCAACAAAATGAAACTGGCTTAGATCAAACTGTTTAGGTTACTTGGGTTAAAGCACTAATTACATTGGTTCATACATTAGTGAATTTGGCAACCACTTAAATATTGTGGAGTACAGGTATGCAAATATACACACCACTGTGTATGTAACCTTGTAGAAAAAAATAATGGGGAGATAAACATACAGAATTGCTTGCTTCACCCAGTATGACATAGTTATTACAAGGGTTGGGCACAAACTAAAGTTTGTGATGAACTTTGGCCAGTTTGTGGTTTGCGAAATGAAGTTTGTGGCAGGTCAGCTGGCACAAATAATCCATGAACTTTCAAGCGGTTTGTGAAGGTTCCTGCTGGTTCATGAATGGATACATTTCCAGACAGACTGTCTCTGCTCAATCAAAACCAAACTTCAAAGCAATGGGGGATGGAATTCTCCAGCTTTGGAAACACTCTGGTCAGTTTCAAACTAGTCATGTCAGTTCAAGAGGTACCCCCCCCCCCTTGCTGGCATTCCTGTGTTCCCTTCCTAATTTTTTGCACAGAGCTTGCAAAATCCCCCCTCCCTTGCTTGGATTGGTTGTGACTCTGTGCTTTGAGAGCAGTCATTTTAAGCTTGCAATGTCAGTGGCACCGGGTTCTACTGGGCATTCTGCACATTGTAACTGTGGGGATTTTCTGGTTTGACATTAGTCCTCCTTTTGCTTGCATTGTCACAGTAGCCTGCAACCTTCCTACCCCACTCCCCATTTGGAGTGTAATTCTGTACTTCACATCAGTCCTATTGAGTTGGGATTAACACAATGGCACTGGGTTCTGCTAGGCACTAGTACATTGCACTGATTCTGCTGAGCTATGCTGGGCACTAGTACCTTGCACTGGTTCTGCTGAGCTTGCAAAAAAAAACTTGAATAAAACTGGTTTATTATTCTCTGTAGTGCACATACTGTTTCCATATGAAATATATTGGCAAGTTGATGGTGGCTGGTAGGCAAGCTGCATGATACCATCGTCTGCAGCTGCAACAGAACACCATGCAGTCTTCTGCTGTGAAGTTGCCCTGGCAGGACTCCTCTGGGCAGGCTGAACCACAAACTGAACCAAACTGCAAAAATGTGGTTCAGGCCCATCCCTGCTTGTCATCTATGGCAGCAAATCAGAAAGAAGAACTCAGAGAACAATAAATTCTGCAATTAAACAGAAGTTCAGCATTCTCTGGCTTTCTGTGCCCATACTAATCAGCTAAGTCCTGTCCTAGTCCTTCTCTTGTCTTTAGTGTATGTTTTATGAGGATAAGTATAGAGGCCTTAGTTATAGTGACCCTGAAACCAAGCTAGGTCAATGTGAAGAACATGAATAAGCAATGTACCAAGGAATAGTTGCTTCTTTTTGATAAAATCAATACCCTCAGTACACAGTTACTCTAGATGGTATCTAATTTGTGGCTGGTCAATATGCTTATATCTTGGGGAATTCATATATACTGGTGAGAGGTGAGAAAAGCTGCAAACATGCTGTTACCTAGATTGGATATGAATTATTCACTAGTAGAAAGAGGAAATCCCAAAGATCTTAAAACATACCACATATACGTTTCAAAAGCAAATATCTTCACAGTGTTTATTGTTGTGCTTTCATTATACTAAACAGATTAAAATATATTTACTGGAGCCAAGAATGCAACCAGAATACAATACCATAACCATCTGACCCATTCAGTACCTTCAGTTGCTATTCACAATATTAATTTATAGCAGCAATATGTGCTTTTGCCAAAATTGAGTGGAAGTTTTTTGGTATTCTTCCCTCATCCAGTCTATCAGAAATAACTGCACATTTATTAGGTAACTGGATGACCTTTGGAGAAATTCAGCAATTTTGTTTTTCTGATCTTGACAGGAGCAGCAGATTTTCATGAAAATCTAGTTGCCAATTCAAAGTTTGTTGGGGTCTGACATTATATCAAATCAATATTATCAGTTCCTCACCTAAAAACAGAGACCTTGCTAGTTTTCTGCACGTGCATTTTGCTTATGACTGCGTTACTTCATGGGCTTGAAATTTTGCATTAAAAGACCCTGCATTGCAATATACAAGGCTGAGGACAGATTGGAGCTCCACCGCACCACAGAAGTGGAGGCGGAGCAAGCCGGGGCAAAGTGCCCAGGAGCGTGCCATTTGCAGTACGGTGCAAGGAGACCACCTGCAGCATCCACACTGCAGGTGGCTTCTGGCGGCGGCAGCAGGACAATGCACTGCTCTGCACTTCTGCATGCATTCACACCCACCAGAAGCGGGAGGAACGCACGCCCAGCCACAGCTGCTTCGGGAGGAATGCGCCACGGGATGGGGTAAGTCTGGGCCGCCTCCACCGGGCAGCTGTGGCTGTGTGTATGGGCCCGCCTCCTCCGCTTGCAAAGCGGAGGTAATGTGGGCCCAGACACCAGTCTGTCCTCAGCCCAAGCTTCTGCAATCTATTAGAAATGCTTTGCTGAAAATATAAACTTCATAGAACTAAGCCTTTTATCCTGTGCTAAGTGGGAAGCAACAGTGTTATCACTCTTTACAGACCCAGCCATGAAGTACCTCTTTTAAAGTATATGCAAAATGACATTTCAGTAGCAAAAATCCTGCATAAGTGATACATACTTTCATTAGACAAGGTGTGTGCTTTCTTTTCATTACCTATGATTTGTGCAGAGGCATATTGTTTTATAGATTAGTTTCCAACCAATTGCCTATAACTAATTGCCTCAAAGAAAACAATTAGCTTTTTTAGTTGTCCCTGGTCTGGCAAGATATGACAAAAGAATATTCCCTTTGCTGTTTGTTATATACACTTAGCTGATTTACTGCTGAATCCAGAGACATTAGAGATATATTGGAAGCAGTAAACATAGGGGAAAGCATTCTCCCAACCACAGGAGAATAACCTTTTAAGATGCAGCAAAATAATATTCTCAGCTTTTGCCAGCTACCTGAAATTCATTCTCCATCCCAGGCAGAAACAGCTGTTCTCTGTTTTCTTTGCCAAGAGTTATTGGTCCAGCAATTCCTTCATCTCCATATATCCAGAGAGTGGCATTTGCTTGGGTTCCTGAGTTTCCTGTCAGCAGTGACACTTTCCATTTATCATCTGAAAGGAAAGGAGACTTACCCTCTTGGATATTTTTCATTTCCTCTGTGAAGTACAAAATGTCAATAGTAGATCAGAATCATGATGCTGAAGGTCTCTTTCAGAATACATAAGGGTAACAAGTGAACGAAAATAGAAGAATCGTGTATGTGTGTGTATTTTTAAGTCAAATCACAGTGCTCTGGTAATCTGACAAAACTAGAGGGAGAAACTTGGAAAAGATAGCAAAAGTAATGGACAGAGAAGACATCATGGCCATCAGGGTGTTCTAAATTCAGCCATGTAGCAACTGTCTCATGTGAAGAACTCTCCATATACAGCAGCTTACCACTTGAACTGGATGATTTTGTCAGTATCATTACATTTAAAAAAAGCTGTATTGGTGGAAAGAAAATCATCCAGCCCCCTGCATACAAATAACGGCACCTGTCATTTTGTGATATCTGTGATGGGTATAATATGGAACCCTATGGTTTCAGATGTCAAATTCCGACATTAAAAGCAGTTTCTCACATTTATAGCAGACATTTTCTGTAGGCGTTTGAGGGACACCTGCCCCTACTATGACAGATGAGTATTTCCAATTATATAACATTTCAGTGTAAATGTGCCACTGAAAAGTATTGTTTTAATCTGTGTTATGGCAGGTATGTTACATTATAAGATACGCATCTCTATGAATTGTATGTCCAGAAGTCAACCCCAATTTACAATGGCTGTAAACATTGGGAGTGGATGTCTCAAGGTAATGAACTACTGAGATCAAATCAAGCATGCAGATTTCTGGCTGATGTCCATCTGATATCTAAAACTTGACATCTGAAAAACTGAGCATTCAATAAAGGGGCAGAATAAGATAACGCATCTGGTTCTTTGCTTTAAAAACCTCTGCAAGCTAATTACGGATTACTTGAATCATTTATTTCTCAGGGAATGAGGGTATGTGTGAAAATTCTGTTTCAGAATCTGCTAGTGTCAGGAGTAGCAAATGAAACTGACAGTGATCTTGTGAAATGTGCCATTGCGAAGTGGGTGAGGGACATAGGGAACAGAAGCTCTCAAAGTGTTATTCTACCTCATGTGTGAGATAGCATTTCTACCGTTAGAATAAACACTTTCCTACTTCCACAAAAAAGGTGGGAATGTGTAAGTACTGATTAATATTTACAGTGTGGAAGCCTTAATGTGTGCCAAAAGCAGACACCTTTAAAAAGTATTTCAATTTTTTCAGTATAAACCTGAACCCAGCAACATAAAATCCTAAAAAACATGCTTAATTGAAACATATAAACAGCCACATAGATATTATTAGAACTTCTGGTGTATTTTCTTATATCAAGGACAAATCAGAGAAATATTAAGAAACAATCTAAGGTTCTGTTTTTACAATTCTTTTTGATGTGGAAAATCAGTCCAAGAGTATTTCACAACACCTGATTTGTGTGCTATTTTATTTAAATATGTTCCCTGCTTCAGTGTGACAGCCAATATTTATCATATCAAGGCAAACAATTGAAAACTGGAGTTTGCCCAGAGGTAGGAAAAACCAATCAGTTCTTAGCAGGTAAAGGCACATTTAAATAAAATGAGGGTCTTGTGAGACCAAAAAATAGAGTACAAATTGCCTAAATAAAAAATGTATATTTACCATCTAAACTTGATGTTGTAAAATCAACTGTTGATAAGTTTAGCAGATCCAAATGGAGCACTGAAAATAGGTCTTAGTTAGGGAAGTAGCTGGTAACAGTAGGGATATGGAGGATTTTCAATAATAATAGTTTGGTAAAAAATGCAATTTCTATTACAATAATGCAAATGTATTTAAATATATGGCTGAAATATGCCTTCTTTACATGCATATTTAATTAGGGCTGATACATGTCATTTCCTTGAATAGCACTTTTGGAATGGTTCATGTTGATGAATACTCTTGGAAAACATTTACATAATCAGTATAGATTTTTTTTTAGAAAGATCCATGAGCAGCTTTACACAACAGATCTGTTATGAAAAGTCTACTTCAAGTTACCTCCAAGTTCAATATAGTGTTCCACAGAGATACCTATGTTGGTGGGGTGGATCCAGTCTTCCTTCAAAGAGCCTTCCTCAAATCTAACAGTCCTCCTCCAAATTATGTAGATCTTCTTTTGGAGGAAGAAGGACTTGTTGGAGGAAGTCTTCAAAGTCTTATTATGCACAGGTATTTCCCCTTGCTTTCATCGTACATGTTCGTTGAGTTTTCTTTGTCGTTCTGCATTGATTTTCCTCTCTTCAGTGCTCAGTTTGCTTTCTGGTTGTTGTTTCCGCTGGTTTTCTGAGAGTGCTTTTGTGCCAATCCCCCACTCTTTTTTTGTTTTGTTTTTTGAAATTTTTAAAATGTGCATGTGTGTGTGTGTGCGCACCTGGAAGTTGTGGCAATCTTTGGTGACTGGTGTGCACCTGGAAGTCATGGTGACCTCTGATGACTGACCCCTACTGGGGGCCTGGGGGATCAGAGAGGTGGCCGAATAAAGCCTGCCCCTGCCTCTTGCCTCTGGTATTTCAAGGAGGTCTTCCGTCCAAGTACTTGCCAGAGTTGACCCTGTTTAGCTTCTGAGATCTGACGAGATCAAGCTTGCCTGGACTATCCAGGTCAGGGCAATTTTTGCCTTGTTTAGCTTCCAAGTCAAAGGTATTCAAAAGTATACAGATTCCCTTGGACCCCCTTCCCTTTTGCTTCCCCTCGAAAGTTATTCTCCCACCTACACTGAGGTCATTCCACCCACTCTGTACCTTCCACCATCCCCCCCCATCATTAGTGTACAAGCTCAATTTTCCCTCATTGTTTTTTTTTTTTACAAATGGCACTAGTTTAGCAACATGAGGCTATTGCTAGTCTCTGATCTCTGAATAAAATAAAATAAAATAAAATGATGAGGGAAAGTTTAAAAGGAGCTGTGCAAGGTTTAGTTCCCTGCTGGTATTAACTTGAAAGGAGATCACAGAGGAGGCAAATGGCAGCATGCCCAGTGCAAAAAAAAAAGATTCAGTGCTATGTGCAAACAAAATAAAGGGGAAATTGTCAGCATGGAATGAAATTGACATGAGATGTAAAGAGAGGAAGACACTGTGATGGGAAGCCTAAAGCAGGGGTGTCAAACATATGGCCCATGGGCTGGATCCAGCCCCTGCAGGGCTCATATTTGGCCTGCAAGCAACTGGCTCCCTCCTGCTTCCTTCTCCAGGGCTGCTGCTGCAACACAGCTCACTTTTCCCCAGCCTCCCCGCTGATTCCTGATTCCTTCCAAGCCAAAGCTCCCTTCCTGGGATTAGCTGAGGGCTCCTCCTTTGGGAGGAAGAGAGGGGGAGGCAAAGAGTGAGAAAGAATCCCATCCAGGAGAGAAAGAACAAAGCCTGAGTCCCATGGCTTCTTTAAGACCAGCAACATTTTATTTCAGGTATACTTCTTCAGAGGGAGGGAGGGAGGGTAGATGGATTCTTCTGACAAGCACAATTTACATTGAGATCATTGTGCTCTGCTGTTTTCTTTGAGACTTGATCTCTCTCTCTCTCTCTCTCTCTCTCTCACACACACACACACACACACACACACAGGTGATATGTGTTAAAAGGAAGGGGCAGGTTGGGATACGGGGAAGGAAAATTAAAAGGGAATTATTTTGGCTTATTCTGAAACTTTTTTTTAGGATTAGTTTTCTTTGTGCCTATCTGGGATCTCATTTTCTTTCAAAAAGACCCTGGTTAGGAATTAGAATACTTGGCTTGGCTTCCATTGCTTAATAATCCAATTCCATTGGCTTCCATTGTTTAATAATGGAAGTAGATGGCTAAGTATTTAAAATACATTTATGGTTTCATATGTTCCAATTCAACACATCTCTCTTTCTCCCCTCCCACCTTGCTGGCTGTCTTTCTTCACTCTCACTTCTTCACTTTTCAACTGTTTCATTATCATCACCAACACTTGCGTGGATTTTGCCCAGTCCGAAATCAACACATTTGGAGAGATCACCCTCTCCAGTTTAAGCAGATGAAGAAGAAAAAAAGAGACCTAACAGTACAGCTTCCAAGCTTTATTACTGGAAAGGAGCAAAAGTCCAGTAGCAACTAACAAAATTTGTAGCAAGGCAAGAGGTTTCATGAATCACTGCTCGCTTCTTCAGACACAGCTAGAATGTGAGTCCAGTGGTCCTTGGAGAGTGGAGTGATTTCAAATACCAAATGACAACAGCAGGCATTGGTAACAAGACAGGAAAGCTAGGTCTCAATTCAGCCCTGGAGAATGCATTGTGCTTCATTATCAGTTGCAATTCAGCAGTCTCTCTTTCTAATCTCACTTTGAAATTCCTTTGTCAGAGAACTGCTACTCTTAGGACAGCAACATCCTGGAAGGTTAAATTTCCCTCACTGGTTTCTGAATGTTGTGATTTCTAATGTCAGACTTATGTCCATTAATTCTTAGTGTCCTCTTGGACTGAATCATCCTGGACCATATTGAGACCTAGGTTTCCTGTCTCATTACCAATGCTGGTATCTCTACACTTACTACCCCTCCACATGTCACACCTAATCCAATCAAGTCTGCTGTTGTCATTCACCTGCTATTGCCATTTGGCATCTGAAATTACCTTTATAAAGTTTATATATATCGTATCTCATGTTATGTTTTATGGTATGCATGGTCTGGCCCAACAAAGTGACATTTATAAGAACTTAAGAACATAGAAAAGCCAATGTTGGATCAGGACAATGGCCCATCCAGTCCAACACTCTGTCACACAGTGGCCAAAAACACCAGGTGCCATCAGGAGGTCCAGCAGTGCGGCCAGGACACTAGAAGCCCTCCCACTGTTGCCCCCCCTGCAAGCATCAAGAATACAGTGCATTATTTGCCACAGACTGAGAGTTCCTATCTATACCTTGTGGCTAATAGCCACTGATGGACCTCTGCTCCATACGTTTATCTAATTCCTTCTTGAAGCCATCCATGCTTGTAGCCACCGCCACCTCTTGTGGCAGTGAATTCCATCACACAAATTTGCAAAGAAAGGCAGGAAATTAGCATTACTATGCAGCTGTGCTAGGGCATGGGCAAAATATCCCCCCCCCCCCAGTTTAATGACAAAACACTTTAAAAAGCTCTCCAAAGCTTCTACTAGAAGACTCCTCCCCCATACAAATTGCAGCCCTGTTCAAAGCATGGTAGAGTTGCAGCCAACTTTGCACAGGCGTATACACACACACATTTCCAATGATCACAGCTTGCAGTTCTAGTGTCAGTGGGTTCTACCAGATGTTCTGTACACTCACCATGTTTCCCCATATTATGAGATCGTGTGACTCTTTCCTATGTTTCACAGTGGCTGATAACACAGCAGAGAATCCCCTAATGCTCACCAAAAAGTCTGGTCAATTTCAACATCGGGTTTCCCCCCTTTGCCTGCATTCCTTTCTGTTCCCTTCCATTCAGTGAACTAATGCTAAAATGCATGTGCAAAACCTGAACTATGAGGATTTAAATAGAAGGCACTTGCTAGATGCTAATGCGCAGTTGCGACAGGACAACTGCACAAGTTTTCTAGAAAAACTTTGGACACCATCCCCACACGTCACAAGTGATGTTCAACCCTGATTTAGAAAAGTGCATTTTTAAAAATTGTAGCTGTAGAATAAATACACCAGACAAAAAAGAATGGTGCATAAGGTGGGCACAGAACCTGAAGTCAAGATGAAAGGCTTACTGCTCTGAGAATCTGCAGTAAGATGTGTGTGCCTAATGGGCCTTAGTCTAGCGGAAGGCATCAAACTTTGCTCAGTGGAGTGGTAGGCCAGGAGAAGGATCAAACCCATTATGTCTTTATTACAGCATTAAGTTACTCCAACTAAACTGTCAACAACTTTTAAAGCAACATTTAGCTTAAAATAATTTTTACATGCAGGTGCATCCACTCTACATTTCCATGGAGAACGAACAATATCAAACAAAATAAAAATAATAAATCATCCTGTAAGTTTCCAACTAATCTGGTAACAATATTTTTAGCAACATTTAGTTTAAAATGAGTCATAAAAGCATCTATAGTCTTACACCACACTGTCACACAGCTGCACAAGGCTCTTATCTCCTTGAAATAGAAAAAGAATTTCTGTCTTTACCATAGTCTTGAAAATGAATGTAGTGTTTTTAAAACCAACCAAGGAATAAGTCCATTATGGAATAAAATCTTAGATGCCTTATGGATCTTTGCTTTCCCTGTGAGGAAGTGGGCCAGAACTAGCAGGGAAGGCTGCCAAACTATCTATGGCTCGTGGATTGTTGAACAAAGGTGCTGCACTGCTGCCTCCTTAGAGATGATGCCACCAGAGTGCATACTGGAGATTGGAAGTGGAGAGGGTGAATCACCATGGTCCACTTCCTCCTGTTGGAACTCTCTCTTTGCTCTCCTGCCCTTCTATCTGAGCTACCTCCATAATCAGAGGTAGGGATGGACACGAACCGAACCATAAAGCAAAATCCGTCATGAATTTTGCCCTGTTCATAGTTCATGAAGTCAAATTCATGGCAGGGTGCCCAGCATGAACTTTTCACGAGCTTTGACATTGTTTGTGGAGGTTTGTGCCAGTTTATGAGCTGATACTCATGACTAGACAGACTGAAAATGACAGGAGTTAATTTCCCCAGAAAGTACTTTCCTGGAGGCACCTTCTTTGGGGGTGCCATAACTTGGACCCTGTAAATCCAATCCTCACTAAACTCGGAAAGCAGGAAGAGGAGAGCCAGCTGGAGATCCTTGGTGAGTTTGGTGTCTCTAATATGCAGGAGGGAGGGGGTTCTACTGAGATACGAACCTCACAAACTAAACCAGTTTTTAGGACAGCTAAAAATTCACTACTGTCTGTGGTTCATGAATGGAGCAAGTCATGAACAATGAACTGAACTGCATTTTCCCAGTTTGTGCCCATCAAAGGAGGAACCCTGACCATGTTTTCCTTGGATCTGGGCTAGCTCCTCACAGTTCCTGCAAGTTCCTCCCCCTTCCTCTGGTGCATAAGGAACTAGCCAGTTGCCTCCTATTGCTGGGAGAGTTTTGGGATTCATGATCTGTGCTCCCTTCTGGCCAACTTTGCTCTGGCCTCTTTCCTGCCTGACTTGATTGGGCCTCTATTGGGCAGCAAAAGTATGGCATTAGTTTCTGGCCCACCAGAACTTGAAGCCATGATATTGCCAGGTCAATAGCCACTTCTGCTGCCCTGAGGATGCCTGGTCCCACAGCTAAACCATCCACCAGCCTTGTCTCTGGAGCCATAGCCCCATGTCCTCTTCTAGTCTCTGCTGAGAAGTGAGCTTGCACTCCTGCCCTGATTTTGCAGTGGCTAGCATTGGAACCCCCACCTGGCTCCAGCTCTGGACACTCCCCATCACAAAAGTAAAGATGCCACACAAGATATACAGGTTCTACTGGGATTTATTCATTTACAACTGTTCTGAGCTTCAGTAAAGACCCACCCATCAGTGTGGACATCATACCTAATGGGTTGCCAGAGGCATGCCAGTGTTAAGGGCAATCAGATCATGCGCCAAGAACAAGGAGGCCTAAAATTGCCTTTAACTTGTCTTAGCCTGCATACAATATTATGCCAAGGAAAGCTGTAACTCCATCATTACCACCACACCCATTCTGACAAAGTTAAAGCCCAAATTTGAGGAGTCTGGGTAAGAGTTAAGACAGCTTGCTCCACATCCCTGACTGGCCTGGGAACCCAGTCTCCCAGTATGTCCCCTAAAAACTCTTGGTGTCTTTCTTGTTAGGAACAGGAGGCCAGGCAAGAGCAAGCTCCCAAGCCTTGGGGGGGAGGGTTAGAAGTTTAAGAACATAGCTCTGTGCATAACCCCAGTGAAGAGTATCTTCTGAATTGCTTATTACTGGTGGGTTATATAAGTGGTGACACTAGGGCCGTGGACAGACTTGAGTTCTGCCGCGCCTCCACGGCACGGCAGAACAAGGTGGGGGAAATTGCCCCCACCACGCAGCGTTTGCACGCCGCCGCAAGGAAGCCGCCTGCAGCATCCAGACTGTGGGCGGCTTCCGGCAGTGGCGTGCGAACGCCGCGCGGCTCCCCCGGCCTGGCGTGTGTTCACACCCGCCAGAAGCAGGTGGAATGCACGCTGCAGCAGCCGGAACACCACTTTGAAGTGGTGCCCAGCTGCTGCAGGAGGAGCGTGGCGCCAGACGCGTTGTGTCCGGGCCGCCTCCTCCAGGCAGATGCGGCAGTCTGAATGGCCACTCTGCCTCCGCTTTTAAAGTGGAGGCAGAGCAGGCCAGACTACCAGTCTGTCCTCAGCCCAGGTATTTCAATGTGGTGAGAAGTTCCTTGCAGAAAGAAAAAATAGGCTAAAATTAAACTAAAGCATGCAGAAAAATATGCCCTACATGTTTCAAGAACATTACATTGTAGATAGTTGACCTGATATAGGGTGTCAGGAAATACATTAAACTGAAAGTCATTCTGGAGATATCCTTAATGAGCAAACTAGACTACACTGCCCAGTAGATCTGAAACAAAATAAACATATCTTTAATAATGACTGATTCATGACTGCTTGATATTATATCAGTGATGTGTATATTCAGACTGCAAACTAAAAAGGCTGGGGGGGAAGGAAGGGGGGGATACTTTCTTCCTCATATGAATCACCAAAGCAATGTGCCCAGACTACGGATCATGCTTAGGTCCAACATGGTCATGAACTTTCATCAGGAAATCCCTAAACAAGGACTGCCCTGCAAGTTCTTCTCTATAAATAGCTTTTTGAGATGTGTAAACCAGAGGCATTTGTCTTCCACAGGCTAAAAATGTCTACTTCACAAACTGGATTTGATTATTAACCTAGATTAGTCACACTTCAGGGGATCAGTATACAAATCCACCATGACAAAAACAGGAATTCTAAAGGCTTAATAGATGGGGACATCAGGCCATTTTGTAAAAATCTTTCTGCCTCTTGGCTTTGGTTATAATGAACCGAGATCAAAATGGAAAACAAAAGATTTTATTCCAGTAGAAGCAGGGGTCCTTTAGTAGAAAAAAAGGTGCAGGATCTCATTAGCATAACTCATTAGCATAACTCATTAGCATATGCCACATCCCTTGACATCACCAGAAGTGTGTCAGAAAGGGAATGTCAGTTTCAGCCCCATTATACCCTATGGGCCATTGAAATCAATGGCAAAAACTCATAGGGTATATGAGGGGCTGGAGGAAAGGGGGTTTGAGGGAGAAGCTCCAAACTTGCAGGGTAGCTGCTGGGGCCTCTCCTCGAAATGCCCACTCAGTTTCAAGAAGATTGGACCAGGGGGTCCAATTCTACGGGCCCCCAAACAGATTGTCCCATCCCCTCCATTGTTCTCTATGGAGGGAAAAAATGTTAACTTTTTTCCTACCATAGAGAACAATGGAGGGAATGGGGCAACCTGTTTGGGGGCCTGTAGAATTGGACCCCCTGGTCCAATCTTCTTGAAACTTGGTGGGCATTTCGAGGAGAGGCCCCAGCAGCTACCCTGCAAGTTTGGAGCCTCTACCCTGCAAGTTTGGAGCCTCTCCCTCAAACCCCCTCTCCTCCAGTTGCTTTTAAAGTTGCCACCGAATTTCGGCGGCGAGCTTAATCAGATTAGAGAATCTGATTCAGCCCGTGGCTGCCCTACTGGCCAGTCCTGAGCTGGCGGAGCTTTGCTCCGCCTCGCTCCGTCCCCAATGGACCCCTGAGTAGAAGCCTTGCAATCTTGTTGCTTTATATTTCTTGGATGAAATTATTTGCCGGTTCTTGGGGAGATTTTTCACTGCCTCGTTTCTTGTGGCCAGATGGTTTGTAATCTAATTAATACAGAGCCCGATTAGACCTTTGTGTTCCTTTGTTTCCAAGAACACTCATCTTTATTAGATTTACACTATCAGCCTGTATATGTATCATCTTTCATTTTGGTATTCAAGCAGGTACACCTGAAAAGAGCAACTTGAAAGCTAGCTTCCAGCATTTTAATATGACTTACTCTCTGGGCTTTTTTGTACTGTGCCACTTTCTGCTGGAGCAGATAACACTGTAATCAATATTAAGAATGGGCTAACTTAAAGAGGAAAGATATACATGAGAGACCAGTGAAACTGGTAAGAAAACTTCAGTATATTTTAGTTGTGCAAGGTAATTTAAAGTGACACAATTGCTTAATGGCTTGTTCACATGGCATTTTTTTTTCTGAGTCAAGAAAACCATCGACATAAAAGCAAATCACTACAATAATTTTAATATGGCTGTATACAAAAGAAGCACAATAAAGTTTAATGCACAGGAAAATGACTGAGCATTTAAGTATAACAACATTCTTGAAAGCTATGCTTCCAGTTCAGAAGACATCCAAACTGTCCATTATTGACCATTAAACAGATGCCATCCTCTGCTATGATACCAATGACTTGATAATTTCCAATTTGAATTACCCATCCCAACTTACTCGTGAAGCATAAATAGTGAGAAACTTGGTGGCAGATCAAATAGATACCACCAAGTTGCCAAATGGAAGCAAGACAAAAACAGTGTTGCAGTGTTGATTCTAAACCCATTTATCCTTACTTGAGAGAGAAGAATCAGGTTGACCATGGCCCGCTGGATTCTGGATTCCTGATTGGGGCAATTTGGATTCTCTGATACCTTCTTTCTGTTGGGCAGCAGTTGCAGATGTTCCCATAGGCTTTTCTCTGCCAACTTCAGGTTAATTAAAATAAATATTAAATACCATTACTTTTAATGCTTCTAGAAATTTCCTGTACTTTTAGCAATGTTATCGGCCTTGCAATGGACATTTCCCCTCATATGAATTGTAAAGTTATGGATAATTGACTTTTGCTCTTAGAAGCTCATCATTCTTTACATTCATCACCTCCTGACACAAAATGGCATCGTAATAAGCTCTGATTACTGCTTTGAAAGCCTAAGTAACATCATTTATGTACACATCAAATGGCTTGTCCCCCAAGGAATGTTCCTCCCCAGGCCTGTAGCCAGGTTTGTTTGTTTTTTTGCTTATGGGGCATTTTTTTTCTTGTGAGACAGACACAACATCAAATTAAAAAAAAAATAAACATGAATTGCAGCTCTTCAAACCTGAATTGTATTTCACTCCCCTCTGATCAGCTGTTAGACCTAAGAGCTATTCCTCAAGGAGTGAAACTGACCAGAAGCAGCAGGGCAGCTTTCCTTTCCTTCCCCAGCCCCTGCAGCTCTGGGGAGGCTGGGGAAGGAATGGAAAGCTGCCTTGATGCTTCTGGTCAGTTTCACTCCTTGATGAATAGCTGTTAGGTCTAACAGCTGATCAGAGGGATGTGAAATTGACCCAAAGCAGCAGGGCAGTTTTCCTTTCCATCTCCAGCCCCCTGCAGCTGCCAGGAGGTTAAGGAAGGAAAGGAAAGTTGCCCTGCTGCTTCTGGTCAGGTTCACTCCCCTCCAATCAGTTATTAAAGCTAACAGCTGATGGACAGGAGTGAAACTGACCAGAAGCTGTAGCGTGGCATCCCTTTCTTCCCCCTGCTTCATTGCTGCTGTTGGGCTAGGCACACTGGGGATTGGGGTATCTGGGGGTGTCTGGCATCCTCAGGTGGGGGCAGGGCTCATGGGGGGGCTCTGCCCCAAATGCCCCACTGTGGCTATGGGCCAGTTCCTCCCCTATATCTCTCTATACCTCCATGCTCTTCTTATTTCAAAGAAGTATTGACTGAGGCCTCCTTCAAATAAAACTGAATATGGAAGTAGTCCCTCAATTGCTGCTTCTGTGCACATTCCATTAACTTCAACACATGGCAGTAGCCTAGAAGTCCACTTGATATTTGAGCCCATTATGAGCCATCAATGATGGCTAATGTAGTTAAAACACTGCTCTTCATTACTTGATTTTTTTAGCCTTTCAGGTGAACATATTGACAGTTTTCTTTTAATGTGAAGCTGCAGATTTCCCACCTTTCATGGTTTCTTATAGGGGCTCAGCAAACATCTGCCACTCAGCTAAGGTATGAAATGGTTCTGGAACTCAGTGTTCCATTTTGTGTATTTATTTGTTTCAACTGATGCTAAGTTTTGGTAACAATATCAAAGGACATTTCTCAAATGTACATTTTAAAGTTATGACACAAAACCTTTACTTACCCAGCACAAATAGGAAAGTCTTGCATTGCCTTAGGTGACGAACATTGTGGGTAAACAAGAGAAAAGAAACTGCCAGTTCAGGAAACACTGAGGGCTCAGTTATACTATATGCCCAATATGTGTCAGGTCACAGGTGCATGACTGGAATCGCAGGCAGAAATAGACTGGGAGAACTCCCCTCAAACAGCACTTGTTCACTTGGTGTTGAGAGGAAGCTCTGCAAGAGCTGTCATAACATCCCCCATTTCACAGTGCTCCCTCAGTGCCAAGCAAATGAGTGCTGTTTGAGGTGAATTGCCCTGATGTATATTTAAGAAATGTTTCAGCATCATCTAAGGCAATGCACATGTGACCAAACACAGGTTGGGTGTATCATGTCTTTTGGCTCTGAGATGGGCTTTCTTCATTGTACAACCAGAGACTAGGATGATTATGTTAAAGAAATGCATGTTTATGGCGTAATCGTCATCAGGTCTACTCAGATGCAAGCCTCATGTTATTCTTTGGGATTTATTCCCAGGAGCATGTCCTTAGGATCACAGCCTTACAGACTGTAAATGGGAAAAGAAGCAGCATCCTACATATATGGCCTTATTGTAGAATGATCTGTTAATCCATAACTATGCCATGCTTTATTTACATAATGCTAACAATATAGCTCAAAGGGTTTAGTTCTTCATAAAGAAGCCATGGAGTGTCCACAACTCGCTACATCAAGCATGAGATCAACTAATGCTTTGCCACATCTCTCAGGTCATGTGGATTTTTAAAAACCATATATTACAGTATAACCTAGAGTTTTTACAGAAAACTTGTTTTCAGATCCAGCTAGGGAAGGTAAGAATAAAAGTTCTGCACCAGTCCTCTGATTTGTGCCCCAGGTAGCCTGTATAGTTTGACAGCTACAAATCTGCTGTTCGGGTTGTTTTTATCCAACTAGTTTACCAATATGACAACACTTGGCTTCTTACAGTACTGTCAAGTAATCAGTACTACTGCTGGAGATGCTAGCTGGAGATGCCAGACAGTAA
This sequence comes from Lepidodactylus listeri, assembly GCA_029233225.1. Classification (NCBI taxonomy): domain Eukaryota; kingdom Metazoa; phylum Chordata; class Lepidosauria; order Squamata; family Gekkonidae; genus Lepidodactylus; species Lepidodactylus listeri. The sequence continues at coordinate 57,089,699 of JARCFY010000006.1, forward strand.
CAGTACTGTCAAGTAATTAGTAGTATAGAAAGATGTCATATGTTAGATATTGTAACACGATTCAGGAAATTTTTCAAAATATAGTCCCTGCAATGGCATTTTTTCATCCTTATTTTTAATAAACACGTTTAAAAATCTTCAGAGACAGGCTGATTACTGAAGTAAAATACACATATTTTAAATGTTACATACATTTGAGAACTTGTGGGTAAAACAAAATGTTGCTTTCTCCAGTATGAACAACAGGTCTGGTGTGACCATCTGGCAGAAGACCAACATATATCCCTCTGTTTCGTGCAGATTCTAGGCTTATTGCCCCACTTTCTAAATTCTTCTCCACTCTAAAATGACAGTCTACATCTCCTGTGCCCTATAAATAAAAGAGCTTATTAGCACAAACAGCAACAGAATGTTCACATTACTTTCATATTTTAAAATTATTAAATGTATTTCTTTTATATTTCTTAAGTCATGGGAAGGAAAATCCACGGAAATCAAGACCAGATGGAAGACCTACCTAGATTGGATACTGAAAGAAAGAAGGAAAGATATTTAGTGGAAGATTAAGACTTTGTGCCCATGACTGGGGTGAAAAGACTATGATTAAAAGAGAGGGTGTTATAAATGTTATAATGTATCAAGTAGATGTTGGATCTGTGGGGAGAGAGGAACGTACTTTCACATGTGGTGGGTTTGTGGGAAAGTTGGGAAGTATTGGAAAATGGTTAAAAAAATGGCAAAAGAAATCTTGGAAATTGAGATACCTTTAGATCCTGCAATATTTTTGTTAAATATTATGCCAGAAGAGATGGCTAAAAATGATCAGCGTCTGTTATCATATTTGGTAACCGCAGCTCGCATATTAAGGGCTAAAATGTGGAAATCGACAGAGATGCCTGTACAAGAAGAATTAATTAGTTTGATATTGAAATGGGCCGAATTGGACAAATTAGGTTATTTTTTAAATCCATATGCTAAAACTGATGTGATCGCAATATGGTTTAAGTTTTATAATTGGATGGATTAATTTGACCAAAGACACGGTGTTCATGAGCCAGAGAAACTACTTGTTTAACAGATAAATAATATGTATGTGTAAAGATATAACTATGTATATAGAAAATAGTGCGTGTTACTATATAAAATAAAAAACTGTTATAAAAAAAAAAGATTAAAAGAGAGGGTGGGAGGGAGGGTAGGAAGGGGTGAAATTGTAAATAACCATAAATACTTGATGTAACAGACTAAACAAATAATAAAAACAAAATTTAGGGGGGGGGAAGTACTTAATGACTAGCAAGGCAGACTGCATAAAGTTAGTATGCGTGGAGACAATGGGCAACACAACAGTGGTCATTGGGGGAACTATTAGTACCACCCACGCCCACCAGCTTTAATTGTCTGTGACTAGAAATGGATTGGAGACTGTGTTTTTGCTGTTTCTGTCAGCTTCTGTCGTTCTCTCACTTTTTTGTGGCTCATACCCCCAACTACCTATGTACCTGATTTTATGTGTGCTTTTGTGCCCAGAGGCATTAAGCTAGCATCTCCAACATCCATTAGGAAAGACAACTGGCAAAATGATCCTAGTTGTCTGACCATCCACCTTGAGAATAGTGGCTGACAGGACTCTGGAAAGGCTTGCCAGAGTTGGCTGAAACAAGTTATATACCAGCTGGAGAGGTCGTCAGAGGCCAGCAGCCAAGGGTGGGGAAAACAAATGGTAAAGGCAACTCAAGGAGGACTAGAATCCCATTCTGAAAAAGGAAAGTCAAGAATGAGCCAAGCTTCTTGCTAGTTATTGCTAGCAGTGGTGGGTGTGAGAGGGGTCTGCCTCTGCTCTCCAGGCCATAAGAACCTCAGCTGTAACCTTGTCCTGGTTGTAGAGAAACATGTTTCTAATACAGGTGGTCAGGTGTCCTGAACAAGTGAATCATTTCTCATGAGTCAGAGGAATTTTGATTCATTTAGCACTTCAGGAAACATTTAACCTACTTTACAGCCAAATCTCTGAGTTTTCGGGATTTTGTGAAGGGTATAACTGTGAATATTTCCAGTCTCCAATTCAGCAGTGAAACATTGTTTCAATTTTGAGGTAACTGACACCTATATTAGTCATTTTAAAACTAGTTATTGTAAAATGATGTATTTCATGGATGTGTTAAAGCTCAAAAAAGGCTTTCTGGAAAAGCAAGCATGTTTGTCCTGAGTCAGAAGCTTTTCCTAAGCTCTCCAATGCATAGAATAGCCTCTGTAACTATAATTGATATGAGAGCCACATCATGGTAGACTACAGACCTTGGGAGTGCTGTCTTGAAATATTTTGGCTCCCAAACATGTTTTTTTAAGTCAGCTGTTACCTATAAGTACCTTCACAGAATCAGGAAAATACAGAGAATGGGTTTTTTTAAAAAATCAATGTATGGTTTTCTTAAAGCATTCAGCAAGGCCTGCCAGAATTTCTCATGGCTGCTTAACCAAGGTCACCTAGTAGGGAGATGAGCCATAAGAAAAATGAGTTGTAAAATTGCTTTGAAATGATAAAGCAGACTTCTGTGGTTACATTTTATTTATTTTTATATAATTAATTTATACCCCACCTTTTTCCCCAGTGGGGACCCAAAGCGGCTTACATCATTTTCCTCTCCTCTGTTTTATCCTCATGACAGCCCTATGACATATGTTAGACTGAGAGTGTGTGACTGACAAGTCCCCAGAGGAGGAAGAGGATCCCGTACCCCCAGGTCCCATTGCCCATCACTGCTCAGAGTGGTGGCAGGAGAAAAAATTTAAAAAGAAATGCAGCCTTGTGTATTTACCAGAAATTCTTATTGGATGTCTGCTTCCTCTAAGCTGTGGAGTCTTGTGAGCAAAAATTCTACTTTGTGAGCTACTGGCATTAAAGTTGTGAGCGAGCGATTTAGCTACTGTATAAATTAGTTTGCTGTGGAGCCATCCCTCCTGAGCTAAGACAAAAATGTGTGAGCTGGAGGCTGAAAAACTGTGAGCTAGCTCACACTAACTCATCTTAAAGGGAACACTGGATGCAACAAAGGATCACTTTAGGATCGCTAAACACTATGGTTTCCTAAAGCAACTCACTGTCATTTCTGGTAAGAACTTCCAGTAAGTATATGAGGTTGGTTTTTTTTTTAAAAAAAATGTTCTCCCTCAATACTTGGCACTCCCTCAATACTACTATTTTTGTGGTAGCATGCCCAAATTGTTACAGTTAAAGAAGCTAGTAATTTCCAACTGGTGCTAGCCCCAAATCAGTTCTAAAGATACTACCATGGAGCCCCCTGTTAATCTTCAGTGGGAGGTGGGTACTTATTTGGTGGGCACAATTTTTTTAATATAACAAGTACTAGTATCAATATTTGAAATACTTTACTTAGTTGCTGTGTCATATGATCTTTAAAATATCACTGAAAAACCAAACCAAGTCGTAGCCAGTTCTCTTCATGTTACATGCTTTAAAATTACTTTCTTCCTGTGACATATTACTTTAACATTTTCAGAAAAGTATGAACAAGAACTGCTTACTCTTCCATTACACTGGCCATCCTTGATCCTCAGATACATTTGTGGGCTTTTTACACTTTCAAACATGCAGACCCCAGAGCTGATTTTATGCACTCTCCAGTAAGAGTCGTCAGATTGATTCCCTGCTCCACTGCAGCTCCCATCAGGCCTCAGGCAAAGAGACTGGCAGTGACTGGTAGTGAACAAAATTATGGCACTGTTGTGGAACACCCCCTGGAAGTTGGGGAAAAGAAGAGCTGTAAATAACATACCTTTTAGGTTGCCCTCTCTTGGATTTTTAACCCTAATGCAGTAACCAGGCAATTCTTGTTTGCCACATCAAATTAGGAAATAAGTTTGTTGGTTTTTACCTGAGAGGCCACATATAAATTCCCATCAAGACAGCCCAGATGAATGAGAAACCTTCCCTTATTTCAGCCAGATAAGTTAATATTTTCTAACTGTCGACACAGATGGACGAGGAACAATTCCAATGTAGGTCTTTAAACTCACCCCAAACACTCTTCTGGCAGTTTTGCATGGTGTTCTCTTTGAAGAATTATGCAGTGAGCAAAGAAAGCACAGAATGCTACAGAGGCAGTGGAAGCCTACAGATAAGTGCTGAAGTTGGTAGAACTGGGTTCAAATCCCACCTCAGTCACAGATTCAAAAGATGGCTTTGGATAATTCATTCTTAGTGACTTATGTGGGCTAAGGCACTTAGTACAACAATTAAAGTGTTCTATATATGTTTGATAAGAAATAGTGCCATGCTTACTTTGAAAAAAATAAATGGCATCAACACTGCACATATTTTAAAATGCTATCAATGGGTTCTCCTATCTTTACATGGTGACCAGTCAATGAGAGCAAGTTCACATATAATGCACGTATACTGAATCTGTCAAGGGAGCAGGGAGCAGAAAGCAGGGTTTTAAATTTTAAATGGGTTGTGAACTGATATGAACTGAGTTGGTTCACAAACCAAACTCCCCATTCATATAGGTTTGCAAAAATGCAATTCATGCTCATCCCTAGTCAGATGGGAGCCAAGCTGAAATGTAGTGGCCTGTTTAACAAAGTTTAGGGCAGAGGCTAGACTTGAACCACAGAAAGCATGTTTGACAGCTCTTTACACATTTAGGAAGCATTTGTATTCACAAAATAAACATACATCTCAGTTGCAGGAGTGGCAGTTTAGATCAAAACAAAACATGTAGGAAAAAAAAACATTGTTTCCAAGTAGGAAAAATATAAAGTTTGAACTAATCCTAAAAATAAGACATAGTAGTTTTTAAGCATTTTAACGTAATACCTATTCACCTTTGGGATGTCTTCAGCAGAACAATACAGAAATGCAAGGAACAACAAAGGGGATTTTTCAGGGGGCTAATACAATTTCTTTTTATTGAGTTGCAATTGCAGTCTTTAGCTCCACCTAGTGGGTGGAGATCTTCCCTTCAGCTTTCAGGACCTGTCCGGTTCTTGCGGAGCCTTAATGGCACACTCCCTTCTTTCTTTTATTGCCTTACCTTGACATGAACAACAAACTCTTTTGTCAGGCCTGCATAGCCTGAGGTGTCATCAGCTACTGTGCCCTGTAGATTGAATGTAACAGTCTGCCCTGGATCCCGGACAGATTCCAGAATTGCACAGCGATTTGGCTGAAGATGAACCTGCAGTTCACAGTGGATGTCACCATTGTCCTAATAAAAGCAAGATGGGACTAATCAGCCATATGAACTACTGGACATGTTGAAAACTGAGACAGATGTCAGGTCAAGGCTTTCTGCTTTGGCATTATTATTTACTGCCCTGCAGTGCCAGTGGCATATTGTTATTGGCAGTGAAGCTCAGCCTTCTATGGAAATGTCCTTCTGTTTGGCTTTATGCTTGTGTTTGGAATACCAAGCTGCAGAATTACAGTAAGGCTTGAGGTTTCAATCTGGAAAGATGTGAACTCCTTGTAACTTACAAATCAGTTGTTGCTTTCAGTACCTTTAACTGCAACAACACTTGCTGAGCCTAATTAGGAGTCTAGATTCCCCTGAAGAAACTGGAGCTGAATGTTCAAGGTAGGAAGGTTAACCTGAACCTTCCAAATTTCCAAATCCATATAAATAAAATCAACAAGACTACTGTTCAGGGCTGTGTACCTATTTACCTCCCTTTATTTGATCCACACCATGATTCTGTAAAGTAGTTTAGGCAGAAAGAGAAAGTGCCTGACCCCAACATTAAGTCACAACCCTGTAAGATGTACTTTAGCATGAAACTAAATGAGTGGATAGAAATCATTTAAAGGCATGTACGCTGTGTCTAGAGAACAGCACAGAAAGCCAGGTCATATTGCTGCTGGCAATACAAGACACAAGCCCATGTATCCCACCTTCAAGGCATCTGCAGTGCTGCTTCCAATGACACAGATGCATCATATGATTCCATCCTATTCACAGCTGTTGTGTGGCCTTATTCTACAACCGAGCTCCTCTATTAAGTGACACTGCTTGTTCTCACATGTAAAATAATTTCATGTGGGGACTAAATCCATAATGTAATACCTAGCAAATATGTTTAAAGTCCTGAGAAATGAACACACACAGAGATACTTTATACAGAGTCAGATCATTGGGCTTTCATGGTAAATAGTATCTATTCTCAATGGTAGAGGAACCCAAGGTCTCAAGCCATGGTCTTTCACATTGCCTATTACCTGATTCTTTTAATTGGAGATACCAATGACTGAACCTGGGACCTACATACAAAGCAGATACTCTACTACTGAGCCACTGTCCTGTCCATGATTAAAGCCTGTACCTGAAACCATCTATTGCCATTATGCAAACTTCCTGTTTCACCTCTGTGATTGCCCTGACCTGGATAGCCCAGGCTAGCCTGATCTCATCAGATCTTGGAAGCTAAGCTAGTTGGCCATGTTTAGAATTTGGATGGGGGACTACCAAGAATTCCTTGATCTCTATGCAGAAGGTGGCAATGGTAAGCCACCTCTGTTAGTCTCTTGCCTTGAACACCCTAAAAGGGTTGTCATAAATTGGCTGTGACTTGGTGGCACTTTACACACACACATTTCAGATGGCTGGCAGACTAGTGTTGGTTGTATAAAGACCATGGATATTGTGTTTCAGATTCACATTTTGCATTCATTCAAAAGATGTAAAGAGATATATTATGACCAATTTCCCATGAGGCGCTGCTCTGGTGTCGTTCTTCCCTTTGCCCCAATTGTGTGCTTAAATTTCCCACTATTTGCCCCGTGCCGCATTTTTACCCACGGCTTCACCTGAATTCCCCCGCAGCTTCAGTGATTCTCAAAAAACAGGATCACTGAAGCTGTGGGGGAATTCTGGCGAAGGCACAGGTCAAAATGCAGCGCAGGGCAAATAGTGGGAAATTCAAGCACACAATCGGTGCAAAGGGAAGAATGATGCTGGAGCAGCGTGTCATGGGAAATCAGTCTATGTGTGTTTGTGCATATGATACATAGGTATGCACACTTAAAGATCTCTGTATGCTTCTGAATTATTTTAAGACTGAGGTTTAATTTGTTACTTCATCAAATGGTTGAAAACCAGATTAGATGATAAATAGTATTTTGTCAGTCTTAAGCAGAATGAAATCCTTCCAAACTCAAGCCCATTAAAGTCAATGAATGTAGAAGGGTGAAACTATGTTTAGGAGTGCACTATGTGGAAAGAAAAGATTACATGGGAAGTTGTAAAGCACAAGACCAGATGAAGCCCTAGAATCAAATGTTTCTGTAACTTGTTTCAAATGTAAGATTTGTAATGTAAGAAGAGTTCTGTAAGATCAGATCATCCTGGATCAAAGTATCTAGTCCAGTGTCCTGTGTCCTACAGCGGTCAGCCTATAAATGGAACACCAAGGTCAAAACCTCTACCTGTTATTGCCTCCCAGAATTTGGTATGCAGAAGTAGTTAGCCATCTTAGCTAACACCTGTTGATCCAGCATGAATATGTATAATTCTGTTTGAAGCAACCAATGCTAGTGGACATCTCTGAACCTTACGGCAATGATTTACAAAAATTATGCAACATGTGTAGAGACAATAACTTTTCTCTGTTTTGAACTTCCTATAAAGTAACTACACTGGATACCTCCTGGCAACCCTGGATGTCCCGTTGTCCCGAGCACAGGCATCATCACTGTAGGAGTATCAGGATATATGAGACCATACATTATTAATACTCCTAGCTATGTCCAGGATACCACAGACCTCCTTAACTTCAGTCCATCAACCCAGAAAACAGCATTCTAGCTACCATGGATGTTGAGTCTCTGTACACCAACATCCCCCATCAGGATGGACTACAAGCCATTAGAAACATCATCCCTGACAACACCACAGCAGATCTGCCCACTTTACTTTCAGTCCCTTTTTCTAAAAACCCTAAACTGCCATAGAGTGAGTTGACATTTACATTCAGCTGTGGACAACAATTCCAAGATCTCTTTCCAGGGGAATTGTCACCAGATTCTAGAGTCCCATCCGCATGTATGTAAAGTTATGTTTTTGTTTTGCCCCAGTGTGCATTTGATCATTTCAGCCCTGCCTCTGTTTGAAACCATTTGCACTTTTTATATTGTGTTTAAGAAGGTGAAAAAAACACATTAATGTGATTTGTGAGATAATCCAGAAGTTGAGAAAAAATAAACCAAAATAAACAAAATATTAAAATAAATAGTGATTTAAAAAAAACACACACACACAAATATTAGTGGCATATAGAGCAATAAAAACAAATTACTGAAACAATAACTATAGATTAATGGATGGTTCTGTTGGCAAAAAAGATGACAGCATAAAATTAACCAAAGTTGGACATGTATTAATACCTACTATATTCAAATGTAGCAACTTTCTGTGGTAGAAAGGCTGTCTGGAAACACCCTAAACTTATACCTATGTTCCCATTTCCATCAACACTCTTTCCATAGTATCACATATATTGATCAGTTTCTGATTTCTATATATTAACCTTATTTGCAGCTACTTGATAGATTAAGTGTCCAGGAACAATGATAGTTTTGGTGATACCAAATTAAGAGGATTGTTTTAAAGTAAACAGAATGGTACCAAAGCCATGCAGATGGGCAATTTGGTCTCAGTGAAGGTAATGCCTTAAAATGCATATATTTATTTTCATTTTTGCCCTCAGATTTTCCACCCAAAGAGCCCCCAAGGCATATACAACAATGTTTCAATGAGAATGCATAATAGGTGAACCTGATACCATAGAAGAATGCCAGACTGAAACCATAAGGTTGAATCAAAGGATGCACTTCCACGTATAGAATGAGCAGAAACCCACTGTTTTTAACAACAATAAACTCTAAATAAGGAAGAAATTTACATTATCAGTTGCTTTATATCAATATAAGTTCATGGGGCAAATATTGAGGACTTTTCTCAAGAGGGTTCTGAGAATAGTCAGTTAAAAGGTGAAAGTATGCTGCAGTCATCCTGATATATCCCAACCTGACACAAATGTATTATTATTTCAAATCCATTTCAAATATATCAAATCAAACACAGTTTGAAAAATGCAAAGGTGATTAATCTATTTCTGTAAAGACTGTTTTAGTTCACATTATGTGTGTGATACCACTTTAACCATTTGTAAGATAAGAGAAACATTTGGGTAGTTTCATACCATTCCAGTAACTGAGCCATGAACAAGAGCAAGGGCTAGATGAGGCATCGGATGACATTTAAATACATATTTATTTCCCTTCTTCAGATCCAAATCAAAAAGACCTACAGAATTCAGGAGGAAAAGTGATTACTTTCTTCACTGTATCGGTTATAGCTTTATCTAATTATCTTACACTATAATAGTTAATAAAACACAGCCTGCAATTTTATGCTGAGATTGCGCTCTCTCTCTCTCACTCACACACACACACACAGAATTATGGGATATTTACATCAGTCTCTTGCAACCTTTATTGAGTAATTCATAGGCCTACATTTTACATGACAAAGTCAGATGTACAAGTATAGTGGTGCTTTTCCACTGTGTTTGCTACGTCTGAAAGGGAAATTTGCATTTCATATGTGCACAGAGCTCATGATTCTCCCAATTGGAATAAATCCATGTGCTGTCTCTCCAGAAATGACATATGGCAGCAAAGGTATTTCTGATGTCCTGTCTGATTTCTACTACATATTGCAACCAATAAACCACCATCTTGCTTTCTCTACAGAATTGTGAAAATGGCACATCAGTCCCACCAATACCACTTTAGTCTCTGTGATCACTTAGATGGGATAAAAGAGAATCAGGTCCAGAATACAACCACCTTTCCACACTCCTTCATGGGGGGGGGGGGGAGTTAAAAATTGAAATGACTCAACACACAACAAACAAAACACTTTTTTTGGATGAGCCACAGAATCCACCATTGCCAGCAATTCCAGCACAGTGAGTATAAAAGCTGCACCTTGATTTCATTCTAGGGTTACCATATTTTGAAAAGCAAAAAAACCGATATATTTCTCAACTGCCTACTTTTAGCAAGTGATCACTATGACAAATCTCATTTTAAATACCTCTACTATGGTCTCAGCTCCTGCCAATCTAGCAGTTTGGAAGTAAGAAATTGCAAGTAGATAAATAGGTACAACTTCGGTAGGAAGATAACAGTGTTCAGTGCGCCTCAACGTTAAGTCATGCCAGCCACATGACCATGGAAAAGTCTTTGGATAATGCTGGCTTTTCAGTTTGAAATGGAGAAGCATACCACTCCCTACAGTCAGATTCAACTAGCTTTTGAGCAAGGGAAACCTTTACCTTTACCTTTTGTAAAGTACTGGATTCAGAGACTCATGGAGTGATTAAAACTCATACTTTATTTAGAGGTCAGAACAAGGCTACTGAGCTGGACTCGCAGGTCCGCTTATATTCCCGTTCAGGACCACACCCATGCACACACCCAACACTCGTGACTGGCTACTTACAGTGCCCCTGCATCCTATAGGTCTATCTATGGATGTGGGCTTCCCTGTTGGTCCCAAACTAGGATCCTCCGGGTCTATTGTCATGGAGGCAAAACTCAACAGCTTCGCCTGGCCCCGTGTTTGGCCGACTGCGTGCATGGCTTAACAGTCGGGACATAACACCTTTTTAAATTGCTACTAACTAGAAATATTCCAGAAGAGGACATTTTCATCAGTTTTTTTTTAAAAAAAGAGCCCAAAAGAAGGCAGACACCCAAAAAGAGAACATTTCCTCTAAAAATACAACATCTGGTAGCCCTGTTTCATTCCCAGTGTTGCATTCCCTTCCAACCAGTGCTGATAGCAGCCATCAATCCCACTTCCCACTGGAGTTAGTACCAAGCTTCAAGGAAGTGTGGGGGATGGGAAACCAGTATGGGGCAGGTAAGGGGCTAAATTCCTGTACTGCCTGTTCTTAGCTGTGTTTCAGCAAGTGTAAGCACTTCCTAATTCCACTTACATTGCTGAGTGTCACCAGAGCTTAGTCCCAGAAGCTGTTATCAGTGGTAGAACTCAGCACTGGGATAGAGGGAACAATAAAGCATATGCCACTCCATCATTGAGTAACCCTAACCAATCGCTCCCACACCACAGATGTAGAATCACAGGAAAGGGCTTGTGAGTTAAGAGGAATAATTTCTAGGTAGTGCAGAGTCCTGGCATATATAGTTTCAGAAATTAAGCTATGCTGGTGTAGATACGTCTATATGGTGCTACAATATTATGCAACATTTTGCATTAGACATATATACGGTAATGTAGATTTTTTTAAAACCTTAAATCTATGGGGCTCTAACAAAATATGAACAATTCATAACACATAACTATAAAAAGGAGTTTATGAAGCAATCCTTCATCCTCAAAGAATAAACAAAAAGTTACCATATTTGTCCTTCTTGTCTCCAAGGGCATCTACCGTTGCATCTGGACTGAGGCGTAGAAAGCCATGGGTGACCTTGTTGTAAAACTGAAGTGTGTTCCCTTTCTGATATTTCCACTTTTCTGCTTCCCACTGGTTAAATACATTTGTATTAACATAAAACAGACAACCCATAGTGACAGAAACAACAATGCATGAAACTGCCTTATACTGTGTTAGCCTGTTGGTCCATCTAGCTTAGTACTGTGACCAGCCCAGCTATCCAAGGCTTGAAACAGGGGAATTTCCCAGTACTGATATGTGACATCCTTTGAGATGGAGATGCCAGGGATTAAGTCTGGGAATTTCTGCATTTGTGACCCCCCCTTCCCCGCCCAGTGGAAACATAAACTACACATGCATTTTTAAATGTATTAATGGCATGATTACAGGTAATGTAATTTATTTGTTTGAAGGTTTCTAAAAAAGTAGATCTTTACCATTTCTTTTCTTTTGATTTCTAGTTCTTGCCCTGCAAAAATAAAAACATTTTAGGTGTGAGCAACAGAAGTTGAAGCATTTTATTACAATCCACTGGATTGTGTATAAATTCCTCATAATTTAAACATGATTGAGGTTTTTGTCTGGATCGGGCCCCATGGGCTCATATTTGCTAAACCTTGAGTGTCAAGAAAAGGTCCTGTGATACCAAGCAGTACAACTGATATTATATAATCCAGATCTTAGCATGTAGAACATGCTTTCCAGGTCAACTACCCACCTATAATGTAATTGATGTGGGTCCCACCCACCATATACTGTCATGTACTTACTCCCAGCAAAGGTGTCGTTATCAATGACATGTAGTTCTCTGAAAATGTTACCATCATCTTCTCCTTGATCCAGCCACCTTTGGGAAAGGTATTATGTAATAAGAATGCAATCATGGCAATATACTCTTAACAAATGTGTTCTTTTTGTGTTAAAAGAATATCCTAGGCAGACCTGGGTTATTATTTTTGTCCTGTTTTAGAGTACCTATGTTAAAAATAACATCTAGATTAAATACATATCTTCTCAAGGGATCAGAAAAAGAAAACATTGAAAAATAAAAATGCTTTGTACTTCTCTCTTAACATATGCATAAATTAGAACAACTTCCTGTTAAGGGAACTTGAACCATCAGTAAATCTAATTCTCAACCTGGCTCCATCTGCAGATACTTAAAGCTGTGGGCTGGTGTCAGGTGGAGAGAAGGAAGATTTTCTTGCAAACTTGGGGCACTCCCCAGTTTTGCAGAAAAATCTAAATATTTACTCAAAATGATGTGGCATTAATCCCACCCAAATGAACCTCTCTGCGCTTGTGCAGAATGGCTGTGATCCACATGCCTACCATCGCTGCATCTCCTTTCAAGTTTCAGAAGCAAAGGTGTTGTGGGTGAGGTAGAAGGAGCTGAAGGCATGGTGGAAGGAAGAATCACCACCTGCCATACTTCCAGCAGTGCTATGGATGGAGCAAGAGGAGGAACCATAGCTGCCAGTCCCCATAATCTCAGACTCTATGGTAATGGCACTGTACATTGGGAGAGGAAGAGAAGGAACAGGTGTTATGGTCACTGCCACCATGCCTGCTACCTCTGCCTTTTTGTAGGCAATGCTGCAGGTAGAGGGAAGAAGGAGAAACTGCTGCCTGTTTTTCCATCACTTCATCTCCTGCGGTGAGGCTGCAGGTGGGGAGAGGAGGAGCCAGTGGTGATGTGGCATTCAGGGGACAAAGAGTGGGAAATAATGAGAGGTTGGGGGGATGGAAAAAGAGCCTGCAAAGTCTTGTGGGTTTCCACTTGTGCTATTATAAAAGCAATGAAAGTGAAAACTGGGTAGAGAATAATAGGCAACCATCATGAAGCTTTTAGAATTAATTATTGTTAGGCAATCAAATGTGGCTGATCATCACTTAGATGGATAAACGCCAATAAAATATTCACACTGGCAACTGGTAATTAATAATCAAAATAATAAGCTTCACAAACCTGTGGCACAGAAAGGTATAATCTGAGTTTGTTATGGGATCCTTGACTACAATTTTCTCCAGAAACCAACCATTTCCTAGGGAGAAAATAAATATTACATTCCAAGTAGTGCAGTTGTTGCATGCTTAATTAAGCCATAACTAAGGACTTGATCAGCCTTGATCTCATCAGATCTTAGAAGGTAAGTATGGTTGGCTCGGTCAAGTGTTTGGATGGTAGACCTCCAAGGAATATCAGGGCCATGATGCTGAGGCAGGCAATGGCAAACCATCTCTGAATATCTCTTGCCCTGAAAACCCCACAGAGTTGCCATAAGTCTGCTGTGGCTTGATGGCAAAAAAAGAAGACTGGATAAGACCTACACATACTTAATTTATTTCATCTGATGGTGGATGTGAGCCAGAGTTAAACAGCAGATCGACCTTGCTTATCACCCATATCACCTTAAATCCAAAATGTTTCAATTAGCCTGTTCACACATTCACCTGCCATTTAAGTGACAGGCATGCGTGCATGGTCCTATGCAGGTCCCATGATCCCCATCATAGCTTTTTTGATGGCCAAAAGTAGGGGTGGACATGAACCTTGTCATGAACCTAATTTCATGATGAACATCACCAGTTTGTGGTTTGCAAACCGGAAATTCATGCCTATCCCTACCCACAACCCTCCCATGACCCTCCACATAGTTATTGGGAGGTGTGTGGGGTTCATTGGGGGAAGCAGGGGAGAGTGAGAGGGATCACTGAAATGGCTTGCATCCATTTCAATCTGTTCAGCAACCCCTCTCACGTGCCCCAGTTCCAAGAATTCCCTTTAAATTGGTTTTGCAAGTCACACACAAGTGAAGTCCAAGTGGCAAGTTCACCACCTCCAGGTGGTGCAAGAAGGTGCCACACACTAGTTAAGTGGTGAACTCGGCGCTTGGACTTCTCTCATAATGTACCCCTCTTACAAAAGCCATTTAAAGGAAATGTTCCTTTTAAATGGCTTTTGCAAGATTCCCTCCCCCCCTTCGTTTCTGCTTCCCTTGGGCTGCTTCCACCAACAGAAAGGAGGGATCTTCCCCCAAACCTCATGAACTGAACTAGTTCATTAAACAGTGAGGTTTGTGGTGGCTCGTGATCACACAAACCACAAACCAGGACGAACTTCCATTTTCTTGGTTTGTGCCTGTCCCTAGTCAAAAGGGATCCTCATCTTCCTTTTTCACCAATGGAAAAACTGGGTGAAGTAACTGTATGTACATTTTATTAGCAAAGCATGCTTTAAATTTCTTCAGAATGTTATGTGTGCATGGAGAAATGGCCCAACAGCCCATGCTGATAAAGCTGTTATTTTTATTGAATGACAAAGAATTGCATCAGTTTAATTTTTGGCACTTTCCAGGATAATAGTAAGTCACTAACCAATCTGAACAGAGGTATCCAGTGCGGATTTTCACCACTTTGGAGGGATTTTCACATTGATATGCACTAAGTATTAATGGAGAAGATTTACTTTCTGTGTGTGGCAGATCCCAGCATGAGGTAAAACATGTTATCCCCTCAAAAATGAAATTTTTATTACAAGGAAATTTTAATGAGCATAGGAAAAAGATATATAAATTGTACACAGCCCAATTTGAAAATTGTGGCAGTATCTAGTTTAACACAAGTCATAAACGAAGGTGAACATGCTTTGTATAGTTTTTCTCCCATAACCTGCTAGCTAAGGAGCAGTAAATTTTTTTGAAGAAAGAAGTAACATCTGTGGGCCCAGTGGCCATTTTCACAAGCCACTTATCACTATCCTTCTTGCTCTGTCACTCTTGCAAATGACCGACCATTTCTGCATTACAAACTACATAGCTTGAGTCTGCTAAATATATGGAGAGTTCTGACCTGAGCCAAGTCCATTGTGTCCTATAATAATCTTATGTAATTTTCCAAGATGCAAAGCTTCCAGTGAGAAGATATCAGCCTGCAAACAAGCAATAGAGGGACAATTTCATGAGACAGAGAGATGCTAAAAAGTTGAAACACAGGTCTGTGAGAGCTAGTGTTAAACATTTAAACATTTAGTGTCAAACAGATAAGCCAGACTGTGCATAAGAGAAACAGGTAGTTTTGTCCACATGAACTATTCACTTATTTAAATACAAAGACCTATAGCAATAAACTACTATGAATGTATTAATACAGCTAGAGATATTCATAATAATGGAAGGAACAGGTAAACACACTGCTTTTATTCACTCACTTGTCCTTTCAAAAATTTCCTCGGTTTCTTCGACCTATGCAGCTGTCGGGATCCTGTGTCTCCCTTTTCTCCATAGACAGAAATGTAGATATCAGCTTCTGTTCCAGCATTCCATAGGTCACCTGTTACCACCTGTACCTCATACATGACCACTGACAATATAAAGGAAGAGAATCTCTTACAGACAGCTTTTATTTATGAAGTCTTCTTCTAAGTCGATCACTATTGTATAGAGGCTGTATGGTATAGTGGTTTGAATACTGAAGTGGGACCTGGGCTGGGAAGCCATCATATCTTTGTTTTAAAATGGCTCAAACAGAGGATGATGGGAAAGATCTTTTTCTGCCTGAGACTCTGGAGTCAGAGTACAAAAATACTGAGCTAAACCTCTGAATGCTCCGACTGATGGGCAACAGTGGGAGAGGATTTGGGCACTATGCCTCATTACTGAGCACAGCTGCTCTTATATTCTGTGCCCAAACCACCTCTTTGTAATTTCTTTATTAATAGAACTATTACATCAAATACGTGCCCTGGTTTTATACATCCTACCTGGAAGAAGGGGCTGACCCTGTTGTAGAACAGGAAGCTCCCGACAGATTTCTGCATCATCCCGGTCTTGTGCCAACCATCTATGAACAGGTAAATTAAACTGTTCCTCTGTCATAAGATTCTGCAGCAGCAACTGGAATACAAGCATTGGGGTCCAGATTACTGTGATATCCTAACACAGTAAATGCTACTGTGATACCAAATAATCAATACAGATGGAATGGATTACCCTGCAACAGTATTTTTTGAGCCGACTAAATCAATTCAGCAATGCAAGACCAAAGGATAGTCCTGAAAGAAGGATCTATTTTCAAAAATGGACATTTGTGCTGGCTATATTCTTAGCCTCAACTATCATAGCAATTAAGTCATAGCAGAACTTCCTGATGTCCGTCTACACACTCCGTATTGCAACATGCCAAGGTGACAAGGTTACTTTGACCTGTAATTATACAAGGCAATCATGATATAGAATAGCAGCTAACAGGATTGTTATCTCTATCCATATCTGTTCAACATCTATGTAACATGCTGAAATTTAATCGGTGCAGGCCCCAGCCACACACGTGAGATAAAGCAGGCAGGGGTGAGGCTATTTGTGCCAGAGCAATTTGACCCGCAGTTGTACGATCACACAGTTCTGCGAAGCTGTGGGCAACTCGCCACTGTGTGATCAGATACAACCATGGGCGAGTTGGGGTGGGGTTTTTTTGGTCATTCGTTACTGATTCGCTTAAACGGGGGATTGATGAATCGCATGTTCACCATGAGGGCTTCCAATGGCAGTATGCGATGATGTGCATACTGGGAAGGGGGAAAAAAACAATGGCATGGCATTGGGATAGTCTGATCAGACTACCCCAATGCCACAAGTCCACGCTGGAGCGATCACACAAGGAAAGTCCGTCTGTGGCCCACAGCACCCCATTTGAAACTGGAGTTTCCCCAGTGTTTTTTTTTACTCTGCTTCTCCGGCGGGGCAAAACGGCTTGCCGACGGGTGCAGGACACTTCACAGATGTGCTCTTGTGATCGCGCCCTTAAAATCCAGCTGGGAGTCGTGCCTATCGTGTGGCTAATTCTGTATGTGATCAGGGCCACAGCTTATTATATCTTGCTGCATTTCAGTAGTTGCTCTTTCACTGCTTTGTAGCTATTTGCAACACAGTGCATAGTTTTCATTACTAGGATTTGAGATCAGGACAGATTGTTACCTGTTGACTTTATATACATCTTGAGTCATTAAATAGCCTCTGTCTTAGAGTGCTACCAAATTTCATGACCACATAGTTTCAAGATACCCCCCCCACACACACACAAACTCTCACATGGTTTACTCTACTTGGAATGAAGCTGCAATATGATCAGTTCAGATATAAAACAAAACCATATGGTTAGTTTGTTAGTTTTGGCCCTGGCCTGACCCGGGCCCAGGCTAACCTAATCTCATCAAATCTTGGAAGCTAAGCAGGGTTGGCTCTGTCCAGTACTTAGATGGGAGACCTCCAAGGAATAGCCGGTTGTTACATGGAGGCAAGCAATGGCAAGCCTCCTCTGAATGTCTCTTGCCTTGAAAACCCTACTGGGTTGCCATAAATCAGCTGTGACAACAGCACTTTCCACCACCACCACTGTTTGTGAAATGAGGATCAGTCAAATCCTGGTTCAATTTGACAACTGCTAGTTTGATTTTCCCCCCCTCTTTTTAAACCTGAGGGCTCTGAAAGAAAACAATGTTTGTTTTTGTACACTGTGAGAAACCATAGCTAAGAATGTGCTTGAGCCTCTGGTGTCAAATTCAGGTTTGGTGGACCAAACTAATCTTAATTAGTGGGAGGGCCACTAACATAGTTTTGTGCAGGGGTCATTTTGTAGGAAAAGAGGTGCAGGAGCTCATTAGCATAACTCATTAGCATAACTTATTTGCATATGCTACACCACCTGACATCACTGGAAGTATGTCAGAAGGCAAGAAAGAAGAGAGAGAGAGAGAAGGGAGGGAGGGAGGGGGGGGAGAGAGAGAGAGAGAGAGAGAGAGAGAGAGAGAGAGAGAGAGAGAAAGAAAGAAAGAAAGAAAGAAAGAAAGAAAGAAAGAAAGAAAGAAAGAAAGAAAGAAAGAAAGAAAGAGCTGGCAGAGAGGGGACTGCTACTAATCCAAGCCTCAGAAATACCACTATTCTGGGAGGATAGCTTCAGTGGTGGCTGAAGCCTTCAGAAGGCTCGTCGGAGGAACAAGGACCTTTCCAGGGGATGGGGTCATTTTGCTGCAGCCGTGACACAAGCAGGCATTCCCCCGTGGGGGGCGGGCTGGCACCAACTCCCAGAGCTGAGCTCCCCCAAGCTCCTGCTCAAAATGACCCCTGGTTTTGTGTGATGTTGAATGTGACCCATTGTCTTTTTCCCAAACCAGAGTAATGAAATTCAACAGAAATACCTTGATAACAATTGACACATTTCTTCATCAGTTGCATTTATTTTATTTATTTAGAACATTTTATGCCACTTTTCCATCTGATCAGGATTCCCATATAAATGTCATAGAAATGGGCTAAAGATGCCCTTAAAATTAATTGGGACTGCCAGCAACAAAAATGGGTGAAAAATAAATTAAAATGGGCATATTTGCATTTCTCATTATTTGTTTGATCTTTAAAATGTGCTATAGTATAAAACCAGTAATTGTGGAGTAATATTAACTAGCTAACTAGCCCCAAAGAAACATTTGTTTTTAATTTCATGCCCTATGATGACTTAATGTAAATATCCAGGAAGATATATTGAATATCACTAACAGTGCAATCTTAAACTGAGTTACATAGGTTGTGGCCACACGAGTGAGATAATCCAGACGGGAATCAACACAAATTTGCGCTGGTGCAATTTGCACCACATTTGCATGATCACATAGGTCTGTGGACTTGCGAGGGCAAACCACCGCTGCATGATCACACGCAACTGCAGGTGAGTTGTTCCCCCCCCCAGTCATTTTTGATTTGCTTATTCACTTAAACAAGGGATTGATGAATTGCCTCTCCACCCTGGGGGTCGTCCAATGATGCAAATACCGGGAGGGGGAGAAAAAGCCTGATCCCTGACGCCACATGTTTGCGCTGGCACGATCACACAGGGAAAGTCTGGCTCTGGGTCGTCGCAAACCATTTGATACTGCCTTTTCACTGGTAGCTTTTTACACTGATCCCCTGCCAGCTCAAAGTGGCTTGTGACAGTTTGACGACATTTGTGAGACGCTTCCCAGATGTGCTGCTGTGATTGCGCCACTTTGAGCTGGTGGGGAATCATCTCTCTCGCGTTGCAAATGGGTGCATATGATCGCACCCATAAATTTGAATTCCATCGATTTCAAGTGATTTAGAAGTGGGTAACTCATCCCTGATCTGGATAGTCCTGGTTAGCCCATTCGTGTCAGATCTCAGAAGCTAAGCAGGGTGAGCTTTGGATGGAACTTGGATGGGAAACCACCAAGGAAGTCTAGAGTTAGCACACAGAAGCAGGCAATGACAAACCAGCTCCGAATATTTCTTGCCTTGAAAACTGTATGGGGTTGCCGTAACGTGGCTGTGACTTGATGGCAAAACAACAACAACTCTGCTTAGGAATGCACTGTAAATTAGAACATTCTCCCCCGCTCCTGTCTTTATATAGCTAAGTTTCCACCCTGATGCATTGGAATAGTTTTGTTCTCCAGTTTCCATAGAAAAAGGCTGGCAGACTTTGGCTGTCTGTCCATTTAGTATTTTATATTTAGTCTTTCATTCTCCTCCATGCTTCACAGTAGAAGGAAACTAGGTCCCCTCTGAGATCTGGCAAAGATTTTGCTTCTCTGATGATTAGATGCTCAGCTCAGTTTTATGCAGCATTAACTGTATCCAAATCAATCAAAATCAACTACAGGTTCATACTGTCAATGGCTTCTATTTCAGTACATAACTAGAAAGTAAGGAACACATATTTTGTGAACTAGAATTCTAAACTGAAATGCTTAAACTCATCTTTTTTTTTAAAAAAAATGTCAGTGCTGATTTTGAGGTTTCCCAGCTTGAAAGTTAAGATCAGGGCCCCCTAGCCATTTTGAGCCTGTGAGCACCTTTGGAATTCTGACACAGGGAGGTGGATACAACCACAAATGGCTGCCATGGGAGGAGGAACCAACCACAAAATACCAGAGAGTGAGGTTAGGCATAACTCTAATAGTAACTCTTAAATGTGTCATGCATAAATCTTAACATGTTGCCTTTTAAAATTAATATGTTGTTGAAAAACATTTTCTTGCTTACACACAGCTTATCTTCAGTCACACAGTCCTTGTGCTGGGGTAGCAGGTGCTGCTGAAGCAATTTATGTTTTGAGTCTGTGCAGCCAATCAGATCTCCAATGACCATCCAGAAGACCTGCTGGACAAAGTCCCTCATGGCCCTGCCCACTTTCTCAAAACATTTGATGGGCTCCAGGAAAAGTACTGGAAATATGGTAAATTCAGATGAAAAACTAGGGTACTTTCCTCATCTTCTTTATGTGTCATCTGTAGGTTGTTTATTTTATATCATACTCTTTGTTCAATGAATTCATGGTGGTATGTACTGGGTTATTCCACACTATCCATTCAGCAGATCTACATGGCTGCTTGGCCTGAAGGTACATGACTGGCCCAAGGTCCCCAAGACCTCATTAAGGAAGTAGGAGTCTAGGTCTTCTGAGAAAACAGGATGTGTCATTGCCTCTTTAGAACACCAGTGTCTCCAGCCAAGGACCAACTCAACCACACTGGCTGTCACTAGTATTCTTTACTGCCTTCAACAGCTTAGCATCCTTCTTTTTTTTTAAATAAATTTTATTTTAAGTCGGTTTTATACATTAATCTTTATAAAACATATATGCATTATTCTCGGAGCCATATTAGCTTATCCAAACATAGAATTTGGACCATATACACATCGGATCAAATTTCGCGTCCGCATTCAATAAAAAACTTAATTTACTCATTTCTGCCCGCTCTAGTGGGCTAAACTACTCGAGCATCCTTCAAAAGTATACTAGCAGAGCAACCCTAAGCAGATCTACTCAGAATCCTACTCAAGAGTACCTGATGGGGCTTACTTCCAGGAAAATGTTCTTAGGATGGGATTGTGAGTCCTGATAGCCCTTGAAAGTTTACTGAATCTACAAATTTGGTATCCTTGTGAATAGGGCTTTTTTTTCTGAAAAAGAGGTGCCAGAACTCTCAACAGGGAAATTAAGTTTTCAATCTGTGTACTAAAAACTCATGAACTTTAAAACATGTTTTAAAAGAATTTTGTCAAAGAGGTTTTCAAACTCCATTCTGGCGTGTTCCCCCCCGGAAAAAAAAGCCCTGCCTGTTAATGATAATATATCCCCTTTAGTATATTTTACTCCAGACCTTGTTCATTGGTTTTCTTCAGCCATGACAGCACACTGTGCCTGCATTATGAATATGTAGTATGTATTAGTATGTATGCGTGATCGTGTTTTGGTGAGGAAGCAACTTTGGACACAGCTATGAAAAATCCAGCTCCAACTAAGAATCTGTCCCCTGAAGAACATTTTGAATTAAACTTTCATTATTGTTAGACTGTGAGTTGACTCATGAAAAGCTGAAAGAGATGATACACATACCTCACCTAGTGGAAAGGGGAGGGATTAATGTGTGTGTGCAAGAAGAAATAGCTGTTGGATTTGAGGGCAAAGGGAAAAAAAGGAAGAGAACTGTGAGCTGGCTAACCCATCTGGGGGTACGTTTTTCTTTCTGGGATCTGCTGTGGATGGCATATCTGGTGCCCACTGTAAGTGACTTCTTTCTATTCATGCTTTACAAAAACACCATCAGTCTACAGTGAAGTCTCATGCAAAGGAATCCAAAACTAGTAGTGATCCTTCCAAAGAGGTGCTCACCTCTTTGCAATGCCAGGCAGGGCTTTCTCCAGAGTTATTGTGTCCTATCCGTACTTTGTAGAGATGTCCTACATCTTCTGTCTGAATCTGTTAAAACAGCACAGCATATATATAGTAATTAATTTGGCTGCCTGGAAATAAATTATTACAGGAACTTCAGTCTGGTACTTGAGAATCTTCTAATGCTTTCTTGTTCCGAATGCTTCTTAATCTTTGCAGAACATACAATTTGGAGAGTACTGAACAACCAGTCCTAACTATAAGGCTGCAAATCTTAGTACATTTACTTTGAACACAATTCTGATAAGATCAGTGTGACTTCTTTGGGTTGAGCATCGCTGCATAAATAAGTTCAATTTAGCAATTTAGCAATTCAGGGCACTGGCACAGCATGCAGTCGTTTCAAGCAGCAAGTAAGAGACTGTGATGATGAACAGAGCTTTTGGTCTCAACACACTGGGCATCTGATTTATGAAAACGTACATTGTCTGAAAGATTTGTATAACTTCTAATAATAATGACCACTGTATATTTTTATATATAGCAATAGTTCTAAACAGTTCTTGAATGGAGGTTTCTTTGCAGGGAAATCTGACTGGGGTGAAGGGTTGTACTTGCTTCAGAACTCTCCTAGTCATTGGACCAAGGAAGCAGAAGACTACCAATAAAGGGAATACATGAGGCTTTGTATTCAACCCAGTTGTTCATTTCTGATTTCTTCTGCCACTGGGGAGCTTAATTCTATGTTTTTTCTTTAATCAACTTGCCCTCCAGGCTTGAGGGTCAAATTAGCTAACTCGTTTCAGCTTATGATAGCCATGGAGTTCAGTCAGTTTATGGTGACTTGTCTTCCCACTGCACCCACCCACAATAAGGTACATTTGTGACAGCTGATCTGATCTGGGCTGAATTTAAAATAATCATGTGGCAGTGATATGAACACACACACATTCACACAACCAATAAGAGGATCAAACTGAAGGGACTCAGTGAAGGCTGAAACAGTTATGTGGATGACCCCTGAAAACAAGAGGGTCATTTGATTTCCCCCCCCCCCTCCCCAGTTATCAAGATTAGGAAGGTCTTCACTGATGGGAATTGCATAAATGTGATAAAGGGGAAAAGAGGAGGAAATAAGGAAAGATCCTGTTAGCTGAGTCTGTTTCCCCTCCACTTACACATATTTAGCCTGGGTGTTGCCAGAGGCATGAGCCCTTGGACACAGGTCAAAGGGCTCTTGGCCTGACATTTTTGTTTTGTTTTTGTATCTTTTATTTATTGAAATGGCATTGTATAAATTATATGCTGTATTTGGGGGATTTTCTGTAAGCTGCTTTAGGACCCTTTGGGGAGAAAAAGAGCACAGAAATGCCCTAAACAAACAAACAAATAATAATAAATAAATACATTCTACTGATTACCTATAGCTATTCAACACATTCATACTGCTATATGCTAACTGCAAAATCATTTTTATACAAATGATGCTGTGCATCTTTATGCTGCCATAAATCATTATGCTGTCATCTATTGCCATGGAGTCATGGATGCAGGGAAAATATACATTTATTTTGTTTTTGATATTCCCCAATCTATTTAATTTATTTGCTATTTATTCATTTAAAGCATTATGTTTCCATTCCACCTAGTTCAGGGCCTCAAGGAGGTGAACAGTTACAAAACAAAACTTTTACCAACATGTAAATTGTTGTAAATAAGCATTAAACAAATGGGAAAGGTTGCTTAATAAAAATATTAACTGATACTTATTTTTCATCATGAGATACTGCTGTGAAACAATATTGTTATTACTTACAATGAAGGTATCTCTGTCGCCTTTTTCAAACATCCTTTTCTCCTCTCCATATAGAAAGATAGCTCCTGAATTACCTTGGTCCCCATACAATGTAATATAAACCTGTGAGGTGGTACCTGCAGATGGTTGGTCACTGGTAAAAACTATTACCTTCCATTTAACAGCTGCAGAAACAAAAACAGAAACTTCTAATTAATGGGCATGATGGTGTCCTTCAAATGTATCTCTAGCCACATGTGAACTGCACTTCTATGAGCTGGTGTCAAGCAACTAGAGGCTATACTGGAATTCTAGATTCAAGTACATGTACACACAATCATCCAGGTTAAATGCACAAAGGAAGACCTGCTTCCCAGGTCCTACTAATCATATTCTTCCAGTATCTTGGGATTAGGGTACCTAAGAATACGTATCTAAGGGGAAAAAGAAGGAATCTGCCCAGCATTTAAGGTCATTTTCATAGATTTTTTTTTTTTGGAAATTCAGAAATTACTTAGGTAGATTCCAGAGAAGGCAGTCTCCTAGCCATGCACTTGAAGGGGTTGTTTGTGCCTTAAGGGAGGGGGGAAGCAAGGACGACTCCAGGGGTGGAGGGATGGACCTGGCTTTACTATAAGCCAGATGGCTATCAAGCAGCTTCTTGTAGGCTGCCTCCAAGGGCAGTGCAGATCTGGAGTGCAGATCTGGAGCCTCAGGTTTCCCTCTGGGCCATAGCTTGGGTTGAAAAGGAACTGGCTGAGGGTGGTGTGCCATTCTGGAACTCTTGGTGAAAATCTACAGCAATGGGCAATGGGCATTCAGCGAAGCATGTTTGGAGAAAGAAAGAAAGAAAGAAAGAAAGAAAGAAAGAAAGAAAGAAAGAAAGAAAGAAAGAAAGAAAGAAAGAAAGAAAGAAAGAAAGAAAGAAAGAAAGAAAGAAAGAAAGAAAGAAATATTCTCCTCTGAAATGGGCTAAGCTGAGCCTGCTGCTTCCTCATCTAGCCCCTTCTTTCCCCTGGAACATTGCTGAGTGTGGGTGAGGAGGGGCTGTTTCAAGAATCATCACATGGCTGCTCTTCCTGTTTGCACCGAGGAAGTGGTGCGCCATTCTGGAACTCACTCTTGGTGAAGACCCAACTTCCCACCCTATGCTTTCAGAGTTTATGTTCAGTGAGCTACTCATCCTTTGTTATGCCTCCACAGGGTCTCTGGTTAACAGGGCCAGAAAGGAATTTTATCCAGGCCTTTGGTTGGCTCTGGGGCCCTGGGATTTTTGCCATACCAACAGCAAAGAAAGTTTATATGTACACTGTGTGTCTTTGATTGTACTGTAAAAAGCATAACTATCACAACTGACTCCTGTATGACCAAAAGGGGAATCCTTTTAAGGGGCTGTGAAGGGCAGGGTACAGGACAGCCAACTTCAGGGCTGGCCAAACTCCCAGGAGGAGGATGGCTAGGTATAGTGGTTTCCACTGCTTCCAGTCCTGACACTGGCCCTCTGCTCCTGTTTACCCCAACAGGTGGGTTGGGGAAGATGCTGCCAGCAGTTGGACTGTTAACCATATCCATTGTTTCCAGCCTATGCTGCACCAAGACTTGAGGAACCTGTAATCAATAAAGTTGTGGCTTGATTTCTCCCAGTGTGGTGTGTCTGTGCTGTCTTTCTCTTCTTTGCCTCCCCACCATGGGCTGGTCCCCACTCCAGGACAGGTACAAAAGGTCATTTCACGGCTGATGCCTCTATTATGAAGCATATTTCCTGAAGAAGTTCTCTCTTGAAAAGTTTATTGGACTTTGAGAATCATATTAAAATGGTTTTTTTTAACTAACAGAACAATTGGGGGGATGTAAAGTTCTCAGAGAACCAACTGGCCACTGCACTGACATATCTTTGAAACCGGTGTACTGCAATAATACGCTGGCACAGCGCCTGTCTGCAATGTCACAGACCTCCACCAGGGCATCTCTGGCCCAAACCTCTGATCAACAGGAGAAGGGGTAAGCACAGGGATGTGGCAGGAGTTAGTTGGCTCTGTAAGCTGCCCCAGCCTGGAAACACCCGCCAGAACCAGCATAAAATTATGCCAGCAAAAACTGCAACACAGCCCATAGGTACCCATGCAATGGAAAATGCGAAATCCCCCTCCCCCCAGGTGCTGTCCTGCCAAGAAGCCCTGGCATAGCACAGGAAGCCAACTGTGGCTGCAATTATACCCTTTCCCAGTGGTGGACAAATCCCTACCCTCAATCACAGCCCCTCCCCCACACTATATAAACCTGAGACAGGTCTCCCCATAGCTTAGATAGTAGGCCATGTAGCACAGAATTCTGCTTCTGAGTTCTTTAACATGCACACTTAGAACACACAAATGTTCATCTTGTTGGTAGGAAATACATAGAGAGGGCATTTAGCAACATAGAGAGGGTACACTTAGCACTTGCACCCAAGGGGAGAGCAGACTTACTTGCTGAGTGACTAAAATGTCTTATTTCAGGACTCATGTCTTATTTAAGAACCGTTACACAGGTACTGCATCTCTGGAGACACACGCTGAAGTAGCAGCCACACACTGACAGGTGAGTTGGGGCAGAGATCAGTCAGGCCTGGCTTAGGAATGTGCCCCCCTTCCCCCCTCACACATATCCTAGCTGCCACCTTGACAATGCAGGCTCTTACAGCTGAGGCTAGTGGTATATGTGTACAAGGACAACCCAAGGCAGCTATAGAAGCAGTATGCCCCAAGCCATATGATGGGGCATGCTCCCAAAGAAGTGTACCTAGGAGAACTGGCTATGATGGTGGGAGGGGGCAGGAATACTGGAAGCCCCATATTGGACTGGTAGCATGGTTCCTTGCCAGAGTGTGCTCTTCCTTCAGGGCACAACTGAAGCTTGGGCTGGGGGGGGGGGGTGACTGGCAACTGCCTCACTGTGCTCTGTGGAAGTTCTGGTCAAACCACAAAATGTATTTCCTTGCAGGATCAGAGCCCTAACCATCAGGTGAAGCAGATGGATACAGTCATGGCACAACCCATACTGTGGGTGAATGTTTGGATGGTATGCACCTCCAGGGAGCTATCTCAGCAAATTCGGGGGAGCGGGGATCCACAGACCCTGCTGGAACCTCACTGGCATAACTGCAGTTGTCAGGATCACTGTGGTGTTCATCATCAGTGCATATGTCTCTGTTCATCATCTGTGCAGGCGATGATTCAGCAGGGAGGAGACCTGGAGGATGACATTGGGCAAGCCATAGCTCTGTACCAGCTGTTCTCTCAAGGACAGCTTGGGAAAAAGCTCTCTCAGCCCCACCTACCTCACAGGGTGTCTGTTGTGGGGAGGGGAAGGGAAAGGAGTTTGTAAGCCGCTCTGAGACTCCAAGTGCGTGAAGGGCGGGGTATAAATCTAATATCTTCTTCTTCTTCTTCTTCCTGGTGTTGTATGGGCTGGCTGCAGTAACCAGTGTGGATCCTGCATCTTTGCCATGGGGCTGCTGTCTCACTGGTTCCAACCCATTTCCTGCAGCCATCCATCTGGTAAGTCCATCCCACTCACAGGCCATCTCCCCATGGCTTCTTGCAATGGCTTGCAAAGGCTATGGGGCTGTAGTGGATACTTTGTTACTATTTCCCTGCAGCTGCTCAATGAAGTCTGGAGTGATCTGCAACTCTGCCCCAGCCTTTTGGTCATTGAGT
This sequence comes from Lepidodactylus listeri, assembly GCA_029233225.1. NCBI lineage: Eukaryota > Metazoa > Chordata > Lepidosauria > Squamata > Gekkonidae > Lepidodactylus > Lepidodactylus listeri. The sequence goes on from JARCFY010000006.1 coordinate 57,117,368, forward strand.
GGCTTTACTCCCTCCTAGCTCCACTCCCTTATGCCAGTTCCCCCCCTACCATCTGTGATTTCTCCATAGGGCTCTCCAACACAAATCTGAAGGGCTGAGCTTTGACTCAGGGAAACTCATGCAGGGATCAATGTTGTCATAAGAACATAAGAAGAGCCCTGCTGGATCAGACCAGTGGTTCATCTGATCCAGCATCCTGTCTCACACACTGGCCAACCAGTTCCTCTGGAGGGACAACAACAGGGCATAGAGGCTGAGGCCTTCCCTTGATGTTGCCTCCTAGCTCTGAGATTCAGAGGTTTAGTGCCTCTGAATGTGGAGGTTCCCTTCAGTCACCATGGCTAGTAGCCACTGATAGACCTAGATCCTTCATGAATCTGTTTAAAGCTGTGTGGCCATCACTGCATCCCCTGGCATCAAGTTCCACATTTTAACCATACTCTATGTAAAGAAGTATTTCCTTTTCTTCATCCTGGATCCACTGCCGATCAGCTTCATTGGATGCCCTTGAGTTCTAGTATTTTGGGAGAGGTAGAAAAATTTATATTTGCCAACACTATCCACCCCATGCATAATTTTATAAATTACTATCATCCCCCCCCTTTCTAAACTGAGAAGTCCCATACTCTTCAGCCTTTCCTCATAGGGAAGGTTCTTTAACCCCCTAATCATCTTGGTTGCCCTTCTCAGTAGTTTTGCCAGCTCTGAGATGTCTTTTTTTGAGATACGGTGACCAGAACAGTGACCAGAACGGTCCATATTAAGTCATTTTATTTCCAAATCCTTTCCTAATAATCCCTAACACAGAGCTTGCCTTTTTCACTGCTGCAGCACACTGGGTTGACACATTCATTGAGCTAGCCACTACAACCCCAAGACATTTTTCCCTCTTGGTCTCAGTAAGTTCAGACCCCATTAGCCTGTACATGAAGTCGGGGATTTTTTTGTCCCAGTGTCCCACCTTACACTTACCAACACTGAACTTCATTTGCCAATTGATGCCACTTAGCCAGCTTGGGGAGATCCTCTTGAAGCTCTTCACAATCAGCCTTGGTTTTCACCATCCTGAAGAATTTTGTGTCATCTGCAAACTTGGCCACTATACTACTTACCCCTAGTTCCAGATCATTTATGAATACATTAAAGAGTACTAGCCCCAATACCAATTCTTCTGGGACCCCAGTGCTTACTTTCCTCCACTGTGAGAACTGTCCATTTATTCCCTTTGTTTCCTGTCATTTAACCAATTTTTAATCCATGTCCTCTTATCCCATGACTGCAAAGTTTACTCAGGAGTCTTTGGTACCTTGTCAAAAGCCTTTTGAAAGTCCAAGTATATAATCTCTATCAAGTCACCACTGTTTACATGCTTGTTCGCTTTCTCAGAGAACTCCAAAAGGTTGGTGAGATAGGGCTTCCCTTTGCAAAAGCCATGCTGATTTTTATTTAGCAGGCTTTATTCCTCCATGTGCCTAATAATTCTATCTTTGATTAGTTTCCTCTAATTTGCCTGGGACAGATGTTAGGCTGACTGGCCTGTAATTTCCTGGCTCCCCTCTGGATCCCTTTTAAAGAAATGGTGTAACATTTGTTACTCGCCAGTCTTCTGGTACAACAGCTGAATTTAGTGATATATGTGTGTTAGTAGATCAACTACCTCCCATTTTGAGTTCCCTAAGAAATCTCAGATAAATGTCATCAGGACCTGGAAACTTACTGGTTTTTAATTTCCCCAATAGGTCTAGAACTTAATCTCTGGTCACCTCAATTTGACTCAGTTCTTCAAACTCCCTTCCTGAAACTAGTGGCTGTGGCATGGGTACATGCTTCACACTTTCCACACTGAACACAGAAGCAAAACATTCTTTGAACTTCTCTGCCATCTCCCCATCTTCCTTTAGCAATCTCTTTATTCCCTAGTCATCCAGAGGCTTCTCTGATTGGTTTCCAGTTCTGGATATATTTTTTTAAATGTCATCTTGATGCTGTTAGCCACTCTCTCCTCAAAATCTATTTTTGCATGTCTAATTATTGACTTACATTTCTTTTGCCAGAGCCTGTGCTTCCTCCTGTTCAATTCATTGGGTCAGACCTTCCATATTATAAAAGAAGCCTCTTTACTTTTTATAGTGTCTTTAACTTGTATTATTAACCAGGTAGGCCTTCTTTTAGACTTGTCAGTGCCTTTCCTAACCTGTGGAATGCATTCTATCTGGGCTTCAATTACTGTGGTTTTAAATAGCTTCCAAGAATCCTCTAGGGATTCAACTCCCTTGTGTTTCCCTTTCAGCTTCCTTTTAACTATTCCCCTCATTTTTGTAAAGTTCCCTCTTTTCAAGTCAAATGTTACAGTTTTGGACTTTGGGGTATCTTTCCATTGATATGAATACTGAATTTAATAGCATTGTGGTCACTGTTTTCAATTGGTGCAACACCTCTACATCTCTCACCATGTCCTGAGGCTGTGAAAGTTAATGGTCTCTTTTGCTTATCTCACTGCATGCCCTTTTACTTGGATTCCTGAAGGTGCTATGCATGGCCTTGTCTCGTCTTCAGTGCTTGCTTACCTTCATGCCTCCTTGAACCTTTGACAATATTCCCATTTGTCTTTCCTTTGTGCCACCAATGTCTTTCTCCAAAAGAATATCGCCTGTACGTTTTACTGTTTACCCTTTGTGGCCTGATCTGAAGATGGCTGCAATTGTCTCTGGTTTGAGAGTAAGTGCAGTTGAATAAAGTGAGATATACTTCTGTGTAATCATGCATAGGGTCGCACTTTTTACTGGAACTAAGTCACAGCCTAGCTGGCAGTCAACGCTTCTTAACACAGATGTCCTTTACACTTGTTTTGTCCAGATTAGGTGACTGTCTTCTATTAGGACCAATATTAGCACAGATTTCCTACAGTGATTTCTTGTTACAGTTACATGAATTATTCATGAGATGAACAAGAACTCTTGATAAGCACCCATGTTGCGTTTTCTTCTCTCCTTCAACCCCTGTACTTGTGTCTCAGTAATGAGGATAAAGCTATAATATTAATAATTTAGCACCAATAATAAGACTAGTTCAGTTCTTCTTTTATTAAATCATTCTCTTCACTGGTCCTAATTATTATGCTCATTAGTTTAATCCAATTTAGCAACATCCATGTGATAAAAATGAAGGAAACTGACTTTAAGAACTGTAGGGTAAGAGAAAAATGAGAATGGTTTTATTTATTCCTGTCAGCTTGTTCCAGTGAACAATGGAGGATGGAGCACTTCCAACAGGGAAATGAATATTGAAACATAATAGCCTGCAATTTTGTCAGGCAGAAGTCATTCTTTGCACCCTTAAATGAAGGGATGTGCTGGATCCTAGATCTAGTTACTCTGCATTAACTGTTTGGGACATTTCTTATATTTAGAATGTTTTCCAAAAAGAAACTTTTTAGGCAGTTTTGGAAGTTTATGCAATATGAGGTTGAATCCTACTTAGTTTAGAGCCCTCCATACAAGAAACTTTCCACTAGAGGATGAGGGCACGATCATACGCACCCATTTGCCATGGAAGAGGGACGATTCACCACCGGATCAAAGTGGCACGATAACACCAGCACATCTGGGAAGCGTCCCTCAATCATTGTCAAACCGTCGAAAACCCTTTTGATCTGGTGGGGAAGCGATATAAAAAGCTACTAGTGGGTCACGGCCACACAAGTGAAATAATCTGGAGGGGAATCAAGGCTTTTTTGCTCTGGAGCAATTTGCCCCGCAATTGTGCGATCACACAGCTCTGTGGACCTGCTGGGGCAAACTGCTGCTGTGTGATCAGACGCAACCACAGGCAAGTGTTTTTTTTGTGTGGTGGGATTCCGAGGTGCTTAAACGGGGGATCGATGAAGCGCTTCAATAGGGGAAGGAGGAATCGATGATTTGCTTAGATGGGGGGGGGCGGGAGAAGAATCGATTATTTGCCTCAACAGGTGGGATCGATGAATCGCGTCTCCCCCTAAGGGGGCCTTCGATGGTGCACACACGGAGAAGGGGGACAAATAACCCACATGGCATCAGGATAGCATGTGATCATGCTATCCACAACGCCACATTTCCGAGCTGGTGTGATCAAACAGGGAAACTCTGGTTGTGAAACGCAGCAAACCATTTGCTACTGGTGTTTCACTGGTAGCTTTTTACAACGCTTCCCCACCAGATCAAAAGGGTTTGAGACAGTTTGATGACAGTTGTGGGATGCTTCCCAGATTTTCTGGTGTGATCGGCCACTTTGATCTGGTGGTGAATTGTCCCTCTTCTGTGGCAAATGGGTGCGTATGATCGCACCCATGAAATACCAGTAGCAAATGGTTTGCTGCGGTTCACAACCGGAGTTTCCCTGTTTGATCACACCAGCACGGAAGTGTGGCATCATGGATAGTGTGATCACATGCTATTCCGACACCACACAGGGTTTTTTGTCCCCCTTCTTCGTGTGTGCATCATCGAAGGCCCTCTTAGAGGGAGACGCGATTTATCGATCCTCCCCCCATTGAGGTGAATAATCGATTCTTCTCCCGCTACCCCGTCTAAGCAAATAATTGATTCCCCCTTCCCCTGTTGAAGCACTTCATCAATCCCCCATTTAAGCACCTCAGAAACCGACCACAAAAAAAATACTCACCCGCGGTTGCATTTGATCATGCAGTGGCAGTTTGCCCCAGCAGGTCCACGGAGCTGTGTGATTGCGCAATTGTGGGGCAAATTGTTCTGGAGCAAAAAAGCCTCAATTCCCCTCTGGATTATTTCGCTCATGTGGCTGCAGCCAGGACAGCTGGGGTTTCTTGTTTAAAGTACCTAATTACCCTTCATTAATTAGCTTGACTGGAAATTATATATAGACAAAAAATGTGTTGCATTAGAGCAGGGGTGGCCAACCTTGCTTAACGTAAGAGCCACATAGAATAAACGTCAGATGTCTGAGAGCCGCAAGACAGGAACAAATATCACACACACGTTTTTATTTTTAAAAATATGCAAATTTGCTTTTTATTAACATTAAATGGGACTGCCAAAAATAAAAACAAACGAGGAAAACCGGTTATTGATAATGATATTACTTGTTTGCTAATGATATTGAGAGAGAGAGAGAAAAAGAGAGAGATGGAAAGAAAGAATTAAAGAAGTGGAAAGAAAGAGAGAGAGAGAAACTAGGAAAGCAAATAGATGGGAGGGAGGAGGGAAAGAAGGAAGGAAGGAAGGAAGGAAGGAAGGAAGGAAGGAAGGAAGGAAGGAAGGAAGGAAGGAAGAGAGAAAAAGCATGCCTCCCCTTTGCTTCCCCAGCTGCCCTGCCAGGAGCCGCACAATATGTGTGAAGGAGCCGCATGTGGCTCCCGAGCCACAGGTTGGCCACCCCTGCATTAGAGAATAGAGCATGCAGAAACTCCAGTCTTTTCTAGTTAGTTATTTGAGGATAGGCGGTATTAAAGTAGTTGTGTCTGATCCCCCCCCCCCCCTTAACAGATTAATCACCCAGTGCCCTTCACAGGTCTGACTTCTGGCCCATCGAATTTAATTTGGGAACTCATGCCCATGGATGGGAGACTTTATATTTGCACAGTTGTATCCTATCTTCCTCCATTATCTAAGTATTGTACATTCTCCCAGAAAGTATAACCTTGTAGTGACTGACATGTTATCAGGGTCACTGAAAATTTTCTCATAGCTACTGTATTTTCATTCCTCAAGGCCATTCCAATGCCCAAGTAATAGATCTTTCTTCTTCATCAATGAAAGGATTTAATGGAGATCTGCCTAACCAGGCAGAGCAGTGGAAGATCATATGGTGCAGTATATCTTTATGATGTTTAGACTAATAAATTGTTCTCTTAGCAGAGCCCTGGGTATATCTTGGGTATATCTTGTGAACTGGGTATATATTGCAAAGGCCATGCTGAAATTGCTGTTAATTCTCTTACCAGGCACACATCAGTATTATGATGGTTGGTGCCCGGTGTACATATCACTGCAGTTGTTGCTACAGTGGACTTCTGCTATGAATGAAAGATTCTTAAGTTACAATTATCTGGGTTCATCCTTGCAGTCCCTCCTGGGACCCCACATCCCCACACCCACCCACAGCTTCAATATCAACACAGTACACGAAAGATACCACCATCTTCTTTGATGGGAATGGGTATGATGGCCAGTTTTTGAGCCATTCATTTTAATTATTGGAAATAATATGGGTCTGGGTGTGAAAATAACTTATGTACTTGTTTTAGCATTCCTTCTTATTCAATGATCAGTGCACTGAATATTTCATATTCACACCAGCAAACATTATTCCCAATGTTTCTAATTTGAGATCCAGTGCCATCTAGCAGACATAGTGCTGAACTTGGAATAGGAAGATGCAAAGCCAAATACATTCTCAGACTTGAATTCTCTGGGTGACGTCTTAGACAAATTGCACTTTCCCAGATTCAGTTCTTTGTCAAAAACTGGGAATCTTAGCAAGCTACTTCCAGAATTGTTGTGGTGATAAATGAGATCATGACTATGACACTTTATGCTAAAGTAATTTTTCTGACAATTTTTGGTTTCAGTTATTGGTGCTGAGAAATGGGATCCTTTCTCTATTGCTGTGTGATATCATGGAGGATGATGTGCTCATTCATTAAGCCAGTGCAGGACACAGTTAAAGCTTAGTGATCTTCAGTTTTTGTTCATTTTGTTATCCAATAATTCAATGCTGTTATTTCACTTTGTTTAATTTTCACATCAAATTTATTTTATACAACAGATACATGTAATGATAAAGATTAAATATTGCTTTGAAACAATATTGCCAAATATTTACAGAAAAACATAGCTGCCACTGAACATTCAGAAAATATGAACATGATTCTATTTTACTTGCTGTCTGTATATCATACCAGAAATGTCTATTGAGAACTTCTTCAGTAGAATTATGTGGGATAGAAATGTAGTGTTTACAGTGTTTCCATTTACTGACTCTGCCATCGTTCTAGCATAGCTTTGGTAATTTGAGACTAGCCAGATTTATACTGAATTAAGACAGAGGGCATTCTGGGAAGGAAAACTATAGAGTAGGAAAACTGTATTTGTGTATAGGAATTTTGACTATAACTGCAATTTTATATTATATATAAAATATAGTGGAGAACAGAACCACAAGTACTTCCTAAATTCTATGGAAACAGGTTTCATAGGATAGATTTTTCCTCACTTTATTTCTCTTTTATATTCTTTCCCCCTCAGTTTTTCACTAACATATGTTTAATACTTTAACTAATAGTATAAAAGTTAGTTGGACTACATACCACTCACCACAGTTACCAACTACTGTGTTTTTTTTACTGTCAGCATTTTTTACTTTGCTTCACAGTTTAAGTCTCCATTTCATATCCATCATTCTACAAGCTTAGCTTCACCTTCTCTTGAAGTAAGATTGCTTCATGTACCATCTGTGATGCATCTTTCATTTCACTCACATTGACCACTCTTTCGAGTTTAAAAGGTTATAATGTTATTCAGTATTTAGTAAGCAAAATGCAATAATGAAAGAAACAAAACAATTGAACAAATCACAATGGAAGAATTGTTTGTTTTTTAAAGTACAACCAGTAAGAGGTACAGTGACAGCATTTATATTCCTGAATGTATATGCTTCTGGAGATATTCTGCCAGCATTACTACAATTTTAAAATTTATTTATCAGTATGTATATGAAATGCCACAGAATTACATTAACTCTGTTTAGAATTTGAGTTGTTATTACTGCTTTCTTCTTCTGGTAAATAGGAATGTATTTCTTCTCTAACATCAACAGTATTTGCCTCGTCCAAATTTACAGTTACATTCTGTCCAATGTTATTTAAGAACATCTCATAAGAATAAGAAGTTTCACTTTCACAACCCTCTGTAACATCTGCTGGTGATGGAGCTGGTTCTGCTCCAGCCACATGATTTGCATTGCTTCTTGAACTTTGGAACACTGACATATTATGACACTGATCTATTGTTATCTCCCTGAATATTTCTTTAGTTGCATGAATTTCATGATTATTGAGCTCCTTAGCATTTACATCCATATTTTCTATGGCATATAATTTCTGTAAACATTTGTTTTCTTTTTGGGCTGTTGACATGAGTAACCCCAAATTATTTTCATTCACAAAGTCTAAAGTATTCTCAGCATAGAATCTGTTTAAAATATTGTTTGTGATCATATTAATACAGCTGTTCTTCAAGTTCATATGTTTGTTGTCCAATTTAGTCACATCTTTGCCTTGCCACCTCAGATTTAGAGTGTTCATTAAAAAATATAGGCCCAGCTGATTCTCAATATCAGAGGCTTTTCGATAAGCACATCCTCTAACCTCCTCATTGGCTGGCTTTACAATGGCCATCAGTATGGGACAATGCTGTCCACAAATAGCATGAAGCTTATCCAGAGAATCTTGATCCTCATGACGAATTCTGTTTGAATGAGTGTTGCTAGTTGGTTGGGTTAAAAGTGCCCCTTCATGTGAAAGCTGTTCTAGAGGATGTACTTTATTGTCAGGTAATCTAAACTCTACAGATCTAAAACTTGGGGATTTGGTATTAACTTCTGTACAAGGTTGTGCGGGAATGGTGCACTCCTTCTTAGTTGATTCAACAGGCAAAGTGCTGTCATACTGACTATGTTTGCTTTTTATGCTCAACTCATCAGGAAAAGGTTCTGATTCACTATTATGAGGCATGTTGAAATAGTTGCATCCTTCATCAAAAGGTTGAGCCATGTCTTCAATTTCAGAAGATGATATTTCTTTGAGCGGTGGCTGCAGTTCCAAATTCCCAAGATGTGAGTATGGAATGTCCTCACTGTGAGTGTCAACCATTGTCTCAGCAGATGTTGTTTCTATATTGCTATACATTCCCAAATTTTCAGGAGGTGACCTTCTTATTAAATGATTTTCTTTAAGAAGCCATTTGCCTTTGTCAATCAATACTCCCTCATCTTCAGCAGCATGGGCCTCAGACTTACAATGTTGGTTTGTATATTGCACTGAACATTCCTCATTATACCATGTGTCTTCCTCATTAAGACTGAATTGTGGGGCAGGCCGTGTTACATTTTCTTCTTCCCATACTTTGCTGCTTTTGTTTACTTCTTCTGGGACTTCATATGACATCAGTGAAGATGGTTTTTCATCAGATGAGGGACGACTTACTTGACATAGGGAAGGGGCGTCTTCTATTACTGGATGGAAAGATTCTTCAGTATCTCTTGCAGTCATTTGAGACACATGTGGAGGATCAAGCTTAGAAACAGGCTTGAAAGAAACTTCTGCTTTACCATAAAGTCTCTCAATAGTTCTTTTAACAAAACCTCTGTTGTACTCCTTTTCATATATTGATCCTTCTGTACTTCCACTGGTCAAGTCTCTGGAAGGCATACAGCTGTACTCACTTCTTTCAGACTCTGGTGGATAATCTGATATGTCAGAAGCAGCAGAGCTCCTAAAGCATCTTTTAAACACCAAAGGAGAATTTGAATATGATCCGCACTCAAGTTCTTTTACCATCAGTTTTACTCTGGATATCGGTTCCTCTACAGAAGCATCCATAGGATTTTGCTTAGAATCGTGACAAAAAGATGACATTGAATCTGTTGGTAATTGCTCTGATGGTTCCTCACAAGCACCACTTTCCTCAAGACACTTCTGTACAGAATTGTCTTTGCTGCCACTTACTGCATTCTTAGCAGTCAAACTAAGATGCTCACTTGAATTTTCTTCTTTCTCTGGTGACTCTGTACATTCTTGTTCTTCTATGCCCGTTAAGTCTTTTTCTTCTAAGTCTGAAGCTTCTAAATCAAAAATGTGGTCCTTATCATTAGAGGATGGGCTGTAAGTAGTTGATTTAGGTTCTTCTGATAACCCTGATTCTTCATTATTAAATGACGTATCTGTGTTTCTTTCCAGTGATTCTTGTACTGAAGTATCCTCATTGTCTTTGGGTAGTTCCTCATTTGATGTCAGCCCATAATTACTGGATGGACAAGCATTATCACAGTTCAGATCCTGCAATACATAATGATTATCCAAATCATCTAGGCTTGGATTATCTGTTAAAGTACTGCAGTTTTCCTGACTTCTGCTAAAGTTGTCTAAATCTTCAGTCAACTTGTTTGCATCTGTGACTTCTTCAGAATCCAACCTGTCATTGGAATTCAAAGTTTTGCTTAGTTTTCCCTGTGCTTCAGAGCCTGAGATGTTTTCAGCATCAACTGGAAATACATTTTCTTGGCAATATGTAGGTTCTTGTGTTTCTGTTTGCATTCCAGAAAACACTAAATGGTTTTCTGTGCACTCCTGCAGATTTGAGACATCATTTTTCAAATCCTTAGCTTCTTCTTTGGCCATAAGTTGCTTCAAGTACTGCTGCAGTGTAACTATTTCAGAAAAATTACAGGTTGTTTGACCTATGCCATCATTATTTGTGCTGGACAAACTTTCTTTGAAGTTTTGTACTAGGAGCCAAGCTAAGAGGAGATCAGAAGAAGTCCCAAGGAGGGGAGAAATATCTGTAAGGCAACAAGATTTTTCCATACATCCGATATGACTTTTTTCAAAATTGAACACGGCTGATTTCAGTTGATGCAACAGTAGACTACTCAAAGAATCTGTCTGCACATTTGTTGCAAGAATATTATTGATGGCTTTGGGATCAGCTTGGATTGCAACCTCAGAACTACACCTTTCATCATCACTTAAGCACTGGCTATCATTTTTCAATTGATTCTTCTTGTCATTTGCATGAACTATGTCACACATACACTGGTTTGTACTGTAGTGTATATCTGACTTTGTATCATCTATTATGCTTGCATCAATATCTGTCAAACAATCAATGTGCTTTTCATGAAAATCTTTAATGGATTCGTCTACAATTCCTATTTCATTGAGATGATTTAATGTACTATTGGATAACTTACTTTCACTAATATTATTCTTCCCCTTTAGGTATACATTTTTATTTTCTAACTGATTTTCTTTATCTGAAAAAGATGTGTCAGGTAACGGATGCATTATTCCCTCATTTGAATTTATGGGATCTAAATTATTTGCAGGAGTTACAGCCCAGGGAAATATGTTCTGCAACCAGCTTTGCACATAGCTTTCAAGAGAATATTCTACAGTCTTGTTCACATGTCTGAAAGCATCCATTGTACAATGATCATCCAACACTTTGACTTGACTTCTGGAAGAGCATTCCATTTTTTTATTCTTTTTTACTTTTTTGTGTTTTATTGATCGTTTGAATGACTTTCCCTTTTCTGTTTCTTCCTTACATCCACTTCTTGTTTCATTCAATGGCTTCAGTGGAGCTATGCCAAATGGTGTTTGTACTTTTATACTGGTAGAGTCACATGTGCCTTCACTAATATGCTCAATTTCATTTTTTGAGTAATCTTTACACAACAGGAGGTCTTCTTGAGATGGTAACACATCAAATGTTTTATCTGATTTGAGTCTTACTTTGGGCAGCTGACTATCTAGATGTTCTTCAAGGTCAGATTCATTTTGCTGATGGTTCATTGAAACCTGACTATATAAATCTTCTTCAGTATCTACACTTTTGTAAGAGCCATTAGTGTTGTGAACAAGAAATTCCAGTCCTCTTTCATGAACTGTGATTTTGCTGGATGGGTGCAGTGTAGCATCCTTTGTGACATGCGTTTCACAGATCTTTACTGCATTATCAGCAGTTCCTTCCATGGGTATCTCATACAGTCTGTGTTGGCAATACTCACCTTGTTCCCTGATATCTGAAGATTTTCTCTTCTTCTTCTTCTTCTTCTTTTTCTTCTTTTTTTTGCTACTGGAAGATATAACTTGGCTTTCATCAGAAAGGTGGGTTGTAATACATTCCACACTACTATTATTGGCAGTGATAGAAGATTCAGTCATTGTTGTAGTAATTTTAGCATACTGGCATACTGTTTGATTGCTTTCATCAGGAGATGGGTAAATGGAAATGTGAGATAATCTGTCCTGCTGGCTGCATATCATCTCTTCTCTTTTGGACTGAGACCATTCTAAATGGTTCAGTTCTGTTTCCATTGCACCACTTGGATTAGCTAAAACCTCTTCAGATGCATGATAATTCCTCAGAGAGGATTCTAGATGACTGATATCAAGACCACAATCCGATATTATACAGTTACATGATTCTTCCTTTACAACTGACTTCTCCAAAATATTCTGTGATAAGCCATCTTCATCAGGCAAATCTGCTGATCTTTCAGTTGTAGTTTGATGATGTCCTTTATTTGACATTACTTCCTCTGCTTCATCTTCTAAAGATTGCTTTGGAACTTGATTGCTGGATGTTCTACTGAGTTTGAGATTATTAACGTTTGATGTTTTATTGCTAGAATGAGTGACCAAACAATACTCAGATTTGGTTTCACCAGTGTCAGTTTCCTCACTGTAAGAAAATTGTCCTACCATCTTTTTTTTGATAGCTGTGTCTGACACCATAGTGACACTTTCAACCAGTGCTTTCTTTTTCTTAACCCTTCTAGGTCCAGGAGTAGGAGGTCTATAGAAATGAGGTTTCGCCTTATCTTTGTTTGATTCTTTATTCATAGAAGGATTCTGCCAGATGTCATAATTGCATGTTTCCAGTCCTTTATTGTTCACTTCCTCACTGATGTGCTGATCTGCAGCATCCTCTTCTGCACTGTTGGATTCCTCTGCAATGTTTTTACATGTCAAAACATTTAATTCTGATGACTGGTCTTCTGCAACCACTGCAGAAGTGCCGGCCTTGGCATTTCCATCAATAGAAAACCCAGCACGGCTAACAGTAGTTGTCCACCTTATGGTTTCATCTTCCTTTATCTTGAATCGAACTCGCATTTCAACTGTCATACTGCCATCTTGATTAAGATGAACAGACTTCTCAATGTCATCTTCAAGGGGTGCCACAGGTAAATCTTCAGCATCATTTGAATGATTTTCTGCTAAGCCTATGTCATTGTCAGGTACATAAGAAGAAGCTGATTCATTGTCATTACTGTAGCCTTTGTAAGAAGAAGTAGAAAAAATCTGTGATCTGGAGCTCGAGTCTACACCAGAAAGCACCCAAAGTGACAGGATCAGAAGAAAAACAAAGAAGACGGTCGTCACAGATAACCACCCAGAATCAGAGGCAGCAGGCAGGCAGCAAAGAAACAAGAGAGAAACACATAAATTATTAGTAGTACAAACATGCAGATGACATTGCATTGGTGGAGGGGGAAGAGAGCAAGAGATAAATATCAAACACTACCAATAAGTGATCTGAATTTCACATTTTGAAATCGCTTTGTACTGCTTCTGCCAAAAGAATGCATAACTATGGCCTTCTTAAACAAATGTCCTACATAATTTTAATTATTTTCTTCTTTAGTGGAACTGTGATCTCACCTTCTTTTCCTCAACTCTTCTGTTATATTACCAATCTACTTTTGGATTATACAGTTCCATTTTCTTTACTTTTCCAGACTATCCCATTGAGTCAGGGCTAGACTCACGAAGTATTTTCACACATTCTAAGCATACACAAACCTTCTTTATATGACATCCATGCACTGAAAACAGTGCACACAGAAGAGGGATAGAAATAAGTGCACAGTCCCATTCCCTCCCACATGTGGTCACTGGAACATGAGTACTGCCTTTTTAATGCTCTGATTATGAGGATGGTGCCTAGTCGTATTAGTAGAGCTCACATGCTAGTGATCAGGCATAACTGGGAGAGGGGGACAGGACCAGTGCATTCATTCATGCTCGCTCTTCGCACACATTGATTTCAGTATGTGGATACGGTCTGAAGCTAAATGTACGATAAATGTATGTAGGGAGGAGCATGATTACAGTGCCAAAATCCTCTGACATACATATATTCATTCTCAGTGACCTCATCCAGTGACCTACATAAATTCAAAGGAAGGCTACATAGATCCTACACACACACACACACACACACACACACACACACTTATGGCCCTTTTATAAGATCAGGAGTCTTGCTTGTACCCTTTACAACAAAGCTCTTCCTTGCCTCTTCCAGGGAAAGCATAGAGGTTACTGTCTCTTTCTTCCCTGAAGAGCAAGTTACAGTTTAGGGCAAATGGTTTGCTTTGAGAAGGCAGTAGAGGAAAATGTTCCACACCTGAGCATTGTATACTATATGATTCAAAATGCTGTAATTTTTGGACAAACTACCATTTTGTTGCTGGCTACAGCCACCATACTACCCTGCTTTGCTGGGCTTCAGCCACTGAGCCACCATCCTGTGACTGGTAGATTCCAAGGAACTTGAAAAATATTAAGTAGTTCCCAGAAACATAAAGTCTTCCCTTTCTTGATCTACAGGATCAATGAACTGAGACCCAGTGGTGTGTAGTGGTTAAGGTGCTGGACTAGATTTGGGTAGACCCTTGCCATGAAATTTACTGGGTGACCTCATGGGGTTGTTCTGAGGATAAATTGGAGGACACGAGAAACTTGAAGGCCACTAATCTCCTTAGAAGTATGGGACTAAAATGCACTATAAAAATAAATATGCATTAAGAATGGTCTGCATTTAGGCTTGTTACCTCTAGGGTGTGCAGGGTTAAGTTAAAGATGTATGTCAGTCTGGAGTGACCAGTTGTTGGCTGGATACATTTTACAAGTTGGAAAGAGAAAACATAGGAACATGCCTAGGCTGATGGCAGCCTGAACTACTTGTTTTACTTGCTTTGTTTTGTTTTCCTTTTTCTTTTTTTTACAATTTATGTTAGTTGACAGTGCTATCTAGAGATTTTATCTTAAACCAACAATTGCCAGCTCTGTGTGTCTTGGAATAAACAGAGAAACAAACAAGTACATATGGAATAAAAGTTATCTCAGGGTCATTATATTCATGTATTACGGTAAAGAGAATAATTTTAGACAGAATTTTACATAGAAGGAATATAGGCTGGATCCACTGAATAATTTCCACATGTGCAAAGTGGGAATTTTGTTTATTCTCCCCTCCTACAACAGACCTCTGATTCCTCACATACAAACCCGGGAGCACTGTGGACTATAGCAACAAGGGAGAATCGAAAAGCATTGCCCCCATGGATGGAAACCCCTTCCTTCTGCAGAAAGGCTTTAAGCCAGGGGTGTCAAACATAAGGCCTGGGGTCGGAATCGGCCCATCCATAGCTCTTTCCCAGCCTGCAAGCAACTGGTATGTATGGAAATGTAAGTTACTCCTTTTTATGGTATCCCTTGGAAAAAACTTAGTCTTGCATTTGATTAAATACATTTACTGGGGCTTTTGTGGGTTCCCCAGTAAATCAATTGCTTTCACTGCTAGGAATCAGTTGCTTTTGTTTGTATTTTGAGTAAAAAAATAGTATTGTTAATTGGGTTTTCTGTGTCCTTTATAAAGTTTATATCTCTGGTACCTGGGATTACATTGTATCGCACACATGGCCCAGTATGGCATTGTATGGCACACATGGCCCAGTACAACAGAGTGGCATTTATGTCAGATCTGGCCTCCATAACTTCTGCTTTAAGCCATACTTTGTTTTCTAGATTCAAGTCACGAATTACTTTTCACCACCATTTCATAGACACAAAAAACAATATGCATTGAGCAGCAATAGTCATCAAATTAAAAATATATTATTATTGATTTCCATATCCACTTACATATCAGTACTTACAGAAATGTAACAGTTGCATTCTCAGCTGAATTCCAGTTCTTAGTACATAATGATTATTGTGCTTTAAAATTGCAGTATTTCTTCACAACTGGGTGTTAGATTTTAAGACAACAGACTTGATTGCACTAGGCATATCTAGGTCTGGATTGGAAGATCACCTGTATACCATGACTTGGATCCTACCTAGAATTTCATCATATGCAAGGAGGGGGACAGTTTGGCTGATTCCCCCTTCTGACAGCAACTACATGTGAAATGCTGCTTCTGGGAAACAGGGAGGCTGAGGAATAGCTGGAGAGGCAATCAGCAAAAATCTGCACCACTTAACGCTGACAGAAATACTAGGCTCCTGCCCATATATACACTACCTTGAGTATAATTGTGATAAATAATTCTAATGTTCCCACCTTCATCTCTTTCTACATCTTAGATACTTCTCTGAAGTTCCTTTCTCTTTCCTCTTTTGTAAAATCCAACTAGACAGCTTGTATATTTCCAGTTGCCTTTTTGAATGCATTTTATATCCAGTCCAATCATCATGCTTTGCTTTTCACTCTGTAGATTAACAGGAGATAGAAATACAAGAATAATCGAAGAGACTTACTTTTTCTGCCCTCTGATTTGGCATTAGTTTTGGGATATACACGATTGGAGATCCCTGGCAATCTGCTGGGCAACGAATACCTATGAGGATCATAATTCCCTGGTCTAAAAGGTTCTCTGCCTGCTGCCACAACAGCTCCAGAACACAGTATCAGAGCTTGAAGGTTGGGGACCTAGAAAAGACAACACAGAACTAGGTCTTCAAAATGAAAAAAAGTCAGTATACTGTCAGCCAGCAATGCAGTTAAAAGCAGTGATTCTATCAATTCTTGACATTTCAAAAACATTTGATGGCAGAATAGTTGATCTTATATGAAACCTTACAGTCCTAAATAATGATAAATGCCTTTCTGTATTCATGGTCACAATAAATGCCCATTGTTCCAAGGGACAATTTCATTATCAGGATGAACAATAAAACACTCATTGCTTTACTAATAACATTATTTATTACAAAATTAACAATCTTGTAGAAAGGCTATAAGGAAATTAAGCTATTATTGGCTGAGGAAGTTCTTATTTTGTGAAGCACCCTGATGAAGAAATGCCTTGTGACCAAAAGACTAGGGGTTCAGGGAACTTCAGTCCCTGTAAAACATCCTCCATTCTGTTCATCTGAGGAAAAAACCTCTGGGAACAACCCCAAGCATTAAAAAAATGGAAATGTCTGCACATGGCAGACATGAGTACATGTCAGAAGCAACTCTAATCTATTTAGAGCTTTGTTATCTATATTTCCATCAACCTTCTTACTAGATGCTGGCTACAAGAATCTACCCTTTAAAATTTTAGAACTGTAGAATGTGTTAACCAGATGGTGGATTCAATCTTTGTATGTGTGGAAGGAATGCCCACTTGTGCATGGGCCTCTATGGTTTTCCATACCAGTCACAGGCCTATCCCCATGCTTTTCCTTTTCAGACAGCACGGGGACTGCAAGAGTTAGAGGGAGGCAGGAGAGTCCTATTCCATCTGTGTTGCTCTGCTCAGGGTTCTTTGGGTCCCTTTTTGTATGCAACACAAGTGTTCTCACTGGTCATGGTATCTCTTTTAATGAAAAGCAATCTTGTTAACAGCCAGAGGAAAGAAGATGCTTAACCATTCCCTGTCAGCCATTTTTCAACTTTAAGTCCTTCTACCCTGTCACTGTCCAGTGAAAATTGTAGCTTCACAAGGGTGATTTTCATTTTTAAAAGCTGGAGCTTCATTACACATGTGGAAGTGACTGTAGTTCACCATGGAGGATCGTTGCTTTACTCCAACATAAGATTATATTAATTAATTTATTTTTATTTATTTATTTCACATTTGTATCCTGCCCTCCTCGCAGCAGAAAGAAACAATTTGGTCATAGAATCTGCTCTGGGAGTTTGCTTCTGTGCTAAGAAACATTTCAGCACCGTGGTCATAAACAATGGAGATGCTTCTTTCCAAAATGTTAAGCTCTTAACAGGAAGGGGAGAGAGAGAGAGAGAATATTATGCCTTATGTGATGTGTAAGAATAATATTGAGGCCACTCCTGTGGAGGAACAAGAAAAGCTCTTTAATAAGCAAAAGTACACACTGGAAGTGGAACAGGAAGATGTGGCTTAAGAGAAAGCTACTCTTCACAAATATCAGGCTTAAATTTCCCTCACTTCCAACTCCATGTCTTTAAGGTACACATTTTACTTCTTTAAAACTCACGATCTATTAAGGTTTATACGAGTGCAAAGGCCATTCTTAAGTAAGCCATCTGAAAGAAGAGAACATGAACAGTGCTGTGAACAATTCACAAAGTTTATCTAAGCAGAGTTACACCCTCCTAAGTCATTGTAGTCAGTGGGTTTAGGAGGCTGCAACTCTGCACTGTTACCAGCAGAAGAAATTACTAAGTCATCATAGTTTATTTTAAAAAACCCCAACAGGAATTGCAAGCAAAAAGTAGTTTTAGTTACTAGAAACTATGGGACTGGTTCACATATTCATGTCCATCGTCTGATTTCTCCATACTTGGTGTCTGGCAACTGAATGTGTGAGGTGATCCTATCAAAAAACAGGCTGTTTGTCTAGAGATCGATGTACTGTTTTGTGTTGTTAAGTGCAAGTTATAGGCACCAGGTAATAAGCTTGCAAATGTCAATCAGCCCCAAAAATTCAAGGGGGGGAAAATAAAATACCATTCCCATGTCTCTTCTCACATCCTTACCTTTCTGCCATCAGTGGTATATAACTTCACAACCGGATACTGCATTAACTCACTAATGTTGTCCAGAAACGCCTCAAAGTTTTGTGTGTTCTTTTTACCCAAAACAATGGTGCGGCGAGCTCTTATGTCCCCATTTTTGAAAACCAACAGCTTCTTAGGGGTACTGATGCGGATGTTGCCACTTCTCTGGAACACGCCATCTTCTCCCTCTCTAGCTAACTGTACAGCTTTGCGGCGAGCACTGACAGGCCTGCTGATCTGCCATGGCAATGGCTTCTTACTGGCCTTCTCCAAGTTAATGGGCTTGATTGTCTTCTGTTGGGAACAAATGTATGACTTCCCATCTTCAAGGTCTTCCAGGTTATTGATACCATGTATCCCTCGTGGTGTAGTGATAGTCCTCACTCCAAAAGGCAATGGGACTCTTTTGGACAAGTTGTCAAGCAAGGCATCAAAGGATTTGAAAGATCTGTTATTAACAACCATCTTGACACCATTGAACTGAGGGTCTCCGCTTTTGTAAAAACAGATCCGTTTGGCCACAACTGGGTCGGTGACATTGAGGGGGCGTGGGGACAAAGACTGCTCGCTCTCTGAAGTGTGAGGCTGAGTCACTGAGTAGTTGGTTGAAGGTGTTTCACTCATTTTGACCGCAATCTGGAAAGAGACAGAAGTAAATGCTCTCTCATGATCTTAACAATAATGTAGTCATCATTTCCGTAAAACCACAAAGGAGATTTTAACAAAAGGAGCAGCAGTAAATCTTGCCAAAAATCAATTACTTTAATAGGTCCAATCTGTTATCTCTATATTCCACAAAGACAGGCAGGATTAAGCTAACAAAGCTTTACTTGCAAATATGTGCAGAATTCTCCAGTGGATTTTCACATATCTTATCATTCTGGTAAAACAGAATATTTATATAGCAAAGGGTATTTTGTCACACCAGAATAATAATTGGGTGGCTTTTTATTTAATAATGAAGATAATGGCAACATTTTGTGTTTTAACAATGTAGACATTTTCAAACTGGAATGAATTTTTGTTCAAGTGTGACCCATTCGGCTAGTTAAATATTAATGAAGAATTGCACACAATTTGGAAGGAAATTCTGCTTCTATAGGTCTTGTGTGGTCCCTTTAAATACAGCTGAACTTGTACAGAAGACCTTTCTACTAGATTATGACATATTTTATGTATGTCCATGTTACACTATTATAGTTCTAGAAGGATTATGCTTCAGTAGGCCTGACAACAGAATAAAGCCCAAATGTCTTATCAGATATCATCAAACTACTTAATCTGAAATAGAATCATTTAAGTTTAACCATTTTGGCCTGAATCTTTCAGCAATGATTTAATACATTCCCATTGGTATCATACTTCATTCCTTGGATTCTGGGTAGGTGACAACACATTAAAATGCTGGACAGAAATTAGCAACATACTCTTAAAAATATTATATAATGATATAATATACCGTCCTATTCCTAGGTGTTCAAATCACTCAACATTTGTTATTTTTGTAATAAATACAACAATATGGCAATTTGTACCAGAACCATTACCCTATACTGCAAGGAGTTACAGAAAGAGAAATAAGGAAAGATGGCCTATAATATAATATTTAAGGAAGCAGACAGTAAGTGAAACTCCTGGTTATATGGTAGAATGTGTAATTAGAAGACGGGGTTTCATCTAAGCTAATAAGAAGGCTGGAGGAGGGAAGGCCCAGTCTTGTCAGAACTCAGAAGCTAAGCAAGGTTGGTACTTGGAAAGGAGACCACCAAGGAAGAATCTGCAGAGCAAAGCAAATGCAAATCATCTTTGCTTCTCACTTGCCTTGAAGGCCCTTACTGAGGTCACCATAAATCAGCTGCAGCTTGACGGCACTTTACATGCATACAGTAACAAGGCTGACTGAAGCCAGTACATTCAGGTAATAGTGCTGAATAATAGACACTATATTTTCTAATGGTGGAATCATAGGCGTCAACTATGGGGGGGCTCGAGGGCTCGAGCCACCCCCGAAATTTCCCGGGGGAACTGAGCCCCCCCGGAAAACGGAGCAACCGCCGCCGTGCCTCCCCGGGCCCTTCCTAGTACCCCTGCCGTCTCTCTCTCTCTCCCCCCTGCCTGGCTGCCTCCCTCCCTCCCTCCGTCCAGGGGCCAGCTAAGCAAATGCCCAGCTGGCCCCTGGACGGAGGGAGGGAGGGACGGAAGCAGGAGTGGCCAGGCCAGGGGGGAAAGAGGCAGCGGCAGTCCCAACAATAAGAAGACTTTCCCTTCCAAACTCCACACCATCTGGGCTTCTTCAGCGACCCTGATGTCACAATCGCCCACTCTCTCTTTGAACGCCCAAGCCCCAAAAGCCTCGAATTGCACCTCCCATTCATACCTCCAGCTCCCTTCCCCATTCACCTTCAACAGCTCGGCAAAGCAGGAAACCACACCCCCTTTGGCATAAAATTGGCTCGCCTCACCGCCGTCTCTCTCTCTCTCCCTCTCTCCCTCTCTCCCCCCCCCCCCCGCCTGGCTGCCTCTGTCTCTCCCTCCCTCCGTCCATTCAGGGGCCAACTAAGCAAATGCCCAGCTGGGCCCCGGATGGATGGAGGGAGAGAGGGAAGCAGGAGTGGCCAGGCGGGGGGAAGAGAGGCAGCGGTGGCACAGATATGGTCCCAGCGTGTGCGCACGCTTCGCACACACGCACACAAGAGCTCCCCCCCCCCCACGGATTTTAAAACTCGACGTCCCTGGGTGGAATGGAACTTTTCCATCTCCTTCTTCCTCCTGCAGCCCACTGATCTTCATGACATTTTTGTAACATTTCTGACATTTTGTAACATTTATAAATTCTGCCCCTGTGGGATAGGGGACACTGACAGGAGGAAGGTATGAAGTGAGAAGGGGGAAATCAGTCTTGATTCAACCCATTGACCTGATACAGCTATGATAACTTGCCTTAGTCTGGCTGGGAACTTTGAAGTCTTGTTTCTTCCTGATGAAACAGAATCTGGACAACTGCTATTCTGACAATGGGCAGGGCTCATTTCGTAGCAAGAGCTCCTCTGCATATTAGACCACACACCCCTGATGTAGCCAGTCCTCCAAGAGCTTACAGTAGCCCATGTAAGAAGAGCTCTGTAAGCTCTTAGAGGATTGGCTACATTAGGGATGTGTGGCCTAATATGCAAAGGAACTCCTGCTACGAAATGAGCCCTGACAGTGGGTATCTATGTCTGTGGACAGAAAGTAACCTTTGTTGGTAGGTAATCTTTTCATTCTTTGGTGTTTCATGATCAATAAAATTAGGTTGTACCCTTACACCTGTGGTCCAGATCACTGTTCTACCTAAACACAGGCCCCTTTTGCACAGCCTTTGTAATCTGTTTTAGCTGTCAATTGCTAACAGATTTTTTTTTGGTGCCATTCCAGTCTTCTAAACTGTGAAATAAAAGCTAACTTCTCCTATGGGATGAGATCAGTAAAGCTAAGGATGAAATACAGCAAATTGCCTAACTTCTACTGCAGTGGTTCTCAACCTTCCTAATGCCGCGACCCTTTAATACAGTTCTTCATGTTGTGGTAATCCCCAACCATAAAATTATTTTTGTTGCTACTTCATAACAGTAATTTTGCTACTGTTAGATGAATATCTGTTTAATGAATTCATAACAGGGGAATACAGGGCTGATGAGTGCCTTAGCATTCCAGCAATTCCAAAGCTGTATTCTGCCCTCACCAGGAAAGGCAGAAGGTCTTATACCCCAAATGACATTACATATAGTTTACACATTGAAGAGTCTCTAATTGGTACCAGGCAGTCAACATCATACAAGCATCATTTGACTTTAAGCCTTACTACTGGTCTCTCCTTATACTGGTCAGTTATGTCAGTGGTTGCATTCACTTATCTGGTTTCCAGGACAATGGGAACATTAGAGAACAGTGGGTTCCTTTCTGACTTGCATATGGAGGGCTAGTTGATAAGGGGTTCTGAATCACATTAAACTTCGCTCTTGGCGGCCTTGCAACTTGTAAATAGCATTCCATTCTTATTGCATCCTAATTCCTTCTACAGAGGCTTCCTATGCAAATGGTGCAATTATAAAATATATATGTTCTGCTATAAGTTTCTCTAATCAGAAGCTTCTTGGTTACATACCAGGATTGAATTTTTGAAGGCACAGTGACAGCTATCAATATATGTGTGTGAGTGTGTGTGTGTGTGTGTGTGTGTGTATACACTCACGTATACACACACACATATATATATACACACATACACACACACACACACACACACACACACACACACAAACACATATATATAGGACAAAGTGTTAGAAATCACATTCAAAAATCACACTCCTTTCCTCTTGTCCTACAAGCTGATGGTTATTCTGGCCAGCTGGCAACCCTACTGCCCCTGCTCAGCCCCCACCTGGAGGCTGGTAATCCAAGCCCGGGGGGGGCCAAACTTGCTTATCATAAGAGCCACCGAGAATAAATGTCAGATGTTCAAGAACCGCAAGACACGGACAAATATTACATGTTTTGGCTGGGAAATATGCAAATTTGGTTTTTAATAACATGAAATGAGCCTGCCAAAAATAATAAGAAAAGCGGGGAAAGCAGATATCGATAATGATATTTATTTGCCCAATGACATTTGTCAGCTAATGATGTTCATATAATTAATTAATTAATTAATTAATATTTCGCTTCCCCAGCCGCCCTGCCGGGAACCACAGTTTGGCCACCCCTGGCCCTAGCATAAGGCAGCTCCACAGGTTTACGATCTTCCCCGGAGGTGCGCATTTACATGTGCTGTTACATCCCATGAGGTGTGCAAAAAACCACCCAACCAACATGTGTTGCCAACCTGAGTTGTCTGGGTCCTGAGCCAGCCGCTTGCCCGAGCTCCCCCTGGCAGCCACTGTGCCCCTCCTGCTAGCCCTGCACTGCCGCCGGCTTCTCTCTGGCACCCCCCACGGCTGAAAGAGACTCCTGCTCCTCCTCTGCTGCCTCCTCCTCCTCTCCATGGCTGCCGAACGAGGTGCGTCCGAGCTGGCAATGGGGCCGGGGCTGGGCCAAGGTCAGGGCGGGTGGGCCTCTTCCTGGCCGAGCGGCCTTTCCTAGCCACCTCCCCGTGGATTTCACCTAGCGCCCCTGCCTGGCTTCCCTCCCTGCCTGCCTCCCTCCATGGCGGCAGCGACAGGCTCCCCTTCCCCATCCCTGGACATGGCCTCGGCCTCCAGCGCTGTGCTCTTCCACCTCCGCCACCTCCACCTGGGGCTGGAGCTGCGCTCAGAGGCCCGCACCCTGGCCAGCTGCCTGGTGCTGGAGCTGTGCACCCTCCGCGCTGACCACCACCACGCCCTCATCCTCAATGCCCACCAGGCCCTGTGCTTCACCTCCATCACCTTCCAAGCCTACCCTGCCTGTGGGTGGACCTTCCTGGAGATGGATAGAGGAGCGGTGTCTCGGTTCCTAAGACCATAGGAAATATGTGTTTTCCGATGGTCTTAGGCAACCCCTGTGAAAGGGTCGTTCAACCCCCAAAGGGGTCGTGACCGACAGGTTGAGAACCGCTGACCTAGAGAGTTCAAGGATAAACTAAGAACAGCAACAAAGAGTGGGAGGAATACAGCTCCTGCTTTTAAACATGCACTATCCATTAATTACGGTAACAAAACAACTACACACATGCGTAGTCGCAGTTGTTTAAAACCAGCAGAAACAAGATGATCTCATGCCACTTCCAACAAAGCTAGGCTTTGACAAATATCCAGGTTAGGCTTTTCAGATAGAGCACCTCTCTGTTTGCCCATGCCATTAGACTCTGTTTGCTCATGCCATTAGACTTTTGTGTACAACTGAAGGGTCAAAAGTTAACAAACACAGTGGAGGTGATCTCAAGGGGGTCTGTAGCCTTTGTAGATTTTCATGGGATTAATCACTACATGCCACTTTACCCAGGAAGTGTTTTAATTGGGCGGGGAGCTTACACTGTTTCCCAGGACTCAAATGCAGTCTAATAGAACTCTGAGATCCAGGACAGATTTCTGGCATGTTTGAGGCCTTCCTCTAGTCTGAGGAGCCTTCCTTCGACTTCAGTGGCACTTCTGCCAAACGAAGAGCTAGTAAAGTTGGAGGACAGCTCCTTAGGCTGGAGAAACTTTCAGACTTCACTGAGCAAAGTGGCAGGATACAACGCCACAGTGCTGTACTTGCTATAGGATCTGTGGTAAGCTACCATTATGACATCTATTCATTTGCAGTATTTATAGATCATATTTCCATTTTGCTGAAAGTATTAATTATGAGCAAATATACAATGAGTATATGACATCACTGAAGGTATATCACAAGCCCCTCCCTCTGCATACTAATGTAATTTTTGAGCGCCTTTGTCATTTTTTAAAAAACGTTCTTCCTATTTTTTTTTGGAGGTTACACTCTCTGTTTGTCCTGAACTTATTTGCACATCTTTGTCAAAATGAAACTGGCTAAGTTTGTCAGCAGACATGGCACTTGTACAAGCACATTCCATCACAAATAGCAACATTATAATTACATGTCTTCCAGTCTTAACATAGATGGATTCAATATCGGGAAATAAAAAATTTCCACAACAGAATAGCATCTTGTAGGTATAGATGCTGATAAATAACTTATGCGCATCTAATGTGTTTAAAAGCTAACATCTGGGAAATCTTTTATCAAAGATGAAACGGACAGTGCAATCCTAATGAGAGTCACAACCTTCTAAAACCACTGAAATCAATGAGTTTAGGATTGCATTAAAAATCCTGACCCTCCCACACTCTTATATGCAAAACACATGGAGCAGCGGGGCTCTCTTGCGTAGCTAGTTTAATTTTCTGAATAGAAAAAAGCATGTAAATGCCCCAGAAATGTCATGAAGATCACAACCTTCATACTTGGCTGATTCTACCATTGCACATCATGCACCATTGTAAGTGACCTTGTGGGCACAGAGCACCACAGTCCTCATTAACTCAGGTAGGTGTTGCAGATCATCAGCAGTTCTACAATGCAGGCCATTTAACTAGAGACCTAATATGAGTGTAGAGGCCTACATTTCAAAGCATCATTTTGAAAAAAAACTTGACTGTGAAGATTTATAAGTAAACTTAAATTCTAATACTTCTACTCACCACACCAACTCAATGTATAGAAAACTGTTTGGAATGTTTTAGAACATGAGTTGGCTTGGCAACATAAAGCCTCCAGGGCACGTACAATCCATGCAGCTCATGCTGTTGCCATAGGGTGCACATTTCAGGGAAGAAGACTGGGCATGCTTTATGGAGGTCAAATCATTATCTGGCAGGAAATATCACCTACCTCAAATCACCAACCTAATGGGAGTGCTAAACCCATAGTGAACAGACATGCAGTCATCTATGCTACATTTCCTTCATACTGACAAAAATCCAGCAAAATTAACCTTAGAATATTTAGATATCCTTTTGTATAAGTATGGGTATGACAGCTCATTCAAAAATCCCACTGGTGCTGATGATAGAAGAACTTCATCATTCCACCCAATATGAGCATTAAAGTCAACCACTAGAAGTAACAATGCTCTCAGATGCAGTACAGTTGCATTATATATATTAAAAAAGACAACCCACAGGTTATTCCAAAGTGTCCGGATATCACTATGAAATGTTAACAGGGGAAGATGAATTGCAACAACTAAGAGAGAGAATGATGGAAACTGCAGCAATACAGTGAGTTCAACTGTGAGGAATCAATTAAAGTTATAAGGGAACAATTAAGTGCTGTCAAAATTAAGCATGCTAATCCAGACTTTGGATGGCCCCTAGAAAAAGCAGGGTGGGCATCACTACATGAGAAATTAAACCTGGTAGATTAATAGCTTCCCTGGCCCAAGTTTCTTGAATTAAAATAATCTGAAACTTTAAGAGATAGGATTTACTCCAGGGTCCCTCAGTTTGTAACATTCCAAGACAAAATTTTTACTTTGGAGACAGTCATTTAGTTGGAACTACAGACTCTGAAGTATTCAACAGCCAAACATGGGCACTGGGTTGTTGTAGATTTTCTAGGCTGTATGGCCATAGCCTTGGCATTGTAGTACCTGCTGTTTCACCAACAGCTGTGACTGGCATCCTCAGAGGTATAACACAGAAAGATGGAGTACTCTCTGTGTCAATGTGAGAAGAAAAATGGTAGGCAGGTCATTTTTATCTACTCAGGAAGGTGGGGTAGGGCTGAGTCATTATCTTGTAGGAGTTTCCTGGGCTGTGACATGCTAATGGGGGAGCTTTCCTGAGGAGGTTCTTTTGCATATGGATTGGCTGTTGAAATTCTAATCTTATCTGTAGTGCTGTTGTAAAATGTAGAGCATTTTGTGTTTTTCAGGACTGGAAACCATGCCCTATTTATTTTTAAACTCTCTTCTTTCCTGTTGAAATTGTGTTTATGTTTGTTAATTTCAATGGCTTCCCTCTATAATCTGACATGTAATTGGATGTGTTGTCCAGCATTTCAGTGTCTTGGAATAAGATACAGTGTCCTGTTTGAGTTAGGTCATGTTCAGCCACTGCTGATTTTTCAGGTTGGCCAAGTCTACAGTATCTTTCATGTTCTTTTATTCTTGTCTGGATGCTGCGTTGTATGGTCCCGATGTAAACCTAGCCACAACTGCAGAGTATGCGGTATACTCCTGCAGAAGTGAGGGGGTCTCTTCTGTCTTTTGCCAATTCTAGTATCTGTTGTATTTTTCTGGTGGATCTGAATACTGTTTGTAGGTTGTGTTTTTTCATAAGTTTCCTATCTGATCAGTAATTCCTTTGATATATGGCAAAAACACTTTCCCTGTGGTAGTCTGTTTTTCCACAGTTGTTTGTTTTACCATTGGTTTAATCGCTCTTTTGATTTCATTCTTGGAATAGCCATTTGTTTGAAGTGTGTGGCTTAGATGATTTAGTTCATCGCTGAGAAAGTGCAGTTCACATATCTGTCTTGCACAGTCTACTAATGTTTTTGATTATGCCTCTTTTTTGCTGAGGGTGGTGACTGGAGTTTTTGTGTAAATAATGATCCATGTGAGTTGGTTTTCTGTAGACCTTATGACCTAATTGAAAGTTAGCTTTGCAGATGGCCATGATATCTAGAAATGGGAGTTTTCCCTCGATTTCTTTTTCCATGGTGAATTGTATGTTCAGGTGGATGTTGTTGAGGTGGTCCAAAAACTCCATCATTTCTACCTCTCCAAGGCTCCAGCAGACATCTGGATCAAGATGGGTCAGCACTGCTGTAGTTATTAGACTTAATGGCAGTATTTGACACGGTCGGCTACAATCTGTTGACCCACCACCTCACCACTGTAGGAGTTCAGGGGACTGCCTTGAAATGGTTTTCCTCCTTTCTCCATGGTCAGGGACAGAGGGTAGCACTAGGCAAGAGGGTCTCCTTGCAACACCCACTGGAATGTGGAGTGCCGCAGGGTGCCAATCCTCTCATGAATGTTATTTAACATCTATATGAACCCTTTCACCCAGTTAGTCTGGAGGTATGGGCTGGGCTGTCATCGGTATGCTGATGACTCTCAACTCTATCTGTTAATGGACGGCCATCCATCCTCTGTCCCTGAAAATCTGGCTGAGGCTTTGGATGCTGTGGCTGGATGGTTGTTGCAGAGCCGACTGAAGTTAAATCCATCAAAGACAGAGGTCCTGTACATGGGTCAGTGGTGTATGGAGGTATACACCAGGCTTCCCACACTGGAAGGGGCACCTTTGGAGGTCCAGGTTGCTGCAGTCGCCAGATCTGCATTTTTCCATCTTAGGCAGATCAGGCTACTGAAGCCCTATCTCTCCCCACAGGACCTAGCTATGGTGACCCATGCAATTGTCACTTCCAGACTTGATTACGGCAACTCGCTCTATACAGGTTTACCCCTGAAGCTGATCTGGAAATTACAGCTGGCGCAAAATGCAGGGGCACAGCTGCTGTCGATGCCCATGCAGGTGCACATTCAGCATGTGCTTCATCAGCTGCACTGGTTACCAGTAGGGGTGTGCACCAAAAAAAAATATTCAGTATTGGCTGATATTCCCAAATCCCAGTATCAGTATGATACTGGGATTTGGGAATTATTGGTCTAGCCAAATTTATTCAGCTCAATTATACCCTACGGGGACTGTCCCCAAAGGGTATAATAATATGTCCCCCGTGAAGGGAAGGGAGTGTGCCTCTGCACTAAAGTTTAAATCCCCGGTGGAGTCACGCCACAGAGACAGCATGCTCCCTTCAATGGAGGAAAGGCAATTTACCTTCCCTTCAGTGATGGGAGCCCACTGCCTCTTGAGCTAGCCCCCCCTGCATTCCCTGGCCCACCCACTGAGGCGAGCGAGCCGGGGAAGGCCCAGGAAGAAGTGGGGAGGCATTTAAAGTGGGAAGCAGGCAAGCTGGGGGAGGCTTGGAGTCCCCAAGGTGTGCCTTCCTTGGCCCAAGAAGAAGTGGGGAGGCATTTAAATGCCTCCCCGTGCCTTCCCTGGCTCACCCACTGAAGCAGGGGGAAGGGAAAGTATTAAAATTTAAAACACTTTCCCTTGCTTCTGGGGCTCATGCTGCCTTCCCAGTGCAACTCCCCGGCCAAGGGAAGGTATTTAAAGGCACCACAAGCCCAGAAGCAAGGGAAAGCATTTTAAGTTTAAACACCTTCCCTTCCTCACCCAGCAAAGGGATTCCCCAAATGGATGCCAAATATACGGCATCCATTCAGGGAATCCCTGTTCAGCCAGTCGAATCAGATTAGAGAATCTGATTCGGCTTTCAGCAGGTCTGATAATGCCAAATAGGCATTATTCTGGGGTTTTTTTCAGTTTGTAAGCAGGCAATTTTTTCAACTACATAATTTAATCAGTCATAAACCATATAACCCAGGAATTTTCAAAAAGCTATGCTTTAATAAAACCTACCCTTTGGAGTTCATCTAAGTAGTCCCTAATGGTGCTAATGGTTGCCAGTCAGTGTCAATCAGTGGTGTCTTTATTCATGCACAATATGAAAACAGCAACAATGTAGCTTATTTTTGTGGCTGTTTGGCACAAACCAAATGGGCTGCATGATTGACCCATGTCGATTGATACCGTCAAACATGGTAAATTTGGCTGTTGAACATATTTGTGGCAAAATCTCAGCATTTCTAATTGCCATCGGGGTGGGCCTTTCAGGAAAGAAGGTTGGACATGTTTTGTTGAGGGCAAAGCATCAGTTGCCACTTGCCAGCACATATCCCATTACTGGAAATTTCCTACCTTACCATGTAAAATATATCCACAATATTCATAGGAAATGGGAAGACCCAAAGGTTCACAAAGGTAAGCTAATTAAGGATCCACTCTTACATTCCAGTTTCCTGACACTTAAGTACATTTAAGTGTTAGAAAATGTTCATACCTTATAAACAGAGAAGCCAAACAAGTATTAGCTTACTTCCACTATGCTTTGGCCTTTTTTCTGTAAGCAAAAGTTGTCCTGTATATTATATGTATAGATGCTGCTCAGATAGCTATATACGCAAGTATATAGAAATAAAATGAGAAGGAAAAACGCATACACCTTTATAACAATATCTGGATAGGGGAGGAGTACATTTTGATTTCCAGTATTTCATCTATTGTCTAGAGGATATAGGACATTGAAAAGGAACAAGCAAATGTATGCTACAATTAAGGAGTAGCCTGTTTTTCCCAACATGCTATTTCAGTGGAAAATCTTGGGGGAATTAATATTGGAACTAACAACAACAACATCCGCTCTCTGACTGTTGAACAAATCCATATTGGCTATCACTACTAGCATGGTTCTTGGAACTAGTCCCCACAGGCTTTAGTCTTGGAGCAAAGGAATGAAAGTTGGCTGCTTCCAACCAGATGAAATAGTACCACCAACAAAAATATTATTACTCTGGTCCCTCTGCCTTCCACCACCTTGAGCATGTTTTCTCAGGCTTTATGCAGATAGAACGTATTTTTACCTCAACTACATCACTATTCAAGAAAATGATAAATGTAGACAACTAGCTGTTTCAGCCAATAGGATACCAAGGGCTATGAGCAGGTTTGCTGTTAAATCGTACTCGATTTTACAATGGGTAAAAATGCCTGTGAGATGTTTAACAAATCAAAACGACATAATTTTGAAATGCATCCAATATTTTGAACATGGAGATTTTGAGTGTAACTTGGCCAAAGTTCAACACTTCCCAATTTGCAGTAATTTCAGGGGGGAGATTTAGCAAGTGCTTATTTAGAAAGAAGGACAACAAACAAATAAACAAACAAAAGAACTGGACTTCATTTGGATTGTCACCCTTATCTAAAGGGTACAAGCATGCATCACAAGTTGTTCTGTAATTCTGCACTGCAATTTTAAGGGAAAGACTAGTGTGGGAGAAGAGGCCCAATTTTTCTGCAAATATAGGAATGTTTTTTCAGCACTCAGTTTCAGCCCAGGAATATGTGAAGAAAGCCACCTCTGGTGTATGAGCTCCCTTTATCATAATCAGTTGGGGTTGCCAGTCTCCCCAGCCACTGGCAGGAGATGGTGGGGTAGAGTTGCCAGATCTAGGTTGAGAAACTCCTGGAGATCTGAGGATGGAGCCTGGGGAGGTCAGGGACCTCAGTGAGGTACAATGCCATAGAGTCCACCCTCCAAGGCATCCATTTTCTTCAGGGGAACTGATCTCTGTAGTATGGAGATAAGGTGTAATTCCAGGAGATCCCCAGGTCCCACCTGGAGGCTAGCATCCCTATTTCAGTCCTAGATATTTAGGATTAGGGCTAAAATCTTCCAAGACAGGTCTATGGCTTCTAAGAAGGCCCCTTTATACAGACACTATTTATTTCATTTATATCCTGCCTTTGACCATACAAATTAAGACAGAGCACACAGGCATCCCACAGAAGGTGTCTCATCCAAATACTGACCTGATCCTGGCCTTCACTTCAGAATGGCTGCTGTATCAACTGCCCTTCAACTCATGCTGGTGATGGATATTCTGCCTAATTGAGTACTAAGAATAGCATGGGCTAAGCTTCCATGTAGGCCAGTGCTGAAGCATTTTATATCATAAAAACAATATGCATGCCAAACACAGATGACTTTTCTTGCTTCTTGCATATTATGCAGTTGTAAATTGATTCACTGACATTTTTGACAATGATTTCTTATCCACTGTGTTATGTAAGACACAGGATGTAACTACAGGTCCTAGACTACAAATCCTAGATTTAATACGGTAGCCTCTTCCCTAATACTCAGTTCCGTTTTCGTTTAAGATTACACAAAGACCTTGATATCAATTAAGCATCTGGATTTAATATTCAAGATAGTTGTCCTACTTACCATAAATCAGTTACCAAGTGGTAGCTTGCTTTTGGACTCATCTAGATTCATAGTCTACATGTGGTAGACTACATGTGGTAACCAATCCCAGTCTTGTTCCAAAGAAGCACAGCTAGAAGCAGTCTCCTAATGCTGGCTGGCTTGCAAGGTATACAGCGAACATTTGATTTACTGAGTATTTTCACACTGTGTCCCCAATACAATTTCTTGCATTGCAAGGAGAAATAAATGTAAACCATTTCACATAGCTAACATTTCCTTAACTATAGCACATTCTTTAAAATCCATTTTTTCCTTAGGAAAACATCCAGAATGACAGAACCATGGATAGGAGCAAAAAATGATCAGGTATCTTTTAAAGGTGAACTACCTTCTGACACTGTATTTTTCTCCTTAATAAGTCACGTTGTGCTTTTTCCGATCTTTGAAAGTACTTCCCAAAATTCTTACCAGAATACAGCATCCAACTCTTAAAGCATCCAACCATCCTTCAAGCTTCTAAATCATGAAGTCAGCAATACTTTCCTCCTAACTGCCAAACCTTCTGATAGTTTTTTGCTATCAGCCTTAACGGTCAGGAGTTCTTCTGTTCTAAACTGTCTCAATAATATAGAGAATGTGGGGTATTCTGGCACCGCAGAGCAAATAATTCCATCGTTTTCTTTCTTGCCTCTCTGGTGTTTACCAGGCAGTCAGGCCCTGTCCAGTCCAATATGTATTCCAGAAAACGTTGATGCAGGAGGGCTGACTGGCGACCAAACAACTGAGTTTATTTCTGCAGATACAGAAAGATTGTGATGCTTTATCTCTTCAGGATTGTTCAATTAGGTTCTTCTTTTTCTGAAGCAAAAGCTGTGTCTCCAGATGGCAACTGTCTCATCTAATTACTGCCACGGGTATAATCAGATTTCAAGCTTCTCCTCTTAATCGGGATTATAGCAGGTCTGTTTTGCTAGCTGCAGAGCAACTATGAGCCAGTTTCCTCAGCAGACATAATGTATCTTTCACAACTACTTACAATTGGCTCCCCCCCACACACACACACCAGTGTGTTTTCTGTGCATTCTTTATGCTAAACATTTATGGAGAAGTTGCCTCAGGCTTGTTGACCAGAACTGGTGCAAAAATATCACCTATATAATGGCTAGAATAATGCCTATAATTCCCATATGCACAAGAGGGAAAGGCAGTCTTGGCCAACTTTCCTGTCCTGTGACAGCTCAAAACACTCATTGAAATGCTGCTCCTGGGGAATGAGGTACCCTCAGGAATAGTTTGTGGGATCAGAGGTCTCCTATGTGAGGGGGGAATAATTGAAACTCACCTCCCATTGAGCCTATGGAAATTCTCGAAGGGATGCAAGGTGATGTGCACTATTAAGTTTGCCTCTTTTAACCAGAATCTCAATTTTAGCAGTTTATTAAAACAATAATTTAGAGCTCCAAACTCATGCCAACTGCTCAGAATTAGCCACCCCTGCCCCATCCGCAGGTTAAGGTCTTCCCACTTTGAATTCTGCTTGTTAAAGATAATGCCAATATGCTGTTGACAGCACCTGTTAAGCAAACATGCTTGCTGGCTCAGTCTTTAAATTTTTGATTGGGGGTGGCTCTTTTAAAAATATTAAATCCCAAATACTAAAGGAGTGCAGACCCAAAATGCATCTGTTCACCTGGCAAACAATCCATTGGCTACATATGTTAAACTCAACAGATGAGAAGATATGCTTCCAGCTAGGAGAACCCAGCTTCCTCCTTCTAGCTCTGTGATCCCTCCTCTGGGGCTTGGCTGCATCTCTGTTATTCCTGTTATATCAGTGGTGTGTTACCATTACCACAGTCTCTCTCTGACTCATTGTTTTTTTCAAGACTGGCCCAGTGGTGGTTACTTAGGACAAACAATATTTTTGGGGAGGCCAATGAAGCAGCATATAGGTTAAAATATATGTCCCTTGTAATGTTGTACAGGACTTCGGGGCTGCCCCAACTTCACACTGTCCCAGAATAAATGAGAATGAGCCCCCCAAGTGTCCAGTTAGGATGAATAACTACAAGTAGGGAAGCAGCAAATCAGCAGTACAGAGCGCTTTTGAAGTTCATTTTTGTGGTTTCTCCAGCCAATGCCCTTTGAATGGCATTCTTTATTAAGATTTGAACCATATAGGACAATAGTTAGCCGAATATTTTTATCATTCATGTCACTCCATTAAAATATTCAGTTGTTGCAATAGTTAAACTATTAGCGTTAACCTTGTAACCAAGGAAAGTTGATAGTGTGTCTTACATCTTAAAGTCTTTTCAACCTCTGAAACTCTGGAATTGTTTTTTAATTGGACCATTCACTAAGGTATGGAAGTAGGAAACTGTTATCTCTTTGAAAAGGAAATTATCACATTAGAGACAGGGGCCTAAGTTATGTTTCTGTGAATGTGCCCAGCCTACTTACATCCTTTCCAATAAAAAGTTTCCAAAAATGAGCTATTATTAACTGTCTTTGGCTGATAAGGTTTCTGAACATTTAGTTAGCACAGCATTTGATCTACGTGAATGTTTAATCAAGTCAATCCCTGCAAGTTCATGCAATTCTGCCAAAGGGGGAAGCAGGAATGCAAGGGGAAAAGAGGATAGAAATTACCAGAGAAGAGTAAAAACAGTTGTTCCGTGTTTATTAAAACTACATTTGAATGGAAGGAAGAGACTGGAAATGGTACCTGTGAACTTCACAAGCCTGCTTAAACTTTATCCCTCTGCTTAGTGGTAATTAAGGACCAAACCACTGGTAAACAAGGGTTTGTTGTTACAATTACAATGTTCTGCCAGTGCTACAAGAGATGTGACCTCTAGATAGCTAGACTGAAACAGGTTCTAAGAGATACAATATGTTAGAGCCTAAGCTCATTGTAGTTTGGGAGCTATGCAAGATTGGCCACAGTCTGTACTTGGATGGGAGACCTCCAAGGAAGACTGGGGTTGCTATGCAGAAGAAAGCAACGGCAAATTCCCTCTGCTTGTCTCTCTTGCCTGGAGTGCCCAATGGATAGGGTTGCCAACTCTAGACTGGAAAATTCTTGGAGATTTGGGGGTGGAGGCTGAGGAGGACAGGGTTTGGGGGAGGGGAGAGACCTCAGCAGGGTATAATGCCATAGAGTCCACCCTTCAAAGTAGCCGTTTTCTTAAGGGAACTGATCTCCGTAGTCTAGAGATGAACTGTAATTCCAGGAGATCTCCAGGCCCCACCTGAAAGCTGGCAGCCCTACTTGTGGATGGGGTCACCATGAGTCGGTTGGGATTTGATGGCATATTCTTCTTCTTAGCAAACTATAGGTAGCTCTATTCATAAAGCATGGGAAAGATACAGCAAAGACCCAGTAAAATGATTAAAGGGTGGGAATTAGGGATGTGCATTTCTTATCAATATCTGAACAACAGATTTGAACAAAATAATTCATTAGAAGGGACAGAGGAAGTGGTTAAGGCTTTAGAACTTAAGAACATAAGAGAAGCCAATGTTGGATCAGGCCAGTGGCCCATCCAGTCCAACACTCTGTCACACAGTGGCCAAAAATACCAGGTGCCCTCAGAAGGTCCAGCAGTGGGGGCAGGAAGCCCTCCCACTGTTGCCCCCCCCCAAACACCAAGAATACAGAGCATCACTTGCCCCAGACAGAGAGTTCCTATCTGTACTTTGTGGCTAATAGCCACTGATGGACTTCTGCTCTATATGTTTATCTAATTCTCTCTTGAAACCGTCCAGGCTTGTAGCCACCACCACCTCCTGTGGCAGTGAATTCCACATGTTAATCACTCTTTGGATGAAGAAGTACTTCCTTCTATTTGTTCTAACCCGACTGCTCAGCAATTTCATGGAGTGCCCATGAGTTCTTGTATTGTGAGAAAGGGAGAAAAGGACTTCTTTCTCTACCCGCTCTATCCCATGACCCTCCTAACAATAAAAATACTCACATTAAACCAGATGCAATGCAAGAAATCAGTGATGAAGGATCAAAGCATCTCTCTTAGTATAAAATACTGTGGATCTGAGTTAATATCCTGTACCATGCAAAACCATTAAGCAGCCAGTCCTTTCCCAGTGCACATTATATTTTCACCCACAAAGCTACTATTCCCAATTTGGAACAGAAGACAGTCAACTTATCTGAAAACTAAACCAGAGCATGCAGATCAGGGAATCTAATCCCTATCATCCTGTTTCTCTCATCCTTACTATCCTTATGTTGGTCTGGTTTTGCCTTGATGACTATTGGCCAGAAATATGTTTATTAATTCCCCACCAGGAGCTTAATTCTCATGTGCATGGGGCCAAATTTGGATAGGGACCTAGTCACCTGTGCAGAAGAGGCTTATGCCTTTCCCCTATGCACCACCTGGCATGGCCCCAGGGAGTATTATTTACCTCGTTTGGGAAACATTCACATAGAAACCCTGACAGGGCAAGCAGCAGCTTCCTAGGGTCATTTTAGGCCAGGAAAACAGTCCAAGGGAGGAGAAGACATAATCTCCTTCTCCCTGTGCACCAGGAAATTCTCAGCATGGAACTCACAAGTGCACATCTGATTGCCCATCAGGGCAGCCTGTGAGTCAGACTGGAGAAAAAACAGGCCTTTTGATTCCAGTCATTTCCAGGGCAGAAGCATTGTCCCCATCTAGAAGAAGAATTCTGACAAGGGAGGGGGGCTACTGGACAGATGCATTTCTAACTCCTATAAAGGCCTGTAAGGTGATATCTGCAGTTGGAGAAACAGGCATCCATTTACAGCTGTTCTGTCTAGTCTGGCTCTGACGGAAAGCTAATAGTGGAATAGATGGACCTTATGTTCCCTACGCTTGTTGATATGGATACCCTGGCACCGTGCCTGTTTCCTTAGAAGAGGATGATGTGAAAAGAACTGGCATGCTGCAGTAATCTGGTCACGCAACGATCTTATTGGTTTAATGCTATTTTGAGCTTGTGCCTGTGTAAAGAAATCTCCCTGTCCATTTTAAGATTTTTTTGATTTTTGGCCCGGTTCAGAACTTTACACAAACACACATGTATGAAGCAACTGTCCCCCTCACTTGGAATGTGATTCTGTGTTTCACATCAGTCCTGTTGAGCTGGTATTGTCACAATGGCTCTGGGTTCCACTGGGGGGGATGTACTAAAAGGAATGACAGGATTGCCCATTGGAAACAATGGGAGAGGCTTGAAGGCCCACTGGAGATAATGGGAGACAGGAATGCCAATTGACTTGTATGGGTTCTATTGAAATACATTACAGTACAAAATAGTCAGAATGAAAATTCAAATTAGATTTTCAATCAATGTCTCCAGGCCCAGATAAACTGCTCTGGGACAGGAATAACAGGTCCCAAAGTGGAAAGACAGTCCTTGGGAAAAGAATTAGTGCTCTGGAACTGGAGTAACAGCAGCACAAACACCTCCCACACACACACATGGAATGACAGCCTTTGGGAGTAGAAGGAGTGTTCTGGAAGTAGAATGACAGCCCCCAGAGTAGAATGATAGCCCCTGGGAGTAGTAGAACTGTTGTGGGACCAGAATGACAACCCCAGAGTGAAATGACAGCTCCTGGGAGTAGCAGAAATATAAAAGTTGGGGTGGGGAAAGAAAAAGAGCCTGAATATACAGTGAATGCATGGGAGGGGGGAAGAGAAGGAAAAAGATCAGAAAGGGCTTGGAAATGGGAGAGAACAGAAGATTAAAAGGCATAGTTGGGGTGCAATGCTCCCTCTAAGCTGTGGAGTCTTGTGACCCAAAATCCTACTTTGTGAGACATTCTTCCTGAGCTAAGACAAACACTAACTCAGCTTAGAGGGAATACTGTTGAGGGGATATAAAAACTGAGGGGGGGGGGGGGTAAGGAGAAGAGCCTGAATATACAGTGAAATGCATGCCCTCCCCCCAGTCCTTTCAGCTGGAGAGGCTGCCGGGGAGTGACCCTGCTCCCAGGCATGCCAAAGAGGCCCTGCTCTGTCCCACCTTGGAATGGCTGCAGATCAGTCAACACAAAATTGAACAGCAGCGGCAGTCTGGATGCCCCCCCCCCCCCGCTGCTATCCTGGTCTGTATTGAGCCCATCCAGACTAATAATGCCCCTCCCCCTCCTCTCCTGGCCCTCCTCCTGCTGCTCCAGGCATGGGTGCCAACAGCAGTAAATCTCCGGCTGGGAGGGCTGCTGCTGCTGCTGCCACCCCTGGCATCAGGGAGTGGCACCTCTTTGGCCTGATGGGGTGGACACAGGCTGGGCACTGCAGTGCTCCACCAGTGGGTGGTTTCACTCATGTGGGCTGGGGTCTCAAGTCGGGAGGGGCTTTGCAACCAGTGGCTGATGGGGCCAGTGGTTTCGGCTGCCCCTGCCAAGGGCAGATGCCCTGGCGGCTTTGGGCAGAGCCCCTGCTGCGATAGAAAAGAAGCCTCGGCAGCCCGTCCTGGGGAGTTCTGAAGGGCATGCTCTTGAGGGTGGCCTGAGCTGGCACTGGGGAGGAGTGCCCTTGGAGTCCCCAGGAAGGGCTGGAGTCTGTCAGCAGGAGGCTGGGGGGAGCGGCTCTCTCAGTCTGGTGAAGATCCCAGGTGGTGAAATAAAGGCTGGGGAAAGGCCTGGAGATGGCCTTCTGGCTGCCAGAAGGGCCTCACAATGAAGCAAAGGGAGCCAGAGGGAAGGGGGTGGGGCCTGGTGTGTGAGTGGCAGCATGGGAAGCAGCTACCTTCTTCTTTTTCCCTCCCTCTTGGGGCACCCAGAGAGCCATGCTGGGGCTGGGCGGGCAGGCGGTGGTGGTAGGGGCCCTGCTGTGCTCCTCAGAGATCTACACCCCTAGGCTGTCACCGAAGTTGGCCTAATGGAAGAGCTGGCCCTGGCAGTTAGAGCACAACTGACTCTCCTCTACCAGGATTGGTTTTACGAGGTCTGAGTTATGGTCCTCCAAAGAAGGTGCCCCATCCTCCATTGTTTCCAATGGACTAAGAGCAAACCAGAGAATCTCTCGGTAGAAACTGCAGATGGCGACTGTGATGAGTTGTGCTTGGAAAGCTCATAAGTGCTGTATAAGCATGTGATGGACTGTGAAGTATTAATGCCTCATAGAGCCAGAGAGCCTTTGCGTGACAGGCTGCTCAAATGGATTTCATTGAATAGCATCAGTTGAGAAGAAAGAGATAGAAACTGACTGCTGAGGACTGGGCAGATTGGCAAGGAGTAGTGGGAGGATCACTGAAGACCCCCATTCAGGCCAGAAAAAGGGACAAAACTTCTAGTTTACAGAAATAATTCCCTGCCCAGTTGAAAAGGGAGATAGCTCTAAAGAGTGGAGTGATCCCTGGTTTGTTTAGAGAATAAATTTGGGTTCTCAGTAGTATATCCCTGCCTTCTGAAACTTGAAGAATCAGTTAAACTCAAGAATTTATACTGGAGTTCCTAGCAGATACTGAAACCAAAGCCTCCCATTTGAAAGATTTGAAGACTTTGTGAAAAGCTTTAAACCCTCACTTGCTGGAAACATATTAACTGGAGTTTTGTGAAGTTACCTCAGAGTTATTGTTGATCTACCTCAGGAATTTTACCCCTGATTCCATCTGACCTTTTCCCTTCTTTGTTGAATAAAATATTTTGTTTATTTTTGGAACGTTCAAAAGTCTCTCATGTGCCATTTTCAAAAGTTTAAAGGGGGATTTTTGTCTCTTCCCTTAAGTTCCTGGGCTGAGCCAGCATCAAAATATAATAACCTGACAGGGTTGGACAGCCATAGACCTTCAAATAAGAAGAAAAATACAGGGAAAATCCTGTGTGTGAGGGAGGGAAGAGGGTGAGGTCACAATAGGCATGTTTCTGTAAGCCCAGCAGAACCAGTGCCAGTATAGCACTGCAAACCCAACAAGACTAAATTCAAGCCAGAAAAGTGCTTTCAGCAGAAATGTCAGGCAGAAGTTTAAAAGTGTATAGAATGAATGCTGTGCAAGGTACTCACATCAAATGCACAGGGAACCTCATCCTACCACCTGCTCCTCTACAATCTCTCCAAGTTGGGGGAGGTTCTTTCTGGGTTACAGACTGCCAAAAAAAGGTCTCCCCAGTGCTCTCACTGGAACAGCTCAAGAACAAACCAGTGTCACAAACTCTCAGGGAAACTTCACCCAAGCAGGACACCCCCCCAGCCAGACAAGCATCCCCCCTATGCTTGCAGCCCACCCCCCAAGTTTCCAAAGGGAGGTTCTGAAGGACAGAAAGGAAGACATCCCCAGAGTTTTGACAGGGGTTCTCCAAAGTTACCCTATGTCAGCTTGGTGGGCATCTCAGCCCTACCAGACCAGTGGAAATCAGAGTTTTCCATTTCAAGTGATTAGTGACATAATGACAGAAAGGCAGACATGACAAGAGACTTCCAACAGGGGCTCCTCAAAGTTACCCCCTGACAGTTTGGTGGGCACCCCAACCCTGCTCACTCTGGACACTGGTGGGAGGGCAGGAGAGGAGACTCATGGCCACACAAGAGAGGTTGGGCCAGATGGCAGCCTTGCATGACCAGTACTCCAGATGATCGATGGAGGCAGGCTCAGGGTACTTGGTGAGGTACTTCCTCAACATCACCTTTTCCAAATGCTCTGTCATCACCCGCCTGGCAGCCCAGCAACCTGGCAGCACCACTGAAAATGAGTAGTGAGTCTTCTCCTGGTTGGCCTCTTTGAGACAGAGGTGCTGGCTCCTCCTCCCCAGCCTCTTCCACCCACTGTCTGGCCATGTCTGATGGCCTGTAGTTTCTGTACTTTTTAAAAGAGCTCATGCTTCTATTGCATGACCTCTGCATTCCAGAGGGCAATGCCGCCTTTTATCCAGCATAAACTCCAACAACTGGCTGACCCTCTCCCAAATGGTGCATGTTCTCACCTGTGTGCATATGTATGTATGCCTGTGTATGGTTGCCAATTCCAGGTTGGGAAATATCTGGAGATTTGTGAGTGAAGCCTGGGAGGACAGAATTTGGAGAGGGGAGTGGCCTCAGCTGGGTATAATGCCAGAGGCCACTCTCCAAAGTTGCCATATTCTCTAAGGGAATGGATCTCTGGAGATCAGTTGTAAGTCTAGGAGATCTTCAGCCCCCACATGGAGGCTGGCAACCCTTTCTATATTACAGAACTATCTTTTATTTTGAGGACACTTGTTTCCAAAAATATAATCTTGGGGCAATCAGATCAAATTAACATAACCATCTCAGTAAACAGAAAATAAATGGAACTTGTTTTCAAGTAAGCACACTGAAAACTGGATGTCAGGATGTAAATCTTAAGCCCACCTGATTTGAAACACATTCCCTTGAAATCAATATTATTTCAGGGGGGAAATATTATCTTATTAAAAATTATCCAGACCCATACTGTCCACCTTAACTAGAAGCAACTCTGTGATGTCAGTTACAGGAAGTCTACTTGCATGCTATGTTGACCACTGAAACAGTGCTTTGGTTCATGTTTGTTAAAAAACATTTCAAATGTTTAGCCTACCTGTTCCAAACCTACTCATTCTGTTAAAGACAACAATTTTAAGTTTAAGTTTTTCAGTTAAGGGTTCTGTGGTATTAGTTCTTTGTTCTATAGCTTTGGATAATTTAAAAATATCCTTTTGAAATTATGAGTAGACCTATTTTTGTCACAAGTTTATAAAGGAAAATATTTATAACTCAGATTCCATTCTGTAGTCTTTTACTACTTATTATTCAGTTTTACCTAAAGTTTCAAAGACTTATCTAAGAAATTAAACACATGAATCTGCAGCTAAAAACTGGAAGAGGGGGGAGATTAGCTCCTTCCCTGTTGAGATAAATCATTTTCCAGTGTTTTCACTTGCAGCCTTCCACTTTTTTCCTACTTTTCTTCTAAAGCCATATCTGCAAAGAAATTGAAGTTTCAGAGTAGATACATTACTGTACTATATGTACTTTCAACTGTACATTAGATTATAGGAGCACTACAATGCCATTTTAACAGTTTTATATGCAAGCATCTAGTATCTGAAAGACCCAGGTTCGAATTCCCACTCATGCCATAGAAGCTGGCTGGGTGACCTTGGGACAGCACACTGTCTACACCTAACCAACCTTACAGGGTTGTTGTGAGGATAAAATGGAGGAAAGGTGAATAAAGTAAGCTGCTTTGGATATCCACTGGGGAGAAAGGCAGTATGTAAATAAATTAAATTATAAAAAATAACAAACTAAAAGAATGGAAAAATACAATAATAATAAAAAATCAAAAATAAAAGATATGTCAAGGATGGGCAAGTGGGTGTCAGTGTGGCAAATGGAGTTCAGTGTGGCCAAGTGCAAAGTGATGCACATTGGGGCCAGAAATCCTAACTATAAATACATGTTAATAGGGTCCGAACTGGTGGAGACTGACCAAGAGAGAGATCTTGGAGTTGTAGTAGATAACTCAATGAAAATGTTGAGACAGTGTGCAACTGCAATAAAAAAGGCCAACGCTATGCTGGCGGTTATTAGGAAGGGAACTGAAAACAAATCAGCCAGTATAATAATGCCCCTGTATAAATCAATGGTGTGACCTCATTTGGAATACTGTGTACAAGTCTAGTCACCACACCTCAAAAAGGATATTATAGCATTGAAAAAAGTGCACAAAAGGGCAACTAGAATGATAAAAGGGTTGGAACACTTTCCCTATGAAGAAAGGTTAAAGCACTTGGGGCCCTTTAGCTTAGAGAAACAATGACTGAGGGGTGACATGACCAAGGTTTACAAGATTATGCATGGGATAGAGCAGGTAGAGAAAGTACTTTTCAACCTTTCTCATAATACAAAAACTCGTGGGCACTCAATGAAATTGCTGAGCTGTTGGGTTATAATGGATAAAAGGAAGTACTTCTTCACCCAAAGAGTGATTAACACATGGAATTCACTACCACAGGAGGTGGTATCGGTTACAAGCATGGACAGCTTCAAGAGGGAATTGGATAAGCATATGGAGCAGAGGTCCATCAGTGGCTATTAGCCACTAGGTATAGATAGGAACTGTCAGTCTGGGGCAAGTGATGCACCATAGTCTTGGTGCTTGGAGAGGGGGCAACAGTGGGAGGGCTTCTAGTGTCCTGGCCCAACTGCTGGACCTCCTGATGGCACCTGGTGTTTTTGGCCACTGTGTGACAGTGTTGGACTGGATGGGCTATTGGCCTGATCCAGCATTAGCTTCTCTTATGTTCTTGTGTTCTTATGTACAATCTTCCAAAGGCTAAATAATGCCTGTCCCTGCTGCACCCAAGTCATTTTGGCTGCTGAAAATGGCATGCAGAGAGAATGCAGGAACCCCTGCCCCCCACTGCTATCCAAGCACAATTGGGCCCATCTGAGTTTTTTTTTTTTTACATTTGAGTCACCATGGTGCCTTGCAGCTGCAGAATTGCTGTAAGTACCCTGGCCAACTCATGAAAAAAGTAAAGACTAGTTTGGCTCCTAGTACAAGATAAACAAGGTACACAGAGCTGATTTGAATGATAGAAGTGGTGACTTGGCTGGAGAAGGACAAAGGTAGGATTAAGCACCTTCATAATTATATTGATCTTTTCCATGTTAGGGTGTCATAGAGAAATCCTCAAGAGGCCCACCTATCAGCCACCCATGCCAGAAGAAGGGGAGCAGCAACCTGAAGCACTCAACATGTGAAGCAGTCTGTTCAAACCATAGCTACAG
This sequence comes from Lepidodactylus listeri, assembly GCA_029233225.1. Classification (NCBI taxonomy): domain Eukaryota; kingdom Metazoa; phylum Chordata; class Lepidosauria; order Squamata; family Gekkonidae; genus Lepidodactylus; species Lepidodactylus listeri. Next base: position 57,161,028 of record JARCFY010000006.1, read on the forward strand.
ACTGATAATACTGGACTATACCAATTGGCTGACAGGGGCTCAGAAAGCTATTTGCTACTCATCAATACCTGGACTCCTTCTTTGGCACCTTTCTGTAGCTAATGGCTTCCAGGGTTGTGTAGTACTGGCAGCTGTGTACTCTGCTGTGCCAAAGATTGGGTTTGGGCTTGTAGTATGTCAGCCAGAAATCCTAGACTCATCAAGTCATCAGAGACTACTTGGTTCTCTAGATTTTCAACACACAGTTTTTCTTTTCCTTGACCATCTTGAGAAAGGTGTAGGAAATCCCTTAGTCTCTATGGAAAACCCAGTCTACAAAAGGAGAGGCTGTAGTTATATGGCAGTGCCAAGTTCATGCAATGGGATCAGGACATTTGATTGTGCCCTATTGTGGATAGTTGCTCAGTGGTCTGCAACTGCCACACTGCAGTAAACCAGAGATGTCTTCAACTGAACTTGAAAGCCACTTTCAAAACAATCAGGAGAAGCAAGTACTTCACACTGCCAGTACAAACACAGAAGCTAAAACCAGAACTGAATCCATAAGACGGGGGCATTTTCTTCCCATGTTGCTTGTTATTCTTGGTGTGGATTTCAGAACAGTTGGAAGACTCAGCTGTTCTGCACATTCAAATTCAAAGCACATTTTCATTAAAACAAATCACTGAATCCTCTGAGTTATGAAGCCTGACCAAGTGATGGCATAATGCAATAGCACTTGGAAATTTGCCAGCACTGGGGCGGGGGGGGGAACTGAGTGAAAAGCTACAGCATCCAAACTGTTGTGTGCCTCACTGCCAGGCAAAAGAAAGGTTATGAGTGAATCATTTGAACCTGATGAACTCATCTGGCACTGCCAGCAAAGTCCTTTTTAATCTTTGGACACAGTCATGTAAGAGATGAAAAACAAACAGGAGGGAGACTCAAAGTCAAACTGTCAAAGCATCGCACGAAAGTAGAACAATCTTGTCTGAATTAGCCTTTTTTATTAATAAATATGCCTCTAATTTTAGCATGGTTTTGTCTGCCAAGTGTCAAAAATATGAATGCATTGTATAAAGACAAAAGAGGTAGATATAAAAGGAGCTTAGTTTGGCGAGGCCGGCACACTTATGTCCTATACATGTTTATTAAAAAGAGCACACCACAGGTATTAATGGGTTTTACTCACATGTAAGCATATATAGATTTATAGCCCTGAAAGTACAAAGCAGCTGAAGGCACGCCCCAATGATTGTGCTTGTAGCTCACAGCCCAGTTTTGGCCCAATCTGTCAATTTCTTATAACAAATCCCAGAGAACATTATTTTAAAATTGTCCATGGTTTTATTAATATCCCTGGGTTTTAACCAGCTTCCTAACTATTCCCTGACTGCGCTTTGCCAGCTTCTGATGCTCAGCATCCATTCCTGATTTATAAATTAACAAAAAAGACATTTTTACTCAGTTGTTTTCTTCATTCAGATTCAATGAGAGGGGGGAAGCAGCAGCAGCTCAGTACAGGTAATGGGAGTTATCCTAGATTTTTCCTTCCTTCTGGAAGAAGCAGCCCTCTCTTCTCCTGTTGTAAGTTAGGAAGGCATTGTGCTCAAGGTGAAGGGCAAAAGAAGCTTGGAACACCCCCCTCAAAAACCAAAATGGGGGGAACAGGTTTCTGTTGCAGTACCATAGTTCACCTTTGGGCACATTCAGAACTGTGGACAGCAGTCCATTGCAGTTAGAATACAAGAGAAGCCATGTTGGATCAGGCCAATGGCCCATTCAGTCCAACACTGTGTCATACAGTGGCCAAAACCAAGGTGCCATCAGAAGGTCCACCAGCAGGGCTACAATTTCAGAAGCCCTCCCACTGTTACTCCCCCAGCACCAAGAATATAGAGCATCACTGCCCCAGACATAGTGTTCCATCTATACCTTGTGGGTAATAGCCACTCATGAATCTCTGCTCCATATGTTTACCCAATCCCCCTTTGAAGCTATTGATGTTTGTAGCTGCCATGCTGAAGCAGGTGCACGGAGTGTTTTTGAGCAGGTCCTCCCTTCCCTGACCATTGAGTCTGCAAAGGCCTTTGCAGGAGCTGCAGTCTGGCACTCCTTCACTTTTGCATAGTCAACCTCTGGTATGCCCTCCGTCTGGGGCACTCAGGAGACTTAGGCGGGGAGTCTAGCCTTGGGATGTCTGCTACTGGAGGTCCTGGGCCAGGCTCAGGATTGGTCTCTCCTTCTGGCTGCACCTCCTGTGCAGCTGCTGGGGACTCTTCCTCCTCAGGTACTGTTGAGGGTTCTTCTTCTGGGCTGACTCCAGAGGAGGCTGGGTTGCTCCCTGCCTCGTCCTCATCTGAGGAGTAGTCAGCCTCAGCAGAACCAGTACCCATGACACTTACAAAATCCATGTTGATTTTTCTTCAATAGTTTTTATTCATCATTGTGCCTACTAATTCTGTCTTTCATAAAGGATTCCACCATCTTACCTGGTATTGACATTAGACTGACCAGCCTGTAATTTCCCAGATCTCCTCTGGAACCTTTTTTGAAGATGGGGGTTATGTTGACTACTTTCCGGTCCTCGGGAATGGAGGCATATTTTAGTGATAGATTGCATATTTTTGTCAGGAGAGCCACAAATTCACATTTGAGTTTTTTAGAACTCTTGGATATATGCCAACTGGGCCTGGTATGTGGTCAGTTTTTAATTTGTCCATCAATCAAAGGACCTCAGGTCTCGTCACCTCAGTCCATTAGGTGTAGAAAGGCAAAGAACAAATGTGACCAGAGATTGCAAGTTAATCCTTTCTTTGCTTTCCTACAGTAGCTGTGCTGAGATCTCTGAACATATAATGAAAGCTCAAAAAAAATTATAGACCCCCCATATTGTTATTTGTTTGTTCAGTTCTTGACTGACACTGGTATCCACCCATCCTGTAACCACCAGTAACAGTCAGGAGCTAAACAAAGGAGCACAACTTTGGGGTGTCTCTTTATAGATTTCTTGAAAACTGATTTCTAGTCCCCACACTGATTTAACTTCAGCAGTAAACCAGAAGAGGGGGAAATCAGTCATGGGGGGGGGCAATCTAAAGGTATGTAGGAAATCTTTTAAAGCCCATTTTGGTACCTGGCCCAGCCACCAGAGCTGTCAGACTTTGGGGCATTTGCTGCAGTTTTTCCAGGATCCAACTCCCTGTTGAGCCTTTCTGCCAGCTGGAAATCTGGTGACACAGCCAAGACATTTCTTTTGAGACATAGAGACCATGACTATCAGTAATGAACTTTTGCCTTTTGATGTTTATAGTCTTTTTATAGCCCTTTGTGACTCCCTTCACACAGACACTACCACCAACCACAACCTCTGTCACACGTATTTGGGATACAGATAGGTCAGGTAGTCACAGTTTGCCACCCATCATGTCTTTTTTTAACATACAAAAAGTCTTTCACACACCAGGTCCCCTCTCTCATTCCCAGAAACACTGCCAGACAGGATAGCACAGTTCCTTTATCAGTCACTGTTCACTCAGATACTTCACAATGCTATTAGGACCCGCCTACTGCTTTAATCTGATACTGCCCTCATTTATTCAGATGTATATGTACAGAGAAAGCAGAGGTTTGACAGGTTTACATGTGCTTGTGCATTTCATTCCTGAGACAGTGCACATTCAGTCAGCAGGGTTAACCAGAAAAGAGTTAACTCGTATTGAAGGCTAAAAACAGCACTGGAGTGATTTGGATAAATAGATATAATGTTTCTTAACACTTGAACTTTTAATACCTAACTCAATTCATGCTTTCAAGACTATTTGTTACAACTTATCTTTCTTTCCTACAGTTTCAGGTTACTATTTTCTTTCTTCCTACAGTTTCAGGTTACTATTTTCAGGTTACTATTTTCATTGGCTCAAGCTGTCATCTCCTATCTACAGAGTTCTAGCTCTCTCTCCAACTGACTTAACCGCTTTGGCTGCCAGCCTTCCTCCCAACTTTCTATCAGCTGTCTTTGATGGTTTAAAGAGAGAGGCGGAACTGGACCTTAATCCCTACATTCCTAGAAAATTGAATTGTTTTTACCATATTTCCCATTATTTCATTTTTTCTGTGATAATTCTTGTGTCTAATAAGATTTGTCAGTAGAATCTCTGTTTCTAAAAACACAAAAATGGAAAAGAGGAAAATGTTTGATAAGATGTTTAAGGCCTATTATGCATGCACAGCTTACTGCAGAGTATCCGAGCAGTCAAGCCTTTAAGCTTGACTTCAGATTTCTGTTCCTGCTGTATGCACCATTTTACACCATCTGATGTATTTATTCTGTAGCTACAATTAAAGAACCAAACTTCTCTGAATCAGGGTGGAACATCACTTGTGACTTGGGGGGGAGGGACACACAATTTTTTTTTAAAGGAAATCACCCTAGCCCAGTAGCATCCAGCAAGCACCTTCCATTTAAATCCTTGTGGTTCAGGTTTTGTGCATGGAGTTTAGCATTAGTTTGTTGAATGAAAGGAAAGAAAAAGGAACACAGTCAAAGGCTCCCTGTGAGCAGTGGGAGAGGGCAGCACATGCTGTAGGGAGCTGGCTGGCTGAGTTGTGCTGAGGTGAAAGAGGAGAAAGAGGAGAGCCCCTGTCTGGCTTCTGATCTGCTTATGTGTGGGCGAAAAAGAGACAGAGGTGGGGAGGGGAAGAGTTACTTCTTCTTCTCACACCCTCCACACCCTCCACCTGCTCTGGCTCTCTCATTCTCAGACCACTCCATCATCTCCTCTGCTCCATGGCTGGCCGGATAGGTCTTTCTCATTAAAATGACAGTTCCTTGCAAATAGAAATGCTTTGCTTACTTGTGAATTGCAAGGCTGGGGAGGAGGGGAGGGCATGAAGAAAGAAGAAGGGGGTGCAGGGCTTAGGCAAGGAGGGAGTACCCCCTTCTCTCCCAAGAGGGTCTGTGATTAGGACAACCTGAGGGCATGCAAGACTCTTGCCTCTCTGGGCTGACACACTTGGGCTGCGGTCACACAGGCCCCTTTAAATCCGGGAGCCCTCCCGGATTAAAGGGGCCGCATTTTTCTACCACGGGTTGGGATGTCTACACATCCCAACCCCTGCAGCGGCAGAAGCGGTGGCGGCCGTGGAAGAGGCGCAAAGGAGGAGGCGGCGGCAGAAGCGGCAGTGGTGGTGGCCGCGGAAAAGGCACAAAGGAGGCGGCTGAGGCGGTGGCAGAAGTGGCGGTGGCGGAAGCAGCAGTGGCCGCAGAAGAGGTGCAAAGGAGGCGGCAGAAGTGGTGGCGGTGGAAGCGACGGTGGCGGCGGAAGAGGCGGCGAAGGAGGCAGCCACCTGGTAAGTGTTGGAGGGGTTTCCCCCCTTTTACACTTGGGCGCTTGCCCAAGCGCCCAAGTGTAAAAGGGGGGGGGGGAAATGGCCGATGGGACCATCTGGACAGCCCTGCTCTTGCAATGATTGCAAGAGAGGGCTGTCCAGATACCTCAAATGTGGGTTCCTCCCGCAACTCCCGGGAAAACTGTCAATTTTCCCGGGGTCGGAAAATGCGGGAGGAACCCGCATTTGAGCCCGCTTCGGCGCGGGACTTTCTGCGGCCGTTGTAGATGGCCCCTTTAAATGCAGGAGGAAATAGCCCTTCCTCCCGCATTTAAGGACCGTGTGACCGCAGCCATAGTTTCCCCCTCTTGTAATCAAGCAGTGGAGAGAAGAGCAAAAAGAAGTCCCCCCCCCCCCCAGGGAAGCTCAGCTGGGACCGCTCCTTGTAAACTTTTTCATTTTGCTGGACTAGAATCATTTGTAAAAACAAACAAACCCAACTCTTTTAAATGAGAAGAAACTGGAGTTTGGACACCAATGAAGGGGGGAAGAAGGAAAGTGCAGAGCGGTTGGAATGACCTTGATATGGGCTAGCTAGGACTGACCTCTGAGGGGTGGGAAGAAGAAGAAGAGATTGGATTTATACCCTGCCATTCACTATCTGAAAGAGTCTCAGAGCAGCTTACAATCTCCTTTCCCTTCCCCTCCCCACAACAGACACCCTATGAGGTAGGCAGGGCTGAGAGAGCTCCCCTGAGAACTGTCCTCTCCAGAACAGCTCTGAGAGAACTGTGACAGTCCCAAGGTCAAACCAGCAGCTGTATGTGGAGGAGTGGGGGATCAAACCCGGTTCTCCCAGATTAGAGGTCGCACTCCTAACCACTACACCAAACATAAACAAAGTAATATTTCCATTCTTGTTGGAAATTATGTGAAACATAACTAAAGGAAGCTGCAGAAAGTACCAAGAGTCCAGGAGCAGCTTAAAGACTTTGTGGCAAGGGCATAAGCTTTCGTGAGTAACTGCTCACTACTTTAGATACACTAGAATGTGAATCCACTGTCCTTATATTTTGGCAAGTGGAATTATTTCAGATGTCAAATGACAATAGTAGGCAAATAACAATGGCAGATGAATTACAATAGCAAGCATGATTGGATTAGGTGTGATATGCAGAGGGATAATAGGCAAGGAGAAATCAGCATTGGTAATGAGACAGGAAACTTAGGTCTCCATTCAGTCCAGGAGGATGCATTGTCTTGAGCTTCATTATCAGTTGCAATCAATCAGTTTCTCTTTCTAATTTCCCTTTGAAATTCCTTTATAAGAGAACTGCGACTCTTAGGTCAGCAACTGAATGTCCTGGAAAGTTAAATGTTCCCCCAGTTTTTTTTTAATGCTGTGGTTTCTATAATTATACTGAGTTTACCACTTTTTGAAACCAGTATAAGAACAGGTAAATGGGCAGGTACAAGAATAGAGAGACTGGAGAGAATAATAGAGAGAAAATGTTTTTAAAGGTTTAATACCATAAGAGATAAACACTTCCAAAAAATGTGTTTATCTGGAAGCTTACTGTGTATTCTTTACTGCTTAGATGATCTGAAAGACTGATAAAGAATTATTCCTTTGAAAATAATTACATTCCAAACCAAGTGATTGAAAAAAGTCCCATGTTTCACATAAAGTGATATAAACAACTTTAGCTGCTTCAATCTTTCCTTGTTGAGAAATGAAAGTTTGAAGTTTTTAATTAAAAGACATAGGTAAATTCTGAGCAGTAAATTATACTATTGGGATAGGCATCACATATTCAAGAACTGTTCAAATCTGAGGTCAGGCTAAATCAGAAAGTAGAACATAGATATACTCTTGCCCACAATAAATTGGATGTTCTGTGCCAGCATAAAATGTGTGTTCTCTGTAGAAATTTGGTAAAATGTACCATGTGAAATGTGAATGCTTTGATCACTAAGCAACAATTGGCTGGCTGTAAAGAGAGTAAGAAAAGACACCCACCAGATGTTCAATTAGATTTGGACCCAAACCTTCCCCATATGGAGAAGCATAGTACTGTATGAAAAGAACTCTATCAAATGAACAAAAGAACAGGTCCAATTCAGGGCCAAGCTGGTTTTAAGCTGTGGGCTTGCATATTCTAACAAATTTATTTGTTAGAACAAATTTATTTGTTCCAATGGCATAGACAAATCTAACACTTCAGCTCCAACGGTATGCCAGATATTCCACAGCAGGTAATGGAGAAGGAGGTTTACAAGCTTCTTTTCATATGCTGCTGCTCTGTCTTAAATAGAAAGTACTGACACAGTTGTTTTTTTCCTTAGGACTCATTGTAATAGGATTTGCCAAGAGTAGTGAATACAAGCTGTGGACCACAAGACAGCACAGGAAGGGAAGGAAAATAAACTGTTTGGAAATTTGCCCCATCCCACTCACACAAATCTCTCCCTTCAGAACACTATAAATGTTCAGGAGCCTGGTGGTGATGGAAAGTGCCATCAAGTCACAGCTGACCTATGGCAATCACTCCCAAGCTCCTGACAGATTGTGCTGGTGTCAGTGGCACTCCATCAAGAGCTGGTAATCTGTTCCCCAATCATGAAGCCCCCACCACCACAGAGCCTCCATCTTTGTTGGATTCAATTTCAGCCTACTCTGTTTCAATCACCCAACCACAGTCTCCAGACTAATGGCCAGATTATGTGGGGTGGCATCCAGGTGGCCATCCAATAACAGATATAGCTGGGTGTCATCAGCATACTGGTGACAACCAAGCCTGAAACTCCAGACCAGCTGGACAAGGGGGATCATATAGAAGTTAAACTACATTAGGGAGAGAAGCACCCCTTGAAGAACCCTACATAGTAGGGGGTATCTGGAAGACACATTCTCTCCCAGCGCCACCCTTTGTCCCTGGCCGTGGAGAAATGGGGTGAGCCATTGAAGGGCCACATGACAGAATAGAAAGCCCCTGCTGTGATAAACTGCATGCTAAGGCATCTGTCTGTTTGTCTGTCTGTCTGTCTGTCTCTCTCTCTCTCTCTCACACACACACACACACACACTTATAGTCTGTACTAATTAATCCAAAACAATATAATCATGGTTCCCTATTCAAAACCACTAGTACATTAGAATTCCCACTTCAGTCAAAACTATTCACAGAAAGTCAGGAGTGATGGACATGCTCGTCAAAGTCTTGGTTGTCCAGTACGAAGAGCCTGAGAAGCCCAGCTGTGCCCTCAACTTCCTGAAGCACCACTTGGGGGCAGCTGCTGTGCCAGAAAACCCCAAAGTGGAGGCCCTGCAGCTGGAAGTGGTTGAGGTGAAAGAGAAGTACAAAGTGGTACTGGAAGAGAACAAGAGGCTTACGGCAAAACTGACTCAGGAAGAGAAATGGGAAGAATAAAGTTCTTTGAATGTGGCTTATGCAAAAGCATTTCAAAGCACAAAAAAGTATTAATTGAAAGGATGATATGGAGGAAATCTACCCTATTGTACTTAGGATATTCAGACTGAGAAAACCCTTTGTCAGTTATAAATCTTACTGTGTGACCATTTGCCAGTATCTTTCAGCTTAACCTGCTCTACAGTGTTATTGTAAGGATACAATTAGGTAGAGATAGTGCTGCCAACTTTGAGTTGGAGAATTCCTGGACATTTGGGGGTGGAGTTTGAGGAGGGGAAGGAGTTCAGCAGGGATGTTCTGTTATAGAGTACAAAGCTTCCATTTCCTCCAGGGGGAAATGATTTCTGTGGAGATCAGCAGTGATTCTGGGAGATCTCCAGGCCTGGCAACCCTAGGTGAAGGCCATATTCACTATCCTGAACTCCTTGGAGGGAAGATGAGATAAAATACAATTAATAAAAATACTGAGCAGTAATGTGGCTAAGTGTTATTAATGGATAAATGATAAGCACCTTAACACAAACACCAAAATTCTGGGACAAAATATCCCTTAGATTATGAGCCAACAAAGAATTTCATTCAACATGCTATACAGAAATAAAGATTTTCTTATTTTGCAAAATATTTTCTGCTTCCTTTATAGAAGCAAGAGCCTACATGTGGTAATGAAGTTGCAAGTTAAGTCCATTTTGAGAGAAGCACAAAGTTACCTCTTTGTACATTTTATTCTATTTTGTTTTGATTTCCAGTGGTTTTGACAGGAATCACATTTCTACCTGTAACTTTTTAATGCAATCTAATTGGTATGATTTTTTTCCAGGGATTTTGCTTCTCGTCCAAAGGATCATCTTGCTGAATTTCAGCACATAAGAAAAATGAAATGAAAAGGTTCAATGAATGACTGGTGAAACTCTTAAAATTGCTAAAGATAGACGAGAAGCAAAACTAAAAGGTGACAGAAATAGAATCAGAAGTCTAACTGCAGCATTCCAGCAACTGGCATGTAGAGACAAAGAGAGCTATTATAATAACCAGTGCAAAGAAATAGAAGAGAACAACATAAAAGGGAGAACAAGAGATCTGTTCCACAAGATCCAAGAAATCAAGGAGAAATTAAAAGCATTTTTAGGCATGCTAAAAGGTCAACATGGAAATATATTAAATGAACAGGACAAAATGAAGAAAACATGGGTACAATCCACTGAAGAACTATACAGAAAAGATGAAAGGATGACAGATTCCTTCAAAGGAGAATCTTTTGAAAAAGAACCTGCAATTTAAAATGAAATCTACACCCAAAACAATTGGGGAAAACAAATCACCAGGAATAAATGGGATATCAATAAAGCAATCTCAAGCCACCGAAATGGAGTCCATCAAAAACTTAACAAGAATATTCCAACAAATATGGAAAACAAAACAAAGGCCCACAGACTGGAAATGTTCAATCTATATTCCAACTCCAAAAAAAAGGAGACATCAAAGACTGCAGCAACTATTGGATTATTGCATTAACTTCTCTTGCAATTAAAGTGATGCCCAAAATCATACTACAAAGACTGTTGCCATATATGTAATGAAATGCCAGATGTTCAAGCTGGATTCAAGGAAGAGGCACTAGAGCAGGGGTGGCCAACCTGTGGCTCGGGAGCCACATGCGGCTCCTTCACACATATTGTGCGGCTCCTGGCAGGGCAGCTGGGGAAGCAAAGGGGAGGCATGCTTTTTCTCTCTTCCTTCCTTCCTTCCTTCCTTCCTTCCTTCCTTCCTTCCTTCCTTCCTTCCTTCCTTCCTTCCTTCCTTCTTTCCCTCCTCCCTCCCATCTATTTGCTTTCCTAGTTTCTCTCTCTCTCTTTCTTTCCACTTCTTTAATTCTTTCTTTCCATCTCTCTCTTTTTCTCTCTCTCTCTCAATATCATTAGCAAACAAGTAATATCATTATCAATAACCGGTTTTCCTCGTTTGTTTTTATTTTTGGCAGTCCCATTTAATGTTAATAAAAAGCAAATTTGCATATTTTTAAAAATAAAAACGTGTGTGTGATATTTGTTCCTGTCTTGCGGCTCTCAGACATCTGACGTTTATTCTATGTGGCTCTTACGTTAAGCAAGGTTGGCCACCCCTGCACTAGAGATCACATTGCAAATTTACATTGGTTACTGAAGCATATGAGAGAATTTCAGAAGAAAATCAGCTTGTTTTCATAGATTATAGCTTTTGGCTGTGTGGGTCATAAAAGGTTATGGTTGGTTTTAAAATAAACTTATGTGCAGCAACATCTGATAGTTTTGATGGGCAATTTATACTCTAAAAAAGAGGGTACTGTTAGGACAGAATATGGAGCAACAGGGTGGTTTATAGTTGTCAAAGGTGACAGACAAGGATGTATTTTATCAGATAGGGGTTTGTTTAATCCATATGTAGAACATACCATAAGGAAAACTGGATTAGAATCAGATGAAGATAGAGCAAAAGTTGTTGGAAGGAACATTAACAATTTGAGATATGCAGATGACACCATATTACTGGCAAAAATTTATAAAGACTTGAAATGGCTACTGATGAAAGTTAAATCAGTAAGTACCAAAGTAGGATTACAGATGAACACCAGGAAGACAAAAGTAATAACTACTGAGGAATTACACAACATTAAGGTTGACGGTCAAGGAATTGAAATTATTTAAAATATTCTATTCCTTGGCTCCATCATCAACCAAAAGAGAGAATTCAACCAAGAAAACAAACTGAGATTGAAACTGGGAAGGGCAACTATGAAGAAGTTAGAAAAGAACCTTAAGTGTAAGGATGTGTCACTGGTAACCAAGATCAAGATAATTCATACCATAGTATTCTCTATTACTATGTATGGGTATGAAAGTTGGACAATGAAGAAAGCTGACCGGAAGAAAGTTGCTTCATTGGAAACGTGGTGTTGGAAGAGAGTTTTACGGATACTATGGACTGCCCAAAAGACAAATAAGCCTGAACCCTCCCTAGAAGCTAAAAGGAACAAACTGAGGCTATCGTACTTTGGTCACGTTATAAGAAGACAAAGAGTCTTCAACATAGCAAGGACCATCCCACTCCCTGTGTATTTGCCGTATCTAATCCAAGCCAAGTCATTTTCTGGCAGCTTTTGCCCAGCCTGTTCACAGTATCGGTATGTGCAGATCAATCAAAAGCAGTGCAACACCCAACATGATGCAAACAGGTTCTGTTTGCAGTTTCTAAGGACACTGTTTACATTTATGTGTTACCAATACAAGGGGTTTGGTATCAAGGCAGTAGAATCACACAAACAAAATCTGAAGGGATATTGCCATGGTACAGATGATACATGACTTAAAGAGGAATGTCAGCTTGATTTGTGTGTAATAGAAAACAAAAGTCACAAAGTTTTTAGTGGAGAAGTGAACAGATAATATTCCTTTGTGGAATAAGTTGTGACATAGGGTACCAGTAGAAATGGACACATGGTAGTAATAGATCTAACTTGTTTGCTGACTTGACCACTCAAGCCACCATAAATGCAGACACATAATTCTACTGACAGCAGGGAGACTTACAACCTAGTCCTAAACATTTGCACTGCCAGAGCCACAACTGCTGCAGTGTCTTCTTTTTTGATGCCCTGTAGCTTTATGTTGTTGCTAGTGTTGGTCTGTTCCATCTTAAGCAATAATTTGGGGGCTACATCATTTATCCAATACTGGGTGCAGTGTACCACTGGAAATATTGAAAGCATCCTAAGAAGGTCTTTGATTTATTTATTTTAATTGATATATAACCCTTACTGCTGCCACTAAAAATCACTTTTTTTCTTCTTCTAATCTCTTCTCTGCCATAGTCCCAGTGAGGGTTGCCCCCCTGGTCCCCCCCTGGCCACTGGCAAGGGATGAGGGGGTAGCATAGGCATCAACTACGGGGGGGCTTGAGCCCCCCCCCAAAATTTCCCGGGGGGGACTGAACCCCCCCCCCCCCGGAAAATGGAGCGCCGGCCACCGCGCCTCCCTGGTCCCTTCCTAGGGCCGCTGCCGCCTCTCTCTCTCTCTCCCCCCACGCCTGGCTGCCTCCATCCCTCCCTCCATCCATCCATCCAGGGGCCAGCTAAGCCCAGCTGGCCCCTGGAGGATGAAGGGAGGTATGGAAGCAGGAGTGGCCAGGCAGGGGGGGGGGAGAGGCAGCGGGGACATGGTTCCCCCCCCATGAATTTTAAAACTCTCTCCCTCCCTCCCTCTCTCCCGCTCGCTCACCCCCCCGCTTCCCTGGGACTCAGGGGGGGCGGGGGGGCAGCGGGCAAGGAGCAGCCAGCTCTGCTGCCTGGAGCGCGACTCGAATGGCGAGCACTAGCCTGCGCACATCCTCTGCAGGAGCCAGATGAGATGGAAAGATTGCCCTCCCTGCTCCGGGGCCTGTCGTCTCCTCCCAACGTCCCTGCAAAGAGGCCGGGGAGGCTCTGCCAGGAGAGCTGGCCCCCAGTTTCCCTGGCCGGCCGGCTGGCTCGAAGGCTGCTCCGGGGAGGGGGGGTGTTGGGGGGGAGATCCTCCCGCTTTCTTCTCCCCCTGGCCAGGGCAGGGGGCCGCCCGGCTCAGCAGCTCCTCCTCCTCCCACCCGAGGGCTCAAGGGTGGCCGCGGCACCTTCCCCCCTGCTCTGGCTTGCCCCCCCCCACACCCTCCGGGGCTGGCCGCGGCCAGGAGAGGAGACCAGACGGGACAACTGCAGAAAAGTCTGGCAAGGATACCCACGTGGGGGAGGACAGTTCAGTGCTTGGGTAGTGCTTTTGTTTTGTTTTTTAAATGAACTCTTTTCTTCTCCCCCTGGCCAGGCGGGGGGGGGGGTGAGGCGGCGGCGGCGGGAACGTGGTCCCAGCGTGCGCGCGCGCAAAGCATGCGCATGCACAAGTCTCCAGCCCCCCCCCCGGATTTTAAAACTCGACGCCCATGGGGGGTAGGGTTGCCAGATCTGGGCTGGGAAACTCCTGGAGGTTTGGGGATGGAGCGGGGGGGGGGGGGGGGGCGGACGACCGGGATCTCTTCTGTGCATGCATTCTGCTTAGAATATTTCTTCCATATGCAGATCATTTTTGTTTAATGAGAAAAGATAAAGTGTCAATTAAGAAATGAAACATGGGGAGATTAAACATTTAATGAACAGAAGAAAACAGTAGCACCTTAAAGACTAACAAAATTTGTGGTAGGGTATGAGCTTTCATGAGTCACTGCTCACTTCTTCAGATCTGTAGCAGTGACCCACGAAAGCTCATACCCTACCACAAATTTTGTTAGTCTTTAAGGTACTACAGGACTCTTACACTTTTCTACTGCTACAGACAGACTAACAGGACTCCCACCTTGATCTATCATCATGTATAAACAAATAAAGAGGTAATCTTCATGAGAAATTCTAGTGCTTTTAAAGAAGTGTAACAATATTAAACTTTTTTCTTTTCTATTTCATAAACATTCAAGTATGGGTAAGTTTTATATTCATTTATGTTTTCATTAGTGAGAAATTCAGAGCAAGCAACCTCTTGGTTTTATATCTGTATGTTGTTGTTTTTTAAAGAAAACCAACAATTTGATATAAGAAAAAAAATCAGGGTGTAGCTTTTTAAAAAACTGTATTATCTACAAAACCTATCAAAGTTCATAAATTTAGAGGTCAAAAAGAACAGTGATAGCTTCTAGCCTTTCTAAGACAGCAGAATGTAATTAGTTCCTGTCATGGGTCCGATGAAGCCTAAGCTAGCCAGAAAAGCCCTCCAGTACTCATCATGAGACACTTTATCAGCAAGCATCCCTATCCAAACAGACTTCCAGTGGACTGAAATGTAGCCACATGAATATGGCAAAATCAAACCAGCTGCCCAAATAAGAATTTACATCCCAGTTCTGCACATAACAGGAAAACAAATTTCCTCAATTGCTCAAGCATTACCATTTTGAGCCATAGGCTGCATAGGTACAGAATGCCTCACATTTGTGGATCCTTGCATTGTATAGTACACAGTATGGCCCAGTTGCACATGCAGGTCACTAGATCCCATTCACCACCTTTAGTATCAGGAGGTATCTGTCTCATTTTAAACTTTCATATCTGGAAACTGCCAGTCTCCATGCTTCCTAAACAGGTGCTGGGCAAAGAACAACACAACAAGAACAACACAACAAGGCCACTACAGTCTGAACTCATCACCAGACAAATGGCATTCTGGGCATCAAACCTTGGCCATAGGAAATTCATTAAGATAAAAGGTTTTTACCTGACATTCCCAGGATACACTTGAATTTATGAATTGCTTGCTGGTTCAAGCCACTTTGATGTGAGAGAGCAAAACTTAATTTAAAAAAAAAAAACAAACCAAGGGTCCACTGATGCAAGTCCGTCCCTTAGAACTGCTTCTTACTGCTTAGTTTATCTGTGCTGCTATGATACACAGTCAACCTGATCTCCCTGAGTATGTTGATGTTGATTTAATGGTGTTGCCCTCATTACCTCTAGCAACAGCAAATGAACTTTTAACAACAGAAGAAATGTAAACTCTTCCCTGATTGTGGTTGCCATCATTATTCATACTACACTATATGAATTAAGCATCAGAAAGACCATTACTGTATAAGTACTGTCAAACCTAAATACATTTAGCAGACCCAAATGATTTCAGTTGAATGCACTTACAAACAGCTGTTCTTTCAGTCCAGTCCTATAGACATTTACACATAAATAAATTACACTTGTATAGGATCAGATTATAATAGTGCAATCCTGTGGAGAGTTACTCCAGTCTAAACTGATGGAAATCAACAAGCTTAGATTGGAGTAAGTCTGCATAACATTGCATTGCAAGCTTCATTCCAGCCAAACTATTTTTCCTTCACAAACTCATCTATTCATGCTAAATGTCTCAGGCGGTATGCTATCTGGTTACCAGATGCTTGAATAAAACAAAGGGCACTGATGCCCTACTTGTGAACTTTCCTCAGTTATATCCAGGTCAGTGCTGGAAGCAAAGGGGAAGAGAGCCACAGGACTACTTATATGTTTCTACGATACACTATGTTTTTAGCTGTTAACATAGTAAACGGTACAGCTGAGAATTGAATGAGACAGTAAGGATCCATTATCAGATATGCTATCCTCTTTAAATCTCCAACAATGGTTGATGAGGGGAGAGGCTGATTCAGATCAGGACTCTAATGCCGAATGAGCAGAACTACTTCATTTATACCCCTCTTTTCTCCCCGCTGGAGAACCAAAGCAGTTGACATCATTCATCAGTTGACAGAGCCAGTTTGGTGCAGTGGTTAACTGTGCGGACTCTAATCTGGGAGATCCGGGTTTGATTCCCCACTCCTACACTTGCACCTGCTGGATGATCTTGGGCAAGCCATAGTTCTGGCACAGCTGTTCTTGAAAAAAAGCAGTTTCTGTCTGAGCTCTCTCAGCCCCACCTACCTCACAGGGTGTCTGTTGTGGGGAGGGGAAGGGAAAGGAGTTTGTAAGCCGCTCTGAGACTCTGAGTGAAGGGTAGGGTATAAATCCAATCTCCTCCTCCTCTCTCTCTACTTCTCCTCCTTCTCCTCCTCCTCCCCTCCATTTTATCCTGACAACAAACACTCTGTGGATCAGGAGATGCTGAGAGTTTGTGACTGGCCCAAAGTCCCCCAGAGAGCTTCCGTGGCAGACTGGGAATGAAACCTGGATCTCCCAGATCTTAGTTAGACCATCTAACTGGTAGTCCACACTGGAAAATGTCCTTCTGCCTCAGAACTCTTATTTAATAGACTGAGGGAGCATGATAAACTGCAGGCTTATGGGGAAAGCCAGGTGCTCCCCCACCACCACTAGCCAGGAGATAGTGTTGCTAGGTTGGGAAATATCTGAAAATTTGGGGGTAGAGCCTGGAGAAAGCAGGGCTTGGGGAGGGAAGGGACCTCAGGGGTGTACAGTGCCACAGACTTCACCCTCCAAAGCAGCCATTTGCTTCAAGGGAACTGATATCTGTGATTTTGAAATTTGTTGTAATTCCAAGAGATCTCCAGACCCCACCTGGAGGTTCGCAGTCCTACCAGGTGCTAATCTCCTCTGGGAGGTCACAAGCTCCGTCTTCCCTATTCCAGCCACCTGAACTCAGTGCAAGCCCTGGGAGACAGAGTCCTCCTGGCAGGCTACTGGTGCCCTGAGACACACCAGTCTGGGCATCTTTGCTGGAACTTGGCAAAGGCTTTCCCTGAGCAACAACCAGTTTAGCTTTACCCCTCTTTCTCTCACACAATGTCTTACTTTAGAGTCAGGGTCTGCTTTTAGTTTCGTAAGATAGATACCCCAAAAGAGAACAAGTCTCTTGTGATAAAGACAGGGTCAATTAAGGTTTAACAAAGCAGGGTAGTGGGTACACAGCAAGGCAAAATCAAGCAAAGATGGATTCACTACATCCCTCCATATGAAAACTGGGAATCCCTTGCAGTCTTGACATGTCACTCCATGATGCTTATTTAGGGTTGCCAGCCAGCAGCTGGCACCTGACAGGAGTCTGGGTAGAGTGGGAACATTCACTACATCCCTCCATCTTATGTCACTTCCAAGAAAAACCTGGACATGACATCATGCCACTCTAGGAATTGCTGGAAACTATATGTTAAAACCATAACATTTACATTGATTCCTAGAGTGACAGGACGTGACTTCTGGGGTTGTCCCCAGAAGTGACATCATAGCATCCAGGGCTTTTAGCATAATAGGCTCGTTAGCATAATAGGCCACACCCAACAGCAGAAACTCATTAGCATATTAGGCCATACCACTGACGGCACAGCTCATTAGCATATTAGGCCACACCCCCATGTTACCAGAAGAGTGGTCATCCAGCCACACCCACCTTTTGCTTCTTATTCTGTTTACCTTGTTTGTTGTCAAAACCCAGGGCTTTTTTTGTAGCAGGAATTAATTTGCATGTTAGGCCACATACCCCTAATGTAGCCAGTCCTAATGAGTTTCTGCTATTGGGTGTGGCCTATTATGCTAATGAGTTCCTGCTGGGTGTGGCCAACTCAGGAGCCAGCCGGAACTCTGTTCCTGTGCATTCCTGCCCCAAAATAGCCCTGATAGCATCATGCCAACAGCAATTTTTAAATTTATTTTTCTCCTCCTGGCCAAGGGAGCAGCAGTGGGCAGAGAGTGTTGTCAGCAAGCAATCTCTCACCATAGTGGCAGACCTGGCAACCCTAGGCTAGTTGCTGGTCACAAATCTGTACAGTTCCCTATCAGCCACTGAGCTCCAAAGACCTCGAGGCATGACTAGCTTCTTTAAAGTTGCTGCGGCCTAATTGCAAGCAAGCACCAGCACCCATCCATGGGATGATTTCCCACAGGCAGGCTGTTTACTACCTTCAGCATTATCTCTAAGTCCCCAACTAAACACTACTAGAGCTGGGGCTAATTTGCTGGGAATTAGTCACACAGGCCTGAAGTCTGGAATAACGTGAAAGATGGCAATAGGGTTTCCAGCCAGCAGCTGACACCCAGCACCAAGACTGGGGGGATGGGGACATGTGGGTGCCATTGGCATGACAATGTTACATCACTTCCAAAGAAAACCTGGAAGTGATGTCATGCCACTCTAGGAATAAGCAGATACTCTGTGATCACTCTATGTGATGTAACACCATCATGCCAACAATGTTTTTTCTCCTTCATTTTCTTCATTTACACCCCCTCCAATCAGACTACCAATGGGGGGGGGGGGGGGCTGGGGACTGAAAACCAGACCAGCTGAGTGCAAGACCATCAAAGGAAGCAAATAAAAAAATGATAAAGATTAGAAATTAGTGGGGAAGCATCACAAGCTCCCTGGCTTGTCTGAATTTGCTTGCTATAACACATTTGGATTTGTTCCTTGCTTCCAAATTGGGATTCTTAAGCAGGATGTCTGTGCATTCACTGTGGATGAGGCTCATAGTCCCCATTGTGTAGGTTCTGTAAGAGAGTTTGCCAGCATTTCCCACAGTCATGTCTGCTTTTCCTAACCAGTAGATACATTTGTTTCCAACAGTCTTCACCAGGTGTGGACCAACAATTAGAATATCTTCAAACATAATTAAAGTACTTCTACTAAACCTGGCTGATTCAACAATGGCAATTTTTCAACTCACAGCATATCTGGAACACTCCTAAGTTAATGCATGTTGCTCAAAGGCTTTACAGTGTACTTTAAGAAGTACTTTAATTACGTTTTAAAATATTCTAATTGTTGGTCCACACCTGATGAAGACTGCTTTTCCTAACCTGCATCAAACTCCTGCAATGATATGTTGCCCACCAACTTCATCCACCCCACCCACCCACACGGCACAGTGTAAAGGCTCAAGTGCTGATAACCAAAGGATTAATCCCTCCCAGCCTTCTGGGACTGCAGCCACCAGGGGCTGCTTTGGCTGTATCCCCCCACCCTTGGATGCCTCAGGGTGTTTGCCAACTTTACTAAACAACAAGAACTTCACCCATACAAATCCTGCCAGCCTCAGTTAGGGCCTCACCAACCCCTCAGAATCAGGCCAATTGATAAAATCCAACCCCACGACAGATGTGAAGCAGGCAAAAAAGGTTCCCTATCAGCTGGTGGTGGAAAGTGCTGTCAAGTCACAGCCAACTTAAGGTAACCCCTAGGGTTTTTGTTGTGTCTGCAGACCGCCACACGGCACCAGCAATAGCTGGCCAAAGCTTGGCCCTGAGAACAATAGGGGCCAAGGATACTAAGATCCCGCCAATCAGAACTAGGTGGGAAATTCAACCCCCCCAATGGGACTATAGGGGGCACTAAGGGCATGCCCCAGATGGTGAATATAGTTGGCCACTTGGCCATTTGAACCTTGCTTGATGTAATCCAATAAACCTAATAGCTGATCACTACGCTGTCCCACTCATCCATGTTGCTGCTAACTCAGTACTTTTCACTGGCGACAAAGGTGGGATCCCAATGAGCAGCACCAACTCCGACTCCAACACTGTAGCGAACTCTGATCCTATGGCCACTGTGCACCACCAACCATGCCACAGGACATTGCTCCCTGCACCGCCCCCGAGTCATGGCTGCTGCTCCGGGAAACATCCAAGCATTCGACCCCGCTCACCCTGAGTTCTGGGAAGCATGGGCGGAGCAACTGATTTCTTCAGCTACCAAGAGGTAATGGACAAGGGCAAGAAGAAGGCACTACTGCTAAGCACGTGCGAAGTAGCATCCATACACTTAGTCCAAGGATTGCCTGCCCTCAAGAAGCTGGCTGATGCAACATATGGGGACATTACGATGGCCCTGAACAGCTACTTACGCCAAAGCTGACAAAGATGGTGAGGCATATGGATTTGTGAATGAGAACAGAAATCAGGTGAGTTGGCCACAATCTACATGGCTAAGCTACGTCAGCTGGCCATGGACTGCGAGTTCTGG
Source organism: Lepidodactylus listeri (assembly GCA_029233225.1). NCBI lineage: Eukaryota > Metazoa > Chordata > Lepidosauria > Squamata > Gekkonidae > Lepidodactylus > Lepidodactylus listeri. Next base: position 57,181,216 of record JARCFY010000006.1, read on the forward strand.
GAAGTTGAAGACATCATCCTCACCCAGTTTGTCTGGGGGACCTGAGACCCCAAATTGTGGCACAAGCTGATGGGGACTGCAGACTGGAAGCTGGAAGCAGCTCTGTGTGTGGCCATGGTATTTAAGAGGTTGCACCGGGACCAGACCACCACATCAGCACACCAGGCATCAGTGGTGTCTGCCTCTGACTACTCCGATGAGGAAGACATCAGGCAAGTTCACTGCCCCAATCGGCAAGAGCCTTGGCCTCCGACTGCAAACCCCAACTCTCCAGCCCCCTGCAGTAGCTGCAGTGAGTCCCATGAGTGGAGGGCTTGCCATTTCCATGATGCTGTTTGCCACACCTGTGGGAAGCAGGGACATATCGCTCATACCTGTCGATCATGAGGATCCAAGGGTCCTACCACACCACTGGGCTGCCACTCACCATGAGACAGACACCACCTCCAAAGACTTATACCTCATTGCAGCGGAACCACAGCAACAGGTACTGAGACTCCCTGGTCAGAGTACTGCCCCAAAAATCCAGGTCAAGCTTAAAATAGAGTGATCCCCCTGTAGCATGGAGTTAGACTCCAGATCTGCAGCTACCATTATATTGGTAGAAACTCTGAAAAGACTATGTCCTATGGGGGCCCCCAGCTGAAACCCTCAAGCATAAAATTGGTGGACTTTCAAAGGCATGCATGTAAGGGGAGAGGGGCAGTTTAGAGTCCAATACCAGGGGTTCGACAGCTACCTCAGCCTCATCGTGGTTGAGGGAAACTTAGTTAGTCTCCTGGGCCGCTCCTGGTTTGCCCCATTGGAATCACCATAGAGGGCATCAGTGCTTGTGCCCTGAGGGACTGTGATGCCATGTGCCAGGAATTCCCATCCATATTCGATGGATCCCTGGGATGCTATACCAGGCCCCCTGTTGCCCTACAACTAGACCCCAACATCTGGCCGATCCACATGCAAGCCCAGTGTGTGCTGTTCGTGCTCAAGCCCAAGATAGATGCAGAGTTGGACCACTTAGTGGCGCAGGGAATCCTAGAACCTGTGTCACATGCCACTTGGGAGACCCCAATTGTAATGCCCATCAAGCCAAACAGCGACATCTGCATCTGTGCGGATTATAAGTGAATGCTCAACCGAGCATTGCAGGACCATGTCTATCTGGTTCCGGTCATGAGCCATGTGTTAGCAACTTTGGCAGGGGCCAAGGTTTTCAGCAAACTGGACCTCACCCAGGCTTATCAACAATTTCTCATAGATGAGGTGACGGCCACAGCCCAAACGATTGTAATACACCGGGGGGGCATTCAAAGTAAAAAGGCTACAGGTTGGGTGAGTGTGACCCCGGGGATCTTCCAGAATTTAATGGACTCTCTCTTGAAAGGGATTCCCAGGGTCACACTCTTCTTCGATGATATGTTGATCACCATGGCAATGCAGGAGGAGTTCGAGGCCCGGTTGTGCATCGTCCTCGGCCGTTTCCAGGGAGTGGGGATTAAAGTGAAGTGGGAAAAGTGCCTCCTCAGGGTGGAGCGTGGGAACTTCCTGGGGTTCACCGTGAACACAGATAGGCTCCACCCTGCCCGGGACAAGATTGAAGCCATTGTAGAGGCCCCCGCTCCCAAGTCCAAAGTGGAGCTACAGGCGTTTTGGGGACTTTTGAATTTCTATCACGCCTTCCTCCCCCACAAGGCAGCAGTCGCAGAGCTCCTACATCGGCTGCTGGACAAAACTGTCCCCTGGGTCTGGGGGCCTCAGCAAGCGGGGGCGTTCAAAGCCATAAAAGTGCTCCTGATATCAAACTCAGTCCTCGCCCATTTTGACCAGTCTCTGCCTGTAGTTTTGGCATGCAATGCCTCTCCCTATGGGGTGGGGGTGGTACTGGGGCATCAACAACCAGATGGGTGGGAGGTACTGGTAGCATCCTACTCACGGACATTGTTGGCGGCCGAATGAAACTATGTTCAAATAGACCGGGAGGGGTTGACCATTTTAGAAGGGCCAAGAAATTTTATGATTTCTTATATGGGAGGGCCTTCACTATTGTCACAGACCATAGGCCACTCCTGGGCTATTTGTCACAAACAAACACACCCCACAAGTCTTGTCCCCACGGGTCCTCTGATGGTACTGAGAACTCAGTACTTTTCAGTTTTCAAGGCAAGAGATTAACAGAGCTGGTTTAGCATTGCCTGCCTCATGTAGCAACCCTGGACTTCCTATCCAAGCTCTAACCAGGGCAGGCTGCTTAGCTTCCAGAATCTGACAAGATTGGGCTAGCCTGAGCTATCCAAGTAATCTTGGGAGATCTGAAATTCCTAGAGGAAGCAAGCTGTGCGCAGAGGTAATAGGGTTGGGAATATTCTTGCCACTTGAAATCAAACCACTATGAAGTTGGCTTGGCATAACAAGGACTTAAGGTACTGCATTATTGACTAATTAATTTAAACTTAGCAGGCTAAGCAAATTATTGGATAGTTTTGAATCATACCCTAATATAACTATTTTTGCTGTTTCTTCATAAACCCTCCTAACGGTCACTTTCCCTGACCTGGATGGCCCAGGCTAACCTGATCTTATCAGACCTCAGAAGGTAAGCAGCCTTGGACTGGTTAGTATTTGGATGGAAGACTACCAAGGAGGACCAGGGCTGCCACACAAAGGCCGGCAATGGCAAACCACCTCTGAATGTCTCTTGCATTGAAAACCTGAGAGAGTCAACATAAGACAGCTGTGACTTAATGGCACTTTCCACCACCACCACAATGTGTCACTTACATCATGTGATCACTATTAAATATGTGCTGATAGTCACAAAGAAAAAACTTTTCTTGAACAATATATTTGACTTCCTAAGGATGTATCCAATTAAGACAGATTTAAAATAGAAATAATTACTAAGATTCTCGTTTTTCAGCAGACATCTGTTTCAGCCATCTCCAGTTCTCCACCTGCACTTGGAAATGATGCATAATAAACACTGCTAATTTGGGCATGATGCTTTTTGTAGCCTACATCAATAAAGGCCCTAGAATTAGGTGTCGCTTCAGCTGTGCATAATTAACAACCAGTTTCATCACATTTTTTCCATCACACATTACCACCAACTTAATTCTTTAGACTTATTTACATAGGAAGCCCCAAGCCACATATTCAAAAGACTTATCATGTGTGTGTTCACAGCAAGTAAGGGTAAGAAGGAGATTGTTAACTGAGACCTGCAGTCTGTGTTTCATACTATTAAACTAAGAGCTAGATTTATAAAAAAAAAAAAAGTTTGCAAAAATCTCAGCATCAAAGCACCAGTAGAATCTTCCAGGAGTCTCTTCTGCATCAGTTTGGGAAGGGGATGAAGATGACCCCAAGTTAGAGGGCCTCCTACTCCCAAAGATCAGTTGGGATAGACAAGCAAGATGGACAAATGTAATATATTAACACAAAAGCTTTGCTTGTGAGCTATGCAGAAAAAGAGTCACCAATACCCTGCAGCTTTCCCGGTAACAGCAACTAACCCATCCAGGTTATAAAGGAAGATTTAACAACTTGTCTGCTAGAGCCATTTCCCGATATTCCCCACCTTGTCCTTGGTCCTATAAAGCTAGGTTCCAATTTTTATTGTCTATTTCTGTCTTTTGAAAAAGAAGGGATATTGAACACACATGGACCTATTTGGTCTACCAAGGTCAGTATTGTCTATCCTAGCGGGTAGTGGGCTGTCCAGGGTTTTAGAGTCTTCCATATCATGAACAACCTTTCTTTTAACTGGAGATGTTGGGGATTGAACCTGAGACCTTCTGCTACTGAGCCAGATGCCCTTTTTTCATAGGATGGCTCTTTTTATACAGTAACTAGCCTGATACCTGTGCTTTGCTATGGTATTTAAGTTCTGTAAATCCAGTTAGAATACTGATGATGTGAAGTCTGAAATGTAACATTTGTTGTAGGAATTCTAATGGAGAAGACTGTAGTGTAAAAAACAAAGTGAGACATAAGTACTGTTTATTTTTCTCTACTGAAGGACCTCTCTGTAGACCACACTGGTAGTTCTGCCCTCAGATGCCAGGATCACCAGGTAGCTTGGTGAGCTCACTCTGGAGCAGGCCACAGAACTGTCCATGTGAGAAGCAGTCATCTGTTGTCAATTCCTGCCACCTTCAGTGTCTGGCCTTGGGACTTGTTGATGGTCATAGCAAAGCAGACCTTGAGGGGGAACTACAGCCTCTTGAACTTTGCCACATTCCTAAGCTGACATTGGGCAAGCCATAGTTCTGTCAGAGCTGTTCTTGAAAGAGCAGTTTCTCTCAGAGCTCTCTCAGCTCTCACAGGGTGTCTGTTGTGGGGAGGGAAGGGAAAGGAGTTTGTAAGCTGCTCTGAGATTCTGAGTGAAGGGCGGAGTATAAATCCAGTCTCTTCTTGTTGTAGTGTTGGTGTACCTGGCTCGATGTTTGCCAGGAGCTTTCTTGGGGGCAATGAGAGGTGAGAGGTGTGAGGGGGAGTTGGTCTGAGGGAGTGGTGATGTGGTGGACATTTCTTCAGGTTCACAAGGGAGCCATGCATAGAAATGGCTCCAAGAAAGGTCCTTCACATTCTCTCCATGAACATTCATTCAGGGCTATTTTGAGGCAGCTGGCTTCTGAATTGGCCACACCTACAGCCTCCCCCCCCCTGGGTTCCCCAGGTGCCTCACAAGCCACGGGGCACCTGGGGAAGCCAAGCCAATCTAGGGAGGGAAGGCAGTTTAAACTACCTCCCCTCCTCGGGTTCCCCAGGTGCCCTGCAGCTGCAGGGGGGCTGGGGAAGCCTATCCAGAAACTGCCTTCCTTCCCTCAGGTTCCCCATGCACCCCGCAAGCCATGGGGGCACCTGGGGAAGCCGATCCTGGGAGGGAGCTACACTGTCAGGGATGTGGCCTAATATGCTAATGAGTTTCTGATGTTGGGGGTGGCCAGTTATGCTAATGAGTTCCTGCTGGACTTTTTCTATAAAAATAGCCCTGCATAAACTCAACTGCCATACTGGCTGTTAGGAGAAATGTCTATTCAGGAGTCTTGAATCGCTGATTTCTGTTACTGTCCTCTACTGTCCATGTGTCTAGCAGACTGCTGCCTCCTTGACTCCCTCCCTCAATTGGTCAATCAGTCTCTTTTAACTGTTTTTACCTCATAACTTTGAGATCCACAGCTGAGCAATCAGAGGGAGGTGGGTGGAAGCAGGCAGGTTTTACCTCAGAACTCTGATCTACACAGTTGGCCAGTGGGGGGGGGGGGGGGGGGAGTCAGCAGTCTGCCAGACACATGGTAAACAATTGGGGAAACACATTTTGCCCCCTTTTTACCACCTTAGGTGTCATGTTTCTCAGAAATCTCTTCATAGTGGGGGCTGAAGACATGGTAGGAATGCACTCCCCTTACTTTGGGTTTCTTGGTGCAGGGGTTTAGCCTGGGCATTGAATTTTTGTGTGTGCAGGGTGCAGGGTTCAGGGCATACCTTTTTTTTTTTTACAAAAATGTTTTTCAGTTATGTTACATTTAAGAAGTACATAAATATGTATTCAAAACAACATCCAAGCAATCAAATATGAAGCAAGTTCATATGAACCAATTTTTTAGAATCCACATTGTGAGAAGTTAAATAACCTAATACTTTTCTACAAATTTGGGGGTATATTTCCATAGTGGGTGGGAGTGTGGCTAAAGCCATTGGAGAGGCTGGGCCAGCAGGATCACTAAGGTGATCCTGCCGGGGTGTCCTCCCTGATGGATTAAAGTACCATGGCCCTGCTCCTACACCTGACAAATACCTGCTTGTCTGGTGTAAGGGGGGATTGTGTTTAAAGGCATTAGGGAGGCTGGGCCAGCAGCAGTGCTAAAGCAATCCTACTGAGCAAGTTGCCCCAATGACTTTAAAGACTCCACACCCCTTCCAACCCTTGACAGGTGGTTGTCTGTCAGGTATAGGAGAGGTAGTGTGTCTGAAGGCATCAGGGAGGCTGGGCCAGCAGGACTGCTAAGGCCTCCCCATAGGCTTTTAACACTCTGCCCCTGCTCCTGGGAGTGTGTCTAAAGCCACTAAGGAGGCTGGCCCAGCAGCATTGCTAAGGTGTTTCTCCTCCTACAACTGACAGACACCCACCTGTCTGGTGTTGGGAGGAGCATGTTTAAAGGCATCAGGAAGACTGGGTCAGCAGCAGCCCTAAGGAAATCATGCTGAGCAAACCTCCCCATTGGCTGTAAACATCCCACCCCTCTCCTACACCTAACAGGCAGCTGCCTGTCCAGTATAGGTGAGGGAGGGGTATTGCAAGCCATTGTAGAGGCTGGGCCGGCAGGATCACTAAGGTGTTAGTGCTGGGGGCAGGCTCCCTAATGGCTTAAGCACCCTGCACCCACTGCTGCACCTGGCAGACAGCCACCTGTTATGGGGGGAGCATGTTTGAAGCCATCAGGGAGACTGGGCCAGCAGCATTGCTGCACCTCACAGGTGGTTAGCCATTCCTGATTTCCTCAACTGTCATTAGCTCTCTGCAGTCTCCTGTAACTGTTTTTTTTTTACTTCAGTACACTGAGCTCTGCAGCTGACCAATCAGAGAGTGGGGGTGCAAGGAGGCAGCAGCCTGGCAGCCACATAGGAAGCCATGGGGGAGCACACTTTACCCCTTTTGACCCCTTAGGGGTCAAATTTCTAAAAATCCCTTCTTAGTGAGCATCGATATCATGGTAGGAGTGCTCTCCCCAAATTTCGTGCTTCTAGGTCCAGGGGTTGGCTTGGACATTGATTTTGCAGTGAGGGGACTTTCTTATAAATATACATATAAACCTGGCACAGAAACCACGAGTAAAACTGACCACGCTAACAGTGTGGAGTTAGGCTGAGGACAGACTGGCAATCTAAAGCGGGGCAGGCACGCTTCGCAAATGGAGGAAAGGAGCACGTTCAGACATGCGCATCTGTCCATCAGCTCCGTTGCGTACTTACCCGTCTCCCAGTCGCTTTCCTTCCGCTTTACCTGGACACCGGTTTTTCCCGGTGTTCAGGGGCCTTCCTCCGCATGCCTCCCGCTTCCAAACAGTGTGAACTGGAAGAAGCGGGAGGCATCCGGAGGAAGTGTGAACGCACCGGCAAAAAGTTTTGTGCATATGCGCATGTGCGCATGTGCACATGTGTGCATGTGCGCACATGCGAAAAACATCAAAGGAAAACAAAAAAAAGTGCAGCGGCGCGCACAAGTCGCGCGCGCTGGCTATGCAGCAGTCTGAACGCTCCGTGGCAGTCTGAACGCTCCTATCGCCACTGATCCGCATTGCTCTGGCCAGTGTGAATGGCCAGCTCCGTGGGTTTTTCCCCCCGTTCCAGTTCCCTCCGCTTTGCCTCCGCTTCAGATTGCCAGTCTGTCCTCAGCCTTAGTAACATATCATCAGAGGCTCAGTTTGATTTACATATGAGCAGTCACAGCCTCTCTTAGTCTGCAGTCCCCTGAGGAAATATTTATGTCAAACAAACTGCATATGCAAGAATTCCAGTGGTTACACATGAATAGTACCCAATTCAAAGTAATATCTTATTTGTGGGAAATAACAGATTCAAGGAAAAGATTAAGCCTGCCTGTGTGTAAAGGAAAATGTACAAAGCTGGTTCACTGGTTTTAGCCTTATGGAAATTTTACACAGTATTCAAGAGAGGATTTTAAACCCTTTCTCTCAAAATGGCATTGCTCTTATTTTTAGATATTTAAAAACCCTTTTATAGAAACTTATGTATAGATCGGCCACCATTATATTTTTGTATCTACTTTATATGTCTTTTTTCTTCTTTTTTCTTTCTCTATTTAGTTGCTGGTCTTTCCCCTTTTTTCTATTTTTTTAAAGAAAGATTTTTTTACATTAAATTGTTTTTTTTTTAAATGACATTGATACTCAAAATGCCTCCCCAATTTTTCTATGAATCTCTACTTCAGACTGATTTGCTAGAAGTAGAGGTCACATATAGTCACATCTATTACTTTATAGAAACCACTTCTCCAAGATGTCTATAGTGTGGTGCACATGGATATAGTGTGTATGGCTCTGTGAAATCACATGAATGGTCCCATCTTGGGTATCTTTCCTACTTCAACTGGTGAGGCTTAGCCTGAGTTTGGAAAAGTTATGTGCTGAATTTCTATATGCCATTAAGATTTTTAAATCACCAGAATCCAGTTAGAATAAAAAGACAGCAAGCTTATAAATATACTCTATTATCATCTTTACAATCAGCCATGAATAGCCTCTTGGTGATGCCTTGCCTCACCTAAGTCAATGCAACTATGCTGGCACATTAAAACCCTTAAACTGTATTATCCCAGAGGTTCAGTAAAGTTTGTATCACATTCCAAAAACTATATAAGACCTGATTATTCAGGAAAGCATTTTGTGATTTTTGTTAAACAAAGGTTCTGGTCACACACACTAAATAATCCACTTTCAGTGCACTTTCCAACTGGATTTTACTGTGCAAACTGGCAAAATCCAGTTTGAAAGTGCATTGAAAGTAGATTGAAAGTGAATTATTTAGTGTGTGTGACACCATAGCCAAAAAAATTTTGAATGGCCCTTTTAATGACAACCCTTCCAGAAATGTTCCAAATTGTTTTGTTACCTAATGGTTTTCAATACTGCTAAATATCTTTAAACTTTGAAGTAGACCAAGCCCCAGAATAAAGAGAAAAAGACAGGCATATTTTAAAAACCCAGATATAACACCTCCCAATCACAAATGCAAATCCTGTAATCTGTCATGATTATATTACATTTTCTAGACTCACATAATCTGGTCAAATAACATGCTTTTAAAAAGCTAAACATTAAACTTAACTTCATTATCATAGCTGCCTAAAAGCGTTGCTGTTTGGTTTGCTTTTTTAATCCCTGCAATAGGATTCCTGGCTGACTCAAAACAGAAGCGAGTATTCCACCTGCTGGAGAAAGACAGCAGTGAACTTCCTTCACAGGAAACAGATGTAGCCAATATCTACAATCTACACAATGACAAAACAAAAAAGGAAAATCAAGGCCTCCCTGTCTGGATCTGCTGCTAAGTAAATAAATAAAGCGAGGGTATGCAACCATTTGATTAAGAGGACATGAGAAGGCTGTACATTTATCATGTTCTATATCCCTAAGACATTGCAACAGGAATTTATCCCACAAGTTTTGCAAAACAGTGTTTGGAAGGAAGGGGAAAACAGTCAAGACAAGAAAAAGGTAGCATTAAAAACACCTCCAGATTTCTGGAGCCCAGCCAAGAGCTACCACTGGCTGAAGCACATCATAGATAGAAACTATTCTGTCCACATGCTCTTGATAGACAACCTTTTGGTCTGGGATTGGATATGCTCTACACTGCACTATTTGGTTTGTGCTCAGAATATGGCCATTGGAGCCCATTTAGTATTTAAAATAAACAACAGACAAACCTGAATGGCCATATGCTATTGTTTATTTATTTATTCAATTTAAAACATCTATATACCCACCTTTCTCCTGCGTAAGAAAACTTGTTCAGAATGTGGGCATTGCTTGCTGCCCTGCCCAATCAAATCCAGCTTTCTGACATAATCTGGTGACCAAAGCTCATTGGCTGTGCAATGATGTGGCATCATTATGTTGCCTCTGTGATCCCTGATCAGTAAAGAAGTCTTGTTTAGCACACACACAAAAAGTGCCCAACCATCTGTGAATCAGTTACTGATTAGCATGCCACATCTACACCACCCCAGTGTTATATGAAAGCAGCCAATCATCTGCCTCCACCCAGACAGAGAATAGAACAAGGGAAGGAACAAAGGCACCCTCTAGTGTACCGAGAGGAGCCCTACAGTGATGACTACTCAGGGAATTCTGCAGAAGCCATTTCAAATTCTCTCCTCCAAGACCGCATGACTTTTTAACAGCAGACACACAGGAAGAAGGGCATGGATAGCTCCACAGCTCACTTGGCAGTGGGAAGCCTTGCCAGTACAAGGGTTCATGTCCCTGCAGGAGTTATCCTGAAGAGCAGCTTTTTCTGTAAGGCGAAGGTAGCGCAGATGTCATGGCAGCAACAAGAAAACACAGAACTGCATATTCGTGTTTCATGTCATCTGAACATCAGCTCGCTGAGAAAACATACAATGAACAGCAGTGAAAGTGCTTGAATTCCACCAGAGGGAAAACTGGGGAGAAAGGCTAAGCTCAAAACAAGTCCTATGAGCAGCAAAAAAGAAGCGGAGGCAGGACTAGGTCCCACATTTCACACACTGCAGATCCCTTTTCTAACCACATAGTCAACTAGGCATACGGAAAAACAGTGACAAAATTGCACACACACCAAGGTAAGAAAGGCTGCCTAGAAAAGTCCTGTGCAACAGCACACAGCCTAAACATATCTCTGGTTCAAACTGTCTGTCTATGTGGTGAGTTGCCAAAAAAAGCTTGGGAAGGACTGAGGAAAGACTTTGAAAACTGCACTGACAGACAGCAGAATCACAGGTAGAGTTGTCACTATTACTGCATGCCCATGAGAGGGGCAACTGTGCTGGTTAAGCAACTGTCTGATAAGCAACCTGCAAGAATGCAGGTGTCAGGCTACAACAAGAGAGATGACAACCACACAATAAAGCAGCTTATGCACACTGGTCCCTGCAGTTGTTGGTCAGGCTGTACACTCGCACACAGTTGACACTACACTGTGAATGTGGTCCATCCCCTATTGGGGAGCTGCCATGAAGGAGCCAAGGCAGACAAAAACACATGCCAGCATGGGTACATGTCAGCTGTGAGGGAGCTTGGAATGCCAAACAAGTTTCACAGTTTCTCCAATGTGCCCCGACACTGTTTCTAGTATTGATGCCAACAAAGCAGCACCAGCACTGGGTAGGTTCAGGTGGGTAGCCATGTTGGTTTGAAGCAATAGAACTAAGTCTGAGTTCAGGTGCCACTGGATTCAAACTTGGTTCTACGCCACTGGGCAGTCAAAGAAATACCTAAACTATGGGAAACATAGGCAATCATGCATGTGAGTTTCAAGGAGCAAAAAGAGTGTTGCAAGACTAATTGGTTTAGCTACCTTTCAGGAGAAGCTCCCCAAAACATAACAAAACAACAACATGCCTTTTGGTGCTTTGAGAAAACGGTTATGTGGAAAAGTTTCATCCAGTGGCAGAGGTACCTTTCTAATGAAGTCATGTTTGCTGGAGGGGAGGGAGACCAAATCTGGACAAACTCAACCTCACGATTATAAGGCATTTCTGCTACCCTAAATCAATCATGCTGGATCTTCTTAATTGTCCGTTTTCTTATACAATGGCTCATATCTTTATTGCACATGATTCACAGAACACATTGTTGTTGTTTTGCTTTACTTCCTGTCAGCAAAACACACAACAGTGAAACCTCCTTTTATGCATTTTTCTCACAGATTAAGTGAACTTTGAATAGATTAATTGTTTTCTTTCAGTGCTGACAGTTCAGATCCCCCATACACTCACACACATCTATTTTTAACACAGATTTTGTTTTAGAATGTCCCAAGTCTGATGCTAATTTAGAACCATGGTGTGAATTTTATAGAACACTATTTCCTTTTATAAAGGATGTTCACAGCTTATCAGTCATCTCAGGGGCAGACTGGGGTCATAAGGCTAGGAAGCTAAGACAGGTGGGCTGACAGAAGTCTGAAGAGTGGGTTTTCATTGTGCCACAACTCATAAATTAAAATTCCCCAGTCTGTTTCTTTAACATTGAAATGCATATTAAATGAGAATAATACACACAGCTCCCCACAATTAAATGTTTACTCTCTGAAAAACAAAGGTCATTTTTAAAAACAAAATAAAAAATCAAGGTTGCTGTTTATTTGCTACACAAGCTTTTTGAAAACAAGACACCTATGCATTTTAATATCAAGATGTCGTAAGATTTTTTGTGTGTGCATGTTTAATGTACATTATTTAGTTGTCTTCCTGAAAACTTAAATGGACACGTTCAATATCTGATGCCATAATCCTAAACATATCTGTGGCTTGATCCACAAACCACTTAAGCTTGCTAATTTAACCATATTTACTTTAATGTGAATAAACAGATCTTATTGCTCTGTGTAACTCATTTGTAGATCAGGCAGAATTTGGAAGGCTTTCCCTTTTCTAACAGAATGTGTGAATATATGTTTGCTTATAAGTGATGGGTAGCTTATTTGATAAAAAAGAATCGTTAATTACATATTTTTTTATTCTTAATGAATTTACTTGAAATAAAGTTCCACGGCCTCAGTGGAACTGAAGTCTATTTAAGTGTGTTTTGGACTGGGATATCAGTCAATGAAGAGATGGTCTCTGTTTTTTAGGGGGAATTTACTGAAGACAGAAAGGAATGAGCAGGTCCTCAATGCTGGAAAATGACTTTTGTGATAGAAGCATTTATTTGAGCACAACTAAACAAGATGAATATCTGACATTCAGGCTGCCTCTCATTCAGATTTCAGGAAAGGCCAAGAACTCCTCCCTACTCTAACATAGAAGTAATTGTTCATATACAAACATTTATTTCATTGGTTTTATGAACTTTTATCTTCATTTAGTTTTCTGTACTGGGCATTTCCCCTACAACATACTTATCCTATTGCTCCTCCTATAGTAATGCTTTTAAACAATAATTTATTTAATTCAATTTCTAGCCTGCTCTCCCTGTACAGCAAGCTCAGAGTGGGGTAAAACAAAGATATACATAAACAGTTTAACATAAGTAAAGCATAAAAACACAATACAGTTTATTAAAGCCTACAAACTTCAGATACTCAATTAATACTACAAATGGATGGCAATCTGTAGCACAGTTGTTGGGTCCCAACCCTACCTATGGTTGAGGACAGACTGGGAAAATGAAGTGCAACAGAAGAGGGACAAAAAGCCCCAGGCCAAGATGTTGCAGGGCTTTCCATTCACACTGGGCAGACTGATGTGGGAGCATACCGGGGAGGAGGCGGAATAAAGTGTTCACACTGCTGCGGAGTGGTACCTGGCAGGGTGGCCTCTGCGGTGCGCGATTTCAGGCTGTTTTGCCAAACTGCACATAGGCGCATGGGTGCAGCAGCAATTCGGGCAGGATCTTGTGGCAGTGGCCAGCAGAGCAGCACACCTCTGGTAAGGTGACTGATGCCACACCTGGGCAAACAAGTGCACCTTCCTGGAGCCACAGTGAGAGGGAGTAGTCATTCACCGTGGATGCCGAGGAGGTCGGTGTGCTCCTGATGTTGGGCATGAGGTTTTGCCTGGCAATACTGCAGTACCGCCAGGGGAGGATCCACAGCCTCTGAGCCAGGAGACATCAGATCCAGCGGTGCTACAGGGCTTGGAGGAGAGCGAGGCTCAGGGACTACCTGGCCAGTCAGTCCCTGGACACAGCTGTGGTACTCAGATTGGGGAAAGAGGGTGCGCCACGTCACTGGTGGGTGTACCCCTGCCACACCAGCTGGTGATATACCTTTGTCTGCTGAGTGTGAGAGAATGAGCAGTCGCTCAGAAACTTCAGGGTGACAAGGGCCACCTTCCGGTGTTTGGTGGACTGCCTGTGTGGCCTGGTCATGCACATGGACATGCCCCTGAGGCATGCCATCACAGAGAAGGAGCACGTGGCCATCACCCTGTGGTGGCTTGTGGGCACCAACTGCTACTGAGAGGTCAGCAACCAGTTCAGGGTTGGGAAGTCCACTGTTGCAGTGATTGTGGCAGAGGTTTGCATGGCCACAGACCTGGAACTGCTGAGCAGGACCATATGCCTCGGCCCGCCAGGAAGGGTGAGTTTCCCCACTCCTTGTCCACAGGCCCCATGATGACACCCCTGGCTCTGGCAGATGGGGTGCCCCCCAAGTGCCACCAATGCATCCATGGCCCAGGCTGAGGAGGGGGGCTCCTGGCGGGGGGGGGCCTGGCAGAGCCCCATGATCCTAATGTCATGCCTCTGTGTTGCACAGACCATGGATGGCTTTGCAGCACTGGGCTTCCCCCACTGCATTGGTGCTTTGGACGGCTGCCACATACATGTCAAGCCACCGCATAGCCAGGCCCACAACTTCATCAACCGGAAGAATGTCTGCTCCATCATCCTCCAGGGGACCATCAGTCATCTGGGCTGATTCACGGACATTGCTGTGGGCCACAATGGCCAGGACCACGATGCCCATGTATTCAGGCACTCACACATCTGCAGGGGCATGGATGCGGGCGTGTTTGTCCCAGGGCACCCCACCATCATGATTGAGGGAGTTCAGGTCCCCCCTCCTCATGCTAGCTGATGCCGCATACCCAACCAGAAGGTGACTGGTCACCCCCTACAAGGGCACCTTGGATCGCCATCAGGCCATTTTCAACAGGACACATGTGCGCACCAGGAATGTCATGGAGTGCATCTTCGGGTGCCTAAAGGAATGCTGGTATTGGCTGGCATTGAGGCTCGACATGCAGTAGGTGAACTACATCCTGGTGGTGTCATCATGTGTCATCATGCACAATGTCTGAGAGGAGCATGACCACATGATCATCAGGTGCGATGGGGATGAGGCACCGGCCCAGGTGCCCAGGGCTAGACCACCAGCATGGAGGATTGAGGCCAGGAACAGGCAAGAGGGGAGTGCAGTGCGGGAAGCGCTCAATGCCTGGCTTCTCAGGCAACCGCGATGCTGATGTGGTGCTACACAGCACTGTCCCCGGCCATGACCAGTCTCCCCCCACCCCCTGGCTCTAGCCCTCCAGGCAGCAGTGGGAAGGATGTAATAAAAAGCCAGAGTTGATTTGCTTGTCTGTGTGTGTCTCTCTGAATCCCCAGTCCTGGCTCCTGCCACAATGACTGAGCACATTCTGAGCCAGGCCCCTGGCAGGGTGGGGTGGGGGGTGCACACAAAGGCCCACTGATGTGCACATGGGTGGTGACCTCCCTTGCTGCCACAGGAGCACAAAGGGGCTGAGGCATTTGCACGGCAGCCCCACCTAGAGCATCGGTCCCCATGCGTGACCCGTGGCATGTGCTGGCCAGCACTGGTGTGGGCCATGATAGGGCCATCCTCTGCCCCACAGGGCAAGTCCCTTTGGAGGCAGGGGTCATGGGTCACTCCCTGAATGTGGAGGGGCTGGCCACATGGGAACGTGGTGCCACATGGTCCCTGCGTCCAATGCGGCATGGAGGTCACGCCCTTCCCTCATGGGTGGTTGGAGGAGACTGTGCCACAGCTCCCCATGAAACACTGTGACCGCACCATTCCCCATGTGTAAGGGTCACACGCTGTGCCGGAGAGATGAGGAGCCATGTGGGCCCCCATGGTGGCCAGATGCCACCCCATGGCAGCCCCCTGAGAAAGTGGCCTGGGTGGCAACTTCTATGGAGAGATGCCGCCTTCTGCATGGTGCAAGGCTGCCACCCCCCAGGCGAGTCTCCGCTGCTTCAGCATACCCGGTGTAGACACCTCTGGAGGCTGGAGGGAGGGGCCATGGAAGGCCTGTGGGAGCCCCCTGAGTCCCAGGCACCCATGCAGGCAGTGGCATGGTTTATTTATTTATTTATTTATTTATTCTTTCGATTTATACCCCACCCTCCCCGCAAGCGTTGTGTGCCAGAGGGCTGCACCTGCCCTCCCTGGGTGGCTCCACCCAGTCAGGCCTCCACAGACCAGGCATGGGCCTCCCCTGCCAGGGGCCTCAACCCACTCACCAGCCCCAGGAGCCACCATGGCCATTCCCCGGGGTTCCCTGCAGGCGGAGTCAGAGGGCACAGGCTTGCCTGAGCTGCACCTCTGGTGCACACAGCCCTCTCCTGGCTCATGAAGGATGGCTCCACAGCAGACCCAGTCTGGCAGTGGCCAAATCACCCCCTTGTCACTTCAGCACCAGTGGCTGCAGCAGCAGACCTGGGCACCTGCCCCTGAGGTCAGGGGACAGGCAGGCCTGCAGGGGGGCAGCTGCTGCTAGCCAGCCCACCAGACCGAGCCACAGGTCCAGGGAGTGCCCCCGGGTGGCTGCCCCGAGACGCCTGCAGGGGACCTAGCAGACTGTCGGGTTTCAGGACCATGTGTGCACGCGCATCAGCACCTATGCACCCAAATGCCTCTCCGCTGCATGTGCAGCAGAAATGGCAGCATCACATGTGGGTGTCTGGTCGATGCAGACCGAGGTGGGGCTCATGCTGAGGACGCTGTGTATTCACAACACCAGGCCAAGGGTGCAGGGAGTGCCCCTGGGCAGGCTGTCCCCTTAGATTCCTGCAGGGGTCCTAGCCACCCGAGTTGTGTCCTGGGGCCATCTGTGCATGTGCATCAGCACCTATGCACCCAAACACCTCTCCACCATGCGTGCAGCGAGAATGGCGGTTCTGCGTCTGGGCATCTACTGGATGGATGACGAGGTTGAACTCATGCTAAGGACCCTGCGCGACCACAACGCCGGGCCAAGGGTCATGAGGAGCACCCATCTGGAGACCCTGAGCCTCTTTGGGAGTGACGGTGGAGGCCCTGATGCAGGCAGGGTACCCTCACTTGGCAGCCCAATGTTGAGCAAAGTTCAAGAGGGAGAAAGCCTCATTTTTCGAGGCTCTGGAGAACTGGGATGGCATTCCACCATGGCAGCATGCCCCCTGGGCCAGCAACAGGGCATATTGGCCAAGGCCCTGGCCTGCGCTGAAGCTCACAAGAGCCCTGCTGGATGACACCAGGGGCCCATGTATGCTGGCCTCGGAGGGCTGAGGTGTCCAAGGCGGCAGAGTGTGGCAGTGAGGGTGGCTGGGCAGCACTGTTCTCTTTTGGAATTTGAGTTTTGCTTTTCTTAATTTTTCTTGTTTTAGTATAAAATGGTCATTAATTTATTTCGCACAAAAGAAGGAGAAACACATATAAGAGATACCTTTTTTGAAACACAGATGTGAAGATATTTGTAAAATAAGATTATTGGCTAGGATCCAAAGACCCGTGCAGTAAGTTACATTTTGTAGTGATTTAACTTCTCGGCTAAATATACCATATAATGTGATGCATGGTTCTTTTTTTTAACATACATCATTTAGTATATGAGGATTTGTTCACTATTGCAATCAGTGGTCACAAAAATTAACTATATAATGTTGCATAACAAGATTGCCTAATGAGCAATTAACTATATAATGTTATATAACAAGATTGCCAAATGAGCTTTGAGTTGTGAAAACACACGTTGTAAATCCGGGAGGGGGGGGAACTAAAAAATGTTCTGTCTCCTTTCTCACCAATTAGGTAAGATCCACTTTCCTACTTTGAAGGGCAAGCAAATTATCAGGGCTATGTCTATATATATAGGATTAAGTGTGTTCCATGGCACCACTGTTTTGCAATGTAAGAAGAAAGGCCAACTTCTCAGCACTACACTTTTTTACCCAAAAGAACCACAGAAAATCTTCATTTTATAAACTTTAATTACTGGGCTCCAGAAGGTATGAATGATTCATCCATCCATATTTTTTCATCTGATAGCTTTCCACTTCATACATTTTAAAAAATAATAATTTTTTTTATTTAAAAGAAGACTGTCCTTCTTTCATGACCAAATGAGGTGGCTCCGAACTCAAATAAAAATGACTGGTTAGATTTGTCCCCTCTCTGCAGCTTCTTGCATCACCCACAAAGGTATTGCTGAGAGTTAGGGAACCTTTAGGGACAGTATAGGATGCAGCACAATCATCTCAGGTGGGAAATCCTGCAAGCTGTAGAAGTTCTCCTCCCTCAGTTCACATGGGTACTATGTGTATCCATCCAACCCAAAGGCAAAAAGTAAAGAGAGAGAGAAAGTATAAGCTCTAAAACAACTGCTGAGAAGCAGTAAAAGAGCTGACAACAATAGGCACCATTAAGAACCTGGGAAAATAAAACTGAGTGCCTGAAACTGATAATAGTGGATCTCAGGTGAACGTATGTATAGAGGTTCTTTCATAATTTAGACATCATGAAGAGTGTTACTGGGCAAATGCAATTCTCTCCCATTGCAACTAGCACCTCTACATGGTCATGCTATGACCATGAGCTGTGATTGTATTAATACTGCAAGCATCCAGGGGTCATTTCGAGCAGGAGCTTGGGGGAGCGCAGCTCCGAGAGTTGGTGCCAGTCCCCCCCCCCCCCCCCCCCGTGGGGGAATGCCTGCTTGTGTCATGGCTGCAGCAAAATGACTCCGTCCTCTGGAAAGGTCCTTGTTCCTCCGACCAGCCTTCTGAAGGCTTCAGCCACCACTGAAGCTATCCTCCCAGAATAGTGGTATTTCTGAGGCTTGGATTAGTAGCTGTTCCCTCTCTGCCAGCTTGCTTGCTTTCTCTCTTTCTCTCTCTCGCTCTCCCCTTCCCTTCCTCCCCCTCTCTCTCTTCTTTCTTTCTTGCCTTCTGACATACTTCCGGTAATGTCAGGTGGTGTAGCATATGCAAATAAGTTATGCTAATGAGTTATGCTAATGAGCTCCTGCACCTCTTTTTCTACGAAATGACCCCTACAAGCATCCATTGGTTAGTGTCTTTCCCTGTCTATGGAAATCTACAGTTTTCAGTTCCAGCTTCCCGAGGATGTGGTGTATGGGGTTGTGCTCCTACGATTCTTTTCACAAAGTTCTTGTGCTGGCTGAGAGACTACTAACTCTATGGCTGTATTCAGGTATGGGACAAACAATAGTGTGTTGTTATGAGAATGAGCCTTGGAAGTCCTTGGGCTTATGCTGTACCCCCCACAATGGTGATCAAAGACCTGAGGTCTATGGTGTGTGTGGTGAAATACTGAAGTCCTCCATTCCATAGCCACAAGGGCAAAGAGAGGGGAACGCATGAACCCAGGAGCATCAGAGTTCACTGTCATTATATCTGAATGCAGGCTGTGTCTTTGATACTAAGCTGAAACCTCAAAAAGTGAACAACTCAACCAAGCACAGCAATAAGGTATAATTTCCATCATTTTGGAAATAATATAAAGACCTACTGTGCTCTTAAGAATAATTATTATGCAAGTCATAAAGTACACATATAAAAATAATGTAAAGGGTGGTAGAGACAATGCCACCACTTCTTCTTCTCAGTCCCCACATGGTCAAGCTCTGCATCAACCACACATAGTGGGGTTATAAATACATCTTGTAAAGATCCTTGTGCAAACCAGCTGATTGGTGGTAGCTGGCCTTTTAGGAGGAGGAGGAGGAGGAGGAAGAGGAAGAGGAGGAGGAGGAGGAGATTGGATTTATATTCCACCCTTCACTCACTTGGAGTCTCAGAGCAGCTTACAAACTCCGTTCCCTTCCCCTCCCCACAATAGACACCCTGTGAGGTAGGTGGGGCTGAGAGAGCTCTGAGACAACTGTCCTTGACAGAACAGCTGGTACAGAGCTAAGGCTTGCCCAAGGTCATCCAGCAGGTGCAAGTGGAGGAGTGGGGAATCAAACCCAGTTCTCCCAGACTAGAGTCCGTGCACTTAACCACTACACCAAACTGGAGTGAGGCAGCCACTGACAGCTGGCCTTAGACAGCCAGCTGTCTCCCAATCAGGTGTTGGGAAGCTCAACCTTGGGGGCAGGGAAGGGGAGTAATGGGGAAGAAATTGCTTAGAAGGCACTATTGGTCCCTCACAGGCCTGGCCATACCACAAATGGCTTCTAGATAGAGGGAGAACACTGGGAATGCTCAGACTCTGCCCCTCTGTGCCTGAGACCAAGGGAAAGCACTTCAGCTAAACTGGGCCCTGGGACCCTGCAAGAACTTTGGCCGATTTGATTCCTGGCAAATAACAAATAGATCTGGAAGTCTACAAAACCGCTGAAGAACAAACTAAGTGGTATATGGTTAATCAGTGACTGAGCTGGTTTTCTTCAGGAGCCAGGTTCAAAGAAAACCCCGTTAATTGATGTGAGTCCTCTGTTTATTTGTATGTGATCAAACAAATACAACACCAACTGTGATAATAAGCTGATAACATCCCAGTGATCTAAATGAGTATCAGCCTCTGAATTGGTAATATAGTCAAAATTAATGTGAAGTCAACCTAATATGAAACCTGATGACAGATGTAATTGTTTTTACCTGTGTTTGATAAAACATGAAGCTCTCAAAGAAGTAGTCTACAAAGATCAAGATAACTTAGTCCCAGTTCAAAATCAAATTTAAAACTTGATTTCTCAAAACAAGGACTGATACTGAAAGCTGCACATATAAGATTTATTTATATTATGCATACACGCATGTAGTACTATAGTGAAAAAAATTTCACAAATTTGGGGGTAGCAATACCCAAGAACCAGAAAATTTCCTTGTTGTACAAGGACATTATCACTTCTGCAAGTTTGGGCTAAAACAGATTATCTGTCAAAAGAGCATTTTTGAAGCATTGTATATCTTTTAAAAAGATAATGTAAATTGCTAATGTTACTTTAAACAAATCACAGGTTCACTCGAAACACAAACATACACATATTCAATCCTTGCACTGAACAGTGCTTGTTATATAAATGAAAAACATAACTTTTGTGTTACAATGTTCTAATGTTTCCATGTTCCTTGGGTCAAATCAGCAACACTTAATATTTTCCTTAACAATGAGAGAAGTTTACAAATATGGGAATATAATCTTACTTTTTTGCTATTCAAGATGCAACCTTCCACTGCCAAAACATATTCTAACATGTCCATTGTTGTTTAACACAGGAAAACAATTGCTTTAAACAGGATGTGTGATGAATAAATTGTGCTTCTAAATTGCAACAGTAAGAAGTTCTGAAGTAAATTGGACAGCTTAAAGTAATTACACAATGCCTTGGGGGGAGGGGGGAGGAAAACAAAGACTACTTGGTTCCTAAATATATTCCCTGGAGATAAACTGAAATTAACACCCCCTCAATAAACAAGCAAATTCTCTTCAGAACTCCAAGAAATATACCGTAAAACAAGTTTTCACTTAATTAATAAAAGGAATGGAAAGCTAACTGTATTAAAATCACCACAGGTGTCTTGCTTGTAACTACAATTAGGTGGTTCTACTCTTAGTTGGATCTTTTTTTCATACTCAGACCAACTAGTAGCACTGGCAAATGTTCGTATTTTTAACACTGAAGCTGTGATCATGGTAGCATCTGCTGCCTCTCTCTGTGTGTAAACAGCTGAACATAGGATGTTCTGTACCTTCTCAGAACACTGACCCAGCTGTCCCAGTACAGCCTTCCCTGGGCGGCAGCAACTCCCTAGTATTTCAGGCAAAGGTATTTTTCCTAGGAACACTAATTGAAAGCCTTTATTTTGCTACCTAGAGAAGCCAGAGATTCTGGTGCTCTTCTTCAGCCACTTTCTTACCAAGCTGAATACTTATTTAGTAAAACATTTCTATCCTGCCTTTTCTTGGGGTTCAAGATGACTTTCAACAATAGTGAAAAACACTTCCAGTTAAAAACACCAAACCCCCGATCTCTTCCCTCTCCCCCCATTAAAAAGTGCCTGCTATTCAAACCCCCTCAAAAGCCCTGGCAAACAGACAGGCCTTGCAGAGCCTCCTGAAGATCCCCAAGGACTCCCCCCCCCCCCACCGCCCCTTCAGAGAGCCCATTCCACAGAGTTAGAGCCATGATGGAAAAGGCCCAGGCTCTGGTTATTGTCAGATGGGCCGTCACCCTAAGTGGTGGGACAGCCAGCACATGGCTGCCTGATGACCACAGTTGGCAAACAGGAACATATGGAAGGAGACAGTTGCAAAGGTCCTTGAACTGAAGTCAGAAACAGGCTGGCAGCCAATATATGTGTTTCAAAATGGGCAACATATGTTCCTGGTGGCTAGCACCTGACAATAGTGGGGTTGATTACTTTTGACTAGTTGTAGTTAGGGATGGGCAAGGACCAGGAAAATACAGTTTGGTTCATGATTTATGGTGGACCCACAAACCAAATCACAGACTGTCACATATGAAAACCCACTGGTATGAACTGAACCAGTTCAGGAAGTTTGTGATATAGCAGAATGCAGGTTAAGGTGTGTATTGACCCCCTCCCCTAGCATGCTAGAATGTGGGTACTCAGCTGAGGCACCCACCAGTTAGGGCAGAACCAGACAGGTGCACAGCAGACCCACCAACAGGGGTGTTTTATTCGACTCTGCACCTGGGTCTGGAGCACACACATCCATCGCAGCACATACTTTTACTCCACGGATAAGTGGAAACATGTGAAGCTGCCAGGGCCACCCCTCAAGTCTAAAAAGACAGGTTAGGAGGGACAGAAAGGCAGACCAGGCATCCCCAGAGTTTCAACAGGGCTCCCAAAAGTATCCCCACAGCAGCTGGGAGGGTATAGAAAGGTACTCAGCTGAGGAACCCACTAGCTAGAATGGAAACAGACAGGTGCAGAGCATACTCAGCAAAGGGGATGTTTTATTCAACTCTGCACCTGGGTGCACCCATTCACTCACAGGCCCCCCCAATAGCTGAAACATGCAGCCTGAATCCAAAAAATTGATGGAAAGGTGGGCACACCCAGTCTTTTGATGGGGGCTCCCCAAAGTACTCCCATAACAGCAGGGAGGGAACCCACTAGCTAGGGCAGAAACAGACAGGTGCAGAGCACACCCACTGAAGGGGGTGTTTTATTCAACTTTGCACCTGAGTCCATGGCATGCCCATCCACCACAGGAAATACTTCTATTCTGCAGATAAATTGAAAGACATTTGAAGCTGCCAGGGCCACCCCTCAAGCCTAAAAAGACTAGTTATGAGGGACAGAAAGGTAGATCAGGCATCCCCAGAGTTTCGACAGGGGGCTCCCCACAATGATGCCATGGCAGCTTGGTGGGCACCCATGCCAGACACCACAAAGAAAGAAGCTTTCCCAGAATGCTCCCAGGCCTCCCAGGCCCAAACACAGAGATTCTCTGGTCACAGTCCATCCCAAGTGAAATTTCTGGATGGTTCTTCAGCATTAGCAGAACACATTGTACAGACGAGATCATCTGTTGTGATTGTGGACTGTACAAATGCAGTGGAAACGGGCTTGTTTGCACAGGCAGATGCTTGTTTGATGAAGTGGATGTTGCTGCATGAGGTAGGTGTTGTGTTATGAGGTGGATGTTGGTTGGTTCATGAGGTAGGTGTTCCTGTGCTGAAAGTCAAAGCCCAGGGTCCACTCCACTCTAATCCCAAACCCCTGCAACAGACAGCAGATCAAGCAAACAGAAAGCAAAGCAATGAATCAGCTCTGCATTTCTCTTTCGCTTCACCAGCCAACAAAGGAGTGGGAGTGAGGAGAGATCACTCGATATATATCCTTCTGAGCTATTAGACTACAATGGGAACTCTTGTTATTGGCAGCCAGCAGTGCCTGTTAAGCTTTGGAAAGCTCCTATTGGTGTTTCCAAGGCTGGAGAATTCTGCCCCCGCTTTTGCCTTGGAGTTTTGTAAACAGTTTGATTGTTGCCAGTCTGTCTCCGCTCATGAACTGCACTAAAACTTGGTGAAAATATGTGACATCGCTTCACAGACCACCTCCATGGACATCGCTTCATGCACCACGAACTGCCCAAAATTCTTGACAAACTTTAGTTCGTGAGTCGGTTCATGCCCATGCCTAGTTGTAGTTTGTGCTGTCTTCAAAGGCAGCCCCAAGTAAAACATGTTGCAGTAATCTAACTGATGTTACAGAGCAGCATCACCAGATCAGCTGAAGAAGAAGAGATTAGATTTATATCCCGCCCTTCACTCGCTTGGAGTCTCAGAGCGGCTTACAAACTCCTTTCCCTTCCCCTCCTTGTGACACCCTGTGAGGTAAGTGGAGCTGAGAGAGCTCTTTCCCAAGCTGTCCTTGAGAGAACAGCTGGCACAGAGCTATGGCTTGCCCAAGGTCATCCAGCAGGTGTAAGTGGAGGAGTGGGGAATCAAACCCGGTTCTCCCAGATTAGAGTCCGTGCACTTAACCACTACACCAAACTGAGTCTAGGTAACAAGAGAGCTGGCAAATCAGGTGCAGCTGATAGAAGGTCCTGCTGGCCACCATGCCAGCCTGGTTTTCAAACATCAAGGCAGGATCCATAAGCACCCCCAAGCTCTTAACCTGCTTTTAAAAAGCCAACATCACACCATCTAGGAGAATTGGATTCAGTCCCCCCAAAATATCAGCCCCCCAACCAGTATTACCTCTGTCTTGTCTGGATTCAGCTTCAGTTTGTTCTGCCTTAGCCACCTGATGACAGCCTCAAAGCACTGGATCAGAATGAATTCAAACACATCTGGAGGCTGGGATAATGAAATATAGAACTGGGTGTTATCCGCATATTGATGATATCAAGCCCCAATCCTCTGGACAATCTAATGAGCAGCCTCAAATATATATTGCAGCAGGACTGGCCACAAGAGCTTTGATTGGCTATGCAGATTTTTTAAAACATTGCTTTGGCAGCACAAGGATCTTCATTGTGTGAGTAAAGGTAAGCTTTGGTGGCCATTTTGTGGCTGCACCCACCACAATATGTCAGAATTCCAAAGGCACCTGTGGGCTCAGAGAAGTTGGGGACCCCTGTATTAAAAAGTGGCACTCCAGAAGCTAAATTCCACCTGTTTGATTCTGCACCTCCACTTCTCTGCTCACCCCAAGTCCAGATCAATTACAAAAACCATTTAATATAACTGATCCCAATACACACACCTAAGGCAGCCCAGTGTTTATTTCTCTCCAGTGCCAGAATATACCCAGGCTAGCCTGATCTTATCAGATCTCTGAAGGTAAGCAGGGTCTGCCATCACTAAAGTCTGGGGTCGTGACACAGAGACAGGCAATGGCAAACCACCTTTGACCGCCTCTTGCCTTGAAAACCCTACAGGATCACTTAACTTCTAGGATCAAATGGTTGATGAGCCCTAACACAAATGAATTGCAGGAGTAATTCTTGGTAAGTGTGTATAGGATTGTTCCTAGCTTAGGCATAGTTGCCTTCAGCACTGTCAGCCCAGCATCTGGGTCTTTCCTCTTTGCAGAAAAAGTAGACCAGGTCTTCCAGCACTTTAAACATTAATAGGTTGGGCCAATAAAAGGTGTGGCCTAGTTTGCTCTTTCCTTCTTTGCTGTTTTCTGATTAATGTTCTGATTCAAGTAGATAAGGGGATCTGCTGAGCCAGTGTAAACAAAGAAATGTGGCATGGGTCCTTGCGGCTTACCTCCCGCCAGACCATTAAAGAACTTCCACCCTCACCCCAAACCAAAAGTCACTTTCCAGGGAAGCCTTTGTGGGCAACAACCAGCCAGTGCAAAGAGGACTCAGTGGAGGGTGTCGAGTCTGCGGTGCTGGGCTCCCACTAGAGGGCCAAATGGGTGGCAAGGGACTGGGAGTCTCAGGAGCTTCCAGATCAGGCTGCCCTCCTAAACGCCTGAGGGATCGGTTGAAAGGCGCTAGATTCGCGTTTTGATGGGGGTGCTGCTGGACACGCGTATTCCTTACCAGCACAGCTGGATACAGACTCTTCAAGAACCCTGCTCAGGAGCATTCTTGTGTCGATGCCTGCAGAGCTGTACGGCTCAGATTTTTTTTTTCCCGTGCGGGGGTGGGGGACGGGGGGGGGGGGGGGACCGTTCACCAAATATTCCAGCGCCCACGCGGTTGCGAGAAGACCGAAAAGCTGGCGATGCCACCCCAGCCTTCCGGCTATTGGCAACTGCCCGGGCCTTTTACTGCCAGCGATAAGAAGGGCTTCCCAGATGGGCGCCCTGCCAAGGCGACCTTCTTTGAAGGGCGTCTCCGGGCTATCGGCTAGCGAGCTGGCTCCCCCGGCTCCACCCGACCACACTGGTCTCCTTACCTCTGACTGCAAGGGTCACTTGAGCAGTTTATGCGGGTGGTTATTTCTGCCTGAGAAGACTGGGCAAGGCATTTCCACGGGAGAGGCGTGTGCACCGAATCGGAGCGCCAGAACGCTTTCGTTCAGTCGATAGTGGTGGACAAAAGAACCCGTTTTGTAGCTCAGGGTTTATTCCTTTCAGTGCCTTTCCGCGGGGCTTCGTTCCACCTAAAATGCTTTTTCCTGGAGGCTGCATATCCAGTATACTTCCACTGTGCCTAAGGGCCTGAAAGACTTCCGACAGTCCGGAGTGCAGAATGTCTTCTAGTCCCTTGAATACAGGCTGGTGTGTCCTAATCAGCTGGTGAACTTTTCATGGCATGGAGGTTAACTGACATCTCCTAGTAAACAGCAACCCA
Organism: Lepidodactylus listeri; assembly: GCA_029233225.1. NCBI lineage: Eukaryota > Metazoa > Chordata > Lepidosauria > Squamata > Gekkonidae > Lepidodactylus > Lepidodactylus listeri. The sequence continues at coordinate 57,207,427 of JARCFY010000006.1, forward strand.
TTAAGCCTCTGCTAAAGGGACAGGATTCACCCCCCCCCCCCTTCCAGGCAGTTGGCAACTATAGTGTGTTGAAGTTACAGCCACCCCCACCCCCGCCGTGCCCAGGGCTGGAGAATCATTTCTCAGGCTCCAGTACAAATTTTAGTACACGGACACCTCCTATTTCATCTCATACATATAGTCTCCTCAAGGTCTTGAAAGAAATTTATGTTTTTATTTCTGACTAGGTCAAATTACTGAAATGAGGTTGTTGTCCGGCTGCCCTTCCCCTAGTGATTTCCACAGCTGCCTGGAGAGTGAAACTGTTCCTCAGCCAGGATATAGCAGCTTTATCTGTCGAACTTCTGCCTGTCATGCAACCGTGAAAGGGACAGGACGAGAGAAAGGTCGGAAAAGGAAATTCACCTCTGAGCGCAAATTCCTTAAAGAGAAAGTACATTTTCCTTTTTTTAAAAAAGAATGACCTGCTCCATAAACAAAATCAGTTAAATGTGTGTGTGTTTTACGAAGTCTGAGGTTTAAACCATTAATTAGGTTTTGGTGGCTGCATTCCTAAGGACCCTTTCCTGCGAGTAAGCCCCACTAAATAACAGGAGACTTACTTCCCAGTAGAGCTGCTTAGGCTTGTTCCCGATGTTTCCAAAGCTCTTGAGACGAGTTCAGGACCTCAGTCAATGGGATTAACAGGTCGAAGGCTGCCTTGGTTGAGTCTACCAGATCTGTTCCAGCAGGATTTTCTTGCTCCAGGGAAGCTCTGGAGCAGTGCAGTGATACTCTGGAGGAAATTGTGAGCATGGAGCAAATGGTGGGAAACTGACCAGAAGCTCCAGTGCTAGCTTCCCTGTAAACCGCGGGAGAAAGCTAGTGAGAAAACGCCCCAAGAGTTACAACGGGGAATGTACAAAAACGAACGACTGGAACGCCCACCTTCGTTTTTGCGCATCCCTTAAAAGCCAACATCTTCGACGACTTCCCTCCCAACTCTTAACTTCCCTTCCTTCTGCATCTTTGGTGTGAACGATGTTCTGGGGTGAATGACCCAAAGACGCTAACAGAACTTCCACTTAACGCTTGCCTGGAAGTAAGCCCTGCCGAACTGAATTGGGTCTTGCTTTCAGTTCACAGAAACGGGCTGCCAGGGGAACACAGATGGAATTCCCAGTACTGTGGTTTGTCTCCGGGGAGAGGACATTCCTTTCTTACCTGTCGGCCAAGGAGAACCCGCAGTACTGGCAACCTTGTCAAGAGTCTTAATGCTAACGAGGCCCAGACCGTTTCCTTGTTAAGAATCTTCCGCAGGTGGAGCCTTTTCATACCGCAGTATTGGCAACCGTCTGTACATCTGGTCGGTAGAGGGGTTGCAATAATTTTGGAAGGCATAGCTTTGGCCAGGTGGAGAACCCGAGCCCTTCATTGGTGCATTGGGCCCTTCCGGCCGTCGATAGCCTTTGGCTACAAGCCAGGCAGGAAAGAGCGGTAGGTATTTTCAAAAGCAAAGTGCGGTTCGCAACTTTCGGCGGAAATTAGTAGGGTCTAAGACCATCTATGCGCTGAGTTAGAGCACTAACCTGTCGGCTGCGCAGACACCAACTCGGGAATACTCCTTCTCGTTCCCACCCCCCGCCCTTTCCCTTCACTGCAAGGGAACCCAATCCATCTTGGCTACATGCCAGGCCCCGTGCATTAAAAAGGTGTTGGGTGTAGCAAGTCAGAACACTGCTGTTGCTAGTATTAGCCATAGGAAGTCACATGTTTGTTTGTAACCAATCTGTATGCATAACAGTTTGCCCGGGAAACTTTGTTAGGACCCTGACTCCCTGACTGGAAACCATGTACTAGATATTTGCATTTTATTTCTTCTCTCTGCCCTTCCTTCTTGTTCAGAGAGGAGACAGCTCTCTAGCTGTTTAGATCGCTAGCTGTAAAGATCGCTTTTGGCGATCACAGGGATCTCATCTTTTTCAGCAGTAGAAAAACTGGTTAGATCCCACCCATTAAAGTGAAGTGGTTGGACAGATATTCTTGTCGCATTTATTTGTCCCCGAAGAACTCACAGTGAATGGAACAAGCACCGTCAGCCTTCCGTTTGAACGCCAAGGCGATGTTTTCTCCTTTAAGCCAACCCAGAAATTTTTGTGTGTGGCGTGATGACAGATTTACCGAAGGTCTAATCCCTGAGGTGGCCGCCCGACTCCTTACCAGGTGTTCTACGCATTTTTTTGGTTCAATGAAGCTGGGCTCATAATCTCTGTTATTTAGAACAGAAAAGGAGGAGAAAGATTGAGGAGATTATCAGATGACATTGATTTTAGCATAAATCTCACCAATGTGTTGGGAATATTTGTTTGGGCTCCGGGTTTCGGAACGGCCTTTTAAAGGGCATTTGGAGAGAAAGTGACTGGAGTTTTCCCTCAATATACCGAGAAGCCAGTACTTCGTTTTCACCAGACCTTCTGGGCGATCTGCTGCCGGCGTCTGGCTTTATGACTTCGCGATCGCGTTGTTCCGGGACTTCTCAGGAGTGGGGAAGCACTCATTTCTGACCTCTCTTGGAAACAGGGCGCCCATCGTCCCACCACGACAGGAGAAGCAGAGAGCGACAGTTACGCTTAAGTAGGAAAAGATGACCTTCATTGTAGCCCATGCTTGATGCTAGGAAATTGTTCTTATTATATCAAGCTTAGCTATCGCGCTAACGTGGACACTGACTGCAAAAGGGTTCGATTTTCATGGGACTGGACTTTAGAAAACATCATGGCAGAAACACGGGGCAGGGAAGCTTTGCATCACCCCGAGCTTCTCAAGAAATTCCAAATCAGCCCCCCCCCCCCCCCCGGGCTAATTTGGATGAGAAAAGGTTGATTTCCTTTCTCACTTTACCAATACAGAAGAGACGCTCCTCTGCCATTCAGCCCAGTGTTGGTGTCGAAGACGAGAGGGGTGAGGGTGCCTCTTCCTCCGCCCTTTGCCTTGCAAGCCTATGGGGCTTACGGAAGGCTGTGTCTGTTTAGGGTCACGGCCCCATTCCTTCCAGAGAGCCGGCTCAGCAGAAGAAGCCCGGTGGTAGGAACACTGCAATGCCTTAACTTCACCAACCGGACGGGAGAACCCAGGCAATAAATCTCATGGATTCGTTGGGATTTCTGAGTAAGCATGCTCTTGGATCCACTGTAAATATTGGTTCTGGAATAAAACTCTCTGGCCAAACAAAACATTTTTAAAAACCCTTCCCTGTGTGAAGCCTTTTTCTCACTGTACCTCACTGCCTGCTTTGCAATGAAAAAAAGGGGGGGCTGATCTAGCATAAAACTATTATATTTAAAGTGCTTTGCTTCCCCCATCCCACCTCCCCCCCCCCCAAATTCCATCACTGTGTATTTAGAGTAGAAAGTTGGGGTGTTGGGGGCAAATTGTGTGACAATCCTGAAGGGAAAATTCTCCAATGTAAACTAGTTTGTTTTAAATGTATTCATTATTTCAGAGCTGTACTTCTCCAGGCAAAAGCCCTACTAAAATGAATGGGTTTTACCTTCAACATCAACTGTTACTGAGATCAAATGTTTCCTCTTACATTCTTTGCAGATCAAACTCCAGAGCTTGAGGTACAGCCTTGGCTGTTCTGAACAGCTCCGAAAAAGTTTACTATGTACTTGCTGGGAAATCGATTCCATGTAGACTATGGGATGCAAAATATTTCCGGCATGGGATGCCCAACTGAGAAGCTTAGGGGTGGGGTGGGGGGCGCCTGCCAATTTGTTTCTTGAGCACTCTTCCAGTAGTTCAGAAAACGAAGCCATGCAACCATTTAAGGCTAACCAAAGTTATACAAAACAAATTGCAAGTCTTCTAGTTCTCCAGAACTCTTCATTCGTTTAAAAGGGGGAGAGAAGACACTCCTCCCAGTTCAATGAAGAATTCTGAAGGACTCCTAAAAAGAGCACAGTGTTTCATTTTATTGGTCGTAGTGAAAAAGCACTTTTGATTCCCCCCACCACCACCACCAACATAGCTAGCTGGAATCTATACGGAAGAATATCCGGTTTTGCCTTTAGGGTTCCAGAATGTGTTTTCACAAGACACTTTTTAAAGCGCATGAAATCATAGCAGATGGACACCGAATCATTTACACGACCACCTGAGTTTTATTGGCGAGTTCCTTCCAACTTTCCTGGGGTCCTGACGACGAGAAGTCCGCAATCATTCTGTACAACACCCCTCTCCCGCGCAAAAAAAAAAGGGCACACTTGTATCAAAGCTAGAGGGCTCTCCTGCCCGTCCTTCAGAGCTGCCAGGCAAGAAACGAACGCCCCCCCTTCCGCCCCCGAATGGCAGAAAGCAGGAACCTCTGCGCTCCCCACCCCCTTCCCCAAAGGTCTCTGCCCGCGGTCATCAGTCAATAAATTACAATAAATAGAGCCCAGTGTGTGGGGGGGCGGGGGGGTCCACCGTCTGTCCCTTCCTCGGTCCGCAGGAGCCTCACAGCTCCGGGTACGCTCCGCCCCCGCCCGCGGCCGCGCAATAGTAGGCGGCAGCAGGGCCGGCCTCGGCAGCCTCGTGCCCCTGGTAGGTGAGCGCCAGCTCCGCCGGCCGGCAGCCGAAGGGCAAGTACTGCTCGAACTCGGCGCGGTCCACGTCGGCCAGCAGCTCCACGTCGTGCGGGGGGAGGTGCTCCAGGGCGGCGGCGGCGTTGGAGGAGGAGGCCTCCCCGCGTCGGCACTGCTGCTGCTGCGGCGGCGGCGGAGGGGGCTCCTGAGCGGGCGACGGGGAGGCGAAGGCAGCCAGCGGGGCCGGGAAGCGGCTGCGGAAGAGGCCGGCGCTGGCGTGGCCGCCGGCGGGAGCGCCGCTGCAGACGTATTCGGCCCCGGGCGGCGTCGGGTAGCCGTAGGGGCCCAGCAGGCAGGCGCCGGGGTCCTCCGCCGCCGGGAAGAAGGCGGGCTCCGCGCACGCGCCCCCGCTCTGCGACTCCGGCTCCGGGGTGGGCAGGTTGTAGGTGCCGAAGGGCGCCCCGAAGGGGGGCAGCGGCAGAGGCGTGCAGTCTCGGTAGTGGAAGCTCCCGCCGCCGCCGGGGAAAACCGCCTGCTCCGGGTAGGCCAGGCCCAGGCCCTCGCAGCCGCCGGCCCCGCCGCTCCCGCCCTCGACGGGCAGCCCCAGCGGGTGGGGCGGGTGGTGGTGGGGCGGCGGCGGGAGGAAGCCGCCCCCGCCGTCGGGCCCGCCGCCGTCGCCGCGCTTGAGGCGCTTCACCTGCTTCCTGCGCCGCGGCCGGTACTTGTAGTTGGGGTGGTCGCGCATGTGCTGCAGGCGCAGCCGCTCCGCCTCATCAACGAAGGGCCGCTTCTCCACCAACGACAGCGCTCGCCACGACTGGCCTGTGGGGGGGGGGGGGGGAGGGAGGGAGGGGGAGAGGAGAGCGGCGGTGAAGCGGCCGCCCGAAAGGACTAGGAACGCCAGCCAGCCCCCCCCCCCCCCTCGCCGGAGGACCACTCGAACCAGGCCGCAGAGAGCCCCGGGGACTGGTCGCCTTCTGGAGGCGCGGCCGCCGCACGCTTGGGGGGGACGGGACGCTTGGGATGGCTCGCGGGGGGGGGGGTGAGGGGGGTGTCCTCTAGCCGTCCTGCCTCGCCAGCCGAGGGCGCCTTGGCCGCGGAAAGAGAGCAGCGACGGCAGTGGAGCCTCTTGCCGCCTGCAGTTCCGGGGACAGCCCGGCCAGTCTGCTGGAGCGCGAGAGTCGAGTCTAGGAGCCCAGTCCAGGCCAAACGGCTCTGAGAGGTTCAAGCTTCGGCCTTCCCAAGGCTCCTCATACCCCGAAGCTCTTGTTTGTCTTTAGGATGCTCCTGAACTCCAATCTAGCTGTTTTGGATCCTGGGGTCACCCAGGCAAGGGTCCCTTTCGCGCCCCGTCGCAGTAGCTGGACGCCTCCCCCCCACCCACCGACCCACTTAGGTGCGCCCCGCCTTCTAAATTCACAACTTCGCAAATCTCTCTGGACAAATTGGGGCTGGTCGCTGTAGGCACAGCCTGTGGCTCTGCGGGACGGGGAGTGGGGTGGAGCAGATCTCGTCGGGGGTGAATCAATCCCGCTGCCTTGACGGGGCTTCTAGTTCAACGAGCGTTATGATCGCAGCCTCAGGACGCTCCCCTGAAGGAAATGGTGGGTTCCCCAGAACAACAGCCTCCTCCGGGGGTTGCTCTAGCGGGGGGTGGGGGGGAAGGGAGGCTATCTGACAGCGAAAGCGGGCCTCCTGAGGCGCGCCGAAGTGGTGCCGGCCCGGTGCTCCCACCTCCGCCCTCCTGCCCGGACTTACCCAGCATCTTGCTCAGCTCGGCGTTGTGCAGATCCGGGTTCTGCTGCGCCAGCCGCTTGCGCTCGTCCTTGGCCCACACCATGAAGGCGTTCATCGGGCGGCGGATGCGGGCCTCGCCTTTGGAGCGGCCGGGGGCGCCCTGCTGCGCGGAGTCCGGCGCCGCTTCGCCCTTGCCCTTGCCGTCTGCCAGGGGGCTCAGCGACTCGGCCCACGGGCACTGCATCATGAGCGGCGGGAGCGAGTGCGGTCCTGGAGCCTGGTCGTCGCTGCTGGCGTATCCAGCATCCGGGCTGCTCATGTCCACGGCGCTCTGCCGGGCCGGACCGCTCCTCGTCCTCTCGGGAGGTGAACCGCGGGCGGCGGCGGCTGCTGCTCCTGTTCCTTGCGCGTCTCCCTGGCAGCATGTAAAACTTGGGTCAGGCGGCGATAAGTCCCGAATAGCTGCGGCTGTCACCGCGCGGCTTGGTTTAAACTGGACAATGGCCAATCGGGCTTGGTGGGCGGGGCTTGAGATAATCGCCGCGGGCGAGGAGAGGACCAGTTCCATCTGCAATTCACCTGTATAGGAGCCAGCCAGGAGTAACCTTTCCAGAGAGGAGTGGATTTTTCCATGACTTTGAGGCTACGTGGAAGTAAATTCCATTGAGACCAATGGGATCTACTTTCAAGTAAGTGTGATTAGGCACCGAGTGAGAAACGCAACAGGGTAGTTGGCTGTATGGGATCGAAGGGGGGGGGGGGGGAGAAAGCAGTAATGCAGGGCAGGACCCTGCTTAGGTTCTTTGTTTTTATGAGCACTAGGAAAAATAAAGCATCTCAGACCTGTTTTGTCTGTTTCCTGTCTGCTGGGAAGGTTTCCTATACCGGAAGTGTCATAGTAAAACCTATCTAAGAAAGGCTATTTTTACATTGGCCAGGGAAATGTGTCCCTAGCTGATTCTGCTTTCAAATATTGCTTTCATATATAATTCGTGTCAATTTTTTGTGTCCTGGAATGTAAGAAAACAGGCAAAATCAGTTATGGGTTACATGTGGCTTTTAGAAGTATTTTCGTTTGAATGGAACTGGAAATACATTATTCAACTTCTTATATGCTCTTCTATATTAGGATGCTGCAGTGTATAAACTTCATAATTTAAGGTTTTTGCACTTCAGCTGGGTTAGTTTGCTACTTTTACAGCAGGAACTCTCCTTAAGTTGAACCAAATAGATTTAAATTGTTACTGATATTTGGTGGCAAGATGATTCAGTCCCGCTTTATTCGGCGGAGTTTGCTCGCAAGTAACTTGCTTGCTGCACACAGAATTGCAGCCAAACAGTGCAGTCTTAATGCAGAGTTGTTCCAGCCAAACACTGCAATCCTAAGAACACTTTCCTGGCAGTGAACCCCAACTGAATTTACCTAGGTATATATGAATCTGAGTAGACCTGTTTAGGATAGCTCTCTGAATCCACTGATTTCCCTGAGTTCAGGTGGAGTAATTCTGTGTGGGGTTGCACTGTAAAATACCAGCCGGGCTATCAGACTGAGAGCTTCCAGTCAAAAAAGTGAAATCTACTTTGTCTTAATTCAGCCTAACCAGTTTCTTCAACTATGGCTCTTACAGAATACTTACATTGCTTATTTTTCGTCTTTGAATGTTTGCTAGATGTCAATCTGATCCCACACTCAGTAGCGTGGGAATATCCGGGAAACTGGCTGCGAGCCCCAGTCTAGTTACATCGGAGGGTTTGGAGTAGAAACAACTTCGCCGTGTAGCGAGATTAGTTTGTGGATCAAACTTCCAGGGCGATACTTGGAGGAGCATTTTAAAATTTTATTTACTTATTTAGCAAGGCTCGGTTTTTTACGTGTCAGCTGCAAAAGCATTGTTACAAATTATGAAAAGGGGAGAAGGGTGCGGAAAGGGAAGGCCTCGCCATCCCTTTTACTATCTCGACAGAAGGCCGAGGGGGGGAGTCTTCGGGCTTCCCCATCAAAATATTTATTCCGTTTTATAATGGGACGCTGTCGATGAGCTCAGGAAAGTGCAGTGCTATCTTTGGAAGCATCTTTGACCCTGGTGCAGATGTGACAGAAACGACTCCGGAGGAAACAGATTGCTTCGCTGTGCTGCATTCACCAAGCCCGCCCGCCTAACCCCGTCCTGCGATCCACTGCGATCCACCGGCCGAGAAGCCGGGTGGCAGGTAATACGGGCCTCGACGGCAGTAGTCTAAACCGAACGGCTTCTCATCAGCCGCAGGGGTCGCTGAGTGGGAAGGAGACCAGCCGCGCTGAGGTTCACCTTTTGCCCGCCTGGGAGGAAATCCCACGGGCCTGGGCGGTCTCAGCGAAGGGGTTCAGTGGCCCTTCGCCTTGTCGGAGGGGAAGCCAAGGCGCTGGTTGTGTTCGCAAAAGGAACAAATCAGAACGGAACACGACAGCCACCCGCACCCCGGCCGGCAGTCCAGCGCGTAGATACACATGTTCTGCAGATCCCTGGTCCGGGCTGAAAGGAAGGAAATGTGTGTTTTGAACCCCAGCCCAGAAAGCTGTTTGTTTGTTTGTTTTGAAAGGCGGCTGGCTAAGATCTAAAGCACAATCTTGGCAAAGCACGAGCCTTTCTGTCAGGGTGTGTGTGTGTGTGTGTGTGTGTGTGTGTGTGTGTGCGCTGGGGGGGGGAGGCTATGAAATCCGTAGGTATTGCTTGCGGAGATCCCCAGATCGAGACACCTCGAAACCAACCAACTGGAGAGCGCTGCAATGCCTGTAAATCGCCTGTGACCACAGATTGCGCTGAATACAAAGAGGCTTTTACAAGCGAGTTAAGGGTCGGATGGGCGCAATCCAACCAGCAAATAGCTTTGAAATCCTTTGATTTCAAGAGTCTCCCGTCTGTTTACTTAGTAGTAAGTCTCCTTGAGCTCCGTGGGGTTTATTCCCAGCTAAAAGCATATAGGCTCTTGGTATCTGACGTGTGCTGTGAAACCTCCCATTAAGATGGACGGGACGGGATTCGAACGCGCGCTCCCCTTTGGCTTGTGAGCGCCCGGTGTGTCACCCGAGACCGAAAAGCCCGATCACCCTCAATGCGTCGCTTTCCACTCCCGCCGAAGCCTCTCTGCTCCCTCTCCCTCGCCCCACCCCGCCCAGCCCCGGGAGTCCGAAAGCCAGGCCCACGTCAGGCCGACGGCGCTGGCCCGGAGCGCTCACGTCAGCCACCCGCTGACCTTTTCAACCGGCCCGGAGCAGCCACGCCGAGGGCGGCGACGCCTGGCCTGCCCCTTTGAGCCCTTCTCCGCGCCCGGCGTTGGCAGCATTATCAGAGGCAGCCACGAATGCCGCATGGAAAGCCGCAAACATCCGGAGCGCTTCTTGCCCGGCCGCGGTGGTTCTCCAGAAAGCGAGAAGACGCGCACGCGCGCACACACACACACACACAAATAAGGAGTTTCTGCTCACCAGATCCCAGGGCAAGCAAGGGAACTTCGACTCTGAAGGAAGCGATTTCAGGATCTCGATCAAACAACATCCCTCGCGCCTTCACAGACTCACTCGACCGGTCTCTTTGAATTCGGTGAGGTTTCTAAGTGAAATAGGCGCTGCTAGGCACGTTTACTTAAAAGTAAACCCGCCGCTGACCCCCGCGAAGGCTGCACACGGCCGCGGCCCTGAATTTGCTCCGCTAAAGTTAGGGAATCTTGTTCACTGAGGGGAGAGGCCAGGCTTGAAAACGGGGAACTGGGACTAAAGCCCCACAGCTCAGCTTCCCTTCTGGGAAACGGAGCTAGGCGATGATCTCGCTCTCCGCGTTGTTGCAAGGGAAAGCAGATACAGACCGTGGCCGCTAACCTGGAGAGACTAGGGAGAAAATACAACCCATCATCAGTGACACGCCAGCATAATCTGTGGGTGCCTTTCGGCCAGTCACTGTCCAGCCTACCTAGCAGGGTTGTCAGGGCAGACGCGAACTCTGCGTAGGCCACCGTGAGCTCATTGGACATACAGGGTAAGGTAAACGCAGGCCGCATTCCTAAAAACCTTTTTTCCTGGTAGCGAGCCGCGTTGAATGGAACCAAACTTGTTGCCGAGTAGGCCTCTTTAGGATTGTTGCTACAGTGAGCCCGCAGCTAGCTACGATGGGGCTATTCGGGGCTCTGCCCCCTTTCTTAGAGGCAGCCCCAAAATACTTCCCCCCCAGAAAAACCTTTTAAAGTCCATTTTCAACATTACTTTAAAGGCAGGCGGGGGTGGAAAACAACGTGCGGGCGGGGGCATTCCTTTATTCTTCCTCCCCTATGTTCTTTCCCTGGAGGCGGTGTTGTCGGGGGTTGTGTCATTCCCCTTGTCCCGTCCTCCAGTCAAATCCAAGATGGGAGGATGGCAGAATAGACCCCCTACCTATTCCACACAGACAGAAAAATAATGGCTGCCCCACCAGAAAAAAAAATTGCCCCACAAGCCACAAAATCCTGGCTACGGACCTGACAGTTGAGATATCTTTTAGTAGGCCAGCTATATGATGCCAGCGATTTGGGGTGTCAGGCAAGGGCTGCTCGACATGGGGGAGTTGCTGGCGAAAGAGGGGGAGCTGGGATACAGAGCACCAGTTTTTAAAATGCTAAATCCACACGGGGACATATTTATTCAGGCCTCACCGGCGGGACTGGGAAGAACGCCACCTTCATCGGGATAAAAGTTAACCCTAATATACGCAAACGAACGACCAGCGGTCCGAGGGCCGGGCAAGGCAGAGACTCAAGGCGCCAGGACCAGAGCGCTCTTCCACCGAGAGCGAAGTTGGCCGGACGCAACTGAGGTTTGCGTGTGGCTCGACGGTTGTTTAGTCTCTAATCTGGCCGCACGATGGCATTTCTTTGTACGCCTCTCCAGCCTGGGAGTGCCATGTCCCCACTGCAGCCCCCACTGTTTCGAAAGAGGATTTGGTCTCATTTGGGGCCTCAGCCTTTGACATGGCTTGGAGGTTAAATTGGATTGAACTCAATGGGACTTCCAAGTCAAGGTCTTTAGAATCAGCCGGCTGATCAGTTTAATGACCCGTTCCCGAGCCTGGTTGTGGAGTGGGTTGTTGGGACACGATCCAAGAAAAGGGAAGCCCGTTAAAGAAGAAACCGAGGACACAGTCGGAAATAATTACAACCTTGACTTTACATTCAGGTGGGGTAGCCATGTTGGTCTGAAGCAGTAGAACAAAGGTTGAGTCCAGTGGCACCGTTAAGACCAACACAGTTTTATTCACGGTATAAGCTTTGGTGTGCAAGCATCTGACGAAGTGTGCTTGCGCACGAAAGCTTATACCGTAAATAAAACTGTGTTGATCTTAACGGTGCCATTGGACTCAGCCTTGAATTTGTCACTGGCTGACTGTTATCTAATAAGTTCCGTTTATTGCAACCGCTTCCCTAGATCTGAAGCTGGGCTTCTGGAACGTCAGAGAACGCAGAAGGCAGTCTAAACTCCAGGAATAACCCCCGCTGTGAATTGGACAACCGCCTTCATTCTTGCGCCCCAACACTGGCTCATGAATAGCAGGGATCTTGCAACAAGTCCCCTCAGAGGCCTCGGGGATTGGTTCTCTCTCTCTCCCTCCCTCTCAGCTTCTCCTTCCAACTCCAATGAGCCAAGAACGGTCTTCTTCTAATTATCTCCAGAAGTTTTAATTAGCAGGTTCAACTTTATTATTCATTACCTTGTTGTTAATAAATCGCTGCCCAGCGTGCTTTGAAGCATTTGGAGTGCAACATTTGGAGTTCATTTTCAGGTATTTGGTGGAAATAAAATACAGTCTTGGTACAGTCCCCCAACGTATCTTACTCCCTGTTCCTAAAGCCGTTTGGTTCATCGGAAAGGAAGGGAATGCGTTTCGCCTTGTTGGGGTGGTGAAGTCCTCCCTTTCCATGGGGCTGAAGTCTAAATCTTGCCTGGATAACTCATTGTGGCTGGAGATTTTAACAGGACCCAGGAAAACCAAAATAAACGATGTGAGGATTACATTACTGAGAGCCAGTTTGGTGTAGTGGTTACGTGCACGGACTCTAATCTAATTCCCCACTCCTCCACTTGCACCTGGCTGGATGACCTTGGGCAAGCCATAGCTCTGTACCAGCTGTTCTCTCAAGGACAGCTTGGGAAACAGCTCTCTCAGCCCCACCTACCTCACAGGGTGCCTGTTGTGGGGAGGGGAAGGGAAAGGAGTTTGTAAGCCGCTCTGAGACTCCAAGTGAGTGAAGGGCGGGATATAAATCCAATCTCTTCTCTTCTTCTTCTTCTACTACTAAAAATAGCTTTGGGCAGCCAGACCCTGCCCCACCCTACCCAATGAGCCTTACTCTCTTGTAAATAGGCATCAGATTACACACACACCCCACTCCAAAATAAAAGGCAGGGGCAGAATCCAGCCATCAGGGAGGGAGGGGAGTCTGGAATGCCTCATGCCTGTGTGTGATGCTTGGCTCCCATCCCCTGAAGGCAAGAGCTCCTGAAAATGCCAAGCATTTTGTTGGCTTGCAAGCCATCCAGTGACCCTACCGACAAATTCTCTCTGGAGTGCCTAACAGTGCCACCCACATATGCAAAATTACTCCAGTATAAATTGACTGAAATTAGTGGGCTTAAACTGGAGTGATTTTGCGTAGGATTCCAGTTAGTCCCAGTGGAATGCCAACCAGGATTTACTAGCGGCTGTGAAAGTCTGTTTGAACCAGTCAGTGCTCACAGAACCTGGAAACTGATTATGGTTTATTGAGGAGAACACTCACCCAATAAAGTACCACCAGCAGCTACTATTTTGCACAACTCCTAAACTGATTAATTTGATCCCATTAGTTACTCCCCCAAAAGATGCAAGTCCTCTATGTTCTGTATCCCTCAAGTCAAATTACATAATTGTTCTACCTTGTTGTATTAAAAAAAAATATTTTGACCCATATATTGTTTTAGGCAGATCAAAAATTAAATACCAAATCAGATGTGAATCAAGGAGATGGAATGTCATTAAAGAAAAGCGAATCTGACCATAGGAGGATATTAATAATTTTTAATTTTATTAGTTGTGAGATTGGAAGGTAAACTACCAAATGAAGATAAACAGAGTGATGGAGGCTTGAGTATTACATAGGAATAACTTTTTAAAAACTGGGTGGGGTTAGGAAGAGGACAGTCTATGAAATATCTTGCTAGAATTAGCAATAGCAGAATCATTTTAAACTCAGATCTTATTTTCTGCTTGAATCTGAAAATGTTATTCATTCACCCTGCAAAGAGCCCATACTACAAAAAGTAATATTTAGAAATGAACATTTGCTTTCATTTTACAGTCTCTGCTCAATTACTAGATTGAGTGGAATTTGCTGTTAGACACTTTGTTTACTTAAAAGTAACTGATTTCAAAGGTGACTTCTGCCAGGGGATGCAATAGCAGGAATACTTACTCGAAAGTAAATTCTGTTAATTTCAATTGAATTCACAGTTTTTTATGGCAATCAGTTTATATCCTGGCATTTCATTTTAACCAGGTTATACATCCGAGAGTCAAAAAGCTGTGTGTACTGCCGGCAAATAACTAGCATGCCACATCTCATTGCTGTCAATAATCCCTGGGGCCTATGGACTTTCTAGGAGGAGCTCTGTAATCCTCTACTTGGTGAATTCCATCATTTGGATGAGAAGAAGTGTAAATCTATAAACTGTCAAAATGGCTTACACCGTACTACTAGATAAAATATAACTGAAGAAGTTCTCAGACCCGAGACTGCCTAGAATGGACCCTGAAGGTAGGGTAGTCTTTCGAAAGTACAGAGGGAGAGTCCTTTTCACACATGAAAACAGAGCTCTTTCAGTTTTCTAAGAATGTGGGCAGATGGGGACTTTGGGAAACTTTCTGCCCCATATATTTGCATGCTAATCACAAGGCCTTGGAACGGGCTGTTGTTCCTCAGAGGGGAGGGGAAACCACTCTGTGTATGCTCAGAATTACTATGATAATTAATACTCCACATGTTCTGGAGATGAGCTTTGGCACAGACAATAGCTCTCAAAGTCCATTCTTTCGATCTTGCCTTAAATTAGGTCTGAACAACAGGATTATATTGATCTCAAACACTGAAGTTTAGACCGGTCTAGAAATCATTCCTTGGCCTGATTGACTGAAATTGGGGGAATTCTCTCCTGCCTTTTGCAGTATCACTGTTTTTCAGATCTTGATGGGTCCCCTTGAAAGTTGTTTGCTGAAGAGATGGGAGTCAGACAGCAGTTAGCTCTCGGAGCCACAGAAAAGAGGAAGCCAAATAAACCTAGGGGAGTTTCCTTCTCTGACTTAGGACAACCTGCAAGTTCTAAAAAACTAAATGCACACATCTGCCTACAGATTCAGGAGGGTCAGCCATGTTGGTGTGAAGCAGCAGAATAAAGTTTAAGTCCAGTGGCACCTTTAAGACCAATAATGTTTTATTCACAGTAAAAGCTTTCATGTGCAAACACACTTCATTAGGGGTGGTTCAGATCCTTGCTTTTTAAAAGCAGTGTTTTTAAATTATTATATTTGTTTTTATTATTATTTTATGTTTTTAAATGTATTTTATGTTTCTTGGCTACTTTGCTAGAGGCAAGAATATAATTTTTATAATAAGAAAATCAGGTTCTGTTCTAGCCAACAGTCAGACATGGAATCACCCTCCTCCTCTTTCGTGCTGCCATTGTTCAGTCCCTCCCTCAGGTTTCTCATCTGTAGATGTGAGAAGTAGTGATCTATCTGACCTGGGGGTGGGAGTGGGGGGTGAGGTACACAGATGGCAAAGCATTGTGCAAATAGTCAGTCACATTGACTAATAATGCTAGTAATGCTAAGTAACAGAATGCATGAAATGCCTATATCAGAACTGCACATTTCACCATAAGAGAGACGGAGTGAATTTCTTTTTAAACATTACACTGGAAATGTCACAAGCAGATATAAGAGTCACTGATTCTTCCAATTTTCTCACGTTGATAGAAATCTGAAGCTGCTACAAAATGTCTGTCAGATAACCTTATAAAGATAAGATAAAGCCAGGTCTTCTGCCTGTATCAGGCCATATTCAAGCTTCTGTCTTCTTCAGATACCTGCAGATATACAGGCTAGAGCAACTGATAACACAAGGGCAGTTCTTGAAGAGTTACAGCTTCCATGCTTTCCCCACACCCTGGTTTCCCAGTTGCTTCAAGGAATCCTGCCTGCAGCTAGAACCATGGGTGATTTTGATGGTGGCCCCAGATAACTTCTGTTACAGCCTCACAAATTCACAACTTCAAGCTAGACAGCTTGCATGCCTGCCACATTATAGGCGCTGGATCTCAAGCACACAGCTTACTGTCATTTCCTCTGCTTCCCTGCACTGGGACCAGTGGTAGGGAAATGAACATTGGACTTCAAACAGCTCTGAAACGGCATTCTTCTTGCACTAGAAATTTTCTTGTACATCACTGAGAACTTGCTTGTTGCCCAAAGAACAGGTAGATGTAAAGTTTGTATATTTAGGATGCTGCTCTTGAAGGTGGTTTGAAAACTAAGCTGTTTGTCTTCTGACATAAATGAGACAAAGTGATGTTATATTTAGTCTGCAGTGTTTTGATTGGCTTCCAGGTCCATTTCTGCCCAGTGGTGGCGACCACTTGTATGTAACATGTCCTTGGGAGTGCCAATATCGGTCCTGCCATCTCCAGTGACTGTACTCTGCATATATTCTATTTGGGTTGTGGATGAATTGTATCTGTGGGTGTTGAAGTGAGACCTTCTCAGTAATGATGCCACAGTTTCCAGGGAGCTATCACTTTGTAGCTTCTTATTTGCTGAGGCTATTCATTTTTGATGGCTATAATTTTAATGTTAGTCGACTGGATGGAGTTTATGTAATTGTGTGTGGGGTTGCTGCTGCATTGATTGGGGGGTGTTTGCATGTATGATGGGGAGGGGGTTACTTTGAAAACTGCTTTGAGCAAGTCCCTCAAACTCAAGTGAGCCCTTACACTGATGCAAAGCACTGCGCAAGCCATTGATGAGATGTGTATAGAGAATCACATCCTCCCTAAAACCAGATTCACTGTAATATTTAAATTGGTATCTATCACAAAAGTGACAGGACTTTTCCCCAGAGGCACTTACTTGAAAACAGTTTCTTGAAAGGGAAACCCAATAGCTGTCATGAACTTTGCAATCAAAACTCTTTTATTTATAATGGGATTTCTTAAAACTCGCAAACATTAAAGTTTGCTTATTTGTTTATGACTGTCTGATGCTGTGATGCACGCAAGCAGCAATGCTGAAAGTCTGTGTGCAGTTTTGCTCTTGCACAGGAGTTTGCAGAACAATGCTTAGTTACAAGTGCATTCTGCTGACTATTTGCAGGGTCAATCAAATGGATAAAACACTTCACTGAGATGAAAATTAGCAGACTCTTTGGCTCAAAACTTCAGAAATTATTATAATAAATCCAGCACAGAACAGTGCTATTGACTGAAATTTAGTAGTCTTCTACAGAGCATCAAAGTGTGCAAGGTTATGTTGTAAACCAACAAACCTCTCCCAGTGTTTTGTACTAGATAATCATGTGAACAGCATTATGTATTAGGCTTACAGGGCTCATTTTGTAGCACGAGCTCCTTTTCATATTAGGCCACACACCCCTGATGTAGCCAGCAGGGGCGTAGACTTTTTAAATCCCCGGGGGGGGCGAGGGCTTCCTTGTGCACGCGCGCTCGCGACCATGTCCCCGCCGCTCCCCCCCCAGGGAGCCGCCGCCGCCGCTTCCCTCCCCCGGGCCGTGACCGCCCGCCTGCCCGCCACGCTCCCCGCCCCCCTCCCTCCATCTCCCCGCTTACCTCGGGCGCCGGCGGCCGGCGCGTCGCCCTTGCGGGCCCCCGGCTCCCGCTCTGCCTCACACTCGGGGCGTGCGGGGGTGGCGCAGATGCCTCCCCCCCCCGCCCTAGGGAAGCAGGAGGGCAGGCCGGGGGTGGGGGGGAAGGAGAGGCGGCGACGGCTGGCTGACTGGCCACCGGGCACTCCATTTTCCCGGGGGTGGCTGAGCCCCCCCCGGGAAATTTCAGGGGGGGCTCGAGCCCTCGAGCCCCCCCGTAGTTGACGCCCATGGTAGCCAGTCCTCCAAGAGCTTACAGTAGTCCCTGTAAGAAGAGCTCTGTAAGCTCTTGGAGGATTGGCTACATTGGGGTGTGTGGCCTAATATGCAAAGGAGCTCCTGCTTCGAAATGAGCCCTGGGTTTACAGAAAATTTGCTTGTAATAATATAAGGTACAACTACTGGAGTGCTATTGAAACTAACAGTCGAATAAATTGTGCTTTCATTTTTAACCTTGCTGCATATGAAGACATATGAATACTAATTGTGGATCATGTTGAGCAATGTTCTTTGAGAGCATCTTCTCAACTAGGGGCTCAAGATCGTGAAGCTGTGTAATGCAACTAAACTGCTGTGTAGTCCATCCCATACTTTGTCCCGCAGTTTTAGGCTCATCACCTGCCTCATCTGATGTATGTTGGCACTTGTGGTCCAGCCAGTTCATTGTGCTCTGATAGAAAATGATGAATTGAACAAAGTAAAGGGGTCTATGCCCAGTTTTGGCATGACATAGAGTGGCTGATACATGAATTCATTGTGTAAAAAGTTGGAATAACTATTTTACGAACAGGTGACAGATGGAATATACCCCAGATTAGTCTTTGGGAATACCTTTGTTAAAATAGAATGCTTTTTCATGTGCTCTCATCTTTGTTACCTTACTCTTGAAGAATCTATATCAGCAGAAGCATCTACCTAGTTCTGAACTTGTCCACACCCAGGCAGCAGATTAAAAACTCTGCATGACTGGACCAAGTACAGAAAAGTGGAGATGTTTCTACAAATTTGGGGAAAACTCCATATTTGCAAAAAATCTGAAAGTGAAGAAATTTTGGATGGGGTTTTTTAACCCTCTAGAAGGGAGGATGAGTGTCTGTTTGCATAGACTATGGAGCTGAAACAAAAAAATACTAGATGGTATCTCATAGCATAAGACAAGATCTTAGTGGTAACCTGGTTCTCAGAGTCTTCAGACAGAAGGTAAAACCAGCACACTTGCCATTCCAAGGCCCACCCCCCATGATCTGTGGGCAAGCTGGCTATCTACATAAGCTAGCCTCAAATTCTCCTGGGAGCCCAGCCTTTTTTCCAATATGAAAATGTTCAGGAGCTGGAGAGATCTTGGTTGCATTGTCATTAAGAACAGGTACTGTGTCAGGATTGATTGATGGGGGATGGGGTAGTAGAGTTTTAGATTTTAAAAAATCTACATATAATTTGAATCCAGATCTTGCCAGAACTGTAAAGGACAGGTTGGTTAGTATGTATGTATGTATGTATGTATGTATGTATGTATTTTTATAGCTATTCTTTCTCACTGATATTCAGTGATATTCTCACTGATACTCAGAAAAATAAAATGATGCAGACAGTATAAAACAATCAATGAACAATGCAATAGGACTAGGATTACAGAATTAGAAAGTGGTTAAGGTCTGCAAAGTATCTCCAAAACAATTTGGAAGAATCAGGTAATGCTCTTCTGCAATAATATCCGAGTGGTGATTTCACGGTAAGTTCTTTGCGCCTTTCCACGTTTCCATCTTAGGTAAGTCAGAAGAAGCTCTGCAGAAAAACAGCACGGGATAGTTTTGGCGAATGAGTCTGAGCAAAAAATAACTCTTAGTGGTTACCTGTGTGCAGGTAGTTATAGATAGTGCAAGGTTCATTGTTGCTTCACAAGGAAGAGTATGTTTAATGCTCTGGAAATGTTAAATAACCATAGTAGAAGTAATGGCTTTGTAAGAAAGGCAGATTTTAAATGATGTAATAGTAATAACAAGTATTCAGGCTTCTTTGTCATCATATTAAAAATGGGATCATCAAATGAAGTTGATTTGCAATACATTCAGGTTCAACACATATCCTCACATACAGTATAATTAATACAGTTCATTAACATTTGATGGGAAAATGGCCACTGGTTTAAATATCTTTTTCAAAGGGTTGTTTAAAAAAAAGGAGGAAAGAAGATTTATTGGTGTCATTCAACATGACTGCAGCTTCCACATTTAAAGACACTGTTAAATTATGGCCCCAATCACAACCCGAATTAGCCGTGCGATAAACACGACTCCCAGCCAGATTTTAAGGGTGTGATCACAAGAGCACCTCTGTGAAGCGTCCCGCACCCATCTGCAAGCCATTTTGCTTTGCTGAAGAAGCGGAGTGGAAAAACAGTAGGGAAAATGCAAATGGGTTGCTGCGGGCCACAGACGAACTTTCCCTGTGTGATCGCTCCAGTGCGCATTTGTGGCATCAGGGATAGTCTGATCAGGCTATCCCGATGCCATGCCATTGTTCCCCCCCTTCTCAGTACACGCATCATCGCATACTGCCATTGGAAGCCCTCAGGGTGGAGATGTGATTCATCAATCCCCACCCACCCGTTTAAGCGAATTGGTAACGAACAATAACAACAAAAAAACCCAACTCGCCCGCGGTTGTGTCTGATCACACAGTGGTGAGTTGCGCCCGCAGCTTCACAGAAAGGTGTGATCACACAAATGCAGGTCAAATTGCTCTGGAGCCTTGTTCCCCCCCCCCCCCCGCACTTTATCTCGCTTGTGTGGCTGGGGCTTATATCACTTTACTAGTTGCTGCCAGGAGATGGCCATTACCCTCAGAAACTGATTGCCAGTAGACAGGGACATTTAGGCTAGAAACTGCTTGCTAGTAGACAGGGGCATTTGCCCCTCATCAGTGTGCCCCCCCTCTGCAGGGATGCCAAACACCCCCCTCCACGGTGTGGCAAAGAGCCCCCCCACCAGTAGGTAGCAAAGTTGCTGGCTGCAGAAGCAGGAAGACCTGGCAATGCCATGTGGCGGCTGTGCCTCTCCCTCCCCTCCTACTCAGCCAGGGTTGCTCAAGTCCCTCCACAGTTCAGATTGCCATCAGAGTCCTCTGGAGTGAGCAGCCACTGCTACTGTCATGGAGCTGCCACATGGATGGAGCTGCCGGTGGTGATGGTGGGTGAATTACTGCCTAGCAAGGCAAGGCTGGCATGGGCAAGGGGGCAGGTGGCCAGGTTTCTTGGCAGTGGGGCTCCAAGGGACAACTCTGCTGCCTCCAGACTACCTGACCCCCGTCCCCTGCTGAACTGGGGACCAGGCAGAAATCCCGGAAATGCACACACAGGCGAAGTGAATAGCGTGTTCCACATTGCACAGCCAAACATCAGGACAGGAGAGGAGTAGCAAGGAAAACCTGTCAGGGATGTTGGGGGTGATGCTCTGGTTTGGGGGCAAAACTCCACAGTAGAAGTGAATTTCAACTATAGTTTCCCCCAAAATCCAGAGCATCAGCCCCCAACATCATCGATGTTCCTGCATCACTTCTGGGTTATGTAGGCATGTTGGGTTTATTTTTGACATACCTCCCCACTTCTGGTATTTGCCCCTCCATCAAAATTTTTCTGGCTATGGGCCTGGGCTGGGAAAAGGGAAGTGAAATAGCACCTCTCTTTGACCTCCACAGCCACTGAGAAAGAAGCGTTGCAGTCCATCACAAGGTAACAGCAGGATTGGAAAAAGTCCTTCCATTGTAGGCCTGACTATACTTTGCTGACAATAGCCTATGTGGAGGGCGATGTTTGCTCAGGAGCTGCTGTGCATGAGGCAGCAACACCATAGGGCTGAGATCAAGCGTATTACTTTAGAAAGTATGGTGTAGTGGTGAAAGTGGCAGACTAGGATCTCAGGCAGCCAAGTCTGGCTTTCTGTTTTGCTGTGGATGCTTGCTGGGTGACCCTGGGACAGTCACCGTCTCTGAGCCTCACCTACCTCCCAGAGTTGTTGCTGTGAGGAGAATATGGAAGAGGGGAGAATGATGAGAGACACTGTTTTGGGTCCTTCTTACAGAAAAAAGTGGGATATACATAACCATCAAAAATTAATATGTGTACATATGTGTACAGTTCCTTGGGTATGTATACAATGCTAGAGATTTTGGGCTGTCAGTTGTATTTTTTAACAGATTTTGTACAGCCATACAAAACAGAGAAATAGCATCTTAATTTTTAATTAATTAATTAATATTATTAATAAATTAATTAAATTAATAATAAAATTAAATTTAAATAATACAAAATGTAGGATATAGACATATATGCATGCATAGATTTGGCAAAACAGAAGCAGATGAAGGTCTACTTTTCATGCTTACATGCTGAGGTTTGACCTAGCCAAATGTTGTCTTAGTTTGTAAACCCTCAGCCTGTTCGGTTCATTAGGATTAACTATCTTAAAATGTTATACTTTGGTCTCTAACTAAAAGTGTTTCTTTTGAAACAGCCCTTGTATCTATGCAAACTGAACGAGTAATAAATACAACTGCTTCTGACCATGCTTAGAATGCCCTTTCTTCACCTCTGAAAGTTCATGAGCAGCCCCCTAGCTTCCAGGCAGATCTAAATGCTTTTTACTATTTTTTAAAATAATTTATCTATAATTTAAGGTGGTTGTTGTAGATGATGCTATAAAGGCAAGTTAAAGTTGAACTATAGCTTGTTTTTCTAATTGAAAATAATGTAAATTATTCGAGCTTGATTCCCATGACAACTATTTTCCTAAAACAAACCAGCATATTGTGACACTGTTTTGAATATATATTTGAAGAGGTTGTAATGGTACCATTTGTACAGATATCAGCCTTGATGCCTTTACTTAGGTATGTATATATTCCTAGGTAGTTAACTTTGGCATGGAGCTAAGGAAAGGGGATTGTGCTTCAATTATTCTGCAGTGTCTTGCAAACAGTGTCTTGCAGTATTCCTGCAAACAGAACTCACCAAAGTAAATAGAAGGGACAATAGCAAATTATGAGTAGATGAGAATAAGAACATCAAAGCTTTGCCCAGAGAACTAAACTGTAAGAGATGCTTTGAACCAAAGTTAAAATGTCCCAAGAAGGCTACCAGAGCCCAGCTTTTATCAGTTTAATGCCTTCAGAATCAGCAAGCTAACACCGGGACAAAAAAAGATAAAAATGGGACCCAGGGATGAAGAGACTTCAGGGTGTCAAAAAGTGTTGTCTGCAATGTATGTTGGAAATGACTTTACTGTACAACTGTATTTAAGAATAATAATCAATAGCCACATTAACTTAACATGATGACTTCTGCTAATTTTTATAACTAGGGCTGGTTTGATATCTTTCACGTGAATGCGCTTTATTGTCTCTACTAAAAATATTGTTTTTAACATGGGGTGATCTGAAAGTTCTTTCATGGAAATTAGCTTTGATTAGCTCATTCAGACATTCAGCATGATATCCCTTGCTCTGGAGTCACTGGTGAATAACTGTGTGTGAACTCCCATACTGAGTTATTCACAATGTGATCCCTATTCATCTTTTGTTAATCTCTGGATTTCTCTCTTAGAATGATGTAAATCCTTTCAGTTGAGTAGCAAGGAAATTGACCTGTTGGAGCAGAGCAGAGGTAGACTGAATTTGATCCCAAAGCATTATTCAAAGTTTGCAAATGTTGACGTTGAATATTCTTCCGGTGTTCACCAGGCATGTGAACATCTAGTGAATATTTTATATCTGTACTGAAATCCAAGAATCTTTGATTTCAGTACTGAAAATTGCTGTGCACAAGTTATTTAGCATTAGACAGTACAGGTAGGTGATACACAATAGTATTTTTAACCTGCTGTGTTCCAGGGACAGATTTTCTCATCAGCACAGCAACTCCATCCACCTGCCAACAGATATTTCTGAGGTTTAAAAGGCATGTTCTACTTCACAGGAGTGTTGTGAAGATAAAATGGAAAAGGTAAGATTGTTGTAGTCACTTCAGGTCCCCACTGGAGAGAAAAATAGGGAATAAATGAAATAGGTAAATAATGATCAGATTGGGTGCACTGTTGTGTGGCACACCCTCTCACAGTATACCCCAGAATGCACCCCCAAATGTTGGTACACACTGCAAAGGAAGACCATGGTATCAGGCAGAGGAACTATTGGGAATGTTTGCATGTCTCAACAGATCTAATTGAGGAATCCTGAATAAAAAAACAAATGCAGGGGTTGTCTTCAAAACCACTGGTAGACAATATGTGACATTATTGGATGACTGACATGTAATAGTGTTTATTATGTGGAAGAAATTAATAATGGATTTGTGAAGTTATTGAAGCTAAGAATATTTCCCTGGGCATAAGGCTCATTTGAATAAATGGACAAACTACTGAGTAGACTTACTTCGGGTTTCTCCCTTAGTATCCAAGGTAAATTATTTGGGTTTTTAGAAAATGCATATGCTGCATCTCCAAAGGCAGCTCACAAAGTAAAAACAAAAACAATAAAATCATACAAAGTATAAAAACCCATGAAATTATTGACAGGACAGGACACAGGATGCAGAAACATGCAATATTATTAAAACAGGACACAGAAACATACAATATTATATATCACATGACAGTTGGCAGTTTATGGGGTCAGAAGCAGTCTCAGAGATACCAGCAAGTCTAAAGCAGGTTTCTCATTCAAAATTGAGGTACATGGTAAAATTGGGAAACTAGCCAACTCTGAATATTGTGGGAAGAACAAAGAAGGGCAAAAGGGATCCATGTGAGAATGAATGTGTAAGATCTCGAATTCCCTGTATTCCAAAGTCAATGTTCTTGACTTATTAATCATATTTTATCTCTTTTTCTTTCAGAAATTGGCTTCCAAATTAGTTTGAGGATTAACTGTGTGAAATATATTGCAGTTCAAATGCAATATTAACTGTTGTTCAGTTCTCCACTGGATCCATTTGCTCCCTGCGGGCTTCAGCAATGAGTTTCTAGCTGCAGAGAATGGGTGGCTGGTGTCTGTCGGACTCCACTTTCCGGGTGTCATAGTCTATGACAGGTGCACCCTCCAGCATCCTTTTTTTATGGTGAGCCTGGATAGTGCCTCGGATAAGGAAAGGAGGGGGAATTCATGCACACCCTGGACTCTTACTCTCTCCAGCCCTCTACCCATCCTCTGACTGCAATGCCATGGCCTGGCTTCCCCCCCCCCCCCCAAAGGTTCTCCCTGGGCTGGCCTAATAAGAGATTGTCTGGGGGTGAGCTGACCCTGGACTTCTCCAACACCCTGTCTTCAGGGGCAGGCGTCAGTGAGTGAAGGGAACCTGTGCCAGTGACCTCCCTGGATGAGCCTTCCCCTCCCCTGCCCCACCCCCTCCTGAGATTTTAAGAAGCTGCATTGCCAGCCTGCACAGGTCCCAGGAGAATTAAGCTGCTACCAGTCTCCTCCTGCAGCTTATTCCCGAGCGTGGTCCGCCACCTGAGCCCTGCCTCTCCTCTGAGGTGTCTGCTGGGCTCTGTAGCTGCTACTGGCACATTTCTAGGCTTGGCCCCACCCTTGTTCCTTTCTCCACAGTGCCTGGTTGGGCTGCCAGACTCAGCAGTGCCCAGCTGGGGATGCCAATGTGTGCAAAATAGCATTTTGAGAATAGGCTGTAGGCAGGCTTCCATTTCCAAGCATCACCTCTATTAGGCTTTTATAAAAGACCAACTGTGGGCTTTAAGTAAGAAGAACAACGTGCTTTATTTGGGCCTGTTTGCATCATTCCTGGCACAGCGTCTGCAGGCAGATCCAACCAGTCAGTGCTGCATAAAAGATAAGTTGGTCTAGGCAAACATTCTTTTTTATCCAGCAATGGAATGTATCAGAAAGAATTCCGAAAGACTTCCGATAGGAGAAGATAAGCTGTTGATTTTGGAGCATCTGCACTAATAACAGCAAAACATATTATGGAAGCTTTTATGGCTCACCTGCCTTACACAATTATAAAGGAATGTTCTGTTTGAAGCAGGAGAGCAAATTAGCCAAAGGAAATGAAAATAAAGTTATGATGCTTAGGTCCAAGTGAACAGCAAAAATCCTTTTGTTCGCTTGTCTTTTGTAAAGAATTAGTTTTATTTCTCCAACAATTATAGGATGTTGTTCTGAATTTTGCATTTTTGTTTTCAAGCCATAAAAATCCATAGCAAATATCTCCAGATGACTAAAGAAAAGAAAACCCCTCTGTTGGTATATTTGTCATTCCTAAATTTTAGATTTGTTGCCACAGAATTTCCTAATGTGACTTTCAGGAAATCAGAGAGTTGAAAAATCCCATTTTTTGAACGACCTTGTTCAACTTTCTGCAACAGCAAACAGATTCCTTAGATGGAAGACCTCTTCAGATATGATACTTTTGTTACAGGGTTATAATTTTTGTGTAGGAAGGCTATTCGCCATGGAGATGTCACCAACAATGCAATTCCAGAGTTGGTCTTATAAGGGCGGAACTATGTTTAGGATTGCTCTACAAATGGGACAGATGTGCATACTTCTTTTGTTGCTCCCCTCCACCTGCTGTCACTGCTGCTGCAGCCTGGGTCAGAGAGCTGAGCAGATCCTGCAGTGCTACCCGGGGCAACTCAGCTCCATATTTTCTTGGCCACCAATGGCCCACCACAGATAGTCCTCAAAAGTTTAAGGGCCAATCTGCCCCTGTATGCATCTATTCTTTATCGCCTGTATTTTCCATTCATTTCTTTCCCTTTGAATTTCTACTCTTTCACCTAACCCCTCGTCTTCTGGATATTGCCTCAACTTCTTATTTCTGCTTTTCATTATGGTGGATGGGAACCTTTTGCTACACTAACTTATTAGCATTTTGAAGACTAACAAAAAATTGTGTAGGGTATGAGATTTCATGACTCACTGCTCACGTCTCACTTCTGTATCTGAAAAAGTGAGCAGTAACTCACGAAAGCTCATACCCTGCCACAAATTTTGTTAGTCTTTAAGGTGCTACTGGACTCTTGCTCTTCTCAGCTGCTACAGACAGACTAACACGGCTCCCCATCTTGATCTATTTTATTGTGATTTGTAGGGTGCAATTGTGCAAATACAACATGGGTGTGTTTTTTAAACAAAAACAAAGCCTTAAAACCTGAGATTCTGGAAAGAAGTACTTATTAACTGAAAACACATGAAATAGTGGAACAATAAAGAAAACAATAAACTGTGACCTAGAATGTCAGTCAGAATGAGGTGCTACACATCTGTGCGGGCATTTCCTAAGAGTTCTGCAGTACAGTCCCAAAGTACTTCTCTAATTCCCTCTTTCTCTTTCATGCCAGTTCACATCAGAGAAGAGGTGCAGACATCTGCCAGCACTCACCAGGCTGTGGCCCTTGTAAATATGCCTCAGTAATTCAGGGTTGCCACAGATGCTCTTTATGAGAGGCTGGGAAGTATACTGGTGAAGAAAATGAGCTACAGATTAGGAAGTCCCCATTTCAATTCTTGCTTCTGCCATAAATTCATTATTCCATATTTCAAAATGAACCAAAGATACCAGCAAAGTATCATTTATTTTTACATTTATCCAGCAGTTTTGGAGTACATTGTGGGCCCATTATTCTAATTAGTAATTGCTCTGAAAAGTTTTAGCCTGGAATAACTGGCCCGTGCTTAATCCCCAGTTTTTTGAGTATAGTGGACAGGATGGCCAGGTGCCAACTTATGGTGAGAGGGCTCCTCCTGGTGCTGCCCTTTCCCCCCTGGACTGGTGGCACAAAGGCCTGGGTATGACATCTAGCCGAAAATCTGAATGTGATGTAAGCACATCAGGTGATGCTCTGAGTACTTACCATGGAATTTTCAGGGAGAGCCAGAGCATCAAATGCATTCATATCACACCTGGGTTTTGCGCTGGATGTGATGTCACATGTTGTATGCCATAATTTCCACCCCGTATTCCACCTCAAAAACTCCCAGGGATGTCAGCCACTGGCCTGGTATCCCTAATAATGGAGCAACCATCACTTCTTTTTAAGGACCCAAACACACATTTTTTACCCGTTGAGAACCTCCATAGGTTGGGTGGAGAGGCATTCTCTGAAGGTCTAACAGCCTAACTTAGTTTGGCACTGTGGCTCGTGGAGAGTGGATGCTTAGGTCTTCCTCCCTGCATCATTCCCCCAGTTTGCAAAAGACTCAGGGGCTGCTGTTTTCCCCACAGGTACTGATGAGGCACACTTTATATTTTCATGATGGGGCAAATATTGCCACATGGGCCATTTCAGGTCAGGAAAATGGTACAGGAGGGAAGATCGAAGTCTCCTTTTTATGTGCATTATAATTCCAATCTGAATTGGTCCACTGTGTGCCTGGGAAGTACAGAATGTCAGAGCACAACTCTGCCCCAACCCAAGAATGTTCCTGGCGAAAATATTACATATAGTTAAGACAATAATTAGCAGATAATGCACAGTTAACTTAAAGAAAGTCTTAGTATGTGTGAGAGTATACAGTTGCATGTAAACCAGTATTAAAAGAGTAGTTTCTTGATAAGAAAACAGTGCACATGATACCCTGAAGCAAACTAGTGAAGTAAATTCATCCTGACCAAGTGGTATGATGTAGCTCTGAAGCACTGATTAGCCAGTGGGGAGCTTGATATAAATCACCATAGTCCTCTAAAGATTTCCATGAACGCAGTTATATTGTGCTCAGTTTGTTTCAAAAAAAAGAAAATAAGTATGCCAGAAAGGCCTTGACAAGCAGGCTCAGCAAGTTGGAATAACAAAGAACTGCAGAATTTCCTCTCTTCAGCTGAAATGTGTGTGGAGAAATATCAGCTGGTAATTAAATCAGACTGAGCTATGTATAGCACTGTTGATTTCATTCCCACCAAGAACACACCCAAAGTTTGTTTCTAGTGACCAAGGTTAACAAGAACCCTATCTAGTACATCAGAGATATCCTAGTGGTCAAAAAAAGCAAAAAAAGCTATCCTCAACTTTAAATAAATGGATTTTTTACATTCTTTGCCCTCAAGGACTTACCCAAGAGGAGTCTAAATCACCTGGTAACACAAATTCAGTCAACTCTCAAATAACCACCTTTTGTCAAGGAAATTTCCAGAGCCACACAACAGACAGAAGGCATGTAGGAATAACCTAAGTGATCTTCCCAGGAGAAGATCTGGGCACACACACAGGCCACATGATAGAATACTGGGATTCCTCTGAAAACAAGAGGGAGGGCTGCCCACATCCCTATTGCATTCTCTGTGCGTATGCGTTGGTCAGGGAGGGATCAGCACAGGGTTCCACTGACCCCAGTCCTCCTCTCAAGGATGCACAATAGTGCAGAGGAGCTGTGCTGAAAGTTTGTAGCCATATGCTAACAGCCTAGTTTTCTGTTATTTTCATTGCAATGTTTTTTAAAGAAATCTCCTTTCTTCCTCAACCTAAAATGTTAATTATTACTTATCAATGCTCCCTCTTGTGGTGCCATCTTGTATTTACCACACAGTGTAATCCTATACCGACTGACTCTAAGCAGATTGAACACAGTGCATTTAGAGTGGAGTAACTCTCTATAGAAGTACACTCAGAAAACTTAAATTGGATCCTGAAAAAGTTGTTGAGTACCAGGGATTATCCAGCTGAAACAGCATAGACACTGCCAGATAATAGAACAGTGTCCAGAGGCACAAAGGCCGTCTTAGTGGCTGTTTCAAAGTAGCTCCTACAAGGGTTTTTTCTCTTTCACAGGGAGGTGCGGAGTCAAGCAGATCAGTTCTGTCTTTTCTGTGGGGTTGCCAGCTCTCGGCTGGGAAATACCTGAAAATTTTGGGGGTGGAGTTTGGGGGTGGTGGGGTTTGGGGAAAGAAGGGACCTCAATAGAGTATAGTGCCATGGACTTCACTCTCCAAAGCAGCCATTTTATCTGGACCCAAATTTTGTTTCAATGGCCAGAAGAGAAACTGAAGGGGGGCATTTTTGCAAGCCCAGCAGAACCAGTGTAATGGACAGAGTATCCAGCAATACCAGTGTAATCATAGCGTGCCCAGCAGAACTCAGTGCCATTGTGGCAATGTCAGCTGGTGTCAAGCACAGAATCACAGTCCAAGAAGGGGCAGGGTTTGGAAGTCCAGCAGAACCAGTGCAATGTACAGTGCCCAGCAAACCTAGTGCCTTCTGTTCATAATATTAACAAAGGTTTGCTACTATACTACACTTAAATACATTCTGTCACCAAGCAGGGTAGGGATGAGAAAGTCTTGAGACCAAGAAGTGAAAACGGGGGGGGGGGGGGGCGGGTTAAGAGAGGGAAATGTTGTTTTATCTTGCTGTAGCACCTTAACTACTGCTTTGCAAGATCTGGCTGAGCTGAGTGCAAGGAAAGGAAAAGAGAAAGGCTTGACTATTGGACAAATGACCTGTAGGCTGGCAATTACTGTAGCAGCTATAAGCCTGCTAGCTTGATTGTATGATCTGTTAAGCAAGTTTGCTTCAGTTTTGGAGAAAGGGAAGTCTAGTCAATCCTAGAGTACTTTTAGCTATGCTCAGACTTCCCTGAGCCCTTAGTGGCTGCAGCCAGAACTGCATTTTTAAAATAAAAGGAAAGATGTTTGGCTGGATGATGCTGGCTTCAAGGCCCTCCCTTCAAGGGCCTTCCTCAAGCTGCACCCAGAGTAGAGTGCACCCCCTACCCTGCCCTGTCCTTGGTATGGCACTGATCTGGAGATCAATCACAATAGCAGGGGTAACCTGACTTCACTACTTAATGAATTTCTGTCAGTGAGGGCAAAAATACACCTCCTGCTGCTTTCCCAAACACAGAAGTCTGCAAGATCAGCACTGTGTAGATACAGCCAACTACAGTATACCTGGACTAGGAAAGAGGAGGGGAAAAAACTCAACAAAGGAAAAAGAAACAATGTTCTGAAAGAAACAGGAAACACAGAGAAAGAAAAAAAGCAGATATAAAAAATAAAGGAGACCTCAACCCAGTCACAGTTCTCTCAGAAGTCTCACAGCTCCACCTACCGCACAAGGTGACTGTTGTGGGGAGAGGAAGGGAAGGTGATTGTAAGCCGCTTTGAGACTCCTTGGGGTAGAAAAAAGGCAGCAAATAAAAACCACTCTTCTAAAATGATGGCTATGGGTTGCCAGGTCCCTCTGGCCACTGGCAGGGGTTGTAGGGTTGCCAGCTCCAGGCTGGGAAACTCCTAGAGATTTGGGGATGGAGCCTGGGGAGGACAGGGATCTCAGTGGGGTTTCTCCAGGGGAACTGATCTCTGTAGAATGGAGATAAGCTGTAATTCTGGAGGATCCCCAGATCCCACCTGGAGGCTGACATCCCTATTTACATGTCACAGAATATGTTCCACTAGCAGCTGCTGCTGTGATTGTTAGAAGAGAACTAAGCAGGAAAGTGCTATCTTCTCCTCTTAGACTGTGTGCAGAGTTGCAGTACTTCTCCCTGAAGAGGGAGTAACAAGGACCAGATGCTCAGATAAAGCTCTGGAATGTGAGGAGGTTTGCTCTGTGCAGGCACAGTTCCTCATGCGTGGGACAGCACAGAAACTGTGAAGAAAAGTTGATTTATTGTCAGTTCTGTCCCAGCACATGAGGAATACTGGCTCTCATCATTTGGGGGTTTATTCACAAGACATTTTACCATATAAAGTTGATGAAGCATGACGATTTTGATGTGCCTTGGTTCCTAGTCCCTAAGAACTTGGCATATAGTTAGTTAAAGGACCTCTTTGACTGCATTGACTGCTAACAAATGACTAAAGGCTGAATTCAAAAGGATTTATGATGCCCAAGACTGACGGATTAAGATTATCTTTTTTTTGCAGTGATAGACTAACATGGCTGAATTTTTGAAAAGTGTCAACAACGGTCTGATTTTTATCTGAGGGACTGTTCCCTGGGGCACGCAAGGAAGTGATGGTCCGGCCCCTCTTAAAGAAACCTTCGCTAGGCTCTGCTGAATTGGCTAATTATCAGCCGGTCTCTAGTTTGCCCTATTTGGGCAAATTAATTGAGTGGGCGGTGACAATACAGTTGCAGGGCTTCCTGGATGACACTTCCACACTAGATCCCTTCCAGTCCAGCTTTTGCCCGGGACATGGGACAGAGACAGCACTGGTCGCCCTCTCGGATGACCTGCAGAGACACCTGGATCGAGGTGGTTCAGCTGTGCTGCTGTTGTTAGATCTGTCGGCTGCATTCGATTCGGTCGACCATCAGCTACTTTCCCACTGCCTTGCCAACATGGGTATTCAGGGACATGCCTTACAATGGCTTGTTTCCTTTCTCCATGGTCGGGGACAAAGGGTGGCGCTAGGGGAGCAGCAGTCCAGGAGACACCCACTTATGTATGGAGTCCCCCAGGGGACAGTGCTCTCCCTGATGCGCCCCCTTGCCCAGATTATCCAGAGGTATGGGCTAGGGTGCCACCAGTACGCTGATGACACCCAGTTCTATCTGATGTTGGGCGGCCAGTTGGACTCCACACTGGAAGATTTGGACCAGGCATTAAAGGCCATGGCTGGTTGGCTTAGACGGAGCCAGTTGAAGCTGAATCCAATGAAGACTGAGGTCCTGTGCTTGAGCCAGGGCAGCCTGAGGGTGGGGATCCCACTTTCAGTCTCTGATGGGGCTCCATTGGTGCCAGCACCGGAGGTTAGGAGTCTGGGAGTGCTCCTGGATACCTCCCTAACAATGGAGGCCCAGGTGGCAACCACTGCCAGGTCAGCCTTCTATCATCTACGGCTGGTCAGGCAGTTGGCCCCCTACCTGGACTATGATGACTTGGCCACAGTGACCCATGTGATGGTCACCTTGAGACTAGACTACTGTAATGCTCTCTACATGGGGCTGCCGTCATTGCAAATCCGGAAGCTGCAGCTAGTGCAGAATGCTGCAGCCAGGCTGCTGATGGGTCTCCCTAGATGGGAGCACATTCAGACTGTGCTAAGGATGCTTCTTCACTGGCTGCCAATAGCATAACGAATTCATGTCAAGGTGCTGGTACTTACCTTTAAAGCTCTATGAGGCCAGGGTCTGGCATACCTGAGGGACCGCCTTTCCTCACATATACCCCAGAGAGCACTATGGTCTGGGTCCTACAACCAGCCGACCCTCCCTGGCCCTAAGTATACCAGGGCCCAGGCATTCTCAGTGGTGGCTCCGTGCTGGTGGAACAAGCTCCCAGAAGATATCAGGGCCCTGCAGGACCTATCCAGTTCTGCAGGGTCTGCAAGATGCAGCTCTTACACCAGACTTTTGATTAGGAGCTGCCCCCACTGTACCATCACTGAACCATGGCCCAGATGGTCAGCCTGACTGCAGAAATTTGTGAAACCTCGGGCAATCTTCTGAATAATAACATCAACAGCACCATTATTGGTATGTTTGATTTTTATGGTTTTATTGGTTTTAAATTGTTATTAACTATTTATGTATTTTGTAAAGCGTTTTAAGTGTGTGAGCCACCCTGAGCCTGCTTTGCGGGGAGGGCGGGGTATAAATACAATAATAAATGAATGAATGAATGAATAAATAAATAAATAATTTGAAAATAAATGCAATTGTTAGCCTGAAAGCTGAAAGCCTTATATGAGTCCTGGTTGCCACAGCAGGCCTCTGACTGTCCGGTCCCACAGGGACACATAGGCGATTAAGAGGGGACATATCAAGGGATGCTGGAGCAGAGTATTTTAAAAGGGTGGTGTAAACCAGATTAATTATCAGTACTGTGTCTGAACTATATTGTGGATAAGGCTGTAAAAAGGTGCATCAGTAACTTTTTTTCATGTGGATTTTCTTATTGAAGTTAACATTTCCAGACTAATGAAAAGCCAGAACAATCTGTGAATATTGTTTTAAGAAGTAATTGCAATGCTTCTTTCTCTCTTTTTCATCAATGCTTACATTAACCTGTAATGTTTTTACCATTAAAGTCTTACTAGAAATATTTGGGGTGGGCATTTGTAACTGTTAAAGTATGGTTCTTTTATAGACAAATGGAATAGTCTTTGAATAATAGGTACTCAGTTCAATGATAATATTTTTGGACAACATATTTGTGCATAGTATGAGCAGAACAGTATGTACTAGATGTTATATAGCAAACTGCAACATTTGTGACCCCAAAAGGCTAAATCTAGTTGCTTGTTATCAGTTCTTTGTATCAAACAAAACTCTATATCTCTGCCTATCTTTGCAACATTTATTCTGCTTCTGTTGAAGAACAAGAAAGGCTTGCCATAATCTAAAACCCTATCAAATTAATTCCTGAAACTATATTTACACACTTCACCCTAACCTATATTTTCCCCTGAGCTGTGCTAGGGGATACTGCATATAAAGGTCTTTCCATTGGGCAGGAGTTTGACATCATCAACATAGCTTTTGCAGTTCTGCTCACCTGAACAGATGATTGACAGTTTCAGAATAAGCCTATCACCTGTCTGGCAGTGCAGAAGAACACGCACCTTACATGTGCCGTGCTGAATAGGGGTTCTTTTCTCTACAGACGTGGTCCTAAAAGTGGAGGAGGCAAAGTTATGGTGACTAGTGCGTAGCGGCCATCCTTGAAGCTACGAAATATTTTGTTAGTAAAGCTGAAGTCATTTTACTGTAACAAAAGGTTTGCTTAGCATTTGAGAAACAGCTCTGGGAGCAACACCCTTTTCTCATGTGACTCATTGCCATGTCAGTCATGACAGAGGGGGACAAAAATACAATAAGTCACAGCTTGCCGAGGCAGCAGATCCTGAGAGGGAAAGTAACTTTAGACATTTGTTCAGCTTGTCTGGCGACCGAGTGTTGGTGAGTGTGTAAGAAAGTGGTTGGAAAGCGGACAGTTTGTGCTATGACCAGAAGGACAGGAAACATTGAGAGTTTCTGCAGCAGTGGTTAGTCTGAGATAATACCATTGTATAGCCAGGCTGAGCGACCTCTCCCAGTGCTGAGAGCGGAGAGCCTGGCGTCTGGCTGCTTGGCACATGGCCAGTCTTGGGTTCCCCGGTCGGGGGAGGGGGGAGGGTGTGGAACCCTCCCAGGCAGCTCCCCACAAAAAAGCAGGCCACACCTTACCTTGCAAAGGAAATCTGGCTGCAGTTCCAGACTTCATGACTTCTTCTTTATGAGGGCTTCTCTCCCCCACCCCCCCGCCACCAATTCCCTGCCTTTGCTGGAATTTGGAGTTCTCCCTGGAATATGAGGGAACTATTTAAAGTCACAAAGGGGGAAAAAAACCAGTGACAGGATTCCTGAAGGCACTTCTGCTGTGCTATCATACAGTGCAATTCATATTCCAGTCACATTTTAGTAATAAAAAGGCACTGCCACCAACACTGACATTAAACCCCCCCCACACACACACACATTTCAAAATGTCAGTTTTTCCAAGCTTAAAACGATGTTTTCCTTATTATTTATCAGTTGTTAGTTTCAGGAATAAAATAGGTACAGTTTTCAATATATGAAAAGAGTTCAGGATGGTAACTCCTGCATTTCAAAACATTCAAGGGAATAAAACTTCTGATAAAGGTCACAATCCAGTGAGCACTTTTAAGTACACCCAAAAGACTGGGCATGAAGGTTTTCTTTCAAGACTAGCCTCCCACATAGCATAACAAACTACTTATGAAATTCCCCTGAGTTTTAAATGCACTTTGCTATTAAGTGTGAATAAATGGAGGACCCACAAGGACTTGCAGGAGGCATCTCATTTCCCCTCTCCCACTATTTCCTCTTTTCCTTTCCTGAAAGCCCCCACAGTCTCTCTCATTTTCTTGCCTCCTTTTCTTGTTTACACCTAACAGCCAACCTACCTTTACCTGCTCCCCTATGCTCAGCTTTCCACTTTCCCCTGTCCCTGGCATCCTTTACCCAGGAAAAGCATGACTCAGTTGTGCAGTGCTGTTCACCAGCCTGGGCCCAGTTGCACTGTGGAGAATTTGCAAGGACTTCTGAGGAGAATCTGTTTCTCCTGTATTAGCTATGCCACATTATTCTCTCTTTTGCTCCTGGCAACCCCCATATTTTTATTCTTCTCTGCTTCCTTCTTTCCTTCTTACTCACCCACCAACCTATCTTTTATCTGCCCACCGCCCATCTTCAGCTATATTTATTATTTATTTACTTCATTTATATCCCACCTTTCTCTGCAATGGAGATCCAAAGCGGCTTACATCACAACAGCCCTGCAAGATACACTGATGGTCCAAGGTCACCCAGTAAGATTTCATGACAGAGTGAGGATTTGAACCTGGGTCTCCCAGATCCAAGCCTGACACTCTAACCACTATACCACACTGGCTTTTGTGTGGTGGCTACTGTTGAAAACTAGCAATTAGCCAGGCCTACATGAATCATGCAAGTTGCATGGTAGCAAGTCACCTGATGGTTGATGCTGGCCCGGTCCCTGGCCCCAAGGAATCCTGCCTCAAAAACCAAAACATCCCTGGAAAGGGCCCTGCCCCCTCCTCCGCCTTTTACTGACAAGCCCCCCCAACAATGCTGGAGCCAGCTGGCAATATTGTTATACTACAGAGTGCATTCATTTCTTAAAGCTACATACACTGCTTCTGTTATTTCACAGGGTTTTTTATGATTTCGTTTTTTCTGAAAGGTTTGTAGAAAGATGTCTGGTCTGTTCATGACTTTACTCTCCAGATTTAATGATCCACAGATGGGACCTCATTGATGATATGGTATGCACTGATAATATGATGTAATATTGGTTTGTCTGTGGATGTGTGAAGCAGCTTTTGAACACCATGCAATCAAACTCCCAATGGGTTCTTGGGCTCTCTGGGGTGTTCACTTCATTTGGTTGTCTTTCCAACATGCAGTTTTCTATTTGATCATTACTGTCCTTGGTGCTGCTAGAAAGCTCAGGAGCCAGCTTTCTAGGGCTCTTTGCCCTGTGGCTTTTCTCTCAGTAAAGCCTTAGGACATAATAAAAACCAGATGATGACATGCTGAGGCCCTAATTAGAAATGGGGTAAACTCAGGGGTCCTTTGGGGCCGGAGTGAGGCAGAGCAAAGCTCCGCCAGCCCAGGAGTGGGCACTAGGGCAGCCACGGGCTGAATCAGATTCTCTGATCTGATTCAGCCTGCCACCAAATTGCCGCTGAAATTTGGTGGCAACTTTAAAAGTGACTGGAGGGGAGGGGGTTTGAGGGAGAGGCTCCAAACTTGCAGGGTAGCTGCTGGGGCCTCTCCTCGAAATACCCACCAAGTTTCAAGAAGATTGGACCAGGGGGTCCAATTCTACGGGCCCCAAAACAGGTTGCCCCCATTCCCTCCATTGTTCTCTATGGTAGGGAAAAAGTAACATTTTTTCCCACCATAGAGAACAATGGAGGGGATGGGACAACCTGTTTGGAAGCCCATAGAATTGGACCCCGTGGTCCAATCTTCTTGAAACTTGGTGGGTATTTTGAGGAGAGGCCCCAGCGGCTACTCTGCAAATTTGGGGCCCCTCCCTCATCCCCCTCCCCTCCAGCTCCTCATATACCCTATGAGTTTTTGCCATTGATCTCAATGGCCCATAGGGTATAATGGGGCTGAAACTGACATTCCCTTTCTGACACACTTCCGGTGATGTCAGGGGACGTGGCATATGCTAATGAGTTATACTAATGAGCTCCTGCACCTCTTTTTCTATGAAAGGACCCCTGGGTAAACTTATTTATGAGCCAAAACAAAATTCAGAATGATCATGACACGGGTACACTCATCATCATTTCTCAACTGGAGGTGCCTTCATTGCCATATTGCCCACCCAGTTTCAAAAGTCAGGGACACTTGTAATTGCTCTGTCAAAAGACACACATACAAATTAGTTGGAAACTGCTGTAATATTGTTATCCCTGCCAGAATCTCCATAGTGTTTCAAATAACATGTGTTTCTCAGTCTCTGAAATATCAGATTTTTTTTCTGTTGTGTGTGTGCATGTTAAGTGCTGTCAAGTCACATCTGACTGATGGCAACTCTATGAATTAATGTCCTCTAAAATTGCCTGTTGCTGTCTTCCAGCACCACATTTCAAATTAATCAACTTTCTTCCCGTGAGCTTCCTTCATCGTCCAGCTTTCACATCCATACATAGTAATGGGTTATACTATGGCATGACTTAACTTGATCTTGGTTGCCAGCCACACATCCTTACACTTTTTCTGTTACTAGTGTGTAAATTGTTATGACCCTACTCCTCTTTACAAGCTGTAGTTTTAACTTTCCCTCTGAGGGAACAAATCGGCCCAGCGGTCTATGAATACTAATCAGGTCCCTCTCTTTTTAACTAGTCTCTTCGGGGATTGGTTTTTAAAGTATGAGTCAGGCACCAAGGTTTTCTCAAGATAAAATAAAACTTATTTATTGGCAGAACACAACAGGGGAATATCGGTTGTTTGTACAGAGGACTCTTTGTTGCTGAAAGGGCTGGCACTGGTCCTCAGACTACATTCAGGCCATATGCTTATGGTTTGTTTTTGTTTTGTTTTGTTGCATACAGATGGTTACACGTTCCCTCAACTCTTCTATTATACTCTTTCCTGTCCTGCTTTGTGGTTCCTCTATAGCTGTGTCTTACTTGCCTCTTTGAGTCACAGCTGGCCTCTACACAAGTGTCTAGATCCTGCCAGAGTTCAGCCCTCCCACAACCACATCTCACAGGCTCACCAGGATTGATGTATGTTAGTGTTTGTGTTCGCTTAGTTCACTATGATTGAGTCTGTTCCTTCCTAGAAACAGAATTCTCCACAGAGTCTCTTCAGATGGCGAAAGTCGCTTCACTCCCTCAGCGCTTCCCTTCTGAGTCTGTTAACAGACAGTAACTGAGAGCTCTGAGCCCAAACGGCCCCCTCCTCACTCTGTCATGTGACTCAGCAGGGTTCTATGAACACACTCTGCTGGTCATAGGTTTTTTTTTTCTTTAATCCCGTCACAATTGTCTTTCTAATGAAACTGATAAAATTTTAGGATGAGTGTCAGCTGTGTTAAATGCTGAATGTGATTCAAATTAACCTTGCTTAATTTACACTGCAATTAAGTTTTTGGAAGCCTCAGCAAAAGTGCTCAGGAATCCTGTTTGTGCTCATTCTAAGAACCCTGGCCAGCTTACTTGTATACATGTATCAGTATGTAGCCCACGACCAGCTGTACCACTTCTTGCAGTTTGCCAAAAGTTGATTCCTGCACATGATGGCAAACATATATAATTAAAGAGCTGGTGGCTGTCATGTACAAGGGTTTCCCTCAGGCTATCGTGTACCAAAGTGGTTGTGTGAATAGGCTCTTGGTAGCTGTCTATGCAGTGACCCTTAAATGATCTTGTGATAATTTACTGATTGTAACCTCTTTAGCACCGATCCACCTGGTTGTCCATACAAATATTTGCCTACACAGAGTAAGGAAATTGCATTTTCTGCAGGGAACTGGTAACAAGACACAACTTCTCAGCTCTCTGTGTCAACACTGCAAAACAAACAATGGCTGTTAAGAGAGAACATAAGCATTCATGTGACAAGGTGCACAGAGTTACTCATGACCGTGACCTACACACTTTATCACTGTTCAATCTGCATTGTGAAAGCTAGAACTGTGTCAAGGAACTTGGCAGGAGAAGTGGGGGGGGGGGGCTTTTCTATAATATGCAAGGACTTTATTGCTAAACCAATACCTAAATAAATTTATTGAGCTTCCCACTTTCTAATCTGTTACCTTTTCTTTATTAAGTATTGAACCTCATTAAAGAATTCTTAATTCATTTTCAAAATCAGTTCATTTGATTTTATTTTTACAGAAAATCATGCCAACGCAATGCAACTTTTGGTTTGCATCCTTGATCATGCACTTGTGTTGGGGGAGAAGTGTTGAATAGGGGGATACAGAAGATGATGGAACTTGAATAGAAAAGAAGGAATTCTAATGAGGAAATAGCAAGGTTGTTAGCCCTTGGGTTTTATTAACAGGTTTCCTTTTTTTAAGCCTAAAGTTTTAATATGCTCCCTCAAAAACAAGATTTTCACATTTAGTTAATCCGATTCATTTTTTAAAAGTTTTTGTTAATTAAACATGTTCCTCAATTAATTAGGTTCTGTTAATTATTTTAATACAATGTTCTAACAAAAACCGTGGGTGGCATCATCCTGGAAGAGGCTTTGTCCTTCTCTCACACACAGCAGGAAAAGCCCCTTTTAAGTTGGTGCCTGCTGTGATATGAGCATTCACTATTCGGAAAAACAAAGCAAGTATGAGGGGTTTTTTTTCAACAGAACTATTGTTTTATGCACATTTACAGTGATGTGAACTATCAGTTAATTGACTAACTCACACGATTAACCAAAAGACGTCTTTAATCTTTTAACAGCCCCAACTCAATTTTGTTTATGCATTGTTTCTTCCTCAAACCAATCAAAGTTCCTTCTAATTTCAGCCTAGGTTTAAAAGTGTCAGGGAATCTTTTGACAACATTGTGGAACCTGTGGAAAATCTCACGAAGGCCATGATCCCAGAGGAACATCTTGTGACCTAAGACATGTGTAGTGCACAGCTGGAGCTGAAACTTCTTATTATCCTGGTCAACTGGCTGAAGAGGCAAGCCAATTTTAAAAAGAAAGACACCTGTCCACTTCACCTGGCGATCAGCTATAGCATGAACCTCCTAAATACCTCCCAGTTCATACGCAATTCTTCCTTCTATCATCCCTTCTCACTTTATCTAAGACTGTCGCCCAAAGAGCGAGGGGGCATGTGTGCGTCATTATAGTGGCAATCGCTCAAACCGATGACATCTGGCATTTGCCACAACTGGCATTTTTAAATTTTATTTTATTTACAGTCCATGACCAGAATACAAATAAGTAAGAAAAAAGTGATCATAGCCTAATAAAATATAAAAATTAAGGTATACAAATATAAAAGTGTATAAAAGTAATTAAAACTAATACTAATACAAATACAGCCGTTTCTAACCTAACTACATAAAAATATAGATATAAAATACCATCCGCATTAAGTTGGGAAATATATATAGAACGCAGTTTAATCACTTGGGAGCAGAATTTAGCAACTTTCCAGGTGACCTCTATACTCACATCAGAGAGAAATATGTTAATGATCCCAGAGTCGGAAGTGTCAGGAGAGAGCTCAAGTAATGGGGAGATAAGGGCAGTAAAAATTTCATTGTAAAAGGAACAGTAAAGCAAGACATGTGCCAATGACATCACTAGAGCCTTTGGCCTGAGAGGCTTGATGGTAGCATATTGCATATACTTTGCATATAGAAGGCAATCCTTGGCATTTGAAAGTCAAAGAAGTACCAAGGCTCATAGGTAGAGCATCTTCTGTGCTTGCGGAAAATCACAGGTTCTATTTATAGTTAAAGGATCTCAAGCAAATGTTCAGATATATCTTCTCTGCCTGAGACCCTGGAGAGCTGTAACCAGTCAGAATAGGCCACACTGGGCTAAATGGACCAATGAACTGACTCAATACAAGGCAGTGTTGTATGTTCATATATAACAAGCTGAGTCATATTTGTTTTAATTGTATACATTCTCCTTCAATGAATACCATCAAAAACAGTCAACCGGGGGGGGGGGGGATTTGAGTGTCTCTTGACACAAAGTGACTAGCTGAATATCAAGAAACAGAAAAAGAATTGTAAGATAAGAAAGATGTTCAGATTCCATGTTCAGCTTGTATATTAATCATTGGCAAATAGAATCCTTTCATCTGTGACCTTTCCTCTCCAAGTAAGCCTCTGTGTTATATCTCAGAGTGTATGGTGAGACACCCCGCATGGTAAGTGTACATTCAGCTGGAGACAGGAGTTTGGAGATCAATAGACCATGGTGGCTGGTAGCCACAGTGTTTTCAGAAGATGCCAAAGGGAGGCGAAGAAATCAATACACTGGTCTGCAAAAGATAGGGATAATTTTGCCTTTCATCACAGACCCCAAACACTACGTTTGGAAGAGCAGATGGTTGAGGGAATGTTGATGGTTTGGAATGAAGGTAGCAAAGCCTGAATCCATTGGAAGAGAAGAGCTCTTGAAAGACAGTTTGATAAATATTTGGCAGTTTGACAGATCTTTGTAAAGGAAGGGTGCACTCCCTGCTAAAGACATCTTCTTGCTGGCAGCTTCACCTCTTTGCAGCAGATGACCTCAAAAGGGGTCTTAGAAAGGAAGTGCAGTTTCAGCACTGATGTCTCCCTCCTAGCCTGACTGAAGGCTTAAGCACAACAGCCAAGGTTTTGTTTTGTTTTTTTAAAAAACACCTTTCCCTGCCAAAATCAATTTCCCATTTTTTATATCTCTTACCCAGCCCTGCCCATTCCCACAATCTTCCTAGTACTGAAAGTCCATTGACCTATGATGGTCATGTGATGCTTCTGCAGATCAGCAGTTCATAAAGCACGATACAAAAGGAAACTTTTCAGCAGCTCCAATGAACCCTTGGGCCAGTAATAGAATATTACATTATTAGAGTAGAGTATACTATTACTATTCACAACAGGTTGTAAAAC
Organism: Lepidodactylus listeri; assembly: GCA_029233225.1. Taxonomy (NCBI): domain Eukaryota; kingdom Metazoa; phylum Chordata; class Lepidosauria; order Squamata; family Gekkonidae; genus Lepidodactylus; species Lepidodactylus listeri. The sequence continues at coordinate 57,249,193 of JARCFY010000006.1, forward strand.
CTGTATTCACACTGTAGGAATCTCCTTATCTGTACAGTGGAACCAAGAAAGTGGAAACTTGGTTCACACCCAGAGTTGTTGACAGCTATGGTTGCACCACAATATAAGGAAATAGAACAATCCACAGCAATTGCAGGTTTTATGCAGCAGTCATTCAGACGCCTCCTGAACCTTAACAGCACCTATATCATGCTGTCTGTACCAATTTTAGGGATAACTGTGCAGTATCTGAATTATGGGTTCCATAGATGAAAATGGGGAAGTCCCCTCTGACCACCCAAAAGGGGCCTGCATGAACAAAAGGTATGTGTGACAGGAGGCTGTAACAAGAAAGAAAAAAAATCTTTCTGGACCCAATCCTATATCTTCTTGACTCTTTCAGAGGAGAAATTAATTTTCAATTACATTTGCATATGTTATAGCTTGCCCCATTCTAAAGGGTGAATTAGTTCAAAACCATGCAACAGACAGACAGCAAAATGTTGATGCCCCCTCACAAAGTTGTTAAATCTTTGCAAAAAAAAGTCATTTATATTTTTATTTTGTTATTTTTTTTGGTGTCTTGATTCATTTTGTTGGCTTGTTTCAACAGTTTGCTGCATTTTGTGTCCAAGTTGCTTCATTTAAATTTGATTCATTTTTAATTGTTCCCCAAAGGCAAATTTCAATTCACTGTAACTTTTTATTTCTTTTCAGAATTAAACAAAATTTGCAATAATATGAGGGAAGAACACTAGCTAAATCTCATTCAAACAGATTCCTAAATTTTATAATTTAAAAAGTCTTCAGCCGTGTGTGTCTGGTGTTTAATCTGCACGACACCCACAGGCAATGTAAAGGTCCCCCTTGGTAAGATCACTGCAGGTGAAAGGGATTTAGGGATGATTTATGAAGAGAGTATGAGAGGACTGAATTTATCATAATTTCATTTTCCACCCAATTAGCACCAAAGTCATAAGAAGCAGACACTAGGAAAGTTCCCAGCAAAATTTCAGAAAACATAGGTGCATGGGTTCCCAAAGAAATCACTATTGAGTGTAAAGGTGTACAATGCAGAGTCAAAACGAAACTATCTCAGGCATATCAATATTGATTAGGAGCAGGGGTCATTTCGTAGAAAAAGAGGTGCAGGAGCTCATTAGCATAACTCATTTGCATAACTCATTTGCATATGCCACACCCCCTAACATACCGGAAGTGTGTCGGAAGGCAACGCCCACCCCTCAGATTCCACTCCACAGGTGAGTGAAACTGACCTGCTCTTCCTCCATTCCCTTCCCCATCCAATACTTTGTGCAATAAAAATAAGCATAAAGAACACACCCTCATTCTCTTCCTGCTCCCTTGAAACCACCAGGTTTCAAGTAGACTTGAGATACCAGGACATGTGCATCACCCATCCCTTTCCCTTCCCCTCCCCACAACAAGACACCCTGTGAGGTAGGTGGGGCTGAGAGAGGTCTTTTGAGAACTGCTCATGAGAGAACAGCTCTGAGAGAACTTGTGACTGGCCCAAGGTCACACCAGCAGCTGCATGTGGAGGAGTGAGGAATCAAACCCGGTTCTCCCAGATTAGAGTCCAACTCTTAGCCACTACACCAAACTGATGGGGTGGAAGCTGCTGAAGGTTGGTGAAATTTCTCCAGTACTTATGTGCCATGTGCCCAGATAAAAAATGGTATACTTAGAAAATTTATCTGCCACCTTGAGCAAGTTTCTGGAAAAGCAGCACACAGTCATAAAAGGAACAATGAAAAAATTATCAATATTAAAACAAAACATTAAAAACAATAAAGACCCTAGCAGGGCTTTCCCCGGGGCGCTGCGCCTCTGCACTGCTCGGGGAAGCCGAGGAGGGGGCGGGGCTTGGTCATGTGCCCGCCCCCTGGGCTCCTCACTCCCGGAGCTGCACTCCTATGCGCTCCCGCTCCAACGGACCCCTGATTAGGAGACATGGAATGGAAAAATAACAAGTCCTAAACATACTGCATAGAAATACAACCAATTACTTTTCTTAAAGGCCAATATCCAAAGGGCCAACCATTTCCAGATGTGCACTGGGTAGAATGAGTAGGAATCCCACCATGGTAACTGCTAGTAACAATCCCACAGTGTGTACAAAATATATCTGTAATCTTATTTCAGTGTTTGCCAGTTCAGCTACATTTAACAGAGAACACAGTTACTGTAGGTCATGCCTATATGTGTTCCTTTTTTAAAGCCATTGCTGAAAAGTGGTCCTCTTTGACTATAGTTTGGTGTAGTGGTTAGGAGTGCAGACTCTAATCTGGGAGAACCAGGTTTGATTCCCTGCTCCTCCACATGCAGTTGCTGGTGTGACCTTGGGTCAGTCATAAGTTTTTTCAGAGCTGTTCTCTCAAGGACACTTCTTGAGAGAGCTCTGTCAGCCCCACCTACCTCACAGGGTATCTGTTGTGGGGAGCAGGAAAGGATTGTAAGTCACTCTGAGATTCCTTCAGGTAGTGAAGGGTGGGATATAAATCCAATCTCTTCTCTTCTCTCTTATATATTAATAAGTTATTGTCTTCCACTAATGTTCTGTTATCCATGGAAGCTTTACTGGAACACAGCTGTTGGAACAATGCTTACCATTTCTATCAAAATTATGTCTATCTTGAAAGCCAATGCTTATTACTCTAGATTGATACATTATGACTTATTACTTGGTTGGCTGATCCACGGCAACAATAAAAGTACTGGTGGAATAAATTTTGCTTTATAGTCAAGGCAGTGTAGATGCTAAACTTAGGTGTATTTGGTCAAAAAACTAAAGCCTGATATAAATATGAAGCTAGCAGGACAAACGAACTTACCTGTGTGACTTTGACAATATCAAGCATCTTGTTTAAATGGGGCTGCTATGTATATAAAGCAGCTATATGTGAAATATTAGCATGCCTACACAATACCCACCCAGGCCATGGATCTCCAGCATGCCTGTGTACTGACTCAGTTTAAGTGAAAGGTCAGACACATGCAAAGCCACCTGAGTAAAATTTTCATCCTACTATTTAAATCAGACTTGGGTTATTATTTATGAAATAACCCAGAAACAGTAAACCAGTCAGGGAAGAAGCATGTTACTACATCTGTTTCCTTTCACATTTTTTGACACATGTGGACTTTCTAACCTGGGTTTGGGACACTCACCCAGAACCAGAACCAGTATTGGGGGGGGGGGAATTAACATCAGTGGGAAAGCTCTCCCTGCTTTCACTGCCTGGTTAGCTTGAAAACTGACAAACGCACCAGTTAAGGGAGAGCAGAACATGGGTTTGGGCACCTGTATCTGGATAGTGGGCAAGCAAACTCAAAGTGCTTTAATAGGCTACCATTAACCATGAAACAACCAGAACTTTTCCAGATCAAAGTTTAGAATTGATTGAGGGAAATATAGGGATACACGAACTGAAAAGGTACTCAAGCATAAGAGCAGTGAAATTGTTGTGTTCAGTAGAAAAGAATAAGAATCCAGTAGCACCTTAAAGACTAACAACATTTGTGTTAGGGTACAGGCTTTCGTGAGTCACTGCTCACTTCTTCCATATTCAGAAAGGCATGGATATGAACAGCTGCATGAGAAGAGAGAAAGTGAAAGAGAGCCAAGCCTTTGGCTATGTGAGAATTCTGTACCAGGGAATGGTCACGAGGAGAAGTGGGCGAGAGAGGGATTTAAAGAGGAGGAAAGGAGAATTGTTATGAAAAAAGGAGTGAACAAAGGAGGAGTTTACTTATCCTCAGACTGCTGAGCTGGGTAGAGCACGTGGTCTGTTTAGATGATCCGGAGATTCAGGGTAGGGGACTTTAAACATCACTTCCAAAGGTCCCAGGGAAATAATAAGAGGGTATGCTGGTTCCAGAAGAATGGAGTGGGCAGTAGAGGGGGAGACTGCACAATTTTGGCTGGCAGAACAATGATAGTTATAGGAGCTCACACAAAAGAATCTCAACAAAAAATTGTAAAGTCCAGGAATTCAGGGTGAGTCCAAGATGAGAATCCATGGGTTTCCTGGCTTTGATTGAGTTAGGAAGGGGAAATTTCCAGAAAGATACCAAAAGGTGGTTTCATCCAGGCAGAGTGGACAAAAGAGCTGGAGGGGGAGGGGGGGGCTTCACCTAAGCCTGAGTCTGGTTGGAAGGAGACATTCAGAAAAGGTCAGTAAAAGTAATCAAGCCCACCTGGTTGCTTGATAGTAATTTGATTTTGTTCTCAGAAAGACTTGCCCTTGCTGATAAAATTACATTGATAGACCAAGGTGGGTGCTTGGCTTTGCAAGCCTCAGTGGCAATGCGTAGGCATGTAGATGTCCCATCAGAGATTCAATCTCCTACCTAAAGTTTTGGCAACTTATTGTGTAGCCAGAGGAGAACTTTGACTTCACGGTCTCCAAAGCATGGCATTGGTAGCTCCTAAAATGGCTGCCAAAGCCACTTTAGCCAAGATGGAGTCAGAGCACATAACACACATCTGAGAAGGGAGACCCTGGTAACAAGTGGTTTGACAGGTTACAAAAATGTGTGAGGGTAACTGAAGGAGAATAGGGAGACTGTGGAGAAGCTGATTTTTTATTTTTGCTTTGGTCTTCACTGCAGAAAATGTTGGACACATAATATGCCTGATCCATTTGGGGGGATGGGCATTAGAAGAATTAAGTTCAATAGAACTGACTAGAAAGAAAGTTCAAGAGTTAAAATTAATGATAATCCTGCTGAAGAAGAATCAGTATGGCTTCTGAAAAAAAAAGTCCTGCATCACCAGTCTATTAGAAGTTTTCAAGAGTGCCCATAACAGGGCTGGCTGCAGTCTGAGAAGAGTCTGTCGGCAAGATGCCATCTAATGGATCCCCCTTGTTTTCTCTTTCTTCCCATTTGCACAAAAAGCAGATGGCAGTCCTTGCAACCACCAATTGCCCAAATGAGCAAGCCATGCTGTTTTTTGCTATGAGTGGAATCAGCCCTTTACTCACTTACCTTTCTCCCCCTGGTTGTCCACTCCTTATTCGGGTGGGCAAGGTGACTGAGCAAGTTTCTTCCTTCCCCCTCATATCTAGTAAAGGAGTGGGGGAAGGAGATGAGGAGACCCCTGAGCTGCCATTACAGGCAGTAGCACATTCACTATGGCCCAGTCTGCTTCTAGCATTTGTTCCCTTGCTTTACCAAATCTACACTAGAAAAGAAAAAGATGCGGCTCAAAAACACATTCAAAGACCCCAGGCCAACGCATTACTGACTGCAGAGTCACCCGTGAACAGCCATAAAACAGCCATAAATCTATGCAGACAGTTCCATAAGACCAAGAGATCAAACAAAGTGAAAGTGGCATGTAGTCTGGACACTGCCATAAAATCTGACAACCAATCAAAGTGAAAGTGGCATTCAATGCAGAGGAGAATTTTTGTTCAAACGTGGGTTTGGTAAAACAGCAGAGCAAATGCTAGATGCAGATTGAACCATAGCATGAGAAAGGGAGCAGTCCCTGCACAGGAGCCTAGACCTGATACTTCCACTGCTGTTGCTACCCCAAGGGAGTGGAGCAGGTGAGCAAACAGCAGCAGTTGTTCCTGCCATTGCAGCTTGATCACTCACCCATGCAAGAAAATGAACAACCAAGCCGCAGTGGTGCCTAGTAATTGCTGCTGTCACTTTCTCTCTGTCTGCCTGGCTACCTGTCTCCCTCTGGGTGGTTTCCCTAAGCAACCACTGCGGGTCATGCAAATACCTAAATGCACCCTCCATGTCCAGAGCTAGAAGCTATACTCAGCTTTCTGTTCTTTCCATTTCTTTTCTTGCATTCTTGGATAATGGCTTTGAATGCCAGTCGGGTGTGGTGGGGGAGGCAATAAGGGAGGGCTGTGGCCTCCATAGCCTGCTTTGTGATTTCTCAGAAGCATATGGCTGACCATTGCTGAAGGTAGTGATGCCAGACTAGTTGAACCTCTTAGGCTACTGAGCATTTTGTTTTACTACAGAAATAAGGGGACTTCTCTAACCATGGATTCAGGCTCTGCTGATTACTTTCTCCCTGTTAATTGTTAATGGTATCCTTATGGTTAGATCCTTGCTTTCTGCTCCAAGAGCAGACTTTGGTTTAAAACACTTTGAGCTTTTTTATCAGCATGTTTCAAGTGTCTCAAAACTGTTTTGATAGGGGCAGCCAGTGTGTTGGGGATGTCAAGGCTGATTTTCATGCCAACTATACCATATGGCAATAAATAATACAGTAAAAGAAAATATTCACATGAATTTGTTTTGAGCCAGGATTGTACAAGCATGTACAAAGTGGGCGATGCTTGCTCAAAAGAGCTTGGAAAAAGGCAAAAATAGCTCATGGCCTTAATAATTTTATCCAAGAATGCAAGAAAAGAAATGGAAAGAACAGAAAGCTGAATATAGCTTCTAGCTCATGTATGGAGACGAAGAGAGATGATATAATTGCAGCAAGTGGCAAGGGATCACTGTATGGTTGTGAAAAAAGGACAGGGCACACCTAGTTCAGTTTATTTTTAAACCAGAGTTGTCATTGATTAATTCTGGAGTACAAATCCAGTTATAAATTATCAGCAGCACTGCCAGCTTCATGAAAAAGCAAAATCCTAAGAGTGGCTCATAGCAAGCTGGGCATGCTGACATTCTGATGTGGTTCACTAATTTTTCTTCATGGAGTCCATAAATTCAGCTTGTTATAATTACTGTCAATAAAATTAATGAAATTGCAGGCTGTTCAACAAAAGGAATATCAATCTGAAGCTTTTTATTAGGTCAGTAAGACCTTCATTTATCACAAATCCATTTTGTGGAAGGCAGGATTTTGGCCCTTAGTTTGTAACTGTTGCAATTTTTTGAACTGATGTTCCAGAAAGTCAGAAGTACCCCCAGATGCCTATTCCTTGCTAGTAAAAAAAAATGGGGGGGGGGCAGGTTCTACAACTGAAAATAGAAATCCAATGAGCTGATTTAACAGTAGATGAAAAGTATCAATTGGTAAATCAGAATAATTGATTGGTTTATTAATAATGCACCGAGGGCCCCTTTATATGTTACTCTAGCAAGGAATTTAATACCTGGACATCATGAACAGTATATTGTAGAAATGCCCATGCTCCAGATACATGCACATGTATTTACAAAATGCATTTTATACATTTTTCTAACACAGCCTTATCTCAACGTGGGGGAAATATGAGAAGACTCTAAGAGAAAGGTAATCAGATAGACATATTGGCTCAACTGGACTCTTTGAGGAATGGTAGTGGTGGCGGTGTCTGACTGAGAGCCAGTTTGGTGTAGTGGTTAAATGCATGGACTCTAATCTGGGAGAACTGGGTTTGATTCCCCACTCCTCCAGATGCAGCTGCTGGATGACCTTGGGCAAGCCATAGTTCTCTCAGAGCTGTTCTCTCAGGAGCAGTTCTCTCAGAGCTCTCTCAGCCCCACCTACCTCACAGGCAGTGTTCCCTCTAAGCTGAGTTAGTGTGAGCTAGCTCACAGTTTTTTAGCCTCCGGCTCACACATTTTTGTCTTAGCTCAGGAAGGATGGCTCCACAGCAAATTAATTTATGCAGTAGCCAAATCGCTCACTCACAACTTTAACGCTAGTAGCTCACAAAGTTGAATTTTTGCTCACAAGACTCCACAGCTTAGAGGGAGCATTGCTCACAGGGTGTCTGTTGTGGGGAGGGGAAGGGAAAGGAAAAGAGTTTGTAAGCTGCTCTGAGACTCTGAGTGAAGGGTGGGGTATAAATCCAATCTCTTCTCTTCTCCAAAATCCCAGTTTAGAAGATACAGAGATATGGAAAAGTGGTGTCTGCTGTACTTGTAATAGAGTTACTAGAAGGTCACTTTAGGTGATGAGATCAAGATAATTAATAGATACTAGATCTCTGAAAGTGGTCAGGAAAACTAGTTGCTGACTAGTGTATTAAGAAGAGAACTTTAAAAAGAATTGTAATCAGCTGTTGCTGTGAAGCACTGTTCTAGGATAATTAATTATACTACATATATTCTCTGTTTTTCCTTCTTCCTTTAGCATGCAATCTCTTGGATCATGCTGCTTATTTATGGTGGCTTGGCTTTCTCTTTTCTCATTTCTCTCTTTGACCACCTACAATATGGATTTTACTTCTGTAGTCCTTTGAAACTGCCCTGACTAAACCCACTAATGATCTCTTCACTGTGAATCCAAAGGACTACAATGACTGCAGCTTCCTTGTCCTCTTTGGTAAACTGCTTGACTTTCTTCACCTCTTGGTTTCCATGATGACCCTATCATCTGATTGTTTTCTCCCTACCTCCATAAACATCCATTCAGTGTTTCCACAAGGGAACACTCTTTCCTGTGCTTTTCAGTCTGGGTCCTTCAGGGATCTGTTCTTCCCTCTGTTATTCTGTCTCTACACACTTTAGTTGGAGAGAACAGGAAACAGGAATTAGAAGGGAGGAGATCTGGCAAGATTTGGCAGTTTGCTTTACTGGGTAATGCAACAGCTGTGCCTGTTTAAGTTTACAAAACAAACCTATTTTGGAACTTGTAACTCAGTTGCTTGATACAACCATTACTTCATCAAATACCATAGTTTTCTAGTATCACCTATATACTGGTGACATCCAGCTCAGCCTTTCAACTCTAGAGCTTCCCCCTCCATCCAGTCTTGCATCTTCACTAGGGATTCCACTAATTTTGCATTAAACATGTTCAACAGATACAATCAGAGCTGATTACCCAGCATGTTTGGGTCACACTGAATATTTTAAACGCCTGCCCAGATTTTCATTGCTTTTCTTCAAAACTGAGCATGTGCCAAAACACTGCTGGCAATGGCCACTTAGACAAACACCAAACAGCGTTTTTTCAAAAAAAACAAACACCCAATATTTACGTACAACAGATCAATATGATTTTTTACTAATTTAACTATCTAAGGCAGCCAGACAGCATTTTATTTGCATTTTCCTCCATCATACTATGTTTGTTTAAAGAGTTTTTTTTTTTTTTAAAGCAGTAATTTCTATTGCAAAACCATGCTGTAATGTACTATTAATCTATTGCCATGACTTCTGAATTCCTCAGCATTCATTCCTTTAAAATAAATAAGTCTCTAGCCCTTTCCCTTGCCTTTTCCCTTATAACTTTGTAAGGAAAAGGGATAGAGAATTACTTTAAAAGAAAGCTGGGAATTTAGACATAGTGGCAATAGACTACGAGAACATTAGCATGTACTTTCTCAATAGCAATTACTATTTTTTTTAATAAAAGCGTATCCAAAAAGCCCTCTAGTGGCGTGGCAAGGAAAACAAGGTAATAACATCAGGGAAAGCCCTTTGCACTATGCAGCCCTGTTAGGAGGAAATACAGCTCACTAACCTGCCAAACAGCCATAAGCAGGTCAGTGAACAGTTGAACCAATCACTGACCAGGACATGACTGAACTGGTGGGTGTTTGAGCATTCCTAACTTCCAGCAGCTTCTTCAATATTTCTAGCTGGAAGTTTCCTTGTCATGTCCAAGACCAACTTCTTATATTTAAATTTTTCTCCCTCTATCCAGCCCCTTCTCCTTATAAAACATTGCAAAAGTATGGACTTCTGTTCTTCAGTTAAAAAACACAAAACTTTGCTTGTTACTTTAGTCATCTCCCATCTTGACTGCTGCTGCAGCAGCCCTCTCCTCTCTAACTGTTTGTTGCCATGGTCCTCTCTTAAACCTCTGTCCAGAACTCTGACACAAGAAAAATCCCATCCACTTATTACTCCGGGGTGCGGTGTTCAGGGTCAGCCTGAATGGGTCCAGACCACCTAGTTATGATTATCTTGGGGTCACCGTTAATTTTTACTTCTGTTGGATTCTCAGCATTTAAACGTGTGTTAACAGAAAACAATAGAAATGTTTAGAAATTTCAATTCCAATTTATTTTATTTTAATCAAAAGGGTGCATGCTTGTGAGTTAGAATTCCAACTCCAGCTCAGGCAATGTGAATCCCCACCTTACATCTCCACACGGACTTCCTGTCTGCTTCTAGATCTAGCTGAAACTCCTCATTCTTACATTTAAAGACCTCTGTGGTTTTTCCACTCCCCATTTGTCCATCCTTATTACCTGATTTGTCCCTGCCCATTACTTTCTCTCATCCAGCTTCACAATCCTTTGCCCTCTGGAGGCCTTCTGATCCCCATTTGCCGGGAATGCCCTCCCGTGTGATGTCTCTCCTCATACTTCTCTTCCTTCAAATCCCTCCACAGAATTTGTAAAGCCTTTGGCTCAATGCATTATCCCTCATACTCCATTGAAACCAATTCTTGCAATTGAACTGAACATGTATTCTTCTCCCTATATTGCCTTCCATTTCTTGAATTTTAGATTGCAACATTTCTTTGGAGCAGGAACTTTTACTGGTGTTGTTTCTCTGTAAAGCTTTATGCACATCGATGGTTACATATAATATTCATCCTTAAATACTCACAATTTTACCATCTACAAAGAGAGTTTTTGTGTATTCTGTATTATGTAATCAAGGAATTTTTTTTTAAATATCCTCTATTACTTGATTGGAGGTAATACACTGTTACAAAATGAAATCATTAAAATTAAGACAATATTAATAGTGAAATTGGCCAAGTCTTTTGACACTTAAATCCATTGACTGTAGCTGTGAACAAGTAAGACAGATTTTTCTACACAACTACAAAGGACCCCAAGTTTGCAGAAAAATCTAAAAAAAAAAACCAAAACATTGAGGGGTTTTAAAAACCCAAAATGATAAAGGAGCATGTGTAGCTTTACGCAATGGATTTCCTCAGTGGCTGTTGCTAGGTAACCACATTATTCCAGGCATTAGCTTCTGTGGTCCTTTCTGCACTTGGATCTCACCCCCGGTTTTATCAGAGTTCAACTCGTGACAAAATACCTTGCATTTATCCCTGGTTATAACAACATCCATTTATTCTGGGACAAGTGTGGGGCAAAACCGGAGTGACCTCAATGTAATGTGGAGACAAAAATTACCCCAGGATAATTACAGAGGTGAACTCATATGTAGTGCAGAATGTAAGTTTGGGGACAGGGTTGAACCAGGATTTAAGGTGTAGTGTGGAAAGGACCTGAGAGTAAAAAGGCAAAGGGGGAAGGCCTATTTTGGCCTTTTAAGGGAAGACTTATTGAGGCAGACCTGACTAGAGCTGCCAGCTTCAAGATGGAGAATTCCTAGAGACTTTGTGGTAGAATCTGAGAAGGACAGGGTCTGAAGAGGGGTGAGGCTTCAGCCTAGTATAATGCCATACAGTCCATTCTCCAGTTATAATTCTGGAAGATCTCCAGGTCCTATACGGAAGTTGGCAACCTTAAGCCTGGCAGCCACCTCTCAGGGACTTGATACCACCCAACTTACATGACTTAACTCGGCCTGGCGGCTTGCTACTGTTCAACAGGGCTCACCCTAAGAAAACCAGAGGGGTGTAGGTTTAAATCCCCATCTTGCCGTGGAAGCTCATGCGGTGATTTTGGACCAGTCACATCTTTGCAGCCTAACCTATCTCATAGGGTTGTGGTGAAGATAAAGAGGAGGAGAAGAAAATAATACACGCTCCTGTGGTCCCTACTGTGGAAAAAAATGGAGTATAAATGAAGTAAATAAATAAATAATAAATATCGGTGAAGATGGGAGGCAGGTAAAAGGTAGCCTGTTGAATGGCTGAGAAGGTAAGAATGAGGAAGGTGAAGGGAGAGGATATGGGAGTTGCCAGGAGGGGAAAAGAGGAAATAGTGTGGGGAGTGGTGGTGGGAGATGGAAAGCTAAAACACAGAGGCAGATAAAGGTGGGTTGGCTGTTGGGTCGGAAGGAGAGGTTAGGAAATTCCTAACTCCAGGGAAGGAGAGGTTAGGAAATTCCTAACTCCAGGTTAGGAAATTCCTAGAAATTTAGGAGATGGTGTCTGGGGATGGTGGGGTTTGAGGGAGGGAGGGACCTCAGAGGGGTATAAAGCAGCTATTTCCTCCAAGGGAACTGATCTCTGTAGTCTGGGGATCAGTTGTCATACTGGTAGATCCTCAGCCTGAAGCCTGAACCCTAGCCTGGCCATATGTGAGTATTCTCCTCCCCTTTTCTGTTTTGCTGGGATCATTTTTCTCTGTACAGAGCAGAAAAGATAGTCTTTTCCATCAATAAACTGGGCTACTAAGATTCACCATTCTAACCTATGTTCATTCAACTCTATATGACTAGAAACCCTGTTAAACTATTCCAGTAAATGCCAAGGCCAAGGAATCCTGAACAGGGCGGGACCCATTTCCTCCAGGAGAACTAGGGTTGCCAACCTGCAAGTGGGGACTGGAGATCACCCTGAATTACAACTGCTGTCCAGATAACAGAGATCAGTTCCCCATGAGAAAATGCTACTTTGGCTAGTGGAGTCTATGGCATTATACTCTCCTGAGGTCACTTCCCTCCCCAGACCTCGGCTTCCCAAGGCTCCACCCCCAAGTCTTCAACCTGAAGCAAGGGGAGCCGATCTCTGTAGTTGGGTGATCTGTTGTGATTCCAGGAGATCTCCAGACCCCACCAGGAGATTAGCAACCCTAGAAGGAGAGGAGAAAGCAGGGAAAAGGGAAGAGGCTGTGGGGGCTTTCAGGCAAGGGAAAGAGGAAATAGTAGGGAAGGTGATAATGAGATGCTTCCCACAAGTCATTGCAGGTTCCCACTTGTTATTTATAATCATCTATCTAACCCTGTATGTAAGCCACAGAATGGTATCCTGAATAGCTCAGTAAGAATGAACTATCCATTAACAATCACTTCACTGAAATAAGAATCCCTTTGTTTATATAGCATAAGTGTGTGTTTTCTAGCAGTCAATAAAACAGTGAAGCAGACAATATTACCTATACTATATTATATCTTGCTTCCTTTTTCCAAGATACAGCCTTTTTATTAGCATTCTTATGCAGAACCAAACTATATTTAAGAAAAGGAAACACAATACTGGTTTTGTTGCTTTCTGTGAAGAAATTATTTTTCTTTCTTTAATGCATAAAAATATCATTGAATAAACTTTGTACAAAAGAAAACTGAATTAATATTTTCTCCAAGTCCGTATATATTTTCTGTTTCAAAATGTCTCTTGCAACAAACTTTACTATACTTCTGTTTTGTTGGCCTTAGATTTTTAATTACTATTTTTTTTAAATCAAATTGATTTGACTGCCATTTTGCTTTGTTAAGAACTTGATGACGAGAGCTTCAGGCAGAGCCCAACTACACATTTCTTCATCTGGTTTAGCAGCTTGCTGCTATGTTTTTTGCCTGTGGCAATAGGGATTATCAGAACTAAAGACAGGAGTGTTTAAAGCTTTATAGCTCTTCTAAAGCTGTAACAAATGCAGGGGCGTAGAGTTTTGAAATGCCTGGGGGGGCAGGGGCTCTTGTGTGTGCGTGTGCACGCTGGGGCCATGTCCCCACTGCCGCCTCCCCCCCCCCCCGACCTGGGCACTCTTGCCGTGCCTCCCCAGGGCCCTTCCTAGGCCCGCCCGCCGCCGCATCCTCTCCACCACCACCCCATCCAGGAGTGGCCAGAGCAAACTCATTTATGCAGTAGCCAAATTGCTCGCCCACAACTTTAATGCCAGTAGCTCACAAAGTAGAGGGTCCACAGAAGGGCTGGCTGAGCTGCCCGGGAACCCACCACCTCCCTTCCTCACAGCTTCCTTACTTCGACCTTCCCAGTCCTTCTGGCAGCATCCTCACAGCTGGCTTCAGACCCCGCGCCTATAAGTTGCATCGCACACGCCAAGGAAGGGGAGGGGACACCCCCCCCATAGACTCGGATGCAGAGGGGAGACACATGCAGAGAAGAGCAGTGCCATTCGCTGCACTCCCCCACCCGGGATCCATGGGGGGGGCGAGACTTCTGTGGGAAAGGGGGGGGTTCCTTCCTCGGGAGGGAACAAGAGAAGCCTGGCGCATCCTGGAGGGGAATGGGGACTCTAACGGCTCTTGTCTGCCTTCCCTAGAGAGAGATTAAGTTGAGCAGCCGTGTGGGTCTGAAGCAACAGAACAAAGTTAAGAGTCCAGCAGCATCTTTAAAACCAGCAAAGTCTGATTCCGGGTCTTCGGCTGAGGACAGACTGGCAATCTAAAGCGGGGCAGGCACGCTTCGCAAACGGAGGAAAGGAGCACGTTCAGACATGCGCATCTGTCCGTCGGCTCCGTTGCGTACTTACCCGTCTCCCAGTCGCTTTCCTTCCACTTTACCCGGACACCGGTTTTTCCCGGTGTTCAGGGGCCTTCCTCCGCATGCCTCCCGCTTCCAAACAGTGTGAACTGGAAGAAGCGGGAGGCATCCGGAGGAAGTGTGAATGCACTGGCAAAAAGTTTTGCGCATATGCGCATGTGTGCATGTGCGCACATGCGAAAAACATCAAAGGAAAACAAAAAAAAGTGCGGCGGCACGCGCAAGCCGCGCGCGCTGGCTATGCGGCAGTCTGAACGCTCCGTGGCAGTCTGAACGCTCCGTATCGCCGCTGATCCACATTGCTCTGGCCAGTGTGAACGGCCAGCTCCGTGGGTTTTTTCCCCCGCTCCAGTTCCCTCCGCTTTGCCTCCACTTCAGATTGCCAGTCTGTCCTCAGCCTTCATTTTCGTGTGCACGCAGAACAAAGTTTGAGGCCAGTGGCACCTTTAAGACCACCAAAGTTTTATTCCGGGTCTAAGAGCAGGAGAGGGAGGGACGGATGCACGGGCGCCCCCTGCTCTCCTGTCTCGTTCTTCAGGGTTGCGGTGGGGTGGGGGCAGAAGGGAAGGCTCTGCTGGACTTGGCGGGGCTTCCCAGAGAATGCTGCCAAGTGGGGGGGGGGTGTTTGAGCAGCCGGCGCCTCTACTGCAGAGCCCTTGGCGTGTGGGTTGTTGTTGGGTTCGGAGGGACAGAGTGGCCAGGCTGGGGGGGGGGGAGGGGGAAAGAGAGGCAGTGGCGGGTGGCCGGGCGGGCCTAGGAAGGGCCCGGGGAGGTGTGGCGCTCCGTTTTGCCGGGGGAGGCTGAGCCCCCCCAGGAAATTTGGGGGGGGCTCAAGCCCTCGAGCCCCCCCCGTAGTTGACGCCTATGAACAAATGTCTATGGTTTCTGTGAAATCAGCTTTTGAACTCTCTGTGTTAATCACAGGGAACATACACAAAATGTGGTTAAACATGCAATGATAGAAATATACAAGCCATTCCCTGGTTGTAGATGTTAACGTTGTCCTGGCTTTGCTTTTAACTATGGTGTAAAATATCACCTATCATCCTGTAATTACACCGTATTTCATCAACAAACCTAACAGCATTCAAAACAATCTTAACCCAAAATAAAAACATCTCCAGACTTTTAGCAAGGCCAAACAGGGACCATCTCATAGCCTCCACTGAAGTTCTAGGTATTCTTTGCAGCTGTAGAAGTGAATCTAAGGGCAAACTCTGTTTTCATAAGACACAGCTCAATTAGCCTTTGTCTCGTATAAAAGTGTAATGATATACTACTCTTCTGCATCATAAATACAGAAACGCTAACACTATTGCACACTAAGAAATAGGATTCCTATCATTTTCTAGCATGAGACAACACAATAACATCCTTCTCTGCCCTGGGGAGAACTTGGGTGCCGTGTTTTTCTAAAACAAGGATGGTAACAGATGGCTTCATATTTAAGAATAATACAGTTCCAATTAAAAGAACTATATGTCTATAGTTCATTGTAGTAAAACAGGGTTTATAATTTAGATGGAAAATGTTGAAAAACAGTTCCAAAAGTGAAAAAAAAATGTACACATTTATATCCTGCCTTTCCCTGCTTAATTAGGGAAATGAATGCATAGTCATACAAACTCTGTAAAAAAATAATAAATTTAAAACAGTCAATAATGGCTTATGAAGCACTAGAATATATATATGTATTAGATATATAAAATTATATAAGATATATAAATTAGATGGCATAGTGGTTAAAGCATCAGACCAGGGTTTGGGAGATTCAGGTTCACATCCCCACTCTGCCACGGAAGCTTATGCTGTGACTTTGGACCAATCACATAGTCTCAGCTTAATTTATCTCACAGAGCGGTTATTGTAAAGATAAAATGAAGGAGGAGGAAATTTTGGAAGTTGCTTTGGGTCTTCAAAGCAGGGTATAAATAGCAAAATAAATAAATAAAAAACCCTAAACTAGGGTTGCCAGGCTTTAGCCCCGCCCCCAAAGAGCCCTGTTGTACTCAACATGCCTGGTGCGATGACATCCCCCAGAAGTGACATCATCACACCAGACACATCGTGCAGGGAATGCTATAGTGTTTGGCCAAAAACTCTATGGTCACCATAGAGTTTTTAGCCAAATGCTAGAGCATCCTCTGTGCGACGTACCCTGCACAATGTCACCTTCGGCTGATGTCATTGTGCCAGGCACGCTGGGTGAGACAGGGCTCTTTGAGGGTGGGGCTCCCCCCACCAGCCAGCTGGCCAGTGACAGATATCTTTCTTTCTTTCTTTCTTTCTTTCTTTCTTTCTTTCTTTCTTTCTTTCTTTCTTTCTTTCTTTCTTTCTTTCATGGTACTCCCTAGTACTGAATATTGACACCTTTTTCTGGGGCCATCCCAAGTCCTGAGAGGCGAATTGGTGGAAATTGGGACAACCTTATATATGAGTACTGGCACTTTTTTAAAACAAAAAACCATGGGTGCTACTAACAGAAAGCCTCCTGACAGAAAGCTGCTTTGAGGTGCCTGCTAAAAAATCTAAAGGAGGATGCTCTTTGGACTTCCTCGAGAAATTTTTTCCAGAGTATTTACCAGTAAATGAAAAGGTCTGCATCCAGTTTGAAGACAATCTGACAATTCTGTGGGATGGCACAGTAATAAAGGGGTGTTGAGTTGGGGCTAACAATCTGTCAGTGGAAGGCAGGCGCTGATGGTCATGGATCTTCTCAACTTTCCCCTCCCCCCACCATTTTTGACTCTAGAAAAGCTGATTCCCAGGGTTTAGTGGCTCACATGGAGTAAGAGGCATGCAGTGTGATGAGCTACAATGCAGAGAAGGAAGGGGACAAATTCATCCTTCCTTTTCCAGTGCTGGACTGACCTCTGAAACTCTGCTGGGTGAAGAGGGAGACAAGTGATTTCACTCCTTCCTCATCTTCACTTCAGCCCTCCAACCTACATGGCCCTTACTTTACATGTATCTTGAAACTCTGGAAATCAACTTTCCTAGGGTTGGAAGACACTGTGGGGAGGGGGGAAGGGAAAGCAGGAAAGATCCACAAACCATGAAGAATTCATATTTTCTGAAGAGTGTTACTTTTGTAGAAAGCCACTTCTCCATAGTGATCATCTATTCAGATATAGGGTTTTTCTACATGCTCAACTTACTCCTGATTTTCTTGGGAGATGATTCACAAGCATTGAAACTGTTTTGGGCATGGCTGTTCTGCATGTCTGCCCTCCCTCTGCATTTTCACAGTCGTGAGGTCATTTTATTTTCTTCTGCATGTGTTTTAAATAATCAGGATTCCAAGGGAAGGTGCTAAGTGCTATCAAGTCACTTCCAACTTATGGTGACCCTATGAATTAATGTCCTCCAAAATGTTCTATTGTCAACAGCTATTCTCTGGTCTTGCAAACTGAGGGCAGTGGCTTCCTTGATTGAGTCAATCCATCTCATTTTGGGTTTTCCTCTTTTCCTGCTGCCTTCAACTTTTCCTAGCACTGTTGCCTTTTCCAGTTACTCTAGTCTTCTCATAATGTGACCAAAGTACAATGGCTTCAGTTTAATCATTTTTAGCTTCTAGGGAGGTTTCAGACTTGATTTGGTTTAGAACCTACTTAGGTAGTGGTGGAAAATGCTGTCAAGTCACAGCTGACTTATAGCAACCTTGTAGGGTTTTCAAGGTAAGAGACATTCAGAGGTAGCTTGCCATTGCTTTCCTCCATGTCATGACCCTAGTATTCCTTGGTGGTCTCCCATCCAAATAATGACCAGTGCCTACCCTGATTAGCTTTTGAGATCTGATGAGGTCACAATATCCTCCTTTTTGTTGTTGTGCATACTTATATAGATATAGTGATATCATGGCTGCATTTTTTTAAAAAGGCACTAAAATATCGATTTATTGATATACTGCTTTAATGACAGTATAATCAGGTTCCCTAAATTTCTGGCTTTCATTCCCCTCCCCAAAAAAGTAAGTTTCTAGTTCTTTCCCTCATGGAGATATAAGAGAAAAGGCATATGTCCACAAAAGAAGCAGATAGAGACTTACAAGAAAGAAAGAAAGAAAGAAAGAAAAGAAAGAAAGAAAGAAAGAAAGAAAGAAAGAAAGAAGGAAGAAAGAAGGAAGGAAGGAAGGAAGGAAGGAAGGAAGGAAGGAAGGTGGAAATTCAGAGGACCTGCTTGACCTATCATTACAGCAATATATCATATACAGCAGTATATATTAATATTTTAGCACCTTTTTGAGGGTGGAGAGGAGGACAGGGAGTGGTTTAACAATGACAACAGTCCAATCATTAAAAAGTGGGTTGGAGGTGAGTGGGAGTGTGTCAGACAAAGAAGAAATATGAATGAGGAAAAAGGGAACTCAAAACTGCCTTACAGGTGAAAAAATCAGGGTAAAAGTGGTCTCAGAGGAAACAGAAAAAAATGGGGGGAAACGAACAAGCAAAAGAAGTGAAAACTAAAGGCAAAGAAATGTGTGCAAAAATCAGGGGATAAACTAAAAACTTATGGGGCCAGAACCGACAGAAAAAAATATATGCAGAGAAGCCCATATTGTAGTGAACTGATGATCTGAATTATACTCCAAAATAACTTTGAATACGGAAATAGAGGCAAGTTGTACTTGATGTATACAGATGACCACAAGATCAGAATCAATTTGTAACATTAGGAGAAGAATGATTGTACATTCCTCTGTGGCTTCAAGCCATGCTTATTAATTTTGTTTTGTTATAATGGCACACATTATTAGTTACATTGACCAACAGAGGCTGACTGGGAAGGCTGGCAGAGGGTCCCGTACTGACTTATTTTGGAAGGGGAAGGAAAAGAGGAAGGGGGCCCATCTCAACCAACAGAGGAGGGAAGGAATTAACAGGTTCACTGCATATGCCACCTGGCCCCTTCTTGCCTACCTTGTGTGGGTCACTAGTTCACAGTGGCAGCTCCTGCCTACTTCATAGAGGGTGGGGGGTGCCAGCTCGCAGTGGTGATGGCTCCTACCCATCTCAAGAGAGGCCACCCTAGGGTCAGGATGGCCCCTGTAGGAGCGGTGATCAACAGGCCACCGATTCACCAAGACTTTTCTCAGAAACCTGAATGGTCAATCCACCATGCTGACCAGCTAGAAAGGAGATGGGCAATGGGTTGGATCCAGCCAGCTTTTCCACTTAATTTTACCTTATTTCTCTTTACTACAGCCCTTGTTCCACATTGTTTTTTTCATGCAGGTCCCATAATCCTCAGCATAGCTTTTTTTGTGCGGTCAAGGGGATGCCCTCTTCCCTTTTTCATCCATAAAAACACTGGCTGGATCCAACCCAATATTTTTTTGTGCTGAGTTGATACATTTTCCACTTTCTAGACAACACATAAACAAATGGCCTAACCAAAAAGACAGCATGGCTCCATTGTTAAGTTCAGCACTTGCCAACAAAGCAGGGAAATGAACATCTTGGATTTATTTACAAAGCCTACGTGCTACAAGTGACAGAGATAAAGACTATTCCCAGAGGGTATTCAAGGAGCATATGAACATGTAGCTGGGCTGTTTCCTTTGCTACTCTGCTAAAATATGTGCATGAAACCCCAAGGAACTATAGGCAGACAAATGCAGAAGATGTTTCATCATATTTTGCTGACCATGGATAAATGATTCAGATTTTTTAAAAAAATGGGTGTCTGCAATATAAAGACAGATAATATACAGCACAAAAAGGCTATTTTGGTAGCACATTTCATGGCAGAGCTGTAGGTTTGAAGAAGTTCAGTGGTTAACTTTTTCTGACCATTTAAAAACAAAAACAAAAAAAACAAATTTCAATGTAGGGACTGTGATTTAAAATGTATTTATATATTTAACACATTTTAATTCCACCCTGCTTCCAAGGAAGTCAGAGAGGCACACATCACTCTTCCCTCCTCCATGCTATCCTCACAACAACCTTTGAGGTAGGTTAGGTTGCAAGAGAATGAACAAGATTCATGGCTGAGTGAGAACTTGAATGTGATTCTCCCAGACATGAGGATGACATACCAGTAAACTGTGAAAAAGAACTTTGGGTGTGTGTGATTCATCTCTTCTTCTTTGTGCCATTTTCCCAGATAAAACTGCTACCCCCAAACTGCTAGAGGGGGGAAAAAAATACAAACACATGTAAAAAAAATTTCACTGATGGGGTGGCAGAGACTTTTACATGACAGTTTTCATTAGGGAAATGGCATGAAGAGTATAGCATCTTCTCTCCCCACCTACTCCAGTCTCTCCACCTTTAAATTCATTGTCAATTCTCTCACACTCTTAAATCCTTCATGTAATATCCTCAAAAAGGCACCAACTTTGAGGGGTTGTTTTTTTTTTAAAAAAGCAATTTTTATTAGAATATATACCATTTAAAATTTTTACAACATGCTTTTTTTTTTTCCTTTTTCTAATACAATACTAAACAGAATGCATTTTCTACGGTAAGTAATTTTCAATGACTGTAACTGATATAAAACTTGCTAACATTGTTCAGGTAAACAAAGCTATTTTTTCTTTTCTCTTTGCTCTCTGCTCAGTGGTGATCATGGACTGCATTCTTGTAATTTTCGCAGTGAGAAAGTTTGGGTTAAGTGTTACCATTACTTCTAAGTGCTTATACCTGTATATCAGCGTTCCACAATATTTGTAATTTCTAGTTTCTAGGAGTATTTAGAAGTGAAGCCACTTTACATAATCAGAGTTAGCCGGTATAATATTGTGTTCTGCCACATAAGTAATAAATGAAAACCATTTGCGTACGAAAGTTAGATGTCTTTTTGTGGATTTGGACGTTTGCCCATCAGCAATGTCCACTAATTTGTCCATGATGAAGTGGTCCCAGCATTTATTCCTCCAGTCTGATATGCTTGGTGCTGTGGGTGCTTTCCAAGAGGCTGCAATGGTCAGGCAAGCAGTTGCAAGCAGTGTGGAAGTTAATGTGGTTATTTCCATCTCAGGATCAATACCTTCTTCTAAACTGAGGAGCAAAACTGCTGGGTCGAACGGTAAACATTGTGATGTGATATTTTCAATTTCTATTATTATTTGTTTCCAAAATGTTTGGATGACTGTACATGTCCACCAGCAATGGAAAAAATCGCTAAGTTCTCCACATCTCTTCCAACACTGAGAGCTGTGATTCTGAAACATATGCTGAAGACGTTTTGGGGAGAGATACCACCTTGTTTGGATTTTAAAGAATTGCAGGCATTTGTGATTTGCATGCATGAGAGTTCCATATATTCCCCCATTGTTCCACTGTTAATTCTTTCTGAAGGTCTTTCTTCCATGCTGCTTTATTTTTAGAGTTATGTTCTTTTTCAGAAGATGCCAGTATTTTGGCTGAGGACAGACTGGCAATGTAAAGCGGGACAGCCCCGCGTTGGAAGTGGAAGAAGGGAGTGCGTTCAAACATGCGCATCTGTCCGTCGGCTCCGTTTCGCACTTACCCGCTTCCCACTCGCTTTCCATCCGCTTTAACAGGACACTGGGAGAAACCGGTGTCCAGGGGCCGTCTTGCGCTTGCCTCCCGCTTCCAGGCAGTGTGAACCGGAAGAAGGTGGGAGGCAAGTGGAGGCGGCAGTGTGAACGTGGCATTTTGCCAGTTTGCGCATGATCGCACATGCGCACATGCACACATGCACAAATTGCCAAAACAGCCCTATCATGAGCTGTGGAGGCCGGCCCACGTGAGGCCACTCTGCAGCAGTCTGAACGCTCCGTATCGGCACCATTGCGCAATACACCGGCCGGTGTGAACGGCCAGCCCCGGGGAGTTTTTCCCCCGCAGCAGTTTCCTCCGCATTCATTTCGCTCCAGATTGCCAGTCTGTCCTCAGCCTTTGTATATAGTTGACATCAGGCCCTTCCTCTGTTCAGAGAGTTTAATAATGGTGAGTTCGAACAGTATCTTTGCTTTGGAGAATGTCCCTTGCTTCAGATGATTAATAATCTAACACCTTTGGTGATGATAATCCATGCAAAGATAGAAGAACAGGGAAACTTGGGGTCAGTAGACTGGCAAACAGTAGACCTCAAAAACAAAAATCCATTTATTGGGTTTTCTATTCAAATGTGAGAGACTCCTCCAGGGCCATTTTGGTTCAGGAAAAGGGGGGGCAGGAAGCCCTCCTCCCCAGCACCACAGTCCTGTTAAACCAAGCCCCCCACAGATGAATAAGGTATTATCCACAGCTGCTGTGTGGTTGTGGGGAAAGTGTGTCAGTTATGGATACCAGAGCCCAACTGGTTGTTAAAAACCAGAACCTGTGGTTTGGCCCTTACAGCCACTCTAGGCATGGCACTAAAGAGCCATGATCAGAATCTCCTGCAGGATTTTTAAAATCTATAATTTGTACGGCAGTTCTATATGGCTTCTTTGAAGACTGGGAAAAGACCACTGGAGAAAGATCATTTGACCCTGTGACTCTTCAGTTCCATTAAAGTACATCTCCAAAGTACAATTATCTCTGTACGGAGGGAGCAGAAGTCCACTTCTAAGAGCACCTTTGAAAGCAACTCTCTCCACACTTCTGAAGCTCATCAGGGTTTCTGCTCTACGGTAATTCTTCAAGGGAAACTAGAACATCTAGGAAAGAAAGATTAGTATCTTTAAAGGTTGCCAGCTCTGGGTTGTGAAATTCCTGGAGATGGACCCTGGGAGGGCAGGGTTTGTGGAGGGGGTTGTCCTCAGCAGGGTATATCATAGAAAACACCCACCACATTATCCATGTCATCCAGGGGAAATGATCTCTGTGGTCTGGAAATCAGTTATAATTCCAGGTGATCTCCGGGTCCCATCTGGAGGCTGGCAGCCCTAGCTATAGCCCTATAACAGCATTATTGCTCAGTGAAAATAAATGTATATTCATCACTTGAGGCCTTTAGAGGGGGGCAATGTAAGGCTTATTCTTTTCACAAGGCTTTTGGTACTTAAAATTTGTGCTGGATTACTGTCTTTTAAAAAGTTTTTTTTAAGTTTTTTTTAAAAAATATTTTATTTGTGCAGCTAGTTTTTCTATTGTTGAATAACTTTTAAATTGTTGTGTCACCATGACATTAACTTTAAGTGTCTTGAGCTTTTAGGGAACAAGACAAGGCACCACTGGTTTGTGGCTACAGAGATCTTTCATTGAGGAGGTGGGGGCAGGAAGGGGCCAGCCATACTTTCTCACCCTACCCTGTTTCACTGGGCTGTTCTAAATAAAATAGGGCTATGAGACCATGTACCCTTTTCTCAGCAGCTTGGAGAATGGGTAGGATAGTATCCTTATAAATAAATGAGCAAAACTGAAGTATGTTTCCGTAGAAATTATCTTCACTGGGATGATCATCTACTTAGTTATACTCAATGACCTCTTTCAAAATACCCTGAACTGTTTCTTTTGTTGATGAGACTTTCTATAATTATACTGGAAGCTATACAATTCTGGCTTGTGCCCATTTTCAACACGGCTTATCACTTGGTGCTACAAATTGTTATCAGATAACCCTGTGCTCATACACAAACACTGCCACTATCAAGCACAGACAGACCATCGCCTGGCAATTGCTCTAAAACACAGAAGCAAAAACAATGTGAAAGGAATATTAATAAATTCAAGGAAACTGGCATAGAATATTATTAAGGTTTCAAATGTGTTAAGATGGAGTAAAAGGAAACTTCTACACAAAAAAATCAGAGCAGATGGATCCTGTGTTCTGCCTCATTCAGCAGCTGTCGTTTCAGCCCCCACTTGCGCTGTAACAACCAAAGTGGAAGCCTACTCATGCCAGTCATATAGGCCTGCTGCATCTACAAGACAATTCCCTTGTCATCTAGACTTGTGCATTGGAGTTTGTTTTCTTTCATTTCTGTTATTACTTCCAAAACGGACTGTTTCGTTATTGGGCCACTTTGTATGGTTTTATATAATAATTGCTTCTCTGTGTATTTTTATTTCATTTTCATAATTCTATTCTGTTATTATTTTTCTGGTTTCTGTGTAAGACCCCCTCCCCCCTTCTGTCTTTGCGCAGGTTATCCATCCAAACTGAAAATAACTCAGAGGAATGGCAATATTCCCTAAGGTCACCCATGCTGCTAAATTTCATACAGATAGAATAAAGCCCCTATCCCTTTCTTGAGGCAATGAAAGGCGCCCATGTTTAAAATTAAAGTCTATGGAAGAATTGATGGGAAAAATTCCAAACACTTCACAGACAGCACTGCAGCCACTGAACTTGAAGAAAAGTAGCACAAGAAAGAGGCGGTCTGACAAGGGAAGGGCATTTGGTGACACAAGAATGGTAAGGTTTGTGAGCAGACAGGCAGCAGAAGGAGGGCCTTGAGGCAGATTCACTTGGAAGGGGAATAAAGTATGGCACAATAGCACAGGCATTGGGTGGAGAGATGAAGGCAAGGTTCCACTCCGTATCTTTCAGGATTGGAATACCTCACACACACATGTCATCCTAGTGGCTACAACTTTCAGACATTCAACAAAACAGCCATTCTTCTCCCTCCAATGCTGCCAGCCTTGTAAAAGTAGAAAAAGTAGTGACAGAGATTGCAACAATGAAGGAAACCAGAACAAAACTATTGCCCTTGCTGAAAAGAATATATGTTCCAAGGTGGCATCAGGAAGGGGCACTATTCAGGCTACTGTATCAAATTAGCCATATATTGTTATTGATTTCTGGTACTTTTGTATATTATGATATTAACCTATAGTTTGTTCACAATTTGTATTTTGTAATCGCCAATGGCTAATTACAATAAACTAAACTGAACTGAACTGAACAAAACTAAAAACCATGAGGTTTTTTGTTCTTGTTATAGGCTGTTTAGATAGGGAATTTGTTTTGTTTTCCTATTAATTGCTATAATTGCCAAACAACCTGTTACCCTGCAAGGCGCTTATGTGCTCTTATAGACATAAAGTCTATTTTATTACTGAAGCCAGCCTTCTTCTTTATTCCTGGTGCTTCTGGAAGAGGTGGGACCTCTGTATATATTGGTGGTGGCCCCTTTTGCCTATTACCAATTAATTAATAAGCTATAATTCCCCAATATTGATAAGAAATCAAGGCAATTTGGCTAGCAACCCCCCATTATTTATTTATTTATTTATTTATTCAAATTTATATTCCGCTTTCCCCGTGAATGGGCTTCAGGCAGATCACAACAATTTATTCAGGCCCATAGCTACAGTGGGGCATCTTAGGGCTGCCCCCCTGACTTACCACACAGGCCTTCCAACTTCCCATCCAGCCAGTTTATTTTATTTTTCTTGAACATCACGGCCATACCATCATCCTACCCTGCCTGCTGGCAGTGTACCTCTGGCTGGCTGTGGGTGAGGCATGCCACAGGGCACATCTGCTCTCTACTCCAGCAATCTTTCTCTCTCTCTTGTTTTTTAAAACTTTTATTCTCTCATCACTCCTGACACAGTGCCCCCCAACTTATTTAAATGCCCCCTGAAGTCAAAAATCCTGGACACAGCCCTGAATTTATTGTAATTAGTAACAAAATAAAGGCACAAGTCTATTGTTGCCCATGCTATGACCCTAATACTAAATTGTTAAATTCTTCCAGGAGAATTTGGTTGTATTCAACCAACTGCTTATGGAACTTTACTCATGGAATGGATTTCCCCATCTCCCTCTCCCATTGTATGCCTCTGTGCCTCTGGAACACCATCCCTGACATTCAGGGGACAATGAGGGGGGTTTTGAGGGAAAATTGGCAAATATTGCTTTCCTCTACCAGGGAAAGTGCTGTTCTACCAAGTTAACGGGGGGAGAGAAAACATTATGAAATGAAACTTTACAGGGACCTATGGCTGAAGCTCAGTCCAGACTGGACACCCTCATCACCTTTGCACGCTGGTACAGCTCTCCATCCTTAGGCCTTCCACCAAAGGCACAAATCCCTTTCTTACTAAGAAAAAATAATAATATGTATAGATAGCTTAATGTGGAATATGCATCAATAGTTAATGTGGAATATAAAAAAATAACCCTATGCATATATTGAATCACACAGCTCTTTGAACCTCTTTATTTCATTCTTGGTCTAGATCTTATCGCCTGCATTCCACTGAAACTACTTTCTCTATGTCCTGCTTGAGATCAGGAACAGTGGCTCGAGCATCTGTGATTGTGAGCCATTCGTAGCAAGAGTAGGCGGGTACAGGAAAGTATGGAGTGCCATTAAGAAAGTGGCACCTCCCATCGTCTGTTCATAATCCTCAAGCCCCCTAAGAGAAGCAGTGTTGGTAAGAAATGTAAGTTACTCTCATCTCCAGTTTTCAGTCTTCCAGAACTGCTTGATCAAAGAATGTGTTACACAATGTATTTAGCACAGTAACTACTGTATGAACAGTATGGATTTGCACTTCTATAAGTCAAGTATTATTTCTACTTCCCCCTCTCCTGTTAAAGAATTTAGATTTGTACAACCGTTTTCCAAACTGGTTTATACTGGTACTGCCAAACAACAGTCCAAAGCTTATAAAAGGCAGATTTTCTACCATGACAACAGTGGTGGTAAAGTTTATGCAGATTTGCCACTTAACACAGATTTTTCACTAAACAAGAATCTGAACATTGGTAGGAAATAACAAAGTGATCTCTATAGAGAATAGCTTTTTTGCAATATGTAAAAAGCAAAAGATTTCCATTTATGGAATGTAAAAGCACATTCCAAGTGGCATAGCCAGGATAGTGTCAAGTTTTTTGCCGCGATAAGACTTGAAGCAGGAAGCCATGAGAGGTCAGGAAGGAAGTACTATCAGGCCAGAGAGAGGGACTGAAAAGTAAAGAGAGCAACACAGGCCCTTGGATTCAGGCTGCATAACAACTGCACTATTTTTCAAAGAAAAACAAAGTTAAAAGTATAAAATCTGCACAGCTGTCACTTGCTGCTGCTGAAACTATTCCTCCTTGCTACACTTGTTGTGCCTCTGTGAGCTCTGCCAGGATTGCAAAGAAAACAGAGTTCCTCCAGCATCAGTTCTAGGAAGCAAAGCAGCTTGTTTATGGCAATTCAGACTGACCTTGAACATGCTGAAGGAAATGGATTTAATACCAAAAGTGCTCCATTATGCCACAGCTGAAAAGCTCAAGTCTGATGGCGCATTTCCAGCAACCACCTGCTTGTCCCTAGAGCATGGCCTGATGGGAGTAGTATATGGCCCTACCTTGAATATTAATGAGGTGGGCGTGGCTTAAGGGCTGCGTGATCATGCACCCCTGCCCCATACATAACTGGGGCTCCATGGTAACCAGGAAGAGCATAGCCAGCTTGGTTCTTGTAGTAATTCCTATAGAGGTCAGGATCACCATAGCTTTTTAAGATGACCATCCTTGTATGCTTAGAAGACCAGGGCTTTCCGAGGACGAAAGTGAAGCTTCACGATCACCTTACCAAAACAAAATGGCACATTCTTGTTCTGGTCAGTCTTAATTTCAATTGTGATGGTGTCTATGTGATTCTTGTTCACAGGTATATAATGTGGCTTGTCATAGATGCTACTGATACAGTCACCAGTCTCCCCGCGCACAGGGATACAGCGCAGTAATGGCACATACGCGTCTCCCACAATTTGGTGCTCCATAATATCTGTATAAACGTATAAAGTATTGAACCCCCCTGTGATGTCTGCTGTAAAGGGCATTTTTTGGACAGCCATGTGTGGGAACACCCCTAAAATGTGGGCTAATTCTGAAAAGGTGTAAGTAGGCAGAGCGTTTAGTATGACCTTCCTAGACACTCGATCATAGTCCAGGCTCAGTTCAGGGAGGTCCCGACGAGCTTGCATAATGCTTTTCATTCTCCCTAGCATGTCGGGAATGCTTGAGTAATACCCGCGGGGGAGTTTGAAACCCCACCGCTTCTCCCTGTGAACGATTGCAAAGGTGGCATCTTCATTGAGGGTGTTCCAGCTGTGAGGATATTGTATCTCCACCAGCCCTACATCCCATCCCTCTGGAAGGTCCAATGGCCGTGCTAGACGGATGGTAAAGACGGAAGCAGTGTTCTGTGGAAAAACACTTGTGCATGCGTTGCTAGGAAGGGTGATGTAAAAGCCGTAGTCAGCCATTTTTTTCTATACAGGATCGCACAGTTGAGAAGCCGGGACCCAGCTGTTAAATTTATCAGGCCACCCGAACCACTTCACCAGGTGGTATTTTCTCTTACCTCTGCCTTTGGAGGCTAAAATTTTTTCAATTCGATACGCCCTGTCTCCTTTACTCTTAACTTTCTGTAACTCTTCAGGATAAAATGACCCTATGACAGGGTCTCCGGCATAATCTTTTAGCCGGTACACAGGCCTCTTGCCTCTACGGATGACCTGCTCCACTGTGAAAATTTCATCTGTGTAGTTCTGTTCATATCCTTTTACAAAAATGCCTTTGATTTTGGAGACTCGTACATGGTCCCCTTTTCTAAAGAAAGGACTCTTCCCCTCAGTTTCTTTTGCCCCGACACCATCTCCGTAAATCGTTTTCCACACTGTCTGTGCATTGGCAGAGTTTACATCGACAGGGCGGGCCCTGATTGTCCTGTGAAAGCTGTGATTGTAACTTTGAATGAGCAGCGGCAACACATCAATATATCTGAATGTGTTGTTGGTGGTAAAATACCTCCACATTTTGGTTTTTAAAGTACGATTGAAGCGCTCCACAATGGCAGCTTTGACCTCATTATGGGTGAAAAAGTGGTGAACTCTGTGCTGTTTTAACACGTTGCTTACAGACTGGTTTAGAAACTCCTTACCAAGATCAGTCTGAAGCTTGGTGGGTATTCTGCCTTGGCTGAAGATATCCTTAAAGGCTTCTGACACCCTCCTCCCAGTCTTGTCTTTTAAGGCTGTGGCCCAGGCATATTTAGATAGTATGTCAACCACTGTTAAAATATACTTATAGCCGTCATTATATTTGGATAACTGCTGCATATCCACTAAATCAGCTTGCCACTGGGCATCCAGACCAGAAACTATGATCTGATTTCTCTTAAAGCGGACTCTGGCTGGCTTATGTAACGTATAAGCATCTTGCTCTGAAAGCCACGTAGTAATCTTATCCCCAGTGAGAGTTTTACACTGCTTTTTGGCCACCTGGAAGAGAGGCCTCACCCCACCAAAGCACCCTGCTTCTCCCGGTGTATAATATATGTGCCTTAAGACCTCCTCCTCTTGGTCAGCCGTCTCCATCATCCCCTGCTTCACCCAAAAATGAACACGCAAGGTTAAAAAACAAATGTTTTTATTGTTACAAAACTATCTCCCCCCCCCCCCTTTTTCTCCTTCTTCTTGTCACTGGGGGTAACGTCGGTGCAAAAACATGATACACATGAGAGGTTCGCGTCAACAGGGTTACCGATGGGCAGATTGCCAAAAGCCTGGATAAAGTCCTCATCAAGCTGCACAAACAGAATAATAATAAAAATCAGTGAAAAAGGCCTCCTCGTTTGCCATTATACACACCCATTCCCAGCCACACCATTACATCGTTACCTGTGAGTTTGAAACTCTGTTTTCGACTTCCATGGATTCATTTAAAGCCGCTTCACATTCATGCTCCTCTGGAGTTTCCTCTTCTTCAGACTCCTCTACTGGGGTTCGGTAAATACACCATGGAGGGGTGGGTATATCCATGTCCATCTCATCTGCAGGGTAGCTGGAAAACTCCAGTTCCCCACCATGATGGCCTCCCCATGTTGGAAGCATTGTGTTTTCTTTGTCCATGGAGTGATTCACTTCATTGAATACCAGGCGCCTGATGGGGTTGCCCGTGTTCTCACCAAAAGCAGGCCTCACCAGTGGCGGCAGGCTGGAAAGCACCAGGGGTCTCACGGGGGTGTCCATGTCCTCAGCAAGAGCCCTGACCGCGTGTCTGCTGCTAGCACAAATGGCTTCTTTCCTCAATCCCCTCCTCCTCCGGGGCGGGTCCCAGGCCCTTGGCAATTGGTCAGGGGTGATGGGGCGTGTCCGTAGAGGGGTCACATGGCCTCACTTGGGCATTCCCATTGGTGGTTGCCCCATTTCCGGGATGGGCTGCAGCAGGCGGAAGTTCAGTGACGCTCCAGTGGGTGGCGCTGGACAAGGGGGGGATGAGCAGGGCTGGGGTGGTCAGGTGATATCCAGTAATGGGGTCAGGGGTCGCTTCTGGTGACGTGGTAAGGGGTGGGGAGGCCGACGTCATGGCCGGTCACGTGACTTCCGGCCCGACCCCCTCATTAATAGGCAAGGTGTCCCCTGGACACCGTCATATCCGGTGATGTCACTTCCGGCACGCCCCTCATGAATATGCATGGTGCCCAGCGCTTAAACCACACACCCCTCATGAATATGCATGATCACACAGCCCTTAAGCCATGCCCACCTCATTAATATTCAAGGTAGGGCCATATACTACTGATGGGAAACGCATCATGGCAAAGGAAGAAAGGGAAAGTTTTTCTTGGTGTGTTCTTATACTAAAGAGTTAGAAAAAAAGTTGGTGCAATATGACTTCAGAGAGGCTAAAAAGCAGCATAGTAACCTTGACCTTTAAAAAGTGAATATTGCTTGGGAAACATTTGCTCTAACCTTTTCAAGACTGCAGCCACCACCCTTTGTATATTTTAATCTCAGCTTTTCTATACATATGATTATCAGACCTATGGTCAGAGATTTTATGGTGAGGCTGCATGAATATTCTGATGGGGTAAGATCTCTATCATCCTGTTGTGTATTGATACTGTGGTCACCATGTGCCCTGTAATGGTGACTGCCACGTGGACCTTCACACGTGGTCCGAACCTACCTGAGCTTTGGCCAGGTAGGACAATAGCTGGTCGGATCCTGAGGAGCCACCAAACCTGTGCCTAGGTTCCCCCCAGGGGACCTATGAACTGTAATCATGAACTTAAGGTCCTATCAGGACATTTGGGCGAGGTCAGGGGATTTTCTCCGACAGGCATAAAAGAGGGCACGAAGCCCGGGGTTTCCATCTTGACCCGCAATAAACTACCATGTTGATTTCACCATTACTGGCCTCCCAACTCCAGTACTTTTCAGTGGTGATGAGGATGGGATCCCAATGAGCAATTTTCCAGCCATACCAAGCAGCCCCACACCAAGCACCGATCCGCCGGCTCCAGCCACCGCCGAGCTCCAGTGCTCTGAGGCCCCGCTGCAAGCCCACGAGGACACTGCTCACCACACTGTTCCTGCTCCAGTAATTATGGCTGACGCTCTGGGACCAATACCCCAATTCGACATGTCTCGCCCAGAGACCTGGGGGGCATGGATCAAGCAGTTGGATTGCACCTTCATCATCTGGGGCATCACCGATGTGGACATGAAGCGAGCCTGGCTCTTGAGCTCTCGTGGGGTGGATGCGATGCAGGTTGTCCAGTGCCTGCTCACCCCCCAAGATCCCCTCGAGGCACCTTACGACATCCTAACCAAGGCTCTCGGGGACTACTTTGCCCCCAAACCCTCTAAAATGGCCCTGAGCCTGGACTTCATCCGATGCCAACAGCAGCCCGGAGAATCGGCTGCAACTTTCCTGGCCAACCTCTGCCGCATGGCGGTGGGCTGTGAGTTCTGCCATGTGGATGACCACGTGGAGACAGCATTCATGGGGGGAGTATGAGAAGCCAAGTTACGGTGCTGACTGATAGCGCTTCCTGAGCCAACCCTCGAGAAGATGCTACAAACAGCTGTGGCCTTCGAGGCAACTCTAAAAGACAAAACGGCCACCCGCTCACACAGCACCACAGTCTCAGAATCAGATGGTTCAGAGAAAGAGGACATCCACCAGCTGCAGCCTCGCTCCCACAAAGGTGTGTCCCGTCCTTCCAGTTCCTATTCCTGCAGCGCGGCTTCAGCTGCAGCTCCCTCTCCTGTTTCCCAGCACAGGCTGCTCCCATTGTGCGCAAGCTGCAGAGACCCCCATGAGAGACGTTCCTGCAGGTTCTGAGATGCAACCTGCGGAGCCTGCAGACGCATGGGGCACATCACGAAGGCCTACCGCTCCCAAGACAACCGTCGCTCCCAAAACGCCCACTATGAAACTGCGGATGGCATCACAACTGTACATCAACAGATACTAAGCTTGCCCCAGCCCCTCCCCGGGAAAATTACGGTCCACATCCGGATTGAAGGGGCCCCCTTTTCCCTTGAGCTAGACACTGGGTCCACCTATTCCATAATTTCAGCCACAACCTTTAAGCAGCTCTGTCCTTGGGGGGGGGGGGGCGGCTGTGTAAGCCCACAGGACTAATTCTCCGGGACTTTCAAAAGAACCCGGTCACAATTAAGGGGCTGGGGAAGTTCAGGGTGCAGTACCAAGACTTTAACGGGCTCCTGGACCTTTTGGTGGTGGAAAGAGACCTGGTCAGCCTACTGGGACTCTCGTGATTCAAACCCCTAGGACTGGAAATATGAGGGGTGAACCGAATTGGATCAGCAGACTTTGAGTCGGTCTGCACTGAGTTCTCTGCCGTTTTTGACAGCACCTTGGGCTCCTACCTGCCCCCCCCCCCGTCTCCCTGGACTTAGACCCTAACGTCCGCCCCATCCACATGGCAGTGTGACGGCCCCCGCTCGCAATACAGCCCAAGGTGGAAGCAGAGTTAGATAAGCTCATGGCACAAGGGGTGCTGGAGCCAGTCACCCACGTGAGGTGGGAAACCCCGATCGTCACTCCTATGAAGCAAATGGGGAAATCCACATCTGTGCGGACTATAAGTGCACCTTGAATTTGGCCCTCCAAGACCATGCATACCCAGTGCCCGTGGTCAGCCATGTCTTGGCCTCCCTCACGGGAGCCAAAGTTTTTGGTAAGCTGGATCTGGCTCAGGCCTACCAGCAACTCCCTGTGGATGATGCCATGGCGGAGGCACAGACAATTGTCACCCACAAGGGGGCATTTAAAGTAAAGCGGCTCCAGTTCGGAGTGAGCGTTGCCCCCGGGTTGTTCCAGCAGCTAATGGACTCTGTTCTTAAAGGCCTTCCAGGGGTAATGCCATTTTTCGACAATGTCCTAATTGCGGCTCCGGATGTTGCCACCTTCAAGACCCGACTACGAGCTGTGTTGCAGCATTTCCAGGATGCTGGCCTAAAGGTGTGCAAGGATAAATGCATCTTAGGTGTGCCATCAGTGATCTTCCTGAGATTCACCATAGATGCTCAGGGCATCCACCCAACCAAAGAAAAGGTGCTGGCCATCACAGAGGCACTCAACCCATCTCAAAAGCAGATCTACAGGCATTCTTAGGCCTCCTCAATTTTTATCACTCCTTCCTCCCCCACAAGGCAGCAATAGCAGAGCCGCTGCATTGGCTACTGGAAAAGGGGGCAAAATGGGAGTGGGGACTCAGCGGCATTCCAGGCCATCAAAGACTTATTGGTGTCCAACGCGGTCCTGGCCCACTTCAATGAGGTGCTCCTGGTGGTCCTGGTGTGCGATGCATCTCCCTATGGCATGGGAGTAGTCCTCGGCCATCAACTTCCCGATGGCCGAGAGGTGCCGGTGGCGTATTATTCCAGAACCCTGTCAGTGGTGGAAAGGAATTATGCCCAAATCAACAAGGAGGCGCTGGCCATAGTCGTGGGAGTGAAAAAATCCATGACTACCTGCACGGTAGGTCGTTCACTGTGGCCATGGACCATAAGCCACTCCTGGGCCTCCTTGCTCTGCACTGCCAAACCCCACACATGCTGTCCCCGTGGGTGCTGTGGTGGTCTATTTTTCTTTCAGGGTACTAGTACTCTTTGGTGCACCACCCTGGGAAAGCGATGGGCCACGCTGACACCCTCAGCCCCCTCCCATTGCCGTCCTGCAATCTGGACCTAGCGCCAGTGTTCCACGTGGCTCTCATTGAAGATCTCCTGGACCGGACCGTCCAGGTACAGAATGTGGCCCATCGCACGGCCCAGGATACAGTCCTCTTGCGGGTTTTGGACTGGGTGGCGAGAGGTTGGCCTGATCACCTGATTTTGCCACCTACAACACAAGGTGGAATGAGCTGTCAACCCACAAGGGGTGCCTGCTATGGGGGACCAGGGTAGTTATCCCGGGGCCGCTCCGCACCAAAGTACTGGCGGCCGTACACGAGGCCCATCCTGGAATTGTCCAGATGAAGGCCCTGGCACGCAGCTATGTGTGGTGGCCAGGCATGGACAAAGAGATCAAAGACCTGGTCCATCGATGCAGCAAATGTCAAGAGTCATGCCCAGATCCTCCTCACGCCCCTGTTCGGCCCTGGGAGTCGACCAACAAGTCCTGGTTGTGACTCCAGCTGGACTCTGCAGGGCCGGTCCAGGGCCAGTTGTTTTTTCTCATTGTCAACAGCTACAGCAAGTGGCTGGAGGTAGTCCCGGTGCGGGCTACCTCGACCGAGGCGGCCATCCAAGCGCTATGGCACATCTTCACCACCCATGGGCTGCCTGACATTCTTGTGACGGACAACGGGACAGCGTTCACCTCCGGGGGGTTCCAGCACTTCATGGACTCCATCTGCATTCAGCACATCTGCTTGGCACCATTCCATCCCATGACCAATGGCCAGGCTGAGCGAATGGTGAGAACCACAAAGGACACTCTCAAACGCATGGAGCAAGGGGCTTGGGAGTTCCAGCTGATGAAGTTCCTGTTTAGCCAGAGGAACACTCCACACACCAGGACAGGACGCCGGCCTGCGGAGCTGCTGATGGGCTGGCGCCTCGGCTCCATGCTGGACTGGCTCCACCCCGACTGCGCCGTCAATCACCAGACAAGTTTCGAGCTCCAGCAAGCTCCCCACGGGTTCGCATCCAAGGACCCAGTCTACGTCTGGAGCTATTCCAGAGGTCCAGCATGGTTCCCCGGAAGGATCAGTCGTCCCACAGGTCCTCTGTCCTACAAGGTCCTCACAGAAGATGGCGTGGTACGGAGATGCCACATCAACAAGCTCTGACGGCACCTACCAAGCAGCACACCCCACATTCCCGTGGCTCCGGCATTGGAGGACCCGGACCACCCCAGCGACCGCCCCAGGAAACCAGCCCCGAAGAGGAACCCGCGGACCTCCAGCCTCCCGACGAGCCAGGAGAAACATCGACACCCGAACCACCGCTGGACCTGCTCCGAGACTTGCTGGAGCAGTTGCCGGCTACCCTGCTCCCGGAACCTAGCGACCCTCCGCGCCCCACAACTCCCAGGCACTCGGGACGCGAGCATTGCCGGCTGGACTACTTAAAAGACTATGTGTGCCGGGGTTGTCTGGACTATAGGGGGAGGGGTGTAGTGTATTGATACTGCGGTCGCCATGTGCCCCATAATAGCGACCACCACGTGGACCTTCACACGTGGTCCGAACCTACCTGAGCTTCAGCCAGGTAGGACAATAGCTGGTCAGATCCTGAGTGTCCACCAATCCTGTGCCTAGGTTCCCCCCAGGGGACCTATGAATTGTAACCATGAACTTAAAGTGCCAGTTTGGTGTAGTGGTTAAGTGTGCAGACTCTAATCTGGGAGAACCGGGTTTGATTCACCACTCCTCCACTTGTACCTGGCTGGATGACCTTGGGCAAGCCATAGCTCTGTACCAGCTGTTCTCTCAAAGACAGTTGTCTCAGAGCTCTCCCAGCCCCACCTACCTCACAGGATGTCTGTTGTGGGGAGGGGAAAGGAAAGGAGTTTGTAAGCCGCTCTGAGACTCCGAGTGAGTGAAGGGCGGGATATAAATCCAATCTCTTCTCTTCTTCTTCTTCTCTTAAGGTCCTATCAGGAAATTTGGGCAAGGTCGGGGGATTATCTCCGACCAGCATAAAAGAGGGCTCAAAGCCTGGGATTTGCTATGTTCCATCTTGACTCGCAATAAACTACCATGCTGATTTCACTGTTACCGGCCTCCTGACTCCAGTACTTTTCACATCCCAAATCCTGAGACTCATTGATGATGCCATGATGTGGGCCAGTGATATCATGGGCAACCTGGTAGTCACATGCCTGGAGACACAACAGGGTCCCAAGGGGTCTGTAAACGCATAGGGGGTGGACCTCATGCCCAAGGCTGACTAACGCCAGAAGAATCCTGTGCCCTGGGGGGGCCACACCCAAGGCAGGCCAGCGCCAGGGGAATCTTGCACTAAGCTAGGCATCGGTCCCCAAGGTCCCCAAGACCAAACAGCAGCCAGCTGCACATCCATGTCCATCTTACCACTTGGACCAGACCTATCATCATCAGCAACCGCCACTGCCACAGAATCCTCTGAGACAGATGCCGCCACTGTTGCTGTAGATGCCACCACCGACACCACATCAGCCACACAAGCATCACTAGCATCCAAGCACCTGGATTCAATATAGTACAACTGTTTAAGCACCTCCTCACAAAACTTTTTCCATTCAGCTCGCCCACCTGTATCCTGCGTAGCCCTAATAATGGCCTGGAAAGGGGGGGCACCCCAGAGCTCCTTGTTTGCTGCAAAGAGGCAAGCTTGTCCAAAATGATTTGCTGCTCCCTCACTTCATCCTCATTCTCAGATAATGATGGAGACACAGGAAGGGCTGTAATAACTTGCCTGGGCACTTTTGGTGCAGGCCCCTTCCCTTTGGACTGGCCCTGTACCTTTCTGGAAGCCATATTTCCATTACTGGGCCTCCAACAAATGAAAGTGAGTACCCTAAAATGGCTGCCTCTAACTACCTAACATAAAATGGCCGCCACTCAATACCCTCTCAAGATGGCCTCTGCAATATGGCACACAAGGGAGACCAGGAATCTCAAAATGGCTCCCCTGCACCCAAAATTAGCAGACCTCCCCAAAATGGCCACCAGTAAAATCTGACTCTTAATGACTTATCCCCAAACTGCCCTGCAACAGACAAATTCAAATGAAAGCCTGTTGGGCACCACCCACCATGGCCAGTCGACCCAAAAGATCATCTACCCCACCAACGCACGCTAATG
The DNA here is from genome assembly GCA_029233225.1 of Lepidodactylus listeri. Taxonomy (NCBI): domain Eukaryota; kingdom Metazoa; phylum Chordata; class Lepidosauria; order Squamata; family Gekkonidae; genus Lepidodactylus; species Lepidodactylus listeri. The sequence continues at coordinate 57,286,395 of JARCFY010000006.1, forward strand.
CACCTCGTCAAGCCACAATAAGTGGGGAGGGGGACAGCTATAATCCCAAGGGGGAGGGGCTTTGAAAGTAAAAACTGGGGTCCCATGCAGCCTTACCAACTGCACCTCACCCCACCTTGTACCTTACTAAAAAAAACCACCCCCAATGTGTGTATATGTCTTGTTTAAAACAGTGGCCAGCAGCACCGGCTGCAGCCACGAGGCCTGCCATGAGGGAACTGCAGCCCGGAGGGATACCACCGCTGCCCACCCACTGCCACTGCCACCGCCGCCGCCAGCTGCCTTCCCTCAGGTCAGAGCAGTCACCAGTTGCCCATCAGCTGCAGAACTCGGCCAGCACGTAAGCCACCCCTGCCACAGGCCACAAGCCGACACTGAAACGAGGCGGGGGGAAACAAAGGCTCACAGCTGTGCCACGCAGCTGTGAGGTGGCCAAACTTCACCCGCTTGCCTCCGGCTCTACAGAGCTGCCACCTCCAAAGCTAGGGGGTGAACAAGGCTATTCAAGATGCCTTGAGACCCCCCAGGTTGCTGCCAGCTCCAAGTCCAAAAAGCCCTGGGGCAAGCAGCAAAGACCTCATGCTCCTTGTCAGCCAAGCACAAGGCGCAGAATGAGAAGCAGAGGGCTGGGGCTGGCCATTAGACAGCGCCAGCCCCGCCCCCTCAGGACCCGGCTGCTAACGCAGCCAGCCTGATTTCCTCCTCCTCTTCCTGGAGGCAACGGCGTCTCCCCATGGTATGCTTTTGGCAGCCTTGGGGGAGCCATTTAATAGCACTTTCAAACCACAGTATCACCTGCTGTGTATGAACATTGGTAATTACAAGCATATGGTTTTGAAGAGATGGGTCATTCATCAGACTTTTAAAAATGGAAATGAAGTATGTGCTAGATGTAAAATGTATCTGGACTGCTGTCAGCAGATTATTGCTTCCCATATCCCATCTGCAACTTATATGTGTAGTAGTTAACACAAGCAGTCATGCATAGGAGTCTTGAAAGAAGCCATATGTATCTGGAGCGTGGCATATCATCAGCTATCCAGGGGAAACTTCTCTGCTGATTTGCTCATAATACTACAATGATGAGTTGCATGGCCTCCTCTAGCAGCACCCTCCAGCAGCACCCTCCAGCATCCTGCTCCTGTGAAAGAAATAGCCTCAGTGAGGCAGATACTCGGGGTGGGGGCTTGCAGCACTCTCTCCTGCCCTTGGCTGACACCTCTTAGTCTTCAGAAACTGCCCAGCCTTCCTCCTTCTACTTGGCTGTCTGAACCCTTTGTAACAGCAGGATTTTGGTAGCTGTGCCAGCTACAGGCCCACCCTTGGCTCCTCATTAGGGAATTGTTCCACCTGGGAACTTCAAGGGAGGGAGGAACCCCGCCCACCTTGTTGAGACAGTTCCCACTCCTTCAAGCAATGTGGCCCAGCTGGCTGTGTTCTGCCCCCGCAAGTGCCTCAGTTGTCCAACCCCATGATCCCTAGGGTTGCCAGCTCCCCCCTTGCCACCGGCTGGTGTGGTAAGGTTACCAGATCCAGGCTGGGAAAGTCATGGAGATCTGGGGATAGAGCCTGTGGAGGACAACTCCATGGAGTCTACCCTCTACAACATCTTTTTTTCGCAGGGGAACTGATCATTATCATCTAGAGATGAACTGTAATTCCAGGGGATCCCCAGGTTCCACCTGAAAGCTGGCATCCCTAGTAACCCACCTCCTTGTTCAACCAGGCTGAACCCTCCGCAGCAGCTGCTGAGAACCTCAGAATGGCAGGCAGGCCTGGGACCTCAATTAGGGGTAGAACTTCACCATACTGTTGCAGGGCAGAGAGGATGGGCCAGTGCACCTGCAGTAAGACTCGGGACACCGGGGTGACTCTCTGGATGGGAGTCACTTTAGTTAGTGTAACTACATTAGTCCCATATTGCAGGATATAAGGCTGGGATTAGGCTTGCCAACCTCCAGGTAGGGCCTAGAGATCTGAAATTACAACTGACCTCCAGACTACAGAGATCAGTTACCGTGTAGAAATTGGTATCCGTGGAGGGTGGACTTTATGGCATTTTACTCTACTGAGGTTCCTCCCCACCCCAAACCCCACTTTCTCCAGGATCTATCCCCAAATCTCCAGGAATTTCCCAACCCGGAGTTGGCAACACTAGCTGGACTTAAAATTAAAAAATGTGTTGGGAAAGATAACAGAAGAAATGGTAATTAATCAATACTTTGGTTAATACAATTGGAGATTCTTGAGTTTCACCAGCCTGCAATTCACTCCTTCCAACCTAGAAATTATCCCCTAATACCATAGTGTGTATTGCCTAGTGAGAAAAAAGTACTCTGCACACATGCAGAGTATTTGCAGCATCAGCAGTCACAGAAGGGATTATTCTTAATTCAAATTTATTTACATCTTCCCAATCTATAGGGAGATTCTGGATTTTAAATCCGTGTGGACATTATGCCTCTTGTGTCCTTTCGCTCTAATCTCAGATTTTGGGGAAAGGAGGACAGGAACTTGATGGCGATTATATATTGATGAGCAGTGTTTGACACAGTCAGTGGCATTCGACACGGTCGACCATCAACTATTGATTCACTGCCTTGTGGACGCTGGGATTCAGGTGTCTCCCTTGCAGTGGCTCTCCTCATTCCTACAGGGTCGGGAACAAAGGGTGGCACTAGGGGAACAGTTGTCCCAAAGTCACCCACTAGTTTGCGGAGTGCTCCAAGGGGCGATACTTTCCCCACTGTTATTTAACATCTACATGCACCCCCTTGCCCAGACTGCCCAAAAGCTCTATCTGTTGTTGGGTGGCCAGTCTGACTCTAGTCTGGGAGATCTAGACCTGGCATTGCAGGTCGTGGCTGGCTGGCTTAGACTGAACTGACTGAAACTGAATCCGATGAAGACAGAGGTCCTGTGCATGAGTCAAGTTGGCCTGGGATTAGGGATCCCACTCTCAACCTTTGATGGAGTGCCGCTGGTGCCAGTGTCAGAGGTTAGGAGTTTGGGAGTGCTCTTAGATGCCTCCTTAATGATGGAGGCCCAGGTAGCAGCCACTAATAAGTCAGTCTTTTATCACCTTCAGTTGATTAGGCAGTTGGTTCCCTTCCTCGAATGCAACAACTTGGCAACAATGATCCATGCAATGGTCACCTCGAGATTGGACTACTGTAATGCTCTCTACATTACAGTAGGGCTGCCCTTGTCCCAAATCCAAAAGCTTCAGTTGGTACAGAATGCGGCAGCCAACTTCTGTTGGGTCTCCCCATGTGGGAGCACATTCAGCCGGCGCTTAAAGCATTGCACTGGCTGCCTATAGGGTACCGGATTCGCTTCAAGGTGCTAGTGCTCACTTTTAAAGCCCTTTATGTTCAGGGGCCTACCTACCTGAGGGACTCCCTTTCCCCACATGTTTCCCCAGAGAGCACTACAGTTGGGGTTTCAAAATTGTCTGGCCCTCCTGGGTCCCAAAGATGCAAGGCTAGCAGCAACCAGGGCCAGGGCCTTCTCAGTGGCAGCTCTGTGCTGGTGGAACAAGCTCCCAGAAGATACTAGGGGCCTGTGGGACCTTTTACAGTTCTGCAGGGCCTGTAAGAGAGAGCTCTTCCACCAGGCCTTTGGTTAAGGAGCTGCATTTAACAACTAAGACCCTGTGCCCAATGCCACCATCGACAGCCTGTGCTTCAGCAAATTGTAATAACCACTGCTGACTGTATTTTTAGTATGTCTGCTGCTATTACTACCTCACCATCGCCACATAGCTGATAGCTAGCACTCTAAGTCTTGTTTTATGGTTATATTTATAATTGTGTTTTTACTGTTGAATTTTATGTAAGCTGCCCTGAGCCTGCCCTGGTGGGGAGGGCGGGGTATAAATCAAATAAATAAATACATGGAATTTTGCACAAGTTCAGACTGAGGCATACCTTCCTTCACAGGCAAGTTACAAGGTGGCTTGCAATTAATGCTTAAAAACAGGTTGGCAAGGGCTGTGATCATACACATAATTAGACCCGACATAGGCACAAATGCCGGGCAGATTTAAAGGGAGCACTCAGAAAACAACATCTGGGAAACACCCCACAGCCATCAGCAACCCATTTTGCTTCGCCGCAGAAGTGGAGTTAAAAGACATCAGAGAAAATCTGGTACAAAACAGGTTGTGATGGGCCACGGGCAGACTTTTCCCTGTCTGATCGCTCCAGCACGCTTTCATGGCATCGGGATGGTCTGATCAGGCCATCCCAACTCTGTGCTGTAGTTTTTTCTCCCCTTCACAGTATGCATATCATTGCAAACTCCATAGGGAGCCCTCAGTGCAGAGGTGCAATTCATCAATCCCTCATTTAAGCGCATGGGGGGGGGGAATGGACAAAATAACCCACGACTCACCCACAGTTGCGTCTGATCACACATGGACGGACTGCGCCTGCAGCTTCAAAGGGAGGTGTGATCATGCAACTGTGGGTCAAATTCCTCCCGAGAAAATAGCCTTGCTCCCCCCCCCATTTTTTTCTGGGGCGTGACCACAACCTAAAACTGGCTGTGAATGTTTCTTCTCCTGACACACTCCCGCTGAGCCCAGCAATTCCTGAAACAAATTCTCTCTGTAAATAGCATAGACAGCCCCAGTGCCTTTCTGTCTAACATGCTCACTTTTCATAGTGGTCACTAAAGAAGAGAGAAACAAACAAGAAAGAAGCAAAGGGCTCAGGAGAAATAGTGATGAAACAAAGCAGATAAGAATGAGCTGGGTCAGGAAGGAGTTAACCAGCTCACCCCAGCAGCCTTGCAGCGCCCCCCCGCCCCCCTTCCTTCCCAAGCATGCTAGGCATAAACTGCTTGTGCATTATATCTGCCATCAAAAGAAGCTAACCTTACTTTAAAAAATGGAAACTGACAGTTCAGAGGTGGGGCAGGGGATAGTTTTAGTGGTATTGCCCCCATATATCCCCTGTAGCTACAGGTCTGTCAACAGTATAGTGGAGTGAAGCATCTCGAAAATAAACAAAGCTTTCCTCACAGTTATTTAACACGAAACATTTTAAACTGATGGTTTTATTTACTATTCAAAAGTTTGATCAACTGTGGGGCCAATTGCAGTTCAAAAAGATTATCTTACTGGGCCTATGCAGATTTACTTGTTCCTTTAAAATATTTTGAGGTATGATGATTCACTTGGAGTATGACCTATGAAAGAGTCATTTAAGGAAACTGTGGGCTGCATTTGTTTACGTATATTTTTATGCTGACTCAATGTTGAGGCCAAGATAGAGCAGTATACAAATCCTTCTGCTTGTGCACTGCACCTGTGTGGCTTTTTGGTGTGATTGTTGTTAACAGGAATCATTAAACTGGCATGCTAAAGAAAGAGGGCTGGTTCCTTTGTTTCAGGAGGTCACTCCACACAGTCACTTTCCTCTCCACCCCTATAGTATAACAGCTGATCCATCAACTACTCTCACTGTGTGGAAGCCACTGAACTGGTATCTTTGGTGGCAAGCTTCCAGCCCTCATCTAGAACACGAAGCAGCACTAATATTGCCTGAATTTGGGTCATCCCCCCCATCCCCATTGGTGGGTGGTGTTTTTAACCTATGACTTCAATATACTGTGGGTACACCATGTGCTACCATTCAAATTCTGTTTCAGCTGTGAAACAAATCGACTTTATGGATGCATGACTTTATGCGTCATTTCATAGAAAAAGAGGTGCAGGAGTTCATTAGCATAACTCATTAGCATAACTTATTTGCATATGCCACACCCCCTGACATCACCGGAAGTGTGTCAGAGGGCAACACCCACCACTCAGGCTCCACCCCTAAAATCTCCAGGTATTTCCCAACTCAGAGCTGGTGAGCCAGCTTTACACTTTGACTAAAGACACTTTAGGTTTCCTTTGCTCTTGCAGGGAAGCTACCTTACAACAAGCATGAAAATACAGATCAAGTTAGTATGCTTTGGCTTTTTCCACAGCGCATCACCATATGTTTCTGCTCCTGTGCTTATTATTCCCGGAACTGTGTTCCTGTGCGTTCCTGCTTGAAATGACCCCTGCATGGATTTTAGGGCTGCCAAGTCAAACTTATGTTTTGGCGGGGGGGAGTCCTTCGCTGCCCGGGAGCCGCCCGGGAGCCTCCCTGGCGTGCGCGCTTTGTGCGCGCGCCCGGTGATGTCACCCGGAAGTGATGTCACCACGTTGAGGGCGTTGCCCTGGCAACATCTCCAACGTGGTGACGTCACTTCTGGGTGATGTCACTACGCTGGGGAAGTCGTCCAGGATGGACGACTTCGGGGGTGGGGTTCCCCCCGCCGGCCGAATGCCGACTGGCGGATCGGGAACCCCTATAGCGGGGGATCCCCCGCCCCCCGGGCTGACTTGGCAGCCCTAATGGATTTATCAACTAGGGATGAGTATTAGAAAGATAACACTTCTGTTTAAACATCAGTGTTTAAAAGGCTGGGCTTTTAAAAGATTTAAAGTCATGGAATCCTTCACCTCATGCTTTGTTTTAGATAGGACCACTACTTTCTGCCTAATGTGACCAAACTGGTTTGATCTGTGTGTCTAATTTAAATGAACTGCTTACCTATGTGATGGAGAAGCCCATAGAAGCTGTTCTTCAGTGGGATCAAGAGCAGCAGAAACAAGACCCAGAGCCCAGCTCAGGAACTGGGAAAGTTGGGGGCACCAAGGTTGCACAGCAAGGTTGCATGACACTCAAAGCATCAGTCAGAAAGTAAAAAGAAAGGACAACCATATTTTATGAACAGAAAATGTTTGAGATGGGTGAAATTAGAAATGCTCAAATTGAGAGACATATTGAAAAGCACTGATCTTCTGTTTACATAAGTTACACAACTTGTTAAGCAGATAAAGTTGAAATCCTCAAAGCATTAATACAATAGGAACCAGAAATCAGGCATTGTTACTGCAGTGTTAGGCATTGTTACTGCAGCTGAGCTTCATGCCAAGCTTCATAGCCTGCAAGGATCCTGAGATTCTCCTTGTAAGCCAATCAGAAGAGGGCATATTTTGGAGGGAATCATTGTTATTGGCACTTACCATGTAGTGGTATTTATATTGAATGCAGTTGATGCCTGAGCCTTGTGTTAGATACCATTGCTTGCTAACACTTGCTCTGATTGGCCGCCCAAGTAACAGACCAATCAGGAAAGACTAGAGTGAAACAGGAAATGCAAATAAGGTATGCTGTAGTGTTTGCTATGATTGGTTATTAATGTGTCAGGAGGTGTGGTTTTGACTGCTCTCAACTGTATATAAGCAGGGATTGTTGCTGGGTTGTTTGTGTGTGTTGTGTTCTGAGCTGAATAAAAGAAATTACTGTTTGATAAGAGCTATCTCAAGTCCAATATTTAATAGAGGGTCAGAGACCAGAGATCCAGTGGGCCCAGACGATCCAGGCTGCAACTCCATAGCCATGAGGAAAAAACCCAGGACTAAACTGTAGATCATGATTGATGTCATATATGCCACATGTTTTTATGACTTAAAGTTTATGGGGTGTCCAGATCTTATGAGACTTGCTGGAGCCAATGAAATGCAGTGTCAGAGCAGAACAAGCAATATCATGACCTGAACAAAGGAGCTGTTGGACCAGCCCAAATTCCTTTGTACAACAGAGAGTGAGTATGTGTGCAGTAAAAGTCAAACTTGCACTGTGAGTGACAGAGAACTATGTGCTTCTTTATGTACCATACTCTTTTGAGAACTACCAGTCCCAGAATTCCTTGTGCATAGGTTGAGAGGAGGGACAGCTGGTGGGAGGGACAAAGCAGTAATAATCAGAGACATTGACCCCTGGGACTGTTGGAGCCAATGCAGGCTACTGGTAGGACTGACCAGCACAAACTATATATCGCAATCACCATTCACACACAAATGCAAGGAGATTAAACAAAAGAAACTAAAAGAATCTACGGAGTACTAATCAATCCTCTACTTTTCAAAACAGACACAGTCTTTCTGGATTGGGCCACACACTGACTAGAGAAGTAGATGAGCAAAAACAGGATGAAAATTATTTGACTGCAGACTTTACCATTGCTTGCCTCTGTGTAGTGACCCGTGTCTTCCTTGGAGTCTCCAATCCAAATACTGAAGAGGGCCAGCCCTGCTAAGATTTGATGAGATCAGGCTAGCCTAGGCTATCCAGGTCAGGGCCACCTTAGTTTTACTTTAGCATGAACTTAGTATTACCTTAGTATAAACAGTGGGACAATGACAGACTTTCATCCCTGAGGTACAAAGTTTATGCTTTTGTGCCTCTGCTTCCCAAATGTAGGATTTGTTAACCTTAAACCATTTTGATCAGCAATTTGATCATAATGACAGAAGCTATGGGATTTGGTACAACTAGTTCGTAATGAAGATTCTGTAAGTGACATCTGTAAGAAATGGGTTGAGATGCTGATAGCGTCGTTTAGAGAAATGCTGTCGTTCCTCTTTACCCAGTTTCTCCCTGAAATCCAACAATCTGTTTCTTTTCCTTTTCTTAGGAATTTGGAGTACATTTTTAAGCAATTCCATTTGATCAGCGAAGTTCCAAGGGAGGGAGGAAGGGAGGGTTTTTCCTCTGGAGATGCTTGGAGGCAGACAGTGTCTTCCCAAACTTTCCTGTCCTCCTGCTACAGGACTACCCTGTGGTATGTAACATAAAACAACTGCAAGGACAGAAGTTCCCAAAGGGTGCATTGATTTCTCTTCAAAGATTAACGAAAGAGAAATCTTTATGTTAAAAAGGAAAAAAGAGAGTAATTGATGGCTATATTTAAAATAGTGAATTTCAGAAAAGTAATTCCCCTCCTTATAACAATGCAAGATACTGAATAAAAAACTTTGCAGGTGACAAAGCCGATTTTCATTTTTTCTTTGGTTTACTTCTGTTTGCTCTGTGAAGGATGTGTGTGTACAGCACTGACAAGTTGCAGCCAACTTATGGGTGACCCCAGCAAGGGGTTTTTAAAGCAAGTGAGAAGCAGAGGTGGTTTGCCATTGAATTCCTCTGCAGCGTCTTCTTTGGTGGTCACCCTTCCAAGTACTGACCCTGCTTAGCATTTGAAATCTAAGGAGACCGGGTTATACCATTCTGCCTTCGCTCCCCATGAAGGATAGCGCCTCTCAGTGAAATATGTCCTGAGAAAGATCCTGATTCCCTCTAAGGATTCCACAACAACTTTCAGAAGTGCAAGTTTGTTAGTTTTGCACGCTGGCTGCCTTTTACGTATCATTCAGTTACACTCTGTCTCTTTGAAATTACCCTTCGACTAACAATTGAATAAGTTATTTTTCATTGTGTGCCTTGAACTGTTGTACAGGATTGCCAAGTGCTGTTAAACAGTGACTACGTATGAGCCATTCCATGGATGGCTGCATTTAAGAGGAAAATGAAGTCATCTGAGTTTGAAAGCCCAAAGGAAAGGGGTATCAGGAATACTAAAAAATCAGCTATACCCCAGATTAAAATTGTGATGGCAGATTTATTTATATTGCCCTTTGCAAGCTTGTTGTAGTGGTGTTACACTAGGGATGCCACCTCTAAGTGGGGCTTGGAGATCCCCTGGGATTGCTGTCCATCTGCAGACTACAGTGATTAGTTCCTCTGGAGAAAATGGATGCTTTGGAGGTAGGGTTGCCAGGTCCCTCCTGTCAATCAGCAGGGTATGGGGAGGATTTACCAAGAGAGGGAGGGAGGCCCAGGTGATGTCACCGGTGATGTGGCTATGTCACTTCTGGCATGCATAGGAAGTGACATCATCATGCTGCTATATTAGAGCAATGCTCTGGTATTTGGGCAAAATATGGTAAAAATGGCTTCTACCATAGAGTTTCCCCCCAAACACCAGAGTGCCGCTGAGACATCACTGACCTGATGATGTGACTTTCAATGCACTCTGGAAGTGACATTGCCACACTGCTGGCCATGTCACCTGGGCCTTCCTCTTTCTCCTGGTAAGTTCCATTGCCAGCCAGCAGGAGATCTCTACCTCCTCTGGGGGAGCTGGCAACCCTATTTGGAGGGTGGACTCCATGGTATTGTACCCCACTGAGGTCTCTGTCCTCCCTAAATCTCAGGAGTTCCCTGATCTGGATCTGGCAACTTAGTTTACACACAGAAGACCATTGTATGGTGAAGAGACAATAAATCTGTACACAAATTCCCTCTGTTTGCCCTCTTTCACTCTATCACAGGCTTCAGGTTGTCGCTGCCAGTTCCCAGCCAATCAGTGCACAGTTAGAGAAAGCCGTGAGGGCAGTAGGCAGCTTCCTGTGGGAAAACACTTACTTGCAATTAGGCCACAGCAGCTCTTAAAAGCTAAGCAAGCCTCAAGGTCTCACTAAGTGTGCAGACACGTGACCACCAATTTACCCTGTGGAGTAACATCTCAAGAGGACTGTCAGGGAGCTCCAGACTTCAGAAGAGTGGTGTTGTAAGCCTCTCTTTGATTGATTTTGCATTTTGTGTAACCACCACCCTGCTTATAACCTGGTTAAACCTTAATGACCATGATTGCCATCAGAAGCAATTTGTTCTCTTCGTGGGCATACTATGAACTTGAAAACAAGGTCTGGCAGACCCTGACTCTAAAGAAGAACACTTGCGTATTTGTTCAAGCCACGATGTGTTCCTCTAGTCTAGTGTATTTAAACACTATAGTGTATTTTGTCTCTTGGTTTTTAATACAGTTATTTATTTAGTTATTTTTGTCATGGGCAAGTTTATTTAAAAGCACCTTTGTGGACACACTAATACATAAGGAATTAGGGTTTACTTAATGTACATTATTTTAAAATTTGTTTTAAAGTATTCAGACAAAAAGGATTTTAATGAACAGTTAAAGAACAGGGTACAGTTCTACACTTTTTAAAAAGCTATTTTTGAAGTTGCCGTTTGAAATGTATGTCGACTTTGAAATGTATGACGAAATGGTCCATTGGTCCATCTAGTCCAGTATGGTCTGCTGTAACGGTCAACAATTCTCCAGCCATGTCATTCAGATACCTCCCTCCACAGAAATTCCCCTCTGCACTGCATGCTGCTTTCACTTTCTTTGATCATCGGATTTTGTGGTAGCCTCCACACTCCATGCTGACTTTGCTTTCTTTGATCATAGGGTTTTCTGCTACATTTTGCATAGATTTATGGACATTCAGGCATGACTTTGCAGTCTGTACAGAACTGCCCTGAGGTATTTCCGTGTGGTTTTGAGCTGTACCTTTTCCTCCCAGTGAAGCAAATGTGGAGTGAATGCTAGATGCAGAATCGCCCTCTGTCTCCCCATGCTCACTGCCATACCTTCTGTCTCACTGGCTCTCTGCCTCCTCCTCCCCCACATCAACTGTCTCTCTTTTTCATATACATTTTCTCTCCATCCCTCTCACCCACACCAGCAAATCCATTAGTCTTGAAGGTGCATCAACACTCTTTATTTTTTGCTGCAACAGACTAATGACACTGTCCACTGGAATTTGAAGACAAGGACTTGAAGCTTGCTGTTTCAAATGAAAGTAGATATTGCAAGACCACAAAGATAGTTTGCACACCTTTCATGTGTTGCAATGCTTTCACCTCTGTTTGTAGACATAAACAGGGGGTTATATATTTTAATATGTAATTCATTGGGATAAAATGGAAATAAAGTTGCTAGCACTGCCACCCACAAACATCTTTAAATGACAGATGTTGAATGACAGATACCAATAACAGTGGTATAAATGCTAAAAAGTGGAACTGAACATTTTTATTTTTTAAACTTTAAAAACATATTATTGATCTTTTATCATTTATTTGTTTGAGCAAAGAAAGAGCAGAATGATTTTCAACATTTGCATTTATTTCAAGTGAAAGACAGACAAAACCCGCTTAGATTTATGGAGAAGCACTTCAAAGCTCAGTTTAATTGTTTTGCATAACACCTGTCTGAAAACAAGCAGATGAAAGAAAAGCTAATCCACTATTAAAAGTTTCCCCCCTGCTTATAAGTGCATCAGCCACACAATTAGACATAATGCACCTTTGGCTTTCTAAGAGAGAGACGTGGATTGTTTCAGGCTGGACTTATCAAACCCAATTAAAGCAGTCCTATCAGGTGCCAAAACTCCCCTTTTGTTTGTAAAGCAGCAAACAACCAAGGCTTTGTGTTGCTCTGATTCAATTGTGCTCACACACTGTTGGGACTATGAAACACCAACACTTTTTGAGCTCACGTTTTCAAGAAATGCTGTCCTGTCTTGTGGTCATTACTACTATGTTAGTGAAGATTTCATTTCCAGCTGTGCTAATCTTATGAACAAAGAACATGAGTATTAAAGAGCCCAGGAGCTGATCAGGACTGTCCAAAATCAGTTCTTTACCGCGTCAATAACAGAGCCTTTCCAACTGTATCCTGCACAGTTCTCTCTCTCTCTCATATAACATATTTGACTTTCATAATCTGGTCTCCCTCCTGATCGTGGCCCTGATCCAACTGTGCATGTACATCATACTTTTTAAATCCATTTTTTATGGTGACTGTTGCTAGGGAGGGTTGGAGTGACAGCCAGTGGAATATAATGGTTCAAGTGTCAGAGAAGGGATCAACTGCATGTGAAATTGATCTGCAAATGAAGCTCCATCTGGGTGTTTTTTCTTTAAAAATCATATGGGGGGACCTGATTGAGGTTTTGGCATGAGGAGAAGGGTCTTCAGCCTTAACCCCCTTCCCTCCGTGCTGTTTTCCTGATTGAAACAGTCCAGAGAACTGCTGTTTGCTCAGCTGAGGCAAGCATACAGGAATTGATGTAGGAACCTGCATATCTGACCCAGTAGGATAAATACCAGGTTCCCATGGCTGTTTTCAGATTGGAAACTCTGCTCATGGAACATGCAGATCTGCCCCTGAGACTGGGGAGACCTAAATTTAAGTCCCTGTTCAGCCATAAAATGCATTAGGTGACCTTGGGTCAGTCACTACCTTTCAGCCTAACCTACCACACAGAATTGCTGTGGCTGTCAAGAAGGAGAACTAACTACCCTGAATTTCTTGGAGGAGAATTGGTATAAAAATGTGATTGACAGAGAGACGGATGGAAACTTCTTCAGGGGGGCATTCTTGTAGAGCAGCGATGTAATGTATCAGCTTGGGATGTGACCTCCGTTAGGGATAAGGTGTTTCTCCCCCCCCCCCCCAGTTATTCAGTCCCAGCCCCACTATATTATGTTGTTTGACTAGGGATCTTTGCTGTTAGAGTCAAATTTTGTTATCATTCAAATCTTATATTTTGTAACTGGCTTACTGGTTAACGGAATAATTCTATTGTACTTCTCATCTGCCTTGAGTCACCATGAGAAAGGCAGGCTATAAATGAAAACAGGAAAGAAAACAGAGAGCTAAATCTGGCCTTAGAACACAGGTGCTTCTCCACTACCTGATCCAGTCACCACCATTCAAGTCCAGGCAGCCCCTAGTTGTATGTTACCTGTGTACACACTGAAAAAGTCTTATGCTAGGATAACTGGACATTTCTTTAGGATGGACATGCAAGTCTTATTTGTTTCTACAAAACCACTTCTAAATGTGGGCTCACACACATGAGAGAGAGAGAGACAAAATGAAGATTTTTCACATAACAACTAGACTTATTTTGATACAATAATATAAAATGTAAAAAGAGAAAAGGCACTTGCCTGCTGTACAGGAAAAATACATTTTTCTCATATACTGGTTAAATTATGGGACACTTGACCATGTGAAAGATGACCCTGTAACTTTGCCAGGTCCAACAAGCCATGGCAATCAACTGGGTAAGTGAAAACAAGGTATTAGTTGCTTTCATTACTAACTTTACTTTGTACTAGATCCAGGTGGGCAGTCGTGTTGGTCTGGAGCAGTAGAACAAAGTTAGAGTCCAGTGGCACCTTTAAGACCAACAAAGTTTTATTCAGGGCGAACTGTGCCTGCACGTGAAAGCTCATACTTTGAATAAGACTTTGTTGGTCTTAAAGGTGCCACTGGACTCTAACTTTGTACTGAATGTGTAACATGATCCTATGAAACCCTTGTGCACGCACACTCTTGCACCGCCTCGTCTCTGTCTGTCTCTGTGTGTAACTCAGTTGAAAAAATTGAGATTTGTTTTCTTCTTTTACCTACCTCTGATCAGGGAGTGAAGGCACCATGGTATAGCCCATTCTTATACGATCTCTGAAGCTAAGCAGAGTCAGAACTTGGAAGGAAGACTTCCAAGGAAGATTCTGCAGAGGAAGTCAATGGACAATCACCTCTGCTTCTTACTTGCCTTGAAAGCCGCTTGCTGGGGTTGCCATAAATCAGCTGTAATTTGGCTGCATTTTACACACACACACACACACACACACACCACAACTCTGACCAGCACCTTCTGTATCTTGCCTGGTAAATGTCTTAGGATAAGTTCCAGTTTCTATGAGGAATGCCACAAAAAACACCTCTTGCACAGGGACTAGACTAAGAAGTAGATGTACAGAAATAAGAGCTGTAAATCAATAAGTTGTTTATTGGTCTGCTACATATGGCTTTTAGCGAAGACTCTCAAAGGCTTGAATAAGGCTAATTCAGACCTTGGATTTGAACCTCTGCTCTGATATTTATTTCCTCTGCAAAACCCAAACCCTGCTCGTGCAACTTTAATAAGCAACAGATTTTAAAACTTTACCAGATAGCCAGAAATTCAAACATTTTTCATGGTGCATTAGATTTTAGGGTACATTACAACATTTCCAAATCAATACAAAGAGTTTTACATGCATAAAGGTAAAGATAAAGGTTTCCCTTGCTTGAAAGCCAGTTGAATCTGACTCTAGGGGTCGGTGCTCATCTCCGTTTCCAAGCCCAAGAGCCAGTGGTGACCAAAGACGTTTCCGTGGTCATGTGGCCGGCATGACTAGACGCTGAGGCACACAGAACACTGTTACCTTCCCACTGAAGCGGTACCTATTTATCTACTTGCAGTTTCTTGCTTTCAAACTGCTAGGTTGGCAGGAGTTGGGGCCAGAGATGGGAACTCACTCTGTCCCATGGCACTTGGGTCTTGAACTGCTGAACTACCGATCTTCTGGTCTGCAGTTCTGTTTATTATATGTCTAGATAGTCCCCTTTAAGGAATAAATGCTGCTATCTGTGACAAAGCATAATCTGCATGTATTAATTACAAAGCAATAAGTAAACAGTTCCCAGGAAAGCGTAAATATGATTCTGTGCAATAGGAACACATGGAGCTACAAAAGAGGGTGAGATTTGGACATCAGATTCCATGGGTGTGAACCCCCATCGAGCCAATTTTGAATCAGGCCAAGAGTCTTTTGGAAAATCTGGGTTGACACAGAATATGCTCATTTCATTTCTTTTCTTTTTTTATAAAATGTTTCATTGATTTTACATCTATTTCTACATTTATACGCTAAATTCTATGCTAAATTACCTTATACAGAAAATGCTGATTAAAATAATCATTTTTAGTAGATTAGTCAGTTTGAGAAACAAAAAATCTTGGTTTAACTAGTTACATATGTTACTGCTTCTAAAAATCACATAGCTGATTTGCTGGTACACATAACTTTGGAGCACGCTTATTTTCCATTAACATATACTTAGTGCTCGACATTTAACAACAATACAAAGTTTATTTCTTCTTTTGTCCTCTTCTTTTCTTTTTAGTCTCTTCCATAGGTTTGGGAGCCGTAGCTCCCTTCTCCGAGTCTGAGTTTTCTTCTTCGCTTTCTGAGCTATCCAAGCCATTTATACTTTCCTGCTGTGCTAGCAAATCGTCTGAGTCTCTCTCTTTTTTCTTTTTCTTGCATTTTTCCAAAAAAGCTTTTGCTTGATCAACAGAGTCAATTTTAACATTCTTTTCTTGATAGCTGAAACACAGTCCCTCCGGAGCATTCCATCGGTATATAATTGATTCAGACTGAAGCCAGGTAGTTAAACTTCTGCAGGCTTTTCTTCTTTTTCTTATTTCAAATGGAATGTCCTTTAATACCTTGATGTCTACCTCCTGGATCTTCAGCGTTGTTCTGTTGGTGGCTTTTAAAACCACATCTCTTGTTGATCTTTTGGAGAATCTTATCATAATTTCACCTGGCAGGTTTTTCTTTTTGACTAATTCAGGATGGGTCCGATAAACCAAATCCATATCGCTTATTATTTCTTCCGCTTTTAAACCTGTCACTGGTGCCAGAGCTTCACTCACTAGCTTTTTAAGATCCTCCCCTTTTTTTTCAGGAACATTCTGAAGTCGAAGGAAGTAACTTGAGCGTTCCATCTGCAATTTCAATACATTATCACATTGAAAAGCCTTTTCTTTTTCAATTCTCTGCTCATTTCATTTCTTGTCCCACTGTGAGCACTCCCAATGGGAGACTGGATTAGACTGAAGCGCTAAAGAATTGCTTTAAAATAATACTATTAATTAGCTCAATTCTGAATCATTTAGTGTTGGGGCAGAAGAATTTGTCCATCACTAAAGTACACGGCCTTCTCCAAGTATATTTGGGCACTGAGGTAAACCTTTGGGGTGTAGCAATGCATTTCCCTACTCTGTAATACTGCTAGTCTTCCATTCACTATTATATTGTTTTAGTCTCCTTAATTCACAAACATTTCTGTAGTGGAGAGCAGAGTCATCTAGGTAACTGGAGAACATGGCTATGTGGTTCAATAGATACAACTGTCCATTTACACATTTTAACTGTTTGGCATGCAAACTCTTATCTGGGTGAAACGGGTTTGATTCCCCACTTCTCCACATGCAGCTGCTGGCATGACCTTGGGTCAGTCATAAGTTCTTTCAGAGCTGTTCTCTCAAGGGCAGTTCTTGGGAGAGCTCTCTCAGCCCCACCTACCTCACAGGGTGTCTGTTGTGGGGAGGGGAAGGGAAAGAGATTGTAAGCCACTCTGAGACTCCTTCGGGTAGTGAAGAGTGGGGTATAAATCCAATCTCTTCTCTTCTTCTTCAGATTCAGTGCATAGTTCCTGACTAAGGAGCAATGTTATAGAAGAGGCACATGGTTGCCAACTACCTGGAATAAAAATCTCTTGCCCCTGTAACTGAGGCATGATAGGATTCTATTTACTGGGTGATATTTACCTCTACATCATAAGTCTTTAGCTGCCCATTTCAATACAATAATCCTGTACTAAAGGGACAGGACAGTTTTCTCCAGGATTGTTGGAAACCCATAAGAGCATGACTAAATAAATGAATGAATAATAGGATCAAGGTGCCATGAGTTGCAGAAAGTTCAGAGTAGAATGTAATCTTTCCTATTATATAAAGCCGTTTTAAAATTCCAAGGAGCAAGATTCCATGGGGCGCCAAAATTAGTAGGCTGGACGGACTGCTCTCAAAAGGGGGACGCTAGCCACTGGCTGCATTCTCTCCCTGCTTTGCCTCAGTCCTGCCCACGGAGCCACCGGCCAGCGTCCCGGCCTCAGTCTGGAGGGAGCCAGCGACGGGGAAGGATTCACTCTTCTCCTCCTCCCACTGCCAGGTGGGTCTAACTGTCCCCTCAGTGGCCTGCTTCTGTCAGTGAAAAGACAATGGACTTTCACCATAACCCCCTCCCCCACACACTGCCAGCGTGCCCAGAATAAACTGTCAGAATAAACTGTCAGAAACAGGGGCCATTTTACACAGCACCCTATAGCACTTCAGGACCAGTACAAAGAACAGAAGAACGCTTGGGAGGAGGTTTCAAGGTAAACCGGCTCAGGAACGCTTCCCCAACGGGAGAGGCACGTTTCCGTGTGAAAGGGCCAATATGTTCCGTTAGGGAACAGGCACTAATACGGTCCCCTCAGTTCCCGTTGCTAGGGAACAGAGCTTGCTTCTCTGAAAGCCCCTTTCCACACCTATGTTGGCCTCTGGGAGAAAACTCATTGGGGCCAGTTGAACAGAATGCCATAGAGGCCACCCTCCAAAGCAGTCATTTTCTCCAAGGGAGGGGGGAAGATGTGTTGTCTGGAGTGCAATTGTGATACCTGGTGATCTTCAGGCTCCACCTGGAGGTTGGCTACCTTAGCTGTAGCAGTAAGCGCTTCAGGGCAGGATCTGCTAGACCCAGGTTCCTGCTGAGTGGGTAATTTGGGGCCAGTCACAGACTTTAAGCCTAACCTACCTCACAGGGTTGTTGTGCAAGTCAAAAGGGGGAAAGGAGAATGATGTCAGCTGCTTCGGTCCCCATTGCAGAGAAAGACTACTTTTCCACCAGGGGAAGTATGGTTGTCAGTCTCCAGGAGAGGGCTGGAGATCACTCAGAATTACAAGTGCACTCCAGATGACAGAAATCAGTTCTCCTGGAGAAAATGGTGGACTGTATGTCCTTATACCCTGCTGAGATGGACCCCTTATGACAGCCAATGTGACATAGCAGTCAGGGCTTTAGAGCACAGTGAAGGCTGCAGGGGGGGGGGGGAGGTGGAAAGTTAAAGAGTGAGGTTGATGTTGTCTGGGAAGGAGATAGGGTTGCCAACTCCAGGTAGAAAATTCCTGGAGATTTGAGGGATGGAGCCTGGAGACAGTGAGGTTTGTGGAGGGGTGGGACCTCAGACAGGTACAATGCCATAGACTCCACCCTCCAAGCTAGCGAGTCCCTCTTGGGGAACCATTGTTGCCAATCTCCAGGTGGGGAGTGGAGATCACTCGGAATTACAACTGTTCTCTAGGGGGGAGGGGGGAGGGAATAGAAAGCTGAAGCCAGGGGGCAGATAACGATACGTTGACAGTTGGCTGGGAGGTAGGATTGCCATCTCCAGGTGGGGACATTCCTGGAGATTTGAGGGGTGGACACTGGAGAGGGTGAGGTTTCAGCAGGGGTGGGACCTCAGATAGGTTCAATACCATAGACTCCACCCTTCAAACCACCCGTTCCCTCATGGGGAACTATTGTTGCCAATCTCCAGGGGAGGGATGGGGATCACACTGAATTATAACTGCTCTTCAGATGGTAGAGATCTTCCCCTGGAGAAAATGGTGGACTCTGTGTTATTATACCCTGCTGAGGTCGCCACAGCAAATTGACACTGAGTGCCCAAGGCCGGGGCACTCTCCCAGAGCCTCTTTCTAGAGCCCATTGTATTTATTTCCACAACGGGCCTTATTCCTAGTTATGTATATTTCAAATCTAATCAAGAGAAGCACAAGAGAAAATCAAAAGAGTTCATTTGTTTTGAGTGCCACAGTAACACATGGCAACAAATCAGTCCACTTTTAGTTACACAGATGTTCAGTTTTTCTTAAATCTCTCTGCTTTACATACACAGTACAACTAAAAGAAAGTAAATTATTCTTAAAGGTTCCTTTATTAAGTCATGCCACACCTGGAAGGTGACAGCATCACAGATCAGCAATACACAAAAGATCAGAACACAAAGCAAAGGCTTGGATAATTGGTTTAGACTCAGAATTTATTTCACAGTGGTATAGCAGGAATAGCCAAAGGATAGCTTCTGTAGAATCAACATCATGCAGCAGATAAACTGAGATGAAAGTGAGAAAAACAACAATTGATAGTCCCGTTACAAAATCCCAATGATGTTTGCAATTCTAGCTTCTGTGTCATGCAGCTGGCTTTGGGTGGCTACTAAACCCTAAATGGCAAGAAAGGTGGGGAAAATGTTTTAATAAATAAAATAATTGCTTCTACTAATGTTATGTGTTTGATATCACGTTTGGTTAATGAGAGACATTAAGAGCAATCACCCCTGCTGGTTTAAAGCCAATTGTCTCCACATAGGATATGCCAAAAGGGTTGAATATACTGTTCACTCCAGTATTAACCAGGATCTCTACTTTTGACCAGCCCTCTCCTAACATTTTAGGTAAAGGTAAGTCACCCTTGCTTGAAAGCCAGTCAAATACAACTCTAGGGATGCAGTGCTTATCTCCGTTTCCAAGCCGAAGAGCCAGCGCTGTCCAAGGATGTTTCCGTGGTCATGTGGTCAGCATGACTAGATGCTAAGGCACACGGAACGCTGTTACCTTCCCGCCGAAGTGGTACCTATTTATCTACTTGCGATTTCTTGCTTTTGAACTGCTAGGTTGTCAGGAGCTGGGACCAGAGAGAGGAGCTCAGTCCATCATGCAGCACTCAGGTCTCAAATTGCTGAACTACCAACCTTCTGGTCTGCAGTTCAGCATCTTAACCACTTGAGCCACTAACATTTTACTCCTCTGTAAATGCTGTAAGATTTCTATTCATTTAAAGGAATGTTAGCAATAACATTTGAGTGCCGTCCAAGGGTGAGTATAGGATTATGATATTCCATTTGCCAGCAAAGCAGAAGCTATGCTAAATAGTAGATTTGTGATGGCATGGAATCATCTTGTGGCCGCACTAAATACAGCCAACATAACTGTTATACCAGCAGTACAATTCCACCTCAAGAGGAAGAATGGAACTTAGCTGTAATCTTGTGCTTGCTTGCACAGAGCTCAGTTGTGCTCAAGTGATGGTCCAGCATAATGTTGTGTCAATAAACGAGGCTGGGCAACGTTCTTTACATGCAAAAGCTCATGTGGGAATGCATACAGGTCTCAAAGATAAGACCTCACTGAAATCTTTGGAATCCATATTTTGGAGACTGAGTAAAGTACTAGAGTTCAGTTCCATGAGGTTCTGCCTCAGTGCTATGTTGAATGAGTGTTCCATGAATGAAGAAATGGCTGAAAGGTTAAAGGAACATGTCAGCCAGGTCTTAGGCCAGTTAATACCCTTCTTGGGCACCACATATTTACCCTGGCATTGCCAGTGTGTTTACAACCCTGCCAGGGTCCCATGGGACACTCTGGTTGTACAAACTGGAACCTACCTCCGTGTTGTGGATTGGGGACAGATGGATGCACAGTCAAGATATGGAGGTGCCAGTCTGTACAATCTAGGGATGCCAGCCTCCAGGTGGGACCTGGGGATCCCTGGAATTACAACACCTTTGCAGACTACAGAGTTCAGTTACCCTGGAGAACATGGATGTTTTGGAGGGTGGACTGTATGGCATTATGGCTCACTGAGTTCCCTGTCATCTGTCCCCAAATCTTCTCTGTCCCCAAATCTTCAGGAGTTTCCCAGCCTGGATCTGGGAGTCCCCTCCACCCTTTCCCTACTGGTGTCCAGGGCGGGCCTGGCTTATGCAGGTTACTCACTGGTCTGCTGACAACCCTGCAAGCAACCACTTGAATTCCAAGAGTCTACACTGGGTATTTTTTGCTGCCTTTTAAATTATTACAATTGTGCCAAGTGTTTTTGTTCTGTAACTTATCGGCTTAGTGACATTTTAAAAGTGTTTCCAGTGCTGGACTTTTCTTATGGCTAGGAGATGGTGATCTTTGGAAGTAACCAGAACTTTAGTCACCCTCCTCTGAGGTGCCTGAGAGAAAGAGTGAACAATTGGAAGGTGGCGGTGAAGCCAGAAAGGTCCAGATCTGGTATCGGCCCCATGCTAGTGCTGTTATTTTTCCTGTCATGTTTGTTGGGGTACAGCTTGCATTTATTTGTCTTGTGGCAAGGCAGGAAGGCCAGTCTGGAAATAATACAGCTCAGATGTCATCGGCAGTTTCTTGGCAGCAGAGCTGAGCTTGGCGCTGGCTTGCTGACAGTCTCAAGGCAAGAAGTGGGTGAGGCCCAGCTGCAGCCAGCAAGGGAGAGATCAGAATCTGACTCAGCCTCTCCCCCCTCCTCCCAAACGATCCTTCTCCCAAGGGAGTCCTGACGACAATGCCACACAATTGGCTATTTTGCTCCATTCTTTCAGAAACCTGCATTCTGGGAGCCTGTGATGTAGTGAGAACACACCCAGAGGCCAGGAAGACTCCTGAACGTTAAGGTCATCTCTTGAAGGCTCCAAGACGTTTGATTAAATGTTCATTAAAAGTCCAAAAAAGCAGCTTTTAAAACACAACAGATTCAAAGCAACATCAGTTTGAGTTCAAGCTCAAACTGACAAGTTCAAACTGAAAAGTGTCGTGCCTCTTCACACATTATGTTTCTTGGTATACATCAAGAATAATTTTTTTTTTTAGTATTTACCCCAAAATATATTGCAAATGTGACAACTAAGTGCTTACAAATGTGTGTCACACTTGTCAGAGAGCCAGGATTATCTACAACTCCCTCCTGTTAAAAGTCCCTCAGTGGCAAACCTGGGTCTGTTCCCATGTAATGAATGAAGTGGCCCTTATAACAGTTCTGAAAGATGCCAATTAGGACTTTGGTGAGTTTCAAGACAATGAGAGTCCATAACATTGATATTTTCATCTCAAATGCTATTTGCACATAGCTCACACAATTCAATTAATGCTGTATTTCTGCTATATATGTATCACTTGGCAAAGGTAGTAAGCAATAAAATAAATTACACTCAGGATTGCCAAATGTCTAGAGGGGGGAAAATGACTTGTCCCTTTAATAAGGGGCCTAATAGGTTGTTTACCAGATGATACTAGTTACCTCCATACAATGCAAAGTTTCAGCTGTCCACTTCTACACAGTGTACTAAAGGGACAGGACATTTTTCTCCTGGCTAGTTGTCAACCCTAATTATTTCCTAGAAATGCTAAGCTGGCAGTGTCTGAGGAATGGTTGGCATATTCTGTGTAAAGGACATTATACCTTTGGGATTTATAGGGTTAGAAAAGTCTGCTCTGGGGAATCCTTGGCTGAGGACAGACTGACAGTATAAAGTGCAAGGGAGGCAGGGCAAAAAGACCCGAGCCAAGTTGTGGTGGGGATTCCTGGTCGCACTGCACCGACTGATGCGGCAGCATGCTGGGAAGCAGGCAGAATGGAGCAGTTGCACTGCAGGGCTGCCCCTGGTGGAGCCGTGGTTGCACGTGGCTTTGGTCTGCTCCGTCGACCTGCGTGTAGGCGCATGGGCACATAGGTGCAGCAGCATTGGGTGGTTGAGCATGCATGAGTGGTTATGTGCATTCCTGCCGGATCAGCAACTTCACATTACCAGTGCTGCCTGACTGCAGCTTTTTTACATCCACTCTTACATCCACACTTCCAGGAAGAGGGATCAACGGGCCCTCCACGGCTTGCCCCGGCTTTCACCTGGTACTTTTTAAAAATGGGAGCAAATTGTTAAAGGATGGGGTGAGTATGGCAGGGGAATGCCAGACAGCTGTGGCTGTGTGAACCGGCCCACTTAATCCGCATGAGAAAGGCGCTTATATCGGGCCAAACTGCCAGTTTGAACTCGGCCCTTGTGTCTGAAAAGGACCTAGAGAACTGGGTTAATGCCACTAGCTAATTTTGATACTCTTAGACTAAGTAGATGTACTGATTCAGTATATATGGAAAGTAGCTCCTAAAGTTGTTCTGTTATGCATTTTGTTTCTCTAAGTGTGGTTGAAGGCAGTAGAAATTTTAATCCTCTGTGTGTGTGTGTGTGTGTGTGTGTGTGTGTGTGTGTATGTCTTACTGGTAGCAGGGATGTAGAAGTCTAAGCTCAGAGTTCCCCCAAGTCTATGTTATACAATAGGGTTGCTAACCTCCAGGTAGTGGCTGGAATTCTCCTGGAATTACAACTGATGCTCAGACTACAGTGATCTGTTCCCCTGGAGGAATGGCAACTTCAGAGAGTGGACTGTATGGCCCCACATCCTCACAGTGCTCCATCCCTTCCCTAAACTCTGCTGTCCCCAAGCCCCCCCCAAAAAATATCTAGCAATTTCTCAGCCCAGAGCTGGCAACCCTGGTTATGACCCCCCTGAAAGGGAAAAGCGGGCTGTGAGATCAGATACTTTCATCTAGAAGGGCAACTGCACAGGGAGAGAGGTTGGAGCCAGGCCAGGGGAAGTCCCGGAGATGGTTGAGATCAGCAACTTTATTTAGTTTAGAAAATTTCATGTTGCCTCTCCAGGAACCCGCCCAAGTTGGCTAATGCAACAAAATAATAAAAACAAGTAATTAAAAGATAATTAAAGTTCAGCATTAAATCCCATCTCTGCATAAAAACATAGACTGTAAAAACAGACATAGGTGTAAGGTGTAACAGTCTGAGGTGTAAGGTTTAGGTTACGTGCAAGAACATTTTCCAGTAAATTTTGTGTATGTTGATAATGAAGCACCTTTGGAGGGCAATCCTCAGCAGGTCTATTCAGTTCTAAAGAAAGTATTCTTAGGACTGCATACTTTTTCTAAGTATTTAACAACATAAACAATGAGAAACACTAGTTTGGATCCAAATTAATTCTTCTGATTCCATAGCATGCCCACCTTTGTGTTCCTTTGTGGAGTGTGCTCTAGGTGCTTTCTGCTCACTGAAACATGCTGAGAAGAAAGAACTAGTACTGGAGGAAAGCACTCTGCAATGGAGTGCCACTTCCACAAGGACACCCTGTGTAAAAGGAAGAACGGCTTGTGATACTGTATACTGTTGTTTATGATGATGACTCATGTGGTTATATTAGTCCTTAGAGAAATGAATACAGAAAAAAAACCCAGTTGCACTTGTAACTCCTTTTTTAAACTATGGGGTTTTCATGGATTATTCGCCACTTCATTTGATGCCAGTAAGGCTATTATCCACAAACTGTTGTTATGTGATACAATTAGGGAGGCCAACCTCCAGGTGGGACTTGGAGTTCTCCTGGAATTAGAACTGGTCATTAGACTAGAGATCCCTGCAGAGGTTCCTCCCCTCCCCAAACTCCACCCTCCCCAGGCTCCACCCCCAAATCACCAGGATTTCTCAGCCCCAAGTTGACAACCCTGTTGTAGTTCTATATGTTGGAACTCTTGCATCTCTTATCTTTACAGTTGCTTATATGAAGATTGCTTGGAGCCTGTGTAGCTCAGAAAGGCTTTTGTACATTGTAAGTAATAACTGTGCTTGTAAAAGTAAGGATGATCTTATTAACAAGGGCCTAGCTTGCTACAAAATGTTAAAACATTCTCTGTAGCTCAGGCTTCTATTTCCCACCCAGGACTTTACTCTTTTTAAAACTAAACCTTCCTACAAAGCTGAAACACTAACATGAATTAGTTTTATGGTTGTATAAAGACAATAAGCACAGTTCTGGAATATGCTCAACATTTCACAATGCTCGCATCAATGCCTGGAAGTGCACTGTTACCACAGTTATCCTGCTAGGCTGAAATCACATTGCCTTGAACACACACAATATATTGTCAAGGTTTCTATCAAGCATGAAACCACAAGCCACTAGATATTTTGCATGTGATAGATGTGTAATACCTTTATGCTAGAGACATTGTTGGACAATCTGCCACCTGGAACCAATCCCACATAAACACCAATGTGTAGGATGGGTTTGCATACAAGTAAGCAACTTATAGCAAAGCTTATCCCTTTAAAAAAAAATTTTTTAAAAAGAACACACAAATTGGTTATTGCCAGGTCTAGATGAGGCATCTATCCTTTACACATTGTATATAGAACTTAAGCACAGACAGAATATTTGAGGCCTCCAAGCTTGCATGTATTCAAACGTATGTGAAAACAACAGAAGAAGAAGAAGAAGAAGAAGAAGAAGAGATTGGATTTATACCCGCCCTTCACTCAGAGCGGCTTACAATTTTCTTTCCCTCCCCCTTCCCGTAGCAGACACCCTGTGAGTTAGGTGGAGCTGAGAGAGCTCTTTCAAGAACTGCCCTTTCAAGAACAGCTCTGAAAGAACTATGGCTTACCCAAGGTCATCTAGCAACTGCATGTGGAGGCATTGGGAATCAAACCTGGTTCTCTCCAGTAACCACTACATCAAACTGGCTCACCAAACAACACCATTTTGTTTCTATGCTAATATAAAATTCTTTGACTCACAAAGTGTATTCATAACAGTGTGGAGGCAAATTGCCCACCATTTTGGAACAGGAAGAAGCTAGTGTGTGTGTGACCTCAGCCTTAAACTAATTTATCTCATAGGGCTGTTGTGAGAATAGAACAGGGAAGGGAGAACGAAGTATGCCACCATAATGAAGGGTGGGGTTAAAAATGCATCAGATAGATAGAAAACAGATACATAATGAGTTAGATCTTATAGATCTTTCACCATGCAGAAAAGGTGTGTTCTGCTGAAGGCTCCTTGACCCGGAGGAAGAATCTGCTATTAACAGAACAGAATTATAGGATCAACCCAATTGTTTTTATTAGATCAATGTGTTTGTACTGATGGAACGAAATTCAGCAGGGTAGAGTCCAGGTAGGGTTGCCAGCCAGTGGATGACACCAAGCAGGAGATAGAGGGTGGGAACATGGGGACAACATTGGTGTGATAGTGTGACATCATTTCCAGGGAAAATCTAGAAGTGATGTCATACTACTCTAGGAATTGCTAGTGATTCCTCGAGTGATGTGACCATTTCTGGGTGACACGGTGCCATTAATTTTCATTAATCTCTCCTGCTGGCTGAACAAGCAGTAGTGAGAAGCAGGGGCTGCTGGTGGGAGACCTGGCTACCCTAGGTCCTGTTGAAGTGATTAGAGCAAACAGTAGAACTCCCTACACACTGAGAAGCAAGGATAGTAGAATTTATGGAGTTAAACTCCTGATACTTCTCAAGAAAAGAAAGTAAAATGCATCTAGAGCTATGTTATTCCATAGCTTGCAGAGAGAGCCACAGTGGGGATCAATACTCAAAAAAGTCACAAGAACCACATGTGGCTCTCAAGCCACTGAGTGAACGTCATTGATCTTCTGGAGACTACCCCCCCCCCCCCCCCCGGAACCAGATTCTGTACAAGCAAAACCAACCAACCAACCAACCAACCAAAAAGCTCTGACAATTACCATTGCCAAAATTGATATTTTATTTCCTATTAGTATTTTATAGTGTTCAAGATTAAAACAAGCACCTTATCCAGCCATCCCCAAAGATGCCATTCTGTGCCCTGATTGTATTATGTATAAATTGGTTGAAGTTTATGTAGATAGGAACAACATACATGATACGTTGTGATTTTCTGTGATCCCATTTGAACATGACCAACTGGGAAAATATAGTTCCTGAAGAATCCCTTGTCATTGTGACCTTCTGTGGTCTCCCTATTTGCAAATACTTTTGAAATCAGAACTTTTAAATGTTAACTAATGTTGTCTAACTAATGTGCACATGAGTGCAATGTATTGAGATGAAAAAAATAGGCATGGGAAGATGCATTTATTCCATTCTGATCTCCTTGGATGAAGGCCTAAGATCTCAGAGATCCCACTGTACCATGGAACCTCTGTTGGTAACCTTGGGCAGGTCGTTTTCTATCAGCCTCTAAGCTACCAGACACGGTTGTTGTGAGGATAAAATGGAGGATGAGAGAACAATGTTGTAAACTACTTGGAGTCTTCACTGGGGAGAAAAGCCACCTTGGTGGTCCTTATAAGGGCAAAAAGGTGGGGTATAAATTTTGTAAAATAAATTAATAAAAAGTGAGATATAAAATAAGTAAATGCATGTACCCTGTGAGAGAAACTATAATGTAGGTTAGCCCTTAACATTGTAATTTCCTTCCAGAAAGCATTATGAATGGTCCATATGTTAGACCCCTTGATTCTCCAGTGATGTTCTAGAAAATAATTCTTGATAATGCCTAATAGGAGAGAATTGCACAGGCCACCAGGTCCTATTGTTGGATCTGGAGAACAAAGAATAGTGACTGCGGTCCACTCCATGGGAAAGTTCTGGCTTCTTTTGTAGAATGCATTCAAAATGCTGATCTGGCAAGCTGACATTTAAGGTGTTACTGAAGACTTTCTAATGACAAGTACAGAGGAGCACATTTTGTTCTTGTATATGCGTAATTAGAACAATTTACTTGTACTGTGCTTTCAGGGTTGTTTGCAAAGAACAGGAAGAATTATTAAACTTGTACCTCATGTGTGCAAGAGCTGCAGAGGTGAGAATGGTCTTGGTTGCCAAAGGCTCAAGCCGACCTTACCGAGTTCTCAGATCCAGTTTAAAGAAAGTCTTAACAGTGCGATCCTATCTTCAAGTTACACCTGTTGGGTGCAGATGGAATCACTACTAAATCCCCGACCCTGGCAGAACAAAATGTAATGCTGGTGTAGTGAACTTGTACTGGCAGGGTGTTAACATTGTGCCAGGGTTTTGTTATGTTGGAAGAGCTGGAATGTGGTGGAGGAATGAGAGGAACCTGGCTAGGATTGTGTGCATACCCAGAGGGAGGTCCCACATCAGCTGTGGTGTAATGTTACCAAAAAAAGGCAGAGAAAGTTAAAACATCCTCATTCCAAATAGCCTCAGTCTACATGCCACCCCCTATACACCACCAACACAACAAGCTCAGTAGACAATTATGGCCAATCATCAGGGCTATTTCACATGGTGATGACTCTCTGTCTAGCTTTCAGGGCATTCACAGTGGCAACAGAGCACCCACACAGCAGTTTTCCCCTGCACTTTCCTTGCCTCAGCCTCCTGCAGCCTCCATACTCCCTCCCCCAGGGTGCCCCCCTGGCATTTTAAAATTATTGGCAATTGACATATTGCTATAGCATTATAACTGCCAGTCTTCTTGACTGATAAAATTCCAGGCATGTCTAACGTAGAGGTGTTGTTGGTAGTATTGGTGGTTGTTTGCCAGAATGGAATATTGAGGCAATGGCTGTTGGTATTTGTTTGTTTATTTGTTTGTTGCACTTATATCCTGCTCTATCCCACAATGGGTTCAGGGCAGCTCACAATATGAATAAAATGGAATAAATATATAATTAAAAACCAGTTAAATAAAACAGGATGGCAGCTAAGAAACATACAGTACTCCAGAGCAGTCCAATACGCCTCCTATTAGATGTTAGCAGGATAGTAGGCATTTGTAGGTTTACTATGGACAGTGGAGGCCAAGATGGTGGAAATATCCACTCCCTCAACCAAAGGCCTGGTGGAACAGCTCCATTTTGCAGTCCCTGCAGAACTGTAACAAGTCCCACAGGGCCCTGTTCTCAATTGGGAGCACATTCCACCAGGCCAGGGTGGCCCTGGTTGAGGCTAAGCAGACATCTTTCGGACCAGGGATTACCAGTAGAAATTGGTCTGCAGTGTGCAAGGCTCTCTGGGGCATATATAGGGAGAGATGGTCATGAAGGTATGCTGGTCATGAAGGTCCATGTAAAGCTTTAAAGGTTAACACCATAACCTTGAAGCAGATCCGGTACTCAACTGGTAGCCAGTGCAGTTGGCATAGCACCAGCTGAATGCACATCTGCACAGATGTCACCATCAGCAAGTGTGCTGCCGCATAAAAGGCAGTCCTGGCAACAGTGGCGACCTGGGCCTCCATTGAAAGTGAGGCATCCAGCATCACCCCAAGACTCCTCACCCTCAGCGCCCCACCAAGGATTGGGACTTGTCCCACCAAGCATTGGGAGCTGGATTCTCAGTCCCAGTCCCCCATGACTCAGGCACAGGACATCTGTCTTCATTGGATTTCATCTCAACGGGGTCTGCTGTAGCCATCCAGCCAGGGCTGTCCAGATTATCCGGGGCATTGGTGTTGTGTTGTGGCATTGGTGTTGTGTAGGTGTGTTGTTTAGTTTTCTACTTGGCTTCTGGAAAGGCACAGGATCACAGTGACATTATGTGGCCGCAGTAGCCATCAGCACAGTGGGAGCATAGGACTGGCCTGTTATTTTACAAGGCTTGTTTTTATGAGCCTGACCAAGGATTGCCAACAGTGAGCTGGGGAATTCTTGAAGATTTGGGGGCACCACCTGGGAACAGCAGGGTTTGACGAGGGGAGGAACATCAGAGTGGTATAATGCCATAGAGACCATCCTCCAAAGCAGCCATTTTCTCTAGGGGAAATTATCTCTGTAGTCTGGAAATCAGATGTAATTCTGGTAGACCTCCAGTCTGAAGTCTGGCAACCCTAACCTGGCCCTTTCCCCCATTCTCTTTTGCTGGGATCGTTTTTCTCTGTACAGAGCAGAAAAGATAACCTTTTCCATCAGTAAACTGGGTTACTAAGATTCACTATGCTAATTTATGTTCATTCTACTCTATGTGACCAGAAACCCTGTTAAGCTATTCCAGAAAGTGCCAAGGCCAAGGCATAACGAACAGGGCTGGAATTTGTGGAAATGAATTGCTAACACTACTCACACTCCATTGTTTTCAGCAATGCCCTCTTAGACTTCAGCAATAATTCAGCTATGAAATGAACAGGGCTGATCAGATAGCTATGAAAATTAGATAAAATATACAATAGCTGTGAAAATATGAGCATTTTGTGAGGAGCCATCTATCAGTTTCTTCCTGATGCTAGTTCCTTACAATTTCTTTCCCAATACCTCATATTAGTATGGTGACTCCTTGAGAATGTGAACTATCTGAAGAGAAATCAGAGTATACTCTGGTTTCTCTTCAGATATACTCTGGTTTTTCTTCAGAACGTAACTATATACATTGTAGGGGGAAGGGGGCTGTTTTGGCCTATGTGGAGAACAATGCTCCCTCTAAGTGGTGGAACCTTATGAGCAAAAATTCTCCTTTGTGAGTTATTGGCATTAAAGTTGTGAGTGAGCGATTTGGCTGTTGAATAAATTAGTTTGCTCTGCAGCCATCCTTCCTGAGCTAAGACAAAAATGTGTGAGCTGGAGGCTAAAAAACTGAGCTAGCTCACACTAACTCAGCTTAGAGGAAATGCTGGTGGAGAAATGAACGTACAAATATCTATCAACTGAATAGCTATTAACCATTTATCTTTCAAAAATTATGCTGACTTAAAATAATTCATCTGTTTGAGACTATAACAACATAAAGTCTGGCTTGGCTTGTTTGTACAATGACTTATATTGAAATAAGTTGGTTACCCTTAAATGTTTGTATTTTATGGAACAGATTTTTCTGATATAAATGAATAATGATGATGGTCTTGTGGATAAGAAGGATACTCAGTGCTCCAGCTTCAGCACAGAGGGGCTCTGGGAGTCTTCAAGTAAGGTGCACTACATAGAGCTGTATTGTTCATCAACTGAAATCAGCATTGGCTACACATGTTTATTGATTTTACTTCAGTGTTCCCCTGTCCTCCTTTTTATCCTCACAACAACCCTATAAGATAAGTTAGGCTGAGACTGTGTGACTGGGCCAAGGTCTCTCAGCAAGCTTCCATGGCAGAGTGGGGATTCAAACCTGGCTCTCCCAGGGCTAAAGTAAAAGTTATGGCACCATTTTAAAGGAGAATTTCATTTAAAAAATACCACAAGGCTCTGCAGCACAGTGGCACTAGGTAATCTTGATCCCCCCCCCTCCCTGTGCTTTTTCAAGCTGTTTTGGCATTTTAAAAGGCATGGGGGGAGGGTCCACAAGATCACCTGGTGCCACCATCCGTGCCACAGGTCCTTATGGCATTTTTTAAATGGTGAAATTTTCCTCTAAAATGCTGTTCTCCTCTAAAATACAACTGGACCAGTGGCTGCTGTAATGTTAAGTTTTGCTCCTGTTTTCTAGTCTGACCACCACACTATGCTGACTCTCACAGTTTAGCTTCAAAGCTATGACAGCCAGAAACTCAGAGCAGGTACAGAAATGTAAACCAGCCACTCTGTCAATGGGAACCACATTTCTGAGTTTGTGACTTTTTTATTTTCCAGCCTGTTTGGATTAAATTATCAGGGATTATCAGGTTCCTGGGGCTTGCTCACAGTGCTTAGAAGAGGGGAGTTGAGCTTGGGAGTTCAGTGCAGGAAGTCAGGTGGGGAGCAGGAGAGAACCTGTCTAGTCCGAGTTTCCTGAGAAGGGACATACAAGCTCCACATCAGCAAGGAGTGCGGAGTACTGCTGTATGGTTCCTGCTATGGAAATCTGCACTGGTTCAGGATATCACTCTATTTTACTCTAAGAGAACTTTAAATGACGAACCAGTTATAAAGGTAGAAAGCCAGCAGGGGTTACCCAGTGTTTTGCAGAGAGTGCCACATATACAATTATCTACTCAGTGGGTGGAAATCATGGGTCTGTGCTCGATGAATGGAGCTCTTGGCCATCAGGGAGCAGGTTCGTTCCCTTGAGGCTAGGGTTGCCGACCTGGAGAAGTTGAGGCAGAGAGAGAGGTCTGAGGATGAGACCTTCAGGGACTTAACAGAACAGTCCCATTCCTGTGCTAACAGCTCTTCTGCTGTTGTGGAGTCTTGAGGTGTAGGGCATGTCTGAGGAGAAAGGATGTGATCCCTTAGAAGAGACCCCTTCCTTGGGCGACAGACTAATATCTTCTTGTGCCGAGGATACCCCTCTGAGGTTGGGGGAAGTGATTCATTATTAAACATACAATAGTGGGTGATTGTGGGTGGTAATGGGTGATTCAGTGATATACAGTGGGTAGTGGGTGATTCAGGAATATACAGAGTGTGGTCTGTGAGAGGGTGTTTTGGCCACATGGTGACTAGCCTGCCTGGTGAGAAGGTTGTGGACTTCACACGCTATCTAGATAAGTTAATAGATAGTGCTGGGGAGGAGTCAGCAGTCATGGTACACATTGGCACAAATGACACTGGGAAATGTAGTCTTGTGGTCCTGGAGGAAAAATTTAAGTTACTAGGCAGTAAGTTAAAGTCCAGGATCTCAAAAGTAGCATGCTCAGAAGTGCTGCGAGTTCCACAAACAGGGCTAGACAGGCACAGCTCAGGGGTCTCAATGTGTGAATGAGAAAGTGGTTCCAGGAGGAAGGGTTTAGAATTGTTAGACACTGGGGAACTTTTTGGGACAAACCAAAGAGATGGGCTTTACTTGAACCAAAAGGGAACCAGGCTGCTGGCGATTAGTATCAAAAAGATGGCAGAGCAGCTTTTAAACTAATGCCAGGAAACCTGAAAGGAGCTGGTGATACATCTGGTTTGAAACAAGTCAGTCCAAAGTGGATAAACACTCAGGATAATATTGATAGGAGCATGGGAATGAGGGTAGGATGGCAAATGAGGGCCCTGTGTGGCAACTTAGGGGGTGAGGTAAGTGAGGGTTGCTGGAAAGGAGAACCTATACAGATGACTATATGTCAAATGCTAGGTCTCTGAGCTAAGATGGGGGAGCTGGAGAGCTTGGTGTTCAGTGACAATTTAGATATAGTAGGTATCTCAGAAACATGGTGAAATGGGGAAAATCTATGGGATACAGTCATCCCTGGGTATAAGCTCTATAGGCAGGATGGGGAGGGGCAGGTTGGAGGAGGTGTTGCATTGTACATCAAAGAGGGCATAGAATCCAATAAATTAGAAAACATAAGGGAATTAACTCCCCAACAGAAGTTATATGGGTGGAAATATTGGGCCCTAAGGGTTACCTAAAAGTGGGGTTGATCAAACCCTTGAGGCTGATCTTGAGCTGGAAAAGGAGGCAAGGTGACTAAAGCAGATATTGTTATTATACTGGGAGACTTCAGTTACTTTCACATTGACTGGGTAAACATGTGCTCGAATCATGCTGTAGAAATGAGATTCCTAGACATAATAAAAGACTGGAACAGTTGGTCACAGAGCCAACCAGAGGGGTAGTGATCTCTGAGTGGGTCTTAAGATCTGGTGAGAGATGTAGACGTTGTTGCACCAATTGAGAACAGTGACCACAGTGCTCTTAAGTTCAGCATTCATGTCAATGGAAAGTTATCTCTAAAGTCCAAAACTGTAACAATTGAATTCAAAAGGGGGAACTCTACAAAAATGAAGGGAATAATGAAAGGGAAGCTGAAAAAGAAACACAAGGGAGTCAAATCCCTAGAGCAGAGGTGTCACATTCTTTTGTTACAAGGGTTGGATCTGACATTCACGTCACTTTGTCGGGCCAGGCCATGTGTGCCATAAAATGTAATGACACAAAGCAGAGATATAAACTGTATAAAGGACAGCAGCTGGTAAGCTCCGAGTTTTGGGTATCCTCACTGCAAGGCCCCATGGGCTGGGGGGGGGGGGGGGTTGCTAAGGAAAACCAACAGGCGGAGTGGAGAGCCAGTGGTGCTGCACTGGGCAGACACTCCCATGCTGCTTGAATGCTGCAGACAAGGTTGTTCCACCATACT
Organism: Lepidodactylus listeri; assembly: GCA_029233225.1. Lineage (NCBI taxonomy): Eukaryota > Metazoa > Chordata > Lepidosauria > Squamata > Gekkonidae > Lepidodactylus > Lepidodactylus listeri. Next base: position 57,320,424 of record JARCFY010000006.1, read on the forward strand.
GAAACTACAATCCCTTCCTTGCACTAGTTGCTTGCGGGCCACATAAGAGCCCTGGATGGGCTGTTTCCACCCCCCAGGCCTTATATTTGACACCCCTTCCCTAGAGGATGCTTGGAAGCTATTTAAAACCACACTAATTAAAGCCCAAATAGAATGCCATTCCTCAGGCTAGGAAAGGCATTGCCAAGTCTAAAAGAATGTCTGCATGATTAACACCACAAGTCAAGAAAGCTATAAAAAGTAAAGAGGTTTCTTTTAAAAAGTGGAAGTCTGCCCCAGTGAATTGAACAGAAGGGACCACAGGTTCTGGCAAAATAACTGTAAGTCAATAATTAGGCATGCAAAAATAGATTTTGAGGACCAGGTTGCTAAAAGCCTCAAAACAAACAATAAACATTTCTTTAAATATATCCAGAGCAGGAAACCAGCCAGAGAAGCAGTTGGGCCTTTGGATGACATAGGAATAAAGGGATTTCTAAAAGAAGATGGGGAGATGGCAGAGAAGCTGCCAGTGTTTTGCACGGTATGTCACATGTAGGATTATCTGCCCACTGGGCAGAAGTCCTGGGTGTGTGCCCGGTGCAATGAGCTCCTTGTTCTCAGGGAACGAGTTTGCTCCCTTGAGGCCAAGGTGGCTCACCTGGAGAAGCAGAGACAGTCAGTTAGGCACATGGAGAAAACTCTCAGGGACTTGTTAGATATGTCCCACTCTGAATCTGACAGCCACGCCACTGTCAGGAAGTTGGGATTAGTGTTGCCAACTTCCACTTGAAAAATACCTGGACATTTTGGGGATGGAGCCTAGGAAGGGCAGGGTTTGGGGAGGGGAGTGAGTGAGTGGGGCAGAATGCCATGAATCCACCATATGAAGTAGCCATTTTCTCCAGGGGAACTGACCTCTGTCATCTGGAGATCAATTGTAATCTTGAGAGATCTGCAGCCCCCACCTGGAGGTTGGCAACCATAGTTGGGATGCCATAAGTAGACTGCAAGAGCTAAACCTGACCCTTCTTCCATGCATTCCATTCAGAACCATGTTTTTTTCTGGACATGTGCTGATAGAGGAGAATGCCTAGGTGGGAGAAAAAGGCTGAAAGACACAGAGCATTGAGAGTTTACCTTCACTTACCCGTTTACTCCATTTTTCTTTCAAAACAGGCCTTTTCTTCACCCCAGTTTGGTGTAGTGGTTAAGTGCGCAGACTCTAATCTGGGAGAACAGAGTTTGATTCCCCACTCCTTCGTTTGCTGGATGACCTTGGGCAAGCCATAGTTTTGTCAGAGCTGTTCTCCCACGAGCAATTCTGAAAAGAGCTCTCAGCCCCATCTACCTCACATGGAGGGGAAGGGAAAGGAGTTTGTAAGCCTCTCTGAGACTCCAAGTGAAGGGCGGGGTATAAATCCAATCTCTTCTTCTTCTTCTTCTTCTACTACTACTGCTACTTCTACTTGTGAATGGGAGGTTGTCTTTTCCTCCTCCTAGGGCTTATATAATCTGAGGAGTGATTACTCTTGGGGAAATTGTGGGGGAATTTTTAATAACCCCTTCTCCTCCCATGCAGCTGCTTCTAAGGATCATTAAAGATGTCAAGACACCATAGAACTGTGGTTGTCATTGAGCTCTCATGTCTTGTCTGGCTGGCTATCTCCCTGCCTCTTACAGAGCATGCACATTCAGATGGTCTAGCATTGGGAGAATGAACAAGTGTGGCGTATGCCTGTTATCTCCGTACTAGTCTACAACACTACCTGTCTGCAGGGGTCCGTTGGGGCTGGAGCGAGGTGGAGCGAAGCTCCACCAGCTCAGGAGTGGCCACTAGGGCAGCCATGGGCTGAATCAGATTCTCTGATCTGATTCAGCCTGCTGCCGAATTGCCGCCAAAATTTGGCTGCAACTTTAAAAGCGACTGGAGGGGAGGGGGTTTGAGGAAGAGGCTCCAAACTTGCAGGGTAGCTGCTGGGACCTCTCCCCCAAATGCCCACCAAGTTTCAAAAAGATTGGACCAGGGGGTCCAATTCTACGGGCCCCCAAACAGGTTGCCCCATTCCCTCCATTGTTCTCTATGGTAGAAAAAAAGGTAACATTTTTCCCACCATAGAGAACAATGGAGGGGATGGGACAACCTGTTTGGGGGCCCATAGAATTGGACCCCGCAGCCCAATCTTCTTGAAACTTGGTGGGTATTTCTAGGAGAGGCCCCAGCAGCTACCCGGCAAGTTTGGAGCCTCTCCCTCAAATCCCTTTTCCTCCAGCCCATCATATACCCTATGAGTTTTTGCCATTGATTTCAATGGCCCATAGGGTATAATGGGGCTGAAACTGACATTCCCTTTCTGACACACTTCCAATGATGTCAAGGGACATGGCATATGCTAATGAGTTATGCTAATGAGTTATGCTAATGAGCTCCTGCAGCTCTTTTTCTACGAAAGGACCCCTGCCTGTCTGTATGTCAACATATGCAAGCATAAGAACATTAAAAGAGCCCTGCTGCATCAGACCAATGGTCCATGTAGTCCAGCATCCTCTCTCACACAGCGGCCAACCAGTTCCTCTGGACAGCTAACAACAGAGCATAGAAGCCAAGGTCTTCCCCTGGTGTTGCCTCCTGGCCTTGGGATTCAGAGGTTGACTGCCATTGAATGTGAAGGTTCCCCTAGTAGCCACTGATATCTGCTATGAATCTATCTATAAGACTAGATAGCCAGTCCTCCTGATAGCCAGATTGTTGTGTAACTCTGCTAACTGGTAAATGTTTGCTGAATCACTTTCTCCATACTCTGTCCCTAGGGTTTCCAGGCCTGCATCTACAATACCTGGGAGATGGGGGGGGGGGGGTGTCAGGGCTATGTTCAGCTCCAGAACTGACATAACTTTCAGTTGGCACTCTAGGAACCCACCAAATCTCTATGGTAAAAAAAGAGGGGGGGTTGCTAGATCACTGCCTGAATTCAACAGCACTCCGGGGACTGAATGCCATTCCCAGCCCTCTTTTGTCCCACCCTGACCATTAGTGGCAATAGGCAAGTAAGCCCAACAGCAGGGACAGGCAGCTATCAAGCCTATCTGTCCTCTCACTTTAACCTTCTTGAACTCCTAGAAGCCAGGCAAGGGAAGAGCAGCCAGATCCAAATGTTTCTGAATATTAATAACTGTAATCAGTGTTCTACTTTGGGTTAGTTATAACAGTATTAACAAACAGGGTGCCCTTTGTTCAGGATTTTTAACCTATATAGTCTATATACCACTATTGCTGCCTTATACTGAGCCACACTATTGTTCCATGTAGTTCAGTATATCTGCTGTGATTGGCAGTAGCTCTCCAGGTTCTCAGGAAGAGAATGGCATTTTCCAGTATCTTCAGAACAAATGTACCCACTTACCTACCTTGTCCCATTTTGCACTCCAGTTTGCTAGGCTGGGGCTAGTACACATAACATCTGGCTACTGTGTTGTGCATGTTCAACAATAGCTTATCTCTAGGACAATACTGTTCCCACTTAGCCTACTCCAAACAGCAAATCCTACTGCACTGGATTTCTTGCAGGCTATTTGGATAGCATGTTTAAAGAGATATGTAAAGTATATGAAATGCCTTTTTTGAAGTCCCATTTTGGCCCCCCCCCCCCCCGAATTGCTCAACCCTAGCTATGCTACTGCACCTATATAAAATCAAAGAGATGCAGCCAGTGCTCTTTATAGAGGTAAGTCACTGTCACCAGGATGCATCTGATATCTTGCTAAAATGTAGTGAGATGTAGGACGTGTTGTCCCCTATAGCTTGCTGTAAACCAGCAAACTCTAGCTATCACCCTAAGTAAATTATTCTGTTTGCATTTCTTGTTCTTATCAAAAGTAAATAGGTTTAAGGTTCTGAAGTTCTACAGTCTTTCTAAAAGTGTTCTCTGAAGATACACTGAAAACCCTTTGATGTTAACAGGAGTCTTCCACTAACTTCAGAGAGTTTTCATTGAGATCATTACTCATTACCTCTACGAAGGGATCAGTGAATGGCTAAGGGTCTGTTTAAATGGTTCCTTCTGATGTTTTGAGGTTTAAAATATCTTCTGTCTATTGCTGAATAAATGAGCAGCTGTACTGTGACTCAGAGCTAGCTCACTCATGCACAGACATCACTTGATTGTATTTGAGCTAGGGCAGCGTGAATGTATGAAATGACCCTGTGGGAAAGTCTTGGATTGGATCTCGGAGTTTGCACAGCACATGTGTTCTGCATGCTGAAGGTCATTTGTTCAGACCATGATATCTCCACTCAAGGATCTTTCAGGCAGTGCTAAACTGCTTTACTTAGAATCCTACTGAAGTCTGAGAAAAGAAGAGAAGAGATTGGATTTATATCCCGCCCTTCACTCACTTGGAGTCTCAGAGTGGCTTACAAACTACTTTCCCTTCCCCTCCCCACAACAGACACCCTGTGAGGTAGGTGAAGCTGAGAGAGCTCTTTCCCAAGCTGTCCTTGAGAGGACAGTTGGTACAGAGCTATGGCTTGCCCAAGGTCATCCAGCCAGGTGCAAGTGGAGGAGTGGGGAATCAAACCCAGTTCTCCCAGATTAGAGTCCACGCACTTAACCACTACACCAAACTGGGTCTTCAAAAAGTGTTCTCCAAATTGCACTGTTAAGCTAGCAGCTACTGAGGAAAAATCTTTCTCCGCCTGAGGACCTGGAGAACCATTAGTGGTCAGAGATGGACCAGAGGTATAAGACTGTTTAGCATCCCATTGAAGCTGTGTTTTATACCCTTTGCTAGAAAATTATGCTAGAAGAGTGGAATTAAATCTAGTGATGTTCAGCTTGTGCAAGAATTTATGTAGCCTCTAATACAAGTGGAAGTATCAGAACCACTGTACAGCATACCTGTTATAGCTTTGGCTCAAGTTTCTAAGGAACAGTACTAACTGTTCCCTCTGCTCATGGTTTGTTGGATACAGAGTATGAAGCAATATCAAAGTTGCATTGGAAGTGTGATATCAGGGATGGTCCGTTCAAATAGATTCAGGTGGGTAGTCGGGGTGGAATGAAACAGTAGAACAAAGTTTGAGTCCAGGGGCACCTTTAAGACCAACAAAGTTTTATTCAAGGTATGAGCTTTCATGTCCATGCACACTTCCTCAGAAGGAGGTGCCCATGCACATGATAGCTCATACCTTGAATAAAACTTTATTGGTCCATTCAAATGTGCAAGTCACCACATAATCAACATATCTATGTAATCCAGGCCATGGGCTCTTGTGTGAGTGCAAGGGGAAGCCATGTTGCCTTTCATTGGAAGCAGGGCCCAGCCACAGCCTCAGATCTAGTGCTTCCTCTCAGCCCTGTTAACAGCAGCCTATGAGTCTTTAAGGTTTATGTGGCTGACATAAGTTATAGTGGATCAAATGCAAGTGTAAGGGGAAGGATTGCCTGGCAAACTGCATTGTCCTTAAGTGGCAGGGACACAAATCACTGCTGGAATTGCAGCAGCTTCAGCTGATAGACAGTGCTGGGCAACTAGGATGTCTGGGTTTTTGCTAAACTGACTGAATTAAGAATAAGCAACCATATTGATAGATCCAGTAACCACCTGTTATTCTGCTTGAAAAAGCAGTCGACTTCACAAGTCCTTTCCAACACAAAATAATGTTTCACAGAATTACTTCAATACAAACTCAAATAATTACGGCTTTTGTGATTGCAGGCAAACAAGCATTCATATTAGTGTCTACCATGGTGTATCTGTTAATGGGAAGCACAGAAATTCCTTCCGGATCATGATCACAAATACCCAAAGTTAACTATGTTAAGTAAATAGGTATCTCAGAGTAGAACATGGTGGGACGGTCAGACTTAAAGGTGTAGCACATGACTGCAAGGCCACTGGCTATTGCAGTGTTAAACAGATGTCTAATAGGAAAACTGGAGGAAAAGCCAGTGTAGGGTAGTGGTTAGAGTTTCAAAGTAGAAGAAGAAAAGAAGAGTTGGTTTTATACCCTGCCTTTCACTATCCAAATTGCCTTCCCTTCCTCTCTTTACAATAGACACTCTGTAAGGTAGATGCAGGCTGAGAGACCTCTGAGAGAACTGTGACTGGTCCAAGATCATCCAGCTGGCTTTATTTTTATTTTATTTTATTTATCGATTTGATTTATATCCCACCCTCCCCACTAGGAGGATTGTGTGGAGGAGTGGGGAATCAAACCTGGTTCTCCAGATTAGAGGCCACCACTCTACCACTACACAAAACTGGCTCTGGGAGGATCTGGGAGAAGCAGGTTTGAATCTCTTACTGGGTGATCTTGGGCCAGTCACGCAGTCTCTGTTTAACCTACCTTACAGAGTTATTGTGATGATAAAATGGAGTAGAGGAGAAGGATGTAAGGTCCTTTGGGTCCCCACTGTGGTGAAAGACACGGTATAAATGAAGTAAACAGTAAATAAAATGTGTATATATAGGTTGTGGTACTATGTTCCTGACTAAGATAAACGATTTCCTGGAAATCAATGAGATTTGGTTCTAAATAAATTATGTTAGTATTTATTTAGTGGTATTTATCTATAGTATTTATATCCTTCTTTTCAACTGTAAGCTCGTCAAAGAAGCTTACAACACTTTATAAAATATGTTAACACTTTCTTCTCTTTCCTTTACCATTTCCAATACTTTATTCCTTGATGCCTGGTGAATGCTTTTGCCCCTTTCTCCCAGGAAGGGAAATCTAAGCTAGGATATAACAATGCAAAATAAAGAAATCCAGCTGACAGTTTTTTCTTCTGTACACACAGTTTTTCTCGTCTTCTACACACTGTACCATTGTCACATAGGATGATTTATGCACAGGTTGCTTGTTATTTCCTTCTTAAGGATGTGGAAGGAAAATATTTGAAGGAATTTTTCAACCAATGAAGCTGTCTTATGAATATGTTTAAAACTCTACACATTCCTGAGGGTTTTTTAAAAAAAAAGTAAAATAGCATTTTTTTAAAAAAGGTGAAATCTCTCATGGCTTACATTATTTATTTCAAGAATGCATGAAATCCCCTGAGCTATAATTTGTCTCAGTGCTCTTGCTTGGGAAATCCTTTAAAGTAACTGTTAAAGCAATTAAACTGGTGTCCTCAATTTAATCTTCTAAGGTTTAGCACATCCCTAAGTCACAGCAGTCTTCTAGGTCAGGCAGGAAAAGAACTGACGTCATTTCAAAATGCCACTGCGTAAATATCCCTGGGAAAAAAATATGGCAGCCCAATGTTGACAGGTAAACCAAATGGGAATTGGAGGTATGGTGGGGATGTACTGGTGAATTTGGGGGATTTGATATTTCAGATTTCAAGTATGTTTGTCGTTCTAGAAACAATTTTCAAAGACCCAAGACATGGTTTCTCTGACAAAACACATTTAACAAGATGTTAGGAAGTATCTTTTGGCACATAATATGCTCAAGGGACAAATCAGGTAAGGAATGTTTCTCACAAAGAGGCTTAAATAGATAGCCAGGTTAAGGCTAGGGAGCAAAAATAAAAATAATGAAAAGTTACCTTTTAACCTTGAACAATTAATACTGTTCTCTAACAAAACAGGGATAGTTTGAGACAGTCAGTTTCAAATGAGTGAAATTTTTACTTTTTTTGGAAGCAAAACAACAAGGCAGCTATAATTATGTCTCTTTCCAGCATGCAGTTCCTTTCAGGATGCTAGAAATGAGACAGCCTGACAGGCTGAGCAATAATCAGGGAAAATCTGGCCATTGCTATGCCAGGCCTTCAACTGGTGTAAGACAGTCAGGATCCTATACCTCCCCTTTCTCCCCACTATCAGCAAAGTCGAAAACACAAACACTGCAGAAAAATGAAGGCCAGGATAGCAACAGCGACAACTACTCCCAACTTCGTCACTATGGACCCTTGTCTATGATGCCCCTCTCTTTAGCCATGCACAGAAGATCCTAACTGATGCACAGCAATGGCAGGAATGCCAAACTGACACTGCAGAACTCATCCATGTCTGCTCACACACAATGCACACCCCACCTACCCTGCTAGGTCATGTACTCCCAAAACTAACACCTGTAGTCCTATCCCCTAGAGATTCCAGAGGTGACAGTCACAACAAAAAAACTCTTTTGGCTGAATTAGTATAGCCAATCAGTGAGATTGCCACCCTATGGGCTAATTGTCTCTCTTAGGCATTTGTCTGGTTCCTTCAGATTCTCCAAGATGTATTTAGTTTATCTCAGTCCTTGTTATCTCATCTACTCACATCTCCATCTACAGCCACTGAGTTAAATGTCAGTGACCACAGATTATTTTCCCGATAAAAGTTTCCCTTGCTCAAAAGCCAGTCGAATCCAACTCTAGGGGGCAGTGCTCATCATCGTTTCCAAGCCAAAGAGCCAGCACTGTCCAAGGACATTTCCATGGTCATGTGGCTGGCCTGACTAGACACCAAGGCGCATGGAACGCTGTTACCTTCCCACCGAAGCGGTACCTATTTATCTACTTGCAGTTTCTTGCTTTCGAACTGCTAGGTTGGCAGGAGCTGGGACCAGAGATGGGAGCTCACTCTGTCACATGGCACTCAGGTCTTGAACTGCTGAATTACTGATCTTCTGGTCTGCAGTTCAGTGTCTTAACCACTGAGCCATCACAGCCCCTTGTTATCTCCAGATTGGGGATTGGTATGTGTGATTCCGTTAGGAATGTATTTGACTTACCTCAACTCCTTTAAGGTACAAAACTATGTCAGCATAGGAAGCAGAGCAATTCTTGAAGAACTAGAGAATTTTGCCTATTTTTCCATATGCATGGGTGACATTTCACCAGTGTAAGGCTGCTGTTATTGGAGTAAAGGTATCACAGTACAAGAGAGGCATTTATTTATTACATTGCTATCTTGCCTCTCTTCCAGTATGAAACTCAAGACAGTATATATCTACAGTACAATCTTAAACAGAGTCTCTCTGACACTCTTTGGTTGCACCATGAGCCTAAGTCAAGGGTGGACTTCTTCCTAACATTAAATCTCAACACTGATATTGAAATGAATTTATATAAACAAGAGGGCTGATACACACTGTAGAAGAAGCAGAGTTGCTGATTATTAATTATTGGCAGCTTTTCCCCTCAGTAATTATAGCAGAAATTCCCTCCTGAGGAAAACTCCGGTTAGTGTTAGTTTTCAGGACCCCTTCTCACTGTGTTTTATATTCATGTATCCAAGTACAAAATGGACTCATATCCAGTGTTCCCCCTAAGATGAGTTAGTGTGAGCTAGCTCACAGTTTTTTAGCCTCCAGCTCACCCAAGGCAGGCTCAGGGTGGCTATTTATACTCAGTTGCGATATACACCATCCTCTCCTCCTTTACATCATCCTCTCCTCCATCATTTTATCTTCACTGTGAAGTAGATAAGACTGACAGTGTATAACTGGCCCAATTTCTCCCAGCAGGCTCCTATGGCAAAGTGGGAATTCAAACCTGAGTCTTTTAGCTCCTAGCCCAACACTCTAAGCATTGTACCACACTGGATTTCTATTTCTATATGTATGCCTTATCAAAAATGACCTATTATGTCTTCTCAAATATTCTATATGCCTGACTACAAAATATAACATAACAAATATACTCTATCTTATAAAAATAATGGATACTGTAAGTCTTTTCAATGGCTAAACTATCCAAGGTACAATATCACACCTCATGGTAGTTTAGGTGATCTGTACAATCCCAACAAGGGATTGACCCTTGCCCATAGTGGCTAATTAAAGCTGGCCATGATGGGTTTCGAGGCACCCTAAGGGAGTTCATCAACAAGTCCCTCACAGAGGGACAGTTCCCTGTGGTGCTCAAGGAAGTGGTGGTCCATCCTTTCCTGAAAAAGCCATCTCTGGATCTGGCCAAGTTGGCTAACTACCAGCCAGTTTCCAATTCACCCTATTTGGCCACAATAATAGAGTGTGGTGGCAATTAAGCTACAGAGCTTTTTGGATGATGCTTCCATCTTAGATCCTTTCCAGTCTGGTTTTTGCCTGGGCCATGGGATGGAGACAGCACTGGTCACCCTCATGGATGATCTCTGGAGGCATCTTGGCAGGACTGTTGTTGTTGGACCAGTATGCGGATGACACCCAACTCTATCTGTTGTTGGGCAGCCAGTCTGACTCCAGTCCGGAAGATCTGGACCAGGTGTTACAAGCCGTGGCTGGTTGGCTTAGACTGAGCTGACTGAAATTGAATCCGACAATGACAGAGGTCCTGTGCTTGAGCCGGTGCAGTCTGGGGTAGGGATCCCACTCCCGACCTTTGATGGGGTACCTTGGGGCCAGCGCCAGAGGTTAGGAATTTGGGAGTGCTCTTGGATGCTTCCTTAACAATGGAGGCTCAGGTAGCAGCCACTGCCAAGTCAACCTTTTACCATCTTTGGCTTAAATAGGCAGTTGGTTCCCTTCCTTGACTGCAATGACTTGGCAACAGTGATCCATGCGATGGCCACCTCGAGATTAGACTACTGTAATGCTCTCTACATGGGGCTGCCCTTGTCACAAATCCAGAAGCTGCAGCTAGTGCAAATGCTATGGCCAGGTGATGGGCCTCCCCATGCGGGAGCACATCCAGCCTGTGCGGTGGCATTGCACTATTTACTTATTTATTTGTTTGTATGGCTTTTATCCCACCCTCCCTTGCATTGCAGGGCTCAGGACAGGTAACAACAAAGGATAAAACAATTAATCAGTATTGAAACTATAACAATTACAGTAGACCAGCTGACAATCCAGCACAGTTGAGGAGTGCTCCCAAAAGTTTCTGCATGTAGATGTGCCCATGATGGACCAATTTCTGAGCAGTGAGCAAAGGTCATCAATACACCAGGTGGAACAGTGTGGACAATGCAGCAGGATAGAGCAGGGGAGGCTGAAGTAGACATCCGCTTCCTCAACCAAAGGCCTGGTAGAACATCTCCATTTTACAGGGGGCCTACTGAACTGAAATAAATCCCACGGGGCCCTGATCTCATATGGGAGAATGTTCCACCAAATACTATTCTGTTCGCAATATACCGATTCATAACAGTGTTATTCAGTAATTATGAAACATGCTAAATGTGTCATCATGTACTTTGTCAGTGATGGAACCTCCTTTTGTGCATATGCAGTAGTGTTATAACATCATAACATTGTAAAAAAAAAAAAGACTGGATGTATTGTGGGGCATGGTTGCTGCCATTTCAAGGTCCTTCTTAGTTACCCATTAAGAAAATGACTGGGGTTTGTCGAACTGGATACCCCAACTCATAACAGTGTTATTCAATAATTATGAAGCACACTAAATGTATTATCATGCACTTCATCAGCGATGGAACCTCTTTTTTCATGCATATGCAGTAATGTTATAGTATCATATCATTTAAAAAAAAGGCTGGATGTATCGTGCAGAACAGCATGGTTGCCACCATTTAAAAGGTCCCCTGCTCCTCCTTAGTTAGTTGCCAACTACGGAAATGGACAGTGAAGATTCCCAAAAAATCCTAATGAAAATAATATTCTGTTTGCAATTGTCAGACTGGATACACCAATTCATAACAGTGTTATTCAATAATTATGAAGCATGCTAAATGTGTTGTTGTGTACTTCGTCAAGGACAGAACCTCCTTTTTTGTGCATATGCAGTAGTGTTATAACATCATAATATTGTGGGGGGGGAGGCAGGATGTGTTGTGGGGAACAGCATGGTTGCTGCCATTTCAAAGGTCTCTCACTCCTCCTTGGTCACCAACTAAGAAAATGGCTGGCAATCATCAAACAGGATAAATCAGTTCATAACAGTGTTATTCAAAAATGATTAATTCATGTATGGAACCTCCTTTTTTTGCATATGCAATAGTGTTATTTCATCATAACATTATAAAAAGAAAAGAAAACATGCCAAGAGCTGTAGGGGAAAAGAAGGGGTGGGAGAATGAAGAAACCACATAAGCATGCAGTATCAAAACTACCCACTGAAAAAAAAGAGGAAAGGAAAGGCACTTTATGGACGAATAATTGCATGGAGAAGGCTATATGAAACCTCGCTGCCCATTTTGTCCCAATGTTATAACGTTGCTATATTATAATGAATTTTTTTTGTTATAACACAATCAACATTACGCTTTAAAAATTAGCAGATTGCTCAGGGGGAAACCTGGGAGGGGCAGAAGGGCGGGGGGGGGGTGAACACGCAACACTAAAAACACAAAAAAGTGGCGGGAGACAAAATTTGAAATTGGGAATTCCTCACTGAAAAACTGAGTTTAGATCTGAAGGGGAAAAATCATAGAAAAGGTGGAATAAGAAAATGCAGGTTAATGGGGCACCAAATTTGGATCTACTTCTGGGGAGGCAAAAAGTTGTGCAGAAAGTTTTACAAACTTTGATTATTTAAGAACCCCGATGTGGAGGTTTGCACATGTGTGGAAATTGTCTGTGTCTGTCTACATACTATTACTTGATGCATAAGACCATGGTCATTTCGAGCAGGAACTCAGGGGAGCACAGCTCCGGGAGTTGGGGCCAGCCCCCCCATGAGGGAATGCCTGCTTGTGTCATGGCTGCAGCAAAATGACCCCGCCCCCTGGAAAGGTCCTTGTTTCAGCCACCACTGAAGCTATCCTCCCAGAATAGTGGTATTTCTGAGGCTTGGGTTAGTAGCTGTCTCTCTGTCTCTCTCTCTCTCGCTCGCTCTTTCTCCTTTCTTTCTTGCTGTCTGACATACTTCTGGTGATGTCAGGTGGTGTAGCATATGCAAATGAGTTATGCTAATGAGTTATGCTAATGAGCTCCTGCACCTCTTTTTCTATGAAATGACCCCTGCATAAGACTCATGTGGGATCTGTCACCTGGGATCTGGTTTTAAACTTCTGTTTGTTTTCAAGGCTTGTACCTGCTTTTTGATCCTCTAGGATGGGGCAGGAGCAGAAGACAGTGCACAGTTTAATGGATGGCCACTGGCTGACTGCTGGTGCGCACCTGGGCACCTGTGGGTTGCTGGCATTCTTGCAGAAAATGCTAGCCTGGATGGATCTGTCGGGTACAGCAAAACACATCTTCTGTATATAAGCAAATTACTCAGAATCACTTAACACAGATTACTTCTGCCCTATTAAAAGAATCTTGGATAGTATTCTTTGTAAATTTAAAACACATTGATACACCCCAGAAATGGGGGGGGGGGTTACATATAAAAGCTGTTAGCTCACCTTCACCTTCAATTGTTTAAATGTAAAAGGCCAGTGAAATTAATGGTAATGGCTTAATTCTATGGATCTGTAGCCCAAAAGAGAAGGCATTCAGATTCTGAAGGAAAGGAAAATTTTGATTCTGGTGTGATGTCAGTGGTGGTAGAAGTGAGAACCAGGCAGGAAATATTTAAGTATCATAGTAATTTAGCTTATACTAGGGTTTGGATTTAAAATTATTGCAAGGAGCAAATAGCATTCTGAACTACTAGACAATATGAAGCATGCCCACAAACCATATAATCATTTGCACCTCTTTACCTATTAGATTTTTTTTTTACCAGTGGAGACTGACCAATGGTGAAGATTTGTACAGCAAAGGATTAGCAATATCATTGATGTCAGGGCCTGTTAAGGCTACTTTTTAAAGCAAAGGACAGGTAAGCCCATTTGAGACCTAAATAAAGTAAGAGGAATGAGTTCAGCAGTCTATCACTTTGTTGCATTGTGTGCAACAAAGGTAAATTTGAACTGAGGATGTTTTTAAAGGCAAATGTGGAAAGCTGAATAGGTATTATGTCCTATCAAGGACTCATTGTTTAGCAGATCCTATGACCAACAATGGCTCATTGTTATGGCAACAGAGATCAGTGTATTAAATACCCGTGTTTCAGACCCCCTTCACATTTTCAGTGTCCTCTTGTGCTACACAGACTGGGATTTTCCTTCTACAATTATATTTGGGTGCTCATCTGCTGGCAGATTTGGATAACAAGGCTCCATTGAAAGGATAGCTCATGATGGTTGAAACTCAAGAAGGGACAAGAACTCCCACCGCTGGCTTTCTCATTCCATCAGTTCAGTTCCATTTAATACCAAAGAGGATGCATCTCTTCTGAGAAGATCTTGCCCATTGGGGATGCTGCTTTTGGAATTATCTGTTTTACTTGGTCACTATGAAAACTGACAGGAAATTGTGGCTTTGGCTATGATGACTGATGAATATGCATATAAGATGCTCAGTTTCTGAGAACCAGATGCCATTTTAAAGAGCAACAAAGAACCTTTGCTTATTTGTACAGTATGCTGAATACAGCAACAGGCTGTTTAGAAAAATTCCACCAAGAAAGACATTCAGGGGGATGAAACTGGTATATTTCACTTGACCAGTTCTGACATCACTCAGAAGATGCTACTGAACTAGAAATGTGTGGAATGTGAAGGATCCCTAACAAAAGGACTGAGACTGTGTTTAAAGACTGGAGTGATCGGCTTGTTTCATTTGCCACTGAGAAGGTGAGAGATACTACCAAAAGAAAGAATTGCAATGGACTTTTGATCTCCAGAAAATTAGATATGCTGTGGCATGGGTTAAAAACAGGGCAGGCCTAGGACAGTAGACTACTGATAAATGTTATCTTTGGTGTGGGTTTGCTATCAACAGAGCTGAAAACACGTGCACTGTGTGATAACTACCAAGACTGTATATTTTATAAGTCCAGACTAAATTTGTCTGACCCAGTTCTCATAATAAGGGCCAGAGCCCTGTTTTCTATATGGTCTGAACCTAGGTGTTAGGAAATAAGGAATATTCCCTTTAAAATACTGCTCACTGAGCTATTAAATCTGTGTTTAGACTGTATCAGTTTGGGTGTGTGTGACAGAATTTATTTATTTATTTAAATATTTATCCAGTTTTTTTGCCCAATGAGGACCAAAACCAGCAAACAAGATCATTCTCCTTTCGTGTTTTCCATTTTATCCTCAAGAACAACACTATGAGTTAGGTTAGCTGTGATTGGTGCAAAGAACCCAGCAAGCTTCCATGGCAGAATTCAAACCTAGTCAAACCACTCTAACCACTATACCATGCTGGCATCCACTGGAGAAGGCATTGCTAAACTTGAAGGAAGGCTCATTAGGCTAGAAGACGACTTCAAACAATGGTGCTGAGTGGAGTGGCAGGATACAAGCCACTGTCTCTGTTGCCGTCTGTCATGGCCATTGTCAATTAGATTGGGCTCATGCCATTAAAAGGAAGGGGATCGGGAGAAATCTGGGAAGGGTCTATTTTTCACTGTAAGAGTTTTATAGACCCAGGAAAATGCAGAGAATTGGTGTAAATTATAGTTTTATAAGAATACATTTCAATACAAACAGAACCAAAGTTGCCTCTTTCCCCTGAACTTTCCTAGGCTTATAGAAAATCTTACAGAATTCTCTGCAAATTGTGCCAGGATGGCATTCATTGGACTGCTGTCTTCTACTTCAAACTGATTTTTGCCATCTTCTGAGATGATCATGTTGAGAAAAATTCTTTTCCAGGTTTGATATTTCATTGCAGCCAACCAATCCATCACAAATTTGGTTTGCCCTTTGCAGGGTGCCTGGGAGCAAGCCACGTGTTCTGCCCTTTTAGCAGAATGGTAGCCTGACACTATGGGAACATTTTGAAGACGGGGCTGTTTTACAAAGAAGAGTGTGATTTCTGTGATGTTTTGTATGATGATAACACTATGCCTTTTGAATGTTCATTCTTAATCTGCATTTCAGTCCACACACTGATTCTTGTACATACCTATAATGTCTTAGGAAGCTGCCCTTAACATACATGTGAATGATCAGAACTGAACTACTGATTATCCATAATTTTTGACATAATTGTAGCCCCATACAGCAATAAATTGTGGCCTGCAGAGCATTTGACATCCCCCTTGTTCTTTCAATCCCAGAGAAAACAACAAAGTGAGAATGGTTGTGAAGCCTTTGGTGGACCATTACAAATGTATGCATGTGTCAATTGTTTATATGTCTATCTATTGAATATCCTGTGGAGGGAGAAGCTGTTTGTGTGAATTTATACTGACAGAACAGTCATGATACAGGCAGGCAGGTCCAGATATAAATGGTGATCACTTTTTGTTTCTTATAATCTGGCAATCCTACCTGCTGGTGGTTTCAGAAGGGTAGGCTGTAAATGTTGTAAAATTAAAGAAAAATAAATATGTAACATTGGCAAGTAACCAGTTGTTTGAATTAAGATCTTACAGAAATTGACAGGAATCTGGCCCACAGACCAACTAACATTAATCATGATTAATTTTGCAAGTCAGTCTTTGAAAATTCTTGAGGACTCAAGAGGACTCCAGCCTTGGTCTGCATTTAGTAAGCAGGTATTTGACAACGGTCGGTAAATGCTTTTATCATTTGGAAGTGCATCTCATTGTCCTTATCCCCTGAACCAGGCCAAATTCTACACGAGCCATTACAAATGTATGCATGTGTCAATTGTTTATGTGTCTGTCTATTGATCATCCTGTGGTGGGAGAAGCTGTTTGTGTGAATTCATCCTGACAGAATAGTCATGGCACAGGCAGGCAGGTTCAGATGCAAGTGGTTTACATCGGATCACTTTTCTGTTTCTTATATTGATTTCTGCTTCAGCATTTTTCTGTGGGAAGCTGCTCCATGTCAAAGCTTCAATTTCTTTCCATATTTACACAGGGCCCTTTTCTGTACTGGTGTGCTTACTGGTTTAGCTTTATACAGGGGTCCTTTTGTAGAAAAAGAGGTGCAGGAGCTCATTAGCATAACTCATTAGCACATGCCACATCCCCTGACATCACCAGAAGTGTGTCAGAAAGGGAATGTCAGTTTCAGCCCCATTATACCCTATGGGCCATTGAAATCAATGGCAAAAACTCATAAGATATATGAGGGGCTGGAGGAAAGGGAGAGGCTCCATATTTGCAGGATAGCTGCTGGGGCCTCTCCTTGAAATACCCACTAAGTTTCAGGAAGATTGGACCACCGGGTCCAATTCTATGGGCCCCCAAACAGGTTGCCCCATCCCCTCCATTGTTCTCTTTGGTGGGAAAAAAATGTTACTTTTTTCCCACCATAGAGAACAATGGAGGGAATGGGGGCAACCTGTTTGGAGGCCCATAGAATTGGACCCCCTGGTCCAATCTTCTTGAAACTTGGTGGGCATTTGGGGGAGAGGTCCCAGAAGCTACCCTGCACGTTTGGAGCACTGCCTCAAACCCCCTCCCCTACAGCCATTTTTAAAGTTGCCACTGAATTCTGCGGCGGGCCGAATCAGATCAGAGAATCTGATTCAGCCCATGGCTGCCCTACTGCCCCTCCTGAGCTGGCGGAGCTGTGCTCTGCCTCGCTCCAGCCCCAAAGGACTCCTGGCTTTATAGCTAAATTTTGCTGTTTCTCTTCAGAGTGAACATGAACACACTCCTTAAGTATTCTCAGACTGAATGCACACAGCTAAACTGTACACAATTACAAATGACTGGTCTCGCACTGACATTCTCATATTGCTCAGTTTCCAGTATTTTTCTCTCTTGCCATTCAGTGATCAAAGGTTGGCAAATAGGCATGAAGACTCCTGTTGAATCCAGAAACGGTGGCAAAATTTCTGGTGAGTAAAGGATTTGGCCTAAATCCCCTAAAAAAGCAAAGAGTTCATTTTAAAGCTCCAACCTAATCAGCAATGTTTTAACAGGATTTAAGTTTTATTGCAATCTGACAAGTTGCATGTGACTCTGGGCTGCACGATTAACATTTCAAAACTTAGATGCTTTGAGGAGAGGGTCATTTTCCTGGAGTCCGCATCATTATCAGCAACAGTACACAGGGACACAATGGAAATGATACTGGCCTGATTGCAAACAATGCCTCTGAAAAAAACAACTTCAAACCATTTCTTAGTAAACTATTTATCAGCATAATTACCATTTTCTAATCTGGAGTTGTGCTTGGGACATTGTTTCAGGTAATGTGTGAATCACAGCAGAGGATTTGCTGTTGTGGTCCCCACCAGGTTGTCTAAGGGAAGAGAGTCTTAGGGTGGACACCTAAACCTGATGAAGCATTGTACTGGCACTGCAGGTTGTGACTCCACCACTTGCTGCCTCTGCGACACTGGCAGCACAATCCTAATCGTAATTATATCCTTCTAAAGTCCATTGAAGTCAAGGGGCTCGGAAGCAGGCAACTCTGTTTAGGACTGAGCTTCAGCTCTTCCCATCTCCTGCTGAGAGTTTACTAACTAATTAACAGGGACTGGAAATAATTTGCAAAGGACTTACTAGGACTTGCTGTCGAGCTTTCAGTCAGAATCATTGTCTGGTTGGCTCTGTGACTGCACAAGGATTGCTGAGCTGAAGCGAGAACCTCTTTCCAACTTGTGACCCAGCTGGAGAAGACAAATAAGGCTTTGATGCCTTTGGATTTGCTAATGCACAGCCATTGTTAAAAGCTCAGGGAGATTATTTTCTCATATCCTTCTTTAGCTGAGAACCAGCATAATGAAGTGGCCAACAAAATCCAGCCCGCAAACTGGGATCGTCATAGCTAATGAGGCTAGGAATGTAAGGCACAGCATGGCTGAATAACCATGACAGTTAGCCACTAAGGTTAATTTACAAAACAACCAACTTCATGTGGGCAGACATGGATTCTGCTGGCTGTCTCTTACTTATCATATGCACATATGATAGCTTTTGCTAGATCCCTATCTTGATTTCTCTCATTATTTGTCTTAGTCTTGGTTATTTATATACTGCTCAGGATTGTTATGATTAACAAAGATTTCATTACACATGAATTTGCCCAAGATAACAATTAAGGAGAACATCTGATGAAGGAAACGTGTGATGGTGAAAATATTTAGAAAACTCCTTGCAAAAGGTTTGGACAATCTTACCTCCTGTTTTTGTCTCTGCTTTCAAGGCCGGGCCAAGGTGAATCATATGACTAGGTCAGTCTATCACATCTCATCCTAATCTCTGGAGCCACACTGATTTAAATTTGCACTCTTGATGATAACTCTATGGTCTACTAATACTATTTACACAAGTTGCTGTCCTGTCTCTACACCTATCTTGAAAAAAGTTTTTCTTACATGATGCCTTTCCTCATCAAGTAAACATTTAGTGGCCTCACACTTCCGCTGCTCAATGGTTGCTGTTTTCAGTATGAGGAAGAACTAAGAGCAGCTTTACTCTCTTGCTTTTCAGATATTGAGGCTCAGAAGGAATGTGGCTTTTATAATGCGTAAATGATGAAACAATTCTTAGGACAATTTTTTTGGTATGAGGAGGATATACATCAGTAAAATGCTCATCATTGTCACTATGGGGCCAAGCATAATATCTCTGGCCCTGGCACAAACTCATGTCAAGCCCCCATCATCCTATTCAATGCATGCAATCTCATAAATCATGAAAGAAACATTTTTATTTTGTTTTTGAGATGGCACTTTATGGTGGTATTGGGCCTGCACCTAGGTCAGGTCTGGTCACCTTAACCCCAGTAAAATGTACTAATATTACGGTTACGAACACCATAATCTGGAGTCCTCCCAGAATTACAACTGATAGCCAGACTATAGAGGGCAATTTCCCTGGATGAAATGGCAGCTTCAGAGGGCATATTCCAAGGCATTACATCTCTTCTAAGCATCTTCCCTTTCCAAACTCTGCAATCCCTCATCACTATCCCTAATCTGAAGGCATCTCCCAATACTAACTGCCCTCCCCCGCCATCTTGGAACTTGCTGGCCTGTCAATAGCTGGACCCTTGAACATATGAAGCTGCATTCAACTACATCTGACACTGAGGTCAGTATTCTCTGCTCTAACAGTAGGGTTGCCAACTCCTGGCTGGGAAATTCTTGGAGATTTGGGGCTGGAGTCTGGTAGGGCATGGTTTGGGGGGGGGGGGCTCAGCAGGGTATAATGCTATACAACCTACCCTCCAAAGCAGCCATTTTCTCCAGGAGAACTGATCTCTGTAGTCTGGAGATCAGTCATAGTTTCTGGAGGACTTCAGGCCCTACCTGGAGGTTAGCAACACTATCTGACAGGTGGCAAGTGTCTAGATTTTCAGATTATCTGTTACATGAAATCCATTAATTGGAGCTGCTGGGGCTGAGCTTTTCCATCTACAAAGTTTAATACAGTGACGTAAAAGGATGTCAGGACATAAGATAACTTGAATTAAACATTACGTATATAAAGTGTAAGTCTGTGACATCAGGCTGCCATTTTCAGAAGCACTCTTGTGTTTTTTTATAGCAGACATTTCAAAAATAATATTATCAATATCTTTTCTAAGGGGAGGAAATAATTTCCTAGCTCATACAAACTTACAAGCTGTAGGTTGCAAGTGCCTTTTTCAGTGTAAGCAATAACCAACACCGCTCACTGATTTTTACAAAAAAATAAGATTTAATTTTAACATTAGCAACTTTAAATAACACATTTCTTGACTTATGCATAATATATATTTTAAGAGACACTACTGCAGTAGATGGAATATGTTGGGAATTTCCAGTCTCTGACAAGTTGACTAACCCCTGTAACCAGTGCAGCAAGCAGTTTCTGAAATACAATGGAAACCCTGCCACTTTGAAGATAAGCTCTCTCAGTTTGCTTAAAACAATAATTCTGTACTTTCTTTCCTGTTTCAAGATTTATTTTAAGTATTAGTATAAAATACCACAGAGTCTGATAGCAGCCAGATCAGTTTGTATTTTTTTTTTAAAAAAAAATCAAGGGCCTGTTTGTAGTATATTACAGGCTATATTCGACACAGGAAAACACTTAATCATGAATGCTATCAACACACCACACCCACCTTTGTAAAAGGCCTTAAAAGCGAGATTTATCACTGTGAACTTAAACTGGGGAGAGACCAGGCATCATGAATCTTGTAGGTCCTTAGTGAGGAGTTAGGGTGAAGGGGCAACTGTCCACAATACATCTGTAATGGTCCATGTTCTGATGCCTCATGAATGGTCCTGTTGGCTGCATGGAAAGGGTTGGTTTTGTAGCGAGAGATTCCCTCAGACATCCAGTGAGCTCTTGACTAGTTTGCAGACTCAGCAAGAAAAGGCTTAGTGGTATCAGAGCTACCACTACAGTTTGATAGGAAAATCTGAGTCAATGATAATCAGCTTTTAAAATAGTGGCTCTCTCTTTCTTCTAAGAATATATACCACAACTAAACAGGAGTCTCATGGCAACTTAAGAACTAATAAAACATTATTCTAACATAAGCTTTCATGAACATGACCTCACTTCTTCAGATGCAAATGGATACATGGGCTCTAGTTGACAAAAGTTTATGCCAAAAGACTCCTCTTTATTTTTGCAACAATGAAGTAACACAGACACCCCAATGGAATTAATACACCTAGAAATCCATAAAATCCCAAAGAGTGGGGGGAGGGCTTTGCCATTTAGTGGCGCCTCCTAAAGTTGCAAGTATCTGCCCCCACACTAGGGTTGCCAGGTCTGGGTTGGGAAATTCCGGGGTGGAGCCTGGGGAGGATGCAATTTGGGAAAGGGAGGGACTTCAAGTAGGATATAATGCCATAGAATCCACCTCCAAAGCAACCATTTTTAGACTACTGGGATCAGTTTCACTGGAGAAAGGCTGCTTTGAAGAGTGGAATCTATGGCATTATATCCCACTGAGTTCCCTTGCCTCTTCAAACCCTGCGCTTCTCAGGCTGCACCCCCAAATCTCCAGGAGTTTCCCAACCTGGAGTTGGCAATCCTAAGAAATAGCTCTTTTTAATGCTTTTCTAAGATTGCTGAGCAGGATTTAGATGGTTTAAAGGACCCAGGGAGTAACAACAGTCAGCTGACCAGCAGGACCAATTACACCATTCTAAGAGGCTGGGTATAGCCATGGTATAGCCAAGGGAGCATGGTATAACCTGATCTTATTATATCTTGGAAACTAAGCAGGGTTGATACTTGGATGGGAGATCACCAAGAAGGTTCTGCAGAGGAAGGCAATGGCTAGCCACCTCTACTTCTCACTTGCCTGGAAAGGCTTGTGCTGGGGTTACCATAAGTCAGTTGTGACTTGACGGCACCTAGGAATGTAAAGGCCTAAGTCCTGGAGCACCATTCCTTTTCAAGTCTCTGTATCCCCCCCAAAAATACGGACACATCATTTAGCTTAACTGCTGCTTCTGTCTCCTGCCTGCCAGCCCAGTTTACATCTTATACGTGCCCACTTCTTTTTGCTCATTCAAGATGCATGTGTTGAAGAAAGTCTTTAACAACAAGACCATTCTTTCTGTCAAGTGTCTACCCACCTTTAGGGTAGAAGAGAAATTAACCAAAGACAGTGGGGGAAACAGCCCACTGAATCAACTTGATGACACTCCAGCATAAATTCACTATGCCAACATAATAGTTAGCTCTGCAATTCAAAGGGATTTAAGCAGCAATTCTATCCTCTTTTGAGTGGCATAATCTCAGGATGGGATCATGTAAAGTTTTGACTCACAAAGCAGAACATTCAGTGTAGAGTTTCAGTTATTTTTCTGGATCTAGTCAAGAGTCTGAACATAGCCCTGATAGGACTCTCATATCTGACCCTGAGCCCTGAAAGGACTCTCATATCTGACCCATATAAGCCGATATCAATCCTCTCTCTTTGCTCTCAGGTTATGTTAACCATTCACATTCTTCCTGAAGTAGCTCATTTTATTGCTGAAAAAATTAAAGCAGAGGGAACATTACTGAAATAGTAGGTTTTGCTCTTTTTTGTAATAATAGGTGAAAGGAAAATGGATATAATTTGTAAACCTAACATAGATTAATTTAAGTCTTATATCCTAACTATCTGCATTCCTTAGGTTAATCATCAATATGCAGACTTGTGGAGAATTCCATTTTCATCCATACCCTTAAAATAGCTCTGCACTAGAACACATGAAAGTTTATAATAGTTCTCCACTTTATTTATCCTTCGTTTTGGTAATCAATGTAGTGGCAATAAAGGCTTGTTTGCTGTTCCTAATCAAAGCAGAGTATGTGATTCTCTATCAAGAGGTCTTAGAGCAGAATGTCATTCTACATGCCTTCCCTGTTGAAACAGATATTTCTGCGGTCCTCACTATGGTAAAGAATTCTGGGGGCAGGGCTACTGGGTTTGGTTGGCTTTGGAGTAGAGAGCACCAAAGATTTATGGCATTTTTGTAATATTTGCTTTACTTACAAGTAGAGCATAGGTGAAGGCACTCTTCTAGGGCAATGGATCTACTACTCATAATCTGAGAGAGAAAAAGGGGGAAGAAGGAGACCTTGAGTGCTCCACCAAGTGCTTCACTTTTAATCAATCACCATTTGTTCTCTGTTTGCTTCTGTCTTTCTCTTTCCATATGTGTCCGGTTTCCAAAGTGTGGGCCTTAATAGTGATGAGCCACAAACAGGACACAATTGTGCCCCAAGTGGATTCAGCACTTACATGAGGAGGGCAACAAGGAAGCTCATCCTATATAAATGTTTAATAAGAATTTGGCTCCATGTTGAAAAGAATGGGAGAAAATGGATATAAGAGTACTGTCAATTTGGAAATACATTCTGTTGGTATTCGTATATCCCATCTATCCATCTGTTAGGTTTAAATTCCACCTTTTCAACACACTGAGGGTAGCATACATGGCTCTCTATTTTATCCTGACAATAATCCTGTAAAGGTGTTTAGGTGCAGAGAGAGTGACCCATCCATTTTGCTTCGTGCCTAAGTGATTGCTGGTCTCTCTGGTCTCTGAAACTTACATACAATTCTTGTGGCATTTGCAACAGGTATAATTTTCCTTTTAAACTAAATGTTTTTTTAAAATACTACAATATGTGCATGTCTCTCTTGGTGCATACCACACACAATAATTAGATTCGGGTTAGCCTCACAGGATTTGAGTGCCCTCTGTAAGAGTATTTGCTTAAATGCTAACCTAAAGAACAAAGCACATACCTGATTTTCAGTTTCTTCATAGCAAATAGGCTTTGGGCAATGCTGAGTCACACAGGCATTCTCAGCATACCTATCCTCTTAGTTACATTCCAGATATGCTTCATCCTTCCTGCAGAGAGCCACCTTAGGTGCCTGAGCAGGATATAAACCGTCACCTTTCTGGAGTTTTTGAAATACTTTTCACTATCACACTGCTTGGGGGAGAGGATGTCACCATTGTTACTTATAATTGATTTCTAATGTGTGTTTTTTTAAAAGAAGCCTCTTTCTTTACCTTGAATACGCTGCTTTCTTCTCTGACTGTAGGGGAAGGAGGCTGTCCCTATACTTACAAGCATCCTAGTCTCTAAGCTTTTCCCATGTCTTCTCAAAGGTAATTCTGCATGTTCACAAAATGCATGGTGGTCAAGGATCATCACTTGCAGAACCAGCAGAGCAATGCAAGAGGAACAACTTGGTTCCAAAACACTGAATTGGGGTTCCTAGACTTTTTGTTAAAGATACCGGGAAGTACATTAGCAAAGATGACCTCTTGACCTCTCATACTATAGGATTGTTGGACAAAAGGTTGTCACAAGAACTATCCTGATAAGCTCCTGTTTAGACTTTTGTGCTATCATTTTCTCCAATGACCACCAACTTGGTGGACCCTTCTCAAGGGTCCTGTGATCCACATATATGTAATGTCTTACTTTTTGGGAACAAACGGTTTATATCAGACTATTAGCCTGAACTCACTGCAAGAAATATGCCAGAGTAGTACATTGATTTAGGACACTCTGTCAATGTGCATATACTGATTGCTGGAGAAAGAGGAATGTGAAGTTCGCAAAAGAGCTTCTGAAAGCACTTTAGGATCTGATCAAAAATCTATGACTGTCACAGGGTAGTCCAGTGGATGTGCTTCAGTTCTAGTGATTTGTTTTAACCTCTGCTAAAAGTTCCAATTTAATGCCCACTGCTCCAAATCTTAAAAACTTGGGAACTCATAGTCAAGCTGTAAGCTAAAGCATGACTACCTTCGCTTAACAAATCTACCATAAATACACATACTATGACAAGCACCAGGAGCTTGTTTCTAAGTATTGTCCTTGGAAGTTGGGAGTTTAATTGTCCTGATTTGCCAGTGACCTTTCCCAATAAATGTTTATTAATTTCCATGAATTGTTGCCAATGGAAGGAGCTATATAGTCACCAGAAGAAGCTGACAAACTGCCAATAGAGACGCCTGAGGGCATACTGTGATTATACTTCCCACCTCCTTCTGAGGCTAACTGTAATAATGGGATGTGAACAAAATATTCTCATCTGACCTTTTATTTATTTTATACAATTTGCATTTATAATCATAGAATGAATGTGGCCAAATCTGTGGATATTAAATCCAAAGATCAGAGCTATGAACATTTAAACACATCTTTCCACAACCCTGAAAAGATACCAAGGTTGGCAGCAAAATCTGAAATCTTTAAAAAATGGGGGATTGGTACCCCCCCCCCCCAATAATAGAAGCAGCTTTAAGGACCAATGGCCTCTCAGCAGCCATTTTGGAAGTTGCTAGGCAACCACAAGAGTATTGCAGGAATTTAGGCCTTGGTTTCTATCAATAAAAGGCAGGGTGAGGGGGCAGGATCCTTACCGGGGCTGTTTTTGGCTTTGAGGGAGAATTCGTAACAGTCAGGCCTGACTACAACCACTGGGTGACTTGATACCACATGATTTGCATGACTCAACCAGGAGTGGCTGCTTGTTACTGTTCAACAGCAATCACCCCGTGGAAGCCAATGTGGTGCAGTGGTTAGAGTTTCAGACTAGGAGACCCAGATTTAAACAATCACTCTGCTGTGGAAGCTCTTGGAGTAATTTTGAGCCACGTTCACATTCTCAGCCTAACCTACCTCACAGAAGTATTGTGAAGATAACATGGAGAAGACGAGAATGAAGTAGGTTTGTCAGCTCTGGGTTGGGAAATACCAGGAGATTTTTGGGGTGGAGGCTGGGGAGGGCAGGGTTTAGGGAGGGGAGAAACCTTATCAGGGTACAGTGCCATCAAGTCCACCATTCAAAGCAGCCATTTTCTTTAGGGTAATGTAGCTCTATGGCCTGAAGATCAATTGTAATACTGGGAGTTCTCCAGGTCCCACATGGAGGCTGGCAACCCTAATGCCTATGTGGACTCTACATTAGCAATGAAATGGTCAGATGGTGTCAGGGTGCCTTGAAACAGGCTGTGGTGCATCCACTTCTAAGGAAGCCTGTGATGACAATTTCATCATGTGATTGTATCCCATGGAAGAATAAGAACCATAGGCTGAGGACAGACTGGCAATCTCGGCCGCTCTGCCTCCACTTCAAAAGCGGAGGCAGAGCGGCCATTCAGACTGCCGCATCTGCCCTGAGGAGGCATCGCGTTCGGCGCCGCGCTCCTCCCGCAGCAGCCGAGCACCACTTCAAAGCAGCCGAGCACTAACTTCAAAGTGGTGCTCCGGCTGCTGCGGTGCGCGTTCGCAAGACCCAGGTTTCAATCCCGATTTTGCTGTGGAAGCTTTCAGCCTAACCTACAGGCCCGTAGCCAGGAATTTCTGGGGGGGGGGGGGCACTTAAATTTCCCGGGGGGCACTCGGCCTTGGCTAATTTAAATAATTTAATTTTTCAAAGGTGGGAGACAGAGCTGAGCCCTGCAGATAAAAAAAGGGAAGGGGGGGAGAGGAATCCTCACCATTCAAAGGCAAGAGGCAGAGCTGAGCTCTGGAAATAAAAATGGAAAGGAGGGGGGGGGGAGAGAAATGGAAGCAAAATCAACGGCTCCAAAGCCGAGGGAGGGATTGGGCAGTATGGCACTTGCTTTGCTGGCTTGGGAACTGGAGGGATGAATGGGGTCCAGGCTTGCCTTGCTGGTCAGGGAGCGATGAGAGAGCAGAGCAGCAGCAAGGAATAATCCAACCCAAGGGGATTGACTTGCCAGCCGAAGAGAGGCAAGAGAGAGCAGCAGCAGCAGTGTGAGATTGGAGGCAGGGCTCGCCTTGCTGGCCAGCAAAAAACAAGAAAGAGCAGCAGCATGGGTTTGTAGGGTGGGACGGCATGGGGCTTGCCTTGCTGAGAGAGAGCAATGTGGGATTGGAGGGCAGAGGGCACGGGGCTTGCCTTGCCCAGAGAGAGCGGTGGGCAAGAGAGGGTGGCACGAGGCTTGCCAGTGGTGGTGACGAGTGCAAGAAATAAAATTAAAAATTGGAAGTTGGGAGGCCTGGGCTGGGTGGTAAGTTGGGGGGCCTTGGTGGTAAGTTGGGGGGCCAGGCCCTGAAAGGCTTCAATGTAGCTATGGGCCTGCTAACCTACCTCATAGGGTTGTTGTGTGGGTCAGAAGGAGGAGAGAAACTGCTTTAGTCCCCACTGTGGAGAAAGACCATCGTTTTCCTCAGTAGAAGCTGCAAGGGGAAAGAACATGGAAAGCTGAAGACAGAGGGGCAGATAAAGGTAGGTTGGCTGTTGGGCAGGGAGATAGGGATGCCAACTCCAGCTCAGGAAATTCCTGGGTACTTGAGGGGTGGAGCCTGGGGATGATGAGGATTGAGGCGGGGACATAGACTCCACCCTTCAAAGCAGTCATTTCCTCCAGGGGAACTAATGTTGCCAACCACCAGGTGATGGCTGGAGATCTCCTGGAATTACAACTGATCTCCAGATGATAGAGATCAGTTCCCCCGGAGAAAGTGGCTGCTTTGAACGGTGGAGTTGTATACCCTGCTGAGGTGACTTCCAAGGTCAAACTTCAGCCTCCCAAAGCTCCACCCCCAAATTTCCAGGAATTTCCCAACATGGAGCTGGCAACTCTAAGAGGAACTGATCTTTGTATTTGGGCAGCAGTGCTGCCACTGCTGCTGTGGGAGGGAGGAAGTAGGTGGGAGGCTGGGAGAGTGACGGGTAGAAAGAGGAACAGAAAGGAAGTGACAGGCATGGAGGGGAGAGAGAGAAAGAAAAAGGGTGGCAGAAAGGAGAATGAGTGTGAGAGAAGTAGGGGGATAGGAGAAGCAGAAGTAGGGGGGATGGGATAGTCACTCCTGCAAGTTTCCTGCGGGTCCCCACTGGTATCTAATAATAAACATCTTAGCTGCTGAAATGAACAAGACATCTCTTCAGCCTACTGGTTTTTGTAGTCACGATTTGTAGACTTGGGCCTGAGAGAATTAATTCAATCACTGCTCCACCATGCACTCTTTCTGTGGCCTCAGGCACATACCAGTTCTTTGACTTTCGTTCCTTGCATTCAGAATTAGAATTATTATTGTATCCTACCTCACAGGATGTACAAAATAAAGACTAATAAAGTACTACACTGATAATTATGAACAAGCATCTTTATAAACTGTTGTGTTTTCCTGCTCTGGTGTCACTGACCTACAACTTCCTCCCTAGCATCAAGAACAGTGATTATTTGGTCGAGTTACCAGGTTCTTCAAAGACATGAAGCCTAAATATAATCCCAAAGTACCATGTAGGAGACAAAGCACATCCTCTAATACATTTCTTTTCTTTCTTTCTTTTTTTGTTTTCAACAAAGCTCAGCACAATAAAGACTCACTTGACCTTTGTCCCTTCTACAGTTCATTTTAACATTGTTTGAGAAAAGAGACCCTTTGGATTTTGCAAGGCACAGGTGCTCTCTTCCACTGTGAACACAGAGCCTCCATGGCCGGGATTTCAGAGCAGCACTTTTCTTGCTAGCAGCTGCACTCAGGGGACTGCTTTTGTGGGCCACCAGGAATTTCCTGTGATAGAATATCAGAAATCACTGGTGAGTCGTAGGAGGTGACTTCACAGGGCAAAAGTTCCCCTTCGACAATAAACATTCTCACTGCTGCTCTGTAGATTTCCTCCACACACTTGACAGCAAAAAGCAGCTTGTCATCTGGACACCAATTGCTCTGGCGAAAGAAAAACTGCTGTTCTCCAGACAGTGTCACAATTTTATCTGTTTTGTATCTTCTCTGGTGTCTGTATCAGTGGCTAACATATATGTATTTGCAGGGGTCCGTTGGAGCGGGAGCGCACAGGAGCTCAGCTCCAGGAGTGAGGAGCCCAGGGAGCGGGCACATGACCAAGCCCCACCCCCTCCTCGGCTTCCCCGAGCAGTGCAGAGGCACAGTGCCCCGGGGAAAGCCCTGCTAGGGTCTTTATTGTTTTTAATGTTTTGTTTTAATATTGATAATTTTATCATTGTTCCTTTTATGACTGTGTGCTGCTTTTCCAGAGACTTGCTCAAGGTGGCATATACATTTTCTAAGTATACCATTTTTTATCTGGGCACATGGCACATAAGTACTGGAGAAATTTTACCAACCCTTCAGCAGTTTCCACCTTATCAGTTTGGTGTAGTGGTCAGGAGTTGGACTCTAATCTGGAAGAACCGGGTTTGATTCTCCACTCCTCCACATGCAGCTGCTGGTGTGACCTTGGGCCAGTCACAAGTTCTCTCAGAGCTGTTCTCTCATGAGCAGTTCTCAAAAGACCTCTCTCAGCCCCACCTACCTCACAGGGTGTCTTGTTGTGGGGAGGGGAAAGGGATGGGTGGTGCACATGTCCTGGGTATCTCAAATCTACTTGAAACCTGGTGGTTTCAAGGGAGCAGGAAGAGAATGAGGGTGTGTTCTTTACGCTTATTTTTATTGCCCAAAGTATTGGATGGGGAAGGGAATGGAGGAAGAGAGGTCAGTTTCACTCACCTGTGGAGTGGAGCCTGAGGGGTGGGTGTTGCCTTCTGACACACTTCCGGTATGTTAGGGGGTGTGGCGTATGCAAATGAGTTGTGCAAATGAGTTATGCTAATGAGCTCCTGCACCTCTTTTTCTATGAAATGACCCCTGTGTATTTGAAAGGATTGCTAGAACTCCTGCTGTTTAAAGTTTGAGCTTTGCCCTCTGTGTATGTGACAAATTTATTTTCCATAGAGAAAAGTATTGGTTTGATTCCACCAGAACCTCCACATTTGAAGGCACTATTCCTCTGAATCCCAGAGCCAGTAGGCAACATCAGGGGAAGGCCTTGGCCTCTATGCCCTGATGTTGGCCCTCCAGAGGCACGGGTTGGTCACTGTGTGAGACAGAATGCTGGACTAGATGGACCACCAGTCTGATCCAGCAGGGGTTTTCTTATGTTCTTATTTCTGCAGATGGGAGGCTTTCTGTTCATGGGACCCAAAGTGCTCACCTTCCCCCTCCTGCTGCAGTGCAAAATGCCCCCAGTACTGCTCCTGAGGGTACAGTGGGACCCAATGACCAGCATGGGGGGGGGGGGTAAGTGGGAGGGGAATGGTGCAAAAGGTATTATCCCTGGGCAGAAATCATTCTATCCATGGAAAGGTTTCAGTGGACCCAAGCCATAGTGTGCATCTGCTGGAAGTAGCTGCAGTATGCCTTTACCATTTTTAAAATAGGTATCTAATTGATTTGCAAAGGCAATTCCTTGTTTTCCTGATATAATTCTATGTTTTGATCAGCCCATGATGTTCTGAAAAATACAGTTCATATATGGAGGTACTGATCTCTTGAAGTGAAAGTTAGTTTGACTTTATTGTTGCACATTCTGTACTTTCAGATCAGATCAGATTTTATTTACAGTCAATGACAAGTATAATTCTGTACTTTTATTTATGATGCTGTTGCCTTTTAGGGCTGTAACAAAGGAAATACGCAAGTTCTTGCATTTCCGCTAGATGCATTCAAGAATTTCATCTAGAAAACTTAGGACACCCCTTTTAGTTTGCGTTGCTTGGGACCATCCATTCATCAACACTGCAGAGATCTATCCAATGCAGCCCACAGTTTGCAGTAAGCAACATTCTGTACAAAGGTCCTCCATGCAGAGAATATTGCGGTCACCTGGAAGATTGTAAGAAGTTCCGCAAAGGCAAGATCAGTAATAGTGGGCAAGCTTCCCTTAAAAATAGCCCATCACCTTCAGTCTTGTCCTTGTAAAGCACTGTGCTGGGTTTGTTCTTCAAGGCTTAACTCTCACATAAAGCAATCATGAAACCACTCATTAACTGAATATGCCCCACAACTGTCTTCAACTTGGGGGGTCTGTCAAGTAGGTTATGCAGGGATTGCTCAGCAGATGAGTTGATATATGCAGAGTTTTCTCAAATGAAAAAGTTTAAAACCTATTGGTATATAGAAAAATGCTTTAATCCAACCCTCCCTCAGATTAGTAGTTTATCGAGCATATCCAATAGGAGGGCAGAATACCAAAGTTAGCATGTGAGAGATCCATTCTTTGATCTACATAGTATTCACAATGGCACAGATTAATCAGAAATCAGTCTTTTCTAGGAATTCTAGGAATTATACTGGACTGGCAGAAGGTGTATATTGGGAAAGGGGATGGTGCTTTCATGTATGCATGAACCCAGCCTGAGATATTATACATCTGTTGGATTTTCTAAGCTTTAAGCATCTTAGTCCTATAGCTCTGCAATCATCAGGAGACAACAGAAATTAAGATCCCTGATCTAGAATACAAGGGTCGCGGTCACACCTCCCGGATTTAAAGGGACTGATCAGACCGGCTGCGCCTACTCCCACGCCGAAGCGGGCTCACTCCTGGGTTCCTAGAGCATTTTCTGACCCCAGGAAAATCAAGCACTTTCCCAGAAGTCACACTTTGAACCCGTGATTTTGCCGATCTGGACCGCCCTCTATCACAATGATTGCGAGAAGGGCCATCTGATCGTCCTTTGGATCCCCCCCCCCTTTTTTTTCACTTGGATGCATGGGCACCCAAGCGCTTGGCTGCCTATGTGCTTGAAACACCCCACGCTCTGCTCCGGGCCCCGAGCCCGGGCCGCCACCTGGCACCCCCCCACACACACATGCTTTTCCCCTTCTCCCTGCTTTTTCATCAGGCAGCAGCCAGCGGGGCTTGGGGCCCAGAGCAGAGTGCAGGGCCAGCCAGCCAGCCAGCCATTTCCTCCTGTGGCATTCAGGGGAGGCAGCCGTGTGCAGTCATGCAGGTGGCCCTTGCCTTGCCTCCCCCAGCCGCCGCCACTGCCAAGGTTGGGATGTGTGACCATCCCAACTCAAAAGAAAACATCCTGGATTAAAGTCCAGCGGGACTTTATCTGGGATTAGGGTGCCGTGTGACCACGGCCAAGAGCAAAACAGAGAAAAGGAGGCAGGGGGAAAGAAGCAAAAGAGGACTTGCTCATGAAGCCTGATGTTAACAGGGTTCTTTAAAAAAAAAATCACAAGAAATTATCACCCTCGCTTCACAATGCCGCTGTTCAGAATTTATATTTCCGTACATGCCACTTATTCATATTTACATTTTCTCTATGAGCAGAACGGTCTGCTCTTTTTTGTTTCAATGGAATCTGAAAGTGTCAGGATCTGGAAGAAACATTGTCTGCATTCCTCAGATTTCTACAGTGAGAATAAATTTTGCTGTTCTGGAAGGAACTAGTTTCACCCCAAGTCTTCCAGCAAGTCACACATTGATTCATCCGCTGGTGGAAGTGCCCCTCCTGTCACAGGAATCCAGCCCATAGTGGGTGGCTTCAGGTCATCCAGTAATCTTCTTGGCAGATGGGAATTGAAACCAGGGACCCATGGTCTTGATCTGACCCTGTGACCAGCTGCATCATTTAAAGAGAAGGAGGCATGCAGGAGACACCCCCCCCCCATGGGATTCTCCAGGAGAGAGACCTAAGTCCTGCTTTGGGAACAGTCTTCCTACACAAGTCCGCCTACACAAGCACTCAATGCAATACAGCTGCAGTTGTGCATGTGAGGAGAACAAGCATTAGCAGGAAAATGAAAGGGAACTAATCTTGGCGAGAGAAAAATGGGATGCAGCCCAGTGATTTTCTCAGTGTAGACTTGTGGATGACAGAGGCTCAGCAGACGAGATCCAGGTTCAGTCTCTGTCTGTAGATCCTTGGGGGGAAAGACAGAGCAACATTTATAGTCATCTTTGCATTACACAACTATAGCCAGCCATGGATCTTTTAAGCAAGAAGACTGCAATCATAAACATGCACTGAACTCTCCTTTCACCAGCTCTAAGCCAAGAAGACTGCAGAGCTTTGAGGTAAAATTGCAGTGTTCAAGAAGTAATATAATCTCTTCTGCCACAAACAGAGAATGGGATATTACACTTAGCCCAAGAAAGCATATGTTGCCAAATGCCGTGAGAGAGGTTGTCTCCTTCACCAGCGCAAACCATTCTTAATCACTGGCCATTTTACAAACCTTCACACTTACAAGTGTGCTGAATGTGAAAGCAAAACTAAATTATTTCAGCTTTTTAGCATGTCTGCAATATCTAAACCTATCCCTGAATAATAACTCTCACACACCTTAAGGTGACACAAAGAAAAATGCTGGATCTTACAGGAAGAACAGTGTTCACCACACCAGAAGGCCATCAGTATGATCCTTCATATATTTACTCTGTCCATTTGTAAAACTAACTGAATGTCACATTTTTTTTACAGTTATTTGAGATACACATATGGCCTGAATAAACAATATGTGCAAAAGAGTGTATCAAAATCCCAATATAAAAAGAAAACTGCACAGTTGTTTTTACAGGGAGCATTTTGGAGAACAGGAACAATGGGTTGGATCCTACAACACCATCCCACCAATAGCATTACTATGGAGCAAGGAACTGTCCCATGGCGCTGGGAGTGAGGGTGGCACATTAGTGTATGGATTTAAGATCTAAAGTAAATCCTTGCTCAGTCATGACATTCACTTTTGTGGTCTGGGACCTAGCCTAACTTGTCTCTCAGGTTGTAGTGAGGTGCAAAGTAAGGTGCCCTGATCTCCTCAGAAGTGCGTCAGACAAACGTTCTTGATGAAACACCAAACATTTCACTCAATGGTTGGTAAACTGAGCTAATTTAAAGAAGGATTTTGTGTTTTCAGAATAAGTGCCTTTTTGAGGGTCTTGAAGGAAAGCTTTCTTACATATAAGTCACAATACAGTAGACAAAGACTGGCACGGATTTTTAGAGGGAACATCTTAAAACCACTCTGGGATGTACTGTAATTCTGATTAATTCAAGTTTTGAGTTTTTAGTGTAATATCGCCCCCTGGTGTTCACTTTGATCACACTTCTTTTACCAGGTTCTCACTTGCACAGATGGCAAAGCTGCAGGCAGATATATTACTCCCATACAAAGCTTAAAATTATTTTCATAGAACATTTAGCAAATGTCTACGGTTCTTTTTTTAAAAAATGGAGGCTCACATTGCTTTCTTATTTGCAAACATGCAAAACAAGAATCCCTAGTGCCAATAGAAATGAGCAGGAGGAAGAGGAAGCAGAACAAGCAAAAGCAGGAGCAGAAGAGATTGGATTTCTACCCTGCCCTTCACTTGGAGTCTCAGAGCGGCTGACATTCTCCTTTCCTTCCCACAACTGACACCCTGTAAGGTAGGTGGGGCTGAGAGATCTCTGAGAAAACTGCTCTTGAGAGAACAGCTCTGAGAGAACTGTGACTGACCCAAGGTCACCCAGATGGCTGCATGTGGTGGAGTCGGGAATCAAACCTGGCTCTTCCAGATTAGAGTCTGCTCCATTTTGTATTCTGAATCATATTGGAACAGTGACCTTGTAGATGATAGAAAACACATCAAGAGAATGAAACACTATTTGCCTAAAGGTGTACAAACAAAACAAATCTGTCCTCCTGACTGGCAGAACAAAAAACAGATCATGACAGACAAACCAGATGCTGAGATTGTTAGAAGCACTCTGGCTTTCAGATGATACAGAATGTTTAACTGCTGTTCTTGGTTCCCAAAGAAGACTTCTATTTAACTTAGTAGTTTGCGTGCAGCAATTTAAATGGTAGCTGATCCAGTAAACTCGAACAATGGCGCAGCAGTGTGGGGCTGCTGTGAGGATTGCAGAACGACTGTGTGCTTTGAATATTCTAAACAACACAAATTACTATCAAGAGACAGTCTGGCTTGCCAAAGCAGTTGTGGTATGCCTTTTGCCCAAGTCTCTGTCAGTCTACTAGTGACAGTAGAAAGGTGTTGACTTCCCTTGTTCAGTAGTCATTACTGTGTTTTTCTCAGGCTAAATGTCTTCATTAGAAGACTCAAAAAGGAACTAACAGTGCCATCCAAACCACAGTTATGCACTTCTGAGTCCATTGAATGGGCTTTAAAGAGTTTCATTCTGCTTAGGATGGCACCATTAGGTGCAGCAGAACTTAGATGAAAGAAGTCACTTTTGACAATCTTCTCAACGCCACGAAGCTAGCTGCTAATGTCACTGGGGCATAAGCAACCTGCTATTAAATGACAGTCATTTAACCCATCTGTTTCACTTCCCCCCACTTCAAAGCAAGGGGAGTGAAACAAACAGGTTTAATGGCTCACAACCATTTAAACCTAACAGCAGTGCGCGCCCTTTAGCAAATGTCTCACAGCCATTTCAATGATCCATTTCACTTCCTCCCGCTGCGAAGTGGGGGGACATGAAACCAATTGGAGAAATGGCTCACAGCCATTTAAATCTAACAGCTCAGCTGCAGACCCACACTGCTCAGCTGCGAGGTTTAAATGGCCCCAAACAGCCGTACCAGACAAAAGTCCGGTAAATATTCAGGGAAGGTGCCTTCCCCAAACATCAGTTTGGAGGCTCTGAACTGGCCCAAGTTTGTGCAGAATCTTGGCTTGTGAGTCAGTTGATGCCCATCCCTAGTTGTGATCATTGTGACAAAGCATAGGAAACAATATTGACTGACATTAGAGTTCCAGAAAAATTGGGCCATTTCCTTTAGCACAATTACTTGGTACAATTGTTCTTTCATGTGTATTTATTGTTTATTGACATACTTGTACCCTTATCTCCTCACCAACGGGGACCCAAGCATCTTACATTGTTTGCTCCTCCTCCGTTTTTGATGTTCATAATTTCCTTAGATCGATACTAATTCGGTATTTATTGCTGTGTGTTTTTTTCAGTGTCAAAGAATATCTAGACACCTAGAGGATATTTAACAGCATTTATACACTACATGAAACAGAAAATCTAGAACATGGTTTTTAACAACAATCCTGATTATGCAGTGATTAAAACATGTGTACACTGATAGCATAGTTTTGGATGGGCCAATGCAATTCAAACCGGTGAACATATTGCAAAATTTAATTCAGGAGCCTTAGAAATAATAGTTTCTCTTAATAGAACGGACAACATGAGAAAGGAATAGCAATGATATATGTTGCTAGATGGAGAGACCATGTTTAAGAGTTTATCAAAGGTGCAATTATCAAATA
Source organism: Lepidodactylus listeri (assembly GCA_029233225.1). Taxonomy (NCBI): domain Eukaryota; kingdom Metazoa; phylum Chordata; class Lepidosauria; order Squamata; family Gekkonidae; genus Lepidodactylus; species Lepidodactylus listeri. The sequence continues at coordinate 57,356,718 of JARCFY010000006.1, forward strand.
ATTCCCATCAAAGTTGCACAGCAAAATGGTTCAAATATAAAGTCCATATTTAAGAGATGAATCAATATTTATTTCAACTGAGTAGTGTGTGTTTAATTTGCCTTAACTTATTGTTCCTCCAATTACAAAGTAAGCCATAAGAATTACATATGAACTAGAAGAATGCATTTTTCTCATCAAATTGGAGAAACCTGTCATACTGATATAGCTTGCATAGCAACAGCTCTTCAGGTCCCAAGCCCTGGCTTGGTATCTTTGCTTGTCAGGTCTTCCAAATGATTTGGTAGCTGGGGAACAGATAGGTCTTATTGCCTGAACAACAACAACTGTACTTGACTTACCTGTTGTGGGGGTCAAATAGCCCCAAACCACCTGGGGTGTAGATAGCTGAAGGAGCATGTCTCCTGGTATGAACCTGTGCACCACTTCCAGTCCTCTTGGAGCTCTCTGCTGGCTGTATCCTCCTTTAAATTTATTAAATTGACTACAGCTTGGTTGGTCTTTTTTCACTGTAGCATCAGCCCTTTGGAGAAGGCTCCTGGAAGAGGCTAGGAGGGTCCTACACTGGAGCATCCTAAAATAAACACAGTTTTGGAGGCACTGTAAAGCCCTTCTGTTTAAAAGGGCATTCGATGGAGAAGAAAGTCTTTTCCTGCAGCTGTTTTGGTTGTGGGTATTCTAGGGAACTGTGAAGTTTGTTTATTTTTTTATTTTTATTTCTATGGTTTCATAGTTTTGTACTGTGGGTGGTTAACACTGGTTTTTGAGCCATGATGGATGGTGGGGAAGAGGAGGGATATTTTAATTAATAAATTAATGCCTCCCTGTGTGGCATTAAAAAAAAAAAAAACCTTGAGGGTTGCACTAAATATGACCACAGCTACCAAGAATATCAGTACTGGATATTTCCATTTGGCAGTAAAGGAACAGAACACCAAGCAAAGACACCAAGGAGAAAATATAAAAAAACTGAATTTTGTCAGTTTCACCCTATATGTTAATTTCAGTTCCCCACTTGCAATGCAACTGGGAGTAAAAATGATTTCAAAAAACAAGACAGGAAGGGCATGAAATACCACCACAATGCAACTGACCTCCTTAGTTTTGATGAATATGCAGAACATAAAGTTGAAAAGACTGGAGAACATGCTTTATTACTTCCCCCACTTCTCTGAATTAATTTGATTCCACTTTTCAGATGAAGTATTTAAGCCTCCCATTTAGACTTCAGTTTAAAAGTAGTGTTCCCTCCCACCCATGTTCACATTTCAGAACGTGTCCTGATTAAAATACCAGTTTTGAGCACATGTACAAACTCCAGTCCACTAAAACAGCTCCTTTAGGAAGCCACAGGGACCCAGTGTGGATGACTACTTTGTATCTTCTCCATTCTGCTGCCTGAGTTTTTTGTATAAGATAGTAAGTAGGAAATTCTTTCTACCCTTGACACTGTAAATGAAACTGTAGCTAGTATCGATACTGGAAAGTGTAGAAAAAGGGGGGGGGAGGCAGAAGGGCTGCATTTTTAGACAGTCTACAGGCATTGCTCTGCCCTCCAATTGCAATTGATCATAGGATTACCTTTATAAAATAAAATGACCGGATTTTGTGGAACGTGGCTGTTTTGGCTCCAAACTATTGATACTATTATAATATGGCTGTCAGGATACAGCTGCCTTGTGACTAAGATGGTGATTGATAAATATGGGCCATCCAATCAGCACACGTCATTAGACATCTGTTTCCTGTTTTCATTCTTTCTCAGTTATCATTTTGTCTGAGTTTCCCTTTCACCTGAGGTTTATTTAGAATGCAACACTAACCAAAGTATACTGTTCTGCTTTTAAGGATATTGTATGTACACACACAGTGAGACCAAATTGTTCATTCTATTTAAAAAAATAATTGAATGGAAATAAGTCTTCTGTTGGAATATACAAATATAAAACACTTTTGTCTTCTCCTCATTAAGATGACTAATTTCCTCTTCTGCTGCCAGTTAAGTAGCTTTCCTGTTGTGTGTCTCCATATCCAGAATACAATTGTGAATTGATTCATTAAAAAAACAAAACCAGAAACACTCTAGCACAAATAAGGGAAAGCAATAAAATCAGCCCCCTCCACGTCCCCCAAATTAAGCAAGTAGCACTTAAACAAGTATCCCTTATTAACCCAATAATCCCCAGGATACAGAATAGGATTGTCTGAAGTAAAATATGTAAATATATGTCAAAATATGTAAATATATGTTTCGTTAACAATAAAATTTTTGTTAAAGTTCTCTGCCTTAAAAGAATATGCTGGATGCGGCACACACATTTTGCATGCATGTCAGAATCTTGGATGGACAACATTAGAAAAGGAGAATTACCTTCTTACCTTCTTGTGCCATTTGTGAGCTTCATCTGATCGATCCCCGAGAGAACCAGGATGCTGGACTACAGGAAGCTTTGGTCTAATCTAGCATAGTTTTTCTTATGTTCTTCTGATGTGTAATTCATCTATGAAGCCCTGTCACCAATGTACTATGTCTATCAGTTATCTGCAAATACACGTATTGTGTTCTGGCTTCATTTGCCAGCTTTTCCAGTGCAACCGTTCAGTTAACCCGGAGACAGAGCTTTAGTAGAAAACTTAAAATACTCCCAGTATTTGAGGATGAAGTAAAACTGCTTCAGTCTGTTCAAATGTATTTATTACTATTCTTCCTAGAATCAAGGCAGCTTACACAAACACACTGTCAAGTTTTATTTGCTGGATGCTCTGAATGTCATAAAAGCAGGATATAACCAGTGAATGTATTTATTTGTTAATACAGAGCAAGTCAAGGAACTGTCAAGGTTTCTAATACAATACTAACAAAATTTATGATCAGAGTCAGGGAGGAGGAAGGGAAGAGCAGAGACTGTCCAGGGCAATCCACTTCAGAATGGTCTTTCAGCAGCTACAGGCAGCAGAACACAAAATAAACAAATATTGTGTTTGTTACAAAATTATTTGATATATGCCCCTTCATAGTAGTGGGGGAGTGAACTTTCTCTGTCTTCACTTTGAATATCACACACATTCAATTATCCATCAAAAGTCTTTTAACAACTAACACAGTGCTCTTGTACTCTGTATCAGCATTTCATAAACTTCCTGAGGGTATGCCATACACTTTCCTGAATTCTAACATTTGACTCTGGTACAGTCCAATTACTAAGTAGATGGCTTATTATGCTTTTGAAACCCATTTAATGCAATTATGCCTAAATGGAACCAGCCAGAGTATGACTAAACTACTCTTCACATTTAGAGCTCAGTTGTTTTCATATATTTATTGGAGATATAAGAACTCCTGGATCCAATAATCAATGCACAGAAGGCACACTGAGTTAAATTCAAAATTTTATTTCAATACAAAATCAGCTCTGGAGAGTTAGCAGTGCAGTAATAGTAAAAAAAAAAAAAAGTTATTGGGACTCAGTCAGCCACTGTGTATCCCCATACCCAAAGGCAAAATTTGGCAACTTTATTAGTTATCTCCTGGGAAGAGTCTGCAAGTTGTTCAGATCTTCCTGGTAAAGTTGACATGAGTTGATATATTGAGACCAGATGTCATTATAGAATAAGCAGTGTAGCAGAACATGTTGAATGGACTCTGCTTTCCCTGTATGAGGGCGTGGGACACAATGGTATCTGCCTTCCAGGAGGGCTGACGGTATTGGACATTTCTGTATCTGTGCCCTGATTGTAGCAAAAAACATAAGAGAGAATCATGGTAACAACCAGGTACAATAAAAGAAAAAACAGAACCGTAGCAACATTGCGAACAAAAATGTATATTGAATTAAATACAGTTGTACTAAACAGTTATTAGAGGATTTTTTTGTGAAAATACAAATAAAGTGGGTAACTCAACTATTGTATGCAACTGATGGTATGTAACTGTCTGATTAATGAGTTTCTGGTATATACAATGATCATAAACAAACAAATCCATCACATACAAAATGCAAGATCCAAGTCCAAATCTACTTTCAAAATATTACTTTGTAATCTTTAAGTATGTCTCTTATTCTGGATATGAGGATGTACAGAAGATTCTCCTGCGACAAGAGGCTTGGTGGATTATTAAGCTTAACACGCTGACGCCACAAGGTTTAAATCAAAATCTAGATTTTACGCTATTTATGATTTAAACACAGTAGTATATATTGATGGCATACCTGTGACAATGATTACTATGTAAGTTTGTTTCATTTTCTCTATACATGAGAATCATTACTATTCAAATAAGCCTGTCACTTTAACTAGCATTCTGAGCCAACAGCTGTAAATGATTGGTGTACCAATCTTGGTGTAGATAATTGACGAAATATATATGATGAGCATTTTACTATGATAGCTTTATGACTGGAGGTTCACTTTGGATTTGGATACTAAATCTTCCAGCATTGGTTTTGAAATGGATTAAATCCTTTCCAAAGGTCCTTGAAGTATAAATTCTATTTCTAGTCAGCTTGTTGGCTCATCCTATTGTTTCTGGTTGTATAATCTGTTGCATGTTGTTAATTACTGTATGTGGGGTAATGTTGTCCAAGCTATCCCAGCTCTGAAAAAGGGTGAGCTCTGAAACTGCTGCAGGCCGGCTGCCTGTTGTTAGGCAAGTACTTGAGAACAGCTGGATTTTTGAAACTTTAAAGTTGAGCATGTGCAATTAAGAACAGCTGGAGTATTACAGCTAAAAACAGCTGGGTAAGTACTTTTGAGAACAACTGGATTTGTGTGACTTGAAAGTTGAGTGAGTGCAATTAAGAACAGCTGGAGTTTTGTGACCAAAACTGGACTTTTGAAAGTAGATTTGGACTTGGATCTTGCATTTTGTATGTGGTGGATGTTTATTATTATCATTATCTACTACAATAATTAATCAGAGACAATTATAGATCATCAATTGCATACAATAGTTGCTTTACACACTTTATTTGTATTTCCCCCCAAAAAACTTTTATAATAGTTTAGTACAATTGTATTTAGTTCAGTATACATTATCGTTTGCAATTTTGTCATGGCTTTGTTTTTTTATTGTACCTATCTGATTGTCGGGCATGATCCCAGAGATAAAAAGTAAAGGTTTCCCTTGCTTGAAAGCCAGTCGAATCCGACTCTAGGGGGCAGTGCTCATCTCTGTTTCCAAGCCAAAGAGCCAGCGCTATCCAAAGACTTTTTCTGCGGTCATGTGGCCGGCATGACAAGATGCCAAGGTGCATGGAACACTGTTACCTTCCCACTGAAGTGGTACCTATTTATCTACTTGCAATTTCTTGCTTTTGAACTGCTAGGTTGGCAGGAGCTGGGGCCAGAGATGGGAGCTCACTCTGTCATGTGGCACTCAGGTCTCAAAGTGCCAAGCGAACAACCTTCCAGTCTGCAGCTCAGCATCTTAACCTCTGAGCCACCGTGGCCCCACTGCTTAATTATTTCTTTTGCTTTTTGATGCTCAAGATGCAGTAAGACTTGGGAGGAGAGGCCGTGCTCCTGGAGTTTCCCCTCAGTTGCTCTTTGCCAGGTTGAACGGTGGCTATAGCAAGGATCAAGGGTACTAGACCTACCCAACTGAAGATGAGTTTTAACCAGCAGGTGGATGCGAGTAGCCACATACGAGTCTCCAAGGGGATCCGCCCAGTCTGTAGTCTGAGAAGAGCATTCGGAATACTTTGCAGGACTCCAAGGATCATTCGTAGGGACTTGGATTGTACTGCTTCCAGTGAGTACCTTTCTTTATAAATAGAGCTGGGAACCGTATAAGAGCTGGGTGACCACCTTTCCTTGGAAGACCTTGAATGCTGCAGGGATAAAGGAGGCTCCTTTTGTGAAGAAGAATCTTAGAATGGCGGAGGAAGTTCTGTGGGTAGTCTTTGTGGCATGCAGTGCCTGAGCTCTCCAGTGTCCAGATGACCAGAAGATTATACCAAGATATTTAAAGGCTTTTGTTTGTTCATTGTTGTGGCCCTCTATTTGCCATCTATAGATTCAATGTTTTTTGGTAAATATGAGGACTTTTGTTTTTTGGTAATTTATTTCAAGCAGTGCAGTGCTCTCTTAAGGCCCACATGTGAATAAGACAGAACTGACAGTATCGTAAGGCAGTACAGTAAGGCAGGAATTGTTTTATCAGCAAGTGCTGGCAAATGGAAACTTGGATTTCTTAGGTGTTACACCAAGGAGTTAATATAGTAGTTAAAAAGTAGAGGGGCCAGAATGCAGCTTTACTTAACTCCTTTGTCAAGTGGGATCTGATTAGAGAGAGGGCCTTGAGGACTGTACCCTTCACGCAGCAAGCAAATAAATATATAGAGTCTTCAGTCTACTGAGGAGTTCTCAAGCTTTGCCCACAGCCTATTCCTGAGGATGCTGTCAAATCCTTTGAAATCCACAAAGGCAGCATAGAGTGCTCCATTAGGCTTAAAGCTGTACTTCTCTACGAGATGGTGCAAGATCAGACATTGGTCTATGGTGGAATGGCCAACTCTGAGACCTGCTTGCTTGTCCATCGGTATGTTTTCTCATTCTAACCAGTCAAGGAGTTTCCAGTATAAGTATCTTGAATATAATTTACTAATGACGCTAAAGAGACTAAATGGTTGGTAGCTGGAGGGATTCAATTTTTCTCCTTTCCTGTATATTGGAAGAATAATTGCAAGGCCCCAGTCTGAGGGGATATGGGCCAACAGATTAATGTGAATAAAGAGTGCAGTGAGCATTGGGGCCCACCAGTGACATTAGGTTTTATCATCTCTGGAGATATCATGTCATTCCAGGAGCACAGAGTTTTCCCACATCCCTCTCCATTCCCACAGCTCTTTCCAACCCCTGCGAAGGATTGTAGGCACCATGTGGAATAGCCAAGTGGATTGGTGAACTGGAATGAGGGAGGAAAAGCAGAAGCGTTCTTTTGCAAACAACAGTTATTTTACCTCATCCTTCCTCATTCCAGCCCCTAATAACCTGAATGGCTATTTCTCCACTTGTGTCCCATGACCCTCAGAATGATTTTTCCAGGGAAAGAAGCTACAGGAACAGAGAAGAATGCAGAAAACTTCTGTGGCCTATGCACAGTGTTCTTCCATGCAAATGCATGAATTCCAAAGGGGAATAAAAACAAACACATTCAGGATTTGTTATAAACTTAAATTCCTCATATACTGAAAAGAAACAGGCACAGCTAAAGTCTATGGTACCTTACCAAGATAGCTCAAGTACCAGGATCAGATTAATTCAGATAAGTGGGGGAAATGATAAAACATGGTCTCCAATCTTCTCCAACTCCATATCCTGCTTTGAAGCAGCTGGACCAAAGCCATAAAGCAAAAACAGATAAATGGAGGGAACTGGGACAGCACCAGCACCTGCTTCTAACTTAAGAAAACACTACAGTGGTAGACAAGAGACCAGGTGGCAATAAGCAGCAGGACAGCAAAGCTGATATGATCTGCCATGTTGCCTCAAAACTAGAAAGATTTGTTGTTTACAGTGTGCCAAATAGATATTACAACAGAGATTACTGCTTTACACACATCATAGAACATATGGGAAGAAAGAAGAAAATAAGTTAGAAAGAGTTGAGGGAAAAAATGGCAGATACCATCACTACACAAAAAGTCTGAACTAGGAGACTAAGTTATACATATAAATGCATTTTACATACGGAAGAGCTAAGGCTACTATTTAATAGATAGCAAAAAGGAGAGCCATTACATCTGATGTTTTACCATTTTATTTGTATTGACTAATTATAAACCAGAGATACAACTTCTAATTATTTAATACTCTGAGAATTCCTGTAAGACCTAGCATTTCCCCCATCTCCAATACTACATTCATGAGCTGTAGTATTTCAGCAGCTTCTCATCTGTTGGTTTCAGAATTTTCTTTTCTGACAAGTTTACTACCCAGCCTGGAGCAAGGCCAAAGAAAATCTGTCTAGGGTCCTTGCGTGTGCTCAGCATTTGGAAGAGTTCATCTTTTGTAATATCTGGTAGGACATAACCATATTTCTTGGAAAGTTCCCGCCTGGCTTCTGAAATCTTTGACGGATCTGCCAAGTACCCACGATTCATCGGATCTGTATAGTAACGGACAAGATCCTCAGGAGGAAGCATACGCCTTGGAATAGGCTGGCCTCGCAGAAAAAATGGCACCGGCTTGCAAAGAACCCCTGGGCACAAAACAAACAAAAACCAAACACAAAACAAGGGAGATACAGAATTAGCTACTGTGCATCAGCAAACCCATTTCTCTGAAGGACAAGTGAAAAATACAGCTGCAGTGGGGCGGATCCAATCAGCCTGTAAGTAGCCTTCTGCCAACTGAAGTGGCTCTATCTTCAGTGCAAGACCCACTTAATTTGGAAAAAGGCTTCAAACTTGAACTAGAAGAAAGGTAGAGTATAAATATTTTAATAGACAGATAAATGTTGCTCAGTGGAATAGCAGGATCAGATGGGATCCACCACTGTATTTCTGATCACAATATGCAGAAGATGAACCATGAAAAATGTTTTTCCAACAATATATTACTACCAGTATTAGAAGTTCTGTTATTGACTTCTTAACTTCAAAAATTGCATGAGTGGATCATAAAAGACAGAAACTTTTCTTCTTCTTCTGGGAAAAAAAAGTATTTTCCTCAAGAGCCATCAAAAGACTGGCTTTACGAGCTAATGGAAAGGATGTGATATAAATGTTTCTTACCCAAACTTCTTGGATCATAGAAGGCAGTAGTAATAACACCACCATTTTTTTCAACTGTGGCAATGGCAAGCTCAGAAGCCATCTGTACTTCAATATTTATTTTTGCTGCAAAGATATCAGCACCCTACAAATTAATTGAATAGTTATAACACATTAAAATCTAATGAGATACTTCTTTTTTAGCTATTGTACTCCCCAATGTGCAGTACAATTATTTTTCCAAGGACATATGAATAGTAACCATTACCATTCATCAAAAAGAAGAGCAATACACATCACACTGCTTAAAAGAAGAATTGGGAAATTCAGGAGAACACTGAAAACAAACTCCTACGAGATTTTTTTCTCTTTTAAAAAGAGTAAAATGCTTTTTAATTCTAAGTTATTCACATTCAAAATATATAGCTTGAAAAAGTATGAGGACTTTTTTTCAATTTTTCCAATTGAAAAAATGAGAAATTTTGAGGAACACGGGGGGGGGGAATCCCTCTTCTGCTGTAAATATATATAATAGTTTCAAGATTTTTTTATACAAATGTAATAATTTGACAACAATTAATAAACTGTAATATGTTTAATGAGAACATATTATTACATAGTCCAGTGTTTTCATAAATTTAATACCCAAATATGATGAACATAAGAGAAGCCATGTTGGATCAGGCCAATGGCTCATTCAGTCCAACACTGTCACACAGTGGTCAAAACCCAGATGCCATCAGGAGGTCCACCAGCAGGGCCAGAACTCCAGAAGCCCTCCCACTGTTGCCCCCCCCCCCAGCACTAAGAATACAGAGCATCACTGCCTCAGACACAATGTTCCATCTATATCTCATAGCTAATAGCCACTAATGGACTTCTGCTTCATACATTTACCCAATACCCTCTTGAAGCTGTCTATGCTTGTAACCGTCACCACTTCCTGCGACTGTGAATTCTACAAGTTAATTACTCTTTGGGTGAAAAAGTACTTATTTTTATCTGTTCTAAGCCTACTGATTAGCAATTTCATGGAGTGCCCACAAGTTCTTGTATTGTGAGAAAGGGAGAAAAGTTCTTCTTTCTCTGCCTTCTCTATCCCATGCATAAATTTGTAAACCTCTATCATGTCACCCCTCAGTAGTCATTGCTCCAAGCTAAAGAGCTCTAACCTCTTTAACCTTTTTTCACAGAGAAGGTGTTCCATTCCCTTAATAATTTTAGTTGCCCTTTTCTACACCTTTCCCTATGCTATATCTTTTCTTAGGTGCGGTGACCAGAACTGTACATAATATTCCAAATGAGGCCGCACCATCGATTTATACAGGGGCATTATGATACTGGCTGATTTGTTTTCAGTCCCCTTCCTAATAATCCCAAGCATACCATTTGCCTTTAATTCTTTTAAATTTACAATGAAGTAATTAAAAGAGAACAGTAACAAATGCAAAAAGTTAATCAGTCCATACATCCTAGTACATATAAAACTCCATCAAGGATATTATTACGTTAAAACAAAAATGAAGGTCATAAATAAAATAAAACTGGCGGGGTTTTTTCCAGTTTTAAAAAACAGCTAAATTTCCCTTTTTTATTGCAGTCGCACACTGAGATAACTCTTCAGTGAGTTATCTACCACGATTCCAAGATCTCTCTCCTGGTCAGTTACCGCCAGTTTGGACCCCATCAATGTGTATTTATAATTAGGATTTTAGGTTCCAATGTGCATTACTTTGCATTTGCCCATGTTGAACCTCATTTGCAACACTGACACCCACTTGTCCAGCCTTGACAGATCCCTCTGGAGTGCCTCACAGTCCTCCCTTGTTCTCACCACCCTGAACAATTTAAGCATAATCTGCAAAATTAGCCACTTCACTGCTTTACTCCCAACTCTACATCATTAATGAACAAGTTAAAAAGCACCAGTCCTAATACCGAGCCCTGCAGTACCCCACTGCTTACCACCTTCCATTGTGAAAACTGCCCACTTGTACTCACTCTGCTTCCTGTTAACTAATCAGTTAATCCATTCTTATCCCATGACTACTGAGTTTACTTCAGAGCTTTTGAGTATCAAAAGCTTTCTGGAAGTCTAGGTAAACATCATCTACTGGGTCACCCTTCTCCACATGTTTGTTCACCCCCTCAAAGAACTCTAAGAGGTTAGTGAGCCAAAATGTTCCCTTACAGAATCTATGCTGATTTTTCCTCAATAGCTTTTGTTCATCAATGTGCCTGCTAACTCTACCTTTAATAACGGATTCCACCAACTTCCTTGGTATTGACATTAGACTGACTGGCCTGTAATTTCCCAGATCTCCTCTGGAACTCCCCCCACCCCCAGATGGGAGTTCCATTAGCCACCTTCCAGTCCTCGGGAATGGAGGCAGGTTTTAGTGATAGATCACAAATTTTTGGCAGGGGATCCACAAGTTCACATTTGTATGCCATCTGGGCCTTGTGATCTGTTAGTTTTTAATTTGTCCACCAGTAATAGGACCTCTTCTCTCATCACCTCAATCTGATTGAGGTCTTTCAACACCCTTCCTAAAATCGGCGGTTCTGGAGTGGGCAAGCACTTCCTATCTTCCACAGTGAGGACAGAGGCAAACAATGCATTCAATTTCTCTGCTATTTCCCTATCATCCTTTAGTAATCCTTTTACCCCATGGTTGTCCAAGGGCCCCACTGCCTCCCTGGCTGGTTTTCTGTTTCTAATGTATCTGAAGCCATTTTTATTGTTGATCTATGTTTTTTGCATAATGTTCCTCATAGCCCTTGATTACAGACTTGCATTTTATTTGCCAAAGCCTGTGCTCCCTTTTATTTGCCTCATTCGGACTAGCCTTCCACTGTTATGGCAGTCCTACCTACTCTGACTTTATGAGAGTGTCTGCCCAAATAATACACTTCCTTTTGTTTACTACAAAATTTGTTTTCTACAAAATTTATTTTTTCTTACCTTTCAGATGACAAAAACTAAAGAAAATGTGATATGGTAGCATATAGTCTTTCTCTTTGCAATGCTTTCTACTTTTCTGATAGAAAATGCACATTTTCATACTTTCAAATTTCTTAAATATGCCAAATATTATAATTTTATATGCTGACTAAGCTATAAATGATGGGCTGTATGTTCAATATGGGGTGCAGTGGCTCAAGTGGTTAAGACGCTGAACTGCAGACCAGAAGGCTGGTAGTTCAGCAGTTCGAGACCCAAGTGCTGCACGATGGAGTGAGCTCCCGTCTCTGGTCCCAGCTCCTGCCAACCCAGCAGTTCAAAAGCAAGAAATTGCAAGTAGATAAACAGGTACCACTTCGCTGGGAAGGTAACAGTGTTCTGTGTGCCTCGGCATCTAGTCATGCTGACCACATGACCACAGAAACGTCTTCAGCTTGGGAACGGAGATGAGCACCGCATCCCTAGAGTCAAGTAAGGGAAATCTTTACCTTTACCTATGTTCAATACAAGAAGTTTAGATTTGACAGAAAGTATTGCATATATTTCAATTGTTCTCAAAAAAATATTCCCTCTTAAAAACAGAGGAGGAGTTTTGTGGCTTCAAAATCTCCAGAAATTTTATATCTCCATGGAACATTCATACCTCCTTATCAGACTGAAAGGGTGCAGTATTAGTTTTCATTAAGAATAGCGGAACAGTTAGAATTAGGATCTTTATTCTCTTAACAACTGGATTTATGAATTCATTTTATTAGATTCATTTTTGGAATCTTATCTGACACAAGTCAATTATATCAAGAATTTCAATCATTCACAAACTGTAATACAATGAAACATTTCCTGTCTGTTTGTATTTTCTTCTGCACGTTTGCCAAAAATATAATTACTTCTGATATTTGAGTTCTATCTTGCCCAGCAGTTGATTATAGAAAACAACTGAACACACCCCAATTTTAATGAGTTTACAGTGCCCTCTACAGGACTCACTATAAGGTTCGTAACTCTGAAACAAACTGCACCTTTTAAATGATGACAATTCTAAATCACTCAAAACTAAACCACACAGCTGCATTTTCAAAACTAAACAACATGGAATATCATATTTCCAAACTTACCTCTTCCACCAGTTGTACACCATAATCTCTTTTGAGTGGCTGTATTGTTATACCTCTGGCATTAACAAGCTGCGTCAAATCTAATGGTTGCGTGGGATCAACTCTACCCAGGTCAATCAGGTACTGCAGTCTTTTGAGACTGAGGGGCTGATACTGACGCCTGAGGCTGGAGAAAAGATTGAAGAAGAGAACACAGGTTTCAGAATGCCCATCTAATGGGCAAGAGCACTCCTCCTAGACTGCATACTGATGACCAGTGTTCCCTCTAAGCTGAGTTAGTGTGAGCTAGCTCACCATTTTTTAGCCTCTGGCTCACACATTTTTGTCTCAGCTCATGAAGGAGGGCTCCAGAGCAAACTAATGTATGCAGTAGCCAAATCGCTCGCTCACGACTTTAGTGCCAGCAGCTCACAAAGTAGGAGTTTTGCTCACAAGACTCCACAGATTAGAGGGAGCACTGCTTTTTTTTGTAATAAATTTTATTGTTTTCTAACACTCTTACATATTTTTCTTATACAAACCCTTTTTCAATATTGTATCCGTTTTTGTTCTATTGTATAATCTTGTTATCATCTTATAATGGTGGTTTCCCACCACATCTGAAGCATTTAACATTTTCAACTTTAACCATTCTTTATATGCATATATATATTTTTACTCTCCTGGTAACGACATATAAAACCTTACAAAACTATCCATCATATACATTCTGATTTTCTTATACAATTCTAAAAATATCCTTATCTTCTAACTGCCATTTATACATTCAAATATATCTTTTTAGTATTATGTCCAAGTATAAATGTAATTTTTCATATCCCAATATTGTTCAACATATTCTTTCAAATCTTTCCAATCTTCTAAAAAAGTCTCTGAGTACAGATTATTCAATTTTCTCGTCCATTTGTCCATTTCAGCCATATACAACAATTTTTTCAACCACTCCCACACCTCCGGTATTTTTTCACCTTTCCAGTTCTGCGCATAGACCATTCTTGCCGTTGTAATCATATACCATATTAGTGTCCTTTTTTTAACATTTATCTCTTCTACTTTAAGTCCAAGCAGTTAACAATTCCGGCAATTTCTTAAATGTACATTTCAAAATTTTTTCCATTTCTGTATGTATCATAGACCAGTAGGTCTTTGCTTTATCACAAGCCCACCACATATGATAAAAAGAACCTTCTTTTTTTTTACATTTCCAACATTTGTTTGACATATTTTGATTAATATTTGCAATTTTTTTTGGCGTCATATACCATCTATACAACATTTTAAAACAGTTTTCTTTTAGGTTATAGCACGTAGAAATACTCATGGCATTTTTCCATAGAAATTCCCAAGATGACATTTCAATATCTTTGTTAAAATTTATCGCTCATTTTACCGTTTGTTCTTTAGAGGGATCACTGCTGATAACAGTTTGGTGTAATGGTTAGAAGTGCGGACTCTATTCTGGGAGAACCGGTTTTGATTCCCCACTCCTTCACATGCAGCTGCTGGTGTGACCCTGGGTCAGTCATAAGTTCTTTCAGAGCTGTTCTCTCAAGGGCAGTTCTTGAGAGAGAGAGCTCTCTCAGCCCCACCTACCTCACAGGGGAGGGGAGGGGAAGGGAGGGGATTGTAAGCTGCTCTGAAACTCCTTTGGCTAGTGAAGGGCAGGGTATAAATCCAATCTCTTCTTCTACTGTCCCAAGTATCCTGACCAGGAAATCAAGTTCCACTGAAATGAGACCCACTTTGAAGTTAACAGATTTAGGACATAACTGCATAGTTTAAGTCTACGCAAATTAAACTTTACCACTGAACTACTCCCAGTGCTAAGAATACTCGGGTGGCTCCAAAGTACTAGCAGCATAAGAAGCTAGAAAAAAGAGAATTCTTTTCCCCATCTTCTGCCATTTGAGAGCAAGCTCTGAGCACCAGAAAAGTGGTGCCAGAAGTTGGGGGAGCTACATGGATAACAGCCATGCTATCCTGGAGGTGGCAATGGAGTAGGAAAAGTGGGTGAAATTGTCCCTCCTGCCTATTCTTCCTAGTGGTGCTTCCATTGGTGCAACAGGCTACACTAGCAAAAGAGGTGGAGAAGAGCAATTTCATCTCCTTTCCCCTTTTCAATGCCACACCCAGTGCTGCAGTGTTTCATTCACGTGGGTCTCCCTAATCCTCAGCATGGCCACTTTTAGGCACACAGGTGGCTGCTGGATGAAGGGGAAAATGGGAAAGATTCATCTCTGCTAGCAACTTCTGTTGATATTGCACAGAATCTAACCCACTACCTTATCGTCTATTCTTTTATAGCTGTTCCAAAGATTTTTCCTTTAAACAACCTACTCACAGATTTGTTACAAATGCAAAGGCAAAGAGGAACAGCAGTGTACAAATTGGTTATGAAATATATCACCTACTTTGTGGCCACAAATACCTGCTTCTGCAAAAGACAAAAAAAATGGAAAGGAAAGCAAAAAGTCTTAGCCCACGCACTTTGTTTCCCTTAGTTAATTAAGTACATGGAATATTATCCTTACTGTTGAAATAAAACAGCCACCCAGTGCCACCTTAAAGACTAATAACGTTGAGAGCCAGTTTGGTGTAGTGGTTAAGTGCGTGGACTCTAATCTGGGAGAACTGGGTTTGATTCCCCACTCCTCCACTTGCACCTGGCTTGGATGACCTTGGGCAAGCCATAGCTCTGTACCAGCTGTTCTCTCTAGGACAGCTTGGGAAAGAGCTCTCTCAGCCCCACCTACCTCACAGGGTGCCTGTTGTGGGGAGGGGAAGGGAAAGGAGTTTGTAAGCCGCTCTGAGACTCCAAGTGAGTGAAGGGCGGGATATAAATCCAACCTCTTATTATTATTATTCCAGCATAAGCTTTCATGAGTCGAAATTCAGTTCTTCAGATGACATGAGGAAATTATATTCCATATTTTCAATGGAAAATTACAGCAGGGGAGAAAGGAAAGGGAGTTAGAGGCAGATAGGGGTTTGGTATGGATCCAACCATACATCTTGTTCTCTGTTTAAGGGACTAAAATGGATTAGGCCAGGGGTGTCAAACATGCGGCCAGGGGGCCACATTAGGCCCCGGAGGGCTTCTATCAGGCCTGCACTGGAAATGGCCATCTCCTGCTTCCAGTTCTGTTGCTGCTGCATCATAGCTTGCTTCGCCAGAGTCTCTGAATTGCTCAGCCATTTCATGTTTTCCCCTGGGTCCTAGACTCAGAACTCTGAGTATGAGATTTCTGTGGTGAATGTCAATAAATCAAAAGTAGATTTGCTGCTTACAGATAACACCGTTGAACAGCATACTCAGCATTGCAACAGCACAGACATTTTAATGCAATAATTCAGAGCAAGAGGTGTCAGTTATCAGAGACTGTTAAATAAACAAAATATTGCAAGAGTCCTAATGTTTTAAGCATGTTTTTATTTTAAGTAAAAAGAAAACTTTGTGTCCTTTATAAAGTTTATACCTCCGCTACCTGGCATTACATTTTATGATATACATGGCCCGGCCCAACAAGATCGCATTTATGTCATTTATGTTTACCCGGCCCTTATAACAAATGAGTTTGACATCCTTGGATTAGGCTGTTACGCATAATGAATGAAGTCAGAGATTCCATCCTCTCTTTCATATGGTGTAGATAAACAAAAAATGTAATTAAGTAGAATAAACAAAAAATAGAGGAAGTAGTCTGAAATATGTGGGAATTAATTGATTTCAGTATAGGGTTATAGTATGATACAACATGTTAAGAAGACACACCTGACTTTGTTCTCTTGTTGTCAGTATTCGGTTCCCTTTAATTTCAATAGTATAGGACTACACTGTACCTCTAATTATCTTACTTTTGTAGACAAGACAGCACAGAATAAGGTCACATTACACAGCTCCCACCAATGCTCCCTATAAGCTGTGGAGTCTTGTGAGCAAGAATTCTACTCTGTGAGCAACCACCATTAAAGTTGTGAGCAAGCAGTTTGGCTGCTGCGTAAATTAGTTTGCTCTGGAGCCATCCTTCCTGAGCTAAGACAAAAATCTGTGAGCTGGAGACTAAAAAACTGTGAGCTAGCTCATACTAACTCAGTTTAGAGGGAACTCTGGCTTTCACTGTTAATTGGAATGCCAAATTGTATCTTTCAATATCTTGCTTGCTACTGGAGAAAATGTAAGGTCAAGCTACTCATTTGCAGTACAGTCAGGTTCAGGCTTAGGGAAAACTGGAGTAATCTGACCAAACAGTATCTGAAGTAAAGAGGGGTTTTGTACTAACTTTTCTTCCACCACTGAAAAACTGAAAAAATGGCATGGAAGACAGATGTTCCTCCCCATCCCACAGCTTCAGACTAGGGCAAAGATTGGAAAGAATTCACAGTCTCCCCCCTCCTTCCTTTCCCTAGCTCTTCAGAGGTAGCTGTGTTTTTACACAGTATTTCCCTTTTGTTTTCCACAAACACTGCATAAAAAAACCCAACGAGTTTAAATGCCCTCTCCCCCAATGAAGAAGAAACTCAGTGACGGCCCCAGGTTTTCCCGCCCTCTAGGCGAAGATACATTCTGCCCCACCCCCCCAGCAGGATGGGGGCAGGTGCTGGAGCTGCAGCAGGCAGGCTGAGAGGGAAAGCTGCATATGCATGCGGGCGGGCGGGCGGGCGGGCGGGCGGGCGGCAGCGGGATCGCTCGAGGGGAGGGAGCCAGTGCCAGGCTGCAAAAGGAGCTCCAAAGAGACCAAGGGGGCTGCAGAGGGCGAGCGACACTTTCCTGTCATCCCAGGCTGTTCCCCGTGCCTGTCCCCCCTGCCTTCTTCTCTTTCTTTCTGGGGCGCTGCAAAGAGGGGAGTCTCTTGCCAGGGATGGAGCAAGAAGCCGGCAAGGGAGGCTTCCTGTGCGAGGCAAGGAGGGGACAAGGTCAGTCAGAATAGTGCCCTCGTCGAGCCGTCGCCTAAAATTTAACAATAACGTGCCGGCCCTGAAGACACTGTTTTAATAAAAAAAATGACTCCTTATTCTTATTTGAACCAAGTTCAAGCATGTTTTTCTAATAACTGCATGTATATACATGAGAGCGAACATTTACAAATGATTACTCATACCTGTAGTGGTGTGTGGCTGTACAAGAACACACAATTTTAAATAACCCCTCTAGTGAATTTACAGTTGGCAATGTGGTCCATGGATCAAAAAGAGAAGAGATACTTAAGCACACAAAAGATTAATTTGGACTACAGAAAATGCAAGCTGCAAAAGACGTTTCACCCAGCATAATCACAAACTTACCTATGTCCTTCATTGTAGCCATATTTTGGAATAACCAGATAAAATGGAGTCTGACCTCCTTCGAAGCCTAACCGAGGCCTGGTTCCTCTTTGCCTTTGTCCTTTGTGACCTCTGCCACTTTTTCTACCTCCATACCTCCCACGTCCACGTCTCTTTTCCTAAAAAAAACAATTATCTCACATCAGTTTGTTACACAACATTACTTGTTGGAAAATACTGCCAAGTTACAGCTGACAATTTTCAAGGCATGAGACATTCAGAGGTGGTTTGCCACTGCCCGCCTCTGCATCCTGATATTCCTTGGAGGTTTCTCATCCAAACACAAGCCAGGGCTGATCCTGCTTAGCTCCCTAGATCAGGCTAGCCCAATACTTTTAATGATCCTGCTCATATAGCCCACAAGCCTTGAGCACTGTCACACTAGACACAACACATTGGCTGTGATCACACACACTAAATAATGCACTTTCTAACTGGATTTTACTGTGTGAACTGGCAAAATCCAGTTGGAAAGTGGATTATTTAGTGTGTGTGATTGCAGCCACAAGGCTGCACTTTTCCTCAGGATGTCCACTGAATGCTTTGACTAACTTCCTTCCCTGAAGATCTCTGACCCACTAAAATGGGCAAATCCCCAGTCTTCAGACAGGATACCATTTAGTCATTAACACATACTTCATATTGGTCTGAAAATGCTGAAAAACTACACATCTCTGGTTGTAAGCATTTGCAACAGGTGTATATCCTGTCTCATTCAATACCCTTTTGAATACCTCTCTCACTAAAGTTCTATTTGTATAACACAGACACCTAACCAACAAAATGAGCAACCTTAATAGGATGAGAAAAGCTGTATATTAGGACCATTCCAACAGAATCTCTCCTTCATAGGGGCAAAAATGCAGACACCCCTCAACCCCACAGGCATCTGAACACTGAGCACAGTAATCAGGGAGAGCAGGAGAAAATTTATATTACAAAAAAGAGTGTAAGGCACGTCTCCCCTGAGTAATGTCTCCACTGTACTCCAAAACGGAGAGCGTTATCTATGTGTGCTTTTGTCTGTCTACACACATGCCCCACTTTTGAGACTCACTACACATCAGAGAAAGGCCTTTTACCAGAACCTGCACCACAACAAACCGATTAGCTTTTAAAACACAGCAGGAGGCTTTGTATTAGCGCAGCCGAACAAAAGAACCAATAGTGCTTATATAGGAACAAATGCAATCCCTGAACACAAAAGCCAAGACATCCTCTAAGTCTCATAATTGACTCTCAGTCAATTTATGAACTAAAAGGAGGGAAGGCCACTGAATCCCAGCTGCTGCAAAATAAGGCTGGACTTGCTCTCTTTCCTTTTATACCTTTAACAACTGTACGATAGGGGAAAAGACCGCTAAAAACTACTCGCGCACTAATTAAGAGCACAGGAACCCTAGCCGAAAGAGAAGTTAGTCACTCGCAGAAAGGCAGACTGGTGACGGCGGCTCCGGGCCACCAAGGAGCCTCTGGAGCAGCCAACAGAGAGGCAGGCCCGGAGCTGCCCTGTAGCACAGAAGTCAACTCACCCGTTGCCTGGCGCCATCATTAGGCCGCAGGTTGGCGAGGCTGACCCTGGGCAAGGTACGCAGCAGCTCTAAGGCCTTGCTTCTGTTGCCGCCACCAGCACCAGCCGCTGCTGCCATTGTCAGCGACGCCGGTAGGAGCAGAGGGCAACGAGGTAACGCCACCGCCGAAGCAAGGCGAACGAGTGCACATTGCGCACGCGTAACATGCCAGACGCACTTCAACCATAGAGTGCAGATTCAACCATAGAGTGCAGTTATTGAGCGCAAACCTACTCCTCCTCCTCAGATAAGACTTTCATCCAGCAGCGTGTCTTTAGGGCTGCACTATACATCTATTGCAGAGAAAATAAGCAAAAGGCTTGTTGCGCCGTAAATAAGCTCTAGACCACGAAAGTTTATGATAGATTTTTTTAAAAAAGTCGTCTTTAAAATGCCAAAAAGACCAGAGAAGTTTCGGGCTTTCATGTTATATTATATTCGGGATACAACTGAATAGGGTTTAAACCGCGTCTCCATTCAGCTGAGCTCTAGGTTGGGAGGAGCGAGTTGATGGACATGATAATTCAAGCAATGCTTTATGTAAGATCTCTTGCCGCACTGTGTTTTCAGTATGACATGAATGTATGATGATTCCCGATTATTTATAGCGGATTTAACTATGTCTAAATCCACTGATTAGCATAAATCTGCATCGGATTGTGGCGTAAATTTTAATCGCACACACATATTGAAAACACGCAATGCATCAAATCCCCTCCCTCCACAAAACATACCCAATCGACATCTATTAAATCCATTTGGATTGCACTGATACATGGATATTGTTAATGAAGTCTGTGTGTAGATAATGTTATGTGTTATTCCTTCTGATCTCCGTCTATGTAATCTGTATTGATGAAACAGGAGTATAGTGCGGTATATTTCGCCAACAAAAAACCGAGTTGAAGAAAATTCTTAAAAGCTTGGGTAGGAAATATTTATAAGCAACAATCTGTCAGTCGCAGCCCCAGTTTGAAATGTAAATCATAATAAGAGGTGTGTGTATATAAATTCCAATACGAGGAAATGTTAGTGGACTATTACAGCATTGTCGTAACCCACTCTCGTGCAACATGGGACAATAATAACTGCACTGTATTTGTATCTGGTGCGCAAGAGCTGCAAAAAAGTCACCGTGTCCACCCACACATTTAAACCTGCACGAATGCCTATAATTTACTTTTACTGGGAGGAGAAGGGGAGCTCGCTGCTTTGAAATCATAGCAAGAGGTAAGATCGCTTCTGGCATCTCGCCAGTTGTCACTTCTCAGGAGGGGAAGCCAAACATGATGTCAGACGTCACAAGGGAATTCTTGACGTGCGGCCGTAAGACCTTCTACCCAAAACGGCTTGGTAAGAGAAGTCCCACCATGCCAGCCCTAGCCGTCCATCAACGCTCGCTCCAACCAATGGGAAACGTAGTGAGCAGCCGCGCGCTCGGAGACGTGCGCGCGCCCGAGTCCGTCACCCGCGCCACTTTTAACGGTCCTCCTGGCGCGGAGTTTACGCAAGCTAAGCCGAGTGGGGGGCGGGGCAGCCTTGGCGGAGCTTCCTCCCAGTTTCCCGGCTCCCTCCCTCTTCCTTTCCCTTCTTCCAATCCGTTCACCGCATCGCCCGATTCCCCACCCTCCCCGACCTTCCTCCTTCAACCCGCCCCCCCCCTCCGCCAATTTCTCACTGGTCGCTGCGGAGAGTCCGGTGTATGTGCGGCAACAACATGTCCGCCCCGCTCCCTGCCATCGTCCCGGCCGCTAAGAAGGCCACCGCCGCGGTAAGTGGAAGCTCAGCGAGCCCCTCTGGCAGCTTTCGTCCTGTGTGGGGAAGAGAGAGAAAAGCTGCGGGCGGGCGGGCGGGGAGAGTCGAGTTGGAGGCCGGCCAGGGAAAGCGCGCGTCTCCCGCT
The DNA here is from genome assembly GCA_029233225.1 of Lepidodactylus listeri. Taxonomy (NCBI): domain Eukaryota; kingdom Metazoa; phylum Chordata; class Lepidosauria; order Squamata; family Gekkonidae; genus Lepidodactylus; species Lepidodactylus listeri. The sequence continues at coordinate 57,378,308 of JARCFY010000006.1, forward strand.
GCTGCTGCCGCCGCCCCTGAGACGACGGAGAAGCCTGTGGCGCGGCCCGCTCGGTTGCCCCCTCGCGGCAGTGCTGCCCTCCCCTCTCTTCCAGGCTTTTGCTCGGGACGCGACGCTTCAAATCGCTTCGTTAGAGCTCGCGTATCGCGCTGTTTTTGTATAGCGGCCCCACGCATCGCAAGCACTCTCTACGGAACAGTGCGGACGAAAAAGCCGTGCTGCGTGCGTGTGTGTGTCCCTCCCTTCTTGCCCGCCTCCTTTCAAAGGCGTGCATGACTGGGGTATATTTTGTGTCGGGTTCTTGAAAAGGGGGCTTGTTCTGTCAGTGGCATGCTTGACGCCTGGTTTAGGCTACAGGTGCTTCGAAAGAGAGTGTCTGCCTGGTGACAAAGCCTCTTTCACAGGAAATTGGTCTGCCTTTGCTTTTGCGAACGTCATGCTAATTGGGAGTACACGTGAACACATTCATTGACAGGGTTTTGTTAGCGGGGAGGGCGGTGTTCGCTCGCTCTTTGATTGTTGTGTCAAGTAAAATCGCTTTGAGAACCTCCCCCCGCCCTGCCGCAGCTCGCGGTGCCCCCTGAAACGCGCGGGGCGGGGGGGGGGGCGTTGTAGAGAGTTTGTGGGATGGAGACTCTGCAGAAGCCACACATCTGCCAGATTTGGTTCTAAGCAACTGGACCTAAAATGCTGAAGTTTCAATCAGTAAATATGCTTATTACACGACTAGTTAGTAACCTTGGTAGATGATACCTGTTTTTAACACAATTCTTCTGCCATTGGAGAATTTTTATTTAGCTTCATTAACTTTTTAATTGTAGTATTGTGCAGCCCTAAGAGTGCTCACTTCAATGTAGTTGGACCAGTATGATGGTACCTGGGATTGCAGCGTTATGGCTATGCATAGACTATGGTCACACACGATTGCATTATAACACAGTGGTATTTCATTTTAATGTAGCATTGAACTGAAAATACCCTGCCAAATGAACTACTGTTTAACCTGCATGCAGTTCAAAAGCAAGAAATCACAAGTAGATAAATAGGTATCACTTCGGTGGGAAGGTAACAGCATTCCATGTGCCTCGGCAGATGAGCACTGCATTGTATTCAACTGGCTTTACCTTTACCTATGACCAGTTCAATTTTAACCTTCAGGAGTATGAACAATGGTTAACCTTTAGAAATGATCGCACAAATTTTTCCTATAGTTGGGCATATGTTGTAAGAACACAACATAGAAACATCAGGCATTTGTTGATTACAGTTAGAATTATGCCTCTTGTTGGTTTCCTCTTTGCCAATTGCCCTATGTTATGGGCAAGACCTAAAAATACTTTTTGATCAGATAGTTTGACTATCGTATTGCCAAATTCATTGTGTTTATCATGATAATGAAGTTAGAGAAATGGTTGAAAAAGACCTGAGAAATCACAAAATGTTAATGTTTTTATAAGTAGAGCTTGTTGCAACAAACTGTCTTCTTTAGCTGTCTCCTTCATAAGTGTCTGAACATGAGCACTTGGCATTAAAATAACTAACAGTGTGAATAACAACTAAGAGTTATTTTAGTGTCAGTTACCATGCAGGAATGTTCCAAATAAACAGGATCAGGAATTCATCTGCTTACAGCTCAGTCTGAAGCATGTTTACTTGGCTCTGTTATGTTCAGTGGGATTTAACAGGATTAATGGAAATAATTTAATGTTGACTAAATGCTATGAATATAGTTGTACTGATTACCAGTATTTATAGTTATTTTCTTTATTAATTTGTGCAATCAAAATTATTTAATAGGTTGGCATTGCTGTAGGCCCTTGAAGACTGTAGTCATCATTCAAGCAGAAATAATAATATTTTTTTAAATCATCCCTCCCAGGTATATGCCCAGTTTCACTCCTCAGCTCTGCAGCCTGCTGGGGAGTTTCACCCTTGTTCCCAAGCTTGCAGTGAAGGTAGAGGACAGCAGTATTGCTCTAGCTTTGCTTTTAATAGCTTCTTGGTTCCTAGTACAGATATGAAAGGCTGGGAAAATTTGGGGGGGGGGGGAACCTTTTCCAAGGCCTATTTTTTTTAATTTAAAAAAATTGAATTTTGGGGGAGTACTGGGGGCGAGAGGAACTTCCTATGAAATATTTTCTTTTTTAGAACAAGTGAAAAGCTTTTAAAAAGACAAAGTTGGGAATGCTGTAGACACAGCTCTTAAATCCAAGATGCATTTCTGTACCTAGTAGAATACCTAATCTTCATGAGGGGCTTTCATTGCTTTTCAACTGCTGCATACTTTCTGTTGTCTTTTTGACCTGATTTGGGCTTAACTTTTTCACCTCTTCCTCAAATTACTGTGACACATAAACCTACAGATTAGATAAAAGGTAGCTTATTGCCCTGACTTGCTGGAGGAGAAAAAAAAGATCAGAAGTGGGGCAGAAACTGCACCAAAGCCTCAGAGAGACTTTAAAAAGTTTAATTGAGATTCTGAGTAGTCTCTAACCAGATAACAAAAAGTAAGATACATGTGTTTAAGATACCATAGAACGTGTCAGCTTGTAAGTACTGGGTATATTTTAAAATTTGCTTGTATAAAACTAAGGCATCTATAACTCTTAAAATCCATAAATATGTCAAGTATTGCAATTTTGTATTCCTAGTAAATGATGATTTTTATATTATTAAAGCAGTAAAATTAATTTATGTTTGATAGGATAGTAAGTATTGCATATATTTCAATTTTACTCTGAATTTCCATTGGGGGGGGGGATTGTTTTTCCCCAATTGTTTTTTCTCATTATTTAAAAAATTTAGAAATTTCACATCTCTAGAAACGTGTTTGTGAAACCAACCATGGCATTGCCAGTACAGGGTAACAGCTGCTTCATGTGATGCTGCTGCTATATGAAGCTTGCTTGAAATTGCCTCTGTTAATGGCTGCTCCACCTGTACTGGTTTGCTGCATTAGATGCCCCCACCCCATGCAATGTATCCTATTTTTAAAATGTGAAGCACAATCCTTTGCATGTTTCCTTGGAAACAAGCTGTACTTCAGTGCAGCTTGCTTCCAGGTAAGAATGCATGATAGGATTGTGGTCTTAGCCCCCCTTCTGCTGTGGCCATTGAACAGGGTTGGTGCACATTTTTATAGGAGACGATGCAATGAGGCAGTTAAGCTTGATCTACACTGTGAGCCCCCACACAGAAAATATACAGAGCACTTGTGATGCAGAAGCAGTTTTGAATGGTATTTGTAACTGCATACTGCAAAGATAGAAAACAGGAAATTAAAATAAAAATGTAAAGGGATTTTTTAGGAGTGCTGAATCTTCAAGTGTGGCTCAACAAATGAACAGTATTAATACACATACAAAAAACTGAGTAAAATTTTATAATGGATAATGCTACTAAAAAAAATTCAGAGTACAGATGGATGTAACCAGAAACTAATGCTATGCAAGAAATAAATATTTTAATACTAATATGAAGATAAGACATGGATTTTTTTTAAAGGACTGTTAACAGATTTTTAAGAGTATAATAAGAGTATAATAACCTTCCATACTCTTCCAAATACAAACAAATGTGAAGAAGCCATAAGTTCCTCAGTGTGGTACAGTGATGTAGAGAAGCGTTATGACTTTTGATATATTGGTGAAGCTGTGGTTGGGTTGTAGTACTTGTGAGAGGGCCCTTCAGCTTGCAGCAGGATCTTCAAGTCTGATTACATGACTTTCCATTTGTAGACTTGGGTCTTTGAATTGGCTGTTTTCTCTTATATTGATGTATGGAGTGAGTCTGTGAATGCAGCCATTAGCTTATCACATGTAATTTTGAAAATAAATGTTCTAATTCATATTTTGTTGACTTTTAGGTCATATTTCTTCATGGATTAGGAGATACAGGGTAAGAAATACATTTCTTAACACATGATATCAGCCCTTGAAAGTGCATTTTCTTACTGATGAATTATGAAGAAAAATTGTTGCTGTCTCATTTGTTAGGAGCTCTGCTATGCTGCATATTTTTTTCATACCAGGCGTTCTCAGTTCATCATGTAGATTTTTAAATTAACTAAATCTCCTGAATTATTAATTAAGGGGTTTGGCTATAGGAAGGAATCAGTACTGACATTTTGGCTTAGTTCACATTAAGTGTTCAAGTATGTACTGGGAGCCCTGTGTAACTTTTAATGATGTGAACATATTGTTGGCTAAGTTGGAAATGGTTAAAATAATGTATGTTAAAGACATGAACTCTCTCAAATCATTTTTAATTCAGGCTTTCTGGTAATATCTGTACAAAGAGGTTATTTTATAGCTGGTTCAGTATAGCTTGTTACCAAAAACAAAATACTGTTTATGGTAAATATCAGTGTTTCCATCACATTCAGACAGAAGCCCACAAATTAAGGTCCCTTATACTAAGTCAGACCAGTGGTCCATACAGCCTGGTACTCTGACTGTCAGTGGTTCACTGAGAGTGGCATAGATTTTTCCACCCCTTTTCTTTAAGAGCCCTTTAATTACATGTGTCAGAGAACATTTTGTACTCTTTTACGTGCAAGGTGTTTTGTAACCTACTAAACTATGGCTTTTCTTTACTTGAACTTTTTCATCCTCCTTCTGCCCCCTTCCAAATTACTTTTTTTATGGCCTGATTTCTTAGCAGCTCCATATCAGCTTACAGCAGGCGTGGCTAAACTTGCTTAAGGTAACAGCCACAAAGAATAAACATCAGATTTTTGAGAGTTGCGAGACGTGAACAAACATTACACACACATTTTTATTGGAAAATAGGCAAATTTGCTTTTTATTAATATTAAATTAGATTGTGTGAAAGAGCCGCATGTGGCTCCCGAACTGCGGTTTGGCCACCCCTGGCTTACAGGTTTTGAACCCCAGATGGCTATATAGCATCAGCAAATAGGATCAAGGGACTAAGCTGGTACAAAGCAGTTTCATAGGGGAGAAGTTGGAGTAATCTCCCTTACTGCCCAAGTAGTTATGTGTCTCTTCAATTTTTGTTCTGCCTTCTTCTATTCATTCCATCATGGGACTTGGTTATTTAAGTTGATGGTGGCTGTTCAGGGAGACTTATTTTCTCATAACTGTCCACAACTGCTTGTGGTTAGCAAGAGTGATTTATTAAGGGCTTTTTCCTATTTTGCTAGCTTTCATTAACTTGAAATGTGAAGGCATGCTATGCACATTCCTTTAGGACAGGATGTCAAACTCATTTGTTACAAGGGTGCTGGATCTGACATAAATGTCACTTTGTTGGGCTAGGCCATGTGTGCCATAAAATGTAATTGCCAGATACTGGAGATGACACAAGCAAACCCAATTGAGATATTTTTTTTACTCAAAATATAAACATGCTTAAAACATTAGCACTCTTACAGCATTTCCTTAAAGTATCTCCCTGATGCCCGCCCTCCCACTTCCACCCACCATTACTCATTAGCACTGGGACAGTTAATAAGGACAGAATACACAGCTTCTGTCATCTGGCAATAAAGGTAATGACCAGTTGCTCATGGGCCAGTTAAGATTTTGGCCCATGGGCTGTATGTTTGACCCCTGCTTCAGGGTCTGCTAGCATAATAGTTGTAGCCTGCTATTGCTTTTGATTTTTCATTTGGTTTTCTGAACTTCTCTCCGCATTTTCGTGGGTCCCCCCAAATTTTAGATAACAAAGAATGATAAGTTAGTAAGGAGACAGAAAGTAGGTAGAATATACACCAGTAATGAAAATGTTAAAAGTGTTTGACAGTAGAGGAACTCTGAACTGAGCTTGTCATATAACAAGACAATGAATTTGCAGCACAAAAGAGGAATGTAAAGTATATTTTATGTAAGCTAAGAATTGATGGTCAGTTCCAAGTGTTATTGATTTTATTTTGTATCAATGGAAAATGACTTCAGTTATGTGCCAGTTATATCGAATGATACAGAGCTTCCATGTGGATTTCTGTGCACGAACGTACAGAAATCCACATGAAAGCTCTGTATCTTATTTTATTTACATAAAGGATTTTTAGTTTGCCTTTTCACCTAATTTAGGGTTCCCAAGGCAGTGAACAATAAAAACATTAAAATAACATTAAAAATGTCTATCAATAGAAGCAATTAAAAATAAAACAATGCCTAAACATGTGACCAGGAAGAGGGGTCAGTGAGAGAGCACCAGAGAAAACAAATCTTTACCTGCTGGTAGAAGACAATAGAAAGGGACAGATTTACCTCTTGGGAGATTACCTAATTTTGGTACTACAGCTGAGAAGGCCATTTTACAGTATTTGTTTCTTTCCTACCAGCTAGACCTAACTCTGACTCTTATTCCATACTTGATGTACAGTAGAAAAATACAGTACTTGTGACTAAAAACTTGGGACTGAAATCCATATAGTCACAAGCAGTGTTCCCTCTAAGCTGAGTTAGTGTGAGCTAGCTCACAGTTTTTTAGCCTCCAGCTCACACATTTTTGGCTTAGCTCAGGGAGGATGGCTTCAGAGCGAACTAATTTATGCAGTAGCCAAGTCATTCGCTCACAGCTTTAATGCAAGTAGCTCACAAAGTAGAATTTCTGTTCAGAAGACTCCACACCTTAGAGGGAGCATTGGTCACAAGTAAAGCTCTAAGGGAACTTTTCTACCTTCCTCCATACCTTCCTAAGCTTGCTGAGCCCTTGAATTATGCATCTGAGGGGACAAGGATCCTCCCGAAACACCATGGAGTACAAAGTAGGCAGGAGACAAAAAATAGAGCCCCCATGTCATCATACTGCATCTAACCCACTGAAAATATAGTCATTGGTACAGGATACAAACTAGACAATTGTTCTGTTCCTTTACCCAAACATTTGCCTTAGTTCTTTCAAGTGGCCTCCTATCTGACACACCTATGTTAGGAACCAGGCTTGTTTAATCTAAATTTGCAATTCTTATATTTTCCTATACACAAACTCCAGGATTGCTGATGGTCCCACTCTGTGCTGCTTTGTGGTTTTTGTGAAAGCAAGGGCATGAAAAAACCCAAAACCCTTTCATTAAGTGGTTGGGTTGTTGAAAAAAGGGTTGTTGAAAAAAGTGTAATAAACCGTTGTTCTTTGTGTTCCAATAGGCATGGGTGGGCTGAAGCATTTGCTGGAATCAGAAGCCCACATGTAAAGTACATTTGTCCACATGCGTAAGTATAGTAATCTCTTTGGTTTGTCTTTCATATTTTCCAAAGCTTTCAATTTCTGATGTTTCATAAAATTAACAAGTAATGGATGTCATTGCTAATACAATAGTAGGCAGCATGGCAGTTTCAAAGTTGTAATTAATATTTTTCACTTGATTATCCTTAAGAATTGTGTGAGGCAGTATATCTTCTTTTTACTAATTTGTAAACCATAGTATGGAGTGATAAAACCACAAATACATACATAACCCAAATTTTAAAAATCAAGTTATGGATTCACTTGATTGGCTGTGCAGGTCAAATAAAAAACCAAGGCTAAAATTCTTAGGTCTCTCATAACACAGGAAAGGGATATAATCATCAGTCTTACACGGACCTAACACATACTGCAAGTGCCAAGGTATCCTACTGACCTCTGCAAACAAGAGTTAACATTATGTTGAAGCAGACGAGTAGACAACCATGTCCATAGTGCATCATGTACAGTTCATTAGGTGTGCTAAAAATTTGTGTCAACAGTGTCCAGTGCGGTTTTATCCCTTAAATTTATCAGTGAAGGGGATGTACATGCTATATTGCCTTTAAATTTTAGCAGTATTGTTCTTGTAAAAATAAGGTCTACATAAAGCTTTGATTTTGTTTTGGTATAATATATAAAACACATTTGATCAATTGAAACCACATATTTTTTATGGTCAGGTATTTCTTGCTATTGGGACATAAAATTAACATGGGGTAACTCAAAATTAACATGGGCTGAGGACAGACTGGCAGTCTGGCCCACTCTGCCTCCGCTTTAAAAGCGGAGGCAGAGCGGCAGTCCAGACTGCCATATTTGCCTGAAGGAGGCGGCCCGGACGCAATGTGTCCGGCGCCGCGCTCTTCCCGCAGCAGCCGGGCACCACTTAAAAGTGGCGTCCCGGCTGCTGTGGCACACGTTCCACCCATTTCCGGCTGGTGTGAACGCCGCATGGCAGGAGCAATTCCCCCCGCCTTGTTCTGCTGCTCCGCTGAGGCGCGGCAGAACTTGAGTCTGTCCGCAGCCATAGGAAATCAGATCATATTCTATGTAGGGTTTTAGGTAGTTTTATGATTTTACAATATCCAGAAAACTCAAAATCACTCTTTCCACGAGTAGTTTAGATAGAGTTTTGCTAAGAAAATGTTGGAGATTTTCTGTGGAAATAGGAGTTCTGTATATTGCAGATTCTTAGCTCCCACAGTTAAGTTTTAAAAACTTTCAGGCTCATACAATATTACCAACCTGATCACAAGTGTTGATTTAAAAAAAATATTATTGCTCAAAAAGATTTTTTTTTTTTGCGTGCACTGAGTAACCATTAGATTACCCATTCACTTAGGGCTATAGAGACCATTTTGTGAAGCTGGACTGTGGGCATCAAAAAGAGTGCTGCAGTAGTGTGGACTTGCCAGATTCAGTACTCTACAAGAACCCTGTGATCTGGGCCTTGGCTGCATTGTGAAAAGATCAGTGTTTTGCCATACTGACTTCTGAACCCAGAGTAAGGTAGTAGGGTAGCACAGGCACTGGGTAGTCTTGTGCTTGAGAGGATAGGCTTTCCCAAGGCCATCCTAACTGACCAGAGTATCAACCTCGTGAGCAAGATGTTTCAGGAGCTGCAGAACTAGAAGTTCCATATGCCAATGTACTGCTTTCTATATTAGCAAAAGAGGCAGAGCCCAACCATTCCCTCTGCTCAATCTCCAGAGCAGATAGTTTCTGAGCAGTAAGGACACCAGTTAGCATTGCCAGGTCTTGAAATAAATATTTTTGTGTACTGGTGAGATCTGGAGGAACTCTTTCTGGGTCAAGCAGATTCAGGGAGGTGAAGTCCAGCAGTTTGTGCAGGTGTGAGTGTGCAGCATAGTGCAAAAACTATTCATCAGGTAAAAGATTTTTTTTTAAAAAAAAAAAATAGGGGCAGCTTTATTCCTTAAAATTGAGACAACAGGCCAGAAATATAAAAGTACTCTGTCTAGGTCTTTTCTGATCCATTGGTAAAATCAACTGAGCAGGAAGCCTAGGTAACATAATTTCATTCTGTCCCATGGAACTTCATTTAACTCAAAAAACAACATGACAAGTGTGTTGGAGGAGTGACAGGAGTGGGAACAGTGAACTGAGTTGAGTTGCGTTCTAAAGCAGCTATACTATGATCATTGCATAGGTTAAAGTGAAATATACAGTAATTTACTATGTTTATGACTTTATGTATTAATACCCTTGATATAAAGTTCTTTGATTATGTATCTTATAAGTGTATATGGTTTGTGTTTTTGGCCAGATTCCCAAATGGTGGTTTAGGGTACCAGGAAGACTAGAAATTGGGAGAACTACAATTCAAGGAGTAGAGTGTTATTGTAATAAAGTGTGGGACAGAAAGGTGAGGTCCCAAACACAGAATCTTCATGGTAAATATTAAGTTTGTCAGTTGTCATACCTTTATCCTTCTGAGGCAACCAAAGCCAAGCAAAAAAATTCAGGAACAGGAAAAATTCCAAGTCTTGGCTAAAAGTGCTCTGTCCCATTTAAGGCAAAGTAGAGGGGAAGAACAGACCTGTGATATGTCTTATTGTATGATGGAAGTAATGCAAGAAAGCAAATGGTACTTCACTCAATGAACACAGATGGAATAGTGTACATGGTTGCATTGGTTAAAACAGGCCTTGACAAATTTTCTTTGGACTTAGTAGCCAAAACTCATCCATACGTAATAAACTGTTCCCTTTGTCATAGTAAGTTTAATGCTGCCTCTGTGTTATAAATGGGGTTGCCAACAGGTTTGGAGAAAAATGTCATTTCTCTTTGTTAGAGGATTAATGGGATGATGTCACTTACCTTCTTGCTACAAAAAGCTTCCAACAGTCCATTTCCACACATTGAAGTTTCTATGAAAGGGACAGGACATCTTTCTCCCCACCAGCTGGCGGCTCTAAAATCGGTAGGTCAGACTCTAGCTTTACATCAGTTAGTTCTGAAGAGCAGGGTGTTCACTGCAGTTGTCCCAAGTCTCTGAAATGCCTTCCTGGATAAGGTGCAGAGTTGCTTCTTCCACATCTTTCAGATAGGGTACAAAATACTGTGCATGTAAGGTTGCTTTTCTGAAGAGGCAAAGCCCAGGAAAAATCTTTGAACAACTGTGGCACAACCTCTTAGTTTTCCTCCCCTGCAGGGACTAAACCTATGTATATGTCATTGGAATAAACATAGTTTTCCTCAGTTTTGCCACTCCATCTTCTCTCTTTTTACCATCTTCCTTAAGACAAATTTTAGTAAGCTCCTTGGGGTAGGGTATAACCATATTAAGTTTATGTCAATACAAATAAACCTGAGGCACCTAAAAGACACATTACAACATAAGCTTTTGCAAACTCGGGCTTCTTTTGTTTAAGCTAACATTGTAAGGCAGGCCAACTGCTATCACTAGACTGCTATGAATTTAGAAGGACAACAGCCCTAGAATCATTCTCTTTTCAGTTCAAACATGGAGTCATTGTGGGGAGGATAGATTTCAAAAAGGAGCTCCGACTTCAGTGATTCAGTAAATCTGGATGATAATCCTGTGCATATAATACACCAAACCTGAGTGTAAAACCACTCATCGTCTACTCTGTTATTCTTACTCTAAATGGTTCCAGCACTAGTGAAAGTTAGTTTATAGACTGACTTGTTGCTTCCTCTCTGGACCAGGTTTCTCTGTCCCCACCCCCCAAGCATTGCCACCTGCTTTCAGCTTTCTGCTGGCTGGTGACAGAAGAGAGCAGGAGTTCCCAATAAAGGCAAAAGTCATCCTCTTTCTGTGGGGGCTGCAGCTGCTAAGCAGGCTAGGAGAGCCAGCAGGAACTGAGTTTTGTGCTAGCAATTTTGTAGGGCATTCCTTTAAGGGCTTAATCCCCCTTCACTCCCCCTCCTTTTAAACTCTGTAAGGCTGAGGGCCATCAGAGCACTAGGCACTAAGGCGAACTTCAGGTTGCAGTGGTGACCTAGCACCCAGAATTATCAAGGTGGGGTTTACAAAGCTGTTGGGAAGGGAGCATTGTATTTTTCAGGGGGGACGGGACAGTTGAAGACACATGCAAATTATTCAGCATTAGGAACAGGGCTTAGGGAATAGTTTATCTTGTCCCTGGTACCTGCTCAGTTTCTGTTCAAGGAAGTCTTCCTGATATAAAAACCAATCTGGCACTTAGCTACATAGACTAATAATTTCAAATATTCTCTCTTACTATGTCTCTTTTTAAAAAGTTGTTTTTTGTCCCCCAAATTTCCAGGCCAGTTATGCCAGTTTCACTAAACATGAACATGGCTATGCCGTCTTGGTAAGTAATAATTTGGAAATAAATTTGTGAATTTAGCACTCTTGCAGTACAATCCTAAACAGAGTTGCATTCTTCCAAGTCCCTTGACCTAGGACATTCTTCTTAGGATTGTGCTGCTAGCCTTATACTCTTGGATGTCCCAAGCAGGAAATAGGGTTGACTATCTTTTTACATCTCCATGAGGGATGCAAAAAGCAAGTGTGCCCATGGTTGAGCTGGATTTTGGGTCCAGAGCAGCTTACAGTATGCTGTAATCATGTCTACTAACTGTGGGTTTTTGGCATGTACTTTTCTTCCCTTACAGAGAGACCAAGATGGATACCCATGTTAGTCTGTCTGTAGCAGTAGAAAAGAGCAAGAGTCCAGTAGCACCTTAAAGACTAACAAGATTTGTGGCAGGATATGAGCTTTTGTGAGTCACTGCTCACTCCTTCAGATACAGATAGAATGTGAGTCCATCTGCCCTAGATTTTGGATAGTGGAGTGATTTCAGATGCTGCATGACATTAGCAGGCAAATGACAATAGCAGGCATGATTGGATTAGATGTGATATGCAGAGGGGTCGTAGGCATGGAGAAATCAGCATTGGTTTGTCTTTAAGATGGTACTCTACTCTTGCTCTTTGCTTTCCTTGTTTATTTACTGGGTAGTCATTTTGAAAAGTGTTTTAACAGTGCCATCCTAAGCACAGTAGCACCCATCTAAGTCCATTGAGGTCAATAGGTGTAGAAGGATGTAACTCTGCTTAGGATGGCACTACTAAATAGTATATAACAGTATGGTTTAGGGCTATTGTATGTTGGTAGTCTGAGAAAAGTGTAAATGTGGTGTTTCTGTACTCTGCATTTTTAAATACTATATGACTAGAGTCTGGTATAAATGGGATTTAAAAATAAGTAGCCTTCAACATTGTGCATCTCCACAGAAAGAAAAGAGAAATTTCCTGACAAACTGAACACTCAGTATTGAAGGGAGTATGTGGCAGGTGGGGAAGAGAAAAAAGGTTAATGTGCTTGGCAAAAATTTATTGAAATGTATGTGGTAATATAAATATTGGAGCCCATATTAACCTGCTAAAGTGACTTAATTTCACATAACACTTAAGGTAAAAGTTCCTTTTCATGAACTGTAGTGCATAAAGAGTAAGATAGGTGAGGCAAGGCCTAGAATGGACTAAGAGTCCACCTTACTTTGCCACTGTCCGTCTGCAGCAGTGACAGCTGATTTTTGGAGGGCAAGACCTGCAGTCAAAACAGGAGGGAAGAGGGCAAATAAAAGCCTGGTGCTGCAACAAACCTTGTTGGTCTGTCATGTCAGACAGAAGGAACCTGGATGTATTTCCTCAGGCATGGCATAGAAATAAAAGGGTTCTCGATTCAACATAAATTGCTCTGCAGTAATTTTATGAATATATTCTGTGAAATCTGGTTCCAAATCATGCATGGGGCTCCAGTTAGTTTTGAGAACTTCCTGTTTCAGCCCAAGTTGAGAACTCTTGGTCTGCAATAATTCTATGAATATATTCTGTGAAATCTGGTTCCAAGTTATATGCACAGCTGCTTTAATCTGAGAGGAAGATAGATTGAAATGCGGGCATACCTGGGAAATGCATACAGATGTACACCAACTGCATGTTTGCATAGGAAATTTCTGCCTTATATCAGCAACATCTTTTTTGTCACAGGAGGTCTATGGACACTTTTTGCATGCTGTCTGAGGGTGTAGTGTAACATCCATACATATGTATTGTGTCATGTTCTAGCTAGAGCTATTATTGTTGTGAAGTAGTGCCTGGGAGCATACTAACATTATAGACAGTAACTGTTGGGCTGTGTGACCACCAACCTCAGTACAGAATTAACACATTAATGTGAAATAGAAATATGTAACAGACTATTGTTGAATAAATTTATTTTTATTTTATTACAGAATACATTCATATTGTTGATGGTTTTTCCTTAATGTTTTTCCTTTTAGCATACTATACGCTGAAGTTCCCCCTTTATCTTCTCTGTATGGCATAGAAAGCAGCACAGAACCCATTTGCAGACAAATTAGGTGGCAGGGATAACTGCATCCAGCTTAATTGTTTATAGTGGTCTGTGACTTGATAACGCTTAGGTTGAATACTGTTAATAATGCTAGCTGTGGCGTGTGTGTGGTTGTTTGCTGATAAAAATCTGTCCCACCCATTCCAACTTGAAGACCAAGTTTAGACTATCTGAGGTATCTGAAGTTGCTGCTTGTCCTTTAGTTGTGAATAGATTCAGATTGATCTTGCCAAGGGATGCTGCGAGGATCCTTGAGGCATAAGAGCCATCAGTTGTGCTGTTGATTTGTGCCCATCCTGGCTTCTAATCTCATGCTGGGGAAAGGTATTGGAGCCTTTGGTTGAAACTGTCAATGCCTCATTGATTGAGGGGGCTCTCCCTAGACCTTTGAAGGAAGCAATTGTTAGATGTTTTGCTTACACCTTTATTGACTGAGGATGAAATGGCCAGTTAAAGGTTGGTCTCCTCATTTTGATGAGAAGGTAATAGAGCATGTATTGGTGGAATAGCTCCAGGGGGTTCTGGGTTACTCATTTGCCCTTGACACATTTCACTCTGCCTTCAGGCCTGTGTTTGGAAGCAAGACCGCTTTAGTAGCACTGGTGGATGATCACTGAAACCTGAACAGATGACAGTCATCCATATTGTTAAATCTATTAGGAGCTTTGATCCAGTTGAACACTCCATCCTTAATCATTTCTTGGAATGTGGAGTTGATATTGGTGGAGTAGCACTTTAGTAGCTTTGGTCTTTCCTGGCTGATTGGCACAAAGTTTACACTAGAGAAGCAGAATCAGTGGGTTGGGATTTATCCTGTGGAGTATCTGAGTTCCATTCTGTCACCCATGCTCTTCACTATTGATGAGGACATTGAATGAAATCATCTGGTGGTTTGGGGTTGCATGCCGTCAATATGCAGATGACACCCAGCTTTATATTTCATTATTTGCACTTCCAGATGTGTCTGTCTGCTCTGAACCACTGCTTTGAGGCCATGGTCAAGTGGCTAAGGCAAAGCGAGCTGATGCTGACTCTAGACAAGGCAAAAGTAATATGGGTTTAGAAGTCTGATGGTTTGGAGGGATTGAATCCACTCTTGGTGGATGGAATGGAGTTGGTATTTGTAGAGCGGATTGAGAATTTAAGAGTGTTCATGGACCCAGCCTTGCAGTTTGAAAGCAGATTGGTGCAGTGGCCAAGAGTGCCTTGTATCAACTGCATTAGTTCACTAACTCTTTCCCTTAGACTCAGCTGACCTGAGCATGCTAATCCATGCTTTTGTAACCTCACAGTAAGATTACAGTAAGTTCTACAATGGCACTGCCTGCAAGACAACTCAGGAACTGCGAGCGGATTTAGAATATGACAGCCTGTTTACAGTTAGGGGCTAGCCTGTGGGAGCATGTTACTGATTTTAAAACAGCTACATTGACAGGTAGTTTGATTCTGAGCTCAATTTAGGGTGCTGGCTATGACCTGTAAAGCCCTCAATGGTGTGAGGAAGACCCACATATCTAAAGAATCATCTCTTCTTATATGTCCCTATGCATCATCTGCAGTTTTCAGGTTGCCATCTGAGGGCTGATCCCCTGCTTAAGGTGGTTAATCTGGTATCAACAGAGCTTGTGTTCATTTTTCAGTCCTAGCTTCCACCTTATCGAATGGATTGGGCCACCACCTCTGGAAATGTTTAGCAAGTGCTGCAAGGCTGTTTTGCTTGCCAGGCCTTTCAACAGGAAGGGCTATTGGGGATATATGGTAATGGTGCCTTGGTTTTTTTACACTTGATTTTGTGAGCCACCTTGAGTCAGAAAGGAAAGATGGGGTATAAATGTTTGAATAAATTAGTTTCGTCTTGCATTCTTTCATCTGCGGTAGACTTTGCCGTTCAGACTTTTTCCTTCTAAACATCTCTTAAAGAGAGAGGCACATCCTGAGGTTTGGGTTCTGTCGTTGTTGTTCCTCAATTCACTATTCACAGCTCTTTGACTTCCAAGGTTCCCTTCCCTGTAGGCTTGTCAGCTTTTTCTGGTCTTATTTTCATTCCATTTAAACTACTAACATGCAGAAATTAAGTTGGTAAAAGTTTTCCCATCACTATATCTCCTTGCTAGTAAAAACTTTACTTATTGTGTTAGAAGGGATTGTTAAAGATATGCATTTTGTAGATTATTTTCAGTCTCTCTTTGGTACAGGACTGAACCAGTATGCTTTATTTAATACCTAGTCTGAATGCTGCTGGGGTATAGAGGCTTGGGGTAATATATTGTTTCTCTTAAGGTTCGATATCATTGGACTCTCTCCAGATGCACAAGAAGATGAAGCTGGTATCAAGCAAGCAGCAGAGAATGGTATGTTCAGTAACCCTGTATTAAATAAAAGACAGAAGGATGCATTGGGTTTTTTTTGAGAATTCTCCAGTGTTCATTCTCATTTGGAATTGTAATATTTGTCTTCTGTGAAATTAACTATGGCTTGCATTAATGTCACAGAACAATGAAGTTTTAATAAACTGACAGTATGCCATATACTCATAATTTTGCATAGAATTGTTAAGTGGTGACTGTTCAGATCTCTCTGAGAGTTGAATTTTGCTAAATCTAAATTTACATACGCCTATTGATTGAATGAGAGGGTTGCAGTGGCTCAAGTGATTAAGACGCTGAACTGCAGACTGGAAGGTTGATCGTTCAGCAGTTTAAGACCCGAGTGCTGCATGATGGAGTGATGCCCCATCCCTGGTCCCAGCTCCTGCCAACCTAGCAGTTCGAAAGCAAGAAATTGCAAGTAGATAAATAGGCACCACTTTGGTGGGAAGGTCACAGCGTTTCGTGCTCCTCAGGTGTCTAGTGATGCCGGCCACATGACCATGGAAACGTCTTTGGACAGTGCTGGCTCTTTGGCTTGGAAACGGAGATGAGCACTGCATCCCTAGAGTTGTATTCAACTGGCTTTCGAGCAAGGGAAACCTTTACCTTTACTATTGATTGAATGAAATGATCCTAAACTGCTCTTTGGAAAACCTGGTGTCTGGCATCCATATGTTTCTCTGAATAATGATACTGATATACTTGCACAATAGGAGACTGATTTGTATAGGCATTTTAGTCTCTCAGGGTCCTGTACTGAGGCTAATTTTGCATCTCCCTACCCAGCTTCAAGAGCCAAGTGGTGGTACTCTGAATAGAATGAGTTTTACCACAATGTCAGTGTTGCAGCATTGTGGTCTGGGCACTTCTGTTATCATCGTTAGTCAGAGTTCCTTTTTCACAATATAGTTTTTTCCTCTTCTCTACTTTCCATTAAGTTTCAAATATATTGGTTTTTTTGGAGGTCCAACTAGATTTTTGCAATGTAAAACCTTGTTCTTTTAATTTTTTTGAGTTACTTCCAGATTTCTCTTTCAGAGAGATCCTTGATTTGTTATTCAGTTTCTGACTTTTAATGCACTGGAACCTGTAGGGGAGGTCCTTACTACATTGGGAAAAATAAGAGTTGCAGGATTTTGGAATGAGATCCTAGTCTAGAAATCGGACATTACTTCAAGGATAAAGCAAGACCAGACATGTTTGTGTCTGTCTGTTTAGTTTGAGGGAATGGCTGGAAAAGGTGGAAAGGTGTTTGGGGAGGCTGGACAGGCAGTATTGGTGGTAATCTTGAACAGGTTGAGGATCCCCCCTCCCCCCCCAAGCTGCAGATAGTGGTAGTAAGTGACAAATCAATGGCTGTCACTCTGAATCTCAAGGCTGTATGCAGGGAGAGGAATCTAGTGATTCATTCTTATTTTTTTAGCTGTCCTCAGGTTACTTGGTCACGACTATCTTATTAATCACTAGGCTTCCTTTGCAGTGAAATCGCTTGTAGAGCAAGAAGTAAGAAATGGAATTCCCTCACACCGAATAATCCTGGGCGGATTTTCTCAGGTAAAAATAACTCCTTATTGCTACTTGGCTGTATTGATGTTGAAGGTGAAGCCCTGCTTTTTTGAGTACAGTAATTTAATCAGTCAATTTCCAAAGGCATATGTTCACTGACATTTTCCTATGCTGTATCTATATTAATCTGATGTGGGTCAGAATGACAGATTTTATGATGTGTGTAGATGTTCTATATTTTTATTTAAACCTATATCATGTATTTTCCACAAGGCTCAGCATAAGCAAAGATTTTAAAACCAAGAGACTATTCTAAAAATAAGCTCTTATGTACTTGGTGATAGTGCAGTGTTCCTCCAGATAAATATCATGTAATTTATTGAAAATGTCCGACTTTGGCAAAGCTCTCTAATTAGGGAGCTGCAAAATCGTGGAGAGAAGGTCCAAAGGATATGCTTTAAAAAGTGAGGAATTATACAACAAACTCTGTCAACTGAGACTTCCTATATTATGATTAGTTTTAAGCCTTCTTGTATGTAACATAGGTAAAATAATGGAGGACTAATAATAAGTTTGCAATAAACAATTTCACAGCCATCTTAGTATTCTTATCCAGAAAGTAAAATGGACTTTTCATTTGGAGTCTCAGAGCAGCTTACAATCTCCTTTCCCTTCCCCTCCCCACAGCAGGCACCCTGTGAGATAGGTGAGGCTGAGAGAGCTCTGAGAGAACTTGTGACTGACCCGAGGTCACACCAGCATCTGCATGTAGAGAAAACACGCTGCTTCACATTTTGCAAACCAGTGATTTAAACAGTTAATACCGTATAAAATGTTTCACTTGCATTAATGTTAATTGAGTAGTTTCTAAAGCTTAGTTGAAATTTCAGCATTTTTAATTAATGTTAAGGATATGTGCATTAAAAGGATAAGTAATACGTTTACTTTTTGTTTTCATTAGGGAGGAGCTCTAGCACTGTACACAGCTCTCACAACACAACAGAAACTAGCGGGTGTTTTAGCGCTCAGCTGTTGGCTTCCATTGCGGACTACATTGCCACAGGTGATGTGCCTGGTACTGAAGCTTTCCTAAAGTTCAAAATTACACTTGAATATTGTTTTCCTGTTACTAATAATATTCAGTATTCATCAGAGATAAAAAAAAAATTTATAGCTTAAGGGCACATTATAGTAATGTTTTTAAAGTCGTTTAAGAACTTCTTTTGTGAAACTTTTCTAAAATGTAACATCAGTGTTACTTAGAATCTCTTGCCTTGTTTGCTTCATCCAGTGATTCAGTGCAGTGAGGCATGACTAGGCATGCAGAGAAGACCAGATGGAATAATTTTCCATTTAAATAATAGGCTATTACTGATGTACGAATGAAGATTTTAGATTGATCATAAAATTTTAACATGTTTATGAACATAGAAAATGTTACTTCCTTCATTCCAGGACTATATCTGGTCTGTAGCATCCTCAAGAACCTTTTTGGTTAGAAGCGTGGCATATACACTATTCAAATAAATATTTCTACCAACTTCCAAAGAGAGTCTTTATAACATAGCCAGTAGCGTTTTGGACTTTTATGGAAAAACTGTTTGACTCCCATTACTCTTCCACCAAGCTCACTAGGTGACCTTGGCCAGGCTCTCTCCATCTCTTTCAATTTAGTCTACTCATAGAGTTATTGTCAGGGTAAAATAAATACCCTCAGAGTGATTGTGAGGGTACAGTGAAGGAAGGGGAGGCTTTTATGTTGGCTTGCGCTCCTTGGAAGAAGAATGAATAAAAACAATAAAAATTATTATGAAGCAGTCAGAAACTATCGGGATAATTAAGGAACTGACCAATACTGTTCCTTGCTAAGCAGTTTTGAAGTTGTAAAATAAAGCAATTTTATTTAAATGCATAGCTTTGGTAACTGATTTTTGTACCAGCTCACAGATGATGATTAATTCACTATCCGTGTTTGCAATAAAATATGCTATGCCTTGTCCATACGATCCTGTGAATCTTTGCTGTAAAATAGGTTACTTTTTTCTGAAGCTGATTATAAGTGTACTGAATATCCTGAAACAACTGTGGATATATCTTTACTTTTTTTATCACACAATATAGTTGCCATTTTAATTTTACGAGAAATCTTGCTTTTCCTCTATAACGTACTAACATTTTGTACCTATTTGTTAGGGTTCCATTAATTGTGTCAACAAAGATATTCCCATTCTCCAGTGCCATGGTGACTGTGATCCTTTAGTTCCACTGATGTTTGGATCTCTTACCTCTGAGAGGCTAAAGACCATGTTAAATCCTGCCAACATAACTTTCAAGACTTATTCAAGCATGATGCATAGCTCATGTATTGAGGTAATGATTTCACAACTATGCTTCATTTAGTTTTCTTACTTGAGGCACAGAAAATAACGTTCTTGTGTGTTATTGTAGAGGTATGTTTTTGTTTTCCAATCAGTGCAGGAGGGCAGATGTTATCCCAATTTTCAAAAAAAGGGAGGAGGGATGACCCAGGAAACTACAGGCCAGTGAGTCTGACTTCTGTCCCAGGGAAGATAGTGGAGCAGATTTTAAAGGGATTGATCTGTGAGCATCTAAAGGACAACTTGGTGATCTGGGGTAGTCAGCACGGATTTGTCTCCAACAGTTCCTGCCAGACCAATCTCATTTCCTTCTTTGATCAAGTGACGAGTTTACTGGATTACTGAGCCATTGCCTGCTTCCATGTCACAACCCTGGTATTACTTGGTGGTCTCCCGTCCAAATACTAACCAGGGCTGATCCTGCTTAGTTTCTGAGGTCTGACAAGATCAGGCTAGCCCAAGATATCCAGGTCAGGACATTACATGTCATACCATACCAAAATTAGGATGTTTTACAGGACTTCCGGGGGGGGGGGGGGATAGTTGAATGAGTGAAAATTACAGTGTAAATTGCTAAACTGCATGCTCTGTTTTCTTGTATATTTATTCCTGCAACTTTACCATAAATTCTTTTTTTATTCTTGAATAGGAAATGACGGATGCAAAGCAGTTCATAGATAAGCATCTACCTCCAGTTGATTGAAATGCCTTGAGAGGCCTTTTCTTTAAATGCACCAGCATCATCTGTACTAGATTGTTACTTTTCATGCAGCCAATTATGAAGCATTTCTGTGCCTACAGTGTTAACTCTATTGTAAATGTACCAACAGCAATGACTCGGTAGCATAACTTTATGAGGAATAATGCTTTTTCCAAACTTCATTGGCCATGGTATAGATGGAAGGCAGGGAAAATACGTTTTGGAATATAAATAAGCATACTTTTCCATGCTTCATTCCACCAAATTTAAAATTGTCCATTGATAATGGAAGCTCTCTGGTTTTAATGAATGGTTTAAATGAGAACAATCTGATACGTTCAAGACCTGATTTTATTACTGCTTTTTAAATTGACATTCGTATATCACATGCAGTATGTAAAACCAATAAGCATGCAGTAGTAGAATAAGTATTCTTAATGAAGATTATCTCAAAGCTCAAGTTTAATCAGTATTATTGCATGTGTAACAGAAGATTTCCAGTCTTCTCGTATCCCTTTGCAGCAGTGTAATTCAGTGTCATTTCCTACTATGTGCTGAGCTTAAAAGCAGTATCTAATCTCTGAAGAGAAGATCCCCATGTAATTGCCCTTCAGATGAATGACAGTATTTGTGGCAAAAAAACCCGGGTGGAATTCAGTATGTTGAAATCACTTATTGTAGATTGGATCCTCAGCTCTCATTGGTTCTGCCCCCCACCCACAGACTTCCATTGCCCTTGTCATGCTGTTCCTAGGACCACCATTTGTGGGATCATTTTGGGTCTCAATGGAAGGAGGAGTCAAGGAAGTCTTGTTCTGTTGACCAAATAACTTCCATCAGTAGAGATGAAAATGATAAGAGATTTACTGAAGGATCTAAGCCCATTTGAACTCGTATTGTGTTAACAACATTTCAATCTGCAAAGGTTTTCTGGTGAATTTCTTAGCTGATGTAATGTGAAGTTAGCTATATGTTTTATGAATTATAAATTAACAAGTGATTTGTCTTAAATTACTCTGTAATACCCCACCCATCCCAAACAAAAACTAACCTCAAATGTCAAACAAAAGTATTCTGTCTCTTGTAACTCGCCAAAATGTATGTCATCAGATTGTTCTGGTGTTACTCCTTCCCTTAGTAACTTGGATAAAGTGGACTTCGAAATTTTCCTGGTAATATATCTGAAACAGTGTTGCAAATTTGGCAATATGGATTTTGGATATATGTGTGGCAAGGGGAGAACATCCTGCTGTGTAGGCCAGCATCATGGTCACATTTTGCTGATCACCTTAACATGACACTGCTGTTACATATCTAATTACCTTAGTGATGTTGCAGATATTGTTCCTGGAGGGTTCTTTTTTTTTTTTACATTTTCTTGATGCATATGATTTTATTTCCTACTCTTAAGCATACTGTCAATCACACTGGGGGCTTTGCTAGTTTTAATTAGTGAGAGCTACAGCTGGGGCTAAGATGCTCCTGAGGACTTCATCTTGCCCTCAGATTGGCACTTCTAACGCCTCTATGAGTTTTACCTTGCTTTGTGAATCACATTCCTTGAATTTTTCTAGGGTTTGTGTAGCCTTCCAAATTAAGGCCACTCTGACATATCGACAGAAGCAATTGATTCCTGTTCTGTACTGCTTCAGATGTGGGACTCAAGTTCCTGCTCTCCTATATGTATTCTTTTTCATTGATGTGCACACACACACACACACACAATGAGGCTGTCAAGGGTTAGCATGCTACCTTCCTAAGTATGACATGGGATGGGGGTGAATGGAGGAGAAATGAAACATGCAACTTCTCCAATTGCCATGGTACAGTGCAGGAACTGTTTGACTTAATGAACCTGCTGGGTATGTATTTAGAGGCTGTTATTTAGAGGCAGTAATTTTTTTAAAAATCAAAACTTTCTCCAGTATCACAGCATTTGGACATCTGCAGTAGTTGACATACACTTGAACATGGAACCAGTGTGACTTTTCAGTGCTTGTCTTGTTTACTGATGAATGACTTTTCTATATAAGTACTGGTTTCTAGAGGAGGAAGGCAGTCTTTAGCAATCTTCTACTGTTATGTGGAAGACCTTATTTTTTTTGAGTGGTGGCATACTTAGAAGTATTTTTTAGAATATTCACTTATCAGTGGTGATTATCTTAAATTATTCATGCAAATAGATGATCTGGTTTATAGAAATGTATTGCTTTTATCAACCTAAGGAATATGAAACTACTGAAACCAAAATAGTAGTTTGCCTGACAACAGAAGAGATGTTGATATCTTCTATATTTTGCCTAATTTTTTTTCAAAAAGTCTAAAAATCAAAATATAATATTCAGTATTAATGTTATTTGGGTGAATAACTGCCAAGCTGATGGTAAACAGTTCTTATCATAGCCCAAATGCTGTTGCAGCATAGCCAAAGCTACTGGCTTCACTGGGAGTTTTATCCCTGATAGGATGTAGCCTTTAGCTTTTCTTTCTAAGTATTGTATAATGTTAATGCAGTGAACTGCTGAAGGAGTACAGTACTCTTGCATTTTAGTTCTGTTAATTAAATGTTTGCCTTAATGAAGTGTGCTGTACTTCATTAAACTACAAAATGCATCTTTTTATAAATAGGTGCTATTGAAAAAAAATGAATATAGTTTTAAGGATGTATTGAATAGGATGTGGACGAAGCCATATGTGTAGGCTGGGGTATTTTATAAACATCTTTAATTTGGCTTTCCTTTATCCTAAGGCATGTAAATACACATAGTTAATATAAAGATCAAGATGTTACCTTATAGTTTATGGTAGCAAATCTGTTGTTGAAATCGCTTTCTTGTAGTTCAATTGTAAATCTTTCTGTTACTGTGAAATAAATTCTGAACAATCACTGTCTGAGTTTGATACAAGCCAGTTCTTTAAGCACATTCCTAAAATATGTTTAAAAGGGTGGAAATACTGCAAGTATATTTATTAGTATTATATTTTGCAGTTAATCTTATGTGGGAAATCTTTGCTAGTTTAAGAATCACATTTTAATAGCACAAATGGGTGGTTTTTCTACCTGTTGAAAAGTTAATTACACACTTTCAGCTTGGCTGCTTACAGTTTGTGCCTGTTTTAGGTGATCTTATATGCACTTGTTGCCATGTGGTGATAGTGCAGTATAATGGACTGAAGAGATTCCTGCAAATTTAGTAGTTCCAGCAACTACAGACCTCAGGCAGGTTACAGTCTGGCAGGGGAAAGGGGTGCTTTGAAAAAACAGGGTTTCCATAGTCAAGCACTGCAGATCTGCTCTGAAATGCCACAATTTTTAAATATACTGCCATGCTGTGGCAGGCTCCACCCATCAAGCTTATTTTGTGATGAGTAGTTCCCAAGGCTCGGGGGGGCGGGGGGGGAGATGTAGCTCCAGAAACTAACTGTCCACCCTTGCATATAGTTCTCATGGGACCAGTGCTCCCTCTAAGCTGTGGAGTCTTATGAGCAGAAATTTGACTGAGCTACTGGCATTAAAGTTCTGAGCGAGTGATTTGCCTGCTGCATAAATTAGCTTGCTCTGGAACCATCCTTCCTGAGCTAAGACAAAAATGTGTGAGCCGGAGGCTAAAAAACTGAGTTAGCTCACACTAACTCAGCTTAGAGGGAACACTGCATGAGACTCTCCATTAGTTATAAGGCTTCTGAGTGCTCACATCTATCTTAAAGCAGTAGAAAAGAGCAAGAGCCCAGTAGTACCTTAAAGACTAACAAAATTTGTAGCAGGGTATAAGCTCTTGTGAGTTACTGCTCACTATCTGAAGAAGTGAGCTGTGACTCAAAAGCTCATACCCTGCCACAAATTTTGTCAGTCTTTAAGGTGCTACTGGACTCATTTCTACTGCTACGGAGTAACATGGCTCCCATCTTGATCTAACTATCTTAAAAGGTACTGTACTTCTTTCTGACCTGATTCTCCATCAAAGCTACACAAAAAATTCTTGAATAATGATTGCCAATAAGTTTGTCACAAAAAGTAATTCTATCTAAACTGCACAGCAGGTAGCATAGCTGAACAGAACAGTATCTCTCCATTCACCTGAGTTCTAGAGTTACATTTTTATTTGTGCAGTGAGAACTAATAAATAGGATGATTATGAAGTACTGCAATTGTACAGCTAGATGGGATCAACAGCCCATCTCTTCCACATGCTCCGTGAGATGACTCACTGTAGGAGAAGACCCCTCCATGGCTCTGACCCTTGGTTATTCCTTATTACAGTACACTTCATTCTTGGCTTGTTTGCCACCATCAGTTTGCTACCATCTCTTGATCTACTCACAGTCCCATCTTTGATGGGGAAATTGAGGGGAGCTGTAATTTGTTTATTGTAAACTCTTCTGAGGAATCTGGAAGAATGGTACAAATATAATAAGTAAACACCTATTTACACACCTATAAACACACCCCAACTTGTCAGACATCAGAAACTGAGCAGGGCCCGCAACGGTTAGTATTTGGATGGGAGGCCACCAAGCAAGTCCAGGGAACGACTCAGAGGCAGGCAATGACAAACCACCTCCGGATGTCCCTTGCCTTGCAAAGCCTACAAGGTAGGGTTGCCCAGTGCCCCCCCCCCCCCCCCCGGCAGAGGATGGAAGGATAGGACTACCAGATCCAGATTGGGAAACGGGGGGTGGAGCATGTAGAGGACAGAAACGTCAGTGGAGCACAAAGCCGTCAAGTCCGCACTCCAAAGCATCCATTTTGTCCAGGGCATCTGTTCTTCGTAATCTGGAGATGAGCTGTAATGCCACGGGATGCCCAGGTCCCCTGCAACTTGACGGCACTTTCTTCCATCGCCTCATGAGGGCGGGGCACGCGCAGATGAAACAAGGGTAAGTGTACCATAATTCATCCAGCTACCATCAACTCCACGCCGACTTTTGGCCATCCCCAGTGCGCCTGTGCCTTATGCCAGGTATTGGTGCCGGAAAACCCCGGGCGGGCTCTGGGTTCCAAAGAACCACTTCTTCTACATAAGAGCCCCATGGCAGCTTCCCCCTCTTTCCCTCCCATTCGCTCAGAGAGGCGCAGGCCCTTTCCTCGGCCTGCAACTCCGAGCGCATTCCAGCGAGGGCACTTCGCTTATCGAGGGGCCAGCGATGCCCCGATGAAGCGCGAACTTGGGAGGCAAGGCTCCCGACCAGAGTCCTCCATTGCCGCTGGGCGGTCGCAACTGGTAATGCAGAAGCTCCACCTCCCCCGGCTCCTTCCTCTCCACGCCCCGCGAATCGATGTTTTCGGCTGGCCGACGCAGGGCCTTGCTCCTTTCTCCCGGGGCTTGATGAGCTCGGCCTGGCGCCGCTGCTGCCGCGCTGTCGCTTCGAGGTCAGGCCGGTGGGTTGCGTGTGTGTTGTTCCGCGGCCTGGCGGGCGTGTTGACGTCTTCTGCCTCCTCTCGACTGCCAAAGCTCCAGCCGTTTCTGTTGGCGGAGACAAGTGATACCGGCAAGAGGGTTGTTTTTGCCCGCCCCGCCGCCGAGGTCGGCGCCTCAGTCGCCATGAGCGCCGAAGAGGAGATCATTCGCATCGCTAAGAAAATGGACAAGATGGTGCAAAAGAAGAACGCGGTGAGAGGCGCGGGGAGGGGGGGAAGAGAGGAGAGGCAGCGGCCCCTCGCGCGCTCGGCTTGAACTGCTGGCCGGCCAATGAGCGGCGCCGCGAGCTCAGCTGGGCGCCCGCCTTCTTCTTGAAGGGGAGCAACGAGGGGGACTTTCTTCGCGCGCGGCGGTTCTTTTGTGAGGCTTTAACTGTCAGCCGCGAGAAGGTGGTGGGCGGGGGGAGGCGCCCGACGACGGAGCGGTGGGCTCCGGGGCCTTAGGCTGTGTGTGATGAATGGGTCGAGGACCTGACGTCACTCTCCAAGTCAACAGGCCAAGTCTCTTTCACTTTCAGCGATATCTGGTGAACAGCCAAGTTTCTGAACGTACGAATCGGGGCCTAAAGTACTCATGGATTTCAGTAGAGTCGGGTAGTCGGCTGTCTGTAATCGCGTTCAGCGCTTCTCTAGAAAGCGCCCCAATTTCTTATTTGTTTCTCTTTTTAAGCTAATGGCTATTGCAAGTGTAATCGGAAATATTTGGCCCTCAAAATATTATTCTATTCCCCCCCCCCCCCCCCCGGTCTCCTTTTGCATTCATCCTGTAGGTTCTCTGGTCGCAAACATTGTTTTTAAGAAATGTTTGCACGTAGAATGGAGGAGGAGGAAAATATTCTCGTCAGCTTTATAGGTGGTGGTGGGTGTATTTATCAAAACATTTATACCCTGCTTTTCCCTGGTGGTTTACAATTTGAAGATTAACAATATAGAAAACACAATAAAACCCTGTGCATCTTAAACCCCATTAAAAGCCTTTGCAAGTAGAATTGAACTACAGCACTGCCTTAAAATTTCTGATATAGATTTTTTTTTTCATTTTGCAACTTAGGAAATCGTTACTGGAGCATATATTTTTGGAGGCTTAAAGTTAGTTTAGAATTGGACATCTTTTCTGTGAATACACGCTGGGTGCCATCTCAGGGTATAATTGCTAGTTTTACAAGATTATACTGTATTGTCAGTGAGAGATTACATTGCAGACTCCTTTAAGAGAAGGGTGTTTTCCATCTGTGTACCTCTGCTGATGAGCAGTAGTATCGAAGGCATAGTGATAGATGAGGGCAAAACAAAACTCACTGCCACTGCCAGTCCCTCTGTCTTACTCTCAGCTGAGGAACCAAGTCTCTAGCCCTACCAGGTAATAATCAAGAAGAAAGCCCTGCAAGGTAGGATACTTGCAAGCTGAGTTCCAGATTTGGTAGTTGTAGCCAAGGTACTGAGTTTAAATTGAAGCCCCAAAACCCAGATAAAACCACAGAAATATAATTAATAAAGTTTATTAAAAGTAATGTGCAAAAAGTATGCAAATATAAGAACAGTGCAAAGCAAGGAAGAAACTAATAAAATCTAAATAGCTATTTAGACTTTTCAGTCCTCTGATCTAGATGTTACATGACCAGACTGAAACACATTCCAGGTAACGTTTCAGAGTTTCACACAAAGTGTGTGTGAAGTCTGGGCCCAACCCAGATGAAAGATGACCCAAAGGGTTGGTGTCCAGAAGGGTCTGACCATAAGGTAAAAACTAGAAAGAATGATTTTCCTTGATGTCAAGCTGCCAGCAGCTGGCCAGGTTCTGGTTGACCAGTCAGGTGTGTTACCAAGACACATGACCATGTATTTCTGCAGCTAGCATGTACTCAAAGTCAAGCAACTCCCCCACCCCCGAGGATTTCTTGTGCTAATGAGATGAATTGCAAGGGCAAAACTCTCTCCTGGGTTCCATGATCTCATTTGCACTTGTGTCTGACTCCATCCTGTTCCTTATCTCTCTTAAAACTGCAGGTCTTTAAAGAGAGAAACCTCCTATAATTTTACTGTGCCCCAAAGTCTGAACTAGAGTTTTGAAAAGTCAAGAAATGGCTAGAGAAAGGCCAGTCTCTTGACAAGTAGTGTACCCTCATCAAGTGTGTGTAATTATTAAAATGATAGTGTAAAGTAGTGCTTTCCTGGAAGATCACATCATTTGTAAGGTTCCATGTCAATAAACAATCTGTTGGTGTAGCTGGCATATTCAGCTGTCGAGTTGTATCCTGCAGGTGTGATTTTTGCGAGCTTATCCCTCATGCTGTTCCTGGGAGTCTCCTATCCCCCATGGCCAGCATTTGGGGAGGCATGGGGCTGCAGCAGAGGTGAGGAAGTTGTGCTCTGCTGATGAAAATCCTTCTGTCAGTGGAGGTGTTCAGTAGGATCTAAGCCTGTGTGTTTTTCTGAGTTATAGGTGCATATAATATACGCCTGTTGATTTACTAGATTAATTGAAGGAGGGTTTGAGAGATTATCTGATCTATCTTCTGAAAATGATGACCAAGGGCTGACTTGTTTCATTCTGTGATGTACTCAAAAGTAATGAGTTGGATCCAAAACTGCTCTTCTTCCAATATAATTGCACTTAAATTTGAGGAATGACAATTCAGTTGGAACCAACACATGCTTGATGAGTATTGCCCGACTCACAGGAGGGGATGCCTTTATAATGGTAACACTAAAAGAATCCCTCTTGCATCTGAATATATCTTTATACTACTTAATAAGATGATTTGATGGCAGCTTTATTTAACCTTATTACATATAATAATTCTAGTTTATAAAGTATCCATATAATTTGACTATTTGTGTATTAAACATATTAAACATATGGAAACAGTTACCCCTGAGGCACACTTGCTGCTTGGCAAGGTTTTAACTACTGCTGTTGCATTTCTAAAGTAACTTTGCTGAAAGTAAATACTTTCAGTTGCACAACATACTGATGGAATAGCAACAAAAGTGTGCTAACATTTGTTTGGACTTATGTGACAAACTAACCATTTTAGGTCCGCTATAGTTGCATTTTGCAACCTGTCTTTCTCCTTGTCCTGTTCTACACATGGGAGTTTTCTGCTGGCTTATGCCCAGTGTATACTAAAACAGTAATTGTTCAACAGAACTTAAGTTCAAGTGAAAGATGTATTGTTGCATTGAGCCTGTAAGTACTTTATTTACAAGTAACTATCACATGTTTGGTCTGTAGTATAAATAGTGTAACAAATTACCTTATTATGTGATGAATAGGTTCACGTTGGCAGAGGTAATATTTCACATGTGGATTTTCAAAAATCAAGAGCAGTTGAGTAAGGTTAGAGAAGAAAAGGTAAGCAGTAGTTTTTCCTCTCACTAGATACTAATTTCAGCTTTAGTAAATCGAAGAGAGTATCCGGAAGCATCTCTTTTTTTGTGTTAATATGGATTGCAAGCATTGCTATCAGACCATGGCCTCAAGTATTTAAGCATGGAGCATTTTCTAAACTGTGGTAGACTTTTAAAGAAACTCTGAGCTAGCTACTAAGGGTGTATGTTCAGGTCTACCTGAGCGGAAAATCTACCCCAAAAATACCTTACCAGTAATTTTGGGGGTAGATTTCGGCATCTCAAATGTATCTGGGTTTTCTCAAGAAAACCAGGGGGGAAATCGTGAAAAAAATCCTGGATATATTTGGGGGCAGATCCTAAAACGGCAGAAAGGTGGGAGCAGATTGCTCCTTCCTCTCAGCTGTTTATTGGGCTTCCACTGCAGCCCCTTAAAGTTTAAAAGGACCGCAGAAGACAGCCCAAGGATCAGCTGTGCCAGTGGGGAGTAAACTGTTCCTACCAGCTCAGCTTCGGGCTGGCTTCTCATGCAGCCCGATTTAAACCAAGCTGTAGAAGAAGCCTGTCCCAGGATCTGCTGTGCCACTGGGAATTGATTGTTCCTTTCAGGCTGGACTTTACTCTGGGTTCTCCTGCAGCCCGGTTTAAACCAGGATTAATGTGTTCCGTGCATCACAATAGCTCCTGGGGCTCATTTCTCACTGCAGGAAAAGTGAGGCCAGCCAGGATCTCCTTGACGGTATGTTGGCGCCGCAAAAATAGCAGAGTGACTCTGTTTCTTATATACAGAGTATTTACATTTATTTACAACTGGACAACTGGAATATATACACAGGCTTTCAGCAGCAATCTCTGGAAAAAACGAACAGAGTGCTGCGCAGACAAGTGTGCACTCAGAGAGAGCAAAGAGCACATAACACTCTCCAATATATATTTACATTAACCAATCAGGTTACAGTGCTAGGATAGCTGAGTCATGTAGAAAATCTGATGCAATCTTGTCACATGACCTTTCCTAGCTGTCATACTAGATCAGAATGATCTGACACTTGTTCCCATGACAGAATGATATCTTGCCAGTAATATGAGCAAATACTGTCACACCTCCCAAGATTCAATCAATCATGGGTAACATCCTACACAGTTTTACAAACCTTTCTTTGGGCAAATTCTTTGTAAACAGATCTGCTACATTTTCAATAGAGGTACATTGCTGCAAATAAACAAATCCATTATATATTGCAGTTCTCACATTTTGATATCTAACAATAATGTGTTTACTTATTGTATGTATACCCTGATTGTTGGCAAGTTGTCGCAGAAGAGCTATCACTGTAAACAGTTATTGGCAACATACAATTCACATTCAAATCAAGAAGTAGTTGATAAAACCATTCAATTTGCACCAAACAATCACTCATTGAAGAAAATTCTGCTTCACAAGAACTTGTAGCTACATGAGTTTGCTTTATGAACTTCCAAGCAATCAAAGCTCCAAACATGTAAATGGCAAAACCTGAAGTAGATTTCCCATCACTTCTCTCTCCCCAACTGGCATCACAGTAAGCAAACAGTGATTGATCATTGGTTACATTGAGAACAAGTTTGTGGTGCATGGTTCCTTTGAGATATTTCAACACTCTCTTTGCTGCAAGCCAGTCACCCTGTGAGGGATTAGAACACTTTTGAGTTAACCAGTGAACAGCTATACATATGTCTGGACGACTGGAAAGACTTAAATACAAAAGAGATCCCACTAATGACTGGTACAGCTCCTTGTTAGGAAAAATGTTGCTATCAGTTTCTTTACAATAGCCAATAGTCATGGGGGTGTCAGCGCTGTGTGCTTCAGACATATTAAATTTGTCTAACAGCTGAACAATCTTGCTTTCCTGACTCAGCTCAAACACACCATCTGCATTTCTGGAGATTTTTACTCCCAGATAATTCTGAATAGCCCCCAAATCTTTCATTTTAAATTGTGACTGCATAGTCTTTGTAAACCAATTCAGTTGTTCTGCAGTGTGATAAAGAAAACAAATATCGTCAACAAAAACCAAAACATAACATAATTGATTACAAATTGTGATACTGTACAAGCATGAATCAGCCACACTTTGTTTGAATCCTAGTTTTGTCAATGCTTTGCACAAACAATCTCCCCAAAGATAAGCACTTTGGCGTAAGCCATAAAGACCTTTGTGCAACCTCAAAAATACATTTGGATCACCACATTCAAAACCTGGTATTTGTTTTAAATACAGCTCTTCTTCTAATGGTGCATTGAGGTAAGCGGTTTCAAAATCAAAATGATTAACGCTCATTTTGCGTTGTGTAGCTAGAACCAGTGCCGCCTTAACGCTCTCCATTCTCACTGTGGGAGAAAAACATTTGTTAAAATCACTCCCTTCCCTTTGGAGAAATCCTTGAGCCACTAAAGAATTATATTCTGTTTGCATAGCATCCAGCCAAGCACTTTGTTCTTCTCCATGTAGAGCTAAAATGTCAGCATAGTTATCTGGAACATAAACATGATTAATTCCATAACGCTGCGGCGGGATGCCTTTAGTAGAACGACTGGAAACCCTGACTGGTTGCTGTTCTGCACTCTGCTCAGGCTCAGATGATGACCTGCTAGGAGAAAGAACTTCTTGTTTAATCTCTTGTGCACCTTCAGCACTTTGCACTGGATCAGTGTGAGTCAATGGTAACAACACCTGCGAAGGTAACTCATTGGAATGAATTTTAGACCAGTTTGCACTCTCGCAAAAATTTGCAGACTTGCTATATTTAAGCAAATTGTTTTTGTTTGCAAACCTGTATGATTTCATCCCTGGTTGATATCCTAAAAATACCAACTTCTCAGCTCTAGGTTTCCCCTTGCGCCTCTGGCTTAAAGGAACATTAACCCATGCTCTAGTACCAAAAGTCCTTAAATGTTCTAGGCTAGGTTTCCTCCCATAGAGCACTGAATAAGGGATATCAGAAATTGCTTTAGTCCACAACCTATTCAGAG
Source organism: Lepidodactylus listeri (assembly GCA_029233225.1). Taxonomy (NCBI): domain Eukaryota; kingdom Metazoa; phylum Chordata; class Lepidosauria; order Squamata; family Gekkonidae; genus Lepidodactylus; species Lepidodactylus listeri. Next base: position 57,410,618 of record JARCFY010000006.1, read on the forward strand.
AATAACAACAGTATTTTATGGCTTCCCCCAAAAAACAAAAGGGTAGATTTGCATCAGCCAATACAGAATGAACCATGGTTTGCAACACGCCTCCTCTCCTCTCAGCAACTCCATTCTCTTGCGGGGTGGAGACATTTGAGACTCTGTGCTCAATTCCTTGCACTTTAAACCATTTAGACAACTCCTCTGACATAAATTCACCTCCCATGTCAGACTGAAAAGCACAAATGGGTCGTTTTAATTGTCTTTGCACACTAGCAGCCCATTGTTTTATAGTGGCACACACTTCTGACTTTTTCTCTAATGGAAATGTCCAACCAAAACGTGAATAATCATCAACAATATTCAATGCAAAGTGTTTACCAGAAACACTATTAGGGAAAGGCCCAATGACATCTGCATGGACTAACTCAAGAGGTTCTTGTGACATTCTGTCACTCACTTTGGCAACTGGATATGCCTGAGATTTTGACTGCTTGCATATCTCACATTCAAGAAAATTGTCACATTTCTTAACATTTGTTTTACCTAAACAAGCCAGTGTTTTGCTCAAAGTGGAGAAGCTAGCATGCGCACATCTCCTGTGGAGTAAATGGATGCAATTATTATGTAAACCCATGTTGCTTTGCACTGATTGTATCTTGACACATTCATTGCTTAAAACATATACATCATCTTGCAATTTGCCAACAGACACAAGCTGATTGCTTTTGTAAATTTTGCAACTTTTCTTTTCAAACATTACTTTGAACCCTGCATCATCCAGAGCACTAATACTCAGCAGGTTGTTCTCTAAATCTGGCACACAGAGAACATTATTGAACTTATAATCAAGGCTAGGAAAATACACACTGCCCACACAAGTTACAGAAGCTGCACTACCATCTGCAAGACAAACCTTGTTTAACTCAGTAGCTCGCACATCAGTTAATAAACTTTTATCTCTTACAAAAACTCTTGAGGCTCCCGAATCAACAATCCATTTGATACTGTTCTCAGCACTGTCAACAGTCACTAAGGTGACACGCTGCTGGGGTACGTTGGGCTGCTGAACAACATTGGAAGACTTCTCACCAGCAAATCTATTCCTCTCAGGTCGCCTCCATGAAGCAGAACAATTTTTAGCCAAATGAAGAGTAGAGTTACATTTAAAACACCTCTTTTGCCGAGAAGCAGCCGACGTCTTGTTGGGACCTACTCCAGGTCTGGGAATGCTGCCAGCAAAGACGCTCCTATCTCAGTTGGAACTGTTCCCAGGATAGCAGTCTGCCAACTCATTACCTCTCCTCCTTGTTTCTTCATCTCTTAATCTCCCAACAATATACTCCCACTTCAGTTGATCATGGTCGACACTCTCAAGGGCAGAAATCAAAGCATGGAAATGTCCAGGCAAAGAACTCAGCAAAATGTAGACACGATCATCTCATCCTCAGCCACCTCTTTTCCCCGAACAGCAAGATCTTGAAAACATTCTGTCAATGCATCAATATGTGACTGAACTGGACTTCCAGAAGACTTGCGAGCAATGGCGGACGCTTCCCTCCGCACTAGCGGGGGAAGCGATCCGTGCCCGACGGGAAGAAGGGGCTCTGGACAGGTGCCGAGCCCCCAGAGACCCCAGTGAGGGGGCTCTGCCTGGGGTGGCACGAGCGGGGATTTCTCTCTGCGGTGGCGACCGCGAGATTGAGATCCCCCTCATCACCCCCGTAGGTTCCCCCGTTGTGGAGCCGTAATGGCAGCAGCGCAAACCGTGAAGCAGCCAATCAGGTTACAGTGCTAGGATAGCTGAGTCATGTAGAAAATCTGATGCAATCTTGTCACATGACCTTTCCTAGCTGTCATACTAGATCAGAATGATCTGACACTTGTTCCCATGACAGAATGATATCTTGCCAGTAATATGAGCAAATACTGTCACTCCTGTGCCACACAGAGCAGTGTGCTCCACACAGCGCAGCAGCTCCTGGAGCTCCCTTCTCTTGCAGCCTGGTTTAAATCAGACTGCAGGAGAAATGAGACCAGTTAGGATAGGCTGTGCCAGCGGGGAGGAGATTGTTCCCCACTGGCTCAGCTTTGTGCTAGCTTTTTTTTTTACCAGTAAATTTCTTCTCAAGTCTATTAGACCCCCTCCAAAATTCAGAATTTGTGAAAAATCCCGGATTTGAATACAATACTGGTTTTGGGATTCGGGATTTTTCAGAAATCCTGAAAAATTTTGGGGTACAATAGACCCGAACTGAAAATATAGGTTAAAAATTTTTTGCACACCTCTTCATGGTTTTTAAGAGGCAATTCTTACTTACTGAAATATGTTCTAAACTCTTACAGAATGTAGACCAACTTTTCCTAGGTATAGACAGAATATTGAGTTTATTGCCTAGTTCGGGGGGGGTGTCAAACATGTGGCCTGGGGGCCAGATCAGGCTCCCAGAGGGCTTCTATCAGGCCTGCACTGTAACTGGCCATCTCCTGCTTCCAGTTCTGTTGCTGCTGCTGCATCATAGCTTGCTTCGCCAGACTCTCTCAATTGCTCAGCCGTTTCATGTTTTCCCCTGGACCCCTAGGCTCAGAACTCTGAGCATGAGATTTCTGTGGTGAATGTCAATAAATCAAAAGTAGGTTTGCAGCTTACAGATACACACCTGAACAGCATACTCAAGTTTGCAGCAGCACAAACATTTTGATGCAATTATTTTAGAGCAAGAGGTGTCAGTTATCAGATACTGTTAAATAAACAAAATATTGCAAAAGTGCTAATGTTTTAAGTATGTTTTTATTTTATGTAAAAAAATCTTTGTGCTTGTGTCCTTTATAAAGTTTATATCTCCACCACCTGGCATTACATTTTATGACACACATGGTCCAGCCCAACAAGGTCTCATTTATGTCAGATCCGGCCCTCATAACAAATGAGTTCGATACCCCCGGCCTAGTTTGCTGCATTGGCTGTTTTTCATAAGTCAGCTGGGCCAGAATTGGATGCTACTTTGGTAAAATGTTTATCCTTTTAAAAATGTTGTTGTAGTAGCTGAGTCTCATCTTAATCATGTTTACATAGGAGTAAGGCCCACAGAATTCAGTGAACCATGGTGGGTTTCTCAAAGTGAGAGTTTAATTATGGGCTTTTTGGCTCTATAGCTTCCTTTACTTTTAACAATGTTTATTTAGGATTGAAGCCTGATTTAATTATTATATGGTTTTTATTTCTTGAAAGTTAAGCATATGAACCTGTTTGCCTAGTTTGAACATATGAAGCTACTTTACCCTGTTAGAAAATCAATGCATCTACATCAGCAGCTCTCTCTATTCTCCAGTAGAGGAAGATGTTTCGTATTATGTGGCTTCATTTTATTTCTTTTTGGCATTACACAAATCAGTGTTTACAGTCTTCCATTCATTTTATTTAACAAGTAATGTAAAACAAAGCAGTTTAATTTAGGTTTTAAACAGTGCAGTCCTAAGCACAGTTATACTCTACTTTCTAAGCCCATTGAAATAAATGAGGATGTCTCTAGACTGGTATCTTATTCCGATGAGGATCCAGAAATTTTCTTTTCGAATCAAAATAAACTACACAGAAAAGAAGAAATGCACAAACCAGAAATGGGTGCAAACCAGTTCACTAACTGATATTTAGCCTGAACTTGGGCCAGTTTGGAGTTCGCAAACCGATATTCGGGGAAGGCGCCTTCCCCAAACATTTACCGGACTTGTGAGCAGTTCCGTTTAGCTGTTTGGGGCCAGCCATTTAAACCTGATAACTGAGAGGCAGCCATTTAACCCTTCGGTTTTGTCCTCCCCCCCACTTTGAAGGGGGGAGAAGCGAAACCGAAGGATTAAATGGCAGACCCACTCAACTATTAGGTTTAAATGGCTGGGAGCGATGGCAGGGGGCAGGGCCAGAGCATTCATGGCTGTTATCCCTCCCCACACATTTAGTGAACCTGTGGGATTGTTGTCTGTACCAGGCTAGAGAAAGCCCCTGAACTAGCTGGACAGGCAATCCTGAGAGAGGGCACAACAAGGAGAAGGCTGTCTGAGGAACACGTAAGTGACATGTGGGAGTATATTGAGAAGATGTGGTTCAATCAGCCTGAGGGCCCCCTAAACCATAAATTGTTCATCGTTCTATCTAATTTCACTTTTTCAAGCAGATTATATTCTGTCCGAAGGATTAGAGGTGCCAGAGAGCAGGATGGGCTGGATTCCCTCCATACTGTTTCCTGTAGCTAAACTATATTTTCACTTGAGTGTTTCTGAATCTTTAGTTATTAGGATGTGATCTTTATATATCCTAGCATTCAGTTCATCTGACTTGGCTGCAACCCCACCACAAATGTGCCAATTTACCTCTGAATCCTTTACAATGTTTTTACAGGCTGGGGCTCTTGATTTACTCAAAGAACTGAAGAATATACCTATGACGCTGGAGTTGTTGCAGGTATTTTTCCCAATGCTATAATGTTTCTTTATATATATGTTGTATATTTAGAGGAACAAGATTCCGAATCCATTGATAAGTTAATTGGGTTCCTTAAAAAGGAGAAGAGATTCATTAGAAAAGTTACTGGACAAACAAATAACTATATATTTGTTATTGTAGTGGTGGTAATGATGAAAATAATATAATCACTTCTAATTATTGCTCAGCTGTTGTAAATATAATAGGCTTGGACCATGCTGATAGGTTCTTTCGCCATTATAATTGAAATAAAGATAAAATTTGATAAACATACAAGTCGAGATGTTCTTATGGCTAGAAATGTCTGATATTGGTCATTTTTACATTTAGTGATTGAAATTTGTGAATATGTAGTCTGCCTCATACTATTGGCCTATGAAGAATAGGGGAACTTCAAAATAAGAGTGGAGGAATGGGGCCAATTCTCCCTTTGTGCACTTTAAATCCTGTGATTGATCAGGGAAGATTTCTAGTGATAGTCAAGAATACATCTAGACTTTCCAGACTGGAAAATATAACTTTTCTCGATTATATTTTATTGATAAATATATTTTTAAATCTCCCTGAGCAGTGAGTTAGATGGAAAGAAGACATTTGAAACGATAACAGGTGGCGGGAGGGATACAACACTTTTCCTTATAAAATCATATATTATGAATTAATGTTGACAAAGTCAAGCTGATCCAGCTCCTGCCCATAGCTACATTGTTGGTCAACTAGCTGCCTACAGATAAACCTATGAATGCAGAACACAGTATTTCACAAGCAAAGAATAGGTATGTGGCAAAACAGTGCTTACAGGATAATTACCTTGTAATGGCTCTAGGCCGTGAGCTGTAGGATGCTATAATGGGAAATTGCTTTTTAGAACTTGGGTGCGTTGCATTGTCCTAATGATTGCAGCGGTGAAGGATCTTGGGGAGAAATTAATCAGTGTATGGTGTTAAGACTGATTCTGATGTAGTATTGTGATGGTTGCTCAGGCCTTCCTGTGATTTATTTAAAAAGTCACTTGGAGATTAAAAGCTCTTTAGCTGAATTAAGCCAGTGCATTAACCACTAAATCACAGTACTGGTTGTTGGTTGAATACTCCCTTAAAACTTTGAATCCTTGCAGGACACAGCCCTCAGACTCTAAGGGTCAAGTTATTTATTCCAGGTTCAAAGTGAAAACCCCGTTTTTTCCAGCCAGTATATTAATTAAAATTTCTATTTAAAGTAATATGATAAGTCCATATCACATTAAATAAAACATTATTCAATAGCTACCCAGAACACTGGCATACCCCATAGAAAGCAATTCTGTATCAGTATACATGTCATACCTATTCTACCTACGTTGACATTAAGAAAAAGGGCTATATTTCCAAGTTTCTTATCCTAATCTTTGCCCGGGGGGGGGGGGGGGGGGGGGCGTTCAAATTTCACTGAGTTTGGAATCTGATTGATTCAGGGGTGATAGAGTATGGCCAGTTTATATAGATGCTGTTACATAGGCCAGCACATAATTTACTGAACTTTTTGATTAATGTCCTCTGAAGACATGATATGATGCTCTGATGCTCCTCTGAACATGCTCTGATTTACACTATTTTCACAATGGATGGGGGGGCACTGAATCAGTGGTGTGACATTGTTCTTTGTGTTGAGCTAGTTTGGCACAAGGTCAGTTTTTCATAGCTAATTCTAAGGGTGAACTGTACATCTCTTCATTGCAGCCAGTTTATTAAAGGCTGAAGAAAGGAACCATAAGACTGTAAATTTTACAGGAAACCTGAAAAAATCTGTAAGCAAAAAGCAGTCAAACCTTGCATGTTATACATATTTATAAGAATATCTAGAATATAAGAGAAGCCATGTTGGATCAGGCCAGTGGCCCATGCAGTCCAACACTCTGTGTCACACAGTGGCCAAAACTGAGGCACCATCAGGAGGTCCACCAGAGGGGCCAGAACTCCAGAAGCCCTCCCACTGTTGCCCCCCCCCCCAAGCACCAAGAATACAGAGCATCACTGCCCCAGACATAGTTTTCCATACCTTGTGGCTAATAGCCACTGATGGACTATATCATCTGTATCATTTGTAGAACATAACCTGTAAGGAAAAAAAGTACACTTTAATTTACAAGTGGTCTTCATTCTCCTGAGACAATTCTTGACAAAGGTTTCCAGGAAAGCAGCTGATTACAGCTGCTGATAACTAGAATTATACAATCAGTAGTCAAGTTCCAGATACATTCTAGAGTTTGTTTTTTATTTAGTGCTGATATTTGGTTATGGTTGCTGTTAGAAACAAGCTGCAAACCAAGCCAATCTGTGGAAGACTCACAGCCATTTAGGGTTAAAGAAAAGGAAAATTCTTGTGGGAAATACAAATTATGGCCAGCTTGTTCAGTTGTACAAATGTATTATATAATGTTTTTCTTGTACAGTAGATGGCAGTAGAGTAGTTCTAATACTCTCCTTGAAGGCTGCTCTTAGGGCTTAAACCAATCCATTTAGTGATAATTTAATAAAATATAAAACAATTTCTAAAAGTCTTTGTAGTCAGGTTTAAGTTTTCATATTATCTCGGCTTTTCAAAGGTGCTTTCTGGCATCTGATTAGGACAGCATTCTGGTTCATAATCAGCCAGATAATTTTTTGAAGAGGCTCTTACCCACTTTTTTCCCCTGTGGCAACCCAAAGTGGTTTATAGCATTTCCCCCTTCTCTGTTTTATCGTTGCCATAACCTTGTAAGGTAGGTTAGGCTGAGTGTGTGTGTGGGTTACTCCACAAGCTTCCTTGACAGAGTGAGGATGCAAACATGGATCTCCCAGATTCTAGTCTGACACTCTTAACTGCTATGCCATGCTGGCTTAATAAGTAGAAGAATGGAAATGCTCTGATAGTCATAGCTGTGGCTTTAAACAAAGTATGCTGGAAATCTGGTTGCAGTTTTATACTGTTCTCTGCTGACTTCATAGAGATATAATTTTGTATGCTTTGCACTATTTCTCTGGTATTGTCCACTACTTTTTTGTATTTGTTGGTACCTGTTTCATAAATTCTGATACATGTTTTTACAGTCTACAAGAATTGGAATGTCAGTGAACGCGATACGCAAGCAAAGCACAGATGAAGAAGTTACATCTTTAGCAAAGTCGCTTATTAAATCATGGAAGAAGTTATTAGGTATATTTGCAGTAAGCTTTTAATTTTTCCCTTTCTCCAGTTGAATTTCAAGTAATACATTTCAGGCTTTTGCCCATTTCTTTCTGTTGTAGAGAACCACTAAACTTTAATACTTCATCTTTAATTTTTGTTTGCCTTTGACTACCGTAGAGATACTTCTCAGTGGGACAAGCAACACAAGCTCTTAAAAGTGTTCTTCCCTACCCATACAACACTAATCCAAGAGACAAAATGCCTGTAAAGAGCAGGGAGTATGGTTTGTGATGGAGAGATCCTATGCAAGCTGGGCATTTTGAGAATGTTTCCCAGAGTCCTAACAGTTTGTGTTTGGCAGTTTGTAATGAATGAATGGTAGAAGAAGAACAATGTGAAGCCTATTCAATTTTAAAAAATGTTCTGCCAAGCTAGGCATTAAGGCTGGTGATGAATGTGTTGGGATTTGTTGGGGGCACCTCATTTCCTCTCTGTATCCGCCTTTCCCCACAGTTTTGTTTTCCCCTCCTCTTGGCAACCCCCATATTCTCACTTTCCCCTGCTTCCTCCTATCCTTCCCGTTCACCTTGTATCCGTGCTCCATTTTCAGTTATGCTTATTTACTTCATTTATACCCCTCCTTTCCATAAATTGAGGACCCAAAGCAGCTTATATCATTCTCCGCTCCTTCATTTTATTCTCACAATCACCCTGTGAGGTAGGTTAGGCTGAGACTGAGTAACTGGCCCAGGGTTACCTACTAAACTTCAATGGAAGAGTGGGCATTTGGGTCTTGCAGATCTTCATCTGAAATTCTAACTACTATACCACACTGGCTTTCATGGGGGAAGGAGGGAGGCTACTGTTAAACAGTAGCAAGCAGCCAGTCCTCCTGCAAGTATCATGGCATTAAGTTACCTGGTGGCTGCTTCTGAGCCAGGCCTCAATGAGTTCTCTCTTAAAGGCCAAAACAGCCTTGGAAAGGGCCCTGCCCCCTCTCCCCATGCCTTTACTGACAGAAACCAAGGCTCAAACTGGTTAGCAAATACTTGTGTAGTTGCCTAGCAACTGCCACTGAAGGAATTTATTTCTTAAAGTTACAGGTGCTGCTTCTATTATTTTGGGGTTGTGATGCCCTTTTTCACTCATTCAGTATCCCTCCCTCCCTCCACTGTCTTTCATATAGATTTAGGATTACAGGTAGGTCAGGCAGTCACAATTCACCGCCAGTTTTGCCTCTTTAAAAATATATAGAGGGCCATGACCATTTTACTTACTGGGTCCTCTCTCGCGCTCACAGAGACATCAGCAAGTAGCCCAGACCCTCTTAATAATCACCCCTCACTCAGCCACTGCACAGAGTTATTGGATATTTATTCATATTCCTATATATATTCATATTTATTCATATCTCTGTACACACAAACACACATATACACACACATTAGGGGTGGGCACAAATTGAAAAAATGTGGTTTGTGTTGGTTTGTGGTTGAACCTCAAACCGAACCAGGAGGTTTGTTTGCAAACTGGTTTGTAGCCCTGCAAACTACATTGAAAGGGACCAAAAAACAGCTGAGTGGGGGAGAGCCGCCTGCTCCTCACCACTCAGCTGTTTCAGGTTGTCTTGTGCAGTCTTTTTAAAGTTTAAAGGGACTCAACAAGAAAGCCCCAAAAACAGCTGAGTGGTGAGGACTGCCTGCCTGAAAAGTGCCTGCTTCTCACCAGCTAGCTGGTTTTCGGGATGTCTTGTGCAGTCCTTTTAAAGTTTAAAGGGATTGCAAAATACAGCTTAAAACAGCTGAATAGCAGAGGCAGGTGCTCCCTGTGACTCAGCTGGCTTTCTTGTATACTTTCTTTAAACTTAAAAGGGACTGCAGAAGACAGCCCAAAATAGCTGAGTGGCAGGAGCAGGCTGCTGCGGCTGCTCAACTGTTTTTGCAGGTTTCGCAGTGAACAGAAAGCAGGTTTAAAGGCTTGGAGTCCCTTTAGCCCCCTGCTTTCTGCTCTATCCACGAGCTGCCACAAACTGCTTTAAAAGTTCATGGACGTTCGTGACGGTATACCTGTCACAAGTTCAGTTCACATACCACAAGCAGGGCAAAATTTGTGATGAATTTTGCTTCATGGTTCAGTTCATGTCCATCCCTAATACATACATATATACATATGTTGTGTATGTATGTATATATATTATGTGTGTGTGTGTATAGACCAAGATCTTCAATAATGTGCTTGTCTGTATGCTTTTTTCAGGGCAACCATACACACCCATCCCCAAGGTTAAACAAACAAGGAGTTAACATTTATTTATGGTTTAAAAATAACTTTAGAGTAAATCAGGTAGAAGTTACAAGGTTTCTTTTCAGTTGAACTTTTGAACTGTTTCCCTATTCAGGTGTTTGGGATTCTTGTTTCAAATCGACCTTTTTCCAGTGTTAAGCTGCCCGTCTGCCACAGCTTCACTCAGCAAAAGTCTTCCCTCCACTAAACTAAGAGCTGTTTTCAACTGTCCCCCTCAACAACATTCTGTTAGAGCCCACTGACCACTATTAGGGAACCATCTGTTTTTTGTCAGTGTCAGCCTGATCCACCAATTTATGTATCCACAGATCGGCCCACACTTAAATATTAAACTATAAGACTGACTGATCAGGACCCATCTAATTAAATATGCACCTATACTTTCTGATAGCATAATTAGATACTTTCTTATAGCTGAATCCATATTGGATAACATTTATGCAAGGAGTTCATTTTCTGTTTGTTGGCACACAATTCAAAATATATGTTTGTATTTTGTCAAGCCAAAAAGAATGTCAGATCTATCTGACTTTAAAATCTCTTGACAAGTATGTGTTGTGTTTATCAAGTACTAGTCAAGATCAGTTGGCTCTACCTTCTAATGATAATTATAATCCACTGCCTTCCAATGCAGCATTGACAGTAATGGCCATAGATATAAACAACTGGTATTTTGGCATTATTTTTGTTTCATGACTATTAATAGCATTTCTGTAGCAGTCAGTATATTGTGCAGATTCATGAATGCAAAATTAGAAAGCTTGCATCAAATTTTTAATTTTGCAAAACTTCACAGTAACCCCTCCCCCTGGTGGAATACTAGTAGACTCAGAAAGTTTTCTTTTAGGTGTTGCATGCCTTGTGTCTCTGTTAACAAGCATTTTTATATAATGGTTAAATACAGTTTAGATACTGATGTAATTGCAATTTATGGTAGTAATTTGCTGAAGATAGCAAGATAACTCCACTGGGCTTAATTACATTTCCCATCTACGTTTATAGCCAGTAATGCTTGAGAACTTGCTCCTCAAATTTAAGGCTGCATTGTGGAAGTATGTTTCTGTTATTGTTTAATGCCCCTCTTAGTGACCAGGTTTTTCCCTGTTGCATTACAGTCAGTGATCAGTGCCCTGGAACAGGAATATTTAACTTTATTTTCTGCTCAAGGCCATCCTATTCCACAGGGAATTTCTTCTCTTTTCTAACCTGCAGGGAGAATCTGTGTGGTTTAGTGATTAGAGTTTGGGGCTAGGGTCAGGGCAGCTTAGGTTCAAATCCACATTAAATATGCATAGAGAGTTTCCATGTTGTATTCGCACCAGTCTTCTGTGGCTCAGAGTGAAAAAATCTGTTGTCTTCTCTCCTGTGCCCACTCAGTTGAAGTGATGTGAACAGCACCATTTTCTTTAAATGATGAAGGGTTTAAAGCAAATATATGATACCTGTTCCAATGCCTAAACAGCACTAGCATAAGAAAGGGCACTAACTTGGCAATATTTAGACAAGAGCTAACTCTTGTCTTGATGTCATTTCATGTAAGATCATGGGGCTAAGGGCCATTTTACACAAGATTTATGTACACTTAAAGTATGAAGCATAATGTGACTTGTATGTTGCTAGTGTTTCTGTCAAAAATTCCAGATTGGCTATAGGTTCCTGTTAGGTTTACACTCGGTGGGAAACATGGCATTGCTGCTGTGCAGTGTGAAGTAAGTGGAAGAGTGTGAGCTGAAAAGTCTTCTTTTCAAACCTTATCTCAGCAATAACTCACTAGATAGCCTTTGACAAGTTACTACTTTCAGCCTCTCTGTCTGCTGTATGAGAGAAGCTGTATATAGTGCTTCAGTGTTTCAGATATGCATAAATGCACAATTTTGCTGCTATATAAAGTTTGTAAATGTCTGTTTCAGATGGACCATCAAATGATAAAGATTCTGAAGAAAAGAAAAAGGAAACAGCATCTTCATCTCAAAATAGTCCCGAAGCAAGAGAAGAAAGGTATTTAAACTTTCAGAGTGATAACGTAATAGTTAAATCAGTCACTTCAAGTTGTGGAAAATGAGGGGAATAAAGAGGGGAAAACAGTCACCTGCAAGATTAATTGGGCTAGACTATAATAAAATGGTCCAGGAAGTTCCCTTATAAAGGTTCTGGACTGTACTACTGTGCATAGGACATACTTTACTGCACATATTATGCTGTTTGTCACTGAAGTATTTTCTTCTGGTTACTATTTTCCTACATTGTATCTGCTCTCTCCATCATGTCTAATATGCTACACTTGCTCAGGTTTCTGTAATCCTAGCACATGGTTTGATAGATGTCTCATCATATTGATTTATATTGTGTAATCCACTTTGTGCCGTAGTGAGAAAGGTGGGCTGTCAATATGGTCAATAAATATGGGAAGCTCCAAAACTGAAAAAGCTTATAAACGAAGTATTTCTGTTGATTGTGCAGATGTATCTGATACTGGGCATTACTGAAAACCTGTGCCTTTAGACTGGGAAGATCTGAAAGAAGGGTAGCGCAGACTGACCACTGATGTAACTATTTATAGCCTGTTTACCTCTTAGTTCAGAATTGTACAGTTAATATTTGTAATGGCGTAGTACATATCATGCAGTGAGAGTTGGCACAGTCATGTAGGAACTAGTTTAACTTGTGTCATGTCTGAATTTAAAGCAATTGCATACAATAGTTTTGAACTTAATGCTGTTTATAAGATGCACAAGTGAAGTCCAGCAGTGATTTTTATAGCTATGTCAGATAAGTTTTGTCTTTTTGGCTTCCCCAGTTTTTCAGCACACAAAATACCTTAGAAAATAGACAAGTCCTATGGTTTGGTTTGTGTCTGGTTAATGTATGCATACATACCACAAGGAAATGAACTGCCAAGATTAGATATAATTTACAAGCTTACATTTTTGTGTGCGTGAGCATGACAAACATGGGGAAAGATCCATGATCTTCATAATGTCACCATGTGGCCACAGAGACTAAAATGTGCACAAATCAGTTAACACCTTGTCTGGCTAATTACACCAAAAACAAGTGTTGATCTATCTGTATGTATTTGTGACCACTACCAAAGACCATAGGGCCAAAACATAGTTGGTCTTGTTTACTGTGGCTTTGTTTGTGGACTGTGAACTTTGAAATATTCATTGAGTCAGTTTTAATGTGGTCTTATTTGTTTATCATCAACTTTGAGAAACATATTTGTGTATATTATGTACTAGGAGCAAGGCCCATTGTGACAATAAATACAACGGGCTCTAGCCAGGCCTGTGGGGTGCAGCTCCCCCTCATCTCTTTCCCCATCCCGACTGTCGTTCCACTCCACGACCGCCGGAGGTCTCATGCCCACTGTACCTGGTCCCTGTTTGAAGGCGTGGCCGCCTGGCCTTTCCCCCCCCCCTCTGGCCGCCTGGCCTCATCCCTCCCCCCCAGCTCCGTTCAAGGCTGCCATGGGCCGGACCGCCTGGCCTCACCCTCCTGCCTTGGTTGGAGGCTGTGCCAGTCCTCATCCCCTCCCCACTCCCCGGCCTGAGCTCCGTCCTTCCGGCCACCTCTTTCGGCCAGCTCTTCCCCATGGGCTCAGCGTCCCAACCCGCCACGGCAGCTTTCTGGGCAGGTGGGTGGGACTGTAGGGCATGTTCACCCCGGTGCTGCTTCAGCCAGTGGCCAGGGTCCCTGCACTGAGTGGCGGTTCGTGCAGCCTACGCCTGAGGGAGCGCATTTCACGTGGCCACGGTAAACACCCCAAATTTGAAATATAATATAGAGAGATTGAGGATTACTCTGTCCAGTGGCTTTCAGTCTAAAAGCTAAATTCAAGGCCTGTAATTTTAACTTTGTATTTTAAGTGCATCATTGATTGATTGATTTTTGTATTGTTTTTGTTCAGCCTCCATGGTACCTAATTGGCTTGTGTCTCAACAATCCACAGATTGGCGGGGTGCTGGAAAAGTAAGATTTTTCCAGAGAGCTGGTTAGATCCAGGCTAAATTGGCAATTTCCACTGATTTTTCCCTTCCTGTTGCAGACCCTCTTCATGTTGTTCCTTAGAGTCCCTTCTCCTTCAGGAGCAGTGTTTCTTAGAGTTCAGTGGATTGCAGTGGGCAGGGGGAAATGCAGGAAAGTTTTATTCTGTCATTGGAGTTTTAGTGTGGATCCAACCCAGTGATGTGAAATGCCACCTTATTATTGCCATTTGCAATGAATGGGAGAATAATTGATGATGTTAAAGGCACTGCAGGTATTTTGGTTTTGTGGCTGAAATAGCCTGTCTAAAGAGGATGTTTAACTTTGAGCAGTGATTAATGGGACAACAACCATTACATACATCTTTTTGCCCTCTCAGCAGTTCCAGTAGTAACTCAAGCAGCAAGAGAGAGGAAGCTAATGCTTCCTCAGACACTTTTATCTCTTCTTTTCCTCGGGCTCCAAGTACATCTGATTCTGTACGAATGAAATGCAGAGAAATGTTGGCTGCAGCTCTTCGAACAGGAGGTAGGCACTGTTACATTTCATTCTATTATGTATTTCCTTTCTGATCTGTTTTAAGTCTTAACAAATAAGCAGTAATGCCATGATAAAAACACATCAAGGGAGTATCAGTATGGGGGGTTTGGCATTAACTTCACCCATTTTGCATTCCAGAATGTCTCTGTGTTTTTGGAAAGTAGGTAATGTTTTTTTTCTTAAGCCTTTATGTAATTTTGTCATATCTCTTTGAGAGATGTATTAAGTTATGTTCAGTTCTACATTAATAATTGCAGCTGCATCTACCTGCTGACTTTCAAAGGAAATACTCATTAATCCTGTGTCCTGCTGCTGTCAAGGGAGAACATTCCACCAAGGACTGAGTTCTTCCACCTACTTGGCCCCATCCTCAGGCTGCTGTTCTTGTTATATTGCGATTTTAGATCGTTGTTCAGTTTTGTTTGTTTGTTCTGTAAGCGACTTTGAGTCTCAGTTAGCAGGAAGAAAATATGATAATTTTTAAATAGATAAATCCTCCATTACAACTGTTTCAGAATAATGAATTTTAATTCCTATCAAAGCTAAACTGTGTCAGAACAGCTAATACTCCCACAGCATCAAATTGTCTTCTTTGTTATCCAACAGCAGATTAAATTTATAAGGTAGTGTGTTCATAAGGTAGTATTTTGATTACTTTTTTGTATGTTATTGTTAAAGACCCTTCCTCTTCATTTTGGTGCCCGGTGGAGAAAAGCAGGATGTAAATTAGTAAGTTTGTATGTCTGGGCTTGGAGGCACTTTCTCCCACCAAGAGAGAAGCTCAGCCCAAACCCCACCCTGACAAGACTCTGACACCTGGACTCAGCCAGGACAAACCCCACTCACCTGAACATCAAGAAAAGCTCTTGGGAGTTCTGGAAGGAGCTGGGGCGATTGCACCAATGGCAGGAAATTGCCAGAAACTACGGGCCCATTCTCAGCCTGAACAGAATGATGGGCCAAGACAACAAGGTCCAAGAGGCATTGACGGCTTGAGGAAAAGCCAGAAGGACCGTGCCCAGCAGCAACAGCCTCAGAGGCATAGCTGCAGCAGGATGGGAGAAGCTGACGGCAGGATGCAGGCAGCAGGGGAACTCTGAGTGACCCCAGCAGCGGCAGCAGTCCCAAGGCTGAACCTCAGGGAGAAGAAGCCTGCTTCCACTCTGGACCAGTGGCACACCAATCCCAGAACAGCGAGAGGCGGGTGGAACCCTCAGCCAAACCCAAAGAGCAGCAGGAGCTCTCGGCCCCACCCCTCCTTAGCCAGGGCTCATGTCGGGAAGGGCTCGGGCCACTGACAGGAGAAGGCAGCTTGGGAGGAGGTGCTGGCACAGAGCTTATTGGGAATGGGACCTACCAGCTATAAAGGAGTAGGAAGGTCCAATAGGAAGCGAAGAGGTTAGGGGGGCAGGAAAGGAAGGAGTATAAAAAGGGAACTCTTTCCAGCAAGCTGGAGAGGATGATGGGCTAGCAACCCCGATTGCAGTAGGGGTTTTGTCTTGCTGAGAGGAGGGGGACAAGGGGTGGTCCAACCCCCCGCCCCCTTTTTGAGGCTTGGGAGCTTCCCCCATGCTACATGACTATGGTGGAAGGGCCCCTTGGGGAACTACAGGGTAGACTTCTAGGGACTCCTTTTTCAGAAGAACTTTGCAATTGTAATTCAGGCGATTTGGACACAATTTGGCATTTGGATTTACAACATTTTCATGTGGTCCATTTTATTCTTATTTGTATCAGTTATCTTCTGTTATCTGTATTAATTCTCTATGCCAGGATTTGTTCATAATTTGAAATATGTGTAATGATTATAAAACTGAAAAATGCTGGAGCTCTATTTGTTTTAGCAATCAAATCGATTCTTCCATAATTCCAGGGTTCCAGTATTTGATTTTGTATCAAACATTTATTCATTACTAGGTACTATGACTATGCTAGAATAATTGGGGAAATGTTATTGAATACTTTCAAATTTTGATGGTTATTAATCCATGATCTTGAATGATTTATAGTCTTGCTTGTGGTGTGTTGGGTCATCTAATATACCTCTGGTGACTTATGATAATTTTAGAAGGTTTGTTTTCTTACCTTCTTTACAGTCTCCTTTGACTGCAATATTGAGCAGTAATGACAATGAAATAAATATATATGAGCCTCCTTTAATATTTTAATAGAATAGATCTTATTACTTAAGAAGACTCTTTGCTAGAATACTCTGTTCCTGCCTTTCCTTTGGATTGGACTATGATCTATGAATATTAGAGGGTGACGTTTTGAAACTTAAGTAACTCAAGTATGTAATCTTTTAGAGCTGATACTGTCAACTGTCAAATACTGTAGAATAAGATTTTAGGTCTTTTAAAAGTACTGCTTTTTCATATTGTTTCATAAATAGTAACTTATTCAATGTAATTGTTACGATGTTCTAAAAGCTGTGTTTAACTTCTTTGCTTTCTAATGCATTAATACTTATGCAGCTGCCTTTTCACATTTCAGATGATTATATTGCAATTGGCACTGATGAGGAAGAGCTAGGTTCTCAGATTGAAGAAGATATCCTTTTGTACTCATAGTTGACTGTTACCCTTTATACTCCAACTAGGAATAGGGCCCATTGTAGCAATAAATACAGTGAGCGCTAGCTTGGCTGCCCAGCCGTGGCCCCCTGTTCTCCTTCCCTGCCCCCCCAGCCATTTGAGTCCCCGGCGGCCCAAGCCGGCTGGCCTCGTCCTTCCCCTGCCCCCCGCCGCTCCATTTGAGGCTCTGGCAGGCCAAGCCGCCCAGCCTTGTCCCTGCCCCCCCCTGCCCATTCAAGGCCCTGGCAAGCCAAGCAGCCCGTCCTCTCCCCCCTCGCCTGTTCGAGGCCCCGGCAGGCCAAGCCGCCCAGCCTCGTTCCTCTTCCCCGCCCATTTGAAACAGGCCACCTGCCGGGCCCTCCTCCTCCGCACTGGCCGTTGATCCAAAGGGAACAGCTGCAGAACTCCCACAGAGATGGGGGAGGTGCGGCACTGCTTTGGGCCGGACGAAGACAGTAGGTGTGTTCAGCAGGGCGAAGCTACTGTCTTCAGCAGAGTGAAGCCACTTTTGGGGTGGCGCCGCTTCTGTGGGCAGGAGTCAGAGAACACAGCCAGTGGCCACGGTCCTCGTTGGAAGTAGCAGTTCTTGCAGCCAACTGATTAGGGAGCGCATCAAACGTGGCCACCCCAAAACAGCTTTATTATATAGAGAGATGCTCTCTGTAATTGGTTACAAAATAATATTTACCACTTTGGGTGTGCAGAGTGTTTCACAGCCCTTAACAACAGTTACGTCAGATAGTCCAGTTATTATTAACAGTGTATTAAATCTCTTGTGATAGTTATCAGAAAAGCTTCCATAATAGTGAATTCAGCCCATTCTTCAGCACTATGTCTAAAATGATCCCACATACATGCTGGAAACTTATGAGGAGTTTTGATGGTGCTGGACTTCTAACATGTCTTGGACAGGTTGAGTGCTTCATGACTGTCTTAAATTATGTCTGGAGTTAAATTATGTGATTTTTTCCTTCTTTTAATAATGAAGGCCCTGTTCTTTGCCAGCTTTTTACTACATTTAGGCTAACTCTCATCTTTCACAATGCCCCAGTTCAGTTCCCATTATTTTATTAGTAACACAGGTTCCTCAAGGTACCTTGCATCAAAACTATGAAATATTACTGAACAGTAATAAATGCATTTAAATAATATAAAACCCCAATAAAAACATTCATCAATAGGAATCTCAAATAAAGCTATGGTATAATTCTCGAACAGTAAGCTCTCAAAACCATTCTCTAGCTGGCATAGAACTGATCAGGTGAGCATCTCTCATAAGAATAAGCTGTGGACATGAGAAAGCCCTGTGTACAGAAAAAACCCTGTTCATTTTGAGCTGTCAAATTATCCTAAGAGCTAAAGGTATTTATCACAAGTTTCCCCCTGCAAATCTTACAAGAGGGGTGTCCTAACCTAATCCTCTACACAGACCACTTAGAGATATTAGAAATCACTGAACCAGTAGATTTGGTTTGCTATCATCGTGTCTTAATTCTGTCACAAAAATAGCAGTTAATTCTTACTGAAAGGTAATAATACTGTGGCAGATCTCTGCAACAAAGGCAGTTAAAGACTTACTGGTACATAATGCTTTCTATCTAATAAGTATTATGTTCCAGTAAGCCTCTAGCTCACTTTGTAGCAGAGATATGCCTTTTCCCCTTGATTTACAGATTGTTACAACATTATAACTATATTCTATTGTTGATTCTTTTTAATGATGCAGGGGGCATAGGGGCACAGAGAAGGGCTGCCAAGTGGGTGGGAATAGGAAAATCCTAACTTTCCTGCCCCCATGAGAGCCATCCAGGCAGGAAAGCAGGTTTGGGAAAGAAAGACTGGAGAAAAAGTAAGTCCCTCAGACCAGATCGCGGTGTTAGACTCCAGCATCCACACACACCCTGAGCTAGGATATTTAGCTGTCAGGTGAAAGTGTATTCTTTGTTGAGGCAAATCTTTGCAAGACAGATCTATTATTGACCAGGACAGCTTATTCTGTATCAGTCTGTTACCCCTGTCTGTTACTGCTTTTGTATTACTCACTTGAGACACCAACAAAATAACAAGTTTACTTAACTAATCAGCATAAAAGTAACTGAGCTTTATGTGTGAGTATACACATTTTCAGTTTGAAATCTTTGAGAAACTTACATTCAGAAATACAGCAGTAGATACATTTTTCCTTTTAACTGTTTTGAGAGAAGCAGCACCCAAACCCTACTGAATCTGCTGATTCACTGACTGAACTCCCAGCCTAACCCATGTCCCTCAAAACCCACTCTCTAGTCACCTCCCTGAGTGGCCAACAATTAAACTGTGTTTTTTCCCCCTAGCATTCCATTCTTCCTTCTTCCACCACTCAAAGGTGATTGGCTATAGCTGGAGAAGGCAAAATCTTTCTTGTCCATCACAGTAATTTTGGTTAAATGTCTGTAAAAGAATAGAATGCAAAAGTGAACCGTTCATACTTTGTTTCCCTTAACTGCTAAGCACCTATATTTCAGGAGCTAAAAAACACTGACATGAAATACAAAAATAGGGTGCGCAGCAGGATAGCAAATCTTAAGGATACAAAGAACCCTAATCTAAGGAAAAATGTTTTATGTGGCAATATCCCTCCTGACAGGTTTGCCAAAATGACAGCTGAGGTAAGTAATTTGTTCAGTATATTCTATCTTTGGTTTTCTCTGTGGCTATGACATTATAATTTCATTAGAAACAAAGATGTAACGTCTTAGTGTGTTTTTGAAATATCCCAGTATCGTGGTATATCAAAACCTAATCAGCTAGCAGCAGTGATGAATGCTCAGAACTAACATCTGAACTTTACTGCCTGACTCTTAACAGGTACTGACTAAGAATATGTTCACAGTCTCATATATATATATGTCTCATATATATATATATACACCCTCCCCCAACATTTTTTTTTCATAATTGCATTGAACAGCATTGAAAAACAATGCTTCTTGAATAAGATTTGTGTGCTTTCTGTGACATCTAAATGTAGCCAAATCTGGTTGGCCATATATCACTGTAATAACATTCCCATCACTAAGTGATTTCTGATCTAGGGTAATCCATATGACTAATCCCTTATGCATTGCCCTCCCTCTCCATTGGCTTTGTGTGCTCTTAATAATGTCACAATGTAGCCCAATCTGACTGAGAGACAGACAATACTTTGTGAGATAAATCATGAGACTGAGCAGGTTTGACTTAAGAAGAAGAGAAGAGATTGGATTTATACCCTGCCCTTCACTACCCAAAGGAGTCTCAGACGGCTTACAAACTCCTTTCCCTTCTCCCTACAACAGACACCCTGTGAGGTAGGTGGGGCTGAGAGAGCTCTGACAGAAACTGCTCTTTTTCAAGAACAGCTGTGCCAGAACTATGGCTTGCCCAAGGTCATCCAGCAGGTGCAAGTGGAGGAGTGGGGAATCAAACCCGGTTCTCCCAGATTAGAGTCTGCGCACTTAACCACTACACCAAACTGAATAATACTGGTATTATTCAGACAGGATTAATAAATGCTATCATGCATTCTTTCTATTCTGAACTTGATTTGTGATATAGGAATGTTCTGTTGAGAAGTTTCTGAAGAATAATAAATGATCCTAGTAAGGAATAATGTGGTCAGTAGAACTAAACCTAATTTAGTAAGCAGTGCTGATTAATGTCATCTCTGCTGCATTCACTTGTCTCAGTGATTACATGCTGAACACTGAAACCATTGACTAGCAAGTGGCTTTAAACCATTCATGTACTTATATTGAGGTAACCAACTTGTAAATACTTAAAACCAGTATGTTTATGTCTTTGCCTGGACTACAGGAAATGGCAAGTGATGAACTAAAAGAAATGCGGAAAAATCTAACGAAAGAAGCCATAAGAGAGCATCAGATGGCTAAAACAGGAGGCACCCAGACTGATCTGTTTACATGTGGTAAATGTAAAAAGAAGAACTGCACTTACACACAGGTATGTCAAGTCACAGTCATTCTTAAATATGTGTATAAATGTGTATATATTGTGGTTTCCTTTTGTGTCTCTTCTGAAAAGATTCCGTACTAAAACATCTGAATAGTTTTAATAGTATTTCTTGATTCCTGTCTGTCTCTCTCTCTGTGTTTTGAATGAATAACAGCATGAGTGTCTTATTGATAAAATCTTGTAGAAGAGGACACATACCGGTGCTCATAGTGGTTCAGAAAGTTTGAGAATGACTGTATCCCACTTTCTAAAATGAACATGTTGTCATTATGTCCAGATAATGGGTGGACATCATAAAAGCAATACATTCCTAAGTTGTTCCCTCAGCATTGCTGCTTGGGTACAGTGCAGGCAAAAGAAATAGCTAGGACTGTGCCTCCAGTCTTCTGAATTGTTCTACTCTAAAACACTATCTTGAAAAGCAGCTCCTGCAAGAGGCTAGTAACATCTTAGATGCCATTCCCCCCAGACATTTGAATAGGAAGTGATAAAGTAGAAGAGAATAGGAGCTGGGGAGGGGAAAGCAGAAGCAAAAGCAAGTGAGGGAAGGAGCTGAAGCAGGAGCATGTTGCTGCTTTCTGTGACCAACATTCTTCACATAGAATTTCTTGTGGGTCAAGATTTAAACTTTAAGATTGCATAGTTTATGGGCTGATGGTTTTGTGTAGACAAATAGTACAACATGTTCTTGGAAAGTTAACAGCTGCTCTCCTCTTGTTTTCTGTAGGTTCAAACCCGAAGTGCTGATGAGCCTATGACAACATTTGTTGTGTGTAATGAATGTGGAAACAGATGGAAGGTAAAAACAAGTTAATTTTGTGTATTAAATATACAGAAAATTTCCTCTTTTTAAATACAATTTCTGGTATGTTATCTGTTGCAGCCTACTTGTAAAAAGAGAGAGAATTAAAATCCCAGGCAGTTTACTAGGCAGATGTTCACAATAGTTGGATGTTCACAAACATACCATGAAGATTAATGTTTTACAAATGGCAGCCATCCTTTCTGAATAAATCATACAGCTTATTCATAAATCAGAAGAGGCTCTGCACCCTTATTTAGTACTAGGCCCCCTCCTGCATGCAGAAGAAGGGAGGGAGTGGCAGGGAGTAAGAAAATGCCTGCCTTCTGTGTGTCGCTGTACTTTGCTCCATTGCAAGTTAAGGAGATGTGTTTATCTTAGGAAGACAGGTTCTAGAGACATTTCCATGATTTCTTTGTAGAGGTAAGATTAGAAAGTATCAGCGTGGCAGTCTGAGAATCATAGTATGTGTGTTATCTTGAAATATGAGAAATTACTTACAGTGCAGTCCTGTGCAGAGTTGCCCCACTATGAGCCCACTGAAATCAATTGGCTTAGACAGTAGTAGTTTTACGTATGCTAGCACTGCTGGTATATTTGTCTAGATAGTCCCTTTCACCAAGATGGATCCTATGACTCCCTTCCAAGTCATCTTCCAACAAAGAATTGCTTCAGCAAAGGTTTTTTTTTAATCAGAAGAAGGTGTTCTCCATTAGGAAGAATCATTCATCATTGGAGGAAGTCTTCCTCTGGTGAAGGAGGATCCAGCCCTTGGTGACACATTTTTACTACAAGGGATGTGTGTTACAACACTCTCACATTCAAAATTACTTCCTTTTGTTTACTGGTCAACAATTTTAATAAGAACTTATTGTCTGCCTACAAATATAAGAACTTACTGTCTGCCTCTGGGAGGTGGGAGCTCATGGAGGGTCCTGCGTAAGCCACAAAGTCCTGGCTGACAAAACTGCAGCAGGGAGCCATCCTGGCGATGCTGGGTGGGAGGGAAAGTCTATGTGACAGGCCACTGTCCCCCCAGCCAAAAGCATAGACTGCACAGCTATAGGGCCACTCCATGAATTGTCTTGAATCACTTGGGGGAAATGTATTGCCACGGCAGCAAGCACAAATGCATATGCCATGGGTGCCCCAATGGATCAGTCATGGTAGCAGTCCCTGGGCCGGGGGGGGGGGCAGCATAAGCTAATGACCCATGCAGGACCTCCTGTGCAAGTGATACTGTTGGTTTAAGAGGCTGCCACCTCAATGAAGCTTAATAGCCAGCATTCTGCGTTGCAGAGCGGGATGGTCAGTTTCAGAGGGCAGTTCCCTACAGAGGCCTGATTGGCATATCTGGATCCTAGGTGCCTGAGGATATTTGCCTAGGCAATTGAGGGTCTTGGATGGCACACATCAGCCACTACCAGGCAATGTCAGCTGCTGACACCAAAACTGTTGGGCACCACAGTTGATATGTGCATCCGCCTACCTGATGTTTTCCCTGCCCAGTGGTTACCATGAAGTTAATTGCTGTTGCTATTGGTGCTGAGCCAGGCCCCAGCCACCCAAAGCCATCCCAGGGCCCAGTGTCCACAAAGCTAGGAACATCCACCCCTCATGGGGTGGGCAGGATGGGCTGTGCTGGATGGGCGCTCCATGTCTGGGGTCCCGGCAAGTGGCCGGAGTCCTCCCCTCCTCAGTGGCACAAGCAGCTGCATCTCCTGCTGACAAGTGTCCAGGTTCAGGGCTTACCCAGGACTACGGTTGCATTCCCATGGCCCATATGCAGCAGCCCTCAAAGCCTCTGGCCTCTGAAGGAAGCGCTGACACTGTGGGGACGCTTCCGCACTGCACTGTGCCCAATGTCCCCCGGGGCTACGGCCCATGGGAAGCCCTCTCTTGACACCCAATCTGTTTTTCACATTGTTCTGGTCCTTGGGGACCATTTGCACCCCAGGCTGGAGGCTGAAGTGTAATTTCTGCAGGCATAATTGGGGGGGGGGGTTCGTGGAAGGGATCACACATCCACATGAATGACCGATCCCGCCACCCCATCCTTCAGAGTGGATCTGGTCAGTTTCTGAGGGCAGAGCCTCTTGAGGGCCACGTGCACCTCAGCCAGCCTGGCAGTGATTTGGGTATGCAAATGAGGTATACAAATCGCAAACAGCAGTGGGGAAGGCTATATGGGGCTGGAGGCTGCCCGAAACCCCATGGTGGGGTTCAGCTGTCATGGGCAGGCCACTAGCCGATCTATCAATCCCTGTCCAGGCAAAGGGGAGGAGAGGCACCCCAACTGTCACTACGGCGTCTGAGCCTCCCTGGCACCCCCAACCATCCTGCTGAGCCTCCAGTGCAAGTGGCCCACAGATTTGCATGGGGACACCCTCGGTGCCGTGGGAGGATGGCAGTGAGCAGGATGCACCCAAGCATTCGTGTTCTTGTCCATCGTCAGCCTCGAGTGCCCTGTGCACTCTATATGCAGAGCGCCACCATGGGGTGCCAGCGAGGCTGACAGGTGATGCCCCTCCATACTGACAGGTGGCCAGGGCTTATGATGGGAGCATGTATCTTTAAGAGAGGGTGTCTGGCAGAGGAGGAGCACTGGTCCTGTGGTCTGCTGTTCCCTGCCAGTGATGGACACTTGGCTCTGCCTTCTCGACTCATGATTCCCATTGGTCTTGCCTGCCCTGCCACCCCCATCTTGCAACAATGCCAGAACAGAATCACTACAGACACTGTCACAGCAGTAGATGGCAGCACTGTTGGGGCCTAATTTTCCCCTTCAGCCACCTTAGTTAGGGTGGCAACTGGTGGTGCCGCAGCTGTGCGGCAGCCAGTCGCAGCTCAGGATCGCTCTGTTAGTTTAAAGCATTTTGATGTCCTTGGCATTATTTCCAGTGAGTCTCCAGGTTCGGAGGTCGTATACCCTTGGGAGAGTCAGTTATCCCCCTCTATCATTGTCTTGTTCCAGGGGGTGAAGGCTTTTCTGCTTTGTATGGCGCTCCCTCGCTGACTCTCTTTTTATTTTGTTATAGTTGTTTTTAATTGTGTGTGTGTGTGTGTGTCTGTGTATAAAAAAATGGATGGAAGCACAGCATTAAAATGTTTTAAATAAAATAAATAAAAATTGGTATTTCGTGTGGGAAGGGTGGTTGCCTTTATGCTCTGCATGCAGGCTTCCCAAAAGCAGCTACCTGACCACTATGGCAAACGGGGGCCAGAGTAAATCTAGCTGAGCTCATCCCATTCTTCCTTTTTGAGGGTTATGATAGCTAATGAAACATGAAAATTAATAATAAAGTTGTAAAAATTAATACTATTTGTTTATTTTAATGTTTAGGTTGAGGTTCCTTGATCTCAAAAAGGACCTCATACTTACTTGTATGTATTATGTGATAAGTTTTAAAAACAGGTATTAAGCCATGGTTTTCACACTGCTGCCATTAGTCATTACGTTTTCCAAGACGCTTCCACATCTGAAATTGATTATAAAACTGGTATCTGCCTTCTCACAAAAGCAGATCTTAGCTCACCTTGCAGGATTTTTAAAAATCATCTAACACCCCCTCTATTAGTTTTCATATGTTTTCTGCATGCGATGAAAAATTTCTGCTTGTGATGGAGGAGAAAATGTTTATCATGGCTTTTCAACAGAACTGATGTGGATGTAACAAGAAATTGGATATTTTCATTTGCTTTCAATCATTAAGAAGTTAGAACACTGCTACATGCCTATTTTATAAATATTTCTTTTCTTTTGACAGTTCTGCTAGAAGAAATTGTTGACATCTGGACCAGTATGAAAAGAGGATTTTATAATTAGCTTTAAGAACTAGGTCAAGCATCTAGTTTCCTGCAAAAGGCTTTTCTCCCCAGTTCTTTTAAGCAGATATCTTTAAAGTTAGATTTTGTTTTTGATGCTGCCATCTCTGTAGTGAATAGTCAGCAGAGCCAGAATGCTTGATTGTATGGTGTAATTTCAAAGAAAAGGTTTTTTTCATTTTTATAAGCAAGTCTACATTAAACTCTTATCAATGACATTTGGGTAACTGCTTTTTTTTTAACTCTGTGAACAACAAGTTGTATGTCTTTGCACTCAGCATATCTTGCTGAAATATAATGGTGTTCACAACAGCATACTCCTATTGAACCATTTTGGTGTGTTAGGGCAAATAGTTTCACTTTATACTATGTATAATGTAATACCTAAATGACAATTGGAATATCTAAATGACAATTGGCATGGGTGGCCTGGTTGTATAAATTATTTCTGCATTGGCCCTTGAATGCTAATAATGAAACTGATGTTTTGTAACACAAATGTCCTATTTCAAGACCTTACAAAGTTTATGTAACTTGCATTGATTTGTCCAATTTGTTGTGCAGCTCTGAAGCATGTGTGCGATTTTCTAGTCCTGAACTTCTGAAGAAATCCCTACATGGTTAGTTTGACCTTACAGCTTTGTTTCCTTTATATGCTTGATGCCATCATCACTTTGGACTTTGTCAATGAACAGAGATGCTCGGTGGCATACTGCCTAGAGATTTAAAACTAATATTTTCCCATTTATATAGGTATTGGTTCCTGTGAACTGTTAATGACTTATCAGTTTTATATGTAGATCACTGATTGCCAGACCCACAAGATCAGAAATAAACTTATAGTAATTCACCATCTGTTTTGGTGAAGTTTTGTTAGAATGTTTCTCAAACTCTGCCTTTAAAACAAAAATTTCTATTAAAAAAGGCCTTTAACAATGATCTATATTATTTGCTACAAACTATAAGGTTATTTGTGTTTAGATAAGAATTTGTTATGAGTAGGATTTCTGTTATAGTCACATATAGGGATTTTAAAGCCTTTATTAGAATGGTGGCCTTCAAAACTAAAGGCCTAAATTGGAATAGATAAAAGGAATTTTCTTGTCTGTCTCACCAAAATATTGAAGTTCAACTGCTGAGTTCAATTTGTGTACTCTTTAGTGTTGCCATATCGAACCCACAATGTGACTTTTAGAAGCATCTAAGGGAATTTCTTGGTAGATAATGTTGTTAATTTGTATAAGCCAACCTAAAATGCTCCGATAGCAGGTATCACTTCCTGTCTCTCCAGTTTTTAAGAATATGTCCAGTGCAATCCTGTGGAGACTCCTTCTAAATGGTACAAGAAGCACTGACTGCTGAACTTTTCTTTTTTTCGTTGTTGGTCAGTTATTTTGAACCTAAACACAGTAATAACTAAAAACTATTTTCTTTTTGCACTAAATTGGGATGAACATTCTAAGTTGCCATAGATAATTCTGATTTTACCTTTGATACTAATGATATCTCATGCGGTGACTTTGTCAAATTGCATGGCAAGAACGTCTCTGAAGGCCAGGAGAGACCTATAAAAATGGACATCCTCCAGGATAGAGGGTTTTTTTCATTACAGAAGACATACATTTAGCCCCATCCTGAAAAATTCTTTATTACATTTTTAAAGCACATTCAGATTTTAAAAAACTTTTCTTCCCTTTTCCATTCTGTCATTTTTTTTTACCCCCTCCTTCTTTCAAATACTAATCACATTTTAAAATGTACTAAAGTAAACTGATTTGAATGTAAATGTGCTTAATTATAGCGCTGGTTTTTTCTCTAGTTTAGAAGAAAAAAGTTTAATGTGTAATTCTCCTGCACATATGCCTGTAAAATATGCAGCCTTAGATGTTTTTGTTTCACCAACTCTGATAGCTGGAGAGAGGTAAATACTTTGTGCAAGAATAGTTCTGTTAAGCTGAACTATTGTGAAACTTCAAAAGATTTTCTATGATGACAACAAACTATCTTCGGTAACTTTAAAAATAAACACGAATGGAGGATAGGTCTGTTACAACTGTTGGCCATAAAAGGGACTTATGTGACCAATAACCTCTTATGTTCATCCCCAAATCTGATCCTCTTTTTCATGCCTTGCCTTGTCAGAACTTGTCAGAGGGCTTGTCTGGCTGTACATAACACAGGATTCTTAAATAGATGCCCATTTAGACTGATCCACCATGGAAATCCATGTTGCCTTTGCTTTTAGAACCCCAGCATGTGCACTATTGCTTATGTTGTGTGCCTATAGCTTTCATAGACTGCAACCTTTCCGATATAAGTACTAAATAACTGAACAGCAGTGCAAATCTTCAAGTATTTGTAAAATATAATGGGCAATCTATTTGCATAAATTCGTAAAGGCCATTTCTGTGCGTGAGGTTTTGTTTTGTGAGGTTCCACGGGTTTCTAACTTATTATACTGTATCTTCCCAAATTAAGTATTCTGCGCATTACATTTTTATTCTTCTTTTCCTTGGAAGAGTTCAAATGTGACATACATGGCTGGCCTAAGTCCTTCTTCTGCAGTCTCCCGATACATTTTGTAGCTGAGCAGGCATTTGAACCTGTACCTCCCTAAACCAAGTCCAAAACTCATTTTGAGCCAAGAGACTGCCAAAACTGAATAGGAGCCCTTTGAAATTTGATCTGCAAACATCCAAGGAAGTAGTAAAAGTCTGTGTGCAGAAACGTACTCCTTTTTTCACTACATCACAACTTGGAGAGTTTAGGGGCTATAAAAAAACCCACATTCATTCCAAGAAGTTTCTCTATTGGTACCAGGACAGGAAACAAGAGAGTGGTTAATTGCTCTCAAGCACCCCCTTCTGTTGATGGCTCTCTCAGGGATCCAGTACTGAAGGCTTGATTATGCAAATGTTTCTAGCCATCAGGGAACAATCAAAGGGCCATCTCACTTTGTGTCAGGAATAGGACACCTGGGTGGTGACAGAGACTGAGGGGATGCCAAATGCTAGAACAGGGGTGTCAAACATAAGGCCCCAGGGCCAGAACTGGCTCGTCTTATGTGGCCTGCGAGCAACTGGTGTAAGGGAGGGAACAGGAGATTGCTCAGGGGGAGTGCTGATTGTGGCTTCAGCATGGCAGAACAACCTTGTCTGCAACAGCCAAGCCGTGTGGGAACATCTGCTGAGTTCTGCACGGCTGGCTTCCCAGTTTGCCTAACTGGGTTTACCTTTGCAACCCCCTCCCAGCCCATAGGGCCTTGCAGTGAGGATACAACAACTCGAAGCTTACCAGCTGCTGTCCTTTATATAGTTTATATCTCCAGTACCTGGCATTACATTTTATGGCACACATGGCCCGGCCTGACAAAGTGAAATTTATGTCAGATCCATCTCTCCTAACACATGAGTTTGATATCTCTGTGGTAGATTGTATCTCTTCCTGGAAAGTATAGGAGGAAAAGGATTGACTCACAAGGTGGTGAGCAAGCAGAAGTTAAATTCCCTGGACATGAAGGGAACAAGTCCATTTTAATTAGTCTGCCCTGGGGATAACTTGGAGTAAGGAACTCTCATAACTGGGCTCCATCTTGATGGTTGCTGTTACCATGGGAACATAGGGCACAGGCATGATGGACAAAGGTTTAAGGTAATGGATGACTGATAGTATGCTGTAAATTTAAAGAGCCTGCTCTATAGTAACAACAGAGTATGTTGAGAGAACAGACCGGAGTACATATATGTGCCTTTGCTATTAACGGTGCTTGATGCATTGCTGTGCAGAGTATGTGTGTGGATGTTTTCTTTTTAATAAATTTCTTATTTCTGTAAATGCTGAAAGTCTGTTCTCCATAATGACAATAAGCCCCACTCGTACATGTTACTAAAAGGGCATCAGGGGAAGGGAGGTGATTGGTGAATACATAACTAGGTCTACAGGAGTGCACAAGTGTGGTAAACCATCCTGTGAAGGCTAGTTGGAGTGGAAGCAGGAGACGAGAGCACTAGGCAGAGCCTGTGGGTGGAGTGCTAGGAGTGGTGGCCGTCTCAGAAAGGAAATGCGCCATTCAACCAGCTGGTGACAGAAGAGAGAAAAAACCCTCTGGAGATGGATGGGCTTGAGAGAGTGGTGTGCTGCCAGGCAGGGATCCGGAACATCCATTTAGTGTGTCCTCGGGAGGCCCCAAACAGAATAGTGCTTGTGGGGCACTGTATGTTATTAAGGACTAGAGGCCTGTATCGGGAGATGTTTTTCCATGAGTAGGGACAGCTGTTTTGCTGTTCCTGAGGGCCTGCTGACTACCAAAATTTCAGGGTGTTCAGTGGGGTGCATAGATCCAGAGGAGTTAGCTGTGTTAGTCTGTTGATGCAAAACAGTAAAAAGCCCAGTAGCACCTTTAAGACTAATAAACTTTACTGCAGCACAAGCTTTCAAGAAACACAGTTCTCTTGTCAGATGCAGGCGTCAGTGGGATGCAGTGGCAGGAAGAAATCAGTGGAAATCATCACCTCTGCTTCAGTGCCTTTGAAGGAGTCTGGGTGGATGCAGGAGTTAATAACTTAATTAAAACAACGGACCCAAATATTTAAGTAAAGGTAACGGTTTCCCTTGCTCGAAAGCCCATCGAATTCGACTCTAGGGGGCGGTGCTCATTTCCGTTTCCAAGCCGAAGAGCCAGCGTTGTCTGAAGATGTTTCTGTGGTCATGTGGCCGGCATGGAACGCTGTTACCTTCCCACCAAAGTGGTACCTATTTATCTACTTGCAATTTCTTGCTTTCAAACTGCTAGGTTGGCAGGAGCTGGGACCAGAGACGGGAACTCAGTCACATGGCACTCAGGTCTCAAACTGCTGAACTACCCATCTTCCAAGTCTGCAGTTCAGCGTCTTAACCTTTGAGCCACCATGGCCCCTACAAATATTTAAGTGCCAGGGTATAAATCTAGACAATCTGAAATGCTTATACTTTAAAGTCTTGATTTGTATCTATTTACGTCATTTACATACCACTTTTCCCCTGGTGGGGACCCAAAGCAGCTTGTAACATTCTTCTCTCCACCATTTTATCATCACAGCAGTCCTGTGAGGTAAGTTAGGCTGAAAGTGTGTGGCTGGCACAAGATCAGTCAACAAGCTTCCACAAGGGCAGTTTCAAGTCCTGGGCTCCCAGACCTCAGTCCAACACTACTATACTGGCTCCGTTGTAGAGTGCTGTTGGGGTAGGAACTTGATCAAGAAACATGTATTATAGCACATGAGTAGTCATCGACATCTTTAAGACACCTCAGGCACTAATCAGATAGGAGCAATGGAAAGATGATTAATAAAACCTGAAAGTATTACTCTAAATTCCCTTTTAGTGCTTCTAGTCCTAATGCTATAGTGATATCATTTTTAATGCATTGTGATGCTCTCGTTGCTGTGTTACGGGGGATGTTAGCTGTATTGTGACTTCTGCAAATGAAATCTAAGATTAAAGGGCACTAAATGCAAGCCCCTCAGGTTAGAATCCATTTACCCTCTTAGCTGGAAGTGACCATACAATTTTAATATGGCTTAATGGAGAAAATATGTGGACAGTAGGAATGCTGTGTGGAATCTATTTATATATAAAGGGCAGGTCTCTAATGTATAATGTCAGGGAAATAGAATGTTTGCAAGTTGCTAATGGGTGCCCTGCTGATTGATAAATGCCAGGCCTGAAGCAGCAATGTCTTCTGTCCCCCCAGCCCTGGGGGGGTGTTGATTCTGTCAGTCAATTTGACTTATTTTGATGGTAAATATGAATGTGCCTGCTCAGTGCTGAGGAAAAAATACATTAGCAACTTGTTAAAATGCTCAGCGGTTATTCTGTTCTTCACCGGATGGCTGCTTCCCTTTGCTTGCAATGAGTTGCTTGTCCCAAATGGATACTGAAGACCCATCTTCAAGACAATGCAACCCATCAGTGGGCTGATATCTGCCCTCTGTAATTAATGCATGCAACTTGACAATCTTTTGATCGTTAACCTCATAGCACTGATGTGAAACTGAGACTGAGAATTCTTAAAATGACATAGTGAGTCCGTGAGTCAGAATAAACTCAAACACCAGTTCACACACATGCGTTTACTTTGAATGCTGAATATCCTGTATCATGCTGTGTTCTTAGTTGAAATCCATGTGAACTGAATTTGGTCTATGACCAAATATTTTCATGTTCCTAGCATGTGGGAAGAAGGGAAGAGTTAAACAACAGCCTCCCCCCCCCATGTTGCAAGATAACTCTCTGAAAATCTATTCCAAAAGAAATTTGATCTGACATGGTAAGCTACTATGAAAAATAAAATCAAACATCTCACTGAGCATATGCAATCTCTAGGTCCTGTTTAAGCAATCTCTTTGGGCTGGCAGTAGTGTTGATGTAAAGAACCATAGCCATAACGAATGTTTAAAGTGGTTGCTGAGCTACTCATGAGCAAAATTTAATCTTTTATTAACTGTCAAGTGCCCTGGCACAATATTACAGATTTTTGTAAAGTTTCCATGTTTTGTGGATTTTTTTTCTTTTGCTTTATTAGGTGTGTCAGTTCCATTTAAACAGCATGTATCTTCCATAGTATGAACAGCTTCATCAAAACAAAAAAGCAAACAAATTATATTCCTGTGTTTCTCTTCACAGTCTTGGAATTCACACACCCTTTGAATTCTGACCCAAATAATTATTTTAGTGTGCTATCTGACGATGTGAATGCTGCTTAATATAGTCACAGGATGTAGACAAAACCAATAACTGGATTTGCATAAAGATCTTTAATCACGCTCATACGAAAAACAGGGAATAAGGAACTTTAAAGATGGTTTGGCATTCTTTTAATAGTGTGCGATACTGAAGGCAGAATTGTTCTTTAAAGCTGTTGATTTAATTACACTTGATGTATTTGTATAGAGTAACAAAAAAAAAAAAGATCCTGACAGGCACTGAGTCTTCCGTATTGGGTATGGAAACTTTGAATTGCTCTGATCTATCTGGCATGCTGATTGTGGCCAATTGTAGCATTTTGCATTGGGAAGTAAATCCTTTCTTTTACTTCCCACCTTATTATTAATATTTTCTGTATGCTGAGTTCCTTAAGCATGTTTGGTTCTTTTTTTTAGCATTAGGGTTTCCACTCCCCTTGGATAACCACTTTCCATTTCCCAAACTATTCCAGTGACACAGTAGCAAAATTGTGAGAGGAACTCTAACTTGCCTCAGACTGCACACACTGAACACTATGCCTCTGATCTTTCTTGCTGGGTTTAAGTGGCTGTATAACTGGCATCATTTAAAGAGGAAGATGATGGAACTTCAGCCACAGGTGATGTTGCTGACAATATACACTCGGTTCCAGGTCTTCTCCCTTGCCACTGCGTGATGACACCGCTCATTGTTTTTGTAATGGGTTATCATGGAAAAAAAAGAAAAGAAAACATCTCTGGCTTGATACATTGAATAATCAACTAAATTGGTGTGTATATGTATTTTCTCCCAGAGGAGAGGAGTCTTGGTTAATGTTTTTTTGTTTTGTACTGCCCACATGGGAATATTAATAATAAGGTAGAAGAGAAAAGCAACTTGTAGATAGCAGCCTGCAATTATTTTAGACCTTCTGGTTGTTCCTTACAACTTGAGACACTTTGTTCTAAAGATCTATTGAAATGGCTATTTATTTTAGGAACAGCTTCTTTTGAGACAAGATCTGGTACATGCAGATTTTATTTGGAATTTGTGAAGAAGAGTGTCTATAAAAAAAAAATGTGTGGAGCGCATTGCCCTAATCTATATATCTAATTCTCAATAGTCCCCTCTGAGTGTGGAGACTTATTTGCACTCCCCCCACAGGTTTTTCTACAGACTCAGGGCATTCTGTGGATTTGCAGAAAAATCCAAAAAGTTTTTTAAAAACTTGGGGAAGGTTGAATCCCCCCCCATACCTTTTGAAATGGCTGTCGCCGGTATCTACTCCAGGCCCCACCACATCAACAATGAGAGATAGACTGAATGATAGTCAGAGAGACAGAGGGGAAGAAGCAAAAGCAGAACTGGAGCTTGGATTGGGAATGATTCCTCCGGCAGTATGAATGGTTAAATTGCAGGGGGGTTGGAGCCAGGCCTGGGACTAGGATTGCCCATTCCAGGCTGGGAAATTATTGGAGATTCTGTGGTGAAGTCTGAGGAGTGCAGAGTTTGGGAAGAGGAGAGGCCTTAGCTGGATATAATGCCACAGAGTCCACCCATTTTTTCCAGGGGGACAGATTTCTGTTGCCTGGAGTTCAGTTGTAATCCTGGGTGATCTCCAGGTCCCACCTGGAGACTGGCAAACCTATGCCTAGCAGCACCCTCTGGGTGACTTGATACCACCTGATTTGCATGATTCAACTAGGCCTGGGTGCTTGCTACTGTTCAACAGCAGCCACCCTATGAAAGACAGTGTAGTATAATGGTCAGAGCTTCAGAATAGGGTTTGCCAGACCCAGATTTAGATCCCCATCTTGCTGTGGAAGCTTACTGGGTGATTTTGGACCAATCACATACTTTCAGCCTAACCTTGTTCATAGGGTTGTTGTGTGGATCAAAAGGAGGAGATAATAAACTGCTTTAGTCCCCACAGTGGAGAAAGACCATCATTTTCCTCAATAGAAGCTGCAAGGGAAAAGGAGATTGAAAGCTGAAGACAGAGGGGCAGATAAAGGTAGGTTGGCTGTTGGGTGGAAAGGAGATAGGGATGCCAACTCCAGCTTGGGAAATTCTTGGATATTTGAGGGGTGGAGCCTGGGGATTGAGGTGGGGAGAAACTTCAGACAGCTATAATGCCGTAGACTCCACCCTCCAAAGCAGTCATCTCCTCCAGGGGAACTAATGTTGTCAACCTCCAGGTGAGGGTTGGAGATCTCCTGAAATTACAACTGATCTCCAGATGACAGAGATCAGTTCCCCTGGAGAAAATGGCTGCTTTGAAGGATGGAGTTTTATACCCTGCTGAGGTCACTTCCAAGCTCAAACCTCATCCTCCCAAGGCTTCACCCCCTAATCTCCAGGAATCTCCCAACATGGAGCTGGCAACCCTAAGAGGAACTGATCTATGTATTTGGGTAATCCATTGTGATTCCTGGAGAGCGGCTGCTGTCACTGCTGCTGTGGGGGGTGTAGGTGGGAGGCTGGGAGGGTGATGAGCAGAAAGAGTAATGGAGTGAGGTCAGAAAGGAAGTGACAGGCATGGAGGAGTGACAGAGAGAGAAAGGGGTGGCAGGAAGGAGAAAGTATGAGAGAGAAGTAGGGGGTAAGAGGGAGAAGCAGAGGTGGGGGCATAGGCATCAACTACAGGGGGGCTCAAGGGCTCGAGCCACCCCCAAAATTTCCCGGGGGGGGGCTCAGCCCCCCCCCCCCCGCCCCGGCAAAACGGAGCACCCACCGGGCCCTTCCTAGGCCTGCCTGCTGGCTGGCTGCCACCGCTGCTGCCTCCTCCCCCCCCCGGCCTGGCCACTCCTGCCTCCATCCCTCCGTCCGTCCGTCCAGGAGGCAGCTGGGCAAATGCCCAGCATGCTGGCGTCACCCGGAAGTGACGCCATCATGCTGGGCATGTTGCCGGGGCAACGCTCTAGCAACGTGCCCAGCGTGATGGTGTCACTTCCGGGTGACACCAGCACGCTGGGCATTTGCCCAGCTGGCCCCTGGACGGACAGAGGGAGGGACGTAGGCAGGAGTGGCCAGGCCCAGGGGGGAGAGGCGGTTGGGATATGGTCCCGGCATGCACGCATGCATGCAAGAGCCCCCGCCCCCCTGGGTGGGGGAATGGTATAGCAGCTCCTGCAAGTTTCTTGCGGGTCTGCATTCTCTCTAAGCTGAGTTAGTGTGAGCTAGCTCACAGTTTTCTAGCCTCTGGCTCTCACATCTTTCTCTTAGCTCAGGAAGAATGGCTCCAGAGCAAACTAATTTATGCAGTAGCCAATTTGCTCGCTCACAACTTTAATGCCAGTAGCTTACAAAGTAGATTTTTTTTGCCCACAAGACTCCCCACTTAGAGGGAGCATTTGTCTCTGTATAGGATTAGGGGCTAAGGTTTCCAAATCAGTGGGTCTACTTTACAAGCAGTCTTGACCTCTGTGACCTCTTTAGAATTTATCTGCTGCTTAGAAAGGAATAATGGTTTATCTGTTCAGTTGTGGGTAAAAACTGTCCCATTAAGGGTCTTTGCAGTGACCTGTATCTAACCATGCAGTTCCAATTTTTTTTTTAGGCAAGTGGACCTCAGAAACAGCAAGGTGGTGGTCTGTGATGGGAGAGGTGAATTGTTGGAAACTGTCACCCCCTTAAGAAAGCAGGTCTTTGGAATATGTGATTGGGTACATACCAATGCAAATATATTTTCTGAGTCAAAGTATATGTTTAGGAAATTTACCATTTGCTGGTAAAACAAGAGAACACTTAATGTCCCTAGCCTAGCTGTACTGAGAGAGAGAAATCTTAATTCCTCTCTTAATTTGGTTAAAACGATGTTATTCAAATCTTCATATACAGAATAATGGTAGCTTGAGCACCAACCCTGAACAATACTTGCAGGTAAGGTTGAGTAATACAAACAGCTGATGAGAAGGGGGGTGCCTTATTAAAGGCAGAGAATTCCCAATGCCTTTCCCTTATTAAAGTAAATTCTTTTATTTGTCTAGAAATATTAATGATGCAATTTTAAAATGCATCCTAGTAATAATAAAGTAGCACTTTACAGGCAGTATTATTCCAGCCAGTGCCTTTCATCTGTTTATTTGGAAAAAATTGTTTACATTGCCTTGCTGACCTTTAACATTCAGCTCATGTCCAAGCAAGTGTGTGATTCACTCTTTGTTGAAGGCAAAGTCCTGTTGACTAGAATCACTAAGGTTCTAAAGTTGGTTATGAAAGCCGGAAGTGGGGAGACAGATTACAGTTTAAGGGAAACAAGTCCAATACCCCACTGAACATGCTGCACTTACATACATTTGTTGTGATATCTGCCCAATTGTTTTCTGATGGCTTGAATGCAGAGCACTCCCTTCTGACTCAGACATGGTGTAATACAGTTAAAGGTGAATCTGTGCACCAGCGTAAGCCTGATCCCAGCTGTTCTGTGTCCTCACAGTTGATGTGTGACCTGTGGTTTGAATGCTGAGTGATGGGACAGCTCCCATCATCACTATTTTCTTTGTGATTAGTTTTAACTGATCTTTAAACAGTCCCCAAGTATGTTTTTTAAGCATGTGTGATTCTTTTGTGCTCCATATTCTCTGCCACCACGCCTCACGTCCTAGACAAGAAGTTGCAAATAGCTAGTAGCTCTGGAGACTTCCATATTTAGAACATATTTGATAATTTGCCTGAGTTATTTTCAAGTAATGAACTCATCAATTCTAATTTCTGTGTTAGGGAATGATAGTCCAGAGTATCATTTGTGTCCGAGTGTGTGTAAAGTACATTAATTTCTATGCTTCAGCAGACTTCTCGGAGAGTAACTGAACTAAGTCCTTATAAACATCAGAGTTCATAAACCGCGGGTAGGAGTCTCTGAGCATTAAAGTGTAAATCTGGAGTTGAGCATCATCAAAAGTATGTCGCGATGGTTCCAGCATATTCCGGTTGATAACTTCTCTTACTCTAGAGTCCAGGCTGACCTGTGAATAAAGAAAATATTTGTGAGTGTACAATAACATCCCTTTCTATCCTACTGTAAAAGTGGGGGTTGGAGGGTTGGTAGAACTGGATACATGTACACTTCATTATTTTGACTCATTTCAGCTGTTTATTATTTATTTGGTTCAATTTGTATCCCGCCCTCCCCACAAGCAGGCTCAGGGAAGGTTCCATCATAAAATTCACAATATAACAATGTAACAGATTGACAGTTAAAACAATTAAAATATATCTAAACCCAACATCAGTATAAAAACCCAATGCCTCCACAGATCTTAGCAAGAAGCAATTGGTTTCCAGATGGCCATTTGGATCTGAGGTCACTGGTTACGTACAGAGCCTCTACCATTGAAACCTAAAAGACATTGTGATGTGTTTCTCTCTTCTGATCATGTTTTTGACCCATACATTTTTTTCACAGCAGGAAGGAAAAGCTCCCCTTTTGTGGTTATGTGGCAGAACAGTTTTAAATCAGACTGATATAGATTGTGACCAACCAAGCCAAGTGCAGCTCACCGGCTCCTTATGGCAGGTGAATGGAAACTAGATACACCTCCTGTCTGGGAGCCAGAGAAGAAGTTGCAAAGTAGTGCACACATGCACAGGAAGACTGCTGATTTTCTTCTGGCAATAGCCAGTCTCACCTCATGGGATGCTATTTTGAACGATATTCTGCCCTTCACATGGGCTTTTTGGGGAGTGCAGGAGCTGCTGCTAAAAGGGAGCAATCCTCTCCCACCCCCCATGAACAAAACCTCATGGGTGCACTTTAGATCTCAGGCTCCTGTTTTTACTGGCTGCTTTCATCTAAAAAAAACAGGAGGCTGCCTCGTGCTTAGCAAATTTCAGTACACAAGATGGGGATCTGTGTCAGACTTGGTGGACCTCAAGTTTGTAAAGAAACTATATTTCAAGTAGAGGAGCATAGATACTGTTTATGAAACTATCACATGAAGGAGGTCCTTTAGGAGAAAAATGGAGAAACAGAAAACACTATTTTAATAGGCTTCTGAGACATTCCGTTGCTTTAACTGTGACAAGATAAAAATCACCCCATGTCGGTTTATTATATGGTGGGACTTTGATAGCCACAAGATCTGTGGCTATCAAGATCAGGGATCTGCCTGGGGCCTGTTTTGTTCAACATCTTTATAAATGATTTGGATGAAGGAAGAGAGGGAATGCTTATTAATTTTGCAGATGACACAAAATTTGGAAGGGTAGCAAATATGGTAGAAGACAGAGACAGTTTACAGGATGATCTTGACAGACTAAAAAACTGGGCTAAAACAAAAAAAAAGAATTATATAAATATAAAGTTCAATGGGGATAATATAAAGTACAATGGGGATAATCCAGAAAAGCATATTTGTGAATTTCCTGCATTGTCCCTTCCAATTCTATGATTATATGATTCTAAGATTCTAAGAAGAGAATGCAAGAATTCTCTTCAACCCCACCCCACCCCACCAAACATATTAACCTGTCTCGGGCTTGATCTGTACAGAAAGAGGTGACAAAATAGGCTGTGTCATTTCGAGGCTATGTGGCTTTAGAGAGGGTAGTCACATATTTAATATTTTCCCTTGTGAAAACCAAGTGCAATAAACTGTCATATCATAGAGAACTAGCAGTCTTTGACATTCTTTCCACTTACAGGAGATCAGTCATTAATTTTGGAAAGCTTTGAAATGCATTATCCCACACCGACAGCCTGAAATGATACTGTCCATTTGCCCACCTCAGAGCTGTCCTTCCTCAATCTGTACAGGTCGGGCCCTTGACTACAACACTCAAGCATCAAGGATATTTGTTCTCCAATGATATTTTGCCTCTTCTATCTGCATTCCCCAGATAAAGTCCTTGGAGCTATTGCACTAGGGCGAAAAACTTGAAAGCACATTACTCTAAGTGTTCTCTTTATAGGTTATATGATTTCCTCCCCCACGTTTCTGTTAATGACATACTATTTAATATTTTATTTCAGTCACATCGTTTCAGTCGGTTTTGAGGAGGGTTACAAACCTCTTTTGGAGAAAGGATAGAAATATAGTCTTCATATATTAGCCTTGCTTTCTCTTCAATTCGTTTTTTGTTGGATTCTCGCTTTAGTTCCTCACAGGCCATCCAGAAAAGCATATTTTCTTCACTGAATTCTGTTCGGAGGAATTCCCTGAAAGCATTTCTTCCTGCCGGTGTCCTCATTAATTTGTCAAATGATTGGCTCCAGGCACTGACATCTTCCAGAGTAGGAGTTGAGCTTGAGCAGGAGAAAGAAGCAGATAGCATTATGACAGTTAACATCTGAGAGAATGTTGAGGGAATACCAAGGAACAACTTGAGGTGAATCTTGTCACACCATCCATATATGCTCAGAAATCCCCAGCCAGTAAGTAAAAATTCATAAGAACATAAGAGAAGCCGATGTTGGCTCAGGCCTGTGGCCCATCCAGTCCAACACTCTGGCCCCATCCACACGAGCAAGATAAGCCGGATGGGAAGTGACACAAATTTGTGCCGGCGCAATTTGCGCTGCTTTTGCAGGATCACACAGGTCCATGGACCTGTGAGGGCAAACCGCCGCTGTGTGATCACACACAGCCGCAAGCGAGTTGGGTTTTTTCCCCCGGCCATTT
Source organism: Lepidodactylus listeri (assembly GCA_029233225.1). Lineage (NCBI taxonomy): Eukaryota > Metazoa > Chordata > Lepidosauria > Squamata > Gekkonidae > Lepidodactylus > Lepidodactylus listeri. The sequence goes on from JARCFY010000006.1 coordinate 57,450,575, forward strand.
TCAGTGCGCTTATCTGCTTCTACAAGGGATTGATGACTTGCCTCTCCACCCTCGGGGTCATCCGATGAGGCGCATACCGGGATGGGAGGGGGGAAAACCCCCCAAAAGCCCACTCCCCAATGCCACTTGCGCTGGCGCGGTCACACCAGGAAAGGTCAATTCTGGGCCATTGCAAACCATTTGAGACTGCCTTTTCACTGGTAGCTAAATAAGCCGATTCCCCACCGGCTCAAAGTGGTTTGCGACACTTTGACATCAGCTGCAGGACGCTTCCCAGATGTGCTTGTGTGATCACACCACTTTGAGCCGGCAGAGAATCGTCCTTCTTGTGTCGCAAATGGGTGCGTATGATCACGCCCTATGTGTCACACAGTGGCCAAAAACACCAGGTGCCCTCAGGAGGTCCAGCAGTGGGACCAGGACACTTTCTTATCACTTGGCAAAGCTGCAGGTCAAGGGACTGGATGTAGATGAATACATGCACAGAAAGACATGCGGCTTGGGAAGCTGCAGTGAGAAGAGAGAACCACTTTAATCTTCTACCAAGTGGTGCTTCTGTTGCAGAAAGAGCAAAGTAGGAATGATTTCACCTTGCTTCTCTACCTTACTGGAGCCCCTGAGGCTGCATGACTTTTTACCCACACAGCTGCTTGCATAAGCTTTTCAGAGGTATTGGGGATGTTGCTAGTCTAGGGGAAAGGGTGAGGCAGGAAAGAACTGCCAGGAAATGTCTTCTGCAGGTGCTTTGTTAGAGATAACACAAGCATATCAAATTTTATTTATTTATTTTTAAAACCCCTTCTATATTGCTTTATTACCTTTCTTCGCAATCTGGAATGGCGTCTGTTCTGTGTTCATGTGATGCTGCTCTTGTTCGCTCATCTTGATTCCTAACAGTAAGACTGCAAGGTAACAAACCAAGTCTGATCATATTGAAATAAATATATTCCATTCTCAGTGCGGCCAGATCTATGGATACTTAAAGCTAGGGAGTCAGAACAGACACGTCAGATCTTTCTACAAGCCTGAACAAAAGCGTGGTTTGCAGAAAAATCCAAAATGTTTTTTTTTTTTTTAAATGCATTGGTGGGGGTTAAACCTCCCTAAACAATAGGGTTACCAAACTCCAGGTGGCAAGAATACAACAAGAGGACCACAGTGTAAATGGTAGGAATGAATTGCACTAAAGCACCATGTAGTGAATGAACAATAACAACAATGTAATCTTATATCAATTTCTAAACTTTTTTTTCTATTCCAATATATTGGTATTGTTAATGCTAATTTTTTATATAACAATCAGATTAATCACAATGTAAATTAAATACAAAACATGCAAAAATTACAGCATTTATCCCACAGGGTTATAAGGTGACATGGAAGTCTAGATGAAAATGAAGATGCAAGGAAACTGTAAGCCTACGAGAACCGGTGTTGACTCATTTCTGCTGCCTTCCGCAGGTCTTACAGAATACAAGAAATGTATAATTCTAATGTTGTTTTCAATCTGTTGATATATAATATAAGCGTCAGTATATTCATCAAATATTGCTCTTGGAAAATAGAGGGAATTGCCAATCAAATACTTGAGGATGTGGCACTCAGCCTAACAGGATTCACAGCTGGCAAGATTCTTCAAGAGGTGACAGAGATCATTTCACATGGAGAAAATGGCTGCTCTGGAAGGTGGATTCTATGGCATTATAGTCCATTGAAGTATTTCCTAGCCTGAAGCTGGCAACCCTACTAAACAAATAGAAGCAATGCCTGTAGCGTTAAGAAACTAAGGCCTTAGTGGCCATTGCTAGGCAACCACAACAGTATTGCAGGCCTTCAAGGTTTGGTTTCTGTCAGTAAAAGGCAGGAGGAGGGAGGGCAGGGCTCTTTCAAGGCATGTTTTGGTCTTTGAGGTAGCAACTGCCAAGCAACCTGCTACCACCTGAGTTGCACACCTCGCTGAGGCCTGGCTGCTTGCTACTATTCAACACCCCCTCTCCCCCATGAAAGCCAGTATGGTATAGTAGTTAGAGTTTCAGACTAGGTTCTGGGGAGCCCAGATGCTAACTGCACCCTCTCAGCCTAACATACATCACTAGGGCTGCCAAGTCCCCCGGTAGAGCGGGGGAAACACCGATTTTTAAAGCTTTCCCCCGCTTTTTCAAAATTGGCCACCGGGGGGACAAAATGGCTGCCAGCAGGGGAACCTCGGAGCCTGCCCTGCTGGCCTCTTGAACTTCTTAAAAGGGAAATTTCCCCTTTAAGAGCTGAGCCAGCAAGAGAGCCCCGCCCAGAGATTAAGGAGGGACTAAGCTCTTTCTACTGCTTGCAAGGTTGCTGCTGAGTAAACTGCTCGGGTAAGCTGCTGGGGTCTGCGAGCTCTTTTCCTTCTCTGTCTCTCCCCCTCCCCCTCTTTCTTTTTTCTGTCTGTCTGTCCACTGTGGTTTTGTCAAAGGAATAAACTGTCACTTCCAAAGAGGTAAACATCACAAGGAGAGGTTGCCTGTAGAAGGTCTGGGAGTGGGATTGTTTAAAATGTCTTGTCGTGGCTGTTTGGGTCCCCCCAATCCTCATTTCCCTTCTGCAAATAAAAGTTGGGATTCCTCATTTTTATGCCAATTTTCTGTTTCTTTCAACCGTGTCCCCCCCCTCCCCCCCGGCAGTAAAAATCTGCATTTTTAAAAGCATTTGTACATCAAGTAACCGGTATTTTAAGTTAGGGATGGATCCAACTAGCTTTTCTGCTGGCGAAAAGGGGAGGACAAAGGTCCTCTTTAGCCGCCAAAAAGCCTATGCTGGGGGGGGGGGGAGAAGTTATGGGACTTCCATGGACAACAGCTGGGTGAAACAAGGGCCAGAAATAAAGCCTGGGAATTGGGCAAGAGTAAGTGAAAAAGCTGTCTGTCTGTCTCTCTCTCTCTCTGTCCCCATCCAGCAGAGGTCTATCAGTGGCTATTATTAGCCACAAGGTCTAAATGGAACCCTTTGTCTGGGGCAGTGATGCTCTGAATTCTTGGTGCTTGCGGGGCAACCGTGGGAGGGCTTCTGGAGTTCTGGCCCCGCTGCTGGACCTCCTGAGGGCACCTGGTATTTTTGGCCACTGTTGTGACACAGAGTGTTGTACTGGATGGGCCGATCCACTGTGGCTTCTCTCCTGTTCTTATGATATGAAAATCATATTTAGCACTTGTGTAGCACTTAGGGCTTCATATTCTGCCGAGATGAGGAAGGATTCAGTAGGGCCATTGCTCAGTGATAGAGCATCTGCTTGACATGCAGGAGGTATCAGCCTCTTCAGCTAAAAAAGGATCAGGTAATAGGTGACATTAAAGATCTCAGCCTGAGACCCTGGAGAGCCACTACCAGTCTGAGTAGTCAATACTGACCTTGATGGACCAGTGGCCTGATTCAGTATTAGGGAACTTCATGAGTTCATGTGGAAGCAACATCACAGGATGTGACATCACAAAATGATGTCACTTCCTTTCTCCTGGCTCCACCCCCAAAGTCTCCTGGCTCCACCCCCAAAGTCCCCAGATATTTCCCAAGTTGGACTTGGCAGCCCTATACATCACAGGGGGTTTGTGAGAATAAAATGGAGGACACGAGAACAATGTAAACTTTTTTGGGTTCCCAGTATGGAGAAAGGTTGAGTATAAATTAAGTAAATAAATAATAAATATGGTGGACAGTGGGGGAGTTAAAAGGTAGGTTGGTTGGTGTGTGGGAAGGACAGAAGGAAGCAGGAAAAAATGAGGATATGGGAGTTGCCAGGAGGGAAGAAAGAAAATAGTGTGGGATGGTAGATAAAGAGGAAAGTAAGGTGCCTCCCACAAGTCCTTGAAGGTTTTCCACTGCACAGCTGAGCCCAGCTCAGTGACCAGCACCATGCAGTGTTCTCACAGAGAGAAAGCTTGAGGAGGGTAGAGAGAGAGGCTGTAGAGACTTTCTGGGAAGAGAAAGAGAAAATAGTGGGACAGGGAAAATGAGATGCCTCCCCACAAGTCCTTGCAGGTCCCCACTTGTAATTAATTGTTAGGTGATGTCTTAAATTTGTTCCTCTTTTACCACTGAATATTGTCAGTGCATCATTTGGTTCATAGGAGTCCTTGACCAAAAAAAGAACTTACTACATGAGAAAACATATGGGCAGATTCCAAGGTCTAGTGTCTGCTCTGATGTGCATATGGAGCCCTCTATATATATGAATGTGCATGTGCATATGCTTCCGGGGACAAGGTAGCTCTCCATGTGTATGCTAACTGCCAAAATAGGCATTGCGGCAGCCACAGGTCCAGCCCATGGATGCCAACATATTTTTAGAGCTGAACTTGGCCATTTAAAAATGCTGCTAGGTGGCCTGCGGCACAGTGGAACTAGGAATTCTTGTCCCCCCTCTGGTGCCTTTTCAGGTGCCAAAACAGCTGTGGTGGGGGATGTCTTGGCACTTGAAAAGGCCCACAGTGCCCTGACCTGGATAGCCCAGGGAAGCTTGATCTTGTCAAATCTCAGAAGCTAAGCAGGGTCACCTCTGGCAAGTACTTGGATGGGAGACATCCTTGAAATACCAGAGGAGGGAGGCGGGGGCAGGCCTCCAGTGGAGGTCAGTCACCAGAGGTCGCCGTGACTTCCAGGTGCACTCACACAGAGATTTTTTTTAAAGTAAAGGCACACAGTGGGAGGGGGTGGAGATCACCTGGTTCCACTATGCTTTTGCAGAAGTTTTGAATGGCTAAGTTCAGCTCTAAAATACCAGCATATGTCATAATGTCTAGTTTGAGCCACTACCAATGAAATAGGCAGGGAAGCCCTTGCCTGAAGAGAAAACTATGGTGGCTCTAGAGTTCTTTCACCTTGCAAGAGATTGCAGGGTCAGGGTGATTGTGTGAAACCACTGGGAGCTCAACAATACTTAGCTGCGTGCTTTGTTTCTGCAATCCCAGTGAACTCATAGAGATTTTCCTCCTATATTTAAATCTCACTCTGACCTGGATAGACCAAGCTGGTCCTATCACCTGCTGCTAAGCAGTGTCACCCCTAGTCAGTATTTGGATGGGAGACCACTGAGGAATTCCAGGGTAGTAATGGCAGGTAATGGCAAACCACTTCTGAATACCTCTTGCCTTGAAAACTCTACGGGGGCGCCATAAGTCAGCTGCAACTTGACGGCAAAAATAAATAAATCTCTGTGTTCTTATTTCTGTGTTTTCCTTGCTCTTCATTTGGAAAGCTCAGACTATTGTTCTAGCCTCTCCTGTAGAGAGGCATTAGGCTGAGAACGAATGGCTTGTCCAAGGCCATCCAATGAATTGCATAACTGAGCAGGGATTTGCCCCTGGATTTCCCATGCTAAGCACCTCTGCTGTGTTGCATTGGCCCTCTTGGAGAACTATATGAATGGTATATACATTTTGACTATGGATAGCAACCTCCGCCCTTTTACAGAAAAGTAGAACTGTTAGGCAAAAACATTGTATTACAAAATTGATAATGTCAGGACTAAACAAAATGCTGTACAAAATAACATAAGGCACCCATGTTCCTTTCCCCCTTTAAAAATGTGTGTTTGGCATATTCTGCAAATGGCAGCTGTGCCCGTGTAATTTTGAAGTCACACAAGAAAAGCTGTTCATATAATTACAAAGCAAAAAGCATCATCCAATCTGAAATGCAGATGGGAGGGATGGGGCAGAAGTTGTGGCTTGAACCAACAAAAGCCCAGCTGGAGACTCTCCCCCCCCCCCCCCCGCTTTAGTTCCCTAAAATGATTAATTTTTCAAAGAGCTTTGAATGCAGGAAATTCTATAGTCACAATTTTTATTTTTTTGCAATTCATGCAGGTTATTTCAGGAAATACTTTCTATAAGGAGGGATTATAAATAGAGAAGTTTGTTTCACATTTCTTGCTACTAGAAGAGTTATTTGGAGGAAGCAAGTTATTTTAGAGGTAACAAATTGCTGTTCTGCTCAAAGCCAGGGCCCAGGCTATTAAAATGGAAGCAGTAATTTTGAGCATCATGCATACTGAGTAATTTTAGCGTCCAGTTGAGCAATTGTTTTTCTTGTCTCTAAAAAATAAGCATTAAAGAAAAATGGGATAACATAGCTTGTGAATTTCATATTGGATCTAAAGACTTTGAAAATAAAGTATCCATTTGTGAAAATGTATTATGTGTTTTTCTTTCCATGTTGTCCAAGGAGAGGTAAATGGACATGAGGAACCAGCTGCAACTTAAAACCTGTGCTTCATTAACAGTATTTTAAAACTGTTAGTTCTAGAACAGTGATCCCTGCACACTGAAATGGTTATCTTGGCAATATCAGGAGCTCAGTGGAAAATAACTTCCTCCCTGACTTATGTACAGGTGACTAAATCCAGCCACTCCAGGATGCATCTGGTCTACATGCTGGAGAGAAGTTATAACCTCTGCATGCTTTGAACATGTGTGTGTGATAGGCATGTTTGCAGCCAGGGAAAGGCTGTAATTTCCAGTCATCTGGGGCAGACCTTTCTAGTTTGAGGCATGCTCTGTAGTATGGAGCTACTTGGGCAGTGGGGAGTCACCCTAGTCACCCTAGTCTTCTGGCTATTGAATGTAGATCTGCCTTCAGAAAACCATGAAGGCAGAGAAGAGTTTAGGCTGCAATGGATGATCAATTTATGAGGGGCAAATTAGATGAGATGACTAGCTATCCCCAGCTATCTTAAAAGGAAGATAGGACCTACGCATGATCCTGATTTGGACTGAAGGGAGGGAAGTGCTTAACCCTTCCCTGAGCATGGTTTCATTGATTGAAACCACCAATGGCAGCTGCTATTAGCCCTGGAAGGAGAAGACGGCAGGCTTCTCCTCTCAGGTCTCAGACTTGGATTGTATGCTCTTAGAATCTGAGAAGTACTGGAGTCGGGAGACCAGTAGAAGTGATTTCATAGCAAGCTCTTTATTAGGTGGTCAGATGAGGCATGCTAACCTGGGCTCAGGGGCCCTCTTTTATTCTGGTCGGAGCCACACCTCCGACCTCACCAAATGTCCTGATAGGACCTTATGATTGCATTTACATGTCATAGGTCCCCTTGAGGAACCTAGGCACTAGATTGGTGGCAAGTTACAATCCGGCCAGCTATTGTTCTACCTGACTCAAGCTCAGGTAGCTGGCCTGGCCATGTGCGTTGGCCACGTGGTGGTCGCCATTACCGGAGTTCATTCTACATTACAGAATCATTGCAAGATGGGCCCTTTGCATTGCACAACTAGTCATCAGTAGATGGAAATCAAGTGGATTGGGTAATCAGTAATTTCTCCTGTACCAGCAGAGGCAGCAATTACTGGTACAGTGTATGACTGACCTGTAATTGCAACAGTGGCTTTGTTAATCCCACCCAATGTGGACTGGCTTTCTAATTTACCCAGGAGCAGGCTGTGCTAAGTCCCTGTGGTGCTATAAGAACTGTTTGACTTGTCTTGCTCCTGGGACATCTTAATGTCCCAATCCGCCCCTGAATCAAACCTTGGAATTCAATAACACCTGATCCTGTCCATATCCAAGACACAGTGATGAGAAGATACAGGGCTGAATGGACTAGTTCAGCCATGCTGGGGAAATGAATGGACTAGTTCAGCCATGCTGGTCCATGCTGAAATCTGTCAGAAATAGTCCCAAATATGTCTCTGTACACTATCTTGTTCTGATAGAGGAATAGTGCTGAGAAGCTGTCCTTGAAAGATGATTTCAAAATGTTAGCCAAATGTACATGTATGTCGCTAGCATCTCTCTGTTCTGCCCTAAATTATTTGGTCTTGGTAAACAATACATATGCAAGACTTCTGAGTTAGCTTTTGCTTCCCTCCTCACAGTCCACCTTTGGTATAACTCATCTTCTCTATTGAAACAAAGCCTAGGCACCTAGAACTAAACTGAATATTACATTTCCCCTTGTTTATTTCCACTTCCCTCCATACCTTTGCTTCCCTATATATCACATTTTAAATCAGAAGCCACTTGGGCTTGCATCTGTCTCATACCGTGTAAAGTGTGGTGCATCCTGATGGTGCTACATAAATAAGTAACTAACAACAAAGCCACAGTCCTTCTACCACCCCTTCCTTTGAGCGACATAATATTTTACAATTTTTTTTCATGCTTTTGGTTTTGACCATCCCACTGCGGATGTATTGGGTCACCTAAAATTATGTAAGCCTTCCTCCTTTTCATTTGAAGATGGTTCTGATTGGGTGATGATAAACAGTAGTTGAGGGGAACAAACCTAGTCTGGATGCCAGTCCATTTCTGCAACTAAATGCAATGATCAGTCGTGTAGTTACTACCATCAAGATCAAACAGATTTATATGTTGTAAAATATGTCATGTCTTATGTTGTGGAAAAATTATTAAAATATTATTAAAAAAAAAAAAGATCAAACAGATGAAGAAAGTTGGCAAATCAACTGGTTCTGCATGAGCAACACTTCAGTTTTTGTATTTGCTTTGTTGGTTGGTTAACCTTTGTAATCTGAATTGTAGTGTGGATAAAGCACCATGTGAGCCTGTATTTATAGCTGGCTCTCTCCACGGATGAAGCAACTACAGTGTGAGATCACAAACCGTCTTGTTCACTTGGACCTCTCAAAGTTTGCTTCAAATGCTGAAATATTTGCTGAATGGGTATACTTTACATATAATTGAAACTTTGAGCTACTTTCTACTGAGTCTAAACTCTTGAGCCATCTAAGCCAGTACTCTGTATTATCTCAGGTGCAGAAGCTTTTCAAGTCCTTTGGATCCAACCAGATTCTTTTTACTTCTCAGGATTTTCATGAGGATGCTAGGGACTGAACCTGGATTTTGTAAGCAAAACTCCTGCTCTGCTACTGAATTATACTATCCAAATGAGTAGTCTAAAAAGGCACTTGAATTATATGGCTAACCTCTTGGGGTATATTGTAGCAGAGAAACACATAGTGCCTGAAGGTTCCTTTCTCTATTTTTTAAAAATCTTGATTCTATTTAAATCTTGTTTCATATGTTTTTCAATTCTTTTTCACCTTGAGGCCCACAAACAAGAGCTAGGCAAAGGCTGCATTTTCTTCCCATTGTAACTGCATTGCTGGGTTGCCCAAGGGGGTACATGTTTATGTCCCCATGGTGACTAGCTGTGGTGTCCCCCTGAAGCTTTGAATATGACAGGCAGATTTACCAAGAGCAGCTGCAACAGCAGCACCAACAGAAGCAGCAGGCGTTGGAATCTTGATTTCCTTCATCAGGCTGTGCCTGTGTGGAGCTGGGTGTCTCCTGGGCCGCAGATGTCTGCCGCTTCCGCATTTCCGTCCGTTCTGATCCCATGGGCTGCAAGAGGAAAATTAGGAAGGAAGTGAGTGTGTGGGAAAAAGCAAGACATGCTGAGTTTCATTCACAATGTTGTCATTTAACAGCTTTTCTAGGTGGGATTAATTTTGAGCAAGCAAAATGCTAGTCGCTTAATTTGCATTCCTAACTGGAGGAGGAAGGCGAGAGCCCCAATGTCTGCTATGATTAAATCATTGATCTGAACTTACAAAGTGCTTTATATTCATACAGCAATACAACAGAACTCTTGACACAGCAGGGGAAATGTGCAATATGTCCACATAGTATCTCAACACATCTGTGAAGGCTTCTCCTTCCCAAGCAATTGAACTGAGCAAGATACCAAAGGACCAGGCAGCAAAAAATGTCCCCTGTGCCAGAGGGTTTTCTCAGCACTGTAGCCAGACACATGCTGCTGTGAGCATTCACTTTCCCATGTCGAGGCTGAAGCAAGAAGGGAGTGGGAAGTTGATAGCCGGAGGCAAAATAGTCTGTCAGTGAGCACAACAAAAAGGCATGGCTTTCCTGGAATGGGACAGCCTCATAGGATTTATCTGTGACTCCAGAGACATACGCAACAAAAGTTCCTGCATTATGTAACTGCGGAAATATCTTCCCTTCCATTCAGTTTTAGGGTTATGCACTAAATAGGACATTTGCAAAAGGGGATAAAGCAGTTATTTGTAGAAGTTTTTTGTTGTGGGCAGAAAGTATAGCTCCTGCACTTTAGACTAGTGGGGGATGGGATGATCCTTGGCACATCTGAAGTGTGGGGGCAGATATGTACTGAAAGCACAGCTGTCCCTTTAAAAACATGTGGCTCCAAGCCCTTTGTATGGATTGATTGATGTGACATTGTCTCTCAAACAATTCTCTCTCCATTGTATAGGAATGTTGCTGAAATCCCTGAATTGGTTACTGGAGCACTAGAATCTTGGAGACCCATCGCTGAATCCCCACCCTGTCATGGAAGCTTGCTGGTTAAATAGGGTTGCCAACCTCCAAGTGGGGTCTGGATATCTCCCACTTTTATAACTGATCTCCAGGTGACCAATATCAGTTCCCCTGTAGAGAATGCCTGCTTTGGAGGGTGGACTGTACGGCATTGTACCCTGCTGAGGTCCCTCCCCTCCCCAGACCTGGCTGTCTTCAAGCTCCACCCCCAAAATCTCCAGGTATTTCCCAATCCAGAGCTGGTAGCCCTATGGTTAAACTTGGGCCAGTTATTCTCTCTCAGCATAACTTACCTCACAGGGTAGTTGTGAGGATAAAATGGAGAAGGGGAGAACAATACTGTAAGCTGCTTCAGGTCCCTGTTGGGGAGAAAGTAAGGATGCCAGCCTCCAGGTGGGGCCTGGGGATCTCCTGGAATCACAGCTCATCTCCAGACTACAGAGATCAGTCCCCCTGGAGAAAATGAATGTTTTGGAGGGTGGACTCTATGGCACTGTATCCCACTGAGCTCCCTTTCTTTCCCAGACCCCATTCCCAAATTTCCAGGAGTTTTCTCACCTGGATCTGGCAGCCCTACCCCCTCATCTCCTGCCAGTGGCCAGGGGTGACCTGGCAATCCTAGGAAAAAGGCAGGGTTGAAATGAAGTATACTAGAACTGAAATGGAGGGTTTAAAACTACTGCTGTGCCTGGAGTGAATGCACATTTTAATTGCTTCTTCCTGCCTGATTCTTTCCAGGTCTGTTGAGTACCTGGGTGGAGGGACTATCTAGGCACCCCATGTTCAGCTGCGAAGCTCACTGGGTGCCTGGCAGTAAGCCAATAACTCTCACGCTATAACCCCACCGCACAGAACTCTTGTGAAAATTCAATGGGGAAGGGCCGTGTATATACTCCTAAGCTCTAGGGATGAAGGAGAGGATAAAATATTTTTTTTTAGGAAATTTAAAATGTAATAATAGAAAATGGGTCCTGTTGAAGGTTCTGAGAATTACTGAAGATGTCACTAGCCCCCTGCCCAAGTCTACAATTCCCCAGATTCTCTGAGGAGAAGGAATGACTATATGATCACTTTCAGTTTGTGCTTGTCCTTAACTTAGGCTGCATCTGCATGGTCAGACACTTTCTGATCAGTGATCCTGATTTTTCAGAAAGTTTGTTGCTTTAAAAATCGGTGTTAAGAATTGCGGTTCAGAATGTGTCTGTTGGCTTTTTCCTTGTTGTAAATGCTCCCCTATATTTGGAGAGCCATCTCGGCATGGTGTGTACACCAGGCCTGCCGCAGCTGGAAAGGGCTGACAAGATGACTGGGCCCAGTCTTTCTGTCTAATGGCTGCTCTGGCTCTCACACTGAGTGAGCGCTATAATAAAGCAGATGGCATATTGTTGCCTTGTGCATTATTCTAACTTACTTTTTGTTCTGAAATTAAACAGATTTGATCTTGAGGGGCCAGGCCAGGGAGAACACACTGGGAGAGAGAGAAAAGAGGAAGAAGTGCTGGCTTTAATTATGTTGCCTGCTTTTTTGTCATGGAGAATCACAATTCAAATACTTCCTAGCTATTGTTGTTGGCATGAAGTTTTCTTTTTTGTTTTTCACAAAGGTTCTGTACTTTTGACAACTGCAGAGTGAGAAGAAATTCCACATTTCTCCCTGAAACTGCCAACCTCCAGATAGTGGCTGGAGATCTCCCAGAATTACAGCTGATCCCCAAGCTCCAGAGACCAGTTTCCCTGTCAAAAACCGTAAGGACACCAGCCTCCGTGTGGTACCTGTTGTTCCTTCAGAATTGCAGCTAATCGCCAGACTACAGAGATCAGTCCACATGGAAAAAATAAATGCTTTGGAGGGTGAACTCTATGGCATCATACCCCACTGAGGTCCCTGTCCTCCCCAGACTCCATCCTCAAATCTCCAGGAGCTTCTCCCAGCCTGGATCTGGCAACCCTGCCCCTCCATCCCCCACTGATGGCCAAGGGGGACATGGCAACCCTAAGAAAATGGCTGCTTTGGAAGGTGGACTCTTATGGCACTATACCCTCCTGAGGTCCCTCCACTCCCCAAACCCTGCCCTCCCCAGGTTCCACCCACAAAATTTCCAGGAATTCCCCAGCCCAGAGCTGGCAACCCTACTTCTGCCTTATTGAAATGGCAAAGTGGAGCACACGATAGCCCTCTGAGCAATCCAGCTCACTAGTAGACTCACTCTTCTGCAACACTTTTAATTCCGAGTAAGTGCCTCCACGTGTTGAATTACACAGGCAAGAACGGCTCAGGCCAGAATCAATCTGTCAGTATTCAGTGTGGCTCTTGAATTTATTTGTGCACGCATTCTTCCTTGTCTCTCTTGCAACTCAGTGCCTTTGTGCTTATCTCTGTATGAAAGTTGTGCACATGCAGCTAAGCACAAAGAACATACAGATGGAGCAATGAAGAGATGAAGAAATCCAAATGAAACCAGAATTAATAATGTAGCAGAACAGCTTAAGTGTGGATGCAGAGTACTAGTATGTTTGCCAGTCATCTCCCCACTCATTTTCAAACTCTGGGCCCACATACTGTCAAATTACCTCTAGAATCAGAAGACCCTGCGCTTGCATCACTCTGTAATCAGTGTTTAAGCCAGCAAGCTAAATTGCTTCTGAACAACACTGGTAATTCCTGAAGTGAATCCTTAAGAAATGAAAATGGCTTTAATGCAAGTCTTCTGCCCATAGATGCCCATGTTATTAATACAGGAGACTTGAAAGGTGAACTGAATTAAATCAGAATGGTGGCATTTTCCCTCCAGATGTTAAAGGATTTTAGTTTTGTCAGCAGACAAATTTTTAGTTTTGTGAACGGACAATGCTGGTAATATTTACTAAAAACTCCTGTGCTTGCTGGAGATGGCAGCCCTTTTTGCATGTTCGTTCCACATGTACATAAACTGTGTTTGCTGTACATGTCTGGACATGAGTATAGGTCACTCTCACAACTGTACAGCTGTTGTTGTCATACAAAACAATATGCAGAATTTGGATTTTTGGTTGTTTAAGGTACTGATCCAGGGAGTGGAATGTACTTTCAGCCATTCACATCAACACCACTTCCTGGATATTGTGTGAATGTGTACGCGAACAATGCAACAACTAAGATCCAGTGCTCTTTCAGCAGAAGACACTGGCAAATGTGGATCTTCCTCTCATACCCCTACCTGCAGCAGTCATTTCCAACCTAGGAAAAGTTGTGGGACCTGGATGGAGTCAGAGCCATGTGGGTTGGGAGGCTGCAGTAGGGAGGGGAAAGGGTCAGCTCTGCTGGGGGAAGATGAAGAAGGGAGCAGGTCCCACAGCCCCTGGTGCCAACGGATCTCAGGATCCATCCCGACGTGTGTAAAGCTCTGGTCTGAGTTTTTTATTTGGGCTGATCTCTGATGGTTAAGGTTTAGGCTGATAATTTTAAGATTGTACACCCTAGCTAAGGGATTTTCTCTATCAGAGTTCAGGCAGGTAGGAAAGTGTGTTCTCATTTTATAGAGAATTAAGATTTCTCATTTGCAATGCAGATGAGCAGACAGAATACGCAAGAGGAAGATATTTAAACATGAGCCTCCCTGCTCATGTACAAACAGGTGGCAGGAGGTATATTTTTAAACAAAAACAGAGAATAGGGCAATGGAAGGGAAGTCTTTCTCATGTATGCTCTGGCAGCATTCTGATGTATAAAGCATTTTGACAGCACAGCACAGTTTGCAAGGGAGCCTGGCTGGGAGAAAAATGCTAAAAGGAGTGGAATACAGCAAAATAAAATGTGAGCAGAGTTAGATACTGTTGCCCATGCACTGTTTTGTTTAACAGTAGCCCCACCCTGCCCACTGCTTTCCTAAATTATGACAGGGAGTCTTCTTTCTCAAGGAGAGGATGGGGAAAGATTTGCACCTCCCCCTACACACATACACACACTCAATCAATTGTACTTCCTGCAGCTACTTTTAAGGAACATTAAAGATGTCGAGAGATATCTACTCCAGTTTCATTGCTGATCTTCTTCTGTTTTCCTCTCCTGGCCTATTGGTGTCTGTTTTGGCCCCTGATTGCAGTGCAAACACTTTCAAATGTTCAGGCAGATGCTGCCTGGTAGGGGCATTTGCCTGCAGACATGCCTGCAGGCCTGTATACCTGTATGTTCAAGCAAAACATCTGCCTAGTGTGCAGGGCACCAGAGAGCACAGGATGTTATTTGCTTTAACATATTTATACTGCACCTATCCACAGTGAACTGAAGGTAGTTGCCAGCAAGCAAACAGGAACTACTCTGCTTATACAGAATCCAATGAATCTTTCTCCCCATGTCAGAAAACCAGCAATGTGAGTGTATAATCAGCAAGAGGAATGGTAGTCCTATTAGTGCAATCTTGGATGGCAAAATCTATTGGTGTAACTCTGGTAACTGGTGAATGTTCCTGCAAGCTTGTCACCTGCACAATTATTCTTTCTGACTTTTTTGAATTCTAGGCCAGAGAGCCAAGTGCCAAAATAGCACTGTCATCTGAATATTTCTGAATAGACCTGAATCCTTTACAATATTGCCAGCTGTTATTAATTTCAGTCAAGATTAGTGAGGATGATAGTACAGAATGGGGACTTTGCAGTCACCGTGGTTGGTTGATAATATCCAGAGGCTTATCCCTACAAATTGGAAAGAAAAAAAAAAGTGACATTGCATTGCCAGTGTTTGAAACTATGTCATGATTAAAATGAAGGATGCACTTAATGGTTTTGCTGGATTAGGATCTGAGCACGTAGCTCTCGTTCATTTAATCATAAGATTGGAATGGATTTAGAGGGTGATCAAGTTTGACCTCTTAATATGGTAGACTTAAATCATCCTACATGAAAGCCCATTCTATCCTCCTCTTTGCTTTATTCAGCTGGTCTCTGATTTTCGGACATCCATTCTAAACATGCTTCTTTGTGCCTTGGTAGTAAGAAGCCTAGCTAAAACATCCATGTTCTTTGTTATACATGGCTGAATTCTTTAAATACATCTAGGACTCAGGAGTGGGGAAGAATGAACTTATTAATGTGGAGCAGTCAGCTCCAAGGCACCCTTCAGCTTCTGCTCCTGGCAGAAGTCAAGCTGCCTAAAAGATGAGTGAATGATATCTCCCCCCCCCCAAAAAAAAACCTGCACAGCCCCCCCCCCCCCGGAAGATGAAGGATGGATCTTCATGCTACTGGGCACCCAATCCATCAATGCCACTGAAAATATTTTTCAGTGGGCCTGTGTGAAAAAGTCTTAAATGCACTTATGTGAGGTTCTGAATCAATTGACAACTATGCATGAAGACTGATTTACTATCTGACAAACTTTGTGTGGGATTTTAGTAAACATAGCACACCAGTCAAACAATTTGAAAATATGGTTTGTGGTAGAAAAGCCATCTTCTGCATGTGGTACTCAGTACAGATATCGAGATCTTACTCTTAAAAAGTTAGTGATGACTAGAAACTAGGCTGTCTACGCAGTATATGTTTCCCCCCTTAAGAAGAATAGCAAGAATAGCAGCTCTAAAGAGCTCCATTCTTCCATACACATGAAAGCATTGCTTTACATTTCAAAAGCCATTCTTAGAACTGAAACATACACACACACTGACAGAGACCAGCACATAGCTCTTCTCACTAGTAATCTAAAGCCTGCACGTATACCAACATGATCTGACAGTGCAAGGGAGCTTTACACGGGGACAATTATTTGTGCCAAGGGTGCTGATCCGCGAGGCTATCCAATGCAGACATGGTGACCCTGCAAATTCTGAATGTCCCCAGGACCATGCATATTTTAATGTTTTCAAGTCCTGGTATAAAACTAAAAAGAAGCCTTGAGCTAAAAACAATGCGAAGACATGCTTTGCTTGTCAGTCAAAGTGGCCTCTGTGCTGATAATTGACTTGGAACAAAACATTCTTCTCCAACTGGCTTTGCGTATTTCTAAAGTAGAGTGTGGGGGGGGGGGCGGGGGGGAGACAAATTAAGTTATGGATAGGTTAATACATTTACCTTGGATTTTTACAACACAAGCGGACAGGGACATCCAGGAGGCGGCTGTGGAAGCCTCTTCTGAGTCTCATCAAAGCCAAATCTAGTGTGCTTCCTATGACCTCCAGCTTTAGTATGAACAGGCTCCCTAAAAGCCAGATTGGATGTAGTATGCAGTGATTCGCATTACCAAGAAGTTCTGACAGCTCATACTGGGTGCTTCAATCATGTGGCACTGTATAAGGCAGTGAGTGACTCATACGGTATTGTATTGTCTTAAGAGTTGAGATCTGACTCAGATAAAATAGTGTTAGAAGTCAGCTGACATTGTACTGGCTGGGATGCTGGTTTGCATCAGGGTGATTCATCATGGAATGTATTAATCGCCAATTCATACACCTTTCCCTTTGGGTGTGACTGTTAGGATCCTTACCCTACTATAGAATCTGACAATTGCACTAGAATTCCACAGGTGCATCCATAGCCATATGGGGAAATGTATAACCTGCTTACTTTCCATAAAAGCATGCACAAGAAAAGAGTGACTCCCTGAAACCCAGTGGAACTGCTGGTGTAGATTTGCTGTGATAGCCACAGCAAGTCTGGCGTTAGAAGCAATTATGCACAGAGGTTAAGTAATGCGTACTGATCTACTCTATGCTAATCATTGTGCAGATAATGCTAAAGGGCTATTTGTTTTATTCTTCATTTCTGCATTACTACTTCATTACTACTCAGAAAGAATTATTTTGCAGAGCTCTCACATTTAGTCAACTGGAAGTCTAGAACTTGAGAGGAAGACTCTCGTGACTTGTGCCTTAAAAAACAAACTTCTTCAAAGCATCCTGACAAATGCTCACATTTGAGACATGTAAAATCATTAGTTTCCACATGGAAAAGATTCCTAGTTAAAATTGAAACAGATAAGCTCATGCTGTTTTGAACAGTAGTAATGGAACGATGTATATAATGTTTTCCAGCTGGGGGTGTAAAACTGATGCAATCCAGCTAAACTTAAATTCTTAAAATTGCCACAATTAGGGAACATGCTTTGCTCTTTCACTGAATTCAATAGTACCTAAATGTATTTAGCTTACAAGTGTCCACGTTAGTCCAATTTTGTCAGAATTTGGAAGCTAAGCAGGGTCAACTCTGGTTAGGAGTTGGATGGGAGACCGCCAAGCAAGTCTAGGGTTACTACGCAGAGGCTAGAAATGGCAAACTACCTCTGAGCTTTTCTTGCCTCAAAAATGCTAAGGAATTGCCATAAGTGAGCTGTGACTTGATAACAAAAAAACCCCAAAACCTTATTACTATGTTCCAAGCTATTATGTCATATGTAACAGACTTTTTTTTAAAAAAAAATACAGATTCCCAATTGAACACAATCATTAGCTGGCTCATTGTTTCTGGTTTATGTCCATTATTGTATTTGACAGAAATATTCTAATTCAGCTGGCAGGCCTCCAACCATCTAGCCAGTCTGCTAACCTGACTCCTCCACATCCACCAGGTACCACTCTTTTTGCTATAATTGGCTGCCTCTGCTATCCCAAAATGCATGTCATGAATCATGCTAGAAGGGTGAGCCATAAATACGAAAAATATGAATGAATGAATAAAAAAATAAGAAACAGTCTAATCTCCGAAGTAATGAGGAAGGAACAGAAAAATGTAGCAACTTCAAAACATATAATGTTTTATTAGCACTTCTTCAGGTTTTGCGGTGATTGAGGTAAACAAGCCAGAATTTGGTGGTTGAGGCGCTCACCCCAGATTCTACCCATATTAATATACAATTGCATATCTGCAAACCTCTCCAATCCTAATGCATTCTCACTGATATTTTACTTCTTTTCTGAGCTATCTCTTATGAAAGCATGGGGGTAGAGTTTTGTCCTGGCTTGTTTCATGTTAATGATATTACACCTCAGAGTGTGATTTCTCCTGTGAGGATATATATTTGGATGCACATCTGACCCCAGGAACAGATACACATGCCTTTTTGACAATGAGCATGCCCTGTCAAGGGAAGTCCAGTGGTTCCATCGGCAGCTGAATGCTCTGCTTTTTAAGAGGTCATTTGGCATTTAAAAACTGTGGGGTTGTTTTGTATTGGGCTATAGATGGTTACCCCATTAGAATTTAAGCTGATTATTACACTGCTAATGTTTTTATTCTTCTGTTAACTTTATTGTATTTATTGTGGTTGTGTTTTGTGCTGGTTTATTGTTGTGGGATTGGGGGAGGGTACTGTTTTAATTTCTATTGGATGCCACCCAGGCAATCCTGGGTGTGTAGAAATATTTAAAATGAATGGCTGCATCAAGGGACTTTTGTTTGAATTAGCTGGTAGTTTACTTGGCTTTGTATATTTTATCAATGGTGTTAGAATGTATATGTGCATAAATAAATAGGACAGATTATATACAAGAAATACCTCTGGATTAAATTGCAGCCATTTCTACTTGCCTATTTAAAGTCACTGAACTTCTGTTTTTTAGCAGCTGTCTCTAATTTTCATTTCTTTCAATGGCTCCTTCCAAATGGGGATGATTCCATGTGTAGCTCTTGTTGCTAATGCAAGGCAGCCAAGTTGGAGCAAAACCTTCATGCGGAAACTACCACCATCTCCTTTATTCATGAAAGACAGATTACACAACCTGGTGCCGGAACTTTGGAGGATGAAAGGGGGGGGGGGGGGAATGACTGCAAGTAAACTTTCAGTGTTTGTGGATGTCAAATTCTGAAAATCTTTACCCTTTCCAAAATGGTTGCTTGTGCTTTGCCGTGATATGATTCATGCTAAAAGACAAAATATGTCAAAATCAAACAGTGTGTTTGGGATGGGGTATGTAAGAGAGCAGAATAAAACGAGAATGGGCCGGAATGTTTTTTCTTATGGAGCTGCCACAAGGAGATGCTATCAAGTAGTGGGGATTTTTGAAAACAATACTAAGCGGACTTGGAAGCTGCATAGCATTATTTGCAAAAATTACTGCTACTGGTAGTATCTCCTTCATGCTTTGGCTAGGAGGTTCTAGCTGTTATACTACCTTTTGGTGACATTCAGGCATTAACGGAAATTGAGGTATGTGTGTATATGTGTGTGAGGAAGGAAGGCCTGTATATTGTAAAGATGGGGAACTGTAACAATTTGCGCTTTCCAGTTAGGTTCCCTGTCAGTCAGGGTTGAGCCATGCAGCATCAAGACAGAGGGTAATCTGGGTTTTTCCCTTACAGCAGTAACAATATTATACAGTCTTACTTTTCCTGTAGGGATGAATGGCACCCATTTCTTCATGGATGTGTGTGAGAGAGTAAAGAGGTGTTCTGAGGGCCCGCAGCAGGTGTAATACAAACTTCTTTCACAGCCACAGTAACTCAAGCTCTTGAGGATTAAGTCCCCTATATGCATACCCCTGTGCCATACCATTTCTTATTCATGGTAGACCCACGACCTGGTTTATTCATACACACTAGACAGCATTCGTATGTATGTTTACAGGTAAAATCCTCTTTGTATCAGGATGAACTAATCGCCAGGAGATCCTAGGTTCTCCTAAATTCCAAACGCTGCCCTCTAGCGGTAGGTATATAGAGAGGCCAGGGCGGGAATGGCCCCCACAGGTATATTTGTCGGTCGTTTATCTTTCTTTACCAACTTGGACAAGGAACGGAGCGAGAATGACCTGCTCGGCCAAACGAGCCTGCATTCACACAAAACATAAAAATCGGAAGAGAAAGTACGCAAGAGGAATTATCGCGAAAGTTGTGCCGAAAATAAGCCGGGCAGCTTGCTAGAGCCGAGGCGCCTCCAGATCGCAGACGAGAACGGGAACGGCTACGGAAAGAAAGCGAGCCGGGACGGAGCAGAGGGCACGGACTCAAGGGCCAAACGCAGGCCGCATCCGGCTCAATAAATGCAAATATCGACTACTTTCTCATGCGACCTTATTCCGAACCGCGAGTAACGTGTTCTCTCCCACGGTAATCCACGAGGACCTGGGCACCCCGCGGGTGGGCAGGGAGAAGAACGATGAATTCCTGCGCTGACTTCTCCTAGCAGAATTTTTGGCTGGGCTGTCTGGACTCAGAGATCTCCCTGGAGGACAGGTTTGCTCCTAGGCAGGATCCACCAGGTGCCTTTTTGGGCTTGAAGGAAGATGCCAAAGGAAGCGACAGAAGTCTCCCTCTCCCCGCCGCTGCCGCCGCCGCCGCGTCCACCGGCACCCCCCTGCCTTCGCTCCGCCACCTTCCTCCCTGCGACACCGGAGCTCTCTCCTCCACCCGACTCTTTCCCGAAGAGAACCCTTGGCTTCTCCCCGGCTTTCTTTCTCTCCTTCGCGAGGCAGGCAGAGCGCGGGGTCGCCTCCCCCAGCTGCTTTTCACCTGAACGCCCGGCTCGCCCGGCACTGCAGTGAGAGGCCCCGGGACGCGTTCGAGTTCCACAAGGCAAAGCCGCGAAAGCCAAGAAGACCACCCACCCTTCTTCCGCTCCGAGACAGCCGCCAAGCTGACATCCCCCCAGCCCAGCAGGACCTACAGAATCCGCACAGTTTGCCCGCGGTCGCCGCCAGCCCTTTACGTCTGTTAGTGTCAAAGAGCCCCAAAGACCTGTGGCCTGCAGCAGCTCTGGAGGGGTCGGCTGACTCGGCTGCCCTGGCGGACACTCTCAGCCTCTGCCCCAAAGCGAGGGGAAGCCACCCCTTCAGGGGAGACTACAGGAGCTTCCCTCACCACGCTAGGGGGGGAAAGAGGGGAGGACCACGCGACATTTGCTGCCAGCAGCGACTGCCAGC
The DNA here is from genome assembly GCA_029233225.1 of Lepidodactylus listeri. NCBI lineage: Eukaryota > Metazoa > Chordata > Lepidosauria > Squamata > Gekkonidae > Lepidodactylus > Lepidodactylus listeri. The sequence goes on from JARCFY010000006.1 coordinate 57,471,696, forward strand.
CGAGAGAGACAGAGAGCGTCAAACTGGTCCAGGTGACGACGGAGTCCATCTCCCACCCACGCGGTCGGGCAGAAGGAGTCAGAGTTCGCCCGGGGTACTTACAGTTTTCCCTTCGCTCTCGGGAGCCGGGTGGAAATCTTTGCATGGCTCACATCTGTTCGTAGCGCCAGGCTCTTCAGCCAGGGACGGCGGCTCGCCAGCCATGCGCATGCGTCCCGGGATTGGCTAGGCTAGGCGCCTCGGTTTGTTGAAGCTTCCACACGCGGGCTTGGCCTCCCTCCCCACCCCCTTCCTTTGCAGTCCTCCCAAAAGTCCCGGGTCCCCCCCTGAGCGGCTCTTACGGCGGGGAGGGCCAGCGACCGCTCGAGAAACCGAAGCGTGAAGGGCCACCGAGGCCACCCACCGCCCAGAGGAGGCCGCGGCGGCGTCTCTCCTTTCAGGACCCTGGACAGTTCCCGGCGAGCCGCTCACTTGGCCACCGGCCGCGGGCACCGGAGGGTCGGGGGGGAGGGGGGGAGGACGCTGCTGTTTTCCCTCCCCCAACCTGCCCCGTGGCCCGGTGGGCAGCCCGGCACGTGCGCGGGCGAATGCCAGCCGGGCACTTGACATCTGGAGCAACAAACATCTGCCACAAACACATTGTGAAAGCAGATGGGAGGGAGAGGGCAAGGGGGGCGGCTCCAGCCTCTGTTTCGACCCCCGCCCCCGGGGAGGAGAAAGGGAGGCATCAACAAGCGTGTTTGTGTCGGAGGGAAGCGGGGGAGGGCCGCAGCTCTGGGGCTGCTGTGTGCCACTGAGGTTTCCTTCTGAAGTCCTCGTCCGCCCTTTTCTTAGGCCCTCTTTTTCTTATGTTCTGATCTATTGTTATTATTAGTATAAGTATTATGCCAAAAAAACAACAACCATACAACAACACTACAAAAACCGCGGAGTCGTTTACCAATCGCTAACTTCATTTTCTTTTCCTTTGCCTTTCTTCCATCCTACACCCTGTGGCGGAAAGCACAGAAGAAACTGGATCTCTCGAAAGCCCTTGCCTCGGCGGCGTGTAAGGCAGGCAGCCCGGCTTTCAAATCTGGGGGACCGAGGCAAACAACAGTTCCGGGTGGGGGGGGGGGGACTCCTGGCCACAGGAAATTCCAGCTATCGGTTTGTTGGGGGGGGGGGGAGCCAGGTGAGCGAGCCTCTGGCCAGAGATTTAATATTACAACGATCTGACTACCGAGTTCCGTTGAAGCGGGGCTGCTTTCGGATTAGCAATTGTTAAACACACACCCCCCCCCCCCTTTCCGAGAGGGAGCGGCGCGATGTTTCCCCTGAAACTGGAATTGATCGGAGACATATAAATAACCCTGGCGTCATTTCCTCTGGCTTCGCAGGAGCTGGAATCAGGAGGGCTCCCTGGTTACCGAGAGAGGCGGGCGCGTTCACAAACAGCCGCGGGGCTAATGACAGCTCGCTTCCTGTTTTGATGGGCGCAGAAACCCGAGATTCGGAAAAGAAAAAACACACCAGCATCATCAGTCCCCCTCCCCACCTCGACGCAGTTGGAGCGAAGTCCATGAAGCCCTTGCTTCCTGCTGCTCTCACATCTACACCGCTAGGCGGCCCTGTCAAGTCGAAGTTTCAAGGCGACAGATCTCAAGGCTGTCCTTGTCAGTTGCTCCCATTTAAACCTATGGGACTTGTTATCACAAGAAAGTTTAGGATTCTGGCCGCAGGCTCATGTGTCCATTCCTCTTCATATACTTGCACTCCATGACTGCCAGTCTTTTCCCATGCTCATCTCTGAAATCTGTCCCCAATTCTTAAAATGTGAAGTAGCAATAACAAAATTTGTGTTTCCGAGCAGAGAATTTTGCCTGATCACAGATTATGGCAGCCCACCTAGGTCACTGGCTGGCCAGTTTGGTGTAGTGATTCCTCACTTCTCTGCATGCAGTTGCTGGTGTGACCTTGGGTCAGTCACAGTTCTCTTGGAGCTGTTCTCTCATTAGCAGTCCTCAAAAGAGCTCTTTCAGCCCCACCTACCTGTTGTGGGTAGGAGAAGGGAAAGGAGATTGTAAGCCGCCCTGAGACTCCTTCAGGTACTGAAGGGTGGGGTATAAATCCAATCTCCTCCTCCTCCATGGTAAGAGGAGACATGGCTGAGCTTGAGCATGGGCTCACCAGTGGTCAGCCCCAGAACCTGTTCTCAGTGCAAGGGACCAGCCTGTTCAGGTCCCCGCTTCAGTCACAGTCACTCAGCCTATCCTATTATACAGCATCGTGAGGATAAAATCAATGATGGGAGGAAAGCTGGAACAAACAAATCTAACAAAACTTTATTTCTTTACTTTATTGCTATCCCACCTCTCCCTGCAACAGGGACCCAAAGCAGCTTACGTCATTCTCCTTTCTTCCATTTTATCCTCACAAGAACCCTGCGAGATAAGCTAGGCTGTCAGAGTGTGACCAGCCCAAGGTCACCCTGCCAGCAGAAGGGGAATTAGAACCTGAGTTTCTCAGATCCTAATCTGACACTTTAACCACTACACCATGCTGCCTCTCTGAAAAACACTTATGCAGATATAAATATGCAGCTCTAAATAGAGATACAAATAACTGCCTTGGGGTGGGGGTGGGGAACATATCAGTAGCACTCCCATATCCACCGGCAGTCTACCTCTGAACTCTAAACACTAGGCATAACATACGAAGGGTATTGCCTGCTTGTCTTCTGCTGGGATCTGTGGGTCAGGTCCAGCAGGGCACGTCATACATTCGTATTCTCCAACCTTCACCTTTATTTTTAGAAATGAGCTGCCAAACACATTGTTCTTGCTGAGTGTGGATGACCTGCTGCTATTTCCCCCAAGAGTAGCCTGTCTGAGGAGTGGTACTCACATCAATGGGTTGTTTGGGGTGGGTCCCAGGTTTCCCGAATCCTGCTGCTTTACAGTTAGGGCATCTTAGAGTCTCCAAGGAGATGCAGCTGCGTGAGGCCAGCTCGACCAAGAGGCCTCCTAGCAAGGTGTCGAGTGGACCCAGAGCTGCTGCTTCCCTCCAGAGCAGAGTCCCCTTTTGGAAGGGTGAGATGATACAGAAGGCGGCAGCTGGAGAAGATGGAAGAAGGAGAAGATGATGGGGCAGAGGCTGAAAAGATGGCCTGGAAAAAAGAGGGAAAGTTGGCAGAAGGGCTGAAAGGAACTGGGGAATCTGGAGAGAAGTATGAAGGAGTGGAAGGAAAGAGAGAGAAACATGAAACAACGATTACCAAAAAGCTCAGATAGCTTAATCTAAGCAACTAGGCTAGAGATCTGAAGCATCTTGGCCTGATGGCCAGATTAACAGTCGGATTAACGATGATGTACAGCAGGGCTTCAAACAGACTTGGGCCCTGCTTGCTCTAGAGCACACCAAGCAAGTATGGGCCCCACATCTGCTAGGCTCCTGTTCTCACTAAAGCAGAACGGCATAGTAATGGGAGAGTTTAACTGAAAATCAGGAATCATGGTAAAATCAGGAATTGTATGAAAATATGTGGAGCTTCACCAGTTCACTTTGAGAGCATGGTGGAGTCATATGCTTTCAGTCATGCGTTTTAGCACTGGACTGGAAGTTCAGAAGAAGTACATTGCCCTGACCTTGATAGCACAGGCAAGCCCAAACTTGTCAGATCTTGGAAGCTAAACTGGTTTGGAGGGGAAGCCACCAAGGAAGTTCAGGGTTGCTACTCAGAGGCAGGCGATGGCATGCTAACTCTGAACAGTCTCTTGCCTTGAAAACCCCATAAGTCAGCTGTGACTTGATGGCAAACAAAACAAAACAGAGTCTCATGCTTTCAGTCATGTGCTTCAGCACTGAATCAGAAGTTCAGGGGAAGTGCATTGGGGGAAAAAGTCTCAACATGACCATGTAATATGCACTGGAAGGACTAAATTCACTGAATACCTATGCTGATGATGCATGCAAATTACATTCAGAATGCCTTCAAATGCAGGACCAGTGGATGCAGCGGTGTATGAACAGAAGGGGCAGCCATTGCCCCATGTTAATATAATTGCATGTTTGTCTGTCCAAAGCTTAATAATGAGATTTGCAATTGGTGTAACTGTAGCTTCGAAGTGCTCTTTCTCTGTTTCCAGATTGCCTACTTTTAATGGGAAAAAAAAGGAATGATGTCTTGACATATGGCTGATGCTGCTGTTATTTTGGAAGGACTACTGATGAACAGCAGGATTTCTCTAAGTAAGAGACAATTTGCCCATCTGCTGTTGGACAAATTAATTGCAGGCGCTATTGTAAAATAACATGCAGCTATAGCTGACCCTTGATTTGCAAGGGAATAATTTTATTTCTCTGACTCCCCAATTTTTATTTTATGGATGAAAACTCTGAAAAAAGTTTTTCTTTTTATTGTAATTTAAATACTTACATTGGCAAAATAACTGTTCAAAAGTTATTTTTTTAATTTGTATTATTAATTGTAATAGGTTTATAAGAATTTTTTTTAAGAATTATGTTAAAAACTTGGAAAAAGAGGGAGAGCATACAAATAATAAATGAGGCTCATAAGTAAATAAACCTTCAGAATCAACAGATTATGGAATTTTCTCCTGAAACTTTTCCCTCAAGGAAGCTAATAATTATGATGACATCGGCACCAAAACACAATGTGATCCCAAGCCAATGGCTACTTTATATGACAAGGACAGGATGACATGAAGACAGCTGGAAATGACTCTGGAAGATGCCTACAACCACTGTGACCATCACATGAAGCTCCTCATGTCCAACTATTCTATCATGTCAGGACAATCCATGGCAGTCTTATGAGGTAGGAGAGCATGGCGAATAGGGCTATGGAGTGTAATGGTGGTTGGGTTATCATATGGTTATCATGTGTTTTTGGCCCTTGTATGCATGATTCTATAAGGATGGCTGCCTTGTCTATGGATGTAAGTGTAAGTGAACATAGCTTTCCCCTATATGACACTGGATAGGGATACAGGGGATTCACCGCTTTTCTGCAGGAAGTCTGGGTATGACCAGGGGCACAAGAAAGGAGGGAACAAATAAGCTGCTGCATAAGGCTTGTACTAGGCCCTTCTGGAGGTAATTTAAAGCCTGGGGATGGCCAAAGAGCAAATCTTTGGTGCATTCTGAAGGACAAGAGCTAAAGGGCACTTTGCCCTTTGGTTCTTAGCCCAAGGCTTTCAGTTGTGGCCCTGCATGAGCCAAGGTGGTGGAACCAACTGCAGCCCAGGACAATCTTGTGGTTTATCAAGGGTGATGTTGGGATATGGCATTATTTAACTCACATTTTGTTTATGTTCTTACATAGTAAGCCACTTCAAGTCTCTGGCAGAAGGAAAATGGAGTTAAAATATATGAATAAACATAATTGTCACACCAAAACGTAATAGTCATGCATTCTCCAGAACAAACATTGGTTTTCTTGGGGTTTCTTTAATAAACCACACCTCTGTGTTTAGAACCACTGCTGGAATGCATTACTCATGAGCTAATTTGCTTCCCACTATTAATGGGTTTTTGATACCACTGGCAGCTTTGTGGTAGAAGGAGGGTGTCCTGTGTTTCCCTCTTAGAAAAAATAACCAGTGTTTTCTCTGCAGTGTACTTAGGTTAAAGTACCACCATTACATTTTATCCTGTGCCTAAGAACCATTGCATGGTTTTCTGATTTCATGTTTATTAATGCATTATGCCCCAAACTGGCTGAAGGCGATTCTGTTTGAATGAGGTCACTACTACTCATGGAAAGTGGCCATTTTTTTTCTTGGTATGAGCTCTTGAATATCTGAATGACAAGAAGAAATCCAAATGATGATACCTTCTCCACCCCTTCATCTCTGTGCTGAGAAAGCTACAGCTGCCGAGCTTCTGACTGTGGGTCAGACATTAAAGTTTTTTTTTAACAAAAAACTTGTGTGAGGAAAATAATGGTAGGCATCACAAAACTGGGGGGGGGTCTTTTCTCCCTTATTAGCAGATGATAATTAAAATGTACTGCTAGTGTTCTTTATGGAGAGGGACTCCTGGATGAACTCAGTCCAGAATGATGGAAAGGTGTTTTGTTTCCTCCCTTCCCCACGACAGCCTGGTCAGTGCTGTTGGTAGTTCAAGGGTCTTGACTATGTTAGATCCTGAATCAGTGAATAATAGTGACTCGAGTGGGCCAGTCCATTATCATCACAGGATGTTGTGACAAAAAAACAGAAGTGGAGAACATGTACCACCCTGAAGGGAGGGCAGTATCAAAATGTGATAGGTGAAGGGCTCATTTCATAGCAGGAGCTGCTTTGCATATTAGGCCACACCCCACTAATGTAGCCAATCCTCCAGGCGCTTACAGAGCTCTTCTTACAGGGGCTACTTTAAGCTCTTGGAGGATTGGCTACATCAGGGGTATGTGGCCTAATATGCAGAGGAGCTCCCGCTACGAAATGAGCCCTGGGTAGGTGGATTATCATATAAGGGAAATGCACATCTAGAATCACATGTCACTGTAGTTCCTAGTGGTATCCTCTGTTTATGGGGGTTTGATATTCTGTATTTACTTTGATTTAAATACCTTGTAATCTCTGCAGACCTGAGATCCTAAATAGCCACTGAGCTACCCAATATGAAGCCTTCCTTGCACTTCATCAGGACACATTTCCTAATGCCTGTAAAAAGCAAGAAGTATTCCTGTGGAGTCAAACCACCTAGATTTTTCCAGCTTTATTCTATTCAATGTACTTTGAGCCAAAACATACCTGCAATGCAACTGGCTGGACACACTTCTCCAAGCAACTTTTTCCTATCCAGACCATGCCTGTACTCTTATTACACCTTGACCTTGATTTGTTCCAACAGCAGAGTCCAAAGCTTGATGGATAACATCAGTTTTATCCACAAGATGCCCAGCAAAGAAGTCTGAGTAAACTCTAGTTATCCAAGCCAGGAATCAGACACGGCAACCCTTTACCACTTAGAAAAGCTCCACTGGTTGGTTTTACACACATGCAATGGCAGTAGAGAACTGATCCCATTTCACTATCACCACCACCACTGCCACCAAACAGGCATTCAGAAAGTGGTCCAAAATGATTAGATAGGACAATGTTCTAAAAAGCCACAGAGAAATTTGCAAGAATCAACATGCATACAATTCTTGTGTTAGTATATGTCATCTCTTAAGGCAACCAGGGCAATTTTTGTCCAATACCAGGACCAGAAGCCAGACTGAAAGAGATCCAGATAATCTATCTGACTCAGCAAGATTTGGATTTGTGATGCCAACACTCTCTTAAGCATCTTGCCTCAAAAAGACAGATTGAAAATAGGCTGACAGTTGTTTAAATCATTCCTTTTGAGGAACAAGTATCTCACAGAAAGAAGTTTTGGTGACATCCTATGGAGTAAACCAGAGTGGGACCAACATTTAAGATACTGAGGAACTACACTACAGTTGTCGAAATAATTCTTGGAAATGAAATGAAATATCTCAAGAAATGCAAGAAGAACATTTCTGGATGGGTTAGATTTGCGTCCTGTAGCACCTTAGAGATCCTCAAGAGTTTCAGGGTGTCAGCTTTGGAGAGTCACAGCTCTCTTTGCCAGACACAGTAGAAAAGAAGTGGAGATCTGAGCCCTTCTATCCTAGTCAGAAAGTAGGAGGGTTGTTGTAAAGAATGCTTGTAAAGTATGCAAAGGTACAATGTGTACTGTAACCAGCTTGATTAGAGCAGAGGGGAAATGCTTGGGGCATTTCTGGATGGAAAATTGTCTGTTATGTCTGGTAGAACTAAACAGAATTTGTTTCACAAACTGTGATTAACTAAGGTACTATGTGTTGTGATTCTGCATGGAGCCACCAAAGCATCAGATCCAAAGTTCTTGCCGCTGTCATGCTGTGTTGCTGTCCAATGCCTGGTAACTTCACCAAAGCATAAATATATCATTGTGTGCACTGTAGTGACCCTACCAAGTTGTCTGGACTTGACTTGCAGTTCATTTGCCAAAAAAGTTGAACACTGATTTAAGGGAACAACTCACACACCAACACAGACAATTAAATTTCATGCATGTTTTCCAGTGCACTGCACACAATCCCAACACATTTCATCAGCTGTACAACATTTGAACAGCTGTGCACATATTTGACCCTCTGGCATGGAAGTAAGGATGCCTCCAAGTCAGCATGTGCATATGTGTGGAGGAGGAGGAGAAGAGTTGGATTTATACCCGCCTTTCACTTGGAGTCTCAGACTTATGTGGCTTACAATCTCCTTCCCTTCCTCTCCCTACAACAGACACCCTATGAGGTAGGTGGGGCTGAAAGAGCTCTGAGAGAACTGCTCTTGAGAGAACAGCTCTGAGAGAACTGAGACTGACCCATGGTCACCCAGCTGGCTGCATGTGGAGGACTGGGGAATCAACTCCAGTTCTCCAGATTAGGGTCCACTGCTCTTAACCACTTTGCCAAATTGGTGAGTACAGGCACCACAACCCCACAGTAATCCTGGCCATTTTTTTAATGATGGATTATGTCATTAAAGAGCAGCTTGCAATGCCAAAATGGCACCATGTATACACATATGCTTCTGCTTTGCATTCTAGAGCAACCAGTCCTGTAGTTCATTACAAGACTTCTTATTATTCTTTTACTAAAGTGCTTCATGCATGCCAGATATTGAAATGAAATGCTGTACCCAAGATCTTTGCTTAGGGTCAAAATATTGATTGTACATCTGAGTTTGAAGTGGCTGGAATTTCATATTACTAAATAGAACCTGCCAGCAGGTGTCACTACAGGCTTTAAATAAAATTGTTCAGGTGAAACCCAACTTAATTGACAGGCAGCATTCTTGTGTGAGGCTAAATTTGCCTTTGAGTCTCTGGTATTACTTTCGTGGACATCAGAGTGTTCTTAATGCAGAAGAGAAAGCAGAAGAGCATTATCTGTAGTGGAAATGAACATTCTGGTCAATGTGGGTTTCAGATCCACATGGTAAATCCCTTTCAAGCAAGGGCTGCTTTGAACCTCGTACGAAGACACTCATTTTGAACACTTGTATCCTAAACACATTTACTTTAGAACCAAATCTGACTGATTTCAACTGAACAGAATCAACATTCTTCACTTCAGAATGTTGTGTGGCCTCATCAGCTCTGCTTCAGATGCAGGAATTAGTAGAAAGGGTCCCATTTCCTGCAAACAAGTTTTGACACAGAGATATTCATGTTATATGTAGATGAGTGCTCTGTAACTCAAAAGCTTCCGTTGCTCCCCTGCAAAACAGATCTTTAAAAGCTCAGTACATTTCCAGTTATAGACCTTTAAAGCAACATTGGTCCTTGCATACATAGAGGTAGTTTCCTTAAGAACCAGCTGAAAAGAAGTGTCCTGAGTTTTATTTTAAACTACTGAAAAAGCCCACCACAAAGAAAAAGCTTTATTTTAAATCTCTATTTAAATCTCTCCAAAGCAATGTCAGTTACAGTTTTGGGCCAAGTGGAAACAGGGCTGTTTACCTGTTAGCAAACTATCAGTGCAATCCTAAAACAGAGCAACACCCTTGTAAGTTTACTGAAAGATACAGGGCTGCTCAGGAGTGGACTGCAATGTGTATCAATCCGCATCTCCTCAATCCTTTTCAGTTATGGTTTGGAAAGTTGGTAATAAGTAGTTTATCGTAACCAGCTCTATGTGAAGCTGCCTTTGAAAAATGCACAGAAACTTCAGTTGTTTCAGAACGTGGCAGCCAGGTTATTGGCAGGACTGCATACCAGAACTGAATCACCCCTGTGTGGGAAGATCTACACTGCCTGTCCATCTGTATCTGGGCCCCATGCAAAGTGCTGGTTCTTAGCTTTAAGGCCCTGAGGGACTTGGGACCAGGGTATTTAAATATTGTCCTGTTCACAAGTTGAGGTCCTGTGCCTCTGCCTTCAGAAGTGAGGCAGGTGATAACCAGAGACAGGGTTTTTTCAGTCTTGGCACGTTGCCTTTGTAATACCTGCCCCCTTTCGTTTTTGTCTGACTCCTACCTTATTTTCCTTCAGACACCAGGCTGAAACATTGCTCTTTACTATGCTTTTAACTACGGTTTTCCATTTTTTAAAAACCTGTTTTATAGTCTGCTCCTAGTCTAAGTACTATTTAATCCATATCAATTTAGGTTCCTTTGTTTATGTACTTCGATGCCTTGGCATGTTTTTATTGGCTTGCCTTGTTATTGGCTGGTGTTTATTGCTGTGATTTCATTTGATTGACTTGTTTTTATTATACATGTTGGTTTTGTTTTGTTGTTTCAGCCTGATGAGGCAGCATATGAATTTTCTAAATATATAGGAAGGTCTATTCCAGGAAAATTTCCCTCTTTAATGGGGAGAGGTGTCTTTGTCTCTCTTAGGAACCTCTGGAAGGAGGAGATGGTGAAACCAGCTGTTGGTAGAATGCAAGGATAGCAGTGATATTGGGGAATATTGGTTCTACAGAGCTGTAACATTTTTGCCCTAGCATAGCAGCAGAGGGACATTTGACGTGTTGGCTCAGTACTGATGGCTGTACAGTTGAGCACCTGCTTGAAAGTGTTTTACTTAGCAGAGGACTCCATGCACGAGGGCTGTGGGGCAGCCCGTAGGAGCAGAAACAGATTCCTACGTAGAATCTAATAATCCAGCAAGCAGATTAACAGTTGAGTCTCGAGGAACACTGCTGGCACGCGGGCACATGACTAACTCACAAATTGATCCTCCTGCTGGGGATCCAGCCAAGCTAATCCATTCCAAATCCCTGCAGGAGCTTTGATAGCAACCAAGACAGATGTTTTTTGCTTCTCGCTCAGGGTCAAAGAGAGAGGCTCAGGAAGCACAGCTTGCTAATTGGGCCCTTGAAATCATTAGCTATACTCTTTAATGCAGTGAGTTGACAGGAAGTAAGTGTAACATTAAAGAGAAATGGAAGGCTTCATTAATGGTTTCCTTTATGATATGCTCAAAATCAGGGGTCCTTTCGTAGAAAAAGAACTGCAGGAGCTCATTAGCATAAGTCATTAGCATATGCCACACCCCCTGACATCACCGGAAGTGTGTCAAAAGGCCACACCCCCTGACATCACCGGAAGTGTGTCAGAAGGCCACACCCCCTGACATCACCGGAAGTGTGTCAGAAGGCCACACCCACCACTCAGGCTCCACCCCAACATTCTGCAAGGTATTTTCCAACTCAGAGCTGGCAAGCCTATCTGATGGCACACATGGGGGAAAACAAACAAACCACCCATGTCAGGTAAAGAGGGGGAATACCAGGATACCAGGTCAATATATATTTATTCTCTTTGGCATTGATGGTGCTTTTAGTGTTCCTTTTCTGTTTGACTGGCAGCTTTCCTCTCTGTTACAGTTGACTGTGGATTTTATATCACTGCTATTTAGTGTTATTTTTGTCAGCCACGACAAGGTCACTTTCAGTCTGTTGGTTATGGTCCAGCTCTCTCTCTTCCTGTCACATGACTGTCTTGCAGCTCATAGGATCCTGGTTCAAGAAAGAGAAGGAGAAGAGATTGGATTTATACCCCACCCTTCACTACCCGAAGGAGTCTCAGAGCGGCTTACAAACTCCTTTCCCTTCCCCTCCCCACAACAGACACCCTGGGAGGTAGGTGGGGCTGAGAGAGCTCTTGACAGAAACTGCTCTTTTTCAAGAACAGCTGTGCCAGAACTATGGCTTGCCCAAGGTCATCCAGCAGGTGCAAGTGGAGGAGTGGAGAATCAGATTAGAGTCCGTGCACTTAACAACTACACCAAACTTGTTCTCTGATACACTTGAGTTTGAGCAAAATTAGAATGCAGTGTCTTCCAAGAGGATTCCAGTAGGAATTGTTTCTCTTGCTCAGTTGATGGAAAACGCAGATTTCCTGGTCTAACCATTTCTTTAACACAGCTTCTCATAGGAAAGCAGGCTGTGTGAGAATGTGACATTCCACGTTATGGGGAGCAAAGTGCTACATTATTTTAAAAACTGTGTGGAACCTGTTAGTGTTCCACTTCTGGCATTTTGCTGAAGAGTTATCTGTCTGCAGTGCCAAGGAACCCCTTGCATGGAAGCAGCCAAGGTTAAAGGAACACCACCCACTCGTATCTGACATGCAAACATTTCTGTCTCCACTACAACAGCTAGATGGATATACACATCCAAAGAGGTTTTCCAAGAACAAACAGTTTCAATGTGTCAAGACACATAAGGACTTGCAGTTGCATCCAAAAAGGTGTGTTTGTGTCTGTGTAAAGTGCCCTCAAGTTGCAACTGACTTACAGTGACCCCTCGGGGTTCTTGAGGCAACAGGTAAATGGAGATGGTTTGCCATTGTCTGCCTCTGTGATCCTGGACTATGTTGGTGGTCTCCCACCCAAGATCTAACAAGCGCTGGCCTTGCTAAGCTTCAGAGATCAGATAAAATTGCACTCAAATGTCCAGTTGCCCTCCCTGGGAGCTATGAAATTTTTTTTTGAGCAGCTCATGGCCAGAATAAATGTGTAAACACTTCACATCCCCCCTTTGGAGACGGTGCTTCACTCACATCAGTCCCCTGCTAGCCACTCCATGTATGGCTGAGTGGGGGGGGGGGGGGGGAGAGAAAGAATATCATGGAAGTAACCTCATCTAGTCCAACCCCTTTCACAGGAAATTCACAAATACCTCCTTCCCCCCCACACACCCAATGGCCCCTGTTCCATGCCCAGAAGATGAGAAAAAACCTCTAGGATCTCCAGCCAAACTGGCCTGGTGAACAATTGCTTCCTGACTCCAAAGTGGAGATCAGAATTTCACTGGGCATGTAAGAAAGGGCCACGAGAACGGAGCACTGAGGCAACCCTTCCTGCCCTCCCTCTCATGATCTGCCTAAGGTCACAGGATCACATTGCTGTCAAATGGCCATCCAGCCTCTGTCCGAAAACGTCCAAAGAAGGAGAGACATAGAGAGAGAGGAGCCTTCTCCTCCCAGACTCTCCCAACTCACTGCTGCTGCCTCCCCCAGCAGGGGAGGAAAAGAAAGAGGCCCCCGTCCCCGCCACTGCCTCCCCGGGCCTGCAGGGCACGCGGGGAGGAAAAGCAGGCAGCCCAACTAACCGACGCCGCTTCCCCCAGCCTGCATGGCACACCAGGAGGAAAAGAATGACGCCCAAATCACCGCCGCCACCTCCCCCGGCCTGCACGGCATGACGGGAGGAAAAGGAGGCACCCCCTCCCGGCCGCCTTCTCCCCCCCCCCGCCTGCACGGCACGAGGGGAGGAAAAGCAGGCAGCCCACTCCTGGTGAACAATTGCTGAAAGAAAAGAATTGAATTTGAATTCTTTTCAATTGAAAAGAACGAGGCCCAACTCGAGGGGAACGAGGGGAGGAAAAAAACAAAAAGGCTCTGGAAGTCTCCTCCTAGGCCCTTCCCAGAGCGCGGAGTCCTTACCAGCTGCTTCCTCCGGTCGGGGATTCTGGGCTGCTGAGGGAAGGGGGCGGGGCTTATGTACCCGCCCCCTGGGCTGCCTCTTTTCACTGCCAGAGCACCGCTCCTTCGCGCCCCGGCTCGAACGGAGGCCTGCTAAAAATGCTTCAAGACCAATAAGCACGAAGTTCCCTCTGTGCAGTCACAGCACCTCTCAACAGAATTGATGGTTAGGTCAAAGTTTCCCAGGCAGAGCTAGTCATAAGCTGGGAGCCTTTGTGGGGCCAACATGGACACAATCCAGGATGTTTGAGAGGGCACCAGGCTGCTCTGCCCCTGAAGGGTAAAACCACCACTTAGCTGAGTCTATGGGAGTGCTGCTCCAGCATCCAATTGCCTTTCAGAAGGAGGCTGTAATGTTGGAGGTGTTGGCAGAGTTTAGGAGATAAATTAATTCACACTTTGGAATTTGCTTTTAATGAAATTACTGCAACAGGATTTTACAAAAGACAATACCTGATTGCAGGCCATTTAATGCAAGAGAGTGGGAGGCCTTTAAAGAGCAAGCACTAACACATACTAACATGCAGAAGAGAGAAACAAGAGGTAGACTGATTTGCAAGAGAGAACATTCAATAAACCCTAAAAACTATAGACTGTGCCACAGCCCCCCCCCCCCCCCAGGGTACAAGTGGACTAAACCACTCTTTCAGCAGACTTTACAATCACTAGACCAGGGGTGTCAAACATGCGGCCCAGGGGCCGGATCAGGCCCCCGGAGGGCTTCTATCAGACCCGCACTGGAACTGGCCATCTCTTGCTTCCAGTTCTGTTGCTGCTGCTGCTGTATCATAGCTTGCTTCGGCAGACTCTCTCAATCGCTCAGCCATTTCATGTTTTCCCCTGGGTCCTAGACTCAGCACTCTGAGCATGAGATTTCTGTGGTGAATGTCAATAAATCAAAAGTAGGTTTGCAGCTTACAGATACACACCTGAACAGCATGCTCAGGATTGCAACAGCACAGACATTTTGATGCCATAATTCAGAGCAAGAGGTGTCAGTTATCAGAGACTGTTAAATAAACGGAATATTGCAAGAGTGCTAATGTTTTAAGCATGCTTTTATTTTAAGTAAAAAAACCCTTTGTGTTTGTGTCCTTTCTCCACTACCTAGCATTACATTTTATGACACACATGGTCCAGCCCAACAAGGTCTCATTTATGTCAGATCCGGCCCTCGTAACAAATGAGTTCGACACCCCTGCACTAGACTCTTAGGCCCAATCTGCATCTAACATTTGCTGCATTGTTGCACCAAACCCACACTGGAACAGAAAAAGATGCAGCTCAAAACCACTTTCAAATACCTCAGGGCAATGCCGTACTGACTGCAGAGTCACCCCTGAATGGCCATAAAATGGCCATAAATCTATGCAGATAGCCACCATAAAAACAGAGATAAAATGAAGTGAAAGCGGCATGCAGTCTGGACACTGTCATTAAATTTGACAATCAGTCAAAGTGAAAGTGGCATGCAATGCAGATGGGAATTTCTGTTCCAGTGTGGGTCTGGTAAGACAGCGGAGCAAGTGCTACATGCAGATTGGGCCTTAGCAGGCTGTTGCTTCTCCAACAGAAGGGAAGCACAGCAGGAGGGTTGAAAAGTACTGACATTGGAGACACGTTGAGTGAAAACAGCTCATAGTTTATTGAAAGGTCAGAACAAGACTGCTGGCAGGACTTGCAGGTCTGCTTTTTATCCCCATTCTCGACCGCATCCATGTGCACACCCAACACCTGTGATTCACTATTTACAGTGTTCCTGCACCCTATTTGTCTATTCCAGGGTGCAGACTCACTCACTGGTCCCTTTTAGGATCTGGGGGATCTATTGTCTCTGGAAGCGAAGCTTGACGGCTTCACCTAGCCACATGTTTGGCTGACCGTGTGTGCGGTTCCTCGGCCAGAACATAACACCACTCCCCCCATAGTTCTGAAGCTCCCTGGCACACGTAGTCCCTGAGGTAGGCTGGTTGCTTTCACTCTCGGTTTGACCGGCATAATCCAGGAGCTGGGGCATTGGTGTAGTCTGTGGCCAGTCTGGTGTAGTGGTTAAGTGCGCGGACTCTAATCTGGGAGAACCGGGTTTGATTCCCCACTCCTCCACTTGCACCTGGCTGGATGACCTTGGGCAAGCCATAGCTCTGTACCAGCTGTTCCCTCAAGGACAGCTTGGGAAAGAGTTCTCTCAGCCCCACCTACCTCACAGGGTGTCTGTTGTGGGGAGGGGAGGGGAAAGGAGTTTGTAAGCTGCTCTGAGACTCTTAAATGAGTGAAGGGCGGGATATAAATCCAATCTCTTCTTCTTCTTCTTCTTCTTCTTCTCCAGGGCTGGAACGGGTCTCTCTGGTTGTGTTTGGGGAGTGTCCATGGTTTGTGGGCAGACTCCCAGGGTCTTGTGGGGGTGCTTGGTGGTGCTGGCTGGGATTCCTGGCATTTGTGGCACCTTTTGACCATGGCTTCAATCTTCTGGTCCAACCCTGGCCACCAGACATAGCTCCGGGCCAAAGCATTCATCCTGATGATTCCTGGGTGTGTCTCTTGTAGCACTGATAGGACCCTTTTGCGCAGGGGGGGGGATGATAATTCTACTTCCCCACAAGAGGCACCCCTTGTGTGCTGACAGTTTGGCTTTCCTGGATGAGAACATGGCAAAGTCCGGCCCTGCTAAGGTGGGCCAACCCCATCCCTACCCAGTCCAGGACCCGGGCAAAGAGGCAATCCCGGGCCATATGGCGGGCCACCTCTGTTACCTGTACTGGCCAGTCAGGGAGGTCTTCCAACAGCACAATGTGGTGGGTGGGGGTGGGGTCACAGTCCAGCAACAGGAGACAACTGAGGGCATTGGCATGGCCCATGGCCTTGCTGGGGTGGTGAACCAACCCCATCCCCACCCAGTCCAGGACCCGGGCAAGGAGGCAATCCCAGGCCGTATGGCGGGCCACCTCTGTTACCTGTACTGGCCAGTCAGGGAGGTCTTCCAACAGCACAATGTGGTGGGTGGGGGTGGGGTCACAGTCCAGCAACAGGAGACAACTGAGGGCATTGGCATGGCCCATGGCCTTGCTGGGGCGGTGAACCAACAAGTAATTGTAGCCTGCAAAGAAGATGGACCAGCGGAGCACTCTGGGTGACAGCATCTGCAGGGTCTGCTGTTTGGGGCCAGGAGACCGAGGAGCGGTTTCTGGTCTGTCAAGATGGTGAGTGGTCACCCATATAGATAATCGTGGAACTTTTTTGTTCCAGCCACGATAGCCAGGGCCTCTTTATCTATTTGTGCATAGTTGCACTCTGCTGCGGACAAGGTGCGTGAATAATATGCGACAGGGACCTCCCTGCTGTCCGCCAACCAGTGGCTCAGGACCTCCCCCATCCCGTATGGAGAGGCATCACACACTAAGACCACAGGGAGGGTCTCGTCAAAATGTGCCAATACCACATTGGAGGTCAGCAAGTCTTTAACCACCTTGCAAGCGGCTGAGTAACAGGGTTCCCAGATCCAGGGCGTGTGCTTGTCCAGGAGGTGGTGGAGGGGCTCATCTACCACAGCCTTGTGGGGAAGGAAGGCATGATAGAAACTGAGCAGGCTGAGGAAAGCTTGGAGTTTCATCTTAGACGATGGTGGGGGGGGGGGGCTCAATGATGGCATGGATCTTGCCTGGAGTGGGGTGGATGCCTTGTGTATCGACCCGGAACCTGAGGAACTCCACAGATGAGACACCCAGTGAGCATTTCTCCCACTTCACCTTTAGGCTGGACTTGTTGAAGTGTTGCAGAATTGCTCTCAGCCGGGAGGCAAATGTCGCCAGGCCTGGGGCTGCGATTAAAACATCATCAAAGAAAGGCTGGACCCCCAGGATTCCTTTAAGTAAACAGTCCATCAGGTTTTGGAATATTCCTGGGTCGACACTAACTCCAAATTCCAGACGCTTCACCCTGAACGCCCCTCTATGGGTGACTATTGTTTGGGCCTCTGCGGGGGCCTCATCTACTGGCAGTTGCTGGTAGGTCTGTGCCAGATACAGCTTGCTGAAAACCTTCACCCCCGCCAGTACCGCTAAGACATGGCTCATCACAGGTACTGGGTACACATAGTCCTGGAGGGCCTTGTCAAGGGAACACTTATAGTCCGCGCAGATGCATGCTTCCCCATTGGATTTCACTGGAGTGACAATCAGGGTCTCCCACTTGGTGTGGGGCATGGGCTCTAGTAACCCCTGGGCTACCAAGCAGTCCAGCTCTGTGTCAGTTCTGGGGCAGAGCGCCAATGGGGCCACCATGCGGTCATGCGAATGTGCTGGACCTGGGGGTCGAGGTCCAGGGTGACTTTTGGTCCCGTGTAACACCCGAGTGTGCCATCAAATATGTCGGTGAATTCGTTACAAATGGCATCAAAACCTCCCTCCCACACTTTGTTAACCCCAGTCACCCCCAGCCCCAAAGGTCTGAACCAGGAGAGTCTGAGTAGGCTAGCCAGCTTGCCCTCCTCCACCAATAGGTCCAAGTGTCCATCAAAGTCTTTGTATTGGACCCGGAACTTGCCCCACCCCTTGATCGCTATCGGATTCTTTTGGAAATCCCATAGCATGAGTCCCCTGGGTTTCTATAATGGGGTCCCCCCTGCAGGCAAAGCTTATGCAAAGTGTCCACCAAAATTATCAAGAACAAGGACTCTGAGTCCGGTTCCATATCGCAGGGGGACCAAAACCCACATTTTTTGCTCAATTGTGGTTAACATCACTTGTGACCTGTGGAGGGGACATCCAGTTGCCACCGACTTGGCCAAGTGCGTGAGAAAGGGATAGGGTACACTGCACCCTCCCCTTTCTCTCCTCCCTGCTCTCCCACTCCCTTTGCCTAGCTGCCATTTTGGTGCGTTTTGGTTGTAGATGCAGAATGCATGCACAAAAGTCAACTGGAGAAAAAAGAACAGTGCAGAAGGCAGGGACACAAAATATGACGTTAACTTTAAAGGCGTGACTACTTGGATTCTCCGGAATAAGCTACAGTGAGCTGTTAGTGTAGAAAGGACTGGGGATTCTGCTTCCAGTGTGGCTGTGGACAAACTGTGGGAGAACAGACAAGTGCAGAAAGGCTCTCAGACTGTGTAGAAAAGTGGTAATTGTGTTGACCTATGAAGAACCCAGAAATATGTAAACTTAAGCCTATAGATCCAGCTGAGGTCTAACTACTAATAAGGAGAAACAGAGCTCTGAGGAAGGATTAATATCCCATAGGAACCCGGTCAAGGGTTCAGCGCCAGAGAGGATTAGCCCAGAAACCAATAAACTCAGAGTCAGGCCAGTGTCAGAAAACAAATCACATCAGGAGGATTAAGAAAATGAAAAGTAGGAGCAAAAGCAGATTCAGGCAACCACATTCAGAACAAACTTCCAGAAGTCTTGACAGGGTCGAAAACTCCAGGCAACCAAGCAGAAAATCAATAGATAATCAAAGGCCCCACCAGATCTATGAAAGCCACCAATGCAGGATTCAGGCTTGCAATGCCCAGAAACAGAAGTGAGTAAATAAGTTTTAGGATAAAGTAGGAATAGCAAAAGTCATGCAGGAACAACTGCACAACACAGAAACCCTGTACTTAGTACCGTTCTTTTCTGCAGCTATGTTAACAAAATTCAGCAAATTGGTCAACACACAAAATATTCATTGTTATAATTAGCTTAATTTAGTTATAACCTTTAAAAAACATACTAGCAGAAGGGAAGGATTCCTTTCAGAGCAATCTGTGCAAGACGGAGTGGAGTTGTTTTATAAACATAGGGAGAAATTGCCTTCTAGCAATTGCCAACCCCACTGAGATAACTTCAGTAGACACTACTTTAACATTTCTAAGCTGTTCTCCAGATCAGGACTGGGAACATGCTGTAATTCTCAGGAACTGTTCTTGACTGGAGGTCAGTGATCATGATTTAAGGCATGGCTGAAACCATCCAGATAACTAGGTCACTGACCACTGTATGATGAGCAGTTTGCTGGGACCATATGAAATCTGGAACCATAGCTCTCTTCAGACATTCATCCATAAATTCATTGAAAGCACACAGGGGAATGGCGTAGTGCCTCCACTACCCAATGTCCACATGTTCAACCAAATAATTTCAACAACCCCTATGTGCACACAAGCGCATGGCATATAGTATCTGGCACGTTGACTCCTTACAGTTGGGAAGGTTACACACAAAACAGACACAATCAGACAAAGGAATCTACATGCATATGTGCACATATAGAAGGGCACAGTACAGTGGTGTTTCAACAAAGGGACCATAACCTCTTGCTTCTTCTCATCACTACCCGACAAATGGAGCAGCTAACACAACTTTCCTCAGCGTTCCTCATATTTCTCTGTGGATATGCAAAACGAAGCTTTCGAAACTGGGCATTAACTAGGTTTGTGAGCTCTGGATTGGGAAATGCCTGGAGATTTGGGGGGGGGGGGCGGAGCCTAAGGAGGGCAGGGTTTGGGGAGTGGAGAGGTATAATGCTGTACAGTCCACCTTCCAAAGAGGCCATTTTCTTTAGATGGACTGATCTCTGTCACTTGGAGAACAGTCATAATCCCAGGAGATCTCCAGCTACCACCTGGAGGTTGTAAATAAATAAAAAAATAACCATGTAGAATTACCCAATTATACATGCAACCAATAAAGAATAATTTAAAAAGCACAAGAGCATCACATTTTGTAAGGTTGAAGAATTCTTAGCGTCCTGCTTTTTTAAAGTAATTTCCTGTTCAGCTCGACAGAATTTTGTTAATTTGTACAGCAAGGTGGTTCCATCTTTAAGAAAGCTTCTGCGAAATGTGGTTTTTCATTGCTGGCTTGCCAGCTGGCTGGAACTGTGGCTGGGATTTGTTCATCGAAGACTACCATAAAAAAATTGTTACCATTTAAGAGAAGATTTTTGTCCTCACTTGTTAAGCAGGGTCTCTGACAAAATGGACTTTTCATTGAAAACTCATTCTGTATTGCTATTCATTTGTCTACATTTGGCACATGTTATTGGTTTTCCTCTAATGATATATCTTTAGAGACTGAATAAGTACAATTCTTATATTTATACATAACACAAAGAACATTGTCTTTTAAAAGTATTCTTTATCGGTTGCACGTATAATTGGGTAATTCTACAGTTATTTTGTGATTTACAGCCATTACCGTGTATCTCACTTTTGTTCGACCACCTAGAGGTTGGCAACCCTAGTAGCCCCACATTATGAACTGTGATCTTCCACACATGACGCTGCCCTAGACTGAATCAGAACATTGGTACATCAAGGTCAGAATTGTCTACTCTGACTGTCAACGGATCTCCAGGGTTTCTAGTAGAAGTCTTTCACATCACTTACTACTTAATAGTTTTGACTAAAGCTGCCAGTAACTGAACCTGGGGCCTCCTGAATGCAAAACAGGTGCTCCGCCACTGAGCCATGGCCCCTCCCAAATGTGCATTTCAAATCCACATCTCTCAGTTCTATGTTTGGCCCTTCTGCTGCTTCCCATTTACTAACAACATCTTTCCTTCTATCTTCGGATCCCTCTCACTCTCTGTTTTACTGCTATTCAGGGCTTTTTTTTGGAGAAAAAGCCCAACAGGAACTCATTGGCATAATAGGCCACACCCAACAGCAGGAACTCATTAACATATTAGGCCACAACACTGACAGCACAGCTTATTAGCATATCAGGCCACACCCCCATGTTACCAGAAGAGTGGTTATCCAGCCACACCCACCTTTTGCTTCTTATTCTGTTTACCTCGTTTGTTGTCAAAACCCAGGGCTTTTTTGTAGCAAGAATTAATTTGCATGTTAGGCTACAAACCCCTAATGTAGCCAATCCTAATGAGTTTCTGCTGTTGGGTGAGGCCTATTATGCTAATGAGTTTCTGTTGGGTGTGGCCAACTCAGGAGCCAGCCGGAACTCCATTCCTGTGTGTTCCTGCCCCAAAATAGCCCTGCTGCTATTAGTGACACAACAGAATATTTCCTCCATTTTACAATCCATTCCTTGATACTAGCTAGCCATTAGAACAGTCTTACTGACCAATATGTATCAGATTTAGAGTTGTCAATCTCCAGGTGGGGCCAGAGGATCTCCTGAAATTATAACCATTCTCCAGACTATAGAGATCAGTTCCCCTGGAGAAAATTCCTGTTGTGGAGGGTGAACTCTATGGCATTATACCCCATTGATGTCTCTCCCCTCCCCAAAGAACACCCAAATCTCCAGGATTTTCCCACCTTGGAGTTGCAGCCCTAACCTATCTCCTCCCAAACTGCCAAAATCTTAACATTCAGTTCTTCCTTCATCAAATCATTTCTCCAGGCCAAACACCATTTCACATTCACAGATTCCTGCAGCTTCAATAAAATTCAGCAGCAGGGCCAGATTAACTCATAATGGATCCCAGGCAAGTCTGATCTACACATGAAGGGACAGGAGACATTCAAAATACATCCACAGTTTGATGTGCTAAAGTTCAAAATTAAGAGGCTTACCATCTCATGCTGCATAATGTGTAGACTAGCTCTTGCCCTTCCTCATGGTATTCTAAATTCCTGCTCCACTACCTGGACAGCTACTTCTGCCAACTTTTAATGTGAGAACAGCTGCTATATTCTGAGATACAGGACATTTCAAACAAGCAGCAGCCAGTTTTATTTTCCAAAGTTAAAGCCCAGGAGGGTCCCCAGTTAGAGTCGGCAGCTTACTCAGTAGAATGGTTGATCCAGCCCTGCACATCACAGCCTGCAGAATGGACTTCAGCTGCTCCAGAGCCTGAGTGGGGAATGGGGGAGTACAGGTGGTGGCAGAGGCTGCCATCATCCCAAAAGCCACTGCTTGAGGCATGGCCTTACCTCATCTTATTGCAGAGCTGGCTATACACACACTGTAGAAGTCTGTGTGAGTGCACGGATGGACATTGAGACTGAAACAGGATATTGTGGTAGGGTTTGTGGGTGTGTTCTTACTCTCCTCTTTGCATATTCAATGGATGTTCAGACAAACATCTGCTGAAAACTTCTATAAAGCCCAATAGTAGACTTCCTGAGTGTACAGACTTGAGTTCATGACACACATTGTGATCTGACTTTCACAGCCTGGCCAGTTAGCAATTGCAGCTTAGAAGATGGCCCAGTTCAGT
Source organism: Lepidodactylus listeri (assembly GCA_029233225.1). NCBI lineage: Eukaryota > Metazoa > Chordata > Lepidosauria > Squamata > Gekkonidae > Lepidodactylus > Lepidodactylus listeri. Next base: position 57,494,357 of record JARCFY010000006.1, read on the forward strand.
TAAAGCATCCATTACATAAACATTAAAAACTTGTAGACTCTCTGAAGCTGTTCCTCTATCTGTTATTGTGTTCAGATCTCATGAGCAGAACATGGCCTGGCCACTATACATTTCTTATAGATTCATATGCTCCCTTCACCCAACTTTGGGCAGGCTGATTCTCTCAACTCCCTGGTTAGTGGTAATCATACTTTGCTGGGACACATGAATAAGGTAAACCATGCTTTCTTCCAAACCCAAACCACAAACCACTTCAAACTCTGAATGCAAGAATGCCATATTCTTCTTCTTAGAGATTGCTGGGAGATGAAAGTCACTACCACCACCTGGTAACCCTTAGCACCCCTGTAAGGTAGATCAGTATTCCAGAATGGTATTTTATGCAGAGGACATGTCCAAGATTTATTAGTCTGTGTCAACAGTAAGTTCCAAAATGAGGGATCTGCTGGCTCATAGTCCTCCTCCTTCAGTCCCTTAGCCACTATGCTACACTGGCTTATTTCACATGCTATCTGAGGATTATCTGGGAAAAACATTTTATCAGGAGTATTTCTAAGATCATTTGAGATCAGAGAAAATAATTAATCACCAATGTTTATTGGAAGGCTTCCAAACACCACACAAACATTTTCCCCCACAGGGATAACAACGTTATCTATGAAATGGTCCTAAGCAGTTGAAGAAGGCGGAGGCATCTTTTCTAAAGTACCAAGTAATGTTTAGAGAACACAGTGTGATTTTGCTGCAGTCCTTCAGTTTGGCTTGCATTGCTGTTATACTCTGCACCACAGAAATCATTCTGGACTCTGGAGGCTCTGCACCCTCTCTCTGCGCAAATGACCAGAGATTTCTTAGTGATGCTATAATGATTTAATCCAGCCCCCTTTTTATTTCAGTATCCTGGATGTTTCCTTACCTTGAAAAATGGATGTATTTTCTTAGTGATGCCTTCATTTTCCTCTTCTGCAATGGTGCTTGGCGTCCCTAAGGAAAAGAGATAGTGCCTCCACCTCGACAGATCATAAAAGGGCATGTTTTGGAATTCAGTTCCACACTCAGTTCTCTTGGGAAAGTGACACCATTTTTTTAGGAAACACGCCCAAAATTCAGATACTGAAGAAAATGAAAGCCGCATAAGATTAACTTCTTGCATCGAGGCAAGTGAAGTTTGTTAAATCTTTCCCGCGGTGCTTAGGGTTGGGAAGGCAAACAGGATTATCTGTTCACTGAGCAGCAATTCCTTTTCCAGTCCATGCTATATTAATTCTTTGCTCCAGCTTTTGACTCCTGTATGCCTCAATATTTGGTACAGGTTTTTTTAAGAGGAACATTCTGATTTGGCATCTATAACGAAGCATCTAGAAGGATACCTGAACTCCTTGAAATTGTCTCCAATAAGATGGAGTATAAATTAGCAGCATACAGGTAATTGGTATTTACATGTTGCTCTGTACAGCAAAGATTAGGTGCAGGATGACAGTTGTGCTGGGCACATGCCACTGAATTGCTGAATCCAGTTTAGGCTCCTGCTATTTGTCAATTAGAGCAGGCAGTTGATTGAACAGATAGTCCTTAGTTAATCCTTCCAATCAAAATGAAAATTCTGTTTTAGCAACGGCCACACAGATGCTTCAGGTGGGTTATTAATAGGCCTTTGATCTTTGCTTAAACAGAACACAGTTTCTTTCTCTCACAAAAATTAAGAGGTTACATTAAACAGCACAGTTTAGATTATACGTATTCATCATCCATTCAACCTCCTGAAATAAAGGTGGGAGCAGAAGAATACAGAGTGAAACGTGGCTACATTGTTGTTACTGATTCATTCATTAAATCCCATTAATGATATAGCCACTTCAGACTGTCAGGAATACTTTCATAATTATATTTGTGACAAATGTTGCCCTTTGCATTCACCCTGTTCCGCACTTGCGGTAATCCAATTACTGTGGAGAATTTCACATTTCACAGATTTCACATTTTGTTGAGTGCAGTCACTTTCAGATCAGCTTTTGAGACTGAACTAATACATTTTATGCATATTTTATTACATGGGGAAAATGGTTCCCTTTTTGTTTCCCAAGAAGGGAATCTTATGAATATGTTATACAACATTCTGATGCCATTTTACAAAGGTCAACAGTGTTGCTTGCATGACTTCCCAGCCAAATGGTTTCACCTCATCATTTGTTCACGTTCCCATAATTACTTTGTGAATGGGCTTTGTGCAGTTAGCATTTTTGGTTATTCACAACATGGTCCTTCATATTTTTCTATGTAATTTCTGCATGATACTTGCCCTGTTGGACAACGTCTCAAAGTTTGGGAATAGTGGAATATTAAGTAGAGGTATTTGGGGTTTCTGAGGTCTAGAAGCACTTTGGGTTGGGTACAGAACAAGCATGAACATTTCTTGCAAGGGCTTAAATCTGGAATCCTCTACACTGGGGTGAGCTAACTTTAGAAGGACTTATTGTTTCCCAGGATAATAAGCAGCTTGTGTGCGGAATAAGCCAGATTGAGATGCTGGGAGTTCTATGACTGGAGTGCTGACCTTTCAAAAAAAAAAATCACTTATCAGGTACACAGCCGTGGGAAATCAGGGCCATAGGGAGCAAGGTTTCAGGCTCTTCACGTGTGCCATTCCCCCTGGGAGCTGGCATTTGCCTGATTGAGGAAATTTAGACCCATAAACCTCCCCGCTGAGGAAAATATTAGCTCCCTGGTTTTTGGATCTGGAAGGTGAAATGAATTAAAAGGCTTAAGACTACTCTTCCTGTATTCCCAATCAGAATTGGGTCTTTACATGCCTGATAACTGCATTATTAAAATAAAAGTGGGGAGTTCCTGTTGGGGTTGCCAGCTATGGGTTGGAAAATACTTGGAGATTTGGAGGGTGGAAACTGGAGAGTGGAGTTCGGGGAGGGACCTCAGCAGGGTACAAAACCATCGAATCCATCCTCCAAAGCAGCCATTTTTCCCCAGAGGAACAGATTTCTATTGCCTGGAGATCAGTTGTAATTCTGGGAGATCTTCAGGCCCCATCTGGAGGTTGGTAATCCTAGCCCCTATCCTGCAACTCCCAGTGTTTCAATGAATTTGGGCTTGGGAGCATTTTTCTTCCAGGCTGTTGTGTTTGTGTTCTTGATTATGCTGCATTAACAACTATGGTTTACCTATGAAAGGGCTCTGGTATCCTAATGCTCCAGTTCTCATTGGCTGACTAATAAAGACTCCCATTGGTCCTGAAACCAATCTAGGTACCCAATCGCTGAGCCCTGCTTGGGTCCAATAACATCGCTTGTATATAGTTACATTGTTGAAAGTTATTTGTTGGAACAGTATAAATTAGAGTGCTGCTCTCTTAGAGCTGTCTTTAGAGCTGAACGATGTTATGAATAAAAGCCTGCTTGCTGGATTCATTGCCTCCGCCTCAATACTTAATACAGGCCAACTTTGCTTCTTTGTCACGCTGTCTTCAGCACTCACTTTCTTAGCAACGTCTTTCTTGAACCATAGAGTCCTATCTGGATTCTCCTGCCACCCATTTCATCCCAGTTTTACTTTCCTTCTCATTTGCCAATCTGACCCTCTCCCGGCCATTCTACTTAATGCAGGAAATAAACTCTACAGGCAGACCCATGTTACTTCTATGTGCTGAGAAGAACCTAACACGCGTTTAAGAAAATAAGAGTCATCATGGATCAGATCAGTGGTCCCTCTAGTCCAGCATTCTGTTTGTTACAGTGGGAAACCAGATGCCCTGGAAGGCCCACAATCAGGAGCACAGAGGCCAAAGTGCCCCTCTGTTAACAGCTGTCCCAGGAACTGGTCTTCAGAGGTAAACTGCCTCTGAACATGGAATCTGGCTATAAGCAGGTAGCAGCTGTATCAGGTGTCTGGCTGCATTAGCAAATCCATTCCTCCATCCAGTTTATGTTAACCCAGAAGAATTTCTGTAGACATCGCCATCCAAAGGACAAGTGCTTTTGCCAGCTCTACTATGAAGTTTTGAATTCTTGGTGGAAGTCCTTGGCTTACTAGTAGCACAGTGCTGGTTTAAATCTGAAGTGACTTTGCTCCAAGGAACATCTCTCCTGTGCAATAACTGACCAAATGTCCCAACCTTTAAAAAGTCAAGGGTCAATTGCCTAGTTAGGAACTGTAACTGAGGCAGGAAAGCCATTTCCTTGAAAAGTGCCTTTTCAAGCTAGATTAACATTGGAGATGCATTCCGTTTAAAAAATTGTAAACTTGGTGCCCGTTTACTTTCACAGGTCTTTTCTTTTTGTGAATGTAACTGAAGGGCTTTTGAATAAACATGCCCAAAGACAAAGTGTTATGAAACTCACCAATGGATATGACTATATATTTTTTTGAAAAAGGAACCTTGAAATGTGCAATGATTGTATCTGAAAACCACACTGAAGAAGAAGAGAAGAAGATATTGGATTTATACCCCTCCCTTCACTACCCGAAGGAGTCTCAGAATGGCTTACAAACTCCTTTCCCTTCCCCTCCCCACAACAGACACCCTGTGAAGTATGTGGGGCTGAGAGAGCTCTGACAGAAACTGCTCTTTTTCAAGAACAGCTGTGCCAGAGCTATGGCTTGCTCAAGGTCATCCAGCAGGTACAAGTGGAGAAGTGGGGAATCAAGCCCGGTTCTCCCAGATTAGAGTCCACGCACTTAACCACTACACCGAACTTCTTAGACATAGTTTGGAGAACTTCGTGATATATCACAGACTTTGGACCTTGTTGACGTTTTGTGACTGAAATGGACTGCTTAGACTTAGAGTACTACTTGTTTGGGATGTTTACATAGGGAAATGTTATGAATGAGATATTCTATTGTATATTCTATTGTATAGGTGTTGTGTTATTTCACTAATTTATAATATAAAATTAGACATATTTTTCATAAAATATTTGATTCTTTATTAAGATTTTTGAAAGATTGTTGTAATTAGATATTGGACATCTCTTACTCACAGTCTCTCTCTCTAGCATCATGCTGCAGATATGGAAGAAGAAATTGGATTTATACCCCACCCATCACTACCTGAAGGAATCTTAGCGCAGTTTACAATCTCCTTTCCCCTTCTATCCTCACAACAGACACCCTGTGAAGTAGGTGGGGTTGAGAGAACTCTTTGGAGAACTGCTCATAAGAGAAAAGCGCTGAAAGAACTTGTGACTGACCCAAGGTCACTCCCTTATTTTTCAGGCTTGGTTTCAGTTGCTTCTCATCCATCCTGGCTAGCAAATTAGAACATATTTAATAGTAGTATAGCAGCAAACTGTTCTTAATATTATAAACAGGAGGGAATTAGTAATTTCCCATTATCTATCAAAGTAGTAAAAGGATGCTCCGCTCCACCTTTTACATGCAAAACAGAAGGCTAATCTGCTTTAGTGGTAATAAAAGAGGAACAGAAGTTAGAAATTAGCTTAGCTTCCATTGTAAATAGCATTGGGGTGTGTGTGTGTCTGGAGGTAACCTGGGCCAGGATATTCCAATTCCTTTCATTTTTGTTCCTAGAACTCCCATGTTCATCTCATTTTGAGTTTCCTAGTTTATTTTCTGATGAGTTATGCCTGCCACAAATGGGCGGACAGATGGATATGCAGGTTCTTCTATTATTATAGATGCAGGTTGACAGCCAGCCAAGTGATTTGACTTATGATGTTTGATTTGCATCAAGGTCACATGGGCCCCCCAGATGGAATCTTTGTCTGGGGTCATTGGTGGAGCTCAGCAATCCTGTTGCTGCTGTGCTTTATCTGTGGCCACATCAGCAACAGGGAAACTGCAAACCCTTGTCCCTGTTTGGAAGCTGTTGGGGTTCACTGGTGTGGTTAGTCCAGTTCCCACTAGTTAGCAGAGTGCCTAAATAAAGTTACAAATGCAGGAGCATCTCTTCACTGGGTTACTCAGCTCACAAAACTACACAGACCCACGCTGCAAGTTTAACAGAGAAATACTTCTCTCTTTATTTGAGAAGGACACTTTTGGATAGGAAAGAGTAGAGATAGGATAGAGTATTAACTTTCTAGCTAAGGATGGAAGCAGATGGTGAGAGGGCCATCTGCCTTATGGTTCCAAGAGAGGACAGCACGTCATCCCTCTTGGTGTGTGCAGGGAGAAGGGAGAGCTTCTTCTGAAAGAGTGAACGGAAGGAAGGAAATTGTCCCTGAGAACACAATCTACATTTCAAGAAGAGGAGACTGGATTTATACCCCGCCCTTCACTACCCAAGAGAGTCTCAGAGCCGCTTACAAACTCCTTTCCCTTCTCCTCCCCACAACAAACACCCTGTGAGGTAGGTGGGGCTGAGAGAGCTCTGACAGAAACTGCTCTTTTTCAAGAACAGCTGTGCCAGAGCTATGGCTTGCCCAAGGTCATCCAGCAGGTGCAAGTGGAGGAGTGGGGAATCAAGCCCGGTTCTCCCAGATTAGAGTCCATGCACTTAACCACTACACCAAAGGGGACAGTGGCAGCAGAGTAAACACAAAAAGGAAAGGTAAGTGTGCCTGTTTAGCTATCTACTCTCTCTTGCCATGAAGGCTGAGGCAGGGACATCGCACCTGGAACTTCCAACACCCACTCTTGATAGACCGTGGCTCAGTTGCACCAGCTTCATTCCATCTCTCAGAATTTCATATTGTTTTCTGGGTAGAGACTTGATGAGAGCATCTGCAGTCATCTCCTTTGTCGGGCAGTGGATCAGCTTGACAACTCCTTCTTTTTGCAAATGTCTCACATCAATGTGCTAGATGTGCTGACTCACATCTTCACATTTTCTTTCTCAGAAATGCAAATGTAACTTTCATTGTCTTCATATACTAGGCTTTGATACATCTAGAACCATGTCTTTTAGTAGTTGTAGCAGCCAACATTTCTCTTGAGAAGCCACCTGAAATATGTAGTTTTTAGGTCCTCAGCTCTTAGCCAAGAAGAATTAAAAACTACAGATACCACGTCTAACAATCATGCCATTTCTGAAGTGGGGCATGTTAAGTTTTTGAATCCCTAACCCAATTCCAAAATTTGGTAGCAACCTTTTTGAAGGATGTGTGTTTGCCCTTACCAGGTACTGATTCTTTCACCTCGGTGTTTAAATTATGAAATTTCTCCATCTATTCATTTTTCTAATGCTGTTACGATCAAGAGTGAATTAGAAATGACTTAAATTGATTTTGAGCCGATCTTAAATTTTCTCTGGCATGCACCTGGATCTTTGCCATCTTTGGTTTCTTTTTTAATGTTAAGTATTTTGTAAACTACATGAGTATTGTGTATTAGCCTAACCTTTTGCATAGTCTATACCTTCAGAAGACTTCCATTCTGTTTCTTGTATAAGAATTAATACTGTAGCAGAATGTAATAAAAATTTCTTAGGCTGAAATATTTGAAAAGGTCAGCTGATAGTAGATAAGTAAGTAGCTGCTATTTCCAGAACATACAAAACAGAGATCTTTTATTACAGGGAAGGGAAGGGAAGATGCGGTCATTTTCCTTCTGAAACTCTTTTTATCAAAACATTAATTCTGGATGAGTATTGTTCTCACATTTCATTATATATTAATTATTTTAGTCAAATAAGTTGCACCATTCCCCTGAATTCTTATTAGTAAGAATAATTTCTACAGAATTTTCCACTGTATTGTTTTACAATGCCTATTTTCCATTCAATCTTGCTTTGATACGTTACGAATCTAGGATTGGCCCATCTTATTTTAGTTCTCTAAAAATTTACAAACTAACTAAACCTTGTTGATTTTTTCCCGTTTCTATTGTGGCAATTTGGGAAAAAAAACCCAGGAATCATAGACAAACAGGCTACAATTATCTGAACAAATTTTGTTTTGGGCAAGTAAAATTAAATTCACCAAATAAATTCTGTTTTTAGAGCCCTGGCTCTGAAAACCGGGCTGGGTTTACCGAATTCTGCGCGCGTGTCTATCGCACAACACGCACACCTTCACAAGTTCATCCGGCAGCCTGCGCTACCTCCGCCTTCCTTGGTGGTATGAGCTGTCGCGGAACCCGTAGCTCCGTCTAGCTGCTGTCAGCTGTGCACTGTGTCACATGATCCGGAGCCGCCGCTTCAACCCGTAGCGTGTCAGTCAGTCTGGGTCACCCGCAGCTGCATATTCCAAGGACCCTATTGCCAGTTGGAGGAAGTGGGTAAGCAAGCGGACAAGGCAGTTCTCTAGCTCGGTAGTCTTCTGTGCCGCCACTGCGGGAGCCCAAAGATGAGGTGTCGGGGAGATCTGTAAGGGGGGGGGGGGCGGGTTCGTACGTTCCTCCCTCCCTCCCTCCCTCCCTCCCTCTGCAGCGATTTTGACGGGAGTTTGGTGGGGCCACAGAATGGCAGAACTAGATAGGATCCAGACATCCATCAGCTCATAGGCCACCCTTACACTAGCTCCCGTGAGAATTGCCTTGCGTTATCTGAACATTTAGTCCACGCCTATGTGTTTGATAGTGACTGGGAAGGTCACACGAGCAAGGTGTGATAGACGTAGCTGTTCTGTTGTTGTGTCCCCCCCCCCCCCCCGGGTGTGTTGTCATATAGGCAATTAGCATCACCCCTGTGCTTTCTCATGGAGAATACCTATTGTTGGACTTGCCCTTCATGAATCGTTTTAATCTGCAGTATTTTGTATTTCTTTGACTTTAGAATAGGTATTGTACATAACATGTAACTCAAGCAAATAAGCAGGAATGCATTTTGCTGTGTAAGGCAAAAACATCCCACATAGTCAATCTGATTGAATGGCAGGAAGTATCTGACTCTCTAGTTTGGGCTTGCTGCGTAGAAGATGCTGTTCCTTGCAAAATTAAAATCTCATTGTCTCTAATTGTTGGTCAGGTCCTTCAAATACATTGCATGTCAGAATGTGAAATGGTGTGTAGCTGTTTTTGAGGGGCAATCTGCTCTTGTTGCTGTGTGAGAGCTTCCAGTAATCGTGTTGCCCAATTACAGATATGATTAGATTACTCTAGTAGAGGGAAGGAAAGGATCCAGCTGGTTGTTGAGTGTGGACAGATGGTTGAGGTGGAGTTCAAGCTGGTTTGGACAAGTCGAAGAGGCTGAAGTTGCTGCCCCAACCATGATTTGACATGTCAAAAACAGGAAACTTGTTTTGGCATCAAAAAGTCAGACTAGGCTAGATGTGACCTCTAGGAAGCTGAAAGCAGAAATGCTGAAGGTCACTAGTTCTGTGTTCTTTGCTGCTGCTCTTCTTTATATGCTGTGTTCTTTGTTCCTGCTTTTCCTTATAAACTAGTGCAGCCAATATGCTGCTGCTTAATTAATTTTTTTTGCTGAAATTGGGAAATGCCTTGTGTTCAAGGGTTGCAAAAAATAGAAGCTAGTCAACCTTAGCAGAATTGTATCTGCAACATGAGCCATAAAGAAGAGAAGAAGAAGAGATTGGATTTATACTTCATCCTTCACTACCTGAAGGAGTCTCAGAGCGGTTTACAATCCCTTTCCCTTCCCCTCCTTACAACATATACCCAGTGGGGTAGGTGGGCCTGAGAGAGCTCTTTCCAGAACTGTTCTTGAGAGAACAGCTCTAACAGAACTATGGCTTGCCCAAGGCCATCCAGCAGCTACAAGTGGAGGAGTGGGGAATCAAACCCGGTTCTCCCAGATTAGAGTCCATGCATTTAACCACTACAACAAACAGCATACACAGGAAAACGTTTCCTTGAAAGGGGATTTGAATTTTGCCCAACAACTCCACCGTTATTTGGCAACTAATTCACTTTCTGAAATGTGGAGCTAGAGATCTGTTGTTGTGTATGTAGCATTTATCTGATGCATTTTTTAAAAAGAGGAACTTAGTTCTTTTTTTTTAAGCAGTGCTTCCTAGGGAATAGCAGTGGCTGTTTTGAAGTAAGAAAAAGTTACATTACACAGTAACAATAACATTTCACTAGTTGCTTTTCTAGAATGAATTATTCTAAGTAACTTATTTGGAAAAGGTCAAAATAAAATGGCTATAAAATAAAAACAATAGATGGACTTAAAATGTTTTTAATCACTCTTTTAGATTCACCATTGGAGAAGCTACAATTGTTAAACAGTTTCTCCACTGGGACCACCTTCCTGAATGATATTAACCTGGGCAGAAAAAGTAAGAAAAAGGCAGAATAAATTGTTCTTGGAATACCATTCTAAAGAACTCTGCTCCATGATCTACTGGATTGAAATAAAGGGAAAAAATGGCAGGAGGCATGTGCTTGCAGGCATTTTCTCCTGTACATTAAGAATGTATGTACCAAGTTTGATCAAATCAAGCTTGTGAGATGCAATTCTTTAACTCTTCCTTTGGCCCCACACTTTTGGTGTTTTGTAAATCTTTTTTATTTATGATGGTAGTATTCTGAATTTGGTGACTGAGATACTTGTGATATCTGAAAAGAAACATAAAGTTTTTACATTTCCATATGCCTCTAATTTTACTAGAAGTTGCTGCCTTCAGGTGTGTTGGAGAGTTCTGGAGCCTTATTGTGTGAACTGCAAACTGCATAATCTAAGCTTGTTTATTTCAGTGGGATGAAGTAGAATTTTAGTGAAAGTGGACTAAAGCCTTGTCCAATGTTTCAGAAAATTGATATCGGTTACCTTTGCTTTTTTTTGCAGGCTCTGAATCAGGATCAAAATGGATATCCGGGGAGCTGTGGATGCTGCTGTCCCCACCAACATTGTTGCTGCCAAAGCTGCCGAGGTTCGAGCTAATAAAGTCATTTGGCAATCGTATCTCCAGTAAGTAATGAACTGGTCAAGTTGCTAGTTGATGCTTTTCTGTAGACTTGTTATCAATGTTAATCCTTGTGCAAAATGTTTAAAGTCAGTCTTTCATATTGTTATGAGAACTGGAAAAATCCTGAGTCAGTGGAAATTGATTGTTATGGCAAGATGGAACTTCTTAGAACAATAATTTGTACACAGTGGAAATTTTTATTAAAAATGTTAGTAAAATTGTTCAAGTCTTGCAAAATCCAGGTTTCAAAGTACCATTTTTTTCTGGAAATTCTTTCACTTTAGTAGATTATAGTTGCAACTTTAGCACACTTACTGGGAAGTAAGTTTCACTGAACTTGGTGGGTCTTACTTCTGGGTAAACATGTTTTGGATTACGTGATGTTGTGCATTTAACAAGTTCCTTCATGGAGTGACTTCATGCAATTCAAATGCAAACATTTTGCAAACCTTAGCTAACAGTTAGGAGTTCCTATCATTCTTTTCTTTCTTTTGTTCATAGGTCAGGTATTTCACTGTTCCACACATACCAGCATTTGAAAATTGACAGGATGATGGTTGAGGCCCGACATAGGACTTAGAGTAGATGTACACAGTGATTGGTCCAAAGGCACAGTCCTGCTTCTAAGGGTTTCCTTTTGCTATGCCCTTCCCCTCCCCCCAATTGGGGCAGGATTGGAACCTTCTGCCTTTTGCTCTCAGGTGTTGCGTGAACAGTTTTTAAAAGATCACAAAACAATCCATAAATGGTGAGTTTCCACTCTATTAATACGAAATCCTTACCTTAAGGTTTCCATCACTCCATACATACTTTAATAGTCCTTTTTTCCCATCCAGAATTTGGAAATTTTTCAGTTGGTCTTAGAAGATATTAGTTTTTAGTAGTCTCCAGTAAAATAAAAATTTATATTTTATCTGTAGCTTATAAAGGAGAGTATTTAGCTATGGGGTATTCAAATCCACTGAGTTTAGAATATAAGCTTTTAACAGGAGTAGAAAATATATTTCTAAAATCCTGTATGATCATTTTTTGTGACATCTATAGGGTTACATGAACCAAACTCTGATTCCTGAGTCCAAGGAGCTAGAGGGCAAAATCCTGCCTTGTCCTGAAGCACGTGGTGTCCATCAGAGGATCAGTGAACAATAGTTTACCATAGAGAGAGGCTCCCTCTTAGATAGCAAGAACCAAAAGGTAGCTTGAAAAGCTTAACTTTTTATAGTCTCTCCTAGCAAAATTTCCAGTAGCTGTTTGTAATTGACAAAGAAAATAAAATTAAAAAGCCAATTTAGAAAGTTTAGGTGGCCAGAAGTTCAGGCATCCAAGGGCTCTCTCACCATGGCTGGTTGTCTCTTAGCTCCTGCAGACAAAAATGCAGAATGGGACCAATGCTATCTAAAAAAAAGTTAACAATGAGATGAATTCTGATACGATGGAAAATTTCAAAGAAGTAAAGTTGTCCTGACTTGGGTAGCCAAGATTAGCCTGATCTCGTCAGATCTCAGAAGCTATGGTCAGCCTTGGTTAGTATTTGGATGGGAGACCACCAAGAAAGTCCAGAGTCATGATGCAGAAGTAGGCAATGGCAAACCATCTTTAAATATCTTTTGCTTTGAAAACTCTACGGGGTCGCCATAAATCGACTGTGACTTGACAGCACTTTCCACCACCAAAGCGGCCCTTTGCACAGAAGAGGAACTACACATACTGTAAAGAAGTATGTAACAAAAAGGAAAACTGAATCACAAGCTGCTGTGTCACTTAAGGAGTGCAAGAATTCTTTTTTTTTTTTTGATAGACAGCAGCACTGAGGACCATAACAGCTGCTTCTTTCTGCTGTAGCATAGTAATTCTGTACCTCTGTCTTACTGCGGCTGGAAAGGTGGCCACGTTAATTCCTAGACATCAGTATTAAATGTCTTATTTCCCCCCACTGCTGAGCAGGACTGGTTCATTAACCTCTGGAATAGCTTTCTAACTTGGTTTATAAGAAAAATGGAATGAAATATTATCTTGGACTATATTTTTAAAAGGCTTAGTTTTGAGTTTTAAGAAAATCTGCACCATACGCTGTTATTCAGGTCTGATCTAAATGATATATTTAACACATTCCAAGTGGTCCAATGAGAGTTGGTCATTGTTTTATGTGGGATTAGGATTAATTAAAAAAACCACACACACGTTTCCCCTAAACTCTAGAGATTTCACATACCATAAATCATTGTAAGCTTTATGCAGGAAGTTACAGAAGCATTGGTACTTTCAAGGACAATCATAAACACAGATGGCTAGTTAGTCCCTGTTCTTTCAGAGATTTTGGAATCAGCTCAGTGGTAGAAGATACCAAAAGCCTCATTCCCGGGAACATAAAACAAACATTCTAAGTTCTGTGGGCTAAAAAAAGTCACATGAAACATCAAGGAATTTTTGAAATGGATTCCAGAGGTGGCAAAGCTATCAACTCATTATGCCAAATACACGTGGTAACCTTTCTAAACAAACTGATATATCAAATGAAAACAGAAATCTCCCTGTATTGGCTGTCTTGTCTATATTTTTAGATCAGTGATACTCGTTCATTGGCTCAAGGACCACATGTGGTTTTTTGACATGCTGCCTGTGGCTCTTCTGAGCACTGTTCACTTTTTTAGTAGGGCTATTGCCTGAGTAGTAAAAAAGGTCCACTTTTTTAGTAGGGCTATTGCCTGATAGGGCTTGTGGCTGGTTTACATTTTGTAACAGCCACTGCTGCAGGGACTGAAGGATGGATATGCTGCAAGCCTTTCTGAGCTGCAGGTTTTGTGCCAGGGGTGGGAAGTGGAAGTAAATGACCCATCCTCACTAGCTACGATCCCTTCTCTGTAACCTTTGCACTCTCATCCCAGCACCCTGGTGTCTTCCAGGAGGAAAGCAAGCTGGCTGCAGAGAAGAGAGTAAACCTTTTGTTACCACCATGGTAGCCACCTGAGAAAAGAACAAGCTGGCTACAGTGGGATGGTGGCAGTTTTATTCCCTCTTTTCTGCAGCCAGTTGGCCCTCCTCTGGGCACCTTGGCACTTTGTAAGCAGCTGTGTTTCATGCTGAGAAGAGAGCACGAAGGCAAGAGGGAAACCTTCCCACTCATTCCAGATACACAAGGGCTGGCCTAAGGTTTGACAGTGATGGGGAGAGACATTTATTTAACACTAATAATTATGTTTTATGTTTTTTAATGTTGATGTGTGTATGGGGTGGAGAATGTGGTTTCTTTGTTTGATGGTAACAAGGGCTTCTTTTATGGTTGGTTTTTTTAGATTTTTGTTTTGTTTGGTTTTTTAGATTTCACATTTTTCTGCAAACCTGGGATGTTTTTCAAGTTTGTAAAAAGATCTGTCTTACCAATTCACAGCTCCATTCACCGGATTTAAGTATCCTTACATCTGGCCAACTTAACTATTAGAATATACGAGACCTGCAGGGGGAATCCCATACCCCCCCTCCCCGCGTTGCCAAGCCTGGTGTAGCTCCAGGCCCAACCACCTACCCTTGAGCCCGGCTGCTTGTGTCCTCTGCTGCTAGGCCCAGAGCATCTGCTGGCGTCTGCCAGTTTCCTTCTCTACTGTCAGGTGCTTCGTCTGTGCAGGCAACACAATTTTTTTGGGGGGTGGGGTTAAGCCTCCCTACATATTTTATTTTTGATTTCAGATTTTTCTGTAGACCTGGGGAGTCTCCCAAGTTTGCAGGGAATTCTGTTTAGTGTTGGTGTGGTCCAAGCCGTGGATTTAGGTATCAGCAGATTGGGGGGCACACATTGCTCTTAGATGACATATGATTTGATTGCAAATGTGCTCTCAGTATGCTGAGTAACTTCTAACTTCAGGAAAGCTGTTTGTAAATAACATAAGTAAAAATAAATAATCTGCCTTTCTTACTGAAACTCAAGGTGGTTTACACAGTGTAAGTCAATAGAGTGGGACATTCAATAAGCAATACAATAGGAAAGGAAAGGCAGCGATTCAACCTCTGCCTCATCACTGGGAAATTTTAATAAGGACCTATAGAGCTGAGTCTTGTCAACATATTAGAATGATAGAATCGCAGAGTTAGAAGGGGCCATACAGGCTATCTAGTCCAACCCCCTGCTCAGTGCAGGATCAGCCTAGAGCATCCCTGACAAGTGTTTATCCAGCCATTGCTTAAAGACTGCCAGTAAGGGGGAGCTCACCACCTCCCTAGGCAGCTGATTCCACTGTTGCACAGCTCTTACTGTAAGAAAGTTTTTCTTAATATCCAGCCGGTATCTTCCCACCCTTAATTTAAACCCATTATTGCAAGTCCTATCCTCTGCTACCAACAGGAACAGCTCTGTGCCCTCCCTTAAGTGACAGCCCTTCAAATACTTAAAGAGGGCAATCGTGTCCCCCCTCAACCTCCTCTTTTCCAGACTAAGCATTCTCAAGTCCCTCAGCTTTTCCTTGTAGGTGCTCAATTTTGTCCACATCCTTTTTGAAGTGAGGCCTCCAGAACTGCATGCAATACTCCAGGTGTGGCCTGACCAATGCAGTGTACAGCAGGACTATGACATCTTGCGATTTGGATGTTATGCCTGTGTTGATACACCCCAAGATCACATTAGCCTTTTTTTGTCACCGCATCACACTGACTGCTCATATTTAACTTTCAGTCCACCCATACCCCAAGATCTTGTTCACAGACACCGATACCCAGAAGTGTATCCCCCATCCAGTATGCGTGTTCTTCATTTTTGTTACTCAGATGTAGAATTCAGCACTTACCCTTGTTAAATTGCAGATTTTGTTTAATTCTATCTCTATCTATCTTCTGGTATGTTTGCTGCTCCTCCCAATTTGATGTCATCTGCAAATTTAATGGGGAGCCCCTCCACACACTCATCCAGATTATTGATAAAAATATTGAAAAGTACCAGGCCCAGAACCAAGACCTGTGGCACCCCACTGGACACCTTCCTCCATTCAGATGAAAATGCCATTGACAACTACTCTCTGAGTGCAGCTCTCCAACCAGTTCCCTATCCACCTAATTATCCTAGAGTCCAGTCCACAGTCCTCTAGTTTATCCATCAGAACATCATGGGGAATCCTGCCAAAAGCTTTACTGAAATCCAGGTAAATAACATCAACAGCATTCCCTCAATCCAGTAAGCTTGTCACTCGATCAAAGGAGGAAATGAGGTTGGTCTGGCAGGACTTGCTGGGGACAAATATTGATAGTGGCAAGCTCCAAATCTATCAGTGATTTGTCTTCGGGGCTTTATGTAGAGGTTGAATAGAATGGAGGATGGGAGTGTGCCCTGTGGAACCCCACAGGACGAGTTCCACACTGATGACAATTGGTCACTGATGGCAGCCCTTTGAGCTGGATCAAATCACTTCTCACAGACCGAACTCAGAATACATCCCCTGGCACCTACTTCTGTCTCCAGACTCCTCAAAAAGATATCGTAGTTCACTGTAGATTAGTAATGGGAGCAACGAAGACCAAGCAAAACTGCCAGGGCCATTTGTTTCCCAAGCCAGACTGAAAAAGGTCCAGAGCAGAGGAGTTGTCCAAGACGGCCTGGAGTTGGTCAGCTGCTGCTGTCTCCGTCATTTTGCCCAGAAAGAGTAGATTAGAGAATTGGCAATCATTAGCCACATTTTTTTCCTGTAGGGATGGTGTAAGTAAGCAATGGGTGGAACACTTCCGCTTTGAATGGCTGAAGAAAGGTGCCCAGAGTTAAAGGTTGATTTTTTGATGGATACCAAAGGATCAGTGATGTGGTTTTTACATGATTTTAGCAGCCAAGATGGGCAAGGGCCTGGGGCACAAGTAGTGGCCTTCACAGATCCCATAATCCTGTCAACGTCTGTAATGGTAACTGAGTCAAAATGGTCCATAAAGAGACCAAACAATGTATTCTACAGTCCAGTTGTCCATGTTAGTGTGATGCTGCACAAGTTCATGGAGTGCCCATGAGTTCTTGTATCGTGAGAAAGGGAGAAAAGTACTTCTTTCTCTACTGCTCTATCCCATGCATAATCTTATAAACCTTGATCATGTCACCCCTCAGTCGTCATTTCTCCAAGCTAAAGATTACCAAGCTCATGAAATAAAATATTACCATAAGAAACAGAAAGTTCTCTTAGCTGCATGTTTTCCTTCCAGGGGCCAGATGATTTCAGCTGATGACTGTGACTTTATTCAAAAATTTGAAAAGAAAAGAAGCCCAGAAGAAAAACAGGAGCTGTTACAAACTGAAGGCCACCAGGTAATTTAGCATTCCTTGCAAAGGGAGGTTCTTGCTCTAGAAATTCAGCCTTTTAGAAGTTCTATCTTGGTTTTACAAGGTTTGCATCCCTGTCAGGTGGTGTCACAGCTGTCTTGTGATGGGTTGCAGTCATTATGAGAGATTTTAATGTGTTTCCTTATGAACTAGGGGTAAAACCCAGGCAACATCATCAGTCAGCCCCACTGCAAATTAAGCACTTAACCTCAGAGCGAAGTTATAGCTGGCTTTGTGCATTGATGCAAGGTGAAACATGGTGAAGAGGCATTGGTGGCTACAAGCATAAACACCAATACGTATAGTAAGATGTATTTAGAAATACAAAAAATTTCAGTTAACTTCAGCTTGTCGAATTGGTTCATACATATACAGTTGAGGCAGCACCTTGGTACACTTGACTCATACCTGGGTAGAGCTCCAGCTTGGAGCCCCCTCCTCCCAGCTACCCACTGCCATCAGCAAGGCCAGTGGGAGAAGATATGGCAGGCAGGCACCTCTCAGTCCCCTGTGCCTCAACTGGGGCTCCTTCCGGAAACGCTTGTTTCATCATATTTAAACTGATATTGAGAATAGTATTAAAATGATATAAAGCTGCTTTGGGCTTTTTGTTTGGCTGAAAGCAGGATGAAGCACCAGACATGCTTGATTACCTGGAGGGTTTGGTTCACAAATTGTCTGCAAGTTGCAATCAGCAGAGCTGAATATTTGACAAACTGTTCATTTGTATTCCAGCAGTTAGCGAATCTTCTCAATAGTGTGTAAAAGGCGATTGTGTATGTGCCTTCTGATACCACTTTCCTGCAGTTTCCTGCCCTGTCTGCCATCACCATCTGCCCTTGCTGTCTGCTGTCTACGAGGTTCTTTACATACATAAAACCTTTACATCAGTTAGAGAGTGGCTGACAGATGTGAGATTGTCTCCGTCCCTTACAAGTGCCTGACCCAGTGTGCCTAAGAAAGCCATTGTCAATTTCATCTTTGATTCATGGATTGAGAACTTTGAAGGTGTTGTCTTATGTTACTCCAGCCTAAGTGATTTCAGTAGGTTTAGGCTGCAATCACTGTATGTAGAGTTGCACTGTTAGGACATTAGTTTGGAGCAGTGCAGCTCCTGGCTGAGGAACTTGATATGAAATTGACCAAAGCTTTTTTTTTAAGCCAGAGAAGTGTGTACCTTCAGGATATATAGAACAAACAAGAAAGGAAATGAAAGAGTTAGGGAAGAAGAGAAGAGGAAAAGAAGGACAAATCCTGTCAAATGTGCAGGTTCTAAAAGCAGCCTATGCAGCGTAACTGAGTTTCTTTTAAAAAGGACATCCCATAATGACCTGGGATATAGTAGACGTAACTTCCCAGCTGCCACACTAACTGCTGCCACTGGGCACACGTAAACCTCCTCTCAGTTTTGTTTGTGAGGAAATTTTCAAGGTGCTCAAAAGAGAGGCAAGACTTGACCGAAAAATGACATTTCAAACATAGTAAGTTCAAATGTGAACAGTGATTTTTTCCAAAGTTCTTAGCACTCCTATTAAAATATTCATAGTTAATGAAATAATCACATGTCTGTATCTGTTCCCCATTGCAGGAACGGAGCATGCTTGTCTTTGAGACTTGCTCTGTTTGTTCCAAGGCAAAGGAGATGATTTTGGCTCAGTGTATCAAGGAGGATAGGGGGCAGTAAGTGGGAAGGCAGCAAAAATCAGCTTCCACAAACTCCTTTCATTCACAGAAGCCCAAGGCCCCAGAGATACCTGGACCCTGTTTGCAGGCCCACGGGAGGAGCAAAGAGTGAGGCGACACAGTTTTTGGCCCTTGCTGGGGCTGGTGACACAGTGGGTAATGGCCAGGAAGACCTCAACCCCTGCACAGGTTTCTCTTGGCTCCCCCCCCCCCCCGGCTCTGCTAATCAGGGTGTGCCTGCCTTGGCCGGGGGTGGAACCTATGCCAATGGGCTGTGCAGAAGGAGTCTTCCTTCTGGTCCGCCCTGCCAGCATATAAAGGGCCCCGCTATGCCACCAGCGTCAGTCAGCCTCATGGATTTCCCCACCTATCCCTTCCGGGTTTCAGGGGTCTCATGCAGGGTTTTTCCTGTTTAATCCATGTTTGCTTTATTATGTTATTCTTTTCCTCTGTCACAGCTATGTTGGGTGGTATCAGCATGGGGCCTGATCCATTTTTGGGTGTGTGTGTGTGGCCTGCGTGCCTGCTTTCCCCCCATCTTTGGGGATCCCCTTAAGGAATTTTGGGGTGATGGCTTACAGGGGACATGCCCAGTTTGGGGGCTGTCAAGGCACCCTTACCTTCAAGTGACAGGGTAGACTACACAGTGGCTTAATGCCCATGTAGAATCCTACACCCTGCCATCCCATGATGCCTGGATCTGTTGCTCCATGCTGTGCCAAGGCTCTGACAGCTGCTTTAACCCATAAAGTTGTGGCTATTTTCAGTCCAGAAATTTGTCCATAGTAATTGCATGTTCTTGTTATGGAGGGGTGGTGCCACCCTGTCTCCTCACCCCTTCAGCACCAGGGCTACAAGTCTGGAACTAGTCTGTTTCACAGAGGTGTGTGCTCTCGTCTCTTTCTTACTTTACTGCCCTGTGAAAAGCAGAGGGGAAACAGTCATGCTAGCTACCATAAGTACAAGGAATGACCCTAACTTTCTCATGCTGGTTTACTTAAGAAGCTACCTGCATGCTATGTTTCATTGGAGGCATTCAGCAGACGGAGCTGCCTTGGGAATTGTCTCCTAGCTGTTTCTCCTTTATGAATCAAACTAAATATAAATGCTGTCACTTGCTAAATGTCCACAGTATTCCACCAATTAGACTCTGGTCGTGTAAAACTTCTTATCTTTAGTCTGCAGGACTAAATTCAATACTGTATGCTCTTTTGTTCTCTTCCCCATCACCCACCCCCAGGTATATGAAACAAGCAGCCATTATTACTACTCAGTGTGCGTTCCACTGAAAGAACTAATCAAATGAATGGAGCATGCAGTAGTCATATGTTTGGAAGGAAGTCCCCACTATATTCAATACTTGTACTGAAGTACAATGCTTAAGGTTTTAAAAGATTTTGATGCTTAAAGCCCTGAATGACGCAGGTCCAAAGTAACTGAAGGATCACATTCTCAAGCATGAACCTCCCCAGGATCTGAGTTTAGCTGGTGGATCCGTGCTGAGAGACCTAGTCACAACAGGATGTAAGGCTAGGAGGGTTCTGAGGGAGAACTTGTTCTGAAAGTCCCATAAGTGTGGTTAGGGACATCTCTTTCTGCTCAAGTTCCCAGGAACTGATTCTTGGAACTCCGGGCATTTCCTAACAACAACTGTTTAAAAATTTTTATTGCTGCTTTTTTTGTTCTTCACCCGGCTATTTTCTTATTGCTTTAGACTGTGTGTTTTTTTGTTATAGAGATTATATCTTTTTAGAGCTTTGACATTTTTATGTAATTTTTCTTGTCAACTGGCTTGAGTGATACTGAAATAAAAAAGCAGGGTATAAATCACAGTAAGTAAATACTGAAGTCAAACAAGTTCAGATTTTTAAAAATGTTTTCTGTGCTGCCTGTGTTTTCAAAATTGTATGGTACAATGAGAATGAAAACAGTTGCTAATACTTTAATTTCTTGAAATACTTTTTTCTAGTGTGCTAAAACATTCATAAACCTGATGACTCATATCTCCAAGGAACAGACAGTTCAGTACATTTTAACTATGGTTGATGATATGCTGCAGGTAAGTTAATTAACCTTTTTAACATTTAACTCTTGATATGTGGGTGTCTCATTTCAGCGTAGGCGGCTTTCTTGCTCTCTGCTTAATATTGTCTTAAAAGGCTAGATGCTACCTGGCAAGCAACCTTATTTGATTTTAATGGGATTGTGCTCTCTGCTGAAGTTTCTGGATGTTACATAGCAGCAGTGGAATAAACTTTTTGTGAACGACTGCTGCTGGTTTCTACTTCCACAGCATGTGGAAGTACTATTTGCCCATGTACAAAGAAATATGTAGACTGTACTAGTAGTATAATCAGTGAAGTAAGGTTAAACTTACAGCTACAAATAAGAATGGCTCAAACTATTAATAAATGAATTAGTCAACCTTCTTTCTTTTGTACAAAATGATTTGTAACTATTCACATATTAGAAGTTACAGTCCATTGCACATAATACTTATCACTTCAAATACCACAGACATTTCAAGACTAAAACTGTTGTATTAGTATACATTCTTATTATAGAATTAATATGCTATAATATAATAATAGTCAAATGCAAATTATTAAGCTGTGATATTCCAAGTATCCATTTGCTCCAGGAATCTAATTCAAAATGTTTTATACAAGTTCACTGTTTATGGGGGCAACTGAATGACCTGACCTGCCTTCCATCGTACATGCTTATTGTGGTCTTTAGTCTTGGTTACTGTTAATGTGCTTTGCACAGGGTGGCCTTTGTTCAGAAACTTTTTCTGGTCCAGAATTTAGCAGTCTGGATGATGATATGAACTAGCTGGAGGAACTGGCTATACTTGTCTTCATGAAGCTACACTGGTGGCCTGTTAAATTCTGGGTATAGTGCAAATTACTTTTTAATCAGGTCCCAGGTCTTTTATAGGGCATTAAGATACTCTGAATGAGTGCCATCGGCAGGGGTCCTTTGGGGCCAGAGCGAGGCGGAGCGCTGCTCTGCCAGCTCAGGAGTCGGCACTAGGGCAGCCATGGGCCGAATTAGATTCTCTGATCTGATTCGGCCCGCCCCAGAATTGCTGCCGAAATTCAGCAGCGGCTTTAAAAGTGGCTGTAGGGGAGGGGGTGTGAGGGAGAGGCACCAAACTTGCAGGATAGCTGCTGGGGCCTCTCCCCGAAATACCCACCAAGTTTCAAGAAGATTGGACCAGGGGGTCCAATTCTACGGGCCTCCAAACAGGTTGCCCCCATTCCCTCCCTTGTTCTCTATGGTGGGAAAAAGTAACATTTTTTCCCACCTTAGAGAACAACAGAGGATATGGGGCAACCTGTTTGGGGCCCTGTAAAATTGGACCCCATGGTCCAATCTTCTTGAAACTTGGTGGGTATTTTGGGGAGAGGTCCCAGAAGGTACCCTGCAAGTTTGGAGCCACTCCCTTAAACCCCCTCTCCTCCAGCCCCTCATATACCCTATGAGTTTTTGCCATTGACTTCAATGGCCCATAGGGTATAATAGGGCTGAAACTGACATTCGGCCAGTTATGCTAATGAGTTATGCTAATAGGTATCCTAATGAGCTCCTGCACCTCTTTTTCTATTAAATGACCCCTGGCCATCGGTATACCCGTTCCTTTAAAAATTAAAAAAAGCCTTCAGAGGAGCGTTTGGCAGGCATTCTTGTGTAGAAATCTGTAACTGGGAAAAAATTCTGGGAGCAAACTGGTTCATAAACAGTGTGCTTTTTAGGAAGGGGTTTGTTTATTTATTTGTTTAATTTATATCCCACCCTCCCCGCCTGGGCAAGCTCAGGGTGGCTTACAAGTTATGTATGAGTGTGTGTGTCTGAAAGTTGTGAAACATCAACAGCACTATTATTATTATTTGAATGTATTGATTTTTATGATGCTTTTATTGGGTTTTTAATCATTATTTAAGTGTATTTATGTGCTCTGCAATATGTGTTTTATGAATGTGAGCCTCCCTGAACCTGCTTTGCGGGGAGGGCGAGATATAAGTGCAACAATAAATAAATGTATAAAACAAAATGAGTTAAAACACAGTATTTGAATAGTAAAACCACAACATATAAAATCATAGGTGCCAGTAACATGGATGTCAGTAAGTGCTAAGAAGTGGTGGCAGTGTGCTTTCCGCATCCAGGCAGTCAGTTACCACCACAGTCTGGGCTCCTGCCAGGCTGTTAGATATTAAATTAAGTTAAGTTAGGTTAAGTTGGTGCTGATGTTGGTTGGGGCCAGGGCCATAACATTAGAAGGCGGCACCCTAATCGAAAGCCTGGTGGAAGAGCTCCGTTTTACAGGTCCTGTGGAACTGTAAAAGGTGCTGCAGGGCCTGATGTCATCTGGGAGCTCAGAGAAGGCCCTGGCCCTCATCACCACTAGCCTGGCTTCTTTAGGGCCTGGAAGGGCCAGACGGTTTTGGGACCCCAATCTTAGTACTCTCTGAGGAAAATGTGGGGAAAGGCGGTCCCTTAGGTAATTAGGTCCCTGACCATATAGGGCTTTAAAGGTAAGAACCTGCACCTTGAACTGAATCCGGTATGCTATAGGCAGCCAGTGCAGTGCTTTTAGGGAGGCTGGGTGTGCTCCTGCATGGGGAGACACAGCAACAGCCTCACCGCTGTATTCTGCACCAGCTGCAGCTTCTGGATTTGGAACAAGGGCAGCCCCAAGTAGAGAGCATTATAGTAAACATTGATCATTAAAAACTTCCTATAAAGCATCATTTTTGCTCTGGAGTTAGATTTTTAGATATTGTTACAAAAATTTTTTGCTAGTTTTCACCATGTGTTTAATTTCATTTGGCTGGTCTAAAAAAGAAAAACATCACCCTAGTTTTGTTTGACTATTTTATATTACTCTATATTTGTAAGCTGTTATGAAATCTAGGTAAGAATTCAAAACTGCGGTTGTCTCCAACCAGCATTTTGGCTGTTGAAAAAGGGAGGAGAAGGGTCCCCTCAGATCCCCAAGGAGGCCATGCTGGAGACCATGTGACCTGCATAGACCAAAGGCATGTGGGATGGAGTTTGTAGCACTGAGAGGAATTAGGTGAGGTTGTATGAAAGAACTGGCTGGATCTAACCCTAGTTATCCATTTCATACTTTAAGGATGTGATAGGCTACAGAGTTAAATTTACCTGTAGATCCAGCTTCATGTAGAAGAAGTACAAATGGGTTGAGGGAAAGTAGCAGCAATTTTCAGCCTGGGGGATGTATAGTTGTTAGTCAATATTTTTAAAACAAACCCCATATTTCTTGATTTGGGCAATTATCTACAGATAAAGCTGATATTGTTAGAAGTTAGTTGCATTACCTGTATTAATGAACAATTTGATTTTTTTAAAAAAAGAAAGAAGCTGTACTACCATCAATATTATTTTCCAATACTTTAAATGGGAAGAACACTTTACAGTCCTTCATGGCATATTCCCTCAGTGGAAGGTCATTGTTAATATGAGTCACCAGTTACACCTGGTCAATCAGTGTACCAATGGAGGTGCCTCCCAGAGGGCTGCACAGGCTCTGGCTCTTCATGAGGACATACTAGCTGTGCTCCAGAACTGCTTAAGAGGTCACTGAGTAGTAGTTTGTTAAACTGGTTAGTTACTTTGCAGCACAATCAATTGTCTGGAAGCTTTTAAATAGTAATCTGTCCTCTGAACTAGTGAATGAGTTAAGTGTGTGATTGCTCCTTCCTGTTTTCTGTGTATTGTCATGTTTCTTCACATGGCTGCAGTCCTAAGTAAACTTACTAGGGAGTTAAGTGAGATTGAATTCAATGGCATTTACTTCTGAATTTACATTGCACTTGTTATTTGGAGGGGAAATGCACAAGACACTAATTTAATATAAAAAAATTGTTAAAAAAAGAGTAAATGTGCAGAGAATAGCCAGAGCCATTTGGGACTCCATAGACAGGAGTCTACTGAAAGTTGTGCTTCTCCCTTTTGATGGATATCCTAGAACATGTTTGCATAAAATGTGAAATATCCCTGACTGAATTTGCAGTACTCCCCTTAACCTAAATGTATATGCAGCCCCATAGCCAATAATTTTTTTGGAGGGGGGGCACTGGAGCACTAGGGGGGCACCGATTAAATCCCTCTCTGTATAGTTGAGTATAGTTGAGGAAGGGGACCAGCCTGCCCACTGGCCACTTTTCCTCTCCCTGCCCGCTTCTGTTCCCTGCCCCTGTTCCCCGCATGGCTAGTGAACCCTGCCTTCTCCCAGGCTGCCTTCCAGCTCCCCCCCCCCCGCAACCACCCTGTCCTGCCCTCATGCCAACCCAGCTTAGGTCACCTGGCAGAGGGCCTGGGTGCTCCCCTTTGTGCCTGGAGCCGTTCTAGCCCCTGCTGCTGCAGCATGCTGAAGGTGGAGGAGGGCACAGTCAAGGAGGGGATAGAAGCCCATGGGGTCGCACTTGTTTGGCAGCCATTTTTGGGCCGGCGGCTGCAGCAGCTGCTCTTGCCCGGGCTGCAGGAACAGCAAAGCCCTCTGGCTGGAAGGACCTGGTTGGACAGCTGGAAGGAAGTGCAACCAGCAGGAAGTGTGGGGCGCTGCAAATTCAATAGGTGGTGCTGCCTCAGTGCCCTACCACTGGCTACGGGCCTGTGCATATGTCTGTATGAGAAAACCAGTTCTTGCTGTTTGGAAACTATTTTTTTTCTAACAGAAGCATCATCTTATGCATTTACAGTAAACTATTATAAGTAGTGAAAAATCACTTAAAATTTGCTCTGACACTTTATACTAAATTCTTGATGTGAATCATGATGATTAACAGGAGAATCTGAGATAGTATAAGAGCACGTATAAGCTGATTTTAATACTCAAATAACTACCTAACATGTTGGGTTTGTTTTAGACAAGAAAACCAACACAGGTGTTTAGGCTGTGGATCTTCTGAGATGTTGGGTGTCCTGCCCAGATCAGGAATCCTACCCTGAAGCAGGACATAGGAAAACCTTTCAGGATCACACCCAGGTCCATTTAATCCAGTGTCCTGTTTCCCCAGCATCCTGTTAGTTGCCTCTGGGAGTCCTGCAACCAGGGCCATTTGCCATATGCTGCCATGGGATGGGCGTGCAGGTCACTGCACAGTGGCTGGAAGAGAGTCTTCAGTCAGTCCTCTTGTCTTGGGGATTAAGTTCTGCTGACCAAAGTAAACCAGGGTTTTATTTCATGTGCTTGTCTCATGCATGTATTCTAATACTTCATTCCTTTCTCTCAACCATACCTGCCTCTCAGCAGCAGTGGGTTCTCCCCATTTATTTTGGTGTGGCACATGACTGACCAGGAGAGCTTAACGTCATCCTTTATAGGACAGCTTGAGAAGCATTAAGACCTCTAGCAAGTGTTGCCTGGCGTATTTTTCTGTAGGTTAAACCAACCTCTCTAGTCTTTCATCATATGTAATTTTCTCCAAACCTCGGATCTTTTTTTCCCTCTGCCGTATTTTCCTGGCTTTTTCTTGAGATGTGAGGATGGAAGACAGTATTCCAGCACTGCAGTCGATCCATACCAAGGAAAGGAGGCGAATCGTTTCCCTGATTTAATTTGAGTTTTTCTGTCGATGTAACTCAATAGGATGCTTGTCTGTGAGTCAGAAGCCTAATCTGTTGCCCAGAAAACGACGGCCTTCCCTGATGAGCTCCAGATCCTCCCCCACCCCCCCATGAACGCTGCTGCTTGTTGGGCAGGCATTCTCCAGGGGGCCCTTGTCCTTCTGGTTACCTTTGTGCCAGGACCTGGCCTTATACTCCTTTACGGAATAATCCTCTATTTGTGCTACTTTCCCCAGTTTTCTTTATCAGTTTGAAACCCTTTGCAGTCCTTGGTAATTCCCCATAGTCTGGTAACAACTGCACACTTTTCCGTCTTATCCTTACAGGAAAATCACCAGCGTGTTAGTATTTTCTTTGACTATGCAAAACGAGGCAAGAATACCGCATGGTCCTACTTCCTGCCCATGTTGAACCGTCAAGATCTTTTCACGGTGCATATGGTAAGCTTCCCATTGGTCAGGCATCCTGAATTTGGGAGGAGGAAGGAGACTTTTGAAAGGCAGCTCCTTACACCATTGAAGAGTGTGGAGTATTAAAGCCGCGCAGGAAGTCTCTGGTCTGCAGTGCTGCAAAACTGTAAAGCTGGTTCTGTCAGCCCTTGAGAATACCACTAAGGGTTGTATTGAAAGAATCCCCTGACACCATAACTCCAGTATCCAAGGGAAGAGAAGAGAAGCCTTCTCAGTGGCTTCCCACCACTTATGGCTCTGCCTGGAAAGAATGATCCAAGTCCCAGCCCTGAGCTCTTTTCGGAAGTGGTGTTTGGTTTGATTTGGGATGTTTGGGATTAAACTATCACATTCTCATTTGATACTTTTAACCAAAAAAAAAGGTGGTGTCTCAGCTGAGCCTTTATAATGGGAGAAGTTCATAGCTGTAAACTGGTGATATTTTTTTTTACTAACCTGGCTCCTGAACGGCCTGACCTGCATGCTTCTGGACCTCTTCCCAGCTGTAAAAACAGTTGGCTTCTTAAAATCCTTACCTATGCATTTTGCTCTTCTTTTTCACACTTTTGCACTTGAGGTTTGTGAGAGGCATTTGAGAATCTGGCTAGCCAAAAGGAGCTAAAATAGTTCTCATGCCTTCAATTTTGAGTCTCTCTGAGAAGACTAGACCGTAAATGAACTCCCAATTATACTGGTGAAGGAGATGCCGTGGCTGATAGTTAGGCTGCTTAGTTATACTCGTGACTAATTGTCACCATTGAACTTGCTGTCAGGGAAGGTCCCAGGCCAGTCTTCTGACTGGGAGAAGGCAGAGACTGCTCACCACATCATTTTCTCCCAGACTGTGCAGGTCAATTTGCTTTTAAATGTGTCAATCTTTTGAGTCCAAAAATATGGAGGACCAAACCTTGACATTCATTTTATGTTTTAAAACTAAACCTTGACAATCTATGTTTTAGCATTGCCCTTTAGCTGAAGTGTGTTTCAGGATTCATCATTTCAACGTATACGGCTGTGCAAGGCTGAAGTTTTTGTTTTCTGCATTGTCTTTCAGGCAGCCAGAATTATTGCTAAATTGGCAGCTTGGGGAAGAGAACTGATGGAAGGCAGTGACTTAAATTACTACTTCAATTGGATTAAAACCCAGCTGAGTTCACAGGTAGATAATAATATTGCAGTAGTTTTGTTTTTTGTTTTTTGTACTACAACCCAGTCTGCTCGGATTTAAACTCATTAACAGTGGCATCCTAAACAGAGCCACACCCTTCTGAGTTCACTGAAGTCTGTTGGCTTAGAAGGCTGCAGCTTTGTTTGGGATGGCAGCATCAAGGGCATATTCAGTGAGAAATTCTACTAAACAAACTTGATTGAACTTAATGGAGCTTGGAAAGAAGACCTTCCTGTTGGATTGATCCCTTAATTGCTTTGAGTTCAAATCAAAATGATTAAACTGTGGTATTATGGGGGAATCATAATTTGCATACCTTTAATTACTGAAAAATGTTTAATAGCGTACAATGCGTTATTAGAGCCAGTGTGGTTAGAGCTGAGCACCTGAGGGTCCCCGTGCAATTCCAGGCTGTGTCCCATAACTAATACAGAGTCAAGTCAACACACTTGGAACCACCATGTAGACCATCTGATGTGTCATTCCAGTGTATTGAGATGGTGCTGCTATTAGGTATAGATGGCAAAAATGCTCCATCTTTTTGTGTGTCTGTTAGGGTGTGCACGTAGCATTGTACATGTAGGATTATCTCCTAGTGTACTTCACTGAGAATCTTTAGAACCTAACTTTTCCCCTTCTATACTAGAAACTACGTGGTATTGGAAGTGCTAATGAGCCTGGAACTGATGTAAGTATCTTACATATTTTGATAAGTTCCTTTTGAAATATGTTTGAGGACAATTTTGTGAATAGTGGAAACTGATGGTGGGACTGCTCTTAAGAAACCCGTATTTAAATATATATCCAGAGGTCTTGCATTTGGAATAGCCATTTTCAAATCAAGGTTTGGTCTCTGTGAATCAAATGGCTTTCTCTTAAAGCTCTGAGACCAGCTATCTGAGCAGTAAACACGTGGTTGTTTTCAGGGTGACCCAGGTGATCCATGGGGCAGTATAGCGACTCTGCCAGAGTTGGGATGCAGCCTTTTGCTTGAGTACATCAGTTCAAAATAAGTATGCTCCCCATGTTAAGGCAAGGAAAGAGCCTAGCACTAGGCAAGGGATCCATCCAGTAGAAGTAGGAATGTGTTAATGATTATAGCTTATTATATAGCTCATAAGTATACTCACTCAGAAGTCCCACAGTTCAGCGAGACTCTGGGAGTATATTTTTGACTGCAGTATCAAATCCTTTGTAGTAAAGGGAATATGGGGTTTGATGAGAGTAATATACTGGAGTGCTGTTGAGAGGCACTTATCCATGGGCATTCCTGTGCACTCCAGTAACTCGTGAACTGGGATTAAGTAGCATTTGAAAGGTACACTCAGAGGAAGCTGAGAGTCTCATAACTTTCCCTAAAGGGTAGAGGGCACATTGATGTATATGTTGGATTGAATGTCCAAACTGTGAAATCCGCATAAAGCACTGTTGTCAGCCCCCTTGAGCTTTTTATGAATGTCTTTTTATGAATACAGAGCTTGGCCACTGGCCGCAGGCAATTGGCTCACAAGTGCTTGTCAACATCCATGTGTGAAATGCTATAATTTTGGCATGTACCACATGCATGTGGCATTGATAGCATTTTGAAGGATCATACTATACTTGCAGTGAAAAGGGTGAGGTTATAGGTATAAATATGCTTTACTCTTTGAGAAATTTTAAATTTTGTTTGGTGTGCATTTTCATAGACTAGGGATGTAGACATGATATTTTTCTTTTCCTTTCAGTTCCTATCTGAGAATGAGATGCAGATCAAGGGGTTTTTTTTAGGTCTTTGGCCTGGGTACAAGTTTTTCATGTATTTGTCTTATAAAACTATACCTTGATTCTTTTTGTCCGAGTTCTGATCACGTATTCTGTCTTAAAGAGCATGGCAGAAACAGTACTGATGTTTAAAAAGCAAACTCTCTAGTTACTGTAGTTAATGGAAGGAATCTTGCATTTCATAAGAACCACTCTTTCAGCATTGAATTCACTTGCCAGGTACATGCTTACTGTAATGGTTATGGATCAGTAGTTCTAAAAAGCTAAAAAATACCAAGGCTGTATTAGTGACATGCCATTTGTCTCAAAACTGTAATACTCAGTGTTGCCACTAGATGTCTTCAAGAAATAAAAGCATTCAAATCAAATTCAAGCAGCATACATTGTTCTTGGAATTGGAAGGGGCAGGGGAAGGTTCCATGGCTCATTACTAGTAATATTATTATTAGATCATTCATCCTTGGATCATTCTCCACCTTTCCTCTGGTAAAGAAACTGCTGGCTTATATTTCACACCTGGGTTAAAATGAACACCTCTGAGCTGTAAGGGCGGGATCTTTGAGAAAGTGGCACCACTATAAATTTGGAATACTGACTTGAGTGAAAACAAAACTAGAGTTTACTAAGGTTAGTAATCCAAAGAACTTTGGAAAATCAGCAAGTTCAAGCAGGACAAATAATAGGAGTAAGAATTAGGATGCTGTCACATGGCTTCCGAACAGTGAACTAATGGCAAAACGAACACTGATGTCACACTTCACATGTACTGATGTTTAGCATTTCTTCCTACTTGGAGATCATAACATAGAGGACAACATCACATCATGACTGCTTGACTTAGGAGTTCAAGGATCCTATGAAAGCTGTATAGGAAGATTACCTTTGTGAGAGAGTGTGTTAATAGTAGCAAGTCTGTAATAGTTCTGGGGAATGTATGTTTCATAATACAAATGCAGCCTCACAGATCAGCCTCTGGTTTGCGTATCTGGAATCTTTGCCAGATTTTTGTAAAGCAGATGCTCTTAATTCTGATACATCTTGCTTCTGAAAGTGAAGCATTACCTATTAAATCAGGTGTCCTTAGTGGCATATTTTAATTTTTATACTGTTTATAGAATGGCGGGACAGGGTGGTTGCAATCTGCATTCAGTGGCATCTCAAGCTAATATTTATTTGTTTTCATTTTGTCATGCCGCCCTAAGCCTGCCGTGGCGGGGAGGGTGGGATACAAATTTAATAATAAATAAATAAAATATTAACATTTTAGTCAACACAGGGTTTGCTCATAAGTGTTGTTACTCCAGTAATTATTTTTAAAAGTTGCCCTGTATGCTGATCGTCTGTGGAATATTTTTCATTAAATTGTTATAAAACAGACTGACCTGGGAAAGGGGGACTTTGAGGAGAACAAAGGATTAGATCCTGCCAGCTTTCCACAGTCTCCCCCAGTTCCTTCCTCACTGCCACCCCTGTCCTGTGTAGCTCTTGCCCAACGGGTCCCACATTCCCTGACATAACCTTTTTGGTTGTCAGAAGGAATTCACCTTCCATCTTTTGCCAGCAAAAATGTGGTAGGATCCGACAGGGGGAAAAAATCCTGTTAAATTATTCAAACTTGGATGTGACATTGATCTCATCTTGCTGTTTGAGGTGTTCAGAATGCATCACACTCTCAGGAATACACTTCAGTCTGTGCAACGTAACTTTCTTTTGAAGCACTATCTGTGGCCAGCTTAAGCTAGAGCACTGACAAATAAGCTGATTAATGGCCTGGCTGCATGACTTGGTAAACAAGATTGAGGATGCTTTTTGCAATAGCAGCTGGATCCAGCTGTGGCAAAACATCAGGCGCTGGCAGTGAAGGGCTCATTTTATAGTCCCATAAAGGAGGCATAGACATCTGCCTGCAGGGCTCTTAACTGCGCTCTCTCTCTTGGCAGGATGGCAATGGTAAATTAGGGGTTCTTACAGTATTTTGTAATCTTTCATTTAGAGTTCACAATATGTTCAGTGTGTTGCTGGATGTCTGCAGCTGATGCTCAGGGTCAATGAATACCGTTTTGCATGGGTAGAATCTGATGGGGTGAACTGGTGAGTATATGATGCACAGAAAAAGTTAAAACTTCTCATACATGAACAGCATGTTTTCTGAAGGCTGATGGTGCTTCAGACTCTTTTGCTTGGCTTGTTCTTAATTCCTCAGAAGCCTGTTTACATGTATATCCTGAACCAATGTAACACTCGTGTCTCTTAGAGGATTCTGGGTGTTACAGTTGTCACGATCCGTGTCTTCCCTCCCTAGCGGCCAGCTTACTCCCTTCAACCTTGACATTTGAGCTACATTACTGAGGAACCGGGCATTGTGGGGAAATTCTTACCCAGTTTTGGCTTCTCCTGCCCTGTTGGATCAGATCTAGGGTGGCAACCATCACCAGAGAAACTCTATTCTTGGAACGTAAAACAGGCTACCTAGAGTTAACTCACACTTCTCTGAATATCCTCCCATTTTTCTTGATTGCGGGATGGGTCAGTCTCTGTCCCTCTCTGAAACAGCTTGCTGAGGCTCATATCCCCCGGATTGTGTGGACATGTCAAAGGGGTACATTGTTGTGTGCCTCTGTTTCTGTGATTGCAGACTGGAGAGTATTCCCTGGTACAGACCAATGACAATTTGGAGCTTACTCTCAATTTCTGGCCCTCATTCCGCAGTTTGAGTTTGGGGCAATTTGTTATTTGGCACAAAAACCTGGTCTTCCATCAGAAGAAAGGTGACAACTTAGGGGATGCTTATTTATTTTATTTAGTTTAGTGGATGGGGCACGACCTGACTTGATTTCCTAAGTCATGCAGCATGCTAAAACTGCTACTTCAGCTGGGGATCTGATGACACCAGAGTGACCATCATTCATAGCAATAGTTCTGTATGGGAACTAGAGGTCCTGAACAGAACATTCAGTAGCCTCACCAGACAATAAACAGTCCCATTACTGAAAGCTATGATAATTTTAGGAATGGTTTGTAGCTCACATACAACTTCCATTGCAGCCACAGATACAAAATCTTGCATTCTTGTGCACTTATTAGAGGGTAGGTGTCATTCAGTTGACTTACTTTTGAGTAAATGCTTAAGATTGTACGGCAGATAAATTATGGGCTACACAGGAAAACTGTTGTTCCTAAAGCCTTTTCTAACACAAGACTGGAGTGTAATGTAGAAGTTTGTTGCTGGTTTCAGAGCTTCTGTTTCTCCAGTAGCTGTGTGTTGAAAACACATTAACATAAAACCTTGAAATAGGACCATCTTATTTAATTTGCAATTCGTGCTGAAATTTCAGATCTCTTCTGTATAATCCTGGAGCAGCTGCAGTCCCTCCAGGACTTTCAATATCAGTCCAGACTGAATGATTGCCTACCATTTGGCTCTGTTTAGAGTCTGTCTCCTGAATCTTAAGGGAACATTTTCACAAGTGCACCGCGTCTGGATGTGGACATTTCAGTACTCAATAAACTAATACTCAGGACTGAAGTGCTTCCAAATGGCCTTAGAGAAAGAACAGCTTTACCCTTTATGATATTTTAGTCTTTTGGAGGTTTTTTTTTTGTGGCAAGTGGCATTGTAAGAGGGTGCTAGGAACATGGATGCTTAAGGTCACAAATGCAAAATGTTCTCTTCTGCTGAGTGATATATTTTCATGTGACTTTCCCCCCCTCCAGTATCATGGGCGTGCTGAGTAACAAATGTGGTTTCCAACTCCAGTATCAGATGATTTTCTCTATCTGGCTGTTGGCATTTAGTCCTCAAATGTGTGAATATTTGCGGCGTTATAATATTGTTCCAGTCCTGTCAGATATTCTTCAGGAGTCTGTGAAAGAGAAAGTAACCAGGATCATCCTTGCAGCATTCCGGGTGAGTTCCAGGCATGGACTAGAAACCCTTTATACAGAGAAACATTCTTGCTATGGAAGGAAATCCAAGAGGGGGGCTGTAGCTCAGTGGTGAAACACATATTTTGTATGCAAAAAGCTTGATCCCTCACACCTCCAGTTAAAGGATCTCAAACAGCAGGTATGGGGATGGAAATTTCTCTTCCTGAGACTTTTCAGAGCTGCTGTCAGTCAGAACAGATGATCCTGAACTGGATGGACCTGTCACTTGGTATGATATCACTTCATACTTCCATGAGCACTGTTCTATAGTTTGTCACCTGCCTCACATTTCAGAAACGTGGGCAAGGCCCTTGTGCTTGGTATGTGGTCCCCCCCCCCTTTAAATGGCAGCTGCTAGAAGAATGGGTAAGCAGTAAGCCTGCCTGAAGTGCAGACTTCATGCCAGGGATGGAAATAAATGTAGATCCTTTGGTTGATGGTAACTGCAAATGTGACTCTCCACGAGCTGTGGAGTGAGTGCCATTGAACTAATACATGTCTTCTTGAGTTTGATAATTGAAATAGTTTAAAAAAAAAGTTTTACAGGTCCGATGCTTTTTAACTTGTTTATTAATAATTTGGAATTGGGAGTAAGCAGTGAAGTGGCTAAATTTGCAGATGACAGGAAGTTGTTCAGGGTGGTGAGAACCAGGGAGGATTGTGAGGCACTCCAAAGAGATCTGTCGAGGATGGGCAAGTGGACATCAATGTGGCAAATGGGTTTTAATGTGGCCAAGTGCAAAGTGATGCACCTTGGAGCCAAAAATCCTAACTATAAATACACGTTGATGGGGTCCAATCTGGCGGAGACTGACCAAAAGAGAGATCTTGAAGTCATAGTAGATAACTCAATGAAAATGTCGAGACAGTGTGCGACTGCAATGAAAAAGGCCAATGGTATGCTGGGGGTTATTAGGAAGGGAATAGATAGCAAATCAGCCAGTATCATAATGCCCCTGTATAAATTGATGGTGCGACCTCATTTGGAGTACTGTGTACAGTTCTGGTCACCACACCTCAAGGAAGATATTATAGCATTGGAAAAAGTGCAGAAAAGGGCAACTAAAATGATAAAAGGGTTGGAACACTTTTCCTATGAAGAAAGGTTGAAATGCTTGGGGCTCTTTAGCTTGGAGAAACAATGGCTGAGGGGTGACATGATTGAGGTTTATAAGATTATGCATGGGATAGAGCAGGTAAAAACAGAAGTCCTTTTCTCCCTTTCTCACAATACAAGAACTCGTGGGCGCTCCATGAAATTGCTGAGCAGTCGGGTTAGAACAGATAAAAGGAAGTACTTCTTCACCCAAAGAGTGATTAACACGTGGAATTCACTGCCACAGGAGGTGGCACCTGCCAGCAGGAGGTAGCACCTGCCAGCAGGAGGCATAGCCTCAAGCATGGATGGCTTCAAGAGGGAATTAGATAAACATATGGAGCAGAAGTCCATCAGTGGCTATTAGCCACAAAGTATAGATAGGAACTCTCAGTCTGGGGCAAGTGATGCTCTGTATTCTTGGTGTTTGGGGGGGGGCAACAGTGGGAGGGCTTCCTGCCCCCACTGCTGGACTGTCTGAGGGCACCTGGTGTTTTTAGCCATTGTGTGACAGAGTGTTGGACTGGATGGGCCGTTGGTCTGATCCAACATTGGCTTTTCTTATGTCCTTATGTAAGTAGTATCTTGAAGAGTGGTCTCCTCTGCCAGAATTTCAGTCCATCTGCCCATCTTCTTTTGATAGGTCATCTTAAAGTATGCTAATTGGAAGTGACTGGGGAAACTCACACATATAGTGCCCTTTGATTGTATTAGTGCAGAGAAGTTAAGAGGTCTTCTTCAATGATGGTAGTCAGGGCTTTTCATGAAGACATGTTATTACTTCTTGTCTCTCCAGAATCTTCTAGAAAAGTCTACTGAAAGAGAAAGCCGCCAAGAGTATGCTCTTGCCATGATCCAGTGCAAAGTTCTAAAGCAGCTGGAGAACTTGGAGCAACAGAAATATGACGATGAAGATATAAGTGAGGATATCAAGTTTCTACTGGAAAAGCTTGGGGAGAGTGTCCAGGACCTCAGGTAAACTCGCCCATGGTGTTTAGTAACAGAATCTGTATGTCGATTCATTTATTTATATTAGATTTCTTAGCTTCTTTTCAAAAACTTAGCTTTTAGCCATCTTAACATCAATAAAACAATGTTAAAGTCACAATAATAATTAAAGATGAGTTCAGTTATTCAGATTATAGTGGACAAGGAAGGTGTAAAACCTCAGCCAACAAACTCATTAATGTATCATATTCATGTTAAAAACTCAGTAAAAGAGGTTTCTTCATTGGTGGAACAGCTATATAGATGGAGCCAAACAATCCTCTCTGCCAAAAACGTTGGGTTATCTATGAAGAAAGCTGTGCTATGTATGAAGCTTGTCTGGGTCTCCCTACAAGATGGAACCTTAAGCAGAGCCTCTCTGAGTGACCTCTATGCATGAGGGAGAAGGATCTCTGTGGGAGGAGATTCTGTGATAGACTGGGCCCACGACATTTAGGACTTTTAAGGTCATTGTCAGTACCTTTAACCTGGTTTGGAAAAAAATGGGAAGCCCGTGCAGTTCTTTCACTATTGTGATAAGGCATATTTGTTCCTGTGCTCCCTAGGCAAGAGTCTGGAGGAACTGTATTAGCCTGATCTAGAGGTTGCTGAGGCATGAATGACTACAGCAGGGTCTTGGTCTTTCAAAAGAGATTTCAGCTGGCCTATCAGCTAAAGCTGAAAAAGATATCCCGGTCTACTGTTGCTGCCTGGGAGTCCAGGAGCAGCAGATGATCCAGACAAACAGCTTGCAAATGCAGGTGTGCTGATTGCTTAGTATGATGGCACTCTGACCACAGAAGAGCTTGGAGGTACCAATTACACGTCCAAGTTGATTGTGATAATCACCTGCTTTGGTGGGCATTCAGTCACTTTAGAGTTACCACTGACTTCTCTGTACAGCACGATTCAATAGCACCTGCCAGCAGGAGGCATAGCCTCAAGCATTTATTTTTTTTCTTGGACAAATAAGAGGTTTGTTTAATGAGGATGTTTGTTACTGGGAGTCACACATCCAGTAGCCTCGTGATACAAGCTAATTGAGGAAACTTTCACTAATGAGATTCTGCCCTTTTATTTTAATGAGGGACGAGTTGGGTAACTGCATTTTCCGTCTGGCAACACACTTTACGTTTTCGTCTCTGCTGATCACCCTCAGCCCCAATGAAATCAACGTTCAGCATTATGATCGCAATACAATGTCGGAAAGTCGAAAGAACAGGGGAGGTGCCCCTCCCCCAACCTTACCTACTACAAAAAGCTTTGGAAAAGCAGAGTTGGCTTCATCCGGTGCCTAAAGCTGAAATGAGTAGATGCCAAGATGACAAATGCAGGCAGCCAGTTCCTCCCAACAGGAACTGTCTCTAAGCTCTCTGGGCTTGCACGTTGGATGGGAGGGGAAGCGCACACAGCAGCTCCTCCAGCAGGGACCTTAATGGCTTGTAGGGTCACTTGGGAGTTAGTAGTCCTTTGGACGCCTGATTCAAATTTCAGGCCATTAGATCACTTTCGTCCCACCATTGTACTTCTGTGCAGCCTGCTAACTGAGGGGTTGGAATATTCTAAGTTCTCATAGTTATTGTGGCTCTCAGTGCAACTTTGTAACTTGCAGTGATCTTCACAGAGCTTCATAAGTGCTGGGGGAGCATCGAGTGGACCCTTCCTCTCTTTTTCTTAAATTTGAAGAGAGCCAGTGTGGAGTAATAGTTAGAGTACTGGACCAGGATTTGGGAGGCCCAGCTTTGAATTCCCACTCTGCCTTGGAAATGTGCTGGGTGACTTCAGCTCAGTCATGTACACTCAGCCTAACCCACCTCACAGGGGTGTTGTGCAGATAAAATGGTGGGAAAGAGAATGATGTAAGCTGCTTTGGGCCCCCGTTGGGCAGAAAAGTGTAGAGTATAAATGAAGTAAATAAATCTGCAGACTTAGTACCTTGCAGTTTGCATTCATCCCACTGTATTTTGTTACTGCATTTATGAACATCAGATTTATTTCTCTCTCGTGTGTTCTCTCTGCCTTGCAGCTCTTTTGATGAGTACAGTTCAGAGCTTAAGTCGGGAAGACTAGAGTGGAGTCCTGTGCACAAATCTGAGAAATTCTGGCGAGAGAATGCAGTAAGATTAAATGAAAAGAACTATGAACTATTGAAGTAAGTTCTTTTCCTGACTCTCAAAAACTTCTGGGTTTTTTGCTCCATTTAAAACAAAACAGAAAACAGTTGGAATGGCTGTATTGTTCAAAATAACCAAAGTGCGGTTGGGTCTGAATAGCATAGCACTAGGGAGAGGGCCTGTGGTTTTCTTTTCTAGAGCCAAAGAATGACACCAGGCTCTCCCAGGCTTTGTCTTTGCCCAGTGGAACACTTGGTTTCTTTCCTTTAAACAACATGTCTCCATGCTGTATTGCATCTGAGTTCTGTATTGTAAAATGCCCTAACCAGTAGCTACCCAAAGATACAGTGAGACATCCTGGAGTTGGCTTAAATGTTTCTGCTCTAATGGTGGTCCCTTTTACCAGCTCAAAAGAGAAACATTCATTCCATCCCATATATAAGTTACATCTTCCGTGTTATCTTATACACTATATTAGCAATAAAAGTGTATCTGTATCTGACATACTGTCCTCACTTACAAGTAAGCTTAATGCTCCCACATGCTCTTTATGCGTTAATCTTCTTCCTGTGCAGCTAGGAGCAACAATGAAACTACAGTCACTGCTATATTGATGTGTAATAAGATCTAAACTCAGAATTTTAATGTGTGTGTTTGTGTGTGCCTGGAAGTCATGGTTGACTTCTGGCAACCCCTAGTGGAGCTTGGGCATTTCAGAGAGGTGGCTTGCTATTGCCTGCCTTTGCATCCTAGCCCTGGTATTCCTTGGAGGTTTCCCTTCCAAGTACTTGCCAGGGTTGGCCCTGCTTAGCTTCTGAGATATGACAAGATTGAACTTGCCTGGGTTATCCAGGTCAGGGCAGAATTTTTAGTCCTGAAAACTAATGTCTTGCAAATTTATCTTAATCTGCAATGGTCAATCCTA
This sequence comes from Lepidodactylus listeri, assembly GCA_029233225.1. Taxonomy (NCBI): domain Eukaryota; kingdom Metazoa; phylum Chordata; class Lepidosauria; order Squamata; family Gekkonidae; genus Lepidodactylus; species Lepidodactylus listeri. Next base: position 57,533,136 of record JARCFY010000006.1, read on the forward strand.
TGCAGGTTTCCAGCAGTTTATTTTAAGCAAAGTAGCTTTTTCAGACGTGCATATATCAGACTGGGTCTAAAGATTTTTTTTTTTTTTAGATCACACCCATTCTATACAAAGCCCAGTTTTATACATGTTTACTAAAAAATGTGGGATTCACACACTTTTTTTTCTTTTGATGACTTGTACTTTGGTTCACGATGATATCAACAGTTGCTGTAGTTCCTTATTGACCCCAGTATTGTGACCTCTCTATAATTGTGCATTTCCCCCATGTTTCCCCCGTGCGGATCATCACAATACTGGAACTACCGGATTACACTAGTGTCCATCTAGTCCAGCGTCCTGTTTGATGCAATATCCAACAACCAGGGCATAGAACTCTTCCCCTGATTTTACCTCCTACCCATTGGTGTTCAGAGTTTTACTTTCTCTGAATCTGGATGCTCCTTTTAATCACTATGGCTAGTAGCCATTGATGGACCTATTCTCCATGAATCTGTCTAATCCTGTTTTAAAGCCATTTATGCTTACCATGCCAGCTGGCAGTGAATCCCACAATTAATTACTCATGCACCCAACCTCATTGGGTGCCCTCAAGTTCTAGTATTGGGGAAGAAGGAGAAAAAGTTCTCTGTATCCACTCTTTTCATCCTTGCATAATTATTACAAATGTTTGTCATGTCCCCTTTTTGTAATCTTTTTTCCTAAAATGAAAAGTCCCAGTCTGAAAAGTCATCATAGAAAAGGTGCTCCAACCCCATAACCATCTTGTTTTTTCTCTTCTGCACTTCCCCCAGTTCTGCAATATCTTTTTTTTTTGTATGAAGACCAGAACTGCACACAGTGTTGCAGATGGGCCCACAGCTATACAAGGGCATGTTCAATATTGGCTGTTTGATGATTTAATAATCCCCAGCGTGGAGTCACATATACTGAGTTGACATTTTCCTCAAGCTATACACTACAGCCCCATGATCTTTCACTCTCAGTCTATGCCACTTCACAGCATTTTGGAGCTTGAATCAATTTGTAAGAACCATACTTGCTACCTTAAAAGAAAGGTTTGTGATCCCAGAATTTGAAACACATGTAAAAATGTTCACATTCAAGAGACTGTTGGAAACAACTGGGGATTCTTTATTTCATATCCTTGTCTGTTTTAACAGTGTTTGAACTCTGAAACTCAGAAGGTCTTTAAGATAATGGCTGAACACAAAGCTTCCATGCAAGTGTCGTTTTTCGTTAGTGACCGTATCACTCTCAAAAAGAGTTGAATCTGGGCTATGTGGTCAGTGAAGTTTAATTGACCTTCTTGGAAGGTCAAATATGGTCTTTTCAAAATGAGCTACTCATTCCGGTATCTATAACATTTTAATTGAGGCTTTAGTATTTCTGTTTTGAAATAAAATGACTGTAGATATATGTAAAGTGCCTCAAAGGGCTATGCTAAGTATGAACTAAAAGGCTTTAGTTGTCTTGCTTTCATACACGCAGGAGCTAGCTTAATAAAAAACATGACTCTTCCCATCCAGGTATGTATAATGGAAAGAGAGATGACAGACAAAAAAATTATCTCTCCCCTGCCCCCTGCTGTATCAGGATTTTGGCATGTAAAAAACTCAACTACTTCAAACTCTGCCCACCTCACCTCCCAGAATTGTGGTCCTGTGGTCCTCTCACTTCTTATAATTGCTCTTTAGCATCTTTGTCAAAATACGTGACTGTTAGTTCTCTGCAATTTTTCTAAAGCGCTTAAATAGCGTTCAGTAGGGTTATTTTGTGTATCCCTGTGCTGGTGTGTTGTACACAACTGGAACCGTTTGGTCACAGACAAAACTAAGAATGTCTTTCGAAGTAAAGTTAATCAACATATTAAATTTATTCCTATCTTTTTGGGCAATGGCATCAGCAAAACTTTTACAGCAAAACTGTTTTATTTTCATCCTACCCTTGCTGCAAACAGATGGGGCAGCCTGTTGGATCCCTCCCCCTTTTCCCTGTCTCCATTTTTGTCTGTCAACAATCCCATGCGGTTGGTTAGGATGAGTGTGTTTATAACTGGCCCAAGGTCATCTAGTGAGCTTCATGATGAAGTATGGAAGTATGGTCCCCCATGGTCTCCCATACTTCATGGTGAAGTATGGAAGAAGTTTCCCCCAGTTCTAATGTGACCGTCTGAACAATCTGCCACACTGGGTTGCTGTTCTCTGTTTCTCTTCTGTTTATCGGCAACAGGCTTTGTATCTTTTGGGTAGCTTAGCTTTGTATACTCTTCATGAATAACAATACTGGTCAGGCTAAATTGATCATTAAGAAAATCCAAAAAGATGTTGGTTGAAATGGATAGGCCACTTCTACCCTACTTATAGTGGTGCTGAGTAGAGAGGGGCTTATCTAATTATTTTCAACTAGCACTATTTGGAAAATGGACTTTTTCTGTCTATTTAAAATCTTCTTGTAGAATTCTGACGAAGCTTCTGGAGGTATCGGATGACCCTCAAGTCCTGGCTGTAGCTGCTCACGATGTGGGAGAATATGTCCGACACTATCCTCGAGGGAAACGGTATGGAATCGTCTTGCATCGCAGTTCATGGCTAAACCATGAGCTTGCATGGAAGGGTTTATTTGACTTTTTGGCAGATGTATTTATTTGATTGACTTTATTTATATTCCACCTTTCTCACTGAGACTCAGGGCTGATGACACAGTCAACACAATCAACAGCATGAGACATCTGATAAGCAAGGTTAATAGGACTAGGATTACAGCAACCTGGGACAAGGCATAAAGTATTAAACATAATATGTAATAGCATTTTCTGCACTGTTATAAAAGTATAAAAACAAAGCAGCTAGAGTAGGATAATATATAGGTTACAGCCACACGAGCGAAATAATCCGGAGGGGAATTGAGGCTTTTTTGCTCTGGAGCAATTTGCCCCGCAGTTGCGTGATCACACAGGTCTGTGGACCTGCCAGGGCAACTTGCCACTGCATGATCAGACGCAACCGCAGGCGAGGGTTTTTGTGTGTGTGTGTGTGTGTGTGTGTGTGTGTGGTTGGTTTCCGAGGCACTTAAACGGGGGATTGATGAATCGCCTCCCCACCCTAAAGGCTTTTGATGATGCGCACACGGAGAAGGGGGAAAAAAACCAACAGTGTGACATTGGGATAGCGTGTGATCCTGCTATCCGCAATGCCACACTTCGGCACTGGAGTGATCACATGGGGAAACTCCGGCTGTGAACTGCAGCAAACCATTTGATACTGGAGTTTCACTAGTAGCTTTTTACCACGCTTCCCCACCGGATCAAAATGGTTGCGACAGTTTGACGACGGTTGTGGGACGCTTCCCAGATGTGCTGGTGTGATCATGCCGCTTTGATCCGGTGGTGAATCATCCCTTTTCTGTGCAAATGGGTGCATATGATCGTGTCCTTACAGTGGTATAGTTCACAGTCCAGTGCCTTTTATAAAAGCACCTTCCTGAGCCATAGCTGTTATTACCTGTATAAAAATGCCCTTCTGAACAATTCTGTTTTACGTAGTTTGCCCACTTAGGCAAGGGTTTCAGGAACGTGATGAAAACTTAGTGTTTAGGATGCCACAAGGCTTCTTGTTGGGTTCAAATTGAGGTACTTTTCATACTCTGTGCATGTTTTTGAAAAGTTAGGCTGCTTCAGCATGGGAATACGGAATATATCCCCACCCTAACCACAGCAGCAAGTGGTGCTGGAACAGATGAGAACAGCATCTGTCCATATGCCCTGTCCCCATGCTCTCTCCTGCCACCACCTTTGCCTTCCCCTTGACTTCCGCAGTATCTGTGCAGAACTACAGACACTGCAGGGACCAGCTGGACCCTCCACAGCCCAGCAGGACCCCCTTTTTCCTAGCCTCTCTGAGAAGCTGCAGTGTGGCTCTGCAGGAAAGAAGGAAGTCCTTTAAAGGGGCAAATAGGTTGTGGGGAGGAAATGCAGGATTTAGCTCTACCATTTTGAAGGTGGGTTTTAGCTCTACCCTCCTTCCCATACTGGCTTGAGAGGAGTGTCCGCATGGATGCTCCACCTCCAACCCTCTCACAGTTCCTCCTGTGAACTGGATCAAATGAAGTGGGAATGCCCCAGGAGGCCCACAAGTGATGCTCAGATGGAGCACCGTGTCATGTAGATGCTCCTGTTCCAATCAGGGCCCTCCTGCATTCCTTGCAGGGAAAAATCCCAGTGCAGGGGCAGCTTGCATTAAGAATAATTCCGACTCTCATAGCAGACAGTGTACCCACGTAGCAGGTGGACTACTTTCCCATCTGAAATTGTTGATACTTTGTCAGTGCTTGAGTTTTACTGTAAGAGTTTTTTCTTATTAAATGTCCATGGAACATATTGTTTCCTGGCTGCTCTTAACTCTCTCCAAGACTGCTATTCCAGTACTTCAATTTCAGTGCAGTAGTCAAGTGTGCTGCTTCTATTAGACAGTGTAATCCATTATTCCTCTGGCTGAGCTATTTCACCTTTTCCTGTAGTCCCTTGGAATGGGGTTAGCCACTAACGATTTCTGTAAGCGTGTTCTTTTAAAGTCTGGCGTCCTTTAGGCCTCCTGGTTTGCAGCTATAAGGTTCCCACCTTACCCAAGGCAGACACAAAGAGAAGCAAATGGTCCTGTGGCATAGATAACATTGCTTAGTTTGTTCAAAGGACTTCTCCCCAGAGAACGTTGTTGTTACTTGATTATGAGATGTAGGAAGATATATAGGTCAGCTTTCAGGTTACGTATTAAAACTGCATTTTGAGGTTAAAGAAAACAAGCTATTAACTTCTATATATAGCAGCCTCATCCATTTTGAGTAATCAAAAGGTGAATTATTTTTTAATTCAGATCTCTTTTTGCGGAGTTCAGGGGAAGAGTCAGATAACAATCGGATATTCTTGAGCAAGAAGGCTACGAAATACTTTCTGCTGATCAACATGTTTGCCAGTTAACTCAAAGATGTAGCATAAAAAAAATTAAACAGCTGAAAGCCAGGTTTAGAAATATTGCCTTGTTTCATACCTGCAGTAAAAAGTCAGCATTGACCATACACATGTAGGCTTGAGAGAAATTCTAACTTCACGGTATTGGAAGCCTTGTTTGGAAGGTTGTGCTGTTTAGTTTAGACTTGAAACAGCAAGTCATGGGCCTGCAATATCAAATAGAACATGACCATATCAAACAGGACACACATACACGGCTGTGAGGGATACCAAGGGAGCAGGATTTCTTGACAGGTGAATTTGACCTGGACATTTGTGAGTCTGTGTATCCATGAACTGCCTATCATATGGGTGGTAGATGGTTATTTGGGTAGACAGCAAGGTGGTCTGTGGAGCTATTTGTCAGCTTTGAAGACACAGGAGGGAAGAAAACTTTTCCATTGGATACACTGCAGGTGCTTCTGCTGCAAACTTGTACTGACATACAGATGGAATAGGGAATTGATGGAGAGTTTTGTGATGGAAATCGGCTTGAACACAAGCCTAGTAGGGAGAGACTTGGGTCAAAGGAGAAATGGGAAGCTGACAGGAAAAGAGTTGGTTGGAATTAGAACTCCTTCACCTAGATGATATTCCCATCTACTCAGGCTGCAGATAATATTTTGGTAGGCTGGATTTACAGTAGGAGACCAAGCAAAATATCCTTTGCAGTTGCTTAGTATTTAGGCAGCATTGCCTCAACAAGTATTCCTAGCTGCAGTTGCTTTTGTTGAATCAAAAAAGATCACCACACACTTTCCAATTGGGCTGGGTGTTGTTCAGGTGCTGTAGGTACTTACTGCATGGTGTTTCTGATATCACTGCCAGGTGTATTCTGCCTCCCTGCCCTGCCATTTTTCATTCAGCCAAGTGTAACGTATGTGTGGATGACTCTTTTTTATTTTTGCTGTTATTCTGAACCCTAATGCTTGAATTCACCTTCTCAGATGGTTGATCGATTGTCTGCTAAAATCTTAAAATTCCTCAGGCAACCCCTTGGTCCCCAAACAAAACTAACCTCTTGGAGCAAGCTCAGCCCCACTATGTTATGCGGCTAGTCCAAGTACGGCACTAAAAAACAGACACGTCGCTTCTCTTCCCTGCCTCCTGGCAGAAAATCTCTCTGCCAAAAATCTCTTGTCTTCTGCCTGTATTGACTGTGATACGGTATCTCTTATGAACAACTACCATAGGCTTTGATTGTTTCATTTTGCAGACTCCAGCTTTAGTTTTCCTCCCAAGAATTCTGGATGGAGCCTCTGGCAAGAATGTTCTTTTTATGTACCTGCTGTGAAAGTTGAGGATATTCAATATTCTGGCCAACTGCTTCCAGACAGATAATAATAATGTTCGAGTACTTTCACCTTGCCTCACTAAGGTCTTAAAGACAGTGTCAAAAGTCATTCTTGAGATTTCCAGTTAGTTGGGCTGATAGAAAAACTAGTAGGATTTTCAAAGGCATCCTGGATGGTTTCCTTAAGTATATCTTGTTGCTTCCCACGTATAATCAAAGCTAGAGAAGAAGATTGCTCTGCCAGTAGGTCTTGGGCCAGCAGAACAAGGCCACGGGGACCTGGGTGCAAGATTTCATAGGCAGCCACCTAAGGGACAGAGTTCAGAAACGAGGTGGGTCCACAAGACATTGATTTGGACTTCCAATTCTTGATATTGGGATTTAATGGGGAGTTTCTGCCAGCTCTTAATCCAAATGGAAGGAAACTTTACAAAAACAGGTTACCTTCCTTCTCTCCATGATTTTCCACTCTGTCCCCCCACCCTTTTATTTTAAATAGAGTGATTGAACAGCTTGGTGGAAAACAGCTTGTAATGAACCACATGCATCACGAAGACCAGCAGGTTCGCTATAACGCCTTGCTTGCGGTGCAGAAGCTGATGGTCCACAACTGGTATGTGAAGACTCTTTTCTGGTTTGGTGCTGCTAACATGACATTTTTTTGTGATGCCTGACATGCCAGTCCTTAATATGAGTGGTGCCTCTCTCCCACTGAAATGAGAGATGCTGATGTGCTTTAATTTTTAGGGTGGGCACAGCAAATGACAGCATTGTTGCTATTGAGTGAAATTATCATAATGGTCTACCATAAGCAGGAATGCTGAGGCTGTCCTATGTACTATCTTGTCAGTGTTTTAATGTAACATGTGTCTTGCTTCCATAAGCATGGTTGAAATCTTACTACCGTTGGTTGACATTTTGGCTTGGATATAAAGTAGCATTAGCATAGCTCAGCAAGAAGAATGGAACTTTTTCCTGGCTCCTCTCCTTTGCTGAAGCCCCTTGGACCCCCCCCCCCCCCCGGAACACTCGTGGGAACGATGGGAGGTCTGCAGTAAGAACCGGCAAAAATTGTCTGTCCGCTCCCCTCCCCCTCAAAGAACCCACGAAATCAAAATACTTGAAAAAGATACGAATGAGAGCTCCTTTTTAATTATCCGTCCATATATAATAAAAATGTTAAACTTAATCCAAGATGACTTCCTTAAATACAATTTGAGGTTGCCCAATTATATTATGGCATTAGGAGCAGGTGTAGACAATGCCTCATTCCTTCAGTGCTGAACAGAAGTTGCTAACATTTAGTCCTTCGGTACAGAGAAGTTGCACAGTTTATACCTGTTGTTTCCAGTTGGAGTTAAAGGGAAAGATTTCTCAAATTATACATAATAAAAGTAAATTGTGGGCATTTTTGCTCCAATAGTATAATAGCATAGAAGCACTTTGACCGAAGCAGACTACCATGGCTAGCTTTCTGGAATAAATACTTTTATTGTGACTTTGCATTTGAAGTCCTAGTTTCAGCTATTTCAAGCACTGAGTGTTCTTCCAAAACCCTTTTGGAGCTGATGGGCCGTGGTTCTTGCCAGTGAGCTCATTGTCGTTTCCGAGTCTGGAGACCTGACCTCTGCATCTGCCTGGACCATTCGTTGTTCTGATCCTGCACTTGCTCCCAGGTTGCCTTGGCGGTGTTCCAAACCTGGAGAAAAGTTTTCTTCATTTCTCTGCTTTCATTCTTACACTTGCAATGCTAAGCCAGAGTACACCTACAAAAGCAGGTTGTATCTGAACCAAGGGGAACTGGCATCCACAAGTAGCCATTAATCAGTAGAAAATCAGTCGGGTAACAGCAGGCAGTTACCAATCTAACACTACAGGAGCTCCGTAAGATATACTATGTTATCCACATTTTACCGATGGTAATGAGACTCAGCCCTGACCTGGATGGCCAAGCTAGCCTGATCTCATCAGATCTCAGAAGCTAAGCAGGGCCGGCCCTGGAAAGTACTTGGGCAGGAAACCACCAAGGAATTCCAGGGTCGCTATGCAGAGGAAGGCAATGGCAAACCTTGCCTTGAAAACCCCATGAGGGGGTCACCATAAGTCGAGTGCGACTTGTTGGCACTTTACACACACACAAAAAAAACAAGACTGGAAATAAGCATGGATTGATCAGGTGTTAGTGCTGTAATGTTGTTTGTGCTAAAATAACTTCCATGTTGCAGAAACACCTGGAACGTGCATCCCATGATAGCTGGTCAAGTAGCGCATGTCACGCCTTCTTTCCCCCAGTAAAGTTCCATACATATGTAGGAAGCTGATTCCAGCTGAATGAAGACCTAAATGGCTTTCAGTTATATCACTTCAGTCAGTCCAGTACAGAGAAGAGGAGGTTCGGGGTGGTGGTGGTCATAATTGCTCTCTTGAAGTATTTGAAGGGCTGTCACTTAGAGGAGAGCAAGGAGCTGTTCCTGTTGGCAGCAGAGGAGAGGACTCACAAGAATGAGTTTAAATTAAGGGCAGGAAGGTCCTGGCTGGATATTAAGAAAATCTTTTTTACAGTAGTTCAATAGTGACCTAGGGAGGTGGTGAGCTCCCCTTCACTGCCAATCTTTAAGCAGCGGCTGGACAAACACTTGTTAGTGAAGCTGTAGACGGATCCTGCATTGAGTGGGGGGGGGGGGTCAGATTAGATGGCCTGTGGGGCCCCTTCCAACTCTGTGATCTGTTTGAACCTAGATCCAGGTTTCCATGTTCCTTTTAAATATTTGTTTGTTTATAGTACCTTGCTTTTCTTCCCAACTGGAACTCAGCATATTACAATTTCCTTTTGATCTCCTGTTTTATCTTCACAAAACAACCCTGCGAGGTAAATTAAGCTGAGAGAGTCACTGGCCCAAGGTCACCAAAAGAGCTTCCATGGAAGAGCAAGGATTTGAACCAGAGTCTCCCAGATCTAGCCTAAAACTCTAACCACTACATCACACATATGCCAGCTATTTAGTAGACTCCCATTATAACAGATTACTGGCATTTTGGCCCTCAAGTGTTAATGTGTACTTGAGTATAATTTATTGCATAGGGTAAATAACACTCTTCTGTCCCTCAAACCAGTACATTAAAATACAATAAATTGATGGGCAACGTTGAACAGGAAGGCATCATCACTAGTGCATTTCATACTGTGAGACAGACTTGTGTGACTCAGTGAAGGAAGCCACTGAGCTCCCAGCCCTGTGAGGATGAAGTGGCTTTGGCATGTCTGACAGCTTCTCCTCCACCCCTCAATCAGGGGCCTTCAAGAATATAAAGCAAACCTTTGTTTCTAATTCAGAAACCCAGAAGTTATTCTAGAAGGAGCACGGGTGATTAATGCTGTCAAACCCTCTCCCCCCCCCCCCTTTAGTCATTTGTTAATTCAACAATTCTGAATGCAGTTTTCATTTTAAAAGGCTCCTGCTGTGATGCAGCAGATGAAGCAAGGGATTTTTTTTTCATTTTTTAAAAAACTATCTAGGGTAGAAACTGTAATATCTGGAGGGGGACAGTGTGTTTGCATAGAGGAACAATATGGCATTGGGCAAAAAGTGCATGAAATACTTGATGGGATGAGGTTGGAATATTTTTTGGAGGGTTAAACGTGCAGATTCTAGAAAGAAAATGTAAAATCTATTCCCTTTCTTCACCCCATTCCTGCGCAAGCTGTGCTCATTGTTGTGTGGGATCTTTTGACTTGCTTGTAAGAAGCTTATCAGTACTGGAGGGTCATATCTTGCAAGTCTTAGTACTCTGGTCTTGACAGAATTTGGTAATTTAAAAAATAATAATAATGAGACCAGTACGTATTTGCTGTACCTTGCCCCAAAGTATATTCTTCATACTGATTCTAGAAGGATTTCTGCCTTGATCACACACCTCTGTCTCTTTGAAACTGGCAGACTTTAAATACAGTTGCTGCAGATGACTTTTGGACAAGGGAACAAAGCACATCTTCAAGTTTAATGAGAGAACATTAAGCTTTTTTTATCTGTTGCAATGTAATCAGTAGTAGTTCAAAAGGAACCCTCTGAGATGTTTCTCCATTTAATACAAAATAATTAGTAGCCTACTCCCTTTGTAACCACCTCCTTGTATAATTAGACTTTGTGAGACCTGTAAACTAGAAAAAATGCAGCTAACTAGCCCGATTAATCTCCATGTTAGATTATTACAAATTACTATCATCTTCCCACTCTTTGAGAATTGAATAAAGATACAACACTAAGTGTCCTTTCTCAGTAGGTGTGATTTGTTATTTCTGTTTACCTGTGTTCCTCGGAAATGTAGTTGTGCTGGCTTGTGTGTGTTCGAAGCTTTACCATATGCTCATGTATGCATAAGAGAACAAATTAACTGGCTTTGTGAGGTGGCAGGCAGTGCCTTCAGCCATGCACTCTTCCTGCCGTACAGGAAACAGTGAGCCAGCCGCTCATTACTCAAGGAAGGCATGGTAGCAGGTGGGGAATGCCCTAAGTAAGGACAAGCTGTTTTTTCTTGTCCTGCCTTTTTAGAAAGGTGGTTTTTGCTGGTGTGCAGGTGTCATGCAGTGTAGTAGAACCAGCAGGCCTTTCCCAGAAGAGCAGTAACAAATAAATGGGCTTCTAGCACCATAGAGAAGAGCTCTCCCTCTCCCTCCAAGCCTTTCCTCCTAGATCCAACTGTAGGTTTCAGTCTTTGGGCTGATTTGCAGCAGCAGCCGCTCCTTGCACATCAGCACATTCATCTTTTAGAACAAGCATTTATTTATTCAATAGAGCTTCTTGGACCTTTTTTTTAAAAAAAAAAATGTTATCACATCTTCCATTTTTCTTCTCAAGCCCTCACTGGTGGCAACGTGTTTTATTCTATGTTGTCATGGACATTAGAGACTGGAATGCTAATTAACACCTGGTCAGTGTAGCTCCCACCTCAGTGGCTTGCCTGGGTTCAGTGGTGGTCAGCAGGACCATCAAGTCTCCTTTCCCCCTCAACTTAAATCTGTAGCAATTGGCACTGCCATAAAGAATGGCAGCCCACGTGGTGGCGTGAAGTGTATTGATTCAGCCAAGCTTGCACAGCACAAGAATAAAAATGGTTTTCAAAAGGTAACCATACATTTAGCAGGTTTTAAAAATTCAGGCCATTAAGGAGCTGTCTTGGTAGTGACAAGGCAATGAATGAGTATCCTTGGTGACCAAGAAACTTATAGTGCCATGCCAAGCAGAGTTATACCTTTCTAAGCTCGTTGACTTCAGTGGACTTAGGAGGGTGCAACTCTGCTTAGGATCGCAGTGTTAGTATACATCAGCAAGTTTGCAGATGCCTACTTTTCTGCTCACAAATAGCACCCATGACCATGCAGAGCTGCATAAATATGTTTTATGTCAGATATTAGTATTCACTGTATGTCTCCACCAGTGAGTTTAATGGAGCATGGTTATCTCCCTGCTGAAGCAGGCAGTTTGTGTTCTCTTGGCTCCAGGGTTTCACTTTGGAATCTTGCTCTGTACCCCATCCGTCATTTATTTTTCTCGTAGTTTCTCAGTTTAGCATTTCATGCAAGGTAGTTGAAATGGCATTTGTTTGCAGATGACAGTAATTTCTTCTCTGATTTTCTTTATTGGAGCAAATGGCGCTTTAAACTTTGACACAGAGTCTAATTAAGATTCAGTCTGGCTCAGCTGTCCCGTTCTCGCCCCCCCCCCCCCCCCCCCGGCCTCTTATTCTGTTGTGTATAAAACTGACTGGCAAGATTTTAAGTGCTCACATTGTTTTCTATTCAGCCTGGTGAAAATGTTTTGGATCATGTGCATTAAGAAAATATATGAGAGCTCCAAAGCAAATAAAACGTTCAGTAGAGAGGCTTCATGTAAGAGACATTTTCACTTTTCCTTTTAATAGAATGTTAAAATTTTAAACAATTCTAGACCAGTGAAAAATAACTCGGGGCATCACTAAGCCAGAATTCAGTACTTTAAACTCTTTTTTTGCATTCAAGAGGGCATAAAACACATGGTTTCTCTCTGGGTGAAATCAATAAGTCATCAAAGTACCTGCCTTTGGTAGGATTGTTCCCTGGTTGTCAAAAGGCTGAACCCGAGGAACTGCAGGCCAATCTCTACTTACAGAGTCAATATTTCCTATCAACTCCTTCCTTTTACAGTTAGCTGCACCCATCAGAAAGCTGCTACTGAGGATCAGGGGACCCCTGGACACAGTGTAGGATGCAGCATGGAAGATTGCCGCTTGGGCAGATAAAAATCAGCAGCATTGTGGACTTCCCTTTGCACAAGTGGACATATTTGCCTTTTGCACAGTGGCTGGTTGGAATCAAGACCATTTGGTTTAAACTAAATGGATACAGCTTTATAGGATTCAAACAGCTGACAATGAACAGCCTTAATCCATAGATTACAGCCTTTAGAAATACAACCATCGAGCTATTAGTTCTTCCTTAGTGAAGAGCTTTGCCTTGGCCTCCCATAACTCTGCCTTGACCTAGATTTATGACCATGTTATAAAAGCTATTTTTTATATCACCAAGTGTACAAAAATGCAGTCAGCTATGAAGCACTCCCTAGGCATGTGTTTTCCTTTCCATGAACATAATCCTTTTCTAAGATTTGTCAACTGGGAAATTAGGTTTTATCTGTTGAGTTCTCTCCTTGTGTTTCACAGGAGATGACAGTTTTTGCTGGTTTCCTCCTCTCTTACTGCAGAACCTCAAATCATTCATAGTTCAGTTTCTGGGGATTCCTGGATCACCTAACATCTCCAAGGATTCAGGAAATTTTGGTTCCATGAGCAGAAAGCTTTGCTCATGGTACTTGAGACCCAACTGGACATGTTCACTTCGTTTTGATTAACCATTACACTGGTTAAGGAAGGACTGCTAGGAGAAAGGCCCATTTATTAACCCTGAAAAGACATTTGTGTCTTTTCTACTTTTGTCTTTCAGGTTCTTCTGTTTCCTTTTTCGCAAGTCCATGCTGTTGTCTGGGAGTGCATTTTCCCATCAGTCGAGGAGTAGTTCTTGGCTTTATGTTACTGCTTGTTTCTAAACTCTCCTTAACTGTTCTTTGACATGCATTTTTCTCTCTCCATTCTCTTTCAGGGAATATCTTGGGAAGCAGCTACAGTCAGAACAACCTCAAACAGCCACTGCACGGAGCTGAATATTTCCATCTGCATGCTGCAGTTCTGTCCTTTGCTGGGTGTACCTGCACTAACTACAAAGCTGTCTTGAACTATAAGTAAGAAAATGGTTTGGTTGCAGCCCTCATGACCTGTTCTGCTGTTGTATAGGTTTCTTCCCAGTTATTCTTCCAGTACAGTTGCGTGGAGTCAAGCACTGTGTCTAGAGAACAGTTTGCTATCTAGTGTCTTTCTGTATGATGAAAAAGCTCCCCAAATATAGCTGATACGTGCTGCCTTTATTTTGTGTATTTATTGTCTCCACATACAAACAATAAAGAATAATCATTCCATACTATTAACTGTTGCACCGTTGCCTATTCTTCTCCACAGGTTTGTTTCGGAAAGCTACCATTTAAATAATTTCTCTTTCAGGGTGACTCTTAAGGGCATACGAAGGTATTAAGGTAATGGACTGGCAGTGATGTTATTACTTGCTAAAGGGCTGTGCATCAAACTAATGTTAAGAGGCAGATGCTACTCATACCTAACTGAAACTGGGGGTACTTTCACAATAGCCGGCGAGGGGTCTGGGAAAATCAATGTCACCTGTGGCTTAGTAGCGGTTTGAGCCACTAAATAGCTGCTTGATGCTATAGCTTGGTGTGTAACCTTTCAATGGCCCATTTCAGAAAGCCTACCTGACATGCTCTGATATTGTACATTGGCCTGGATTCTATGTAGTTAGTAATACAAAACCTGTGCACATTTAAATGTTGTGCAAGTGAGATCATTCACATACACCATCATGCTATTAAAGAAGGATTTTCAAAAGGTAAGAGTCAGCATGCGTTTGCAATACAAATTAATAGAGAATATTTGGATAGAAAGTTTTAAATGAGAAGTAGGTGATTATGCATCAGTAGCAGTCTGTAAGCCTTGGGCGTCCAACTGTGGAGAGAAATGTTTCATATGAACAATGTAATAACTCTGAAAGTGCTGTGGTTCTTTTTGGGACAGATTACCCTAGGCATGCCGCTGCAGAAGAAAGAACTAGTAGGCTTCATAGCAACTTACTAGCAGCACAGCTGAGATATAACAGTGAAGCCACTGTCCTGGCAGTTATCAGCCTGTCTTAGATGTCTGTTGAAAAATAAATGGACAGAAACCTATCAGTAGCTTTGGTGCAAATATGTACAACTTATAAATTCCCAAGGAAATCATGTGCACGTTTTTCAAGACAAAACTCTGGAACATCCAACTGAAATCAACTGTCTGTCTTTCATCTGCCATTGGAAGGTGTACCAGTTCTCTGTTGATTACATGTCAACTTTACTAGTTGCTGGTTTGCTTCTGGCTCAGTTCAAGGGCTCAATTTAATCTCTGAAAGCCCTGAATGACCTGAGATCCACAGCTGAAGAACCATAACTCTTCATAAGAGCCCAGAAGCCAGTAAAGATCAGGTCAGCATGTACCGTTAACTGGGTAGATTCTTTTTGTACAAGGAGAACAATTGGCGCTTGATTCAGAGCTTTGTGCATGGCTGTCCTCATTCTGGAGTTGTCTCCCACAGAAATACAGAAAGCCCCATTGCTCTTGACATTTAATTTTCATTAGGCCTCTAGATGAGAAGGTTATTTTTGGTTACTTTGTACTATAGTATCTCTCCCTGCCCCCATTCTTTCTGGCTTGTAATTAGTGGATTTACAATACAATCCTAAGCACAGTTTCACCAAAGTTCATGCAAGTCAGGGCTCAGAAGTGTACAGCTCTGCTTTGGGTCACTCTGTTTGTTCTGGATTTTTGACGCTTTCATTGTTTTGTTTTGAATGTTAAGCCACTTGGGGCTAGTATATAAATATTTTAAATAAGTCTGTAGAGCCTGGCTTTACTATCTATATACTAATAGCCAAGACACTCCCTGTGCATGCAGAAATCTAAATCTGCACACTTGGGGGGCAAAGAGATTTTCCTGCATACTTGGCGCACTCCCCAGGTGTGCAGAAAAATCTGAAAAGTTTTAAAAACTGTATGGGGGATACTTAAATCCCCCCCCCCCCAAAGTAAAAGAGCATTCCCTGCGCATGCGCAGAGAACGCTCTGGGAACTCTGTGGTGGGCCTGGCGGCTGGGAGGCGCTCAGGCCTCATTGCCGGTGCCCGGGGGGGGGGGGGCAGGGGAAGATCAGCAGGCCGGTGGCTGGAAGGTGCCCAAGCCTCACTACCAGTGCCCATGGGAGCGGGGGAAGATCAGCGGGCCCGGCAGCTGGAAGGTGCCCAGGCCTTGCCGCTGGTGCCAGGGGGGGAAGGCTTGGCAGGCCTGGTGGCTGGGAGCCACTTGGGCCTTGCCGCCGGTGCTTCAGGGGGAAGCTTACCTGTGGCCACTTCCTCCTCAGCCGTGAGGTCCTCCTGCAGGCCAGGAGCCGTGGAGAATACTCCCCCCCCCCGCACAAATATCACGGGTCCGTCTTCTTGTGAACTCTAAATTTCATCTTCTAAAAAAGCATATGTGTACCTCAGTGAGACTGGGAACATTTTAAAGTATGCTTACCAACCAAAAACATGATGAGTCTTTTAAAGAGTTCATGCAGAAGAAGAAGAAGAAAAAGAAGAGATTGGATTTATACCCCCCCCCCTTCACTACCTGAAGGAGTCTCAGAGTGGCTTACAAACTCCATTCCCTTCCCTTCCCCACAGCAGACACCCTGTCCGGTAGGTGGGGCTGACAGAGTTCTCTTGAGAACTGCCCTTGAGTAGAACTGTGACTGAACCAAGGTCACACCAGCAGCTGCATGTGAAGGAGTGTGGAATCAAACCCAGTCCTCCCAGATTTTGATCCCCGCTCCAAACCACTACACCAAGCTGGCTCTCTACACCAAACTCTCCAAACATGCTTGTGCATCCAGTCTCATTAAAAACAAACAGCCTGCTATACTGATGCTACAGGTTTGCCAAAGGTTCTAATGAAACTATAGGAAGACTGGGAGTGGTGGGGGAGAAATTTTGTTACCACTCTATTTATTTATATTTGCAAAATGTGCGTCCTGCCTGTCTGCCTTACAAGGGCCACCAGCTAACAAGTGTACTTGATAAAAATAACATTTTGAAATGATCAAAATCAACAACCCACCCAACACACACATCATTAAAATGATTTAAAATAGGTAAAAAGACAAAAACAGCAATTAAAACATTGGTCAGGATCACTGAGGGAATGCCAGACAAAACAAAAGAGGCTTTAACTGCTGGCAGAAGACAGCAACAGATGGGGACAGATGAATATCCGTGGAGAGTCCCAGAACTTGTGCCATGACTGAGAAGACCCTCCCCTGGGTTGCTACTTGCCTAATCTCAGGAGTCAGGGGGCAACCACAGATGACCTTGCTAGTTAGACAGGTTCATAAGGGAGTAGGCATCCTTCAGATCTTTGATTTTGTTACTCTGCAGAGAATAATATTCTTGGTTGCCATTGCAATCATTTCCCTCCTTCCAAACTCAGGCTGGTTCCAATTTATGGAGGAAGAAATTCTTGACACTACTCCCTTCTCTTCCATCATGTGTAGCTTGCCTTGCTCTCTGCTGAGGGTGCTGGCTGGCTCTTACAAGGGGTGCCTTGGGAGAGCAAGTGTGATGTAGTGTTGGACTAGCATCTGGGAGACCCAGGTTCAAATCCCCACTTGTGTCCTGGAAACTCGCTGGGTGACCTTGGACCAGCCATAATCTCTCAGCCTAACTGAATTTACGGGATTCTTGTGAGGATAAAATGAGGAAAGGAGAATTATGTAAGCTGCCTTGGGGTCCCCACTGGGAAGAAAGGTGCTAGGTTAAAGCCTGTGGCCGAAAGAGCCATATCATGGAAGGAAAGGGTAGAGTATAAAATAATTAATAAATAAAAGTGGTCTCCAACCGCCATGCTGTGTTTTTTTATTTGTTTTAGTGATGTATGTACCAAATGTGACCCATGCATCCAATTTCAACTCTGTTTATTGGGAAAGTGTCTTGTCCTGTGTTTTTAATAATGAGCAGCATGACTTCACTTTCAGGGCTTGCATCAAGTTGCAAACTTGGGTTAGCTTTTATTTTGGTTTAGGTTTTCAGAGCATCCGTGTGCATGTCTGGGCTGCACTGCTTCTGCGAGCAAATATACATCAGGTTATTATGTTCATCCACTAGGTATTGGAAGTAATATAACACTGCAGCAAGCCATGAGGCTATTTTCGTGCAGAACTGCCACTAAGGTTTCAGGCAGAGAAAGGCCTTTCCCAACATCTGTCTGAGATCACTCCCCAGGAGATGCCAGAGATGGAGCCGGAAACAGTCTGCAAACAAAGCATGTGTTCTGCCACTGAACTACAGCCCCACCCGCTGTATGCAGCGGCATGACTATATGTTGTGATTCTGTGCCTGTGATGGGTGCCACCCCAGTTGCTTAGATTTCAGTGCTGTTTAATTTCTTGGCTTCATCTATTCTCTCACCACCTTCTGAGGTCAGTTATCATGCAGTTTCATAACCTTAATTAAGGTTTGTTGGCATACCTTTCATTCTCTGTATTCCAAGGCTCTCATAGCAAGCTTTAGTTAGCAGCAGCCTGAGGGTATTCCCCCGCCCCCTCATTTCCTACATGCTTATCTTTTGTGAAGGAAGGTGTCATCATTTTAAGGCAACATGATAGGAATACAAAGTCAAACCAAGGAGCTCTGGAAGTGTCTGCTTATAATAATAATAATTGTATGACATTATGTGTAGTATGGCCAAAAGATCCTAAGATTGTCTGATAGCCTAAAGTTCTAGCTCTTTTAGCATTATGCACCACTAGGTGGCGAGCTGGACTTATTTTTGAGAGGGCTGTGAGAGCTCTGAAAGAGCTGTGACTGACCCAGGGTCACCCAGCTGGCATCATGTGCAGAATCGAACCTGGTTCTTCAGATTAGAGTCCATCACTCTTAACCACTATACCACACTGACTTTCCCTGTCTGCTTATATAGCTTATTGACTTTTTTTGAATTGACAGAGTTTGTGCTGAAAGCCAGTGTGCTGTAGTGGCTGGAATATTGAACGAGGGTCTGGGAGATAGGTTCAAATCTCCATTCTGCCATGGAGGCTCACTGGGTGACCATGGCTACTTGTACACTCTCAAAGGGTTGCTGTGAAGGTAAAATGTGGGAGAGGAGACGAGTGTAAGCCACTTTGGGTCCCACTGGGGATAAAGCAAGATATAAATAAATATATAGTTATGGGTTATAGTTATTACTGTTTACTGTGTCTACAAGGTGGATAAAACAATTGATGGATTGAATATCCAGGTCATGTGGTAAAAGTAAAAAAAAACCAAAACCTTTTGTATCAAGGTGGCAGCAGTAATGCAGAGGTTTAGTGAGCAGATCAAGAGCCTGGAAATTTTATGCTGCTGTGCAGAGCTTCATGGGGTGCCACTACTGGTGTCAGACAGCTGATGTCCAAGTTGGCAGTTGACAAGGCTGGTAAAAGCTGCACTCTTCCACATGAATTTCAGTCTGATTTTTGTATCAGAGTCCTTTGCCTTCTCATCCCTAAATTGCTTCAGGTTTTAAAAACCTTTGTAATCTGCCATGGAGGCCATTGATTTGCAGACTAACTACCCACTGTCATTGAATTTTTGGCCAGATGTCTTAGAGCTTAACTATCTGTTCCAAAACCAAACACAGCACTCACCCCTTGGAACTGTCCATTTAAGGCACGGGATGTCGCTTTTTAAATTATCCCATTTAGCTCAAACAATTAAGGAAATTATACTGCACTAGGGCTTTTCAGTCTTCATTGCTTTAACATGCGTAGAAACAAACGTGGTCTGCGGTACTGGCCTCACTATGAGGCTGTCATTGGGACTGCTCTCTTTTGGTGGTGTTTTGATGAATGTTGATCTTCCCATGTCTGTGGACTGTTAGTGCATTGGGGGATTGTGTGTGTGCCTGTGGTTTACATGAGAAGCTGTCCTAAGGGCCAAACCACACACTACTGGGGAGACCTGTCATCAGATCTCCTAGAAATTTTTTAAAAAAATCTTGAAAGAAGTCATAGGGAGTTATAGCATCCCCCAAGCTGCTATTAACTCTGGGAGGCAAAAAAGAAGGAAGAACACAATACAGGAACAACCCCTTCCCCCACCTGGACTAATGGTGCCTTGGTGAAGGATTTCGATTGGGAAAATGGGTGAAGAAGGAGGAGGAGGAGGAGATTGGATTTATACCCTGCCCTTCACTCAGAGTCTCAGAGTGGCTTACAAGCTCCTTTCCCTTCCCCTCCCCGCAACAGACACCTTGTGAAGTAGGTGGGGCTGAAAAAGCTCTGAGAGAACTGCTCTTGAGAGCAGCAAGGTCGTCCAGCAGCTGCAAGTGGAGGAATGGAGAATCAAACCCAGTTTTCCCAGATTAGAGTCCATGCACTTGACCTCTCCGCCAGTGCTACAGCCCCAATCCACCTCCATGGCTGTTTTTGAAGGTTAAAAGATATGTTGAAATGCAATCAGTCTTCTATATAGCAGGTACTTAAGCATTTAAAAAGACTTTAAGAACCTCTGTGTTTTTTCCCATTTGTAAAGAGGAATAGTGGCAAACTGCAGTTCTTGTGTTAGTGAAGGAGGAGCAGTCCTGTTAGATGATAAAGTTAAAATAAAATGCCCACAGTCTCTTGGAATGTGCCCCAATGGAAAGACCTAATGAAGAAGACCTTTAAAATCTTATCTGCTGCTGTGGTGTATAGATGATTTTTGCAGAGTATTAGCAAAACAGATGTCAGCCCAGGGCAGAACATTTCCACAGAGTATTTATATTTATAAATCAACTACCGCTTGGAACAGATGTCTGGTGTTTGATACAGTAATGCAATATTATTCCATGCCATATTGTAATTATCTAAAAGTAATTTGTTCATTTGAATGTCTTTTAGATAAGTCAGCTTTGGCAATATTTGAAATGTAAATATCCATTTGGAACTTGCTTAAAATGTAGTCTCTTGAGTGGGCAAACCGAGTTTTACTGCTTTGATTCTAATCATGATTACTCTAGTTTCCCTTCTGCAGCATCCCATAGATCTCTATTAATGCCTCTTGCTGGTCGCACATCTTTCTGCAGTTGGTGTGTGGCTTATCAAAGGGCCAGAGTGGTAATTAAAGATGAGCTAAGTGTACTGAAGCATATTGTCTGGTAATGTCACCAACTCTCTGCAGGTTGGAGCTGCTGTTTGACTTGGCTAGCTGGAATGCTTGGGTTAAAGTAAGGAATTTAATACATTTAACAATAAATAAAGTACAAAAAACACATCAAACTATTGAATTTACTGTCCTAATTTACTTTGTTGTGTTTTTGTACTTTATTGTTAAATGCATTAAATTCATGGCTCATAATATAGACATTTTCTGAGAATTTTTTCACAGTATTTTGGTTAACTTTGTAATTACCATGATCTCTTTATATTTATAAGGTTGGGTTAAAGTAACAGCAGGAGCAAATGTTGCCACTTTGTTTAAAAATGGGACCAACTGGGTATCAGGGTTGCTGTAACCTAAATATCTCCCATGCTATTCAATCTCTATTTAAAGACCTTAGGAGAAATTATTTGTAGTTTTGGAATCAGGTGCCATATGTATGCTGATGATACACAGCTCTGTATTTCTCTGTCCAAAGCTCCTGATGCCAGTTAACAGGCCTTGGCTGCTGCCAGACTGTTATGGTTAAATTGATAAGACTGAATAAATTTTAACTGCATCCTGACAAGAATAATAGTTTTAAGGTTCTGCATTGCGTTAATGCATTGGTGTTTTAATGCACGTTAATGTAAGCTGCCCTGAGCCTGCCTCGGCAGGGAGAGCGGGATACAAATCGAACTAAATAAATAAATAAGTCTGAGGTAATGCTAGTTGGGAAGCCTAAGGTCTTTATGGATACTGAGCTTCCCACTTTTAGTTGAGCTCAGTGGACCATTCTTGACTCAAGTAAGAGATCAGGAAGTTATAATAGAACAAGCGTTACTCCTGGAGAAGCAAGTTGATGCAACTGCAAAAAAAACCCTGCTTTCTTCCAACTCTGTTTAACCCAGAAGATGGCTCCCTACATTAATTTGACCAGTCTGGCTATCTGGATCCATGCCATGGTAACTTCAAGACTAAGTGTGCCTAGTCAACTGGGATACTCAAGTTGGTATAAAATGCAGTAACTCAACTACTATCAGAAGCTAGATGGCACGTGCATATTGCACCCATTCTTCAGTCACTCCTTTGGTTGCCTATCAGTTACTGTGCTCAATTCAAGATTCTGGGAATCAGATTCAGATACAAAGCCCTTCATGACCTTGGACCCTCATATCTGCAAAATCACCTCTCCTATTCCCTAACATGACAGCTTCACTCATCTGAGCAAGGCCTTCTACAAGTACCAGCCTTCAAATGGGTGAGATCAACAATGTCCTGTACACATGCACTCCTTGCTCTGACTTCGTCTTGTGCAATGGCTTGCTAGGAAATGAAATTATTCAGAAGTACCCTTTTAAAAAGGCAATAGGGCTATATTATAATACAGTGGTTCAAGAAGGTGCTTTTAAAAAGGCTATGGGTTTGTGGGCTATACTACTGCGTACAGTATAGATTATCAATTGGCTGTGTGTATTATCTTGCTCTCACTGCATTGTGTTCTACTTATGTATTTTACTTTTTTTTGGTATTGTTAACATATCATATCTGATAAATGCTTTGTTTATCGGATGTCTTACGCTGTTGATTGCACTGATTGTGTAATCCACCTTCCATCTCAATAAATAAAAACTAATAAATGGTTTATAAAGAATTATGAGGAATTTGTTCTTATTAACATTTTAAATTTATTTTGTTAAAATATGTATATCCTACCTTTCCTCATGACCCAAGGTTGCTTTAAAACATTACAATTTAAAACCAACAAAAGAATACCCTTCTCTCCAAAATTTAACTGTCGTTTATATCTCATTGAAAGCCCTAGCAAATAAAATGACTTTGCAGTGCCTCCTGAAAAATTCTAAAAATAGGGCCTCCCTCACATTAAATTCTATGAATTTTTTTTTAAAAAACTAATGAAAATGTAATTTCCTCTAGATATAGTTGTTCTTTATTGGCTGTCTTCCTATGCCTCAGAATTGTTATTATTACTTTACTGTACAGAATTATTTCTAGCATTAATGCAGATGGGGGCCATACAAGATACATTATCTGAGGTAACTTCCTGGACTTTTGTTTTCTGGTGCTAGTCTGGCCAATGCTTTTAGATTGTGCTGTGCTTCAAGGTGTTTTGTTCTCTAATTTTCAGTTTCTGTTTGCTTCTGTTATCTTTTTTTCTGTTTGTTATAAGTTTATTTTAGATACTCCTTTCATCCGCCCCCCCCCCATTTTATCTGAGCTGCCTTTGTGGGTGATTATTTTTCAGGTACAGCTGTTTCCCTTGTCTCACTCCCTGTTAGGTTTAATCATGTAGGGAATGGCAGGATGTTTCTAGCAGTTCTTTAGCTTTATTTATTTTATCTCTTTTTTGGTTTTCTATCTTGTTGTTCTCTTCTTTTTTATTTATTAAAACGAGTAAACAGCAGGCATGACAGATTGATGATGAACCTTTTATAAAAGCTAAGCAAAGTAGATTGGAAAGCCCTAGATTCAGGGGTTCTTTCGTAAAAAAAGAGGTGCAGGAGCTCATTAGCATAACTCATTTGCATATGTCACACCCCCTGACGTCGCCGGAAGTGTCAAAAGGCCACACATCCCTGACGTCATGGGCAGTGTGTCAGAAGGCAAGACGGGAGGGAGGGAGGGAGGGGGAAGGAAGGAAGGAAGGAAAGGAACAGGAAGGAAGGTAGGTAGGTGGGGGAGAGAAAAGAAAGAAAGAAAGAAAAGAAGGGAGGAGGGAAGGAAGAAAGAAAGGAAGGAAGGAGGGAGGAAGAAAGGGGAAGGAAGAAAGAAAGAAAGGAACAGTAAGGTAGGTAGGTAGTTGGGAGAGAGAGAGAAGAAAGGAAGGAAGGAAGGGGGGAGAGAGGGAGGAAGGGGGGAAGGAAGGAACAGGAAGGTAGGTAGGTAGTTGGGGGGAGAGAGAGAAGAAAGGAAGGAAGGTCTCTACCTCACCCTGCGGCTATCCCCTTCCCTCAGTCCAATCTCCCTGCCACTTACCCCCTCACTGTTCTTCATGCCCCCCCTTATCCTTCCTCTCCTTGCCATTCTGCCCACCATCCTCCTTGAAGGGACACTCATTGTTGTTCCTGCTGTCAGCATTCAGGCTGATCACACACAGGTTGTTCAGACACAGAATTGCCAGGGGAAAAGTGGAAAGATTTGGTGATGCTGCCTCTTTTGCACCCAACCCAACCAATGCTGGGCTCTTGGCCTCTGATGGTGCTATCACATTGAGAGGCTTTTTCCCCCTTGGAGTGGGAGGCAGAGGCAGCTTCAGTGCACAAACAAACATTCCTCTGTTTTTGGCGATTTCACCACTCCCCTCCATCCCCCCCCCCCCCCCCAGATTTCTCATTTTTCTGTAAACCTGGGGGTTGCCCAAGTTTTCAGACAAATATCTGTAATCTGTACATGGATCCAAACCATGGATTTAAGTATCCACAGATGGGGCCATGTTGACTATTAGCTTTCCAAAGTAATAGGTGCCAGTAGGTGCCAGGTATGGTGTAGTGGTTAAGTGCGCGGACTCTAATTTGGGAGAACAGGGTTTGATTCCCCACTCCTCCATTTGCAGCTGCTGGACAACCTTGGGCAAGCCATAGTTCTGTCAGAGCAGTTCTTGAAAGAACAGCTCTCAAAAGAGCTCTGTCAGCCCCACCTACCTCACAGGGTGTCTCTTGTGGGGAGGGGAAAGGAGAGGAGTTTGTAAGCCGCTCTGAGGCTCTGAGTGAAGGGAGGGGTATAAATCCAATCTCTTCTCTTCTTCTTTTTGATCCAACATTTTTAAATACAAAGGAATTATGAACGGAGGCCCTTTTCTAAAACTAGAATAGCTCAACTTCTATAGTTATCATCCACCAATTTAAATATACTGTATTTTGCAAGAATCAATATATAGGCATCTAATGAACAAAGTACAATTTACAAGTGCTACTACCATTCATCACCAGAAGGAAAGTTCATCTTTTATTATTTTCATTTCCATTCCCTGTTATCGTAACTCATCAAAATGGCCTAAAACAAACAAGTCCTTAACTTGCAGACGCACCAAATAACACTGGCCATCAACTAATGGATTAATCCATCAATTAAAGTTTGCAACTACCCAGCCAGATTTTCACACTTTGGTTTCCCTTCTCCCATTTCTTTCCTTACTTAACAATGTGTAACACAATGGCAAGTCCTCAGTCTCTCATTCAGTCTAAGCAAAATCAAAGGAAAAATGATGGTTCATTAAATGCTTTTATTTATTTATAAATTTATGTATCACTAACAGGCTAGCAGTATCATTTATCACAGGGGCGTTGTGAAAATAAAAAGGGGGCAAACAAACTGGTGTCTTCTGCTTAGGGTCCCTAACTGGGGAGAAATGAAATAAATCTACAAATATTTCTCAGAAATATAAAAATATGTCTGGGTAAGGTAAGGAACTATTCTTCATTGTTATTCCCATTAAACCTCAAAACTGGGAAACTTCATTTAAAAACCAATCTTACAAAACATTAAAAGATGTTATTTTGCTGAAAAAAGTTAACAAATGATTGGCTCAGAGGTAAACAGCTGTATTCTTACATCTGGTTCCACATTCAACTGGTTTCTTGCAAAACATTAATGCAAAGAATTGCATTGCTTAGAGATACCAAGTGGTCCAGCTTCCACTAATAAGAATAGAGAAGGCACAATGTGTGTTTAAGCTCACAGATCACAAGCACATGTCCACGCACACGTAACAGAGTACTTGCAATGTACTCTTTCCTCTGCCTTGCCCTCACCTGTCCCTAATATAGGACTGGTATATCTGTATCCTGTAAAGACCTCCTGCGCTTTTAAGAGAGACTCAGAAAGTGAGCTTTCTCCATCACTGTGCTGAAGAAAACCACCCTCTCTGAAATCAGGTCAGCTGTAAATGGGCAGGGGCCTTGGAATGACAACAAAAGACACCTCTATGCACAGGATCTTATAATCTAAACAGCAGGTCTTCCATATAAACATGTATCAATGGGCTACTGAGAAGGAAAGTCAGTGATGTGCAATAAAGAGGGACGAGTCATTCAATATGCCATATTGGACAATTCCCTGACTAAAGGCCTATTTATGGGCAGAAGGAACAGAAGGAAAGGCCTCCTTGCCAAGCTCATTGAGCAGCCGACACTGTTCCCTCAGTCCCTCCACTTCCTACTCACACAACCACCCCGTGAGGTAGTCCAGGTGCTGAGCGGCCATGCCGTGAGTGACTCAAGCGAGGGGGCATTTGGAAAGGCATCTCCCCCGCACGGCCTCCTCTCACCTGTGATGCATCTGCCTGGCGAAACCGGGAAGGAGAAACACCCGCTGGGGGCGGCGGCGGCAGCAGCCTTCTCCTCTTCTTCCTCCTCATCTGGTCTCCCCCTCAGCCCTCCAGCAGTCAGGAGCTGCTCCTCTCCGCCCCAGCCAAGCATGGGCCAGCCGCGGCCCCGAGGAAGGCGATTGGGGGCGGGACGGGGCTTTTTGGCGGGGCCGGCGGCCAGCTGCGGCCCCGAGTAAGGCCATTGGGGGCGGGAAGGGGCTTTTTGGCGGGGCCGGCGGCCAGCCGCGGCCCCGAGGAAGGCCATTGGGGGCGGGAAGGGGCTTTTTGGTGGGGCCGGCGGCCAGCCGTGGCCCCGAAGAAGGCGATTGGGGGCGGGAAGGGGCTTTTTGGCGGGGCCGGCGGCCAGCCGTGGCCCTGGGGAAGGCCATTGGGGGTGGGAAGGGGCTTTTTGGTGGGGCCGGCGGCCAGCCGCGGCCCCGGGGAAGGCGATTGGGGGCGGGACGGGGCTTTTTGGCGGGGTCGGCGGCCAGCCGCGGCCCCGAGGAAGGCGATTGGGGGCGGGAAGGGGCTCCTTGGCAAGGCCGGCGGCCAGCCACAGCCCCGGGGAAGGCAATTGGGGGAGGAAGGGGGTGAACGGGGAGGCTTTCTGCCGGGGGGCGGGGCTTTGTTATGTGCCCGCCCCCCAGCCCCTTCTCTCCCAGAGTGGCGCTCCGGCTCACTCCGGCCCCAACGGAGCCCTGCCTAGATTAAATCAAAGCTTAGAACAATCACCCTTACAGTACAGGGAAGAAAAAAAAGACAGCCACCATTAATTGATTTAGAAATCTCTGTAGGTTATAATCAAAATTTAAACCACTCCCTCCTGCAGCAGATGAATAAAGGAACCCCTTTGAGAGACGTTGATATACTTATAGAGAAGGAAGTGGGAAAACAGATTTTTAGAAACAAAGCCTGTTAAATACCTTCAGCCATCTTCCAGTGAAGGGACAGCAACATACTGAACAAAAATTAGGAAAATTGCAGCGGACTCTTGCAGGAATTAGGCAAGGAGATAATAATATTAATGGATTTTTCAAAAGCAACAAGAATTTGTTTACACATACAGCCCAAGTAATTAGATAAAATGAAAATAATGGCTCTAGTAGTGAGAAAGCTGGTGATCCAGATCCAAGCATGGGAAACTTTCAGGGAAAACTCAGAATGCTCTCGAATGTTAGCATTCTTTTTAGATGTGACTAATGCAGAAGAGGATAACATTAAACTAAAGGTACAATGTGGGAGAGATGCAATCCACAGAGACCATGTGCAAGAAGATGGGTCTTAAAAATAAAACATGGGTGTTCTACTGTATTTTCTTCAACAGAAATTAACAGATCTTTCCCACCAGCAGCTAATATCTGTTAATTCTACTGCTTACCTTAAAAAAATCCAGGCAGACAGAGAAAATGATAGTAAGTGTATTAACAATGAAACCTTACTGGAAAAAACTAATGTTGTTCCCAACAGCTTGGTAACAGTCTTACTGTGGCTCATCTGTCATTAAAGTTTGTAATAAATGATGTGCAAATAGCACTCCCCAAATCTTCATGTAAGACCTTTTATGTAGATTGTTTTGACTTTCAGCAAAAATACGAACATAGTGTTTGATTTTGCTTAGTAATATTGTACTCTTTGGGACCATAAGATCAATTAATGTAGTTCTATGAATAACTCAATATTATTGTGATGCTTGGAGCTCTGCATGCATGCGTATGTGTGTACAGTAAAACATGCATGGGGGGGGGGGAGCAGGAGTAATTCCCACATCCTTATCTGCTTTGGCATAAGAGGGGCTGTGGCTCAGTGGAAGAGCCTCTGCTTGCCCTGCAGATGATCAAAGGTTCAGTCTCTGGCATTCCCAGTTAAAAGGGATCAAATAGTAGGTGTTGAGAAAGACCTCAGCCTGAAACCCTGTAGATCCGTTGCTTGTTGAAGTAGACAGTACTGACCTTGGCAGACCAGTGGTCCGGTGCTGTATAAGGCAGCTTTATGTCTTCATGTGTCAGAAATTGCCCCCTCACCCAGCCATGGAAGGTACAGAAGTACTGTCCTCCCCAAATGAGGCTAAGTGAAGATTAGAGTTGTACAGATTTTCATTTGTTTCTGATTGGGTTTGAAAAAACCTGCACTGCGAGTCATTTATTAGAATACGGTCTAGTTGACTGTGATTCAATTAATATTTATCTGGAATTAAACTTTCCTGATTTTAGCAAGACTTGCATCTAATAACCGGATGAGGCTTCTATGCTCAGTCAGCTCTTATGTCCTTCAGGATCTCTAGACAATCTGTAAATCTATCTAGGATGGAAATATTATGCCCACTTAAATGGGATGAAATCTCACTGAAATTTGAACAAACAGGAAGAGGGTTAGTTGGTAAGTGCTGTTTTGTAGTGCAGTAAATACTTAAGTTTGATTGTTTTCCTCAGTGCTTTGAAACAATGTGTCAGCCCAACAGAAAAGAGGACAGACGTGTGAGAGAACTACTTCATGGTATATTTACTAGGCTACAACCAACCTTTTCACTTTGGAATATGTCGGCCTACATTGCTGCAGTGCTGCACCAATTGTATGCTTCAGAAACTTCACTGAAACCAATAATTAAAGCAGAATCAAGCAGCAATCTCCAGACACCAAACAATTCCTTTGATTTCTATGAGCTCAAAACATTTCCACTGCTTTTATGTAAAGCTCCCCTGGGGAGTGGGGCCTAATCCTCCGCATGCTTTCCCATTCCCTTAATAGTCATATAATGGTTGCAGTTTGCAGCTGTGTAAAATTAAGCACAGCTCCCAGAGCTCCAACTACCCCCTTTAGATATTATATTGTTGTAATCTATTTTCCTTTGTCAAAAGCTGGTGCTGAAGGCTTTTTGGAAAATCAGTGCAGAAATCAAAGCTTGATTGTTCCTGTGGTTTTGTCAAAGATAGTGCCAGATGCAGAGAGTCTGCCTGCTTCTGGGCCCTATGATTTTGTTCCTAGTCAGTTATTAGTTATACAGTCTATGAATTCAATTTGTTTTTTTCACCGGTGAAACAGAAGTGTTGATTCAAGGATTACTGATACAAATTCCATTACAAAAGGTGGAGGTGTGATCCAGACATGCTCTCTGATTTCCACTGTGCAGGTTCTTCCAGATCCCTTCATTAGCTTCATGTGATTGTAACAGCCAGAGCTTCCAAAAGCAAACCAGCATAATTTGCTTTCAGCCTCCTGGAAGTGAAATAGCAGCTGTGCGGCTGATAAAAAGGGCTGCTGTGTTCATTTGGGAAAAGTTGTAGCAGAAGGGCCTCTGGGAAAGTGATTGATTGAGTGCTGGCACCAGCGGTGGATTTCTTTTATTTTGCCAACACCCAGGGCCATAAGTAAGGCAGCCAGGTTTTCTGCTTTTCGCAATTTAGGAGGCAGCTTTTAACGCTGAGCCTACCACTGGTATTTTCAGAATACCAACACTGATCTTTATCTTAGTCATTCTGGAACATTTAATTTACAGAAACCAGGGAAGTGAGAGCTGTGAGAAGCAAACACAGCCAGACACTTTGGCAATATTTTATTTGCTAGAAGAATTTCATGGAACAAGACATCCAGTGCTGGCTCCCTCCATCAGTCCTCGTCTCAACTTCATAATATGGTTTATCATAGACTCATCATGCTGCACCCTTTCTACCAGCTCCAAGAGACTGGGTTTTTTCTTGCCTCTCTGTCAAGAAGCTATACATGTAGGGTAGCCCACCTCCAGGTGGTACTTGGAGATCTCCCATTATTATGATTCATCTCCAGATGATAAAGATCAGTTTCCCAGGAGAAAATGGCTGCTTTGGAGGGTGGATTCTATAGCATTTCACCCTGCTGAGGTCCTTCCCTTCCCCAAACCCCGCCCTCTCCAAGCTCCACCCCCAAAATCTCCAGGTATTTCCCAACCCACAGCTGGCAAGTGGCAACTCTATATACATGGTGGGCAGAAGTATATGTCAGCTTGTTGTAAAGCTATTCTATTGTTTGGCTCCACTGTACCCCAAAGCTTCCCTGAAGTTTTAGCTTGAGGCTGTGTTTAAAAATTTCCTCTCTGATGAGCAAAGACAGTTGGTGGTATTTGAGTGCCGAAACAAGCCTTGCTTTGTAGTTTGTCACAAATTCTCCAGCTTCCTGATTTCCCGTTCTTGTTATTGTTGGCTGCAGTTGGGGTATCTCCATAAGCTTTAGCTAGTGACACTCGTTTTCAGTTCCCATGCCACATAAAACTCTGCTGGTGCTATTGAAGCCTCTGTTATTAGAATTATAGAATCATAGAGTTGGAAGGGATCTCCAGGACCATCTAGTCCAACCCCATGCACAATGCAGGAAATTCACAACTACTCCCACACACACCTGTGGGAGTGACCCCTGCTCCATGCCCAGAAGATGGCAAAAAACCCTCCAGGATCCCTGGCCAAACTGGCCTGGATAAAACTGCTTCCTGACCCCAAAGTGGCGATGGGCATTTCCCTGGGTGTGTAAGAAAGGGCCACAAGAACTAAGCACTGATGCAACCCTCCCTTCCCTCTCTCTCATTATCTCCCTAAATTCACAGAATCCACATTGCAGTCAGATGGCCATCTAGCCAAAGAAGGAGAGCCCACCACCTCTTGAGGAAACCTGTTCCACTGAGGAACAACTCTGTCAGGAAGTTCTTCCTAATGTTTAGCTGAAAACTCTTTTGATTTAATTTCAACCTGTTGATTCTGGTCCTGTTTAGAATTTTTTTTAATAAATCAGGACTAGACCAGTACAGAAATTTTGCTGTTAGGCAACTGCAGAGCATGTTTCCAAAGGACTTCTAGGTCAGGGTACCAGGTCACATTCTCAAAATCATTTTATAAATAAGATATTTCAACTGTCTAATAGATGACTTCTCTCAGTTCTCATACAATGGGCTCCCTATCGCCCGGCATAGCCGTGGCGTGCGGGAGCCGTTTTGCCGCCTCGCATGATGCGAGGCAGCAACAGAGCGCGTTTGCGCTCGTTAGGCTGGCCGGGGGCAGGGCTTGCTCATTGAGAGCCGTTGCCCTGCTCCCGCCAGCTCAGTCTGACAGCGTGCTCGCCCACCCACCCACCCTAGTTACAGTGTAGGCTTGTGCTGGTTGCCATTGGGGCCAGATAGGAATTTTTTATACCTCCTCCTTTTTGGCTCGGGATGGGGTATTTTTTTCGCCTACCTTACACTGTTGCTGGGGGTTAAGGGCATAGATGGTGGTCGGGTATTAAGTAGATTGGTCACTTGGCAGGTTTGTGCAAGCAAGAAAATGGAACCGGTGGGTGCCTCACGGCATATCCCTATTGGGAACAGGAGGTCATCAGGATCCACCCTAGGGCCTTGCGGTCTGGGGAGGTGAATGGCAATCGCCTCTGGGAACCTCTCAGACTAGGCTCCTCCCTGAAGGTCTGTGCAGCCTCAGGGGTAGGCGCCCCTGGGGGGCAACCAGTATGCTGGGCCGCCGGTTACGAGCCAGAATCTGACTGGGTCAAGACTGGGGCTAGGTTACCCGCCCATTTCAAGGGCAAGGAGGCTGTGTCTGGGAATGACGCCTGCCTTGCCTGTTCCAGGGCTTGCTTAGTTTGCCCGTTGCTGCATGTTCTGTTTAAATAGTTAATAAAGTGGCCCTTGTTTGATTCCAAACTGTTGTCTGTCTCGTTATTTCATGCTGGGGTGGCAATGGCACAATTGCTGCCAAGGATGAAGGTGCTAACACTGACTGACTGGATTTATAGACATTATGCTTTTGAGGAACTGCAAATGAGGTACTTGTAAATGTCTCCTCCTTAGTTTGACATGTAAGAGCCGCACAGAGGCCTTTTTCCCACTCACATTGTGCCGGCGTTCTGCCTCTGTTTGTCCCGGTGCTGGGTGTCAATTTCACACCCTTTGCTGCGGTGCGTGTGTTAATACGGGGCTTCGCGCCATTTTCTCCACGCCTTCGGTAAACCTTTTTTTTTTAGGTTTACTGAAGGTGCGGAGAAAATGGCGCGAAGCCCCGTATTAACACACGCGCCGCAGCAAAAGGGTGTGAAATTGACACCCAGCGCCGGGACAAACGGAGGCAGAACGCCGGCACAATGTGAGTGGGAAAAAGGCCAGAGAGAATGATCAGAAGAAAAGGGAAAGAGGGGTTTTTTTTTTAGCCCTATGGCAAAAAGACTGGATGCTTGTATGCATTTAAAATTTGCTGCTGGCAAACTCTTTCTTCCTGGAGCAACCATTTATATCCAGTCCACAGACAGCCTTCTAGATTAAAATGCTTTTTGAGAGTGGGCATCACAAATGTGTTAATCGGCTTAAGTTCATGGATTGAATCAGAGGTCAAAATAAGCATCCACAACAGCGCCCTGGGTGGTTCAGGGAAGCCAGATCTTGTCAGCTCTTGGAGGCTAAGCAAGGTTGTCCTGGTGGGTACTTGGATGGGAACCAAAGTCCAAGGTAGCTACACAGAGGCAGGCAATGGCAAATGGTCTCCGAATGCCCCTTGCCTTAAAAACTCTACAGGGTCACCGTAAGTTGGCTGTGACTTTTTAAAAAATTATTTATTAATAAAGAATTAACACAAATAATAAAAACTAAGAATTTAATTAAATTAAAGGTAAAATAAATTAAACTTAAAGTAAATTTTAAATTAAATTAAATTACTGGAGGTGCAGGCATTGAGGGCAGGCAGGCAGGCATGGGAGGATCTCATAGCATCACCATAGGGTCACGTGATGGGTCACATGTTACCAGCAGTGAGCTCCTCCCCTGCCTGCCTCCCCTGCCTGAGGCAGGCAGGGCAGTGGGTGGTGAGCTCATCCACCCCCACAGCCAGGTACTTCTCTGGGGGAGGAGAGAGGAAGGCAGCATGACATGACAGTGCCATGCGCCACAGGCTCCCTTCCCCCCAGACAAAGGAAGGAAGGAGGGAAATTGCCCACTGGGCCTGCACAGTGGTGGCCCAAAGCACTGTGGCTTAAAAAAGTTACTTAAATTAAAAATTAAACAAAAAAGGGAAGATTGGGGTGGGAGTGTAGCAGATGCAACAGGAGGTGCCATCTGCTGCGCCCCCCCCCCCCCCCGCTGCTATGGCCCTGTCTTGGTGTCTCTGGAAGAAAAACCCTGTGTACTTTGTGCTGGAATGTTAACACAGTTCACTTTACGCTGTAAACATAATAAGTCAGATGACACAAGACTCTAGTCTGTCTCAGTCATTACAGTCACCCCACAAAATAAAAACATGTTAGTGTCAGGGGAGGTACCTAGGTTGGACTGTGGGTCAGTAGTAGAGCATCCGATTTGCATGTAAACATACCAGATTAACTCCCCAGTATCTCCAGTTAAAAGGGCTGCAGTGGCTCAAGTGGTTAAGATGCTGAACTGCAGAACGGAAGGTTGGTAGTTTAGCAGTTCGAGACCCGAGTGCTGCATGACGGAGTGAGCTCCCATCTCTGGTATCAGCTCCTGCCAACCTAGCAGCTCGAAAGCAAGAAATTGCAAGTAGATAAATAGGTACCACTTTGGTGGGAAGGTGCCTTGGTGTCTAGTCATGACCACGGAAACGTCTTTGGACAGTGCTGGCTCTTTGGTTTGGAAACCGAGATGAGCACCACATCCCTAGAGTCGTATTCGACTGGCTTTTGAGCAAGGGAAACCCTTACCTTTACTTATCTCCAGTTAAAAGGATCAGGTAGTTGGTCAAGCAAAAGACCTCTGTCTGGGACCCTGGAGAGCTCCTGCTAGTCAGAGTAGACAGTACTGCTCTTGATAGGCCAAGGGCCTGACTGAGCACAAAATAGCTTTGTTTGTTCAAATAAAAGTGTCTGCCTGTGTGTATCATTTGAAGGAAGTATTAAACAGTGTCTTTAATAGCTATCTGTCATTCAGCTAGTTAGCAGGTGAAGCCTTTCTTGGCACACAGATAAGGTTGATAGAAAGAGCATCACCTGTGTGAGAGCTCTGTGGCAGGCTTGTGATAAGAGCAACTTTTGAAAGCTTGATGAGCGGAGCCCTCTAGGGCAATCAAGTGCTGACAGAGAGAATGGCTTTCAAAAAAAACTTGGGCTGCCTTCTTCTTAGATCTTTAAGCGCAGCTGAAGATAGCTTTGTTTAGGACTGCAGTGGACTAATTTGGTCTTTATCTACTGGCAGTCACAATTTGTGATTTTAAGTGGTATTTTGTGTATTCTTTATAATATTTGTTTTATGTACATTGTAAGCCACTGAGTAGAAAATTGGTTAATAAATGTTTTAAATAAATAAATAGACTTGTGCTACTTGGGAGATAATACATCCCAATGTATGCATTAGCCCCTCTAAAGCTACATATGCCTTAATTTGGATTGGGGCCATAGTGCTGGACAGGAACCTGAAATCTGATTTCTAAGACTCAAGACTATATCATACTGGATGGGAATCATCTGATGTTGGAATGAGAAATACATACATAATTTGATTAAAAATACTAGCCCTTAACAAGACAGGTGAAGGTGTGGTGTCTGTCTTCTTTTCCTTTTCTGCCTAATTACAACCTAATTACAATCTAGGATGGTATCAGTTCAGGAGAACACAGCCAAGGATAAGAGTTAATCCCTTCTTTGACACCATTGCAGCCCTGGTCCAAACCAGCAGCCCCTAGCTGCTTTTCAGTGTCAAAAAACACCCAGTCCCAGATCTCAAGGTAGCACGTAGTTTGATCCCCTACTCAGCCAGTTTTGTAGAGAACACAACATGTTATGAGCTGAGAGTGTGTACTCCAGAAAGCTGCTTATAGAGCAGAGAGCTACAGCTGGCAAATGGAAAAGTATGGGTTTGAATCCAGAGTATTCTGTATGAGGCAAAGCTCATTTCCCCCTCCCAATCAGTGTACTGAGTGCCCTGAAATTCTGTGCCTGGGGGTCAGGAGATCCCCATGAACAGCTTGGGAAGGGGGCAAAATGAGGGACTGCATAGGGAGGGAGGAATAAATGGTATCTGCCTCTTTCTCTTGCCAATCGAAGTGCCATCCCACTAGCGTAAGTGTTGGATACTTCACCAGAAGAGCACCTTTGGATCCATTCCTGGGTAGCCATAGTAACTAGACATGGGGTAGTGGTTAGACTCTGACAAGTATCTGGAAGACCCAGTTTCAAATCCCCTCTCTGCTATGGAATCTCATTGGATGACTTGGACCGGTCACACCCTCTCAGCCTAACCTACCTCACAGGGTTTATATATTTGTTTAATTCATACCCTGCCTTTTCCCACAATGGGGACCAAAGCCATTTACACTGTTCTCGTCTGCTCTATGTTATTCTTACAACAACAATGTAAGGCGGGTTAGTCTGAGAGTGTGTGACTGGCCCAAGGTCACCCAGAAAGTTTCCAAGGCAGAGTGGGGATTCAAATTTGGGCCTAGTCTGCACCACATTGTTTGTGTTGATCTTCTGAATGTTAATGACATAGAAGTCTGACTTTTGTACAGTAAGGAGGCTGAACCAACAACTCGGTGCTTCCATTGTTCAGACTGATGAAACTAAAAGGGATACACCAGACCAGAGCCTGCTCCCAAGAGCTAAAGAGGCTAGATGGCCAAACCAAGCCTCTCACTCCAGAAGAGCCAGCCTTACAGATGAAATGGTTGAAGGCAGCTTTAGAAATTATGTATGTAAAGTTACCCTGCCCTTTTCTCTGTCACTCATGGAAAGGTGTGAACTTTGAGAGTGGTCCTATGGGTATTAAATACGTATTTGCTGTTGGAATTTTATTAAACTGGGAACATGCTTAAAGCTTTTGAAAGGTCATTGCCCTGAAATAAAAAACAGTGTTGAATTTGATTTACAGGATTCTCCAGGCTATGCCATACTGGACATGAGCAATCTGCAGCTGGAAATTAGAAACACATATCATTTGATTAAAAATATGTTAAACCTACAAATGCAATATTTAAAATGATAAAGCTATCATGGTTGGTCATGAAATTTGAGGACTGCAAGAAGCTCAGTTTATTCACTTTGATGGTAGAGGAGAAAAGTGATAACTTGGGAACTGGGATGTACGGTTGTACTGTAGGGAAGGATCTGTTGACACAGAATGCCCTTTCAAGTCAGGAAATGTTCGAGAAACAGCAGAAAATATTTTATACGCTCTTTGATGTTTGAACTTTGACCAATAGTGCGACTGGTTCCTCATATACAATCCTCAAATACATCTGCTCTTTGAAATTGGATCCCCAGGGATTTTGGCAAAGGGCTCAAAAAGAAACTGTGTGCATGCTCAGAGGCCTGTTCAACTACAAAAGACTCTAGGGGATTTGGGAATAAATCTTCCCAAAATTGTTAAAGCTATGTTTTGGAAGGTCAAGAGAGGTGAGGTCACTCCCTGGGGGCCAATTCCAGGCCCTTGTATCACCTTGGGAGCCCATGGAGCTGGGCAAGTCTGATTTATTTTCATACAGTGTTTGGGTTCAGTCTAAGCAGGGTGAGGGCAGCCCAGAGGGTTTTTCATAGTGATACTAGATAGTCTTTGGGATAGGGTTAATCCTCCTCTCTTGTGGGATTTTGCCCATCAAAACTGCTCTCCTCAATGCTGCAATGAACACAAGGCCAGCCCTCAATTTGTTCATGTCTTTTCCCTTGCAAGGCTAAGAGTAGTACAGGGAGTGCAGTTTCAGTAGGCAAAACTGGCCAGGATGGGAGGATTAAACCCCCTCCTTCATAGCTGTCACAGATTTCTCCATGCCTAACCTAGTGTAACCTTCACTGTTTTCTCCAACCAGGCAAACAATATTCACTTGTCTTCAAGATACAAGAAATCTAGCATTGCAGGCTATGACACGGACTCCTCATCAAGCTCTCAGGGTAGTCTAGTGACAAAAGTGAATCGACAGCATGAATCCATCTGGGAAATATTATTGTACTCCTCACTTTTTGAGCACTGGAAAGTTCCCAGGTGTGGCATTTCAGGCTTTACTTTCCTTGGAGCAAGGAAGTGACTTTATGGTGTCTTTGAATGCTCCATGTTTATGTATAGCTGTGAAGGCAGCTCAGTGGAAGCAAGCAGATTCCTGAAAGTAGGCAACAAACCATCAGAGCACAATGCAGAAAGGCTTTCAAGGCTGCTTCCCCCACCCCTCCATTCCAAGTAATTCTAGCTAGAAACTCTCAGCTCTTTCTCTCGTTCTTTCTCTCTTAACTCAAGAGCCGAAACCCTGGCTGTTCTAGTGCACAGTGCATCCTGATGAATACTCATCAGACTTCATCAATGCAGGTGAATGCGCTGCTCAGGAAGCTATCCAGAGATGTTAAGAAACATTTTTCTTTTGGTGAGTTCATGATCATTCATAATTAAGTCTGCCAAACACACAACACCATTTTACCTCCTCTCAGGAACAATAAATATTGTGTCAGTTTTACAGCTGGCCCCATAGCTATTTTACAGCTGGCCCCATAGCTATTCTCAATTCTTCGTTTCTGGAGAGAGTCCAGAGTTCAGATAAGTCTGGTGACATCAGCCTCTGATTTGAAATCCCCTTTGCCTATTTTTTAAAGTATGGACAGCTTTTTTTATAGGTACAGTAGTGTTGGAAACACATACTGTATGTGCTGGGAAATGCTTTTCTCTATTTTTATGTTATTCTATGACACTGAAAAGAGATGTCAGGCCTGAGCAGGAGCATAAATTAAGCAATGGCTGTGATGTCAAGAGTGGTTTGATGTGTAATAATTAGTTGGTGAAGTTTGATCCCCTGCAAAGTGCTGTCAGTCAAATCACTGTTAAAGGCACAGTTGCAGAGGTTGGTTGCGAATATGGCACTTTTAGAGGGAATCCACAATAGAAGTAAATTTGGAGTACAGGGTCCACAAAAGGGAATTTTTCATTTACCCCTTTTTCACTGGAACATCCTTCAGTATAATGTGGAATGTAATGTGCATGTGGGTGGTGTAGCAGCTAGATTCAGGTACTTGCCTGCCCACTGTTAGGTGTACTTTTCTACAATCATAACAAGAAAAAGAAAGAGCTGATTTCCCCCTTCCAACTGCATTCCCTGTGCTGGTTCTTGCGCAATTCTGTATGTCCAGTGTAGATTACAACTAAGCAATTACCTAAGTAACCATTTCACATGTGCCCTGTCACGTTTACATGCACTTACCACATATTGTGACCTCTTTTGTGTGTGGTGCTAACACACCAGTGGAATATGTGCCCAATGGGCAATTCTGCATCTTATGAAAAGGCCAACACATGTGGTAAGCTCATAAGAATGTGACAGGAGCATGCATGGAGAACACTTCCTTGGGTAAGTACTTTACTTGAGTCTCATGTCAAGTAAAAAAAACTGGGCCTCACATTGACCATTCATATAGTTTGCCAAACAAACCGTACATTCTTGGAAAATGGGGCTGTGTTTCACTAGATTCCAAAATGCAATAATCAGGAAGGGATTAATAATGTTCAAAATTATTTATTGCAGATTCTCAGGGGGGGGATGTCTTAAGGTTATTGGAAAACAGAAATGATTCAAGAACATATCCATGGAATATGCTATTACACAGTAAGAAGGAGTTGAATTGCACTTAAAGTTTTAATTCATGAGAAGAAATGGTAATTTGTTTTAACAGTTATTGGTTCCTTTTTTGTGTCAAAACCTTTAATACCAATATAATCTATCCTGTGGCCACCATATTAACAATGAATAAATATATAACAAGTAATCAACATATTAGGGGGGAAAGGATTCACTACCCTACACGACGCAATCACAGTAGGTGTGGATTAGCTGCTGATACTGTTGATTAATTTGCAAATAAACACCCTATATTTCTACGTCATTTACAGTTGGAGTGGTCTACAACAGTTTGGATTGGATTGTACACCCTTTGACTGGATCTTCTTTTTATCTTGCTGTGCAATATGATGCAACATATCTGTCTTAGGAAATTGAGCCTCCTAACATTTTATAATAACCCCTTCCACCCTATCCATTCACTCTTCTTCTCTTCATAGCTTTGGGAATATAACTCTGTGACAACTGAATACAACACTTGCCTCTGCAATACAGCAAACTGTAAGTATATGTGCTCTAAAAATGCTAACATTTGCTATTATAAACTTAGTGTGATGCTGATTGGAGAATGGAAGGGGTATCAAGGAGACTACCTGAACTGTGCAACTATGGCTTGTGATTTTCCAAGTTAGTTTTCCTGTCTTGGTATCCTTCCAAACTGTTTCCCCACATACAGCTACTTGTAGAACACTTGATTCTTATAACTAGTTTGAGCTCCCAGAAATAATTGTGTTATCCTCGTTGTCTTGACTGATTTCTATCATTCAGACATGTCCAATATTTTAATTAAAATTTCTCAGAAGCAATCATTCCATGAAAACAACATTACCTTCATTTGTATATGTAGAATGACTCAATCATTCAAACGACTAATAACAGGGCTCTGGAAATAAACCGTTTCTTTCAATAATTATGAAGAGGCTCATTCACCTTCACGTTTGCACTGTTTGAGAAGATATATTCATTCACTAAATCTGACTAAATCTTAATATATTCATCTGAAACTTTAGATAAATTAGGTTGGAGAATAAAATATGAATGCATGTGAGATTTGTAAAAATTGTGTTGTCTTTTTTTGTAAAAGCAGTAATCATAATCTTAGGTGGATGCTCCATATGTGTGAAGATCTGTTTCAGCAGCAACTTCCCACTGCCTGTTCCTACAGGTGAGCTTGCGTGCTTATGAGAAGGGCTTATTAGTATGTGTGACCCCCATTTTCACTTCT
The DNA here is from genome assembly GCA_029233225.1 of Lepidodactylus listeri. NCBI lineage: Eukaryota > Metazoa > Chordata > Lepidosauria > Squamata > Gekkonidae > Lepidodactylus > Lepidodactylus listeri. Next base: position 57,572,839 of record JARCFY010000006.1, read on the forward strand.
CTGAACACTTCAGATCAAGAATGTTCAGTCACCAGTTAGTTCAGCTTGTGGTCTAGTCCTCAGATGAGCTTAGCAACACCAAAACAAACTGTGCTTGAATAGTTTGCATACACATTTGGTCATGCAAAAAATGTGATTATGCCTACGTAATCACGTTAGTTTTCTACAGCTTCTCTCCAGCCCACAGCTTACTGCCATCCCATGTACTATTAGTCACATTCTTTAAGTGCCCCAAACATTAACACTTTACAGTTAGTGACTTTGTGAGGCACCTTCCTGTGTTTCCTAGTGTTGGCTGATGGTGAAAATTATGGGCAAAGTTCTGGATCAGTTTGCATAGTGCATTCTCATGAGACATCACGTAAATCACCAACACCTCCCTCCACGTGATGTCCATCAAAATATTGTTACTCCAATTTCATTTTAACACAGAGGGGTTTAAAACTAACAAAGAGGTGTCTTTAGGGCTGTGCGGCTTGTTTTTTTAAAAACCACATTCTTGGCTCCTCATGCCCACAATGCAAGCCTGTAACCATGGGGGGTGCTGACCAGGGTGATGTCCCCCCAAATGTGCCCTGCCTCCCCAATCAACCAATGCCTGGCCAGCTGCTTCCAGGTGTGAGGCGTCGTGTGGACCTGGACCCAGGAAGCACCTCCATTCTCTGCCCAGGCCAGCAGATGCTGGGCATGCTCTGATTGGCCACAGCAGGGCTGGAAACAGACTGGGGACCAATCAACAGTCCTGCTTCATGGCTCCCACAACTCAAATAAAGGATGCACAGCACCCATTGCCGGGAGAAGCCAGGGCTGGAGGCAGCAGGAGGTGCTGCTGCTAAGGCTGGGAAAGCCAATTCAAACCAGGTGAAACCACTGCACGCCTCATGGAACAGTGTACGGCCATCCTTCTGGTGCCATGGGGTCTACAGCTACATGGATCTGTGGTGCCTTCAGAGGCTCTGGAGGGTGGAGGGGCGCCAGCCTCAGCCTCTGACCAATCTTCTCTCCAGCAACACTTCCCCAAGCACGGCTGGAAATTAAATGCTTACCAGCATTTGACAGCAGGATTCCTTCGCAGAAAAAGACACACTTCTTTTGTTGAAAAAAGCCGGATGTGTTTTGAATAAGTAAGAAACTTGTAAAAGCTAAAGAAAAAATATATTTGGAGAGGACAGCTCTCATTGTTTAGCAAAGCTGTATAAAGAACATTGTGATAAATAATCTTATTACTAATGCAGTACAGGAAGGTTTACTGGGTAGTTTAAATCCCCCCAGTGAAAAGACATTACTTCTAGACCAAGGGTAGCCAAACTGTGGCTCGGGAGCCACATGCAACTCTTTCACACATACTGTGCAGCTCCCGGTAGGGTGGCTGGGGAAGCGACGGGAAAGCATGCCTGCCCAATTGCTCTTCCCTTCCCCAGCCAGTGTTCCCCTCCCTTGGTAGACTTGAGGTGGGAGGGAGCAGAAAAAGAAAGCAAATTTAACTTTAAATGCGTTCTCAAAGCCTCCTCCCCCCCCCCCCCGGAATATCATTGGATAAATAAATATCATTATCAATATCTGTTTTTAACCCCTTTTGTTTCTATTTTGGCAGTTAATAACTAGCAAATTTGCATATTTTTTCAATAAAAATGTGTGTAATATTTGTTCAGGTCTTGTGGCTGTCAAACATCTGACATTTATTCGATGTGGCTTTTATGTTAAGCGAGTTTGGCCACCCCAGTTCTAAAGCTATGCTACTTCTAGAGTGGGCTGGATCACTAATTTGTTTCTTGAATTTAGAAAGGAGATTAGCACTTTTATCTGGAAGCTTTCTTACATATTCCATGTAGACCAGTCACAATAGTGTTTTTTTTACTGTAGCTGCTTTCTGGGTTTTCACTGGTGTTGTGGGGGTTCTGACAATTGTGCTATTCAGGGGTCATTTCAAGCAGGAGCGCGCAGGAGCACCATTCCAGGAGTAACAAGCCCAGGAGCGGGCACATATGGTGATGCACTGTGGAAAAAGACAAAAACATACCAACTTAATTTGTATTTTCATGTTTGTTGTAGGGTGGCTTCCCTGCAAGAGCAAAGGAAACCTAAAGTGTCTTTAGTCAAAGTGTAAAGCTGGCTCACGAGTTGGGAAATACCTGGAGATTTTTGGGGTGGAGCCTGAGCAGAGATGTCAGGGGGTGTGGCATATGCAAATAAGTTATGCTAATGAGTTATGCTAATGAGCTCCTGCACCTCTTTTTCTACAAAATGACCCCTGGTGCTATTGATGCTACCATTACACACTTACATGTTTTCTTCATTTCCCCCATAAGTGTTCCATCTGTTCACATTCTCATTGTTCAAAAATCCCACTAAGGTGGAGTGTGGGTCCTCAGCCGAGAAACCCAGTAGCTAAGCTCCTCTGCATGGCTTGAGCAGAAGAACAGGTGGTGCCTCAGAGCCCTGAGTCCACCGTGTACCGCCCCAGCCAGTGACAGGTGTTCAAAAATCCCACTGAGGAGTAGTGTGGGTTCTCAGCTGAGGAACTCCGTATCTAAGTCCCTCTGCTCAGCTTGAGCAGAAGGACAGGTGCCTCAGAGCCCTCCCTCAATCCCACTGTTCACATTGAGGAATGACTTCCAGTTCCCTTCCCTCTGCCTCTATCCCCTCTCTGCCTAACTGCCTGCTGCCAAGTATAAACAGTTGTGTATGATCTGGAGGAATATATCCATTCTGCTCCCATAGAGCATAATGGGAGCTCTCTTGCTGGCAGCCAGAGCTGCCTGTTGAGCTTTGGAGGGCCACTATAGGTGTTTCCAGGGCTGCAAAAGTCCGTTTCCTTTGTTGCTTTGACAATTAATTGATCAGCACCAGTGTGTCTGCTGCACGAACTGCTGACACAAACTGCATGAATCTCCATTAAAACCATGGAGGTTTGTGGGAGGTTCATTGCCGGTGTGATCACATGAACCTCGGCTCACAAACCAGGAACCAGGCAATTTTTATGATAAGTTTAGGTTCATGATGAAGTTTGTGCCCATCCCTAGTCAATACCTACTCATGCCAATGTTATTCTATCACACCATTCAATTATGTCATTATAGTGGCAATTCCAGATAGCACCAGCAATTTGCATTTCTTCTGTTCTTTCCTTGTTATAATTCTGATTTTTCTGGAGCTGATTCCTTGCAGTTTTTGTTCTGTTGTTTTGAACAAAAACACAATGCCTGTGACGTGGATGATCTTTGTGCTAACATCCCCGCTGGAAAAAAATAGTCATGGAGGCAGGCCTCCACCGACATCAGTGAACAGAGTTATAAATCAAAACTGACTCGTTGTTTAGACGGGGAAGAATGGGAGCTGAATGATTTCAGAGTTTCTTTGGCTCTTTTAACAGGAGAATTAATCAGGTTCTTCGGTAACCTTTAACATGCAAAATAAAGGTATTAAATGAAAGTTTTATGGGGTTTGAATATTTTCTTGAATCAGAGAGGGGGATTAAAAGTGCAGCACTGCAGTTCTAGGCAAAGTGTGCTGAAGCCCCATGGTTTGTTTTCATAGACCTGCACCAATCTTCCCTAGCAAATAACACTTTTTGATCATTATCTATTGGTTCATAAACTAAACAGATTTTCAATATACTATGACACTCCAGTGATATTTTGAAAAAAACTTAAATTTCCCCTGGGAAAATGAAAAACAATCAATAATTTTTCTGTTAATTATTAGATGAATGGAATAATTAATGTCATTAATTTTAGTGAGCAAATGCTATCAGAGAATTAGAATAAGACAAGCCATCATTACTAAGGAAATATCAGTTTAATTTTATTGCTGTCTTATCACTCACATTCATAATGAAAATACCTCAGTAAAACCTAAAGGGCTAACTTGTTTATTATACTGGGTCCAGACGCGTTGCAGTGAAATCAGCTCATGCTTTATTTACAGATGGAAAACAGGAACTGCCTGGCAGGGCTCGGGAGTCTGCTTATGTGCAGGTACAAACCATACCCTTGGTCACACCCGAGCCCCGTGATAGGATTATTTACAAGACACCTTTGACCGTAGGTCCCTTTTAGGATCCTGGGTGGTCTATTGGCCGAAATTACAATCTGCCTGGGCTATTGTCTACCGAAGCAAAGCTCTGGTAGTTTGCCCGACCTCATGTGCAATCCCGACCGTGTGTGCGGTCACCATTAGAACACAATACCTCTCCATTAGAACATAACACCTCTGCGGTCACCTCTTCCCTAGCACACAAAGTCCCTTAAGTAGGTGGGCCTTCTCCATTCCCTGGTTGAGTGGCGTAGTACTAGTTCTTGTTAGGACTTTTGTCCAATAATCAAGAAAAATTCAGAGTAATGAATTTTGCTTTTCTGGAAAGAAGAGATTGCTTCTTTTAGTTTAAAAGAAGTTTATTACTAAAGGGAAAAGGTAAACGGGATTAGCTACAAATAAACAAAACATGCTTTCTAAGGAGCTGCATTGTGCTCCGTCTTCACACTAAGACATACTGAGAGAGTGAGGGATTGTAATGGAGGATCTCTCCTTCTTCTTGACCCCTGAAAGGAAACACCTGATATCAGTAACCAATTAGCAAGACAGTACACCTTCAGTTTTCCCGGCTCGAAGTTAATTGGCCAGCTGCCAGGTATTACTTCCAGGCTAACATAGGTAAACAAACAAGTTGCATAGTTAACCCTATAATGACTGAATTTCTCAGGCCTTGCATTACATGCTCATTTCTCCAACAGTTCTGTGGTGGGCTGCTTGGGGACTGCCTCTGCTGGTTTTGGGGAAGAGTCCAGCCTGTCGGCTGAAGCTGGTGCTGGAGGGATGCTGGTGTGTGCGTTGGCCGATGCGCTCGGTCAGGGGTTTGTAGTAGCGGGTGATCTGCATTCGCCTTCCTTGTCTTGTTCTGGAGCGGGTGCTTCATCCTCACTTTCCTTGGGTGCTTCAGTGTCTGCTGGCAGAAGATGATAGCGCAGCTGTTCAATATGATGCTTCCACAGTTGACCATCTTCTTCTGACACTTCATAGGATAGGTGCCTGGTCATCCAAACTACCTGCCTGGACAGCCAGGTGGGACCCCTCACAAAGTTCTTGGCATAGACTGGGTCCCCAGGGAAGAACCCACGAGGGCCTTCTGTCGATCCAGGGCCACACTGTGTTCCAGGACATAGTCACCTCCCCATTAGCAGTTCTGCAGGACTGTGCCCAGTCATGGTGTGAGGGGTTGTCCATTGGCTGAACAGGAATGCCGCTAGTTTGTATTTCCAGTCGCCATGATCCATGTGGCACAGGGCTTCTTTAGTAGTGCACACCACGTGCTCAGCCTGGCCATTTGTGGCTGGCTGGAACAGGGTGCAGCGTACGTGCTGAATCCCATAGTATTCCACAAATTCCTGAAACTCTTTGGACGTAAAGGCTGAGCCACTGTTGATCATGAGAGTATCAGGGATGCCATGTGAGTTGAAGATTCACCACATGGCATGGATGGTGGATTTTGAGGACATGGAGGACACTGGAATCACTTCCAGCCACTTGGTGTATGCGTCCACCAAGATGAAAAATAGCTGGCCCTGGAAGGGACCTGCAAAGTCCAAATGTAGCCTGGCCCATGGCTTGTGGGAGGACTCCCAGGGTCGCACGGGTGCCTGTGGTGGGTCTGGGCGAGACTCCTGACACTTCTGAGATCGCTTGACTTGGTCTTCAATTTCCCAGTCCAGCCCTGGCCACCATATGTAGCTCCTGTCCAGCACTTTCATTCTCACTATGCCCGGGTATGTCTTGTGCAGAGTGGTGAGCACACGCTTGCATAGCAGAGGGGGCACTACCACGTGGCTTCCCCAGAACACACACCCCTTGTGCAAGGACAGCTTGTCCCACCTGGACGAGTAAGTGGCAAATTCTGGCTCTGGGCTGTGGGGCCAACCCCTCCCCACCCAGTCCAAGACCCAAGACAAGGCACGATCCCGGGCCATGTGGTGGGAAACGTCTGCCACCTGGATGGGCCAGTCTGGCAGGTCCTCCAGAACAGCTATGTGGTGTGCAAGAGCCAGGTCTGGGTTGCAGGATGGCAGTGGAAGGCATCTGAGGGCATTTGCATGTCCCATCACTTTCCTGGGGCAGTGAACCAGTGCGTATTGGTATCTGTCCAGAAATATAAACCAATGCAGGATGTGGGGGGACAGCATCTGGGGGGTCTGGCAATCCGGGGTGAGGAGGCCAAGGAGTGGCTTGTGGTCCATGAGGATAGGGAAAGGATGGCTGTAGAGGTAATCGTGGAATTTTTTTACTCCAGCCACAATTGCCAGGCCCTCCTTGTCAAACTGCATGTAGTTGTGCTTGGCCGCCGAGAGGGGTTCTTCTGAAAGTCCCGCAGTGTTAGGCTGACAGGTTTCTTGAGGAGCACCCCCGTGGACATAGTCAGGGTGTCAGCAGAGATTATGAAGAAGGAGGACCCTGTGTCCAGCTCCATCTCACAAGGGGACCCCTCAACCTGTACTGTGACATGGATTTTGTCAGGGCCACCCTGGGGGAGGTTCAGTACCTGATGACTGCTGTTGCTGGTGGTTGTAGTGTGAAGGTCCGAGGTCTCCTGATGCGCTGTTGGTTGTCGTTGGGATCCTTGGGAATGGCAGACCATGGTGAGGTGACCTGTCTTGCTGCAGGATCGGCAGGCTGCATCCCAGAATCGGAAGGTCTAGTGTTCATGGGTGTCCCTGCAGCTGGTGCACGACGTTGGAGCAAAGGAGCATGGGTTGGTCAGCACAGGTGTGGCTGGTGATCAGAGAGTGCTGGATCACGTCATGGGTGGAGTGGCTGCCTGGGCAGACCCTTGGTAGTTGGGGCAGCATATCTGAAGGACGTCCTTGTCATCTGACTCTTCGGGGCTGGATGCAGCAGCCAAGTGGTGAGCTGCTGGTGTGGTGGCCAGGTGGTGTGCTGCTGGTCCTCATTGGCGGTCTCACTGAGACTTCTCATAGGCGGTGGCTGCTTTACACGCTGCACTGAGTTTCAGGTCTTTGATTGCCATGAGCTTCCAGTGGAGCTTCAGCTTGCAGACACCCCACACAAAATGGGTGAGGAGGGTGTCCTTGACTGTTGGGAACTCACATCCTCCTGCCAGTCTGCATAGATCTGCCATGAAGTCTGTGGTACTTTGGGGGACATCTGCAGAGAAACAGAGTTGTAACTAAAAATGAGCATGGTCAGCTGCACTTTGGAGATTGCCTGTTTTGTGAAATTTAAAAAAGTGGGCAGAGTTTCTGAAGAAGACGATTGTCCCTCTTCTCCTGCCACTGGACCGTAGTAAGCACCAAACCACTTTAATACAGACTTTAGACACACAGCTTCATTGTTGTGTGTGTTGGCAGAACACTTGACCACACTAACGATGTATTTCATGCCAAAACCATCTAAGATGGTGATGCGAATGGACTTCTGCACTCATTCCCAGAAGGTCGGGGAATCCACCACAGACACACATATATTTGCAAGCCATTCCCAACAAGACACAACAATGAACTCAGGCTTCAAACTTACTTTTCTTAAGCAGAAGATGCCATGAGAAAACTAAATAGATTCTCAAAAATTAAAGATATTGTCAAAACCAGCATTTCCTGGGCTCTCTGCTTTTTTACATCCCCCCCTTTTCAATATTTTTTTTTATAAAAACAGAAAGAACAGAAGGAAGGAAGGAAGGAAGGAAGGAAGGAAGGAAGGAAGGAAGGAAGGAAAGAGGTAGATGGGGGGAGAGAGAGAGAGGAAGGAAGAAGGAAGGAAGGTAGGTAGGTAGGTGGAGGAGAGAGAAAGAGAAAGGAAGGAGGGAGGGAGAGAGAGAAAGAGAAAGGAAGAAAGAAAAGTGGGGACAGAGAGAGAGAGAGAGAGAGAGAGAAAGACAGAAAGAAAGACAGAAAGAAAGGTGGGGGGGAGAGAGAGAGAGAGAAGGAAAAGAGATGGGGAGGCACTTACAGGAGCAGGGAAAGCCACGCGACATCGGCAAGCCAAATGCAGAAAGCCTAGCCCCTGTGCTTAATCTCTGGGCGGGGCTTTCTCCTGATGGCTGTTTGCTCTTAAAGGAAAAGCACCCGGTGGAGCTTTTTCCTGCCAGCTCGCTGCAGGAACTTTCCCTTTAAGTGTAAACAGCTCAGGCCGGGCAGGGAGGGGGCAGGGCAGGCTCAGACACCAGTCGGAACGGCGTTCCTGTGCGTTCCTGCTGAAATCGAGCCCTGCTGTTAAATGTACAGAAAGCAGAGGCCTGCTGCTGCTGCTTCTTTTCACCTCTGTGTGTGTTCACTCTTGGGATACATTGTGTGAAATAGGCTCCAGTGACCTGTGAGTCCTTTGAGAGTTTTATAGCCTGTGTCCAAGTGCATTTAAGTGGTTCAACAGTACTTTGTGAACCATCCACTCCAATAGTTTCTGTTAAGATACTTCCCAACTGTGTGTGTGCATGCGTGAAGTGCTGTCAAACTGCAGCCAACTTATGGTGATCCTGAAGGGTTTTCAAGGCAAGTGAATAATAAGAGGTGGGTTGCCATTGCTTTCCACTGCACAGTCTTTCTTGGTGGTCTCCCATCCAAGAACGGGCCCTGCTTAGCTTCCGAGATCAGGCTATACTGGGGCTGAGGACAGACTGGCAGTCTGGCCCGCTCTGCCTCCGCTTTAAAAGCAGAGGCAGAGTGGGCATCCAGACTGCCACATCTGCCCTGCAGAGGTGCCCCAGACTCACCTCATCTGGCGGCACGCTCCTCCTGCAGCAGCCGGGTACCACTTCCAAGTGGTATCCCAGCGGCTGCGCACACGTTCCACCCACTTCCAGCAGGTATGAATGTGCGTAGGCAGGCGGAGCTGCACGGCGTTCTGCCACTGCTGCCGGAAGCCGCCCGCAGTGTGGACGCTGTGGGCGGCTTCCTTGCGGCAGCATCTGAACGCTGCACTGTGGGGCAGTTCCCCCCCCTCCTTGTTCTGCCGTGCTCCTGTAACGTGGCAGAACAATAGTCTGTCCTCGGCCTACATTCCACATCTCAAACCTCAAAGAGGTAATTCCTGTTTCAGCTTAGCAATTATAGCTTGATTCCTAGGCAACAGGATTAAGATTTATATTGATGAATCAATAATAATATGGGAAGAAGGAAATGGCACTTCTGAAATTATGATTAAATAACAGTCAAAATAGTAATGATGGCTAGACAAATGAGCTTTTGATCAGCAAGTTGGTATCTCTTCCATGGCAGCTTTTAATGAGCAGATGAGAGGAAAGCAAATTCTCTTTTCCTGTGACCTCTGTTGCCTTTCCTTCTTAGTCACTGTAGTCTAATCAATTTTTCTTTCCTCTCTCACAAACTAGAATTGGATACTAATATCAATCCAGATTGGTAGCTGTGTTTGTCTGTAACAGTAGAAAAGAGTAAGAGTACAGTAGCACCGTAAAGACTGAAAAATTTGTGGTAGGGTATGAGCTTTCATGAGTCACTGCTCTGAAGAGTCACTGTTTGTGGTCCCAGCACCAAGGGAAGGACTTAATTTGAGCCAGTTGTTTACCAGCACTTATCCCTAAAACCTATGAAATAATACTAATACTAAGAAGGACAGTGATGATCCCCCCCTATTGAGCTGAAAGCAGAGGACAATGGAATACTGACAAGTGGTCAAAAGCTGTCAATTTCAAAGAGCATATTTTATTAAACCTTTGTAGAGTGTTGCTGCTAGTGTTATGAGAGACGACTGCCTAGATATATGTGTTAGCAGGGAAAATGGGCTCAGGGATTAATGGAAGACTTCTCTATATTAATGGAAGACTTCTCTGTCTGCTTGACCCTGTCCACTGTGAATACTAGCCATAGATTTACCCAAAAGCTCTTCTTCACAACGAGAGAGCAACTTTTAATCTTCAGGAAGGTTCACTGTGATTATTTACACAAAAAAAATTGTTATACCAAAGGAACGCTGGCACTCCCAAGTTCAAGAACCTTTGATTTAGTCCCATGTCCAGGTTAGCATAAAGACAGCCATGCATGATCATGAGTTTGCCAGATTCAAAATTTTCTTGAGTGCTCTATGAATGGACCAAAAGTAATCAGCAAGAAAAATGGTTAGTGTGCCCTGAAATTCTTTTTCTTATAGAAAATAGGGTAACAATCTGTGATGGACCTTTCAGGCTTGAATGCCTAGAAGAGCCCATAAATGTAAAACCTTTTATAATAAGGGTACCTTTAGAATACGGGTACCATTTTCTTTGTTGACAAGCTGTTTGCACACTTTGAGCTGCTCAAAAATACAGATCAGGAAATTGCTCCCTACTAGGAACAGACTCAGCTGTTGCATTTCTGTTGATCATTTATCTTTGGTGTAGTGGTTAAGTGCATTGACTCTAATCTGGGAGAACCGGGTTTGATTCCCCACTCCTCCACTTGCAGCTGCTGGATGACTTTGTGTAAGCCATAGTTTGGTCAGAGCAGTTCTTGAAAGAGCAGTTCTCTCAGAGCTCTCTCAGCCACACTGACCTCACAGGGTGTCTGTTGTGGGGAGAGGAAGGGAAAGAAGATTGTAAGCCACTCTGAGTGAAGGTCATGGTATAAATCCAATCTCCTCCTCCTTTTCTTCTCCTTCTTCTTCTATGCACAGGGGAGTCCAAATTCCCAAATTCCAAGCAAAAAGCCATTTCAAAATAATTTCCCTGCCCTGGGCAAAGGAGTAAGATATCTGACAATCTGTTAAGCTACTGTACGTAGTAGGTGACAGCAGTATGACTGTGGTATAGTGCTTTTGGTCTATTCAGCTCCTCTAAATTTCCCCATGGTGCAGTATGTGGTGTGCCTATTCAGTTATCACATGAGAAGCAATGGCCCCAGACTCACCTGCGGCCACACTGGTGGCTGCAGGGCTGGGAAGAAGCCAAGGGAGGTTGCATCCTTTGTTTCCAGTTAACTTCAGGAGCCCAGAAGAGGCAAGGTCCTTGTGTTGAGCTCTGGCCGGCCAACCAGGTCTCCCCTGGACAGCTGGAGGGGAGAAACTCTGGGAGCAGTCCCAGAGTTTGAGGCTTCTGTTCTGGCCTGCCCCCTCCCTATTTGGCTGGCTGCCATGGAGTGTTACCCCTCAGCTCCTCTCAGGCTCTTCCTTCCACCCTCCCTGGGTTTGAGTGTTATGGGTTTGCATTTGGTTTACTTGGATTTTACTGCATTTTGTCACAGCTTTGGTTGGTGGTTTGGGCATTGGGACAAATACAGTTGTGGGGGGGGGGGGGAGAGGCTGTACCTACAAGCCTGCCTCCCACATTTGGGAACTCCTGTAAGAAGTCTTGGGAGTGGAGCCACTCAGTCACATGCCCAGGCAGGGGCTGTCAGCTGGCTCTCACCAACATGTGGCAAGGGAAACACACAGCAGCTGCTACCCGTGTAGCATCCCGGGCTTGCTGCTCCTCAAATTACCACCCCCAGCTGGTGGGCTGGAGGTATGTGGTTATATCAGGTGGCAGACGGGTTGCCCTGTGCTGTGCCAATGCTCCTTCTGCTGTATTCAAATAAAAGGAAGCCTGAGGCTAGAACTAAACACTAACCAAAGAATAAGTGTATAGTACAAGAGTAGAAGGAGTTAGTTTTAGAAATGAAGCCAAGAGTGATAGGACAGATTAACTGGTAAAAAAATTTTCTCCACCATATATTGTAGCCAAGGATACCAGGTAAGTATAAATTTTGAATAAGTAGTTGCGGAACCAGTTTGCTGTCTTTGTATGGAATCAGTAATTTTGCACATAATGAATTGACTCCAAACCTCCTCTTTCCAGTTCACTAGAGTAGGAGCAGATGGAGATTTCCAGGCTGAGGCTATCGTTAAACTGGCCGCTGCCAATAGAAAAGAGGTAAACTCGTTAAGGATGAAGTTATCATCAGAGATGTCCATAAGCTGTAGAAGAAGAAATTCAGGACAGAAAGATAAGTTTTGTTCCGTGATCTTGTTGATTTCAGTTACTATAGTTAACCAGAAATTCTTCACTGGAGGGCATTCCCACCAGCAGTGGATGTAAGTCCCTTTAGCGCCACATTTTTTCCAACAGGAAGCAGAATGGATGGGATTAATATAATTCAGTCGGTCCGGTGTATAGTACCACCTTGTGAACAAGTGGACACTAAAAACTTTTGACTTTTTAGGGCAGAGTTCCAGATTGTTTGCCAATGAGTGTCTTGTAACGCAATTCGAAGATCCCGTTGCCATGCTGTCTGATACTGAGATCTGAAGCAACTGTTATGCCCCATAAGGTCTTTGTATATTTTTGATAGAGAGCCTTTTGCAGAGTTCGGATACTGTTCCAACAGAAGTTCAAAAGAAGTTTTAGGCCTTTTGAAAGCACCTTTTAGAGAAAGAGAGTCAATCAAACTTCTAAAAAAAATGAGTTATCCCAGTTGTATCCAGATGGAATCCATTATGGAAACTGACTTTCTTTTTCCATACATTCTGCTAAACTAGACACTAATATTCAATCATAAATCTCAGATTCTGTGGGGCCTACTCTTGGATGCTAAGGTGGATGACCCCAATTTGTTTGGGTCAAATACATTTTTATCTTTGCAGCTAATAATAATAAATACCAGGACCCATAAATGGTCTTGAATACTACAGATCTTCAGGCACTGTAACAAACTCATCTCATAACTGACTGTCACTGCAGAAATTGATGAGAGTTTTAACTTTTGTGCTGTTGCTAACGGCAGCCTCTTTTACAGTTTCCATGGAAGCAGATGTGCCAGTGAAAAGTTTTAAGAGGCAGGTATTTTAAGGCCCAGACCTTTCTAATTTCCATGGAAAGGGCAGTAGAATATATGACATAAATAGAAGAGCTACTGTTGTTCTGCCAATTTCAGCTGTCACGTACGATGGCTTGTTTCTTTATGGTGTTAAATAAACATCTTCTACTACATTGAGCTGGACAAACCTTTAGAGTAATTCTTGTGTACAGATAAAAGGCATAACTTGCAACTAACAAGAAAATATTATTTCTTGCCTTCCTTTTCAATAACAGCAAACATAAGGACCAAGAACTATATGTTATTGGGCACTGAACCATGTTCAACATGGTGATTGCAGTTCATTTAGAAGTTCTGAGCACTATGTACAGAGTGTTTTCATGTGTTTGTGTGTGTATGTGTGTGGGGCTCCCATTAATTTCAAAGTATGATGGATTTTGTATCATTTGCTTCATCTTCAATGTGTTTGTTAGTACTTTCTGCAAAAACAAAGAATGATCACAGTTTCCTCAATGACAATGGAAGTTTTTGGAGCCATTTTTTTGTGGCTACCTACCAACTTTTCTCCTGATGAAAAAGGAAAGAGGACTACCAAAAAAAGTTCACAGGACCTCCATGTACAAAACTCATGTGGAATGGAGGCTATAGAAAGGAGGGGGAATTGGGTGAAGGTGAGCAAAGAAGCTGCTGGATCCAGCCCTTCTCTTGCACAGTATTCACATAGAGAGGCACATGTGGCCCTGAAGCCTGGATTGTCTTGATGCAGTACTGATTTTTAGTCTTGAGTGACACTAATGCAACTTCCCAGGGGGAAATAGCATTCTTTAAACCAAATACAATGGCATAATGGATCTGAGATTTGCAGTATTCTATGGTGGAATATTCTTTCCGACCTTGTATACATAAGATATTATCTACACCAGAAACATGTGTCAGTTGTACACCAGTTTAACTATCATGGCTTCCTCAAAAAAATCCTGGGGACTGTAGCTGGGTAGGGATGTTGAGTTTTCAGTGTTAGACATCATCCCTAGGCCCCGTCCACACGAGCAAGATAAGCCGGATGGGAAGTGACACAAATTTGTGCTGGCGCAATTTGCGCTGCTTTTGTGGGATCACACAGGTCCATGGACCTGTGAGGGCGAACCGCCGCTGTGTGATCACACACAGCTGCGGGTGAGTTGGGTTTTTTCCCCCGGCCATTTTCAGTGCGCTTATCTGCTTCTACAAGGGATCGATGACTTACCTCTCCACCTTCGGGGTCATCCAATGATGCGCATACCGGGATGGGAGGGGAAAAAAAAACAAAAAGCCCACTCCCCAACGCCACTTGTTTGCGCTGGCGCGATCACACCAGGAAAGGTCAGTTCTGGGCCGTCGCAAACCATTTGAGACTGCCTTTTCACTGGTAGCTAAATAAGCCGATTCCCCACCGGCTCAAAGTGGTTTGCGACACTTTGACACCAGCTGCAGGACACTTCCCAGATGTGCTTGTGTGATCGCGCCACTTTGAGCTGGCGGAGAATCATCCTTTTTGTGTTGCAAATGGGTGCGTATGATCACACCCCTAGTCTCCTTTCAGATTTATAGTTTCTACAGCAAGGAGGCAACTATAAAAATAGTTTAAGGTCAGATGTGTGTATGTATACATATATTCAGTTTGTCTGTTGAGGGTTTTTTCTTCTTCTTCTGCACATGTTTTGATTGCTTCTGGGCTGGCGTTGCTTTTGTTAGCTCCCCCCCCCCCCTTTTTGAGTGCTGTTTTGTGGTGATTTTTTTTGTTCACTCCCAAGTTGAAGCAAATCAAAGAACAAAATAAAATCACAGGAGTTTGCTCTCCTCCATTTTGCCATCCTTGATGCCAACTTCTCTGCCTGCTTCAGTTCTGCCCATTCAAGCACCTCCAGCATTGTAAACAGAAGCCCAGGGTGAGATTGAAACCTCTTGCACCACTTTTTAATTCCCCCCTGTTTTAATTTTTTATTTAGTGATCTGACACTAGTGATAAAATGCTAATCAAGAATCCCCTGTACCCATGGCTTCAGTTAGCATCTTATTACTAGTCTCGTACTGCTGGCTAAAAAAAATTAAAATGACCGGAGGGAGGGATTAAAAAGTGGTGTGAGAGGTTTCAGTCCCATGCAGGTATTGGTTTGAAAGGGGACCAGAGAGGAGGCAAATGGCAGCATCCCCAGTTTAAAAAAAAAAGGATTTCAGCACTGCATGCAAAGAAAATAAAGGGGGGGATCATCAGTGCAGAATAAAATTGATATAAGATGCAAAGAGAGAGAGAGGTTGAGATGGGAAGCCTAAGATGGGGATTTCTTCATCCCACCCCATCCGCCACTGAGAAAGTTACGCTGGGGAAGAAATGTTGAAGGAACCAAGCTTTAATGTATTAGTGTACTAATGGGGGGGGGGCATTTTCATAGTCCTTGGAAGCCTAAGATTAAAATGGTGGTTGAGCCACATGGAACTTCAGCAAATCATCAAACTTTAGAATCACCTGGGATCGATCCATTTTGAGGAAAGAATGCAATCAGCACATGAGAGACTTGAAAACCTGCCAAGATGATGATCAGCGTGTAGTATCAAATTAAAGAATGACAAACAGAAAACCATACAAATTTGCAAGGGAGGGCAGGAAATTAATGTTACTGAGCAGCTACACTAGGGCACTGTTGAAAATGTCAACCCCATGCCCTGCCACCACCCATGATCACGTCAGGAGTGAAGTCCCCACCCTAGTTGGGGAAAGTGTGATTCTTTTAATACATATGAAGAAAAAAATGATACAGATTTCTGAAGACCAAAAATCTGGAGGGAAAAGAATGGTGCAAAATACAAAACAGAAACTAAATCCAAACTTCATGAAGAAACTACTGTGAAAATCTGGAGTAACCTGTGTGTGTGTAATAGGGCAATGACTTGAAGGAAAAGGATTAAGAAGTTTCTCTCAATCATGTTGGTTTCCCCTTTTAACTGTAGCCTTAGCTGCTGTATTTTGAGACACAAACCTAAAACATATCCAGAAAAATCATAAAAATCATACATAAAACAAATTTTAATAGTTTTTTATTTTGGATTTTTTATATGGAGGTACAGAATAAGCAGAGGGAGGGAAAAGCAAATAGCAGCAAAAACATCAATGTTTTACATATATTAAAGGACAATCATTAATGTAAAAATATAAAACATTAAAAAAACATTACAAACCACTGTGACAATAATGTAAGCAGTCTATGCTAGTATTTCCATATGATCTATTGAAATTATTCCTTATCTGTATGGCTATAAAGAAAGACAGATGGGCAGGGGGAAAAATAATTCTCTTAACTTTATATATAATTTTAAAGTAACAGAAAACAAATCTTACTCTAAGCTTGTGCAACTGAAATATCCTTGGTGTTCCTCCATTACTATAAATTAGTTATCTAATGCATTGTCTTCCAAGGACCCTCTTATTTACCATTTAATGTGACCACATATGTTTGTAAACTTTTTATTTGCACCTGGAACAGTTTCTCAACATATTTCCCTCCCTCCAGATTCTATGTCATTAGCCTTAATACCACTGAATTGCTCCTGGAGCCATGCATGGCTGTGTGGGGTCTTCACAATGGCGAATATGCACTGGGATGCTGTAGTTGACATGGTATGGAGGACTCATCATGGCTGGTTTACAATAGGGAAAACCTATAATCAGCAAAAACTGTGCATATTATGGCATTAGTAGCCACACGTTCACCACCAGTTAAGCAATTACTTGACAAAAATCTCATTGATCGGTCTGCTTGCTTTTAGATGGCTTCAGCTTGGTCCATGGGTTAAAACAAGAAGTTAGAAAATGTCTCTAGGGCAAATTAAAAACAAAGAGCTGAGGATGTAGCCCTTTTATTAATACCTTATCCTGTTCCTGGGAGATTAAGGTAATTTATATGTGAACTAGCATATTTTATTTCAATGACAAACTAAGGCATTTCAATTGTGCTCTATTGCATGCAAAAAGCGATGGGAGTCCTTAGGCGATTCTTTGCACATGTAACATTTTGTATTGCATTGCTAAGTTTTTATTAGATTCAGCCTCACTTGGAACTTTCTGAAGGGGGAATTGCTTTAATGAGCACAGTAAGAACAACAGTACTTACTATGCTCAGCCATTTTTGTGCAAAATAGCCACCTTAGAGGGAGGGTTACCTGTGAAATGGAGCTTGCTCTGTTGGAATATAATAGAGAGAACTCTTTTGTTACTGAAAGTGTACATCAGTGAGTGTGAGTCCAGTTGGGAGTAGATAGAAAATTTGCACACATTAATCAGACTATGAGTTCCTTAGGAATCCAGCTGTGGAATAGATGGAGAGACCAAGGATTGAAAAAAAGGGGGGGACAAGAGACTGATTCTCTCACAATCATGGATTTGGTTTCTTTTCCCCTTGTGTGGCAGCTTCCCATGATTTCAAAGATCTATGTTCTATCTTGATAGTGGTGGGGAGTCTTCTCTTCAGTTTGAACATCATCCCAGTAGTTTTCCAGCCAAGTTATTGGACAGGTCTATATATCAACTTACCGTAACTTTAGCAACTCTGCAGAGCTGCTACCAGGTCATAGGGCCCTGCTTAGATTTATTAAGGCATTTAATCTTCCTTCCAAGATGATAACTGGACTGTGCATGAGAAACTAGGATTTGCATTTCCATTTCTAATATTATGATTAGAAGGGAGCTATTAGATTGATGTTTCTGCTTTGTGGCTGTAAATTGGTTTCAATAGTTTATGAATCCCATCTGAATTTATGTTTCTGTGTAACCCAGGAATAGCAAATTGCCCTACAGATAACACCAAGCTCCCCAAATTATTTTCTCTGGGCTCTGTTTCAGATTGATATGTTGATGTCCTGCTGTGTTTGTACTCCATGAGGGAACAATGGGCCTCTTCTTCCTCTTCCCTACTTTGGTATAAGGAGGGGAGAACAAGAAAAGCAGCACTTTTACTGACACTGGCTGGAAAAAAGAGGTGTGCCTCTTCCATTCTTGGATGCACAGACTATGGCTGAGGATAGACTGGCATTTTGGCCCACTATAGGTCCGTTTTTCAAGTGGATGAAGAGAGCCCATTCAGACAGCCACAGCTGTCCGGCGTTGCCTTCCTGCACTCACCCGGTCCTAAAGCAGTTTCATGGCGCTTCAAACAGATACCCCTAGAAACCGGTGTCAAGCCGTCTGTGTGCGCCTTCATCCAGCTTCCTGGCAGTGTGGATGCAAATAACCTGTGCATCAAGCGGCACTGGTAATGTGAACCCAATGTTCTGGATGCTACGCTCATGCGCTTATGTGCCCATGCACATATGTGCGGGTAGGCAAAATGGACCAAAGCTGTGTGCCATTGTGATCTCTGTAGTGAGAACTGAAAGCCCCAGGACAACTTGGCCTGGGGCTTTTTGCCCCGCTTCCCTTGTGCTTCTTTTTTCCAGTCTGTCCTCGGCCTATGCTTTCCTCGGCATGCTGTAGTTGGCAAGGCAGTATTGTCAAGAAAGGCTTAAGAAATTAGCTTTACCTCCCTAGTCAAACTGAACAGGTTCGATTGTACAATCTTTGCTGCTAGAACAAGAGGGACTAGTGACCCCTTTCACAAAAAAGCTATTCCAGGAATTATAGGTACTGCAGTATACTAAAAGCAGCAAATGGCACCAAGAGTTTTTCAGATATCCTTCCCTTACCCACCTTATGTTGTGATTATAAACATACCAACTGTACCAAACGTATCAAGAGACTAGCATGCCTAGTCACCTGTAATTACCCTCAATTTCAAGTAACAGTAACTGAGCAATTGGACACCCTTGATTGAAAGACTCCAACAATTGCCAATAACAGAAAGCAGAACAGAACTTTATCAAACAAACTGGCTTAACTGTACATTTCAGGCTTTGCCTTTTGTTTCCTACAGAAGTCCTTTCCGTCCAAGCTTTCCTTTGACCTCTGAACCAGGAACTTCTCTTACACTGAGAACACACTGATCAGCTAAAGTGGACCTGTGCTGTGATGAGCCAAATGAGCTATTCAATCCACACTTAGCCAACATTCACATGTCACCCCACCCAGATGGGTCCAAGTTTCCTGTTAACTGGTAGGAGTTGGGGGAGCAGGGATATGGGCTACCAAATTGCAGCCCCCCTCCAAAAAACACAGTGTTTTATGACACCATAAAGGCTTGTTGTGCCACAAACATTGGTGGAATAGAGGCACCCACTTCATCAGATGATATGGGCCTTAACCCAGAATCATTTCTCTCACAATTAAGCAGTCTGTATAGTGTTGCTATACTCTTTGTTCATGTTGGATGAATGCCCTGTTTTGAAGCTGGGTGAGTGGTAACGTACAAAGAAACCTTTTGAAACCAATTCTTTTTTGAGTGCTGAGAACTCTGAGGAGCTGGTACAATTTGCTGCTGTGTTCATGATTCCTTTTTAAAGCATTTCACTAACAGACTTGGGAGAGATAAAGCTTTATTTTTAAACATTAACAGAATCACATGCTTCAGCTCTTGCTGAACTATGCTATCATAGACTTCAGGTGACAGATTACAGATGTTAAAAACTGTTACTTAGAAAAAATGCACTGCACATTAAAAAATGAACCTGTCATGGAAAGGGTTGTAAATTTCCTGGACATGCTACCTTTCCATGTGCAGATGAGCAAGCCTGTGTTTCCTTTCCTATCCTCTACTGTACAGCAAGATCCTTAGCTTGGTGGAAGAGAGCAATGCTTTGTATGCCAGTGGGGACTGTGTTTAGTCTCAAGGCATCCATATGTTTTCCCTATCTAGTAAATAGCAGCTGGGAAGGGGAGAGATTACATTGGAAAAATGGGACATGGCAGGAGGAATTAAATTCCTTTTCCCCATACCATAGTCCCAATCCAATTTGCTACTTCTCCATGGCTGCTATTTATAGTAGTGTAAAGAGACTGGGGTCTAGTCATGGATGTCCAAAACCTTTTTTAGCTGCCTCAGGAATGTTGGAAAGTATGACAAACCCTTGTATCTTCCCAACTGCCTGGCAGATTTTTCCCACCAAATCTTCAGTTCCCCTTCTGTGACTGAGTTGCCCTGCAGTAGTGTGCATATATTCTTTGTCATAAAAGACTTGACTTTCCCACCTTATGTTAAGATATTTAGTTTAGGCTTTTTCACAGCTCAGGAACTCTACTGAAAATATAGGAGCTGTCCAGTTTTTTTTAAACCCTTGAGAAATGGTACTTGAGGCAAATTAACTTTCAATAACAGAACAAAGATTTTATTAAAGAGGTAGGGGATATTTGTATAATAGGAATAGTCAAGGTTTTGAGATTGCTGAGGTAAAAAAGTTCCTAATATATAGAGTTGAATTCTTAGAACATTCAAGAGAGTGTATTTGTAGTTTTGTTTCAAGGCTTTCTATTTCTTTCTTTTGAGAGGTACTTTGATTAGTATATTTCAGCACAACACAGTTCTTGTTGTTTCTAGATTTCTTCCTTCAGAGATCTAGGATTTCCTTTAGATAATACAACTTTTCATTAACTCCTGAGGTTTCTAAGCTTTCCCCTTTTATCACAAACCAGGGTTCTCTTCCCAACACCTTTCAGGCAGGAAGTTATTCTCCTTGTCCCTAAGAAGCAATAACTCATTTTAGTATTTGGCTTGTATGGGAATTCTCTCCAACTACCCAGACCTTCTGCCAAATATCGGTTGTCTGTATTGGGCTGTTCTGTAGCTTTCCTGAGAATCTAAAATTCTCCCTCAGAGCAATTTTAATATATATCTAAGACAATGGGGTTTATCTTCTTCTCTCTGTAGAAGTACTTTCCTGACAATTCCCTGTCAGAAAACACTGACTCCCAAATGTCTCATCCCTCAGAAGCCAAACCCTCTGGCTAATCCAGATGTTAGTTTACAGAAGACCAAACAGCGAAAGACCACATTGTGAAAAGACCTATATTCCCTCCAGATCAGCTGTTTTATTTTCTTTATCAGCTGATGTTGACCAATCAGAGAGCAAGTAAAGCAGCCAATCTCATAATTTCTTCTCTCCAGGGAAGATTAACTCTTAAACTCCCTGGCTCTCTGATACAAGCGGCCTCTGAAAAAGCCTACTTTTCTGTGCAATCCATCACAGAGAGTTTGTGATGTGCCTCTTTGCCATGCTGTTTCCCTACCACCACCCATTTTCCAGTCCTTCCTCCTGATCCCTCTTGCCTATTGTATGTGTTGTCCTACTGAGAGTTGATTATGGTGTTGGGGAAGCTTCAGTCATTTTCCCAATAGAATTCTGCTTTGAATCCTGTCTCTGTTCTGTGGTCTCCTACCTGCTCCATATTTTCTGCTAGAAAGAATGCTGTATTATTGATGACTTGGACTGAGGATGTCCTGTTTATTTATTTGATTTCTAGCCCTCCCTCCCCTGCACAGCAGGCTCAGGGCACGTTACGACAGTACATATAAAACAGTAATTTAGACATAATTAGACATAGTTATGTGCCCATAGCTTTTGTTTGCATAGCTATAGGTGTCTGGGTGTGTTCAGATGGGCAGCTAATCCCGCCATTGGCCCGGCTGTAATTTGATCTAGATCTTTTTGATCCAGTGTTGCATGGCCAGACAGCTCCCCCGTGGATCACTTTACCGCGCATGACTCCACAGTGGATTGTCTAGACAGCATCCACCGTAAGGAGCTGTACAGTCAGCTGTTTTTTTAAAAAAATCCTGTTTCCACATGTGCATATGTGCCTCACCATCTACTTGTTTTTCCATGCATGCATGGACTAAAATGGAAAAAGCACCACCAGCGGTACCTTCCTCTAGGTACCATTTCAGTTAACAAAGTGAATAAATATCACGGAACCTTCAGAAACATTAAATTGTTCAGATTGTTTGAGTGGAGCTCTGCAAACGTCACATGTTTAAGCAGTTATGCATGCATTGCTAAGACTTTTTTAAAATAGCGGCCATTCAGGATGGTCTGGAGACCATCCCTATGGGCTGATTGCACACTGGTGGAACAACCATATGGGGGAAAGTCCGCCATTGGCCCATCGGCCAGCTTAGGACCCAACTTTTACCACTATCTTTTAAGTTCGGATCCCTGACAGGGATCGATGGGCTGATCATGAAAATGGCACAATTCCCAGATGTTGTTGTCTGGACGTGCACTTTAAATCCGTCAGGCACTTGTGCCTCGTGCAGCTCAGAAGAGATGTCTGAATGCAACCTTTCTCTTCTTTATTTCTTTGCTGTTGGGATGGCCGGAGCATTTTACTTGAATGTTGGGTTTACTATCCTGTTGTAGGCAATACTTACTTAACATGCATCTTCACTCAGGAAGCTACTGCTGTAACCTGCTTAATGGAGAAACACTGTCATTTACCACACCTCTACTGATGTGTCCTGGTAGTGTGCCATGACTGGGTGTGAGAGCTAGTCAAAGTTCTGTCTCTATCTATAGAGCCAGGGGTCCATTGGAGCAGGAGTGCACAGGAGCACAGCTCCGGGAGTGAGGAGCCCAGGGGGCGGGCACATGACCAAGCCCCACCCCCTCTTCGGCTTCCCCGAGCAGTGCAGAGGCACAGCTCCCCAGGGAAAGCCCTGCTAGGGTCTTTATGGTTTTTAATGTTTTGTTTTAATATTGATAATTTTATCATTGTTCCTTTTATGACTGTGTGCTGCTTTTCCAGAGACTTGGTCAAGGTGGCATATAAATTTTCTAAGTATACCATTTTTTATCTGGGCACATGGCACATAAGTATTGGAGAAATTTCACCAACCCTTCAGCAGCTTCCATCTTATCAGTTTGGTGTAGTGGTCAGGAGTTGGACTCTAATCTAGGAGAACTGGGTTTGATTCCTCACTCCTCCACATGCAGCTGCTGGTGTGACCTTGGGCCAGTCACAAGTTCTCTCAGAGCTGTTCTCTCATGAGCAGTTCTCAAAAGACCTCTCTCAGCCCCACCTACCTCACAGGGTGTCTTGTTGTGGGGAGGGGAAGGCGAAGGGATGGGTGGTGCACATGTCCTGGGTATCTCAAGTGGTTTCAAGGGAGCAGGAAGAGAATGAGGGTGTGTTCTTTATGCTTATTTTTATTGCACAAAGTATTGGATGGGGAAGGGAATGGAGGAAGAGCAGGTCAGTTTCACTCACCTGTGGAGTGGAGCCTGAGGGGTGGGTGTTGCCTTCTGACACACTTCCGGTATGTTAGGGGGTGTGGCATATGCAAATGAGTTATGCAAATGAGTTATGCTAATGAGCTCCTGCACCTCTTTTTCTACGAAATGACCCCTGTATAGAGCTATCCCACAGTTTAGGCTGTGGCTCTGGTTGGCACCAGTAGCAACCTGTGGGATGTGTCCCAGACAACATTGTAGCACCCTCTCACTGAGCATCACTGAAAGGAAAGAGAGAAATGGTGCCCTTACTGGCAGGTGTTGGGAGGCAGTAACACAGCTGCCAGAGCCAGGGCTGCAGCACAGAGAAAGAAAAGGGGGGAGGAGTAAACTTTAAGAATGTTTAAGACAAGAAATTTGGGATTGAATGTTATGGGGGGATAACTTTGGAAATAAAGCTTTAGACTATAAAAATGGAATGTTTATATACTTTTCTTTCCTATTACCATACTTTTGTCAGATGTTGCTCAAGCAAAGGGAACCAGATCAGCTGCATGAAGGCTCAACATGAAAGACAAAACACACAAAAAAATATGCATTAGTCAGGGAAGCATTTCAAACATGAAAATCTAGTGGCTGTAAATGCAAATTTGAGGATTGGAATTCTCCAGAAATTAATCTTTTGAAGGCCCCTTGTTCACTGGTACGTTTGCTTGCTTGGTTTCAAAATGCTATTTCCCCCCCTCTAAGGACTATAAAGCTACTGGAAAATGCACATGGGATTTATTACCTAAGAATGCCTTGTTTTATGGGATTCATATTGTAGATTCAGCTATTAAAACGTAAGATTGCATTTTGTAAGATTGCATAATTGTAAAGTTTTAGAGTTGCCTTTCTTTGGCTCTTCTTTCATTTCAGGAATGTAAATGAGTTTTCATGAATGTAAAGGATGCAATTGCAAAATGCAGCTTTTAAAATAGTGTCATCTAGGTTTTTAGAAATTCTCCCATGTATTTGTTCTGCCCATTTCTTGGAATATTGCATATGCAGTTCTCTTGTGGCATAATGATAATTTTTTAAACGATGCCCCACCAGTTTCAACCCCATGCTTTCAATGGTATTTGGTAAATATGTTTGGGGGAAAACACACAAATGTTTTTGATCCATCCTGAATTTTGACTGCATTCAATACAGAGTGCTTCAAACAGTGGATGAAATTAATATTATTTTTTAATGTCACAGGACTGACTGAACATCTGTTTGGTGATACAGTGCCAATGTCTCTAATATTTGCTCTTAGCCCCATGAGGGAGTCTTAAAAAAAGAAATTGTAAGAAAAGAATTACATTTTAAAATGGCTTTACAAATGAAACAGAATATTTAAAAGACAAAGCTAATAATAATTGGGTGGATCTTCTTGTCTGTTCCTTTGGAACTAACAAAAAACAGCATGATTTTTGTCTTTCTGCATAGGATTGCTCAGAAAAATCCTATGATCTAGGATATGGAACTTTGTTTTTCAGTTTTGGCTTCTTTGCCTTTATCTGAAGTCTAATGCACACCCATACCAAGCAGGCAAAGCTTTCCCACCACGTTTATCTTTCTGTCAGATTGCAAGACACATTACCTGAAGATCTCCCACTATTTTAATAGTTCCCATTGACTGAAGTGGTTTTTATAGAGACTTCCAAAGGAAGCTTGACTATAAAGACTATAAAGACTATGCCAAAGACCATCAAACACTATGGAGACTTTTATAAGACTAACCCACTTTACAGGGTTTGATGAGAAAATAATAGGGAAAAGAACCATGTACACTGCCCTGAAGTCCTTGAAGGAATAGGAATAAGGAATGTGCAAATAAATTAACAAATTGGGATGGCACTAGAGCTGCTTTGGAGTAAGAAGTCTATGAACAATACTATTTCTGTTTAGCATTATAGCACTGCAATGGCACTGCCCTATAGGACTGGCCTTAATCACACTCCTGTAATACAAAGATGGAGTCATCATGGTCTAGGGAAGTCTGAGTCCAGTAGCACCTTGAAGACCAACAAAGTTTTATTCTAGGAATAAGCACAAACTAAGAAGTGTATGTGCGCATGAAAGCTTATACCAGAATAAAACTTTGTTGGTCCTCAAGGTGCCACTGGACTCAAAATTGTTCTGCAGCTTCAGACCAGCATGACTATCCCCACCTGAGATCTTTTAAGTAAGCTACAGGCCCTGCATCTGACTGAAGGTACTACAGTTCATTATTCTGTTAAAAAGCCATCTATGCTAGTGGCTGTTACCACATCTTGTAGTAGTAAATTCCACATGTTACTTAGGGATTGATTGGGGAAGGTCTTCTTTGGCTTGCTCTGAACTTATTTGAATTTCCCCCCAATTCTAATACTGTGAGAGGTGAAAGATATCTGGGTTGAATCCTGTGGTCAAAAACCATCTCACACAAGGGTGGATGTTATTTTTAGCTGATTTCCCCTCTGCAGTGGCTCCCCTCCCCCTCATAACTGCTCCCCAGTCCCCGAGTAGCCCCATCCATGTGGCATTTCAGGCTGCAGTGGGAGGGAGAGTCAGGAAAAATGAGCTTCTTTGTACAGAATTTAGATGGGACCCAGCCCTCTCTATTTATTCTGTCCTTATTGGTCCCTTTTCTTTGACTCCCTTTCCATAATAAGGGGTTAACAATGCTACCATATCTACCAATTATCTGGGACAGAAGTCAGGCTTCTGTGACATCATCCAGGGCATCATGCTTGCCACTGTGAGAATGAAGAAGCTTGGCCATTGGTACATTTTTATTCTATTTCCTTGTATAAAGAAAGAGCTGTGTGTATAACAGATGCATTTAAAGTAAGGGGAAATTGTTAGTTTCTCTAAGCCTTCTTACTTGCAAGAAAATGCTTGAGTCTTTCAGCAGCATTACATCTTCATCAGTACCTGAGTTCTAAGCAAAGCAAGATACCAGGTATATATTTGCAAGTACATATGTGCAAACTTACATTAGAGGAATCTGAGCTTACTAATATGCAGTAACTGTTGCCTTCCCCCCCCCCAAGTCAAAAGATTCTGATACATACCCCTCCCCACCCCTAGTCTGAGTCCATGGCTGGGGAGCTGAAATGAAAATGCAGACCAGAGGAACAGAAAGTTTCTGGGTCGTAATACTGGCCTTTGTGCAGGGGTAAAGGTGGGATCTTGGAACAAGAGGAGGTCTTGTTAGAACTGGCCAGGGTTCAGATGTTCATCTCTTGAGGGATCTCTCTGTGAGAACCAGCTGGAAATATGGGGGCGGGGGAACACACCATATATTAATTGACTGGCCATACATGCAAAGCTGCTAGCTAAGCAGCATAAACAAGATTGGAATGGGTGGCAATGTGCCATAACTCTTGGGCACAAATCTGCATGTGCATCTAAATATAAAGATCTCTCTGTATTGTGCATACCATCTTTGAATGGATACCTTTCCATCTACCAAATAAAATTAACTTTGTTTACTGTATATGCCTCATAGCTGCTTATGTACTCGAAGATCCTTGGTTTTAGCGGTGGTATTTGAATATGCTATAAATCTTGATAACTGCATTGATTTCAAATGAGCTGTTCCTATTTGCATTTTGATATGGGCTTGATCTGATACATTTCTTTCATTCTTGGTGGTAACATAGGCCTCTGAACTGAAATCAAATTGACTTTATTACAGAATCAGCTCCCTTTGTCCCGCTAAATTTGGCAAGCAAATACAGCTAGCTGGAATTATAGATTTTTGTCTAGCATGAGTTATTGCACCTTCTAATTTATTGCTTACTGCTATGGAAGGGGCCAACTGGCAAATCAGCCACACATAATGAAAGAGCCTGGGGAAAAAAGAGAGAGGGACAGATTTTGCCACAGCATACACCCCATCTTTTGGATACTGGGCTTACTAATGGATTCTGGCCCAGTAAACAGTTGATGTTTGAGAAGAAAATCTGTGCTGGGTTAAAAAATTTTTTAAAAAAACAGCTATTGTTATATTTCACTACCTCACTTAACTGAAATAGCAACAGAATGATCACCATTCTGTTTTCGATAAAGAGGAGAAATATTTGGGTTCACATATTCAGATTGCCAAGGGTTGGATAACTGGTTTCTTCTTCATTACAAGAACAAATGAAACATAGGCTGGGGACAGACTGGCAGCTTGCCGTGATATAGTGCCTCTTCTAATTGACCTAGTTTAAAATGTTGAGGGACATATTAGACACACAGCACACTCTACTGCGGGTTACCCATGGAGACATCCCATGAGAAAGCATTCACATTATTGTAGCGCATCAGCCATGGAGCGCACTGCAAAAATGGCCAAAAGTAATGTGCAAGTATATGTGCATGTGTGCACATGGGCAATTTTTTTTAAAAAAGCCACTACCCTAGCAGCAGAATGGATCTGCAGGTTCAGACTGCTAAATCTGTTCTATGTGCGTTCCTCCGTGTTCAGACAGCCATCATGCGCAATGAATGCGCTAGGAAACAAAAACGCCACTTCAGAGGTGGTGGCTTTTTAATCTGGCTCCAAGTCATCCTCTGATGGGATGAGTACATCCAGGGAACACTTGATGGCTGTGGCTGTGTGAACAGGCCCATTTAATCCGTTTGTGAAAGGTGCCTATATCGGGCCAAACTGCCAGTCTGAAACAGCCCCACTGAGTGAGACAACTGGGTCTGTCAAGGTTAGTGTTGTCTACTTTGACTGGGTCTCTGGGGTCTCAGCTAGAGGTCTGCCACATTACCTTTTAAATAGAGATGCTGGGGATTGGTTTGGAATCTTCTGCATGCAAAGCAGAGGCTTTCCCACTGGGCTACAGCCCTTTTCCTGTTATGATGGATGAGGCATAGGCGTTGGAGGTCACACGTCTCAGAAATGAATGCAGTAGATTCTCTTATATGATAGAAAGTAAGTTAATACTCTCAGGAACACCATATAAGTGGCAACAAACCTGCCTTCCACCCACAAGCACTACTAACTCTAGGGTCAGAGAAAGATGGGTTTCACAATGTGCCAGTCATGAACTGAAGCATGACTAACACACAGTAATCACACACCCACCCTTTAACAGAAGATAAATGTTTTAAAAGTAGCTGCGGCAAACAAGCTCTCTACACCATTGGTTCTTCAAGTCAGGTCTATTGTATCTAGTCATGCATATATACAACTTAAAACTGATAAATCACCAGGCTCAGATGGCACACATCCAAGAGTTCTGAAATAACTCAAATGTGAACTAGTGGATCTCCTGACAAAAATATGTAATCTTTCATTAAAATCTGCCTCCATTTCTGAGGACTGGATGGTAGCTCATGTCACCCCCTCTTTAAAAAAGGTTCCAGAGAAGATCTGGGAAATTACAGGCCAGTCAGTCTGACATCAATACTGGGTAAGTTGGTGGAAACTGTTATTAAGGAGAGAATTAGTAGGCACCTTGATGGACAAAAACTATTGAGGCAGATTCAGCATGGGTTCTGTAAGGGAAGATCTTGTCTCACTAACCTGTAAGTGTTCTTTGAGGGGGTGAACAAACAGGTGGACAAGGGGGACTTAATAGATATTGTTGACCTTAACTTCCAGAAAGCTTTTGATAAAGTTCCTCATCAAAGGCTCCTAAGCAAGCTAAATAGTCATGAGATAAAAGGACATGTCCTCTTGTGGATCAAAAACTGGCTAATTAATAGGAGACAGAGAGTGAGTATAAATGGGCAATTATCTCAGTGGAGGGAGGTAAGCAGTGGGGTACTGTAGGGATCAGTACTGGGTCCAATGCTTTTTAACTTGTTCATTAACAATTTGGAGTTGGGAGTAAGCAGTGAAGTGGCTAAACTTGCAGATGACATTAAATTGTCAAGTGAGGCACTCCAAAGGGATCTGTCGTGGATGGGCGAGTGGGCATCAACGTGGCAAATGGGGTTCAGTGTGGCCAAGTGCAAAGTGATGCCCATTGGAGCCAAAAATCCTAACTATATATACACATTGATGGGGTCTGAACTGGTGGAGACTGACCAAGAGTCATAGTAAATAACTCACTGAAAATGTTGAGGCAGTGTGCAACTGCAATAAAAAAAAGGCCAGTGTTATGTAGCCAATATCAGAATGTCCCTGCATAAATTGATGGTGCGACCTCATTTGGAATACTGTGTGCAATTCTGGTCACCACACCTCAGAAAGGATATTATAGCATTGGAAAACGAGCATGGAAAGGGCAAGTAGAATGATTAAAGGGTTGGAAAACTTTCCCTATGAAGAAAGGTTAAAGTGCTTGGGGCTCTTTAGCTTGGAGAAATGATGGCTGAGGGGTGACATGATCAAGGTTTATAAGATTATTCATGGGATAGAGCAGATAGAGAAAGAAGTACTTTTCTCCCTTTCTCAGAGTACAAGAACTCATGGGCACTCAATGAAATTGCTGAGCAGTCAGGTTAGAATGGATAAAAGGAAGTACTTCTTCACCCAAAGAGTGATTAACACATGGAATTCACTGCCACAGGAGGTGGTGGTGCCTACAATCATGGACAGCTTCAAAAGGAAACTGGATAAACATATGGAGCAGAGGTCCATCAGTGGCTATTAGCCACGAGGTATAAATAGGAACTCTCAGTCTGGGGCAAGTGATGCTCTGTATTCTTGGTGCTTGGGGGGCAGTGGGAGGGCTTCTAGTGTCCTGGCCCCACTGCTGGACCTCCTGATGGCACCTGGTATTTTTGTCCACTGTGTGACAGAGTGTTGGACTGGATGGGTCATTGATCTGATCCAACATTGGCTTCTTTTATGTTATGTTCTTATATGACACTGATTACCACAATTGTACCTAGCTACTGATTACATTTTTTTGTCTTATGCTTCCTTCAAGGAGTTCTAGGAAGAATAGAGAGTCTCCTGTTCACATTGTTGCAAGATGGTATGGTTGATGGCAATCTATTGCATTTATGGCACAGCACACAAAAAATGGGGAATTCATTGAGCCCGCTTGTGGGGAGGGCGGGATATAAATGTGAAATAATAAATAAATAAATAAATAAATAATGAGGCTAATGTATATGCTGGCTGAATATTGTCAGATAATTTTTTTCATGGAATCCAAAAACAATTATGTCTCTAGTAAAAAATAATCACTATAACTTTGCCATTTCAAAATGAATTGTCTTTTGAAAACAACTCCTGCCCTTCTTTTCAGAAACAGAATTTCTATATGGATGAAGGGGAGCATTTCAATATGAGGTATAACCTATTTCTGCTGTAGGACCAACAGAATATTATTTTCTCTTAGTCCCATTACTACTAGACTGGACACCCACTCCAACCTGCAGTATTAATTTTTTTCTCGACATTATTCATTGCTGCATTTTAATGGCTCATCTTTTATCCAAGAATATTGCTTTGTAACTACCTAAAAGCTCGTAAGATACACAAAATTAATTTCTGCTGAAGTAAAAGGCTAAACAGAACAGGCCCGCTTATATGAATGACACTAATAACTAACAATAATGGAGTGATCTGCCAAATACTGAGGTCCCCAGAGCTTTTATTTAGCACATTTAGCATCCGGGTGAAACATTTGCCCCTTGATAAACATGATGTGGAGTGCCATTGTTAATTATTTGAGTTCCGAGTTGAGTGTGCAATGATTCATATGCAGTTCATCCTCAAAGAATATGTGAGAAACCTTGCAATGATATCTTTTTAATACCTTCTGATTTTTTTTCCAGTTGGAAGGTGAAAATTAGTATCTGGTGGTTCAAGCCCACCACGTGAGTCTGTGTTTTAGCTGAGATTAGATTTCTCCATTGAGATACACTAATCTTCCGCTTGCTGGGCCTAATTCAACAGAATCTCTAAGTTTACATGGGACAATTAATGGCAGAGCACTAAAGTTTGATTCATGGCATCTCCATGTAAAGGCTCTCAAATATCACCATTAGGAAATACAACCATTTGAAGCTTTGGAGTATTGCTGCTGACAGGGGAGGAACCTGGGAAAATCCTGCTAACTGGCTAGTAGCAGCTGAGTACCCTCTAGGCTGAGTTTGCTTTCACCTCTGCTTTCAGGTACTTAAGCCTGAGCATGGTGAGCCAAAGAACTGGCCCTACAATAGTCATTATTGGGGAATTTGAAGGAAGTAATTGGAATAATGTATAAAATAAATACTATGCTCAGCATAGACAACATTAAACTGGATGAATGAATGGTATGATTCCATACACAGCAGGTATAATATAAATCTAAAAAGCTTTAAAAACTATAAGCTGGCTTCGTCTAGGATTTCTGGCATGTAGAATGCCTTTATTTGGTTTTTAAAGCAGTTATATATAAGCAACCATAATTTTCCTATGTAAGAATCAAAAGAGATCCCAATAGCCCAGCTGAAGCAGTCTTAACAACATAAGATGAGCTCTGCTGGATCGGACCCCCAGTCCATCCTGTCCAGCCTCTCATTTCATGTAGTGGCCAAGCAATTATACTGCCGGGCCAACAGCAGGGCATAGAGGCCAGGGCCATAGCACTGGTATTCAGAGGTATACGCCTCTGAATGTGGAGGTTCCCTTTAGTTATCATGGCTAGTAGCCATAGATAAACTTAATATAGTCTTACTATAAGTAGGCAACAATAGCTCTGCATACTGGCTTCTTTTTCCACTGGCACTCATTAAATGTCTCAGTTTCCCCTCCTTTCCAGGACCTATACAATTATATGCCATTTGAATTCTGACTATTACACATACCATGAATAGTTTAAATATGGAGGATGCCATCCAAAGAGGTTAAAGCTTACACTTAAGAGTCTCTTTTGCTTTCTGGTTCACTGTGAACAAATATGCAACCACTAGCAGAATGCATAGGTCATAAAATCACACATTTTCTTTGCCATACTAAACTTTTCAGGTGGGTCAAGACCTGTTTTACACAAATGCCTCCTCACAGAAGTGACATAATACAGGAACCTGGATATGATCACTAGCTCTTTATGGTCAATAGGGGATGGAAGGAGAAAGATTTGTGAACTTCTACTCCAGGTAAATAGGAGCCAAAAATTAGGAAGCAAATATCCCATTTTAACTGCTTGTCAGATACCAAAGCTCTTCCAGGCCATTGTCAGTGTTGGTAATTGAGGGTATCAGGAGATAACATGGCAAGGGGGCTTATAAAAAAGACCATTCTTGGATTTTTCTTGAGGAAATACAGGGAAATTATTCCATATGATTCATCAGCTGATCTGTTGAAAGCTGTATTGGAATTTGGGACATTTGAAAAACGTAGTACAAATTGGTCAGAAAGCAATTTTTAAAAGTACTCCAAAAGTCTTACAGCATGCAGTTCAGTTCTTAGACCTTAGAACATTTCATAATTAGCCAAATGAAATAACTAGATTTCAAAAAGAAAGATGTTTAAAAAATCAACAAATTTCAGCCAAGGTTGTACAATTAATCTACTCATACATACATATACCTTTATTGGCATAAATCAGGTTACAGAAAGAGACATAAATGGAAAGAGAGGTAAGAAGGGAAAAATGAGTTAATCATATGTAGCTATGCATTGCACAATCGATCCTTAATTACCAAACTTAGAAATAAAGCAACCTTTTCAGTTAATTCAGGTGACAGGTCATTCAGGAGATGGCGCACCTTAAAAACATCTGAGCAACCTATCATATTAGATAGAATTGGGTCTAAAAGAGTAAAACGTATATCGTCATAACAAGGACAGTATAGGAGAATGAAAACTGAATCGACCTGTTTTAGACTACACACACGCAGAGTCTTGCTGAGTATGGAATCCCTTTGTATCTACCATGAATGACAGCAGATGGAATGGCATTACATCTAGCAAGTGCAAATGCTCTGCGCAAGTGAGGGGCATGGAGGGTCGATAAGTAAGAAGGCAGATGGCCAGTAGGTGGAAGAATTCCAACATTCAAGGGGGAGCAGGATTTATTTGCATCACTAACTAGTTTCTGCATTTCATTGTCCAGGATTCTGTGTCTAATTAACTGATATGCATTTGAAAGAGGTATCATATATAGAGAATCCATGGATATTCCCACTGTAATTATTTTCTTCTCTATGCAGGCAATCCATTTGGACGTGATAGATTCAGACAGCATTTGATGTATCTAGCTCTCACAGTTAGCAGTATAGTGCAATGGTAGCCAGTATTTGATTGATTTGTGGGATCACTTTAGCCTTAAAAACTTTTAAGGCAGCTGGCACAAACTGATTGCCCCTATTAAAGAAGAAATGTGAGATGGCTGATGCATTAATGCTAGCTAGGTTAATCATAAATTTGTGATGGTATAACCGGGACGTATTATAACTGAAATAGAGACCTAAATATTTGAAATGCTTGACCTGCTCTATTTCTTTCCCATCAAAAGTCCACTTTTGGATTTTGCAGGACTTAGCAAAGACTAATATTTTGGATTTCTCATAATTAAGGAGTAACTTATTCTCAAGGAAATAACTAAGACATCTATTCAGCAGACGCCTGAGCCCCACCCTTGTGCACAAGAGTAGTACAGTATCATCAGCATATAGCAGGATGGGTATTCGAAAGGAGCCCAGTTTAGGAGAGTGGAAATCTTCTTCTGCTAAGATGGGAGCCAAATCTTTGAGAAATAAGTTAAATAGGAAAGGGGCAAGTATGCATCCCTGTTTAACTCCTTTATTAAAGGGAATTTTTGGTGTTAATTCCCCTTCAGTTGAACATTTGATTTGGCAGGTGGTGGAAGTATGTAACATTATAATTAATTTTAGGAGTCTCTTATCAATGTCAGATTGATACAATTTAGTCCATAGTAACTCTCTGTCAATAAAGTCAAAAACTCCTTTAAGGTCCAGGAAAGCTGTGTAGAGTTTGGAATTTCTAGATGTGGTATACTTATCAACTAGGTGTGCTAAGGTAATACAATGATCTATTGTAGATTTGCCCTTGCAGAATCCAAGTTGTTCAGGGCCTAAAATAATTTGCTGAGACATCCATAAAGTTAGTTTAGTTAAAAGATGCTTGGCGTACAATTTGCCTATGGTGGAGAGAAGGCTAATTGGCCTATAATTAAAAGGGTTTGTGTGGTCCTTTCTTGTAGATTGGGACTACAATTGCATTCCGCCAAGCATCGGGGATAAGTCCCGTTTGATTAATCATAGTAAAGAGGGAAGCAAGAGGGGTAGCCCACCATTCTGGGTCAGTCTTTAAGAGCTCTGGGGGAATCAAATCTGGCCCAGGGGCTTTCCCAGACTTCAGCTGGTTGATTAATTTTATCATTTCCTCAGGGGTCACGGGTGGCCAATCTGGTAAATCCTCGCCACAAAGATCATACGACTTATTCATACAGTTATGGTTCTGCTGAAACAGTGCAGAAAAATACTGTAACCATGCATGGGATGAAATTGCAGATCTGGGCAAAGGTCCCGTATGTAAAGAACCTGAAACTATGGCCCAAAACTTCTTAGATTATTTAGAACAGTTGCTTGATATAGTTGTTCCCATTGGTTGTTTAAAAAACTCTAACTTCTTCTCTTTTAAGCTCTCCTGTAACTGTTTTTTTACCTGAGAATACTTTGGAAGGAGGGCAGGATCATTAGAAGCTCAAAATTGGCTATAGATATTATGTAGTTGAGATTTTAGTGCTCTGCACTCTGCAGGATACCAAGATTTGGCGCCCCTACTACTCTTTTTTGTAGAATGATTAGAATTTGTACAAAGTGCCCAAGCGAAATGCAAAATCAAAGTATTATAAACTGAAATCTTTAGAGTAGGTTCCATATTATCAATTAGAGAGGCTCTAAGGTCAAGAGTACATCCAAGTTTAAGTAAATTGGAGGTAACCTGGGTGGAATGGTCATTCCACTGGATTTTTAATAAGATTTCTGGCTCAGAGGTCAGAGGAGAAATAGATAGGGAAAATCAGCTAAAGAGCTTGTGTTGAGAGTTAAGATCAGGGGGAGGTGGTCGCTAACAATGTATTCCCCTA
This sequence comes from Lepidodactylus listeri, assembly GCA_029233225.1. Lineage (NCBI taxonomy): Eukaryota > Metazoa > Chordata > Lepidosauria > Squamata > Gekkonidae > Lepidodactylus > Lepidodactylus listeri. The sequence continues at coordinate 57,607,703 of JARCFY010000006.1, forward strand.
CCTCAAAATTCTGGACATAAGGTTCCAGAGTGGGAGACTCTAGAAAGTAATCAATTACACTACTCCCTTTAGAAGAAATAAATGTAAATTCATTGGCTTTAGGAGATTAATCTACTCAGATGAATAAATTAAAATATGATACTGTATTTCTTTTTAATTTTGGAGTTTATTGTTATAATAATAAAGGGTCTTAAAATATGCAATGACTATTAGAGTCAGGAAAATGTAATATATCAAAATCTGAACAATAACATACTGTTTCATCTAACTTTTCTCCTATTAAATCTGCAAAATGTGAGCAATGAGTCAGCAAACAACCAATATCTCACCTTTGAACATCGTAGTCTAATTATTTGCTATCCATAAAGGAATACTGCTGGCTTGCATTTGTTAGGTTTTAGAGGACCAAATAATCTTCACAGTCATCTGCAAGATGAAATGAATATTGTCCTCCAACATCTATTTTAATATAATTGCCAAGTATAATAATAGGAAAAGGGAGTACAACAGAAAGAAAGGCCCATTAAAAAGGATAGAACTGGGAAGCTGAATCCTTATAATTGAATAGTGAAGTGACTCAGCTGTAGAATGCTACAATGTGTTGAAAATAAGCTAGGCATTCAAAATATAAAGCAGGGATTATATATTAGAAAAAAATTACAGTTCTTTCTAGGTCAGTTTTGGAGACACTTCAGCTAAATGCTAATTTGTGACCCAGTTCTTCCAAGTACCAGAAACTTCAAGGCCATTGTCTATGAAAAGTCACATTGGGACAAAAAAAGGTCTGATGATAGTAGCATTCTGATCAGCATCAAGGCTGCTTTATACAAATGTCTCCCCATATGGAAGGGAGGTGCTGTGATTTTCTTTGCCAAGAAACCCTGTATTCTGGACAAGAGGCTATTGTTAGGACAAAATATAAAGTAATGAAATGGTTTCCAGTTGGCAAAGCGGTCAGTCAAAGATGTAGTTTATCTCTCTTTCTCTCCAATCTATGTGCAGAACATCATAAGGAAAACTGGATTAGATTTAGATGAAGGTGGAGTGAAAATTGGTGGAAGAAATGTTAAAAAATTAAGATATGCACATGATACCACATTACTGGCAGAAATGGCTCTGAAACAACTATTGATGAAGGTTAAAGTAGAAAGTGCCAAAGCAGGATTACAGCTATAAAGACAAAAGTAATTACTGCTGGGGAAATACATGACTTTGAGGCTGACAATGAAGAAACTGTTTTAAGATTTTCTATTCCTTGGCTCCATTATCAACCAAAAGGGAGTCTGCAACCAAGAAATCCGAAGGACATTGAGACTAAGAAGGGTAACCATGAAGGAGCTAGAAAAGATCCTTAAATGTAAGACTGTCACTGGCAATCAGGAACAAGATAATTTATACCATAGTGTTCCTCATTACTATGTATGAGTGTAAAAGTTGGACAATGAAGAAAGCTAACAAGAAGAAAGTTGATTCATTTGAAATGCAGTGTTGGAGGAAAGTTTTGTGGATACCGTGGACCACCAAAAAAGATAAATAAGTGGGTTCTAAATCAAATCAAGCCTGAACTCTCCCTAGAAGCTAAAATGATTAAACTGAGGCTGTTGTATTTTGGTCATGTTATGAGAAGACAAAAACCACTGTAAAAGACAATAATACTAGGAAAAGTTGAAAGCAGCAGGAAAAGAGGAAGACCCAACATGAGATGGATTGACTCAAGCAAGGAAGCCATGGCCCTCAGTTTGCAAGACTTGAGCAAGGCTATTAAGAAAAGGGTATTTTAGGGGTCATTAATTTTTAGGGCTGCCATAAGTTGGAAGCAAGTTGATGGCATTTAACACACACAAGATTTTAATAGGCAAGGTGTGCAGGGATCCTGACTAGATGGTGCTTCTGTTCGGTTTGATGTAGTGATTAAGTGCACGGACTCTAATCTGGGAGAGCCAGGTTTGATTCCCCACTCCTCCACTTGCACCTGCTGAATGACCTTGGAAGAGCAGTTTCTGTCAGAGCTCTCTCAGCCCCACCTATCTCACAGGGTGTCTATTGTGGGGAGGGGAAGGGAAAGGAGTTTGGAAGCCACTCTGACCGATTTCCCACAAGCACTGCCCCGGCGTTGTTCCTCCGTTTGCCCCGATTGCCTGCTTGAATTTCCCACTATTTGCCGCGGGGCGCATTTTGACCCGAGGCTTTGCGCGATTTCCTCCGCGGCTTCAGTGATCCTCAAAAAACAGGATCACTGAAGCTGTGGTGAAAATCGCATGAAGCCATGGGTCAAAATGCACCCTGCAGCAAATAGTGGGAAATTTAAGCAGGCAAATGGGGCAAATGGAGGAACAACGCCAGGGCAGCGTTTGTGGGAAATCGGTCCCTGAGACTCCTTTGGGTAGTGAAGGGTGGGGTATAAATCCAATCTCTTCTTCTTCTTCTTCTTCCACTGCCACTTGGGGCTGACAAGAGCACTGGGGGGTTGTTGATGTCACGGGACTCCCCCTCACAGGGGGGTTCCATCTTGGATCCGTGTACACTTGCACATTTTAGCATTGGCCTAGCAATAAAAATGGACTCTGGATCAAACTGATATCAAAATGACAGTGAGTCATGCTGAGGGCGTGCAAGGAATGTGAAGCAACTCCTTCCTTAAGCATTTGACAGCCACATCTGGTGGTAGTCAACCGAATGGCCTCTTCCCCAAGGATTTAAGGGGTCCCCTCCATGGTAATCTGGCCTTAATAATGACCCAAATAATCAAGACAAAGAGCAATGGGTCAGCCACAGCCATTTCCTCTTTATCTTAAATGCTGGACAAAAAGATATCTCCCCCTACTCCATCATGTAAAATAGCCATCTACCTGTCAATTTGTAGCAGGCTTTGGATCCCAGTCTGTTACCCCAACTCTATGGTTGACCTCTCTATTTTTCCATCCTATTCCACTGTGCCTCTACAGAGCTTCCCAGCCATCTTCAGGAAACAGGCTTGTATGTCTCTGATTCTCCCCTTTTATTTCCTCCCTTAGTAACAGGTAGTTAGGGAAAAAGTTTAAACTGTGTTTGTACTTTACATATGCATTTATTTCCTTTCTGTAGCACCTCTGTTTTTATTTATCTGATTTAATCTAGGTCTCTTTCAATAAACTCAATAAATTTCTTTTCTTGTTTAAGAAGCTTATTCCCCTTCATTTCTTTTGAGTGTCGGTCTGTATCTCGACCCTACATCTACACAGGTTACGATCTCAGTAATTAATACCCTAAAATACATGTGTTTTTTCTTTGCTCACAGAAGGACACTTTTACTAGCTACAGGAGGTGCATGTGTATTGGTGATTTGGGTAACAGTGACCCTGATCACACACAGAATTAGCCGTGTGATAGGCACGAATCCCATGCGGATTTTAAGGGCGCAATCACACCAGAACATCTGGCAAGCATCCCACACCCATTGGCAACCTGTTTCTCTTCGCCGAAGAAGTGGAGTTAAAAGATACTAGGGAAAGTCCAGTATCAAACAGGTTTGCTACGGGCCACAGATGGCCACAGATCGACTTTCCCCATGTGATCTCTCCAGCATGCACTCATGGCATCAGGGATAGTCTGATCAGGCTATCCCAATGCCATGCCCTTTTTTCCCTCTCTTAGTATGTGCATCATTGCATACTGCCATAGGAAGCCCTCAGGGTGGAGATGTAATTCATCAACCCCCTGTTTAAGCACACTGGGAAAAAAATGGCAACCCCCCCCCCGACTCACTCACAATTGCATCTGATCACGCAGAGTGTGCCCACAGCTTCACAGAACTGTGTGATTCGCAACTGCGGGTCAAATTACTCCGGAGCAAATAGCCTCACTTTCCCCCCAGATTATCTCACTCGTGTGACTGGGACCAGTGTGTGGAAATGGTGGAAACCAATGTTATGCAATGCAATGTCACTTCCAGTTGCATTTGTAGAAGTGACATCATGCAGTTGAGTGATAGTGTAGGTATCTTCCAAATCTCGATAGTTTTATCATAGAGGCTTGGAAAATTCTTAGTGCATCATGCAACACCCTGAAGTAACTTCTGTGTAAGTGATCATGGTGTTGCATGATGCTGTTCCTTCCCAAATTTGATCTTGCTGCTCCACTTAGTGGCAGTGAGAGCTCAGAGTATATAGGCAACCTGCCATCCCTACTGCAATTACCTGCAGTAAAATTTGAATTGAGTTAGCCAGGGTCAGAGAAATCTGCAAAAAATCTAGCAGATTGTCATGGCTAACAATTAAATCACATTGTGCTGTATCATGCCAATATTGTAGCTTGGTCTGTCAAGATAGTCCCTGCATGAATGAACTCCCCCCCTCCCCAAACAACCAGTTTGTCAGTGTCTGTAATACCAGGCTCAAGACTTACTCTGCTAGCTCAGCTAGGGCACTGGCTGGCAAGCTAGGCAAACAGCAAACCTAAAGCTAACCTATCCCTGATATACAGTATCAGGTACTCAGTATCAGCTACTATTTACACTGGAAACCTGCTGAAGAAGGTAATCACATTTCACCTTGTAGTTTCACCATAAGCAGCCAATTTCACTATTTATATATGAGTCTACATTCTAAAATGGCTCCAAATAAAGACTAAGAAAGTTATCTGTGAATGTCTTCTCTGCACCTCTCTCCACAATGACCAGGCTGCTCCATAATCTAAAGAGAGGATTCAAAAAAACATATTATTTACACTTTTCAAGGTTCTTTTTACATGATGAGTGGAGCAGCAGGACAGTGAGGTGTAGGGATGGGCATGAACTCACTGACAAAATAAAGTCCATCACAAATTTTGGCTGGTTCATAGTTGGTAAAGTGATGTTTGCAAACTGAAGAGCCGCTATGAACTTCCACAAATACTGATCCAGTTCATGCTGGTTAATGGTGGTTTGTGAAGAGCAGAAAGCAGGAGTTTAAATGGTTCTGAGCCATTTAAACTCCCGCTTTCTTCTGTTCATAAAAAACAATTCAGCTGTTTGGCTTAAATGGCTTGGAGCTATTTAAACCTCTGCTTTCTGCTCACTGCCGAAAGCGGCAGCGAGCAGAAAGCAGGGGGTGAAATGACAGAGGCATTTCACCCTTTGCTTTCTGCTTGCCGTGAAAAACTTTTCATGGAGGGTAGGAAGCAGGGATACACTAGCCAGTTCCCAAATTCCTGCACTAAACACACCAATACATGTTCTTGTGTTTTAATGACTCTTCAGGTTTCAGAAGGCAGTCTCTAAACACACCAAACCAGGGATCACTCCACTCTTTGAGCCATCTCCCTTTTTTTAACTGGGTAGAGAATTTCTTCTCTCACTAGAAAATCTATCCTTTTTTCTGGCCTGAATGGGAGTCTTCACCGATCTACCTACTCCTCTTGCCACCCTTCCCAGTTCTCCATCCATATTAAACTCCTCTCAGTCAGGGCTAAACACAAACACCATCTGCACTCAACTCTTCTCAGTCAAAGCTAGACTCAGACTGAGTTCTCTTCAGCATTCAGCTTTGAAGAGTTTCTGCTCAGCTGATGCTTACCAAACAAATTTTGTTGAGCAGCCTGTCACTCAAGCTCTCTGGTTCTATGAGGCTTTAACCCTTCATTATTTATTTATTTATTTATTATTTCACATTTTTACCCCGCCCTCCCTGTGGATGGGCTCAGGGTGGCTTACAATACAGCACACAGTGCCTAATCAGAGTAAAACAGTTTAAAACATTTTAAAAATATAATAATAACGACAATGCAATTTACACTGTAAATTGCAAGTAAAGTGCTCATGTTGCCTAGCAAGGCACAGCATGTGCTCTTATGGACTTTAATGTTCATAAGTCTGAACTTTGGGATGTTATGCTTTAAAGGACTACATGCACTCTTCGTTGCTGTGAGAGGCTCCAGTCCATTCCAGGAAGCAGGCACCCAACATAGTTCACACAAAGAGACAAAGACCCCGTTGCAAAAGGGTTCTCCTCTCGCTAGGCAAACCCCAACCCCCGCCAACATTCCTGCACGGATTATGCTAAGTGAAGTTACCTGGCAACTAATCGTTCGCCCATCAACTGGCCAGGCTAGGGCCATCAAGGAACAATGGAATGGCTCAGTGACTCATCGCAGACTTGCCCAGGTGTCAGTTCCTGTTTAGCCTCTAGTGTTGCAATATTGACCACCCCTCTGCATCCCCTCCTCTTTCTACTTTAACCAGTGGTAGGGTTTGTAGGGACGGACTACCTGGTAGGTGTGTTAGTGGGATGTGGTTAGTGCTGCCCGCCCCCAGACCACCTAATAAAAGAAGTTGCACTCCATGCAATCGCTCTCTTGAGCCTCTATGACCCCTATCTGCTTTTATCCCTCTTGAGTCCAGCTTGCTATCCCAATACCCTCCCTCCATCTTTGATCTCTAGTCTGCGCAGACAGAGAGAAGCGTGTTTCTGCCGGTTCAGGACATGCTCCCCATTTTTCCTTTCAACCCCTCAATTCTTCTTTTGGAATGGACAGCCCATCTCCAGGACAGGTAATGTATTTCCCAACCAACGAATCTCCTGCTCATGCAAAAGTGCTATTTTTCTATCTTAAGCTTCTTAGGACTTGTGTGTTTGTGTGTGTGATTCTGATTTTGTTTTGTTTTTTAATAATATTTTAATAATTTCCACAACATAAGGTATAACATAGTTTACAACATATAAGTTTTCGGAGTCATACATTAATTTCAATCCATTCATAAAATTTTGACCATGTACTTAAGAATTGCTCTTCATTCTTTCCATGCAGTTGGCAACTCAGTCTGTCCAATTCTGCTAACTCGATAAGCTTTTCTACGATCATTTCTGGGGATGATATCGTTTTTTCTTTCCAGAGTTTTGCCCAGCTAGTCCTTGCCGCAGTAAGGATATAAGTTATTAATTTTTGTTCTTCCCTTTTAAGGCCTTCCAGTAGCATGTTAAGGAGGTATAATTCCGGTTTGTATGGTAGGTCAATGTTTAAGATTTCCATTATTAACTTTTTAACTTTGTTCCAATAGGTCTGGATTTTATGACATCGCCACCACATATGGTAGAATGTCCCAACATTCTTACCGCATTTCCAGCATAAGTTCGACGTATTTCCATAACATCTATATATCCTGTCCGGTGTCCAGTGCCATCTATGGAACATCTTATATAAGTTCTCTTTGTATGATATTGCAGTAGTAAATTTTAATGTCTTCCACATCTTAGCCCAATCATCCATATCAATTGTATAGCCAAAATCATTCATCCAGTTAACCATTACCTTTTTAACTGTCTCGTCACACATTTCATTATTCAATAAAACTTTATATATTTTTTGGATATTTTTTTCACTTGTGTTAAGCCAAGCTTTCTCCAAATCTGGCCTAATGTTTAGGAAACCTATTTCTTTATCTAATTTTACTCTTACTGTTAATTGATGCTTTTCTAACCACGTTAACTGAATTTCTTCCTGTACTAATTTTTCAAAACTTTTTAGATTATTAGTATTATCTAACAAATTTTCGTAGTTAATATTTTTGCCACTACTTAATAACGTGGGTTTTATAAATGCTTCTAATGGCGATATCCATAACGGAGTTTTGGGGAGATATAAGATTTTTATTTGTTGCCATACCTTCATTAACGCCCCTCTTACCCAGTGTTGGTTAAAGTTTGAGTGGACTTTATCTTTTTCATACCAAAGGTATGCATGCCATCCCATCACTAGATCATGACCTTCCAGTGTCAAGCCTCTTGTATCCTCCAGTTTCGCCCACTCTCTTATCCATGTTAGCGAGGTTGCTTGATAATACAATTTCCAGGATGGCACGTTAAATCCCCCTCTCTCTTTTATATCTTGTAATACTTTTAATTTTATCCTTGGCTTTCTGGGGTACCATATAAATTTCCTTGTTATTTTATCTAGCTCAAGGAAAATGTTGTTATTTTTTAAGATTGGGATTGATTGGGCTAAAAATAGGAATCTTGGTAAGATATTCATTTTTATCACTGCAATTCTGCCCAGAAGGGATAATTGTAGATTTTTCCAATTATCTAAGTCCTTCTTAATCTCTTTTATCAATTTATTATAATTGTTCTCGATTAAGGCACTATTTCTATTTGTGATCCAAATACCCAAATATTTTACTTTTTTCTCAATTTTTATATTAGAAATCTTCTCTATATTAGCTATTGTTTTCTTGGAACAATTTTGGCCAAACATTTTGTTTTATTATAGTTGATTTTTAATCCTGCTACTCTACCAAACTCTTCTATATCTTTTAGTAATCTCGGTAATGATAATATCAGTTCTTCCACTATAAATAGCAAGTCATCAGCAAATGCTCTAAGTTTGTATTCAAATTTTTTAATTTTCAATCCTTTTATCTGTTCATTATTCCTTATCTGATCATTTAAGGATTCCAAAGCAAAAATAAATAGTAATGGGGATAAAGGGCAACCTTGTCTTGTTCCTTTCTATATAGCTACCTCTTCTGATAGTTCGCCATTAATTAAAATTTTTGCTTTTTGTTTTTTATATATAGCCTTAATCATAGTTTGGAATAAGGGTCCTGCATCCCAGATTTTTAATTTTTGTAGTAGAAAGTTCCAGGATAAATTGTCAAATGCTTTTTCGGCATCTAAAAACATGAGTGCCGCCTGTTTCTCTGGATGGACTTCATAGAATTCTAAAGCATTCATTAATGTTCCAATATTATCCTTCATGTATCTCTTTGGTAGGAAACCGGCCTGATCTGGATGTATTACCTCTACCAAGACTCATTTTAACCTGGTTGCTAGAATATTTGCAAAAATTTTATAATCTGTATTTAAAAGTGATATTGGTCTATAATTGTTAATTTGTTTTTTACCTTCATCTGTCTTTGGAATTAAAGTTATTATGGCTTGGTTCCAGGTTTCCGGTATCTCTCCTGTTTTACCGATAACTTCTACTACCTTTTTGAATGGGAGACTAATTTGCTCTTCAAAAGTCTTATAGATTTCCCCTGGTAAGCCGTCCAACCCTGGTGCTTTATTATTTTTTTGTTTTTTAATAGCATCATATATCTCCTGCATAGAGACAGTCTGGTTCAACACTCTTTGCTGTTTGTCTGAGAATCCCCCCTTACTTTTCCCTAATAGATATTCATTTATTTTCCCTTCGTCCTCTTCCTTATGTTTATGGTATAATTTTTGATAGAAGTTTTCAGCTATTCTTTTTAAGTCCTGTATCAAAAAATTTTCCTCTCCTTTCTCATTTTCCAAGGCTATAATCATGCACTTTTGTCTTTCTTTCCTTAATTTGTAAGCCAGTCATCTTGTTGGTTTATTGGCATTCTCGAAAAAATTCTGTTTTGCATATTGAATCTCCTTTGCTATTTCTTGTGTTAAGATCAGGTTAAGTTTGTGTTGTAAGGTTTTTATTCTATTTTTAATTACGTCGCTTTCTTTAGTTTTATTTACGATTGCCTTAATTTCTTCCTTTTTTATCTCATTACATAATTTATCGTATTGTTGTCTTTTTTGTTTTGTTTTCCATATCTGTTGGCTAATTAGAATACCCCTCAAGAAGGCTTTAAACGTGTCCCAAACTATACTAATTGGTGTTTCCGAATTTATATTTCTATTAAACAACTCCTTAATTTCTAGTTTAGCCTTTTCTACAAATTCCACGTCTTTTAACAGGTCTGTATTCAAAACCCACCGGGTATTTTTTGTTGTTGTTCTTTAAGTGTGATCATTATCGGATTATGATCCGTAAAGGTGGCTGGGAGAATTTCTATTTCTGACACATCTTTTAGCATTGATGTTGAAATCCAGGCCATGTCTATTCTGGACCATGATTGATGTCTGTGTGAAAAAAAGGTGTACTCTTTTTTATTTGGGTATCTTGTTCTCCAAATATCTATCAGAGTGCACTCTTCCGCTATTTGTAAGAAACTTTTAGGTAAAGCCTTACTTTTTGTTTTGTTCTTATTCTGCCTTTCTTAATCCAAGGTTGGGTCAAAGATAGCATTATAATCTCCTATTAAACAGATGTTTTGATATTTTTGAGTTGCTATAAAGTTTGATAATTTTTGGTAAAAATTTTCTTGATTTTGATTAGGCGCATAGATATTTATTAAGAGCATCACTTTACCTTGTCTATTTATAGTAACAGCTACCATTCTACCATCCTCCCAAGAATGTATTAATTTTGGATTTAAGTGTTCTTTAACAAAAATTACTACCCCTTTCTTTTTTTTTTCATCCGCTGCTATGAAATTTTTCCCTAATTTTTTTACTGTTAAGTATTTTCTATCATCTTTTTTTATATGGGTCTCCTGAAAACAAGTTATTTCTGCTTTAAGTTTTATCGCCTGGTGAAATATTTTCCTCCTTTTTTGTGGGCTATTTAGGCCATTGACATTAGCTGATAATATTTTAATCCGATCCATCCTTCCCATCTTGTATGCTTGAGAACATTTTATAGTAAAACATCATTCAAACTGACCTTTGCCTCAGTGCCTATTTTCTGGGAACTCCTGGAAGGGGCGGGACCTTGGTATAGTTGGCTAAGAACCCAGTTATTTGCCAATTGCTAATCTTAAAACCAGAGCAATTCAGCTAACACTCACTGTGATGTTAATACCAGACATTCAGATGGCATTGTACTGGTACCCTTCATGCCAGCATCAAGGTCATATTCCAGCCCTCCACCCAGCCCGGGCTTTGTTCAGGGCCCGCCCTCATCGCTGATGTTACTGGCGATGGTTGATGATAAATGGTGGTAAGCAGTGGCGACTCCTAATCAAAGGCCTGGTGGAAGAGCTCCGTCTTGCAGGCCCTGCGGAACTGCATAAGATCCCACAGGGCCCTGATCTCCTTCGGAAGCCTTCACAGGCCTTTGCATATTTACACAGCACATCTGAGCTTTTAAAGTGCAGTCTGTCACAGATACAAACCAGTTTGGTTTCCAAATCAGCATATCTGTTTGTGATTTAGTACATCATTTAGCCACAAACCATGAACTGAACCACAAAAATGTAGTTCATGCCCATCCCTAGTGAGGTGAGGTCACTCAGCATGTGTTTTCTGTCCCTGTTTTGTTTAGTCTGCTGCCCTGGCCTTGACACTGGTGAGGTCACACCTGTTTCTCCTCTGCCTTCTCTTGAGGCTCACTTGGAGCCTACATTATTGTCCTTTAGCCATGAGGCCAACATATTTCGCTTTACCCAGACTTTTAATTAAAATGTTCTGTCTTCTGTAGCTGCTTTTGTGGCTAACTTAAATCACATGGGTTGTATTCTGGATATTATTTTAGACTGCTCTTGTTTTGATAATTTATTTTAATACCGATTATTTCATAGTGGTTGGTTTTATGATTTTATTGCATTTTTTTTGCTTTGTGAGCTATCTTGAGCTGGTCTCTGAAAATTTTTCTAAATAAATGAATAGCAAGTAGCAAAAATATAGTGAGTGTTCTCACAGTGAGTTAATAAATTGTGTTGTAGATCCCTTTTACTATACCCTAGGTTAAACCATTTAACAAGACTTATGTCATCATTCCATATTGGCTGCAACTTATTTGTCCCATGCATTTCCCCCTTATTTATTTCTCAAAGAAGCTGTTTAACTTGTATTAAAATGCAGTAATGCAGAACTTTGAAATTAAATCATATATGTTTCCCTTATGGGACACATATACTATTTTTTTAGGTCATAAAGATAGTACGATGTAATATGCTATACTAGAATTAATTCTAGTTTCTCCAGGGCTATTTTTGGGCAGGAACGCACAGGAACGGAGTTCTGGCTGGCTTCTGAGTTGGCCATGCCTACAACCAAAACCTCTGGCATGTGTGGCTACAGAGCACACTGCCCTCCCCACGTTACACACAAGAGGGAAAGGTGGCATGTTAAAATGCCATCTTTGGGGAGCCCCTGGGGATTTCTGTGTCAATTTCACTCCCACCAGTCAGCTGAGAGTGAAATTGACAAGGAAAAGCCTCTCTCTGCCTTCCCTTCTCTAGCTGACATGTTGCAGCTGGAAAGGGGCAGGCAGGGAACCCAGGCACATTGAAAAGGCCTTTCTTTCCCAGCCCCCAACTAATAAGCTAATGAGCTGTGCTGTCAGAGGTGTGGCCTAATATGCTAATGAGTTTCTGCCATTGGGTGTGGCCTATTATTCTAATGAGTTCCTGCTGGGCTTTTTCTACAAAAAAAGCCCTGAGTTTCTCTATAAAATAAAGTTGCAGATAATTTGTTTTGAACCCTCCAGCAGTTTATGAGCCCATTTGCTCAGATATGAAATAGAATTTAGGTTTGTGAAAAGTATAGTCATTTATATTCAAATAACCGAGTTTCAAGTAACTGTTGGAAACATCTGGAACTAGACACTTAAGTCATATAAACTGAAGATATATTCACTCTGATGCAGCTAAGGGTCATATAGCAATGGAAAAACTTCTTATGTGAATCCTTAAGATAAAGGATTTGTGTGCCCAAATGGATGTTTTGTGAATGAGTCTCCAAAATGACAAAGGGCTGGTTCTCCAGCTAAGCCATCAAAGCATCTGCTTCAGGTGACACACTGAAGAAGTTTACAACAGACAATGGGGCCTTGATTTATGTCTAAAGGGATCAGTTCAGACCTGGCTGACAGCAGCCAAGAGGAAGCACCTTGTAAGAAAAATCCCATTGATAAAGAATTTAATGAAGAGGATTCGTTGGCATCGACTTCAGAAAACTCAGGTACCCCATGTGATGGACAGGCTAGATTCTGCCTCTCTAAGAGCAACCAATGAAAACTGATGGAATGTTGAGAGATGGAGACTTGGAAAACAGCAGCTGCAAACAACAGTTAGTTGTTAGTAGTAGAGGAGCTGGCACCTTAGGAGCTGACCAGAAAAAAGGAGGGAGTCTGACAATGTAACTGGGCAGAAAAGCTGCTTAGAGCAGGCTGAAAATAGTCTTTCTGTAACTAAACGATCCCATTTGTAAGAATAGGATCTTAGTTCAAGAGTTCAATGGAAGTGAAACATTGTTACTCAGACCTTACTTTCCTCTGGGTTTGTTCATACCATAAATGAAAGTTTTCTTGTTTTGATTATATCTTTCCTATTATATAAAGCCGTTTTAAGATTCCAAAGGGCAAGATTCCATGGGGCACCAAAATCAGTTTGCTGGACGGAATGCCACTCAAAAGGGGGACCCTTGCCATTGGCTGCATTCTCTCCCTGCTTTGCCTCAGTCCTGCCCACAGAACCACCGGCCAGAATCCCAACCTCAGTCTGGAGGGAGCCAGCGAAGGGGAAGGATCAACTGGGTGCTGGGTCTACTCTTCTCCTCTGCCCACTGCCATGTGGGTGTAACTGTCCCCTCCGTGGCCTGCTTCTGTCAGTGAAAAGTCAATGGACTATCAGCATAACCCCCTCCCCAGCAGACTGCCAGCATGCCCAGAATAAACTGTCAGAATAAACTGTCAGAAACATGGGGCCATTTCACACAGCACCCCATAGCGCTTTAGGTACAAGCACTGAAGAACGCTTGGGAGGAGGTTTCAAGGTAAACCGGTTCAGCAACGCTTCCCCAATGGGAGAGGCATATTTCTGTGTGAAAGGACCAATATGTTCTGTTAGGGAACCGGTACTGATAAGGTTCTGTGTAAAATGCCTGACAGAAACAGTTACTGAAGAGTTCCTGAAACGGAACATATTGGCTGTGTGAAATTCCTCAAGCTATTTCTCCTGCTTAGCTCCACCATGGCTGGCTGGCTAATGAGGTGGGCCAGTGACCATCAAACCATTTCTTTCAACCCCCTGCAGTGCAGCTTACTTTCCTCCTAGAGTTGCCAATCTCCAGGTGGGATCAGGTGTGTGTTAGTGTTTGTGTTTTTTTGTGTGTGTTAGTGTTTGTGTGTGTGTCTCTGTGTTTGTGTGTGTGTTTCTCTGTGTGTGTGTTTCTGTGTGATTTTTTTTGTGTGTGTTTTTGTGTTTGTGTGTGTGTGTGTGGTGAAGAGGCTTGGAAAAAAACCCCGGCAGTCTGAAATGGCAAACCGCTCCGAAGATGGTTCCAAAATGGTAGGGGAAGGGCTGTCCGAAACAGCTGTCACTGTACCAGTTTATTACAAGCCGGTAAGCAGGATCTGCTAGACCCATTGTTGCCAATCTCCAGGGGAGAGATGGAGATCATGCTAAATTACAACTGCTCTTCAGATGGCAGAGATCTTCCCTTGGAGAAAATGGTGGACTCTGTGTCATTATACCCTGCTGAGGTCACCACAGCAAATTGACGCTGAGTGCCCAAGTCCAGGGCACTCTCCCAGAGCCTCTTTCTAGAGCCCATTGTATTTATTTCCACAACGGGCCTTATTCCTTGTGTGTGTGTGTGTGTATATATATATATGAATGGTGGCAGTGAGTGACTGGAACAGTGTTTGAGCCCCAACCCCAATAGCTCTGTGTAAGTGATGGCTTATTATTAAAGAGGGCTGGGCTACCCCGGCTGTGCATCTCTCTGGCAGTGAGAGAGAAGACCTGAGGTGTGAAATAGTTATGACTCTCTGTATATTTTAAAAGAGACAAGAAGGATAGCTTGTGATGTCCTGACCAACTGATAACCCTGAACCTGAGAGAGAGAGATCTGAAAGGGTGGTAGGCACTCTGTGCGAGTGGGAAAGGGGCATCACACCCAATATTCATATAAAGTATGAACATGACTATTGCTAATGGAAAGAAAATATGATCGATGTAATCTGTTTTTCCAGTTTCAGTGATGTCCTCAGCTTGAAATCTGATTTTTTGATTGTCCATTTTCTTTCTTTCTTTCTTTCTTTCTTTCTTTCTTTCTTTCTTTCTTTCTTTCTTTCTTTCTTTCTTTCTTTCTTTCTTTCTTTCTTCCTTCCTTCCTTCCTTCCTTCCTTCCTTCCTTCCTTCCTTCCTTCCTTCCTTCCTTCCTTCCTTCCTTCCTCCCTTCCCTTCCCTTCCCTTCCCTTCCCTTCCCTTCCCTTCCCTTCCCTTCCCCCCCTCCCTCCCTCCCTCCCTCCCTCCTAGTATTTTTAGATGAGTTTCACATCAGGTTTATGTGATTAGACAAAGGAACATATTTGATGAAGCTTGCATCCAGTTTTGCAATTTAACACCCCAATATTTATTTGTTTAAAACGTTTATACTCCCAGCTTTCTTCTGAGCATCTTAGGACCCAAGTCACCCAAAAACAAACTAAGAACTTTTTGGAAAATCAACAGCTATCATTTTAAAGCTGTTTAAAGCCAGCAGGCTATATGAATGGATCAAAAAACCCCAACAGATATAAAAATGTTAAAACCAATATAAAAACACCATAGGTAAAGGTTTCCCTTGCTCAAAAGCCATAGGCCACCTTATATTTGAGGGGTGGGGTTAGGGACAAGCTCCTGAAAAAAATTCGAGATTTGGGGGGATTCAGATATCAGGAAGGCATTCCAGATTATTAAATTCCCTCAATAGTGTTTCATAATGTGGATCCTTTTTTTTTTCTTTTTTTTTCTGAAATGTTGTGGGTATATTACCAACACAGCCAGCCATGACAATGACACTGAAAACCTGTAAAACTGAAAAAAAAAACAGGCATTCTGTACACAGCTTTGTCTATTTTAAACAAAAAGAAATGGCTGAACAGATGACCATGAACCATTTCACAAAGGATATTATATCCTATAAAGGGGGAAAGTGTGGCTGAAAATTAACTGAATTTATGCTATGATTTTCCAGTGAAATGGATGACACGTTGCTTATTTTTGCAGCCTTTTTTCAGTAAGCATTTCCTGATATGTTTACTGGCACACACATCATCATGTTGCTCTGTCTGCTATCTTTGAAAGAATACTTTAACAGGAGGGTGCCTAATAAAGGGATAAACACAATGCAGACCGATTATCAGGCTCTGTGGATGCCTACTTTGACTCCAGTGAATTGGAACAAGGTTAGATTGAGAGATTTTCATGCTGGAAACAGTACTCAGATTCTTGTAATTCAGGCACTAACCTCTACTGCCAAAACCCCTTCGAAAAGCCTCATTAAACGAATTTAATTAACAGTAGAGATTGCAACAAGATCTACTATTCAATGAATTATCCACCATGTTGAAAATCTATCAATGATGTTTCTTTTAACTTTGACAAAACCTCACCTCCCTTTCTTAGGGTAACTCAAATAAATTCTGTCTCATTTTCTCAGTAACTCAGGAGATGAAGTTGTCATGGTTATTGGATGAAAATGTAGTCAATTGCTATACAGTTTTGCTAGGTGAATGCTAGAACTGAGGTGACATTTAGCATCAGCTGAAATTTAATATAAATTCAGAATTCAGATTTTGTTTTCTCTGTGATCTGTTCACTTATAAAAGCAGCTTATACAAATAAAATCAATACAAATAATAAAACAAAACTACAGCATACTGGAGAGAGAGAGTTCTTAGCTTCTCTGGATATAGAAGAGAAGAAGAAGAAGAGATTGGATTTATATCCCGCCCTTTACTCATTTGGAGTCTCAGAGCAGCTTACAAACTCCTTTCCCTCCCCCTCCCCACAACAGACACCCTGTGAGGTAGGTGGGGCTGAGAGAGCTCTGAGACAATTGTCCTTGAGAGAACAGCTGGTACAGAGCTATGGCTTGGTCATCCAGCAGGTGCAAGTGGAGGAGTGGGGAATCAAACCCGGTTCTCCCAGATTAGAGTCCGCACACTTAACCACTACACCAAACTGGCTCACACAGTCACACAGAATATTTATTGTTTCAAACTGCATGCAGAAAAGCATGTTAGAAAACTATCACATTCTTGGATGTCAAACACAGGAGTCACTAAAACCTTGTAACTCACTAACAGTGTGGATCTGAAACCAGGTATGGATTTACTTACTAATTACATTTTTATCCTGCGGTTCATCCAAAGATCTCAGTGTATTGTTCATTTTTTTCCCTCCTCCATTTTATCATTATAACAACTCTGTGAGGTAGGTTGGGCAGAGGCAGTATGGCTGGCCTAAGACTCAGCCCACATGATGTACTATGAATTAGGAATGTGTATCCAAAATTTTACTAATTCAGATCAAACCTAAACTTTTGTAAATACCATAAAAGTTCCAGATCCAGAAAAGACTGGAAATCTTCTGATCTGACATGTCTTCAGATGTTTGCCTGATGGGCATGGTATCCAACCACAATAGTTTGCTGATTTCTCTGCCAAAAAAGTTTGTCCCACTTTCATTTCCATGTGCAGGATGGTGATATTATGGGAGGAACAAGAACAACAGTTGACTTCAGAGGTTTCTGGTCGGAGGAATGGAGGTCTGACACGCTTTGCAAATGCGCAAGGCGGACAGTGGCTCTTCCTGACAGCTTGGGTGGATTAATCCACCTGTCGCAACCTCACACAGGTAGTGTGAGGACCAGCAAGCAATATAATCCAGGTTTGAGCAACCTCGGTGAAGGGAAAGTCTCGGAGGAGACTTTTCCGACACCTTGAGCACTGCAGCCGAAGAGGATTCTTGCGAGTATCTCTAAGGAGCCGAGCTGAAAAATTCAGCATAAAACCTCCAATTCCCCTGATTCCTTAACAAAGAAGACAAAGTTTAAACGTTGGGACCACATCTGAAGCGAAGTAACAACAAAAGGTAACGGAAAGAAGTTTTTTGCCTTACCACCGCCGCGTTTTGAAAGACGAAAAGCAGATCGGGTGAAGCAATAGACTGTTGTTGATTGGATGAGAGCAGTTTTGAAGCGCCAAAAAACCGAATTTGAACTTTAAAAGCCAAAAAACAAGTTGTTTAACATTCCTGCGGTTAAGAAGAGTCGGGAGGGGAAGCCAAGCATCGCGAGACAAAGAGGGAGAAGGGAACCAAACATCGCGAGATTAAGATGTGAGGACTGAATCAGGAAGTGACGGCTAGAAGAGCAGACAAGAAGGGAAAAGGAGAAGAACCGGAAGAAGGTAAAGGGGACTCTAAATACTGCCGGACCAGAAAGGGGACTCTAAATACTGCCGGACCAGAAAGACCATAACAGGAAGTGACGTGCAGAGAGCAGACAAGTAAATAAAAGGAAGGGACAAAAGGAAACTACGGCAAGCCAGAAGCAAGGTAAAAAGACTATAACCTTTGACATTAACCATAGAGAAGTTGCGCCCGCCATTTTGGATTTATAAAATTTTTAAACTGCAATATCTCAAAGATTATATAACTTAGAAGGCTGAAACCAACATAATTTGACTTGGCAAGATTAGCTTGTTTGAATGCACTAATTGGTGTTTGATTTGGAAAACAAGATAAAATTGATCTTTTTTAAAAGAGGCAAAACGGACCGCGGACTAAGATCGAGAGCAGCTACATGGTCCTCTCCTACAATGGCAGCAAAAAAAGAAAAAGAGCTACTAGCTGTTATGGAAGCAATGGAAAAGAAAATGTTAGACGCTATAGGAGAGGTAAATGTTAAAATGAATAATATAGCAGCTCAAGCAGATAAAAATTTCATGGAATTAAAAGCAGAATTTCAAAAATTATCCACAAGAACACAAGATATAGAAACTAAAGTAAAAGAACTGGAAGAAAACACCCATAAGACAATGAGAGAGAACGAGAGGATGGAAAAGATGATGCATTATAAAGATATGCAAAATCATTTGAGATTTCGAGGGATCGAGGAAAAATTGAATGAGGACATTTTTACAAGAATGCAAGAAGCAATAGCAGATTTTTTACAAGAACAGGAAGAAGTTGTTAAAGAACACATGGATCTTGTTTATAGAGTTAATTCTACATATGCAAGAGACAAAAACATACCAAGAGATGTGGTTGTCCAATTTACAATGAAAAGAACAAAAGAACAAATCTACAGGAAGTGCTTTACTGACCCTTTTGTAATAAATGGAAAGAAAATCATAGTAATGAAAGAATTGCCTAGAGCAATACTGCAAGAAAGGAAAAAATTCAAGCGTCTGACGGATAAACTGAAGGAGAAAAAAATCAGATTTCGTTGGGAAATACCTCAAGGACTAAGCTTTTATTATGGCAACTCCAGAGTAGTGATTAAAAGCACAGAAGAAATGTATGCATTCCTGGGAGAAAATAAAGATGATTTTGGAGATATTTAAGAATATATCAAAATGGATTACAAAATACTTACATGGAATGTAAATGGACTAAATTCACCCCAAAAACGTAGAATGGTAGGTCATTGGTTGGAAAAACAAAAATGTAATATAATTTGCTTGCAAGAAGCTCATCTTAAAAAACAAGACCATAAATATTTAATAAGGAAAAAATTGGGAGAAGAATTTTATTCTTTAGCAAGCAACAAAAAAAGTGGTGTTGTAACATATGTCAAAAAAGATTTGGAACCTAAAGTAATATTTAAAGACAAAGGTGGAAGATATTTAGCTATTGAAATTTTACTGCAAGGATTGAAAACTTTGATTGTGAACATTTATGCTCTGAATGGAGCTAAAGAAATTTTTTTTAAAGAACTTCAAATGGAATTGGACAATGTAAACTATGATCAAATTATGATGTTAGGGGACTTCAATGGAACTGTATATAATAAACTAGACAGGTGCTCTAAAAGAAATGATGAGACGTTAGGGAAGCTTCCAAAAAATTTTTTTGAACTGATAAAACAAGAAAAGTTGGAAGATATTTGGAGGAAAGCTAACCCACAAGGAAAAGATTTTACCTTTTACTCTAACAGACATGACTCACATTCAAGAATTGACATGATTTGGATGACTACTAACTTAACCTTTAAGACAAGAAAAGTGGAAATTTTACCCAGAATAATCTCAGATCACAATCCGTGTTTATGGACAGCTGGGCAGGTTAAAAAACAAAAGAGATGGAGAATAAACGAGGACTTATTAGATAATCAAGAAATAATTAAAAAATTACTTGAAGAAACAGACCTATACTTCCAAGTAAACATGCAGAAAGAAGTTAAAATTCAAACCGTATGGGATGCATACAAAGCAGTGATGAGAGGACTATTGATATCGTTAAATGCTAAAGATAATAAAAAGAAAAAAGAGCAATATGAAAATATTCTACAAGCCATTAAAACAAAGGAAGAAGAACTGAAGAAGAAACCAGGGAAAAAGAAACTGCAAAAGGAAATTTGGATGCTACAAGACCAAGCAAAAGCCATTTTGAACCAAGAGGATGTACTGGAACTTAAAAAAACTTCAACAAAAAGCATTTGAAGGTGCAAATAAACCCGGAAAATACTTAGCATGGCAATTAAAGAAAAAACGTGAAAATAAATTTATCACTAAAGTGATAAGAGATAATATTGAGATAATAGATAACAAAGGAATAAAAAGAGAATTTTTTAAATACTATGCAAAACTTTTTAAGAAGGAAAACAAAGACAGAAGAAAGATTAAAGAATACCTGCAAACATTAAAGTTACCAAAACCAACAGAGAAAATTAAAGAACTATTTAATAATCCAGTATCATTACAAGAGATCAAAAATGCAATAAATGACTCAAAATTAGGTAAAGCACCTGGACCGGATGGATTTACAGCGAAGTTCTACAAAACGTTACAGGAGTCAGTTTCACCGGTGTTACTGCTATTGATGAACGATATAAGAGTTACTGGAGAGGTACCAGAAACCTGGAAAGATGCATCCATCTCACTGATCCCGAAAGAAAATCAAGATTTGACCAATGTTAAGAATTATAGACCGATTTCTTTACTGAATAATGATTATAAGATTTTTGCTAAGATTATAGCGGATAGACTAAAAGAGCACCTTAAAGAGACTATACAAACAGAACAAGCAGGGTTCTTACCTAATTGACAAATAAGGGACAATCTAAGAGTAGCAGTGGATGCTATAGAATACTACGACAAACATCCTGAAAAGGAAGTGGGCTTTTTCTTTTTAGATGCGGAGAAAGCATTTGATAATTTAAACTGGGATTTTATGTTTGAAATTTTAGAACATCTTGAGATTGGTGAATATATGCTTAACTTCATTACAGCAATATATAAAGAACAGAAATCCTCATTAATAATTAATACCGAAAAGACAGACGATTTTAAAGTTGAAAAAGGAACAAGACAAGGATGCCCACTTTCGCCGCTGCTATTTATTTGGATTTTAGAAGTTCTACTGTTAAATGTGAAGGAAGACAAAGATATTAAAGGCTTAACAACTAAAGGTTTTTCTTTCAAATATAGGGCCTTTGCAGATGATGTGATGTTTATAGTGGAAGACCCCTTATCCACATTACCACATTTGTTACAGAGAGTAAAAGAGTTTGGTGACTTAGCAGGATTTTATGTAAATAAGAACAAATCGAAAGTAATGTGCAAAAATATGTCAAATAAGAAACAAAACGAGTTACAAAAACTTACAGAATGTGAGGTGGTGAAAAAGACAAAATATCTGGGTGTAAACCTAACTATGAAAAATATTGATCTTTATAAAAATAATTATGAAAAATTATGGTTGCAAATTATGCAGGATATTAAAAAGTGGAATGTATTGAATTTGTCATTGCTGGGTAGAATTGCGGTGGTCAAGATGAATGTGTTACCACGATTAATGTTTTTGTTTCAAACTATTCCAATTGTGAAAGATGTAAAAACATTCAAATGTTGGCAGAAGGAGCTGTCTAAATTTGTGTGGGGAGGGAAAAAACCAAGAATTAAGATGAAAATAATGTGTGATGCCAAAGAAAGAGGAGGGTTTCAACTACCAAATCTAAGGTTATACCATGATGCAATATGTTTGACCTGGGTAGGGACATGGACTATGTTACAAGATAGAATGTTATTGTCCCTGGAAGGTCATGATTGTAGATTTGGGTGGCATGCATATTTGTATTATGGCAAAACAAAAATGGACAATATGTTTAAACATCACTATTTGAGAAGAACATTAATGGATACGTGGTCAAGATATAAAAACTTTTTTTCAGAAGAGATACCCATGTGGATTGTACCCGCAGAAGTCTTACATCCAACATCAAGATATAAAGGACAAGATTGGCTGAAGTATAGAGACTTATTAATAAGACATGGCAAAGATTTCAAACTGAAGGAGCAGCATCAGATTGACTTTGATTATGGTTGGTTAAGATATAGGCCGAGGACAGACTGGCAATCTGAAGCGGGGCAGGCACGCTTCGCAAACGGAGGAAAGGAGCCCGTTCAGACATGCGCATCTGCCCGTCGGCTCCGTTGCGTACTTACCCGTCTCCCAGCCGCTTTCCTTCCGCTTTACCCGGACACCAGTTTTTCCCGGTGTTCAGGGGCCTTCCTCCGCATGCCTCCCGCTTCCAAACAGTGTGAACTGGAAGAAGCGGGAGGCATCCGGAGGAAGTGTGAACGCACCGGCAAAAAGTTTTGCGCATATGCGCATATGCGGATATGCGAATATGCGCATATGCGGATATGCGCATATGCGGATATGCAATATGTGCACATGCAATATGTGCATATGCGGATATGCGCATATGCGCATATGCGAACAACATCAAAGGAAAACAAAAAAAAGTGCAGCGGCACGCGCCAGCCGCGCGGGCTGGCTACGCGCCAGTGTGAACCCTCCGTGGGCAGTCTGAACGCTCCGTATCGCCGCTGATCCGCATTGCTCTGGCCAGTGTGAACGGCCAGCTTCGTGAGTTTTTCCCCCCGCTCCAGTTCCCTCCGCTTTGCCTCCGCTTCAGATTGCCAGTCTGTCTTCGGCCATAGACAAATATATGATTTGTATAGAAGTGATAAAAAACACGGTTTCAGGGGAAAAAATAATGAAATAGAACAAGTTTGGGAGGAAGGTGGGAAAAAATGATTTCTAAAATGTATAAAGTCTTGCTAAAATGGTTTAATGCAGATGAAATGGTAAAAGAACAAATGGTAAAATGGGCGATAAACTTTAACAAAGACATTGAAATGGAATCTTGGGAATTTTTATGGAAAAATGCTATGAGTATATCTACGTGTTATAACTTAAAAGAAAATTGTTTTAAAATCATGCATAGATGGTATATGACACCAAAATTTTTTGCAAATATTGGTCAGAATATGTCTAACAAATGTTGGAAGTGTAAAAAGAAAGAAGGTTCTTTTTATCATATGTGGTGGACTTGTGATAAAGCAAAGATTTATTGGTCAAAAATACATGCAGAAATGGAAAAAATCTTGAAATGTACATTTAAGAAGTTGCCTGAAATGTTATTGCTAGGACTTAAACTAGAAGAGATAAATGTAAAGAAAAGGACAATAATATGATATATGATTACAACAGCAAGAATGGTGTATGCACAAAACTGGAAAAATGAAAAAATACCAGAGGTGTGGGAATGGTTGAAAAAACTGTTATATATGGCTGAAATGGATAAATGGACTAGAAAATTGAATAATCTCTACTCAGAGACCTTTCTAGAAGACTGGAAAGATTTGAAAGAATATGTTGAAAAATACTGGGATATGAAAAACTACATTTATACATGGTTATAATAGCATAAAGGAATAGAAATATATTATATGAATGTTTTAGTTAAAATTAGACAATGAAACTGTTTTTATTTAGAAATACATAAGAGTATAGAAAATAAGAATTGGTGTATAAGTATTTTAAAGATATATAACCGTTACCAGAAATGAAACATAGATATAAGTATTACTATTTTGAATAAAATGGAAAATGTGTTATGCTTCAGAGGTGGTGGGAAACCACCAAAACAAGATAAAAATAGAATGTACAAATAGAACAAAATGTTATATAATATGGAAAAAGGGATTTGTATAAGGTAAATGTATTATTTTTGATGGTTTTTTTTGAAAAATAAAAATTTCTTTACAAAAAAAAAAAAAAAAAGAACAACAGTTGACTTCCCAGCAATTGCTGTACCTTCTCTCTGGCTCTGGAATGGCTTTCTGATTCCATACAACCTACCTGCCCTGCAGGAGATGGAGGCAAAGTTGTTGTATGTACATGCTGGCAAGCAGATAGAACAAATGGCACACTTCAGCCATGCTATATCTAGTTTCCTTGAAAAGGAAACTGTTGTTCTGAGAAAATAAGAAGTGGGACTCCCGATACTCATGTGTGGGGGGAGAGTATTCCCCACAGCTCAGGGCCTACTGAAGCTGGAGGAGCTCCATAGGAGGAGGAAGCAGCAGCAGGTGAGCCCTTATCCCTCCCCCCCAGCAGCGACGGCGAGACCAGCCTACCAAACCTTCTCCCTTCCCCCCCAGTGGCAGTGAAGCCGGCCCACCAAGCCTTTTCTCTCGCCCCCCCAGCAGCAGTGGGGAGGCCAGCCTGCCAAGTCTTCTCCCTCCCTTCCGGTGGTGGCAGCAGTGAGGCTGGCCCACCAAGCCTTCTCCCTTTCCCCGCAGCAGAGGTGGCAGCGAGGCCGGCCTGCCAAGCCTTCTCCCCCCCCCAGCGGCAGCGAGGTTGGCTCACCAAGTCTTCTTTCCCCCCCAGCAGTGGCAACAATGGAAGTTCCCAGAGCGTTCTCTGAGCATGTGCAGGGAATGCTCTTTTACTTTTGGGGGGATTTAAGTATCCCCCAAATAATTTTTTTAACTTTTCAGATTTTTCTGCACACCTGGGGAGTCCCCCAAGTGTGCAGGAAAATCTCTTTGCCCCCTAGGTGCCCCTGATGTGAGGATTTAGATATCTACACACAAAGGGTGCCTTGGCTATTAGATAAATAGATGCTGAACTAGAGTTTCCAGCTCCCTAGTACATTAGAAGGCAGAAAACAGCAGGAGATTAAAAACCCAAATCTAGACCTGAGCTGGAGTAATGTTTAATAGCTTTTAACCCCTATGTTTGGATGTTTGTCAAGACAACCATGCAAAACATATAGTTTGCATATCAGTACTATATCTGAAGTGGTAAAGAACAGCTTGAGCTTTTGAAGTTAAAATCCTGATGCTAACCCAGCTTCCCTTTCCCTTCTGTTTGAAACGTATTTTCTCCAGCCTGGGTGCCCTATGAGAATTTAGCCAGGCTGGGGGGAAATGCTGCGCACTGAGCACAGTGAATTAAGGTTGGGAGGAAGGATGAACAAAGTTTATCTTCTTTAGTGCACATATTCCATTTTTTTAAAAAAAAAATCCAGGATGTGATGGAAAATCCCATGTGTTAATCCATGTGTCCCAGTGCCAGCTCTGCGAGTGAGAACTGTGATTATGAAGAGCAGAGGTACTTTGTGCTCTCTCTCTGAAATCCAGTGGGTTCAGCTAACAGCCTATTTGTAAACTGTGATTATCACATGATTGCATGTGCACAATCACATACTCCTTTGCTCTCTTCCCCCCAGCCACAACCTCCTTATCTGCTATTCATCACATTAAACAAATATATATTTCACAGCAGCTTACTAATGTCTCCTCATCCCTTCCTTTTTTTTTTGCCATTGCAGCTAATTTATGACAACCCCATAAGGTTTTCAAGGCAAAAGATGTTCAGAGGTTTGCTATTGTCTGCCTCTATGCAGCCCCCCCCCCCTTTGGTGGTTTCCCATCCAAATACTGACCACGGCTGACCCTGATTAGCTTCTGAGCTCTAACAAGATCAGGATAACCCGAGCTATCCTGGTCAGGGCACTGTGTTCCATATGGGTACCTAATATAGTGTTTATTTATGGCTGGCAGTTTATACAGATCAATTTGTGAATGTGTATTTTCACATTTCTGTCATGAACTGTAGTTTCAAAGCATGAACCAGTGTGATACATAGCACTGACTAGGCAGGTGTAAAAAACAGCATGACTGATTTCCCACTGCTCAGGCATTGCATGCTTGAATTTCTGTACCTCAAAAAACAGGATCACTGAAGTCATGGGGGAATTCGGAAGAAGCCGTGGGTCAAAATGCAGTGCAGGGCAAATAATGGGGAATTCAAGCACGCAATCAGGGCAAAGGGAAGAATGACGCTGGAGCAGCACCTTGTGGGAAATCGGTCCATGTCTATTGCTAGCGCCTTGTGGGAAATCGGTCCATGTCTATTGCTAGCAGGGGCGGACTAACCATTAAGCAGACTAAGCACATGCTTAGGGCATCAGGGCCAAAGGGGGCACCTCAAAGTTGGGAAAAGGGTGAAAAGGAAAAAAAATGAAGATTTGTTAAAAAAATTTTTTGATAAAACTAGTGCAAATTGATCATGGTGCACCCTAGGGTTATCTTCTATTTTTTGTTGGTGAGGTGCAGTGTCATAGGCTACGTTTAAAAGTAAAATGTATGTGTTTAAAAGTAAAATGATGGAGCCAAATTCAGTTGTCATGACAGTCATTTCAATGACCCTCTCTGCCCCTTTTTAATTTCAGCCCCATGTAAACGTTAAAAACGAAGCGTGTTCAGTTGAGTGGTGTGCAAAAGAGAAAACGTGTAAAAGAGAATGAGCAAAAGAATCTGTTGTAGCCAAGAGAGGAAAGCTGACAGATTTCTTCTTACAAACTGCAGAGAAAGATGATCCAGATCAAAATCAGTGTCAGTCTTCAGAGACAGGAAGTGAATCAAATCTATCTCCTTCATCAGAAACAGGCAGTGTTGGTACAAGGCCAGATTTTCATGATGCCGTTGCACATGACGAAGTGCCACAACCTGGACCTACTTGCACAACAAGATGTGTAAATGCTTTTGAACTGTCCAAGGAGTTTAGAGAACTGATCAAGGATGAAATGAACAAAGCTAAGGACCCAGGGTTGTGGGATGAATTTTATGGTGATGATGTGACTTATTGGGTTGCTTGTGGACCCAGTGAATGTCAGCACCACAATGGGCCATTTGACAAATTGTGTCACAAGTTAATTGGTGGGAATTCAAAGTGATACTGTTCACAGAAGGTATTTCTGGAATAAAAGCCAATAATGACCACTACAAGAGAGAGTGGCTGTTGTACTCTCCTTCAAAAGGATCAGTTTACTGTTTTGTTTGTAAACTATTTGCACCCAAAGGGTCAATGCATTTTGCTAGAAATGAGGGAGTCAGTGACTGGCAAAACACTGCTGCAATTGACAAAAATGAAAAAAGTACAGCTCACCAAGATGCCATGCTGACATATTTAATTTGGAATGTTACTTTTTCCCCACCATAGAGAACAATGGAGGGAATGGGGCCCATTTGGGGGCCCGTAGAATTGGACCCCCTGATCCAATCTTCTTGAAATTTGGTGGGTATTTTAGGGAGAGGTTCCAGCAGCTACTCTGAAAGTGTGGAGCCTCTCCCTCAAACCCATTACCCTCCAGCCACTTTTTAGGCTGCCGCTGAATTTTGGCACCAATTCAGTGGCGAGCCGAATCAGATAAGAGAATGGGTGGTGCCCTAGTGCCCACTCCTGGGCTGGTGGAGTGCTGTTCTGCCTCGCTCCAGCCCCAAATGACCCCTGCTTCTAATACTCCTCCCCCTCCCCCTCCTACCCTGGACAGGCAGTTGCCTGTCAGGTGTAGGAGAGGAGATGGGAGGTGTAGGAGAGGAGGATTTCCTTGAGTGCAGATAGTGCACCATAGGGAATTTTGCAACAACCATGTATCATTAGTGGTATATCAGGATCTATGTGGGTATGGTAGGTGCTGGTGAACTGTCCAAGCCCTTGAAAGACATCTGTATAGGTTTGCAAAATATCATTTTTAGAAGCCAAGGCAGGCAGTGATGTTCTATAGACTTTCCTAAGTCTTGCTCAGCAAGACTGCCCTAGCCCTGCTGCTGGCCCAGCCTCCCAGATGCCTTTAAACATAATCCCTCCACCACCAGACGGGCGGGTGTCTGTCAGGTGTCAGAGCAGGGCCAGGGTACTTTAATGCTACAAGGAGGCGGCAATTTAGGAATGCAGCAAAGACATTTGCACATAGTACTCCTGCGGGGCACTGAGCTGCACAGGCCAAGTACCAGCTGGGTGACCTTGGGTCAGTCACAATTCTCTGAGAGCTGTTCTCCTAAGAGCAGTTCTCTCAGAGCTCTTTCAGCCCCACCTACCCCACAGGGTGTCTGTTGAGCGGAGATGAAGGGAAGGAGATTGTAAACTGCCCTGAGACTCCGAGTGAAGGGCTGGGTATAAATCCAACCCTCCTCCTCCTCCTGCATTTCATGTCAGTTTTCACAGAAAGTGAGTATTTGTGTCTGTGTTTGGGATCCTTCTCCCAATTCATATGGATTCTGCAACTTTTTCAGAATTGGTTTTGGCACTCAAATAATGCAGAATTAATCCTCAGCTGAGCCACAGATCCAGTAGGTAGCCCTGGGCAGCTTACTCTTCTCTGCTTTTATTTATTATCTATCAAAAAAGTTATTATAAACATAGCCAGGACTGGAAAATGTCTTCACGCCCATGAGGCTCTAGAGGCATGATTAATGATAAAGTAACCCAAGGTCCACTGAAATTAATAAAAATAGTTTCCGTGAATCATGGGCATAGAAAAGTTCACTACTTAGGTGGTAATGCTTTGTGTATTTGAGCTTCTACCCCATCTTCTCCTGAGGATTTGGGGTAGGTAACAACTGGAAAGTGTGGTCCTTGCTCCAATCAACATTACTCATAGCAATTGGGAGACAGGCCATGGCTCAGTGGTAAAGTACTTACTCTACATTCATGTAGTCTGGGCTCAGTCCTTGGCAACTCTAGTGGAAGATCTCAGAGACCAGGTGTTAGGAGAGATCTTTCTTTTCCTGAGATTATGGAGAATTAGTGCTATTCAGAGCAGACATATACTGAACTAGGTGGGCCAACAGTTCTTGGTATTAGATAAGCATCAACAAGTCAGGCCTGATTAGCTACAGCTGGTTTGGGGCCTAATATAGATAAATACACACACACACACTTCCACTAAAATAGTACTAGCAATTTTAGTAAATCTTGGCCTGCAGAAGACAGTGTTGTTCTCATCTTTTTAATGGTATTAGCTACACATCATTGGAGAGTCTGGAACATTTTGTAATTGTCTTTTTTAACATTATGTCATTGTTTCATTTCTTTTTTAAAAAATGCATTCTGTTATAAAAGTATTTTCTAAATTATTTTGATTTGTTTAAATTGGAGAGAATGAAACATGTTTTTTGACCTCTCTAGTTTAAATAAATGGCTGTACACAGGGGGCCCTAAGCAGGGTCCCTGAAGAACACTGGGAAGGTCAGGTAAATTCATATGGGAGTAGGCAGTCCCAACAATTAACAGCTGTCTATGTATATTTAAATAATAATATTAATGCCAAAATCTTGTTTATTTTTTATATTTTTATATGTCATGCTTAGTTATGTATACAATTGTTATAAATATATATATATATATATTAATTTTATTAATTTTACAAAACTACAAGGGCCACCAAGGCATCTAATAAATTAAAACATACAGAATCACATCCCAAAACCCACAAAACCCAGCAAGAAACACTTCATTAAAACAATTAAAACCAGAGCTAGTATACATACAAAAGCATAAAAGCTACAATAAAAACATTAGATAGGAAGGAGGGATTCTCAGGAAATACCAAATGAAATCCTCCAAAAGTCTTCACCAGTTGGCAGCAGGGACAGAAGGGGGCAGCCAAGTATCCCTGGGGAAAGAGTTCCAGAGTTTTGGTGCCATAACTGAGAAGGCCCTCTTGTAGCTTGCCACCTGCCTGATCTCAGAAGGCTGGGACACTTGAACTAGGGCTTTGGAAGATGACCTTAGTGGTCAGGGAAGTTCATAAAGGAGTAGGCAGTCATATAGGTATGTTGGTCTCAAGCCATCTAGGCTGTTAAAGGTAAACACCAGCACATTGAATTTGGTCCAAAAACAGATAGGTAATTAGGGCTGCCAAGTCAGCCCGGGGGGCGGGGGATCCCCTGCTATAGGGGTTCCCGATCCGCCAGCCGGCATTCGGCTGGCGGGGGGAACCCTGCCCCAGAAGTCGTCCGGTGAGGATGACTTCCCCCATATAATGATGTCACCTGGAGGTGATGTCATCACGTCACCGTGGTGCGCGCGCAAAGTGCACGCGCCAGAAGAGCTTCCGGGGGGAGAACAACTCCCCCCCGTCGGTAAGTCGACCCTACTTGGCAACCCTATAGGTAATCAGTACAGTGAAGCCAAGACTGGTGTGGTATGGCCCCTATGACCTACTACAATTAACATCCTGCCTGAAGCATTCTCCACTAATTGAAGTTTCTGTTCCACAAATAGTGGCTAGTGTGTCCCCAGACCTGAATGAAAAAACACACCTTTGATGTTTATTGCAATATACAGAAAAACAGAACTAAGCAAAGTATTGCCCGCCAAATCAGTTTGCTTTCTGCCTCATACAGAGTGTGCAAGAGATCATATACCCAAAATGTCATCAGTATTATTGATCATACATCCATTGGTTACAGGTGAAGGGGCACCATTTGAGCAAGCATACATTTATTGGTTGACTCCAATGATGGGTACAGTTACTCTGTATCACATTGATTTGCAAATTGTTTATGTGACAAGGAACAAAAAGGTCTTCCTCTGGAAGTTGTCAAGGACCTTTCATATATAAGCAAAGATCCTCTTGTTAATAAGAGGCGTAAATCACTGCACTTGCTAGAGGGGCAGCCAGACTTTAAGGAGCCTCAAATGGAAACATAGATTGTATACTAGAAGGGGTGTTTGGCTCATCCCTCTCCTTTCAATATACTGTGAAATCATAAATCTGTCACCAAGCAAGGCCAGCCAGGAAAGGAAGTCTGATTGGTATTACTTCCGGTTTAGGCAGGGGCCTTCTATCCCCTCCCCCCAATCTACATTCTTCATTAACACTATGGTATGTTGTATGTTGTGGTTGTGCTTGAGACCATTGGTCATATGAGCTGAAATAAACTAAGAGCAGTAACACTACACACAGAGCTTATTGACCTGAGAGAGAAAGCATCCTTCAGCTGAGCCCATCAGAGATAAGGAAAAAATGCACTTTCCAAGTTAGCCTGAGAAGCATCTTGCAAACCCTGAGATACATTCTTCTAAAAGCAATTCAAATCAATAATTTCCCGCCCTGAGGGGGCTTGATGATCACATCCATGCAAAATCAAATCAGAACCTCTTTTGCCCATTCCACATTTCCAAACACTTATTAAGGGCAGCCTCACTTAGAGCACATTGCAATACTCTAACCTAGATGTAACCAAGGCATGCACCACAGTGTCCAGATTTTTTTCTGCCCAGGAAAGGTCACAGCTAGCTAATCAATTGAAACTGATAAAATGTACTCTGATTTTCATTGGCTCACAAATATCACTGTGTATTAGCTCTAGGAGTTGCTGGGCCAATAGTACTTGGTATTACACAAGCTTCATTAAGTTAGGCCTGCTTGTGCTATGCTGCTTGTTAAAACTATGTCTTGTCCCCTTTGCTCTGATGCAGTACATACACCTTTCTTTAGTAGGACATCTGCTGGGGGTGTGGCATGGCGTCGGGAATGGCGGACGCATAATCCTGCTGCTCCGTCTCCCGCGCGTCTCTTCCCGGCCCGATTTTAAGCAATTGCCCACAACGCACCTACAAGCACTTTAAAATGAAGAAAGGCGACCTGCTGAAGCTGAAACAGGCTCCAAGTACATCACGCTCGATAAAGGAGCATTTTGAAGCGGAGCCAAGCAGATCGGGGCAAGCTGTTAAAGAAAACAAAATGGCGACCGGCTCAAGAACGGAGGAAAAAATCCCGACGGAAGCAGCAGACTCAGCGATACTTGCACACCTTAAAGCCATGGAGGCTTCCCTGATGGAAAAAATGAATATCCTATCTTCTCATATGGAGGACATTAAACTTTCAGTCACAGAGGCTGTGGAAAAGGCGGAGACGGCGCTGGAAAGAAGCACTGTAAATGAGGCGAGTATTCAAACCTTAACAGAAGCATCCCAGGAGCACAATGATAGACTGATCCGTATAGAATCTGAACTTAAGGCTGCAAATTTAAAATTTCGTGGGATACGGGAGGAGGCAGAGCAGAATGCAGACTTAATTTCTTTTATGGCAGCATTTATAGCAAAATCTCTACAATTAGAAGAAGGCTTGGTGCCAGTGATTTCTAATGCTATGAGAGTTGGTCCTAAAATGATAAATAAACGCCCAGTCCCCAGAGATATTGTGATAACTATTCCTGATGCCAGAGTCAGAAAGCGTATTTTAATAGAAGCAAAAAAACCTGGCGTGTTTTTATTTGAAGAGGAGCAAATTGCTATATTTCCAGATGTACCAAAGGATGCTCTTATGATCAGAAGAAAGCTAAAAAAGATTACTGAGCAACTTGCAGGCATGAATCAGAAATACAGATGGATGCCTTCTGGCAAACTATATGTATATCATCAAGGACAACATCTTTTGGCATGGGATGAAGAGTCTGGAAAGGAACTTTTACTAATTCTACAAGCTGAGAGTCCTATGGAACAAGAGGGGGAAAAAATCAATAAAAAGAAAAAGCCTTTTTCCTTTAACTCCATCAAAGTCTAGTAAGATGCCAATTCAAACAGGCACTAAATAACAATTTTGCTACGAACTTTAGAGTGGGTTTTTAAGATAAATGGCTAAATTTTATTGTTAAAGGTGCATTTCAAACGCTGTAAGATGTCTTTAGTATATGTTGGGCATATTATCACATTGGTATTCAGGGTCGGGGAGGGGTCGGGGGGGGCTGCAGTGTTTAGGGAGCTCCCTTAAAAACAGAGTCAGGTGGCAGATTTTCTGTCTACCCTCAGAGTAGAGGGTTCCTGGTTCTCTGTTCAGTGTTTATGTAGGTATTTTAGTGGGAATTTTAGCAGGGGAATTGGTATAGGGGTTCAGTTTTGTTTTAAGGTTTTTGGTGCGTTTTAATTATTTCTGAGTAACATAAATGGATTCATACAAATTCCGTACTTTAAACGTCCGAGGTTTGAATAACTGCATTAAACGCAGAAGGGTTCTAAGAGAGTTACTACAAACAAAGCCTGATATAGTCTTTTTACAAGAGACTCATTTGAAAAATACAGATAAACCTGTATTAAATTCACATTGGTATTCTCAACAATTTCAATCACCAGGCTCATCAAAAGCAAGAGGAACGGCGATCCTTGTGGCTAAAACAGTGAATTTTATTTGCAAGGACCAATTACAAGATCCACAAGGAAGATTTATTTTTATTAAGGGTTTATTAGATAATGAAACAGTGACTTTAGTTTCTTTGTATGCACCTAACAATCAACAAGCCCAATTTATTCAATCTATTTTTCTGCAACTAAAACAATTTCAGGATGGCTTAGTACTTATAGGAGGGGATTGCAATTTAATAATTGACAAACAATTGGACAGGTCTGGTACTAGCAAAGGGAAAAAATGAGGGGGAAAGAGATTTACAGAATTACATGATCTATTAATACATTTTCAATTTTTAGATGTATGGAGACTAGGACATGAGAGAGACAGAGATTATACATATTTTCCTCAAGGCACCACACTTACACTTGCATTGATTTTCTATTTATTTCAGATTCTATGGCAAACAGGATTCAGGATTCAATGATTGGCCCAGTTAGATGGTCTGACCATGCTTATGTAGAATGTCAATTATATAAAACGAGTAATGAAAAACAACACAAAACATGGAGACTTAATAACTCAGTTTTAATGGGTGAATTAAACAGGAGCGAAATAAGTGGGATGATTCAAGAATACTTTAAAATCAATGACAACGGGGAAGTGGATGATAATACAGTCTGGGAGGCGTTTAAGGCGGTTCTTAGGGGTAATCTTATGTCTTTGACGACTTATCTGAAAAAGGAAAAAAAAAGAAAATCATTGGAGTTAAGAGAAAAAATTTGCTCATTAGAAGCAATACACAAAAAAACTTGTAGCAAAAAAATTTATAAAGAATTACAGGCTGGTCGTAAACAGATAGACACTTTAGATTCTACCCAAATCCAAAAGAGGCTTTTATTTTTAAAACAACAAGTCTGGCAAAAAAATTCAAAATCTTTAAAAATGTTAAAATGGAGGGTCCAACGCAAAATCATAGAACGCAAAATATTTGCTTTAAAAGA